>JAOYRS010000081.1:5551267-8180034 GCA_032432895.1 Dryadula phaetusa
TTTTGGGTTGGTTTGAATACAATGTAATTAAAATCAAATATTAAATTATGAATATTACCCGTACTATGGATCCCTATAGTTGCTTTTTCTATACGTCTCTCAAGTGAAAATCAAAATAATATAATTAATAACGATTATACATATAATAAAATTCACGAGTACAACCTTATCATTCGATGAAAGAAAGCAGACAGCTAAAGACAACCTAGTGTCAAGACACTCCGCTGACTGCTTTTCGTGCGAAATCGACGAGTGGGATAAGTTTGGCCCGAGTGGGAATGGAATACATAACCAGTCGTGCTTACAGTTGGACTCTGTCCCACTGCGCTACGATGTACTCGATTTAATAATATTGAATAATTGTACAAAAATATGTAATCCGCTATTTTGTTGCAGCCATTTTAAATTAGCAACAATGTTGATTGTATATATTGCGTAATTCATTGACATCAGAATTGAAGTTGTAATATAAATTTCTGCTTGTACAGACTGGACTGGGGCAAAAAAAGCTTGCAACATTTCACATACGCTAACTAACATGGCACTAACTAACTAACATGGCAAGTTAAATATAGGCTTCTAAAATTCTTCACTCAAATATACTATTACAAGCAACTTCGAATCATCAATTTGTATAAAAATGTTGTTATAGTATTGAAACCACCGCCTTTTATTATTTTAAGGTAGTTAATTAAATTATATTATTTATAAAATTATATTATATTAAATTAAATTATATTAAAATAAATTATATTAAAATAATTTATATTAAATGAAATTAAATTATATTAAATGAAATTAAATTATATTAAATTAAATTATATTATATTAAATTAAATTATATTAAATTAAATTATATTAAATTAAATTATATTATATATTCTAGGTTCCCTCATCTTAATAATGTCAGAATTTTTAAACTGTACACTGATTTCATTTTATGACTTATATTTAAAAAAAACTTTAAGAAATTAATTACGTATAATTACATCGTAAATGTAATATAATTAAGAATATTGTTAAAACACCTTTACCTAGTACTGTCAAATAAAGGTATAACGCAACACAAATGATATATAATCAATAAGATGAACAGTAAAAGTATTTTACTTTTTTTAAAGTGTTCTATTTCACAATTAGGATTGAAAACATTGTTTTTTTAAAAATAAAACGTATAAAAATTTGAATGCACCGGGATTCGAACCCGCGTCTCTTGGAAACTTAGGTGTTTACCTTAATTAGTTTCATATATTTTATAAAAAAAACGTGAACAATAAAACTGTTTTTTTTTTATTTAATTATTTCACAGTAATGTAATGTAATTTTTTTTGGATCATAATCAGGAGATAGATTCTGAGACAAACTCAATTATAAAGTTTTTTTTAATAATAATAATTAAAATTGTATTCGGCAAACAAAACTAGTGTTAAAGTCGTCAATGATACCCGCAACCGCAACAAAGAACGGAGTGACCAGTACACAAAATAAACAAAAAATGCGTAGAATTTCACAAAATTTCGATGCCAAATTTTATCATTTGTAAATAAATTTAGTTTTACAGTAAATTTATCGTATTAAAATTTAAAACTTTAGTAAAATTTTATATGTAAAGTATTAAAATTATCTTTGAAAAATATATTAAGTATTAATACAAAATACCGTATTGACAATATGGTAGCGCTTGATAACAAGCATGGTGTGTAGTGGATTCGATTCCTTTTTCAAAAAAATCATCAACTAAAACAAGTAGTGGGATTGAATTCCGAAACACTATATACAAGATACACTAAGACAGGTAGTGAAGAATAGAATTGTTTTTTAACTAGGTCTAAGTTAGGTTCTCTTTGCATTTCCTGATAAGTTAGACTCAGACTATTTATAGTTATATCTAAAATGAAAAATAACTTGACTAACACAGGTAAATTACTCACTCGCTAGCGACTATCGAACATTATAATAGTATGATCAACAATTTAAATTATTAATTTTGCTTTTAACAAGCTCTCTTGGCCAGCTATTTATATTTTACCGTCATTTCTTCGTTAATAGAGCATATTATATAAATTAAACAGATATTGTAATATTTTTGGGTTTGATTTTCACCTACTTTATATAAGCTAATTTATTTATTTACGATTTTAAAAAAATTATATATTTTTTGCAAAAATGTTTTCTAATCCTAAGTGTGGAATAACACTTTAAACATAATAAATTAAAATAAAATAGCAATCTCTCCGAAACGATTGTTTCTTAATAGTCTTTAAGTAGCAGAAATTTGTAATAATCTCTCAACAGAGATGTTAACAACATAAATAAGTAGTAGCATACGTATAAGAATTTCGACGCAGCCGATAGCAGAACGCATGGCTTAGCGGTCAGAGTTCTTGGACGATTTCCAAGAGGCGCGGGTTTGAATCCCACTGCGTACAAATTTTATAAGTTTTTTCAAAATATTTTCTAATCCTAATTATGGAAAAACTCTTTAAAAATAGTAAACTATCTTCTCTTTTTTCTATTTATTCGATGAAAAAATGTACGCGGAGCACTATTTTGATCCACTCTATGATTTGGTTGATTGATTCCTTAAAAAAAATATTTATATATTAAAATTAATTTTATTTCTCCACTGTAGGAAGATAACACATCTAACTACTAACGGAGAATATTAAGAGCCAAATAGTCTTGACGCTTGGTTCATGATTTAAAAAAAATACTTTGGTAAGTAAGCTTATTGAGATATTTGATTTCGTGATTTTTACACATTTTACATATAGCCTACCTTTTTCAAGAATACAAACGCGGTTAACTCGTTTAAAATAGTTTCAATAACTAAAATACATATTGTTTTTTTTGACAATGTAACGTTCACCGTTCCTACCGATTACATTAATATAAAACAAAACTCGATCTGGGTGTACACAAAGGCAAACCACGGCGTTGAGCTCCACCTTTCAACACAAAAAGTTTCGAGTGTCCTGACATTAAATAGGGTATTTTGTGTCAAGACACTCCGTACTTAGTCTCTACTTTGCTAAAAAAAGTCTAGGATTCTTGAAATCCGTCCAAGCGCTCTGACCTCTGAACCGTGCATGACGCGTTCCACATTTTTTGAAAATATAAAATTATTTGATAAATAACATTCTCCCCTGCCAAAAGATAGTTTCTCAAAAATAATACTTGGGTAGCGGAAATTTATAAAAATCTCTCTACAGTGCGCATAATAAGAACAAGTTGTAACAAGTGTTCAAGAATTTTACCGCAGCCGGATGTAGAATGTATGACTTAGCGATCAGAGTGCTTGAACGGTTTTCGAAAGTACGAATCCCGATACGTTCAAATTTTTATACATTTTCTATACATGTTTTGTTATTATAAGAAAATGAATTATATCTAATACTTTTAGCTTTTTTCCCGAGGACTTTAATATAATTCTATAAATATAGAAAGAGCTTAAAACAAAACAATCGTTTAAAACGTTTGTCATTGTCCCGACAAGGGGTTCAATTAAGCTCATGCCTGTAATGGGAACACGATTAAAGAGTAATTTACGTTCTACGTAGAGCGTCAATCGTTTTATTTCCGACTGGTCGTGGCGCAGTGGGACGCGATCGATTGTGGGTTCGATCCCCACTCGGGGGAGTGATTGTATCTAAATTATTTTCACTTTTTCGCTCTGGTAAGACAAAGTGCGGCGTTGAGTTCCACCACTCAACACGCAATGTCTCGAGTTCGGTGGAAAGCGAAGTACGGAGTGTCTTGACACTGGCGAATTCGTGACATTGTTTAGTGGTGGAACTCAACTCCGGACTGGGTTTCACGAGGGGGAGGAAGTAAAAATAATTTAAATATAATCACTCCCTCGAGTGGGGATCGAGTCCACAACAGATCGCGTTTACAGTCAGACGCTGTCATACTGCGCCACGACCGGCCTCATTTGATTATGTACAAAATTATAAACCAACATTTTGTTGCGGCGACCATTTTAGTTAATCAACAATACTAATAATTATTTATATAATTTCATTGTCATCAGGGCGCTTTTATCCCGTGTGGCAGGTTAAACACTCCATACTTCGCTTTACACCGAATTCGAGACATTGCGTGTTGAGTTCCACTTAACGCCGCACTTTGTCTTTTTTACCAGAGCAAAGAAGTGAAAATATTTTAAATATAATCACTCCCCCGAGTGGGGATTGAAGCCACAACCGATCGCGTTACAGTCAGACGCTGTCCCACTGCGACAAGACCGGCCCTGAGTTGTAATCCAAATTTCAACTCTATCGAAAATTAATTTGAATCTGGGGCAATTGAGTCTGTATGAAAAATATGCATACATATAAATAAGATTCACATTATTTTTATAATGTTTATTGACTCAAAGTATTTACAGTAATAAGTTACAGAAATTATAAAACACTTAATTATATTGCAATTTTAAACAGGGGTTAATGAACTCTGGTAGCCATTGTAAAATTAAACTTGTGTTATGGATCTCAAATACAGATTTTAGTAATGAGTATGAAAATTCGTTAGACCTTATTTTGACCTTGCTTTGTCTAGTTAGTAATGTATGTATGTATATATATGTATGTGTATATATATATATATATATATATATATATATATATATATATATATATATATATATATATATATATATATATATAATACTTCCTCCCGAAATTCCAGACATTGTGTGTTTAATGCCGCATTTTGGCTTACAAGTGTGTCAAGTAAAATGGAAAAAAATTGCAAATACTTAGAATATTAAAGCAGATTCACGCTTTATCTCTCAATGAATAGTCGCTGTGAACCGAATGAGAAGATGCTCCGTTCGCTGCTGGCCGAATTCAAGTCTTAGAGAGTTGAGTGGCGAAATTCAACGCCGAATTTTGTTTTAAAAGATGGGAGAAATAGAATTAATTTAAATGTAATCATGCATCCCAGTAAGAATCGAACTCACACCATTCGCACCGACGCTTTGACTCGTATAAAAATTTGAACGCAGCGGGATTCGAACCCGCGCCTCTTGGATACCGTCCAAGCGCTCTGACCGCTAAGCCATGCGTTCTACTACCAGCTGCGTCGAAATTCTTACTTTTACGTTTTGTTACAACTTATTTATGTTGTTAGCATCTCTGTAGAGAGATTTTTACAAATTTCTACTACTTAAAGATTATTAAGAAATAATCGTTTAACCAGAGAGATTGCTATATTATTTCAATATTTACTTTTTTAAAGTGTTATTCCATACTTAGGATTAGATTATTTATTTATTGCTTGGCTTTCTATTTTTCTTTGTATATTATATACAATTTTCTAATTTTCTAAGTATTACAAAGAATTTTGTACACATTTACAATAATCGCGTTAACAATTAGATACGCAGCGAGTGTATAAATTGATTGTGGAGTGATATACTAAATCGGCTTACCTTAACAGTAAGATGGCTAATTGCACTATGAACATTCAGTTCGCTATTTAGTTATTGGTCTGATAACATTATCTTGATAATCATAGTGATCTCTGTGGCGCCGTGGACAATATATGACTGTTAACGCGTTTGGTCGTGGGTTTGATAACTTTCTGGGGGAAAATCGTATCTCAATTACTTTTATTATTTGAGGTAATAGTACTAGTGAAAAAGTACTAGTTGTTCATGAGATACAGCCTGGTGACAGACGGACTAAGTGTTTAGTATGGAAACCTTCGATCAAATATCATTTAGATTAAAGGTAACGCTCTTAAAAAACACTAATTGTTTTATGTTCTTATTCAATTTTAGTTTATTCCAACCATAGCCAACTAGCGGACGTGCGAAAACGTCGTTCTGCTTTTAAAAACTGCGTAAATAACCAGCGGAAAAGAAAAATAATCTAAAAAAGTGTCAGAGTTGGTATGCAATCTATTATCTAGTGGATAGTTGATCGAAGATAAAACTCCGAAAAAAGCGCGGCGTTAATAATATTAAGCATTCTACCGCAAACTATTTAGTATTAAGACAAATATTTGTTCATCGGTCCAAGTCTACTTGTTCGTTCGTTATATTCTCTCTTCTGGAGTGGAGAGGGGTAACGGTGCCAGGGCAGAGCCCTCTGGCAGTAGCTTCACTTGCCACTCACTTGTATGAGTGGGTCCCTGGATATACCTCTTTATGAGGTCCATAACCAAGTCTACTTCAGTTTGAGATAGGATTGTTTAAAGTGAGAGGAAGTTTACAAAATTTCTAATGCTCATATGGTTTGAGTTGAGCTTTTGTTAGCATTTGTTTTGTTTTATTTATTCATTTTCTAGTATATCGTTGTCTGTTCGTTAATGTCGGTATCTGGAGTTCTATTAAAATGTATTGAAAATCGACCCGAGGCCGGTCATAGCGCAGTGTGACAGCGTCTGACTATATACGTGATCGATTGTGGGTTCTATATATATATTATATCGGGGACGTGAAAAAAAAAAAAAAAATACACAGTTCCGATTTGGCACCGACCGGCGACGGTCGTGTGACAATATTGGGGCATCCCCCTTCTCGATTGTGCGTCCGAGCGCTGCTTTTCGTTTCGTTGTGCGTCAGTGACCAGTGTTCCAGAGTGTCGCCGCTGTGAGGACCGCGCCGTGCCGTGCCCCGTGTGCTGTACTGCGCGTCGTCTAGCTGTGGTTGGCGGTTCTTGGAGTAAGTGTTCACAGTTGTCCTTACACACCCCCGTTCACCAAACGGGCATACTTAGTGTTTTTAGTGCCACACACCCTCCCCCGCCGAAAGGTGAGGGGAGACATTTAATCTCGTCGCCGCCGCCAAAATGGAGGGCCTCTCGAAGGAGGACCTCTTCAGGTACTTACGTACCTTTCACGCCGAGGCCTACGATGGCCTCCGAAATTTTGCTTCCGCGAAGGAGAGCCCGCGCTCCCCCGACGCCGGCCCGAGCGCCGCCGAAGTGCCCCGAGGCACTATTAGGACGCGTGCGACGTCCCCCGAGCGGGACTCTAGTTCCGCGTCAGAAATGGACGTGTCAGGCGCCGAGTCGGACACGTCCTCTCAGGATTTTGAGACCGTAGTCTCAAAATCAGCAAAGAGGAAGGCGAAAAAGGCCCCTCAGGCCGTCGCGCCTTCGAAAGCGCGTAAACCCGACGCGCAAACGTCGGCCGTGCGGGCTTCACCCGCCCCCGCGTCTACCAAGCCGCTTCCCCCGACCGCTCCGGTGTCCGCGCACACCGCAACGGGCCCTCGCCCCGCGTCGGCCCCGCGTGCCGCACCCCTTGCGCCCTCTGCGCCCGGTCCTCGCCCTTCAGGCGCAGCGACCGGAAATCAACAACCACCTCGCCCTAAACTACCGCCGCCGGTCTACATCCAGGAAAAAGGCCGGTGGAACGATGTATCCGCGTGGATGCTCCAAAATAAAGTGGCGTACAGCTCCAACAAACGTAGGTTTCCACACCTACGCTCTAGAGGAGGAGAAAACCCTCCGCGTCGTCATAAAAGGCGTCCCCCGCGAATTGGACGCCGAGTACATAGAGAGCGACCTTAAGTCGCGGCTTCCGGTACGCGAAGTACACCGCATGTACAACATGCGCACAAAAGTCAAGTATGACAGCATACTTGTAGTGTTAGACCGAACAAATGAGGGCAAGGAGGTCTTCAACCTCCGGTCCATTTGTAACCTGACGGGGATCCGCGTGGAACCCCCCCGGTATAAAGGCTTAATAGGGCAGTGTCACCGCTGCCAAAACTACGGGCACTCGGCCAAGCACTGCCACGCGCGTCCGCGCTGTGTAAAGTGCCTGGACGACCACGCCACAGCGGAATGCCCGCGGAAAATTCCCGACCCGGAAATTCCTCCCAGCTGCGTCCTCTGCGAGACGCAGGGTCACCCCGCGAACTACCGCGGCTGCGTCCGCGCCCCGCGCAGGCGCACTGGTAAAGGAGGGTACCGGAAGAGGACCTTCCCCGCTCGCCAGACGGAGCAACCGAAGGAGCCCTCAGCTCCGGAGGTATTTACACCGGCTCCACCTCCAAAGGTGAACGCGTGGTTCAAGCCCACGCCACCCCCAGCAGCGGCACGTGTTGCGGTGCCGGCTGCGACTCGCGCACCGACGGCCCCGCGGCCCTCCCCGCGCCCGCAACCCCCTCAGTGTAGTCCCGCGAGCGACCTCTCGCTCGTTATGGACTTTGCCGGCGCGCTAAATTTCATCGAACTCGGCGTGTTCGCGGCTAAGCTGCGCAACACGAACGGGAATAATATGGCTCGCCTACAAGCGGTATGCGAGCACGCCACTCTTCTGGAAGCCATCGTAGGCTTCCAGGCTAAATAAATTCAAAAATTAAATAATTAGATGGCGGTCAATAATAGTTTTACCCCTCGGCCCGCTGATTCGCGTCTCGCGCGCGTAAAACCATTAGCCCTAAAAATCGCGACATTCAACGCAAACGGTGTCAAAGGCCAGAAAGAGCTTATGAGTGAGTACGTCCACTCAAGACAGTTAGATTTCTTCTGTATACAAGAGTCCTTTCTTAAACCTAGCGTTCGCTCTCCTGGCATTGCGAACTATAGGATTGTGAGGAATGATAGGGCCACCGCAAAAGGTGGCACTATGATTTATTACAATAAGAAATTACATTGTATACCGCTAGACCCTCCGTCGCTTGCTAACATCGAAGCGTCAGTGTGCCAAATTCATATGACAGGCCATCAGCCAATAGTCATAGCCTCGGTGTATCTCTCGCCGAACAAACCAATAATAGAAAGCGACATCAAGTCGCTCTTAGACATGGGTGACTCAGTCCTTCTGACTGGGGACCTAAATTGTAAACACATCAGCTGGAATTCGTCGAAAACCACGAAAAGAGGTAAGGCTCTCGACGAAATAGCTGTCAAATACAATGCGGCCGTCATCGGCCCCCCCACCCCCTCCCGCTTTGGCCCTTCAGGCACGCCGGAGGTGTTAGATATTGCGATCCTTAAGAATGTCGCCCTCTGGCAACACTCTATCGAATCGCAGCCGGAACTAGATTCGGATCATAGACCGGTGTTAATTAAACTAGGTACGGAGCGCCCCTCAGGCCCTCCGACCAAAACAATTACAGACTGGAAGAAGTTCGCAAAGCTTCTTCGAGCCAATAATTCTCCACTTAAGGAGCTAATTCCAGGCATCACTGACTCGGTTGATTTAGCAATAGACGCGGCTAATCAATTCTCAGATTATATACACGATACGATCCTCAGCTGCTCTAAAGAGATTACAAACGTACCGCAAGGACGATTTGAAATCTCAGAAAAGCTCAGGAGGTTAATAAGGCGTAAAAACGCCGCAGCCAGACGACACGACACATACCCGACAGACGACAACCGTAGGGAGTTAAACAGGTTGAGGAGGAGCGTTCGACACGCGTTCGACATGCTCCGCGGTGAGTCGTGGGACAAGAGACTAGAGGGACTCGCGCCTTCGCACCAGGCTTTCTGGGCGCTGTCGCGAGCCTTCAGGTCGGACGGTCTCGTGACTATGCCACCTCTCATTAGGCCCGACAATTCTATCGCCGCCGATGACACTGAAAAAGCGGAATGTTTAGCCGACAGTTTAGAGGCTCAATGTTCCCCCAGCGATCAGCCTTGCGACCCGGACCACCTAGCGAAGGTGGACTCAGAGGTTGCAACCTGGGCTTCACTACCTCCCTCAGGTGAACCGCTTCGCCCAACCTCCGCCGGTGAGGTTCAAAATATCATTAAGAACCTGAAAGACAGGAAGGCCCCGGGGCCCGACGGTCTTAACAACAGGACGTTAAAAACGTTACCGGCCCAGTTCGTGTCCTTATTAGTACTCATTTTTAATTGCCTCCTCAAATCTTGTACCTTCCCAGATCAATGGAAGGAGGCAATAGTCATAGGTATTCCGAAGCCGAACAAGCCGAGGAATCTCCCCAGCAGCTACAGGCCTATCAGCCTGCTGAGCTGCCTAGGTAAAATTTACGAGAGGATAATTCTCATTAGACTCTCCGAAGCGGTAGAGACGAAACGTCTGCTCTTAGACGAGCAATTCGGGTTCCGCAAGGGCCACTCCGCCGTACACCAAGTGCATCGGCTAGTAGAACACATAGCCAGATATAATGTTAGATACCGTGTCCGCAGCTCCACTGCGGCCATTTTTCTCGATATCGCGAAAGCGTTCGATAAAGTTTGGCATAGCGGCTTGATTTACAAGCTGCACAATGCCGGCCTCCCGGATCATTTAATTCGCGTCCTCAAGGACTATCTCTCAAACAGATATTTCCGTTTTAAAGTGGAAGGTACACTCTCCACTCCCCGCCTAATTCGCGCCGGAGTCCCTCAGGGCTCCACGCTCTCTCCTATTCTGTATGCGTTGCATACAGAATAGGAGAGAGCGTGGAGCGTATGCGCTGTACACCAGCGACATACCGAGAGTCGACAATGTCCATCTGGCTATGTACGCCGACGACACCGCCCTATACACCACTTCCCGCCACTCTTTCGTCATTGCCGAGAGACTCCAGGCGGCCGCCGACGCCCTAGGCGCTTGGTACCGCAAATGGAGGATCGAGGTCAATCCCGAAAAGAGTGCCGCGGTACTGTTCCCTCGACTTAAACATGAAACGGTCTCTACCGTATACCTAATTAACAAGCCAATTCCGTGGCAAAAACATTTTAAGTACCTCGGAGTCACTCTAGACTCCCAACTCTCCTTCAGAAAACACATTAGTCGAGTGTGTAATAAAGCCCGCTTCTATCTCAATAGATTGCACCCCTTAATTTGTAAACGCAGTAAAATGTCACTTAGAAATAAGCTGACATTGTATAAAACCTGCATTAGGCCCGTCCTCACGTACGCTTGTGTGGCGTTCGCGCACACCGAGCTTAAACCACTTCAAGTGGTTCAAAACCGATTTCTACGAATCGCATCGGGTTCCCCCTGGTACGTTCGTAATATAGACTTACATAAGGATTTCGAACTGGAATCGATAAAAGAGTTCTGCAACGGCCTAGCCAAGCGCTATTACGAGCGCGCAGACACTCACGCAAATCCCCTCGTCGTACGGGCGTGCGATTACGCCCCGTCCGCGCATCCTAAACTTAGACGCCCGCGTAGCGTCTTATTAGACCCCGACGACCCCATCACGGCAGCAAATGGAAAAATGTTAGGTAGGAAACACTCCACCAACACTACACACAAACACCGCCGTCGTCGGAAACGACGGCGAAGTCAAGCTTACGTCACGGCCCGTCCGCGCGTTGGCGCGGCCGGGTCCAACGGTTAGGGACTGTAATAGGCTCCCTTAGAATAGTTAAAAAATTCCCCCAGTCGCGACTTCACGCCGCGGCTGGCTTGTGTTTTTAGAGTAGGGAAAATCCCCCGCCCGCTCGCCGACCGCAAGCCGAGGTTCGAGCCCCGCAGGGGGCGCCCTTGCGGTCGTCGGCTTCCTCTCAAGCAGACACGTCAGTGCTTGCTAATACTTCGCAGGGCTAGAGTACCCTCTTCCCTCCCCCTCCCGGTGTCGCTGTAAAGACCATTAAGGTCAACAGCATTTAACTCAATGACAGAAAAAAAAAAAAAAAAAAAAAAAAAAAACGTGAAAAATATTTAAATTATCACTTCCTCGCTCTGATAAGAACAAGTACGCCGTTGAGTTTCGCCTCTCTCGTATTCGGCGGAAAGCGAAGTACGGAGTGTCTTGATACTAAAAAGAAAAGTCTAATGTAAAATTCCATTTATATCTCTTATTTTAATACAATTATTAATAGAAAAATAATAGTATTATAATTAGTATAGTTTTTAATCTAAAACATTTCGGTTTACATGATGAGTACAATTTATCCAACGTATCGAATTCATTCTAACATAGCGAGGTACTTTTCTTCAATTTCGCTACATTGTATGTTGAGTGGCGGATTTCAACGCCGTTTTTTATCTTACCACAGCGAGGAAATGAAAATATTTAAAAAAATATATTCTTCTGAGTGGGAATGAAATACATAACCGCTATCCCACTGAGCCACGACCGGCCTTATATTTGCATAAATCGAATATCAGTATACTACTTTTATAGCATGAACCTGTACTTGTCAGTACAACCAGAATGACGAGAAAATATTAATTTAATTAATTTCTGTCTATCAAATTTTTACTACTATGGACTAAAAAAAGTTAATACGTTTTTGACTTCTAAGAAATTATTTAAAATAATTTAAATCATGGCGCAGTGGGACAGTCTGTAAACGCTATCGGTTGTGGGTTCAATTTCCGTTCGGGGGAGTATTTTAAGTAAGATAAAGAGCGGCTTTGAGTTCCACCACTCAACACGCAATGTTTCAAATTCGTGCGAAGTGTCTCGACACTTCTTTCTCTCTACCCTTCTGCGCAGGATAAGAACTGCTGAAACTGAAATTAACCAAAAACACTCATGACCAGCTTGTAATTTGAGCGTTTAAACACATTTTAAGCGTACAATCGCACACGTTTCCACGTACAATTTCACCTATACCATGACTATGCCAGGTGTCGCCATTGATTGACGTATCATTTACCAACATCGTTCAGATAGCGACGACAGCCTCAACTAGTAATTAACTATGTTTTTTTTAGATATACATTTTTTTTCATATAGCAAGCTTGACATAAACGACTCACTTTTAAAAACACTCCGTTCTCTACTTCCTGCCCGAATTCTAGACATTATGTGTTGAGTGGCGAAACTCATCGCCAGTTAAATAAATAAAAATAAAATTTTAATTATAATTATTCCACGAACTGGGAGTCCCTACCACCAAATCCCACAACCTCTTTCACTGCGTCACAACGTTCTTTGTTTTAATGGTTTATACACACCATTTTTGTACTTCAAATAAATTTACCTCCGATTCTCTAAAATTCATGGCTCCGACCTGAGATGAACCGACGTAAGAAACTCATTGGGACTTGCTTTTTCAATCAACAATTACAGAGTTTCAATTATTTATTAGTAGAAAATTTCATATAAAAGATTTATATATATATATATATATATATATATATATATATATATATATCTATTTTTGATTTCCTCGCCATTTATGTATATATGTTGAGTTGTAAACTAGAAAAAAAAATCTTTTCTAGTAATTTACTAATTATTTCAGTGTAAGCCTCTGCTATTCACGCGAGCCAAAACGTTGTGCCAGAGTTACAATTATTTACTTGTAGAAAATTTCATATAAAAGACAAGACACCCAAAAATATTCATCAGCTAAAAATTCCACCGAACGAAACCTCAAATAACGCTCGCTATTAAAAGAAAACATTACATTTATTTTTATGGAAAAAATTTAATCAAAGCGCTCTCGCCATACTGCACGCTAACCTCTTTTTATTCTCAGAGCTTTCTTGACCTAAAATATGAACATGAATATATAAAGTTACATTAACTCCAAGTAGCTTTTCATCCCGCATGCATTTCTGTTGCTCGTTTCGACCTACTTGCTACGCCATTCTGCTAGTTATCGTAAAAATGAGCTGAAGAAACTTATACAATTGACTAACGAATCTATTCACGTTCGGCTGTACTTTGCTTATTGGTGTACCGTACTGAGCGTGCAATCTTTGTGTATAGTAAAGAATATAGGTGTGCTTTTAAAGAAATATTTAAAAACAAATTAAATGTAACTGGATTCGAACCAGCGCCTCAACCACGGTACATAGCCCTGATAATGTCAATATAGGCCTCAGGGATCACTTCGGATCGCAATGCCCACCAGATGCATTGACGAGGCACACAGTGAAAGACTTTATGCAGATCTAAAAATGCTACAGAGCTGTCCTTTTTTGAGGGAAAAAAGGACAACGCCTCCATCAAAATTCTGAGGGCAGAGGCGTATACTCCCGGCAAAGCCTGAGGTCGATTATGTGATTATGAGGTTGATTAAGAGCATCATGGTGCGACTCATAATCTTAACGCCCCTATAACTACCACAATCTTGCATGCTATATATATATATATATATATATATATATATATATATATATATAGTATGAAACTAAGTTTATATGACTCCCTAGAGTTCCAAGTGTTTTTGCTGAAAGTCATACAAATTGGCACAACGTTTTGGCTCGCGAGAATAACAGAGGCTTACACTGAAATAAGTAGTAAAGTACTAGAAAAGAATATTTTTTATATAGCATAACAGACAGATAAAACTTTGTCAAGACACTCCATTCTCTGCTTTTCGCCTAAATTCGAGACAGTCTTACTAGAACAGAATTCAACTGAAATATAATCATTCATTCATTCAAAAAATCGAATCCACAACCAATTGCGTATACGGTTAGTCGTTACGTCGCTACGTCACGGTAGCCACAGAACATTATTGAAATTTGTATAAGATTTCATCTTATGTGGCCAGATCTACTTCAAATAGCTAAAATAGCTAAACGTAAAACGGTAAAAACAAATATTTTTCAGGCATACCAAGCACTTGTTTGCATACGATCCATTACTATATACATACAATTATACAATTCCTGACTACTAAGAAAACCAAGTGGAAGTATACTATTCCTTATAAAATATAATATAATAATTAAAATAATATACATATAAAATATAATACAGCTTTGCGCTGTAACTTGCATAGCACTACTGGCTAACCAGAGACAACCTAGTGTATAAACACTGCGTTGACTGTTTTCAGCCCAAAACAGAGACATTACGTGCTGAGCGGCGAACTTAACGCCGCGCTTTTGTTTTACTAGAACGGATAAATGAAAATAATCATTCCCTCGAAAGAGAATTGAACCCACAACCAGTCGTGTTTCTCTTTAAAACCGTCCTAGCGCTCTGATAGCTAAGCCATGCGTTCTACTACCGGCTGCGTCAAAATTCTTATACGTTTTGTTAAAACCTATTTACGTTGTTAGTAATCTCTCTAGAGAGATGCTTTAAAAAGGTTTTCCAATCCTACGTGTGGAATAACACTTAAAAAGTAGTAAAATACAATGGTTTAGAAAAGTCATGGAGACTTTAGTGTCTCCATGTATTCTTTAAAACAATTAATGGCTTAGAATTAGTTACGTTATTTAGCTAGCAAATAATTTACGTTATATAAAAATATTTAATCGAGCACATGTTTATAAGAGTTCATAGAAATAACAATTTCTCGCTTAAAATCTAGGAAAGGTTCCAGCAATTCTTATAATTTACAAACGAGTGTGGAATTAAATTTTTCACTGCAGCTGTTAGATTTGGGAAGTGCATTTTAGTTAGGAAAATATATTTTGATGTTGAAAAAACTGCTTTCTGTAAAATTATTATTCTTAAGGGCTGGTAAGATAATCTGCGGCGTTCAGTTCCGCCATTTATCACACGATCTCTGGAATTCGGGCATAATGTGAATATAGGAATATCTTGACACTAGGTTATATCCGGCTACCTTGTTGTGAAGCTGATAAAAAGTTTCCTTTTCATTGAAAAAAAATGTTATTTTTAATGTGATTTTGTTATTAAATTTAATGGGAAGTTATTTAAAATTAATATTATAATATGGACATTCAGACTGTATATTTGAAAAAGAAAATAATTTTAACCTTATACATGTGGCTATCTTCCATTTTTAAAAAAAATAAACAAAATTAAATTAAATTGATGTAACTAAAGTATATAATATAATCGATATTAGATTATGTAATAGTCTATCGGCGATAATAGCCTAAAGACGGACATACAATAATTTTATTATTTTTATATATAAATAACGACAGGAAATATAGAAGGAGCTTGGAAGGCTTACCACACTGCTTGCATTTCCCGCCGGGTCTTGTAAAGCGCAGGTCTCCTTTATTCCGGATTCCCGCAAGGTCCGATCGCCGTAAGGTTCTTCTTGGATAGCAGTGACTAACGATTGGAATCTTTTGCTAAAGTCTTATCGAGAAGATTTTATTCTCCATACAAGACTATAGTGCCGCTATCCTACCGACTGCGCCACTTATGTTACGGTGTTCGGAGAAAGACTTTTTAAAAAGTATTTATTTATTTAAAATTAACAAAATTATATATTCTATTAATTAATTATAATTGACTTCTCTTATCTAATGCTATTACAAGACTGTTTCAAATTCGAATATCAATTATTTTCGAAAACAATATGGAATGTGCGTGTAAGCAGTTACATTGTATTCTATATTCCATCGTCAACGGTATGTGCATTGTTATTGCACCATAACTTGCGTCATGACAAAACCTGATGACAAGCGGGTTGCTAGCATAGAAATAAGTAATTAGAATAGCTTCTTATTAAAAATAGCTAAGTCAGTTGTTTTGTCAGTTGCCAGTACGTAAGTACGTTAGACTCATATGACTATTTTTTAATAATTTTATCCCACATAGCAGAGTAGATAGAAAGTATCTAGTGTCACGGCGTTTTTCGGTGAATTCGAGACATTGCGTGTTGAGTGGCTCAACGTTGCACTCTATCTTACTCCGAGTGGGAATCGGACCTACAACCGATCACATTGACAGTCAGATGCAGTCCCATGCGCCACGGCCTCTAATACCTTATTGACAATTAAATAATACTTACGAATGTATCGTATACAATTGTAGAGTGTCAAATTTATAGTTATTTCTTCACTTTCTTTTTAAAGTCACTATTTTACGTGTTTAAAAAAAAATTGTAAGCACGTATATTCTCTTTGGCATAACTTCTTCAAAATATAATAAATATTATTAATAATAAAATACTAACATTGTGATAAATTAATCAATTTTGGGTTGGTTTGAATACAATGTAATTAAAATCAAATATTAAATTATGAATATTACCCGTACTACGGATCCCTATAGTTGCTTTTTCTATACGTCTCTCAAGTGAAAATCAAAATAATATAATTAATAACGATTATACATATAATAAAATTCACGAGTACAACCTTATCATTCGATGAAAGAAAGCAGACAGCTAAAGACAACCTAGTGTCAAGACACTCCGCTGACTGCTTTTCGTGCGAAATCGACGAGTGGGATAAGTTTGGCCCGAGTGGGAATGGAATACATAACCAGTCGTGCTTACAGTTGGACTCTGTCCCACTGCGCTACGATGTACTCGATTTAATAATATTGAATAATTGTACAAAAATATGTAATCCGCCATTTTGTTGCAGCCATTTTAAATTAGCAACAATGTTGATTGTATATATTGCGTAATTCATTGACATCAGAATTGAAGTTGTAATATAAATTTCTGCTTGTACAGACTGGACTGGGGCAAAAAAAGCTTGCAACATTTCACATACGCTAACTAACATGGCACTAACTAACTAACATGGCAAGTTAAATATAGGCTTCTAAAATTCTTCACTCAAATATACTATTACAAGCAACTTCGAATCATCAATTTGTATAAAAATGTTGTTATAGTATTGAAACCACCGCCTTTTATTATTTTAAGGTAGTTAATTAAATTATATTATTTATAAAATTATATTATATTAAATTAAATTATATTAAAATAAATAATATTAAAATAATTTATATTAAATGAAATTAAATTATATTAAATGAAATTAAATTATATTAAATGAAATTAAATTATATTAAATTAAATTATATTATATTAAATTAAATTATATTAAATTAAATTATATTAAATTAAATTATATTATATATTCCAGGTTCCCTCATCATAATAATGTCAGAATTTTTAAACTGTACACTGATTTTATTTTATGACTTATATTTAAAAAAAAACTTTTAAGAAATTAAATACTTATAATTACATCGTAAATGTAATATAATTAAGAATATTGTTAAAACATCTTTACCTAGTACTGTCAAATAAAGGTAAAACGCAACACAAATGATATATAATCAGTAAGATAAACAATAAAAATATTTTACTTTTTTTAAAGTAAATTAATTTCACAATTAGGATTGAAAACATTTTTTTTTTTAAATAAAACGTTTAAAAATTTGAATGCACCGGGATTCGAACCCGCGTCTCTTGGAAACTTAGATGTTTATCTTAATTAGTTACATATATTTTATAAAAAAAACGTGAACAATAAAACTGTTTTTTTTTTATTTAATTATTTCACAGTAATGTAATGTATTTTTTTTGGATCATAATCAGGAGATAGATTCTGAGACAAACTCAATTATTAAGTTTTTTTTAATAATAATAATTAAAATTGTATTCGGCAAACAAAACTAGTGTTAAAGTCGTCAATGATACCAACCGCAACAGAGAACGGAGTGACCAGTACACAAAATAAACAAAAAATGCGTAGAATTTCACAAAATTTCGATGCCAAATTTTATCATTTGTAAATAAATTTAGTTTTACAGTAAATTTATCGTATTAAAATTTAAAACTTTAGTAAAATTTTATATGTAAAGTATTAAAATTATCTTTGAAAAATATATTAAGTATTAATACAAAATACCGTATTGACAATATGGTAGCGTTTGATAACAAGCATGGTGTGTAGTGGATTCGATTCCTTTTTCAAAAAAATCATCAACTAAAACAAGTAGTGGGATTGAATTCCGAAACACTATATACAAGATACACTAAGACAGGTAGTGAAGAATAGAATTGTTTTTTAACTAGGTCTAAGTTAGGTTCTCTTTGCATTTCCTGATAAGTTAGACTCAGACTATTTATAGTTATATCTAAAATGAAAAATAACTTGACTAACACAGGTAAATTACTCACTCGCTAGCGACTATCGAACATTATAATAGTATGATCAACAATTTAAATTATTAATTTTGCTTTTAACAAGCTCTCTTGGCCAGCTATTTATATTTTACCGTCATTTCTTCGTTAATAGAGCATATTATATAAATTAAACAGATATTGTAATATTTTTGGGTTTGATTTTCACCTACTTTATATAAGCTAATTTATTTATTTACGATTTTAAAAAAATTATATATTTTTTGCAAAAATGTTTTCTAATCCTAAGTGTGGAATAACACTTTAAACATAATAAATTAAAATAAAATAGCAATCTCTCCGAAACGATTGTTTCTTAATAGTCTTTAAGTAGCAGAAATTTGTAATAATCTCTCAACAGAGATGTTAACAACATAAATAAGTAGTAGCATACGTATAAGAATTTCGACGCAGCCGATAGCAGAACGCATGGCTTAGCGGTCAGAGTTCTTGGACGATTTCCAAGAGGCGCGGGTTTGAATCCCACTGCGTACAAATTTTATAAGTTTTTTCAAAATATTTTCTAATCCTAATTATGGAAAAACTCTTTAAAAATAGTAAACTATCTTCTCTTTTTTCTATTTATTCGATGAAAAAATGTACGCGGAGCACTATTTTGATCCACTCTATGATTTGGTTGATTGATTCCTTAAAAAAAATATTTATATATTAAAATTAATTTTATTTCTCCACTGTAGGAAGATAACACATCTAACTACTAACGGAGAATATTAAGAGCCAAATAGTCTTGACGCTTGGTTCATGATTTAAAAAAAATACTTTGGTAAGTAAGCTTATTGAGATATTTGATTTCGTGATTTTTACACATTTTACATATAGCCTACCTTTTTCAAGAATACAAACGCGGTTAACTCGTTTAAAATAGTTTCAATAACTAAAATACATATTGTTTTTTTTGACAATGTAACGTTCACCGTTCCTACCGATTACATTAATATAAAACAAAACTCGATCTGGGTGTACACAAAGGCAAACCACGGCGTTGAGCTCCACCTTTCAACACAAAAAGTTTCGAGTGTCCTGACATTAAATAGGGTATTTTGTGTCAAGACACTCCGTACTTAGTCTCTACTTTGCTAAAAAAAGTCTAGGATTCTTGAAATCCGTCCAAGCGCTCTGACCTCTGAACCGTGCATGACGCGTTCCACATTTTTTGAAAATATAAAATTATTTGATAAATAACATTCTCCCCTGCCAAAAGATAGTTTCTCAAAAATAATACTTGGGTAGCGGAAATTTATAAAAATCTCTCTACAGTGCGCATAATAAGAACAAGTTGTAACAAGTGTTCAAGAATTTTACCGCAGCCGGATGTAGAATGTATGACTTAGAGATCAGAGTGCTTGAACGGTTTTCGAAAGTACGAATCCCGATACGTTCAAATTTTTATACATTTTCTATACATGTTTTGTTATTATAAGAAAATGAATTATATCTAATACTTTTAGCTTTTTTCCCGAGGACTTTAATATAATTCTATAAATATAGAAAGAGCTTAAAACAAAACAATCGTTTAAAACGTTTGTCATTGTCCCGACAAGGGGTTCAATTAAGCTCATGCCTGTAATGGGAACACGATTAAAGAGTAATTTACGTTCTACGTAGAGCGTCAATCGTTTTATTTCCGACTGGTCGTGGCGCAGTGGGACGCGATCGATTGTGGGTTCGATCCCCACTCGGGGGAGTGATTGTATCTAAATTATTTTCACTTTTTCGCTCTGGTAAGACAAAGTGCGGCGTTGAGTTCCACCACTCAACACGCAATGTCTCGAGTTCGGTGGAAAGCGAAGTACGGAGTGTCTTGACACTGGCGAATTCGTGACATTGTTTAGTGGTGGAACTCAACTCCGGACTGGGTTTCACGAGGGGGAGGAAGTAAAAATAATTTAAATATAATCACTCCCTCGAGTGGGGATCGAGTCCACAACAGATCGCGTTTACAGTCAGACGCTGTCATACTGCGCCACGACCGGCCTCATTTGATTATGTACAAAATTATAAACCAACATTTTGTTGCGGCGACCATTTTAGTTAATCAACAATACTAATAATTATTTATATAATTTCATTGTCATCAGGGCGCTTTTATCCCGTGTGGCAGGTTAAACACTCCATACTTCGCTTTACACCGAATTCGAGACATTGCGTGTTGAGTTCCACTTAACACCGCACTTTGTCTTTTTTACCAGAGCACAGAAGTGAAAATATTTTAAATATAATCACTCCCCCGAGTGGGGATTGAAGCCACAACCGATCGCGTTACAGTCAGACGCTGTCCCACTGCGACAAGACCGGCCCTGAGTTGTAATCCAAATTTCAACTCTATCGAAAATTAATTTGAATCTGGGGCAATTGAGTCTGTATGAAAAATATGCATACATATAAATAAGATTCACATTATTTTTATAATGTTTATTGACTCAAAGTATTTACAGTAATAAGTTACAGAAATTATAAAACACTTAATTATATTGCAATTTTAAACAGGGGTTAATGAACTCTGGTAGCCATTGTAAAATTAAACTTGTGTTATGGATCTCAAATACAGATTTTAGTAATGAGTATGAAAATTCGTTAGACCTTATTTTGACCTTGCTTTGTCTAGTTAGTAATGTATGTATGTATATATAGTATGTGTATATATATATATATATATATATATATATATAATACTTCCTCCCGAAATTCCAGACATTGTGTGTTTAATGCCGCATTTTGGCTTACAAGTGTGTCAAGTAAAATGGAAAAAAATTGCAAATACTTAGAATATTAAAGCAGATTCACGCTTTATCTCTCAATGAATAGTCGCTGTGAACCGAATGAGAAGATGCTCCGTTCGCTGCTGGCCGAATTCAAGTCTTAGAGAGTTGAGTGGCGAAATTCAACGCCGAATTTTGTTTTAAAAGATGGGAGAAATAGAATTAATTTAAATGTAATCATGCATCCCAGTAAGAATCGAACTCACACCATTCGCACCGACGCTTTGACTCGTATAAAAATTTGAACGCAGCGGGATTCGAACCCGCGCCTCTTGGATACCGTCCAAGCGCTCTGACCGCTAAGCCATGCGTTCTACTACCAGCTGCGTCGAAATTCTTACTTTTACGTTTTGTTACAACTTATTTATGTTGTTAGCATCTCTGTAGAGAGATTTTTACAAATTTCTACTACTTAAAGATTATTAAGAAATAATCGTTTAACCAGAGAGATTGCTATATTATTTCAATATTTACTTTTTTAAAGTGTTATTCCATACTTAGGATTAGATTATTTATTTATTGCTTGGCTTTCTATTTTTCTTTGTATATTATATACAATTTTCTAATTTTCTAAGTATTACAAAGAATTTTGTACACATTTACAATAATCGCGTTAACAATTAGATACGCAGCGAGTGTATAAATTGATTGTGGAGTGATATACTAAATCGGCTTACCTTAACAGTTAGATGGCTAATTGCACTATGAACATTCAGTTCGCTATTTAGTTATTGGTCTGATAACATTATCTTGATAATCATAGTGATCTCTGTGGCGCCGTGGACAATATATGACTGTTAACGCGTTTGGTCGTGGGTTTGATAACTTTTTGGGGGAAAATCGTATCTCAATTACTTTTATTATTTGAGGTAATAGTACTAGTGAAAAAGTACTAGTTGTTCATGAGATACAGCCTGGTGACAGACGGACTAAGTGTTTAGTATGGAAACCTTCGATCAAATATCATTTAGATTAAAGGTAACGCTCTTAAAAAACACTAATTGTTTTATGTTCTTATTCAATTTTAGTTTATTCCAACCATAGCCAACTAGCGGACGTGCGAAAACGTCGTTCTGCTTTTAAAAACTGCGTAAATAACCAGCGGAAAAGAAAAATAATCTAAAAAAGTGTCAGAGTTGGTATGCAATCTATTATCTAGTGGATAGTTGATCGAAGATAAAACTCCGAAAAAAGCGCGGCGTTAATAATATTAAGCATTCTACCGCAAACTATTTAGTATTAAGACAAATATTTGTTCATCGGTCCAAGTCTACTTGTTCGTTCGTTATATTCTCTCTTCTGGAGTGGAGAGGGGTAACGGTGCCAGGGCAGAGCCCTCTGGCAGTAGCTTCACTTGCCACTCACTTGTATGAGTGGGTCCCTGGATATACCTCTTTATGAGGTCCATAACCAAGTCTACTTCAGTTTGAGATAGGATTGTTTAAAGTGAGAGGAAGTTTACAAAATTTCTAATGCTCATATGGTTTGAGTTGAGCTTTTGTTAGCATTTGTTTTGTTTTATTTATTCATTTTCTAGTATATCGTTGTCTGTTCGTTAATGTCGGTATCTGGAGTTCTATTAAAATGTATTGAAAATCGACCCGAGGCCGGTCATAGCGCAGTGTGACAGCGTCTGACTATATACGTGATCGATTGTGGGTTCTATATATATATTATATCGGGGACGTGAAAAAAAAAAAAAAAGCGTAGCGTTCCGATTTGGCACCGACCGGCGACGGTCGTGTAACAATATTGGGGCATCCCCCTTCTCGATTGTGCGTCCGAGCGCTGCTTTTCGTTTCGTTGTGCGTCAGTGACCAGTGTTCCAGAGTGTCGCCGCTGTGAGGACCGCGCCGTGCCGTGCCCCGTGTGCTGTACTGCGCGTCGTCTAGCTGTGGTTGGCGGTTCTGGGAGTAAGTGTTCACAGTTGTCCTTACACACCCCCGTTCACCAAACGGGCATACTTAGTGTTTTTAGTGCCACACACCCTCCCCCGCCGAAAGGTGAGGGGAGACATTTAATCTCGTCGCCGCCGCCAAAATGGAGGGCCTCTCGAAGGAGGACCTCATAAGGTACTTACGTACCTTTCACGTCGAGGCCTACGATGGCCTCCGAAATTTTGCTTCCGCGAAGGAGAGCCCGCGCTCCCCCGACGCCGGCCCGAGCGCCGCCGAAGTGCCCCGAGGCACTATTAGGACGCGTGCGACGTCCCCCGAGCGGGACTCTAGTTCCGCGTCAGAAATGGACGTGTCAGGCGCCGAGTCGGACACGTCCTCTCAGGATTTTGAGACCGTAGTCTCAAAATCAGCAAAGAGGAAGGCGAAAAAGGCCCCTCAGGCCGTCGCGCCTTCGAAAGCGCGTAAACCCGACGCGCAAACGTCGGCCGTGCGGGCTTCACCCGCCCCCGCGTCTACCAAGCCGCTTCCCCCGACCGCTCCGGTGTCCGCGCACACCGCAACGGGCCCTCGCCCCGCGTCGGCCCCGCGTGCCGCACCCCTTGCGCCCTCTGCGCCCGGTCCTCGCCCTTCAGGCGCAGCGACCGGAAATCAACAACCGCCTCGCCCTAAACTACCGCCGCCGGTCTACATCCAGGAAAAAGGCCGGTGGAACGATGTATCCGCGTGGATGCTCCAAAATAAAGTGGCGTACAGCTCCGCACGGCTGACGTCAATAGGGATCAAAGTCCAGGTCCCGTCGGCCGCGGACCACCGCGCCTTAACCCGCCGCATGCGAGAAACAAACGTAGGTTTCCACACCTACGCTCTAGAGGAGGAGAAAACCCTCCGCGTCGTCATAAAAGGCGTCCCCCGCGAATTGGACGCCGAGTACATAGAGAGCGACCTTAAGTCGCGGCTTCCGGTACGCGAAGTACACCGCATGTACAACATGCGCACAAAAGTCAAGTATGACAGCATACTTGTAGTGTTAGACCGAACAAATGAGGGCAAGGAGGTCTTCAACCTCCGGTCCATTTGTAACCTGACGGGGATCCGCGTGGAACCCCCCCGGTATAAAGGCTTAATAGGGCAGTGTCACCGCTGCCAAAACTACGGGCACTCGGCCAAGCACTGCCACGCGCGTCCGCGCTGTGTAAAGTGCCTGGACGACCACGCCACAGCGGAATGCCCGCGGAAAATTCCCGACCCGGAAATTCCTCCCAGCTGCGTCCTCTGCGAGACGCAGGGTCACCCCGCGAACTATCGCGGCTGCGTCCGCGCCCCGCGCAGGCGCACTGGTAAAGGAGGGTACCGGAAGAGGACCTTCCCCGCTCGCCAGACGGAGCAACCGAAGGAGCCCTCAGCTCCGGAGGTATTTACACCGGCTCCACCTCCAAAGGTGAACGCGTGGTTCAAGCCCACGCCACCCCCAGCAGCGGCACGTGTTGCGGTGCCGGCTGCGACTCGCGCACCGACGGCCCCGCGGCCCTCCCCGCGCCCGCAACCCCCTCAGGGTAGTCCCGCGAGCGACCTCTCGCTCGTTATGGACTTTGCCGGCGCGCTAAATTTCATCGAACTCGGCGTGTTCGCGGCTAAGCTGCGCAACACGAACGGGAATAATATGGCTCGCCTACAAGCGGTATGCGAGCACGCCACTCTTCTGGAAGCCATCGTAGGCTTCCAGGCTAAATAAATTCAAAAATTAAATAATTAGATGGCGGTCAATAATAGTTTTACCCCTCGGCCCGCTGATTCGCGTCTCGCGCGCGTAAAACCATTAGCCCTAAAAATCGCGACATTCAACGCAAACGGTGTCAAAGGCCAGAAAGAGCTTATGAGTGAGTACGTCCACTCAAGACAGTTAGATTTCTTCTGTATACAAGAGTCCTTTCTTAAACCTAGCGTTCGCTCTCCTGGCATTGCGAACTATAGGATTGTGAGGAATGATAGGGCCACCGCAAAAGGTGGCACTATGATTTATTACAATAAGAAATTACATTGTATACCGCTAGACCCTCCGTCGCTTGCTAACATCGAAGCGTCAGTGTGCCAAATTCATATGACAGGCCATCAGCCAATAGTCATAGCCTCGGTGTATCTCTCGCCGAACAAACCAATAATAGAAAGCGACATCAAGTCGCTCTTAGACATGGGTGACTCAGTCCTTCTGACTGGGGACCTAAATTGTAAACACATCAGCTGGAATTCGTCGAAAACCACGAAAAGAGGTAAGGCTCTCGACGAAATAGCTGTCAAATACAATGCGGCCGTCATCGGCCCCCCCACCCCCTCCCGCTTTGGCCCTTCAGGCACGCCGGAGGTGTTAGATATTGCGATCCTTAAGAATGTCGCCCTCTGGCAACACTCTATCGAATCGCAGCCGGAACTAGATTCGGATCATAAACCGGTGTTAATTAAACTAGGTACGGAGCGCCCCTCAGGCCCTCCGACCAAAACAATTACAGACTGGAAGAAGTTCGCAAAGCTTCTTCGAGCCAATAATTCTCCACTTAAGGAGCTAATTCCAGGCATCACTGACTCGGTTGATTTAGCAATAGACGCGGCTAATCAATTCTCAGATTATATACACGATACGATCCTCAGCTGCTCTAAAGAGATTACAAACGTACCGCAAGGACGATTTGAAATCTCAGAAAAGCTCAGGAGGTTAATAAGGCGTAAAAACGCCGCAGCCAGACGACACGACACATACCCGACAGACGACAACCGTAGGGAGTTAAACAGGTTGAGGAGGAGCGTTCGACACGCGTTCGACATGCTCCGCGGTGAGTCGTGGGACAAGAGACTAGAGGGACTCGCGCCTTCGCACCAGGCTTTCTGGGCGCTGTCGCGAGCCTTCAGGTCGGACGGTCTCGTGACTATGCCACCTCTCATTAGGCCCGACAATTCTATCGCCGCCGATGACACTGAAAAAGCGGAATGTTTAGCCGACAGTTTAGAGGCTCAATGTTCCCCCAGCGATCAGCCTTGCGACCCGGACCACCTAGCGAAGGTGGACTCAGAGGTTGCAACCTGGGCTTCACTACCTCCCTCAGGTGAACCGCTTCGCCCAACCTCCGCCGGTGAGGTTCAAAATATCATTAAGAACCTGAAAGACAGGAAGGCCCCGGGGCCCGACGGTCTTAACAACAGGACGTTAAAAACGTTACCGGCCCAGTTCGTGTCCTTATTAGTACTCATTTTTAATTGCCTCCTCAAATCTTGTACCTTCCCAGATCAATGGAAGGAGGCAATAGTCATAGGTATTCCGAAGCCGAACAAGCCGAGGAATCTCCCCAGCAGCTACAGGCCTATCAGCCTGCTGAGCTGCCTAGGTAAAATTTACGAGAGGATAATTCTCATTAGACTCTCCGAAGCGGTAGAGACGAAACGTCTGCTCTTAGACGAGCAATTCGGGTTCCGCAAGGGCCACTCCGCCGTACACCAAGTGCATCGGCTAGTAGAACACATAGCCAGATATAATGTTAGATACCGTGTCCGCAGCTCCACTGCGGCCATTTTTCTCGATATCGCGAAAGCGTTCGATAAAGTTTGGCATAGCGGCTTGATTTACAAGCTGCACAATGCCGGCCTCCCGGATCATTTAATTCGCGTCCTCAAGGACTATCTCTCAAACAGATATTTCCGTTTTAAAGTGGAAGGTACACTCTCCACTCCCCGCCTAATTCGCGCCGGAGTCCCTCAGGGCTCCACGCTCTCTCCTATTCTGTATGCGCTGTACACCAGCGACATACCGAGAGTCGACAATGTCCATCTGGCTATGTACGCCGACGACACCGCCCTATACACCACTTCCCGCCACTCTTTCGTCATTGCCGAGAGACTCCAGGCGGCCGCCGACGCCCTAGGCGCTTGGTACCGCAAATGGAGGATCGAGGTCAATCCCGAAAAGAGTGCCGCGGTACTGTTCCCTCGACTTAAACATGAAACGGTCTCTACCGTATACCTAATTAACAAGCCAATTCCGTGGCAAAAACATTTTAAGTACCTCGGAGTCACTCTAGACTCCCAACTCTCCTTCAGAAAACACATTAGTCGAGTGTGTAATAAAGCCCGCTTCTATCTCAATAGATTGCACCCCTTAATTTGTAAACGCAGTAAAATGTCACTTAGAAATAAGCTGACATTGTATAAAACCTGCATTAGGCCCGTCCTCACGTACGCTTGTGTGGCGTTCGCGCACACCGAGCTTAAACCACTTCAAGTGGTTCAAAACCGATTTCTACGAATCGCATCGGGTTCCCCCTGGTACGTTCGTAATATAGACTTACATAAGGATTTCGAACTGGAATCGATAAAAGAGTTCTGCAACGGCCTAGCCAAGCGCTATTACGAGCGCGCAGACACTCACGCAAATCCCCTCGTCGTACGGGCGTGCGATTACGCCCCGTCCGCGCATCCTAAACTTAGACGCCCGCGTAGCGTCTTATTAGACCCCGACGACCCCATCACGGCAGCAAATGGAAAAATGTTAGGTAGGAAACACTCCACACAAACACCGCCGTCGTCGGAAACGACGGCGAAGTCAAGCTTACGTCACGGCCCGTCCGCGCGTTGGCGCGGCCGGTTCCAACGGTTAGGGACTGTAATAGGCTCCCTTAGAATAGTTAAAAAATTCCCCCAGTCGCGACTTCACGCCGCGGCTGGCTTGTGTTTTTAGAGTAGGGAAAAATCCCCCGCCCGCTCGCCGACCGCAAGCCGAGGTTCGAGCCCCGCAGGGGGCGCCCTTGCGGTCGTCGGCTTCCTCTCAAGCAGACACGTCAGTGCTTGCTAATACTTCGCAGGGCTAGAGTACCCTCTTCCCTCCCCCTCCCGGTGTCGCTGTAAAGACCATTAAGGTCAACAGCATTTAACTCAATGACAGAAAAAAAAAAAAAAAAAAAAAAAAAAACGTGAAAAATATTTAAATTATCACTTCCTCGCTCTGATAAGAACAAGTACGCCGTTGAGTTTCGCCTCTCTCGTATTCGGCGGAAAGCGAAGTACGGAGTGTCTTGATACTAAAAAGAAAAGTCTAATGTAAAATTCCATTTATATCTCTTATTTTAATACAATTATTAATAGAAAAATAATAGTATTATAATTAGTATAGTTTTTAATCTAAAACATTTCGGTTTACATGATGAGTACAATTTATCCAACGTATCGAATTCATTCTAACATAGCGAGGTACTTTTCTTCAATTTCGCTACATTGTATGTTGAGTGGCGGATTTCAACGCCGTTTTTTATCTTACCACAGCGAGGAAATGAAAATATTTAAAAAAATATATTCTTCTGAGTGGGAATGAAATACATAACCGCTATCCCACTGAGCCACGACCGGCCTTATATTTGCATAAATCGAATATCAGTATACTACTTTTATAGCATGAACCTGTACTTTTCAGTACAACCAGAATGACGAGAAAATATTAATTTAATTAATTTCTGTCTATCAAATTTTTACTACTATGGACTAAAAAAAGTTAATACGTTTTTGACTTCTAAGAAATTATTTAAAATAATTTAAATCATGGCGCAGTGGGACAGTCTGTAAACGCTATCGGTTGTGGGTTCAATTTCCGTTCGGGGGAGTATTTTAAGTAAGATAAAGAGCGGCTTTGAGTTCCACCACTCAACACGCAATGTTTCAAATTCGTGCGAAGTGTCTCGACACTTCTTTCTCTCTACCCTTCTGCGCAGGATAAGAACTGCTGAAACTGAAATTAACCAAAAACACTCATGACCAGCTTGTAATTTGAGCGTTTAAACACATTTTAAGCGTACAATCGCACACGTTTCCACGTACAATTTCACCTATACCATGACTATGCCAGGTGTCGCCATTGATTGACGTATCATTTACCAACATCGTTCAGATAGCGACGACAGCCTCAACTAGTAATTAACTATGTTTTTTTTAGATATACATTTTTTTTCATATAGCAAGCTAGCTAGCAAGCTTTTGTTTTACTAGAACGGATAAATGAAAATAATCATTCCCTCGAAAGAGTCGCGTCACAACCAGTCGCGTTCCTCTTTAAAACCGTCCTAGCGCTCTGATAGCTAAGCCATGCGTTCTACTACCGGCTGCGTCAAAATTCTTATGCGTTTTGTTAAAACCTATTTACGTTGTTAGTAATCTTTTTAGAGAGATGCTTTAAAAAGGTTTTCCAATCCTGCGTGTGGAATAACACTTAAAAAGTAGTAAAATACAATGGCTTAGAAAACTCATGGAGACTTTAGTATCTCCATGTATTCTTTAAGACAATTAATGACTTAGAATTAGTTACGTTATTTAGCTAGCAAATATTTTACGTTATATAAAAATATTTAATCGAGCACATGTTTATAAGAGTTCATAGAAATAACAATTTCTCGCTTAAAATCTAGGAAAGGTTCCAGCAATTCTTATAATTTACAAACGAGTGTGGAATTAAATTTTTCACTGCAGCTGTTAGATGTGGGAAGTGCATTTTAGTTAGGAAAATATATTTTGATGTTGAAAAAACTGCTTTCTGTAAAATTATTATTCTTAAGGGCCGGTAAGATAAACTGCGGCGTTCAGTTCCGCCATTTATCACAAAATCTCTCGAATTCGGGCGTAATGTGAATAAAGGAATATCTTGACACTAGGTTATATCCGGCTACCTTGTTGTGAAGCTGATAAAAAGTTTCCTTTTCATTGAAAAAAAATGTTATTTTTAATGTGATTTTGTTATTAAATTTAATGGGAAGTTATTTAAAATTAATATTTTATATGGACACTCATATTGTATTTTTGAAAAAATATAATTTTAAACGAATCAATCCCGTATATTTTGGTGTTCAAAGGCCGGTCGTGGCGCAGTGGGTCAACGTATGACTGTAAAACGCGAGCGGTTGTGGGTTCGATCCCCATTTGGGGAGTGATTATATTTAAATTACTTTCACTTAATCGCTCTGGTAACACAAATTGCGGCGTTGAGTCCGACCATTTAACACGCAATGTCTCGAATTATGTGATAAGCGAAACAAAGAATGTCTTGATGCTAGGTACTTCTTGTCTACCCTAATATGCGGGATAAAAGCGTGAAGCTAAAAAAAATGAAATTGAAAACCTGACGTTTCGAACACTTTACAGTAGTTCGTGGTCACAGATAGACCTGACTACTGAAACGTGTTCGAAGCGTAGGTTTTTCAAAAATATATTTTCCAATATCAAGATACGCGATTAATCCGCTTAAAATAATTTCATTTACAAATGTAAAATTAGCGATAATCAAAGATATATATATATACTTATATATATATATACTGTATGAATTAACCTATTTAGTGTTTGCGTGTCTTGAACCTTGCTATAATTAATATCCCCATTTACTTACTAGTTTATATTGAAACTTGGAATCAAAAGTATATCGCATTTTCCTCAAGAAGCTATTTAGCATAATTATATTATTAAATGTATATATAAGAGTTATTTGTCGAGATAATAATAAGAATAACATCATGATTATAAATAATAGATGGCACCGAACACAACCTACTATTCGAAAGTTCACACGGGCTCTTAGTCCGTTCTTGTTCAGATCAGGACAAAAGCGATCCGCCAAATATCTGATGATGTGTTCATGTAAGCCAGATTTTCCTATTCCCTCCCATCCTTTCCCTCATCTCATTTCACTTCCATCCTAAAGCCGGCAACGCGTCTACAACTCTAATATTGTAGATGTCCAAGGTGACCACTTACTATCAGGCGGCCCTTATGCTCCTTTGCATCCTCTTTCTCAAAAAAATAGATATCAGTTTAAAAATCATTGCACAGCGATCAACCGCAAAGTGAGGAAAAGACTTGCTTGTAAATTAGCATATCACCTGATATTATAACTGTTTAATATCTTCATTGATTTCTATGCACCTACTATCAGCTGAACCAAATATCTAAACTAATTTCTTATTTAATAATATACACAATTGTGGGTTCTCGTGGTATAACATTTATATAACTTAGAACAGCATCTGATTGTAAATGCGACTCGTTGTAGATTCGATTCCCACACGGAGGATATTTGAAATTTATTTCAACTTCTCATACTTCTCCGTCCTATATAAAGATAAATATAATCCATAATAAAAAGATATAGATATACAATAAATATGAAGTGAGAAACTAATTAACTTGACAAAGTTAGTTAGAACCTAACCTCATTTTAAAAAAACAGCTTGACGGTTTATTTCGTATAGCGGGATAGTCGGAGACAATCTAGTATCAAGACACTTGACTGTTGTCCGCCCAAAATCGAGAAATTGATTGTTGAGTGGCGGAACTCAACACCGCATTTGTAATCATACCCGAGTGGGAATCGAACCCACAATCGATCGCATACGTTATTGCGCGACGACGGGCCAGTGTATTTCTAATACATTAAATAGATACATTTATTTAATAAACATACAATTTTACGTGACTAATGAGGTCACCAGTACGTAAAATTTTATGAAAAAAAATTCTTTACCTCAGCAAAAAACAGATGTTACTATCAAAAAAGCAAAAATCTACGAAAAACAAAGCGACATTTAAAAGTTACATATAAAAAAATGATTTAAATGAAATTTCTTAAACAAAATTCAAAGGTTTTTCGCATGAAATGCTCTTTTACTATACATTTTACTATACATACATACCAATACGTGTATTCTCGTAGCGTGTTCTGAAGGTATTATTCATGTTAACGCATGAATAACATAGCGTCTGGCGTTTTACCAGGGTTAGTAGACCCACATAGTACTTCTATATGATTTTAGAAAAGTTTATTTTTTAAATATATCTCTTTTAAAATAAACTTTGTAGTTTATTTAATTTGTAAAGAACGTATCTACTGATTTAAATTTATATTTATGTAAACATGTATGCATTATTAAATATTTTTATATATTTTTTCCATAATATTCGTATTATGAACGATAGGTGAAAAGAATTAAACGCGTCAAATGTTTTAACCCAACGGCCTACTAAGACATATTTATCTCTGCTTGTGGCCAAAATTAACCAAGCGGCGTTTAGTTCCGCAACTCAAGACGCAGTATGAAATGCGTGGAACTGTAGAAATATAACTAACTATGGTGCAATAAAATCGATTTTTTTGAACCCTACGGCAACTGTTGTTGACCTCTTGCCCTATTTTACAAATAACACCTTTGATTAAAGTCGACGGGTCGCTAGGCTTCAATTACCATTACTAAGAGGAAATTATCAACTGCACTGAATGAAAGAGCTTTACGTAGGAGAAGGCAAAAGGAGTTAAACTGATGTAGTAGCAGGTTCAAATACAGTATTAAGCTACAATAGTATAATAGTACGGGACTCGTGGCGCAGTGGAACAGCGACAGTCTGTATTTAGGATTTGATGCGGGTTCGAATTTGAGGCAATCGGAGTATTTTGATACTAGGTGCCCTCTGACTACTCTGCTATACGGAATAATTCTTTAAGCTACAAAAAATATGATAGTCGGAACGCATTTGTAACCTATGGAATTGAACACAGTGGTCGGGGATTGATATAACTTCAATTCATATTCAAAGTAAGTTAAGGAAAGTAAAAAAAAATCAGATGAAAGAACAAGCAACTAATAAATATACAAGTCTTATTAACTGGTTTAATACGTATAATATAATAATTTAATACGTATTGAGTTAAAAACATATCGGAAAATTTCAAAAACAAAATTGAACGTAGAGATAAGACACGTACCGTACTTTGCTTTACACCTAAAAGTTTTGCGAGAGAGTTTGCGTGTTGATTGTCGAATCTCAACACCGTGCTTTTTCTTACCAAATCATTATGTGTAAATATAATCGTTCCCTAAAGCCGGCATTGAATCCACAACCCATAGTATTTACAGTCAGACGCTGTCTCACTGCGCCACAATGGTCCATTACCCTTACATGTATATGCTAACATATATCTAGTTTCGTCTTCAATGTATGTTCATAATTCGTATTAAGATGTTTGAACCTGAATAGAAACTTTAAAGGTTTCTTGCTTGAAACTCAAAGGGAAACTTTCGACATAGAAGACATTAACCAACAGACAGCTTCACGACGATCCCTTTAGGCGGATACTGAGGTTTTTTAATAAAATTTAGAATAATATATATAATAGGATCTTTGATTTTCACGATTTTTATATATTTTAAATGAAACTATTTTAACCGGAGTAATCGCGTATATTTTGGTTTTGGTTTTTGATTAATCCGGTTGAAATAGTTTCATTTAAAATTTACCTTTTCCTTATGCTATGTAGTTATACAGTGTTTCCCAATTGGGATGATAGGATTTTGATAGCTCACAGCCGCCATTTTGGTTGTTCAACATTTGACATTGGTATTGTAATTGTCCAAATTGTCCAAATTTTCTATCAAAATTCGAGAAGTATTGTCTCTACTCAAAGAGCATTTCGTGCTAAATATGGTCGTCATGGTGCACCGTCTGAGCTCGCTATAAGTCGCATAATCCAAAACCTGGAAAGTGAATATTCTTTGCACGATAGTAGACCACCAACACGACAACGGACAGGCCGTAGTGAAGAAAATATTGCCGCCGTATTTGAACAATATTTTGTTTAAATCATAAATAGTTTAAAATTTCCTATCAAAATTTGAGCACGAAATTCGAACATATATTACATATTTTATATCAATTTCAAAACATATAGTTCTTATTGGGAAACCCCATATATTATTATAATAATGAAGGCTATAGTAGCCCAGTGGTACAGCTTTCATAGTAAATCTAAAAATATTATAGTAAAATTTTATAGTAAAAAAGCAATCGTTGTTTGCGAGTTCAAATTTTATTTGAGGAAATAATTATATTAAACATTTTTGAAAAAACGTATAAAAATTTGAACGCAGCGGGATTTTTATACGTTTTTTCAAAAATGTTTTCTAATCCTAAGTGTGGAATAACACTTTAAAAATAGTAAATAATTATATTCAAATCATATTCTTTTCTCCGCTCTAGTGAGGCTAAATGCGGCGTTAAGCTCCGTTACCCAATACGCAGCAATATCTTGCATTAAGCGGAACGCTGCGAATGGAATAACACTAAGTAAATCGTGACTTCTCTGCTAGGGATAAAGTGTGAAGTTGTAAATAATAATTTTTTGTATAGATGTCTCATTCAATGCACCGCCCACCTCTTTATACAATACATAAAAAGATCGCTTTAAGTTATAACATTGCCCTGCTTTGGTATTTCATACTAGTGAATGCCCGAAATTTTGTTAGCATGGAATTAACCCTATAAGTTGAGAACTAATGTTCTCAGCAGAACTGCCTTCCGAGCCTGTGGTTACTTCCGGTAGGACAAACAACTGATACTTGTGTCGATTGACAAATCGGAAGTGCTTGTAAACACCCTATTTGAATAAAGAAAATTTTGAATTTCATTTTAATTGGCTAGCACTATTTCCGCTTATCCATTTGTTGATATTAAAAAAAAGTTCATTGAAAACTAAACTTATTATAAATTCAAGGGAAGAGTTATGTTTTTACTGTGTTTGTAAGTATGAATGTTCCAATTTTGACAAATGATACGCTGTTAGATCTTAAGGGCGCATTTTAAGGGCGCGAATGTCACTAAATATATAAATTATTGAAAAAAGAAAATAGTATATTTTATCACGCTTTTTATCCCGCATAGCATAGGGTAGACAGAAAGTACCCAGTGTCAAGACACTCCGTATTTCGCTTTCCACCGAATTCGAGACAAGTGTTGAGTGGTGGACTCAACGCCGCACTTTGTCTTTAACAGAGCGAGGAAGTGAAAATAAATGAAATATAATCACTCTCCCGAGTGGGCATCGAACCCACAACTGATCGCGTTTACAGTCAGATACTATACCACTACGTCACGACCGGCCTCAATTTTTTTTTAAATTTTATTTTAATTGATTTCTTTATATATGAATCGATTTAAATAGGACAAACCATAAACGTTACTAGATTTTTACCACAATACAATAGTGAAAACAACATTCAAATCAGTTAAGTCCTTTTCTACATAAGTGCGCACAAACGAACAGACAATTGTTTGAACGTTACTAGATTTTTTATCAAAATACTAATATATGTAACAAGATATACTTTATTTATACGTTTGTTTGTACTTTCTATGTACAAAAATGCGTATCAACCCAAAATAAAACTTGTACCTAATCAAAATTTTAAAGAACACAACTATTTCGCCCAAATAACTTTTCACGAAGAAAGGCGAGATTTATATTGAAATCTTGAAGTATGTAAGAAACCAATAAAAGGCTGAGGATTTTTGCAACACATTCGATAACGTTTTAGCATTTCCCCTCGTATTTATAGGCTCTTACAGCGTTAATAAAATGTACGATGTAACGGAAAAAACCTTTTAAACATATTTTATTCTCGAGTCTTTTATTTTTCTGTAGAATTATTTGAACGTAAATATAGTATTTTTGTTTTTGATATATTATGGTGATTGTTGATTCGATTCCAAGTTGAGAAAATCAATATCTGATCAAAAACATAATGGCTTTGATGGAATATTATTACTTTTTGTACAAATTATCAGAATAATCGGATAAAATGCACGATGTTAATAAAAAAAAAAGCCAGAAAGTAAAGCCTGAAATGAATATAATATTGTATAATATATATATATATATATATATATATAATGATATTTAGAATGTATATGTATCTTAAAAGTTTTAATATATGAAATAAATTTGACATTTTTAATTGAAATACTTTATCTAATTTTGAAGAACTTAAAACTGGCTTATATTGTGGAGATATAATATGATGCCGTGACATAACGTAAACGTGGTTGTGGGTTCGATCTCCACTCGAGGGAATTATTATATTCCCTTATATTTCTGTTCTTAGATAAAGCGTGGTATTGAGGCATTTAGGCAGAAAACAGTATATGTAGTGTCTTGATTGGATACATTCAAGTTATACTTTTAAAGCGTAAAGGCTCATTTGTACTAATTATATCATAAAGTCTTGCTTATAGTTTAATACAGATTAGCTGAAAGTGGCAAATCGTTTTCTGTAGACGGGGAAACGTCAACACGTTTAAATATCAAAAGACGCTTACATACTGAGGAAATGAATAAAACGGTACAATTGTTAGCAATTAACTCAAGTGTTGCCTTTTATTTGAGGTGAATAATCTTTCTGAATAATCTTTTTCATGGAGAATTAATAGTGTGTTATACAAAAAATGACTTTTTTAAGATTTTCATGAACAAAATGTAGGTTTTGGGTTCGATTTCAAGATATGAAAGAAATTGATGTATTGTGTATTTATGTCAATTTATAATCATTGAGGCCGGTCGTGGCGCAGTGGGACAGCGTCTGACTGTAAACGCAATCGGTTGTGGGTTCGATCCCTACTCGGGGAGTGATTATATTTAAATTATTTTCTCTTCCTCGTTCTGGTAAAGACAAAGTGCGGCGTTGAATTCAACCACTCATCACGCAATGTCTCGAATTCAGTGAAAAGCGAAGTACGGAATGTCTTGACTCTAGTTACTTTCTATCTACCCTGCTATGCGGGATAAAAGCGTGAAGCTAATATATAATATAATCGTTTACCTGATGGTAAGAGTGACTAATAAAGTAATAAAGGTTTTGTTTAAGAAAATATAGATTTTGAACTTCTAATTTATGATAGAATTTTAAATAAAACTGTTTTAAATGGATCAATTGCCTATATTTTAGTATTCAAAAATACATTTTTGAAAACACGACGTTTCGAACACTTCAGAGTAATCCATGGTCACAAGTAGACTGAGGTGGCATTTGCATGTCGGTTGATACAAAAATTAATTATATCAATCTACCGCCATCTGTTTTTTAATTGCCTCGCATACTGCTCAGGATTCTTGCAGAATCTGTATATTCTTGCAGAACTTATATGTATTTTTGTCTTTGGTGTGATGGATTTGTAACTAAAGGTTTTATAAGTGGTAGCTAGAAAGATTCGAACCACCTTTTCTGTTGAAATTATGATGTTTTTAAACTTTAATAGCCTCGTGGAACTCTGATGTCTAGCGAGGATATGAGGTTTATCAAATCTGATATAGTAGTTGGACTTATTCATATATATACAGTAACAGTACGGCCTTCGTCGTTTTTGAAGATTCCACCGTACCATAGTCCGCACCAAACAGTCAATTTTTCAGGATGTAATGGTGTTTCATGAACCACTCTTGGATTTGACTCACTCCAGTAACGACAATTCTGTTTGTTCACATAACCATTGAGCCAAAAGTGAGCCTCATCTGAAAAGATGATTTTCCTATGAAATTCGATGTCCGTTTCCATCATTTCAAGCGCCCAATCAGCAAATTCACGACGTAATCGATAGTCTGCTGGCTTGAGTTCTTGTGACAACACAATCTGTATGGATGTAGGTCAAGATCCATACGTAATATTCGCCAGGTTGTCATTCTGAATAAGCCCAATTCTTGTGCACGTCGTGGAACGAAAACATTTTGATTTTCTTCGACACTGGCTGATACGGCGGCAATATTTTCTTCACTACGGCCTGTCCGTTGACGTGTTGGTGGTCTACTATCGTGCATAGAATATTCACTTTTCAGTTTTTGGATTATGCGACGTATAGCGAGCTCAGACGGCCATATTTAGCACGAAATGCTCTTTGAGTAGAGACAATACTTCTCGAATTTTGATAGAAAATTTGGACAATTTCCAAACGTTGAGGTAACGTGAACTTGTTTATGATTAAATGGCAAACATTACTGAACACAAAACAACACAAATGTCAAATGTTAAACAACCAAGATCGCGGCTGTGAGCTATCAAAATCCTATTGGGATATTCCTATTGGGAAACACTGTATTTTAAATTTCGAAAGCACCTTTACATGCTAACATTATAGCTCAATGGTAAGCCAGTGTTTTTCGGTCAATGTAAAGATCTAGTGCGATCTAGAATATATAGATCTAGAATACATATAGATCATATAGATTTAGAAAATATATAGATCCTAGTATACACTGCTATTCCGCACAGAAGACCTTACCTTAATTGTGTCACGCAGTTCGTGTATTAAGAGATTTTGAGATTGCAAGAAGAATAGCAGAGTGATTTGATTCAGTTCTAACGTAACACATAATACATTCAAAATATTTAGTCTTTATAACTACATGGGGGTATGTTAAATGTTAAGTGTATGCCAATAAACCAGCTACGATTCAAGACCTTGAACGCAAAATTCAAGCGACTATAGCGGCCATACCAGCCGAAATGCTGCACCGAGTCATCGAAAATTGGACCGATCGTATTCACCAGTGCAAAAAAAGTCGTGGCGGTCATTTGAACGATATTTTGTTCAAATCATAAATAGCATTTCCTATCAAATAAAGCCATTGAACATGAAATTCAAACATATATTACATGTTTTATTTCAATTTCAAAACATATCGTTCTTATTGGGAACCCCATATGTCTAAGTAATTGAAAAGTTTCTTAGAATTTAAACTTAAGAGATTGGGAAAAATAAATACTTCTTTATTCTCTATAACTATATTTGATTATATTCATATAAGATTTACGGCTTGCTACAAAAAAATACAAAAATTAAAATAAACTGTAATATATAAATAATATATGGATCAATACATAAATTATTAGAACATGCAAACAAAACATGAACTTTAAATGCAATAGCTTAAAAAATACCAAATAACTTAATAAAAAAAACAAAAGTATAATAAAGCAAGAAATTACGCATATATATTAATTTGACAGTCGAAAAATATCAATGTGAAATTAGAAATTATTAGTAACAAAAATAACACTAATAGGCGTTGGCAAATTCTCAATGAGATTAACGGCAGAGTAAAGCTCTTCATCGATGAAGTTATTCGGAATGTTTCTGAAAATGGAATAGACTCCTGTAAAAATATAGCAGATAATTTTACATTAAAATTTAAAAATGATATTAAAGAAATTTAAACCGATTTGAGTGAAATCGTTCAAACACAAACGTGACTATACGTTACAGGCATGCAACATCAAAATATATAGAAAAAAAATTATGTCCATGAGTACAAAAACGTCTCTAGGAATTAATAAAATTAGAACTTTTGATATAAAATTATAATGCACGAAAACCAAATCAGTTTCAGCATATTTAATTAATGCGAGCATACTGACCGGTAAATATCCTCGCACCCTAAAGACTGGGATTGTTAGACCAATACACTAAAAAGGTAGCTGAGAAAACTACGCTAACTATAGACTAATAACAATACTACCCGTTATTGACAAAACTACTGCAAATATACAAACATAAGGCAAATATATAAAATACATTAGGCAATATGGTTTTCAACCTGCAAAATACATAAGGCAATATGGTTTTCAACCTCATAAGAGTAAACCCAACTGCGATCATTGTTTACAAGCAGTGTATATAATCATCTAGATAATAAGGAACAGGACTGGTGATGCTGACAGCCACCCAACAAAGGTAACATAAGGTAACATAAGGTAACAAAGGTAATATAAGGTAACAAAGGTAACATAAGGTAACAAAGGTAACAGGTATTAGCACTAGTCAAAATAGAAACCTTTTTAAACTAACACTTACCGTACAAAGCCACAAATGCTTACATCAAAATAATAATACCATACCTTGCGAGTGTAACGAAATGGAATTAGTAGATAATCATATTTACCTAGGAAGGGTGATCGATAGTAGACTTAACTGGAAAATGCACATAACCCCGTATGTAATAAACTAAGAGGGCTACTTACTAAATTCCATCTCCTAAAACATTAAGTAGATTACAAAACGCTTCTACTATTGGACACAACTTTGGCTGAGTCAGTAATATCTTATGGACTCGCAAGTTACGGAAGAACATATAAAACACACTTGGATCAAATATACAATCTACAATTACGTATTTTAAAAGAAATAATACTGTATAATTTTAAAAAAATATATATATATAATAATAACAATAAAAACATATTTAAATTTTGTAAAAACAAAGGCATAATAAAGCTCTTCATCGATGAATTTATACGGAATGCTTCTGAAACCGGAATAGACTCCTGTAAAAATATAGCAGAAAATTTAACATAAAATTAACAAATGATATTAAGGAAATTATACCGGTTTGTGTAAAATCGTTCAAACGCAAACATTACTATGCGTTACAAACCAGCAACATCTAAATATATACAATATATATATATATATATATATATATATATATATATATATTTAAATTCTGTGAAATCATATCATTTCACGAAAATACAGAGCTAATAGCTTTTATCTGAAAACAATTTTACTGAAAACTCTAAGCATTTGAGTCCAATAATTGTAACAATTAAAAGTACGGTTGATTCTAATTTTCTATTACCTAACTATTGCAATATGTATGGCAAAAGATCCTAAACCTATCAATCAACTCAGCCAACAATATCAGTGAGAAACAAAATTACACATAAAAATCAGATGTGACAGGTATGTTAAAAATAAATAATTAAGTTAATTTATATAAACTAAAATATATATGTATATATGCATATGTGTGTATATATATGTGTGTATGTCTATGTATATATGTGTATGTAATATTTTAAATAAGGCTGAGTGTATCGGCATACACTCGAAGTATTTGTTTGTCGTAAAAAATTGTGAATCTACCTTAATTTTTTCCAATTTATGATTTAAATTTTATACTAACTATTATTTATTTATTTATTTTAGCTTCACGCTTGGATCCGGCATAGCAGGGTAGACAGAAAGTACCTAGTGTCAGCACACTCCGTATTTCGCTTTCCACCGAATTCAAGATATTGTATGACAAGAGCAAGAAAGTGAAAATAATTTCAATGTAATTGCTCCCGCGAGTGGGGATCGAACCCACAACCGATCGCGTTTCAGTCAGTCGCTGTCCCACTGCGCCACGACCGGCCTCACTAATATTATATTACCAATATTAACATAACTAACTAACATGTTATTATAATAATTGTTGCACTAATTTATCTCATAGAAATGTTTGACGACACCAGTGCACGGTAAAACACGAGTTAGTGTATATTTACAACTTAACTTTGTAAAAACATGTAACAATCTGTGATCTAAATAAATAAAAAAAATAATCAGCTTAGTAGAGTATATATATGGACGGTAAAAAATATTTGTATTTTTATTAACGTCATATTTATAAAGCAAAATTGTATGTTATACAGTGAATGATATGGATTTTTCATATTGCTTCTGGTCAATTACTTGAAATTTACAGAAAATGGCTGGAAATATTAAAGTCATGGGTCCGGAAGTTTTCAATAGAATACCTTGATTTAAATCATTTTAACTTTAAATTAAAAAAGAATTGATAAATTGATAAGTTGTACACATATAAAAAAATCATTATATTGAGATTGTTCTGTGACTTGTTTTGTTTCATATTGGTAATAATGAATTTCAATATGAAAGGTGAATATAATGAATATTTAATATGAAATAATAATATAAACTTTAACTACGAATCAATTAAATTATAATTGACATATGTAGCCATTCGTATAATTTAAATATAATCATTTCCCCGAGTGGAAATCGAACTCACAACCGATCGCGTTTACAGTCAAAACCGTTCATCTGCACCACTGCACCACGATATACATATGTCACTTATAAGGAAGCACTGCGTTAAATTCCGCTATTCAATATGTAATGTATTGAATTCAGCGCAAAGCGGAAGTACGGAGTGTTTTGACACTAGGTACTTATCTTGCTATGCGGGACAAAAGGGTAAAACTAAATAAATAATATATTTTCAAATCATAATTCATAACTTAATTCGCGTGGGCTTGAAGCGATACCGTAATTTAAACAAGTGGCGCCTCGAGTGGGTGGTCTACCTGTATGGTCACAGTACGAAGTGGATCCGAGGTAATATATTAGTTTGAAAAATAACTTTATTTTCTTGTTATATTTTTTATTGCGATATTCTATTGTTATGTTTATTTATACGTTGTAATATAATTCTTAAAATAGTAAGAAACACCTACATATATCTATAGTGATTAATGTATAAAAAAGTTTAGTTTTTTTATTCTATACGATTTAAAATTTTGGTATATTATTAAATTACATAAAATTATTTTTTTTAGGGTAGACAGAAAGTATATTCTGTCAAGACACTCCGTACTCAGCTTGCCACCGAATTCAAGGCATTGTGTGTTGAGTGGTGGAACTCAACGCCACACTTTGTATTCCCAAAGCGAGGAAGTGAAAATAATTGAAATATAATCACTCCCCCGAGTGGAGATCGAACCCACAACCGATCGCGTTTACAGTCAGACGCTGTCCCACTGCGCTACAACCGGTCACATTTAAAGACATTGCGTTTTTAATGTATAGAAGAGTAGTTAAAGAAATTGATATAATGATGTTGTCTTTTTAAGCACTAGTGGTAGCTCTCTCCAGGACTGACACTACTGACATTTTATATTGATTACAATACGAAATGGCTTGTAGTAGCTGATTCGAATACAGTTTTTTTTTATTTTTATTTTTTTTTAGCTTCACGCTTTTTATCGAAGTGCGTAGTGTTTTGAATTAGGTACTTTCTGTCTACCCTGCTATGCGGGATATATAGTTTGATTATTACAAAAACATATACGGAAAGCGGAAAAATTTAACACTAAGCTCTCTGTAATATTAACGGTTTAAAATTAAAGTTAAAAAAGATACAAGTTTATAGATCTTTAAACTATAAATAACTAAGTAAAGTTGTTCTATTAAATAAATTCTCGAGACGACAATATTTAGTTCGGAACAAGTTATTTGCTTTTCTACAAGAGTTTTGAACTAGCTACGTTTGCTACTTACTTAACGATACTGTTGCAGTTCTTATAATATATAACTTATATATTTTATACTGGTTTTGTTTCCAGTATAAACTATATTTGATATATGATCCCATCCCAGGCCACAATGGTGCAGTGCAACAATACAAGGGAATAAGCGCGCTTTTTGAAGGTGTTTATGTCGTAACGACCTGGAAACACTGCCGCAGGTAGGTTAATCCACAGCTGTGTGGCACGTGGAAGGAAATTTCTATAAAACCGCACAGTAGTAGAACGCCACGTATCCAGATGGCAGGATGGTATTTTAGTCTGGTACGTACCATGCTGTTGGAAAATTCAGCGGCAGGAACCAGGTCAAACAGTTCTCCAGAAGCCCATACGATGGAAGTTTGGTAAGGAGCGCCCTGTGCCACACTCGATCAAAGGCCTTCGCCATGTCCAGACTAACTGCCAGGCTCTCTCCCTTGCTCTCACAAGCAGCAGCCCAGCGGTGGGTTAAGTACACTAAAAGATCACCAGTTGACCGACCATGACGGAAGCCGGGACGGTCGCCGAGCAACCGTTGATCTTATATTATTAATTATATTTAAAATATTCTCATTTTTAACATACTGACAAGAAAAATAAGTTGTAATAAGCATATAAGAGTTTCAATGTAGCCGGATGCAAAACGCATGGCTTAGCTGTCAGACCGCTTGGACGAAATCCAAAAGGCGTGGGTTTGAATCTTTTTACGTACAATTTTTTATATAGTACGTTTTTTAAATATTTTATAATTCTACGTATAGAATTACAACACTTTAAAATCAGTATTCTTTTTCATTTTTCCTATGAATTATAAAAATGTCTTGATTTCAAGCGGAAAGTCGAGTCCGTACGTAGTGCCTTGACACTCAAGCTCTAACATGGTTTATTATACCACAAAACATGCGAGCGTTAAGGTTAATTTTTTATAAGTATATTTTACTTTACGTCGATTATATTCAATTATTTATGTACATATCGAAAACGCGGTAGTATTTGAAGCAAATTCACGCTAACAGAACTGACGATTAACATTGCAATAGCAAGTTCAATTTTTATTAGAGGAATATAACTATTTACAAGTAAAAGAAGTAAATATTTAAAATAAAATCAGTCTATAACCAAATTAACTAATTATTTTTTCTTGCATAAAATGCGAAGTCTTAACAGAAAAATGATATGTCATTCAAACAAACAAGTACTGAGAAACTAATGTAATGTTGCGTGACTTGTATTGGAAAGCATTTGCGTGTATAATAATATTTAAATACAACGTCAAATCTAGCAAATCATATCACGGTATGGAATAATAATGACAGAACTACGGTTTTTGTGAAGGAATCGCTGTTTTTAGGTAAAACAAAGAAATCATATTAAAAAATCATAAAAAAATACCTTTTTAATAAAAGTTCTTTTATTATTGATTTCATAGTAATTTCCTAATCATCAGGATATCGTAATTCAAATTTCAACTCAATCGGATACCGGGAAGTGGGTCAAATTGAGGTTGAAAGATTTCACACACGCTAACTAACTAACTAACACAGCAAAACCCTGAAATTGATTTTCTAAAACTATCGGTTTGAAAAGATTCTTTTTATTATAATTGAAAAATATCCGAATTCAAATATATAGTAAAAAGTATATTTTTGAATTCGGATATTTTAATCTATAAAAATAGGTTTATAATACTAAAAAGGAGGAGGCGCGGTGGAACAATAACCTACTTTAAGTACGATTGGTTGAGGTAATTGTTCGATTCCCACATTATATTCTTTCTGACTACTCTACTATGCGGAATAAAGAGAAAAACTGCTTTATAACTACGTCAGCGATTAACTATTAAAATTATAAATAAATATTTTCCTTTTAAGGGTCCATGAAATTTTCTGATTCTCTTCTACCCTTAATTATGATATTTTTTACTATAGTGGCTGGTGAACACCCGAGACATTATAAGAAAATAAATTTTAAAGGTCCTAGAAAGAGTCTAGGACTCCTCTTTAGGAGCGGATTGAGGAAATGAAGGAGTCCCTCCAAAAGATCTAGTCCGATAATTGTGATCTTTTTCAATTTTTTTAATTTCTAAGACGCTATTTATCCATATTCCAAAAATACATATGAAAATATATCTTACGGCTTCCTACAATATTATATGAAACGTAATATTAATAACAATAATAAATAACAAGCAATTTCCTTTGAATTTATAGCTCTATCACAGTACACATTATTGGCCCTTAAAGCAATGATTACTGAAATCTGCGGCCGTAGACAGATTAATTGCTTCAGTTAGTACTAAATGTACCCAGAAGTATGTTAGTCTTGGCTGTATAAATTATTGTATTTTGAATGGTTATGACTTTGATTTTATATAATACAGACTGCATCCGTGATCTTGTCTGCGTGGAAGTTAGCATCTCTGGATCTTTATTTTTTAAATTCTAAAATAATAGTAACATAAATTATTTCTTACTTTACTCACGTAAAAAGAATGAGGACCCCCCGAAGGGCATGCATGAAGAGGATAATGACTGTGGACGAGGCGAAAGAGGTATGTAGGGACCGTAGCGTTTGGCGCCCCGTACTCTCTGACTACCCCGCCAGGGATGAAGCGTGAAGTTAAAAAAAAATACTTCTTATTACATCAGCTATCTGCTCGTGAAAATCCTGTCAAAATCGATCCAGCCGTTAACGAGATTAGCGGGAACAAACAGACAGACAAAAATTGTTCAAAATGTTATTTTGGCATATATACCGTGTATACATAAACAGACACGCCACTTTTATTTATTTGTGTAGATTATGTATTAAATGCTAGTTTTAGTTGCACTCAGAGATCTCAATTAACGTTTAATTTCACTGTAAATGTTTAATTCGACGTCTATTTCGAAGGAATTACTGTCACTTGTAAAAGTATTTGTTTCTTGAACTTTTAGCTAGCAAAAAACAAGACCCGCTGAGTTTCTAGTGCCGGTCTTTCTCAGGTGTGAGGCACTAACTTTAGTGAACTGGTGGCTATTTAGAATAAAATATTTGACTTTATCTAATTTAATTAACTTATCTTCACTATTTATCCTGCGTAACAGTGTAGACAGAGACAACCTAAAGTAGAGACGTTCCGTTTCACAATCATTTCTCAACCCCGCTCTAGTAAAACAATTTAAAAATGATTTTTAAATATGAAAAATATAAAAACATTAAAAGGTCTCTAAAGTATACCGCAAGGTGTGTAAAATAAAAAAAAAAACATAAAAATAAATTTGTAAACGGATCTCTTTATACCGCTACCAACTTAACCGAAACCTAATCTCAGTTAAGACGACCGTAAGAAAATTATTTTAGTGAAACATAACACTATGTGTAGATCAAAGCAGCGTTGGACTCGGTGTTAGCTGAACAAGCGCGAGGTAGTCTAAGAGATATTGCTTTTTTTTATTAAATTGTTTTTTTTTAATTATTTATACAAGTCAATATTGTTTTACGAATATTTCTTATATTTTATATCTTTTTATATAAATATATTACAAGACAATTCGTGTTTAGATAGTCAGGTCAGCTTCAAAACGTCGGATTTACAAAAATATATTTTCCAATACCAAAATAGAGATCGGTCGTGGCGCAGTGGGACAGCGTCTTACTGTAAGTGTGATCGGTTGTGCGTGCGATCCCCACTCGAGCGAGTGATTATATTTAAATTATTGATACTTCCTCGCTCTGGTAAGTGCGGCGTTGAGTTCCGACACTCGACAAGCAGTCTTGATTTCGGCGGAAAGTGGAATACGCAGTGTCTTATTACTAGGCGCTTTCGGTTTACCTTGTTATGCGGTAAAGCGTGGAGCTAAAATAAAGTATCTAAGTACTTAACACTGGCAAATTATATGCTCTTCTATTATATATAAACATATTTTATTTTATATGAACCCAGTATAGAAATGATGACATTGACTACAATACAAAGGCACGTGAGAAACTAAACTATTTTAACATTATACTTCAAGAATATGAAATCAATATTAGTTAAGTAACAAACGAGTTCACTAATATTAGCAAAATATCACACATGTATTTGTTGTAAGTTTGTATTTGAAGTAATCGTGGTGTAGCGGGTCAGCGTCAGACTGTAAACGGGATTGGTTGTAGGTTTGATCCCATTCGGAAAAATGTTGATATTTAAACTATTTTCAATTTTATCTTTCTTTAAATATATAGCGCGGTGTTGGGTTCCGTCACTTAGAACGCAGTACCTTAAATATGGTGGAAATCTTGGACGCGATCCCTGGTATAGAAGAAAAAACGTTAAGCAGCAAAATGTTTACAAATTTTTCGACGAAACCTTAGACTTGCAATTCTATCTTATATTATTTAAACCTTAATTAAAAAAATATATTTACTTGGCTTTATTCATGTCACAATAAGTTTTACGTAGAAATAAAAAAATAAATAAAAAAGTTTTTCAATATCCACTATGGTATATTTTTTTAACAACGTCAAGTGACCAAAACACATGGATTTTCAAATATATATGACGTAAGAAAACAAAAAACTTACACCATATTAGATGTTTTACTTAGCTTCAAGAATCTAGTGTCAAGACACTTCTTTCTCCGCTTTGCACTTGAATCAGATATTGTACGCATATTGCGTGTTGAATAGCGGAACTCAACCCTGATTTTTGACTTACCAGTAGTAAATGAAATTTAATTGGGAATTTAAGTGGGAATGGAACACACATCCATGGTATTTACCGTCGGATTTCCATTGTGCCTCGATAGCATTGGCATTCTGTATAAAAATATATTATAATATAAAATCATATCCGCTTATGAAATAAAAAACTGATACCAAATTCTTAATGAGAACGTTAACAAATGTACAATCAAGGTCTATATATAACTTTTCAAACTAAAACTCCGGTGAAAAAAGCTATCCGAACTGCAGAGAGCAATTTAAAGTTTATAAATAGGTATTCATTAAGCAATGCCTTGAACTTGAGATAAAAGGCTGGAACGAAAAGTATTTAAAATGCTTGAGATTATGAGAAAAATAAAAAAAAACTTAAATGGATTAATCGCGTATATCTTGGTATCCAAAAATACATTTTTGGAAATCTGACGTTTCAAACGGTTTACAGTAGTCCATGGTCACAGGTAGACCTTAATCGACGTCAGTCTACCAAAATATACGCGATTAATCCGTTTTAAATTGTTTCGTTCCGTACGTTCGTCCGTTTAGACATGTGTTTAAAAATCGCTAAAATCAAATATATAACTTATTATGAAAAAAAACATTTGTTAAATAAATCTTGCAGTGAAAAATTTTTTGGCTGTTTGTTGTGTTTCCCACAGAATTAGATTACTTATACATCCGGTTTTTTTTAAGAAAATATATTTTTTAACGTTTTTATGAAACATTGCCCGAGACTAGCTCAAACTCGGTAATTAGGCATTTGCTCTTATTTTTATAATAGTCTTTATTATGATGATTATTGGTTATTTTTTCCTTTTCTCATACTCTGTTAAGATCATATGACACTTCTGAATTGCTTCCTAATCTCTGCGAGAGAAAAGTATATTCTAGTATATTATATATTTATGTTGCGTTTGCTCGTCGGATTATTCTGCCGATCGTGTCATCTTCGGCGTCTGTGTAGTCTGTTATTAACTTCTTTAGAACCACTAAGTTAAGCAGCAAGTAGACATAATCTAGACATATCGTGTTGAGTAGCGGAGCTCAACGCCGCGCTATGTTTGTCGACTCATTCAACGAGCAAAGTTAACTATAGCTTAAACGTAATCATTCCCTCGAATAGAGATTGAACTCAGTACAATCGCGTCTATGAGATGCTCTACTGCGCCTCCATGGACAATACTAGTTGATTTAGAATGAAATATACCAAATAATGAGTGGCTTAAATTCCTTAATTATATACTAAATTGTCCGTAACACGAAAAATTACCTTATAAATTTAAAGTTTGAAAACTTTATAATTACTTTTCAGTATAAAAGAAGTCGTTTATTTCTATACCTGTCTCCACTTGACCCAATTATACCCACTGTTTTTGTTTCAAAGCGAAACGGCTCAATGAATAAAATAAATCACAATTTTCGTCTTAAATTTTTGTTTCAAAAAGTTATAATTCCAATGTTTTAATATTAATTTGCTCATTTTCAATATATTCTGGTGGATGTCTTTGCTTACAGAGACGTCTACTAATAATAATATTCCTATTAAATTCTTAATGTAATACGTAAAGTAGAATCTCTGTACCCCTTTTCATGAAAATTTGGCGGATGGACCAGTGTGAAGTTTGGCACAATTGCAATTTAAATGTAAAATAATTGTAAAAACCCAATTTTGTTGTTATAGTTATTTTTTAAATTTTAAAAGCCTTTTTTCTTACTTAATATTTACTATTTTTAAAGTGTTATTCCACATTTAGGATTAGCAAACATTTTTGAAAAAACATATAAAAATTTGAACGCAGCAGGATTCGAACCCGCGCCTCTTGGATACCGTTCAAAAAAATCAACTATCAACCGTTCAAAAATGTTTTTTCTCACTTTTTAGCGAATTATTTATTGAACATATAGTTTTTTAATAATTTAGTATTTTTTTGCTAACGAGAGTTTTTAACCGGAAGTAAATAGTGCCAAGACACTCCGCACTCCACTTTCCGTCTAATTCGAGATGTTGCGTGTTGAGTGGCAGAACTCAATGCCGCATTATATCTTACTTAGCGAGGAAATGAGAGAAATGAGAGAATATATATATATATATATATATAATCAATTCTCTCAGTGGAAATCGAACTCAAAACCTACGGCGTTTATAATCCCACTGCGCCACGACCGGCTTCAGTTTTGTTTTTAATGATTTTGAGTCTAAAAAGAATGTGAGTAATTATTTCTTAATAACATAGTGGGGTAGTCTGTAATTGGTATGTAATAATATATTTATAAATGTTTACACAAATTTATAGTATGAAAAGTTGGCTTCCAAGTAAATAAATAAATTATCACAAAATCGAAAGTCGTATAGTGGATCATGAAAATAAAAATAAGTGACAATTTAAATATATTTATAACAATGAAAGATTCAAAAATATATATAATTATTTTCAAAATTACTAAAAAAAACCGGTCGTGGCGTAGTGGGGCAGCGTCTGAATGTTGACGCGAGCGGTTATGAACTTGACTCCCGCTCGAGGGTGTAATTATATTTAAATTATTTTCACTTCCTCGCTCTGATAAGAAAAAGCGCGGCGTTGAGTTCCCCAATGCAACACGCAATCCGCAGCGGAAAGCGTAGTACAGAGTGTCTTGACACTAGGGACTTCCTGTCTACCCCGGTATGCGGGATAAAAGCGTGGAGCTAAAGAAAACAACCGAAATTTGAACCTGTTTCCACAATTTAAATAAACCACTGAGTCGCTGTACTCATTCATATATTTAAATACGACACGCTCGTGCCGAATGCGTACAATTCACGTCAATTGAGTTTTGCTTCAACCAGTATTTATGTTGCATAAAACATTTTTATTCCCCTACAAATATTTATAAAATAACTTCGTATTGTTATAGAAACAAATTCAATTTGCAGATAATTTGTTTGTATTGGATTTGAAATTTTTTTTAAAAGAAAGATGAGAGGAAAGAAAGATGATGTCGGTCGTGGCACAGTGTGACATCGTCTAACTGTAAACATGATCAGTTGTGGGTTCAATGCATACTCAGGGAAGTGATATCTGGTAAAGACAAAGTGCGGCGTTGAGTTCCGCCACTTAAAACGCCATGTTAAGAAATTAAGAGAGATCTGTTTGTTTGTCATATATATACTGGTATATATTAATATGTGAAACAAAATGTTTGTATCAATTTTTACGTAAATTAAGCGAATAGAGGGGTATATAATTTGGCACAGTTATAGTTTATATAGAGAAGAATTGTAGATTGGATTTTTTTTAATAATAAAACAAATAAACACAAATATCTTTATTTTATAATGTTATATAAACTTTTTATAATAATTTATTATTATATCAAGTGACACGTGGCTAAGGTAACGTTTTGTTGCCAGTTCAAATCCTAGGGCGGGTACCTGTAAACTCAACAATTTAAAAAGAACATGTTGACATGTCGACGAGACATCTACTTTAGTAACAACTATAGCTCTCCGTTCTCTCCGACTTTCTAGGGAATAAAATAAATAACCACGTATCAAGGGTATGCAATCGCGAACCACGGTGATATCTGACTACTTTGTTAGGGATATATAAAAGGAAACACTAAGATAGAAAGGAAATAGATATCGCTCTAATAATCAGTTAACAAAACTAAACATTTTTTGATTGTGTTTTCGCTAATGACTTTTGTCGTTTATTTGTTATTTAAAAATATATTCATCTTTGATATAAATTGAAATATTGAAACTTTTAATATCATCTGTTTTGTCATCAATTGATATGAATTTCATTTTATTTTAAATTAACCTTTAACGTGGTTATTTACATTTCACAGGACAAACATTGCTTTACGCAGCTTCAAACGTTCTCTACCATTTATTAGTATACATGCCTTATCATAGCCGATAGGTGAATCCAGTAGTATTTTAATTAATTATAACATGAAATCAGAGATAAAAATAAAAATGGAGTGTCTTGACACCACATTTTTCTTTTGTGAAACAGAATAACGTTTGATTATAAATATGATTAGTCGTGGGTTCGATTCCCATTCGAGGAAATAATAATGTTCAATTTTTTTTTCATTTCTACGACACGCATGTCTCGATTTTGGGTGGAGTTGTCGATGGAGTTTGTTGACATTAGGTTGTCTCTGACTATCCTGAAATGCGGGATAAAGCGTGTAGCTATTTATTTTAACTTAATTTAAAAAATAACTATAGAAATAAACATTTCCCTAGCCATTAGAAAGTACATGAAGCAAGTGAAACTATAATTTGGTAGCAGTTGCGGCGTATTTAGAACTTTAGAATGGAATGAACTTGTTAGCGTTTGTGTTTTAGTTGATGTTTGATCTTATAACTTCGGGAAGTAGAACTAATGTGAGGGTAAACTTAGCTTGTGGTATGATAAGTTTATTAACTTAAATTTTATTTATATGTACATATAACAAAAATGTAACTGATCGCTGTATATACATAGATGAGATGTGAGAAAACATTATTTTTGGGGGCAATAATATTTTTATCCAATGTAATGGAACTAAAAACAATGATTTTAAATTTATATATCTCTATTTTCTATTTGTCTGTGTGTTTGTGCACATTAATCTCGGACACGGCTTAGTTAATTTGAATTCAATTTTTAATATTGTGTTTTTGCAACTTTCCCGAAATATTAAGTTATATTAATTAATATAACATTAATTAAAAATATTTTGTTTGATAGAATCATAGGAAGGGTGAAGTCGCAAATGAAATTGCAAAGATACACTAGTCTTCAATATATGGCCCCTACCAAGTTAAAATTTGCAATATTATTATATTAATTCTCGCATATACATTTCTTTTTTTAATTTTCTTTTCTTTCTTTCGACGTATACGATGCGACTCGTCATCCTAGTGTCCAGACACTCCGTTCACCACATTTTTGTCAAAATTCGCTGGTTAGGCGGCGCAACTTCAGCATTTTTAAATATATATATATATATATATATATATATATATATATATATATATTTAACAATAAACTCCAGAAACAATCTAAAATCGCTGATCCAAACCGGCACTTTGAATATTTAGATATATAAATAGATAAAAGTCTTCATTACACAGAATAAACAATTAAAAATAACAAGTTCAAGACATCTACCGGTCGTGGCGCAGTGGAACAGCGTCTGACTGTAAACGCCATCGATTGTGGGTTCGATCCCACTCGGGGGAGCGATTATATTTAAATTATTTTCACTTCTTCGCTCTGTTAAAGATAAAGTGCGCCGTTGAGTTTCACCACTCAACACGCAATGGCTCGAATTCGGTTTCGGTAAGCGAAGTACAGAATGAATGTAAGGACAAAATTGTGAACCTAAGTTATATATGAGTTAATTTTTGGCCTGGCGTACTTTTTATCACTTCAGAATGAAATAATAGAAAACCAAAAAAATACCCAAATTCATTCTCAATCCATATAGAAAAACATTATAGAAAATAAATGACATATATTTTCCTTTGTCAAATATGTTTGCTGTTTAGGAATGTTATAGGAAAGGTTTAACATGTTTTTTGTTTACATAAACTAAAATAGAAATGCTTTAAAGTTTCAGTTAGTAGTAGAATAAATAATACCCATAAATATATATATATATATATATATATATATATATATATATATATATATATTATATATATATATATATATATATATATATATATATATATATATATATATATTATATATATATATATATGTATATATATATATATATATATATATATATACTTCTGGACGGTATCCAAGAGGCGCGGGTTCAAATCCCGCTGCGTTCAAATTTTTATACGTTTTTTCAAAAATGTTTTCTAATCCTAAGCGTGGAATAACACTTTAAAAATAGTAAATATTAATATATTTAATTCACAATATAATTAATTCTAAAAAAAATAGTTAATTTCTAATATTTCACTTTATTTAGCTTCACGCATAGCAGACAGCATAGAAGACAGACAAACAGATAGTACCTAGTGTCGAGACACTCCGTACTTCGCTTTCCACCGAATTCGAGACATTGCGTGTTGAGCTTACCAGAGCGAGGAAGTGAAAATAATTTAAATTCCCCCGGGTGGGAATCAAACATACAACCGATTGCGTTTACGGTCAGACGCTGTCCCACTGCATCACGACTGGCCTCATAAGACTTCACTTCATATATAATATATAAATAAAATTTTTAACTTATAATCCATATTATATATAACATTTTCATAGTGAAGAGAATTTAATCTCATATTGAAATTAATAAGGAATAACTTGGTTATTTTAATATAAAATCTACCAGATGTTAGCCAATATAGATTAAACAAGATTTACTGGCTTTTGTAGTTACCAAAGTAGCCTAACCTTTGCTTTGATAGATAAAGAGATCTTAGTCTAATATCAAATTGTTGATCTATCGGGTTTGTGTTTTAGACGGGTGGGTTCCAGTTCAAAATCAGGAAAGCAAAGCTTAGTTTAAGCAAATAATACTCGATAGGGAACAGAAAGAGGCCATAGTAACGTGGAACTGTGACTGTAACCGCAATTGGTTTTGGGTTCGATTCCCAATAAAGGGAAGGATTATCATGTTTAATTTTTTTTTATTTCTCCGCCCGTTAGCACGTCTCGGTGCTAATGTCTCGGTTTGCAGGCGGAACGCAGTCAATATAGTGATTTCACACTAGATTGTCTCTGACTAATCTATCATGATTCTAGATGGCTGATTGGCTGGGAAGTTGTAAAAAATATATTATTTTTTAATCATTATTATATTAGCTTCAGTTTTTCATCCCACATAGCAGGGTAGACAGAAAGTACCCAGTGTTAAAACACTCCGTAATACAATTTCCATATAATTCGATACATTGCACGTTTAGTGGTGAAACTTTGTGGCAACGTCGCACATTCTCTTATCAGAGCGAGGAAGCTAGAATAATTTAAATATAATCACTTCCTCAAGTGGGAATCGAACCCACCGTTCGCGTTTACAGTCACTCGCTGTCCCATTACGCTCAATCGGCCTCTTTAATCATTTTTCCACGTGTCGCAACAAGTGTTTTGAAAAATGTGAAACATATATATATTCTACCGTCTTACGTTTATGATTTAATATAAATCTAATATTTTTTTAGGATCAATGGGTAAGGTCTATGGTCTACCATTTTCATCGTTTTAAAAACAAATTTCAATAATATTCTGCAGCTATAATAGCGTAGTGTAGTAGTTCAGCCACATAATACATGACTTCCCGAATAAGAGAAGAGTCTTGACACTAGGTTCTCTCTGACTAACCTACTATACGAGAATAGGGTGAAGCTGCTATCAATTGAACAAATTATTAAGAAAACACATGAAAACATGTACAATTCTATATTATGTTATATCCAAAAACAGATAGACAAAGGCTACCTTTTCTATAAGAGAAAATACTCAATAACTTCGTAATGATGCCTAAAAGTGAACCTAACTTAACCCAAATTCCAACTGTAATAAAAATAATCCCAAACTAAAAAGAATCGTTTTCTTAACTCTTATAATAATGGGACTACGTACTTAGATATTTATTTCATCAGAAACATTTAGTTACATATATCCATGAAAGGTACAGAACAACGATCGCAAAATGTTTGCCAATAGCTAAACTTTGTAAATTACACCCGCAGTGAGCGGACATTTTGTCTCATATGGTGGAATCAAATACAGGCTTTAAATAAATATCATGTGGTTTATATGGAAAATAGCTTAATAACTTAATAAGTTGTGGATTCGATTTCCACTCAATGATTATATAGCAAGCGTATTAGAGAGTTCTAAAAAATATATGAAAATATTGTTAATATTTTAGTTATTAATGATTGCAAGTTTAAGGTTGGTGTGACGTTGGTTGTGGCGCAATGGACCAAGGTCTGACTGTAAACGCGATCGGTTGTGGATTCGATCTCCATTTGGGGGAATAGTATAATAATAATAATAATATTGAAAATATTTACATTTCCTCGCTTTGGTAATAAACGAAACGCGGTGTTGAGTTTCACCACACACTATCTGGAATTCAGCGGAAAGCGGTTTACGGAGTATCTTTACATTAGGTACTTACTGTCTACCCTGATATGCGGGATAAAAGCGTGAAGTAAAAAGTTTAAGGGTAAATTGTCGCAGTATTTTTATTTAATAAAATTTGGAAAATGATAGAATTTGACATTACTTTTTTTCTATCTAGCAAACAATAATTTCAAATACAGTAGAAGCTCGTTTAACCGGATTTATTGCCTTGTCATTAGGTGCTAGGATAATGGAAAATCCGGATAATAGAAAGTATGAAAAATGCACTTTTTGTAAATATTGTAGCATATTAATAAAATCAAGGGGGGATATATGTTTTTAAATTATTAAAATACTGCAAGCTTAGTTTTATATAAAAAGTCGTAGTATTTATTTTTTTGTTTAAGGTTGAAAGTCCGGATAATCACGAATCAGTATAACCGAGGGCCGGATGATCGAACTTTTACTGGAATTTCATAAAAAAATACCTAAATATTAAGCTATCTTAAGATTTACCAGTTTTCTTTTTATATTATTTTGTATTCGAATGAATTACAAGCATGTGTATGAAATATTTCTTTGAAATATTGCTATACGGCACAAAAGGGTGAAACAAGGTCGTAATAAAACCGTCACCAGATATTAATGTCCACACGCCATATATCCGACAGTACTACAAAGGGTATAACCTTCGGACCCATTAAATGCCTTTTAGAATTGCAAATTACAGAGATTTGGCTTGTATGGTAATTTGTAGATAATATAAAGTTAGCAGAAAAGATGTATCTAAAGTAGAAGAGATAGAAATTGAGGAGAGAGACGGATATCCTGTGAAGCATATACGAATTTAATATTTAATAAAAAAAAGCTACAGTAGAGCGGTGTGATAGCGTCCGACTGAAAATTTGATCGGTCCGCACAAAATTTCATAGCCCAGATATTTCATCCATCCTCACATGATATCATGGCCCCGATGAGATTTCCCACATCCACATATAACATCATGGTCCATATATAATTTCGTTCATGATAGAATTTGACATTACTTTTTTCTTCTATCTATCTAGCAAACAAAAATTTAATATACAGTAGAAGCTCGTTTATCCGAATTTATTGTCTTGTCATTAGGTGCCAGTATATTCGAAAATCCGGATAATAGAAAGTATGAATAATGCACTTTTTGTAAACATTGTAGCATATTAAAAAATAATGGAGTGATACATGTTTTTAAATTAAAAATCGTTTACGACGAACATCTTCTTTTACACCCAAATTTCACTTATCCACACATGACACTCATGGTCCACATATCATTTCCCTCACCCAAACATAACACCATGGTCCACTTGTGATTTCACTCAATCACACAGGACTTCATGGTGTCATGTGAAATTTCTCGTCCACATATGATATCATGGTCCACATGTGATTTGTCTCATCCCCATATGACATAATGCTCCACATGTGATATAACTCATCCACACATAACACCATGGCCCACATGTGATTTCTGTCATCCAAATACAATACCATGGTACACATGTGATTTCACTCAATCACACATAATACCATGGTCCACATGTGATTTGACTTATCCACATATGACATCATGGTCCATATATAATTTTACTCATCCACACACGACATCATGGCCCACATGTGACTTTTCGCCATACTTTCATGACTGTCATATCTTATTTTATTATTTGCATATCTTTCTTTTAGAATGATGACCAATGCCTCGCATTCTTATTATGAAATAACCAAAGCAATATGGCTCAACTATATTTGACACCCAATTAAATATCACACCGATGCGATACATCAGTTTCTACTTCTTACTGAACACAGGGTAAGTGATCTCGATACAGAGAATTTACAGCCTGCAAAAAGGGCGCGCTCACACTACGTTCTGTACTTTGAGACATTGCACACTGAGTAAGTGAGGCTGAATTCAACGACACGGAATATCTTAACATTTCTTGACCTTGACTATTACAGTAGTGTATGTATCGCACATACAAATTGAAATTGTCCAACATTTTTGTTTGGACAAATATAGCCCACTCGTTCCTGAACAACGTTTCGTTTCATCTTTTCTGATAATGTATTTAAATGTGCACACGAACCCTGAAATACTTTGCAATGTCTCCCAATATTTTGCACTCCTAGCACTTGCAGTAAAGAAATTTCATACAAACTTTCAACCCCAATAACAGATCGTTGGCAATTTCACAATCCTGTCTTATCAAGCAACTACGTTCTAAAGAGAATCTCCATACAAAATTTTAAACCTCTAGTACAGTTTCTGAGATTACATGACATATTGTGAGAATAACGCAATTTTTTTTTAATAAAGCAGGTTCCCAGCCCTGTTCACTATTTTAGTTGTTTTAAATTAGTATTAAATGTTTTAAATTAGTATTTTCACTTGAAAATGTTGTAAAATTCACAAAATCGTTTTGGCATTATTTTACAAGAACATATAATAAAAAGTAGAATTACAATATTTAAGCTTGAATAGTTTTATTTCGTAGTTAAAGTACGAAGCTTGACCTACTCTCGCCGGTACATAATTATTTTGTCGAATGTAATTCAAATAATTTTCCTTAATTTCCGGTTACAAGGGTAAAATGCCTTTAGGTATGTAATTTTAATAGTACACTGTTCTCTTTGTTATTACTTGTCTCTAATTTTTTGTAGGAGGAAATTATTTTCCATAAATCACTAGTAAGTAGAAATGAAAATATATTGAAAATATATTTTATTTATTTTTGAGGATTTTAAACACCATGTATGTGTACTTCATGTTTATAGTTCGAATACCGCCGCGTTCAATTTTTATAAGTTTTTTAAAAATATCCGTAAGTATTTTATTTAAGGCTTCAGCTGTATATATTAAGCAACATCGTCTTGCACTATTTTGAAATATGCATTCGTATATGAATACAATGTAATTTTTCATTATAGGAATCTGATGTCAAGATAAATCACGATATAAGGAAGTACTTTAGTCTGCTTTCTTAACTGAAAGTCTATTTATTAGGCCAAGTTAGAATATAATACTTGAAAATTGTAATTCATATGTAATAGTATAATTTATAGAAGATGCATAAAAAACTTAACATTATAATTCACGTTAAATGTTTCTGTTAAAAAGTGGGGAAAGTGGTACAAGAGGTACGAGAAGAATGGGAAGATATTAATTGACCTTCGAGAGTACTGTATGAGTCTCTATACAGTGCTCTCAAAGAGGTTAACGAGGTGAAAAAGCGTGCAAAAGGACTCCGTAAGCGTGAAGATAAAAAACCACGTGAAGCCCCTGTCAAAATCAAATAATTTATTAAAATAAATTTCATACCAATTTTAACGTCAAGTATATTAAAACCCGTTGACAATTAATGATTGAAATATGTGAGCAATTATCAGTGAACTACAAATGCGAATACCTATTTTGAATAAACTATTTTGCACGAATAATCGCGTATATTTTAGTATTAAAATATACATAAAACCTGACTATTCAAACACTTTATAATAAACTGTAGGCAGACTTAGTCTACTAACTGAACTGTATTATCGAAAACTAAAATATATGCGATTCATCCGTTTAAAATAGCAGTTTCTCGCCGGCTCTTCTCAGTAGCCCTTCGAACTGGTGGTAGCTTCGTGTGAGACTGACAATACTGACATTTTATATTGATTTACATTTCAATTCGAAAGTGCTTGTAACAGCCTGTTTGTATAAAAAAAGATATGTTTTTGATTTTGAATTGAAGATAAGGCGTTAAAAGTGTCTACACCTTCATCAACTTAAAGACGATTACGATACCAATTACCTACAGTAATCTGATAATCTTATAACATTACATTATAGTTGTCGGTTTTATTTTTCACACATTTTCTTCATATAAGATAGACCAAAAACCTCTAAAGTAAAGCAAACACGAATTTAGTTCAAGAACACGCTCTTTGGCTGGCACAAGAAAAAAATCGCTTAACTATTATATTTAATCAAAAACTCTAATGAATTGTTCACTATTTTTCAACAACACTTAACGCGGCAATCAACGCAAACTAAAACGTTTGAAACGGACGTCATAATTGAATCTCTATTGATTACTATTTTCATTGCTCCTATGGGCGAGCGCCGGAATAAACCGTCAACGATGCAATTAGAAGTGGATTTTGAAAGCGCTTAACTGCGTGGACTTTTTTTTTTGACGATTTAAATAATTCTGTATGAAGTGATTCGGCGACCTGTATAGTTTAGAGAAAATATTAAGTGTTTTGTTTAAAAACGTATACAACTTTGAACGCTTCGGATGTCGAACCCGTGCCTTTTGGACACTGGCCAACCGCACTGAGCACTAATCCATCAGTTCTAAACCCGGCTGAGGCGAAATTATGTGATTTTTTAAATTTTCTTTCCTTTTTAATCCTAAATGTGGAATAAAATTTTTAAAAATAGTAAAATATTTATAGAAATTGTTACCTGTTTAAGTTAAAGAGAGAAACGTATCGAATATTTAAAGCAATTCAACTTTTATCGTTACCAGGTTTCACATTTTTCTATGTAAATTTAGCTGTTTTCGAATACTAGGTATTATTTCACATTAAAAGTCATGGTGGCCCGGTGAGACGGTATTTGACTATAAGGACGATTGGTTGTGGGTTCGATTCCCACTCGGAAAAATGATTTTATTTAAAATTGGTTTTCATTTATTCGCTCTGTTAAGACAAAGCGTAGAGTTGAGTTTGTCACTCAACACACACAATGCCTCGATTTCGGGTGGAAAGTACTCAACGGAGTGTCTCAACACTAGTTAAGACTTGAAAAGAGAAAATATTTTTTCGTATATCAATAATATAGCTGTAAAGCAGCAAAGTGAAATATTTAATTTATTAGGTTGTCGACAATTTCGTTCGCCTCTTTTGTCCTGAATTCGGACAATTGCGTGTTAAATGACAATTTTGTCAGACTTACTAAAACTAAGAAACTAAATTTTTTTAGCTTCACACTTTATCCCTTGCGGTATACTCAGATAGTACGGAGCATAAAACGCGATCCCTGCATACCTCTTTCGCTCTCGTACCCCTCACCTTGGCTTCATAAATCTTTCTTACCATTCTTTCATCGCTCATTCTTTCAACGTGCCCAAACCACCTGAGCACGTTCTTCTTCATTCTTACTGTGACATTCATGCTTACGTCTGCCATTCTGCGTATCTCCTCGCAGCATATACGGTCAGTTAAATTGACTCCGCATATCCGGCGAAGAGATCTCATCTTTCTTTCATTCTTCTTTTGACACATCTACGTTTCGCTGCTGTATAACAATGTCGGTATATTAGTCGGTAGCTTAGTTTTACTTGCATTCAGGCTTAGGCCATTACTTTCACAACCTTCTTTCAGAGCAGTGACCAATGCCTGTAACTCGCATTCTGATGATGCAATTAGCACTACATCATCTGCTTACAACAGACAGTTAACTGTCAAATCACTAACTTCAACACCTATGTCACTTTCTTTCACTCCTTGGGGACAGCTATCCAAATACAAATTGAACAGCCAAGCTGACATGGCGCAGCCCTGTTTGACACCCGATTGAATATCAAACTGAGGCGACATGCCAGCTCCTACTCGTACACAGGCTGAGTGATCTCGATAAAAAGATTTTACAGCCTGCAACAAGGGTCCGCTCACATTGTACCGGGGCAGTATTTCACCATGGCGCCTCTTCCAGGTATAAATCCTCCTAGGCCTCCCATAAATAGAATTTTAGCATAAATTTTACAGTCCAAGCTAATCAAACCGATAGCCCTAAAGCTTGCACAGTCTACTTGTGAACCTTTGCCTTTATACAAAGGTACGATGACTGCGTCTCGTCAATCATCCGGGACCTCTCCCGTTTTCCAGTATAAGTTACATAGAAAAAAAGAAAGGTCCAAGATGCGCGGCCCACAATATTTGATCATCTCTGCAGTAATTCCATCTGCTCCCGCCGCCTTACCACATTTCATACTTCGTATAGTATTCTCTACTTCTTTTATACTGATTTCGCCATCTGCTACATCAAGACTCAGCATATTGCTGTCACTTGAGACAGAGGCGTCATCATTGCCAAACGTGTGTACTTTCTGTAAGTATTTTACCGCCATCAGAAAGCACCCCATTCATTTTACAGGTTAACGAACAATGCCGGGAATCACTAACGTCCCGCCAGAAAAGCTTTGTATTTTCCTGGACATTGTTTGTCACTCTTTCATCTCTTTCATGCTTTGACTTTTTACGCTTCATCTTTGTCAGTGCTTTCGTTAGGTGCTTTTACAACTTATATTCTTTCTTCTTAATCTCTATCATACTTTTGTTCTTACTCAAGGCTTTATAGTGCAGCCATGCTTCCTGCTTTTTTTCTACTGCCTCTTTCACTTCATCATTTCACCATTCATCACGCATTTTACTAAAGCCTTTTTTCCCAATGCCGCACACCTCAGTTGCAGCTTCAATCATACAATTCTTAAGATTCTGCCTGCATACTTCAACACTTTCAGTACCTATTTCGCAGTCATCTAGCTTCTTGGAAATCCTTTCTTCATATTCCTCTCTAATCAGTGGGTTTTGAAGCTTCCAGCTTCTTATGCGATTATTCGCCTCCATGTTTGTGCACACCTCGTGCGGCTGCGCCAACCGGCAAACAGACCCCTTATTAAAGCAACTACTAAATAGTGATCTGTTTCCAAGTCGACACCTCTAAACACAAGCGTGTTCATAACTTGGTTACGAATACACTGATCCACTAGAAATAGCTCAATCATGCTTTTCTCTTTCATCTGTTCCCACGTATATATGATTGCGGTCAAACCTAGTGCTTGCCACAAACAAATTCTTTTCCTTACATAATTCCAATATGAGCTTACCAGCCTTAGTTACTCTCTTATCAACATGCTTTCGAACTACAAATTCTTGACCATGTCGTGTTGTTCAACCAATCCATTCAAATCACCACATACTATGAATTTTTCGTTCCCTCTTACACTACCCGGAACTACCATGACGCTCTCTCAGAACTCCTCTAGTTTATTTGAGCTGAGGATACCGGCGCATACACCACTAACAAGAATATTCTTGTTATCCCAAGCTTGAAGTGAACCCAGAGCAGCCTCGAGTTGATCGCCTTATATTCTACTATTGCACTCACCAATCGAGAGGACAATAACATACCTACACCTTGACACCCTCGTTCGCTTTCTGGATCGCCCAGAACGCGACTCGGTTGCCCGACAAATCGGTCATCTTTCTTTTGGTGTCGGTCACATAAGCGACATCTAAATCTTTTTCATCCATCACATCTAATAATTCATTCATATTCTGCTGCATCCCTCCTTTTACATTCCACGTAGCTATTTGTAACTCTCCATTCTCCACTTCCCGCCGTCCCGGACATGGTGTGCTGGGTGACGGTCCACAACGCCGTATTTGTCACCACTTCTCACACCAGCGGAGATGCACTGGTGTGCGTCGCCTCAAGGGGACGCCCTAGCATAATGCAACTGTTGATGTTACGTAAGGCTGGCAGGGGTCAAGTCTTCCATCGTTGACCCCCTAAAATCTATATTTCCAATAAACGGAATTGAACGGTTTCCAAGAGGCGCGGGTTCGTATCCTGCTGCGTTCAAACTTTCATACGTTTTTAAAAATATTTTCTAATCTCTAATCTAAGTGTGGAATAACATATAAAAAAACAGTTAAATCTATAATTCCCTCAAGTGGAAATCGAAATCACAACCAATAGATATTATATACTATATATTATATACTATATATTATATACTATATATATTACTATACAGGCACTACACTGGCTTGGAAATGGACAGCCTATTTCTAGTTTCAAATTTGAATCTACACTAATAGCCTTCCTTTCTTAGTCCAATAACTACCCTCGAACCGCTATACAATTGCTTACAAATAAAGCAAATTTCAACAACAATTATAGTAATGCTCTACAATAACATTGCCAGGGCTTGTAATAAATGTGGGTAGAATTTTTCTCACGGCGTAATTAGGATTGTATGTAACGATGCCTCGATTTCAACGGCTATAGTAATAGCATCAATAAACTCTAATTGTCTGGTGCTGAGTAGAGCTTAGACTATTGTGTACCGGCAGCTCTTAATTACGGATACAGCGAGGTTTAAATATATGAATAGAATCTATATGAATAATTTCGTCAAACATCATTTGAATATGGAATGTAAAAAACAAAGGCCGTCGTGATTGGTTGCAAGTTCGATTCCCACTCGGTTGAATAGTTAGATTTAAAATTTATTTTTAATTTCTCCGCTCTAGTAAGATCAAATTTGGCGTTAAGTTCGCCACTCAACACGCAATATTTTAATTTCGAGCGGAGAGCAATCAACGGAGTGTTTTGACACTATGTTGTCACCGATTATCATGCTGTGCGGTTTAAAGCGATTTCGACTCGACCTCATGTATCCGTAAAATTTGGATATTCGGATATTTTTTTAAAATTCTAATGGGGCTGATAGACAAGTTTGCAGTCGCCATTTTCTCTTTAGCCAAAACTCACTGACACCGAATATGAGTTAAGGCTGACCTGCACTATCAGTAGTAATTAACGAAATCATTCTCCCAGTAGAGTAACAAAGCGAGAATATGCAAATAAATTTAAATATGAATATTTTTCTGTAGTATATCGAATCCACTACCATTGCATGTAAGCAGACATTAATCTACTGCGCCACGTTCCCCCAAATAATATTTTTTTGTCTGCATAGCAGGAGACAGAAAGTACCTAGTGTCAACGCACTACGTACCGTACTCTGCTTTCCGTCGAATTGAAAATATAGTCTGTTGAGTAGCGGAACTCAACGCCACGCCGAAAATGTAAACATTTTAAATATAATCATTCTTCCGAGTGGAAATTGAACCCACAACCGACAGGGCTTACATTCGGACACTGTCAAACTGCGCCACGAACGGCCTCTTTATTAATATTAAATATATAATTATGTTAAAAATATATAATTATATTAAAAATATATAATTATATTGAAAATATATAATTATATAAATTATATTAAAAAACCGAAACTTTTTTCACAGATTACAATAATTTTAATGGGCGGCTTCTATACTTGGTCCTGAGTTAAATCAGTATGTAGGTCGTATAATAACAGGGCTAAAGATTCACAAAGCGTGAAGCCAATGCTAATGCAAAATCGCTGGTGGAATTAGCGGATTAATTTTAAACTTGCACTTATTATACTAATTTCATTCCGTTTTTTTGTATTTTGAATTTTATCGCCTAGCAGGGTAGCCTGAGAGAGGGTAATCCAGATTTATTAAAGGCATTGCATATTAAGCTGCGGAAATCAACGCCGTATTTTGTCTTACTACCGGAGAAATGACAATAGTTTAAATATTTTTGACTATTTATTTATCGAGACTGGTGGGACAGCCTCTAAGTGTAAACGCGATCGGTTGTGGGCTCGATGACCACTCGGGGGAGTGTTTATATTTAAATTATTTTCACTTTCTCGAGCTGGTAAGATAAAGTGCGGCGTTGAGTTCCACCACGTAACACGCACTTTCTCTTGACACTAGACACTTTCTGTCAACCCTGCTACGATAAAAAGCGTGAAGCTAGAAAAATAAATAAATATTTATAAATTCCTATGTATGTTAATTAAATTTGAAATAATAAGTTATATTTGGCGTAATGGTTGATCAGTTGTAGTGTCTCATATAGATACAATTTGCCTGGAAGAGATCACTCTCAGTGATAAGGCCGCCTTTGTGCATTTTATTGTTCTTTTTTTTAAACCTATGTACTATTTTATAAATGTACAATAAAGTTTTTAACTAACCAACTAACTAACAATGTCTAATGTTGATTTATAAGTATTTTATTCCATTCATTTGCTATGCTTATTTACATTTTATTTCCTTTCTCCTCTTCTTTTATGCATTTTCTATTTTTTTTGAATGCATATATCGATAAAATGTATGGACATGGAATGTGTACATACAAAAAAAAAGAAATTCATCTTTTTTTATAATGAACTACGAGAAAAAAGATGAAATTAAAAAAAAACAAAATCTAATTATCGGTTTTATATATTTTTTTATAGAAAATGAAGAATTAGTACATTACATTATGCAATGTTTTTTTTTATTTCTCCATATAATTAATTGGACGTACACCGTAAGCATCATCGAATTGTTATTAAAGGAATTCATAATAAATATTGATTAGATTTTTCTACTTCCAGTCATATAAACATGCTAATGTATGTGTTTTAAACAGATTCCTAGGTATTTACTATTTTTAAAGTGTTATTTCACACTTAGGATTAGAAAACATTTTTGAAAAAACGTATAAAAATTTTTTTTTGAACGCAGCGGGATTCGAACCCGCGCCTCTTGGATACCGTCTAACGGTATCCAAGAGGTGCGGGTTCGAATCCCGCTGCGTTCAAATTTATACGTTTTTTCAAAAAAGATTCCTAGGTAAATCATTGATTTTATGTATTTTCTTGCGATTCTTGTCTTAATAAATATTTTCTCATGTGAATATTGAACATGTGATATATACAGGTAGAAGATGTAATGATTCGGTGGGAGAATGCCTTGTTATGTAAGCGATGCTTGTGGATTCAATTTGGAGGATAGATTATATTGAAATGTTATTTTTATTACCACCGATAAGACAAAACGCGGCGTTAAGTTTCGCCTTCCCTTGTCGAAAGAAGGAGAAATTGAAGAGTCGTAACACTATGCTCTCTTTTCCCATCGGTAGAAAGAAATTGAAGAAAAAAGGGTAGTCACAGACATCCCATTGTCAAGACGCTCCACTGACTGCTGTCCGTCTGAAATCGAAACATTGCGTGTGGCAGTGGCGGAACTCAATGCCGCGTTTTCTGTTACGAGAGTAAGAAAATGAAAATATAATCCTCCACCCTAGTGGAAATCGAACTCACAACGGTAGCGTTTACAGACACACGCTTTTCCACTGCGCCAAGATCGGCATCTTCTCTATTTATATATAATTACAATAAAAACAAGATAATATACAGTAATTATGGTTTAAGCTCCGTACTGTTTTGCTAAAGCTCGTAAGCCGCAACACAAAATCCATTACAATTACAGTTTTATTACACTACAATTTGTACATTAACTACATACTAATGTTTCTGTTATAGAACGAATATATAAATTACTCGTAGATTATATTCCTAGTCGGAGTAACATTTTAATTTGTTATCATTTCCGCTCTGGTAAAACCACAGCGCGGCGTTGAGTTCCGCCACTCAACACGCATGGCCTAGATTTCAGATGGAAAGTTGAGAAGGGAGTGTCTTGGGTGTCTAGGTTCTGTCTGACCTAGCTATATATTAAAGTGTAAAGCTGAAAACTGTCGATAAATCTATAACTAAGAAGTCCATGAAAAACATTAAATTTTGCCCAAAGGTGTTATAGAACGAATATATAAATTACTCGTAGATTATATTCCTAGTCGGAGTAACATTTTAATTTGTTATCATTTCCGCTCTGGTAAAACCACAGCGCGGCGTTGAGTTCCGCCACTCAACACGCATGGCCTAGATTTCAGATGGAAAGTTGAGAAGGGAGTGTCTTGGGTGTCTAGGTTCTGTCTGACCTAGCTATATATTAAAGTGTAAAGCTGAAAACTGTGGATAAATCTATAACTAAGAAGTCCATGAAAAACATTAAATTTTGCCCAAAGGTGTTCTTAAGTTAAATAGTAGTTTTACTTTTACTCTAATGCCTTAGTGTCGCTGTTAAGAGAAATAGGGTTAAAAGTATTCACCCCAATTTCGAAAAAAATATTCTAAAATAAACATATAATATAATGTAGTGTAAAGTCATTTTTCCATCAGCTTTTATTCAAATAAACCTTGTATTTTGCTTTTTACCAATGTATCGCCTTTACAAATCCAGTAAATTAACCTTGGCCATCCAGATACAAGTCACGGTTTTGAGTTCCGCTACTCAATACGCAATGTTTCAATTTTGGGCGGAAAACAGTCAATGCATGTCTTAACACTAGGGTTTCTTCGGATTACTTAAATAAATACTTTAACATATTTTCTCTTATGTTATTTTTCGAATTTATTTATCTTAAATACTTTAAAGCAGGGTAGACAGAAAGTACTTAGTGTCTATACAACCCATACTTCATTTTCCGCAGAATTCGAGACATTGCGTGTTGAGTAGTGGAATTCAATGCACTTGTCTTAACAGAGCGAGGAAGTGAAAATAATTTATATATAATCATTCCTCGAAGTGGGGATCGAACCCACTACCGATCGCTTTTACAGTCAGACGCTGTCACACTGCGCCACAACACATTCCCAATATAATATAATACATAATATAACTAAAATGACTTATTGTATTATTATTTCCTCTGTCATACGTCGGATTAGCGTGACACGCGTCACGGGACATTATTTTCCTTAATGAAATAATGATGACTCGGTAGTGGTGCAGTTGCGTTTAGTTGAGAGCGATGGTATTCAGTTCAAATTAAACAGTTTACATAGTAAATATTAGTAACTATACCCAATATGGTTGATTAATTATCGGAGTAGTCAGAGCGAAACTAGTGTCAAGACACTCTGCTATTCACTTTCCACATAAAATCGAATCATTGTTTATCGAATGGCGGAATTTAACGCCGCCCTTTGACTTACCAGGGCTGGACCACGAAATTAGTATCAATACAATTATTTTCTCTTGGAGTACGAACACACATCCAATCACGTTTACAGTCAATCATATAACTCAGTTTTTTTACGCGTATAATTCATCATTTTGTGTTATTAATTTTCAAATTCATTTTTTTATTGAAAAAAGAAGAATTTCAAAATGAAATTCGACTTTCAAATTGAAGTTCACGCGTTAAAGACTGAATTTGGTTTTCAAAATCGACTCTATATAAAATTGACACTGTTTATCGTGCTCTCTGAATCATGGACGTCATTATGATGAAGCTAGCCAATATCCTTGTTAAATCTATCACTGAGCTATAAATATCTAATCTGACACACATATATGTATATATATAGGTACGTGAGTATCAGAGGTGAAAAATTTATATATACAAAAAAATTAAATTCGAGTGTCTGTTTGTAAATATTAAAATAATAGCATTTTTATAAATGCCATACGCATTTAGAAAAAAGCGACTATGTATTGGTACATATACTAAACCGTGCGTATACAAAGTATTATTTTTTACTATTTTTATCTATCTGTATGTTTGTTTGTTGCGAGTTATCACTAGAATGGCTCGACAATTTTGATGGGACTTTATCTGGCAGATAGCTCAAGTAATAAGGAGTGAGTTAGGATACTCTTAGTTTATAATTGTGAGTATAAAATACGATACAAAAATGTTAACACCATGTTGACGAAGTCGCAGGCACAGCTTGTATATGTATATTATTTTTAATAGTAGCTCCTTACTTTTTTCTACGTGTATAGAAAGAAACAATCTGATATTAAAACAAACAATTCCGCATGTTCCAGCCGAATTCGAGTATTGTATGTTGAGTGGTGGAACTCAACTAAATAACTTTGTATTGCCAGAGCAAGGATGTGGAAGCTATTTTTAATCAGTACTTTGTGTTAACAGTGAAGCGTTGTCCCGCTATAATTAAATAGTTTTTGTGTTAAAAAAGTCTGCATTTATATTTAAAAAAATAATAATGCATTTCTTTTATATTGCAGCTCCCTTTCTGTTATTTAAAAACGGCTTAACGCTTTATCCCACATAGCAGAATGGCTTGAGACAACCTAGTGTCAAGACACTCCTTTTATTGTTTTCCGCTTGAAAGTGACACATTTTTTTTTAAATTATATTCATATCATATGATTTTTATTGTACATATGTTAACTTTACAATGACATAAAATACAGCATTTCAGGTAAAACATTCAAAATATGTATTTAAATTAGCGGAAATTGTAACGAGAACGAAGCTAAATTAAAAATCAAACATGTTTCAGTACGGTGCGGATTTCAAAAGGCCTGGCGCACAGCCAGACGGAGATACGCGGTCGTTCATGCCGACAATGTTGAGTAATTAGAAGTATAAGCATGAATTTTATACAGATTATATATATATATATATATATATATATATATATATATATATATATATATATATATATATATATATATAACTAAACACACAATGCCTTGAATTCGGTCGGAAAGCGGCGAACGCAATATCTTAACACTAGGTTCTGTTTAATCCTATAACATATAAACATAGAAACTATTTTTTTTTGTAAATATACCAATTATATTTTAGATTGGGAATCGAATTCAAAACCACCGCGTGTACTCAACTGTACGATTGAGCCAAGTCGTCTGTGTTTTATTACGGCTTGTTTCATAGGATTACCTTGATTGAAGTGAGAACGTTTGAACGGTATCCAGTAGCCACTCTCAAGTGCTGCTACGTTTAATTTTTCAGTATGGAAATCTAAAATGATTTTAATCCCAAGAATGTTTGGAACATGTTAAATAAAAAACATGCGATTTTTTTTTGTTTAGCTTCACGCTTTTATTTCGCATAGAACGGTAGATAGGAAGCTTCTAGTGTCAAGGCAATCCGTACTTCGCTTTCCGCCGAATTTGAGACATTGCGTATTAAGTGGCAGAACTTAGCACCGTGCTTTTGTCTCACCAGAGCGAGGAAATGATAATATTTTAAATATAATTATTCCACCGATTGGGAGTTGAATGTATTCATTTGAAGTCGTTCATTCTTATTAACCGTTGCATTATACAGAAGACCTAATAAGTGAGAACATAGTAGGAGAGAACCTACCCCACTTACTTTACTGCCAGAAATATTGTGTCAAAGTGGTAGGTCATAGAGATAATCTATCCGTGTTAGTTAGTAAGTGTATGAGACATCTGGCAAGCTTAATTTAACCTACTTGCCAATGTCCGATTGAGTTGAAATTTGGAATAGTTCAATTCTGGCAATAATATGATTACATATAATCAACATTATAATCATTCAATCTAAAATGGCCGCCGCAACAAAATGGCGGATTACATAGTTTGTTCTAATATGGGTATCAAATGAAAGGGATTAATTTGTAAAATATATATTATACATATAGTAAAGGGCTCGTTTTTTTAAATGTTAAAGTAGTATTCTTTGTTTTATTCTTAAGTGTATAGATCGTACCCACAACCAATCTCGTTTACAGTACGCTACCCCACTGCGCCACTACACCTCATGGCTTAGTTATATTAAATTAAATTATTTTTCATACAAAATTTAACTTAAAAACAACAGTTTTTATGTAAAACAATACAATACAAAGATAACAAAGCTTAATGAATGATAATCCGCGTTTAGCGTCCACAAATAAAGCGACTTATCTCGTCCTCTTCTACTTAGTGTTTTGAATTTGTTACATGATTTTCCTTTGTGAATCTGTAATATGAGTTTATTTTGACCATAGATTCTATTAGAATATTTTTTTAGCTTCACGCTTTCGTCCCGCATAGCAAAGTAGACAGGAAGTACCTAGTGTCAAAACACTTTGCACTCCGTTTTCCACCGAATTCGAAGCAAGGCGTGTTGAGTGCAACCCAACGGCGTGCCTTGTCTTACTAGAGCGAGTATGTAAAAATAATTTAAATGTAATCGTTCCCCTGAGTGAGAAATGAACCCGCTGGCTATCCTACTGTTCCACCATTGGCTATTATTAGGAAATAGACACTAAAATAGATAATAGTCATTCCAAGATTGCCTTATAAGTTGGAAAAAAATTGAAAATAATAAAAATTCGTAACTTCCTCCGTCAAGAATATACCAAGGATAAAGAAACTAAGTTTTGAGGGTCCTTAACGAGCTGAAACATATGTGTTACACTATAGAGATCGAGAACGATTCTTGAGGGAGATATGATGAATATTGCCCCTATATCTATATGTGGACACGTCTGACTGTAAACAAGATCATTTGTTAGTTCGATCCCTACTTGGGAGAATGGATGAATGGATAATTATTTTAAGTACTCACTGCGGCAAGACAAAGTGCGGCGTTGAACTCCACTACTCCACACGATAACAACAAACAACAGAGCATCTTAACATTAGGTACTTCCTGTCTACCCTACGAGATTTCGAGATACGTCCAACATCTATATTTTTATTTTGTAAACATATATAATTACCTATCTCAGTTTTAGGTTATCTAGAAGTGTTGTGAAGTTAGTATAATAATATATTCTTTATTGCACATTAACAGTTTTAGAGTAATTTTACATAATATAATTTATTTACAAAGGCGGGCTTATTTCTATAAGAAATCTCTTCCAGCCAACCCATACTTAAAAGAGATAGTGTAAATTAGCAAGTAGTATATATATAGTGCAAAAGACAAATGAAAGAATAATATCAATTAAATATAATAATAAATAAATTACATATTTATAATTGTACATAAATACATTTATATACTCATTTATATTATACATTCATACATACATATATATATATATATATATATATATATATATATACATGTATACATGTATACCTAATATATCGAAAATAGAAAATTTGCTTAGTCAGACGAAAGCTGTTTGAAAAAGTGCTCTTTAACCCTTTTTTTAAAGCAATTAACACTAGGACGCCTGTGGATGGATTTAGGAAGCTCGTTCCAGAGTTTAGCTGCACGTACAGAGAAAGAGTTGCAAGCGAATTTTATATTACTCCTAGGTACTTCCAGCTCTGAAATAATACAGGAACGTCTAGAACGAGTTGGAAGAGGAAGAAGATTAAATCGGGAACGTAGGTAATGGGGGGAATTAGGATCTTTAAGAATATTATAGAGGACTGAAAGGATATGCATATCACGGCGAAGGCGGATAGGGAGCCATTTAAGCTGATTGTGACATATTGATACGTGGTCAAATTTACGTAAACCGTAAATAAAACGAATTGCCAGATTTTGGAGACGTTCCAGCTTATTGAATATAACATTTCTAGTTAATCTAAGCGCTTTTAAACATGTTTTTTTTATATTTAAAACTATACAAAATAATAATAATAATAATAAAAACATTAATTTCTGACATATTTAACTTAAATACTCTACATACATTTAAACATTAGCCTCGGTTGTGGGTTGGATTCCCGCTCGGGAGTGATTATATTTAAATTATTTTCATTTCCTTGCTCTGGTAAGACAAATGTGGTGTTGAGTTCCCCCACTCAAAACGCATTGTATCGAATTTCGAGAGAAGCACGGAGTGTCTTGACACTAGGTACTTTCTGTCTACCCTGCTATGAGGGATAAAATCATGAAGGCAAAAACAACTGATAAACAATCTATTATATAACTATATATATATATATATATATATATATATATATATATATATATATAACATTTTATATTTCATATAAACTGGTTAAGATCTCAATAAGTCGGACCGTTGGCATATTTACAACTAAACTGACGATGTTTGAAAGAGCAATTCAGTTATCAGTGAAAGAAAGTGCACTCGAATATTGAAGTACGTAGCTAAGATCATAAAGAAACAGACGGGTATCTGTCGGTTAAATTAACTAATAAATATACGGAATGGTTGAACGATTTTTACTGATTGATAATTATATGGTATATTAGAATTGTGAGGTCTTTGTGGCGCAGCGGTAAATAAATGCTTTTATACCGCATAGCTGGGTAGACAGGAAGTACCTAGTGTCAAATCAGTCCGTACTCCGCTTTCCGCCAAATTCAGGACATTATATGTTGAGTGACGGAACTCAACGCCGTGCTTTATCTTATCACAGCGGGAAACTGAAAATAATTTAACATAAATATATCCCTACATTCCTCCGAGTGGCGATCGAGCCTACAACTGAGACTAATGTCAATGTTTGTTATTAGTTATGAGATTGTGTTACAGAAGTTATTGACTTTCTTTAACCATAATATTTTTCCATTAATTAAATCATTTACAACTGCCCACTCTGGTGCCAGGTCAGCGTTAAGTTACGCCACGTTGTACACCATGTTTCAATTTTAGGTAAAAAGTGATGAACGTGGGCGTACAGACAAGGTTTTCTCTAATCACCTTGCGTTGCGGGGTTACGTGTGAAGGTGTTTTTATTGAAATTGTTAGCGTTTCAATGGATCACGTAAATATATTGTTAAGATTTAACTTTGTAAAATAATAATAATATTGAAATTATGTATAAAACATCAAAGTGGTAGAATTTAAGCCCTCCTAATAAGTACAAATATAATTTCAAATATTGCTGTTTGCATTTCAATAATACGATTTTTATAAAGCTTTAGCCAACCAAAGGTTATTATTACAAATACTAACATATATAAGTATTTACTCAAAAAACGCATTGTATCGAATTTCGAGAAAAACGAACTACGGTGTGCCTTGACACTAGGTACTTTTTGTCTACCGTGCTATTTGGGATAAAAGCGTGAAGGCAAAAAAAACTGATAAACAATCTATTATATAAGTATATAACATATATTTATATATATATATATATATATATATATATATATATATTTGCATTTCAATAATAAGATTTTTATAAAGCTTTAGCCAACCAAAGGTTATTATTACAAATACTAACATATATAAGTATTTACTCAGTAATTATTTAATTAATAAAAAATGTCTTACCTATTTCGATTCCCACTCGGGGGTGTGACTAAATTTAAAAATATTTTCACTTCCTCGCTCTGGTAAGACGAAGTGCGACGTTGAGTTCCACCACACAACACGCAATATCTCGATGTGTCTGGGCACTAAGTACTTTCTGTTGCTGCTATGCGTGATAAAAGCGTGAAGCTAAAAAAATCTTACCAATACTAGTGTCTCCAGGCCAGTGTTGATATGACATGGGTACCTAAAAAATTTTTTTTTACATTTTTTCCTACCTTAAAGGTCAGTAATGCATCTGTAACTCCCCTGCCACTCACCGCCCCGTGTAACACACACGGGGCGGTGAGTGGCGGTGATTACTTATTTTCGGACAACCCGCATACTCATTTACCTTGCCTGTTAGTGTCCAAATTCGGGTGAAATGTGAAGAACGACATATCTGGACAACAGATTTTATTCTTCCCAAGCAGTGAACAAATACATAGTAATCGAAAAAAAGAACGAAAAATTTTTATTTATTTATACATAAAATTTATCCTTGAAAATAAAATTATAGAAAATTGAACTGCAAAATAATGTTTCTTTCGTATTTCTGGCTCACAAAGGCCGTATATAGCTGTATATTTAATATTAGGACCTTATATTTTCTCCAAAATAAAATTACAACTAGACAAGCATTTGCAATTCCAATACAACTACTACTATATCTAGAACTAACAACCTTTGCGTGTCCAAACATTTTAGTACCTTATATCCGAGTGCCACGAAAGCGTCATCAATATTCAAAGAAAACTTCTTCCATAAGAAGAACTCTTGAAAGAACGCAAAGGGCGCAAAACTGTTGAGATCACTCGACAGATCCACTCAGAATGGTTGGTAGCAAATATTTAATTCAAATAAACGGGCCAACCTGGTGGATTAAAGTTTTAAGAAATAATGGACATATAAAAATGATTTATTTTCGAATTGCTCTAATTTGTTTGTTTTTGTTTCTTTTATGTACCATAATGTGCAGTGGAGGTGATAATTATTGCATTTGATATAGGTTCAAACCCCGAAAGAGGTTTAGGGTAGAACTTAGTCAGGAAACACGTAATTTTTCTAAAACCAAAGATCAACAGATCTTGCCATTGAATTAATATCTTATTCTTAAGTTTAGGCTTTTTCTAAATTGTAGTAAGAGTGTAAAACCATTCAGTTCTCCTATTTTAGACCGAAATCGAGAAATTGCGAGTTGAGTAGAAATGAAAATACCTAATATAAATAAGATTATTCTACCAAGTGGGAATCGAATCAATAACGAGTACAAGTAGAAAATCAATATCCAACGTGAAAATTGTCAAAAATAGGCCAAAAGTGTTGACCAAATTAATTTTATATAAGATAAAAATCTTTGAACAAAAATATGGGAATAAATAATAACCTCTGTACTAAATACCTGAAGTTTCATCAACGTTGTTTCCATTTCGTTTTCGTTTCAGTTCAAAGTTCAAATGAGAGTGCAGCGACACAAAACGGCCCTCATATTTCTTTGTAAGAATAAAACATAAATATGGAATCGAAAGTCTTTGTGGAGCTGTCAATGCGGAAGCGTGGTTGTAAACAACTGATTTTTTTTTTATTATAGATTGATACAAACCTTTCAAACTCAGTATTTTACCCAAGAATTACAATTTGTTGAATTTAAAAGAAACATTACATCCGTAGCGTTTGGCGCTCCGTGCTTTCTGACTACCCCGCAAGGAATAAAGCGTGAAGCGTGAAAAAAATAACATCTTATTTTTTTATTTGAAAATCTCCATTTTCTGCATGGGAGAATATTTTTAGAAAACGTCTAATAATTCGAACGGAGCGGGATTCGAACTCGCGCCTCTTGAAATCCATCCAAATGCTTTTTTAATCACTAAATCATGTTCTACATCGGGCTGCGTCAAATTTCTTATACGGCTGTTAGAGTTTATTTTTGTATTTAGTATTTGATTAGTTCACATTGTATGATATTCTGATTGTACGCATTGAAAAAATGTTTATGTTAGAATTATTTTCATTTTTCGCTCAGACCACTATTCAAAACAACATACATATGAAAATAAGGCCAGTCGTGGCGCAGTGGGGCAGCGTCTGACTGTAAGCGCGATCGGTTGTGGGTACGATCCCCGTTCGGGAGAGTGATTATATTTAACTTATTTTCACTTCCTCGCTCTGGTAAAGACAAAGAGCAGCATTGAGTTCCACCACTCAACACGCAATATCTCGAATTCGGTGGAAAGCGAAGTACGGAGTGTGTTGACACTAGTTACCTTCTGTCTACCCTGTTATGCGGGATAAAAGCGTGAATATATATATATATATATATATATATATATATATATATATATATATGAAAAAGTCTTGCGTTACTAAATAAATTAAATAAATGACTAACCGACATAAAACAACACAACAACAACGTACAGAAACTATCGGATTTGAGTGTCCCCTACATTAAGAAAAATGACATAAAATACCCACTGAAACGGAAATTATCGACTTACAAAATATTATTGTAAATGCATACAATATATTGAGAGCTATAACTAGTATATTTATAATATAGTGGCCTGACATGGAACTAAATAATATTTAAAAAAAACCTGTCCTATTTCCTTTTTATAGCCAATTAAAGAGAATCATTTAAAATATATATATTTTTCAGCATCTTGAACTTCGTCTTTGATCTCGCGATGCTTGTTAACCTACTTGTTATACATTTTTAAAGTAAGCTTTAAATGTATTGAGCTTCTTCGAATGAATGAAAAAAGTTTTTTTAACAATAATGTTTTTACTTATAACCAATAATTTGCAGTTGGATACGTCAATATTTGTGAGTTTGCTGTCACGCTTTTTACTAAACAGCAGGGTAATCAGGGACAGATAGTGTAAAAACATTCCGTTATTCCGGTGTTCTCCCGAAATCGAGACATTGCGTGGTGAGTGCTGAATTCAACGCCGCGCTTTTTTGGTGGGTCAATTTTTTGAGAACAAAATTGAGTAAGACTAAGTATTGGGTCGATCAAGCAGCATGCAAATAAGAAAATAAATGGGAAATTCCGTATAATAGCTCATTGAAATCTCTTTGCTTACAAAATATATTTATCTTTGTTATGAAAAAAATTAGAATATCTGCTGGAAACATCATTTGAATCTTTAACCTACACGTGTTTACGGAAACTGTGCCACTGCGCTACGATAGTGTTCATAATATAAAGGCTTCATATATTTTTTCAGGTTCCCGCATAGCTCTATAGGTAGAGAATATTTGGTGTCAAGATACTACTTTCTCCACTTTCTGTCTAAATTCAAAACATTGCGTATTGAATAGCGAAACTCAACGCCGCCGCTTCGTCATACCAGAATGAGGAAATGACAATAATTTGAAATGTAATCATTATTAAGAGTATAAAGTAATTTCCCAAGTTGAATGTTTGCTTATTATACTTTATGCAAACCAAAAATTGTACATACAAAAAGGACTTTAAATACTACGTGCGAGTTGCTAATGACTTACAAGAAGATTTATTAGGTATCATTGGCATTAATGTATTATAAATGTGTTTAAACCGGTAATATTCAAAAGAAGAGAGATGATAATGTTGCTCGATGTTTTATCTCATATGTATATTCTCAATGTGACCTTCGCTTTTGTTAATTTTTTAAACTTTCTCTGGGTATATGTGTGTTTTGTGTGTGTGTGTGTGTGTGTGTGTGTGTGTGAGAGAGAGAGAGAGAGAGAGGCAGAAAGAGAGAGAGACATGGAGAAATAAAAAATGCCACTTTTCTGCTTTTATAAATTCAATACGTTTTCTCAACTTATAACACGAGTTGCATAATATTAAAAATAATAACCCAATAAAAGTAAAATAAAATAAAAATGAATTTATTGTAATGCAATCAAGGTATCTCCATTAAACACTACGCTTCCAGTCTTTAACAAACTATATTTATTATGATTAATTTAAAATTACTCATAAAAATCGATATCATGTTAAAGTTTGCGTCATATCTTGTATATGCTAATAGAGTGTTCCGTACTAATGGATTAGTGTACCCTCGGCTCTCGATCCTTTTGTCAACAGGGACGAGGTCTCGAATTTGTAATGAAGTTAAAATTTGTTCAGTAATATTGAATTATTGGGAACTGGGCATATCCTCAGAATGATGGTGATTGAGAGGCTCGGGGGATTATTTGGCTGGTACATGTGTTTCCTAGTTTGTTGGTAACCAAGATAATATACTTGAAAATTATAATCTATATAAAACGTGGAATAGTCTTTGTGCCTATTTTCGATGGATACAGGAGTGTAAAATTTGGTACAGCTACAGATTGTTACTGTTTAAAATTAAGAAATTTAATATTAAATTTGACAAATATAGTACTTCCTGTCTATCCTGCCATGCGGGATAAAAGCGTGACGCTAAAAAAAAGTAGTGGCGTACCCACACATTCCCATTTAATATATTTAAATAGACTTGGTTGGTTGTTTGGTTCTTAGCTTATTTATTTATTTATTTTTATTTATTTATTTATGGCGTTTTGAGCATGCCAGTAGAACAAAAATCACTTCGCCAATGTCACGTTGATAGAAGAACACACGAAGGAGGTTGTACGGTAAGAACGTGAATTGAAACACTCCTAAATATTTCACTCATAAAGAAGAAATCCCGTAAAAAGTCTGCATCTACAACAACACAACACAAAATACATACTTACATAATCTACACAAAAACTGGTTAGTAAAGAAACAATATATAACACATTAAGTACAACTACAATTTAATCATGTTTTTTTTAATATACTTACAAAGAAATTTACACAGAGAACTAAACACAAACATTAATAAAGAATTTACATTTATAGGACGAGGAACTTTAAGTGGGAGGATTTCATAGAGGGGATAAAGAAGACTAGGACAGCTAAAAAGGATATGGGAGGGGGTGCCTTCATCGAGGCCACACTCACACAGAGAATGGTTCCTGACCTTGATCTTAGCCAGATGTACAGGTGTGCATGAGTGCCCAAAGCGCAAACGACAGACAGTTGAGATTACCCAACAATCTGCATGTTTTAATCTATAAAACCACGGTCGTTTTGGGATCTTTGCTTGAATGAGTGCATAATTTTTACCTTTTAGTCGATTGGACGACTCCCAATAACGATTCCAAGAACTATCCAGATGAGTTTTTGCAAGAGACAACAGATCCTGGGCCGAAATAGAGAAATGTTCGAGTGTTCCGCACTGAACAGCTGACTTAGCTTTGAGTAATTTAGCTGACTTTGAGTAATTTATTTAAATAAAAATCTTTTAATTGGACTAACCTTTTATTTCAATCTATCCTAATAATACAAATTTATCAATTGAAATATATAAATAATAATATATAGAACAATACTTAATAATATTTAATTTAGTTTCTAGCACACTCAACACACAATGTTTCTAATCTAGACCAAAAGTGAGCAAAGCAGTATTTTGAAACTTAATGTTTTTTGATCATTATTATTTCAAGCAGCAAATTCAGTTCCTGTAAAATAAAATTCATCACTTAACACATATATTTGAATAAAGTTATAAAATTAAAAAAAATAAACCATTAATTTAACGTGTAAAATAATTCATTTACGACGTACACAAACAAATAACTTAAAAAAAAACCTTAACACTACAGTAAAAAGACTCAAATAAAAGAAATTAAATCTTAACATTGTTATTTTAATTCACGTTAATACCATTATCCTATGAAAATTTTACAAAGGTGTATATAATGTTGGGAAAAATAATAAAATTGCCAACAAAGAACTCTTTGTAGCATTGTCAGTTGAAATACATTCATTATACAACAATAAATGTATTAGATTGATGTTTTTATTTTTACGTCGACGTGACGAATGGAGTTAAACTTTTCTTTTTTTTAAATTAAGTCAATGCCACTTTGACTCTGTAGAACTGTGCTAAATATACATGTGGTGAATGTGGGTTCACTTCCCTGTTAAATGAGTTATTATTTTAAGTTTACAGGTGTTGGTGTAAAATATATATAAATGAGGCCGGCCGGGGTACAGTGGGACAGCGTCTGACTGTAAATGCTATCCGTTTTGGCTTCGAATCCCTGTCGGAGGAATGATTATTTTCAATTATTTATGAATTTTTATTTTCAATTATTAAGGAATTATCTCCATTTCCTCGCTCGGGTAAGACAAAGCTCGTAGTTAAGTTCCGCTAAGAGTACGATTAAGAGTACGGAGTGTCTGGACACTAGGTTTCGCGTTTTATTTCACTATAACGACAAAAAGGAAATGAATATACGCTCAATACTCTCTATAAAAAAATCCGGCAATTAGTAAAAACCCACCATTCCTAAGAAAAGAAACAACTTGCGAAACAAATATAAGAAAATGCATAAACGAAACTCAAGACGTGATTGAATTCAAATCCTACTAAAATATATACTTCTAATATTTTATTCTGAGATAGAAATTGATATCGACAAAGGAATACCAATATGTTCACATAATATGAAGGTTATATGATTATTAAATTTGCATTGTTGCGAGACGTTCTATTGAGAGCGGAGGTAAAAGGTTCGAAATCTTATTTAAGTAAGCTATTTTTTTTTCTTTTAAAGTGTTAATATTTTAATGTTTTGATTGTAAAACGTAAAATTTATTTATTTTCCATTTCTATGCGAATTTCAGGCAATTCTTTGTCTCCGTGGTTGATCTATAAGACGAATTTCAGTTTTCTCCCCACAGAATTTACTCAGTGAGTAAAGAAAGACTTATACATACATAGATATTTTTTTACCTTAATAGATTAACTTCGAAAATATATAAGAAATGATTAATGGATATCATATAGTTGGACTTTTTTTTTAATATCTATTTTTTTTTAATATGTTATGAAGCTTTAAGATAAAATTCAAAATCATGAAACGTAATAATCGCATATATTTTGGTATTCACAAAAAGATTTTATTAAACTTAACGTTTTAGACATCTTACAGCATCCTTGTTCAAAGGTTATCTGTGAAAATAATTTCACTTAAAAAAATTTAATTTACAATATTACATAACGGGGCGCAGTAGAAGGTCTGGCTATTAAAACGATGGTTGTGGATTGGAATCCTACTCGGAGAATTGGTTGTACTTAAGGCATATTTTTCTATCCTCACTTTGGTAAGACAAAACGCGGCGTTGAATTTCGCCATCCAACACATAACGTTTCGAATTCGGGCAAAAACTGAAGAACGGAGTATCCTAACACTAGATCATCTCTGTCTATCTTGTTATGCGGGATAAAAAGTAAAGTTAAAAAATATATGAGGAATAATACATCAATAGATAATCTAAGTACTTTAAAATACGGGGATGCGTATAGATAAAAAGCAATGATAATATTATGTTAACATCTTATCAGACCATAGTCAAGGCCTATACAATAGGCCGCTATTAAGTCTCTAGGGCAAAACGTACTGGAAATCTGAATAATGTGGACATAGCGTGCTGGTCCGCAGTTCTGTAGCGTTCCAGATGTTATCATCTATCTTTAATTAATTCAGTACCTCTTAAAGGAAATAATAAACTATGTTTAAACGATTTCTACATTATGTGAAATGTAATTTGTTAATTGCTTTAGTGTTGAATAGTCCAAAATTGTTTGTAAGTATTTCTAAAAATAAAATATTTTAAGATAGGTTTAAACATTTTAAAGAAACGAAGCGGTATTCAAATCCGTGTCTCTCGGAAACAGTCCAGGTTTCCCCTGACGGTGTCCAAGTGGTGCGAATTCAGGTGCAGAGTTTTCATGTATACTTTCCTAAAATTATTTCTCAATTTAGTGTTGAAATAACACTTTTTTATAAGCATACCTCCGCTGAACTGTATCCTCAAGACAATCGCTACAGTGGTGGTAGCGAATGTCAGAATCCCTTCCAGCAATCTGATACAGGTACCTTCCGAAGCATACATGCCTACAGATTAGGATGGCATGACGCCTATGGTCTGACTGGCGGAGCACCGAACGAACTGCCCCGATCTTCCTGCGGCTGGCAGATGGTATAGCCAGCCGGGACTCGCACTCTTCAAGTGCAGCTACTTACGCCTCAATATGTAGTGCTCATTCTGCTTAGTCCCTAGACTCCAAGCCTCGAGATCAATTATAAGTTGACGCTAGAGTCATCACGTCCAAGTACCACGGCAGGGCTCCAGCCAGCACGCACGCTGTCTCACCAAATCCTACATCCTCATATGATCCTGATAGCCATCAATAGGGTCATATTGTGACTAAGTTCAGGGCCTATGCCTGTGCGGGAGAATCATAATCGTCCATTCCGCTTCAGCTAGGCATGTCTCAACGCATTGACGTTATATTTATCCATAATCCCAAGTCTGAAGCATCTTACTCTATATTTACTAAAACAATGTATTTTCATAAGCGAATATTGTATTAAAATGTAAGTTGCGACGTTAAAAGTTTCAAGTTAATCCTCAACTTGTTCTCATGAAATATGATCTCTGTTGGGTTACAAGCGAAGCTCCTAACAACTTCTTGCATTATTCATTTATCATTCAAGTGCAAAAATAGATTTAGTTCAGGCTTGTTTTAAAGCGTTTCTGCTGAAAGCTCCATTTTAGCACTATATATAAATTTCTCACTATGTTTTTACACGAACCACTAACTTGTTTTTTTTTAGCTTTACGCTTTTTATCCCGCAAAGCAGGGTAGACAGAAAGTACATAGTGTCAAGACACTCCATACTTCGATTTCCACCGAATTCAAGACATTGCGTGTTGAGTGGTGGAGCTAAATGCCGCAATTTGTCTTTACCAGATCGAGGAAGTAAAAATAATTGAAATATAATCACTCCCCCGAGTGGGGATCGAACCCACAACCGATCGCGTTTACAGTCAAACGCTGTCCCACTGTGCCACGACCGGCCTCACCAGTGCTTTATAGTATATTATATACTATATATAAAACACTAGTGAGGCTGGTCTGAATGAAATATAATATACTATAAAACTTGTGCTTTATAGTATATTATATTTGATTCATAATCGATACATTATCAAACATTAAAATTGTTGAAAGCAATTTTATGGGAATCGAATCCACAAACAAATGTATTAACGAATGGATTTTGATAAAAGAAATACCTTTAATAATTCAAATAAAAATTAAACTATTTACCATGTCTGTAGTTACTTTTGTATATAGTAGTATTCATTACCCAGGCAACGTGTATTTTACGCATCAAACTGACCACCATATTATAATATCTATTAATAGATAACTAACAGTCGTGGCGAAGTTGGACAGCATCTGACTGTAAACGCGATCGGTTGTGGGTTCGATTTACTCTCTAAGGAATGATCATATTTAAATTATTTTCTTTTCCTCGATGAGTCTACCTGTGACCACGAACTACTGTAAAGTGTTCGTAACGTCATGTTTTCAAAAACGCATTTTCATATACTAAAATATACGCGATTAATCCGTTTCAAATAGTTTCATTTAAAATTGTAATCTTTTATTAAAATATAATAAGAATGTGTATTACATGAAATTTTCATTACTTTAATAAAATCTCGTTCTTACCAACAGCAGTAAATCTTTCGTCCATTACTGTTCAAAATCTTATCTCCTGTAGTCTCTTGGCGTGCTACCAACACTTTGGTAATTCGATAACCTTTTATTGCATTGCAATGCTTAAAATCGAGCTGGATTTATTATAATGTAATTGACTCTTTCGTTGTATGTACGAAAGAGAGCTTACTGGCATAAATACGAATATATTTCTATGTGCCAATTAAAGAAATTGATTAAATTTAAATTTTTTTTCCGAGTTTTCTATGTATAAAATGGTCATAGATCATAGTGGCTTAGTGGGACAGTGATTGTAAATTGAAATTTTTACGTTATGGGAAAAAATTCTCACTTAATTACGCATTTTTATACCGAAATATTACCTATATTTCGGTTTTTTTATGTCTAGACACTAGCTTCTCTTCGAATACCCTGGTACGTGGTAAAATCGATCTGAATTTTATTTATCGATATGATTTTACAAACGTTTACTTTTTTAGAGGTGGAATTGGATTCAAATTTCGTTGAAGAAATATTTGTTTTTAATATGATGTGTGTGTCTTGTTTGATAAGACTATTGTTTTGAGCATATATCATACTTGCAATTTTAAACGAACAAACATACAAAATGTAATTAAGTAGTGTTTCTTATTGCTTATAGTATATTAACATTATTAAGTAAAAAGCTCCTAGTCTCAAAACAGAATGATATTTTGTTGAGGTCATCGTGGTACTTTGGGTCAGCATCAAACTATAAACACGATAGTCGCAGTTGCGATTCCAACTCGGAGGAGTGATTACACACTCTGGTAATTTGAAGTGCAGTGCTGAGTTCCACTTGAATTGAGATAGTTAGCGAAGAACAGAGTGTCCTGACAATAATAATTTCCCTCTGACTACTCTGCTGTGATAAAGCATGGTAAAGCGTTAAGCCCAAAAAAGATATTCATTTATAATTTTTCATAATGATTCAAGCAGTATTATGTCTTGTTAAAACAAAAGTCACGTCACATCACTACTACAATTTACTATAGTAATGTATATTATGTATATTTCATTCTGCAGAGGTCTACCCACATCCCTATTCGTCACCTCTTACATACAGTCTTATACATTAGATCCCACAGTTTCCCATAAAGCCTAGCATGTAAGATATATCTTAGTATAATTTGCAAGCGACGCTACTAGGACAGTTGAGTTATTCAGTTGTTTTAGATTCATGTTAAATTCGTCGGGATCTACCACTTTACGATAGTGTTAGCGTAATATATTTATAAATAGGTAACATTGGATATTAGTTTTAAATATTAGTAGATAAGTGATAATCTTAATAGTTATATTTTAAAAGAAGCAATTTGAAGTTTGTAAGTGGTACGAGAGGTCGGGGGAGACCTCGGTTGACCTTCGAAAATACAGTATCGAAGATACTGAAGGAAGGTCACGAAAAAAGCATGAGGACCCCCCGAAGGGCATGCATGAAGAGGATAATGACTGTGATCGAGGCGAAAGAAGAATGCAGAGACCGTAGCGTTTGGCGCTCCGTGCTCGCTGACTACCCCGCCACGGATAAAGCGTGAAGTTAAAAAAAAAGTAATTTGATAAATAACATTACTAGAAAACACCTACCCTCATCTTTTACTATGATTTGCCTTGCTTTGTTCGATGCCTATATAAATAGGCAATTAAAGCCGCACTTGGCTCGTTTACTCGTTGACTTCCGACCAGTAATCCTGACGTCATTATTATTATTTCAACATATTACTCTTATGTATTTTAACGATAGTGTACTTATATATGGTTACTACATTAATTCTATGCATTCACATTTTTTCCCTCATAGCAGAGTAGACAGGAAGTACCTAGTATCAAGACACTCTGTACTCCGCTTTCAAGTGAATTCGAGACATTGTTTGTTAAGTGGCTGAACCTAACCCCGCGCTTTGTCTTACCAGGGCGAGTAACGCAAAATAATTTTAAATATAATCATTGCCCTAACTGGGAATCGCACCCACAATAGATCCTGTTTACAGTTGGACCCTGTCCCAATGCGCCACAACCGGCCTCTATTCCATTATCCAGATGTTTTTTTTACATATTAGTTTTTTACATATTAGTTAGGTTATTTAGAGATAACTCTAATGTCAAGTTATAAATTTTCACACGAATTTAAATACAGGAATCGGGCTTTGTGTAGCTTAAAATGAAAATAATTAAAGTAAAATAATTTAACCGAATGGAAATCTAACTCACCCGCCAAAATGACCTTTTTTTATTTAGAGGCCGGTAGTGGTGCAGTGGGACAGCGTCTGACTGTAACGCGATCGGTTGTGGGTTCGATCCCCACTCGGGGGAGTGATTATATTTAAATTATTTTCACTTCTTCGCTCTGGTAAGCCAAAGTGCGGCGTTGAGTTCCACCACTTAACTCGCAATGTCTATTCGGTGGAAAGCGAAGTCCGGAGTGTCTTGACACTAGGTACTTTCTGTCTACCCTGCTATGCGGAATAAAAGCGTGAAGCTAAAAAAAAATATTTTTTTTGATTTACTAAAACAATTATGTTAAAAAAGTTTCTTTGTCATAAGTAAAGGCACTATGTTCTCTTTTCTTTTCAGCGTATATGTATAATGGGTAGTACTAAACTGCAGTTTGCCTAACCAGACTATGATCATATATCACCAAAAAAATTATATTTTTTTAAAAAATTATAATAAATATTCTCCCAAAGGAGAATCGAACCTACAACCATCGTATACAGACTCTAATATGTTTCAAAACTGATCCGTTATCAGTTACTTATAATACATCTATATTCGAATTCGCTAGTACTTAAATGCTGACCAAATTTAAACTAACAATTGAACTAGATGGATTATGTAACCGACGCTCGAAGATTACTGGACCAAGATTTGTACGTCGATGCATTTGAGATGTCTCTATCTAAATTTGACGATGTTCATAAATCCAAATAGCTTTTGGTTTGTTGATTTTAACGTTTTTTTTTAATTTTCATATTTTTACAAGTTTAGGCATGACCTGTTGAAAGCCGGAACTCAACGCCGCAGAGATCAATAATCATTTCCTTATCTCGAGTGAGGATTGCATCCCCAAGCATTTCCTATAAAAAGAGATACTGTTCCTAAGTAACGGACATCATGATTATGTCATACTAAAAGTAATTTTAAAAATATAATTTTTTCCTCATAATTTGAGATGTATTTATCTCATTTATCCAGGTTATAAGTGTCATGTGTATTAAATAATATTTAAGTATCATGACCACCTTAGGCTTCCAAGTACGTATGCTTAATATCACAAGTGTATTTGTTTGTCTATAATTTTCTCTAAAACCGAAAATCATATCGAGATGATTGTTTTTAATTTAAATTAAGTATACTTCAACTTATAGAAAAGTATAAGTTTCATTAAAATCGGTCCAGCAGTTACAGATATATAGGTTTGGATTCCGTATTCCGTTAATTTTTTCCGTTTCCGTTTTCCGTTAATTTTTTTATAAATTATTTAATTACTTTTCATCATTCTAAACGCAAACGGGGCTAATGCAGCTAGATATTAATGCTATCATTATTGTATTGCTTATAACCGTCGATTAATCAAACATTGGAAGCAATATTTGTCCGTGTCCTCGTTATATTGAGTTATGACTGATTTTCAACGCACCTGGCGGCTACACGCCCTTATTGATGATAAATAAATATACGTGTAAATAACAATAAAAAATTTCTGTAACAAGCATATAAGAATTACATACGTAGGTATAGAACGTATAGTTTAGTGGTTGGAAAGCTTGGACAGTTTTCAAAGGATGCGGGTTCAAGTCTCGCTTAGTTTAATTTTCATATGATTTGTAAATCCTAAATGTGTTAATATCGATTAAAAATGTTTGAAATATTGTTTTTTGATATATATTAATTGGGGACCACATAGGATTTTTGATGTATATTATATATAAGGTACTAAATACCCTCATATAGGGGGATTTTTTTAAATACATTCTTTTATGTATAAATTTTAGTTTTTTTCATGATGAGTTCTATAGAATCAATTTGAAATTTAAAAAACAACTGAATTTAGAACTTTTTAGAGTTCAAAATGTGTGTTTTTAATAAGGTTTTAGATAACATTCAGAATACAATTTTTATAACTAAAAGAAAATAAAACAAATATTAACAGATATATCATTAAGTTTTACCTATGCTCCTCTTTAAAACACACGGAAAACGATAGGATTCTGAGTGTCTTGAGACTAAATTCTCTCTGTTTATAGTACTATGAGGAAAAATATAACTACATCATCCATATTTTCTTAAGTAACTCAAATATCAAAAGTTACATTTTGAAACATAATAAATGTCTCGGTTCTCTAAAAGTTAAGAAAAATCCACAAATTTCACTCAGCTTAAAACCAAGTTAGAATACATTGTTAGCACTCTAAGAACAACTTAAGTCAGTTCTCAACTTGATAAAGACAAAATACCCACAGAGACTGTTTCTACTATAAAGTGGAATATATATGTTATGTTCACGTACAAAAATAAATACCTATATATTGTTATACCTTGCAAAATTTTAATATAGAAAATAGATATTAAATGATCAAATATATTGTATACATAAGTCTTATAGTGAATGAAATCAAGTCATTAAGAAAAGGTTATTTTTTTTAATTTTTACCTTCCATTATTTTTCAATTCCATATTTAGGTTTCATTTCATTCTATTCTCCATTTTCTGTCCGACTTGAATCCAATGGTTATGTGGTGGAATATAACGCCGCGCTTTGTTTTAACATACACATAAAAAAAATAATTTTATTTATTTTATAGAATAATTTTCTTTAATTATGCCTCTGATGAGAGCTAAGAATCGAACCCATAACTAATCTTTGTCTTATCAATGGCTAGAAAACGAAAATTATTTTAAGATTGAAATCGTTCCATCGAGTGGGATCGAACCCATAACATATTACGTTTACAGAGACGCTGACCCACTAACAACTGTCCCACAAACACAAATATTATGTTATTACCATAAATGCTTTAACTAAGGAAGCTGTTATAATGAGATGTCATCATATGCGATCTTTATCTACAAATTGGATGGGCCATGAATACTAAACGAAAATGATATTTGTATGGGAGACGTTATCGGAATATGTACTTACAATCATATATTTTAAGTCAACCAATATATGTAAAATGGTAAAGGAAATCAGTTGTCTGTGCATCTGATTTGTTTTTTTATTTGTGTTTTACTCCTTGTACTTTATTCCTGTTTTATTATAATATATAATATAAGTTAATGTAAGCAACTTCCTTTTTGTACATTTAACCTAACCTATTGTGTCATAAAAGCCTCAATTTTCGACAATTCTAATATGTTATCTAAAACTCTACTATAATGAATATTTTTCCCATCATGTCATTTCCATATATCTCTTACTATTTCACCGAATTCTTAAGCTGTTATATTGTGGACACCAGTAACATGTGTGAACTACAGCCTATATGATACCCTAGGTTAATAGCTTTAAGTCCAAAAATAGCCATTAAAGTCCGCTTAGAAGTTTCATAGATATGATACAATAACAATTAACAAACAGACATACACTTTTCTACTCTTTTATTAGAGTAGAGATACTTTTTATTTTAATGACATTAAGATTCTTTGAGGCGCAGGGTCTGGTCAATGGTCGAGACTTCAATTCCCGCTTAGGCATGAATATAATTAAGTATTACTTTTATTTCTCCTCTGGGGTGGGACAAAGCGAGGCATTGAGTTTACCAGACCACACGTAATGTTTCCATTATATGAGGAAAGGCAAAGGAATGTCTTGACACTATCTTGTTTGAGACTATCCTTTTATACGTAATAAAGCGGCGATCTGATTAACAAAAAAATGGTTTCCAATAATAATAGGTAGTAAAAATATTTCAAAATAAATAACTACTCCCTCTAATAAAAATCTATATTTAATGGTTTTGAATCTGCGAATAAATTATTTCATCAAATTCATATATTTGATTCTCAATTAATTTAAAACTTTATAGTATTTATTTATTTTCGAATTCATATTCTTGTAGAAATCATAAATAAGAAAAATTAAATGTGAATAACATTTTATATATATATATATATATATATATATATATATATATATATATATATATATATATATATATATATATATATATATATATATATATATATATATATATATATATATATATATATATATATATATATATATATATATATATATATATATATATATATATATATATATATATATATATATATATATATATATATAAGAAAGGAAAATCGCATTTAGAACGATATTGCAAATGAAAAAACGAAATTAAATTATAATTTAATAATGAAGCAAAAATAATACAAATAATTTTATCGAACCTGTAACCACCTCATTTATTATAAACGATATATTACTATAAACTAAATAACAGCAAGAACGAGTAATAAATCTTTGTTTGCATTGAAGTCATAAAAATTATGCAAATTAAATGTTCATATTATATCTTATGCTGGTACGATCGCTGCGTTGTTTTATACCTTTTGCGGTACATTCAAAAAAAGTGTCTGTATATTTTTTCTTGACATTATAAGGAATGGTTTGTACGTGTGCGAGAATCGGAAGTAATGTAGGGGATATGGTTCTGTAGGTCTTTTTCATTTTATACGGATAGCAGGGTAGCTAGACATTCTAGTGTCAAGACACTCCGTTGACTGCTTTTCGCCCGAAAATCGACATATTGCATGTTACTTAACGCCGCACTATGTCTTATGATATTAAAAAATTATAATTCTTCTTATAATATCATGAACTTAACATAGCATAACTAGAGATAATAAAGTTATGATTGTGTGTGTGTGTGTTTATGTATATGTGTGTCTGTTTGTTCTATTTTTTAAAATCGTATAAATTTTGAAAGCAACGGTATTTGTACGCTCCTCTTGAAAACTGTCCAAGTAGTGTGGGTTTGAATACTACTGAGTTCAAATTTTCACACGTGTTTTTAAAAACGTTTTCTAGTCCTAAGTGTGGAACAACACTGAAATAGTACAATAATATTATATTAATTTTTATAACCTAAAATTTAAACTTCAATATTAAATTAAGGCACCTTTCCCTATGTTATAAAAAAACGCTTCACACTGTATCTCGTATAGCGAGGTAGTCCGAGTGAACTTATTTTCAACACTTTTTCTGTTTTCGGTCAGAATTTGAAACAATTACGACTTCAAAGAAATAATTATCTATTTAGTTATTCCTTAATTTACTGTGCAATTATATTATATAAGTAAAACATAGTACGCATTTATAATGAGAACCGTTAATAAATTAATTTAATGTAATTGTATAATAACATACTATGCGTTTAATTGTGTGTAAAAATATATACTTTTGTTATATTATAATTTTTTTTTAGCCTCATGTTTTATCCCGTAGTCAAAATACTTCGAAACGTTGTGTGTTGAATTGCGGTACTCAACTTCGCGCTTTGTCTAACTAGAGTTAGGGAATGAAAAGAATTCAAATATAATCATTCCCTCGAGTGAGAATTGAACCTACAACTGGTTGCGGCCCAATGCCTCACGACTCACTGTAGAATTTAAACGTTTTTACTGCGTCAGAAAGGATCTCCTTAACGTTAAACTACAATAAGCCATTCTACTGTACGTACTGTACGTAAAATATTAAGCTATAAAAATACCACACATTATTATTATTATATCTCTTTAAGTTATACTCGTACTGGCTGCGTACTTTAATTTTATGTCAACTGGTATTTTTATATGAATTATTATGAAATTTTACAAGCTTCATGCTTTTATCCCGCATAGAAGGTTAGACAGGAAGTACTCAGTGTTAAGACACTCCGTACTCCGCTTTCCGCCGAATTCGAGACATCCATATTGAGTGGAGGAACTCAACGTCGAGCTTTGTCGAGTGTTAATCGAACCCACAATCGTTTGCGTTTACAGTCAGACGCTGTTCCACTGCTGTTCCGGCCTCAAAATTTTACAACTTTCATGCGATTATAGCATATGATAAATATGTTACTGATCGCTGTCTGTATACCGAAAATATATGAGAAAATCTATGTGTACAGGCATATATAATGTTATAAGTCAAAATATTGGTATTTTTGTCTGTCTGTTTGTCTGTGCGCATCGGTAACATTTTAACTGATTTAAATGCAGTTTTAACTATTAAATTTTAGAAACTTTCCCATTTCATTATTTATCGTTTATTTATTATATATTAATCGTTTATTTCAATTAATTTATAAATAAAAATAGTTTTTTTCTGTTAATATAAAGTATTTTGTTAGACATAATTATATAAAGGATCAAATCCACTCAAGTAAAGTTGCGGGTATTTACAACTTGTATATATATTTTTAAGATACCCACTCCGGTACAGAAGGGTGGCGTCTGACTGTAAACGTGATATTTGTAAATTTGAATCTCGCTCGCGGAAACAATTATATTTACGTTAGATTTATTTACCCGCTCAAACAACGGTACGAAACGGAACAACTTGCCACGAAAAGTTGTTTTATTTTCTGACAATATTTTTGAACATAAAACATTAGGCTCTTTCTGACAACACCTTTATATATACGCAGGAACCCTTATATATATATATATATATATATATATATATATATATATATATATATATATATATATATATATATAAATATTTATTTATAAAGATTCCTTCGTATATATGTAAATATGATTGAAACTTTTTGATAATAGAAAATATTGCAGAGAATATTTGTATTTATTTGTATTAACGCTATATACGAGGCTGGTCGGGGCGCAGTGGAACAGTGTCTGACTGTAAAAGCGATTAGGGTTTGAACCCCACTCACGGGAATGATTATATTTAAATTATTCTAATTTCCCCGATCTGGTAAGACAAATTGCGGCGTTGAGTTCCGCCACTCAACACGCAATGTCTAAGTTGGCGGAAAGTGAAATGCAGAGTGTCTCGAGACTAGACACTTTCTGATTTTTGCTATACGGGATTAAAGCTAAAAAATAACCCTATATACGTTACTCTAGTATAAAATAGCATGTTATTCTAAATGTCGCTACTTAGTTTTATATATAGAAATTAAATGAAGACGATATGAAACTAGAAAAGAAACGTAACGTACTATATAGTTTAGCTTAGAAGTGTATTTTTTATATATATCTCTGGTGTTAATGATACCGTACATCAAATTATATACATTTTAGAGTATTTTTGTATAGAGATTTTATTTAATAAAAATATAATTGTGCTAAAAGAATCTTTGGGGTAAACTACCAAAAGTGTATGAATATTTGGTTCTGCATAACTTAGAAGTAAAAAAATCCAGTGTCTAAATAATCAATTTATTATTCGTCCCAAAATCTAGGATTTTATCTTAAATAACAAAGTGGACTGGAAGTAAATATAACCAATATTTAATTCTGTCTTAACACTAGGTTGAGAATTTTCATCCAATTCGAGATATTTGCCGCAACATAGTTTTACACTAATGCGGAAATGCTCTTACAGTGTTTATCATGTTATATATAACTTTAGATAAATATATAAATAAATATTTCGTATTGAGTGGCGGAACTCAACGCCGCGCCTTGTCTTACCAGAGCGAGAAAATGAAAATAATTAAATATTGATTATATTTAATTATTTTCATTTTCTCGCTCCGGTTTCCCATACAATAATCATTTAACTATTTGATTATGAATCCGCAATCAACGCACAGAATTTGTTCACTAATTGACAAATACATTATATCTAATATATACAATGTTAATATATATATGCGTCTAACCCAACGAATCTCATAAACTCACTGTTAACTACTGAAGTTTGTAAATTACGCAATGTACATACACATATTAAAGTGGGGAAACTGACCGCATTTGATTAAAATTAGGAGACCGGATTGTGTAACTCTAGGGTTCACATATATTTAGCTTTATTTACTTCTGCCCAAGAAATTGCACATAACTATAAATATTTACATATTATTCTAATGTAGTTTTTGGGTCGCATAGATAGTACGTAGTGTCAAGACACTCCGTATTTCGCTTTCACTGAATTTAAGACATTGCGTGTTGAGCGGTGGGCCTCAACGCCGCAGCGAGGAAGTGAAAATAAATTAAATATAATCACTCTCCCAAGTGGGGATCGTACCCACATCCCAATATATGTTAAAATATGATATTAAAGATTTATTTTCATATGTACATAACATATAAAAATAAATATTTCATATCAAGATTAAAGTGTTTGTAAGTTTTTAATAAGTATATCAATTGACTTTATGTACAAATTTGGTAACAAATAAAAGTCAAATTAGCAATTTATAGTTGAAATAATATCAATTGGCTTACAATTACATTAAATTAATAACAAACTTTTAGATTGACACAAAGTATTGGAAGATTATATTATAAAAATTTAAGTGTTAGAATAACAAAATGAGACCATTGTAGCGCAGTAGAACAACGTCGGACTCTAAACGCGATGGTTTTGAGTTCAAATCCACTCGGGAAAATGATTATATTGCAAATTTATTTTTATTTCTCCTCTCTGGTAAGACAAAACCCGGTTGAGTTCGCCATTCCATACGGAATATCAAGAACTCGAGCGGAAAGGTCAACGGAGCGTCTTGACACTAGATTGTCTCTGAGTACCTTGCTATGGTTTGCTTACGTATTGCTTACCTACTACTAGCTATTATTGATTCATTATATATATATAAATATATATATATATATATATATATATATATATATATATATATATATATATATATTGATTAAAAAAATAATTGACTTTATTCGGCTTAAACCTTGATATTAAATATAATAATCAAATTTTAATTTCTTTGACTTTGAAACACACATTTTAATTTCTTATTATTTATTTAATTTCTTTGACTACAAAACTCTTAAAAAAAGAAAAGTATTTTAAGTTACCCCTTTTTATATTTGCAATCTGACAGTGAAAGGGCAACCGACAAAATGGGTAGCCATACTAGAGAGTAGCCGAAACAAACAGACGGACAAAGAATGTAAAATGAACCGAGTTTAAATATATATATATTTATATATATATATATATATATATATATATATATATATATATATATATATATATATATATATATATATATGTGTGATTTTTTTAATATTACAAACAGACACAGCAATTATAATAGTTTATTTTATTTTGGAGCTTTTCTAGGCCTTTAATTATCGGTTTCACCGCTGGATCTGGATCACATGGTTGATCGGAAGGGGAGTATCCGTTATATATTTAGTTTTCCTATTCTTCTCAAAATTGGTGAAAATTATATTATACGAATAAAGATGAGCTTGGAGATATAGACAATAAGTCTCATACTTTTTTTATTTTGTTAAACTCTTTTGTAATGGTCGTCTTTTTACCTAATATCTTTTTACGTATATATATATATATATATATATATATATATATATATATATATATATATATATATAAATATATATATAAATTTATCTCTTATCGCTTGTACAATTCTAGTATGAAGGAACATTATTTATTCAAATATTCAGCTTTTGAATAATTTATGATCTCATTAGTTTATTTAGTCAAAGTAAATTCATGACCAAGAGTCAAAGTACTGACAACCATTAGCAGACCAATCTAGTTCCAGTGAATTTATTATATCTAAAATTGTTATTTACCCCTAGGATATACGAGTGTATTAAAACTTGAGTAATAATTTGAACATGTTATAAATATTGAAATTCTCTTTTGGACTCGAGCACTGTATAAAGCTATAAATATCTATCTGGATAAGACTACTTACTGTTAAATTACTGTCATATATGCAGAAAGAATAGTATAAAATCGGATTTCAAAGATTATTATTTAGTTTGAATATACTTATTTGCTTTGTTAACAAACTAAAGTGAATTTAAGTGGGTAAGTCGTAACTATGTATGACAAAGTTCCACTACCTAGCTAATACAATACCCATTATGAACATCAGTGCTTTATTGATATTAAAAACATATATGTATATAATAATAATTAGTTATCAAAAATATATTGTTTTAAATACATATATTTATAAGTAAAGGAAAACGGAAGCAGTAACAATGAAACAAATAGCTATAGCATGAATTTCCGGTATCGGGAAACGTAAGCTATGCACAGTACGTTTCGTAAAAGTTAATAAAGCGCTCCAATCATTCCGAAATGGGGCATACTGACGATGATATTTCTTACATATTTTTTCCCCTCTCAGCCCTTCTGCTCCCATACATTTTTATAAGACCCAACGTTCTTGAAATATTTTATTTGAATATTTTAGTTGTAAGAAGCCGGGATAATAATATGAATACCTACTCCTATATGTTTTCGTTCAGATGAGTCATTGTTATCTATTTGTACTGAATAAAATTATATTACAACCATAACTGCATTCGTTTTAGACAATATAAAAATGAAAAAAATATTTATCAACTTAAAGTAACTTTTGCTATTTTTGGATACATTTGATGGTCACTGATGGTCACTGATGGTCGCTAATGGTCCCACACTAGTTATTTCTGTTTAGGGTGTACCAATGTATTAACAATGTAGATATGTAGACAGTGGTACTAGTGGTATAGCTGTTGACTGTACACATAATTGGTTGCAGGTTCGATTGCCACCGGAATTCCACAATAAAATGTGTTTTTTTTCCCTTTTTTTATAAAAGAAAAAGAAACTTTTCGAAACTACAGTACCAATGAAATTGACCGTAATAAGACCTCGATGTGAAAATCTCTGGACGTAGCGAAAGAAGTATGAAAGATCCATATTGTTTGGCGCCCCGTTCTCTGTGACCCCATCAGGGATGAAACGTGAACTTTAGTGAGCGAGTAACTCCTTACCAAAAGAACAACATGTATGAAGAATTTGATGACTGTGAACGAAATATGAGAAGCATAAAGAAACGAAAGAGAAGCATAAAGAAACTTGACCCAGCTTTCCCTCTAACTACCCCGCTATGGATATAGCGTGAAGCTACAAAAAAATCTTTTTGAACTATTGGAAATTTCAATTGGCAACAGTAAGTTCGACTTCCGCAATAATTTCCCCATTTTATTACTTAAATTTCCAACATAAAGTACAACAAACAAGAAAAGACTCTTGTCTTTAAATAGATAAGAAGCTCTGCCAAAATAATTGCTTATAAAATGTTATACTTAGTTGTTTCATCGCCGTCTGATAAGTTTATGTTAATTTACCTGGGAATTATAGTGATGTGCCTTTCCTTTCATATAAATAAATTATTTTAATTATTAATTTATCACTGAAGGCCGGTCGTGGCGCAGTTTGAACGTGCCTGACTGTGAATGCAATCGCTTGTGGGTTCGATTTCTACTCCGAGGAGTGATTATATTTAAATTATTTTCACTTTCTCGCCATTCTTAAGCCATTTATGGCGTCCATGAGTTTCAGATTTTATTCTATCCATATATTATTATAATTATTTTTGCGATAGCAAGTGCAGTACTCCCTACACAATATTGCGTTAATATTGACATAAACAAACCCGGAAAGAAAATGAGAGAATAGTATTTAAACCTCCTAGACAATTATAATGAAAAGATCATAATAATTGTCTAGGAGGACATAGTGATGTAACAACCTAAAATAATTTAAAATGTTAAAAGTGAAAATCAACAAGGCAACCTCATGACATAGAATAAGAGAGATATGAGAGATACATAAACGTATAATTCTTCGTATAGTATAATATAGTACAAAACAAAGTGGTCTATGCTGTCTGTACGCTTATATTTTTCTTACGCAACAGATTTCAATTGGTTTTCTTCTATAGATATTATAAAGAAAATTTATTTGACTATATAATACTAAGATATAATAGACTCAACAATCAACACGCAATGTCTCGAAGTCAGTGGAAAGTGAAGTACGGAGTGTCTTGACACTAGGTATTTTCTGTCTACCCTGCTATGCGGGATAAAAATATGGAGTTAAAGCTAAATATTATAATAGAGTAAAACCAAGAACTTTAACGAGTTGTCCTAAACAGATCACATTTTTATATTGCAAACTCTGCCTCTCTACTCTGACGAGATAAGTAAAGCAATGTACTAAAGTGTGTATCGTGGATTTTTTGTAGATCTTTTAAGGCCTACAATAAATCCGCGATGGCATATCTTCTAAGATAACCCCACAGTAATCATTTATATCTTTTATTTAAAAAAATGTACGTTATTTACGATGTTTTTTGGCTCTCCGACGGCTAAACCATGCGTTCTTTACCCGTCTGTGTCGAAATTCTTATACGTTTATTACAACTTATTTATGTAGCCAAGCATTTCTATAGAGAATTTTTTACAAATTTTTGCTACCCAAAGATTAATTCTAAGAAATAGTATGGGAAGAAGATAATGCTGTTTATTAAAATTCCACACTTAGGATTAGAAAAAGAGTTGAAAAAAAGTATAAAATCGAGTCCCGAGTTTTGATACGTTTTTTCAAAAATGATTTCTAATCCTAAGTGTGGAATAATAATTTATTTTTTATAACATTTTACTATGCAAGTAGGCAGAATTGGATGTACGTAATAAAAAAATATTACTTCCCACGCTATACACTTATATATACACGCGAATGACTCTTGACGTGTTCATATGCCATGCCAGGGCAATACAGAGAGAGAAAAAATTTCGCTGGACCTTCTCTATTTCTCTGTATAAAAAGCCATGAATAGGGCTGAACTTTTCAACTTCACGCTGTATCCCTGACGGGGTAGTCAGAGATAGTGGGGTGACAAACACAAGGGTTCCTGCATATCTGTTTCGCCTCGTCCACAGTCCAGTCCATTACCCTTTTCATATACACCCTTCGGGGAGTTCTCATGCTTTTAACGCGACCTTCCTCCAGTATTTTTGACACTGTGTTCTTTTAGGTCAACTGAGGTCTGTCCCGACCTATAATATAACTCACCTTTGCTTAATAAATCTTTCTTACGTTTCTTAATTTTTTACACATTTTCGGAAACGGATCCGGATATCGTTAGATAACTTCAAAAGATTCGTTTTTTACAACAAATTGTAATACCAATATGAACAATAAAATTAGAATAGAATTAAGATAATAAAAGCACATTTCATATTACTTGAGAGATATTTTCAAAACAACTTCTCATAGTTGTGATGAATTTAATGTTCTGAGAAAACAAATTACTTATAAATAATTCATTTTGTATTTCTCTTATGTAAAGGCTTTCTTGTCAACTCATCCGTAAACTTTAGACTACTAGAGCAAACGTTGAAAGGTCATTTTGGCACAGTGGGTTCAATTCTTACCTTGAGTAACATTAAGGTACATAGAAAGTATCTAGTGTTAAGACACTCCGTACCTTGTTTTCCACCGAATTCGAGACATTGCGTGTTGAGTGGTGGAACACAACGCCGCGCTTTGTCTTACCAGAGCGAGGAAGTGGAAATAATTTACATATAATCACACCCCCGAGTGGGGATCGAACCCACAACCGATCGCGTTTACAATCAGGCATTGTCCCTTTGCACCACGACCGGCTTCAGTAAGGATTATATTTAAACTATTTAAGTCCTAGTCTGGTTAGACAAATGACGGCGTTTAATACCGCCTTTCTATATGTATTATATAGATTTCAAATGGAACGTTAGAGTGCTTTAACACTATTTTTCTTTAATAAGCTGTTCAAAAATGCCTATAGCTTCTTTATTAATATTGTAATGTATAAGAACCAAGCAATTCAAATTTAACCTTACGAGTAACTTTCTCTATATTATTTCTTTTTATAACTAAATATATATGATGTTAAATATATGTAAGTGGGCTTAATAGTCCACATTTCAAAATTTAGAATTCCTAAAGATCATAAATCAATAGTATCGCTTCGAAAACAGTTTAAGTGCTTGTACGTGCTTAGAAACACGTGTTCTAAAGCGAAGACGTATGTAACTTTGGCACAAAAGCTTTTGGCTGGACGAAATTCTTTTATATTATAAATTACAAAACATTGGTTTTTCTTCAAAGTGGTATTATATTTTGATCGTTTTTTTTGATTATTTCTACATGAAATCTAGTATTAAGGTTACAGTACACTATACAAATATAGATTATTTTAAATGCAACGGATTAATCGCGTATATTTTGGTATTTAAAAATATATTTTTTGAAGACTTGATATTTCCAACACTTTACAGTAGTCTGTGGTCACACCAAAATATACCCAATTAATCCCTTTAAAATAGTTTGATTTAAACGGTACAATATTTGAGAAAATCAGTGATTTTATTAAGTATTTTACATGAATTATACAACAATTAAACAAAGACAAAAGTAGTATATAATGATAAATTGTATTTAAGTGATTTTATATTATTTGCATTATAGATATGTGAAACAAAGGTGAGCGGTACGAGAGAGGCCGGTCGTGGCGTAGTGGAACAGCGTCTGACCGTAAACGCGATCGGTTGTGGGTTCGATTCCCACTGGTGAAAGTGATAATATTTAAAGTATTTTCACATCCTCGCTCTGGTAAGACAAAGTGGGGCGTTGAGTTCCACCACGCAACACGCAATATCTCGAACTCGGTGGGATGAGAAGTACGGAGTGTCTTGACATTAGGTGCTTTCTGTCTGCCCTGCTATGCGGGATAAACGCGTAAAGCTAAAAATAAATAAATAATTCTTTTATACAATATAGTTATATGTATATATATATATATATATATATATATCTAGCTATATGTGCATTCTACCTACATCTCTTTTACCGTTAAATGTCATTCGTTCGTTCGTTTTATACACTGCTCCTCCAGGGCTTCAAGCAATTTTATATAAGCACTTTTTATAATGTGAAAAAATACAATGATTTAAATAATGCAAGTTAAATCCAAAAGCAAAAGAAAAAATAGAGAAAATCACCACTAAACTCTCTATAACCAACAAAAAGGGATTCACTTAAGATAGTCTTACAAGCAATGCTTAGATCAGAGGCCACATTTGTATTCAGGGCGCGTTACCCGGATTTATATAAAGGGAGGGTTACTGCGTGAAATGCTCTGATACACTGTTTAGTACTATAATGAGATAAGCTCAGTCATAAGTGAAATGGAACAATTCTAGATTCACGCTTTTATCTTGCATAGTAAGATAGAAAGGAAATAACTAGTGTCAAGACACTTCGTTCCCCGCTTTTCATTGAATTCGAGTCATTGCGTGTTGTCACGGAACTAAACACCGCGCTTTGTCTTACCAGAGCGAATAAATTCAAACAATTGAAATATAATCATTGTGCCAAGTGAGAATCAAACCTATGATTAATCGTCTTTACAGCCAGATGTTACAGTATAAACATTTGATTTGTGTATGATCTCATTTTGTAAGGAAATTGGAAAATTTTATACTATTTTTTTTTATTTTATATTATACGTTCTACGTATTTAGCGTATGACTAGCTATATGAATGTGGGTTCGTTTTTAACTCGGGGGATACTTTTAATACAACATTTAGTATGTAATGTCTCAAATTCCTTCGAAAAGCGCAGATTTTATAATTATCATCCATGTTCCACCTACTGCTGGACATGATCCTTTCCAAGGGCAGGCCCTGAGATCGATCTTCAGCTCTTCGGTCCCAACCTTTTCCAGCTTGCTATATAAAATAATAGCATTATTTAAACTTTAAGATAAACTTTGGACTCTTTTTACCCGACTGACGAAAGGAGACTTATGTTTTTACTGCGTATGTAAATATGTATATATGTCCGTTTCTTTGTTCCCTTGTAACTGCTAAATCTGTGAACCGGTTTTGTTGTATGAATGATACGTCGTTAGACTTGTTTTAAAGGTCCGAGTGTTGGCGATGGCGAATCTTAAAACTTAGTTTTTAAACGCAGTCCATTATTAGAGACTATTTATGAGAACAGAGGAATATGAAATGAAGCAGTGCAGAATGCCAATATTTTTCATAAACATCTGCAAGTAATATATAATATGACATATACACGTTGCCAAGGTAACGCGTATTTATGCGTAAACGGGGACACTAGTACAGTATAATATCAAATGTTAAAATCCCGTCATTTTAAATGAAAAACATTTTAAACGTTGAAAAAGATAAAAAAGATTTTTCCATATATATGTTATTGTGTTTTATATTTTCACGCCTGAAAAATCTTATACATTTTAAAATATTGTAATAGGGTATAGTTCTAGTGTGGTATATCGTTCTATCGAGAGTGTACTAGTTCTCACTGTGTATATTTTTGTACATACAATTTTTTGGGCTTAGCGATTTTAATTTTTGTTTTTAGTTTGAAATTAATATTAAAAATGTATTATTGAAAAAAGTATATCATTCTATCAATAATATATGGAATTAAATGCAGCTTTGCAGTCAGTCAAAATGTTAATTATTGTCATGAACTCATTGTAAAACTATATTTGAAAAAGAATAACTGTTGAGTTTCTCGCCGGTTCTTCTCAGCAGAATTGCCTTCCGTGCCGGTGGTAGCTTTCTATAGGATTAACAATACTAACACTATTGTAAAATGACTAAAGAATAAATAATATTTTGATTACATTTTAGAAAAAACGTATAAAAATTTGAACGCAGCGGGATTCGAACCCGCGCCTCTTGGATAACACTTTAAAAATAGTAAATAATACTTTGATTCTGAATAACAGTGTAAAAGCGTAGTATTGGTCGCCTCTTAGGGCAAATATTAATAAGTAAGTCATCAGGCCACCTCTGTTAACAAGATTGGTCGTGTTCGATCCACGCTCAGAGAAATTGTTATATTTTAAGTATTTTAATTTGCCCCACTCTGGCAAGGTATATTCGTTTATATATTTTTTATGCTACAGGCAAAACAAACGACTAGTGATCAAATGATTAGTGATCAAATGATTAGTGATCACCGCCACCCATGGTCTTGTGTAACACTAGAGGCAAGATAATTTGCGGTGTTAACTTCCGTAGTTTGTTAAATATCACGTCTCAATTTTAGGTCAAAAGTGGAAAACTTAAGTAAAATTTAATTATAAGTAGTATCTCTGTGACTACTCTGTTTAACAGGAACAAACGTGAAGCTGCAACTGTGAATAATGTATTATTTTGAAAAGAGTGTGTATAATATCTATACCATAAAGAGAATATAAAAATAATGTCCTTTTTATTATAGATGCTTCTTCAAGGAAGTCATATATGACGTGGATATATGACAATATATGGCTCTATAAAGCCATATATTGGTTTTGAATTCCATATTCGCCCTTTATTTTACTTTTATTTTATTTATTTATTTAATTAAGATATACCTGTGACAATCAAATTGAATAATAAACAAGAAGAAATAATACCCTTTTTTTAATAGGAGCTTCTTCTTCTACTTTTTACTATAGATTCTGTCATAAATGACCGGGATTCGAACCTGCTCCTCAATGACACTGTTCAAGCGCTTTGACCGCTTAGCCATGCGTGCTACCTTTAGGCTGAAAGTGGAGAATGAACTAAAATATCTGCACATACTACTAATTTAATTTCTTATATTACATTCAAATTCAATGAAATGCCAAAATAAATAAAAAAATATTTTTAAGTTTTAAAAATAAAATCAATCTCACTTAACAGGAATGAATGAATGAATGAATAACTGAATCGAAATTAAATTCAATATTTGTACGGCTCTCAATAGGTAAAAGAAAACACGAAATTAATTTTCCTTGAATCTTTCCTTAGTAACGAAATTTAATTTGTTACATACAACATAATATTGAACGTTGAACGACAATGTTTTTTAGTTTCCTGTTTTTTTCTACTTATTAGTATAAGAAGACAGGACCTAGTTACAATGTGATTATTATTATTTATTGTATAGAGATTTATAGGACTCTATTAATTATTTCTCAAATAAATTCTAAATGTAACATTTTTGCTATAATTATAAATTATCGTAAAATATACCTTAAAAATAAAACGTGTCTAAAAACAACACCTTTAAGTACTCCCTAGTTCAAAATTGGTTTAAGAAAATTAGGTCATTTTCTCTTTACACAACTAAATAAAATTCATTTATCTTATTTGTTTTGTTCAGAATGTGGTCTGAACTACTGCGTAATTTACTAAGTTTTGCTATTAACACGGTTTACGATCTATGTTACCTAGCAAGAATTTATTATGAAGCAAAATAATATATTTCGCTAGAAACATTTAGTATTTTGGGTGTTGGGAGTTATGTTCTCGCTTATTGACTAGTCTTTATATTAAATTAAAACGGAAATTAAACTACACTCTTCGTGGTTATTTAAAACATAAAAACAACAGTATTTAACTTAGCAATATTCTCGTAAAATATTTTGATAACTTTTCATTTTTTTTAGCTTGACGCTTTTATCCCGCGTAGTAGGGTAGATAGTGTCAAGACACTCCGTACTTCGCTTTCCACCGAATTCAAGACATTGCGTGTTGGGTAGTAGAACTCAACGCCGCTCTTTGTCTTTACCATAGCGAGGAAGTGGAAATAATTTAAATATAATCACACCCCCGAGTGGGGATCGAACCCTATAACTTTTCATGTTTTGCTTTATAATGTGAAATAGAATTTTAACGAATACAGCGCGGCGGGTGAATCAATTTTGATTTGCAGTTTTATTATTTTTGATGGTTAAAATCAGACAATATCCCACTTGGACAGACGTATGACGTTATAATCAGTCAACAAGTCGGCAATATATTTATCAATTAAAACAGAATTTCTTTCATGGTCATTATCAAATTAATAACAGACTGACTTTCCTTACAAATATCTAAAGTATATTTATATGAACCTACAACCCTCGTCGAATGGAAATGTTAAAACAGTCTTCGACAAAGGCAAACATTACATACAAGCTCAGCAAGTAGAAGGCAATTTATTCCATAGTAACTTTTATTGTCTACAACTCCGTTGCAATTCAGGACATTCGACACACTCGGTGATACTCATTCATAGATTTATGTTATGAAGTATCTACGTGCTTGCCGTTTTATTGGTCAAGGCATAAGCGTTAGCGATTTTTTTAATCTGTATTTATCATTAGATATTTACTTGAAAATATTATAACAGAATTAAACAAAATCTTTATAAATTATAGCTTTTTAAGATATATTTCTATAAAGTTTCATTGAAAATAGTTTAGTAGTTTTTGAGTAAGTAAGAAATAAACATCTGAAGAACATGAGAAGAGGCCGGTCTTGGCGCAGTAGGACAGCGTCTGACTGTGAACGCGATCGGTTGTGGGTTCGATCCCCACTCGGATAATGATTATATTTCAATTATTTTCACTTCCTCGTTCTGGTACAAGATAAAGTACGGCGTTGAGTTCCACCACTCAACACGCAATGTCCCGAATTTGGTGGAAAGCGAGGTATGGAATGTCTTGACACTAGGTACTTTCTATCTACCCTGCTGGGATAAAAAGCGTGAAGCTAAAAAAAAAGAAATAAACATCCAACCACTCATCTTCACAAAGATTCGTATTTTTTATATCTTTACCAGTTATTCAGATATAAATAATAGAATAGAAAGAATTAGAGACTTACAAGAATACGAACATAACAGGAATTGAACCCGCGGATCTTAAGCCATATTATACTAACATACACAGGGCTAATTACTTCGAAATTATTTGCATCCTTCTCAAAAGGTGAGTAAATAACTATACATTAATATAAATAGCTTAATAAAATATTTTCTTCAACAATTTCTGACTTTACACCTAACTGGTGGTGGGTTCAATTCCAGCCGAGGGTAGATGTGTATTCAAAATTTATTTCTATTATTCCTCTTTAGTTAGTTACAGTAAAGCGTTGAGTTCGCGACTGAACACGCAATGTCTAAATTTCGGACTTAAATTTCGTAAGCTGCCATAGAGTGTCTTGACACTATGTTGTCTCTGACTACCCTGCTATGTGGGATAAAACGTGAAGCTGATTTTATTTTATTATATCTTTCAAGATTTTACAAACGACCTACTGCAATGGATATTTAGAATGATCAATAAAAACATATTACTTAAAAAAATTAAAAAAGTTATTATATGGAAAAAAGTATATTAAATTGGAGACTGTTAAAACTATTGGCCATAGATAGAGTCTAGATTTCTTTAAAGCAAGTCACAAGTACCGCAGCACTGCCATTCTATATATCTATATTTGACGCATTTATTTTCAGATTTATAAAATGGCGCTCAATGACATAAGCTGTAAGCTTACACGATTCGAACCTGCTACTTGATGATGGGTTACAATAACCACTGTACTAAGCCGGGCTTTAGTTAAGACTTACTTATTTGTATTTATTATCTCGTATTTATTATAACTGGTAGCTCTGTTAATCACGCGTTGCTATAGTAACGTCCCTTTATAAAGACGTGTATGAAAAACATTTTGTAGTGTGTGTTACATTTATTTTATTAATTTAATATATTGCTATGTATTATTTTAAAAATATATAAACATTCTTACTCTATGTAAACTATGACTGTACCAAATTTCATACTTTTCCATTCACTTATTTTTTTGTAAAAAGTGGGATTATGAAGAAATAGATAAAATATAGAAAACCAAAAGAATCAAAAGATATTCAAAAACGAATTAAAGAGCGTAATTTGTATTACTGGAGCATTAAAAAGAATATAAATTTTAAACAATGATTCCTCCAAATGGGAATAGAACCCATAACTAATTGCGTTTTATTCCGATCGCTCTTTCGGCTATTTTAATTGTATTCTTACTATTTTTTACAATCCAAGTTATATTCAATATAAAAATGTTTCACTTTGAACGAAACATCCAATACTATCCCGAGGGAATCCTTTCAATTACCGGGATGAAAAGTATTTTATAATATATATACTATTAATGTATTACATTATTGTGATTACATATTCACGTTTAAAAGTTTCACGCTTTTATCCCGCATAGCAGGGTAGACAGGAAGTATCCAGTATCAAGACACTTACAAGAGACATTGCGTGGTGAGTGCCGAAACTCAACACCGCGCTTTATCTTACCAGAGCAAGGCAACGAAAATAATTGAAATATAATAAGTCCCCCGAGTGAGATAAACACGCGACCGGTCGCGTTTAATGTTAGACGCTGTCCCACTGTTTACTAAATACATTTTTTATGGTAACACTCTTTTATCCCGCCCAACAGGGTAGACAGGAAATATCTAGTGTCAAGACACTCTAAACTATGCTTGAATCGTATTTCCCTCGAATTGGAGACGTTTTTCCCCCGAATTGCGTGGCGGAACTCAATGCCACACTTTGTATTACCAGAGCGTGGAAATGAAAGCTATTTTAATATAATCCTTATTTCGAGTGATAATACAGCAGATCTGAATGCTGTTTGGGATAAAGCTGATGGGTGTCCAATTAACCTCCTCCATTGTATGAATATGTACAACAGAAACGTCAATTCTACCTAATTTATTTCTCCCCATTTTATTACATTTGATTGTCTAATATCTGGAAATGGGTGGACCAATTTTAACAGAACTTTCACTTGCAGATGAAAGCTGATGAGCTGATTTAATATTGAGCAACATAGACTACTATTATTTTAGATTTGTATAATAAAAATCTAGAGACGTTAAAGTACACGTTTTTCTTAGCAGATTTTGAAACATTACCTTCAGTCAAATATACACCCAATCAGTCAATTTAGCTTTTTTATTTTTTTTTTAGCTTCACACTGTATCCCTGGAGTCAGAGACAACAGAGCGCCAAACGCTACGGTCCCTGCATACCCTCTTCGTACACACCCTTCGCTACTATAGCTACAAAAACAAGTATAATAAAGTCATAAAGTAATAATATTATGAAATATGTATTTCATAAAAACTGCTTATACATTTTATTTAAGAAATACGCGAAGAATGTGTAAAGGTTTCTTAATATACTACATTTTCGTCGTAAACGTTAAAAATAAGCATTTTTTTTTTGTTATACGATACTGCTTTAACGCTATATTATATTTTTATCTCAAATTTTAGTATGAAAAGAAATATATTTATTATTTATTGAAAAAATAACAGAAAATATATAAAGAATTTCATGAAAAAAATATAAATTAAACAAAAAAAAATAGGCGCCAATAAAGTTTTCACTGAAAATATAAAAAATAAATAGAAATAAAATACTAACAATAACAAAAAATATATATTGTATAAATTAATATTTAAAAAAAAAATTTGTAAGACATTCTGAGTTAGAATTATTAATAGTATAATGTACTTGCCCATTCATTTAATACTTATATTCGATGTGTGGTACAAAAATATGTTATCCGCCATTTTGTTGCTTCGGCCATTTTGGATTATTAACTACAGTAGTGGTAGTGAGTCTAACTGTGATCACGGGCTACTGTAATACCAAAATATACGCGATTAATCCATTTAAAATAATTACATTTAAAATAGCTAAAATAAATATTATACATTATCATTAGAACTAAAAGACATTTCTTCTCAACGACTCCAAATTTTATGTTGGCCAAACGCTAGGAAGTGTACACTAGTGCACTAAAAAAGCTATTCAAATAAAAATGGCAATTACTGCTTGTAAATAATAAATAAAAAAGTGTGTAGAAATTTAGAGTATAGATAAATAATTCTTATTAAATGAAAACGTATAAAAATATTATCTAATGATAAGTGGAATGGAATTATTCTTTGAAAATAGTAAAATATTTAACAGTATTCTCTCTTGCCAAACGATTATTTCTTACATACAATCTTGGGTAGCAGAAATTTAAGGAAGACTTGACAACCAGAGATGCTAACAACATTAATGTCAATTTTAAAAAGCTTTTAAGAAAGCCACAAAGGCTATTTTCATATGGATTGGATGTTCTATATCGAACGCATGGTTAAGTGGTTAGAACGCTTGAACTGTTTTGAAGAGTTGAAGTTCGAATTCAGCTGCGCTCAAATTTTTTTATACTTTTTTAAAGAATGTTTCCTGAACTGAAGAGAGAGCCGATCTATTAAATTTTATACAATTTTTAAAGTATTATTCCATACTTAGGATAAGAAAACATTTTTATAAAATATACAGAAAATTGCTCGGAGCAGGATTCAAACAAGAATTATTTTTATTATGGTAGAGCAAATAATCTTTCTTCCGTCTACTTTGGTTCGTCTTTTTGGTGCCAGCCACTGATGTGTAAATTATTTATATATAATATTAAATAATACGAAATATTTGAGTGTCCAAAATCTACTCTCGATATATTTAACTTGTATTTCTTAATACTCTTAAAAAAGATATGGTGTTAAGTTAAGCTAAACTCAGCGTTTTATGTTACCAGAGCAGAATAATACTAATAATTTAAATATAATCATTCACCCAAATGAGAATTGAACCCACAACCAATGGCAATTACAGTTAGATGTTGTTGTACCATAATAAATAATAAATACTTATTTCCTAAAATAGAACATATCCCATTTCAAATCCAAATAGAAATGAGAAGGAAGGAAGCAATCTTAGAATATTTAAGCTTATCATGACATCTTCCTCGTGCCTAAGACTGATCCTCTCGAGATAAACCAACACGTAGACAAATAAATCCTACGGTCACACGCGCCCTGAATATTATATAGGCACTAGTTCAAATTTATTTTATAGCGAATATAACAGTAACGGGGTGATATTTTTGTTCTATTTTGTTATGTTTTCAACATTTTACTTTGCATTTCTGTAGGTTGAACCTAAAAAATAATAAATAATAAGTCGTCAATTCAACACTCGGCTGCGTAATTTAACACCGTGAGTTATCTAGTCGTTAAGTTACACATAACTTCGCATCAGTCTGGATATTCTAAACCCTTCTATTTGAGTTGAGTTCCGCCATTTACGTTGTTGTTACAATTCATATGTGAATAGAAATTAGACAGAGAGGCTCATTCTTTCTTCTGACCGCAAAAACTTATTTTTGTTTCTTCTTAGAGAATGATTATATTTAAATTATTCTCATTTCTCTGTTTTATTAAGACAAAGCGTCGCGTTGAGTTCCACCAGTCAACACACAATGTCTTAAATACAGACAGAAACCGGTAAACGAACGTTTTTGACATTAGATTGACTCAGACTACAATACTAAGCGGGATAAAGCGTAAAATGACCCCTTGAAAAAAATATATGTAAATTTATTCAACATATCTTTGAGAAAATCTCGAACAAAGAATAACTGACGCGTAAATCAGTCAGCGAAGGTTGCTATTATCACCATATAAAAGTAGGAAATCTCGTTCGACCCGTGTCGCTTATATGAAACTAAGATAAAGGGATTGGTGCAAAGGTGAATGATATGTAGAATAAAGGATTTTTCTCTTGATACCTTCTAGGACATTATGTGATTGAGCAACACTGGCTAAAAACAAAGTATAGCTGGAGTTTACTTGTGACGGAATATATATTAAATTCAATAAGTAATAATTATAACTGATTTTGATATATTTTTGATAAATTTAATGCCGGTCGTGGCGCAGTGTGACAGCGTCTGATTGTAAACGCGATCGGTTGTGGGTTTGATACTCACTCGGGGGAGTTATTATATTTAAATTATTTTCACTTCATCACTCTGGTAAAGACAAAGAGCGGCGTTGAGTTCCACCACCCAACACGCAATGTCTCGAATTCGGTGGAAAGCGAAGTACGGAGTGTGTTGACACTAGGTACTTTCTGTCTACCCTGCTATGCAGGATAGAAGCGTGAAGAAAAAAAACAAAAAAAATCGAGTTATCACAGCATAGCAGGCAATTTCAGATCAAAATCGACACTTTCCGTGTACACTGACAGAACTCAACGCCGTAGTTTATCTCACAAGAGCGAAATTAAAATATTTAAATATACTTATTTTGTTCGATCATACAATATTGAGGAAATAATATTTTTTTCTTTTTATACAGTCGTTCTTAGAGCATTGGGATAGCGACTGACTGTAAACGCGATCGGTTGTGAGTACAATCTCATTCGGGAGAGTGATTATCTTTAAATTATTTTCATTTTGCTCAGGTAGCATAAAGCATGGCGGAACCCAACTCTAAACTTTGCCTTTTCACACTAGGTACTTCCCGTCTACACTGCTATTCGAGACAAAATCGTGAACCTAAAACAACCTCTGGTTACACACCACTACGTCACACGGTCCCTTTCTTTGCCACAAATTTTCTCTTTGAACTTTGAGGCGTTGAATATCACTATAATAGATAATAACCAAATATAATACCTCAAAGAGAGCTTCTTTATTCATATACAATATTAAATTTCAAAGTGCCTAAGTTTTAAGTATTATAAGCCTATAAAGTTATGTCTGCGTCAAGCTGATTAAAATAAATTGAAAACTGTAATTCGTATAAGAACCTTCACTAATTTTGTGTGTTGCAGCCTTTAAGTTATGTTTGTTATGAATTTATTTTTGATACCTGTTGCATGTTAGTTCAGTGGTTAACTCGGTTGGAGATGAAATGGTTCTGGGTTCAATTTTCAGAATATTTTTATTTCAATATTTTAGTAAAACGTGTCTTGGCGCATGACGCAAACGCGATGGGTTGTGGGTTCGATCCCCACTTGGGGGAGTAATTATATTTAAATTATTTTCACTTCCTCGCTCTGGTAAAGACAAAACGCGGCGTTGAGTTCCACTACTCAACACGCAATGTCTCAAATTCGGTGAAAAAGCGAAGTACGGTGTGTCTTGACACTACTTTCTGTCTACCCTTCTATGCGAGATAAAATATAATAATTTTAAGGCCACTCTGGATATTTAAATTTCATTTTTATATGTTCAAGTAAGACAAAGCACAGCTTTGATCTCTTTAATTAATACGGAGTGTACCAGTTTCTGGCGGAAAGCAGTCAACAAAGTGTCTTGACACTAGGCTGCCTTGCCTGCACTTGCTTGTAACAACCCAACCCAACAAAACATGAGATAAAAAGCTGAAGAAGCTGTTAAATTAATTAACGTTTTCGAATTTTTATCGTAACTATCTAAGCACTCTCACTGCTAAGCCATGCGGTGTACATGTATTGCGTCAAAAGTCTTTTACACTTGTTATAACTTTTCGGTTCGACTCCTTTTGCATTTTTTTAGTTTGGAAAGACAAAAGCGTTGAGCTCGGTCATGGCCAGCGGAAAATGGAGTGTTTTGAAACTAAGTTCTCTTTGCATATCCCTCTATAACCGTGAAACTCCATTCATCCACTACAATAATATATAAAGCGTAAGAATCTATATATACAATATGTATATAAAGAAATAAAATTGGAGTGTCTGCTTGTAATATTAAAATAACCGCTTTTTACTAAATCCATATGTACATATATACGTGGTACGTATGCCAAAATAGTATTTTTCAAAATTTTTTTTCTGTCTGTCTGTATGTCTATTTGTTCCAGCTAACCTCTGGAATTACTGGACCGATTTTTGATAGAACTCTAAATGGCAGCGAACTAATGTCACAAGGAGTAACTTAGACTATTTTAATTTTAGAATTATAAAATAAAGATTCGAGTCGTTAAACTATCAGCGAACGAAGTCGCGAGTATAATTAGTTGTGAATAAAAAACTGGATGTCTATCTGTTCATACATTGTTTTATCCATATATAGTTTCAAAAACAACACAGCAAGTAAAATATATTTTCATTTCGCACAAAGAAAAGCCACTTCCATCACACCCGAAGTAGTTTATACGAACTTCTACTGCTGCAATTTAATGCCTTTGAGAAAGCTCTCGGTTTACTGTTTTCAGAGGTAACAGTTATTTTGCTACTTTTCAGTATACTTTTCATAGCAGAATTATGTTTCTTTTAATTATTAGTAATTTTAATGATAATATGAGTTTTTTTATAGCCAATAATTGCGTGTTTCGATTTCAAAGACTATCTAATTGTAGGAGAATAAAATATTGTATTGTAGGAGAATAATTATTTTGTTAAAATATAACGTTGAATACCTATAGCCTGACTGTAAACGCGACGGGTTATGGGTTCAATTCCCTCTAGGGGTATCATATTTAAAAAATATTTTCATTTCTCCGTTCTGGATGCACAAATGCGCGGTGAGATCGCCACTCAACACACAATGTCCGTATTTCGAAAGAAAGCAGAGTGTTTTGGCACTAAATTGTTTCTAACTACCGTGCTATGTTATTATTAAACAATGTTCAATCTGATGGTAATAATTTAAGTACTCAAAAACCTGAGGTAGATCCATAATAGATCAGGTAAACTAAAAGAAATGAAGAAATGCCATATTGATAAAAGTTATTTATTATGTAAGGATGGTAAATAAATATCATAAAAACCATTTGAAGTCAGGGTCAAGTAGCTCAGTGAGACAGCGTCTTACTTTTGTGACGGTCGTGGATTAGAATCCTACGCCGATGAGTGATTATTTTTAAATTGTCCTAATTTTTACGCTCTGGTAGAACAAAGTGCGGCGTTGAGTACTGCTAATTGAAGCGTAATGTCTCGATTTCTGGCGGAATGTAATTTTTTCTTCTACAGGTTCAAACCTGTAACCCTCGCATACAGTGGTACCAACTGAGCCTAAAACACCAAACTGCCGAGCATATTACACAAAATTCAATAATAAAGTTCAATTTTTCGTTCCCATTTGCATATTAAGTGCACTTAATTTGTAATGCAACTGTTTACGAAAACTTTGGGCTCGTATAAACAGAGTGCTTTTAGTTACTAGCGGTTTTGCATACGCAATGTTCTACAAACGACGATTTACATTTTAGATTTCTTACCCTTTTGGTTATTTCTGATGATGGGAGATTTCCTGACAGCTTTTACTTTACTGACAGGACAAGAATATTTTTTAATATTAAATATTTATTATTAATTATTTCTGAAATTTAAATTCATAATTTTAATACAAAAATATATTATTTTTCATTAAAATATCATAGAATTTCTGTCATATAAAATATTTTATTGCCAGCTACTTGTAAGTTAGTGAGTGAGTAGCGGGTTTTATTTATGACAGATATAATGTAAAAAAAAAATAAAAAAAAACAGTAAGGCACTGTGTAGTTATTATATAACATAAAGAGACTTGTCGCCTGCAATTTTTTCTACTTTTTTTTTATTTATTCACTAAAAACTTTTGGTACCTTTTGATCTTTACAATTTTTTTATATAATACATTTTACATTAAGATAGAAATTCAAACTTGATTTACGAAGCTATATAAATATTTAGTTAAGCTAAGATTACATTAATCTCATAGGAATTTTAGCAAATCCTCCTTCTTTATAATCTCTAACGTACCAACATACTAAATTTAAGGTATGTGTTAGAATATCGTATTATCAGGGATTATAGCCGAGACGTAGGTTTTTACTTTGTAATAGATCTTAACTATACGTCATTGTATGTAGGTGATACGGGGATATATTATATATAATTGAAAGTCAATAATAACATAAATCAGATTTAATTAGCTTCACGCTTTTATCCCGCATGGCAGGGTAGGCAGAAAGTACCTAATATCATGACACTCCGTACTTCGCTTTCCACCGAATTCGAGACATTGCGTGTTGGATGGTGGAACTCAACGCCACTCTTTGTCTTTACCAGAGCGAGGAAGTGAAAATAATTTAAATATAATCACTCCCCAAAGTGGGGATCGAACCCACAACCGGTCGCGTTACAGTCAGACGCTATCACACTGCGCCACGACCGGCCTAATTGCTATTAAAATGCACTAATAAAAACGGAAGGATATTAAAGAGTCTACTGCATTTCTTGAAAATCCTCTAATTGTTCTAACCACGAAGACAAGTAACTCTGGTGACTTGTCAAAACAGCTTCCATACTGGCGACACTTCCGACTTATATGTATGTATGTATATATATATATATATATATATATATATATATATATAAGTATACAATTAGACAAAATAAAATATAACAATATTTTTTTTATTTGAATATTTTATTTGTTCGTAATAAATAAAACATTAATGATTATTGATGTAGGGTTCATTCTGATTACCCTGTTTTTTATAAATTTTACTATCTAAAAAACACAGAGAATATATAGGAAAGAATTGAGCCAAAAAGAAGAGAGAACTCATGTTCTCTCTTCTCTTTCTCTCAATTTTCTCGCTTCCTGTCCTCGATAGATGTAATCTATAAAAATGATAGAGGTCTTGTTAACACCTAACATACTTACATCCTAAGTAATGTCACTTTTTTTAGTGTGTATAGAATTAATTTTAATACTTTAACGTATTGTGGCACTTTCTACATGTATATGATTAGTTGCGGGTTCGATTCCCACTCGGGTGAATGATTATAAATATAATTTTTTTTCGTTTCTCCGTAATAGTAAGACAATTCACGGTATTGAGTTCGCTACTCAACTCACTGTCTCGATATCGGTCAACAGAGTGTTTTGACACTAGGTAGAATCTGACTACTCTTAATTTCATACCCAACAATTGTAAAGTTTTTCTTTACGTATATTTAATATATGAAACTACAAAATAGTCTATTTAAACAAAACTGTTTTATCAGAAGTACGATCAATCAGTGGCTTTTCAAATCCACTTTTAATTGCTTCGCAGTTTACCGTCGATCGGCACTTTTTCCTTTGAATTTGTCATTGGTGACGTTACTGTTGACAAGGGAGCAAAGATAACGTTTGAATAATACCAGGCTATTATAGAATTGTACGTTTTTTATTTCATTTTCCGGTAAATATCTATTAAAATTTCATTAATTTCTATAGATAAATACATAAATGTATTAAAAAACTTTAAGGCCGATCGTGTCACAGTATGACAGCGTTAGACTACAAACGCGATCGGTTTTAGGTTCGATTCCCAATCGGTGGAGGAGACAAATTGCGAATTCGGTGGAAAGCTAAGTACGAAATGTCTTGACACTAGATACTTTGTGTCGAACTCTACTTCTTTCTACATATGCGGTATAAAAAAAGTCAGAATATTATTTACAAGTAATTTTGGATAATAAATTAACATAGTGTTAATATTGTTAGTTATAGTAGTTAGCTTCAAACAGAAGCTACCAAAAGCCTGGAAAGTAGTTCTACTGAGAAGAGCTGGCGAGAACTCAATACTTGATGTTTTCAAATATAATTTTACTGATATTAGCTGATATTAGCTGATATTAGCCCCCCGAATAATCATCAACAGCGCTTAACTCCACGCATTATTATACTTGATAATATACTTTCCCTAAAATATAGTATATTTTCTTAAGTGTTTATGTCATAGCCCCAGATACAAGTTATTTTTGCTGCTTTTTGAGCTTCACACTTTTATCTCGCATAGCAGGGTAAACAGAAAGTACCTAGTGCCAAGACACTCTGGACTTCGCTTTCCGCCGATTCTAAGGCATTGTGTGTTGAGTAGCGGAACTTAACGCCGCATTTTGTCTTCCCAAAAAATGTTTTTAGTATAATCACTCCCCTGAGTGAGAATTGAAAACATAACCGATCCCGGTCACAATCAGATGCTGTCACACTGCGCCGCGACCGGCCTTAAGTTTTTCTTCATCAATATCATTATATTCTTATACATATTTAATTAATTGATTAAATTATGTTATTTGACATTTTTGTTTATATTTTTTACCATACTAGATAACCTTGAACGTAAACAACTCGTCGCCATGGCAACGTGTATATTATCTTATGTAAATGTGTACGTAAAATACGTGGTAGTGTGTTATATATGAAATGTGAAATACGCAAGAAGATATAAAATTTTGGCTTCAACATATACAAATAAAATCTATATACATATAGATTTTATTTATATTAGTTTACAGACAGAAAGCAAAGGTTGTAGGATACGTACGTGGTTGGGGCAGATCTCGGTGGACCTTTGATTTGAAAACACAGTATCGAGATACTGGAGGAAGGTCACGTAAAAACCTGAGGATCCCCTGAAGGGCGTGCATAAAGTGGGCAATGATTGTTGCACAAGGCGAAAGGGATCAAGGATGTAGCCGAAGCTGAAGCTAAAAAAATGATATCAAATTATCCCCTGTAAGAAAGCCTACTTATATTATTTTAACATTTAATAAAACGGCTTTACGGTTTATTTCGTATAACAAAATAGACAATCTCTCGAAGACACTCCATTCAATATTTTTCAATCGAATTCGAAATATTGCGTGTTGAATACATTGCGACGTTTTGTCTTTCCAGAGCAGAGAAATGAGAGTAATTTAATTATAAACATTGGGAATTGAACCCACAACCAATCACGTTAACAGTCAAGACGTTGTCCCACTGTGCCACACTTACATATTGACGGACCTGTCACTATTGTCTCTATAAACAAAATAAAGCATTTTATTTACCTGTTCTTTTATTTAAACGCAGCAAAAGCTTCTAAAGTCATTATTAAAATTGTTAGTAGTTTTCGCATTCCGCCAGCTCCGAGCAAGGTAAGTTCAACTTTCGTAGGGAGGTATTCATTTCACAAAGTCTCTGTAATTAGAGGTTCCCTAAGTACGGCTAAGCTTTTTAATTTAGAAAATTTGAAAAAAAATAGGCCGTCATGTCTCAATGGGACACCGTCTGACTGTTAAGCGTGGGTTCGATGCCCACTCAAAACATAAATTATTTTTCACTTCCTTGCTCTGTTAAGATAGAGTTCGGCGTTGATTTCACCACTCAACGCGCAATGTCCTGATCGCTCGATCAAGACATAGCGGAAAGAGTCAATGGAGTGTCTTGACACTAGGTTGTCTCTGGCTATTCCGGCGTATTAAAAAAAGGTGAGTTCTCGAAGTATATAGGAGACTTTTTTTCACTATTTTTAATGACTATTTTTATTTTCACTGCCCTGACACTCACACTTAGGATTGGAAAACATTTTTGAAAAAAGTATAAAAATTTAAACGAGCGGAATGCAGTGGGATTCAAACCTGCGCCTCTTGGAGACTGACCAACTACTTTAACCACTATACCAAAAGAGAGAATGCTATTTACTTTAATACTTTACTATTTTTAAAGTCGATATTCTTATGCGCTCATTATAACATACAAACAAAATAAAGTAAATGTATCAAACGTATAAAAATTTTGACGCAGCTGACTTAGCGGGCAGAACGTATTAACGGTTTTCAAGAAGCGCGGATTTGAATCCCGCTGCAGTAATTTTTTCAATATGTAAAAATGCGTTGTATAGTTTTGTTTCAATTTGAAGATATTTCTGACATCTTTACCCTTAAAAAAGTCTTGACTGACTGACATGCTGCTATGCGAGGTAAAACGTGAAATTTATGGAAAAATATATTTATATCGCCAAGGTAGATAGAAAGATAGAAGGCTAATTTGGACCCGTCTTATACGAAAATTGAAACAAACAGGTACGTTATTTAACACAATTTATTTATATGATTTATTTATAAGTGCAAACATAAATGCGCATTGCGCAGTGGGATAATGTTTGACTATAAACGAGTACTTAGAGATTGATTTCAATTAAAAAGAATTATTATATTTAAATTATACACAACACGCAACGTCTCGAATTTAGGCGGAAGGCGGACAACGAAGTGTCTTGACACTACGTTCTCTCCGATTACCCTGTTGCATGGGATAAAGGATTAACTGTAAAAAAATATATGAAATTAAACAATAAAAAGCGTCGGACACAACGTGGGTGGCACATCACGGTTATAATTAGGCTAATTAAGTAACTTGCGGGAACCGTTTGTTTTTTGCATATGGGTATACGTTTTTTTATTTATATATATATTTTTTCTTTTATTTCGTTCTTCAGCACGGCTTGTAACTCTGAAACACATTAATTATAATTTCATTACTGCTTGAAACCAGAGCGGTATTATTTTTTGATTATTTAATGTATAATAATAGCATTAAAAAGCCATGGTGGTGCAGTGGGACACCATCTAACTGTAAACGCGATCGGTTGTGGGTTTGATTTTCATTTGAAGGAATGATTATAAGTATGTTATATGTGTACACAGCGTGTAGTGTCTCGATTTCTAGTTTGCCGCTAACTTCCCTCTGATTACGTACTATACCAGATGAAGCAAGAAGTTATAATTCCATAATACAAATATTAAAATATTAACTTATATAATCAATGAGTGATGTTTGTATAGGGAACGAATTTTAGAAGAGATGTACTACGTTTATACGATGGATTATTATTTCATTATATATAATATATAACGGTTTAGTTACCACATAGTGATTAACAGAGTAAGTAATGGTCTTAGAAACTTTTGGGGGAATAGATAGAGAAATTCCATGGAAAAAGGGGTAAAACGGGATTTTACATTTAACAGTCCAAATTACGGAAAACAAAATCTTAATAATTTGGCAAGACTTATAAAGTCAACGCAAACAAAACTGTGGTCGATAACTAGTCTATTATGTATACATATATATACGTAATCAATACTTCCCACACAAGCAATTTATCCTCATATACCAACATGATATACTTAACGTCTTAAAATTTTGCTTTACATTACAAATCGTTATAATTACAAGTTTACGATATCGGGGTAAGAACATCTATTATAATAATGAGGTACTTGAGCTGGAATCGTGTTTCTTGGCTTTAATACCGAGTTTTTGTCTAATTATATTTGATATATTAAAGTACATAATAATATGGTAGACTAAGCGTGTCCGCGACTTTGTTCGCGTGGAATGTTAACATCTAAAAATAGTCTATATTATTGTCTATTACAGCAACTACATACTATAAAATAAGGCAAAATTTCATTACAGATATCAGCCCGAACAAACAGACAGACACACAACAAATAAAAGTTGTAAAGAATGATATTTCAGTATATATACCGTGTATACATATGTATTTACTAAAACCCGTTATTTTAATATGACGTGGTCTACAGTTTTATTTATTTGTATATATATATATGTGTGTGTGTGTGTGTGTGTGTTTTTGGTTAATGTAACAGCTTGAAATATGATTTCCTATCTTAGAAAGACAAAACACGGTGTTAAATTCCGCACTTCAATACATAGTTGTAAAATCAATGCAAACGGGAGGCTGGGGTAACAAAACACTAGGCTCTGTCGCAGCTAAAAACAGGGTGGGCATGAACCAAACAAAATATATAAAAAAAATTATAATAAAACGATCATAGTTACAAAGTAAAAATGATGACCAAGCAATGTTTTCTATATAGCTGTATGAAATTATAGCGTGCGTATAAATGGTGAAATTATGCCGGACTTGTGATTTAGCTTTTACTGTTTATAATTGCTGTAATCGAATATAATCATAAATAAAGGCACCAAAGTAAAGTGGCATAAGCTAGAAAACTATAAAAAAACAACTTCACACTTTATCCTGTATAGATGAGTATCCAGAGACAACCTAGTGTCAAGATACTAAATTGACCGCTTTGAATCAGAAATCGAGACATGCGTGTTCAAAAACATTTTATATAAAAATACATTCCAAATATCATTTTCAGCTTTTTATTATTTGAATAAGAAAATTTAAATTAAAATATTTGATGAATTATGAACATTGGAGTCAATCTAAGTGACACTCACACTATTTTTGCAATTATTTTAGACACTAAATATATAATGTCTATATGTATGTATATACATGGAACATTATTCGAGTATATCGCTAATCGCCTATAATAATTGAAAGTTTTCTTTGTTTTTTCTGGTATTACAGTAAAAAAAAAAGAAAAAACCTACTTAAAAAATAAATTAGTTAAACTATACTTGAAATTCCTTGTAAAAAGAATGTATTTAGAAAAAAAAATATTGTGCTTTTTACCGCCCAATCCTGTCAATATCATAAGCGAGAAATTTTAACAATATACAGATGTGAGTTACTGTTTCACAGGATAACTACTTAATAAATGTAAAAAAAATCCTATATTAAGAATAGGAGTATAAATAACTTGAATGTTGGTTATGTCTCTTTTCTAAAATGTTTCATTGTACGCATTTTAATTAAAACAGTTTCAATAATAATTGGATAGATACGAACGAACATACCTATGTATATATTATAAATATTTATATATACATATATATACACACACAAATATGTGTGTGTTCTGTGTGTGTGTATGTACCATAAACATATGGATTTATTACAAACATATGGATGTAACTATTACAAACCGCCAGTCCAATAAAACAAACCGCCAATTTTATTTATTTGTAATATCAGATGCGTAACAGGAGTTCTATGTTTCATTTTTGAACTTAACGTAGCACTGAAGAACGAGAAAATAAAATTATTTTAAACATAATCATTCTCCCGAGCAGTAATCGAACCTACAACCCACCGCGCCACGACCAGCCTCAAAAAAACTGTACAAATATATATGAATGCAAATTAGACGAAACCTTGAATTGTAGACGTCAGGAATTTTCATTTCTTACCAACATTACCCCTCATTTGAACGTGAAGGTTACTTTAAATTAATGAAAGCGAAATGAAATGTAACAGTTGAAGTTTTTTTTCGTGAGCGTTTGTTCCTTCAAATACATGTACGTTGAAATTGTTTATATAATCGCTTAGGAAACTAGATTAGTTCGTGTAATAACTTTACCTTGGAATGTAATAAATAAATTATTAGAGACTTATACCCAATACAAATTTCAGCCACTTGGAATTTGTGTGAGTAACTCATGTGAGATTTCTGTTTAAAATAGCAAATATATATACTAAGGAAATATGATCATTAAATAATAATGATCATATTTCCTGATATGAGTCACAATATATTTATATGTAAATATATATAAATATATATAAATATATATAAATACATATGAATATATTGTGATTAATTTGTTTAATGAAAAGCTAATCGCTTTTGCAATTCCCCTTAAATGAAATATTACTCGAAATATTACGTTTAGGAAACGAACGAGAACAAGTGAACAAGTAAAGTTTACTACATGTTATAGTTTCACGCTTTTTATCCCGCATAGCAGGGTAGACAGAAAGTACCTAGTGTCATGACACTCCGTACTTCGCTTTCTGTCGAATTTGAGACACTGCGTGTTGAATTGATGGAACTCAACGCCGCACTTTGTCTTTTTTACCAGAGCGAGGAAATGAAAAAATAAATAAATATAATCATTCCCCTGTGTGGAGATCGAACCCACAACCGATCGCGTTTACAGTCAGATGCTGTCCCACTGCGCCACGACCTCCCTGTAATAGGGTATATATTAGTGTAAGAAAATATTTTTTTGAAAACCCTGCGCCACTCAACACGCAATGTCTTGACATTAGGTACTTTCTGTCTACCCTGCTATGAGGGATAAAAGCGTGAGTTTTAATTTACGAGTTTGTTACGCTATGTGTAGTTTGATTAAATTTTTCAACATTACGTTCGTAGTATCAAATGGCCTAGTGTATGGTAAAAACAAGTTCCAATTTGTACAAACCGGCTGTAACGTTAGTCATAATATAATATTTTTTGTATGAAAAATCGTTTAAAATAAAAAAAATATACTTTGAGCTTTTTCTAAAAACAAGCAGCTCCACGATTTATCATGCATAGCAGGATATTTAGAAACAACTTAGTGTCAAGACACTCCGTTGACTGCTTCCACTCGAAATGGAGACAAAGACTACAGATTATTCGAAGTAATAATAAAAAGCTTATGACAATGTTGTCTTCATCTTTACCTACTTATTATATATTGTTACTTATTATATTAAAATAAATACTTATTACAATTATAAAATACTAGTTGGATTATCAGTTTATATATTTTTTTTAATTAAATGTCAAAATAATTTCTTTCTTAATTACTAATAAGACACCTATCTTGAATATTTTAGAAATGCCATTAAATAAAAAATTATTATAGATTTTAAACGTGCACCTCTTAACTTAGCTAAGTTGAGGTCGGTCGTGGCGCACTGGTGTTTCGGCATCTGGCTGTATCCGCTATCAGTTGAGGATGCGATTCCCATTCGGAGGAATAATTATATTTAATTTTCATAGGAGCACGCGGTGTCTTGACACTAGGTACTTGTCGACCCCTTTTCTTGTTATGTGGAATAATGGCGTCAAAAAGAAATAGTAAATATAATATAGAAAACATATCTTGTACAAAACTATTATTACTTGAAAATGATCTACGAGTAGCAGAGATTACTAAAAATATCTCTGCGGAGAAAAAGTTAAACATATACAATTTATCTATTTAACTTTATCTCCGCTTGATACATATACGAGCTTGTAATATTGGAGCCTGATAAAGATCGCATGGCTTAGTGGTCAGAAAGCTTGGCCCGTTCCTAAGAGACGTAGGTTTAAATATCGCTGCGATCAAATTTTATACGTTATCTATAAATGATTCCTTATTGTAAGTTTAGAAAAAGAGCAAAAACCATAGTAGTCATATTTATTTCAAACTAAATCCTTGAAATATTAACTCATATTATATCAAATCTGATAATAGGAAATTCAAAGTACCGTTACAAAATTTTCACGCACGTCCAATGTAAGAGAAAAAAAAGTAAAACATATTGATAATATCAAAATTAACTTTACACGTATAATAAAATATATTCACCATTAAACTGGTACCAAAAACCGCATCATTAAAAGCTTAAATAATGATCGAAGTTAAATTACCAGCTTTGTATGATTCATACAATTTAAGCGGAAGTGAATAAAAAAGTTATTGTCGGATGAAATTTTAATGAAATCACCCACAAAATGGTACGCCTTTTGATGACTCATAAACATATGTAAGTGTCATTCTTTCAGTGAGAATTTTTTTGTTTTTATTCTTTAGCTTCACGCTTTTGTCCCGCATAGCAGGGTAGTCAGAAAGTACCTTGTTTCAAGACACTCCGTACTTTGCTTCCCACCGAATTTCAGAAATTGCGTGTTGAGTGGTGGAACTCAACGCTGCAGTTTGTTTTACCAGAGCGAGGCAGCGAAAATAATTTTTAAATATAATCACTCCCGCGAGTGGGTATCGAACCCACAACCAATTGCGTTTGACATTACGCCACGAGTGGCTTCCGGCGGAAAGTTTTTTTATGTTTTATTCTAGCAACTACTTAAAATAATGTCTTCGTAAAAAAACTATTATGTGGAAATGAACTTCGAATTATTGTTTATTATATCTAACAGTGTCCCACAAGGAGGTCTCTTAATCCCGCTTTATCCCTTCAATTCCTTATTAGCAGTTAAGCTTGAGGTTGTCTATATTTGGACTATATATGTTGGAGTCAAGGGCTACGTACGATTTAACACGATTAGTTAAGTCATTCAAGTGTTAAAGCGTACGAAATAGGTTGTAAATCTGATTAACACAATAAATGTTATGATAAGATATTTAAATACAGTAAAAGCTTATGAAAATATAGGTATATAAAGTATTTTAATATTTTTGATATCGCGATCTGCACTTAGGGCAAAAGAACATCCAAGCTGGGCAATCCACGAGGCGCGGGTTCAAATCCTGTCTGCGTGATTTTTTTCATATATGTTCTAAAAATGATCTTTTTAAAATATGTACAGTAAAGATGTTATTTTAATATATATATATATGAGGCCACGTGATAAAGGGGGGCTGTAAAGGGAAGGTTTCAATATATTTTATATTTATATTAATTGGCACGCTCTGGTAAGACAAAGCGCAGCGTTGAGTTCTGCTATTTAATATGCAAGAGTTTTGACTGTTCTGAGATGGAAGACACTTTAAAATCACTTTGCACCCGTACTCTTTAGAAAGAATATTTTGAACGCCGCGACTTGCTTTAAAATAAAAATAAGGGAAAATGAAAATAATTTAAAAACAATAATCGCCCCGAATGAGAATCGAACCACAACCAAACATGTACAAACTAAAACTGTCTCACTTCGCCACGTTGAACTCTTAATTTTTATTTTATTAAATAAAAAATGACATACATTACATAAAAAAAAACATAAAAAAATCCAATCTTACCATTTTCCCCACAAGTCTCGTTTTAACAGAAATATTACACTCTGCTGCGCTTCCCACTCGTTAGGGAAAGGTTTTTTGAGCGTCATTAAATGTCTTTGGGCAATTTACCGTTTAAGAATTATTTGGGCGTTGTATGAGGGAACATATTTCATACTTACATGTATTATTGAATAAATGGACGGCGATTTTTTAAAGGCTCTGTAGATTTCTAGCTTTATTATTTCGTTTTATGCTCACATTTTATTTGTATGTATATAAAATATATAGGGAAAAATTAATAAAAAAAATAGTCATAGATAATATAGAAATAGAGATTCGACGTCTCTTCGTTCCAAGCGCTCTGGCCGCTATGCCATTGACTTTATATAAAGGAATATAAAGTCCATATACATGAAATATTGGGATAACATCGATTTTTGCTTAAATAGAACTTAGCACACATTTGTAACAATTTCACAAAAATCCATAGATACAAAATATGTATAAAAATTAAACGTTGGATTCAAATTTGCACCTTAGGAAATCCTATAAAAATAAAAATATACAAAATAAATTGAAGGAGTATGAAATTAGGCACAATTATGGTTTATATAGAGAAGGAGTCTAATTCTTTTAAATAATGAAAAAAAGTACATTAAATTAGTAAAAAAAATTAACACATTCTATCATGTGTTCTATACATACATTCATTCATATAAAATTACGTACACGTTGCTAAGACAACGCGTTGTTTACGGTACAAGAGCTCGGAGTAGACCTCGGTTGATCTTCGAAAACACAGTATCAATGATACTGGAGGAAGATCACGTAAAAAGCATGAGGACTCACCGAAGGGCATGTATGAAGAGGTCAATGACGAAAGAGGTATGCAGAGACCGTAGCGTTTGGAGCTCAGGATAAAGAGTGGAACTAAAAAAAAATCACATTATACAAGCAACCATATTGTGGGAAGTTATCACGAACAAAATTTACTCCCGAAAACGTATTTCAGCAACAAAGTGTAGTACTTCTGGTACTTTTATTCTTCTTAAATCTGTGTTTTTACCTCCACAAAGGAAACATAAAATCCATTCCGTACCGTTGCATTACCATTCGGCTTTGATCTCAGAAGCGGAACTACGTTCATTATTTGTGAAAAACTTAAACAGGTTATATTTTAGGGCTCTTTGTAACTAATTATTGGCAAAATATTCTTTTTTATATCTTCAGGTTTTATTATATGCATAATAAAACCTGAAGATATCAGACATAATAAAACCTGAAGAAATCAGGAAGAATCTAGTGTCAAGAGACTACGTCCGCTGTTTTTGCGGGATAAGCGGCTGAAGTTAACGCCGCCTGAAGTTTACCAGAGAGGAGATGTGAAAATAATCTAAATGTTATCACTCCACTGAATGGGAATCGAACCTACAATCATCTGATGTTCTTAATTGTTTAAAACAATGAAAAAGCCATACTTTATAACTATTTTTGGTTGATACTTAAATTATTGTGAGAAAAAGTTAATTATAAAATTAAAATTTAATGACAAATTGTTGTAAATTGACACAAAATACGGTAAAAATATGATGTAACAACTCAGTTTTTAGATTCTCTGGTCTTCACTTATCTGTATATGTGTATAATGTATATAGAAAGCGCATAGTATTATACGTGTTATTTGAAATTAATTCGTTTAAATAATGACAGAAGATGAAAAGTAGGCCAGTCGCGGCGCAGTGGGAGCTTCTGGTCGGTTATGGGTTCGATCCCCACGGGGAGTGATTATATTTAAATTATTTTCCCTTCTTTGCTCATGCGGCGTTGAGTTCCACCGCTTAACCCGCAACGTCAACGTCTCGGCGGAATTTAAAGTACGGAGGGTCTTGACACTAGGTACTTTCGATCTACCCTGAAGCGGAAAGCTAAAAAAAAAGAAAATTAACTTAACGATTAATCAAGTCAGAACATTTTGCGAACTATACCTAATGTTAGTTCAGCCTCAAGCTATTATCTAGAGATAGTTGTAATAATAATACTTACGTGGGACGATTATAACTATATATACTTTGTACATACATGAAAGACATCACGTTGCAAGGAGAGAAGCTAAGAACAGTGCCTTAGGACTTATTAGATATGTGTAGGCTAAATATGTAGGTCATATGTTCAATATTGTTATATTTAAAAAAAATTGTACATATTTCAACTACATTTAATCAAGGCCGATCGTGACTCAGTAAGACAGCGTCTGACTATAAAAGCGATTGGTTGTGGATTCTATTCCCACTTGGACGAATGATTATATTTAAAATTATTTTCAATCCTCCGTTCTGGTAAGCCAAAGTGTGGCGTTTAGATCCACCATTCAACACGATATGTCCCAAATTCGGCGGACACCTGAGTAAGGAGTGTCTAAGGAGGACTCTAGATACTTCCTGTCTACCCTGCTATGCGGGACAAAAGCGAGAATCTTAATTTAATTATTTTTTTTTATTTATATGTTATAACAATTTTTAGTAAAACTACGTAATGTTTCTTTATCTTTACCTTCTTTTTGTAGTCTTTTTTTAGATTTGTACTACAAAAATATATTTTCGAATACCAAAATATAAACGATTAATCCGTTTAAAATAACTAACAAAATTGATCATTTAAAGTGTGTAAAAAAACCTATAAAAATTTTTACCTATTGGGTTTCAAGCCAGTCCGTCCAAGTTTTTAAAAAAAAACTCTCTAATCAAAGAACTTATATATATATATATATATATATATATATATATATATATATATATATATATATATATATATATATATATATATATATATATATATATTAAAACATAATGATATCAGAGAAAAGAAACAATTTTAAATATAAATTATCTCTATATAAAATCGATCCTTTACACAAACTTAGTAACTATGTTACGATCGAGTCTAAAAGTAAAAGAAATGTTAACTACATTTCTTTAACGTTTAACGTGAATACCAGAAACTGAGGTCGATCTTAAACCCGATTGCTTCGTCTTATTTCATTTGCGGTACAAGTAAAACCTTTCTGCAAACTTTAAATGTCGTCCCAATGTTTAACCCCTTTAGAATTTTCAGGCTTACTCAGTAAATATAATCGATATTCTATTTCTTTCTATTCTATTTCTTTATTTTAATTAATTAAATAAATAATTTAATTAAGTAAATTGGAGGGAAAATATTTAATATTACATTCTTTTTATTTTGTATAGAAATATTTGACTTTACATAAGTAATCTATGTTGGTCTCTCGACTACTGTAAGTCGAGTGAGTTCAAACGTGCTAAACTTAAAATATAAAATTTAAATATTTAATTATTTTTTATACCTTTTCTCTCTCTCTCTCTCTCTCTCTCTATATATATATATATATATATATATATATATTTAAATCATATGAGCACGTTAAAAAAATAATAAAATATTTATTTTTTATCTGCACGTATTCCGCTCTCCGTAGAATTCGAGACATTGCGTGTTGAGTGTCGGAACTTATCGCCGCGCTTAGCCTTAGAGTGAGAAAATTTAAGTAATTTAAATATAATCATTCCTCCGAGTGCGATTCGAACCCATAACTGGTCGTGTTTACAATCAGAAGCTGTCCCACTACGACACAATCTACCTCCAAAATATAATGTAAGACTTAATTTTTTTTTAGCTTCAGGCTTTATCCATGGAAAAGAAAAATATTAAAAAAAATAAAATATTTAAATAAAATTAAAAAATGTCAAAACCAAATTAATATTTTATTAGTATAAAATTTTCATGGAAACCGAAACATTCAATTTTGTTATTGAATTTCAACAAATTAGGAATTATCAAGATCACAATGGCGATCCCACATACTTACAATAGTGTGCCAATTTTACTTACAGTCCATATTATATTAAAAAATCTTTAAAAAAGCAGTCAGTTACAACTTCTTTAGCTTTTCAATATATTTTTTTAGCTTCACACTTTTATACCGCATGTCAGAGTAGACAGGAAGTACCTAGGGTCAAGACACTTGGTTCTTCGCTTCTCACCCGACCCGACATTACATGTTCAGTGGTGGAACTCAACGCCATACACCTTGCATTTTATTTCATAGTAATTGTGAGAGGTGGAGTTAAACACTGTATTTTGTTATAATAAAGCAGCAAAATTAAATATCGTATCCACAATTATCTCATTTACAATCAGAATCAAATGAAGTCCAACGCCACGACATCGTCAACAAACTTTATCTATTATGAACATAACAAAGTAAAGTTAATTCGCTTTAAAAGCCGAAAACAATTCGTGGCGTGCATTCAGAATTTCATGCTTCATACGTAGAAGTTAAATTAGGCCTTAAATGTGTTTACCAACTTTGGTTTGCTTCTAAAATATGATTTGCATAAACCAACTACTTCATTTAAGGTGATGAGTTTGAATAGTCTATATGGGAATGATTAAAATTGTACGCTGAAAACGATAATCATAGTGCCTTGACACTTATTTCTCTGTACCTATTTTTTTAAGCGTTACGCTTATATTCCGCATAGACTTTCCGTAAGTGCGTGTGTGTGCGACATTGCGTGTTGAGTGGTGGATCCCAACGCCACACTTTATATTACCAGAGCGAAGAAGTGAAAATAATTTAAATATTATCATTTCTCCGATTGGGAGTCGAACTCACAACCGATCACGTTTACAGTCAGTCGCTGTCACATTACGTCACGACCGGCCTGTTTTAACATGAAGTTAAAAAATAGTTGACAAAAATAACCTTAATAGAGCTTACGTTTTTGATGATTATCGTTATAATGTAAAGGTTGTAAAACGTAATTTGAAAATATCGTATTGTCTTCCGATCTGGACACGTCTGGAAATGACAGTAGTAAATAATTGGTTGATCTTATTGTAAAATAAAAAAAAACAAGTATTTTTCTTTATGAAATTACATCAATTATTATGTCATAAAAAACAGAGAAATTAATCTTGATCTGTTCTCAAAATAGAAAGTATAAGAGAAATAAATAAATCAAAAAATTAGTTACGCCTATAAGTATTTCAGAATGCTTTTATAAAAGTAAGAAAAATTTAAGGAATATTCGCCCACGCACTAACAAGGCAAATGAGGTGAAATGGGTTAAATGGGTCGAATTGTAAAAGCAATTTAAAGTTTGTAGAAAGAATTCGTGGTGAGTGGAGTTCGAGAGACGTTTTAATATGATATTTAATTTAGCTTGAAAGTTAGTCATAAAAATAATAGTTTTAACAGGCAAATTCACGCTTTATCTCGCCCAGTTGGATAATCTATTCATAGTGTTAAGACAACCTAGTGTCAAGACACTCCGTTCACTGTTCAGCCCAAGACTGAGATATTACGTGCTGACTGGAAAATGAATCCACAATTAATTACGTTTATAGTTAAACGCTGTACCACATTGCTACGATAGCCTAATTCATATTACCAATCTTTTTACACTATGTTCTCTATGCCTAAACAGCGCGGATAAAAACAGTGAATGAATGAATGAATAAATGAGTGAATAATTGAATGAATGAATGAGTAAATAAATAAATGATTAAATGAATGAATGAATGCATGAAGGTTTTTTTTTGTTTAGTAGTGAAGTAAACCAATTGTTGCAATTGAAATTTTAAAAAAGATTGAATAATTATTACTTTAATTATACTTGCAATGTTTTCCTACTTTAAGCTTCCAATGCAAAATTTGGCATTTGGCAAATTTACACCTAGAGTGCTTAAGAACTCACCAATACGGGTACGTTTACGCTTAGAGCATTTTAGAAACTCTACAGAACGTCAAGTACTAAGAGAACCAACACACGCTGGGAAGTCGATGACATTTGTTCTTGGTGTAAACACATTAAAGAAATTAACGATAATGTTTATTCTGAAACAATCGTTCTGGGTTCTATTCCTCACTATTTTTATATATTTTACATAATTACATCATTCTCACTTCCTCGCTCTGATAAGACAAAAGTGCGGCGTTGAGTTTCGCCACTTAACACGCAATGTCTCGAATTCGGCGGAAAGCAAATCACAGAATATCTTGACACTTTCTGTCTACCCTGCTATGTGGGATAAAAGCGTGAAGCTATAGAAAATATGTATACATCTATCAAAATTCAATTTTAAACAAATCTCACAATGCACCTAACTACCTACACTTCTACACTACTTCGCTTTTCAAGAACAGTCTTATTTCCAATATAGACGTTGTTTGATATATAACTTTGTTGAGGTACTTTTGCCCCACTCTCATATTTGTTATTCATAACACATATTTTAAAAGAAATGTTGATATTTTAAATAAGTGATTGTTCGTGTAATAGATATGTAACAGAAGCATTAGGTTACTATATTCACTCAGTTGCCATAGATTGAAATTAGTAAATATTTTGTTTTTTGTTTATTGAGGCCATCATGTGCTGCGTGCAGCACAGTGGGACAGCGTCTGACTGTAAACGTTTAGAGGTGTGGATTCGGCTAGTACTCGATTATAAAGATTATATTTAAATTGCTTCTATTTCTTCGATTTCTTAAGACATAGCGCGCCGATAAATTCCGCCACACACTTCCAATACGCAATGTCTAGAAAGTCTAAACACACCGTTATGCGGGATAGAGTGTATCAAGTAATTCGTCTTTGTCCAGAGCGAGGAAGTGTAAATAATTTAAATATAATTACTCCCCCAAGTGGTAATCGAACCCACAAACGATCGCGTTAACAGACAGACGTTCTCCCACTGCGCCACGACCGACCTCAATTTTTTTTCAATATTCATTCATTTTTGTATACTAAATAAAACTTAGTAATATTACTTTCTAGTAATTATTAAGTTTTATTTGCCTTATTAAGAATATCATCAATATTGTACTAATGAAAAGCAATAGAAGTTCTAAGTTGTTTAATAGATTAATGACAAACGACGTAGTAAATAACATAGCAAATTACAAATAAACATCGCCTTATTTGAAATTCAGCCAACCAATAACAGTGTTTGAACAATAAATTAATTTATGTGTTTCTTGATTAATAATATTCCTACTGGAGACGACACTTCATTACTGATTATTTTGTTTATATTAGCTTAAAAGGCGTCTTAAGATTTAATTAAAGAGACATAGAGCAATATTACAGAGAATATATTGTATGAGGAAAATTGGAATATAGTACCAGAGTATGTATCGATTGCTTTTCCACTACGTCAGTGGTATGTTATTATAAATAAGTACATGTGTTGATATGTTAATGTGTAAATTTTTACACAATGAGAACGGGATTTTACGTTTTTTTAAACCACGAAATTAAAGTTAGGAGCTATAGCTGGTTTAAGTAATAAATGTTTATAAGTGTCTTGATTTTAGGCCGTCTCTGACTAAAAAAGTTGTTTTTTAAAAAGTTGTTTTTTATAATAAAATAATATACCAAAACTATATCCTCTTTTTAGCTTCACGCATTTATCAAGCATAGCAGGGTCAAGAGACTCTGTATTCCGCTTTCCCACCGAATTTAATAGGTTATGTGTTAGGTGGCAGAACTTAACGCCGCACTTTGTATTTATCAGAGCGAGGAACAGTATATGTATGTATATATACTTTACATAATCGCTCAGTGTACAGCCCCTTGAAAGTAGAAGACAAACAAATTGTCGAGTGGCATTCAGACGCCGAAACATACACTTGGCGGACGACGGACGAATACTTGAGACTGAAATGACTGGAGTTACCACTACTATGCGTTTTTTTGTTAAGAAAATGTTTTTTTTTATATTATTTATGAGTATATTTTAGACCATTTTAGACTAATTGGATTTTGTAATAAAGTCAAATCCACACGTTTTCTAACAAAACGGTAAAATAACATCTCTTTATTTTACTAGATTAATAGAGTTTGTAAAGAAAATTGTAGAATAATCAATAAATAAGGTTTTATCACTTTTGAAATGAAACTGTGTTAAATGGATTAATCGCGTGTATTTTGGTCACAGTCTACCTGTGAGCACGGACTGATGTGAAGTGTTCGAAACGTCAAATTTCCAAAAATGTATTTACGAATACCAAAATATACGCGAGTAATCCGTTTAAAATTGCTTCATTTAAAATCGCGAAAATCAAAGATATTATGAAGGTATTATGACTATTTATGATCACTGGTACATAGAAAAATCTTAATCTATCCAAAAATTACATTAATCGGAATAAAAGCAACGATCTTCTTCAAATTAACTGTCAAGCTAACTACTGAACAGAAAGGTTGTTTGTATTTATTGACTAAACACACGTTACTTGAATAACACAGTACGGCCCCACCGTACCGTACAAGGGTTCAGGTTCAGTACAGTGTCAACAAGCCTGCTCTGATACAAGGCGACCGCTGGTCCCCATATAAATATGATTAACAGGGAATTTTCCTTCAAGTAAGCGACCTATTGCTTATAACTTTATAGTTATGTTTTTTCTTTTGGCATAAAATTACTGTTGTTCACGAGAAATACAAGGAAAACTCTTTAATGTAACAGTTCTTAATAGATGCTATTGGGTTTATGTTAACGTATACGTTTGATTTGGCAGTAGCTTCCCTTGAAAACTCCTTAATCGTTCGTGATCCAAGCATTATTGTGATAAGAATCATAACGCTGACTAGACTTCGTCCGCGTGGAATTTAATATATCTGAATTTTATAATTCTAAATTGAAATTATTGCAAGCTACTTATTATACGTTCCAGAGATAAGCCGGAACAAACTGATGTATATTGATTTTTGTGAGATTATATCTATGTCTGTACAGTTACATGACATTGGAAACAAACAATGAAATATTTTTTTAGCTTCACTCTTTTATCCCGCATAGCAGGGTAGACAGAAAATACCTAGTGTCAAGACACTCCATACTTCGTTTTCCACCGAATTCGAGACATTGCGTGTTGAGTGGTGGAACTCATCGCCGCACTTTGTCTTCACCAGAGCGATCAAGTGAAAATAATTTGAAAATAATCCCTCCCTCCCTCGAGTGGGGATCGAACCCACAACCGATCGCGTTTACAGTCGGACACTGTCACACTGCGCCACGATCAGCCTCAAATCTTATAATTATTTTATCTTACAATTATAAAATAAATATAAAGAGATGTTAAATTCCACAAACAAAGTGGCGAGCACAGGTAGTTATAACACACCTATTCCTTAAAATAAAGCAAATCTTATAGTTACTTAAATATACATGGCATTGTTAGAGTCAAATTTTGCACGTTCCCCACAACTTGTCGCGGACTCGGCTTATATTTAAATTCCCCTGTCTTTTAGTTGTGCCAGAATGTGAGAGGTATTTCTGTATTAAGTTCGTGGCAAAATAAACTTGTGGAATTATTTAAATCATACAATATTGCTACTTGATGGGAATTTTTACCTATATATTATGGAAAATGAAGTTTACGTAATCACATTAGTTGATCACTCAAAGTCTAAATTCCGGTTTTATTACGCTTTATTCGTATATGTTAGTAAGTATTCTGAATACAGCTGTACTAGTACTGCTGTACTGTAGTAATTTATATATAGTGTATATACACTATCTATTGTGTCCTTAATAACTCTTAGTTATTTATTGGACACTGGTATAGTGCATCCCCTAGTATTTTAAAAAACAGCTTTGAGCTTAATCCCAAATAGCAGGATAGTTTGAGTGAACTTCAAATCAAGACACTCCGTTCGCCGTTTTCCGTCCAAATTGGAGACACTGCTTATTAAATGGAGGAACTAAGCGCCTTGAATTGAAAACAATTTAAATGTAATATTTCCCCAAGTGGGACGACAACAAGCAATCAGGTTTACAGTCAGACACTGTTCCACTACGGTACGATAGCTCCACTCATAACACTGTAAGTATAAGTGCATGTGTACTAGAACTGAGGTTTTTTTTGAGCACTTTGAGTAGGCGTACTACTAATTCGACCCTTAAGTATTTTTTGTATAGCTTTACGCTTTTATCCCGCCTACCAGGGTAAACAGAAAGTACCTAGTGCCAAGATACTCCGTACTTCAGTTTGCGTGTTGAGTGGCAGAACTCAACTCCGCTGTTTGTTCTACTAGAGAGTAGAAATAAAGTAATTTCTAATGAGTTCCACAAATCAACACGCAATGTCTCGAATTCGGCGGAAAGGAAAGTATGGAGTGTCTTGTCACTAGACACTTTTTCTTTACTCTGCTACGTGGGATAAAAGCGTGAAGCTAAAAAAATTAAAATTATTCGGTAATTTTAAATACATACAACGTGAAGTGGAGACAAGGTCAAATAATTTTATTCAAAATTAGAACTTACATACCTGTTCAATTTTTTGTACGCCAAATAATTTATCACCGGTTCAATAAAGTTATTGCTTTATACTTGAGAAAAACCTTCACATATTAAAAAAGTTTCAAACAATTTTATATCGAGTTCATAAAGAACAACAATGAGAAGTAATTAAGTGTGAGCGAGTATAACATTGATCAATACACCAAGACAGTGTACGAATAAATATTTAATGATATTCATAAATATAATTCAAAGTACTAAGAACCAGTAAGAAATTATAATACACATTAATTAGCCTTTGTGTAGCGCAAACACAAATAAAACAAGCCCCTAAATAGTAATCTCTTTTTTGTTCGCGATAATTTATTCTTTTGAAATATGAAAATTAAAATGGAATTATTTGATTGTTTGTTTGAACATTTTATATTTCGTATTGTTTTATTATATAATGTACAATATTTTTTATCATTAAAACCCTTCACTAGCTAGCTAGGGCTAGTTAATTTGTTAAGAGTGCTCTCAACATAAATTACAATGGCCGTTACATTGTAACAGTGGGCTATTGAAAGTTATCCAGCAAATAAAGATAAAGGTACATTGAAGTACGCTGTACTGTACGTTCCTTAATATACATTTTAAATATAAAAGTAGGGTAGTCAATGACAACCTAGTGTCAAGACATTCCATTGACTGCTTTGTTTGAAATGGAGACATTGCGTGTTGAGTGACTTAACACCGTGGTTTGTCTTAGCGCACACGAGCAATGATTATTTCAAGTGAGAATGAAAAGGTCTGAAACGGTTTCTACTCTTTTAAAAAATATATATTTTAACAGAATTATACGAAAATTTAGGCAAATCATTAACCATTTTTTATTTCTGTTAAATAATTATTTATATGAATATAATTTTTATATGTAGAACACAAATCATATCGTAAAAAGTTATTCATTCCTTAAATCCTTAATATTTGTTTGCCTTTTAGTATTTATATGTATTTCCAACACTGACTTTTTTTAGCTTCACGCTTTTCTCGCGCATAACAGGGTACACATAAAGTATTTAGTGTCAAGACACAACGTACTCCGCTTTTCGCCGAATTCTGGTCATTGTGTATTCATTCTGTTTAATGGCGAAGCTCTACGCCGCTCTTTTTCAAACCAGAGCAAGGAAATGAAAATAATTCAAATATAATTATTTCCCGAGTGGGAATCGAACCCAGTCACTTTACAGTCAAACTTTGTCTCACTACGCCACAATCGGCTATCTTAATCAATCCTTCACCGGCTTTCTTATATACAAAATTCTAACCATCGACCTCCTCCTGTCATCCTCTTCATACACTCTCTCCACAGCATTTGACGTCACGTGACCTACTCCCAGTACTATCGACACGGTGTTCTTAGATCAACGTCTTAACCTCTTAGCACTCTATCATTTACGACAGGATATAGGATCATTTACTATATTTTTTAACATTTACTTTTCTTGTACACGATGACACTTTCACTCACACCTGCTGTTCTATGAATTCTCTCATTATATATTCGATCGGCAAATAAAATTAGGTATAATTTAATAAAATTCACTTCAATTTCATTGATAGCAATTTTGGATTTAAAAGTTTTACATTTATCGTATCGTGTGTACTGTCGATAATAAGCTCATCTGTGAGATATTAGAAAAGTTTTAATTCAGCATTCGTATGGAATTATAAAGTTATATTGCGGAGATACTTGTTTATTTATTTTATTATATGCGTAACATATTAATACAATAGTTAAAAACCGGTCGTGGTGCAGTGGGACAACGTCTGACTGTAAACGCGATCGATTGTGGGTTCGATTCCCACTCGAGGGCATGGTTATATTTAAGATATTTTCACTTCCTCGCTCTGGTAAGATAAAGTGTGGCGTTGAGTTCTGCCACTCAACTCGCAATATCTCAAATTCGGTTTTGACACTAAGTACTTCTTGTCTACCCTGCTAGGCGACAAAAACAATATAGAAATCGTGAAATAAAAAAGCGTGAAGCTAAAAAATTATATATTAGAAAAATATGACATTTTCCAGATTTATCACCTAAATTGTCTTATTTACATATATTATATTTGAAAAATATGCTTAGTATATATGGAAGATACAAAGTGGATTTGGAAAGGTTGAAGATTTTTTTGCTGCATTGTTGATAACTGCACGTATTGCCGTTCACAATGCACTGTAGATACTGACACTGTTATTAGCCAACAATATGTAGGTATCATTTTAGAAAAAACGTATAAAAATTAACTAAGTGTGGAATAACACTTTAAAAATAGTAAACATGTAGGTATGTCAAAATAAGTAAGCGAGAAGTAGAGATATGATCTTTTCGTTGGATATGCGGAGTCAGTTTAGTTGACCGTATATGCAAAAAAGAGATACACACCATGGCAGAGTTATGGGAGATACACAACGTGCTTAGGTGATATGAGCACATTGGATCAATGAGTTATGAAGAATCTTAAGAATATATGAAGTAAACGTCAGTGGTATGAGAGTTAAGGGGAGGGCTCTGTTGACCTTGGCAATCATAATATCGATTATACTTTAAGAAGGTCATGTAACAAGCTGAGGTTTATAATAGTGGATGAGGCGAAAGAAATATGCAGGTATTAGCATATTAAGCACTTTTATTGTATGTTGTTTTTGATTTTATAATTTTTTCACAATTATTTTAAAGGAAATGGTTAATATGGAGTTAAAAAATATTGATTTATTTATAATTTAAATAATAGCCAAATAAAGCGTGGCAATACTGGAAGAAAAATAAATGGAGGGTAATATAAGAAAAGAGAATAAAAGAGGGTCGTTATTAGGAAGACGGAGGTTTTTGGGAAAGAAAGAGTGTTTTGAATAATAAATTGTAATTATTGGATTTGTATGAAATGTTTAATTTACCGAGTACGGTAAATATTCTAACACAGGGACCATATTATTTAGCGTTCCGTTCTCTCTGATTATCCCTCTAGGGATAAAAAAGAGGGAATTACATAAAATTTGTAATGTTGTTTGGTTTGTAAAATAAAAAGTCAACATACTTTTTGATGTTTATAAATTATGATACAAAATTATTTTATTAATAATTATAGATAAGATATGAAATAACACAAACAAAAAAGTTTAAATATATAAATAATCCGCCACAAAATAAACAAAACGATAAAAATAATAACATAACAAAGGAAATGTGTGAGAGAGAATCGTCACTTTTTCTTGAGTCAAGAGAAAGCGGTCCTTGGCGCCCTGTAACCCGTCCATGGATTAGTTGTTCTTAATATACTAATTACTAATATTTAGAATACTTAAATATATGAATTTGAGGCCGGTCTTCAAGCACGCAGTGTGACAGCATCTGACTGTAAATTCGATCGCTTGTCGGTGCGATCCCCACTCGGGGAAGTGATTATAATTAGAATTATTTTCACTTCCTCGCTCTGGTAAAACAAAGTGCGGCGTTGAGTTCCACCACTAAAAGCAAAGTACGGAGTGTCTTGACACTAGTTACTTTCTGTCTACCCTGCTATGCGGGATAAAAAGCGTGAAGCTAAGAAACAAGTACAATGGGTTTGACATATACCTTAGTAAAATGTGGCTACGACAAACATATCATGAAAACTTTAAATATTAATTTCATGAAAACTTTAAATATTAATTTCACATGAAACTAATTTGAGTAAGCAAAGGTTAATAACCTCAACTACACTAAGCTGAGGCACGATGAAGGTCGTAACATCAACAAAAGTGTTTTATCCTACAAAATTACTTTACATACAAACATACTTATATATAAATGCATTAAACATAAAAAGTAGTTTAAGACATTACGCGTTAAGTGACGTAACTCAACACTGTACTTTGTTTGACCAGAGCGGTAAAATAAAAAACACGGGTATCGAACCCACTCCCAATTCCCTATATAGTCAGACACTATTTCATTGCATTACAATGCCCTCAAGTAATATATTATACTCATGTGTTTTCTGTAGTTACTCGTATATATGTAGAGAAAGAAAATGGGTGTCTCATAAAGTGGACTCAGTAGAAAAATAAATATATTTTATTTAAATGGTTACGAGTTTAAAATTTAATTAACAAAATAAATATAAAAATAAACATTTCTATACATAGAGGCGTTTAATTGAAACTTAATAAGTTTTTGATTTGATATTGACTGTGGTACATTTAATACATATTTTTTTTAATATACATCTCAGTGTAGTGAAAAATTAGAGGATTGATATTTAATTTAATATTATATATATTAATAAATGAAGCCAAAACTTTGCGTCCATTTTTATGATAATTATGCAGATGTTAGAGTATGAAAGACACCGTTTTAGTTTATATAGATGATGAGCGTAAATTTCCCTTTTCTTTCAACTTTACGTTTTTATCCCGCATAGCAGGGTAGACAGAACTACCTAGTACCTAGTTTCTAAACACTCACACACTTACTCTGAATTCCGCCGAATTTAAGACATTGCTTGTTGAATGGCAGTACTCAACGCCGCGCTTTATCTTACCGGAGCTATGAAACGAAAATAATTTAAATATAATCATTCCCTCGATTTTAATTGGAACCACTACTAGTCGTGTTCACAGTCAGACTATCTGTTGCACTGGGGCACGACCGACCTTTAATTTCTTGTTCTATTATAAAAATATTTAAAAACATAGATAAACATTTATATAAGCTAATAAACATACTCGTTACTATGGTAACGCATTGTTTACGTGCCAACGAGACATCTTGTTTTTTCCCCAATTATAACTGCGTTGGCAAACAATGCACTACCTGCTAAGCTGCTGGGTTCTGATGGATAAAATCTGTGATTTGTTTTTAAATAAATTTTATTGCACTACAGACTGGGTTTATACGTTTTTTTCTCTAATATTATTTTTCTTTTTTTTATTCTCATAATTATTAGAACTACTAGACTAAGTTACTCCTGATTAAGTCACCATGATATGCGGCATAAAAACGTGAAGCAAAAAAAAAGTAAATTAGCCTTTATATTTTACTTCAGTCGAAACTATGACTGATAGAAGCAAATATAAATTAGCAAGCGAAGTCGCAGTTTACAACTTGTACATGTAACATATAGAGATCAAAATCAGTCTATTTAGACAAACAAAAGGAAGATACGAACGTACATTCAATGCTTCGAAATATAATACAAAGCCTGAGTGTAATTAATATGGCTAATTGCTTTAATAATACAATAGAAATAATTCTATTAATGTCTATAATAATTGTAGTAAAGGACTCTCTTTGACTACCTCGCTAGCCTAATCTATGTAAACCAATTTTATGTTGCTTAAATATATTTTAAAATAAACAGAGAAAATCGAGTATTCTAATATTTCGTTCTTTTTTCCGATTCTCGCTCAAGTTGGTATCACTTCCATAGCTATTTAAGTAGGTTCAAGCTTTATCCCACATGGTAGGGTCAACGAGAACCTAGGGTCAAACTGCTGCATTGCTTTCCGTCACCGAATTCGAGTCATTGCGTGTGTAAGTAACAGAATCCAACACCGTGATTTGTCTTACCAGAGAAGACGAATGGAACAGTACTCAATGTAATCAATACCCTGAGTGGAAATTGAATCCACCAGTCGCGTTTACCGTCAAGCAGACATCCACTGCGTTGCAATGAAATTTATAAATATATATATATATATATATATATATATATATATATATATATATATATATATATATATATATATATATATATATATGATGCACACATAGATAAGTACATATATAAATACGACATTTTAATGTTAAAAACTGCTTGTTTATAATTCATTTCTTTATGTAATAATAGTTTTTAAGTAAAGTTGTATGAATTAATTATCTGTGCAGTAAAAATAGTAAACAATCTTTGACAAGTGATAATATGAAAAAATATTTCTTAATATAGAAACCAGCTATGACACAAAACAAAGTAATAATTATTAACAAACAAACACATCAATATAAAATAATCTTTTTATTTTTAGGTAATATTAAAATCTATTCAGAAATGTTAGAAAGGGTAAACGACATGAAATTAAAAATTAAAATTAAAATGTAAAATCAGTTAACAAATCAAAAAAAAAGAAATATACTTCTTCTAGCTTCACGCGTTTTTTTTATTTCCACTAAAAAGAGTCCAGAGGTGTATCTTAAAGATTATCCTGTCTAAACCTGTTCGTTTCCCAACAACAGATGTATACCAATCGTGTAAAGTGTTAACAGTCCGGCAACTGTTTGTCCTCTGCTCTGTTCTACGTAAACATAGACTCGCTTGCTACGATTTGCAGTTTATGTCCAGTAAACGCAGAGTTGATAAAATTTTTAAAATTGAAATGCGACGTACCATATCTTCTAATAGACAATTTTATTTCTTAAGTCCCATTCTTTACAATAATATCCATAATAAATTAAATATTTACCCTCTAACTTCTCATCAATGTAAAATTAACTAAAAAAAACTGGTTAATAAAATTAAATTATAATCAGACAGAAGATCTCTTGACCTAACAATACCTTCGATTATAAGTGTAAACATCACACACACGCACTCACCCTCATATTTACACAAACACAAATACAAACACAAACACAAACATAAGCTCATTTTCTTAACTTACACACTACCATATATTAACCTTCGTATCAATTCATAAGATCTTAGTATTATTTGATTGTATAATGAACGATATTATCAGTTTTGATGTTACTTTGGTTTTTGAAAAGACGCTTGTGAGGCGCGTTGAGGGCGTTAATGACTGCGACTCAGTTCCATACTAATGCAGTTATTATCGATATAAGGTGTTATAATTATGTACCAAACCTTATAATGAATCAATTTTATTATTATTATTATTTTTATTATTCTGCATAGCATGATAGACAGAAAATATCTAGTGCAACTCAAAGCTGCATTTTGTATTACCAGAGCTAGGAAGTGAAAATAATTTAAATATTTTTCTTTTTCTATTTTTTAACTTTTCTGAGTGGGAATCAAACCCACAACCGATCGCGTATACAATCAGAAGCTGTCCCACTGTGCAATGACCGGCCTTAAAGAAATATGTAGAAGAAAATATTTAGTTTAATTGGTAAAAGATTAGGTTACGCCACGTACCTTCGTCTCCCTTTATGTATTGAAGCTTTACAGGTCATGTTTGAACGAGCATACTGAAAAGTCTCAAATATTTATATATGAAACATTCGCAATACCTTAAAGAATATATTAAGTTGTAAATATTTCAATATATAAAGCTTTACTATATATATATATATATATATATATATATATATATATATATATATATATATATATATGTATATATATATATATATATATATATATATATATATATATATATATATATACATATATACGCAGTGGACGAGTGTTTGACTGTAAACGCGATTGGTTGTGGATTCAAATACCACTTAGGGTGATGATTATATTGAATGCTGTTCCGTTCGTAAGACTTCTCTGGTAAGACAAATCACGGTGTTGGATTCTGTTACTTACACACGCAACGACTCGAATTCGGTGACGGAAAGCAGTGCAGCAGTTTGACCCTAGGTTCTCGTTGACCCTACCATGTGGGATAAAGCTTGAACCTACTTAAATAGCTATGGATGTGATACCAACTTGAGCGAGAAACGAAAAACAGAACGAAGTATTGGAGTACTCGGATTTTCTCTGCTTATTTTAAAATATATACAAACAAAATAATACTAGTTTACATAGATATATTAATCATTGACATTTTTTAGGCTTCACGCTTTGTCCCTAGCGGGGTAGTCAGAGAGAAAAAAAACGCCAAACACTACGGTCCCTGCATATTTCTTTGCCTTGTTCACAGTTATTATCCTTTTTATAAATGTCATTCGAGGGGCCCTCGTACTTTTCACGTGATTTTCCACCAGTTTCATTAATACTGTATTTTTAAGTTCAACTAAGGGCTCCCCACTTCTCATACCAGTATCAGTCTTGTACTACAATTATTATAGACATTAATAGAATTATTTCTATTGTATTATTAAAGCAATTAGCCATATTAATTACACTCAGGCTTTGTATTATATTTCGAAGCATTGAATGTACGTTCGTATCTTCCTTTTGTTTGTCTAAATAGACTGATTTTGATCTTTATATGTTACATGCACAAGTTGTAAGCTGCGACTTCGGTTGCCTAATTTATTTTTGCTTCTATCAGTCATAGTTTCGACTGAAGTAAAATATAAAGGCTAATTTACTTTTTTTTTGCTTCACGTTTTTATGCCGCATATCATGGTGACTTAATCAGGACTAACTTAGTCTAGTAGTTCTAATTATTATGAGAATAAAAAATGAGAAATAAATAAAAATTAAAGAAAAAAACGTACAAACCCAGTGTGTAGTGCAAAGTTTTATATAATTTATATTTATATAATATGTATTTATATAATATGTATTTATATAATATGTATTTATATATATGTATGTTTGTATGTAAAGTAATTTCGTGGGTTAAAACACTTTTGTTGATGTTACGACCTTCATCGTGCCTCAGCTTAGTGTAGTTGAGGTTATTAACCTTTGCTTATTCAAATTAGTTTCATGCGAAGTTAATATTTAAAGTTTTTATGAATTGTTTGTCGTAGCCACATTTTACTAAATTATACGTCAAACTCATAGTACTTGTTTGATTGTTTTTTAGCTTCACGCTTTATATCCCGCATAGCATTGTAGACAGAAAGTACCTAGTGTCAAAACACTCCGTATATTACACTCTTAAATATATTTATTAATATAAATATAATATATTATTTATTCACTTTATTTAAGTCCAACATCCTGAAGTTGAATAGAAGAGATTGCTTTGAGCGATGAGGCCGCCTTATTGCTCGCTGTTTTAATTATTTCATGCCAATTATGTATATATTGTGTGCAATAAAGTATATTTGTATTTCTATTTGTATTTGTATATGAAGAAAATATATATATTATACGTACCAGAATCAATATCAAATCAAAAATCATATTAAGTTTCAATTAAAAGTTTCCAATAGTAAAATCATTCAATGCCCAATTGGTTAGTTTTAATTAATTTCTCGGATAGTAATATAAAAGGACTTGTATTTACTTTCGTCCCAAACGTTTATTAAAGCGATAGGGCTGTCAATTTTTTTTGTTTGTTTGTTGATTTTTTATTATTAAACTAAAAGCGGTATATTTAGTCCCCGTAGAATATCACTAAGTTGAAAACCCTAGGGAATAAAAATGAAAGATATAAGTTTTTTGGTGTTACCGTTGTTTATTTTGGTGTTATTTATAAGAAAATAAAATTGGCTATATGAGGCCGGTCGTGGCGCAGTTGGATAGCGTCTGACTGTAAACGCGATCGGTTGTAGGTTCGATCCCCACTCTCGGGAGTGATTATATTTAAATTATTTTAATTTTCTTACTCTGGTAAGACAAAGCGTGGCGTTGAGTTCCACCGCTCAACACAATGTCTCGAATTCGGTGAATGTCTAAGTACGAAGTGACTTGATACTCGGTACTTTCTGTCTACCCTGCTATGCAAGGTAAAAGCGTGAAGTTAAAAAAACAGACCTATAATCTTAATATACTAAGACAATTTATCGAAAATGCATTAATTGATTTACACAACACTTAATTATTTTTCGACGGTAGTTAGTTATTTTTTACTCTGTTTTAAATTATTTAAAGAAAAATAACTTAAGTGAATTGGAAATGATTTTTTCAATAAATAAGTAATTTTAAACAAATCTAAATTATTTTTATGAATTTTAAACAACTTGAAAGGGTTATATTTTTGAAAAAACGTATAAAAATTTGAACGCAGCGGGAGTCGAACCCGCGCCTTTTGGATACCGTCCAAGCGCTCTGACCGCTAAGCCATGCGTTCTACTACCAGTTGCGTCGAAATTCTTATACGTTTTGTTACAACTTATTTATGTTGTTAGCAACTCTGTAGAGAGATTTTTACAAATTTCTACTACTTAAAGATTATTAAGAAGTGTGGAATAACACTTTAAAAATAGTAAATATCGAAAAGGTTATATTAATAATTCAAGTAAAAAATAATTATGTTGTTTTAATTTATAATATGGGTTTTTTAATAAATGGGTAATAAATATTCCAATGTAGGGTCCAAATAGAGATATAAATAAAATAAGAGTGTCTGTTTGTTATATTACAATAATCGCTTTTTCCTAAATGCATATATGAGTCTAGAAGCTACATATACCAAAACTATTGCTTATAATTTTGTCTCTCTATCTGTCTGTTTATTCTAGTTTATTCTAATCTTTGAAACGGCTTTACCGATTTTGATAAGATTTCACTGGTTGGCTAATGTAATAAAGAGCAATTTTTTAGCTGGAGCTGAAGCGAGGAAGTGAAAATAATTTAAATATAATCAGGAGTGAATAATCTAATTATTTTTATTTTATAATTATAACATAGATACAGTCACGGGCACAGCTTGTATATGAAATAATTCGGTTAAGTGATTTACCAACTTGTACAGTGCCTAGTGGCTGAGTCAAAATGGTATTTATTAAACAGATTAACTGTAATAGAACTGAAATCGATGAGGCTTTCCTAACTTTAATCCAATTATTTATTTGGTACAACGAGTGATTTAGCTGGATATATTCTAAATGTTTCTATTCTAAGTTAAATCTCTGAAATTTGTATAAATCAATTTGTATGTGTAATGATTATATTTAAATTATATATAAAAGTGCAGCGTTGAGTTCCGCCAGTCAACATGCAACAAATTAATTTGGGGTGAAAAGTAGAGAATTTTCACCCTTTTCGACCTTAATTGAGATATCGTCATAAATAGAGTTAGAGAGAGATTTTTTCTGATTATCCTGCAATGTAAGATAAAGCCTATAAGTGAGAATTTGAGTTTTCTAGTTCTAGTTAGACAAAACATGACATTAATTTCGCAATGTTTAGAAATCGGGCAAAAAACAGAGAACGGAATATTTTGACTGTAGGTAATCTCTATATACCCTACTCTATACATTTTTTTTTGCATATTTTCTTTATATTCAGTAGGCCCCATTCTAAAAAAATTGACTATATAAGAGTCGTCTACCAATGGATTTCTAATCTATATATATCTTTTATATACCTATTATATGATAAAAAATATCCACCACATAATTTATTGGGCCATCGTGTCACTGTCTAACTGCAAATGCTATTGATTAATACTTTGGTCCCCATTTAGGGGAAAAATACATTAATAGAAACATTTCAATTAGAAATCTGGTAAGACTTGACATTGCTGGCTGAAAAAGAAGAGTGTTCATTACAAAGAAAAACTTCTGGTATTATTTAATATCGTATAGTCTAATAGTTCTCCATCAGATAACAGTGGCAAAGCATTCATGTGATTTGATGCCCTTTGGGTTTCCTTCTGATTATTAATAAATTATTTAATTTATAATAGGTTTATGAAAACTACAAGAGTCTTTTTAATATACAAGAGAATACAAGAATAGAAGAGTATACAAGAGAAAAGTAAAAAAGTATTTTATTCATGTCCAAATATCTTTTCCTTCAACACTATCAGATACTCTTATTGACCTCATTTTGATTGATACAAAAAAATGCATTTGTATACTATAGTTGTGATGTGAGAAATGTAGATAGGATAGTTATGTTCTAATATATAGGGATATTTTTTAGCTTCACACTTTTATCCCGTGCAGGATAGACAGAAAGTACCTAGTATCTAGACACTCCGTATTTCGCTTTTCACCGAAATTAAGACGAGAAGAGTGGTGGAACTCAACGCCGCAATTTGTCTTACCAGAGCGAGGTAGTGAAAATAATTTAAATATAATCACTCCCCCGAGTGGGGTTTAAACCCACAAACGATCGCATTACAGTCAGACGCTGTCCCATTGCGCCTCGACCGGCCTCATATAGGGAAATTTACTTTAAAATATTTTTATTCCCACAGTTAAACACGGTGTATCTCAAAAGCGAGCAGATATTGGAAATTTCTTCTAGGCCTTTCCATATTATTATGTTCCTGGACTATACTTAGCGACCATAAGGTTTTAGTGGATAAACTGCGGTGTGTCTGCCAATCTGGAATACTGGATCATATCTCTTTTTTAAAAACGACCCTTCCTTATATCTTATAAAATCTAGAAGATAAAAAAAAGTTTTTTTTTATAATACAAAATGGCCAAAGATATTTTTAATCATTCCAGATGACAAGGTCGCAGCATCCCAGTAGTACACAATCGTAATGTTGCTAGGAGCTATATGTTCTAAGTTTAATTATTCACATCAAACAATTAAATTCACGCTCGAGCTCACCAAGTCTTAATTACTTTGCAGATTAACGTGAAGTCCATTATAATTACATCCAGACATAAAGAAGTTCTGAAGAAACGATATTTCTGCTATTACTAATAATAATAGTTATATCTTTTTTGTTTAAAATATTCTTATAATTTTATATACATATTTCGCCATTGATATATGTCATATTAGTGGATGCCTACTTTATTTGCGTGGACTTGACACTTGGTATAATAAATAAATTGCCAAACTAAATATTTTCATATTTAAATATTGTCGTAGTGCAGTGGGACAGCGTCTGACTGTAAATGCGATCGGTTGTGGGTTCGATCCCCACTCGGGGGAGTGATTATATTTAAATTATTTCCAGTTCCTCGCTCTGGTAAAGACAAAGCGTGGTATTGAGTTCCACCACTCAACTCGCAATGTCGCGAATTCGGTGGAAAGCGAAGTACGGTGTGTCTTGTCGCTACTTTCTGTCTACCTGCCATGCGGGATAAAACGTGAAGCTAAAAAAAATATTATATCGTTTAAAATAAAACATATGGTTTGCACCCACTAAATGTAATAAATATAAAAGTAGATTGCGAAAATATAATAGTGAAAATGCAATTAAATCTTTTGAGTCGATATATGGTGTTTCCCAATAGGGATGATAGGATTTTGATAGGTCACAACCGCTATTTTGGTTGTTTAACATTTGACATTTGTATTATTTTGTATTCAATAATGTTTGCCATTTAATTATAAACAAGTTTACGTTACCTCAACGTTTGGAAATTGTCCAAATTTTCTATCCAAATTCGAGAAGTATTGTCTCTACTCAAAGAGCATTTCGTGCTAAATATGGTCGTCATGGTGCACCGTCTAGCTCGCTATACGTCACATAATCCAAAAACTGGAAAGTGAATATTCTTTGCACGATAGTAGACCACCAACACGACAACGGACAGGCCGTAGTGAAGAAAATATTGCCGAGCTATCAGCCAGTGGCGAAGAAAATCAACAAGAATTGGGCTTATCCAGAATGACAACCTGGCGAATTTTACGTATGGATCTTGGCCTACATCCATACAGATTGTGTTGTCACAAGAACTCAAGCCAGTAGACCATCGATTACGTCCGAATTTCATAGGATCGAATTTCATAGGAAAATCATCTTATCAGATGAGGCTCACTTTTGGCTCAATGGTTATGTGAACAAACAGAATTGTCGTTACTGGAGTGAGTCAAATCCAAGAATGGTTCATGAAACTCCATTACATCCTGAAAAATTGACTGTTTGGTGCGGATTATGGTACGGTGGAATCTTTGGCCCTTACTTTTTCAAAAACTACGAAGGCCGTACTGTTACTGTCAATAGGAACCGTTATCGTGACATGTTGAACGATTTTTTTTTCCTGAAGTGTATGAAATCGATGCGGACGACATTTATTTTCAAAAAGATGGTGCAACATGCCACACTGCGACCGTCACAATGGATTTATTGCGTGATAAGTTTGGTGAGTCGGCTATTTTTTTACAACTGGTCACCAAGATCATGCGATTTAATACCCTTGGACTATTTTTTTGTGGGGGTATGTTAAATCTCAAATGTATACTAATAAACCTGTTACAATTCAAGTCCTTGAACGCAACATTCGAGCGACTATAGCGGCCATACCAGCCGAAATGCTGCACCGAGTCATCGAAAATTGGACCGATCGTATTCACCAGTGCAAAAAAAGTCATGGCGGTCATTTGAACGATATTTTATTTAAATCAAAAATGTTTAAATAGCATAAAAAATTCTATCAAATAAATCCATTGAACATGAAATTCGCACATTACATGTTTTATTTCGATTTTAAAACATATCGTTCTTATTGGGGAACCCTTTATATGTAGGTATGCCTTTATATATGTATGTACCTTTTAATAAATCAGTTTCAAAAATCTTTGCTCTCGTCTGTTCACCTGAATTTGACTTATCGCGTGAGTAGCGTAACTCAACGCCGTACTGTCTTACCAGATTGGCAAAATGAAAATATTTTCTATAAAATAGTATGGATATCAATTGGACGTATTTCCTTTAAGTATTAATATATTGACCTTTTTTAAATTTCATATTTCAAAGATATGAAGCTTTATTTTACATAGATGATACTAAATAATAAATTAAATTGTAATATGATTTTTATTTTCTGCGATTTTTATACATTTTAAATAAAACTATTTTAAACGGATTAACGCGTATATTTTGGTATAAAAAATAATTTTTTGAAAAAGGTCGGGTCTTTCGAACACTACAATAGTCTGTGGTAACAGGTAGACACCGGAGATAGGACAGGAGTCTGACCTGTGATCACAGAACACTGTAAAATGTTTAAAACATTGGGTTTTTAAAAATATTTTTTTCAAATACCAAAATATACGCGATCAATCCGTTTAAAATTAATAGTTTCGTTTTTAAATTAAATTGTAAACTATAAAACATTAGCAAGTTCCTAATTAAACATCCCCAACTGTATTCCTAGAAGTGATCTTCGACCCTTTACTCGTAATTAATTACGTTTCTAGTGTAGTAGGTATAACGTTTTCGTACTTCGATATGAAGGGATACTATCGTTATATTAAATTACGTTTGCCTTACTCCATATAGGTAGAATATTCAATATTCATATTATTATTATTACATTAATATATACTAGATGTCCCGTTGATGCGTTGAAAACATGTTGCCATAGCAACGTGTATGTCATTTTATATAAACTTGTATGTCAAACACTTGTATGTGGTAGTATGTGTTAAATTTATTTTATTAATTAAATATTTTTCTTTCTTTTTCTAATATATAAATAAAATATATTAGAATTCAGCACTTCTTCTCTATACAAACTATAACTGTACTAATTCATACTTCTAACTACTACTTTAATTTCATACTTCTTTCTTAGAGTTACAAAGATTTTGCTTCTCGTATTTATATATAGATGTTAAAGAAGGTCTTTGGATTCCTTTGAATACTCAAAATTGATACATAGAAAACTTATGATTAAGACACTTGAATATTTGCCGCTTGAAATTAAAATATTGCGTGTTGAATGGCGGAGCTCAACGCCGCGCTTTGTCTTACCAGAGCGGAACAATTAAATTAAAATTATTTCTCTCTTACGAATCCCACAACTAGTCGCGTTTACAGTTAGCCTGACTTACATTACAGAATATAAGCAAGTTCCTAATTAAACATCCCCAATGCAATCGTTTGTGGGTTCGGTGCTTACTCGGATAGTGATTATATGTAAACTATTTTCTGTGCCTCGCTCTGGTAAAACAAAGTACGGGGTTGAGTTCCACCAACATGCAATGCTTCAAGTTTATTGGAAAGCGAAATAACGAGTGTCTTGATACTAAGTATTTCCTGTCTAAACTCTATACCTTACCTGGATTTGTACCCAAATTCTCTACATTCAGTTCACATAATTCCATTACACTACGATGATCATTATTATAGCTTATATTTCTTACTGAGGGAATCATTATTTAAAATATGTTAGTATTATAAAATAATTTTCATGTCGTGCCTTAAAGGAGCCAGTGAGTCGTGAAATAGAGCATGCTTTGTCCCATATTGCTATCAATAATAAAGTGTGCTTTCTATACAGACTATATCTAGTTCTAATAATATTCGTGGTGCAGTGAAACGGCTCATACATATGGTGGTAACAAGTTCGATAATCGTTTAAAATTGGCATATATTAACTTGTTCTTGTATTTTATAGCTCTATTAACATAATATAATATTTAAATATTCTGACTACCCCGCAAGGGATAAAGCGTGAAGCTAAAAAAAAATACTAATAATAAATTTTATCATTACGTATTTTATATTATTAATATACTATTTTTTACAAAGTGACCGCCAAGTAACTCTTGGTATGAAGTTTCCTTGCCAGTAAATTAAAGAAAATTTCCAAATAATTGCTACCGGAAGTGACAACATATCATTTTACGTTTAACACTCGAAGTTTATTAATATAATATAAATATATAATTCATATAAATCAAGTTTACGTATATAATTCCCATATAAAGTTACATTAAGATTTACTAAAGAAAACTACATTATTTTAAATGAAACTAATTTAAACGGATTAATCGAGTATATTTTAGTATTCAAAAATATATTTTTGGAAACCTGAAGTTTTGAACACTTTACAGTAGTCCGTGGTCACAGGTAGACTGAGGTGGTATTCGTCTGTCAGTAGATACAAAAACTAATTATATTAATCTACCGCCATCTGTTTCTTAATTGTCTCTGTTGTGGTGGATTTGATACTTTAAATTTTTTATAAGATGGTAGAGAGTTTCCAACCATCTTCTCTATTGAAATTAGAATGATTTTGAATTTCAATAGCCTCACGGATCATTCTAGGGATATTATTATTTATTGCTTTCCCTAGCGAGAATATGTAGCTTATCAAACCTGATGTAGTGGTTGGACTTATTCATTGTATGTTCACACACAGCTGACTGCAATACACGCCTATGGCCGATATGTTAATATATATATATATGTAATACTCTTCATAACATAACATAAGACAGCATTTGCAAAGTCAACCTCGTGTTCAGACACTCCATTGACAGTTTTCTATTTTAAATCGAGACAGCGCCGCGTTCTATCTTACCAGAGCATGAAAGTGAAAATTAATTTGAAATACCATACCCGAGAGGGAATAAAACCCACAATCTATCACGTTTACAGTTAAACACTGTCCCACTGCGCCACGACGGCCGCCCTATATAAGTGAATTTATTATTCACTCATTTTTACCTAATTGAAATACCATTATCAGTGCATTTTTTTTCCATTTAAACAAAACTCGTTATTTACCATAATGTACATAAATAATGGAAAACTTCCCACTGTAAATCCTTCTAGAAATAAAAGAGTTGAAGAATACTAAATATTTATAACAGCCTGAGAAAACAACTTGAATTTGAATAAACTACAGCACTACAAGCTGTGCTTTATTTATGTAAGGAATAAAACTTACTCGGGCGCCATGTTATTTATTTCAAGCGTTTTGCCAGTATGCCTCATTTAATTTTTCGTTTAATTTAGTTTTTTTTTAATGTATTTAACTGCTTTTTACATTACTATACCTTTTCTAGTATCGTATCTTAAAAATAATAACATATGTAGAATTTAACATATTAAAAATAATAATAATACGAAGCGCGGGTATTCAGTTATGCCATTCAACACTTAATGTAAAAAGTCTAGAGTGTGTTGACATTAGGTACTTGCTATATACCCTGAAATGAGCGTGAAAAGCGTGAAGTTAAAAAAATTACTAATATTCTGCATTCCTCTATATCAACTATAACTGTGCCAAATTTCATACTTCTCAGTACGCATAATTCTCAAAAAAAAAGAGGTACAATAATATTTTTTCGCGTATTCATAACATAAAGAATCCATATCCGTATGTAAGCACACTTTATACGACATTTCCGCATCCGGCTACGAAAGTGAACATCTTCAACGCTACCCTTTGTTTCGACATCAAAGCCTTTATTGATATCGATAGTTCTTCAAGCATTGTGATTTCCCTCAGCGTGACGAGGGGGCCCAAAATTGAGATTTATATGCTGGGGATGGTTAACGTGTTAGATTGGCCATCATGTTAGCGGGGCAGTTGCGGGTTCGATTCCTACACGGAGGAATGAATAAAACTAAAATTTATTTTCCTCTCTTCTCTGGCTATGGTAAGGGAAAGCATTGCAGCGGGTTGAATTCGCAACATGCTTGATAAGTGATAATGAACAATTGTATTAAACCCGTTTAAAATTTAAATAGATATATTTTTATATTTGTAATAAGTTTAAATTTAATATAATATAGTCGTCCACATAGTAGCGCAGTGGGTCACACTACACTCTTACCAGAATAGAGAGAAGGGATGAAAATAACTTTAAATATTTTAGTCACTACCCCGAGTGGGTATAAATATATATAAAATTAATTCAGTTTTTAAATAAAAAATAAATGAACAAAAGTAATATAACCCAGAACCATTGGGTTTATTCAATCAGCTAACTGCTGCACCTATTTAAAAAAAATACATGTTTGTACTGCCACAAAAAAAAGAAATTTGAGAATATATATCATAATAAAAAATATATATTCTTACTTATATAAATCAAGCGTTAAACGGTTTCCTTAATAAGGCAACATGGTTAACCGCCCGAGTTATTTTTTTGAAGATGCTACCTTCACATAAAATCTAGTTAGAATGTGTCAAACGTAGCAATGAACTGCTTTTGACTCACTGAGGAGTCAAGTAGGGCATTACGTTGGGCTCAAGTCATAAACTCCAAGCGACGTAATAAAAAATATTTTTAATATGATTAGTTCTGGATTCGATTCCCACTTGTATTAATTATTATATTTTTGTATGTATAATCTCTCCACTTTGGTACGGTATAGCGCGGCGTTGAGTTGTGCCGCTCAACACGCAATGTCTAGATAACACACGGGATATGGAAAGTGTAAGTAATATACGTGTAAAACGTGAAATTGCTTTTTTTTATATATTAATATAAAATCTCTTTCATCTTATAGCTTGAATGTCATTTAACACTTTGCAAAATGAAGTCACTTTCAGGATAAAAGGTGTCTACTCAAAGAGAGTTCGTTGAACATGTGAGAGTTATACTGTGGCATAATTATTTTTAATTTCCTACGAATCTACTAACAAGGCTTCTTTTCATACAAACACAAACATACAGATGATATTTCGTTGAAAAAATGTTTTGTTCCTAATTTTCCACAATGAATTAAAATTGTATATAGCTTTAAAATTGCATAGATGAGATGTATTTTTTCAAAGTTATGATTAGGTTTTTTTTATATTAACGTATTAAGAATTTTCACTGGCTGAATCTAAATTCAAAACGCACCTCTACCACCAAAAACTACTCACTCCATTCTACTATGAAGATTGATTGCGATAGGCACTAAGGGTGGTACCTACCACCTCAGGGCAATCAGCTTCTCCAAGCTGACCGCCCCTAGCCGAATTAAGTATGAAGACGGTGGCTGTGTTATACATAAATATTATATTTTACATGTTCATTGTAGAATGTACATCTCGGTATTTTAAATGAAACTATTTTAACGCGGATTAATCGCGTATATTTTGGTATTCGAAAATACATTTTGGGCACCTGACGTTTACCATCTAACACTTTACAGTAGTCCGTGGTCACAGGTAGAAATCAAAGACCTTATTATCTCGGTATGGTTTCCCAAAATTCCTACAGAAATGGGGATAAATAGGAGTTTCAGTTTGAGCTACGAAAGATAGAAATTAAATTATTATCGCATAAAAAATAAAGTTGCTGGCGACAATTCGTTAAATTCGTATCCACTGCAAATATTCATATTATAAAATCAGGCTCTCCACAAATTACTTAGTTCGGTGTAGTTTTAGAGTTGCATTTTCAAAATTTATAGTCTAGACATGTGGTTTACTCAAAATGGGACGTAGTACTGATTTCTATTCAGTGGAATTTGTATTTATGTGGATTTCTATTTATAACATTTTCATTTCCAAATTATTAATATGAAGAAGTTTAAGGTTTTCCGCTTTGCAGATTAGTCACAGGGAACCTAGTGTCAAGACACTCCGTTCGCTTTCCATACGAATTCCGGACATTACATGCTAATAAGCGAAACTCCACGTCAAGCTTTATCTTTTTTTTTATGCTATATTATTTAATAATGCTTATTTTGTCACATTTTTAAGTAGTAAAAGGAGAACATTGTTGCATATTTATACATATTTTTACTCTTTTAATTTATTTTCCTAGAATTTTTTACCAAACAACTTTTTTAACGTAAAGTTCTTGACTCTTGTCATCAGGCCATTGTAGCGCGCTGGCACAGAGTCTGACTGTAAAAGTCAGTTATGGATTCAATAGAAGGCTAAGGAACCACTAGGAGAAACAATAATCTCTGGCAGGATAAAGCACGGCGTTGAGTTCCACTCAGCAGTTGAGTTTCTCTCTTAACTATACCTATATACAAGAACAAGCGTGTAACTGTATAAGACCCAGACCCATAAACCAAATGTCCACTCCCAGTATCTCCACAAATGATTCACTCCAATATAGTTTAAGCGCTGAATTTACAAAATTCACAGTCGAGACTGGTAATTGGGGTAAAGTTTTCATTGCACTCTTGTTGCTGGAGTCGTTAACGAAATTTCGAGTTCCGCACAAACGTACCGCCGCAATGATAAAATGCCACAATTTATTTTCCTTTATACGACGAATGTATGTTACATTACGGTTGTTTTAAGCGATCCTTTTTATTACTGGTTCGTTTAATTCTAACTATAGTGTTAAAAGAAAGTGTACATCTTTTTTACTTTTATCTGTTTATAAAAAATATAGCATGTTATTATTATTATAAATTTAATATCTAGAAATCTGAAGTCAACAAACAGGTTTACTGTAGGTCTGGAGGCAGAAGAGCTGGGCTAAGACAGTCTCTTCTTCAACTCATTCATATGACAGAAGAAGATAGATGAGTTGCCCATACTTCTCAGTAATGCTTCCGCAGGTAAACTAAGGTAAAACTTATTCACATTAATTTCCATTATAAAAAAATATTAGAATTATTTTAGAATAAATAAAAAGAAACAGAACTCTAAAAATTATCTGTGCACTTTCGTGTCTACCCTCGAAAAAACCAAATTTAAATATAATCATTGCATGAATACGCAAAGTAAAACGTTGAAAATTTTTGCATTAGGAAATAGAAATGTGTTGATTATGTATGTATGTATGTAAAAAATATATTTTTATTTAAGTTATAGAGCCTGTTGACCGGGAACGGGATTAGTTTAGAGTCACTTCAAAACTCTGTTAAACGCCACACAGTACGCAATGTGTCTAATTTAGGTACATCGTGCAGAACAGAGTGTCTTGACATAATTTGTCTTCTCCACATTTGGACCAAAATGCGGGTTAAAACGCGAAGCAATATAATATAACTTGGCCGAACTTAACGCCACAATTTGTATAAATAATTTTCATATATTTTTAGCTTTTAGCCGTTAACAATACAAACACATATTTTCGTTTACCAAAATTTTCTCTGGTGGTAAAAGTAGTAAATCGTTCTACAATCAGTAAACTTCAATCAATTACCATTCAAAGGCGAAACATTCCATTTACATCGGTAAGGAAACAAGACCGCATGCAATTACTGGCTACACCGAGTTCAAATCTATATTCATAAATGTACGGTCAGCATAATACCGATGTCATAAAAAACTGAACTGAACTAGTTTTAGATACAATTTCGAATGCCAGTAATTGTATAAGGCGGGCGTTGGAATTTAATGTCTAATGGAACAGAAAAAATATCTTATTTTATAATATGAAAAATGAAAGAAATCTATTAAATGATTAATGATTTTTATACAATAAGAATTAGAATTGAAGCCGGTCGTGCCGCAGTGGGACAGCGTTTGACTGTAAACGCGATCGGTTGTGGGTTCGATCCCCACTCGGTGAAGTGATTATATTTAAATTATTTTCACTTCCTCGCTCTGACAAAAACAAGACAAAGAGCGGCGTTGAATTCCACCACTCAACACGCAATGTCTTGAATTCGGTGGAAAGCGAAGTATGGAGTGTCTTGACACTAGATACTTTCTGTCTACCCTACTATGCGGGATAAAAGCGTGAAGCTAAAAAAAAATTAGAAGGTAGTGGTAGCCATTGAGGCGCAATAGGACTGCGTTGCCTGTAAACACGATTAGTTGTGGGTTCGATTTAAAAAATATTTTCATTTCTCTGCTCTGGTAAGACAAAACGCAGCGTTGAGTTCGCCAATCAGCATTCTATGTCTCGATTGCGGATGAAAAGTAGCCAACGGGATGTCTTGACAGCTACTAAAATAATACTATATAAACTAAACTATTTTATTATATAGCGTGTTATGATAAACTATTGGCTCTGTCTATAATATTCTCCTTTAAAATATGTAAAAGCTCTTGTTTTTTCTTTCCTTCCTTTTCTTTTTCTTTTCATTCTCCTCTTTCTTTTTGTTTTGAACATAAGCTTAAATTCGGTATTTACTAAAATTATCCTATTTAATAGGATATTGTGATAAGTGACTAAAAGTTTTTACATGTACTGGAGAAAAAGAAAATATAAATTAAAAAATATAATAAAAATACTTACTTAAATAAAAAAATATTTCAAATTTATCACACTGACCGTACACTGCAGGGTAAATTTCCCACAATATTCTGGTGCGGTATTCGCTAAGATTCTAATCTAGGCTTGCTCCTAAGTCCTAAGTGCGAGTCGGCCAGCTGATAGTAATTGTTGTATATCATAGGAAATGTATGTATACGTTCAATTTACTTATTTATTGATCATACACTTCAGTTTAGTCGATCGAGGAAATGATTATACCTAAAATTAATTTTCATTTCCTCGCTCTGGTAAGACAAAGGATTTGATTTCATTCAACATGCAATATATTTATTTTGGACGGAAAGCAAACAGCGGACTGTCTTTACATTAGGTTATATCTGACTACCTTGCTATGCAGGATAAATTTTAAGATGAAGTTGATATTGGTTTTCTGCAAATAAACTTTAAGTGTGCCAAATTTCATACTCTTCCGCATATTTTTCGTAAATAAATCCAAATTTTCATATTAATATAATGACTTCAGGGTTGAAGTACCAGAAACCAGTGCTCATGTCACTAAAATTGAGACACACACGTTGATCATTCTGTACGATATTAAAAACTCTTTTCATTTGAACACAAATACCTATTCATTCCGAGCTCGAATGTACGCAAAGGTGAACAGACACTAAGCAAAGGTAGTATATTTGAATTCCATTTCAAGTCTTTGTCCCGTCTACACTTTGTCTAGTTAGATAAAGCGCATCCGCTACAATTCTCTTTAGACCGGAAATACCTGAAAAATACGTATAACTGGCTATCAATGAAATAAAAAGAATTCACTGACATACATGTGACATATAAATAATTCGTTTTTAATAAGAAACAATAGTACATTATTTATTCTAATTAAATAATATTATTTTTAATATTAATATCGATATGTATAGCAGGAAGAAGGATATTAAGCGTCATGACATAGTCTACGATAATCCTGAAAGGGACTCGATCCCTAAAAGGGGTTACTATTCAGAGCTCGTGTCTAATATGATGAAAGACGATTCCTCGAAATATACATTCGCTAAGAAACGGATGAAATTATTATTACAGGTAATTTTTTGTTTAGATTTTGGTAGCAAATACGATTTTCGTTTGAGATAATATCGAGCGTGTTGAGTGGCGGAACTCGACGCGGTTTATCTAACCAGAGAGTGGAAATGAGATAAATTTAAATATAATCATTTCTCCGAGTGGGAATGGAACCCACAAACACTGCCATTGCGCCACGGCCGGCCTCACATTATTTAAAAATGTTTGAGTTGATGAATTTTGAGGCCGGTGGTGGCGCAGTGAGACAGTGTAAACGCTATCGCTTGTGGGTTTGATTCCTCCTCGGATGAATGATTATATCCGTGTTCATTTCCTCGCTCTGGTAAGACATAGCACGGCGTTGAGTTCCACCACTCAACACGCAATATTTCAATTTCGAAGGTACTTCCTGTCTACCTCTGCTATGCAGGTTAAAAGCGAAAAAAAAATGGTCGGCAATTGGTCGGCAAAAACAAGTATAAGACCATTCTTCTAATATTTTTTTACACCTTAATATATTTCAGGCGAAAACAGATAAATTGGCACCAATGGTAATATCGCTGCCAAAACCTCAAAAACCCAGAATATTACTACCACCTGGCAGATGGACCACGTATCCTGAGGACGACAGTATTGTTAGTCTTGTCTCATGTCGAGACATTGTTTACATTTCACTTACCTTACTTACTATAACGATTGATTGTGAAGCGAGAAAGATAAAAAGATCTTTGAATTTAGAAATTTTTTTACACATTTTAAACGAAACTATCTAAACCGGATTAATCGCGTATATTTTGGTATTCAAAAATAAATTTTTGGACACCTGACGTATCGAACACTTTACAGTAGCCTGTGACCACGGACTACTGTAAAGTGTTCGAAACGTCAGGTGTCAAAAAATGTATTTTCGAATACCAAAATATACGCGATTAAATAGCTTCATTTAAAACGAGAAAGATAATATGTAATACGTACTATGATATTGTTACTGAAGGCCTAGATTTTTTTTAGCTTCACAATTTTTTCCCGCATAGCAGGGTAGTCAGAAACTACCTAGTGTCAAAACACTCTATACTTCCCTTTCCACCGAATTCTAGATACTGCGTGTTGAGTGGTGGAACTCAATGCCACACTTTGACTTACCAGAGCGAGGAAATGAAAATAATTTTAATATAGATACTCCCGAGTGGGGATCGAACCAACAACCGATCGCGTTTCAGTCAGATACTTTCCCACTACGCCACGACCGGTAATATGTACATGACATATGTTCCTTACTATATAAAAGAATATGTCAAACGCAAGTTGTGTAATACGTATTTTTTATTAATTTAATGTATTTATAATACCTTATTATAAGAATTTTGGCTTACTGCAATCCTTCTACGTATGAAATTCCAGGCAATTTTTTGTAAAAAATCATATCAATACTTTTTCATTGAAATTTCGTTTAAGACTTACATAGGAAGTTTAGTTTTCAAATTAAAATATTGTAAAAAACTTTCAAATGATTAATCATTATTTAATAGTGTAATAAGATCTTTGATTTTCACAATTTTTACACATTTTAAATGAAATTATTTTGAACGGATCAATCGCGTATATTTTGGTATTCGAAGATAAATTATACGCAATTAATCCGTTTATAATCGATTCATTTAAAATGTATAAAACCAGCGAAAATCAAAGATCTTATTATGTGAACCAGTGTAGACTGGAAAACGCGAATAAATAGTTAATGTTTTTTATGAGTAATAATTGTTTTTTTTTTAATAACAATATAATGCTTATATTATGATATCTTTAGTTTATTATGATATGATGGAAAGGCTCTATAATTAAGAATTTTTCCCGTGTTTATGTTCCATAATAATATAAAATATATATAGGCCGGTCGTGGCGCAGTGGGACAGCGTCTGACTGTAAACGCGATCGGTTGTGGGTTCGATTCCCACTGTTCACTCTAGTAGGACCAAGAGCGGCGTTGAGTTCTGCCACTCAACACGCACTGTCCCGAATTCAGCGGAAAGCAGAGTACAGAATGCCTTGTTACTAGGTACTTTCTGTCTACCCTGGTCGGGATAAAAGCGTGAAGCTAAAAGAAAAAGTATATTGACACTATTTGTAATATTACAGCAATTTCCATTTGAAACGTTCGTCCCGAAGTTGCAGTTCTTAAGTGTTGTGCTGCCGAAAGAGTTACCGCGGTTGGTGAAGATAGAGAGATTGAGAAGAAAATTCTTGGCTTCCAATATAAAGGTTTAAAGGGGCTAAGATATTAATCGCATTAAAAAATAGGATATTAAAATATTGGATTATTTTTAAAATTTAATCAAAAATTTTTGTTTTTTTCCTTTTAGCATAGTAGGCAGAGAGAGCTCAGAGTTAAAACACTCCACAACGAAAAAATGCGTATCGAGAGGTACAACTCAATACAGCACTTTGTCTATCCAGAGTGGCAGTTGAAAGTATTTTAAATATTATGAAATCAGATCGATCTCAGAATCAGATAGATTATTTCATTTTTGAGTTGTGCGGAGTATAACACCCCTCTTAATCTCAAAGCTCAAGGCATAAAAATAAGATTATTGATTTCACATTCATCACGTGTGCAGTAACTTAGCCACTTAGGAACTGCGCCACACGTCACGTGCGTCACTTGGGTCACAAATGTCACTCACGTATTAAAAAACGCAGATGTGCCATTGACATTTGCAGAAAATCTGTGATAACGTTTATAAACAGACGCTGTGTATATATATATATATATATATATATATATATATATATATATATATATATATATATATATATATATATATATATATATATATGTGTGTGTGTGTTTTAAGAAAATGCTGCGTGAACGTGGTGTTCAACCATACATCTTGCTGCCACCTAGTGAATATAACATTACTGATGAAAAATACTACAGCTTGTACAGTGTCTTCCCTAAACTAGACTTGGAGCTGTTTGATAATACCGAATTCGACTGTAGGTAAGTCTAAAGTATGCTTGGAGAAAGTATATATTTTTTCATTTCAAGTATATATTTCTTAAACATAGGTAAAAAAATAAAAAAAAACGTATTAAAATTGCAAGTGTTTGAAACCGTCCAAGCGCTCTGACTGCTAAGCTATGCGCTTTACATACATTTGGCTGCGCCGAAATTGCTATACTTTCTTGCTTGCTACAACAGTTTAAAATAGTAGAATAATATACATATGTCTTTGTTTATTTTGGTAAGATAAAGTGCGGCGTTAAATTGCGCCTATTATTAAATCATTATTTCTAAAGTTCTGTGAAGAATCTCTAAATATAAATAGATTAACTAATTCTCAAAAGGGTTTGGCATAATGTACGTTTAAAGTAGCATAAATCATCCTGTCGTCATAACTAATTCATATATTGCGTGTTCGAGGGCTGTCAAAGACATTAGGGACTAAATGAGTTCCAATTAGTGACAACCCTTATTAAGGCTTAAATTTTATATAATAAAATATTTATTAAATTCAATAAAGTGTTTCAAAGATATACATACGCTTATTGCCGCTTAGATAAGCAGAGAGGATCTAGCATCAAGTCACTCGATTCTCTATTTAGGCTCAAATTCGAAATATTTCCTTTTGAAATACGGTAGAAGAAATACGATAATTTAATTACAACCATTACCCGTTTTAATATTTACTATTTTTAAAGTAGCGTAGCGTTGTTTTCTAATCCTAAGTATGGAATAACACTTTAAAAATAGTAAATATTAAAATAAAATAGCAATCTCTCTTGTTAAACGATTATTTCTTAATAATGTTTAAGTAGTAAAAATTTGTAAAGATCTCTCTACAGAGATGCATAACAACATAAATAAGTTGTAACAAAACGTATAAGAATTTCGACGCAGCTGCTTGTAGAAAGCATGGCTTAGCGGTCAGAGCGCTTGGACGGTATCCAAGAGGCGCAGGTTCGAATCCCGCTGCGTTCAAATTTGTATACGTTTTTTCAAAAACATTACCCGTTTGTAAATTAAACTCACAACCGTATCTTTTACACTCAGATGCTGTCACACTGCGCCATGATAACCTTGAAATTGTCTTATCAGTACAAGCTAAGTGTATTACATAAACAGGGGTTTCCAGTGTTTTTTTTTGGCGACATTACTAGTTTAAATCTTAACCATATATTTTGCTAATACTACTAATTTAGAATTCCAGAAGAATGGCTGAGCCTAGGCGTTATCGAGGGCGAACAGTATCCGTGCCCGGGATTAGCGTTTATACCGAAGTTAGATAGTATGCCAACGAAACATTCCACTGATTTAATACAAGCACTCAACAATTTGTATGAGGTACGAATAGAAAGTGATTTGTTTTTTCTAGAAATCTTATTATCTTCAAAAGAATGGAAATACGAGAAGGGTAAGAAATTATACACAGGCCATTTTTAAACTAATTTTGGACATATAAAAAATACGTTAATTCAATTAATATTTTGACACTGGGTTGTCTCTAACTAACTTGCTGTGCGGGACAAATCGTGAAGCTGGTTTATTCTTTAATCCGATAATGTAATTGAAAATGATAAAATAAAATAAAATGATAAGAAAGCAACATGTTTTATCGTGTGTAATTCCGCTACTATTTTTAACCCACCATTTTGTCTTTGCGGTATTTGACAAAGCTGGATATTTATTTCATATTTCTAAAATATTTCATAATTCTAAAATAAAAATGAGTTTAATTTACTCCGTAATACATCGACTATCTGCCAGTTAAAAACCTATCCAAAGTTCAGTTGTTCCACAGAATAGTAGGAACAAACAGATAGAGCGACAGACAAAATTTGTAATAAATACACTTTTGGTGTATGTACCGTGTATAATGCATACAGTATATAAATACCATGTATAATGTATAAGCATTTAGTAAAAACCAGTTCAAATTAATATAAAAAACAAACAATCCCATTCTAATTGTACAGATAGATATTTTTCAATTTTCAGTGGACAAATGTAGCAGCTTTCAGTTTTGACAAAAATACCGATACGTGGGAAGTGATGGCCTTGGATGGGTCTAAAAGAAAATTTAAGTATGAATAATTAATTAATTTATAATCAAGCATGTAGAAAGCATATAGTGGCATATTACTATTCTCGTATATCATGAAAACTGGAGAACGGTGAAATAAGACACTAGGCTGTCTGTATATATAGCTCACCTACCATTAAATATGAAGAAAAAACGGCGCAGTGTGACAGCGTCTAACTACAAATGGTTGGATCCCCACTTGGGGGAGTGATTATATTTAAGTTATTTTCACTTCCTCGCTCTGGTAAAAGACAAAGTGCGGCGTTGAGTTTCACCACTCAACACGTAATGATACGAACCCGTGCTTCTTGGAAATCGTCAAAACACTTTAAAAACAGAAAAATATTAAAATAAATATCATTCTCTCTTGCCAAACCATTATTTCATGATAAAATCTTTGGGTGGCTAAAATTTGTAAAAATCTGTTTCCAGACATGCTAATAACGTAAATAGGCTGTATCAAACGTATAAAAATTTCGAGCTGGTAATCGAACGAATTGCTAGAAAATGGAACGGTTCTCAAGAGACGTGGGTTCGAATCCCGCTGCGTTCAATTTTTTATACGTTTTTTGAAAACATGTTTTCTAATCCTATGTATGGAGTAACACTTTAAAAATAGTAAAATAAAAAAAACAATATTTTCATATTTAGCATACCTCGAATACGTTTGATGTTCAAGGCCGATGATCCAGATACTTTTGTTGAGAGAGTTAAGTTTGCTGTCAATTTTCGTATGGAGGTTGAGAATAATTTAAGGTAATTTGCATTATTTTTTTAAATTAAGCTAGTATATAAAGAAGTCGTGAGATAGTAGCGCAAAGGAACAGCGACCAACTTTAATCACGATTGGTTGTGGGTTCAATTTCAAGATCATGATTTTTTTTTTAGCTTCACGCTTTTAGTGTCAAGATACTCCGTACTTCGCTTTCCACTAAATTCGAGACATTGCATGTTGAATGGTGGAACTCAACATCGCACTTTGTCTTTTACCAGAGCGAGAAAGTGAAAATAATTTAAATAAATATTATTAAATATTTTCTCTCTCGAATTGGGATCGAACCCACAATTGATCGCGATTACAGTCCGACGCTGACTCACTGCGCCATGACCGGCGGAAATGATTATATTTAAAATGTATTTCCATTTCATCCCTTTGGCAAAGTAAAGCGTTAAGTACACGATTTAACAGGCTATTTCTCGAGTCAAGCGGAAAGCAGTCAATGTAGTGTCTTGACACAAGGTTTTCTCTGACTATCCTGCTATGCGGGATAGAGCGTGAAGCTTCTTTATAAAGAGATTATTATGGTTACTTCAGTGAGAGGCAGCGCGACCTTTCATGGCCCACTACTTGCCACGCAATACTTTGAATTCAGTGAAATGTAGGGAACAGAATGCTGTTACCGCAAGTTCTCTTTGCATACCCTGATATAAAAAAAAATTAAACTGAAAAATATACCTGATTTATTTCACGTCGCTACCAACTGTCCTCTGCTTTTTCTTATTTGAATGATTATGGCGATTTCCAAAAAAAAAATATTTTTTGACTTTACACGAACAAAATTAGAGAAGAATTTACTTAAGAGGATATCATTGTACAGAGTTATCCTTGCCAATGTTGTCTTAATACATTCATTATATGTAAATATTATGTGTTTTATATATAAATAAAAATATGAATATTTACAGGAAACTGTGAATAAATAAAGTCTAATTTAAAATAGAAATATTATGTTTTAATCTGGTATTGTAATTGGCGTATTAAACCCGTTTTGTCAGTTTAAATTAACCTCGATGCTCGATATCTGATAACCGAAATTACTGTACAATGTTATAATAATAAACATATTATATCCGTTTAAAATTTTAATGGATTTATTAAATATTAATATATTTGAAATTAGTCTAGACCTGAACAATGTATTGTACGTAGTCGTCGATAGTGATTTCATGTAAGCGCGATTACTTGTGGGTTCAATTTCCATTTGGGAAAATGGTTGTATTTAAATTATTTAGGTCTGGTAAGATAAAGTTCGGCGTTCAGTTCCGTCACTCAACACGCAATGTCTTGATTTTGGATGGAAAGTAGTGAACAGAGTGTCTTGACACTAGGTTGTCTTCGACTATAGTGCTATGCGGGATAAAGAGTGAAGCTATAAGTAAATGTACTTTCTATAAATATAACACTAACAAATCTGGATGTACCTTTTGTATATTTTTTTTCGTTGTAGATAGCAAAATGACATATCGCTAATTGTTATATAATAAATATATGTTGCCTGGCTATAGCGCAGTGTGACAGCATCTGACTGTAAACACGACCGGTTGTGGGTTCGAATCCCACACCGAGAATGATTATATTAAAATTATTTTATATTCCTCGCTCTGGTAAGACAATGCGTGGCGTAAGGCTTACAACTCATAGCGCAATATCTTGTATTCATCGGAAAGCGGAGTACGGAATAGTGTCTTGACACTAGATACTTCCTGTCAACCATGTTATGCGGGATAAAAGCGTAAAGCTAAAATAAAGAATAATGTCGTTGTTTGGGCGGTAAGTGGTTTTCAAAGTGCTCTATAATAAGGTTTTATGTGCTATCTCTAATGTTGCTAGATACGATAAACACAGTTCCTCTAATTGTCTAGCTATATAAATTACCACGCGCCTAGCAAATTGAGTAAAACCTAATATTGCATTTTGTCTAAGAAAATTACAACAAAATTATTTTCACTTCCTTGCTCTAGTAAGACAAAGTGTGTCGAATTCGGCAGACTGAAGTATGGAGTGTCTTGACACTAGGTACTTTCTGTCTACTATGCGGGATAAAAGCGTGAAGCTAAAAAAAATGGCCTCATATAACCAACTACGTCTCTAAGAATCAAGCTACATTTAACTACATAATAAAATATTTAAAATATTTTATATGTTCTAGGTTTTATTTATATTTAGATTGTTTAATGCTGAACGGTTTACCACGAATGCCTTTGCATTTTTTACCGTCTATATTGAAAATGGTGCTCATCCATCGGCAAGCCAAGCAATTAGATAATGATCATTTTCAAGCGTTGAAGAAAGAAGTAAGTCAGTTAGTCAGTCATAAATTTTGAACTATTTTATCTGCTTAAGGTCGGCCGTGGTGGAGTGGAACAGCATCTGACGGTAAGCACGATCAGCTGCGGGCTCTATTCCCACTCGGGGGAGTTATTATTTCAATTAATTTCATTTCTTCACAGATAAGATAAAAGGCTTCGTTTAGTTCTGCCACTCCAATTAAATATCTCGAATTAATTCAATATCTCGAATATGGTGGAAAGTGGAGTACGGAGTGTCCTTGACACTAGGTAGTTTTTATCTATCATGCTATACAGGATAAAAGCGTAAAGCTAAAAAAAACATTATTAACGCCTATAACGATTATGATTTGAATGAAAATATTTTAAACAGATCAATCGCGTATATTTTGATATTCAGAAATACATTTTTGAAAACCTGACATTTCGAACACTTTACAGTAGTCCGTGGTCACAGGTAGACTGAGGTGGCATTCGTTTGTCAGTTGATACAAAAATTACTTATATCAAACTACCTCCATCTGTTTCTTAATTGCCTAGCGTACTTCCCTTGATTCTTGCAGAATGAGCTGACTGTATCTACACATGGGTTCAAAACGTTGGGTATTTAAACATTTATTTTCGAATATCAATATACACGATTAATCCGTTTAAAATAGTTACATATATAATGTGTAAAATTCCTAAAAATCAAATATCTTATAATGATGAGATTTAAAAATATCATAATATATATAGTTCTCTCTTATATTCTCTCTTATTTCTATATAATTCTTCTTAACAGGTGGACATCATATATAGGAAAATAGAGGGCAAAATGAAAATTATCAATACAATATTAAAATATCCAACACTGTATAATTTCATTAAACCGCCGACGAAGGATTACGTGGCACCTGTACCGGACTATGGTACTCTGTGTTTTTATATTTCATATATATCTTGATTATTTTAATATTTTAAACCACCCACTTTAGTCTGTGTGTTTGGTGGCATAAGTCAACGCCGTACATTGTTTTGATAATAACAATAAGAAATAATTTATTAAATGTCAAAATATAACCCACTGAATATTTTTGGAGTATTACTATTGTATTTTCCTTATTATTGAAAAATCTATTTAATTATACACGCCACATTTCTTGTAAAATAATCTACTTACAAAATAGAATAAAATAGACGAATACATGATATTTTCACTTAAATATTACCCTATATGTTTTTATAACTTAAAGTTTTTATATATTAATATAAGAACAATATTTTGACCCTTTTTGCCTTCCAATTTCCTTAAATTTGCTTATAAAATCTCGACAAGTGCCTAAAATTATATATTTTTTTAAATTCTTTATTAATAATTACGTCAATCTATTTCAAATATATACTTGTAACTCTTTATATAACCTTTATTTAGTTTTATATATTTTTTTTTGTTTCTCACAGGTCGATTTCCATGTGACATGATAGATTTTCCTGGACGTGTTAAGTTTAACCAGTGGAACTCGTTATACGTGCTGACCGAGTCAGTCTCTTGCATACATTTGGTTGTAGAAGAATGCTTAAAGGTATTTTAAATGAAACTATTTTAAACTCGTGAAAATCAAAGATCTTATTTCGCTTAAAATTTTATATTAGGTTTAATATAATATTTAAAATAAGTAATTTTCCCCATTTATTATTTATATCTGAAAGATTTAAATGGGAAAATCCCGTTACAATTCCGATTGTCCTGAGTTCTCAGAAGGCATTTTTTTACATTAATTTATTGAGCTTGGTAGCAACAACTAGTATCAGAATAATATTCTATTACTAGCTACTTGATTTATGTTTTAACATAAAAAGGTAAATAGTCGAATCGTAAATAGATATAACAGCAAAAAAAAAAATATTTATGATATTATTTTGTTTTTTTTTTTTGCTTCACGCCTATATCCCGCATAGCGGAGTAGAGGGTAAATACCTATTGTAGGTACCGTCTGCGAGACAGTGCGTGTTGAGTGGCGGAACTCAACGCCGCACTTTATCTTACCAGAGAGAGGAAATAAAAACAATTGTGTATGACAATAATATGATATAATTATTAGAGACTCAGATTTTCTATTATATAGATCTACATAGATACATTGATATTTTTATAAAGTACACATGGCGCTTGTTTGTGTAAACTTTAGATGCTGAATGTTAGGTAACGGAACACAACGCCGCGCAATAGTCTTACCGTACGATTTTTAATTATTTTAGACATTCTCTAGAGTAACCGATAGTTTAGTTTATTAGTTTAATTTAAAAAATTATTATGTTTCAGGTAGAAGCAATGTTGTTTTTTACGGCAAATTACGGTAGAAACGTTAGTCTTGCTGAATTTGATGCTGCACAGCAACATTGCACCTCCATGGTGAGTATAAACAAAAGGTTAATTTTATAATACACTATATTATTAGCTTTTCGTCTTAAAGTAAGTAAGTAAATATTAAATAAAATAGCAATCTCTCTTGTTAAACGATTATTTCTTAATAATCTTTAAGTAGTAGAAATTTGTAAAAATCTCTCTACAGAGATGCTAACAACATAAATAAGTTGTAATAAACGTATAGGAATTTCGACGCAGCTGGTAGTAAAAACGCGTGGCTGCGTTAGAGCGTTTGGACGGTTCAAATCGCGCTGCGTTCAAATTATTTTCTAAAATATCAGAATCTCTTTCCCAAATAGCAGAGCAGACAATAATAGTTAGATTTTGTACCGATTGGCGGAAATCAACGCCGTGCTTTGTCTTGCCAGTATGAGTAAGTGAAAGTAATTTAAGTATGATCATTTCGCAGATTGAGAAACCCAAAACCAATCGCGTTTACTATCAGATGCTGTCCTGCCCCACAATACTCCTAACAAATATTATTTCTATTAAGAAAGGCTCATTATTCAAAAGATTATCCATATATACCACCCTAGCCCAAATTTGATGAGGTTTGAGCTTTCGTGATAAAATTACTAAATAACACTCATTTACTTAGAATGTTATGTTTTCAGATGTTGAAATATCTTAATATCACTTGGTTGAACAATACAGCGCATGCCATTAGAATGTGTTATAGAGACGTAGGGAAGGGGTTCGTAGTTTGTTTTAAAATTGTACTAAAATGACGAAAGCAACTCCTGGCTAGATGGTCAGGGGAGACATACACCGGGGTTGACCTCAGTTGACCTTCAAAAACACAGTATTCATGATACTGAAAGATCAAGCAAAAAGTGTGAAGATCCTCCAAAGGGCATGTATGATGAGGTTGATGATTGGATGGGACGAAAGAAGTATACAGGAACTGTAGCCCGTAGTTTGACCCACTATTCTACACTACTAGGAATTAAGCGTGAAGCTAAGCAAAAAACATAACCACCATGCCATAATAATCGAGATTTCCAATTAATATCTTAAATTTGAAAATCTTATATAGTGACGATTTGGCATCTCGATAATTAAATCGATTTGGAATCGATTTTTATCGATGTAAATTTCTTGCTATTAAATGTTCCTTGAACTTTTATAAAGCCATCTATATTATAGTTTTAACTTTCAAAATTTTAAAAATCAAAGAACTATTACTGTTTATAATAATAGTTATGAGTTTAAATTTTCATAGATCATTATGTAGTAATTAACATAGTCTTTACATAGTGTATAATTAATCTAATATACTAGAATGGGATTGGATTTTAAACATAAATTAGACTGCAAGTGTGTGTGAGAATGTATGGCCTTGCTTTCAACTTTCCAACCCTTGCCAAAATGAAGGGAAAGGTGATATAAATCATTCGCTCCTCAAAACTAATTTGACTTTTAATTTTGACTTTGCTATTTCATTCGTGGATATGCAAAGTAAAAGGTAGATTTTTTATGTTTTTTTTTTTTGAGTTTGATTTAATATAAAAAATCTATTAAAATAAAAAAATTATAAATTTAATTTGAATATTACGAATTTTCTAACAAAACATATAAAACAATGTACTGAGAAAAAATGAAGTTTTCATAAATCTTTATTTTAGTATTCTAAGTATCTTAAAGAGCGACGTTGTGTTCTACCACGCAATTTGGTGAAAAGCGAAGTACGGAGTGGGTCGACACTAGGTACTTTCTGTCTACACTGTTATGTGGGATAAAAGCGTGAAGCTAAAAAAATATCTTAAAAAAACAAATCAAGTCTTCTTCCATAGATTTTTAAGGATAAAAACTAATTATTATTAAAAATTAATTATAACATTTCAATACAAATTTCAATAAACATTGTACAATTATTTTTTTTATATGTATCATTTAGGTGGTTCAATATATATGAAAAGAAATGGGAGTTCTACGGCATCAGTAAATTAAGTAGATTTATGCAACTAGTCCGGTTCAGAATGCAGGTGATAATTTTTGAGTTTATTATAATAATATATAAAAAATATATAAAGAAATAATATCAATATATTATCATTATCTAGCAACAATAGTAAGAAATACAGGAGACCCCAGTATAAATATAGTCAGCCTAGGTAGGTAGATATGAACATTTTAGTATACATTAGGCCGGTCCTAGCGCTATGGTTGGTGCGTCTGACTCGAAGGAATGATGTTTATATTTAAAATTATTTTAATTCCTTCGCTCTGGTTAGACAAAGCGCGGCGTTGAATTTCGGGATTCAAAACGCAATGTCTCAAATTTGGCGGAAAGTAGAGCACGGGTCCTTTCTATCCTGCTATGCAGGATAAAAGCGTGAAGCTAAAAAAATACAAACGAGATGTATGTAAACATATATCAAATGTGATAAAATAATCTTATAAAAGTTGTAAAGGAAATGCTACTCAGTATATCAGAGTAGGAAGATAAACCTTTGAACGGAGTGTTATTAAAACAAAATTTTGATATATTGATTATTGACTAAAATAATATTATAAAGCTAATTATAATTAATTGTAAAAGTGGGAAATGTATTCCTTTTATGCAACAGACAAAATTGTACGAGTATATAAATAAAATTAGTATTCAGGAGTAAAATTGTACAAAGTTGATAAGAGAAACAAGTTACAAAGAACACAACCAACTATACGAAAGTCAATAAGCAAAGTATGCCCAGTAGGTTTAATTGGCGACTTATATGAGCGTGGAACAAAAAACGGCAAAAAATTGAGGAGGGTAGATATTTCCTAACTATTGAACCATTCGCTCAGGCGGGATATTCATTTCTAACAAACACGTCCCTCCTTAAAATTCTCCGATCCACAGAGACCTAATATTAGTGTCAGGTTTCTCTTTAAGGAAGGCAATCTTATCTTAACACTTTACGGATACGCGGGAAAAATATGACAAAAACAGCTTGACGCTTTTTATCGTATAACATGGTAGTCAACTACAACTTGGTGTAGATATTGCGTGCTGGGTGGCGGACTCAATACCGCGTTTATGTTACCAGAACGGAGAAATGATTATAAATTTTAAATATAATGATTTCATCGAATGGTAATTGAACCCACAGTCAGATCGCGATTACAGCTATACTCTTGTGCCATTGGTCCACGATTGCTACCTAAAAAGAATCCCATAATATTGTAGTAATTAATTTCAGTACGCATTACGATTCTCCATAGAGCAATCTATGGCAATGTTCGTCGCTCTATGTGAGACGCCCTGCCTCTGCACATATTTTTGCGAGGACGACTATGAATGGGACCCTAACGATCTTATTAATACACCGTTTAGATCGTCATCGCCCACCTTATTCTATTTCCATTTGATGATGTCGGCCGAGGGCCCGTATTATACGACACCTCCAGAACAATTTGAGGTTGGTATTTTTTGTATTAAATTTCGGTTTTTTTTATGTACTAGGTTTGGACAAATCTAATTGTAGTTTAAAGCTAAATCCATAGCATATCAGGGTCAGAGACAACCCAGTGTCAAGACATCAAATCCGAAATCAAGACGTGTTGAGTAAAATGGTAAACTCAACGCCGCTCTTTGTCTCACTTAAGTGGAGATGTACATTTTACATATAATCACTACTTCGAGTGGGAGTCGAACCCACAACCAGGCGGATGTTTTTGTATTGCAAACACGGCGGCCTCAAGTTTTTTTTCACCATTCATGTCATTACAAGACTATATTTAAAAAAATATACATTTTTATTTTTTTTTATTCAGATCGTAATACAACGCTTGTTCCGTGAAATGTTGTACAGATGCCATTTCATACCGCAAGTGCATCCAAAGATTATGACAGGCCTCGTGTTTGATAAGGAATTGTTTCTTACGTCTATTGGTATGTGTGCTAACATTTTTATAATCGACAGAAATGCTGTACTATAGAACGTATGGTGTAGTGGTTATAGAGCATAGACGGTTTCCAAGAGGTATGGGTTCGAGACTCATTGTGTTCAAATTATTAAACGTTTTCAGGATTTTCTTTTATACGTAGTGCCTCAGACAGTTTCACGTTTTATTCGTATCATGAGATGAGTGCTGATTGGCACTTCAACGCTGCGCTTTGCTTTTACCATAGCATGGAATTAGAATTGAAAAAAAAATTAAATAAATACAATCACTTCCCCGAGTAAGATCGAACCCAAAACCAATCACGAATATAGTCAGAAGCTGTACCACTGCCTCTGCATTGGTGGGTGATAATCATTTAAGAAATAATTAAAATCAGTCTAAAATTAGATGATTTTAATATGTTTTATCATATATTTACATTATTCCTTGGCCTTATTTTACTGTTTTTAAATTGTGTTATTCCAAACTTAGAATTAGAAAACATCTTTGAAAAAAATCTCTTACAGGTGAGAGCGCTTGAACGGTTTCCAAAAGGCGCGGGTTCAATTCCTGCTGCGTTCAAATTTTTATACGTTTTTTCTAATCGTAAATGTGGAACAAATACTTTAAGAATACTAAAATGTTAACATAAACATCATTCTCTCTTGTCACACGATTATTCCTTAGTAATTTTTGGGTAGCAGAAATTTGTTAAAATCTCTACACAGATGCTAACAATATACATAAATTGAATTAAACGTATAAGAATTTCGACGCAGTCGGATATAAAACTCATGGCTTAGCGGTCAGAACACTTGGACGGTTCCCAAGAAGCGCGGGTTCATATACAGCTGCGTTCAAATTTTTATACCTTTTTTCAAAGATGATTCCTAGGCCTTGTCAAACACGATATAACATCGTGTTTTGTCAAATAACACAATAAATAGAATATTTTATATTAAGCATTACTCCGGCGGCATTGGAATTTAATGGAATTTCAACTGTCTCAGCAACGTCAAAATGTCGAAAAATTATTTTGGACAATTTAAAATATTTACAACCTAATAATGTTTATGTGTTTTGTATTTTAACTTAAAGATTATTATTATAAATTATGGCCTGTTATAAAGAAATTAAATAACTTCTTGTGCTTCAAATTCTGAGTGGAATATTTACGGATTACATTATAATTTTAACGTTCCCGAGAGGCGCAGGTTCGAATTTTTTCAAAGATGTTCTCTAATCCTAAGTGTGAAATAACACTTTAAAAATAGTTAAATAATATATTATAATATTGGGATTTTGGAAACAATCAAAATTTTACACAAACAAACCACTTGTTTTTTCATATTTAAATTTTACTTACTTAAATATATATATATATATATATATATATATATATCTTTATATTCTAATATACATATATACATATGTTTTAAGGAATGTAACGTTCTCAATATTATACATTAGTCTTTGATTAGATAGATAGACTATTATATAAATGTACTTCTTGCTGTTTGATGATTTGCTTATTTCTAAAATTCGCTTAAATATAAATATAGATCTTGAGATGCCCATAAACAATATTAACTAGGCGGTCACGTCCTCCACCATTTCGGTCATGACCTATCCCAAACCCGCCAAATCCCTCACACCTTAAGCCAGATTAAATCTTCATTATTTTAAAATATATTTAGTTTTGTATGTATCTCGTTTAAGATAATTTAACCTTGTCCAAAAATTTTATTAAATATAAATAAATATAGACATTAATTCTAAGTAGCCGATTAGAAGTACATGAGAAACAAAAAGCAATCTTAAGCTACAGACCCCGTCTATAAGTGTATTAAATTTTATATTAAAAAAAAAACATAATTTTCATCGTTTCATTCCAGTATCGTATCAAGTTAATATTGTTTTAAAAACCTTTTCAAATGAAGCTTTTTAACAGATTTAATCGCATTTAAAAATATATTTTAGAAAATACGACGAGTAGACACGTCCATCTATAACCACGAACTGCTGTAAAATGTTTTAAAACCAAATATAAGCATTTTAAAATTTGTGTTGTTTGAAATTGATCATGGTGCTATGTGACAGACAGCGTCTAACTGTAAACGCTATCCGTTGTGGGGTCGATTCCCACTCGGGGGAGTGGTTATATTACAATTATTTTACACTTCCTCGCTCTGGTAAGACAAAGTGCGGCGTTGAGGTTCGCCACTCAACACGCAATGTTTCGGATTCGGTGGAAAATCTAGTACGGAGTAACTTGACACGAGGTACTTTCTATCTATCTTTCACTTATCACGAGGTACTATCTACCTTGCTATGCGGGATAAAAGCGTGAAGTTAAAACATATATTTTTTTTTAATTTTAAAACCTAATTTAAAATAAATAAACTATCAATGTTTTGCAGGTTTAATGGAACCTAACGTTGTAGAATACAGGGACAGGCTCCTGAAGGCTTACAGGAAAGCAATCATACCGCTTATAGCGTACATGCACCAGTACGACTGTTACAAGGACATATATAAGCTGGACATCGAAGAATATGTCGAGTAATTAAATTAAATATTTGATTTGTTCTGGCGTAACCTACACGCTGCTATAGCAACGTATATATTTTTTTGTTTTTTTTTAGCTTCACGCTTTTATCCCACATAGCAGGATAGACAGAAAGTACCAAATGTCACGACACTGTACTTCGCTTTCCACCGGATTAGAGACATTGCATGTCTTACCAGAGCGAAGAAGTGCAAAATATTTTTTTAATATAAACACTACTAAATGGGGATCGAACCCACAACCCATCGCGTTTACAATTAGAAGCTGTCACACTACACCACGACTGGCCTCAACAAATATACTGTTTGTCATTTTATAGAAAAATATATGTAAAAGATGTGATTGTGTATAATAAATATATTTTACCGTTTGTACAGTTTTTGTTAAAAGGGGCCAGAGTTTTGTTTTTACTTATCAATTGATTTTTGCTAAATGCATATCAAAATAACATATTTCACTATTTTTGTCTGTCTGTTTGTTTCGGATAATATCCAGAACAGCTGGACCGATTCTGACAGGATTTTCATGTGTATATAGCTGATGTAATTAAGAGTAACTTAGGCTATTGTATTTTTAGAAGTATACAAAAATAGTATAACATTGAATTGATACTACTTTATATACAATCAGTTAGTTTTCAACTGAGTCATGATGGCGTTACATATCTTGTTATCTTGATTTCCGTTTAAAATCGAGATATGCGTGTCATGTAACTGATTCAACGCCGCACTTTGTAAACTAGAGTGAAGAAATGAAAATAAATTTTAACTATAATCATTCTCCTCAAAGGAAGCGCCTTTGAGGAGACTCAGACGCGCTCCTACTGCTCCACATATGTAGGCTTCATTGCATACATTGTATAGACGAGTCGATATATATCTTAAATATTACCAATATATAGGAATTATCGTCAAGAAAAACACTCAGCGTCAGAAACTAGAGAGGAAGTTCAAATGCACTACGACGCCAAGCAAGATTTAATCTGGCGCCTTCCACAATATATCAACATTGGACCGTTTTCTATTAATGTCGATACGTTAAAGGTACGCACCATGCATATACTTTAATCATATACACGAGGTGTAGTTAGGTTTCGTGGTAGGTCTATGGAGTTTTAAGAGAAAGGTCGTGAGTTTGATACCCAATTAAAGAATTGTTTACACATCATATGTCTCTATTGACTAAAGTTATCGATACTAGAGGAAAGTCGCTCTTCTTGCTCATATCTGACTTAGTATTCTTTTCTGTTTTTGGCATTATGTATGCGTGGCCTAAATTACTGGAAATTGCGTTGAAAATATGTTTAATATATAATTATTATATATATTACTTAAATTTCGTTACTTTTTTTTACTTTTTAAATTCATTCTTTGGCTCTTATTCACACCCGTGTTGGGTTGACTGGAAGAGATCTCTTTTAGTGGTAAGTCCACCTTTTTATACAAACCTTCACCTAAAGTGTAAACTTAGTGTAAACTTAAAATGTAAACTTAAAGTGTAAACTTAAAGTGTAAACTTAAAGTGTAAACTAGTAAAGGTAACTGGATAAATAGCTCGCTCGGTGTTAGATTTCATTGATAGTTCTTGTGTATTTCGTATACTTGTATAAAGATAATAATACACCAATATAAAGCAGTTTCACGTTTAACCTTCATACCAGGGTAGTCGAATACCTAGGGCTAAGAAACTCGGTTGACAACTTTCCCTTCGAAATAGCAACATTGCGTGTTGTGTAGGTCATCTCAACGTCTCACTTTGTCCTACCAGAGCGGCGAAATGCAAAAAATAAAATTAAATACATTACAAGAATGTATATAGCATGAAATATTTTCTCTTTTTAGCAAATGTTGGTGACGAAACGTGCTGATATTATAAAAGCACTTCTGACAATGTGGGCGGAAGAAGTGCGATTAGTCGTTGAAGACGTCATACAGTCGTACAAGAACATTATGAGAAAATTAGGGGAGAAACCTAACACGATTGAACACGTGTTCGAGATTCGCGAATGGATGGAATCTATACCGTTTGCTTTGAAAACTCAGGAGGATATTATGAAAAAAGTTCATACGGTACGCATTTTTTTTTGGTTACTTTGAATTGTAATCTGGAGTCTTAATATACATGTTAAGTGGCGGCGCTCAACTCCGCGTTGTATCTCCAGAGAAAAGAAAAATTTTGTTTTTTTCTACACTTTATGTATTTATATATAGGGTAGACAAGAAATACCTAGTGTCAAGACACTATGTACTTTGCTTTCCGCCGAATTAATGGTCTTTCCTGTTTAGATTTATAGGTAGTCTCACTGCGCAAAGATAACCTCTATTATAATTTTTAATACATTTTTATTTTTTAATTAGACTTTGAATTAAGAAAGTTGACAGATAAGGACTTCATTGTCTATGAATTCACTAAATGCTTATATATATTACGTACAATAATATGCTAATACATTTTGTGTTTGCAGGACTATGAAGTACTTGATGTATTCTTTACGCCACTTGAAAACGAAGACTTTAGGGCGTTATGGGAAGCCATTGGATGGCCGCTGAATATTTCAAAGCAGGTCAGTAAAATTGAAATTAATATAATCTTATATTATACATAGGTTTTTCGAAACCGTTTTCTAATCCTAAGTGTGGAATAACACTTTAAAAATATTAAATATTAAAATAAAATAGCAATCTCTCTTGTTAAAACGATTATTTCTTAATAATATTTAAGTATTCAAAATTTGTAAAAATCTCTCTACAGAGATGCTAACAATATAAATAAGTTGTAACAAAAGTATAAGAATTTCAACGTAGCTGGTAATAGAACGCATGGCTTCGCGGTCAGAGTGCTTGGACGGTATCCAAGAGGCGCGGGTTCGAATCCTGCTGCGTTCAAAGTTTTATACGATTTTTTAAAAATGTTTTCCAATCATAAGTGTGGAAGAACACTTTAAAAATAGTAAAGATTATACATATGTTTTCTTTTTTGTTATTTTAATTTGTCTACTCTGGTAAGATAAATTCTCGATTTAAAAAAAAACAAAAGTCAACGAATTGTCATGACACTAGGTTTAGTATCCTGACACTTAAGGTTTCCCTTTGGGATACGGAGTAGAATACAATATCCCTCCGTCACTGGGTAGCACCGCGTACGAGGTATCTGACTAGCTCGCGACCACTTCCATTCCTAAGCTATCCATGTACAAGGTGACCACTTACCATCAGGTGGCCCTTCTGCTCTACCTGCCCTTCTGACTACCCTGCTAATCATTTTCCTGAGTTGGAATCGAACCCTTAACCAATCACGTTTACATTCAATAGCTCTCCCACCGTGTTGCAACGGCCTTGTAAGGTATGTAGAACCTGTTTTAATTAAATTATAAATTAACAAGGAATGATTTTAATTCTTATGAACCTCATGAAGGAAATCGCAGGCGATATTTCATAATATATGATTACATTAAAGGTCGACGCAACTACGGATTTCTTAGAAGAAGAACAAGAGAAGTTCTGGAAACTACATCAGCAAGATGAACAAACACTATTCGATAAAATTGATATGTTCACAGCACAATGTATGGCTCTCACTTTACAGAACGATTTTGCCAAAGTAAGCTTCTTGTGTTTAGCTAGAAATAGATGACAAATATATTAAAAAAACAGCATATAGGGAATATTGGTATGTAATCCAGTATTCTCCGAGTATAACACAATCTTTCAACAAGTTTTGACATTGACATAACTATAGGTTATGTGATGTGGTACCAAATACAGAAATTGTTTACCAAAGCGGAAAGACAAACAAATTATGTAGTTATTTTTCCGCGGGAGGATCATACTGATAGCATTTACAGTCAAAATCGGGTGAAAAGGGGAACAGAATCTCTAAAAACAAGGACCCCTCCGCTATGTTCTATGCATGTATATACCCTGCCACGTTAGATTAATACTTTTAGTTCTAAATGTATTTATACATACCTAATATAAAATTTAAAATAATTTATCTCTTAAAGGTACATGAAATAGCAAATGACATCAAGAAAGCTTGGAAAGGCATGAAAGACGCGCAAGAGTGGGGTCGCGTACTAAATCAAAGGCAGAAATTATTTGGGCAACCTGTTGTGCCATTTGCGGATCTTAATAGATTGGTTAAAGAATTCGAACCTTACAGGAATTTGTGGGTCACTGCTTCTGGTAAGATTTTACTTTAATACGTCAATAATATATCTATCAAATAATCAATATAATAAAATCTGGTAACGCTATTGTAACCCATTTCTTACACTCCATTTTGTATCAAAATTTGCTTACGTCTTTGTTTTCTTTATTAGAACGGCGAGGGTAGCTTTAAATACTATTAAGCGTATCTCTTTCCATTTCGTTTTTCAACTATTTTAATATTTTATTGTGATACATTTCTGTTGATTTGTGAGGTTTAGCGTTAGGAGTTAGAATTTGGTTTGCGGTTAGAATGTGATGAACATTCTCTGTTGTTAAGATATGCATATACATTTAATTATTTTAAAATCCTCAAAACTTAAAAATGAAATATCGTGGTCACAGATAGATAGTTTGTAGTTGTCTGTCAGTTGATACGAAAATTAAGTTTTTTTGTCAACCAAAACAAAGGTGTCAACAGAAACAGGAGAATTTATTTAAAATAGTTTCATTTAAAATTTGCGAAACTCACAGATCTTGTCAATCAACCAATTAAAGATGCCAAAAATGTATACAATTAAATATATATATATATATATATATATATATATATATATATATATATATATATATATATATATATATATATATATATATATATATATATATATATAAGAGAAAGAAATTTATAATTATTTAATAATTTATTAATTATTTAATTTTCTATGAAAGAAATTTTATAAAGTGTTTTCGCTCATATTAGTTATAACTTTATTTTCATAGATTTCCTCAAAGCACGTGAAGTTTGGTTCGACAATCCCCTTATTTACGTCGACGCTGATTCCATTGAACCCGTCATCAATGAATATTACAAAACTATTGTAAAATGTATAAGAACCTTCGCCGATTTACCTAAAGTACAACAAGTGGCTTTAACCATCCGGGTTAGTTTATACAATTAATTGTTAGCTAAAGATGTCAGCAGATGTCAGATATAGGCCCCCGTGGCACGCCAGTTGGAACGGATCAGAATACCTTAAGTACATTTATTCTTTCTCTAACAATAAGTAAAATTCACACATTTTAAAGGAAATTGAGAAAAATAATATCTATTGTAAATATATGCATATATATAAAATAGTGCTTTTTTGCTTGTTTTGGGGTGTATCAGAAGCGCTTTTTGTCTTAAAAATTTGGAAATCAGAAAATAATTATTTCCCTAATGGTGTTCGGACCCACCACGAGTTTATATTCTTATTATAATTCATTTAGTTTGCTCCGACTTTCATTTTTTTGGGTTCATGTTTTATCCCGCTTAGTAGAGTACCAGAGCGAGGAAATTATTTACTGTGCCACAACCGCCCTTTTTTAATAGGTGTTAACTAGTTTTACGTAATATAGATAATAACATAGAATGAAATCAAATTCTCGTCTGTATCTTTGAAATAAAAATATGCATTCATGTAAATTTTAGGACGACATGGATGAGTTTAGACCTTTAATTCCGGTTATTCAAGCAGTTAAGAATCCTGGAATGAAAGAGCGGCACTGGAACGAATTCATGGAGAAAGCAGGCAAGTGTTTTAGCTTCGCTCAAATCTTTAGTGAATGTTTTGTACAAGTCATGTTAATTTAAAAAATATTTGGATTAAAGTCAACTTGAAATATTTTACCCGTAGTACAGCTGAGTAAAGCTACTGCTGTCTACCTTTATTTGAGACATTGTATATTAAATGGTACAATTTAACGCCCCACTTTTTCTCACTAGTATAAGATTGCAGTTTGCATTGCATTGGGTAGCAGCTATTTTATTTCTTTCAAAAAAAAATAAATAAAAAAGCACTCATGTAATGGTCAAAAATCCATGAATTTAAATTCCAGGTATAACGGTAACAATGAATGAGAAACAAACATTCGCAATGTGTTTGAAGCAAGGTGTGGCTGAACATGCAGAACTTATCTCAGAAATAGGAGAGCTCGCAAGTAAAGAGTATGTGATTGAACAGTCGTTAGATAAAATGCTGGGTGAATGGACCACTAGGACTATGGAAGTATCGCCTTATAAAGCTACTGGTTTGTACAATTTTAAGTTTTTTTTCTCAAAGTGAGGAAAAATTATAAATATTTATATAAGGAAATAATAAATGTTCGGTGTTTGGGCTCGAGCCTCTGAGACCAGATCGAAAATATACTTGTTATTTAAATATATGCATTTGTATATAAAATATTTTTTAACAATAATAAGAGTGGTACGTCTAATCGTATTTCATCTTCAATCAAAACCTGCCTTTAAATGGTCTCAAAAGATTCACAAAAATTTCACAAGCTCTTTCCATACACTTAATTCTCACTTAGAACCATAACAACAACGTATGTCAACCACTTAGTAGTATGTGTAATACATTTTTTTATGTATGTATATTGCGTAATTATTATGTAAAGCTTTTACCGTATCAAATATCATAATCCTTCTTCCGATTTTTTTCCGCGAAGAGGTTAATTTTTTTTGGTTAAATATGAATATATATATACATAGATATCTTGTGAATAGGAACATTTATAATGAAAATAGCAGATGAAACGCTGCAGCTCTTAGACGAGCACCTCCTTGGTACTCAACAGCTTGGGTTCAGTCCTTTCAAAGCCGCCTTCGAACTGAGGATACAGGAATGGGATGATAAATTGAGATTGACTCAGAAAGTTGTAGACGAATGGATTGAATGTCAAAAGTAAGGTTTTATTTATTTCGCAATTTAAAAAAAAATACCGACAAATCTTTAAACCCAACGCGTATTTTTGTGGATCTTGTGTAATACCTGGTTTAGGCCCATCGTGGCACAGTGGGACAGCGTCTAACTGTAAACGCGATCGGTTGTGAGTTTTATTCCTACTCGGGGGAGTGATTATATTTAAATTATTTCCACTTCCTCGCTCTAGTAAGACAAAGTGGGGCGTTGAATTTCACCACTTAACACGCAATGTCTTGAATTTAGTGGAAAGCAAAGTACGGGGAGTGTCTTGACGTAACGTCATCCAAATAATGTTTAATGAACTTGAAAACTCGGTTTTAGAGAATGGATGTACTTGGAGCCAATTTTCACATCCGAAGATATATCAAGGCAATTGCCCCTTGAAGCCAAAAAATATGGTACGATGGAGAGAATATGGAGACGAATTATGTCTTCTGCCGCCGCTTGCCCAAAGGTACTGTAGTGAAATATTAAGAAACAAAATCCAATGGACCCTCAATAAAACGTGGTTTTCGATATAAAGCGGATAAACAATCATCTCACTAGCATCGTATCAAAGTTTTATACATTTTTCTTTCTGACTTTGTGGGGAAGATAATGTGAAACTGTTAACTAATTTTAATATATAGACTTTTTATCTTTACTAGACGAAGTAGCTTAGATTTCATACATCAATAAGTAATATCTGAGAAAGGAATTATAGTCATTTTCCTTATAAAACCGCTGTCTATCCTTCAGGGTATAAAATGTATTATATAACATTACAATAATTTATTCAGTACTGTCTTTGAAAAGATCAAAGTCAAGATAATATTTACGTTTTAGATCACAATACTGTCATTTACAATGATATTTTTTATCTTAGTAAGCCTTTTAATATAAAATCAATACGACTCTTTTCCTTTAAAAAAATATGACAGCTGACCGAATATTAAGTTGCATATTATGTCAAAGACTCAATATAGATTTTTTTAAGATTGCTATTTCTGAATCGATGTGAAGTCAACCAAGGTCTCCCTCGACCTCACATTCCGCTCACATTTACTTCATAAATCTTTCTTAACATTCTTTTATCACTCATCCTCTCGAATTGATTACCACCACCTGAGCATGTTCTTCATCGTTCTAATTGTGGCTTAAGTCATTCTTCGTATCTCTTTGAAAGCTATACATATATGGTGAGCTAAACTGACTCCGCATATCCCACAAAAAGTTGATATCCCTACGGCACCTATCTTTATTTTATTTTTCTTGAGCAATACATGCAGGTACGCTTTTCTGTGGCATCTATGCAGCCATAGCACCGTTAAGCTTGTTACCGGCAGCGATACGCTTTTCCAAATCCATTTCGTATCTTTAATTTCTACTAAAGATACTTTCCAGATATACCACCTCAATCACCTGTTCTAAAATCTTTCTATTTACCCTAATCTTGTATTTCGATTCTTTATCATTTCCCTCAAATACCACAGGTTTATATAGGCTTCTTTCAGCATGGTAACTCGCATTCCCATGATGCATTTAGCAGATAGCGATGACGCCGTCATATCTGAGCACAACGCACATTAAACTGTCAAAAAAACAAATTTCACTCCCATGTGACTTTCTTTCACTCCTTTAAGACAGGTATAAATACATATTGGACAGCCAAAATAACATGACGCAACCCTGCCAACCCATAATCATACTTAACATTTTAGAAAAAACGTATAAAAATTTTTTGAACGCAGCGGGATTCGAACCTGCGCCTCTTGGATACCGTCCAAGAGGCGGGAGTTCGAATCCCGCTGCGTTCAAAATTTTTATACGTTTTTTCTAAAATGTTTTCTAATCCTAAGTGTGGAATAACACTTTAAAAATAGTAAATATAATCATACTAAAATTATTTTTATTTTCCCGCTCTGATTCTGCATAATGAAATTCTGCAAATCTGTAGAACTCAATGTTCAATCGCGCAATTTGCAAGGTCTTGATTTTCACCGGAAAGTAAAAGATGGAATGTTTTAACATCAAGTTATTTTTAACTATCCTGATAAGCAGGAGAAACGTGATGCTGAATAAATATTTGGTATATATTCTATTACAGATTATGGTGACATGTCCGGACAGCCGGTTATTAGACAGCTTGGTAGAAGCTCGACACTTGCTAGCGGTAGTGTCTCGCGGTCTCAACGAGTATATGGAATTGAAACGAGTTAGATTCCCGAGGTTCTTCTTCTTGAGTGATGATGAATTATTGGAGATATTATCTCAATCCAGAAATCCTAGGGCTGTACAACCTCATCTGAGGAAATGCTTTGAAAATATTGCTAAGGTATGTTATTTACTCGCTTATTATAAAAACAAGAGTCCTGCGTTGAGTTTCACCATTTGACTCTACTCCAGTATATAGATATTAGGTTCTCTACTTGTCCCTACTATGCAAGAAAAAACATAAAGCTGAAATGTCATAGTTTTTTTTTATTCACACTTTTTTAAGACGCAGGGTAAAAGCCATAACGTAATAGGAAAAAAAACGAAGATACAAATATGATGGACATTTCATAAAATAACAATAATTTCATTAACGTAATGAAGAATTGTATTTTTATCTTTTTTACACATCTAGTCCTATCTAGCTATTATGAGATGAAATGCACAGAGATATACACGTCTTTACCTTCATGCTTATTTAGTATTAGTGGCTTGTTGGTCTATTAAATTTCATAAAACACGCCGATATTTGAACTAATCTAAATTATCTGTTTTTTGGACTTCATAGTATTGCCATATATTGGAATCAGAATATTTCTGTTTTAACAATAAAAAACTAGTGTGTGAGTATATATTGCACTGTAATTCTCCTTCATTTGCTTTCCTCACCTTAGCAACGTTTAAATCACTTTGTATAAATATGTACGAAAGCGAATTCAAAACATATATAAATATGTTTTGAATTCGCCTTTTACGAGGGTTTCATGGTACAATGGGGCAACGCCTGAATGTAAACACGGTTGGTTATGGGTTCTATTCCTACTAGGAGAAAGATTATGACAACACTGTAAGTCAAAACGCGGCCTTGAGCTCATAACTTTATAAATATATCTGCAATGCGTCATTTATATGCAGAAGAATTGCATTTCACTTTTTTCTAAATGGGTCCAATATCAAAACTCTTCAAAATTATTCCTTCACGTATTACATTAGGAATATGTATATATAACATTTTATACGATAATATTTTTAAGATCTTTGATTTTCGCGATTTTTATACATTTTAAATGAAACTATTTTAACCGGATTAATTGCGTATATTTTGGTATTTTACATTTTACAGTAGTCCGTGGTCACAGGTAGTCTAACTTTTTTACATTTTACATTTTACAGTATTCCGTGGTCACAGGTAGTCTACCTGTGACCACGGACTACTGTAAAGTGTAAAATACCAAAATATACGCGATTAATCCGGTTAAAATAGTTTCATTTAAAAAAGTAATATTTTTGTTTTGTTTAAGGTAACATTCGAGCCGGACTTGAAAATAACAGAAATGCACTCAAGCGAAGGTGAAATTGTCGAATTGAAGTACAAATTCTATCCGAGCTCCAATGTAGAACAGTGGCTGTTACTGCTGGAAGATACTATGAGGCATTCTAGTTAGTATTAAGTAATAGAAGTGGAAACATACCGGTTGTGGGTTTAAATCTCGAAATGAACATAAAATATTATGAAGACGATATCACGAGTCTACTTAAAAGCAAGCCTTAGAGAACTGAGAAGCCGGTCGTGGTGCAGTAGCATAGCGTCTGACTGTCAACGCAATCGGTTGTGGGTTCGATTCTCACTGGGAATGATTGTATTTAAATTATTTCTCATTTCCTCGCTATGATAAAACAAAGCGCGGCATTGAGTTCAACCACTCAACGCGCAATGTATCGAATTCGGCGAAAACCGGTAAACGAAGTGTCTTGACACTAGGTACTTAGTGCCTACCGTGCTATGCAGTATACATTTACTAATTAGCTTTAATATTAAACACGTATATCAATTAATAGAAAGTTTTTTTTATATGATAATTGTGTACTATTTTTTATACATAAGCATAAATACATATATTATTTTTCAATATAAATCAAGCGTCTATAACTCCACAGTACGCCTAACATTGGTAGCATCCATGGAGGAATTATGGACGCTCCCACGTGCTCAGTGGGTGTTGCGTTGGCCCGGCCAGGTAGTGATAGCGGGTTCACAAACAGCTTGGACAGCTGGAGTGGAACAGGCCATAGCTGATTACAAAATGGATTTGTACTTTGATGAAATGCTGCAACAAGTTGGTCGTTTATAAATAAGTAACATAATTTAAAGTCTTAAAATGTCTACATTTATTGCTGCGTTAAGCTCCGTCACTGTACATCTATACACTACAGGCGCACGTACTGTTCGAATACTAAACTTATGAATTCTTTAATAATAATTAAAAGTATATATGCCTTGCAGTGAGACAGCGTCTGATTATAAACACGACCGGTGGTTGTGGGTTTGATCCCCACCCGGGGGAGTTATTATATTTAAAATTATATTTATTTCTTCGCTCTAGTAAGACAAAGCGAGCCGTTGAGTTCAACCACTCAACATGCAATGCCTCGAATCGGTGAAAGCGGTAAAGCGATTGGAAAACGAAGAACAGAGTATCTTGACACCAGATACTAGACTGTCTAACCTGCTTTATATATATATATATATATATATATATATATATATATATATATATAAACGTATAGTGTGAAGACACAAGACAAAACTAAACTTATAAAGCGTGAAGCCGAATAATTATAAGCATTATATTTTCTCTGAGCTTGAGAAAAGAAATATTGTTTAATATAAAAACATTTTTTATTATACAGCTGGATAGTTTGCGTGCGCTAGTCAAAGGGGAATTGACATTCTTCCAAAGAGAGGTCCTTTGTGCTTTAATAGTAATTGAAGTTCACGCTAGAGACGTCACGAAGACTCTTCTTGATGAGAACGTGAAAAATGTTAGCGATTTTCAGTGGATATGCCAGTTGAGGTAATAATTTTATATTGTTTAATATCCATGGAATTCAAAGGAGTGATTATGTTTAAATTATTTTCTTATATTCTAACCGGCAAGGCAAAGCGCGACGTTCAACACTCAACACGCAATGTGTGTAATTGGGAGTGAAAAGTAAAGATTAGGTTATCATTGCTTACATTGGTTATTTCAAATTCACGTATACGTGTCACATATTCAATATCTAATTGTGCAAAAATAATTTAAATTTTAGAATAATTCCTTGATCAAAGTGTTTATTTTAAAAGTATTATTCATATATTTAGATGGGAAAAAATGAAAATGCAAAAATGATAATAGTATGATAAGAGCCTCTTAAAATATATCTAAGAGTTGATTATAGAAAAATTCAATTTTTTTTTTATACCATTCAAAGTGACTTAGGTTATTTCTTCTATACGCCAAATATATAATATGGCCAACGTCTGAATGTAAACCTGTTGTGGATTTGATTCCCAGTCATGGGAATGATTTTTTTTTTATATTTCATCGCTCTAGCAAGACAAAGTGCAGCGTTGAATTCCGCCAATCAACACGCTATGTCCCAAATTCTACAAAAAGCGGAGTACAGAGTGTTTTGACATAAGGCACTTTCTGTCTACCCTGCTATGCGGTATTACAGTGTGAAGCTATACGCGATGGAAGTAACTAAGAGTCAATATCATCTATATCTATCAACTATTTCTATGACGAAACCAAAAATCAACAAACTTGAAGCATTAACTCAATATATCATTCTATTAAAGATATTATCAAATAATAAAAGACATGATCCCGCTGGAGGAAGATGAATCACCAGAAATATATCAAGATGAGGAACGTTTGGACACCTCGTTATATTATCGACAGTTCAGCCAGAATTATTGCGACGTGCGCGCGTTGAATTCAGTGTTTACTTACCAAAACGAGTACTTGGGGAATAGGTGCGTACTGAACTGCGTGTGTGATTATTGTAATTGGTTTAGGATTTTATTTTGTTTTTTGTGTTTTAAATAATTGTGTGACCTTTAGTGTGGTAATATAAAATTTCGATTTTGATGTCAAATTTATACTTTTTAATTTATAAATATTTAAAAAAAAGAAAATAGTGTAAACGGTAAAGTATTTCCGGCATAGCATGTTGCCAGAACGAGGAAGTGAAAATAATTTATATGTAATCACTTTCCCGAGTGGGAATCGAACCCAACCGATAGCGTTTCTCGACAGACGCTGTCACACTGCACCACTAACGGCCACAAAAGTCAGTAAACTTATGATTTTAACGTCAAATTAGTAAATAATTTTTAATTTTAGGTGCCATGAAACAAAAAAATTATCACGTTTTTGAAAGGTCTATCAATCAAAAAAATTAAACGATTTTCATATTATTTTTATTTTTCCTAAGTTGCTAACTAAATACTTATATTTTTCCACTCTGTGTCTTGAGAAGAACAGATTTATCATTCAAGACGACGTGGGTTTACAAGGACGTTTCTTACCTTCTAACTAAATTATATCTTATACAGAGGCTATCATGGTGCAGTGACACAACGTCAGATGTGTCGAGACGCGTGTAAACGCGATTGGTTGTGTGTTTGATTCCCATTCGGAGGAAATGATACATTTGAATTTATATTAATTTCTCCGCTCTGATAAAACAAAATACAGCATTGTATTCCCTTCCACTTTACACGCATTGTCTCGATTTCAAACGAAAAGCAGTCAAAGGAGTGTCTTGACACTAGGTTGTCTCTGACTACCCTGCCGTGCGGGATAAAGCGTGAAGCTACATTTCGAACACGGAATATAAGCTGGATTTATACTTTAATGTTCAATAATTCCAACAGCGGTCGTCTGGTAATAACTCCGCTGACCGACCGTTGCTATTTAACGCTAATGTGTGCTATGCATTTGAAATTTGGTGGAGCGCCCGCGGGACCGGCCGGGACCGGCAAAACTGAAACTACTAAGGTATTTGCTTTAGCGTATTTAGTATATTATTATACGAATATATTTATGTATGGTTAAATTTAAAGACTGATCAGAACGATCAAATCGCGCCAGTGTTTCCATATCGATATGATTTACATACCATTAAAAAGCGCGTTTACATCTACCTCAAAGACCAGCAACTTACTTGCATTTCCTCTGATGTGCTACGCGGGATCGTGGGCTGCGGAGATCACTTACCATCGACCCGAATGCTCGTTTATATTGTCTTTTTTCGGAAAAAAGACAAGCCCTAATAATGAGCATGTTTCAAATTAACTGTAACGATGAATTGTTAAAAAAATTATGGCTAATTTTTTTAAATGTTCCTATTAATAGGTAAGGTACTTATTTTTTTCTTATATTTATTATTTATTATCAATAAATAAAAATACTTGGTATATTTACCAAAATATTTTTTTTTTCAAATTTATGTCTGTATGTTAGTTTCGACTAATCTCTGGAATGGCTGGTCCGATTTTGACAGGACTTGTACTGGCAAATAACTTATAGAAAAAGGAATACTTAAATTTTTAAATCAAAACACTATGTTGCTGAATAATTTGTATGCAAAAAGAGCAACATTTAAGTAGAGGCCGGTCGTGGCGCAGTAGGACAGCGTCTGTCTGTAAATGCGATCGGTCGTGGATTCGATCCCCACTCGAGGGAGTGATTATATTTAAATTATTTTCATTTCCTCATTCTGGTAAAGACAAAGTGCGGCATTGAATTCCACGACTCAACACGCGACATGTGTCGAATTCGGTGGAAAGCGAAGTACGGAATGTCTTGACACTAGATACTTTGAAGCTAAGAACAAAAAGACACATTTATATTTACATATAATTCACATAATTATTAAGTAGTGAGTCACGAGCCAGAAAATATGATTCGAAAATTCGATTATATAGGCATATAGACATCGTTTGAGAATATATTTTATAAGTACCTTCCAAGTAATAAATTTAAAAAATTGCCAATTAATAAATATATTCGAATTCATTTTTAAGATAAGTTTCATGTATTTTTTCCATATCATTACAGGATCTTGCTAAAGCGTTAGCAGTTCAATGTGTCGTATTCAACTGTTCAGATCAACTTGACTTCATGGCTATGGGAAAGTTCTTTAAAGGACTTGCTGCGTTAGTAGTGTTCTTATGATTTATTTGTCATTATAGCTGATAACTGAGTGTCGTGATACTAATTTCTCTGATGTTCGGAGGTTTACGTAGAATTGAGTACACCACTATGTCTAACTTAGAAAAATTTCACGCCTTTATCCCGCATAGCAGGATATACTGGATTTACCTAGTGTTAACACAGAATTTGAGACATTACATGTTGAGTGGCGGAACTCAACGTCACGTTACATCTTACCAGAGCGAGGAAATAAAAATAATTTAAATATAATCATTCCCCCGAGTAGAATTCGGACCCACAACTGATAGAGCTTACAGTCAGACACTGACACTCTACGTTCAGTTGGAGAAGGCGAAAGAAATAATTTCAGATTTGAACATTCTGCTCAGATCAATAATATTTGTACATTAAGCGCATAGTAATGTTAAATTATAAAATTTTATGTGTATTACATAAAAAATTACTATTGTGTATAATTTATTGAAAAATAGTAATAAATTACAAAAAACCCCAAAAAGTATGACAATTGTGCTATTTTTTATAAATGTAGGTCTGGCGCGTGGGCGTGTTTTGATGAATTCAACAGAATTGATATAGAAGTGTTGTCTGTGGTCGCTCAACAGGTTTAGAAAACTTATTTATATTTAGCTTTTGCATAGTTTTCTTTATTAAGACAATGAGCTGCGTTGAGTTCCGCCCTCTCTCTCTCTCGATTAAATATCTCTGAAATGTAGATTTTTTTAGCTTCACCGGAATTAGTGTCGAGACACTCCGCACTCCGCTTTTCGCCGAAATTTAAGAAATTCCGTGTTGAGTGGCGGGATTGTGTGGCGGTAGTGAATTTAAATTTATACAATCCTACGAGCAGAAATCGAACCCACAACTGGTCGCTTTTACAGCAGTCGACTCTGTTCCAATGCGCCACGACCAACCACAAAAAAAAACAAGTTTTTTTTACGTTTTCCAATATTTTGTTCTTATTCAAAGTGTAAATAAAACGATACGCGATAAAATGTCACTTGAACAAATATTTCAATATAAATATAAACGACTGATTTTTGAAATATTCATTTTCACATAAGCACAATGAACGGCAAATATAAATATTTTATAATATGTTTCGATTTTAATTTAAATTTGCAAATAATAGTAGCAAGTGGAAACCACCGTGGCGCAGTGAGACTGATCACACACAACTGGTCGTGGGTGCGAATCCCACTTGAGTAAATTGTTTTTTTTTTTTGAGTTTTGAAAAGTCAAACCGCAGGGTTGATCGTCGATTTCACTCCACACGAAGTGTCTTGACACCAGGTTCCACAGACAGCCCTGCTATGCTGAATAACAGTTTATTCAATTCTATGTTTTTAGGTTGTAACGATACAAAAAGCTCAATTAGCACATCAAGAGAGATTTTGGTTTGAGGGATGTGATTTGCCGCTGAAAGCTTCGTGCTCTGTATTCATTACGATGAATCCCGGATATGCGGGTATTTAACGAGCTTTAAGTATATAGTTTATATGGCTCTTTGAAAGTTTAGTCTCTTCATATGTAACACTTTATAATTACCATTTAATTTGACATCTTTCCCTCATTTTGCTTAATGTAGGGTAGATAGATATAATTTAAGAATATTGTCATTTATTTTTTTGTTTGTCTCTTTAGAATATAGCCTGATCCAATATATCACTTTATAGTGGAAGTTCGATATTTCTTAAACAATTCAATTGCTGGTCGTGGCATAGAGGGACAGCGTTTGACTATAAACGCGATCGGTTGTGGGTTCGATCCGCACTCGGAGGAGTGATAATATTTAAAAAATATTTTCACTTCCTCGCTCTGGCAAGGCAAAGTGCGGCGTTGTGTTCCACCACTCACCACGCAATGTCTTAAATTCGGTGGAAAGTGACTCTAGGTACTTTCTGTCTACCCTGCTATGCGGGATAAAAGCGTGATGCTAAAAAAAATCAATTGCTTAAGATTTATAAGACGCATAGAGATCTTAGTGTCTGTGTATTCCCTAAGAGAGTCCAGGATTTATAATTTGTGGCCTCATGTAGTTCCTAACCTAAAATTTACTTAATTTATTTTTCACATTTATCATTTATTATGAAAACCTTATCTGTTCCATATAACCTTAACGCGAATGCTTTCCTTTATCTCTATCCTTAAAAATGTGTTGAGTTTTCTATATATATATTCGAATAATAAATTCTACTAGATAAAATTGGTAGAAATAGTTTTATTTAAATCCTCAATTACAGTGAGCATCTTTACCCTTTATTCCGTATAGCAGGATAGTCGGAGACAACCTAGTGTCAAGTCAATCTTTAGATTGATTGCCGCCCAAAATTTAGTATTTCCATGACTACGTCTGACTGTAAACGCGTTTGAGTGTGAGTTCGATTCCCACTCGGAGTAATATTTATATTTTAATATCTTTTAGTTTACATTAATTTTTCGGCTCTGCTAAGAGTGCACTTTGCACAGGGTTGAGTTCACCACGCAACGCGCAATGTCTCGATTTAGGGTGAAAGGCAGTTAACGGAGTGTCTTGTGAACACTAGATTGTCTCGATTACCCTCCTATATGGGATAGATATTTATAGTTAGGTAATTATAATTTAATTAGATTAGTGTTCTTTAGTTACTAAAGGACAACTATCTTATTCAATGAGACGTCTAAAATATATAAATATATTTAATAATACATATTCCATTGAAATATGGTAAAGGAATAAAGCCGTTTCACTCAGAAATACCTGTCAGCATGGATGAATACGTCATAATAAATAAAGCTATATCTATTTTGAATTTCAACTTGATCTGTACAGTGATTTGCGTGGCTGAAGCGTTGATTGATGATTTTTTTTTTATAATTTATTTTTTTTATAATATATTTTCACGCTTCTAAGCCGTAGTTGCACAGTGGGAGAAATTGTCTGTTTAAATCTAAACAAGGTTGAGGCTCGAATTCCTATTGGGGGAAATTAATATATTTAATCCACATTACATTGTCTCCTGACATGTAACTTGCCTATACCCTGTAAAAGTTAGCTTGATTTTTTTGACACACGGGATACTCATATATATTTTTAATATTTTTACAATTTTTAAAATCATTTATTTAAGAAAATAATATATTCATCATTGCAATGTTATGTCGGTCAGAATATTTTACAATTTTCAAAATGATTAAGTTAATTTGTACAGAGTATAAACACAGGGTGTTATATAAAAACTCAGTAAGCAATTTTAAATCTCCAAAGACAAAGTTTCAACATGGAGAGCTTTTCAATCTTTATGTATGTATACAAAACTTGGTTAATTTTACAGGTCGCACGGAACTCCCAGACAATTTAAAAGCTCTGTTCCGACCAATCGCAATGATGGTGCCAGATTACGCGTTGATCGCTGAAATATCTTTGTTCTCCTACGGTTTTTATGAAGCAAAAATACTGGCTGGCAAAATTACAACCACGTTTAGATTAAGCTCGGAGCAACTGTCGTCACAAGTAAGTCCGTATAAGACGGACGCTTTAAAGCTTTGCTATATTTGGTCTTAGTGATAATTAAAATAAATTGAACAGCTTTTTTGCGTGAAAACAAATAAATGTAATGTCAAAATTCAATTTAGGTAAATATTTAAGGTTTTTCTAATCTGGTTTTCGAAATAGGCGGCGTCGGGTTCCGCAAGCCAACACACATTGATTTTTCGCTAGTTGATAAAGATAAAAAAAATCATATGGTGCTTTATTATTGCAGGCAAAATTTACTAAACAGTAAAAAAATATTTGATAACATGTATATTTCTATAACCTTGTTTTTCAATCCACGATTTGGAAATATAGATTTTAAACACCACAATTTGATTGGCCGCAATAATATTATACTGAAAATAATACACAATAATATCATACTTTCAGCCGAATTCGAGACATTGCGTGTTGAGTAGTGGAACTGAACGCCACGATTTGTCTTGCTAGAGCGAGGAAGTAAAAATAATTTGAATATAATAACTCCCCCGAGTGGGACTCGAACCCACAACCGGTAGCGTTTACAATCAGACGCTGTCCCATTGCGGTCATTAATAATTACTTATATAATAACATGTGAAATGTAAATAAATCAGGAACATTATGATTTCGGCATGAGAGCGGTCAAAACGGTTATTCTAGTGGCGGGCAACTTGATAAGACAAATGCCTGATGGTGATGAGCGTCAGATAGTGTTAAGGGCTTTACGTGACGTTAACGTGCCCAAGTTCTTGGCTGACGATCTTGTGCTATTTAACGGTTGGTATAATTATATTCCAGTATAGAATGTTAAAAACGATCGACGTGGATTCGATTCCCACTCAAGGGAATTTTTATGTTTTAATATTTGTTATTTCGTTGGTACATTTTTCGAAATGGGGAAAAAAATATTTTATACGTAAAGACAGTGATTACTACCCTTTTTGTAATACATTATTTAGTTCAACGATGGTGAATTTGCTTTGAAAAGTTAATTATTTTCTGGAACGCATGGGCAATGCTAGAGTATGTTTATTTATTTGCAATATGTTAGTTCTTATGGAAATTGGATATTGGAGTTATTTAATACTACTCTGATATTTTAAACCTATTTCCAAAATTACTTTGACTAAATACGATAGTATCCTTCTCAAAGCTATCAGCTTCAAAACCCGGAATTCGGAACAAAAACTTGGCTCGCAACTTCGTTTGAATATTAAAAGATTATTGTCACATTTAATTATTTACTTGGATATCGTATTTTAAAATTTAGTTTTAACTTGGCCATGGATATCTATGACTGAAACAAAATTAGTTTAACAAGCCATTCCATTAACAGTCTAGCTTCGTTCAAATATTGCTTTGAGTGATACTAATAATAATAATAATAATAATTTAAGGCCGGTCGTGGCGCAGTAGGATAGGGTCTGACTGTAAACGCGATCGGTCCTGGCTTCGATTCCCGTTCGGGGGAGTGATTATATTTAGATTATTATCACTTCCTCGCTCTGGTAAGTAAGACAAAGTGCGGCGTTGAGTTCCATCACTCAACACGCAATGTCTCAAATTCAACAGAAATCGAAGTACGGAGTATCTTGATAATAGTTGCTATACCAAAGTATACCCTGCTATCCAGGAGTCTTTAGTGTGAAGCTAAAAAAATATATATTTATAACTTTTGGATTCAAATGTGTAAATTTTAATTATAACAATGTATCCTCAAGTATTGGAACGTTAATTCAGTATACATTTAACATATTATAAATTTAAAATATAAATGATTATAAATATTGAAGTAAATCAATCAAATCAGAAATATATAAATGAAGCTATATTAAATGAATCGCCTGGCTGATCATCAACCAGATACTGTCTTAATTTCTCTCCTGCATATCAATATTATGGTAACTAATATATTATTTCTCTATTAGGTATAATATCTGATCTATTTCCAAGAGTGGAGATCCCTATCGTGGACTACGGTATCATGGAGCAATCCATCAGGAATGTCCTCGTTAAGAGGGGATATGATGATTTATATAGTGAGTACATTAATTCATATTGAAGTCTTATTATTTTATTCTTATATTTTTTTCATGAGTTTGATGACCTTCTTGTATTATTTATGAAGTATCGTATCTATCAATATAAGAAAATCTTGCAACGATATATATATATATATATATATATATATATATATATATATATATATATATATATATATATATATATATATATATATATATATATATATATATATATATATATATATATATATATATATGTAGATATATGTGTCAAGGCACTTCCGTACTTCGCTTTCCACCGAATTCGCGACACTGCGTATTGAGTGGTGGAACTCAACGCCGCATTTTGTGAACGAGTTATCCTGAGCGAGGAAGTGAAAATAAATTAAAAATAATTATACCACTAATTGGAGATCAAACCTACAACCGATCGCGTTTATAGTCAGACGCCGTCCTACTTCGCCACGACCGGCCTCAAGTAAACATGTAAGCTTATCGGGACTAAAAATGACACTAGTTTAAATATAATAATTAATTCTTTATAATTTCAGCATTTATATTCAAAATTATACAACTATACGAAACTACTGTAGTACGTCACGGGTTGATGTTAGTGGGACCGGCTGGTGTTGGGAAGACGAAGGTGATTTTAATATATTATTTATTGCTTTTACAAATAAATAAGATATATATATATATATATATATATATATATATATATATATATATATATATATATGTATATGTATATATATTTATCAGAAAAAGTTTTGTACACAAAAGTAGATTTATGTCTTGAAGAGATCTCTTACAGTCAACCCGTGGAAGTGGATGAGTGCCATACATACAGGATTATAAATATAGATTAATAGCATGTATATGAACATATATACATACATGTATAAAAAATCCATATATAACTATATAGATAACATATTTTTTATTTATTATCATTTTCATATTTAAATGTATGACTGATAAATATAATTTGTCGCAGAATTATTTTTTTTTACATAATTAAAATTAAAATTGTATTTTAAATAATTCATGATAAGTATTGTTAAAAAATAATAAAAAGGGCCATTTCTTTTGGTCTTTGAAAATTTATCTTCAAGTGTTTGCGGTGGAAAAATTAAAATTAACAATGAGGGATTTTAAGCTTAGAAATCTATCTAATATGATACAATTATAGTACAGTGTTGATTTAAATTTGTTATAAAACGTTTATTACATTCTAGTGCTACGAAATCTTGCGAGACGCTCTGACGGCTATCAAAGGGAAGTTAGCTCCGGATGGATTTCCTTTCACACCAGTGCATACGTTTGTTGTCAATCCCAAATCGATTACTATGGGACAATTGTACGGAGAATTTGACTTACAAACGCATGAGTGGTTAGTTTATAATGCCTTAAGGTCCTCTACCATAAAAATGAAAGTTGAAATTTTAATTTTTATTATGTCTGTTTTTTTTTAGAAGAATCAGTAGCTATAGTTTTATTTTGTTACTATCGTGTTGTGGGTTCGATTCTCGTTCGGGGGAATATTTAAAATGTAATTTCAATTGTCCTCTCTGGTAAGACAAAACACAGCGTTGTGTACGCCACTGAACTATCAATGATCCAATTTCGGGTGGAAAATAGTCAACGAATTAACTCGACACTAGGCTACTTCTGATAACCCTGCTATGTAGGACAAAGTTAGAAGTTGATTTAAGGTTTTTTTTAGTATATTTATACATGAAAGTAAGATAATTAGCATTTATGTACCTCTTAAATTACTGATTCAGCCCATCTGAATTACTTCACGATTTACCCTTTGTCCCGCAAAGCAGGTTAATCGGAGATAACCTAGTGTCAAAACATTGCATGTTAAGTGGCGAACTCAACGCCATAAGAGACAGGTATAAGGTACAGTCTTACCAGAACAGCAAAAAGAAAATGAATTTCACACCATCTGTCTCAGTGGAAATTGAACCCACAACCAAACGTTTTTACAGTACTCTGCACCACTTTGCCACAATGGTATTTATTTTATATTTTATATATGTATTTTAAGTTGTTTTTTTTTTCTTATTTAGGACTGACGGTATTCTATCCAGCTTAGTGCGAGCGGGAATAGCGGTAGAGGATACCGACAGGCGTTGGTACATATTTGATGGGCCCGTTGATGCTGTGTGGATTGAGAATATGAATACTGTTAGTAAATCTTTTGTGAATACTTTGTATTCGTATGACATATTTATATGTTTTAAATGAAACTATTTTAACCGGATTAATCGCATATATTTTGGTATTCGAAAATACATTTTGGACACCTGACGTTTCGAACACTTTACAGTAGTCCGTGATCACAGGTAGACTGTAAAGTGTTACCAAAATATACGCGATTAATCCGGTTAAAATAGTTTCATTTAAAATGTATAAAAATCGCGAAAATCAAAGATCTTATCATATTTATGTTATTTTTATAATTTTTAGTATGAAAATTGGTAATTTATCATTGTTTTTCTCTGTGTCTTTTACTTAAGTTATATTTTAATTATTTTTTTTAAATAATTTAATCTGGAATAAAAAAAATTAAAAATACATGTTTTTTTCAACTTGAGTACTTTTAAATCTTTTCATAAATAAAATCTACCTACCTACCATAGTAGGGTAGACAAAAACAACCTAGTGTCAAGACACTTCGTACTTCGCTTTCCACCTAATTTGAGACATTGCGTGTTGAATGGTGGAACTCAACGCCAAAGTTTGTCTTATCAGAGCAAGGAACTGAAAATAATTTAAATATAATCACTTAGACGCTGTCCCACTACGCCACGACCGGCCTTAAATGTTTTCACATTGTCAATATATCCTTAGATCCGTTTTAAAACACATTGCGTTGGCAAAGTATATGTCAAACATGTTTGTAATATATACATTATAAATTATTTATTACTTCAACATTTCTTTCTTTAACATAAATCACAATGATTTTTTCAACCGCACCCTTAGTATATTCAGACACAATCTATTGTCAAGACCACACCGTTGACTCCTTTCCGGCCGACATCAACGCAACGCGTGTTGAGTGGCAAGCCAACGCCGCGCTTTGCACATCCATGGTAAAGGGAAATGAAAATCAATTATAATTATAATTACTCCACCGAGTAGGAATTGAACTCAATACTAACCACGTTTACCATCAAACACCACTGTGCTAAGATGACATCTAACAAAGATTTTTTCTCATGCCTTAATTCATATAAAACACAAAAAGCTAAAACTAAATTTGATAAATTCTAGGTATTAGATGATAATAAAAAGCTATGTCTATCCAGTGGTGAGATAATGAAACTAACAGATAGACAAAGAATGATATTTGAAGTGGCGGACCTCGCAGTGGCGTCCCCAGCCACAGTGTCAAGATGCGGTATGGTGTACTTAGACACGCAAGTGGTCGGCCTGCAACCGCTCGTTAACGCTTGGATGAAAAGCAATTTACCATCGGTATTGGAAATCTTTATCTATTAGATTAGATTATATTTTACAAGATATTATTTGAATATTTTAATGTTATCATTAAAATTAATTAGACTTTTTTTCGAGCCCACGCTTTTATTCCGCATAGCAGGAAGTATCTAGTGTCAAGACACTCCGTACTCCACTTTCCGTCGTATTGGGCTTATTGCGTGTTGAGTGTGGCGGAAATCCACGCCGTTTTGTCTTACCAGAGCGAGGAAATGTCAATAACTAAAAATATAATCATTTCCTCGAGTGGAAATCGAAGTCATAACTGATCGCGCTTACAGTCAGAAACTGTCCCACTGCTGTATAGTGGATCATATATAAATATATATATATATATATATATATATATATATATATATATATATATATATATATAACTTTTATTGTTATGTAGCTTCACGCTTTAACCCGGAATAGTAGGGTGGATAGAAGGTACATAGTGTCCGAGAAACTCTCCGTGTACTCAATGCTGCACTGTAAAAATCCTATTCTTTTCAAATATTTCAGATCGCTGATAGCATCCGAAAGCAACTACCAAAACTAATCGAGGCCTATCTATATCCAACTCTCACTCTTTTACGTGCAAAGTTAACTGAAATAGTCGCGTCAATAGATTCCGCTTTGGTGCTGAAATTCTTGGAACTCCTGGACTATAGGTTAAGACCACTCACCGGTAAAGATGATAGACCTCCGCCTGCTCCTCCGTTCCTGGCTATGATGCGTTAGTTACTTTAAACTATTCTGTAATTGTGTAATGTACAGTCGAAACTATTTAATATAGTAAGTTGAAATTTGAAATGTAATTTATGTAAAGAACAAGGGTGAGCACTAAAACAAGATTTTCCAAAATTTCTTCGGGAACAGAAGAAAACGATATACACTTTTTACATTAAAGTAAAGTAATGTCCACGCAAACAAAGCTACGGTTCACAATTCGTTCTAATTTTTTTTTGATTTAGCCTAAAGAATTTTTTTGTTTTTTAAAACCGAATAAAAATAACTTGAAAATTTCACAAGTAAGATTTTTTTAATTATATCATGGAGTAAGCACACCATTAACACAATTTTCCATGAAATATAAACTCGCGCTTGTATCCCCATGGTTCAATAAATTTAAACGCTTATATTCAGTGTTTGCTGACTTGACTGATTGACCATCTGCTTGTATATCATTCCATCCCCATTACTATGTTAATATGCTGAGTACTTACATTTTAACCTAAAATCGAGACATTTTGTTAAGATACTAAGTCCATCAATAATATATTAACTTAAACAGCCAAGCTAGCACCGTGTTGGGTGATATGGTCAGTAATATGGTCAGTTGGAGCGACCTGTGATCACAATGGAAGAGCCATGTTTTCAACTTTTATGAGAGAACTGATGACGGAGAATGGAACGACACCGGCATTTCCAAAGGAAGGAAGAGTTTATGATTACACGTGTGTATGCTTTGCTATGCAAATAATGAACTAGTATAAGACACTTTGTTTTCCACCCTTTCTTTCATCTTTCCTTCCGGATTGAAGATTTTAGTAGCGTAATACAACGCCGTGAAATATGTTTTTAAAGCAAAATTTAAAAGCCTACTATTCAAGGAGTGTTCATATTTAAATTGTTACCCTGACGTGGCGTAATACAACGCCGTGAAATATGTTTCTAAAGCAAAATCAAACGCCTACTGTTCAAGGAGTGTTCATATTTAAATTATTACCATGACATAAACAGGCATTGCATGGAGAGAAAAGAAATAGAGTAAAAATTATATATATGTATATAATATAAAGTAAATAAGGCTTTTTTAAACAGATTACATGATGGCGGATTCACTGATCCCACAGAAGACGGTGAACCTGCAAATCCATTCTGGTACAACTGGATGCAAAACTTAGACGAGTATGAAGTAGATCCTGAGTGGCAATTTGCTGGTATGATATTATTTTATACGTACATTTTTCTAAGAACAATATTTATAATATTTATATTGAACATGTGCGAAACGGCAAAGAGATTGGCGGAGTCGATAATTCCATTTTTCGCTTTCTTCCTTAAGTAACTAAGCGAAAACATACAGCGTATTTCTTATTAATTCGATTATAATAAATATAAAAATTCTTTGAGATTCAGTTCTAGCGGCACCATTGTGAAACTTGTGATTTTCTTTACGTGGCGTGACGACGTAACAAACTTTTAAACACAAAATCTGAACGAAAATTACATTTTCCCATTCCTGAACGGAAAATTACATATTCTTATTTCTAGGAAGGAATTTCAGGAAATTCTCTGTTACTTGATCATTTCACTTCCCGAGACACCTGTATGTTAAATTTCAATTTTCTACGTCAAATAGTAGTTGTGCTTTGTCTGTTCCTTATTTAGTGAATACTAACGAAAGAAAGTTTTTAGATTTTACATATTTTATTTTAATATTTTTCAATAGTATGATAGAAGTTTTTTTTTTGTAGCTTCACGCTTTGATCCCGCATAGGATAGGCAGAAAGTACCTAATGTCAAGACACTCCGTACTTCGCTTTCCACCGAATTCGAGACATTGCGTGTTGGGTGGTGGAACTCAACGCCGCTCTTTGTCTTTACCAGAGCGAGGAAGTGAAAATAATTTAAATATGATCACTCCCCCCAGTGGGGATCGAACCCACAACCGATCGTGTTTACAGTCAGACGATGTAACACTGCGCCACGACCGGCCTATGATGGAAGTTAAGTTTTTTTTTTTATTTCCCCATAATATAGATATTGAAGTACCCACATTGGATAACGTTCGTTCTGCGGCTATCCTCGGTTACAAAATAAGTAATTACAACCATGTAATATGCGTCGGGCCGACCGGCACCGGGAAGACTGTTACGATATCATCTAAGCTGTCTAGAGGACTCCATAAGAAGTTTATTTGTGAATTTCTCGTGTTTTCCGCTAGAACGTCTGCCAATCAAACTCAGGTATATGTCCCACTCATCTATATAGTATATTAAATAAAAAAGGCCTAGGCAAATTAATAACTATACGTGTATAAACGATAGATATGGATTCGATACCTATATATATATATATATATATATATATATATATATATATATATAGTTTTTACATTTCCTCTGTCTGGAAGGAATTCATGTCATTTCAAAGCACAATGCTTTGAAATTATTTAAATAAGTGTTTTATCTCTTGGACCTCTGTCTAACCAGTAGGATTAACTAGCAAATTTTTGGTACATGTGGAAAACTTCATACATTGTATATATTTTTTTATCAAATAATAAAAAAAATCACGTCACTAAATATGTATTGTTTAATTTTCCACGTTTCTCTTATTTTTGTATATTTTATTTGGAACGCTTTTCTGTATCCAGAGCTATGTTTTTAACAACCAAGCCGAGGAAATATCCTTATATATGTAATTCCTAATTATAAAGGTACTCATGTGCTATTAAATCCTTCAATATGGCACGCGTATACCGAACTGCTGAAAATGAAAGCACCAATAAATCTTTAAATTATTGTCTAGCAAACTCAATATAAGTTTAGAAAAAAAAACAGATCTTCAATATATTTTTTTTTTCAATTTTTTTTTATAATATCTTATCAAAGTAGAAATTTTGACTATAATAATTTTTCGAAATAAGGAATTAGAAATAAGTTTTATAACATTTGTATTGAATAGGATGTAATAGACGGTAAGCTGGAAAGACGACGTCGCGGTGTCTTCGGCCCGCCGCCGACTAAGAGACTCGTGCTTTTCATAGACGATCTAAACATGCCCGCTTTGGAAGTGTACGGTGCTCAACCACCCATTGAGCTATTGAGGCAATTTATGGACTTTTCTGGTAATTTTATTATATTACTTATATATTAATACTTGAAGAAACATTTTTAAAAAGCGTTTTTTTTTTACGAAAGCTACGCGCTGATAATATTTTTGAAATAATTTATAGAAATTACATTCAATTGTTGGACATACTCGTAGTTAAGCCAACATGGTGGTAATGGTGGGTTCGATACCCACTCTGTGCAATAATCATAAGATTATTAAATATATTATATATTTATATGTATATATGTCCACGCTCAAGTTGATATCGCGGGTCATTGAATTTATGCTCAAAGAAAATATAATATATAATCATTAAGTCACTCTTTGTTTACCCTTGAAGCTTGAAGTTTTCTTTTTTTTTCTGCTTTGCTTTTATTCCGCATAGATAAGGTAGATACGCATTCCGCATACGCAAGGTAGATAGGAAGTACTAGTGTCAAGACACTTCGTACTTTGCTCAACTCAACGTTTTGTCTTACCAGAGCAAGGAAATGAGAATAATTTAAATATGTATATTATTATTCCTCCGAGTGGGAATCGAACTCGCAACCGATCGCGTTTACAGTCAGATGCTGTCCCGCTGTACCACGACCGGCCTGATTTTATTTTTATAAATTTAACTTTTTTTTTAATATAATTTTAAAATGATTTATTTTGTTTTTGCTTTAGGTTGGTACGACCGTACTAATATCGGCGAGTTTAAAACTTTGATAGATCTCTCTATAGTAGCGGCAATGGGACCGCCCGGTGGAGGACGGAACCCGGTCACAATGAGACTTATGAGACATTTCCATTACATATCTTTCACCGAAATGGAGTATAAAAGCAAGGTATAAAAACAACAACATTTAGTAAAATAAAAATTATTGTTTAAATAATTATTTTATTTATAGATTCGTTTGTTATATTAAAATAAACTCTTTTTACCGAATGCATGTGTATGTATACACGGTACATTTATCAAATATATATATATATATATATATATATATATATATATATATATATATTCCGGCCATCCTCTAGAATGGTTTAGATGAGACTTGCAACTAATAAAGAGTAAGTTAGGCTATTTTTTTGTTTAGAATTGTAAAATAAATTTCCAGGCATTTTAAATTCTACGCGGACAATGTTGCGGTCACAATTAGAATTAAATATAAATTTACCCTTGAATAGTTTTTACCTCCGTAAACATCGCCTTAGCTACTTCAACCTGTAATAATAATTGAAATATAATCCCGCGATGCACGGTACTCATGGACAACCTAATGTCAGGACTCAACCTAATGTTGAGAACTCAACGCTGCGCTTTGTCTCACCAGAGAAATGGGAATAATTTTTAAATGATAAATATATAAATAATTATAATAATTTATATAATAATTATATAATAATAATAATAATAATTTAAATTTATAGATAATTTTCCATTCCCTAAGTGGGAATTGAATCCACAACCAATCCTATTTACAGTCAGTCGCTATCCTTCGGTAAAAAATGGAACGTAAAACCAATAGATAATTTCCGTTTGCACCAAAAAATAAAAATAATAAAGCAACTATTTGCTCTTTTTAGCATTTGGTCTTCTTAAAATTAAACAGACAAATATACATAATGACTATTTTATATTAGGAAAAATAAATTAACGTAAATATTTTCAGCACGGCATTTTCAGTACAATTCTAAAATCTTGGACGCGTAACTTCAAAGATTTAACCATTAGGGAGGACGCGTTCCTGAAAAGCTCGATAGAAATATTTAGTTCATTGGTAGAGGAGCTTTTGCCAACGCCCACAAAGTCACATTACACGTTTAACCTTCGAGATTTGAGCAAAGTGTTTCAAGGTATCCTTATGATGGATCCTCTACACATGAAGGTTGGTTTTCATAATAAGATTTCGTGTTTTTAAGGTTCTTTGTGTTTTACTCATTTAAAAGAATTTGAAAGAAATTACTCGAGTATAACAAAATCGTTTTAAAAAAAATTTAATTAATTAATTATTATTTAAGCAAAAGTAACATTTTTTAATTATTAAATATTTAAATGTATCATAGTCGGATTTGAACTCACCCTCCTACACAATAAAAATCGTCCTAGCACACCAACCATTAAGGTATACGTTCTTATCTAGCTATGTTAAAATAAAAATTTTAGTGAAACACTTGTAAAAAGTTATTTTCATTACATATATATGTATAGACAACTAACTTACATATATCTACAAAGTATATATATGATATGGAATAGTCGAAGATGGAAGCTGTACATTACTTATATTATATAAATTTATGTTATATAAATACCTATACCTTTAGTAAAAAATATTTAATTAAATTTTAATCTACAAGGAAGAAGACGACGTCATAAGACTTTGGTACCACGAACACCAACGTGTATATCAAGATCGACTCGTCAATGATGAAGATCGGGTTTGGTTTGTTCAGTATGTTTATAGAAATTTGTTATTAACGGCTTTAAAACTGGCTTTTGCCTACTATTCCAGCGGAGATCATATTGACTTATTACGAGATTATCTTGGCTTTCGTTGTTTGAAAGAATAAAGCTATCGTATGGCTCTGTCTGTGTAATCAATCTTGAATCATTACACCAGTAATATCAAAATATTCCAAATATTTCTGATGATGAGATGATTCTGTTTACTTCTTTATATCGTGAACTACCTACCGGAAACTCAAATGAATTATTTAGGAGAGGCATAATACCCTCTAAAACTTTACGGTGCTCCTTCTTGTTGGCTTCTAACTAGGATATAGGAATTGCTCTATTTTTCCATAATCTCTTGCTACATGTTCTCTCTATGTAACTTTGTCAAGGTATTATTGTAGCTGCGCGCTTTATCACATTACAGATTAATCGGTAAGCATCAAGACACTCCGCTTGCGGATTTCATGTTGAGTAGCGGAACTTAACGTCGCGCTTTGTCTTTCTGAAAAGTGGTCAATTGCGATTGTAATGTAGTAAACGCGACTAGATTAGTTTTCTTTTTACCTTCCCATTACCAGATTGCTGAATAAAAAAATTCGTACGGAATTTAATAAGAAATCGGCTGATGTAATCGGTGGACGGTTGATGCTGTTCGGCGACTTCATGGATATCGGAGCTGATGATAAGAAATACATTGAAATAACTGATAAAGACGAGGTAAGAATTAATTTTCTATTCGTGTGTATTTAGTTAGGAAAAAAGCCTTTTCTTTACTTGAAAAAACAACTGGTTTTTGACCAAATTCCACATTTTTTTATTAAAATAATTTTTAGTCTGTTTTCATGGCAAAGGCAACCTTAAAATTTAATCTAAATCATTTTTTTTGTGCTCTCTTCATAAACTTCCTAAACAATTAGCTGATTTAATTCAATGTATTTATCTGTAACATACAGTTTTATTTATATAATAATATTGCTTATCAAATAAAAAACGGTTTTGGCGCAGTGGGACAGCGTCTGACTGTAAACACGATCGGTTTTGAGTTCGATACCCACTCGGGGGAGTGATTATATTTCAATTATTTTCACTTTCTCGCTCTTGTAAGACAAAATGCGGCGTTGGGTTCCACCACTCACTGTCTACGCACGCACTGTCTTGAATTCTGTGGAAAACGAAGTACGGAGTATCTTAACACTAGGTACTTTCTGTCTGCCTGTACCCTGCTATGCGAGATAAAAAGTGTGAACCAAAAACAAACGGAAAAGATTGTATGAATAACAAAATGTAATATACAAAACGTATTAAAGGAAGCTATCACGTATGTATGTACTACAGACACTAAAACAACGGAATAAACATGCGACAAGGTGTTGGAAGATTTCCAGCAAAAAAGAAAAACTGAAACAACACCATTGTTTATATTATTATTATGACAATAAGGCACTTTTGATATTGTAAATTTAATCAGAGAAAAGAGAATATAATGTTTTTTTTTTATTTTAAGCTTTTATTAGGCTTTCCGTGTTAGTTGATAAGGGTGTGTGAAATCTTCCTTGATTTGACCCAATTCCCAGTATTCAAATGACCTGAAATTTGGATTAGGACTTCAATTCTCATGACAATAATATAATCAAAATTGCTCATTATCTACATTAAATTTAGAAGAGATTGATGTGTCGATTATAAAATACCTTTATATAAATTACCTTTTAATAATATTTTATTTTTAATTATTTTTATTTTCTTAGTAGAGCGAAAAAATATCAGTCACTCCCTCTCAATTACATATTATTTATTTGATTTACAGTTGGACGAGATATTATCACATTATCTTAACGAATACAACTTGTCTACGACTGCACCATTGGATCTGGTGTTGTTTGAAGATGCTGTAGGTCACTTGTGTAGATTATCTCGTATTATGAGACAGCCCATGGCTAATGCTTTGCTACTGGGGATGGGTGGTTCTGGTGAGATAATGTATACTTAAATACATACTTAAATTCCTTCAAGATTAAATTCAGTTGACCTTCAAATAATTTTTAATTTTGTGGAAAGTCCTGTAAAAAGTGAAAAAGTTCTTGATATTTTGGAACGATTGGTGAATAAAACCACTGAAGTGTTTAGAAAAGCTTATATTTCCGGAATTATTATAAGTACTACTCTTTTACTGTACGTAAAGCCTTTATAAATTTTTTTTTGTAATAACGTTTGATTATAAATGCTAAAAACCAAAAACTAACTAACCCCCTTTTTATTATAAGCAAGTTGACAATAAAATAAGTATTCAAGTATAATAAAATTCAAACGTATAATCAAGGTTCAATATTTTCCGCTCATTCTTCACTTATTACTCAGTTAATTGGCAAACTCCAAATAATCGCTTTATCTTACCAAACCGCAATAATAAAAAACTACCAAGACCGGTCATGGCACAGTGGGACAACGTCTGATTACAAGCTCGATCGAGTAGCTTAAACGAGAAGGCAGACCCAAGCTAGGTCAGGAAGAACACAACCACCACTAAAGAACAGCAGCGTTTACTATATAAAAAAAAGTCAACCATTTACTTTTATTATACCAGGTCGTCAATCACTATCTCGGCTCGCAGCGAATATGGCTGAGTTACAATGTATGCAAATAGAAATAACTAAAGCCTACGGTGTCAGCGAGTGGCGCGACGATCTTAAGCAGACTATGATGAAAGCTGGCGCCGACAATCGCGGCATTGTTTTCCTGTTTTCTGATGCCCAAGTGGGTTAAATATATTTTATATAATTAAATTTTAAATTAATTTTTTATACGATATGTAATGTCTGCCTTTACTCTGATATTGTATTAAATTATAAAAATACAACTTTAATATTTGAAATGAGACTCTCGGGTCTCGCGGGTTTTTCAAAAAAATTAATAGTGATTATAAGTTTAATTTAACTTAAGTCATAATAAATACTTTACTTAGTATATACTTGACTTGGATGTCATGCGTAGCTGCAATATATTTGAAACATATTTCATGGATTTTTTAATATACCGGTTCTTCTTTGCCGTAAACGTTTGCCTTCATAATAAATGCTAACTGTAATCAGACCATGAACAGAATATGTACTTTGATCAAGAATTACGCTATGATTATAAAATTACCATAATTGTTCATAGGTTTTTGCCCAAAACAGAGACATGGTAGTTGAGGCGCGAAACACAACGCCGCGCTTTGTTTTAACAATGAAAACAATTTAAATATAAATCATTACACCGAGTTAGTTACTAAAGCTGTCCCAACCTCTACTATGTCACCATATTTTTTTAATTGTAGATCAAAATGGAATCGTTCCTCGAAGATCTCAACAATATATTAAGTTCTGGCGATGTACCAAACATATATGAGGCTGAGGATTTAGACACAATATACATGTCAGTACGTCACGCTGTAATGGAAATGAATTTAGCCGCGACCAAAACTAATCTGTTTGCGTGTTACCAGCGACGTGTTAGGAGTAACCTGCATATTGTTGTCGTTATGAGTCCTGTTGGTGAGGTTGGTAGTAATTTAGTTTCAAAAACAAAGTATTTAGCTATTTGTAGCTCAGTCATCTATTAATGATACTAGGTGAAAGTAAGGTGAAGGTAAGGTCATGTAAGGTCAAAAGCATGAGAACCCCCCGAAGGGCATTTATATTATGAAGACGTTAATGACAAGGCGAAAAGATTAACGCAGGGACCGTAGCGTTTGGTGTTCTCACTGTCCACCCCGTCCAGGATAAAGCATGAAGCTAGATAAGAGCTAATATTTTATGTTCTAATTTTTCGATTATTTTGAATAAGGCGTAAACGTTAAATATATAGAGAACTGCAAATTTTAAGTTCTAACTGAAGCTTTGTAGATAAATATAATCTAATAAAACAATCAGATACTGCTTCTTTTCCTAATACACTCTCTGTCGCCTATACTCTCTGTTACCTATACTCTCTGTTACCTATACTCTCTGTTACCTATACTCTCTGTTACCTATACTCTCTGTTACCGATACTCTCTGTTACCTATACGTCTCTGGTCCCTTATATACTACTATTTTTAGATCTTCCGTGCTCGTCTGCGTCAGTTTCCTTCGCTAGTAAACTGTTGTACAATAGATTGGTTTAGTGAGTGGCCTAAGTCAGCCTTGGAATCAGTTGCGAGACATTTTTTCAATAATATGTCTGAATTGCAAACCAATGATGAAGTTATCGAGTCTTTAGTGGTTAGTGTTTATTTTCTACTTTTTTTAACTTATACAATGTATATAAAATACTAGATTAAAAAATCTGGGAAAATAAAGTATTTTACACAAATGTTATATAAGAGAGACGGATAAAGAAAATATAATTTATTTATTTTATTTATTCATGTAGACGTAACAGTGAATATTACATTGCAAAATGAACAAGGACATACAGTATAAGAACTTAAAGTAAATGTATAAGTTAAGCTAAATGTTTAAATTAGCAAAATGTATATGTTAATCTTTCAAGGTGGATATAGCATGGATTATAGAAATAATCTATATTATATACATAATTATATTTTCTATAATATATAATATATATTATAGAAAATATAATTAAAAATACAGTTTATTTTTTATATTCATACAGTTAAATTGAAAAGTATACTGTGCTAATATATGAAATGAACTTTATTAAAAAATAACATTAATAATATTTTAGGAATAATGCATTATTTGTCAAAAAATATAACAAATTTAAAAATTAAATAAAAATAAATCAAACAAAAAAGTCTTATCACGTATCGCTCTGCTGAATTATTTATGTATATATTCTTTATTCCATTCAATTCATAAAAATATGTACCTAGGCGGGCTTCACGCTAAGGAACATGTATACCAAATGCCCTGTTGACGCGTTGCCTTTGTAATGTTACTTTTTATAAAAATGTACGTCAATCACATTTTAGTCTTTATCAAATTTATTTAATTAATTTAATGTAAATATTCTGATCACCTTCCCCATATAAATTATAACTATGGCAAAATTTCATACTCATGATGAAATTTTGCCATAGTTATAATTTATATGGGGAATATCATGATATCATTCAAGTAAAAGGGTACAAAGATTTTGCTTCACGTATTATTATATAGAGTAATATTATAGTTATTTTTTCTCCTAATAACTGAATAAAATTTATCATGATTCAGTTTTATAGTTAATTTACCGTACAACGTAATATTGGCCAAGTTGTCTGTTCTCGATTAGCAAGCTCAAAGTCATTAACTAACGAGATAGCTATCAGTTTAGCGTGTTTGGTCAACAGTCACAGTGTTTGATCAATGCGAAAGATGCATGGAAATTGCACGGCAATATTATTTTTTATTATATTATATATATTAATTTTTGTTAGTTTCACGCTTTTATCCCGCATAGCAGGGAAATACCTAGTGTCAAGACACTCCCTACTCCGCTTTTCATCGAATTTGAGACATTGCATTTTGAGTGACGGAACTCAACACCGCACTTTGTCTCACCACAGCGAAATAGTGAAAATAATTTAAATATAATTATTTAAATATAAATAATTTAAACAACCTGCCTCTTATAATCTTTTTAATATAACTATTGTATAAATTATAAATATAAAGCTTTTTTCTTTCTTTTGCAAGAATATTGATAGCCAATTGTTGTTTTAGTCCGTCTGTTGTTTCGCTCATCAGAGCGTAGTGGATGCTAGTTCCAAGTTCCTCGCGCAACTAAATCGACTCAACTATGTAACGCCGATGTCGTACATGGAAATGCTTGGAGCTTACGCCGAGATGTTCAAAAAGAAGCAAAAATCTATTCTTGTTGAATCTAATGCTCTTAAAACAGGTATTTTTTGGAAATCTTTTTCACGGATTTTTTCACGGATCGACATATATGATATTAAAATAAAAATAACCTTAGCTACTCTTTATTAAATCAGGTAGGTATCTGCCAGTAAAAGATTCGTCAAAATCGGTCTAGCTATTCCAAATATTAGCTAAAATAAATGCAACAGACTGAGAAATATTGTAAAAAATGTAATTTTAGTAAATAAAACTATTATTATATACATATAATATTTTCACTCTCCACGCTTTAACCCGCATAGCAGGGTAGAAAAAATAGTGTCAAGACACTGCGTCGATTACTTTCCGCCAGAAATTAAGACATTGCGTGTCGAGTGGTGAACTCTCAAACACAACGGTGCACTTTGCCTTACCAGAGAGGACAAATGAAAACAAATTTGATACATAATCATATCTCCGAATGCGAAACGAACCCACAATCAATCGCGTTCACAGACCCACTGAACCACAACGGACCATATTGACGAGGATATATGAACTTCAAGGGTGAAAGTAGAAAGTAGTTTATAAATATTATTTAATAAATAAATATATTTATTATGTCATTTGTATATTTGGATTCCTTCTTGTTATATTGATTCTAATCACTAGGTTGTCTAGTCTACTGGGTGCCATATGGGATAAAGCGGATAATATTAATTATATATGAAGCCATTGTGGCGAAGTGAAATAGTGAATGTTTGTATCATTTGAGGAAAGTTATAACTCTCACTTAATAGATATTCAAATACAAATGAAAAATAATTTGACTGGTCTAATTAGACAAAGAGCGGCGTTCAGTTCCAGTACCACTAAATATGCAATAATTAAAACTATAATTTTTTTTCGACAAAAGCTACATCTGCCTTTATAAAATATTTTGGCCAGCTCCTTCTAATTGAGCAACTTTCTTATACAAATATCAACAACTTGTTTGCTTAAGCGACTTAAAACAATTAATTGTATTAAATTTCTCTTGAAACACTCTATTGTGTTTCAGTTTTTACTAACCATGAAATTTGGTAATTTCTAAAAAATCGAACCCAAATTCGTTGCGTTTCCACTAAACGCTGTTCCGATATGTTATGATGGTCTGAAATTCTAATTTTTTTTTGTATTTTAAATATCTTCACACTTTATCCCACATGCATGGGTAGTTAGAGACAACCTAGTGTCAAGACACTCCGTTGGCTGCCCGATATCGAGATATTGCGTGTTGAGTGGCGCACTCAACGTCGCGCTTTTTGAGACCAGCTTTACCGGACCGGAGAAATGAAAATAAATTTTGAATATCATAATTTTGAATCATTTATATATATATATATATATATATATATATATATATATATATATATATATATATTCAATATTATAGGCTTGAATAAACTAAATCAGACCGAAGTGGAAGTAAAACAGTTGCAAATAGAATTAGCAGAACTGAAACCTCTCATGGAAAAAGCGGCTGAGGAAACTAGGAAAGTTATAGACCAAATCGCTATTGATACGGTAAATCAATTTTTTTAGCTTCACGCATTCAACCTAGTATCAAAATACTCCATTCTCTGCTTTGCGTCCGTGTTCGAGGCACTGTTATTGTTGTAGTTACGGAACTCAACGCCGCGCTTTGTCTTACCAGAGCAGTAAAATAAAAAATAATAACCTCTTACCTAAAGGGAGTTGAACCCACGACCATTACATGTTTACAGTCCGACAGTGTAACGCTGGAAGGGGAAGTGGAGTTCACATATGTAATTATGCTAGTTGTCACCTACAACTTTGTTTGCATGCGGTACCACTTGTGTTTTTCTCCATACATTCATACATTCATTTAAAGTATACAGCAGCTTTCTGCGCCTAATAACTTAACTTGAGTAATATCTACACAGTAAGTTATATATCAATACGTTTCTTCAGTTAAAACCACTCAGTTACTGAGAGGCATTTTTTTATTCTTTCTGTTTTACATTTTTTATAGGAAATCGCAGAAGATGCTAGAATTAAAGTAGAAAAAGAACAAGCAATAGCGGAGTTGATGGCCAAAGAGACATCAGCTATGGCTGAAGATGCACAACGTGATTTGGGTACGTTCATTTTCCTTACTATCCTGCTTTATTTACTTACTTTATTTACTTGGTATCCTGCTTTATTTGTTTTAGCTTTATGCTTTACCCGCATAGCAGGATAGACAATAAGTACCTAGTGGCAATACTCTTCGTACAATGCTTTTCGCCAAATTTGAAATGTAGCGTGTTGAGCGATGGAGCTCAAAACTGTGCTTTGTCTTCCCAAAGGGAGAAAATGAAAATATTAAATATAAACAGTCCCACGAGTGGGAATCAAACCTACAACCGATCACGTTAATAGTGAAACGCTGAACTACTGCGCCACGACCGGCCATATGTCCATCTACAATATGAAATAAATCCAATTAAAGCAAAAATGTTGAGTTATTTAATAATTTAGTATATGAAGAGATAGTAAATATTATGAAAATTGATACTAATATTTTATTTATTAATATTATACTAGATGAAGCAATGCCAGCTCTAAGAGCAGCAGAGAAGGCACTACAAGAATTAAATCGCAATGACATCGTTGAAGTCAAAGCTATGAAGAAACCACCTGCGGGTGTTGTTCTTGTAATAGAATCACTGTGTGTTGTGTTCGATATAAAGCCTATAAAGGTAATTATTGAAGCTAAATATTTAACGGATTATTTGAATACTACTATTATATAAGATATATCAATTTCCTAATTGATTTTAGAGGCTGATAGTGGCGCAGTAAAAAATATTTGAATCTGTCTGTATATAATAATTAAAAAAAATTTTAATTATCGACAATGAATATAGGAACCAGGGGCGTCTTTCGGACAAAAAATCCTCAATTATTGGAAACCAGGATCACAAATGCTGGCGGACCCAACTGCTTTCCTCGACTCCTTGATGAAGTTCGATAAGGAATCAATTACCGAGGATATGATTAAAAAGCTAAAGAAATATGTGATCGATCCAAACTATGAACCTACTAAGATTTCTAAGGTAGTTATAGATGTGTTATGATGCATTTCCTGTATCTTGGTTAGAAAATGCTCATGCCTTCTGTTTTATATCTTCTGCCCCTATAAAGTAAGCTCCTTATTTTAAGTACCTAAGCAAAACTTAAATCACCATTCAATTAATGCCATTTAATATGTGAAGACATACTGTGGCGTTGAGTTCGCCACTAAGCACACATTGTCTCGATGTCGAGCGTGTAGCAGTCGACGGATAGTCTTGGTAATAGATGGTACTACTTGTGACTACTATTATAAGTAAGAAAAAATGAAAATTCCCCATGAGGAGGTCATTGGCTAGGCCATTGCGGCCTAATTTGTATTTTAGATCCTATTGCATTGGGCTGTAAACATGCATGCGAATATGATTACTTACTCCCTCTACCTTTTCCCTCGTATTTCTTACACTACCTGTGATATAGGCAAATATACTTCGTCCTCTATTTCCCGTAATATTTCAAATTGCGAAATTGCCTATTTAAAGTATTAAGATTTAAAAAAAAGTGGTACTATAGATCTGAGGAGACCTTGGTTGACATTTGAAAATACAATATCGATGATACTTTAGGATAGTCAAGGCAAAAAAACCTGAGGACATCACGAGAGGCTTTTAAGAAGAGATCAATGACTGTTTACAAGGCAAAATAAGGATTCAAGGAGCGTAGTGTTTAGCGCTGCGTTCTCATGGACTACCCCGCCAGAGATATAACATGAATATAAAAGCTTATTTTAAGTCGATTAATTAATTTACAAATATTAATTCTTTATAGGTCTCAAAAGCGTGCATGTCTCTATGTATGTGGGTGCACGCTATGTACAAATTTTACCACGTGAATAAAGCAGTTGCTCCCAAGAAGGAAGCTCTGGAACGTGCCACGAAAGAGTTGGCGGCTGTTGAAGGTATCAAAAACTTTATTTTTTTTTAAATTAATTTATCTCTGGCAAGACTAAATACGGTGTTGAGTTGCGCTATTCAACACGTAGTAAGTTTAGGTGGAAAGAATAGCATAGAAATGTCTTTCTTCTACTGGTCTATTTCTATGGTCTGATTTACGGTGCTTTGTATATATAAATATATATAAAATTAATATTTACATGTCTTCTTTAAGTAATCGTTGCGCTATATAAAACTACTTACAACTTAATTAATAATATTTCCCAAAATAAAATCTGAACCTATGACACTCGTTGACTAAGAAAATTTCAATTTTGCCCTAACGTCGTGTTTACATATTATTTTTTTGTATTAAATTAAAATTATACTTTACACAGCTATGCTAGCAAATGCCAAAGCAAAAATGCAAGCGTTGTTGGAAGGTATCGCAAAACTGAACGCGTATTTACAAGAAAAGGAAGAGGAAAAACGCAAAATGGAAGAAGATATTAACCAATGTTTAGCGAGAATGGATCGTGCTAATAGGTTTATACATTTTATTATAGAGATTGGCTGGTATCATCAATATCTATGCAAATAAATAAAATTAGGGTGACTGTTTGTAAAAGTGGGATATATATATATCTACTAAAATATTATTATTTACAATTTTAATTTGTCTATCGCGCTCTTTGTTCCTGATAATTTCTGAAATTGAAATAATATGGGGTAACTTCGCTCATTTTAGACATGTAAGATAAATATCCAAAAATGTGGATTTCATACATACGTATGTATATACTTATATTCATATCATGTTCACGTATATACTTATTTTTTACAATATATAAGTAACTATTTTTTCGATACATTTGTCTAAATATTTTGTAAAAAAGCACAGAAATAATATAAGAATATAAACACTACTCCTTACTTACTTTCAATTAATCAACGTGAGAAAATCTTTGCGTGAAATTTGGCCACGTATGTAGTTCGGCAGATATATATATATATATATATATATATATATATATATATAATATATATATATATATATATATATATATATATATATATATATAATATATTCATATCGTAAAATATAATGTCCTTACCAGAGCGACCGAGATGACGAGAAAATAATTTAAAGCTTACCTTCTTCTTTTAACTTTTTTTTAGAAATTATTTCGTAAGTCAATTCACAATTGTAAAACAAAAAATACCGTAAACACAATTCTCATATTCAATGTTCCCTTGGGATTATTTTGAATAAACATATAATTTTGTTATCTCTCTACAGAGATGATAACAAAAATAAATAAGTTATAACAAACGTATAAGAATTTTGACGCAGCCCGTAATAAAACGCATGGCTAAGCGGTCAGAGCGCTTGGACGGTTTCTACGAGGCGCGGGTTCGAATTCCAGTGCGTTCAGAATTTTTATATGTTTTTTCACAAATGTTTTCTAATCCTAAGTGTGAAATAACACTTTAAAATGGTAAAAATAATTTCCTAAGGTTATTGAACGGCTTGTCCAGTGAAAGGGTACGTTGGATTCGAACAATCAAGGAACTAGATATTGGCCAAGTTAATCTAATTGGCGATATTATGTTGAGTGCCTGTAAGTATACATTATTTGGAATTGTTAAACAAGATTAATTAAACATTAAAAAAGACATATTAAACATGGCTTAACGTTCAGAGCGCTTGGATGGTTTCCAAGAGGCGAGGGTTCAAATCTCGCTGCGTAAAAATTTTTATTTTATTGAAAAATATTTTCTAATACTAAATGTGAAATAACACTTTAAAAATAGTAAAACATTAAAATAAAAAATCGTAAAAAATTAAAAAAAATTGTAAAAATCTCTCTACAGAAATGCTAACAACGTAAATAAGTTATGAAAAAACGTATAAGATTTTCGAAGCAGTAGAACGCATGGCCCATGCGGTCAGAGTTTTGTAGTCCTAAGTGTGGAATAACACGTCATTCAAAAACCAATGATTTTAAAATAAGCGGAAATTGGAAAACTGGTATTAGAAAACAGATATTGAAAAACTTATCTACACCTGCCTTTTCCTGTTCACTCTGACCTCTTGAACTTAAAATCTTAGACAATTTTATTATGAAAGTTAAATTTTACAAAATATACTTAATTATAGGCGCTGTTGGTTACGTAACGCCTTTTACGGATGAATTTCGGAGGGAATTAATAGGAGAGTGGATCAATCATATAGTGGTAACCTATTTTTTTTTCCTTATTAAATACTTAAATTTTCGGCAACTATAATTATTTGGTTTTTTGATATTTTCTAGAAAAGTATAACTTATTATATATTAAATTATTTACGTATATCAACATCTATATACTGTATTATATATGGCCAGCGACAGCTAAGGCGATGCACGGTGTTAAGCACTGTCACTTTCGGTACGTTTCGAATTGAAAAGAGCGAAGTATAAAGTGTTTAGACACTGGGTTTTTTATGTCTAGCCTAATCTTTTTTACGTTGACTATCCATAATGTGTATACACACTTTTACCCGATCCAAGTTTACTACGTCAGGTTTTAAAAATATATCTTGTAATACCAAAATATAAGAGATTAATCCGTTTGAAAATTTAAATAATCACATCTGTTATAATTACAGGAAGTGGCAGTGCCACATACAGACGGGGCCACGCCTCTCTCGATTCTTGGTGATCCTGTAGTTATCAGGTTTATAATATTTTTGTACTACGAATAACTATATTTCATCGTTATTATAATGCAAAAAAGTATTGCACTTGCATAGTAAATTTTGTAACAAACTCCTTTGTTTAAAAATAGCGTGTTACACCGAAACCTAACGCCGCATTTTGTCTCTTCAGAACAGAGAATTGAAAATAATTAGTAAATTTATTCCTCCGATTGGGAATCGAAATCACAACCATTGTGTCTACAGACCGATATAATTCCACTATACCACAATGACCTCTTCATTTGATTTATTTACCCAAAAAGATTTATTTTGACTTCCTCGCTCTGGTAAGAGATAGGGCGCGACGTTGTGTTCCGCCACTCAACACACAATGTTTTGAATCTGGCAGAAAGCGGAGTACGAAGTGTCGTGGCACTAGGTACTTTCTATCTACCCTACTATGCGGGATAAGCGTGAAGCTACACAAAGACAACTTGACTGTTGAAAAGATGAACTAAAAAATATTTATGTACCCGTTTTGGTCTTTCAGAAATTGAGTAATTATTTTTATATATTTCTTCCCATTTCATTACGTTTCCATGTATTTCCATATATTTCTCGTTAGAAACTGGCAAATGTACGGGCTGCCACGTGATCCGCTCTCAGTGGAATCCGCGGTATTGATGTCCAATTCGAGACGATGGCCTCTCATAATTGATCCGCAAACGCAAGCCAATAAATGGATTAGAGCTATGGTAAGCGTTGTCATTCCTTATCAGTTAGGCTTAACTTAGTTAGGTGATAAAGCAAGTCTATTATAGATAATTCATTCAGGCTTTTATTAAACCTTTTGATATATTTATTAAACACGCAATGTCTCTAATTCGATGGAATTCGAAGTACAGAGTGTCTTGACACTAGGTTCTTTCTGTCTACCTTGCTATGAGGGATAAAAGCGTGTAGCTAATATATGAATTGATTAATATACTATTGAAAATATTTTGTTAACAGTGAACGTGTTTAGTTTTGAGTTTGATCCCTACTTGCGGGAATAATTGTTTTTTTTATTCCGCTCTGATAAGATAATTCGCGGTGTTGAGTTCCGCTACTCAATGCAATGTCTCGATCACGGGATTTTAAACAGAAAGCAATCAACGAAGTCTTGATTCCAGGTTACTAGAGTAGTTAGACTACTCTGCCATGCGGGATAAAGTGTGAAGCTGATTTTTTTATTAATATAATAAACGGTAAAGACAAAAATACCTCAATACTAAATATTGTCTAATATTAAAATTCGATATACATCTCCGATTGATATTCGAGTATGCCCACGATCATCGCCTACGCTTAGACACGTTCTATTTATTTCACGGTGGCATCTTATAAGTGAAAATGAGACCTTAAATTATTTATATTGCAGCTTTTTGCTTTTTCCGGTGGCTACACGCTTTTTCTCATATGGGAGCCGAGGCAAACAGAACCCAACGCCGGGACATTCAGTTCTCCGTTTTTCACTCGAATTTAAGACATTGTGTGTTGAGTGGCGGTTCTCAACGCCGCCCCTCTTCTTACTAGAACCGGAAATTTAAATATAATTATTTCTCTGAATAGTGAACTTTACAACCAGACTTTAGCCCATGACGCCATTGGTCATTCTATCGGTATTGGTAAGCAAGAAAAACATTTATATTCAATAACTTTCAGGGTAAAATAGAAGGTTTAATAGTTTGTAAGCCGAACGATCGAGATCTATTGCGAAACTTTGAATCGGCACTCAGATTTGGCAAGCCACTGCTATTAGAAAATGTAGGTCAAGAACTCGATCCTGCGTTGGATCCCGTGTTGAAGGTATTCCATATTTCCTATTAGTAATTTGATATGCCACAACGATCTAATATAATTTTTATTAATTGGATAATTGAATTACTCAATAATAATGGTACTAAAGAAATTATTGCTTTAAAATTGCAATTATATTGAAAAGAAATAGTTAATTTAATAAACATGTTTAAAGAAGCCGACCGTGGCGCGTTGACAGCGTTTGTCTGTTAACACGATTGGTTGTGGTTTCAATTCCCACTCGGGGGAATGATTACATTTAAATTATTGTGTTTCTTCGCCCTGGTAAGACAAAACGTGGCGTTGAGTTCCGCCACGCAACACTGTACTCCGCTGGCGCCGAATTTTGAAATATTGCATCTCGAATTCGGCGGTAGCGGTACGGAGTACTGCGATACGGAGTCTTGACACCAGATACATTCTGTCTACCTAAGCGGGATAAAAGCGAGAGGGTAGAAAAAAACATATATTTAATATTTTCTTATTTATAAATTACTTTTATTTATTTTACTATTTTTAAAAAGTTTCACCACTTTGAACATTAGAAATATTAAAAAAAAACATATAAAAAATTAAACGTATCAGGATTCGGACCCACACCTTTAGTACAAACAGATAGAAAATACATAGGGTCAAGACACTCCGTACTTCAATTTTTGTCGAAGTCAAGACATTACGTGTCGAGTGGCGAAACTCAACGCCGAACTTTATCTTTACCAGAGCGAGGAAGCGAAAACAGTTTAAATATCATCACGTGGATATCGAACCCACAACCGATCGCGTTTACATTCAGACACTGTTATACTACGCCACGACCAGCCCGTTGTGTGGTAAAACTCTAAATTGATCAACAGCGTCAATACTTCCGTCAAGCTGGCCAGCTGGTGTTGAAGTTGGGTGATACATTGATTCCCTACTCTAGTGGTTTCAGACTGTACATAACTACGAAGTTGCCGAACCCTCGCTACACGCCCGAGGTGTCGGTTAAAGTGCAAATTGTTAATTTTGCTTTGGTGCCAAGGTCTGTTGAATACTACTTAAGCTACATTTTGACGAAAAATTATATATATATGTATATATATATGTATATATATATGTATATATATATATATATATATATATATATATATATATATGTATACTTTATATATTTTCAAATTATGTTTTCACGAGATAGCCAAACTAGGTGCGGCGTTAAGTTACGCCGTACGATTAATGCAATGTATCTAAAAATTAATATATAGTAATATACTCAGTAACTTAGACGACGCATGAGTAGTCATTTATGAAACGCTATATTTTTTTTGCTTTAGTCCCGCATAGCATGGTAGACAGAAAGTATTCTACACATAGCGTGTTGAGTGGCAGATCTCAACGCTGTCCTTTGTCTTACCAGAGTGAGGAAGTGGAAATAATTCCTCGAGTGCGAATCGAACCCACAACCAATTGCGTTTACAGGCAGACGCTGTCCCACTGCGCCACGGCCGGTCTCGCTATATTTATATGTATATATTCTTTAATTTTCTTCAACCAACAGTGGTCTAGCCGAACAGCTTTTATCAATAGTGGTGGCACAAGAACGGCCCGATTTGGAAGAGTTGCGTGGTCAACTCATTGTGTCTAGAGCGCAATTGTCCACGCAGTTAGCGGAAATGCAGTCTGATATTTTGTATGGATTGTCGAATAGCGAGGGCTCGCCTGTTGATGATCTACCGCTTATATTGACCTTGGAGGCGATTAAAATCAAAAGTGCCGAAATATTGGTTAGTTACTAATAATAATGTCATTTGATTTTGATAGTTAAATTATTTCGCCATAATGGCGCAGTGAGTCAACGTTTTTTGAATGTAAACGTGATTGGTTTTGGATTCGATTTCCACTCAGGTAAATGATTATATTTAATATTTATTATGATTTCTATGCTCTGGTAAGACTAAACGCCTCGTTGAGTTCAACGCGCAATAAGAAAGCAACAGAAAGCAATCAACGGAATGTCTTGACACTAGGTTGTCTCTGACTACCCTGCTGTGCGGGATAACGCGTGAAACTAAAACAACTGATAATTTAAGCGGTTATAGATAAAACTATATCTAGTTTAACCTTGAATATGACCACCATCAGTTTACAATATGTGTATATTTATAATGCAATACCTACTTCTGTCTCAATCAAACTGAAAATTCTACGTGTATAATCGCTACGATTCGATTAATATTTTTTGCAATTTTCATAACTTTTCTTATAATTCTAACCATTTTTATAATAACAATTTTGTTTTACATTTAATTAACACGTGTAGTTTAGAACGTATAATCCTAGCACTAATCCGACTGCGGCGTTTACTTCCGCTCTTCAACACTCAGTATTTTGAATTCCAGTATAAATTGAGGAACGAAGTGACTTGGCATAAGAATGTCTACCTAACCTGATATGCGGAAACTATTATAACTTATTAGTTTAGTTCATTATTACCAAGTTATTAGTAACGTTCATGCCTCCTTTTAATCCATGGACCATTGCATTCTAGATGCTATATTCTGCCACGGAATCCTATCTGACCAGACCGAGGAAATATATATATAAATAGAAATAAATAATATATACATTAAATATATAAATAAAATACTTAAAAAAAATATTAATTTTTAAGATAAAAGTAGAGGACATAGAGATCACATCCGCCCAAATAGACGAAGCCCGTCTCGGCTACGTGCCAGTCGCGAATCGTGGACAAATATTGTTCTTTTGCTTATCCGGAATGGCCAACGTTGATCCCATGTATCAATACTCCTTAGAGTGGTTCGTCAAGCTGTTTGTAAGAAGTATGGCAGAGACGGAACCGAATGGTGCGTGTTTTTTACTGTTCTATTTTCTATATTACTATATATTTTTTTAGAAGGAGCCCTTAATTTAATGGAGAATGATTAAATTTATTTTCATTTCTTAATTCTAATAGGACAGAGCGCAGCGTTCTTGACTTTGGGCCAGTAGCAGTCAACGAAGTGTCTTGACACTATGCGGTCGGTGTCAACCCTACTAAGTGGGATGTATTGTAAAGCCACTTTCTTGACCAATGATCATTGTATATGTATAATTAATGTTGGCTGAAAGCTGGATAGTTGCCCTACTTTTCAAATAAAATCTATTTTAAGAAACTGTCAGTCTATTAAGAATAATGCAACATATATATAAAAATATAGATTTTTTATCTATTATTATTTTAACCTAGTCTTATGAACGTAACTAGTAATAAATTATTTTTCGAAAAAAAGTACAAACTTTTGAACGCAGCTAGATTTGAACCCGCGCCTCTTGCTAACAACAAAATAAGTTGTAACAAACCTCATATACTTACGATATAATTTCGATACAGTCGAATGTAGAACACATGGTTTACGAGTTTTACGATCAAAACGCTTGGGCGGTTTCCAAGAGGCGCGTGTTCAAATCCCACTGCGTCGAATCGAATTTTTATACGTTTGTTAAAGAAATGATTTTTAATCCTAAATGCGGCATAACAATTTGAAAATAATAAAATATAACTTATAATAAATAAATTGTTTTGAATAAAACTTTTTTAAATGAAACTATTTTAAGCGGATTAATCCCGTACATTTTTGAAAAACTAACGCTTTGAACACTTTAGTAGTCCGTGGTCACAGGTAGACTACATACTACCTGTATAGGAGTCAAAATCATTACTTTCTTTGCAAAACTAAGAGAAATATTTGTGAATTCGTATTATATTTTATATTTTTCACATTTTCCCTTTACACAGAGGATATTATTGAGAGGGTCGATATTATTATTGAACATTTCACGTTTCTTCTGTATCAAAACGTATGTAGAAGCCTCTTCGAAAGACATAAGCTGTTATTTGCTTTTCTACTTTGTGCCCGGATTTTGCTCGATAACGGAACGATTAGATATCAAGAGTTTAATTTTCTCTTGAACGGAGCTAAAATTGAAGATGTATGTAATTTTTTGATCTTTTATTCTTATTTTGTATATATATATATATATATATATATATATATATATATATATATATATATATATATATATATATATATATATATATATATGCTTTTTGTGTTAATTTCGTACTTTATTTTTATATTTTATACCTTGAACAGGGCAAATAATTTCATTGGAAAATTATAATATGAATATATTTATGGTATAATTGAGAAAGACGAGATACCGTCGTGTCGCAATGTTGTGATTGTACACGATAATGGTTGTGGGTTCGATTCCCACATTTTAAAAAATAATCATATTCCGTAATGGGAATCGAATGCACTAAAAATTGATTTTACACTCAACACGCAGTGTTTCCATTGCGAGCGGAAAGGAAAGCATTACACTCAGAGTCTTGCCAATAGCATATGTCCATGTTGTACAGGATAAAGCGTTTAGCTGAAAAAAATAAGATACGGCATTGCCCTGTCCTTTTTTCCCTTTTCATTTCTATTTTTTTAGCTTCACGCTTTTATCCCGCATAGCAGGGTACACAGAAAGTACCTAGTGACAAGACACTCCGTACTTCGATTTCCATCGAGTTCGAGACATTGCATGTTGAGCGGTGGATCTCAACACCGCACTTTGTCTTGTACCGGAGCGAGAAAGTGAAAATAATTTAAATATAAGCACTCTACCGAGTGGGGATCGAACCCACAACCGATCGCGATTACAGTCAGACGCTGTCCCACTGCTCCACGACCGGCCTCATTTTTATTATATCTCCAAACTAAGTTTATTAAAATAAAAAGCATGTCAAATTTAATATAAAAATGAACTTTTACAAGATTCTCTCTTCGTCTATTCTCCATAATAATGAAGTATAGTAAATAAAATATATTTCTTGAGTACAATTATTTTTAAATAATGTATTTAGAGGCCATCGAGGCAAAGTGAGACACCGGATAAGTGTAAACTACTGCTCGTGAGTTCGATTCCCATCGATGAAAAGATATTGGTTACTTTTAACTCATCGCTCTAGTAAGACAAGGCGCAGCGTTCAGTTCCGCCACTCTAAACACAGTATATTTAATACCGATACGCATACAATATTCTAAAATTTATTTAGAATAGTATTAATTATTACATATATATTTACAGATATATCACAAAACATAATATAACGTATAAATATAAATTTATAGGAATTTGAAAATCCCGAACCGAAATGGATCTCCCCAAAGATGTGGTTAGATATGATGCAATTGGCGTCGTTACCCACCATGCGTCAGTTCGTCCTGGACTTTCCGCAACAGACGAAGTTCTTTAAAACTTACTATGACGCTTGGAATCCTCATAAGTAAATATATTGACATAATGATTAAAAAAGTGTACATTTTTTTCACCTTCAAGCTGTCTCCTTGATAGCAGGCTAATCAAAGAGAACCTAGTGTCAAAACAGTATATTGTCGAATTTGCGCCTAAAATAGAGAAATTTCTTGTGAGTAGCGGAGTTCAGCCTCGCGCTTTGTTTTGTTAGATCTGGGAAATAATTATTTTTTTTAGGTTCACACTTTTATCCCGCATAGCAGGGTAGATAGGAAATACCTAGTATCAAGACTCACTCCGTACTTTGCTTTCCTCTGAATTCGAGACATTGCGTGTTGAATGGTGAAACTCAACGCCGCACTTTATCTTTACCAGAGCGAGGAAGTGAAAACAAATTTTAATATAATCATTTCTCCGTATGGGAATCGAACCCACAACCGATCGCGTTTACAGACAGACTCTGTCCCACTGCGCCACGACCGGCCTCTAAAAAAATTATATAAATAATATTATTCCTCAATTTAAAATTGAGTCCACAGGCAATCAGTTTTCCTTCTGAAAATGTAATAAATGTATCTTATAAATGAACATTTTGATAAAACTTACAAATTCATCATTCTTATTTAATCACAATACAATAATGATTTTCTCTGTTATAGACTGCCGTATCCCAAGCCTCTGGACTCTCAACTCGACCACTTCCAAAGACTGCTTGTTTTGAAATGTCTGAGACCCGACAAGCTTATACCTGGACTTCAGGTTATTACAACAAAAATACTATAACTTACATTATTTTAGATAGTAACAAGTAATGTATATGATTTTTTTTTTATTTTTATCTTTATCTCACAGCAGGGTAGATAGAGAGAAACTAGTGTCCGTCCGTGCGTTGTGTGGCAGAACCTTAAGCCGCATTTTATCTAATCAAAGCAGGGAAATGAAAATAATTTAAATATAATCATTACACCGAGAAGGCCTGTCGTTTTTACAGTCAGACACTAATTCACTCCGCCACGGCCGGCCCGAAATAGCTTGAATTTGTAAATTCTTAATTTATCGCAGTTTAAGAATGTAATATATATATATATATATATATATATATATATATATATATATATATATATATATATATATATATAATGTATATATGTATATACATTTTTATATGTTTTAATATAATATAATTCTATGTTTTAATATGTAAAGCAAAATCTTTGCACCACTTATCAGGAAAAATACGCGAACAGAGGAGTACGAAATATGGCACACTTGTAGTTTATATAGAGTAAGAGTGCAGAATATTATTTAATAGATATCATCATCTTAACCAAAAGCTAGGGAAACCGTCGAGGTGCAGTGGAAAAGAGACTGTAAACGCCACTAGTTGTGGGTTCGAGTACCATTCGGAGAAACAATTATATAAGACAATATTGACGAGTTCACCACTCAATATGCAAAATGTCTCGATTTTTGGAAGGAAGTCTGCTACTGACTGACACTAGGAGTGTCCTGACACTAGGTTTTCTCTGTCTACCCTACTATACGAAATAATGCACGAAGAATGTAATGACTTTCAGGCCATTATAATAATAAATAACAATATCTAAGGCGTAGATTTTCATCTTTCTACGTTCACATTTTTTATGGTATTAACAAATATTAATTGTATCACGCGACAGTGACTGATTATCTATCGTTTTTTCTAGGATTACGTAGTGACAGGTCTAGGGGCCAGGTTTGTAGAACCTCAACCAGCTGACTTAGCGGCGTTGTACGCTGAATCTGATTCGTTGGCGCCTATAATTTTTGTTCTATCTACTGGAACTGATCCTGCTGCAGGTACTCTGATTTTGCCTTATTTGTTGTACACTTAATTGTAGGGTTTTTGTGGTGTAATATGACAATGTTTTATTGAAAACGCCGTGAAATGTTTAATCATCACTTGTATTATAGATATGATAGAGATAGGAGATATTATATTTAAATAATTTTATTTAAGCTCTAGTAAGACAAGGCGCAGCGTTGAGTTCCGCTACCCTACTCACAATATATGGATTTCTGACGGAATGCAGTTAACAAAGAGTCATGACACTAGGTTGTCTCTCACTACTCTGCTATAAGGAAAATAACTGTTTTCTTTTTATATAATAATTGTTCTCACCGAGAATAGAACCCCCATCTGTCAAATTTATAGTCAGTCGCTGTCCCGGTCTTTGTTTCTAAGACTATTTTCTTACAAAACTTAATTATTTTGTAAACGTTGCAACATCTAACTCCGTAACAAAATTATAGATCTTTTAAAGTTTGCTGACAAAATGAAGATGGGGAAACGGTTTGAAAGTATCTCCCTAGGCCAAGGTCAAGGGCCCCTCGCCGAGGCCATGATGAAGGTTGGCTGTGATTTCGGTAATTGGGTATTTTTCCAGGTTGGTACATTTTCTTTTTATTTGCTCAACTTTTTTTTGTTCGTGTTGTATTTGTATCGTTGTCATTTTCAGATATTTCTTTGAAGTTCATTAGATTTGATTTCTTCTTTGATTATTACTTATTATACAATTTAATATTTATGATATTTTTCATGGTTTTTTTTTCTATAAAAAATCGTTTGTTTAATAAGTTATGGCCTAATATATCAAAATATATTAAATAGTTTTTATTTTTTTAACTACTATTTACACACAGGATCATTCATTTCTGGATATTTTTATGTCACTTAATTTTGCTTATACTAAATACTACGTTATATTTAGAAAACATTTTTGAAAAAGCGTATAAAAATTTAAACGCAGCGGGATTCGAATCCCGCTGCGTTTAAATTTTTATAAGCTTTTTCAAAAATGTTTTCTAATCCTAAGTGTGGAATAACACTTTAAAAATAAGTAAATACGTTATATTTCTTTTATTTTCTAGAATTGTCACTTATCTCCATCTTGGATGCCAACATTGGAACTGAATGTGGAACAAATAATACCGGAGCAAGTGCACAAAGATTTCAGGCTATGGCTGACATCAACCCCATCACCATTTTTCCCTGTCGCCTTGTTACAAAATGGTTAGTATTTACAGAATAGATTTTGGACACTGGTTACTTACGCCATCGTGGCGCAGTGGGACGAACTCTTGAGTAGCAGTAGTAACGTAATTGGTTGTGGGTTTAATTCCCACTCGGAAGAATAATTCTTCATACAATTTTATTAAATTTATTTTAATTTCTTCACTCTGGTAAATCAAAGTTGAACAACGGAGTGTCTTTACTCTAGGTTATCACTTAGTATCCTATTATGCGGGTATGAAATGGAAAAAAATGTAATTATTAAGGCATCCTTCTGAGTAAAACACTTTTAAAATTTAATTTTACCTAGTTTATTATGCAAGCTTGTATATGAAATCGTTAGAAAAATTGCGGTAATATAATTGAAACTAGGTTTTTTTCTCTAGCATAAGCTTCTTTACGCATAGCAAGGTATTCCCTATTAATATCTTACCATACCAAAGCGGAAAATGAAAGATTTAGTTCGTAGTGATCGATCCCGAATCATTTGCGTTTACAATCCGCTGTCTCACGGGTTGATATTTTACTAAACAAGCAACTAAATACTATTGTAATTGTAATTATTTAATACAATTGTTATTTTATTAGTATTTTCTTGAGTAAACAAATAAAACAATTTTAGTATGTTTAATTTGAAAATGGCTAATTAAATATTTAAGGCTACAAAATGACTGTGGAACCTCCGAGAGGAATAAAAGCGAACTTACTCAAAGCTTATATGAACCAAGTTCCAGATTTTCTTGATTATTTCAATTCCACGGACAGCAAAGTTCCAAACTTTAAGGTTTGTATTTAAAGTTTATTACTAGAATATTCATGACGTTACATATGTTAGCACTAATTATGGTTAGGGTTTGGAGTAAAGAAATAATAATAGCTATAGATTAATATTATGTATGGTAGATACATGCCATCGGCCGGTCGTGGCGCAGTGGGACAGCGTCTGACTGTAAACGCGAAACGGTTGTGGGTTCGATCTCTCTCGACTCGGGGGAGTTTTTATATGTAAATACTTTTCACTTCCTCGCTCTGGTAAGACAAGGTGCGGCGTTGAGTTTCAACACTCAACACGCAATATCTTGAATTCGGTGGAAAGCGGAGTGTCTTGACACTAGGCAATTTCAGTCTACCCTGCTATGCGGGTTAAAAAGCGTGAAGCAAAAAACAATAAAAAAAAACATCTCATTATAATTTAAAAAAATCTACAATTCTTTTTTCTTTTTTAGTGGTTGCTCTTCTCCCTAAGTCTTTTCCATGGTGTTGTACTGGAACGAAGAAAGTTTGGCCCCCTTGGATTCAACATCCCATACGAGTTCACAGATGGTGATCTCCGCATCTGTATATCTCAACTTCACATGTTCCTTACTGAGTATCAAGAAGTGCCTTTGCGTGTTAGTTGACTATTTTTCTAATTGCAACGCATTATAATCCACTCCAATTATTTTCACTTCCTCGCTTTGGTAAGAGAAAGTGCAGCGTTGAGTTCCACCACTCGACGCGCAATATCTCAAATTCGGTGGAAAGCGGAGTACGGAGAATGTTGACACTAGGTGCTTTCTGTCCACCCTGTTACGCGGGATAAATGCGTTAAGCTAAAAAAATGTAATGCGTTCCCAAATTCGAATCCCACTCGTGGGAATGATAATATTTGAATTATTTTTATATCTCCACACAGGCAAGACAAAGTGCGTCTTTGATTTCCGCCACTCAATATATTATACATCTGGAGCCAAGTGTCTTGACATTATGTACTCTCCCACTAATCAATTAAAGAGTAAACCTACAATAATAAAGTTTACGTTAATAAATAAATTAAATATTTCCTTTTTTATTTATTTTTGTATTTGTCTTTCTTTATACATATATAGCTGTATAAGCCTTTTTGATATATCCAAATGTGAAACATCCAGATGTTAACCTACACTGCCGGTCATATAAACTACGGCGGCCGAGTGACGGACGACTGGGACAGGCGGTGTTTGCTGTGTCTGCTGGCCGACTACTATACAACTAGCGTTCTCAACGATAGATGTATATTTGACGAGAGTGGAGCTTATAAACAGGTTATTTAATTGGAAATACTAGAAGTTTTTGTTTACGCGTAATATATGCGTTGCTATAGCAACGTTTATTTCATTGAACACACAAGTGTAGAGTATGTATTGCATTTATTTTTAACGCGTTATTAGATATTGCGTTTTGTTTTTCATTTCTTCTCTATTTATATATTTTAATGCGCGCGAAATAGAACTGCTATTATATACTACACTATCTGCATGAAGTCCTTAAAAAGAGTCAAAGTTTTCCTTCATAATTGAAATCAATTGAAATTTAATAAATTGTCATAAATTAGTAGAATTTATATACATATAAACACCATAGATATTAATATTGAAACCTATTATCCAATATAAAAAACTTTCTATTAAACGAGCAAAATATTCTTCAACAGTTAAAATAGTCTTATTCAAATATATATTTTCTTAGCTTCACGGTTTTATCCCGCATAGCAGGGTAGACAGAAAGTACCTAGTGTCAAGACACTCCGTACTTCACGGAAATATAATTGCTAGACAATGCGAGACGTTGCGCGTTGAGTGAGAGAACTCAACGCCACACTTTGTCTTACCAGAACGAGGAAGTAAAAATAATCACACCCTCGAGTGGAGGTTAAGCCCGCAACCGATCGCGTTTACAATCAGACGATGTCCCAATGCGCTACGACCGGCGTCAACTTCACTTTTGAATTGTCAATTATATATAAGTGTCAGTATTGTCAGTCATAACCTAAGAATATGGCCACTGACATACATATAATATATTTCAGCAACCATCAAGTTTTACAGTGGATGACTATACAAAGTACATACGGACTCTACCGCTAAATGACGATCCTTCTCTCTTTGGTCTCCATAGCAACGCCAATATAAGCTACGCGATGTCAGAGACTATGTCATGCATAAGTAAGCTGATTTGTAACTAATAAGATTAGCTAGTTGATCTGCTGATGTGTAGCACAGGCGTTGCCGTAGCAACGTATATACCAGTTTTGTGAAGTGTCACTTTATTAATTTAAATTATTTGTTTAGGACGTCACGATACAGTGGTCACATCGGTTGATTGTAAACGCAATTGGTTAGATTCGATTCTCACTCGGGGGAATGGTTATAAATAAAATTTATTTTCATTTCTCCGCTTTGGTAAGAGAAAACGTGTCATTGAACTCGCAAGTCAATGCACAATGTTTCGATTTCTGACGGAAATCAGTCAACGGAGTCTTGACACTTAGTTGTCTCTGACTACCGGGTTGCTATGCGGGATTAACCGTAAATATAAACCTGAAAACTTTACATTCTGCACTCTTTCTCAATATAACCCTTAACTATGGTTATTTTTATGATGTTTTTTTTACTTCTACATAATATCTATATAAATAGCCTACCAAATAATTTTTGCAAATATTCATTGGAAATTTTAAATTTAATTGTAACAATTGTAAAAGATATCGAATTCTTTAATATACGTTTCTAAAGCATTTTTCTTAATACTAACTCCTTTTTATTATAGATACACTGAGTAGTTTACAACCAAAAGAAGTGAGTGGGGAAGGCGGTCTCAGCGCCGAGGAGATGACGGAACTTGCTGCTATAGAGATCTTGGGAGTATTGCCACCTTTGTTAGATCAGGCCTTTATTTCATCCACGTAAGTGTCTAATAAGTTAAAATATTTTGTTACGAGATAAAGTTGTTAAAAATAAACGGTGATTGAAAAATCTTTGATTATCGCGGATTTTCATATTAGAAATGAAGTATTTTAAACGGATAAATCGCGTATATTTTGCTTTTCGATAATACATTTTTGGAAATCTAACGTTTCGAACACTGTACAGTACTATGTGGACACACGTAACTAGGTAGGTAGGTCGGGTTAAGTTAGATTTACGCTTTTAATCCCGCTTATTAGGTTAGATAAGAAGTACTTAGTTACAAGACACTCCGTATTCCGCTTTCTACCGAATTCAAGACACTGTGTATCGAGTGGCGAAACTCAAAGTCACGCTTTGTTTTAACAGAACGAGGATATGGACATTATTCAAATATAATCATTACTCCGATATGAAATCGAACCCACAACCGATCGCGTTTACAGTCAGACCCTGTTTCACTGCTCCACGAACGAAAATTTTGATCTTTGGAATTTGTTACGATAATATATCTAACATATTATCGTAACAAATTCCAAAGATCTTATTAATATATATTAAACAAAACATCCCATTATACTAAATTTTCGTATAATAGGCAGGATTACCACGAGATAAAGGTGTACTGATACCTCCTTCTAGTACAAGCAATACAACTGAATATAATATATTAGATAGTCGAAAATCTTAAAGAATTTAGTAAAAAATATTATACGATTTTCGATATAAACGTATTATCTTACAATAGTTTTAACTTATAACTAATTTTACAAAAATCTATATACAATTAATCAACTTAATTCATTCTTTCTGTCGCCGCATACAATAGTGAGGACAGTTAGATAGAAGTGAAGTAAAAGGGATTAAAATCAACTAAATAATTATAATTTAATTGAATTAAAAAAACCTTCATTTATTTCCATGTAACTCTGCTATTTTGAAATATTTCACAGATATCCGGTTTCGTATAAGGAATCGCTCAACACAGTGTTGATACAGGAGGCGATTAGATATAACAAGCTATTGGCGGTCATTAATAGCTCTTTAAGGTAAAAATACTTAATAATAAAAGGTATTTTTGTCATTAACATGAGGCCGTCGTGGCACAGTGTGACAGCGTCTGACTGTAAACGCGACCGGTTGTGGGTTCAATCTCCATTCGGGGAGTGATTTCGTTGAGTTCCTCCAATGTGTGGATTTCGGTGAAAAGCAAACTATGGAGTGTCTTGACACTAGGTACTTTTTGCTTAGCCTGCTATACGAGATAATAAAGCGTAAAGCTAAAAATATTGTCAATAAATTAAGTACAAACGTCTGTGCATATTTAATGTAAATTAAATTTGAAAATCTTATCTAAGTATGGCTACGTACCTTTAAGACTTTTCTAAAGTATCAATATCGAATATTTTGTGAAGTATACCAATTTAAAGTATGTTATAGTTTGTATTGTTTTTAGTTTTTAAAAGGCAACCAATATCAAGGCAATAGTTTAACTACTTTCGGCCTGAGACATTACATATTCAATACTGTCTTCAACGTCATGCTTTATCTTAGCAGAGCGGAGATATGATCATATTTTTTTAATACAATCATTCCCCCGAATGAGAATCGAACCCCTAATTCTCATTGACTAGTTATTTTCAGAGACTTACAAAAAGCCTTGAAAGGTCTGGTGGTAATGTCAGAAGCTCTGGAGAGCATGTCTGGCAGTTTAGCTCGCAACGCCGTACCTGACATGTGGAGCTCTAGAGCGTATCCCTCCTTGAAGCCCCTCGGTTAGTTAAAGTTTTATGTTTTATAAATTTTTAAGTGAATACGTACTTTAGATATAACTATAATTTTGAGGGAAAAAGAGTGAATATATTATATACTAGCGGCCTGCTCGCGGCTTCACCTGAAAACGCAATTGCGACTCTATGGAATATAGAAAATGTATGAAAATAATTATCACAGTAAAGTATGAATCGGTCTTAAGAAACTCAATATTGGGAATAAGCATGCAACTGCAACTGCATTGTCAGCATGATTACAATTTAACAAAAGTCGAAAATTCGAATTTTGCCGTCGACTTGAAATTATTATCTTTTTTATTTTATAAATTCTCTCTGTCGTCGAAATTTTTATATATTGATGTATAACTAGTACTACTAATATTTACTATTTTTAAAGTGTTATTCCACACTTAGGATTACAAAACATTTTTGAAAAAACGTATAAAAATTTGAACGCAGCTGGATTTGTTTTTTCAAAAATGTTTTCTAATCCTAATTGTGGAAAATTAAATTAAAAATAGTAAAATATTAAAATGAAATAGCAATCTCTCTTGTTAAACGATTATTTCTTAATAATCTTTAAGTAGTAGAAATTTGTAAAAATCTCTGTACAGAGATGCTAACAATATAAATAAGTTGTAACAAACGTATAACAATTTCGACGCAGCTGGTAGTATAAGGTATCCAAAACTCGCGGGTTCGAATCCCGTTGCGTTCAAATTTTTATACGTTTTTTCAAAAATGTAAGGCTATCTTGATTAAAAATATTTATGATTTTTGGCGTAAAATATGTGTAGGTGTATATTTTTTATTACATTAATATGCTTTTTATATAATTATATGAAAAAGGGTTTTCTTTGTCAAATTTCAACACAAATCCCTCAATAAAGCTTTTAAAGATTGGAAGCTTTTACTCTTCTCCACAATTATTAGTTTATTACTATATAATAAATCTTATTTAATGGGATATCCACCTGGAGCGGTCGTTTCATATTTTATCCTACATATTAGAGTAGTTAGGGATAACTTAGAGTCAAGACACTCCGTTGATTGTTTTACACCCGAAATCAAGACATTGCGTATTGTGTGACGAACACAACGCCGCGCTTTGTATTAACCAATTTTCGAGTGAGGATCGAACCCACAATTACCATGTCTACACTAAGATTGCTCCACTGAGCCACGATCGCATATTATGTTCTTACCAGCTTTATATTTAACAGCGGCGTGGGTGAAGGATTTATGTCTTCGCGTTCAGTTCATGCAGCAGTGGGCGGACGGCGGTATACCCAAAGTGTTCTGGATTTCCGGTTTTTACTTCCCACAAGCGTTCTTGACTGGCGCCCTTCAGAACTACGCGAGGAAACACGTGATTGCTATCGACACTGTGGCTTATGCTTTTGAGGTATTAATTATAATTGTTACAAAAAATAGATGTCCTGCTAAATTGTTTAATATCTTTTTTTTGTATTTTTTAGGTTCACTTTTATTGTCCTGCATAGCAAGGTAGACAGAAAGTACCTAGTGTCACGACACTCTCTACTTCGCTTTTTACCGAAATTGAAATATTGCATGTTGAGTGGTGGAACTTAACGCCACTTTTTATCTTACCAGAGCGAGGAAGTGAAAATAATTGAAATATAATCATTCCTCCGAGTGGGGATCGAACTCACAACCAGTCGCGTTTACAGTGAGACGCTGTCCTACTACGTCACGACTGGCCTCAAGCGTGTTTGGCGTAGCGTATTATATCGCCTTTCATTGATATACATTTAAAAGTGATGAGATATTAGTGGTGTAAGATAATGAGCGGTTTTAGTTTCAGCAATATTGAGTGGCGAAACTAAACGCCGCTCATTCACGTAACCTACTTAGATATTCATTGATAGTTAAAAATAGAGAATAGACGGAAAGTTCCCGTAAAGGGACAGTTCCCGCAAAAGAAAGTAAAAATTAGTAAATTTAGTTCGGCGGGGAAAGGCGTAAATCTTGTTTTCCTCATGTATAATCAAATATTTTTGAAATTATATATAGTATAATTCCATTCCAAGCGTCAGTATGTTGATAAGTCGACTTGCATATATTTTGTTCTAAATTATAATAGGCATTAGTATTGCTCTATGTCTAAAGTGAATATATAACTAAGCCAATAAATTTATTTTACCGCGCAAACCGGACATGTGAATTATTACATAACTGTTTTACTAATGATTAAATTGAAGCTTAAAATGGCTGTCCTGAAAAGTTAACATTTTTGACTTATTCAAGCCTGGTACGGCCATAGGCGTATGTATATATATATATATATATATATATATATATATATATATATATATATATATATGTACCTTCCTGCATAAAGTATAAAAAGTAGGTATAATTAAAAGAAAATTGTATCTTGTTGTAGGCCTTACCTGGCCCTCCGCCAAAAAAACCGGATGACGGTTGCTGTGTAAGTGGTCTTTTCCTAGAAGGTGCTCGATGGAATATAACAGACATGGCACTAGAAGAGAGTAGACCAAAGGAACTATATACTGGTTCGCATTTCTATATTATTTAAATCTCATTAGCAAACAGTGGGGCGGTGTGCGGTTGTAAATGCGATGATTTTGAATTCTATCCTAGTTCGGGGATAAATTCTCTTTTTAGTATATGTCTTTATAAAACATATTTAAATGCTTGTTATTATTCGACTCTGATACGATAAAGCGCAGTGTTGAATTCCTTCACACAGCCCGCTATCTGTAGAAGATCTATCTACGAATATAGAGGTATGTGGAGAACAGAACGGTTCTCTTTTCCTATGCACAAAAAGAGCCTCCAATTTCTACCGACTTTACCTATCTGAACTCAGGCATTCTACTTCATAAGCTAGGTAGCAAAAGCTATTAACATTCTTTCGTATCTAAAGCTTTTTACGGTACACTCGTAGGTAAAAGTAAAGTAAAGATAAGTGGCCTTTTAACGCATTTGTTGTGGGTTCAATTCCTACTCAGAGGAATGATTATATTTAAAAATTATTTTCCTTTTTCACTTTGCTTAACGACTAATGTCTTGATTTCGAGGGTGAACTGTCTTCACACTACGTTGTGCCTGACTATCCTGCTGAAAACTGAAACTGGTTATGAATTAGATAATTACACCTGTTTAAATCAATTTCTCTTCTCTGGTAAGACACAGCGCGTCGTTGAGTTCCGCCACTCAACGCGCAATGTCTCAAATCGAATAGAAAAAGATCGGTGTGTATTAAAAGATATAGCTGTATATGTTTACACTAGTAACATATATGTATGTAATGTGTTTATGATATATACATTTTTTAGTCGGTTTTTTTTTAACCTCAAACTTTTATTCCGCATAGCAGAGTAGACAGAAAGCACCTAGTGTCGAGACTCTCCGTACTTCACTTTTCACCTAATTCGAGACATTTCGTGTTGATTGGTGCAACTTAACGCCGCACTTTATCCTACCAGATACATATATGATAAAATCACTGCGCACGTGTTCACTCAACACTGCAATGACGTAAACTGTACGTACTATTAGCATTAGATAATTAGTTGGTGTGCAATTAATTATACTTTATCATAAAGCCTGCGTATACATTTAAAGCAATAAAATTTTATTTAATGTTGGCATTATAGTGATATTATTATATACATAATATTAGTTTACCTTTTACGATTATAAATTATTAGATAGTATAGGGAAATGAGTTTAAACGTTGTGTTGAAAATCCGCTATTCTCATAACGATTTCAATTATTTCGCGGAGGATAGGTTATATTTGAATTATTTTTAGTTCATCACTCTGGTATAACAAAATGCGGCGTTTAACGTTGCCATTAAGCTTACAGTGTTCCAAATAAAATATGCAGAACAGAGCATTTAGCACATTAGATTTTTCAGACCTCTCAGGATTTCTCGACGTAAACTATAACTGTGCCCAATTTCGTGCTTATTCATATAAATTGTTTGCTTTACGTAATGATATTTATAATAATAATACACTAATGTCCTCTCGCAGAAATGGCTATAATCTACATGAAGCCAGAGCAAAACCACCGTCTCGCTTCCGGTCTGTACGAGTGTCCGACATACAAAACACTTTTGCGCGCTGGCACACTCTCCACCACGGGACACTCGACCAACTACGTGATGACAATCGAGCTTGTTACCCACAAGCCTCAAGCTCACTGGATTAAACGGGGTGTAGCTTTGTTCTGTGCTTTGGATTATTAGGTTGTTTAATTTTTAGTGCAATAAAGAAAACGGATTAATGTTTTTTCTTTTCTCTATATTTTATATGTTAACATTAATTATAATATCAAGTGGCTGGACGTGGCGCAGTGGAACAGCGTCTAACTATAAAGGCGATTGGTTGTGGGTTCGACTACCATTCGAGGGAGTGTTATTCGTATTATATCACTACTTCGCTCCGGCGGGATAAAGTGCGGCGTTGAGCTCCGCCACTGAACATGCAATGTATCGAATTCTTGTGTTTTCCTTGCTATGCATGACAAAAGCGTGAAGATAAAAAAAAATCATAATATATATATACTCTAGTCTTTAAGACCTCTAACAATACGCAAAGTAGTCAGAGATAACTTAACATCGAAACACTCCGTTAACTACTTTCCGCCTTATAATGAGACAGTACGTCCTGAGTGACGAACTCAACGCCGGGCTTTGTCTTACCAGAGCTGAAATACAAAAATAATGTTACATATAAATATTGCTCTGAGTGAAAATCGAACGATATTGCATTATGCCACGATGGCCTCGTATAAAATACACTATAATAGGTAGAATGAATAAATATTCTCTAACAAATAATTGGTAATTGAATATTGGGAGGCCTGACGTGACGCAGTGGGACAGCGTCTGTAAACGGTAAACGCAATCGGTCGTGGGTTCGATCCCCACTCGGGGGATTATATATAAATTATTTTGACTTCCTTCCTCCTTCCTTTCTGTCTACCCTGCTATGTGGGATAAAAGCGTGAAGATAAGAAAAAAATAATGGGCCTTGACCTCAACAGACAATAAATAAGACATTTCATAAATAGTCTAATGTTACAGAGATTCATAAATAGTCTAATGTTACAGAGATTTTATTCCTGATGAAAACATAATAATAATTCATGGTAATATACAACACTGTACATACTGATAACCAATGAACTTTTATTAACGAAAGTTTAAATTGATTACATTCGACCTGACCATCCATAATGCTGGGACACATTAAATCAAGCGTGTTGATGCATAATTTCCCCTGTTGTTTGTTCCATAATCATTTTTAGCTGATTCCATATTGTCGCTGGTTTGATGGAAAGTTGCATGTCATGGAGTGTTGTTACAAGATTACTTTGTATATATTTTTTAGAATCTCATACGTTTTGTCTATGGACGTGAGGACTGAAGGAACCAAGTGTAGGGACCTTCTGTTTTCTATTTCTCTTTAAGATATATCATCTACATAAATAAATGCAATGAAAAGTGTCTGTTTGTAATATTAAATTAACAGCATGTTGCTCAACAATCAGAGAGGAAAACTTTGGTTTAAACTTTATAGGGTTCATGATTTCGATCTTGACTCCACTACCGTTATCACTTACTGTCATTAATGTGCTTACATACCGGGATTTTTTCTCGTTTTCAAACAAGATTAGCAATACGTCATCATTAGCAGCGGAGCTGATGCCATAGTTGAAATCGACCAGAAATTAAAACCGATTTTTTAATATTTTCGTCTAGAAAAGGCCTGAGTATTATAATTTTCCATAACACCCTATAAATATTACACCATGATGTATTCCAGTTCATGTCAGACTAAACTAAGTCTAATATGAATAGAGTAACTAGGAGTAATGCTAAAATCTGTATTTGGGTCAACATTGTTTCACTGAAGGGATCGTTACATTCGTTTGGAAGTGGGTCACGCGCCCTTGTAACTTATGGGGGCCTCCGAAATGAGGAATTTACTAATCGTTTAATCAACCTGATATACGGGTTTTTATTTGCAAACATACGTTTTCACTTGCCAGTTTTGGGGAGAGAATGGAAAATGTGATAGATTACAGTTTGGTTTGACATGGCCATATTATTGTGAAAATCTATAGAAATCTATAGAAATAATCTACTTATGTCTATAGATTTCTTTAGAAGTCTATAGACATAAGTAGTATTGTAGCGTCTATACGTAATATTAAAATAACTTCAAAATTTTTTTTACATTTTTTGTCTGTTACCCCGTTTTTGTAGTACCGACTGATGTCTGGAACGGTTGAATCGATTTTGATTGGATTTTTATTGCCAGGTAGTTGATGTAATGCAATTTGGGGTTTTTTTTTAGAATTATAGAAGAAAATATCCAGGCATGTCACACTCTACGTAGACGTTGTCGGAAGGTAACCTCTTAACACAAATCAAACCCACAACGACAAACCGACCGACAATTTTTTAACATTTTTAATACATAATTATAGCTTTTAGTCAAAATTAGGTTTTTAAAAACAATACTCGCTTCTAAACTAAACTAGGTTGCACATTAAATAATTTTATAAATTAACTAAATTTAATGGCACTTTAGTATCTGAGATTTGATCTTCATTTGCTTGCATGCAAAATAAAGGAATATTTCTCAGTTCAAAGTATTAAAAAAATATTCAACTTAGTTAAGTATAATAAAAAATAATTTAGAAAAGGTAAGAAAACAAACGTAAGAGGATTCGAACCCGCGCCTTTTACAAACCTTGAAAGCGCTCTGGCGAAATAAACTATATGTTCATTTAAAAAATATTTTTTAATTGAAACTATTTTAAGCGGATTAATCGTGTAAACTTTGGTATCCGAAAATACATGTTTGTTTTACAGTAATCCATGGGCACAAGTAGACCGTCTAATAATTATCAAAATATACGCGATTAATCCGATAAAATCAAAGATCTTATAATTTTCATTGTTAGCATCTCTGTAAGGAAATGTTCTTCTACTTTGTGACATTTTTATATGTATTTTATTATATTTAACTTGCTCTAATAATGGCGTTACGTTAAGTTTGAAACAGATTCAGACACAATAACGTTAATAAAATATTAGTTAAGTTCAGTTCAGAAGAAATATTAGAACACGACAAATGACACAATTGTTTAGAATATAATATGTTCAAGTAAGAAATTCTCGATGCTTATCCACCCATATTATATTACGAATACACGAAACGATACACGAAATTTCTTTGAATAAAATCCTATACTAGAAACATCCCCATACTTTTTCTATTATTTCAATTCTCACTATCTATTATACGGAAAGCATAACCTATTTCATCATACAAATATTTATATCTGAAGCAAGAACTTAGAACTCACGCAAAGAATATAAAATAAAGTTTTTAATCTGTCCGTGTACCAAGAGGAAAGCGGATTTAACTTGGTGTTTATCGAAGTTACTTCGCTCAGAAGTTTATCACTCGCTTAAGCTCCAAATATATATAGGCACTTCTAGTTCGTGGAATTACTGGTATATCAGTTAACAGCATTATATTAAAAAGAACACAGCTTTAAGCTTATATATAGCAGAGACAAGGTAGTGTAAAGACACTTCGTTGACTGCTTTCCGGATAAAATCGAGACATTGCGTGTTGAGTGGCAAGCTAAACGCCGCGTTTCTTCTTGCCGTAGTATAGGAATAGATATCAATTTTAAAAATATAATCATTTCTCTGAATGGAAATGGAACCCACAACCGATCGCATTTACAGTCAGACTACGCCAAGACGAGCTCAATATAATAAATTTGTAGTATATTTACACAGCTGAAGTAGATATATAAATAAAACGCTATTTATACAATTATTACCTGAATAGAAATATTGAATTATATTATAGTTTTTTGCTAATAATAATTAGCAAAAAACATAATATAATAGTGTGTTCTCAAATGTTGAATATAAACATTTATTTATAATACGCAATGTCTCAATTTCCATTGGAAAGCAGTCTACGGAGTGTCTTGACACTGCCCTACTATGAGAGAGAAAGCGCGAAAATTTTCACTTATAACTTTTTTGCCAGTGAATATATATCCTATCCTGTCTATAACCTGAACAGAAACATCATTATATATTCATATGCCTCATCAGAAGGTGTATAACATGCTAGTTATACGTATACATATTTTATTGTTGGTATGTGCGTTTGTACAATGCGTTCATTGCAAAAAAACCATGAAATTCATGGAAAAATAATCGAATAACAACAATTATATAACAAGTTTAAAGTTTTAGATTCCATTATGAAGAAGTAGTGTCAAGACACTCCGTACTCAGTTTTCCGTTGAATTCGAGATATTCCGTGTTAAGTGACGTAACTCAACGCCGCGCTTTGTCTTACCGGAGATTAAAAATGGAAATCATTTAAATATAATCATTTTCTCGAGTGGGAATCGAAACCACAACCGATTGCCGTTACAGTCAGACGCTATTCCATTGTGCCACGACCGACCTTATATGGTATTATTTTATTTTTAATTGATGTCAACAGGCCTGCCAGATGTAACACGCTTTTTGTAATAAACTCCCATGTTTATTGAGAACCTTTCTTTATAAATAAAATCCATGGAAAATTAAGGTAAGACCCTCTTGACCCCACTTTTTGCGAAATTTAAGAGATAATTTGAGAAAAGCGGAACTTAACGACGAACTATGTCTTACGATGTGCATTTTAAGCACAGTACATATATATGTAAAGAAAATGGAAACAAAAAAGGGTGTAAATGAAATAAAATTTTTTTATATATATATATATATATATATATATATATATATATATATAGATATATATATATATATATACTGGTACAAATAAATAAAGTTTAAATTTCTTTTTAGCTTCAAGCTTTATTCCTTGCGGAATAGTTAGAAAGGATGGAGCGCCAAGCGCTAGGCTCCCTGCCTCCTTTGCCTCATCCACAGTCATTAGCTTCTTTCCTTCGGAGGGTCCTCACGCTTTTTACGTGACCTTCATCCAGTATCAGTATACTGTGTTTTCGAAGATCAACCGAATCTCGCCCTCGATCTTTGGGACCTTTGTTTCAATTTGAGTGTTTATTTGTAATAATAGAATAATCCCTTTATATCCCGCATTGCAAGGTAGACATGTAGAACCCAGTGTCAATCCGCTTTCCGCCGAATTCAAGACCCTTCTTGTTGAGTGGCGGAGCTCAACGCCGAGCTTTTGCCTATTGTTGTCAACCAGAAAGAGGAAATGAACATAATTTAACTATATCATTCCACCGAGTGGGGATCGAACCCATTACGGATCGCGTTTACAGTGAGACAGTATCCCACTGCGCCACGATCGGCCTCAAATTAGCCTTTTTACTAAATTCATATGTATATATATATATATATATATATATATATACATACATACCAAAATATCAATTTTTACAATTTTTGTCTGTCTGTCTATCTGTTAGTTCAGACTAATCTCTGGGCTAGCTGTACTGATTTTGAAGAGAATTTTACTGGCAGATTGCTGATTTAATAAGAAGTAGCTTGAGTTACTTTTATAGTACAATTGTAAAAGGAACGTCTAAAAATGTTAAATTACACGCAAACGAAGTTGCGGGCACAGTTAGTATTTATATACAAAAAAATGCCCAAGAGAGATGTATTGTGGTTGACTTAAAAATAAATCTCGCGTAGTTTTCGGTTAAGATTTATTTGTTTAAGTTTAATCGTCTGGGGGGTGATTTACATAGCGAGTGCTTTCTAACAGTTTTATTTGCACAACATGGGAATAAAGTTTTCAAGTCGTTTATATGTATTTAACGGATTTACTTAGTATTAAACCCTTTTTGGAGGTTGAGGCCGGTCGTGGCGCAGTGTGACAGCGTCTGACTGTAAACACGACCGGTTGTTGGGTCGATCCCCACTTTGGGGAGCGATTATATTTAAATTATTTTCACTTCCTCACTCTGGTAAAGACAAGGTGCGGCGTTGAGTTCCACCACTCAACATGCAATATCTAATTGAAATTTTTCATCAGTTTTTAGGAAAGATGGCTTTTAAATTCTATGAATATTATATTACTATGGGCTCCAAATTATGAATTTAAATCTAGCTTTGCAAGCTTTACCTGAATCCAGCTAGATCTTACAAAATATAGAATCAAAACAAAAACATGATTTTAATGATTTTTTTGCTTTTTTTATTATTTTAGCTCTTTTCTTTAGCTTCAAGCTACCTTGATTTGGTAAATACAAAATAATAAATAAGTAAATCTTTGATTTGGTGATTTTTACACATTTTAAATGAAAGACTACTCTGAAGTGTAAGAAACGTTGTGTTTCCAAAAATGTGTCTTCGAATACCAAAAGATACGCGAGTAATCCGTATTAAATAGTTTAATTTAAAATAGATACGTGTTAGGCAAGGGCGTGTCTTCGTAAACCAACAATGCTTAACACCAGGCCTGATGTGGTCAAACGCAAGCCTATCATATATAAAAATATACATACGATATAGGTATGTACTGATGAAGATGAATTGTTATTTAACTAAATTATTTACGAAATATGTTTCTTATATAAATAGAAATCTATAATATATTCGAGGTAACAGGATAAAAATTGTGTTGAAAATTGATCTTTATTAATTAAAAAATAATGGAGTGATACAAGCCACGTACTAAGTAGTTGGACTGGTGGTTATCTAACTTCTTATTTTATTGAATAATAGCATCTTAGCGCAGTGGGAGAGAGTATAAAAGTAGTTACAATGGTTCTGGGCTTTTTTTTAGCTTCACGCTTTATCCCTTGCGGGGTAGTCAGAGAGCACAGAGCGCTAAACGCTGCGTTCGCTGCATACCTCTTTCGCCTCGTCCACAGTCATTATCCTCTTCACACATGCCCTTCGGGGGGTCTTTGGGCTTTTTCGTAACCTTCCTCCAATATCTTCGATACTGTGTTTTCGGGGAATAAAAAAACTTTATTGAAATAAATATAAAAAAATTAAAAAAAGTACATCGTAAACGCGTTAAAAGTATTAAAAAACTAAATTACCTCAGCTCACTATGCTATAAGCGAGAAAAGTTACGTAAAGTATTATTAAATTATGGAGCACCATTTTTATTCCATATATTTACAATGTTCCTAAGAGAATTCGACTCAAAAGGCATTTATCGATGTTTGGGTTTGAGGGCAAAGATTGGGGCGGGTCGTGCCACAGTGGGACAGCGTCTGACTGTAAGCGCGATCGGTTGTGAGTTCGATCCCCACTCGGGGGAGTACGACAAAGTGCGGCGTTGAATTCCACCACTCAACACGCAATATCGCGAATTAACAACACTAACGTTCTGTCTACGCGGGAAAGCGTGAAGGAAAGGTTGCGAATTCGATTCCCTGTCCCTGTTTCCTCTTGATCAACTTCACGCTTTATCACGTATACCAAAGTAATCAGAGAACCTAGTGTCAAGACACGCATTTCGATTAAAATATTTTGATTTGCTTCACTCAACACGTAATATCTTAAATAACCTGAAGAAGAATTTCAAGAATTTATCAACTAAATCCCTAAAATGTATAAACTAATCGACCGGATATAAAGAAACTTCTAACTAAAACTCGTTTAACTTTAAACTAATATAAACTATGAAAATGTTGTCATTCCCATAAAGTGAGCGAAGTCGAAGTGGCATATTCATACGTACGTATATAAACGTGACAGCGAGTGGCAGTGAGTGTGACAACGACGCTGTTACTGATCTACTCGCGTGAAAAACGCCACGTGTGGGAGATGCCTTAAATTTTGAGTTGAAGCGTTTATATATATATATATATATATATATATATATATATATATATATATATATATATATATGTATTAAGTGTTACACATTTTATGAAACACAATTACTAACAGGTTTTGTAATTTCTTTTGATTTAATATGCTTATGTTATCGTGGTTATTTGTACATCAGTATATAGTGCTTATAATTTACTTAGTTTGTAAGTAAGTACCTGTTCCTATCTAGTAGTATTTTTCTAATTCAGTACAAATGAAGTCTTTGTTTTGACGTATATAACAATATAGTGAGTACATAGTCATTTGATATTTTAGCAAGATTATTCTAACATTCACTTGACACCGATTTCAAATTTATAAAAAATAAATACGTATTTATTAACTTCGCTTTAACTAAATTAAAATAAAAATCATTTTTTGGCAAGCGAATTTATTTTTTTATTTTTTAGTTGACTTTTCTAGGTCGGTTGTCTTTTGTTAAAAAAAATTTTGTCTTACGATTTTAAGTGCTGGGTAGACTTTATTAAGACGCTTGTCAAATAAGACAACGGCTAGTTATAACGGAATATTAGGCGAAAAAGTAAAAAAAAACGAATTTAAAAAGAAAAATGAAACGTCATAAGAACGTGAAAATAAACTATCGGGTATAAGAACTTATTTATATGAAATGAGATTGTCATATATAAAACAAAAAAAAACTTTTTTTATTTGGTACTATTTTTATATGAATTAACATTCTAGGAGCAAAAATCTTATCAATACAAATTATTGAAACGCAAACATGAACTAATTGCTGTAAGTTGTTAAGGAGTTTCCTAAACCAATTGTGTGTAATTGTAGAGCTTTAAAATACTCAATGAAAAATAACAAATTCACTAGTTGCCCCTAACATTTTTGAATTCCTCTCAATTTCTCCAGGATCCCTTACCACCTAACCTTTACCTTTTCTAACATAAAAAGACTTATCCAAATCAATACAAGCGTCTTCGAATAATCGGTGAATATACATTAAAAAAAAAATTAAAAACGATTCCGACGAATTGAAAATCTCCTTCCTTTTTTTTAAATTCGTTTAAAAAGAGAGAAATTTTAATATCGAATATATAAATTCTCTTAAGTTTTCAACTTGTCCCAAACACCAACAGTTCCGAAAGCACTGCATAGAGGACTTCTAAATCGTGTTCAATTTTGCCACTTTCGTTGCCTTGTTATTTTACTGCCACGTCTTTATTTAGCCATTTTAACTTGTTTCCTTTGTGTTACATAACTCTATGTTGACCTGGTCTGGTCTGGTCTAGTCCAAGATTTATATATTATGATTTATATAAAGTGAGTGGAAGAAATAACTTTACGCTTTATCTTTGATTTTGCAAATAGCTGGATAGTGAGAGACATCCAGTGTCAAGATACTCCGGTGACTGGTCTCTTAACACCGCACTTTATCTTACGTAAAATACTCAGCTATAAAAATAAAAAAATATCATATTAGTAGCAGTAATAAGGGATTTATTTATTACAAAAATATTATTTTTTTTTATAAATAACTTTAATATAATTTTATATTTTATTTTACATTATATTGAATATCGAGTAATAGAGAACACTCCATATATCGTTTTAACTTTCTCACTCCATTGTTCGCTAAAATGTACAGACATTTGTGTTTGTCTTTTTGGTTTAATGGAATTTCGAATTAATAAAAATTTTAAATAATTTTCCTTTCAAATCACCTTATAAATATAATAATATAATTATATTAAACTAGCGGCTCGTTCGCGGCTACGCTTACGTTAACTGACACCTATAGATATTTCGTTACTTCATCTGCACGCATTCTCGCTAAATTCACAGACTTTGCCAAAGTTTATAATTTTATCGATTTACAGAACTAATAATAAGTCTTAGAAGTAGCCCATAAATCAACTAACTTTAAAGTTAAAACATAAACAGACTTACAACTGATATTAGAACAAAAGAAGATATAAAAACGTCAATTATATATATGAAATATTTAAGAAAAAATATATGGGTACAGTCAATAATACATTGGGCGTAGTAGAATTTTTATCTATTTGTCTGTCTGTTCATTCCTTCGTCCACAAGTGATTGCCCTTATCCACAGTCGATATCATGGTCCACATGTGATTTAACTACTTCAGACATGATACCATGGTCCATATTTCATTTCATCTCATCTCATCCACACATGACATCATGACCCACAGTCGATTTCACTCATCCACATATGAGATCATAGTCCATATGTCTTTTCACCCTTCCACATATGGCATCATGGTCCACATGTGATTTCACTCCTTCACACATGACATCATGGTCCACATGTGATATCACCCACTTGACTCGATGTAACAATTTTTATGTATATATTTTTAGTTCTAAAATAATACATCATTTATGAAGGTGTTTTTGTGAGCTAAATATTAATCCTTATCTAAATAAAGAAGGCACTTATTCTTGAACAGAGTTGCCTTTGACAATATTTGATTACAACCAATATGTATTACAGTTTTAAAATAATAATGTCAAATACCACGCGCACATTAATGTGTGGGGGGTGTGTGATGCGTATTGTGAAGTGGTGAGGCGAGAGGATGCTGGCTGACAGTGTCGATGGTCTTCTTACTAACATTATAAAAGCAAAAGTTTTTTAGGCTATACGTTTGATTTGGATAAAACTTAACAGTATTATAGATTATAATTATTTTTTTCAATTTTGTCGTAATGTAACGATACGAAACAATTAAGTCGGCTGAAAGTCTGCCCTTTAAGATCTATTTTAGCGTACATGTAAAACCATTATGTAGTGTAGGATTGTTTGTCTTGAATAGTTCTAAATAAATCTTTGGGTTAGCATATATCTATCTTTATATGGAAGCCACTAAGAACAAAATAGTGACATATAAATTTAATTAAATTGGATACTTTTTAAAAAGCAAATTTTATAACATTTATCAAACCCTTCTCTAAATCAATACATTTGTCACTTTAAGTATTTAATATAGATTAACAATGTCTTTTACACTAAATAATTTGGCCGAATAGTTTAAAAATTATAACAATATAATTGATTTGAACGCCATAAAGCGCCTAACAGATGAGACGCGCGACGGTGCGGATTAAATCCTAATAATATAACGATAGCTGTCAAGTATAAATATAGTTTCTCGGAAATTTGTGAACGGATTTTGTTCCTGTTTGTAATGTTGGAAAGAGGGGTTTCTGTATCACATCGTTACATGGGAAATTTACTTTTATTAAATAAACTTCAAGATCGTCGTGGCCGCACGTACCTGGGCGTATAGCTAGGTAATTATTTTTCGTTGCCTGGAATTTTCATTTTGCTGTGACTCCTAAGATATCGACTTAATTTATATACTGTAAAGAGCAAATATGATCTGAAATAAATCTACTTGGTGACCTTCTAGACTAGAATGTTTTTTATTTTATATATTATTTCTAGTTCTGAATAATACGATATTAGAATATTCATACTTAATTTTAGAATATTCATTTTTATTTGAACAAAAACAGTAAAAGAAACTATTTTCTTAGTAAAATTATGAAAAAAAGGATGTCCCCATTTGCAATAAATTTATAACAGTATAACTTATTTTTTTATAGCTTCACGCTTGTATCGCGTACCCCGGTAGACAGGAAGTACCCATTGTCAACACAGTTCATGCTCCATTTTCTGCCGAAGTTCTAGGCATTACGTGTTGGGAAGCGGAACTCGACGCCGCGCTTTGTCTTACCAGAACGAAATGCAAATAATTTAAATATAATCATTTCCCCGAGTGGTATGGATCGAACCCACAACCGATCGATTTTACAGTCAAACGCTGTTCCACTGCACCACGACTGGCCATTATAATTTAAGCATTAACAATAAAATATATTTTATTTAGGTATCGAAATGGGCACTTTATTTCCAAATTTGAGGATACTGCATATATACATGTAGCCACAAGGGAGGCCTAGCTGAGGTTCTCAACGACCGAGTAGCAGCTCTGGAACTATCTCTAAATTATAAATGGTATCTTTGTACTTATATCTATATTAAAAAATAATTTCTAGGCAAATTTCTATCAAATAACTGTAACATCGGCCCGACTCGTTGAAGATATGCAGTTCTGCTTCACTTCAGGCGTTGTATGTGACGGCATCAAGAATTGTGGAGTCGACGACTGGTTAATCTATACAAATAAATAAATTTAGAGTGTCTGTGTGTTAAATTAAAATAATGACTTATTACTAAATGCATGTACATATATGTATACACATATATGTATAGACGGTACATATAACAAAATATGGTTTTTACAATTTTTGCATATCTGTCTTTTGTTTTGTTCCAGCTAATCTCTGGAACGGTTTGACCAATTTTAGCGGGATTTTCACAGACAGGTAGAAGTAACACTTTGTAGCTTTTTTTACGAGAATTAGACGGACGAAGTTAATATGGAGAAAGAGAGCATAATGCTACTATTTTTATTAAATAATGTATAAAAAATACTTTAAACTAATCAAATAACTAAAAAGCAAACAACTATGCATTTCATTAATGTATTTTTTAAAAAATGATAAACACGTTGCAAAGACTATTCATATTTACATATCAATTGCTCAAAGTTGATCTGTGCGTAGAAGCTATTGTTATGGATTTCTTCTATAATTTCATTTCTCCATTATATTAAGATAAAATACGTCGTTAAGTTACGCCAACGTATAATGTCTGTTAAACGAATGGGAATAGAGGAAACTAGCAATGAGATCATCTTTTCTCTCATTTCACGTTTTTATTCTGCATAGCAGGGTAGACAGGAAGTACCTGCTGTAGTATATGCTTGTTAAAATATATAAAATATATGTATAGTTTAGAATTTAGTTGCATCTGAAATTTAGCAAACAACAAATTACATTCAAATATAAAATGAATGTTAAAATATGCACGTGTTACATTGCAGCTGATAATCAACGTTTCAATTAATCAATTGTGGTATTCCGTTGGGGTTTTGGTAACCCTGTCGTTTGTGGTATAATAAATCAAATATCAATACAGCGGTTCACATGATGGAGTATCATCTTTTGATTTTTGGTTGACTAATTACTTATGTAAATGAGACTAGACCTGCTTAGACATAGATATATATTATAGAAATTATAATCGGATAATATAATCATAGCGTACACCTTCTACTGATGTTGTAGCAAATAACACCTGTTTCAAAAACTTTTTGTTTATATAGAAAGTGTCATCATGGCGCAGTGGAACGCCTGACTATGAAATCGAATGGTTTTGTTCGATTCCCAGTCAGAGAAATGAATATATTAAAAATTTATTATAAAAACTATAATATCTAAATAAATTAGTCTGAATATTTTAACACCAACAAATTAAAATACCGCAACTGAATTTCATAATAACGAGCATTACATTATGCAGAATTAACATTAAACTAATAATTATAAAAAAAAATACACAACGACTGGTGCGATCGGTATTTGGTTTTATTTTATATATTTCCTTTTGTATTTTTAAAGTTTTAGTAACACACTTAACGTATATAAAAAATTGACCGCAACGCGATTCGAACCCGTTTTCAAGAGATTTTCCAATAGACGGTACTGTAACTTCTTTTTAGTTATAGAAAGAGGAGGTAAATGAGCAGAAAGAATACGTGATTATAAGTAGTTACTTTCTTTGCCCATGGTCATCGACAATATTAGAGTTGTAGATGAGTTGCCGGCCTTGGAAATAGAGTGAGAGGTGAGGAGGAGTGAGAGGAAATAGTATAGGAGCCTCAGTAGCCACAGCTGTAGGAACCGCTACACTTCGAGATAAAACGGGTTGGGAATTGAGAAATCCGGCTTTCATGACATCGAATATTTAGCGGATCGTTATTGTCATGGTAGCGATCGCGAACCAATCGGGTGATTAACTCCTGCCACCAAATAACCTGGTATATCTGTCGGTTACGGGACTCTACCCAGCAGCGGAGGGAATTGTATTCCACCACGTCCCTTCACACTTAACTGGAAAACAAAAGAAATTTTATTGTTTACAATAATACACTTAATTACTATTTTAAAAGTGTTATTCCACAGTTAAGAGTGGGAAACACTTGAAAAAAAAACGTATAAAAATTTTGAAAAGCGTTTTATACGTTTTTTTTTCAAAAACACATAATACACATTGATTTATTACTGGCTTTAAATTAAATGTATCATCGCAAAGTAATAAATATACTATATTTTTATATAATATATTTATATTGGCTCACACAAACTCCTTTGGGGGATATCGATTTCCTTACCTTACAAGAAACTTATCCAAGTATTGATGTATCAGTATAATATTTTACTTTACTTCTTGCGATATTTCACTATGGTTTATGGTTATTTCTTTCGACAGGGACATAAAAAGAAAATGGGATAACATCGTATGCGTTCAGTTTGTTTAATACAAGTTACAATGTACGCTGTTCGCTTGATTTATACACCTGAAACGTGGTAATTTAGTTTCGACTATTCGATATGTAAGAATTTTTTTGAATATTGGAACAGCGTCTGATTGTAAACGCTGTTGGTTGTGGGTTCGATTATCACGTTAGCATTAGGCATTATTATATGTAAAATTATTTTCATTTCCAATATGACAAAGTACAGGGTTGGGTTCCGTCAATCAACACACATTGTTGAATTCGTCTGAAAAACAGAAAAAGGCATACTTTTAACACTAAGTTACCACAGATTTATAAGTTATATATGAAAAAAATTGTATAAATTCCCCTATTTTCGGTATTTATATGATTCTTTATTATAGATAAATTATTTTACATATAAATATTTTGAATTCTACATAAAAATATTTTATACTCGCCTGACTATAACCACTTTCGAATCGCCAATTATCATAAAAATGACAATATTATCAGTACTTCAGAGAATACCAGCAGTTGTGATTGCAGTTCTGCTAAGAAAAGCCACATAAAACCTCTACAGTTGCTTTTTTAAAATATATTCATAATTGGATAAAACAATTGAAGTATTTTTTGGGCGAAAAGTATTTAATTGAGCCATTTTAAAATAAAAACGATAAATCGAATTAATATAAGTTTCATATTATCAAAATGTATACCACAAACAATTACATATTTGAAATCTCGACTATATAATTTTTATTCTAGAATTCATATAAAAAAAGTAACTGTCATATTTCAACAAAAAGAAGAATATTAAACAGCATTCAAACGTCAATATTGTATTTCATAAAAAAAATACTTAAATTCACTTATTACTTACTTAAGACTACAGTGAATAAATATGGCTCGAAAGGGACAAGTTGCTATACAAGAAACTATAGAAACCAATGAAGAGTTTGAAGAAATCCTTCACGCGAACGCTGACAAGTTAATTTGTAAGATATACATTTGCTACATATTCCGTACAGCAGTGTAGACAGGGAGTACCAAATGTCAAGACACACACACTATTGCGTGTTGAATGGCGGAAGTCAACGCTGCGCTTTGTTTAACCAAAGCGAGGAAATCTTAAAAAGTGTTGCTTTATAAAAGGATTTATTTTATTTGCTCTGAATAATGCTCCGTCATAATAGTTCCTTTGAGTGGGAATCGAACCCACAACCAACCGTGTGTACAGTCAGTCAAGTAGGGGACTTGATGCCTCTAATATTATGATTACTTATTAGAAATAAGGTTGTGGCTGGTCATGGTACAATGTAACAGCATCTGACTGTAAAGGCGATAGGATCAGGGTTAGGTTCTCACTCGGGGCAATGATAAGATATAAATTATTTTCATTTCCTCGCTCTGGTAAGACACAGCGCGGCGTTGAGTTCTGCCACTCAACGCGCCATGTCTCACATTTGGTTTAAGGCGGAGTATAGAGTCTTGAACCTAGGTAGTTCCTATGTACCCTGGTACGCGAGATAAAAGCGTAAAGCTAAAAAAATCTACCACAAGTGAGTACATTTATTGGTTGACTATATTATTATAGGCATGGAAGTATATTCCGATTTCTGTGGGCATTGCCTGGCGACCGGAAATGCTATACGGAAGGGGAAGTTGGAAATTGGCCAAGATAGAATCTGCATGGTTAGGGTGAGGAATATAAAATTATTGTTACTTATATTAATAATATTATATGTAGGCATCCTGGCGCAGTGGAGCAGCATCCGACTGTAAATGCATTTGGTTGAGAGTTCAAATTCCACTTTGGAAGAAGAAGAATGATTTTATGTATATATATATATATATATATAGTTGATTGTAGTTAGTAGTGTCTTGACACTAGGTCGCTTCTGCTCTGCTATGCGGGATAAAGCATGAAGCTGCTTTTTTCTTATTTATCTATTTCATTTTATTTTAATTGAAGTACTTGAAAACTACCTGGTCCTGTGATTTTCTCTGAAAATTCTCCTAGATAGGCTTTGAAATTTAACAGTATACTACCCTTGCCCTTTTCATGGGTAAAGTACTCGTTGCCTTGGCAACTCGTATGTCACTTTACTCAAATGTGTATGTCAATCACATGGTTGTGTGTATATTATCGATTGCAGTACTTTTACTATATAATCTAGATTTGCATGGTAATTTATACAAATAAATAGAATTTGTGTGTCTGTTTGTAATAGTAAAACAACGTTTTGCTAAATGCATATGTATACAAGATATATATATATATATATATATATATATATATATATATATATATATATATATATATATATATACCGTGGCAATGGCTGAACTGATTTTGTCGGGACTATCTGTGGCTGACAGTTGATGTAATATAAAGTAACTTTAACTACTACCATTTCATAATTAAAAAACAATGATTTTTACAAATATAACAAAAGATAAAAAATAAATATATTTTTAAAATGTCTTCTAGATACCCACAATAATTAATTTGCATATTTTTCTTATGTTTTACATAACTTTATTTTAATTTTTTTTCTTTACTATCTACATTAAATCCAGATTAAATGAAAACTTTATAAACTGTTGCTTATATGTTATTCTTTTGTATAAGCTACTTCAATGTAAAGTTCCATATAAATCGGTTTAGTCCTTTTTTGTGTGAAAGAGCAGGAAATATCCACCCACTCTTTCATTGTCCTCATACATTTCTACATACAGAGATAGAAACAAAATATGCATCAGTATAATCATTTGTCTAATAAAATATCTTAATTCCAATCTGCATACTCTATTACAATTTCTCTTTAAGATTATTTGTATGGTACAGTTTAAGTGATAAATTGAGACATTTTATTTAATGTCTATTTGTTTGTCTGTAACTCTAACGCATCGAGTTTGTTATTCTTTCATGGGACAGTCTGTATGCTTTTACAATTGGATCCTAAAAAACGTTCGAGATTGTTCTTTATCACAATTTAAAAAAAAGGAGTGAAAAGGCGTTTGTGTGTAAAGGATATTACCATATTAATGATATCATAAATGATAACACGTCTTAGGAATGAAATGCTCGCTCCAGTCTATTACAAAGGTATCATTGTCACTAATAAAAATGATAAAATTGTAATTTTTTGGCATTTAGAAAAAAAGAGATAGTCCCGCTGAGTTTCCTGCGCCGGTTCTTCTCAGGTCTGAGGCAATAACTTGATTTGAGGCAATATCTTCGCCACGAAATGTAGACGAAATGTAACGCTTTTTTTGAAGGAAATGTAAAATTCCCCCAAACGGTATCAAATCCATAACCAATTGCGTTTACAGTTAAACGCTCTCCCACTGACATTATATAACGTTTAGCATTTTTAACTTCCACCTAACAAGCTAGGAATTTATCTACTCTATTAAATTTGATAACAAATTGAATTTAAATGGTTTTTTTCGTAATATTAAAATAATCGCTTTTTTAATTAATTATTATTTGTCTGTGTGTTTACGCGAATCTCGGAAACAGCTGAACAGATTTTGACAAGAGTGTCGCTTTAGTGTATGGATTTGAAACTTTAAAAATATTAAAATTATTGAACTCAACCATGCACTTTGTCTTAGCAGAGCGAGGAAGTGGAATTATTTTAAATATAATTACTTCCCCGCCAGTGGGAATCGAACCCACAACCGATTGCGTTTACAATCAGACGCTGTCCCACAGCCACGAGCAGCCTCTCAGAATGTAGAAGTATTATATACTACTTAAACTGTAACATATATTAAAAGCATTTTCGAAATCTTCTATTCGTAATTTACAAAGCGTCTTGTTTAAAATACAGATTAAATATTATAATGAGTTGAAAATTCAAAGTTTCCTTGCAATCTCAACTCTTATATTGTTTTTGTAATGTAATAATCGTTATTGTACCGTCGTGGCAAACGGGATGTAGCTCGCTTCGTATAATGGTTACCACTTCAAATCCCTATTAGGATATGATTAATTTTAAAACGAGATGTGCCCGCAAATTTGGTCTCTGGATTTTTATTATAGAATTTTTAAATAAAATTAGCTTAACTTATCCCCTATCTGCTGGTGAAAGGCAAATCAAAATCGATCCATCTTTTCCAGAGATTGCTTGGAACAAACAGACAAACAAAAATTGTAAAATAATATTTTTCTTTATATATCATATATTATGCATTTTGTAGTAAAAAACAATTATTTTCATATTACAAACGGATATTCCAATTTAATTTGTTTGTATAGATGATTTCCTAGTTTGTTAAGGTGGAAGTGATAAATACAAAATACTATATAACTTAGAATTATATTAGATATAGATACAAACAATCGTGGCACTGTGGGACAGCCAAATTGTAAACGTAATTGATTATAGGTTCGATTCCCACTTGGACGAATTTTACAAAATTTATTTCCAATTCTGGATGCCGTGCCGTGCTTTGGCTAACCAGAGCGGTTAGCCAAAGCACGGCATCGCGTGCCGCCTTTGTCGACTCAACACGAAATTTCTTTATTTCGAGCAAAGAGCGGAAAATGGATTGTCTATACATTATGATCTCTCCGACTATATGGTATAAAGCCCTGCTACATGGTATAAAGCGTAAAGCTGCATATTTATATGAAGAATTAAAAAATACGTCACAGATCTGAATCCAGGACCTCTGGCTTAAAATGCAACTTCGCATACGACCTTTATTCTATTATTAATAATATCAATTATTTAAAGGGCCGGTCGTGGCGCAGTGGGATAGCGTCTGACTGTAAACGCGATCGGTTGTGGGTTCGATCCCCACACGGGAGAGTAATTATATTTAAATTATTTTCACTTCCTCGCTCTGGTAAATGACAAAGTGCGGCGTTGAGTTTCATTACACAACATGCAAAATCTCGAAAAGCGAAATCGTGAAAGGCAAAGTACGGAGTGTCTTCAAACTAGACACTTTCTGTATGCGGGACTACTCTCTATGCGAGATAAAAACGTGAAGCTAAAAAAAACAGTTATTTAATTAACTTAAATGTTTCAGGCACTGGCTGATCATATAGACGCATTATCACGATTCAAAAACAAAAGTGAACCTGTCTTTCTATTTATATTGGTAAATGATTAAAACATCAATTTTATGTATTCGCATACATTATGACATCTCTTGAACATTTGTTTTTTTTAGAAATTATTTTTATTTCCCTGCTCTGGTTAGACTAAGCGCAGTGTTGATATCGCCACTCAATACGCAATGTCTCAATTACGTACGGTAAGCTGTCCACGGATTGTCTTGACACTCGGTGGTCTCTGTCTATCTAGACATGCGGGATAAAGCGTGAAGCTGTTTTCTTTTTTTTGTACATTATACAATGTGTGTTTGTTTGCTTAGGGTTCATGTTTCATGTGTTATTTTCACAAAAATAGATCAAACGATTTATTTGTCTGTACAATATCGACCACTTTTCCACTGCGCCACGACCGGCGTTAATTAATTATTATTATTATTATTATTGAAAACTTAAATAAATTAAAAACAAAACGTTCTTTCTTTTTATAAATTTAAAAGTACATTCGTAGTAAGAGTAACATTTTTATAGACTATTTTATATAAATTTATAAAATATATTTTCAGAAAGGTAAACTCATAAGAGCAATGTTTGGCGCCAATGGTTTGGAGTTGTGCCGAATAATTGAAGAAGAAATGGGACTTATGCAGAAGGAAATAGATACTGGGATAGAACGACCAAAACAGGAGATTGATGAATTGTTACCTGAAGAGGCTGTTAGTAAAATTATAAAAGTCTGAATTAAAAATATACATTAGATTTTTTTAGCTTCACGCTTTTATCCCGCATAGCAGGATTGACAGGCAAATGCCGTATTCGATTCATTATGCGTGTGTTGAGTGGCGGAACTCAACGCCGTGTTTTGTCTTACCAGAGCGAGAAAATGAAATTATTTAAATATAATCCTTCCCTCTACTGAACCCATCGAACCCACATCCGATCGTATTTGCAATGAGACGCTGTCCCACTGCGCCATTACCGGCCTCGAACTTACTACTAAAATGTTACTTACCAATGAAATATATAATTTCTTTAATTAACCTTTACTATATTAATATAATTCATCTTTTCTGAAAAGTGAACAAAAACGACAAAGATCTTTCTTTTAGTCACCTAGTGTCAAAACACACTACTTCGCTATCCACCGAATGCGAGTCAATATTCAAGAAAATAATTTAAATATAATCATTCTATATTTTTATATTTGACTAAATTTTTGTATATATATATATATATATATATATATATATATATATATATATATATATATATATAACGGTCAGTCAAAATTGACAAGCGGAAGGCATATTTCGTAGCTATACTTGCCCACGCGTCTTCACCGAAACGTTGGGCTTTGGGTAATTATTTATTAATATAATAAATATTAATTATATTAATAAATAATTACGCCCTATCATAGACGAGAAAACGACAATAAAACCGTACTGTCCATCAATCCACCAATATATATTGTTAAATATTTTACGCCTACAAATACTTATAATCACTGTAGGTATAATTAATGCTTGAATGATTATTCGTTAGTAATGATTATTGAACGGGGACATTATTTTAATTTTACCGCTCTTGCAAGGCAAAGCGCGGCGTTGGGTTCCGTGGTTCCGTTGGTTTCCACGTTCCGTTTTTTACACCATGCAGATGCAAAATTGATCATTAAACATATATTACAGGCAAAAATAGAAGAGGATCTGAAAATGGAAGAAGAATATCGCGAGGCCGCTCAAAGACTTCGAGTTCTGACCGTTGCTGCTAGGAAGAAACGAATCTGTGAACGTCTCTCTCGACACGTGAAGAACTTAAATTTTATTTTGTACTGGCCACACTGTCACAAGGCACATTTGGATTTGTATGAAAAGTGGGATTTGATAAGTTAGTTACGATTTTAGTTGTTGGACAACTTGCATGTTATAGTTGTTGATTTGTTATGCAGAAATAGTTTTTATTGATATTATAGCATTTTAAAAATTTTTTGTCGCGGAATTCGAACCCTCGCTTCTTGGAAACTGTACAATCACTGTAGCTAAATAAGCCAGACGTTCTTTTCGAGCTACGTTAAATTTCATACGTCATCTTTTATGGTACAAGACCTTCGATGTTTTTTTTTCAATAATATAGATTTTTATTATATATTTTATATATTTCTTAAGAAAAGTTTACTTTCTCGTGCTATTATGTTACGGAAAAAAAATAATTATTCTTATAAAACATAATTGTGTACATGTAGTATGCTAGTACTTGTTAGTTCTTGTCCTTATGTCGCGCGTCCTGCATTGGTTCCATAATTAATAAGTAATAAAAATTAATATATCATATATATTTTGACCTTTCCTGCGTTCCCTTATTTACTCCGCGTTCCCTTATTTCCTATAATATTATTCCAGACTTAAGATTAAAATATTTTTTTTAATAAGCCTAAAAATTTTAATGCACCTGAATTGGAACTCGTGCTTCTCGGTAACACTTAAACACTCTGACCGCTAAGCCATGCGTTCTACATTCGGCTGCGTCGAAATTCTTACACGCTTGTTATTTATTTTGTTAACGTTATTCCTTGTAGAGAGATTTTTGCAAATTTAACTCTTTGATTTTTTATTTTATCGTTTTTTAAATAATGTATACAGATATTCAAGTAGCAGCCAAGGAGACGATAGAAATGACAGAAGAAGGTATCAAAGAAGCTTTATATATGAGCGATGTAGATCCCAATGAGGCATGCATTCACGCCCTTATGAACGGCGAGGCTTTAGTTGTGTTGTTTAAAATGTTTGACACAGATACTCGAGATTTTGTTAGTAAGAAATTAAATCGTGTATAAGTTTATCTAAGTTTTAGTATATAAGTACCTTTACATATTCTTTATCTGCATAAATCTAAAAAAATAACACCCAGTGATTAATATATAGTAGAATATATAATATAATATATATATATATATATATATATATATATATATATATATATATATATATATATATATATATATATATATACAATATGTTAATCGAGTCTTTATTGTAATTGCAATTTAAATACTTCATGGAATTGGATTTAAATCCCACCTACTAAGCCACAATATTTAATTAATAAATATATATTGGCATATAAAAATATATTCTATACATTTAATTGACTTTTAAGAGTCGTGGCGCAGTGTGACAGCGTCTGACTGTAAGCGCACAAGCTGTCGGTTGTGGGTTCGATCCCCACTCGGGGGAGTGATTATATTTAAATTATTTTCACTTCCGCGCTCTGATAAAGACAAAGGGCGGCGTTGAGTTCCAACACTCAACACAATGTCTTGAATTTGGTGGAAAGCGAAATACGAAGTGTGTTGACACTAGGTACTGTACTAGGTACGATACTGTCTACCCTGCAATGCGGTACAAAAGCGTGAAGCTAAATTGATGATCGTGATGATTATGGGTACAGAGATCGCGCTAGGATAATTTCATCCTCCTTCCATCCGATTGGGATACGAATCCACACCCTCTACAGGGGCCATCCACAAAATATGTAACCTGAAATTTATGACTTTTTGACCTCTTCCTCGTCCTTGTCCCAGCTGGTCTATTGAGACCTCCGTTGAGACTTCTCACCGTTGTCAAGCAATGTCACATTTGTTGACCCCCATAACTTTTGACGCAATTAATGGATGACCTCAAAGCTAATGTAGTAGTTATAATTCAAACTAATTATTTTATATTTTAAAAGTAATATTTGAACTTTGATCTTTACACTTTTTAATCAGAGTTAATGAGGTTTACTCTGTACGAGGACATTCCGGTACCTAAGGAGGATGTGCCTCCGGAGAAGCAAGTGCCGCCTATACCAGCATATGAACGATATGCGACAATCAGTAAAACTGCTAGAGAAGTACGCAGGGAGAGATATGAAGCTAAGATGCAGAAATTGGTAAAGAAAACCGATTAATAATGATTTCTTTTATTTATATTTTTTTAAGGAAACGTAAATACTTTACGCTTTATCCCGTATAGCAGGGTAAACGTAGGAAACCTAATTACCTAAAACGGACCGTGAATACCTTACGAATTTGAGACAATGCGTGTTTAGTAGCGAATTTACCAGAGCAGATAAATAAAAATAAATTTTAAATGTCTCTCCCCCGAATGGGAATTAAACCCACAACCAGTCGCATTTACTGCAGACGCTGTCCCACTGTCCCAAAAGTACCATTCAACCATTCAATCGTCCCGTGGGTGTCGTAAGAGGCGACCATGGTTAAAAGGCGGGCAATGGGACGAAGCAAGATAAAATCGATCCAGAGTTGTGATAAGGTCTCCGACCTTTTTGCTTTTGTATTTATTTTATAAATACACACCATCATGGCGCAATAAGACAGTATCTGCCTGTAAACACGTGTAGTGGTAAGTTCGATTCCTACTTGGGGAAATGATTATTTAAAGTTTATTGTCATTCTTTCATTCTGTTAAGACAAAGCGCGGCGTTAATTTCGGCCACTGAATCCTCAATGTCTCGATTTTGGGTATAAAACACGTCATGGAGTGTCTTGACACTAGATTGTCTCTGACTATCCTACTTTTTAATATACTTACTCTTAATACAGACACATGATTCATATTTTTTTGATTTTCTTTTTTTATTATTTTATATTATATGTTTTATTTTTTAAGACAGGCTTATAAGACTAGACAACTTGGTGTCTCCCTAGTCTCTAGTGGCCTACGGGTCAATTATTCAGAGTCTAGACTAGAATATTAATTAGATCAAAAAACCTGCAAGCTCGTATTATACCTATTACCAAAGTGTGTTTTATTTTTTTTATCGTAAGCATCTGTCTAGGTTTTATTTCCATTTTACTTTCAAGTTACAGACCTTAAACTTTGTTCTCGTTAAGCCATTCTCAAACTCGTGTAATAGAATAAATTTTGTTAAAAACTTCACCTGAAGACTATTTTGGAAGGACTATTTAGACATTTTGTTGTTTTTGTTTACAGTCATACGTTGGTACTGGTTGGTACGACGGTAAACGGACGGGTTGTAGGTTCGATTATTATTCGGGGAAATATTATATTTTAAAGTACATTGGCGCGTTATGCCTTGAATTTGGGCGAAAAGAATCGGGACGAAGTCTACGGAATGTTTTGACACTAGTTTCTAGAGACATCCCTATTTTGACTATAACATGAATAATTAGTACATTTAAGATCAATTCAATTCAATTTATTCCAATTCTTTTAGAAAAAACGTATAAAATTTGAACGCAGCGGGATTCAAACCCGCGCCTCTTGGATACCGTCCAAGCGCTCTGACCGCTAAGCCATGCGTTCTACTACCAGCTGCGTCGAAATTCTTATGCATATAACGCAAGGCGCGGGTTTGAATCCCGATGCGTTCAAATTTTTATACGTTTTTTCTAAAATGTTTTCTAATCCTAAGTGTGGAATAACACTTTGAAAATAATAAATATTATTCAAATTCTGTTTATATTTGACTTGTTTATTTTTGGTTCAAAGATAAATTACAACATTATGTTGTTGAAAGCCGGTTGTGGTTCAGTGGGATAACGTCTTACTGTAAGCGCGATCGGTTGTGGGTTCGATTCCCACTGGGGGGAGTGGTAAGACAAATTGCGATGTTCAGTTCACCACTTAACACGCGACGTCCCAAATTCAGTGGAAAGCGAGGTACGTAGTGTCTTGACACTAGGTGCTTTCTGTCTACCCTGCTATGCGGGATAAAAAGCGAGAAGCTATAATAATAAAATATAATATTATAATAATATTATGTTATATAAATTAATTACTAAGGACTTTAAATATTAACCAATTTAATCTAAATTGGCTTCGATTCTCAATATATTTCGCACCTGCTTTCTACCTTTTTGGGCACAAATATATATTTGTCCTATACCTCAGTTATTGGACAACAAAATTGTGAGTTCTGAGTTTAAAATTAATTAATATAAATCTTTAGACTTAATTTTATAGCGTGAAGAACAAGAAGACCGCGACCGTCTTGCAGCAGAACAAGCAAGACTTGCAAGAGAAGCTGAGGAGGAGAAACAAAGAATAGAGAAGCAAAGGCAAGAAGAAGAAAGAATGGCTAGAATTCAAGCGGGAGTAAGTTATTTTTTTTGCTTCAAACATCGTGCTCAGGCGCACTGGTCTCCAATTTCTGCTTTATAATATAATGTTTAATGTAAAAAAAATAAAATTCTCATTTTTTACATAAATACTATAGATTTTAATAGGCGACAAACAAAAAAGTTGATTATTTACTATAATTATAATTTTAACCCGATCAAATCGTTTTCATTCAGTTACCAGCAGAACCTGAACCTGAACCAGTTGGCGAAGAAGTTGAAGGTGAAGAAACAGAAAAAGCTGATGTCACTGAAGAGGTAAGGAGTTTGAGTTATTTAACATTAATAATCCACTTGCTAATTAAAGGATGACCCATCTCGTATAACCATATCAGAAAAACCCTAAATTAGGGAAAATATATTTTTTATTCGTAATAATTATAAACCTTTCTTTAGTGTTTCATTATAGCAAAATAATTTTTAAAAAAACTATTTTTTTTTATTTAAATTAAGCAGGAGAAAGTGGAAGAAGAACAAGAGTTAGAGAAAGTCGTCGAAGAGGAAGAATTCCATTCGGACGTGTCCGTAGAAGGTGAAGAATATATTCCACCCGGTGGACTATTTGTGCCAGGACTTTACACGCCGCCTAATGAATTGGCCAAAGCTAATGGTTTAGCGTATTTTTATCCAAAGGTTATTTTTTTATGTTATGTAATTCTATTATATTTTTTCTTTAGGCTTTATGTAGGACAAATACAGATGATTGTAAGTACATTAGAAACCGATTATCCGGCCTTCAGTTCGTCGTAATAGAGAACAAAAATTTGATAAGAATATATAACATCAACATAAATATTTTTTCAATATCCATAGACTTTGGTAATATATTTCATTTGTTTTTAATAATTACCTACACATTATATATTATGATTTAATATTACCAAAAAACACTATTCTTCATACATTCCATTATCATTCGGATAATCGAAAATCTGATTATCTGAACGAATAACGACAACAATTAGGTTGCTTATCGAGTATCTACTGCAGTATGATTGGATAGAATCCAAAATCAAATTTGACAGCCAGGAAACAAATTTTCACGTAAAAATCAGTAATTTTACCCGTAATTTTATTTTTTTTTACTAAGTATAAAAATGTTATTTTAAAGGTAGTATCCCAAGTAGCAGAAATAGATTCTGAATTCCTGCCACCTCATGTGCTAGTGATGTTCACGATCGATAAGCGATTTGAAGTCAAAGAGGTGATTGACCAATTTCCCGGAGAAGTGCTCAACGTAAGCTTAATTACTGTCCAGTTATTACATTCATCGTATTAAATTTACTTCATTTATATATATATTACCAGCTTTAAGTTTTTTATTCAAACTCTATAAAAAAACCAACGCGCAATGGCCCAAATTAGGACGGAAAGCAGAGAACTGAGGATCTTGACACTGGGTACTCTCCGTCTATTGTCTGGTACTATACAGGGTAAAGATATTATAACCTCAGTTAGCTACTTTAAAGTAAATTGATAATATTTAATAAGGATTTAATAACAAATATTGTTAAGAATGCCATCGTGGCTCATTGGAATAACCTCCTGTAATCTGTAAACATGAACAGTTGTGGGTTTGATACCCATGCGAGGGAATATTTAAGACAAAGTTCAGTGCTGGTAAGGCTGGTAAAACACTGCCTTCGGCTCTACCACTCAAGTGCAATTGAAGAATGAATTTGTTTTGACAATGGTTAGGTTCTATCTTATTACCCTGATCAGCAGGTATAAGCATGTTTTCTTTTGATAAATATAATTATGTACTTTTATCTTGTTTTTTTCCAGTACGGTATATTCGTTGGTGACGATCCAAGCACTGCGGAGCATCTAGCGTTCACTATAAAACAATATAATCAAATGTCAAGAATTAGAAGACAGTGAGTTGACCTTCGGACACCATCGACGAGCAATTGGTCTAAGATACGACATACATATTGAAAAGAACTTTATGTCAAGAGATGGACTAACTAAACCATACCGTACCGCTTAGTATTGCTATTGACTGTCAACGCGATTTATTGTGGGTTTGATACCTGCTCGAGGAATTATTATTTTTAAACTATTTTAATTTCTCCGCTCTGGTAAGACAAAGCTTGTTTTGTTTATTTTTAGTGAGAAAAATGAATAACACTTTAAAAACTATTAAAATAAAACTTTTTTTATTGTGAAATTATTTTTTTTTTAATTCTTTAGCAAAGATCGTCTAGCACTAATGGTATCAAGAAAGAGAAGCCTTCCGCTCTTACAGCTAGCGGGTTTGAGCCCGTGCTACATCAGTCACGACGTCGTAAGTGGGGAACGGGACTGCTTGACTCTCTTCCCAGTTGGCTACGGTGACGAATACGAGGAAGAAGAGAGTGTTCAAGAAGAGGAAATACAGGTTCTTATTGTATACCTATTATACTTGAAAGTAAAATTATAAGAAGGAGTTTTAAATTTATACAATGTGGACTGTTTCTCACGCATTACAGCGTAAGCAGAGACATGTCAAAACACTCTACATAATATATGTTCTTTGCTGTCTACATAAATGTAGGCATTCTGGATTAGGTGCGAAATTCAACGCCGCTCTTTGTCTTACCAGAGTGGGAAAATGGATATAATTTAATTAAAATCATTCTCCCGAGCGTTAAAGAAACCATCACCCTCATTAACTATTCCAGTGCACCACAATGGTAACATATAAAATAAATAAATATACAATATCAATTTTATTTATTTAAATTCAACACGCTGAGTGTGGGTTCGATTCCCAATATTCATCATATTATATAATAATAATATATATATTTATTATATTAATATTTCAATATTCATATCAATATGAATATTATATAATAATATTTCAATATTCATCATCCACTGTTAACTGTACAGTTATAAACTATCAAAATGCTCTCGAAGATGACTTCATGTACTGAAAGCTTTTTTCCTGTTTATTTAAAGCTCATCTTGTCTATGATGTCAAAGATATTCCCCTAAAAATTAATTATAGTTATAATCCCGTTAAAATTAACCCGACCCTTCTATAGATAAGCCGGAACAAGACACAGACAAAAATTTAAAAAAAATATATTTTATTATATGTTATGTGACTATTTTAATATCACAAACAGACACTCCAATTTGATTTATTTGTATAGATGTAAAGATATAAAGAAACATATTTTAGTTAACTTGAAACTACGAACAATTTTCCAGTTCCTTGTGCTTTCCTCCCAGCAACTATTATCAACATTTTATGTTATCTTCAAGAGCATAGCGAGGTACAGTTTATTTTGGCAGCAAAACTGAAAATCCTAACCAGTTGTATCCAAAATGAACCTTATTTCTAGATATTTCTGTACATTTCTACCCTTATTTGAGTAGAAAATAGAACAAAACTAGGTTAGTTTACTAACAATAGCTAGTACAAGACTATAATTGTAGGAAGTTGTCGTCCAACCAGAGGAGGAGCAAGAGGTACTTAGTGTTAAATTTTACTACTATTACACGAACGCCTTATATTTTTGCTGTGGAAACGATAAACGTTTTAAGAAATATAAAAGGAATTTTACGCCACTGTATGGTAAATAACCTAATATTTGAACAGTTTTTATTTTAATAGTTATTCAACTAGTTAGATTAATAATTGGTGTTGTTGTGAACACAGTATGGTTGTTGTTTCGATTTCCGAATTGAAAATGTTTATTTAGTACTAATATTATAAATGAATGAATGAAGCCCAATTTGAGGCTGATCGTGACGCAGTAGGACAGCGTCTAACTCTAGCGTAAACGCGATCGGTTGTGGGTTTGATTCCTACTCGGTGAAAGATTATATTGCAATTGTTCCGTTTTGTCGCTCTGGTTAAATAGAGTAAAATAAATAAACACTCAATGTCTCGAATTCAGTGGAAAGTGGAGTACAGAGTGTCTTGACACTAGGTACTTCCTGTCTACCCTGCTTTACGTGATTAAAGGGTGAAGCTAAAAGAATAAACGAAGTTACCAACCATGACAATATTATAACTTATACATACGTCAAAATAACTCATAAGATACATTTTGTAAATAGTTTTGTGTAACTTCTCCATAAGATAACTATATACATATCATAATAAAATATTTTTATTTCTTATGTCTAAGAAAATGTCGATCATAAGATCATCTCTTCCTCTAACTTCATTCATTTTTATATGGGTCGTCTATTGATGTTCATCTTAAAGCAGTCAACGGAGTGTCCTGACACTAGATTGTCTCTAACTACCTTGCTTTACGGGATAAAGCGTAAAGCTGTTTTTTTTTCGATTGCTGTTCAATATTATGATTTTTCACTAAATTTTTTTTAGAAATTTCTAGACTTTGATAGCAGAAACTTGTCCATATCTTACATATAGTTTGTGATATTTTGATTTATTTATTTTTAGCTTCAAGCTTTTATTCCGCATAGCAGGGGAGACAGAAAGTACCTAGAGTGAAGACACTCCGTACTTCGCTTTCCATCGAATTCGAGACATTGCGTGTTAAGTGTCACTTTGTCTCATCAGAGCGAGCAAGTGAAAATAACTATTTTAAATATAATCACCCGGAGTAGGGATCGAACCCACAACCGATCGCGTTTACAGTCAGACGCTGTCGCGCTGCGCCACGGCCTCTACATAGATATTTAAAATAAGTTATATTTATAACAAGCTCGTTCGCATGGAATTAAAGATTTCTGGACTTTTATTTTTTAATTCTAAAATTCTAAAATAGAAGAAATCCAGGGTACTCCTTATTACATCAGCTAACTCCTGGTGAAAGACCCGTTAAAATTAGTCCGATCGCTCTAGGGATTAGCCGGAATTTGAGACATTTCGTGTTGATTAACGAAATTCAACGCTGCATTTTGTCTTACTGGAGCGAGGAAATGATAATAATTTAAAACAAGATTATTGATCCGAGTGGGAATCGAACCCGTAACGGATCGCGTTTACAGTCAGACATCGTCTAATGACCGGCCTCGAAATTCATTTAAAATATCTAAAAATCTCAAAGACCAAAGATTGTTATGTATACATTATATATATACGTACGGACTATATGACGTTTTAATAATATAAAAATTAAATAAACGTTTATTGGTTAGCTATTTGAGCCATTAATTGCAGCAGGACGAAGTTGCTGAGCAAGTGCCAGAGGAACAAGAAGAGAGTGATGAGGAGGATTAGGTCGGTTTGAATTGAAATACTCCTTTAAAATGTTAATTAGCTCCTAGATGGAAGTCGTCATATTATTCTATTTATCGTTTGTACGTTTTTTATTAAAGTAAAATAAATATGGTTTTTTTTTATATTATTATTTTATTATTTCTTTTTTACTTTACTCATTAATCGCGTATACAGGAAGGTAGACAGGAAGCACCTTATGTCAAGACACCCCGTACACAGGTTTCCACTGAATTCAAGACATTGCCTGATACACTGAGCTCAACGCCTCGTTTTGTCTTACTAGAGCAGGGAAATGAAAATAATTTCGATATAATAGAGTCAACTTGACTGGGAATTGAGCCCACTGCCGGTTATAAATTTCAATAAGAAATGTCATTTGAGGATGAAAATCGATATTTTTCCTAAAAGTCGATGTTTATTAAACATAACATCAATATATTTTCAAGTTTGATAAATATAGATATAATAAATATAAACGTATAATAATATAATAAAATAAACATGTTTAAAAAAAATCTCGGTTTTTTGTAAGTGCAGAAATTTTTGTTATGAGAAAACTATGTAAGTTTGTCACGTAAAAAAAATAATAATTTAATTTTTTTTTATTAAAATATTATTTTTGTATTTAAAATTCAAATTTTGCCTCATACTTTTAAAATTTTAATTTAGATCCGTATAAGAATTTGAATGTACTAGGATTCGAACACGTGTCTCTTTGAACCTGTCCAAATGTTAGCCTTACAAAATAATAATATTTAAAAGGTTTTCTTGTTAACGTTTTTCCTGTTGAGGGTCAGGCTTTGGAAATATTGCATATTCGTTGAATCTGAACAAATGTACAAATTCCCAAGAAACTGGTCGGTCCCAAGGAACAAGGGACACAATTTTCTAGAAATGGGTCAAAATCTGTGTTAAAGGTTACCTTACGTATATAAATTAATAATATAAATAGATTCACAATACTAATTGAAGTAGAAAATTTTGTAATACGTCACTCTAAATATAATTGCAATGCTAATGGATTTAATACTCACAGGAGGGAATTAAAAAAAATATAGTTGCCACCTCGTTTTGATAAAACAAATCACGGCGTTGAGTTCGGTCACCCAACACGGGACTGACCCCTACTATGCGTGAAAAGTCGCTTAAGAAAATAACTATAAAATCAGACCCAAAGTCAAATTCAAATTACTCAAAATAAGAAGTCACTACCTACTACCTAAGTTACTGCCTAACATCTATAAAGAACCAGCGCAAGAAACTCAGCCTTTCCCTTTTTTTAAATTTCAATAAAAATACATATTAACAATATTATTAGTGACAATGATACCTTTAAAATAAACTGGAACGAGCATTTCATTTCCAAAGCGTGTTATCATTTGTAAAATCATTAATGTGGTAATAACCTTCAGATAATAACCGATATTGGTAAAAAAATTATATATATATATATATATATATATATATATATATGTGTGTGTGTGTGTGTGTGTGTGTGTGTGTGTGTGTGTGTATTCTGTATTGTTTTTTATGAATATATTGCGTATTTTAGTGATTTTGGTGAAATAAATAATATTTTTGTTGTTACGAATATACACATGACATTATCAAACATTTACTGAGACGTAACTCTCAATATATACCACAGAACTATACCACATGAAAGAAATAAAATAACTTGGAACATTTTATAACAATTTTATTAACACATTATTGATATGAAATATTTGAGTTGTTTGTCAAAATATAAGAAATTAGCTGTTCATTGTTATTAAACATTGGACCTTCCTTTGTTAATAAAACTGAACTGTTTAGATGCGTATCTGGAGACAACTTTGATTTTATCTTGGAATTTCGCCGATAGCGATCTGATTGTACTTTTCCGGGCAACGTCATGACTAAACGAAATCTCCTAATTTAGGAAAACAAAACATTTTAACGCTTACGATATAATAATTGAAAATTGTTTTAGATAAGTAAGACGAAGCGCGGCGTTTAGTTACGCCATTTAACACGCCGGAAAGCCGGGAATAATGTCTACGATTCTTTTACGAACCTATTTATTATTGACAAATGTATAATTACTAAATAACTCAATTATCACCTTTGTAATTCCAGACGAAGTACTAGGGTCGAAAATTATCTCTTTTCCACTGTTACTCTCTTCATCATCATCTTCTACTTCTTTTTGTTCGTCATTCTCTTCTTTATTTAAAGTATGCATTTCTAGAGACGTTTGCCCGTCTCCCTCGCTTCCCGATGACATGCTGACCTAATGCAGGTTTTTTTAATATTATTTTTCTTAATACTTTATAATAATCAATTAATAGAATATAAACACATAAAATATTAATATTTCATTGTTCAAGCTATACGTATCGCATTATTTTAAAGATAATCTAAACGAATAACGTACTGTTGAATTTTTCCTACTTTATAAGATTTAAAAACTATTGTCTTTATAATTCCATCTGAAATTCCATTCACAACTAAGGGGAATGACTTTTTTTAAAGCTTCACAGCTTATCCCAGATATCAGGATAGTCAGAGAAAACCTTATGTCTTGAACGATCTTATAACTGCTTTTCGGCCGATATCGTGACTTCGCGTGTTGAGTGGTGAGCTCAACGCCGCGCATTGTGTTACTAGAGCGGAGAAATTAAAATTAATTGATATATTACATTATTTTCATTTGCTCGTTCCAATACATTAAGCGTTGATCACCTACACCCAATGCACAGTGACTCTAATTTTAGCAAAAAATATAGAACGAAGGATCTAGAAATTAGGTGGAGAACTAGGTTTTGTCTAGCTACTTAGCTATGCTGTTTGAAATATGAACAGTTGAAATTTAAAATTTTAATTGTCAACAAATTATATTATTAATGTAATACAATAAGTCCTGCGGAAAAATAAGTACGGATCAATTATTCCGTTCTTTTTAAATGAAACTATTTTAAATGGATTAATCGCGTATATTTTAGTATACGAAAATACATTACTGGAAACCTGATGTTTCGAACACTTATAATAAATATTATTTTTTTAAGTCTTAATTCCATTACACTGAAGCAATTGAGAAACACATGGCGATTGATTGATATATTTAATTATTGTATCAACCGACACACAAATGCCACCTCAGTCTATCGGTGACCACAGACTACTGTAAAATGTTCGAAATGTCCAGATTTCCAAAAAACTATTTTCCAATACCAAAATATACATGTTTAATCCACTTAAAATGTGTAAAAATCGAAAAAAACAAAGATGTTATTATTCCGTTCTTATCTAATATCAAATAATTACATCAAAATAATTTCATTGTAACACAACATGCATAGCGCCTAAGTACCGGTATGATTGACGCGTTTCTAAAATTCTCCGTCTCTGGTGCAGTCTCCTTTGGCATGAAAAGAGGGTCAATACAGAAGCGATTGTCTTCGTTTGCGTTGAAGATGAAAAAGGACTGGGCGGGAGAAGGAAGGATCCGCATCAGGGCGTGACCTCCGGCTATGAAGGCACAGATTAGCGCAGCCATTACAGCGATGACAGGCGCAAAGCCAAGTCTTTCCACTGGTAAATTGCACTGCGATTTCCTTTCATCGAACCTGTGATACGTTGATATAAGCTTTAGACTAATTACGGTAGATAGAAAATATTTAGTGTCAAGACACTCCGTACTTCGCTTTTTAATTAAATTATGCTGTATTTATTTATTCCTAATATTTTTATAATGGATGGTATAAGGGCAGAAATTTCATATTAAAATTAAATATTTTAGATTTCTCCTCTATATACCTCGTACCTCGCCTCAAACGTGCCTACTCTCAGCCTTCCTTACAAATTATAGTTAAACTAAAATATGTAATATAATTTATTTAAAGTATTAATAGACAGGAGGCCGGTCGTGGCGCAGTGTGACAGCTTCTGACTGTAAACGCGATCGATTATATTTAAATTATTTTCACTTCCTCGCTCTGGTAAAGACAAAGTGAGCGTTGAGTTCCACTACTCAACATGCAATGTCTCGAATTCGGTGGAAAGCGAAGTACGGAATGTCATAACACTAGGGACTTTCTGTCTACCCTGCTATGCGGGATAAAAGCGTGAAGCTAAAAAAAATAGACAGTTTCGCTCTTTTATCCCGCTAAGCAGGGTAAACAGGAATTATCTAGTGTCAAGACACTCCGTATTTCGCTTTCAGTCTACCGTAACATTGCGTGTTGAGTGGTGGAATTCAACGCCGCGCTTTGTCATACTAGAGCGAGGAACAATGAAAATATAATCATACCTTCGAGTGGAATCGAACTCACAACCAATCGCGTTTACAGTCAAACGCTACCAGTCTTAAAAAAATAATAAGCAGTAAATAAAACAAGATTTTATTTTACTTTAGAACGTTTACTATTTAAGAAGAGTTACCAAAAATATATTGAGAATCTCTGCTTTAGACGATTTACAAGCAGAACTAATTATTCCTAGGCCGATTTGATTTGTGCTATGCGGGTAAAACCTTAGTCTAAGCCATAATATTCCAGTACGAGTATATAGTTGCATAGCCTAGGAAAATCTACTTTACTCAAATGCATTAGGAATTATTTGTCAGTTAGCTATTGGTAGCTAGTCAGTAGAATAATGCATATATAACACGTATATTATAAACATATTGTATCTCGAATTCCGAGGAAATAAAAGTACGGAGTGTCTCAACACTAGGCTCAACACTAATGTGAAGCTAAAAGAAAATTAAAAAAAAAATATGATAAATAAAAAGTTGTTTCTGAGTTTGTCATTGGCTTACTATTTATAATTCCTACTTATACAGAGTGCCGCTAAAATTGAAAACGATGTATTATATAGCTAAAGATTTCTAGCAGTTTCACGCTTTGACACTTCAGAGTAGTTAGAGACAAGCTAGTGTCAAGAAATTCCGTTCCCTGCTTTCCACCCAAAATTAAGACATTACGTGTTGAGTGGTAAACACCGCGCTTTGTATTATCTAATAATAGATATAGATAAATGAGTTTCATGAACTATAATATGGTTATATCCCGGGTGGAATCGGAATCAAAACCAATCTAATATTTACTATTTTTAAAGTGTTATTCCACACTTAGGATTAGAAAACATTTTTTGAAAAAACGTATAAAAATTTTAACGCAGCAGGATTCCAACTTTTATTGTTTATACGTTTTTTCAAAAAATGTTTTCAAAACCAATCTAGTTAACAGTCATACTGCTAATTCACTGCGCCACGAAGATATATTTTATATAAACAAAAATTTTTTAAAGAAGGTGTTATTTATTTTTTACAAAATGAGGAAAACGTATATGCCATGAGTTAACATTAATATTTCAACGATATAATCTGACTATAACATTTCTTTAAATATGTCTAAACAGTTCTCGTCTCATTTACATAAGTAATTAGTCAACCAAAAATCAAAAGATGATACTCCATCATGTGAACCGCTGTATTGATATTTGATTTATTATACCACAAACGACAGGGTTACCAAAACCCCAACGGAATACCACAATTGATTAATTGAAACGTTGATTATCAGCTGCAATGTAACACGTGCATATTTTAACATTCATTTTACATTTGAATGTTGTTTGCTAAATTTCAGATGCAACTAAATTCTAAACTATGCATATATTTTATATATTTGATCAAGCATATACTTTTAAAGCAGAGTACGGAATGTCTTGACACTAAATACTTCCTATCTACCCTGCTATGCGGGATAAAAACGTGAAATTAGAGAAAAAAAAGATCTCATTGCTAGTTTTCTCTATTCCCATTCGTTTAACAAATATAATACGTTAAATGGCGTAACTTAACGACGCATTTTAGGTTAATATAATAGAGAATTGAAATTATTGAAGAAATCCATAACAATAGCTTCTACGCACAGATCAACTTTGAGCAATTGATATGTAAATATGAATAGCCTTTGCAACGTGTTTATCATTTTTTTTAAAAATACATTATTGAAATGCATAGTTATTTGCTTATTAGTTAATTGATTAGTTTAATGTATTTTATGCATTAAACTAATAAAAATAGTAGCATTCTGCTATCTTTCTCAATATTAATTTCGTCTGTCTAATTCTCGTAAAAAAGGTAATATTGATCAAACTATTCCAGAGATTAGCCAGAACAAAACAACAGACAGACATGTAAAAATTGTAAAAATCATATTTTGTTATATGTACCGTGTATACATATACATGCATTTAGTAATAAGTCATTATTTTAATTTAACACACAGATACTCTAAATTTATTTATTTGTATAGATTAACCAGTCGTCGACTCCACAGTTCTTGATGCCGTCACATACAACGCCTGAAGTGAAGCAGAACTGCATTTCTTCAACCTCGCATAGAGTTTCGTTCCTTTTGTTACAACCAGACTCTGGCGCGAGTCGGGCCGACGTTACAGTAATTTGATAAAAATTTGCCTGGAAATAAATTTATTGCTAACGGGTACATTTTTTTTCGGTAATTTACTAAGAAAATAGTTTCTTTTACTGTTTTTGTACAAATAAAATGTAATATTATAAAACTAAGAAAACATTTATATTTTAAATGTTCAATATACATAATTTCATATTATTCAGAACTAGATTTTCCTCTTAAGCCAACGGTCTATTTAATTTTTATGTGGATTCGAATGTCACACCATTAATATTCGGTATGATTACACATATGATGGTTACAAATTCCCACCTGATGGAATGTTTATATTTTAATTTCTTCAGTCTACTAAGACAAGAGTTGGGTTTTGCCATACAACACTCAAATTCGGAAGTGAACGTAAAATAGAAAACAAAACATTTATAAAATAGATTCTTTATGTTGGGGGACAAAAATGCTCGCGTCCGAAGGATTCCCTAGGATAGGTAAGAGAAAAATTTACTTCGAGTTCTTGTGGATTGCCCTGATACTTACAAGGATGTTATATCGACTATAAGAGCTAAAGAACTAATAGGCCACACCTTCACACCGAAATAATAGAAAACTTATCATATAGTAATAAAAAAGTTACACTATTGAACCCCTCATAACGAAAAAGTCAATGCGATAGAAGCTACTAAAAATTAAGTTCGGGGACAAATACCATGATCCACATACAATTTTACTCGTCCACATACGACATCTTGGTAGACCTGTCACGCTTCCACACATGCCATTACCGTCCACATGTAAATTTACTCATCGACATATGACATCTTGGCCCACATGTGATTTTTCTCGTTCACATATGACACCATGCTCCACATGTGATTTTACTTATCCACATATGACACTATGGTCCACATGAGATTTTTCTCGTCCACATATGACGCTATGGTCCACATGTGATTTCACCCATCCACATATGACACCGTGGTTCACATATGATTTTCTCACCTATATATGGGGTTTCCCAATAAGAACAATATGTTTTGAAATTGAAATAAAACAATATATGTTCGAATTTCATGTTCAATAGCTTTATTTGATAGGAAATTTTATGCTATTTATGATTTAAACAAAATATTGTTCAAATAACCGTCACGACTTTTTTGCACTGGTGAATACAATCACTCCAATTTTCGATGACTCGGTGCAGCATTTCCGCTGGTATGGCCGCTATTGTCGCTCGAATATTGCGTTTAAGGTCTTGAATCGTAGCTGGTTTATTGGCATACACTTGATACTTAACATATCCCACAAAAAATAGTCCAAGGGTGTTAAATCGCGTGATCTTGGTAGCCAATTGTGAGGACCGTTGCGAGAAATAACCGACTCACCAAACTTATCACGCAATAAATCCATTGTGACGCTCGCAGTGTGGCATGTTGCACCATTTTGTTGAAAATAAATGTTGTCCGCATCGATTTCATATACTTCAGGAAAAAAAATCGTTCACCATGTCACGATAACGGTCGCCATTGACAGTAACAGTTCGGCCTTCGTCCATGACTTCACCGTACCATAATCCGCACCAAACAGTCAATTTTTCAGGATGTAATGGTGTTTCATGAACCACTCTTAGATTCGACTCACTCCAGTAACGACAATTCTGTTTGTTCACATAACCATTGAGCTAAAAGTGAGCCTCATCTGAAAAGATGATTTTCTTATGAAATTCGGTGTCCGTTTCCATCATTTCAAGCGCCCAACCAGCAAATTCACGACGTAATCGATGGTCTGCTGGCTTGAGTTCTTGTGCCAACACAATCTTGTATGGATGTAGGCCAAGATCTATACGTAAAATTCGCCAGATTGTCATTCTGGACAAGCCCAATTCTTGTGCACGTCGGTGAACGGAAGCATTTTGATTTTCTTCGACACTGGCTGATACGGCGGCAATGTTTTCTTCACTACGGCCTACTATTGTGCAAAGAATATTCACTTTCCAGTTTTTGGATTATTCGACGTATAGCGAGCTCAGACGGTGCACCATGACGACCATATTTAGCACGAAATGCTCTTTGAGTAGAAACAATACTTCTCGAATTTTGATAGAAAATTTGGACAATTTTCAAACGTTGAGGTAACGTGAACTTGTTCATGATTAAATGGCAAACACTATTGAACACAAAACAATACAAATGTTAAATGTTAAACAACCAAGATGGCGGCTGTGTGCTATCAAAATCCTATCATCCCTATTGGGACACACTGTATGACACTATGGTCCTCATGTGATTTCAGCTTTCCACATATACTTACCACGTTTACTTTACGGTCCACACTTGATTTCGTGCGCACTAAGGCCCGGACAAAACATACATTCTTCCTTAATTTAGAACCTTACATAAATAACAAAGCAGTTAAGGACATAGAGTATATTTACCATCACAAGGCTAGAAGACCCTCGTAAGTCGACAAACATTGTTCAATGCCAGCATTGTCAACAATATGGTCATTCAAAGAACTACATGAGACCTTATAGATGTGTCAAGTGCGGTGAAGGACACAAAACCGTAGATTGCCCCAAAAAGGATCGCAATACTCCTGCTAAATGTGCACTATACTTCCGCGACCATCCAGCAAACTATAAAGGCTTACTTGGAGATCTCATCCAGAAAAGTCAGTCGGATTAAATTATTGTCCCTGGTTATTCTAAGAAAGAGAAAAACGAAGTAAATCCTTTTTCTTTCTACTCAACCACGTGATAAAAGCAGTTACGCAGATATTACAGCAAATAGATATCAGAATTATACTGAAATTGAATCTCAAATCAACTCTCAACAAAGTCGCATCGAAGTTATCCTCACAAAACAATCTGAAAAGATAGAACAACTTATTCAATGGATAGGTATCTTCTTTAACCTATTGACCTCCGTCATCTATAAATATTCCTAGTTCCTCTACGAATTGCCACCTGGAACATAAATGGACTATTTTCTAACATACTGAAACTATAGGCAATCATCATTAATAATAAACCAGACATTGTTCTGATCTCCGAGTCCCATGCCACTAAAAACACCTCCTATCGTATTAAGGGTTTTAACATTTATTTTACTTGTCATCCTGGTGATGGCAAAGCTCATAAGCGTGCCCTTAAGCGCGCAATATTGGAAAACTATACCACGCAGCATATACAGGCTACTACAATCAGAATAGACGATAGAACTGGTTCTATCACAATATTTGCTGTTTACTGCCCATAAGAGTGCAAAATTTGTCCACAAATATTTTTCGACTACTTTTCAAAACTTAATATATCCGAAGGGGATTGGAATGCCAAACACATGTAATGGGGTTAACGTATGACACTACCAAGAGGCTATTCCTTAAAAAGCTGCTTAGACAATCTTCGTCTTACTGCAATATCTTCTGGAGAACCAACGATTTGGCCAATAAATAGTTATTATCTCCAGATTTGCTCCACTCGTAACTAAGAGAGTCAGTCAACTTTATTCCTCTGTCGATTCAAGTCTTGACGGATCGTCTCATCACACTCCGGTAATCCTCACCTTATGCACCTCTGTTATATCAGCTGAACCAAATGACATAGAATAGAAAAACTGACTGGCAAGGGTTTCATAACTACCAAGAGGAAAACCTTCACTTAAAAGTTTCTTTAAAGAGCCCTGAATAGGTAAATAAAGCCTGTGAATCTCTCACAACCAAACTGCGTGGAATAACTTACCTTGCCTACTATCTTCATCAACGATGATCTCCGAGCCTGCAGATATCAAGGCAGAGCTGGCTGAAAAATGACGACTACAAAGAGTGTGGCACCAGTCTCAACGTGGGAAAGACAAAACAGCCATTAATAAAGCGGCAAAGGAACTAAAGCTGCTACTCTCTGAAATAGCAAACATCTCGCTCCGCAATACGCTAGAAAAAATGTCATCCCAAGGAATGGGTGAAACTTCAATATGAAAGCCACGAAATACCTCAAGAACATATTCATCCTCTGAAACACTCGAATTCATGGGCTCGAAAGGATGCTGAAAAAGCACAAGTCTTTGCAGATTACCACGAAAATGTTTTTAAGTCGAATGATGGTAGCGATGAATTCAATGACGTCATCGTCGATGACATACTCAATCAAGATTTTCAGCTTTGCCTACTCAAGCCAACATCACCAAAAGAAATTGTAAACGAATTAGACGATTAAATTCCAAAAAGGCAACTGGATTCGATTACTTTACAACCCAAATACTATAAGACCTGCCTAAAAAATGCATTACACTTTCAACCTCGATCTTTAATGCTATCCTAAGATTATCATATTATCCAAAAATATGGAAAATGTCAGAAATAATTATGATATAAATATGAACCTGGGAAGTCCCCTCGATAAGTCGATACTTCATCTTATCGTCGTATTAGCTTCACAAAAGTACTTTCAAAATTATGGAAGATGATATTCGTAATTCGCTTGAAAAAACATATAGATCACAACGCCATTATCCCCAAGCATAAGTTCGGATTTAGAAAACAGTACTCCACAATAGAAAAAGGCACCGAATCCACAATGAAATAAGACGGTACTTCGAGAGGAAATTGTACTGCTCAGTGGCATTTCTTGACGTCCAGGAAAGCCTTCGATCGATTCTCGCACAAAGGACTCCTGTGCAAAGTGAAGTGGTAAACTCCCACACTCTCTCGTTTTAATAATCAAATTCTTACTAAAAGTTTCAATTCAAACAAAGTGATGCTAGATCTTCGCTGCGATAAATCAATGCCGGTGTCCCACAGGGTTCGGTTTTTGGCCCTGTGCTCTACAATTTATTTACGTCGAACTTACCAGCAAACGAACATATAACTGTAGCAAGATACGCCGATGACGTATCTTATCTCGCTAGTGATGATCTTCCAATAGCTGGCAGTAAGAAATTTCAACAAATACTTGATGAAACCCATACGTGATTGAAAAAGTGGCGCATGCAAGCCAGTGCCCAGAAATCGATTCATGTTACATTCACGTTGAGACAAAAAAACTGCCTAACTGCCAAACTTGGAAATGATGTCTTACCGGATTTAAATCATGTTAAGTATTTGGGATTTAACCTGGATTTGAGGCTCACCTGGACCTATCACATTAAGAGAAAACATAATGAAATCAACAACAAATTCCGAACCATGGCTGGCTTACATGGCTTATGGGTAGAATTTCCGTTCTATCTGTTGACAACAAACTGCCGAACCACAACTTCGTGCTTAAACCTATCTGGCCCTAAGAAATTCCTCTGTGGGGTACTGCCAGCAAGAGTAACATCATGTGCATTCAACGAGTTCAAAACAATGACGAGATCCATGAATATCTTAATGTTCCATCGGTTCAGACAGAACTTGATAAACAGAAAAAATATGCGCATCGATTCTCAAACCACCCAAATATCTGGCAAATGACCTCCTGAAACCGTTATTACCGGCCAGAAAGCTGAAAAAAACGCATGTTCTATGAAAAGGCAGATTGTTCGCCTAATAGCCAGAAATAAATTACAACACATCTGCTTATAGTCTAGTAACTGATTGCAGATCTATAAAAATAAAAACTTTTTTTACCTTTCTTGCATTATATAAATAACTTATAAATACAAACGTAAATCAAATAATACTTACATTAATATCGGAATTGATGCTGCTATTACTTTTGAACAAAAAACGTAATCGATTTCTAACGGAAAATATGAAGTAAGGTGAAAACATATCTCGGTCTACTAGATCACATAGTCGGAGGCAACGCCATTTTCTGAGAACGGTCACAGCATCCCTGTTGATAGCACAGATCGAGGCCACTGTGGTGGGGTACCGCACTACGACCAGCAAGAACTGGTCGGCCGATGTCACGATTTCGACTAGACACTCATAGTCTATGTCATTTAGGGAACGGAACACCTGAAATGATTCGTAGTTGATGGAAATTGGGTTTTTGATGATAATTTTTGTAACAGTCGTTCAGTAACGAATGCGATTATTAAGAGGAATACATTAGCTTTTAAGTAATTTATATTCAAAGTAAGAAGTCCCTATATGACATTTAAAATATGATAAATAATATAAAAAGATATACATTAGCAATTATTCGATTATAATTGGATATGGATTGGTTATAAGTGCTAACGCTCTCCCACTGCGCGGGTACATAGCACAGTGGGACAGCGTCTGGAAGTAAACGTTGTGGGTTCAATCCCCACTCTAGGGGAGTAATTATATTTAAAAATATTTTCACTTCCTTGCTGTAGTAAGACAAAATGAGGCGTTGAGGTCTACCACTCAACATCCAAAATCTTGAATTCGTCGTCTGGAAGTCACGAATTTTTGCAAGTTTCTATCCATTTAAGGAATAAGTCGAAATAAAAATAAAAAATATTTCTATAGCCATCAAAGTATTTTGAGACTGCTCATCTTATCTATTAGTGTCAAACTTAATTTTTTTTATCACGTTTAACCTAGTGTCAATACACTCCATCCTCCACTATTCGCCAGAATTCGAAACATTCCAAGATCAGTGACGGCACTTAATGCCACTCTTTGCCTTATAGAAGCAAAATTATTTTTTAAAATTATAATACAAGTTTTACCAAAGTAATAGTATCAGACATTCCCATTCCATACGATATGTCATAGCGAAGACGTCGAGAGAACGCACAGTCTCGTGTGATGTCCTTAGGTCGATACAACAAAAGCAATCCACTGCTATACACAACACTGATAATGTTCAAAAAAATGAAACACTCTAACCGTACCATGTTCTAAAAGTAAACACTGTTCCCTGTATATTTAAATACGTTTCGACTTCTTAAACATTCTACGTTGATTGTTGATGGGTTTAAATCTATTAAGCCATGTAAATTGGCATTTTGTTGACTTTGTCAAGGTCTATAATATACTGACCTTAACATAGTGTTTGAGCTTATGTCGTCAGCTCAAACAACAATTCACTGTAACCCGATGGTTGCGGGTTCGATTTTTTCGATCTAACAAAAGAACTCTCTCTTATTTCTTTAATGTCAATAAATACAAATTAATAATTTTTATTAGAGGCAATGATACCGTTAAAATGGACTGGAGCAAGTATTTCATTCGCAAAGCGTGTAAATGTCATTAATAAAATCATTAATATGGTAACAATCTTTAACACACAAACATTTTTATTTAGCTTCACGCTTTTGTCCCGCATAGTACTTCGCTTTCCACCGAATTCGAGACATTGCGTGTTGAGTGGTGGAACTTGACGCCGTACTTTGTATTTACCAGAACGAGGAAGTGAAAATAATTTCAATATAATCACACCCTCGAGCGGGGATCAAACCCACAACCGACCGCGTTTACAGCCAGACACTGTCGCACTGCGCCACAATCTGCCTTTAAACATGTTCTCAAAACTTTTTCAAATTGCCATATAGAACAGTATCGAATGTTTTTTTTTTGGGATCCTATCATAAAAGTGTCCCATGAAAGAGGAGCGGGTTCGATGCAATCAAGTTACAGGAGCGGTAGAGAACGAAATCATCATGACAGATTCTCTCTGACTACTCTATTATGGGAAAAAGAGGGAATCTGCACAATAGTGTATACATCTAAGAAACAAATCAAAATTCATATAAACAACAAAATCTGTTCACAGCTAAGAAATAAAAAAAGTTTTCTTTTATCTCCTTATCGTCCATACCACTTATCTAATCACGACATAATACTAAAGGGATATAGCCACTTGACCTAATTAGGCTGATTTTGCTCCACGTCATAGATTTGGTATATTTTTGTTATAATACTTCTTATTCTTATAACGTAAATGCTTGCTTTTATTTTATTTTCTTATCATTAGATTAATACTAGGAATTTTCCTTTGAATCTTTGGACCCTTATTATGGAAAGTATGTTATAAATGGATAAAGGAGTATGAAATTTCGTACAGTGAAGGATTATATGGAGAAACTAATGGATATTTTAGAAAAATGTTTGAAAATGACAAATTTAAAATATATTTAAGTACATTTTATGAATTAAAAACATATGTCTAAGTTAAATTTATCCTTTAATTTTCATTTATATATATATATATATATATATATATATATATATATATATATATATATATATATATATATATATCTCTATATATATCTATATATATATATATATATATATATATATATATATATATATATGCAACAAGAAAAGGCAAGTATGCAGCATTTTCAAAGTATTTTCATATATGAATATCTGCACTAACTTGTATAGTATTTCTAAGGAGTCATTCTCTTTAACACGAAAAATATAGAAATAGGTAAAAATAAAAAAAATAAACACAAAATAATATACTTAAAATTTTTCAATATATAATTATGTTCAATATATAAAAAAAATTAATTACATTGAAAGACATTTTTTTACCAAACACTGTACAGTGTAACTGGCTAATTTCTATTTGTTCCTTGACAGTCAATATTGTCAATGTCATGGATTGGAAAAAATTCTAGCTTATTATTTTTATATTTATTTTTATTTTGAATTAATTATACAAACAATGGAAAATTAAATCAACAAATTGTAAGTATATTTCAAAAAATCTTCACAATAAATTAGTATTAAACATTAAAATCCTAAACGAGAACGAACATGCGTTGTTAATAATGGGTATTTTTTGACTAAAAGTTTGTTAAAACTTCAATAGAATAGACTGGAATTCTCTATTGCAGAAGATCAAAGTCAGTTTAGAAGCTGAAGGCCAAAACAACATGACGAAAAAAGAAAATTATGAATTAAAAGAAAATACAGCGAAGGTACTATATAAAAATTCCAATAATACACTATGTACCCACTCGAAGACATGGTCCGGTGCTTCACAATTTTTCACAAAGAGTTTGGTACTGGAGCTGAAACAGAACTTTCATAGGAACGGCCATTATGAAGACAATGGATCGACTAAACGTGATTTAAGTATTGAAACTGATTATTGCATTTTAAGAACACATTTTAAAAAGAAACTGACAACAAACCGTGATGCAATTTCACAAAAATCTAAATATTCTATGAATCGTACCGAAATGGATACAATTCGTGAAAGTAAGCGTGATACAAGCGCATGTGGCGATAGTTATCAGAATTTCTTAGAAAATACCAATTTAAATATTAACTTGACGTCACTAGTTGTGGCTAATCTCAAGAATTTGCTCAACGACTGGATAAAGTCATATTTATTAGATAAACATGATACGAAAGAGAAAATAGAATCTGTACTGGATTCAATATTACATCAACTAGATTTACAAAGAAATGATACACCATCGTCACATACCTATACACTTGACACGGAAACGGAACAAAATCAACATCATAAATCAGAGTCCTTCAAAGCATTTGGCTTACAAGATTTTAATGTTAGGCGTAAAATTATCAAAAGAAAAAATAAAAATTCTTCATTAACTATACCCTTGAGTGGAAAACATTTGAAAATTATATCAACACTGAGCCTACCAAGAAATATGCATAATGTAAAAAAGACCAGAGACTCGCTCTCTAAGATAAGAAAATTTCGTCATAAAAGAGTCTTAGTGTCTTCTAATAAATCCAGTGTTTATGTTTTCAATTCATCCAATTTAGATTTTTTGATATTGCGAACTAATTCTTTAGTTAAACATTGTGCTACTTACAAAGAAGATACATTTAAGAACACAAAAATTTATCCTAAAATCAAAAATTCCAATATTTACAAATATATTGCCTGCTTAAACATATTATCTGATTCAAAATCAAAAGTTTTTTGCAAAAAGAAATCTCCTTTACAAAACAATGATAATAAACTTGAGGAAACTTTTAATATAAAAGCAACAAGTGTAAGCAATGAAAATGTTCAGACAGTAAAACCATCTTCAGTAGAATCTGGTAAAAAACAAAAGAAGAGTTACACTTGTAAAAATCGAATATCCAAGTATCAGTACAACAGATATTTTAAACCTAAAAAGTATACATGCTTATTAAAAAAATCTAACAACAATAAACCAATACAACAAGAAAAGGAAATTATGCAGCATTTTCAAAGTATTTTCAGATATTTTTCGAGTTTTAAAGATAGTAATAATTTTAAGTTAGACATTAAAGTCAACATCTACCCTTCACAAGAAGAGAAATCAGATAACACTATGGCACCCCAAAAAAAAGATACAGTAAAAGTAGACAATGAAACTAAGAATACAGATACAATATTAGTAACTCAAGACGTCTCACATAAGGGATCAAGCGAAGATGCGGAGTCTACGTTTAATTGTAGTAAAAATATTATTCCCTTACTAGACGGTGCTGCTAGTGCGACTAGATACATGACAATAGCTAGAGAAACTGTTCCAAATATAAATAATATACAAAATACAGAAAATACATTGTTACAAAATGACATTCTTAAAGATTCAAAAGTTGCTCGTGATATAAGCGAACTTAAAACCATTGTACAATCCCTAGCGACAGTAACAGAAAATTTATTAACTAAACATATAGAAAAGAAAACAGAAACTAAAACTGATATTATAATAAAAGAAGAAAAGATATCAAAGAGCGTACAATTTTCAAACAAAAGTCAATTAATTTCTGGATTAAAATTAAGAAAAGAACCCAGACATAAAACGACTCGTGAATATAATCCACGACTTATAAAGAAAACACCTTCGTACAACATAATTAACAGTGAATCAGTTTTAAAAGTGACTGATATGACGTCGACCGCAGAATACACTACAGCCACCGCTATAGACGAAGCTCTAACCTGTTCTTTACCAAAATCAAAATCTCTATTTGAAGTGTCCGTTGGTTCTGAGAAAAAGCTTTTGGCGTTTTACTGCGATGATTATATACATCATTATTCAGGTTACACAAGGCAAGGCAACGCATCGTATATATCTATTCCGTGTAGAAACACATATCACCATGTACGACCGTCATATATTCTTAAGTACAGTGAGGAGGACATAAATGCTACATTCACGAACAGAAGTTTGGAGCCTGATATACATTGCGAGCTTTGCGATGATGCCGATGACTGTTCATCCGTTACTATAGACATTGAAAAGTCATGCGAAAGAGAATTTGTCAAAGGAAATCGTAGATTTGGTTTCTTACGAGGATTTCTACTTGGCGCTCTTTTGTGGATACCACTCACGATAATTTTATGGGTGTTGTATTTCTATGTGATTAAAGATTTAATATACCCCAACCAATATCATACCATACCAAAATTTAAAACAAGCAACATACATTTTCCAACACAGTTTGCACCACGTTTTCGTGCCACTTTCAATGATTTAGGATTTTAATGGTTTTTTTCTATAGTATCTATAAATTATATTAATTTAAATTATTTCCTATTTTACAATTTTTATTTTTTTTATATCTTCTCAATTATTTTCGTGGTACTAGAACTGCTAAGTCATTTTATTCTATCTACAAGTCATATCAAGTGCATTTATAATTTTCTACAATAAAAAATATTTTAAAAAAATATCATTTATTTATAGCACTTTTTTTTGTTTAATAGCTATTACGATATTCTTTTTACAGAAACAGTTAACTTTACGGAAAATTTGTAATGGAGCAACCTACAGAAAACACTTGCGTATTTGATTTAAAAGACAACATACTAGAATCAAAAGATATTTTTAATACGTATTTAAATTCACCGGTAACAGAGAATAACTCTAGAATAATTGTTGACAGTCAAACTAAAATTATATTTAATGCTGCTAAAATTTCACCTAAATTAAGTAAAAAGCACCGAACAAAAGTTAAATTAAAAAAATATACGCACGTAGTTCGTATTCAAAAAGTTCACTTTAAGCATAAACCAGGAACAACTAATATAAGGAGAAACTTATCGTGTTGTAGAAATAAAACGAATAATACATATCAAAATAAACTAATTCATGGTCTGTTTACTTCTAATTCTATATCGGAAACTATATCTCGCACTAGGGTACTAAGAAATATTTTAGCCAAGGAAAACTTATTGCGAGATAAACCTGTAGCAGACGCATTGTCCTTCGAAAGTAATTCTACTAGAAGCACGTTAACACGTGAAAACAGTCAATTATCTCAAGACAATACTTCAGACACTCAAGACAATACTTCAGACACTCAAGACAATACTTCAGACACTCAAGACAATAACTCAGTTATAGAAATTTCATTTTTAAATAATGAAGATATTCCCAATAATAAAGATGTTCATATATGTAAAAGAGTTGAAAACAATGTTAGTGAAAATAAAAGGCCAAATCCTTTCAAAAACGACATAATAAAAGTAGCGGCTGCTCAAGTCAATAACAGATCCATACTGGATCAAAATGATCAACTAAACATGCCAAAACGTAAAAATGTATATCAGGGAAATCTAACAAGTGCTGAAAGTTTTCTAAGCCAATGTGATACTTCCATATCGTTTACAGATTCATCGCAAGAAGATCGAAACAGCAGTATTACACTCATTGGATCTCCTACAAACGACAGTACCACTTTTATAATAGCTAGTCCGTTTGCGGGTAAACTTGAGTCTAATAACACTCTAATAGGACCTACTAATAGTGTATTAAAACCAGAAACATTAGAAAAATGTAGTCAAAATCAAAAACCTACTTTGTTAGATACTATAATCAATATAGGAATATTTCCTGTTACATCTCAATGTGAACAGAACGAAGTCAACAACGATATGAGTAACGTTTTGGTGGCAAAGCCAAATAAAATACTCGATACATCAACGCTAGGCGTACCAAGTTATGAGACATTTTTCAAAAATGTAACCCAAAAGTCCTTCACTATAGAAGATTCTGATAATCCACAAAAATTTGCGCTACCCAATGAGAGCATGATCAAAGAAGTATTAACAGAAATTGAAAAATCACAAAAGAGACCATGTTCAGAAGAATCTCGAAACTATACGCCAATGACTGATTTATGGGAAAAAATGGCGATACTTCTTGATATTACTATAAAAAAGATAGAGGAATCGTTGATTGAGAAAGTTGCTAATGAAATGAGAGATATTTTATCAAAGTTTGAATACGTTAAGCCTGTATCTGAAGCAAAAAGCCAAAAATCTCAAAAACTTGACGTTACGGATATAAAAAAAGAATCAGTCGAAAGATATTTGGATGAAAATTTGCAATGTGCTTTGATTCAAACTGAAGTAATTGACGAAATGTTATCGAAAATAAATATTGAAGGTCTAAAATATGTCGTTAAGGAAGGCAACATGGTGGAATCCTTAGAGGTAATTAAGCCACCGATTCCTTGTACGTCAAAGGATAGAGGTAAGGAATCGTTTACAATCGAGAGATTCGAATCGAAAAGTTTGATTAAATATCGATTTTTAACATTCCCCTTTAGATTTGTGAGGGAGAATATGTTTGTGATTGTGAGTGTTCCGGTGTTTTGTTTAGGTTTGTTCACGATATATAGTTGTCTTGTTTTATTGAAGATGATTTGGTAAATATGTTTTTTGTTAGTAAAATTAATTAAAAAGTATTATTAAAAAATGTTTCAAAAATCTTTTTTAAGTATAAAATATTTTTGAAATTAAACAAAACCAAATTATCGATTTATTATTCTATTAATATAAAGGTGTTCTGTTCACTTTTAATTGTTGAAATAGTAGAGATAAACCATTGTTTCCAGATATTAATACCATAATTTCCAGAGTGTTTTTAAATCTGTAATATTTTTAATTTCTTTTAAAGACAAATTATAATGTATATTTTTTTTATCGTTTAGAATAAAAAACAGCTTCACGCTGGACAATGATGCGCTTTCTCTTACTAAACTGGAGAAATGAGAATAAATTTCTTACAAAATAATTTAGCCAAGTAAGAATCGGTTCGATTCTTACTTCATCCAATCGCGTTTACACACTGACGTTCTCCCGCTAAGCCACGATGGCCTCAAAAAAATACAATGATATATTTTTTTTTACTGTCCATATAAAATAAGTTCTGTGGAAAATGAAAAAGGAAATGATTTAAATTATTTATTTTATCTATTTGTCAATAAATAATGACTTACATTAAAATTATGGGTGACAGTTTTATATATAATTATTTTTTTTTAATAATATATTTTTAAAAAATATATTTTTTTAATAATTCACTGTTGTTCCGCCAACACTAAATGGCCAGATCTATCCACAGTGAACACTGGACGGACACGACGGCTTCTGTAAAAAATAAATGATTTTAATAATATTATAATTACATAAATGTAAGTATAACGGTTTATACAGAGGTAGTGGGTTCGTTCCGGTGTTTACGTAAGGATTTACCCATTGTTTAGTAGGTAAACGAAAAGACCTACATGTGCCGAATTGGAATCCCACATAACTTGCTCTGAGTCCCTAATCGGGAAGGTGTCCGTAATAGGATTTCTTCGTGTTACATAAAAGGGGTAGTGGGTTCGCATCTTAATTCGAAAAATCAAAAAAATTGTATGTTATATTTCTTCGTATGAAAGATGTACTAAGTAAGTTATAGTAAAATAAAAATATATTTCTTCAATACCATTTAAATAAAAATATTTACAGTTCCACGCTTCACCTTGCATAGCTGGGTAGTCTAAGGAAATCTAGTATGGAGAGGGGAAATGAAAAAAATTCAATATAACCGCTCTCTTGGGGGAAATCGAACCCACAACCAATTGCGTTTACAATGTATAGACCAAGAAATAATATTTAGTTACTTACCTTAGCTTAACGTTCCTACGACCACTAGCTACAGCAGTGGCTTGGGCTATAGCGGGACTGTCATCGTTTTCAGACTGCAAAGAACATTTTATTAAAAATATTATTTATTATTACAAGCACTTTTCAATCAATGTCAGTCAATTGAAAATGTCAGTATAGTCAGTCCTACAGGAATTTACTGCCGATTAAAGACAGTTAAACTGAGTATAGGTAAAAATAATAAAGATGCTATAATTGGTGTTAAGTTAATATAAAAATTAATATTTTTATATATACAGTTTATTTTATATATTTTTATATATACTTTTTATTTATTTTTCTATTTTTAATTACTATCTAGCTATGACCGCGACTGCGTTCATCGAATAGAATTTTTATTTTATAATTGTATAATAAAAGTTAGACTTAAGTGACTCATTAAATCAGCTATCTGCCAGTGAAAACCTTATCAAAATTGTTCCAGTCGTTTATGTTATTTTGATACAAGTACCGTGTATAGCTTAGACATATGTATACATATTAAAAAGCGGTTCTATTAATATTACAGACAGACACTAAAATTTGAATATATAAATAAATAAATAAAATATCCATAACTGCTAATTATAACTAGAATTTTTTTTGGTCATTTTATAATATGTAATAAAAATATTTTTTTAGTACTTACATCTTCAGGCGCTTCAGTAGTGGTGGTCTCTGGGATTGCTTGAACTTTAGGTATGGGAGCGCCATATTGGGTAAACACACGAGGTTGGGTCCTTAAAAAGAATGATTTAAATTCTTACTAGATACTTATGTGTGACCTAGCTACATAATATCATAATAAATTATTGTTTTATAGTCTGTGTTATTTTGATGTACTTATAAGCTATATTATTCGAAAATTACATGTAGATTGGTTAAGTAGTTTGAAAGAAATATGCATCAGAAGTTTACAATCTGATTGTGTAATTAATAAAATCTTCGTTATTCGCGATTTTTTTAACTTTTGATAATATTTTTAACGGATTAATTGCGTATATTTTGGTATTCGATACTACATTTTTGAAAACTCGATACTTCGAACACTTTGCAGTAGTCCGTAGTCACAGGTAAACTGATTTTGTGATTTCACATTTTTGACATGATACATGACGGAGATAATGGGTTTAAATTATATACGGTGGAGTATTTAAAACGTGTTCAAGAAGTACAAGCCAGGCATTTAATTTTTTAATTTAATTTTTTTTTCTTGGCAATTTGTCGTGAATTCCCGTCAAAAATAAAAATTCTTTTACTTTTCTTTTAATAGCTAACCCGCTATACCACAAAAAACGTAAATAAAATAATTATGCCCAGACCACAACTGCTTTAACGTGAGAGCATTTTGTATTCTGAGTGCATTTTATATATTGGGCATTTCGAAATGGACAATGTCATTAAATGTAAATTGTACTAACGAAGGTTACTACTTCGAATGCCAAATCGGAAAATAGTCTTAATTTTTAAAATATGCAAATCTTTAAAAACATATTTTTTGTTAATTATTATCGTACTGGTTCTAGGTTCAATTCCCGCCCGAGAATATTTCCTTGATTCTCGTATACAAATATTTATTTATTTTTACCTTTTAATCTAAAATTTAAAAATATACCAAAATGGAAAAGAGCGCCTTATCACAGTAGGATAGTAAGAGACAAACTAATGTCAAGACACCCCGTTGACTTTACGCCCGAATTCGAGACATTGCATTTTCCGCCGCGTTCTGTCTTACCAGGGCAGAGAAATAAAAATCTAAATATATTCTATTATAAATAATTCCTTCGAGCGAGAATCGAACTTACAATCACCGACTCAATCAAGACGATCTCCCATTATTCCATATTTATCACTAAATTCTGTATGTCGACCCTCTTATATTTACGATATAAAAAAAAACCAACTAACCTTGCACCAAAAGCTGTGGCCACTGCTGTAGCCTTGGACCCTTCATCATTATCTAGATCTTCTTGTTCATCTCCTTCTAAATCATTCCCTTGATCAATTTCCAAACCACTTTGTAAAGCATTTTGATCTTGATATACTTGGGCCTGAGATTGATCGTATTGTATTGGTTGATATAATTGATTTTGGTTGATCAATCCCGGTTGGGACAAGAATAGTGGTTGCTCATTCTGGTATTGGTTGGCTGGTTGATAGAATTGCGGTTGATAGTTTTGATATACCACTTGTTGATCGTTTTGTTCTATTTGTTCTACGTCCTTTGACTGAGGAAATTGAGCTGGTTGCAGGGGAAATTGGTTTGGTTGTTGGACAAATTGATTTGGTTGAAGAGGAAATTGGGCTGGTTGCTGAAACTGACCTGGTTGAAGTGGCAATTGGCTTGGCTGTTGCCCAAATTGATCTGGTCGTTGTGAAAATTGGTTTGGTTGTGGTTGCAATTGGTTAACTACTTGTGGTTGAACGACAACAGATTGCGGTTGAATGGGGGGAAAAGCTTGAACCTGTGGTTGAACTGGTTGATATTGATTTATTATTGGTTGATATTGGTTTAAGGGTTCTTGTAAAGCTGGTTGTTCTTGTACTATAATAGGATTTTGAGCAAAGCCCTGTGGTAATTGTTGTTGCTGTGATAACAGTTCTCTTTGTGCTAGAACTGAAGGTAACGCAGATAAGTGTGCGGGTCCATCAAATCCTTGGACTCCGGCTGGTTGATAATATATGGCCGCTTTAAGTTGCCCAAATTGATTTAAAGGAACAAACTGAGGCTGTAAATTTAATTGAGATAAAGGATTCAATAAAAGTTCGGGGCGAAATTCTTGCACATTTTGCTTTGAAACTTCAACTGAAACCTTTTCACTCTGATCTTTTGGATTATCTAAAGTCTCGCCCTGATTTAAATCAGATTCAGTAGTAGATTCAGGTTGTGGTGTTTTGAATTCTGGTTTTTGTGTGGTTGTTGATGTGGTTGTGGTTGATGATGGTTGTGAAGCGAATAGTATTGGTGGTTGTTGGTTGGGTAGCCCATTTGAAGGATTATTACCTCTTGCTGCTTCAAATTGTCTTTGCCTTGCAAACTGAAGGGCTTTTTCAAGCTGTTGTTGGTACTATAAAGGATTTATATGTTTTAAACTATATTATTGATACGAATATACAAGTCGAAATATATAGCTGTTTTATCAAAAGCAAATCATTTATGAAAGAAATAATTGTCAAACATCACATTTTATTTTACACGAAAAAAATAATTGAATAAAAATAAACTTCAGGGCTTTTAGAATTTTCAAAATGCTCAAATAATATTATATAATAAAATTTTCATACAAACCTGCGCCTGTTGAAAGCTTGGGTTAAGCTTATTAATATCTGCATTGATACTTGGTCCATTATAAAGCTGACCATTGATGGGTGACACTTCAAATATGGGCTGCTGTTCCACCACTGGCAGACCTTGGACTGATACGTCTACACTGTCATCGAAATTGTTTGGAGGAAGTGGCCTTCTAGGATCTACTGGTGGTAGATATTGCTGTTTCTGTGGTGGCTGGTAATGGAAATGGTTAAATAAGACTACATACGTAATAATAATAAGCCTAAAGAAATAATATTAATAAGTCATAATACTAATAATTAAGCAATTGAATTTTATAAGTAATAATAAAAAAGAGGAGTTCTAATAAAATAAACAAGTACTATAAAATAAATAAGTACTTGGTAGTCTAGCAAAATGATAAAGATGTGTGTTGTACTGTAGTGTTGTGGGTTCAATTCTCACTAATAAAGACAAGTGGTGATCATTTTTTTATGTCTCGAAAAAAACAACCGATAAAAAAAATAATTTCTAGTAAATTAGTTATATTAGTAGTAAGTAGCAACAAGTAATATTGCTTAACTAGACTATTAATATAATGCGTATACAATATATTAAGCAATCATTTTTGAAAAATAACGTATAAAAATTTGAACGCAGCAGAATTCGAACCCGCGCCTCTTGAATGCCGTCCAAGCGCTCTGACCGCTAAGCCATGCGTTCTACTACCAGCTGCGTCGAAATTCTTATATGTTTGTTACAACTTATTTATGTTGTTAGCATCTCTGTAGAGAGATTTTAACAAATTTCTACTACTTAAAGATTGCTAAGAAATAATCGTTTAACAAGAGAGATTGCTATTTTATTTTAATTTTTAAAAATGTTTTCTAATCCTAAGTGTGGAATAACACTTTAAAAATAGTAAATATTAAGGAATGTTTTTAAATCTAACATAATTTAAACATGGTGTATGTTCTGGCAAACTCCTTGAATAGTTAATACTTTTGGCCCATATTTTTCTCTTCTCAAAGATTCTCCGTTTCTTATTAAAAATATCTTAAAATTTCCTTAAATACAGTTTAATAAATAGTAAAAAACCTGACAGCTTCTTTTACATAATTTAATCTAATTTTTATCTAAATTTACTAGTTATACTTTAAAAAAAAGTAAATATTTATTTATTACATATATTTTTCGTTTGCACTTACCAGAGATTGTGGTCTTTGTGGCAAATCGAAAGTGGGTCCATTAGGTCTCCAACCACTTGGTGGGTACGGAGCGGGTGCCTCGGACACTACCCCGCTTAACAATATTGATGCCACTACTAAAAGTTCCTGTAATTTTATGATTACAACGTAACTTAAAAAATTAATTTAAATTTAATTAAAATATATATTTAGCTTTATAGTATTTTTTTATTTAAATGACATCCATAATATTTATATTATACACAGATTAAAAATAATAATACAGATTATTAATTATAAATAATTATATATTTTTTAATTCTTTCTCCACTATCAATCAGGAGCACACAAATAAAACAATATAAACGTGTAATCACCTTCATTTTCGTTGACTTTCGCTTGATGATTCGTATCCTTCAGTGTTTTTATAGACAATAGGTTTGTGAATTATCATGCAAAGCGCGCGCTATACCGACCTTAGGCATACCTTCAAAATGCACCTAAATATTATAAATTTAAAGAAATTTATGCTTTATGTATAAAAGAATAAGTGCTAGATGTAATTTTTGTAGTTTAGAAAAATAATATTGTACGGCATCTGTTTACAATAAGGTTTTTTGCAAAGGATCAATGCACACCTTTTGGATTGTGTTCGTCATCCATATAACGTACTGGTTACAAATCTTGGAGTAAAATTAGAGGTATGTTAACGTTTTAGCTTGGCTTTATTACATTTATATAGTTAATTATTAAAACTGTTGCAATTCAGTTTATTTCTTTAAATTTAAATCGTTAAATAAAAACATTTCTCTTTTTTAAATTCATATATCTATCTATCTATTGCATTGATATAGATATGTATAACAAAGTAAAATAAAAAAAAATCTAAAATAATAAAAGCCATTATGTAATTTGTAATGTACGAAGAATAGTATTAAGTACAAGTACAAGTACAAGTTAAAATAATAAATTAAAATTTGGCTTCTTGCTTTTATCCCGCATAACAGTCCTGTCATGCGGTCCTGTTATGTGGTCTATGTCTGCGGGTCTGCGGTTTAGTGTCAAGACACTGCGTACTCCACTTTCCGCCGAATTCGAGACATTGCGTGTTGAATGGCGGAACTCAATGTAACGTTTTGTCTTACCAGAGCGAGGAAGTGAAAATAATTTAAATATAATAATTGCCATGAATATAAATCGAACCCACAACCGATCGCGTTTGCAGTCAGACGCTGTCCCACTGCACCACGACCGGCCTCAAAGCAAATATATATTATCAAATTTACATTCAGATAACATTTTTAGGAGTTGCTATATCGAAAAGATTATTTATTGAAATTTTTTAATATAAAATTTATTACGCTACAGATATTTATTCCCGTTATTGTTCCAATATATCTCTCGTGTGAACGTAATGTATGATCTTATACATCCATCGTGTAAATTTAATCGATCACTTAGTAGTATGATTTTTATTTAAGCGAATTTTTGACACAATTGAATAATAATGCTTCTCTCCTTCTCATCTTATGTATTGGAATTATTATTGTTTTTCATACAATATTATTATTTTTTTCAAAATTTTTAGGAGTAACCTGCATTTTAGAAGTACCTTATCAGATTTTTTTTAAATCAGCTTCAACATACAAAAAAGAGAGCATTAAATTCCCAACTTCTAGTGTGAGTGTCTTGTAATGATGAAATTTTCTTATTATATAAATATATTTCTGGGTTTAATACCACAGAATAGAAAAAATCTTATGATACGATTTTTTTTTTAATTTTAATTTACAAATTGTTAAGGCAGTAAAAACAGCTATGAAACTATTAAATCCGTTTTGCCGATTCAGTGTCGGCACTTTTTGAATAGATATTCCTATTCAACCGTATTTAATTATTTTACGGCTTACAGAATCATATTTTTATTTTTATTCACTTGTCATTGTTAACAATAGTATAAAATTAATTTAAGTATAAATATTTTTCGAAAACAAATTTTATAAATATGACAAATTGCGGCGTTGATTTCCACCACTCGACACGAAATATCTCGAATTCGGTGGAAAGCGAAGTATGGAGTGTCTTGACACTAGGTACTTTCTGGGATAAAAGCGTGAAGCTGAAAAAAAAATAATAAAACACATAATAACTTCTTTCGTACTAAATTATAACAGGGTGGACAGGAAGTAGCTAGTGTCTAGACACACCGTACTCCGTTTATAAATATATCGTGATTAGTGGTGGAACTGAATGTCGTACTTTGTATTGTCGGAAATGAAAATAATTTAAATGTAATAAATCCCCTAAGTGGGAAGCGAACCCACAACCCATCGCGTTTACAGTTAGACACTGTCTTATTACACCACGACCGGGTTTACAGTATTTTAAAAATAATAAGATATCTAGCGATAACATCAAAAAAGGTAAATTTCCTTTTTCTGCAAATTTATAGTGAAACCAACTAATATCATATTACAAAAGATAAATCTATCTGTTATAATAAATAATTACACAATGTCCATATATGGCAATACTGACATAAATACTGAGGTTTTGGCATTCCCTATTCACTTGCTCAATCCGTTAGCATGGGTGACACGTGCCGATGTCTGTTATGTGTCTGCTTGGACATTTTGATGGGTAATTTCTTCTGTTTCAATTCAAAGTGTGACGTAAACCTTAATAACTATTAAACGTGTTGGTTTTTTCTAAATTGTGCGTTATATATAGGTCATAGATTCAGTATTAGTTACGGCTAATAGATTAATATCCTTAATGTCCTTTTATTTTATTTTCTATTTAACGCTTTTGTCACAAAGCCGAGTAGACAGAATGTACCTAGTGTCAAGACACTCTGAACTCCGCTTTCCGCTGAATTCGAGACATTGCGTGTTGAGTGGTTGAATTCAACGCCGCACTTTGTCTAACCAGGGCGAGGAAGTGCAAATAATTTAAATATAATCACTCCCCCGAGTGGGGATCGAACACACAACCGATCACGTTACAGTCAGACGCTGTCTACTGCGCCACGACCGGCCTCACTTAACAAATTGACAGCATTTATATTTAATTTTATCTTGTATACATTCGCTGTATAATTTTAATGTACTATGTTTATTAATACTAATAGAGGTACCAGTATATTACGTAATATTAGGTTTACAAACTTGATTCTTTCATTGGAGTTATATGAATATCGATTGTGAGGGTGTTAGTGTAATTTATTTATAAATAGGTAACATTGCATACCAAAATCATAAATATTAGTAATTAAAGAGACGTCATTCGATCTTAATGACTATATTTTAAAGGGAGTCATTTGAGTAATAACATTATTACAAAACACCTACCCTCCTTTATAACTAAGACTTGCCTTCCTTTATTCGATGCATATATGAGTCGGTTATTAAAACCACACGGGGCTCTTTTACTCGTGGACTTCCGTATGGTAGGTGTTGTTCGGTGCTACCTTTTCTTATAATCCTGACGTTATTATTAATATCTCAATATATTTCACGTGTTTATTATGAAAAAGGTAAACTCAACAAATAGCAATAGAACCTACACTTACCGCTTTTGAATATAAGTCCAACCACGGCGCAACGATGACAAAAATATTTATATAATTTTTAACGAACCATGAAAAAAATGAATAAACGCTCTACATAGAAAAACACTGGCCTATATCTCCACTTGTTATGATAATATCTTTTACTTCTACCTCTTTAATTTATTTTGTCCCTTCCTCTGTTGACGTGTTCCATACATTTATAATACACGATCATTCTTTATCAAAGTTAAAAGAAATATATATATTTTATATTTAATTTAGCTTCACGCATTTCCACGTAAACTATACGTAATTATGCTGTTCATGTTCATTTCGTGTTGTATTGCGGAACTTAACTTCGCGATTAGTTCTTTTGTTTGGTTTGACATAGTAACTATGATATATGCATATGTTATGTCTACACCAAGATTTTCTATAAGAACAAGAATTAAGATAAACTTTAAATACAAAGCAAATCTCGATGAGGCCGGTCGTGTCGCAGTGAGACAGCGTCTGATTGTTAATGCGATCAGTTGAATTCAATTCCCACTCGAGGGATTGATAGTATTTAAAATATTTTTATTTTGTCGATCAATTAAGACAAACGTGCTTGAGAAAGACACACAACGTCTCCAATTCGTCGGATATCGGAGTAAGGAGTGTCTTGACACTAGATACTGTCTACCCTGATAACATAAAAAAACCTCCATCGAACAATACTTTAAATAAACCAAGAAGCTGACAATAATAATATACAAAGAGATCTACAGAATCGTAAGCTCTAAAAGTGATTTCAGTTACAAAATTTTCATTGTTAGGAATATTTGATTTAGTAGAAAAGTTTTGGCGACGGAGGGATATCATTTAATAAATTACACTCGCTCATGTATCGCCGAGAATATTTGTTGACAAAAAATGAACACACACATTATATGTTGTGATGTTATTTTGCTTTATAGAAAATACAAGGCTCTTTTTCTTGTTGGCTTCCTGTAATTTGTTAGTATCAAGTACAAATTTACTGGTTGTAAATATTGTATTTAGAAGTTTCTCTTTCCATTCGTTTCTTTATAAAAATAAATATAAACATTAATTTTTTTTTTAGCTTTACGCTTTTATCCCACATAGCAGGGTAGACAGAAAGTACATAGTGTACACTAGGTACTTCGCTTTCCACCGAATTCGAGATATTGCGTGTTGAGTGGTGGAACTCAACGCCGCTCTTTGTCTTTACCAGAGCGAGGAAGTGAAAATAATTTAAATATAATAACCCCCTGAGTGGGGATCGAACCCACAACCGATCACGTTTACAGTCAGACGCTGTCACACTGCGCCAGCCTCTTAAATTAATTACATTATAAATTAAATTATATTATAAATATTAAAAATTAAAAAAATATTTATATAACGGAATGTATGAATAATACATCTTAAGTTACAAATCTAAGTGTTAACAAAAATTAAAATACCTAAGCATCTCATAAACTACCTATTATAAGGTAAGACAAAACAATACATTTAATTTTAAAATAATAATTTGTTGTCTCTGATTACTATACTATGCGTGATGAAGACTGAAATTATTTTTTTATACATTTGATGTGCCTTTCACGCTGAATATCAGCCATCCGTTATATTATTGAGGAATTCTTCAACTTTATTTTTTTAAGGAAAATTATAAATTTTACTTCCAACAGATTTTTTTGGCCGATCGTGGCGCATTGGGACAGCGTCTGACTGTAAACGCGATCGGTTGTGGGTTCGATCCCTACTCGGGGGAGTGATTATATTTAAATTATTTTTACTTCCCCGCTCTGGTAAAAGATAAAGTGCGGCGTTAAGTTCCACCACTCAACACGCAATGTCTCGAAGACGAAATACGGAGTGTCTTGACACTATGTACTTTCTGTGTACTATGCGGGATAAAAGAGTGAAGCTATAAAAAACAGATCTTTTTTATCTGTATTATATTGTGTGAAGTTTAAGAGTTTACAGGCTGTGATATATCGCAATTTCGATTTAGTTTAGAATGTCTGAATAAAAATAATGTTTATGTATGTTAAATTACTATCCACTCAAATGTAAGAACATATTAAAAATAAAATACTTCAAAAGAAATTCTCCTTTGCTGCCTACCTCTAATAAATGGAATAAAAGAATAAACGTACTCCAAAATATACGGTCAATTTTAAAACTGTCCAAAGAACATCGAATATAAATTCGTATCCAAACAAAGGCTAATATCGTAGGATAGATACTCAAATCTTTTCTGAACACGCAGTCGCTCGTGTGATTCGTCCCGGCTTTGTGGAGAGTAACTCGGTTGAAAAACCTCCGGATTTCATATTATTTCCCTTTCAGATATTCTTTTGTAATGAATTATTTTGTTGCCATAATTCTGCTAAAATCTTACCTTCTTATGAGGCTATTTTTTAATAGAAAAAATATAATCTTGTCTAGACTGGATGTAAAGAATTTTAATATAGAATGCGCTATACCATAAATCACTGTGCTACACACACACACATATATATATATATATATATATATATATATATATATATATATATATATATATATATATATATATATATATATATATATATATATATATACGTTTTATCCCTAGCGAAGCAGACATAAAGGATTATTATAATAAAAATTCATTTTTTCTATCTTTTAAATAAAGTAAGCGACAAATAAGTGAATCTTGTACTTAGTGAACATTAATAATTTTGTTAGTTACAATACATTACAAATATATATTGGTAAGAGGCGTAAATAGCCATGTCTTTGTTTCATAAGACGTAACGAATATTTTTTTTATATTATTATTATTATTAAAAGGCTGATTTTGAATAAAAAAAAGAAAATCTTGTCTAGACGTTACGTAAATTTTTGTAGGCATATTGTAACAGGTACTATGAATAGGTTTTCAAAAGTCAATAAATTTAGGAAAATTATTTATATATTGAGGCCGATCGTCGCGCAGTTGGACAGCGTCAGCGACAGCAGCTGATATGCGGGATATAAGCGTGAAGCTAAAAAATAATTTAGGTATAGTAGGCAATAATAACTAGTATAGGTAAAGTAGGCAAATGGAATTTTTCCCTTTTCAATTCATATAGAGACTATATTCTTGGCTAGAGTATTTCAACGCCGCATTTCATAATTTTGATATATTATAATGAATCGTTTGCATCTTGGAAAACACAACAAGTAAATATTATATTTAGTGTACAATAATAATTTTGTAAATTACAACTACTTTATGGAAACACGTCTGTGTGGCGGGGCGTCAATAATTGCCATTCAGTTTTATACTAATGCAGTTTTCCTTATAAAATGGTATAATTACGTAAAGCCTGTAATTAATATATATTTTAGCTTCACGATATCTTGCATGGCAAGCAGATAAAGGAGTGTCTTGACACTAGGTTTTCATCAACTATCTTGCTATGCAAGATAAAGCATTCAGTTACACTTATGATAAAGACGACGGTAAAAAGTAACATTGTAAACTTGCTTACGGATTCGATTTCAATTCATTTTGTCTGACTTACATTAAAATATTTTAAATTATTATTATTATTATTTTATGTTATATAAAACATAAAAATTGCTATAGTATCTGATCTATACCCTGTACAAATTAGCTTGATCCTTTTGATATAGTTTTTTTAATCGACATAACTTTGCAATGATAAAAATATTATTTTCTTAATTATAATTAAGCGTTATCCGAAAAATTTAATAAGAGTAGCTCGTCGGTCAAAATGTTCAAGCTAACTTGTACAGGGTATAGCAGTAACTCTATTAAAACAATAAAACCATAAAAAAAACAATTATAATGTTTTTTTTATTTATAACCTATAAAGTATAATAATGATAGATAGACAACGTTGTATAAATATTACTTGTATATACGATGCCTCAATCAGAAAGATTTGGATGTGCCTGGCCAAGTTCCAAGTTACTTGGCGTATATTCACCTCGTAAATAAATAGTAGCTCTTGACGTACGATTAATTTATATCTTTTACGTTTTGCAAATTAACATATATATATGTATATATAAAAATGAATCTTACGGTTTGTTCCACTTTTTTTGTTATTACAGAGTATACGTAGAAAGCGTTGATATCAATTTATTTAAATCGTTAGTCATCAAGAAGCAAAATAAGATAAGATAAAAAATCAAGCTTATTTTTTGAAAACAAAAATAATTTTTAATTTTAAACTAAATTTCACTTTTGGTACACCGTTGGACCACCGTTGAAGTCCACCGTTGTACACGTTACCTTTTATTATGTGTATATCACATATTTATTTTTTTTGTACTATATATATATATATATATATATATATATATATATATATATATATATATATATATATATAACAGGGTACAAAAAAGCTTGATGGTTAACGATTTAAATAAATTGATATGAACACTTTCTTCGTATATCCTGTAAGTTAAATAAACGTATACTACATTATTCTTGTGTTATACAATTTACTGTTACTCTTTTAAAAAAAAATTACGCCGGACGTGGTACAGTCGAACAGTTATACGTTCGATTGCAACTCGGGAGTATGATTATATTTAAATTATTTTCATTACCTCGATTTGGTAAGATAAAAGAGCGGCATTGAGTTCTGTCACTCAACACTAAATGTTTCAAATTCGGCGGATAGTGAAGTACGGATTGTCTTAATATTTGTATGCTATGCGGGACAAAAGCAGGACGAAATCGGGATATTGTGGAGAAATGAAAATAAATTTAAATATAATTGCCTCGAGTAGGAAACAAACCCACAACCAATGGCGTTTATAGTTACCATAAGCATATGGGGCCTTTACGAGTGGCCTATAATAACAATGACATAATATCTTGTCATGTCTTAAGACCACACTGTCTCTCATTGCCCATGACACAAAAGACTAAGTTCCCGTTTCAATTTTGTAGGAAATTCCTTCCACGTATCACACAACTGCGGAACGGTCTACCTGCGACAGTGTTTCCAGGTCGATACGAAATAAATATGTTCTAAAAGCGCGCTTATTCACACCTTGAAGGCCGGCAACGCACCTGTAGCTCCCCTGGTGTTACACGGGGCTGTGGGTGGCGTTGAACACTCGACATCAGGTGACCCGAACGTCTTTTGCCTTGCCTATCCAATATAAAAAAAAACGCATACGTAAAGCTTACAAAAAATATTTTAGAACAATCTCATTATACGGTCCAATAAATATTCAAAATATAACATTGTAACGTGTGAGTAAATAGCCCACGTCATTGACCTAGACGAGAGTTGAATCTGTAATCGTATCCCGACCTCGCCACTGCACGCATTAGTAGTATGCAGATACGTTGACAAGTGTGATGTCATTGTGGTATTTATTTTGTTACGAAAAATGCCGTGGTGTGAACTAATGATGTTAATTGTTCTATTAGCCTATAATGTAATAGATATTTGGTAGGCATTATCTACATATATTCAAATACGTGAAGCAATTGTTTTTACCTCTTTTTACTCGACACTTCACGAAAATAACGTGATCTGAGGAGTGTGAAATTTGGCACAGTTATAGTTTATTTAGAGAAGGAGTGCGAAATGCTAGTATTTTTTATGAATAATGTATATTAATAAAATAAATGTAACGTACACTACAATGTGTTTTACATACACGCTTACATAAACTGCTGTATACACGTTGCTAAGGCAACGCGTTGTTAACGTGTAAACGGGACATTTAGTATTATTAAATAGGATACACTTATATAAAACTATATAATTAAGTATACTATACCGTAGCTATATGCTTTATCCCGCATTACAGAATAGTCAGAAAGGAATCAGTGTCAAGGCTTTGTTCATTCTCCACTCCGTAACAAATCAAGTCATTGCTGTCTTAGAGAGGACTCAACAAATAATCGAGGCACATCAGTCTAAGTATAACAAATGTAAAAACATTGCGATGATGAATATTCAGATATTTAAATACAAAAGTTCTCTCACTCACTGTCTCTCTCTTTCTATCTCTCTCTATGTCTATCAGACCCAGCTTGCTGAACGGACTATTCTCAGTTTTTGAACATGGTATTTTTTTATAGAAAAAGGAAGCAAATGAACAGAAGGGCCACCTGATGGTAAGTGGTCACCTTGTACATCCACAACATTAGAGCCATTTTTGAAAAAACGTATAAAAATTTTTTCTTAGACGGTATCCAAGAGGCGCGGGTTCGAATCCCGCTGCGTTCAAAAAAATTTTATACGTTTTTTCAAAAAACAGTTTAAATTAGTTTCATTCAAAATGTGTAAAAATCGCGAATATCAAAGACCTTATTACTTATGTATTATTTTTCTTAATTTTTTTTCAAAAATTTTCAGCTTTTTAATTATTTTTATATAAATTACGTATACCAAAATGGAGTCATTATTTTTTTTAACCTGTTCAAAAGTTTTCTTCAAAAGGCATCTCTCATTCAGCTTTAAATCATCAAGAGCTTCAATTATTTTTACACAATTAATTAAAACTTTGGTAGGATCGCATCAAGTGCACTCGTTATAATCAAAAAAAAAATGTTTTAGCAAAAAAGGACCGGGAGGAAGTCCCAATTAATTTTATTCCGAAAGTTTTACTTTGCGTTAAGTGAACAAGGGCGTCTCTGGGAGGACATTTTTCTCTTTAAAATACTCATGTTCAATTAAAGTACTTGTTCAAAATGGCATATATAATTTTTAAAGTAATAACCAATTTACTTTTTGGTTTTTAATTTATTTTCTATTGATTATACAGAAACATAAGAATATAGAGCTATATTTAAATCATTGATAATAATAAAACATATCTATTTCAAGAAGTCATTTAAAACAAATATATATTTTCATAAACAAATTTAATTTCTTCAGACCATTGTGGCGCAGTGGGACAATGTCTGCTTGTACGCGCCGTTGGTTGTAGATTCGATTTCAATTCGGGGTAATGATATTTAAAATTTAATTCCATATCCTCGATCTGTTAAGACAATGCGCGGCGTTGCGTTTACCACCTATCACACAATTTCTCTATTTTGGGCGTAAAATTTTCAACGGAGTGTCTTGACACTATACTTACCCCTAGTTATCTATAACTACCCTGCTATATAATGAATACATTAACAGATGAACTAGTAACTCTAAATAAAAAATATGTCAATATTATAATAATAAACAAAGCGCGGAGTAGAGTACCGCTCAACAATCCTAAAATTGAATGAATGATGGAATACTAACTGCCTTGACACCAGGTTCCCCATTTACCCTTAAAAAGGGAAAGGGTGAAGTATCTTTCAATAAAATTCAGATTACTTTAGATTTTGTCTTCGTCAAGGCACAGCCTAAATATATAAATTTAATTACAATCAAGTTAATACACTTAATTGTTGCCGTACCTTTATAATCTGTTGATTTTGAAAGGAAACTTGGCGATCGCATCCTGAACGCCGGATGAAATTAAGAATTTAAATTTCTAATTTATTCAATTTAGGAACCTTAATATTTAGATTAACATGGACGAGGCCCTTTGATTTATCCCATTATTGATCTTTTGTTCTTAAGCAAATCTTAAAATTGGACTTTCAATTTGTTTTATTACTTTTCTATTATATAATTAAGCAGAGGTGAGTTTTGCCAGAGGTCTGGCGGGACCTCGGTTGAACTTCACAACACAATATCGAAAATATGGGTCACTTAAAAAGCATGATGTCCCAGAGGTCGTGTATGAAGAACTTAATGTTTTCGAAAGATGTATGCGGGGACTGTAGTGCTTAGGCGCTCCGTTCCCTCCGACTATCCCATGCAGGAACACAGCGTAATGCTAAAAAAAATAAAATAAAATTTCCTGGTATGTACTTACGGCTTATTTTATCTCACCAGCTGCCAATATATTATATGTAAAAATTGTGAATTAAGGAGAGTTAATGATATAAGAATTATATATATCTTGTCATACGACATAGACTAACTAAAACCAATACATATTGATTGATTGAGCAATAACGCGACTAGATTTGATTTCCTTGAACTCTACGTGCGATGTGCACAATGACCTTAAGAGTAAATAGGTTTTGATAACCTACAGATCTATTTTATATGTAAATATATATATATATATATATATATATATGTATATATATATATATATATATATATATATATATATATATATATGTATATATATATATATATATATATATATATATATATATATATATATATATATATATATATATATATATGTTACTCTAACTCAAAATTGTGAATTAGTTTTTAACAGACATTAAATAAATGCGAAATGTATTATATGCTTAAAAATATGAAATTCCATGAGCCCTTATAAGATCTCAATATTCAAAATTATTGGTACTTTTTTAATATCAAACGAAATAATAAAATATAAGTAAAGAAATTTCAAAGGAATATCAGGCACATTAACTATACGTTATTTGAAAAAACGTCATAGGTGACCCTATTATTATTAATTTAGCTTCACGCTTTTATCGTGTTTCAATTTATATATAGTCCCTCCGAGTGAGAATCGTTTACAGTCAGGAGATAATATATATATATATATATATATATATATATATATATATATATATATATATATATATATATATATATATATATATTTGTCTCACACATACATTTAAGCAAATTGTATACCATACAAGTTACGAAATAGGATATCCATCCGCGCCTTTTGGATACTATACAAATAGTAACCAATAAAACTACAAAATAAAAAGAGTGATTATAAAACTTGTCTACGAAAATATATTTAAAATCCACTGTCCCGGCATCCCGGTAAAGACATGTGGTCTTGTCAAGTAAAAAAATTTTCAGATCGCAAGAACATGGTTAAAGTAGCAATATTTTTTACCTCGATACAGGCAAAGCAAGTTAAAGTTACTAAGAAAAGATTTAATTAAATAAAAATCTATATTAATTTGCCACTTGCCACTGATTTCGGGGGAAAAAGTCACCGGATTGTCTTGACACTCTATTGTCGGTCTAACTACCCTGCGCGTATAACTCGTGAGTCTGCTTTTTTTAACGATCTAAATTTTGACCCGGGGGAGACTGGGTACAGTACAATTCCCCTCCACTACTGGGTAGCGTCCCGCAACAAGCGGGTATCCTATTAACTTAGTTGTAGGAGGTCAACCTCCAACAAGCTCGCGACCACAACCATGACAAAAAGGATCCGCCAAATATATGATGATGTGTACCGGTTCTATGTCATGTAAGCCAGCTTTCCCTATTCCCACCCATCCTTTCCCTTATCTACTTTAACCATCCCAAGGCCGGCAACGTATCTACAACTCTAATTTTATAGATATCCATGGACGAAGGACCACTTACTATGAAGTGGCCCTTCAGCTCGCTTGCCTCATTCTTCTATAAAACAAAATCAAGCTTGCAATTCAATAATGAATTATGAGTAACTCTGTAACTCACTATCTAAGTGATATATCACTAATATGACACTCAGTTCTCATTTAATCTAGTTCTACTATGCCTAAACTATACCCTAAATGTTTCTTAACTCGATTGAAAAATATACAATGTTTATTTTTTTTTATAATTATATAAATATTATAGTCGTAGATAACGCTTGTTTACGATATACGGTTGAGAGGTTAAATAAATATGCAATGAAAACAAAATATTGTTTTAGTTCTGCTAAATGTCTCGACGAAGGAACAAATAATCAGAAGCATTTCCTAGAATTTTATAAAAGTGTCGTTTTATTTTCTTTATATAAATTCAGTGCGTGTGTTTTTAATATAAAAGGTAAAGTACTTTTTTAACATAAAAGGCAAGTCTCCATTTGCCTACCTACTGCTTACGGAGTGTCTCAACACTAGGTACTTCCTGTGTACCCTGCTATGCGCGATTAGGCGTAAAGTAAAAAATACGTTTTTAACGATTAGGTTTTACTTATATAGATATATAAACACACCTTCAGAATTTATAATGTTATCCTATTCACTGTAATATTTATAGTTACTATATATATTATAGTGAATAGGACTTTTTTTATTTGTAAAAAAAAATGTTTCCTCTGGTCTAGTTAGTCAAGAACTTGAATTTCGTTCTCTATCCAGTTTTTTGTTGGCCATTGGGACAATATGTTTTGTTGTGACAATACGTTCATATCTAAGTAAAGAGGATAATGCAACAGTTTAATATTCCATAGTTACTTTATATTTATTTTAAGTATAAATAAGTAAACATATCTCTATTATGAATATCTATACTATATTATTATTATTATTATTATTATTTTCGGTGAGCCAAAACTCGACTTTTACGTCGGTATATCTATATATCCCGTCCTGAAACCTTCAGGAAAAGGAATATATAGTTTCTCCCTATCTCCTCTTACTCCTTCCTCTTCTACTTGAGTTAATTTTGTTTTGTAAATCTGATGGATGGGCTTGGTTATCTGATATGCGTGAAGCAGATGATGTATGGTTTGTGATGTGTGACGTCTGCTGCGGTACAGATTTTGATGTTACTAAAATTTGTTCCGTGTCTCGTGTCGGTTGTTGTGTATTTGGTGTGTAGTTCACAAACACAGTGTCCCCTAACACTCTGCTGAGTATGGTTGATGTGTGGAAGGCTGCTTGTTTTTGTAAAATTGTTATATCTATTGTTGTGTTTAAATGGTTTATGTATCTTTGTAAGCTTTTACTGATAATGCCTGTCACTCCTACTATGATTGGGATAACTGTGGTGTGTGTTTTCCATAGGCGCTGAGTTTCCGTTTTCAGAAGGTGGTATTTACTTAATTTTTCTATTTCTTTAGCTCCTATGTTGTAGTCGGAAGGTACTGCTATGTCTATTAAATAAGTTCTATTATTAGTCTTGTCAATATAAATTAGATCCGGTCTATTATGTGTTACTGTCACGTCGGTCTGCACGGGTATTTCCCACATTATTTTGGCCTGACTATTTTCCTTTACCTGCGGTTGTGTTAAAGTCTCCTTCCACCAAAGATTCGACACTTCAAAATTGTGTTTTTTTGCTAAGCACCAATGCACATACTGGACCAGGCTGTTATGTCGCTTTACATAATATACACCAGCTAATTTTTCGCATCCCGATATGATGTGCTGCGTTGATTCGTCTTTCATGGCACATAGACGACATTTGCCGTCTATTTCCATCCTCAAAATATCGCGCTGATGCTGTCGCGTCATAACGGCCTGGTCTTGGATTGCAAATATTACGGATTCTATGGAGATTGGTATTTGGTTTTTAACTAGCCATTTAAATGAACCTTCTTTGTCAATATTTGCCTGGTCTAGAACTGATTTAGGGAACTGTCCATGTAATTGCTTGTTTCTCCATTTACCTTTCAGCTTCTCGATTATTACATGTTTGATTTCTTTACCTGTATGGATTTTCGTGTGTGGAAGTTGGAGTTCTCTTTCTATTTCTTGTGCTTCTTTTATTATTGAGTATTTATTTTGTTGCTTATCATGTTCATATATTATTTTAATCAAATCGTCGCTTTGTTCTTTTAAGTAATATTTATATTTAAGTATTTGTGTTCTATATAAGTTTTCTATATTCATTAGCCCCCTACCTCCCTCTACTGTAGGTAAGTAAATCCTATCCACATCAGCTTTTTGTTGTTGTGCTTTCTTAATTGATAATAATTTTCTAGTTTTTATGTCTATTGCCTTTAAATCTCTATTTTTGTAATTAATTATTCCAAAAGAGTAAAGTAGAATTGGAGCGGCATACGTATTTATTCCTTTTATAATATTTCTTGAGCTTAAATGTGTGTTCAGTAGCTTTTTAGTTCTCTTAAAATATTCTTTTGTAATCTGTTCTCTAATCTGACTATGTTCTATTTTACCTGACTCGTGTACCCCTAAATATTTATATGTTTTTCCTATCCCTAACTGTTCAAATGTATCTCCGCTCAGTAGTACGTGTCCTTCACCTGTAATATTCTTTCTATGTCCTGCACTAATGTGTATTGTATTACATTTATCTAAACCGAAACTCATACCAATATCATTTGTAAATATTTCTAAACTATCTATTAAAACTTTTAAATTATTTCTGTTGTTGGCATAAATCTTTAAGTCATCCATGTATAATAAATGGTTTACCCAGAAGCTATCCTTGAGTTTGTATCCTTTCATTTGGTATTTATTAAGAATGAATGATATTGGATTAATTGCCAGGCAAAACAACAATGGAGATAGAGAGTCTCCCTGAAATATGCCACGTCTGATATGAATCAGATCAGTGGTCATTGACTCATGATGTCCTCGGGCTGTCATAACTACTTTCCATCCAGGCATCGCAATTCTAAGGAAGGTCTTTATCATGGTTGGACATCTGTAAATGTCAAGGACTCTCAGAAGCCATTCGTGCGATACGCTATCAAATGCCTTCTGATAATCTATCCACGCCATGCTCAAGTTCTTCTGAGATAGATGTGCATCCTCTAAAATTGCCTTGTTAACCATAAGATGATCTTTACAACCCCGAGCTCCGCGTCGGCATCCTCTCTATTCCATTGCCATTATATTGTTTTCCGCGCAGTGTTTATACAGTTGATTTGCTAGTATGGATGTTAGTAATTTGTACATGCTAGGTAAACAAGCTATTGGCCTCCAGTTTTTAGCGTTTTCAGTATTTTCATTTTTTGGTATTAAAATAACTTGTCCTATAGTAAACCACTCTTCTAACTGTTCTTTACGGCGTATAATATTGGTAAATATTGCAGCTAAATATTTATGCGTACTTGTTAGATATTTTAAGTAATAATTATGTATTCTATCTATTCCTGGAGTTTTCCAGTTTTTCAATTTTGTAACTGCTTGTTGTACTTGTTCGATTGTTATCTCTTCTGATTCTGTTGTGTTAATGTTTTCTGACGAACTATCTATTTCTTCTATCCATTTTGCAGTTTTATTATATTGTACAGGTTCAGACAATACGGACTTCCAAAATTCTTCTACGTTATCTTTACTGGGGAGTTTTATATCATTAGTTGTGTGATTGTTTCCTAAGCTTCTATATAACCTATGCTCATTTTCCTTAAATAACCTATTTTGCTCTTTTCTATTGTTAACTTCTTCATATCTTTTTAATCTACCAGCAAGTGCTTTGATTTTTTGTTTCAGCATCTCTTCTATATTTTTCCGTTGATTATCATTTTGTATATTGTATTTGTTGTTTAATTTAGTTTTTATGTTGTTCATTCTTCGTGTATTGATGCCTCTGCCAATTTCTATTATCTGTCCTAATTCTTTTCTATTTTTTTCAATTCTATTTTTTATTCTTTTCTTCCAAGGCGGGTCTGATATTATTTTAATAACATTTTTAGGTATGAATGGTTTTTGGTTGTTATTTATTATTAAAGTTTTGGCGGTCGCGTATATAATATTGTTTAATTCTGTAATTGTTTCAGTAGTTATTAAAATATTCGGTAAATAACTATTGAGTACATTTAAGTTTTGTAAGAAATGTCTATTTATTTTTGCTTTGGGTAAAAAGTACCTGTCTTGTATTGATATTTCCCTAGTTTCAGCTAATACTTGTAGAAAGCTTAATACTAGTGGATCTTGGTCTTCAGTAACTATTATTATATTTTGGGTAAGTCGGTCCATTGGGTTAACTTGTTCTATTGATTGTTGTATGTTCGCTTGAGTTAAATTGTGAGTGTTGGTGTGCAAGTTAGGATGTGTGTTAGTTTCTATTGGCAAAGGTAATTCTACAGTGTTGTTCGTTGATTCAGTGTTTTCAGTCACCCTGCCTTCAGCATTATCTTTAATACGGTTCAGAAGTTCTTGAGATAATATATTTTGTTTTATTATTCTACGTGCCTGTGTTGAAAGCGTATTACCAGTAAATTTATGGATCTTTGAATTAGTAGGATTTCTGTCTCTAAATATTGTATATAATCTATTGATGTATCCGGGTCCTTGACTTTTTGCTTTATAAAAACAGTACATTAACTCCTTCTCTTCCTCTTTCGACCATTTTCTTCTTTTGTCATCCTTAGCTTCTTGTATGGTCTCTCCAGATGAGCCGGCAGAGCGTTCAATAGGCACTGACGCCCCACTCCGCAAAGCATCAACTGTTCCCTCCCCACCCCGTTGTTCGGCTGTGATATCTTCGGGTTCCCCGACTCTTGCCCGCCTGTTCAGCAAAGAGCCACTGACGGCTTGCATGCTGTCACGTCCAGCGTCAGCTCCAAACGTGCCCCGGCGTTCACCCCCGGGTAGCGACCCTATACGTTTATCAATATTAAAAGGCTCCATGGTTAAATGGGTTACCAGAGCCACGTTAGCCACGCCAGTAATTACGTATCGTGTGTCCGCCCCCCACATGATCTGATGGTCGATCCGGACGTATGGTTGGATTTTGGGGGGCTTATTATTATTATTATTATTATTATTATTATTATTATTATTATTATTATTATTATATAGTATTATTTATTTATTAAGCAATAGATACTATACAATTAAATTAAAATAATTTTCTATCATAATATTTAATTAACTGATTTGTTAAAATTCTTTTACAGATTGACTATGAAGATTCTTCTTTTAATATCAGTTCTACTAACTTCTTCGTATGCGAAAAAGATATCATGTCACGCGTGCTTAAACAGAGTATGTTACAATCGTAATAGAATTCTCGATGGTTACAAATTGTCCGGACAGCTCGCCATAGATAGAACTTCCAATGTCCTTTATTTTCACTATCAAAACAATTCCAGAGATTACACGGCAGCTTTTGACATGATCGATGTAAAATTAACAATTGTACAAAATCTTACCTTCACGTTTGCATATGCTGTAGACGAATCGTCAAGAAATCTGTTCGCTTCAGGTGCTCAAGGAGTATTTATATATAATCCAACAAAAACAAATATAACAAAAGTCCACGGCTTCGAAAACATAACAATATGGCAAATGCAATACGACAGTAAATTATACTATACAGAATTCAAGAAAAAAGGTTTACACACGTTCGAAAACAAAAAAACTAAACACATTTCGGAATTATCTAACTATCAAATAGACGATTTTATTATAGACAAACGCGGAGATGTATATTTTATGAGCAATTATTCGATATACGTCCTTAAAAAGGGCGCCAAAAAAGTGACATTGTTCGAAGATGAAATATATTTTTTGACAACAGACAATATAAAAAATGCATACTTCATTCAGCCTTACACGAGGGGTGTTTATAAAATTAATTATCAAAATGGTAGATTATCTGAAGTTGGTGCATTTGGAAAAGGGTCGGCGTTCAAATTAGTTTTTGACAGCGACAATCATATAATTTATTATGATACGGATAATATAAAATTGTTTTATTTGTCGCCTACGTCAAATAAATGTAGCGTTACGACGCGAGGTACCGGTAAACATCGTAAAATGTTTGTAGCGAGATCCCGAAATTACAAAAGCTATAAAACTACCGCCAAATATAACCAAAATATTACAAAAATAAGCTAACATTTGCAATATTCTTTTATTTCATGTTATAATATTTTAATTTTATGGTTATAATGAAAAATACAGCATTATATGGTATTTTATAAATTACCTGTCAAAGTTTCTATATATACTAAATACCTTATTTTTTTCATTTACACACAGAATAAGACTTTAAAAGACAAAATATCAGGCAGAGGAAAACAGACAGGAGGTTCGAGCTCTTTAAAATATATTTAGGTTTATTGAAACTGTTAAAATAAAACATCTGCGTATATAAAATATGAATTTTATTTAAACATTAAAAAATAAAATAGATACAATATATAAATATTTCATATAATCAGCACACACTTAGGTATTATAATATTTCTTTTTCTATCTCAAAAAAAAAATAAAAGGAACTAATAACATTTAAATACGAGACAAAATGTGTTTTTCTTATATAGATAATATAAAAACTCACGTTAATTTTCGCAATTAATAATGAATAATTTGAACATTTTAATAAATTTGACATAAAATTTGGAATAATTACTTCCTATTAAAATAATACAATAAAAAATTTATACGTTCAATGACTTTATATTTCTCTATAAATTATAACAAAAACGTCACCATTAAATTAATTTGGTTTCGAATTTAGTCTCAATATATCTAAGAATTTATTTTATATATAATAATATATGTTAATATAAAAAAAAAATTATCTGTATCGCATAACTGATCGATTTTTTGGAATAGTAATAGTGTATGTTAGATTGCTATTTAAAAAAACTAAGCAAAATCATTTATATACGTATATTTCATTGACTTTATAACATTTTAACATCCATTTTACGAATTTTTTCGATTATTATAAAATATTAAAAATAAAATAAACATTTTTTTAACAACATTAATAGTATACTATAAAATACCTTACACTACACATTATAAAAAACCTTCTCCATACATTAAAATAATGTTTTAAATGTCAAAAAACAAACTATAGCTTTTATACAAACAAACATACAAACGTTTACGTTTTTATAAATACAAGGAAGGAAGGAATTAGGGAAGATTTACGTGAATTAGATTCTTTTAACATACAATATTATTGAAATATAGGTAAAAACTAAACCTTGCTTTGCTTACATCGTCTCTCTATCCATAATTTGTGAATAGGGGTCAGAGAGCATTGTTTAAAATTTTCTCTCCATGGCTTAAGACGCTGGTTCTGTCTGAAAATATTAAAATGTTTATATCTTTAATATAATTATCTATAATTATATATATATTATATATTTTTTTCAGCTTCAACCTTTATCGGATTATACCCCTATAGGAGGGTAGGTGCCGAAACGTATAGCAATAAATTGAAAAATTACATACCAAATAAACTAAACTTAGCGCCATTTTTTACCATAATAGTGTAAAAAAAACAATTTTAATATAATCATTCAACCGAGTGGGTATTGAACCCAAAATCTACCACTAAAAATTTTTCCACTGTGTCACGATGGTTTTAATCTAAATATTCATTATAGCTCTAACTTTGCCTGTTCTCTAATCTCTAGATTCAAGTAACTTCTTTTTACGAAAATTACGCGAAAGGAAGAGTAAGAAAAAAAAGGCTTTACGCTTTACCCCGCATAACAGAGTAAAAATCAGAGACAACCAAATCTCAAATTCGGGCGGAAAGCAGTCAATGGAGTGTATTGACACTAGATTATCACTGACCACCCTGCTATACAAGACAGAGCGTGAAACTTTAAAACAAATAAAAAATGGGACAAGTATATGTTGTATCGAATTATATGTATAAAAAAATAACACAAATTTCTTTAATACAAAAACAACACGTACATTACAGTCCATATCATCGCGTTTCTTGTTCGCCATTGTCTCAGCATTATATTCATTCTCCAAATCGAATAACTGAAAAAAATAAAATCATAGATTAAATTAAAATAGTAAATTTGAAATTAATATTAACTATAGAAATAGATACCTTTATTGTTATATTATGTTAATAAATATCATAAAACTGTATCATTTAACTTATTAAAAACCGACTTCACAAAAGGGAACCCGCTACTCAATACGACACGTGTATATGCTTTTTTGTGTGATCGTGAATAAATCATTTATAACTAAACTATTTTTAAAATCAAATTTTATATGAATTGATTCATAAAATCAAAAAATATATATAAAGGTTACTTAAGGTTCACGCTTTTATCCCGCGTAGCAGGGTAGACAGAAAGTACCTAGTGTTAAGACACTCCGTACTTCGGCTTTCCACCGAACTAGAGATATTGTGTGTTCAGTGGTGCTACTCAACGCCACACTTTGTGTTACCAGAGCGAGGAAGTGAAAATAATTTAAATATAATTACTCCCCCGAAATCGAACCCACATCCGATCGGGTTCACAGTGAGATAATATCCCACTGCCCCACGAACAGCCACATTTATACTAACACACTACATAAAACTAGGTTTATAAGGCTCAGTGAGCTATATCACTAAATACAACTCCCACTATATCTATTTCTAAAGAATTATAATATTCACTCACTTAGTTTGTACGTACACTAAATACTAATTAAAACAAACACAATTTTTTTTCATAGTGTAGTGTATTCTAAAAATTACTTTCATTTGCCGCCATTTTGTTCTGGCAGCCATTTTAGATTAACACAAATTTTGATTATATATAATTGCATTTTCATCAGTTTTGAAGTAATTCCAAATAAAGCTTGCAAGATTTAACACACTAACTAACTAATACGGCAAGTAAAATAAAAGCTTGTAAAAATTGGAAACCTGTTCCATATTCTTTTATATAGTAAAAGTACACAAAAATAATTTAATAAACTGACCTTCAAAATGTCTTTATTGGACAAATGATCGCTGGGTCCAGTCTGAGTAAAATGGCGGACAAGCTTACCGCCCTTTTCAACCAGTAGCAAACCACCGGTCTGTACCCAATCGCCTTTAAGATCACCACCTAAGCCTATATGACAAATACTAGCTAGTTAGCTACATACTAAATTATAATTACATATACATTAATATAAATACATTAAGAAAAAATTTTCTATACAAAAACATATTTAAAACAAAAACGTATTTAAAAAAAAAACCAAGCTTTTAATTTATTTTTTAATAGTTTTGCTTTATTCACTTTAAGCTATGCCGTTTGATACCATTGTTTTAGAGGGATTGTACAAAAAAATTTTATCCGACATTTTGTTTCGACGGCCATTTTACGTAAACAACAATATAGATTATATTTAATTGTACTGCCACCAGAACAAAAGGTGTATTACAATTTTCATATCAATCGAACACTGGTAAGTGAGTCAAATTGAGCTTGCAAGATTTCACACACACTAACTAACACGGCAAGATTAATAAAATTAATAAGATCTTTGATATTTGCGATTTCTACACATTTTAAATGAAACTATTCTCAACGGATTAATCGCATATATTTTGGTATTCGAAAGACATCTGACTCGAGTCTATCTTAATTGTTGAACCTACAGTTGTAGGTATATATATTATTTTTTATCTGTAACAGTTTTTTTCTACATATTACGAAGGCAAAGATATATTAATAGAAGTATTATGTTTTTAAAGCAAAGATCATACAAATGCATAATAATCCACATTATTGAAAATATCCGCTTCCACTTGAAATTGGAATGTAAAAATCGAAAATTTAGAGTTATGCATAAAAAGTTTAAAACGTATTAAATTTATGTAAATTTAATTTATTTATTTGCAAAGAAAAAATAACTTATTAGACTATACTAACAATAACGAATACTAATTTTCACGTATAATTGAAACTTCAAAAATGCTGTTGCATTTGGCTTTAAGATTAGTTCTTGTCATTAGAGTTTCGTAATCCTATTAATTTAATGGCCTAGACGAAATAAGGCTGCTTTTATATTTATTTCTTTCGATTTCACCCGTTTATCCCGCAGTGTGTAGAAAGTGTCTGGTGTCAAGACACTCCGTACACGACTTTCCACCGAATTCGAGACAATTCGTGTTGAGTGACAGAACTCAAAACAGAGCGGAGAATTTAAAATATTTTAAATATAATCATTCCTTATTTACTATTTTTAAAGTGTTATTCCACACTTAGGATTAGAAAACATTTTTAAAAAAACGTATAAAAATTTGTAAACAGCGGGATTCGAACCCGCGCCGCGAACGCATGGCTTAGCGGTCAGAGCGCTTGGACGGTATCTAAGAGGCGCGGGTTCGACTCCCGCTGCTTTCAAATTTTTATACGTTTTTTCAAAAATGTTTTATTATCATTCCTTATTTACAGTTAAACGCCGACCCACCACCGTCTCTTTTCTTTATCTTTTTATATATATATTTTTAAATTGTACTTATAATGTTTGTGTAAAAGGTTTTTTTTATGTTATGTGATCATCTGCTTCCATTTGTTTTTTACTTAATAACAATAATACAAGAAGTGTCCTGTCACAATTAAATCAATATGATATATAAAAACAAATTACATTGTGATATAATTATAAAATAACTAAAAGTATTTCTTTTCAACGCTGGTTTTAACAAAAACGTTTAAAATTTATTTATTACTTCGAGGTTAATATTAATTTACTATCTTATCGTTATTTGTTAATTGGAATACACACCACAAATGCAGAGGGCATTTTAATAACAATAACGCACAAAAAGAAACAAATAAAAAAAAACAAAAAGATTATTTATCTATATTTAGCTACAACAATTACTCTGCACTAATATTCTTCTAGATAACTTCAAATAACTAAAAAATATTAAAAAAAAACTACTTATGTTTAAGTATCTATGCCATCTAAAAAATTAAAAACAATTAAAAACTAATATAAAACCTTAGCAATATGTAAATTGTGTAAACGGTCTGTAGGCGCTAACTGTACGTAATGACACAACAGCTTCCCGCCAATTTTGAAAATGAGAGCGCCGCCATTTTGAAGCCCGTCACCAATTATGTCACTATTTAAGCCTACGCACAGTGTTATTAATGAAACGTTGTTTTGTTTTTACAAACAAATATCTTTGAAAATTTCCCTTATTATGAGCACTAAATATAGAGAACTTAGTGTCACATCACTCCGTTTTTAAGTTTCTGACTATTTTTGAGACAACATATGTTATAAAGCGGAACCTTACACCGGTATAAGACCGAAAAAGAAAAACCGCCTACACACAGTCATTACCTCTCCATACCTTGTTTATATAAATTTTAAATTCAAAATGTCTCTCATATTTGTACCGCCTATAAATGTATTTTTACTAAATTTTTAACTTCATGACAAAATATTTTACTATCATATACAAAAAACTAACATTTTTCATATTATAAAATTAACCAAACTTAGTTAAACTTACCCATACTCCGTCCTTTTGAAATGGCTTCTCTTGACTGTTTCCAGAACAGTGATGTTATTATCGAGACAACATTGAATCGTTTAAAGCCAAGCGCTTGATACGTTGATCTATCTTCCACGTAGTACAGATCTGAAATAAAATTAATAATATGAAACTTTGTAAGAGAAAAAAAAAGGCGAAATAATTGCCTTATTATCTATATATATTTTATTATTTAATTCCCAATATTTTAAAAATTGGTTTAAATCATAGAATCATAGAATCTCTAGAAAAACCTAAATTTAACAGACTTTTTTTTATAATTGTATATATATATATATATATATATATATATATATATATATATATATATATATATATATATATATATATATATTTTATTATGATTTAAACCAATTTTTAAAATATTGGGAATTAAATAGCGGAATCTGATGAATTTCAGTTTAATGTCCCACTATAAGTTTAATAAAATCTCTTTAATATATATTATATAATATAAGTTACTTTCACGAAACTAAATATATATGAATGAAAGAACTATCAACATTTTTTTTTTTAACTTCACACTTTTATCCCGCATAGCAGGGTAGACAAAAAGTATTAAGTGTCAAGACACTTCGTACTTCGCTTTCCACCGAATTCGAGACATTGCGTGTTGAGTGGTGGAACTCAACGCCGCTTTTTGTGTTTTACCAGAGCGAGGGAGTGAAAATAATTTTAATAACTCCGAGTGGGAATCGAACCCACAACCGATCGCGTTTACAGTCAGACGCTGTCACACTGCGCCACGCCAGATTCGTTAATATTTTTTATTATATCAACATATAATAAAAGATATTAACGAAACTATTTTACAGGTATTAATTGCGTATATTTTGGTATTCGAAAATACATTTTTGAAAAACTGTCTATGATCACAACTACTAATAGTGTTTGAAACGTCGGATTTTCAAAAATGTATTTTCGAATACCAAAATATACGCGATTAATCCGTTAAAAATAGTTTCATAAAAGATGTTTTCTTATCCAAAGTATATATTCCACACACTAAAAACAGCAAAATATTTATTAATATTTCATAATAATTCCTTGTTATGTTTTAAAGAATCGTATTTGCACTCGAAAATAAAAACATAGCAAGTAATACTGGATGTCCTCGTTTAAAATTTGCAGGATTTCAATTATTATTAGTAAATATTTATAAGTTTAATAAAAAATTATTACCGCTATAGTAACGCAGTGGGTCACTGTATGACCGTAAACACGATTGGTTGTGGATTCGATTTCCAGTCGGGGAATGACTATAATAAAAGAATATTTTCCGCTCTAGTAACATAAAGCACACAATTTCGTACGGAAAGCAGTCGACGGAGTGTCTTGACACTAAGTTGTCTCTGATTACCCTGCTATAGCACATTTGAAAAGTATCTGGCTTAACGCGTTTAAGTTCTATGCTATATTTAAGTATATATTTATATGTAACTGAGGCCATTGCAGCATAGTGGCACAGAATGACCATAAACACGATGGTTGTAGGTTCGACCGTTACTTGGTATTATAGGTATGATTTTACCGTTTCGTAAGATAAAGTTCTGCCATTCAACATGCGATATCTAGAATTAAGAAGACTACTGTAGAACGACGCTCAGTTTTTTGAAACTAGGTTATCATTACCTAGACTGCATATGCAAAGAAAGTGTCAAGCTAGACTATAAAACATAATTACTTAAAAATGTGAACAGACATTCGAATCCTATTATTTATAGAATAAAAAATAGTCTTTCAATAATGTATTTTATTTAAAATCTTATACGCGTATTGTTTTTAACAAGCCACAACCAATTATCTATCTATATATAGCATAGCATTATTTTTTATCTGTTCTTTTACCTAATTACGTAATGTTACATGACTACGGCCAGGATTTTTTCTTAAAAAAGAACTTTAATTTGCTTAATGTCTAAATTTTATTCACGAATAATAAAGTAAAACATAGAAATAGTAACTTTACTATTTCTATGTTTTACTTTATTATTCTCTATATTAACTTGATTTAGAAATAGGAAATGTTTGTCTGTATCGGATGCGGCGGACAGAACTCATCCCTCACTCTAATTCTCGATGTACTCTAATAAAAACGAGATATCCAATTGACACGTTGCCTTGGCAACGTGAATGTCACTATATATAAACGTATATGTCAAACACATGGTAGTGTCTGTTACATTTATTGTATTCATCTTATATATATTTATGCATTATTATAGAAAAATATTGGCATTCTGCACTCCTTTTCTATATAAACTATAGCAGTACCAAATTTCATACTTCTCAGTTTGCGATATTTTTGTAAAATGTGGTACAAAGACTTTCTGTTTGCTTGCTTGCTTCATGGTATTTATATACACATGCATATGGCAGTACGCGCGAATCCCGGATGTAACTGTATGCACATTCCAAAATGCCAACCACACCTAAAGATGTCAATTAGCCTTTAAATATCGTTAAATTGCTACTTAACCTTGCTATTGCTAACTTAAAAAAATATTTATTTGTACCGGTTCAATGTAAATTAAACGAATCACTTAACGTTTCTGTATGCAAAATGCAAATATACTAGTATCTTAGTCATAACTATTTAAAAAGTCAATAAATTTAATATTTTACATACAATTCATAATATGTTAATGGAAGACAAACCATGTGAGTAATATGATTCTATATTATAGATCTTTATTATATATTCCGTGGGCAAAGTAAAGCATTTTATGTTTAAATTAATAGAATATGTGTTGCAATAATTGCATTTTGTCGGTCCAGAAGTACGAGGAGTAAGTTGAACAATGGATGCATAGGTAAAGGAATTAAATCTAATTCAGTTTTATGCACTCGGTGAGTTGCATAGTGCGACAAGCGTGTGCAGGGAAAGTAATATAATTACGTGTTATTAAAAGTTTTAATACAAAGTGCATTATTTCTATTATTTGAATTTTTTAAAATTTTGTGGCGCTCCGTTAATAATGTTAGCCTATTGTTTTCATAAATTCTTAAATGAAATATATTAAATGGTTGACTGGTCGATTGGTTGTGTACCGAGTAATGACTCGGTTGTAAAACAAAACGCGACGTTAAGCCGCGCACCTCAACACGTAATTATCTCGAATTCAAGTCAGAAATAAAAAACAATGCAAAAAGCGTAAAAAAAAACAATAGGTAAATATAAAAACTATACAATCGCGTTTAGATGCTACTTTGTCTTGATGTAGAATACAATTCAAAGAGCATCAACACATAAATTTCTCAGAGTACTTCTTGAGATTTGATTTAAAGTTCTAAGTAGAAAAATACATTTTTCCTTCTATGACTAATACACAAAGTTTATTACGTAATACGCGTTAGAAATAACAAGCGTTGTGGCGCAATAAAGTTTTACACGTAGTCCTTGCTTATAGGGTCGTTTATAACGGGTTCAACTAAGCGGTATCTTGTAGTGATATATAAATATAAAAATTAGATTTATAATGATTTGAATTATAATACATTTTTGATTTCTACATATTTGATACTTACCGCCATCGAAGAATTTTCCATCAATAAAATCTTTGGATCCCACCTCTTCAACACCAACGCCTACAAGCCTTATATTATTTTTCTTAAGAACTGGAGCTATTTCACCTAGCTGAAATAAATAATATTTTGCTATAGACTATAGTACACCGATATTTCTTCCGTTATTTTTATAGGTTTTTTTCTTTACAAGTTCACGCTTTATCCGGCGTAAAGGGGTAATCAGAAGCTTAATGTCAAGACACATCGTTGCATGCTTTTCGCTCGAACTCAAGACAACGCCGCGCATTGTCTTACCAGAACGGAAAAATGGAAGTTAATTTTAAATATAATCATACCCCCGAGTGGGCATGGACCTTATAAATCATAGAGTTTACAGTCAGACGCTGTCCAATTACGCCACAATAAACACATTTTGATATTTGCTATTTTAAAGTACACACTTTACCTTTAAACAAAGGTTTAACTACGTACGTCTTGCACATGAACGATCAGCAAAAATATATTTGGCAGCAAAAAGGGCAACGATGCTAATTTTACAATGAATTCAAGAACGTACTATCGAAAATATTACACTACCTAAGAATAAGTTAGTTAAAATATGCTTTACTGTAGGGCAAATTGTTAATAATTCATATGTCAATCGGGAAATATTACAAAAAATATCCAATTTATTAAGACAAGGTGTGGCGTTGAGTTGCGGTTACGTCGTATAACACTGAAAAATGCAAAAAAAAACAGAGATTAGAGAAAACTTACTTCTTTCGCCCACAATCTACAGAACATGCATCCCCAACGGCGGAAGAATACGATCGCTACATTCTGCTCTTGCCAGAAACTCTTCAGCTCTACGGACTGCAAACAATTACAACAATATTATCTGATAGTATAGTGGTTAGTAACTGCTAGTGAATCTATCTGTAAATGTTCTAAGTTTATATTCAAAATACAAATGCACGAAAAATTATAAAATATTTTTGATATATATATATATATATATATATATATATATATATATTCACACACACACAATAGCAGCTTCACACTTTATCTGGCATAGTAGGTAAGTTAAAGACAAGCTAGTGTCAAGACACTCCGTTAACTCTTCACGAGTAATCGAGGAAACAATGTGTGTTAAGCGGTAATCTCAACATCATGATTTGCTTACTGACATTAAATTTCAAATATTATCATTTCCCCGAGTGATGATCTGATGCTGTTGCACTACACAATGACAGCCTTACTTCATAATATCCTCAATCAATTGATATATTTTAATTTACACTTTTATATAATTTTATATAATTATGAAATAAATCTATACATATAATAAAAATATAACAGGTTGTTATCTGTCTACTGTAAGGAAGGAGGAAACTTAATTGTGAAAGCATTTATTAAAACAACAAGTCTTTATTCTTCATGTTTAAGTTTTTGAATGTCTGTCCAAATGTTTGTTCACATTTATCTTAAAAAAACCACTTATTCATTTTAAATGTTGTTTTTAGTATTGTATTTTGAAAAACTTTCCTATATTTGTTTAAATTTGTAAATAAGAAAATTATATAATTTTAAAACATTCAGTTTGAAAAAATATAGGAAGGTCTACACAAACAAGGTGTGAACATTCACTTTTCACAACACATTTATACAGCAATAAATACAGTTTTAAAATATACAGAACAAGTTCATCTTTTAAATGCATCTAGAAGTTTCTCTAACTATTTTTGTCCATAGTAAATTCACAAACACATGATATGATAAAGTATTATCAATATCTGATATGACCTAATATTACATTAGGCTGATATATTACTGTAAAACTACTGTAAGCATTTTTCTATCTATATATTCATCACATGTTTTAATAAAGTCAATATTTTATGAATTATTTTATTTCAACTAAAAGGTGGTGTGACAACATCTGACTGTAAATGCAACCAGTTCAATCCCCACTCGAGGAAGAGATTATATTTAAAATTATTTTCACTTCCTTGCTCTGGCAAGACACAGTGCAGCATTGAGTTCCACCACCCAATACGCAATGTCTCGAATTCGGTGGAAAGTATAGAGGGTCTTGACACTAGGTACTTTCTGTCTACCCTGCTATGTGAGATAAAAAGTTTGAAACTAAAAAAAGTTATTTCGCATGTATCATTGTATAAAAATAATTTATATTTATTCATGTAGGAAACTTATGTAAAATGACTAAGAAATAAGCAATTTATCATGCAATATGTAAAAGCATACATTATGCAGATAATATTTATACAAGAATAATTAATGAAGCAATATTGCAATCTATAGTTAGTACATTGAACTATGTTACAATTACTTCTAGATTATTTAAACTTCAAGCTTCATAGGTTTATAGGTCATCGTGCAGATATTATTTTGCAACAAAACATGCATTTGCATTCTTGATGTAGTTAATTTCTAATCGCTTATCATTTATTTATTTGATAATTTATATAAAATTTTACTATTTGTTCAATTAAAACTATTATATTAAACTAGTTTCATTCATATTTACCTCGCCGCTGGGAATGCTTTTTACTTTATGCGATCCAAGTGCAGCTATATCCAGCGTCATCTTGTTTATTTGAGCTTTAATTTTTTAAAACAATAATTTTAAAATTTTAATAATATTTATCAAGCAAATAACGTCTTATAACGCGCACCGTCCGAGATACAATAATTTCTCTTATTTATATTTAACTGTCACAAATCACAATGAAAAACCGGTCGAGGAAAATGCAAAACAAACTTTTTGACAGCAACATTTATTATAATGACGTTTAGTTCTTAATCTTTTTTTTAAAGAATTTCAAACATTATATATATTTATTATGTATATTTATAATTAAAATATCAATAAAAATATATTATAAAAGATATTTTCCAAATTATTTAGTAAAGATATATACACTAATTATAGCGTAGTGCAGATGGCAGTGGAAAGTTGTGACAAATTTCTAGGTGAAATCTTTACAGGTGACATATCTATTTATTCTAATTAAAATTTGTTTATTTTCCTAAAATATTTAATGATATCTATATAAAATATTTATAAATCGTATTTTTGCATTATTTATTAGTTTTTATTTCTCTTTTTACAACTTTAATAGTGCTTTATTACCTTACTATGCAAGTACAAGGCACTTTAGCGCTAAATATTAATAAAATACATATTACTTATTTTTAACATTCCCTCTTATTATATTTTAAGCTTTTTTTAAGATTTGTTGAGTAATAGTATCTCAACCATAGAGTTTTTTATACTTTATAATAATCTGTATCCGAACACAGACAATTTTTTTTTCTGCGGCAAGCCAAGGTTTTTCTAGCGTTTTTGCTTTCAGTGATTGCTGTCATTTACCGCGTGTCGTGCCGGTTTTTAGCGTTCTCTCTTGTGATATAACCCAGGTATATAAATTAACATTACTATTTAATTATTCCTAAACAACAACAATTACACCACAAATTAAAAAGCTTTCATAATTCATTGTATTTTATACCATTCTTGTTGTTGACCTTGTCGCTTTGGTCTTACAAATTACATCGATTTTTTGTTAACATCCTTTTTCAATGACGCTTGAATATTTTATTGCGTCGTTTATTATGGTTCAAGTTTTAAATTAAGAGCAATATATAATAATTCAAAGGAATAGTAGCAAATACTTGTTTTAGATTCCAACTTGAATATAATGGGAGTTTTGTTTCTTTGACTATGCTAGTTTGTAGGTATGTTTAGTTTTAGCATGACTCATTGACATTTATAGTTAACGACAAAAAGTATGAGGTAATTGCTAAAGTGATCTTATTTCTCAATAGATTTAAATTGTTTTTGCATATTTTCTTAAAGATTCAATTCTTACTTGAGATTTCTTTGTGTAATCGTAACCACAATTTTCTAACAGGTCTTTGATGTTTCTTATTTTTTATGATTCACAAAACACGTTATAAATGATTACAAAGTATAATTTTCCTCAATTTCTGTTTAATTAATCCACAAATTTATGACATGTATATTATTATTTGGAATTTAATAAAAAATTAAGTTAAAAAAATAAAAGTATTCTAGAATATTCTTTATAAGTAATTAAATATATTAACTGATTGTTGAGGCTGTTTGATTAAGAAAAACTAATGTTAACATTTTTATTATATATTGAAATTGACTAAATTATATTTATTTAGTATTAAATAATCAATATAAGACAGTTGAATTACTAATTTTATTATAATTCATACAGACTGTAATAAGATTGTATGATTATATATAATTTTCATATATAATCATTTCCTGGAGAATTAAGATGTAAAAGAAAAAAAAATAAAAACGGAATAGAAAATTCATTATAACTTAACTAAATGAACATAGATCACCCAGTTATGCCATTTTTAAAACATTGATTCAGTGTTAAACACTTTTATATTTATTAAATATAAGACCAGTAATATTTCCTGATTTTTTTGTAGACAGCTTAAATAACAATTTCATTACATAATTATTAATGTTGAAAATGCAACCTTTTTTACAAACTGTTAGTGAAATACTGTATAGAGTACACTCAATTAAGGAACGCGCAAAGTAATTGGGAGCATTTGGTGACACAGAATACATAAATAAATGATTAATTTATGTTTGGAATGTTGGTATTTTAATGCTTATTTAGTTAAAAAACTGGTACTATGTTAAACATATTTAGCTTTTATTTATCAAAATTAATAATTTTGATATTGATTAATTAAAAATGCATAAATATCTAAAAATTTTCAGTTTATTATAAAATCATAAGTTATTGTGAAATATATTTATTCTATTATCATCCTTTATTTATTCTATTATAAGCTTTGTAGCGTTCTGTTCATTTCACGATTCAAATATATGCCATTGTGATACAGTGACTCTCCATCTAACTGACAATTGGTGTGAGCTTTATTCCCATTTGTGGGAATAATTATATATAAAATTCTAGTTATTTCTCTGCCCTGGTAAAACAAAGAGCGGTGTTGAGTTTTACGGTTTTTGTATATAATCAAGATAAAAGTGGAATGTCACTACTATAAATTTTAGACCTTAGCATACATTATTGTACAGTACACATAAGTTTAACTATATATGGAAAGAATTATTTGAAATTTGGCAACTTTTATAAATACTGCCTTTTCATATTCTTATTTCCCTAGTCGAGATAGACAGTGCCAAGTACTATTATAGTATAATATGCTATTTAAAGCTTGCAACATTATAGTGATAATGGTTCACTGAATATGGCCAAAAAAATGAAAAAGTGAGTGACGAACGAAGTGTTTTGACACTAGCATGTTCTCTCCGACTAACCTGCCGCGTATATAAAGCGTTAAGCTGCAACTTACTGAAGGGTATAAAAATGATTGACTTATAAGTGTGAGTTTAGTTATATATTTTAAGGCTTATCAAAGTTTCATTACTATGAAATCAAATTGTTCTATATATAGATACTGATTATGACCCACGAAATTATCGCAGTCTACACCACAATGTATACCTAAATGTTGGTTTTTTTTTGTGTACATATAATTTTGCATGAAATTGAAAATAAATTGCACATTAATGGGTTTGTCCAAATGCCAATAGTTCAGGGTTTATTTTATTTTACATGTGAGTTATTATAGGCAATCAATAAATGACGTCACACGTTAAGAGGGAGGGTGGGAGTCGACAAAGTGTGACATTGCTTGACAAAGGTGGTTTCTCAAATATTACCAGCTGTGGCAAGGACGGAAGGTATTCACGTGACGTAATTTATACATGGTCTCATTGTGTTTCGTAATCCGGAACTCAACGCCGCGCTTTGTGCCAAAGTGATTAGCTTAAAGCAATATATATTCCTTCTCATATACCTTCCCCTGATCTAAATTGGATCTTATAACCATTGCGTTGACAATCATTGATGTTGTGAAGGAGTGGTGGTGGTTACAGATTGCGCGAGGTAGTCTTAAATACTACGTGTTATTAATAAATTCCATATTTAAATATAATGAATGAATGATTTATTCATAAGGGAATGTATTATGTATTCAAATTGTATAGAATATGTATGTAAATATTTCTTCAATTTTGCAAAATAAAGTTCATATTTAGTCTTGATTCGTTAAATCATCGTTAAAAGTTACTTTAAATTCTTTATCATAATTGTATATAATGATATTTTTTATATGATTATATATATATATATATATATATATATATATATATATATATATATATGACAATACAATTGCTCGTGTGAAAATCAAACCCTCAACCACCGCGATTACAGCGCAGATGTTTGTCAAATGCGCCACAAAGCCATCAGGGTTTTAAAACATGAGGTCTTCTATAATGTATTCACAAATATTAAAATGTTTTTCTCTCATAATGATAGACTAAATAGAGCGAACGTCCTACCCTGCAATTAAGTTATATTTTAGTAATTATACGTACTTTATATAAAAGTGAACAATTAAATGACTGTATACATATATGGTATTGTTATATTGCAAACAATATGATAAACTCGTGAAGTATCATGATAACATGTCCAGTAGAAAATACGTCTGTTTTCTGAAAATATCGTTATATTGTTTTAATATGCGAAATACATATATTTAAAAGAAGTCATTTGAAGAATAATATTAGTATAAAACACCTACCCTCCTTTTGAACTATGATTTGCCTTCCTTTGTTCGATGCATATATAAGTCGGCAATTAAAGCCACACGGGGCTCTTTTACTCGTTGATTTGTGAATAGTACGTTGTATTTGATGCTACCTGTTTTTTTTTAATCCTAGCGTTAATATTTTCCTTTCAATATATTCCACTTGCTAATTCTAATAAACGTCGCTCTGGCAAAGTTGAGAAGTGCTCGACGTTAGTTCTAGATTCGATTACTGCTAATAGGATAATTGGATTTTAAATATTTAATTTGTCTTATTACACTAAGTATTCTATCGGAATAGTAGTTTCTAACAAAAAAAAACATACATATTTTTCCGCGTTGCAGGGAATACAGATAACCTAGTCGAGACGTTCCGTGCTTAAAGTGTGGAGAAATGATAGAATATTACTTAATACAATGATTTTCCTTAAGTGGGATTGAACCCTCGACCAATCATGATAACAGTCAGATGCTGTGCCACTTCGCCACGTTGATCTCAAATTTAAATAATTATATAATGATTTCCTTGTTAGGGAATCAAATTCCTAACAAATTTTCTTTACAGCCGTCCCACTGCGCCACTATGGTCTCTCAGTTTTAGTAAGTTTTTTAAAAATTTATTTACAGTTTCAAAATGGCAATCCACATCAAGGACGCTGATGACCTCAAGAACAGGCTCTCCGAGGCTGGTGAAAAGCTCGTCGTCATCGACTTCATGGCCACCTGGTGTGGACCGTGCAAGATGATCGGGCCCAAACTAGAGGAACTGGCCAATGAAATGGCAGACTCTATCGTTGTACTTAAGGTAATATATTATATTAGTTTTCGTACCGAATTGCATTTCGTGTAACGAAACGAACCAATTAAATGGTTAATATCTTTTTTTAAACGTTTAATTTTTTCTTAATACGAATATTTGGCTTAGTTGTTTAGAACACTCGGGACGGATGACAAGAGGTGCAAGTTCGAAACCGACTGCTTAACTCTGGCCAATTGACTTAAAACGTACGACTATATCGATCAGACATGTTCAAATACCACTGTGTCACGATGACATTAGTAAAAATTGCGTAATATTATGGGAACAATATTTGAGAAATGATGTTATTTTTATAACTTTCTATAGGTTTTACGATTTCTTTACGTACAAAATAGTGTTTTGGTGGTAGGAGGTTAAACCTCGACGAGTATCTCGCGACCATTATCAGGACCAAAACGATCCGCCAAATATCTGAGGATGTGTTCTGTTTCGATATCATTTAAGCTTGCTTTCCCTATTCGCCCTACAACTCTAATTTTATAGATATTCATGGACGAAGGTGAGCTGCTGGTTAGTGACCAACAGGTTTCTGCTCGTTTGCCTCCTTTTTCTATAAAAAAAATGACAGGAACTACCTAATGTCGAGACACTCCGTACTCCGCTTTCCGCTATAAAAACACTGAGCTTTATCTTACCAGAGCGTCAAAATAAAATTAACTAAAATATAATCATTTTCCAGTGTGGGAATTGAATCCTCAATTCCCACTGCGGCAGGACCGGTCTCACAAATCTTAATCATTGTTATAACTTAATAGAATATAGTGCATACTACTAAATCGTTTTACTTACAACCTTGGCCTCGAATCGAGTCATAAAAAAACGCTTTGTTGAGTCACAACACACAATTGAAGCAATGGTAATTAATATTTACTATTTTTAAAGTGTTATTCCACATTTAGAATTAGAAAACATCTTTGAAAAAACGTATAGATTTCGATTCGAACCCGCGCCTCTTGGATACCGACCAAGAGACGCGGATTCGAATCCCGCTGCGTTCAAATTTTTATACGTTGTTTCAAAAATGTAATGGTATTAATCGTTCAAAATATTTAATAATGCATATAAGTATAGATAAATATTTCAATTTTAAAATGAACACCCTTCCAATAAATTAAATTGACACAATGCGTAAGGTAAAGTAAATATTGAAAAACTTGAAACTTTTTTGTGTATGTTTGTGTTCCGATTTACAAACACACGCAAAGTCAACTGATCAAGCGATCAACATGTCAATTCACATAGTATGACGACCGTCGCCCGTTAAATTTGTATGAAATGACGTATCCGCTCTGTAACGTGTTTGAGGTATTTTTACAGTTTTAGTTGGTCGTTAAATCCGATTTTTGGAACATAATGCAATGTGCAAAAAAATACTTACATTTTTATGTAGTACTTTTATATTTTTGATTGTTAATCATTCAATTAATTTTTGTATACAATTATTGTTTTGTGTACGTATTGAGGCCATCGTGACGCGGTTAGATAGCGACTCACTGTTAATGCAAGTGGTTATGGGTTCGAATGCCACTTGGATGAAGTTAACATTTAAGTTATCTTCCATTTTACTATGCTATGCGGGATAAAGCATGTAGCTGTAAAAATATTTGTTTAAAAAATGATGATTTATATATATATATATATATATATATATATATATATATATATATATATATATATATATATATATATATATATATATATATATATTTATATATATATATATATATATTTATATATATATATATATATATATAAGCCGGCAATATTTGTCTCTCTTAGAAAATTCTTGGGTTCTTTGTTTGGTTTTTGTTTGTTTTGGGTTCACAAACGAGACCCAAACGTAGTGGCCATTTCTAGAAAATACAACATTTTGTTAGACCTCTACAGCAATCCACCAGTGAGTAACCATTAGTAAATGGTTACTCACTGGTGTAAAGGCATTGATGACATCGGCGTAAAAGATATAAAGTGTATAAAATACTTTATTCTAGATAATCTTACTGACTGTTTTAACAAATATCTTACACAAGGCAAATTCCCCGAAAGTTTAAAGATTGCTAAAGTTACGCCAGTTTATAAATCCGGAAGTAAAATAGATCCGGGGAATTATCGGCCGATATCTGTTTTACCAGTTTTGTCAAAAATTTTAGAGAAATTAATATATGTCCGTCTTTATAATTACCTCAATAAACAAAACTTCTTTTTTAGTTAACAATATGGCTTTCGTCCGAAATCTAATACACTTTCAGCAACTGTGGATATTGTCACCAAAATTAAAAACGCGTTGGATAGTAAGCAAATCGTTCTAGGTATCTTTATCGATTTAAAAAAGGCTTTCGACACGGTCAGCCATAATTTATTATTACAAAAACTACATAAGGAAGGTATAACAGGTTCGGCAATCAAAATTTTAGAATCATATTTACATCGTCGCAAGCAAATTGTTAAAATCGCAAAATTTCAAAGTAAGCCCGCAACGTTAACATATGGAGTACCACAAGGCTCTATCTTGGGACCGCTATTATTTTTAATTTATATAAATAGCATTAGTAACATTAATTTATCTGGAGATATAACTCTGTATGCGGATGACACAAGCTTATTTTACTTTGGTGATAACATTAAAAATATAATTGACGTAGCTCAACGTGATTTAAATGTTATTAGCGAATGGTTTCTTTCTAATTTATTAACTATTAATACCAAAAAGACATCATATATTATCTTCGCGCCTAAAAATAAAAATATACCAAATCATGACTAACTAACAATTTTTAACGAGCCAATAAATAAAACTGAGCATGAAAAATATTTAGGTCTTATAATGGATAGCAAGTTAACCTGGCAATACCATATTGATCATCTTAAAAATAAAATATCCCCTTTGATACGAGCACTACGTAAGATTTCTTTATGTATACCTAATAAAATTCGTCCTATTATTTATAATTCTTTAGTGAAACCTCATATCGAATATCTTATTGAAATATGGGGAACTGCTGCGAAGTCTAACATAAAGTCATTACAAACCTTACAAAATAAAATTATTAAAGTTCTTTATAAATATGATTATATGACGCCATCCGCTGAATTATACAAAAAAACAAAATTTCTTAATATAAATCAATTATACACTTTAAAAACCTGCATGTTGATTAGAAAAATAATAACAAATAAAACACATTCACAATTACACTTTCATAAAAAAACACATACATACCACACTAGGAAACGTAATAAACTAGAACTTCCAAAAACCAGAACCAACTATGGAAAGAAAAACATTTTATTTGAAGGAGTTCAAATTTATAATAAACTATCAGACCTAATTATTAATAGCAAGAGTTTTCCTATATTCAAAAAACGTGTAATGGAATATGTGCAAAATAATTTATAAGTTAATGTAACCCCTACCTAAACATGTTTGTGTAATATCACTACCCGCAACATTTTATTTTACTGTATATTATTCATAAGGCAGACTTTTAAATGTACCCTCAAGAAAATATGATTGTAATTTCTTATTATAAGTGAACTTTTGTGTTCTTTTTGAGAAATAAATGTCTTTAAACCGAAATGCCCAGTGATGGTAAAACATGGAATAGTTTAGATGGAACTGCGTACTGAAATATTGAATGAGATTACATCAGCCTTTTCAAGTCTCAAGTTGAAAAGCCACAGAATAGAATATGTGTCAATTTCTCTCTGGAGTACTCGTTATTATTTTTTATATATTTTTTTGCTGATCATACTTTGAGCTATTAAAACATTCCGTGACCAATGACAATTTTAAGTGTCCTTGTGAATCATTTGAGCTCTAACATGTAGGTGTTCGTAAGGACATTGGAGGGGCTCTTATTTTTTAATTAAACGTCTATAAATTGCATTAAATAGTTCATAAGATGACCAACTTAGGTTTTCACATCGTGACGTCATCACGTATATGATAGTTTGAATCCTAGTGCGATATAGAGATATGAAAATCTTTGTGTTTATTAATTTAGGGGTATTACACGAACTAATATTAAAATAGATTGTCAAATTACATATCATTGGTTTAGCCACCATATCATATATGAGACTAAATACAGACACTGCTTCAGACTTCTAAGAACTGTTTTTGTATAAAGATTTATTGGATTATTTCCAAATGTCTAGAAAAATATTCAATATATTTATAGACAGACGGATTTTATATTTTTTTTAGAAATGAGTCCGTCATTATAACTTTCTTGAAACAATACTATTTTTATATAGATTAAATGTGTATACATCGAAATATTTACACCTGAATGTATTAAAAGCTGAGTGTCTTATTTCTCCGTTGTCTACTTTCCGCCCCATAATCTAAAGAGGGATTCGAACCTACTGCCTACTGTCTATTCGCGAGGAACATTTGATCGGATGACGCAGCAATTTGTTTTGATTTTCTACCTCCATTTAAAAACAGTTCTAAATATATACAATAACGCCCATAATTGAATTATAGTTTATGGTTTGTTTTTCAACTTGATATCAAGTTCTTAGAACAAAAGTGAGATAACTCAACATTTTTGTAATTTCCAAAGTTGCTGATTAAGGTTTGTAAAGGTTATATAATAACTTCTTACGATTGTTTTGAGTTGGGACACTACATTCTTAGGCCGGCATTGTTAACTTTGCAGAAACGCAATAAATATGTTTGTTTAAAAAAGCTATATTTAGTTTTAATTATAAGGAAAAACGTATTGATTGTTGTGAGCATCGCGGCGGATTTGAATAAAAACGATATTTCGAAATTATTACTGTGTTGATATTATTCTACATATGATTATATTTGCTGTTTTATATGCTTTCATATATGCCTTTGTAAGGGCTTCTTCGGTTGCTTTACGATTTTTATCCCGCATATCAGATTAGACAGAAAGTACCCAGTGTCAAGACAATCCGTACTCCCCTTTCTTCTGAATTTGAAAAATTACGTATTGAGTGGCGGAACTTGGCGCCGTACTTTGTCTTGGGTGCCTCACCAGGGTGAGGAAATGACAAGAACTTAAATATAATTGGTCATCCGAGATGGAATAGAATTCACAACCGATCGTATTAACAGTCGGACGCTGTCTTACTGCGCCACGAATGATCTAGACTTTTATATAGAATTTTTTTTAAGCCGGTTCTGCCGTAGTGGGACAGCCTCCGACGGTAAAACGCGATCGGTTGTGCATTCGATCCCCACTCGGGTTAGTGATTATACTTAAATTATTTTCACTTCCTCACTCTGGTAAGACTAAGTGCGGCGTTGAGTTCCACCACTCAACACGCTATGTCTCAAATTCGGTGGAATGCGAAGTTCCTGTCTACTCTGCTATGCGGGATAAAAGCGTAAAGTTAAAAAAAAAAATTAGTTCTAAAAGAAGTAACATGCCTAAAATTATTTCTTCATTATACTGGTTTTCCTTAATATAGAGCAGGGTCATGCATCATATATTGTATCGTATATTTGTGGTTCATGCAAATCTGAGGGTAAGGAGTCGCTCATATTAGCAATCCCAATTTACGTAGATTGAAGGTCAAACTAATAAAGGTGTGTGTCAGTATGTTTATTATTTGAGTTGATATCGTTGGTAGCAATTGGTGTTTGTTTGATAGTGAGTACCTTTAGGTACTACACTGTGACTAAAAAATTCAACTCTACATTTTCATGTTAAATATTTATGAATTGATATGTTTTGTGTTTTTTTTACGTATATAATTATCAGATAGGTCAATTGGAGCTTGTTTCAAATCCTAGCTGATATCTAGCTAAACAACTGTATAATATGGTCAAGTTACTCGGCCCTTTAAATAAAAGTAATAAAAAAGTATATAGTAGGTATGCATGGTGCAATTTGTGTGCGTGTGTGTTTAAATAATTAAATTATTCTCACCATCTCTATCTGGCATGACAAACTGTAATTTGATTGGAAAGTAAAGAACAGAATGTATTGACAATAGCTTCTCTGCCTAACCTGGAATATAAAAACATGAAATTAGAGATCCTTCACGTTTTATCCGGCATAGCTGGGTTCTAAAAGGCAGCCTCGTGTCAAGAAAATGAGTTGACTGATATTTGCCCTTAAATTCGACACATTGCTCCGTAAATGGCGAATTCAACGCCACGCTTTGTCTTAGCAGAGAAATAAATTTTAAGTATTCCCTCAAGCAAGCCTTCTCCTTTAAGAATTCGAACCCATAACACAAAGTTTACAGTGGGTTTGAGTGAAGAAGTTAAAGAAAAAATACATAGATATTGAATTAGTAGCTGACAATATATAAAGTCCTTGCAAATTCTATTCAATTATTGATGCGAAATTATATACCGCAGGGCGTGTAATCTAACACTCGAGTCTGCTATCTACCTCATATAACCTGTATAGTATACATTCGTGAACACCTGGGTTGTGAATCATTACCCGGATTTACTTGGATTGGTCATCGCTCGATTATATTATGATCTTTCCTGTTATTTTTGCGAATTTTACATTTTAAATGAAACTTTTTGGTCACAGGTAGGTGTGCTCTACTTGGGTACTGTTGGGTTTTCTAAATATTCTGATTCCAAAATGCTACCTGGATAGTCTGGGTTAAGTAGTTTTAATTTAACATGAGGCCGGTCGTGGCGTAGTGCGACGTCAGCGTCTGACTGCAAACGCGCCTTGTAGATTCGATTCCCACTCGAAGGAATTATTTTCATTTCCTCGCTCTGGTAAAACAAAGCGCGGAGTTTCGCCACTCGCCACACGAATGTCTGGAATTCGGTGGAAAGCGAAGTAAGGAGTGTCTTGACACTAGGTACTTCCCGTCAATTCTGCTATGCGTGATTACAAAATATTACTATAAAATATTATGTAATTTTTGTGTGTTTGTTTTTAATGGTGCCTTAAGTTAAATTTGGGTGATTACAGTTAACCGAGTGTTTTAACACTGTGTCTGGCCACACCCCGCTTTGCGAGATAAAGCGTAAAACAACCACATGATATTTTTTTTATTTTTTTTTATATTTTGAATTTGGATATATTCTCAAGGAAACTTCCTCAATTAATTATTTTGCACCTTTTACAAAAGATTTTGTGCTATTTGGTGCCAGTTGGTAGTACATTCTATATGCCCACTTGTGAATTTTATCTTGCTTATAAAATTTACAATTAATATTTGTAAGGCTAATAGTTTAATATTTTTAAAGTGTTATTCCACAATTAGGAGTAGAAAGCATTTTTGAAAAAACGTATAAAAATCTGAATGTAGCGGGATTCGAACACGCGCCTCTTGGAAACCGTCGAATTTGAAATCCCGCGGTTGAAATGTTTATTAGTAAAGCTATCATAGTGCAGTGGAGACGACTTCTGACTCTAAGCACGATGGTTATAGTTTCGATCCCATCTGGGAGAAATTTATATATTTAAATTATATACATTTTCCCTCTCTGATGTATTTTGTCTAATATCTAGAGATCTTTAATTACAATGAAACAGTAACGCGTTTAGCATTCATACACGTGACGACTTCCGTTTTACGTTCCGCCTCTTGAAGGCCGCTGTTACACGATCTACTACATACTTCTTGTAATAATTACTTGACTAACATCTACGTGAGGCTTTGCTTGCATTAATTACCGTGTTTATAATTTTTTGTAATTAAAAGAGAAACGCTTTATTGTCCTTTTTTTACCCTATTTTAGATATATTATATAAGTGCTATTGTAACTTAACGCCGCATTTGATCTTACTGATTGATACTAATCAAATGTTCTTAGTACTTTCTCTTGAGCGAGAATCGAACTCAACTACCATAGTGTTTTACACTTGCCAACTGTGTAAACAATTTACTTGTGGTTATTATGAATTTAATACATGCAGGACCTCATTAGTTTTTTTATCGGTTTAATACCTACGTACATATTTTCTTAAGCTTCTCGCTTTTATCCCGCATAACAGGGTAGACAGAGAATACCTAGTGTCAAGACATTCCGTACTTTGATTTCCGCCTAATTCGAGACTTGAGTTGCGAAACTCAACACTGCAGTTTGTGTTACCAGATCGAGGACGGAGGTCGGACGCTGTCTCACTGCGCCACTATCGGCCTGTTTTCTTTATGCTGTTAAAAAAATGATGAAACATTTTTAAGCCATTTATATACGTATGTCACTAAGTTTGATAGACAACGCACAGCCGAAACTACTTACGCGTTAAATACATAACCCTCCTTTTGGCAATGAAACATTTTTGGGAACCTGACGTTTCGATCACTTTACAACAACACATCATTAATCACATTTTACAACAACAACAACATCCGTGGTCACGGTTAGACTGTGTACCCCCTACTACTTGATTAATCCGTTTAAAATGGTTTTCATTTTAAATGTATAAAAATCTCGAAAATCAAAGGTTATATATATGTTACAAATTAAGGTTTATGTTTATTGATTCACGTAAGAAAATGTTACAAAAAAAATATTTAACCCAATGCCTCTTCATTTCTTCGCAATTTATTTCTTGTTTATGTATTTGTTGTGTGCAATAAAGTATATTTGAAGTACCAGTGTCTTTAAGTTTAAATTATGATTATTGTTGGTAGCATTGTCCCACTACACTATAGTAGGATAGCGTAGTGGGACAATATCTCGCCGTGAACACGATTGGGTGTAGGTTTGATTTCTCTTCTGGGAAAAGTTTATTTTTAAAAAATATTTTGTAATTGATCTGGTAATACAAACCTCAACTTTGAGATCGTCTCGACACGTAGCCTTAATTTCAGGCGGAAAGCAACGGTAGTGTCTTGACACTACTCTGCTATGCTGGGTGAAGTTACTTTTTTACTAGATATTGCTGGTTTTTTTTTCTTTTTATTTAATTGAATTCATTTTTAATTTCCAGGTCGACGTAGACGAGTGTGAAGACATCGCCACCGAGTACAACGTGAGCGCGATGCCTACATTCGTTTTCGTCAAAAACTCTAAAAAACTGGAAGAATTCTCTGGCGCCAACTACGACAAGCTTAAGAACACCGTTTTGAAACTAAAGTAAAGAATAAATAACGTACAACAGATGGGGCAAGGGATTTAGCTTGGTTTACGTGTGTTACCTTTTTTTTGTCTATTGAAAATGCATTTTATTACATAAAGCCTAATGTTCATATAATATTGCATAATTGTTTTGTGAATCTCGATTTTTTTATTGCAATTCCACTCTAAATGCATTTTTGTTGGCACTTCACTATAACAAGAATATATTGCGGTTAGTGCAAGTTCGAATATACTTTAAAATGATTTTTTTTTCATTTACATGAAATGTTGGCAAAGAGAAGCTATCGAATATTTTTATATTGACCGTAAAGTGTCTTAAATATAATATATGGTAATAATAATAACGTAGTTGTCTGTTACTTTAGTAAGCGACACGTAGCTGAAGCACAAGTACTGGCCTACTGCCTCACTGTTCCACTTTTCCCTTTATAATACTATGTATGTTAAAGTATTGTTACTTCAATAAAATATATTATTTAATTTGGGGGGTTTTCTTTCTACCTTCTTTTGTTTTTAAACATTTAATAAGGATAAAGAAAATATTTATAAGGTATGATAATAACATTTTATAGCAAATTAGATTTAGTTAAGAAATACAGATTATTGACAAGGCGGGAAATCGATACGTTCAGTGGTGAATTCAAGGCCGCAAGGTGCGCGCTTCTGAGAAGACAAGGTGACCGGAGTGGAGAAATGAAAATTTATCTATACTTATAATATAACTGTAGAAGGATCAATTCTGTACATTGAAAATATTATAAAATAAGTAGCAGGGGGTGTTATTACATTGATAATGGACCCAAAAATCGAATTAATTTTTTTGTCTGTCTACTTGTTTAAACATCATATTAAAACTCCCAGTTAGATTACAATAATATTTGGTATAATTATTCTTCAACATCCCGGGCATCTCACTGGGTACTTTTAACCCGGAAAAGTGTATATATTAAAAAATGGTAACATGACCTACTGTCCTAACCGCAAATATTAAGTTTGTCGTATGTTACACCCGTATTGGAATTTATCGAAATTACGCTTTGAACATAGGACCAAATGTTGAATTAATTATTTAAAATGATTACTTAAAATAACAATATTTTTAAGACTAACTTATTTCATTATGTTCTTTTATAATTTTATATGTAGAATAAAGGGCAAGAGGCGCGGGTTCGAATCCCGCTGCGTTCAAATTTTTATACGTTTTTTCAAAAATGTTTTCTAATCCTAAGTGTGGAATAACACTTTAAAAATAGTAAATATTAAAATAAAATAGCAATCTCTCTTGTTAAACGATTATTTCTTAATAATCTTTAAGTAGTAGAAATTTGTAAAAATCTCTCTACAGAGATGCTAACAACATAAATAAGTTGTAACAAAACGTATAAGAATTTCGACGCAGCTGGTAGTAGAACGCCTGGCTTAGCGGTCAGAGCGCTTGGACGGTGTTCAAGAGGCGCGGGTTCGAATCCCGCTACATTCAAATTTTTATACGTTTTTTCAAAAATGTTTTCTAATCCTAAGTGTGGAATAACACTTTAAAAATAGTAAATATGAATATAATTTTAATTTATCAAAATTATATAAGTACATACAGGAGGTGCTAATAAAATCGTCTTAATAAAAAGTCCATACGCCTATTATAAATATAAAACGTTCATTTAAAATGTGGTTGGCGTTCTAGTGGGGCGTGTGAGTACTTTAGGGAATGAAATATTATTGTCAATCAATAAAATATAAAAATTTCAAATCGATTATTTGATAAAGAAATAATAAGAGGCCATCGAGACGCAGTGGGCCAACGTCTGTAATAACACACTGTAAACGGTTCTGTATTCCCACTCGGGGAAGTGATCATATTTATCTTCTTTTTTTTCACACTGGTAAGTCAAAACGCGGCGTTGGATTTCACCAGCCAACATGCAATAGCTTGCACTGGGGCGGAAAGCGGAGAACGAAGTGTCCATGGAAAAAAAGTGAAGCTAACAAAAAATGCACACTTACATATACGACCTTTACAATATTTTTTTCTAATAACTTATTGAAATTGGAAAGAAATTTGCAAATCATTGACGTAATCTGACGGTGTAGGTTTTTTATTATTTTTGCTACAGAACACAAGATACTTTTTGCTTTTGAGCTCTAATGCTCTAAGCTACTAGCATCTAAAAGAAATCTATTCCGTTAATATTAGTACGATAGGTAGTTTAATTTTTAAATACCATGATAAAAACTATCCCATATACAGCTCCAGACTATAAGCTATTAGTATACCTATGCTATACTAGAGCGATTGCCACAAACGGGCTCACAGACAGACAAAAATTCTACCGTATACATGCTTGATTATATATATTTATATACATAATTAAATTATTTCTTAAACATTTCATGCACAGAATTCATTTTTTTATAATATTATGTTAATACGTTGTTTAAGTTGTAGGTCGTAGATTTTGGGAGGTGTGTTATTGCCTAGGCTTATTATTAGTTTTATAAATCGATAAAATTATTAATTGTGGTAAAGTCTGTGATTTAATCCAGAACGCGTACGGTTTTCAAAAATATACTTTGGAATATCAAAATATAGGCGATTAATCCGTTTAAAATAGTTTCATTTAAAATGTGTAAAAATTGTGAAAATCAAATATCTTATAATATTTATATTATTTTAATCGTAAAAATACGAATAAACACTAAATTGATCATATTTTATTATTTTTTACAATTCATTGCGTAACCTAACGCCACATTTTAATAAATATACAATTATATTATGACTTGACAATTTTAGTAGTATTATTATGTCATACACAGTGAAATTGTTTTTTTTTCTCATTTATTCAATTATTTATACTATTTTATCAAAGGACACTACGATATATATATATATATATATATATATATATATATATATATATATATATATATATATATATATATGTGTGTGTGTGTGCGTGTGTGTTCACAATGATATATGTTAAAATAGTCATTGTAGATAGCTGCTTAAAAAAGTAAAAATAATTTATTTAAAATATTAAAGTAAGTACATATTTCTTAAAAATGAACTTAAAATCTATCATATTAGTCCTATTTATATAGTTTATATACTACTAAATATAGAGCATTATGATTCACGTTTTTTTATCCCGCTTAGAAGAGTAGACAGAAAGTACCTAGTGTAAAGACTCCGTACCTCACTTTCCACTGAATTCGAGATAATGCATATTGAGTGATGGAACTCAACGCCGCACTTTGTCTATACCAAAACGAGGAAGTGAAAATATTTGAAATATAATCACTCCCCCGAGTGGGGATCGAACCCACAACCGATTGCGTTTACATTCAGACGTTGTCACACTGCATCACGACCGGCTTCAAAATTTATACACTATCAAATATGTACCATTATGATTCTCGCTTTTTTTTATCCCGTTTACGTCGATTTCCGCCGAATTCAAGACATTGTGTGTAGAGTAGCGGCACTCACGTGCCGCTTTATGTTACACGAGCGAGGAATTGAAAATATTTTAAATATAATCAATCCCCCGACTAGCAATCGAACCCACAACCGATCTCGTTACAGTCAGACGCTGCCCATTGTGCCAACAAAAAATAACTGCTAATTTAAATGTCTAGAAATAATTATACAAAACCGCTTCCATTATTCCAACTTAATTTATTCTTGTACGAATTATACACTTTTCCTCAATCGAATACTATAACACCATATATCCCCGAATGAGTGTGCTTATATTGAATGCAATGAAAACATAATAGTGAAAAAGATAGTCAAGTTCGATATAAATAATTTGAATACTTGTCGACTTTGTTGATCAAATGACTGAATAAATTAAAGCTTAAATATTGATTTCTCTACTTCACATAACAGATATTTTACAATGGCAATACGAATAAAATAAAATATACCTTTAATTATTTTTTATTTTTTTTATTCTTATTCCCTGTAAGGGGACGGGGTAGAATATAAATCCTCTCCGCTGCTGGGTAGCGTAAGGGAATTATCCCATTAATTTGGTGGTAGGAGGTTAATCCTCCGAATGGCTCTCGACCACTATCATGATAAAAACGATGCGCCAAATATCTGATGATGTGTTCCGCTTCAATATCACGTAATACTTCAAGCTTTCCATTAAGACTATACCACCATTGCTACCAGAAGATAAAGGAACTTACGAAAATTGTATATTACAGATTCATATCTTCTAGTAAAACTAGCCAATTAGTACGTTAAGGTTTTAACCTATATATAATGAGAGTCAGATAATAAAGTAACAATTTTTGAATGTTTTTTTAAATATATCAATAAGTTATGAAATTAGAAATTCTCATAAATGAAAAGATTTTAATACACAAAGCAATATTCATATTTTTTTTAGCTAAACGTTTTTATCCCGCATAGCAGTGTAGACAGGAAGTACCTAGTGTCTAGACACTCCGTACTTAGCATTTACATGTTAAATACATTTTGAGATATGAATAATATATCATAGTTTGCTTCATATCGTTCTTATATTATTACATTGAACTTGACTGGAAGCTTGCTTTGGTAAAACGCGTTTTGTTGTAGTAATAATTCTAGTTTTAAGTTTGCAAATATTAGTTCTGCAAGATGAGCGGCACGAGAGGTCGGGGGCGACCTCAGTTGACCGAAAACACTGTACCAATAATTCTGGAGGAAGGTCACATAACACAAGCATAATGTCTGTGTTTTTTCTTACATTTCCAATTAAAAACAATATACTAAACTCCGTTAGCTTTTTGATTTCTGTGATTAAATCTTGATTATAAATCACACTTTAGTTTTAGGCTATCGTGACGCAGTTGGACATCGTCTGACTGTAAACGCGATTCCATATTCTCATGCGACAAAACGCGGCGTTCAATTCCGCCACTTCAACTAAAAAGTCTTAATCTCACTCGGCAGAATGTCTCAATACAAGATTCCATCTGCCTACACTATGCAGGAAGCGTGAAGCTGATCAAAAACGTGATTCATCAATTTACTTAAAATTTAAATCGTGAATTCTACAAACCTATAGGTATGCTGTTTCACTGTATCTTACATTACATGTATTGATAAATGTAGAATATGCGAGTCATGATGATGGCGTGACGTCATTTGACAACACTTAGAATTACTATAACATTCCCCCATACTGTTGTAAAAAGAGAAGTTATCTTTGCAACGTTCGAGCGGACAGACGTGTGCGTTGTATTTGTAAGTATTTTTTTTATTGTATAATTATTATAAATTGATTATTTATAAAGGTTTATGTAAAAAGTTTATTATATAAATTTATTAAGTAATGAAAATATATTCGGTAGGTTCGTTATATATATATATATATATATATATATATATATATATATATATATATATATATATATATATATATATATATATATATTTGGTTATTTTTTTTTCAAATTTTAAATAATTGTGTGTAATTTTTTAATTGATAGAGATAAAGCTATTACATTTTAATAAGATCTTTGATTTTCGAAATTATTACTCATTTTAAAAGAAACTATTTTAAACGGATTAATCGCGTGTATTTTGGTATTCGAAAATACATTTTTGAACACCTGACGTTAGAACACATTACAGTAGTCCGTGGTCACAGGTAGATTCACGTGTTTTCCAGTCCGTACTGGTTCACATAAAGAGATTATAAATTTTCTCGATTTTTAGTCATTTTAAAGGAAACTATTTTAAACGGATTTTATCGAAATGTCAGCTGTCCAAAAATGTATTTTTGAATACCAAAATAATTAATCCGTTAAGATAGTTTCTATTACATTTTGTTCTTTTTTATTAAATATTAATTAAATAATTTCGGAATAAACATAACCAGAAAGCATGGTAAGAATGATACATTACTTCACGTCATTGAGTGTATATTATCACACTGATAGTAATTCTCGTTAATCTGAATGAAGTTGGAGCGTCTGTTTGTAATATTAAAATAACTGCTATTTACTAAGTGTATTTATATATACCAAATTAACATTCTTTATAATATCTGTCTGTTCGTTCCGGCTTATCTCCGGAACGACTGCACCAATTTTGACAAAACTTGCATTGGGAAATAGCTGATTTAATAAGAAGTAACTTGGCCTACTTTTATTTTGGTATTATAAAGTAAAGATCCAGAGATGTTGAAGAACGAGATGTTATCAACGCGGACAAAGTTGCCGACACAGCTGGTACAACATTCATTGTCTAGTGTATAAGGCATATTTTACAATTAATTATGGTATAGTTAGGGAAATCAGTTCAAATGTTACATATATCATAAATTACAAATTATTTATAATACATATAATTATAAAAGAAGGAAAATTAAAAGGAAAACTATTTAAAATGCTTATATATATTTAGAACGTACCGATACCTGTTTCTATTTAAACAATATTTTTATGATAATTGGAAAAATTATCACGCGTTAAGATCGTGCATTCGGTTCTAATAAGCCTCAAAATAATTTCGTGAACAAGTCTTACATATTCTTATTTAAACGAATGGTTTTCAAATATTTAAAGTTTATTAAGTATATGAAAAAAAAATGATTTCTTAAAAAGATATAAAACTAAGACGCCAAATACGTTAAGTACTATGTTATCATACTTATCTATCTGCGAACAGAAATCACTGATAAATGATAAATTTTATTGATATTTGGTAGATATCATGACAAGAATGAAAAAAGTACTTTTCCATTACTTATGGTTTCAAGTTCTCAAGTAGAATGATATAAAGAGATTTATAACTTACTGATCATATATTCTTGGTCTTATTTTAGCTTAATAAATAGCATAAAATCGTTTAAAAGATCATTTATGCTCCGTGGAGGGACTGGGCAGAATACAATACCCCTCCGCTGTTGGGTACGGAGCGGGACGGTATGAGCGTCCTATCCCAAGGCCGGCAACACATCTCTAATGATGTAGATTTCCATGGGTGAAGGTGACAAGCTCTTCTGGCCGTTTGCCTCCTTTTTCTTTAAAAAAGAGACATTGCGTATTGATTAGCTTCCCTTGAAGTCGAGTTTTATCTTACCAGGGCGAAGAAATGAAAATTGTTTTAAATATTCCTCAATTGGAAAAACGGCTCCACTTGTGCCACGATGGCGTTATTTAAATTAAAAAAAAATGATATTTCAATTTCATATATTATTTTTTATATATAAAATAATTAAATTCATGAAGTATTTTGTTTAAGACTCATACTCTACTTATAGATAACGTAATCCTTATCACTATTATTATCTCTTTAAACACGCTATTTCTTTTGCTACAGTCCTTGAATAGATTAGAATTGTGTAAATTATATCATTTGTACGATAAATAAGGTAACTTTGTATTTATTTAAAAAAAAAACTATGTTAGTGTATGTGTGTACACACATAAATATATATTGATAACAGGTTTACATATATACTGATATAATATTTGGGTTTTTGGTTTTATAATATATATGTTATAAATTTGGTTTAACGCTTTATTCCGCATAGCAGAGTAATCAGAGACAACCTAATGTCAAGATATGACTGTTGTCCATTCAAAATCGAGACATTGCGTGTTGGGTGGTGAACTGAACGCCGCGGTTTATCTCACTAGAGCGGAGAAATAAAAAAAATTTTAAATATAACCTTTCAATTCCCACTTGGGAGCAAGTGGGAATCGAACCCAAAACCAATCATGTTTACGGCCAGATGCTGTTCCTCTAATATATGATATAACAATAAAGCTTTCAACATACTTCATTACATTTTGTAGAGTTCGTTATTTGTAGTTTTATAATGGTGTAGATAATTATATTTAAATATTTTATTTTTCAGTAAAAATGGCAATCACAATCAAGGACGCTGATGACCTCAAGAACAGGCTCGCTGAAGCCGGAGACAAACTGGTTCTCATTGACTTCAAAGCCACTTGGTGCGGACCCTGTAAGATCATCGGCCCTAAGATCGAGGAGTTGGCCAATGAGTACATCGACTCCATTGTTGTACTTAAAGTAAGTCATATAATCTTTCCTTTAGTAAGGTAACAGAGAATTGGATTCTGAAGGTTACCCATGAAGTCTTTAATATATTTTACTTTTTAAATGAAACTATCTTAAACAGATTAATCGCGTATATTTTGGTATTCAAAAATACATTTTTGGACACCTGACGTTTCGAACACTTTACAGTAGTCCGTGGAAACAGGTAGTCTGAGTCTACCTGTAGACTACTAGAATAGACCAACATAGACGCGATTAATCCGTTTAAAATAGTTTCATTTAAAATGTGTAAAAATCGCGAAAATCAAAGACCTTATTAATTTATACTTATTATAAGCTAACTATATAATATTAGTACTTATTGCATAAGTACCACTATACTACTGTACTTGAAACTTGTGGATTTAAATTCTATATTGATGTTTGTATAATTATAAAAATAGTTTGTATAATAATAAAGAGGCCGGTCGTGGCGCAGTAGGACAGCGTCTGACTGTAAACGCGATCGGTTGTGGGTTCGATCCCCACTCGGGGGAGTGATTATATTTAAATTATTATCACTTCCTCGCTCTGGTAAATACAAAGAGCGGCATTGAGTTCCACCACCCAACACGCAATGTCTCGAATTCGGTGGAAAGCGAAGTACGGAGTGTCTTGACACTAGGTACTTTCTAAAAAAATGATGAACGCTGTGTAAACTATTGCTCAACATCTAATACCTAAATCATTCGGGAATACAGAAACCGGATACAGTTTTTTGCTGCTAAATTAACAAGGTTATATAAATAAACATTTTAAGGGAAAAATGGAGAATAGAGAGCCTCAACACTATTATTCGCCTATATTGCTATTGTCTAATTATAAAATATAATAATAATATAATTATAAAATTTCTAAATGTTATGCAATTCTTAGAAATTGCTAATAAACACTTAATTATAACAAATTACCAGAATTATTACACAACTATTTCTAGAATTAGATAATAAAACTAAAATGAAAAACCTACCTATATTACCTTAGATGCATTCCTGAATCCTTTAATTTACGCCCTTTTTAAAGCATTTTTGCTAACTTAATTAAAATATATATTTTTATTATAAATTAGATACTTACTCTGAAAACATCATTATTTAGCTTTTATCCCGTATAGCAGAAAATTACCTAGCGTCAAGACACTCCATACTCCACTTTCTTACTTTATTGCATATTGTTTGGGCGTAACACAACGCCGCGTTTTGTCTTGTGACAAATACGTTTTAATATTATATACTTTTATATTAAATTAATAAATAAATATCTTCTTTAACCTCAGATCGACGTAGACGACTGTGAGGACATCGCCGCGGACTACGACGTCAGCGCCATGCCAACTTTCGTATTTATCAAGAATTCACAGAAATTAGAAGAGTTCTCGGGAGCTAACTTCGACAAGTTAAAAAATACTCTACTGAAACACAAGTAGACTTTAATATTAAGTATCTCTTTACGCTAGAACATATACTTAATTAATTTAAACATATTTTATAAGATTAATTATTAAAAATATCCACAATATACCTGATGTAATGGTCACTGTACTGAAAAGATTTCTATTTAAATTATTTTATTATGTTTTGTTTGAAAAAATGTTTCCGGAATAGTAATATGACCTCCAGTGCGACGTATATTGCTGTGCGAGGGACACAGGTTCAAATTTAAGCATCTCCAGCTTAATATTCTTCCAACATTATATAGTACAAGTATTACGATAAATTATAAAAAATAAATATTACTCCATCTTACATTTTGTTTTACTTAATTCCTAAATACAACCAATTAAATTAATAATTCTTATTAATATTGTAAATGCAAGTCACTGTCCTTCCATCTGTCGGTGACGTCATCATGACGCATCCGAAATTTATGAGAGATGAATGTAGACTAATGTTATCTCTATTATATGTTTTCAATTATTAATAATTTTCTACATAATTTTTAATGTATCAACCAACACTCTGAATCTCTACGGACGAAATCGCAAGTAAAAACTAGTGTAAAACAAACAATAGTTGTTATTAAAAATATTTTTTTTTTGGAATTCCATTTTTGGGGCAATTTTTTAATAAAACTTACAATATTACAATACAAAAGGGTATTAATTTAATTTATTTCTATTTGTCTAATTTATATGAAATTTTTCACAAAGATACGGCAAAGCAATAAAGCAGTATGCTTGTCAATTTAAAAAGCTACTCAAGTTTATTTTTTTGTTTTACCACCATCATATGTATGATCCCTATGTTGCAGTGGGTTGCGTAGGAAATTTACAATGATAAAATAAATTTAGTTTCATAATAATTATAAATTTTGTTTTTTTTTTTCATCAAGAAGCGAATACGAATTCGTACATTACGTGTTGATGTGAACTAGAGAAATGTAAACAATTTCTATATTATAATGTTACCGAATGAGAATCAAAACCACACTCTCTGAACTTGCATTCAGAGGCAATCCCACTGAGCCACGGTAGCCTTTAATACGTAAATATTAAAATTAATGAAAAGAGGGTAAATAAAAAAAACAAAAAATATCTTACAATTACTTTAATAACCATTCCTAGATACATATATTACAGTAAGCAGTTATAAAAACAAAGATCACACACAAAATAACTATCATACAATTATTGCCTACTTATTTATAAACTGTAACTAAAGATTATATGAAAGATGACAAATTCTTGAAAACGGTCATGGATGGTGTCATTACATATTTGCAATTGTTTAAAAAAAAATTTTGATTATATATATATATATATATATATATATATATATATATATATATATATATATATATATAAATATATATATATATATATATATATATATATATATATGTATATATATATATATATATATATATATATATATATGTATATATATATATATATATATATATATATATATATATATATGTATATATATATATATATATTTATATATAATTGTTCTTTTCTTTTGTATTTTCATTTGAAGTAATGAAAATACAAAAAAGCAAGCAGAAGGCACTAATTGTGTGACACCTGCAGAATTAAAGTAAAAATATTAAGACAGTGACTTCAGTACATTGAACGATTTGTAAACATGTATTCTACCAGATTATTAAAACTAGATGACTTCAGGCTAGAAAAGGACAAGTGTACTATTTCTGTCACTTTCACATAAGACTTATTCTTTTGGCATTTATCAAAAAGTACGAATTTTGCAAAATAATTTAACAGCAATTACCCAATAATTTTAATATGAGTACAATGAGTTACGATACTTTTATTTAAAGAGTGTATTAATATACTAAATATTTTCATACAACAAAAAAGAACAAAGCTTGAAAACAAAAATCTAGCACAAAAGTTAAAAAAAATTCTATACAATAGAAAATAGTAGCAATTTTTCATACAAACAGAATTACAGCTTCATTGAGGACATCTTGATTTTTGAGCTTTGATAATAAAAAAAACATCTTACTAGTAAATATATTGACAAATATATTGATATTTTCAAAAGGCAATCCATTGAACACAGATGACATGTATCTGAAAAAAAAAACGACTTGTGTCATTAAATATTCTATATATATACAAAAATAACTAGATTTCGCTCGCGGCTTCGCCCGCATAGTGATATTGATAAAACTATTTTTGTACTTGACAGTTATCATTATAACAGAATATTTTTTTTTTGAATTTGAGGCCGGTCGTGGCGCTGTGTGACAACGTCTGACTGTAAACGCGATCGGTTGTGGATTCGATTCCCACTTGGGGGAGTGATTATATTTCAATTATTTTCACTTCCTCGCTCTGGTAATGACAAAGTGCAACGTTGAGTTCCACTACACAACACATAATGTCTCGAATTCTTGAGTGTCTTGATACTAGGTACTTTCTGTCTACCTTGCTATGCGTCATCGTACCGTCATCTATTATCATTATATACAATTGAATTACAAAAAAAATATAAATTATAGTCTATACATTGTTCTGATTTATATATCTACAATACCCTAAAGCGTCATCCAAATCAAGCATACATCCTCTTTTGAAATTCCTACTTTTATAATATTAGTAAGAGAACACTATCGACACTGTCAACCAATGTCCTCCCGCCGCTCCGCTTCACACGCCCCTCACATTAAAGCGCGCGTGGTATTTGAGGTTATTATTTTAAAACGAAAATAATTCCTCGCATATTGGTTGAAATATAATACTACCAGAGGCAATTTAGTTCAAAAGTAAGCGCCCCTGATAAATAGTTTATTTATATTATATTTGGTTTATAGAAACACCTTCGCAGATAATATATTGCTTAGAACTTTTAGTTACAGTGAGTCGAGCGTGACAGCTAGGCGTGCGCTGAGCAACATTTTGGTATACATTGGACATACTTGCTGCGTGACGTTCCTCGTCTACTCGGCGCGCGACGGGCCAGCTTTATACATATTTAAATATTCCCGTTTCCACACCGTTATTATTGCTGCTCCACTCTCATTAGTCAAATCGAGTCGACTGATGTTATAGAGCCTATTACATACAGCCTTCCACAATAAATGGATTATTCAACACAGAAAGAATTTTTCAATTCCAATCGGCACATCCTGAGATAAGCGCGTGCAAACAAACAAACAAACAAACTCTTCTGCTTTATATTATTGCTATAAATAATTTGTAATTGATCGCTGTCTGTACGTTGAATATTTATGAGAAAAAACAATATTGAGGCCATTTGTAAAATAGCAGAAGTCAAAACAATTATTTTTGTTTTTTCTATGTGTGTGTGTTTGTTTGTGAATTTGTGCATGCTAATCTCGGAAACGCCTTAACCAATTTAAATGCAGTTTTCACTATTGTATTTTTACAACTTCGCACTTGATTAAAATACTAACAATACTAGTATTTTAATTCAATCGGTTGATAAATAAGAAAGTTATATCAATATAAAGTATTTTATTCGACAAAATTATAGAAAGGGTTCACTCATACGTAATATATATTGAGTTTAGATATACTGTACAGACACTCCATCCTCCACTTTTTTCTGACATCGTATCGTATTGCATATGTATCGAACATTCTGTTGTGAGTGACGGAAGTCATTACCATTTTACTTTACTATTTTTAAGACTGCACTAGTAGTGAGATTAATATACAAAACATTTTGGAAAAAAAGTTGTAAAAATGGATAAAATTGAATGACATTCGAACCCGCGCTTTTTGTAACCCGTCTAAGCGCTCTGACCGCTAAACCATGTGATGAACGCATTAATATTTAAGCTATGTTATCAAAAAAACAATTAATTAAAATATAATCCCTACAGCGAGTCCAGTGGTCCGCTGGCGGTGCTCAGTCCCTCCGCTTCTTGGCGTGCGGCGCAACGTCGTGGTGCTCGCGCTTGCGGCCGCCCTTGTCGGCCCGCTTCGCCTCGCTCAAGAAGCGATCCAGACCGAACGGGTCGAAGTCCGCCTCGGGCTGGCTGCGAGACTGAAAAATCGTATTGTAATCTTTACTTTAATTTGATTTTTTAAAACACGTTAAAAGTCATCTTCTTCTAGAAAGTACGCAATTCGATATACAGTGAAATTTTTATATAACTAACCTCAATAAAACGATCGCTGAATTTTTTGATATTCCCTAGTACTTAAAACTAAATATACCTTTGACGTTACTCTAGAACTAGTCCTTTAATAGTTTTTTATAATGAATTTTCAATCTTTGTAATATATAATACACAAGCTTATATCAAGATGTTAATTATTATTATTATTATTTAATATTATTAATTTATATTACTCTATTAGATATCTACATTCAATTTCACAATTTCGATTAACGATTCTCATTTCAAAATCTCTTTTATTTAAAATAAGTATATTAAATTATAGCGAGAGTAGCAAAGTTACAATGTTAAATAATTTATAAACGACGATAACTTCATCATTTAAATTATTTTTTATACGAAAGGAGGTATTCCAAAAGTATTTCCATGATAAGGAATCTAGAATCTATATTTAACGTTAGGAAAAACGAGGGGCACTTTCGGAAATCGTAGCGGCGACCAGTGCATTTGACATTTGTCATTTGAATTTCATTAAAATACTGTATTTGGTGACATTAGAAGTCATTTTACGATAACAATTATCTTGTACCAAAAATATTTCAGTTAATATCCAATTGAATATATATATATATATATATATATATATATCTTTTATATTAAAAATACAAATTTATATATTAATTTCCAATGTAATTTATAATATTTTTAATAAAAATATTCTATTCTATTCTACTCTATTTACCACTGTGGCACTCACCGGCTCCTCCCTCGGTGCATCTTTTTCAAAGGGCACGGGTCCGGAACGCGTGTTGGAGCTGCTCGTACCCGCAAACGCCTTGTCTGCTACGAAACTGAAATAGTCAATTATAAAAAATTTAATATTGCAAACAGGAAAACTATTAAATTAAACTTAGTGTCAAAACACTTCTTTCTTGACTTTCCGCTCGAGATGTTACTTATTGAATGGCGTAACTCAGCGCTGCGTTTCACCTTAGTCTGATCAGAGTTCAAACACTATATTGGTATTAGGATAATGCCGTGAAGCTAATTTGATATTTTCCAATTAACAAAGTTATCTTACGAAAATGAGTTTTTTTATATATCATCTTAATTTGTTTATCCTGCTTTATTCCTCATAGCACGGCAGTCAGAGATAACCTAGTATCAAGAATGTTTCTGCCAAAAAACGAGATATTACGTTTTGAGTGGCGAATGCAATTCCGCGCTTAATTTTAATTGAGCGAAGAAATTAATATACAATTTAAATATAATCCGAATGGGAATTGAACCCACAGCCAGGCGCATAAACAAGCAAACGTTGTCCCACTGTGTCGCGATAATCTCACTCGAACGTCGTCAAATTTCTCTTGGACCAGTTCCCGAGAGTCGCAGGTTCAAGTCCCACTACACAACACACTTTTAAAAAAAGCAGGTTGTATACATAATAATTTATTTTCTACTTTCAAATTAATACTTTCATTTTAAATACATTATAATAAATATTTTAGTAATAGAATTGATACATATTGTCTTACTTGAGATGTATTGATTTTGTAATGCTTTATTGCCTAATTTTTTTTTAAATATAATTAATTGTTCAAATTTTCGGTTATGTATAATGTTCGGTATTTTTTTTAGTTTTTTTTATCTATCATAATAATTAAAATAGATTTCAACATGTTCAACGTCCATTACAATTTTTTAAATATTATATTTTGTTACAATGTGAACATTTATATGGTCTATATATTACTTTTAATTTCATTATTGTTATGATTACAATATTGTCTTCCTATAATATATAAAAAAAATAGTGAATGAATGAACGAATGAACGAACAAACAAACACAATAAAATAACTTACCGTTTATTGTTAGCCAAGCTATCCAAATCGCCGTAGTTGTCTTTCTCTGCGTTTCTGGTAGGACGATATATATGAGAGCCGATGGTGTCTTGATTCCGCCACGGCTTGTCGTACACGTTGTAGGCCTCATCATCACCGTACCCTGGAATTTTATTTTTAGCTTTACGTTTTTATCCCGCACAGCAGGATAGAGAGAAAGTCGTTAGTGTCAAGACACTCCATACTTCGCTTTCCACTGAATTCGAGACATTGCGTGTTGACTGGTGGAAATCAACACTGCACATCGTCCTACCAGAGCGAGAAAGTGAAAATAATTTAAATATAATAACTTCCATCGAGTGAGAATCGAACCTACAACCCATCGCCGTTTCAGTCAGATGATGTCACACTGCGCCACGACCGGCCTCCTATATTACCGACCGACTGACTTTGATATATTATTAGTAGTTGAATAAACAACTACTAATAACTTTTTAAAATACAAAAATTTATTGTTTCATAGTAAACTAATTATCGCCCAAAACTTTGTATACATGATTTATTCCCTACAATTTCATTTCTATATGAAAGTTTTATAAAAAAACGTAAAAAAATTTCTATGTGAGGCCAATTGTGGGTTCGATTTCTGTTCAAGGGGTTTTTGGATTTTAGAAAAAAAAAACACATTTTCTTACCGCTATCCATTCCCTTGCTGTTATTAAAGAGTCGCTGGTCGAACATGGCTTCGCCACCTTGATTGGTCTTAGCGGGCATCCCCAAAGCGATCTGCTCTGATATATCACGTTCACGATCCTTCACCAGTTTGGATCTGCGAAAATCAATATATATAATAAGTAGCTTTGTCTATATTAAAATCTAGCAACAAGCAATTACAAGAAAATCAGTTTGCTTTATAAAAAAAATTAAGAAAATCATTTAACATTTTTGAAAATATGTATAAATTTTTGAACGCAGCGGGATTCGAACCCGCGCCTCTTAGAAACCGTCAAAAGCTCTGACCGTTAAGCGATGCGTTCTATATCCGGCTGTGTCGAAATTCTTATACGTCTGTTACAATTTATTATATGTCGATATATTATCAAAGTAAATATATTAGTTTAACTTGCAAGTAAGTTGAGTCTTGTCTGAGTAGGGAAATACATATATAAAACTATAATATAATCGTATGTACAACTGGGAATCAAACTCACTACTACTGTACTGACAGATATCATTTCTACGCTACAACCATGGCACTTATATTAATTTTGCATTTGACTGCAAATGCGATTGGTTTTTAATTTGATTCCCGCTTTGGAAAATGATTATATTTAATCAATTTATTATCATTTATATTCTCCGGTGTAGTACACTACAATGGCACTGCACTCAATACGCACCGCTTGTCGGGCGCGGCGCGCGCGATGTTGCGGTCGCGCTGGCGCTCCTTGTGGCGCTCGGCGCGCAGGCGGTCGCGCTCGGCGGCAGACAGCTCGCCCTCGGGCGCCGCCCCCGGCGCCGCCCCGGACGCCGCCAGCGCCTCGTCCTCGGCCTCCTCGTCCGGGTTGCGGATGCCTGGGATATGGTATGTCCATTAGGATTGGACAGTAAGGAGTTCAAAGGAGAAAAACAAAACGTATCTAAATATTTTTTATGTACGTTTCATCCTACACAGCAGCGTATTCAGAAAAAAAAACCATTAATTACTGTCTCAACTCGACGCTCCACTTTTTCTCACCAGAGTGAGGAAATAGGAAATGTAAAAAAAATTTAACCTGTCTTGTTTACCGTCAGACGCTGTCCCAATAACACACAATACCTTCTCATATATGATTATTACGTATTAACGTAAAAGATGAATAAATCTATGAAATTTCTTCATCTTTTACGTTAATACGTAATAATTACGATATCACTAATGGCAATAAGGCATTCATATGTTATTTATTTTATATATATATTATCTTTTTTGATTCCTATGCATTGTTTTTTTTTTAATTTATTTTATAGCATGATTCTGTAAAACAGTAAGTGCCAAAAAAATGACTATACCAACAACAAAAATACAAAAACCAACCAGCTCTATGATCCCTAGCTCTTTGCGCCAACATTCTCAAATGCTCTTCCTTCTTCTCCTTCTCCCTCTGCGCCACTCTCTTCTCCAGCTGGGCTCTCGCTTCTACCGCTTCTCTCGCCTTCCTGTCCGCAATGTACAAAGCTTCGGCCAGCTTAGAGAAGTTTTCATTGATGTGTACTTGTTGGAGACCACGCCCGTCTGCTGCGAGACGCTTGTCCAGAGGGATTGTGTAACCTGAAATGTTAATTTGAGTGGTAACATATAAATATATGTTAATAATAATTTATTTATATTTATTTTTAGCTTCACGCTTTTATCCCACATAGCAGAGTAGACAGAAAGTACTTAGCGTCAAGACACTCCGTACTTCGCTTTCCACCAAATTTGAAGCATTGCGTGTTGAGCGGAAACCACAAGCGATCGCGTTTACAGTGAGACGCTGTGAGCATAAGGGAGTATAAAGAGCACACCTTTGGCGTTCTTCCAGTGGCTGACGCAGGGCGGCACCTTCCAGTCGCGCTGCTGCTTGACGGACACGCGGCGCGGCGGCGAGTGCAGCACGGGCGCGGGCGGCGACGGCGCCGCGCGCGGGATCTTGCGGTTGATCTGGAAGCGCGGCGGCTCCATCGGGTCCGACTGCGCCTCCACCATCCTGCGCACGCGCACCGCTTACAGAGACCAACCGTCATAACAATACCGGGGAATTTCACTTTTTTGCCGCTTCACGCTTTATCCTGCCATACGCGCCAGTCTAAAAGAATCTAGTGTCATTCGGCAGGATTCGAACCCACTAAACCGCGACGTGTTTTTTGTAATTATAAATATGTATTAAGCTCTTCCGTTACTGCGTCTCTGATAGACGTTGGAAAACTAAAACTACTAAAAGCAGGAAGCTGAAATTTGGCATATATACTTTTTAAATAATATAAATGAAAATAATAATATTTAACAAGATACGAACCTAATAACTCTTTGTTTAGCGCCAGAGTTAAAAGCGCCACCTTGCTGCGCCGGTGTGTACCGAATGTATTGGGCAGGTGCCTGTGAACAGTATGCACTATCAGAAACATACATAGTTATACGTTCCTTCTCTAAAAGAGAAGAAATAAAAAAAATATTGTAGAATATTGATTATTTTACTACTACGCCACTCTTTGTCTTTGTTATAAGAGCGGAGAAAAAAATCATAATTTAAAAATAATCCGTCCCCGAAGCGGCAATCGAACCCACATTTCAAACTGTAAAAACGATAGTTGGGAATTCTTATGGGAAATGATTAAATATATATAAATAATATTGACATTCCCATTTTAGTAGCACAAAGAACGGAGTTAAATTACGCCGAAGAATGTTGAATTCTATTCTTACATTATTTACTTTTGTTCTATTAAAATTTGAAAAGTATGTAAAGTTTTTAAAATAAAATCCCCACTATATATTCAACACTGCATTAAACAAAGTAGAAAGAACCTAGTGCCATAACACTCAATTCTCTATTTTTACTCTATTCACTCATTCTTTTGCCAATTTCAGAGACAGTTTTGCTCAATGACAGGCTTCTTATATCAATATTAGCTCAATAGCATGTTAATTGAAAATGGAAACTCTATGGTCTCTATAAATATCATAAAGTAATATATAAGCAACAATAGTAATAAAAAACAATAAAATATGTTAAATAATTTCAATTTTTGTATAGTACAAAAATACTACACTAAACACTGTATCAACTTTCACTGTTCCCATAGTAAGCAAGCAAGCTAAATGAGAATACAAAAATATTAACACTTAGTTCAATACATAGGGATTAAATCCTTTATATATTACAACCATAATTGTATTTCTCATGCCATAATAACAAAAAGTATGTTTTTCCTGACACATTTTTGAATGGAAGAAATCAACTCACAGCTTTAGGTGCGGCTTTAACGGGCATGGCAGCTGATATTTTAGCATTAGTTAATTTCTCCAAAGCCAATTTAGTTTTTTCTGTTATATCCTGAATGTCATCTTCTGTGGGTTTCTGTAAACTGGGATCATCCTCAGCGAGGACTTCAGCCGGCAATAGGTCCGTAAGTTTTGAGTATATAATCTGAAAACAAAAAACTAACTTTCAAAATCTAATATTGAAAATGTTAAGTCAAAACATGCAGGTTGTGGTGGCAGTGACTGAAAAGACGAACGGTTGTGGGTTCGATTCTCACTCGGAGGAATGATTATATTTAAATTAGTGTCATTTCTTTTCTCTGGTAAGACATAGTGCGGTATTACGATTTCACCACTCGACATGCAATGTCTCGAATTAGATACTTGCTGTCTTTCCTGCTATACAGGATAAAAATGTAAGGATAAAAGTAAGTTAAAATTATTTTAAGATACAAATACCACTACCATAAAATTATATTATAAAATATAATTTTATGGTAGTGGTAGTATGGAATATTGCCTATTTGTAAACATCAACAAAATGTAGAGATCACCTGGGAAGAGCTGACCCAGGAAAGAGGCAAAAGAAAACTTTGGAGGAGGCTTTTACCCAAATGGGGTCCATTTGGGTATACAAAATTACATTTTAACTAACCTATTAAGTAAACTTTTTACAAACTAGCCATATTACTAACAATGTTAAAATATAAAATATTTTATAGTTTTTAGATTGAAAAAATGGAAGCATTTCTTATAATCATTACATGTTCATAACTATAACTTGGCAAAGTAAAAATCATGTTTGGCAAAAAATGCATTAAATTTTTTCTTTGTTAATAAAATGTCTATTAATTTTAATATTTTATACTTATGATTTCTATGTTGGAACAAATGAGATGTTAAATATATTTAAAAAAATTATATATGTATCTCACTTTATCAGCACTGTGACCTTGTCTTGCAATTGCAGAATATTTAACCTTCCCTGACTCATCTAGCTGTACTGCTAGAGCATTGGATGTGCTCTCTTTACCCCTCGCCCCCATGCCCAGGGGATACTGAGCAACATGAATCTCCGGGAATGCTCCTCCATCTACAAAAAACAATAATTTCTTTATTAACTAGTGTCACTATAAAAAGCATTTTGATTATTATCTTGCATTACTATTATGAAGTCTTAGTCTCATAATGACAGGATCCAAATTCAGTTTTATAAAACTATATACATGCTCGTAAATCTCTTTTTTTAAAGGTGCTTAGGCAGAACAAAGTGTAAACATTATTTAATTTTCAAACACTGTTCTACTGCTTTATGTTGGTCTTAATAATATTATAAGAAATTTTGTATAATATGATACTCTAGATTAACAAAGATATAAAAAAGTAACAGCTTTAATAAATTAAATAAATGTGGTATAATTTAAGAAAATTTATTGTCAGTATTGACATTTTAATTATAAAATTGTCGATATTCTTTGTTGAATATAGCCAATGTACTTCGTATTGTTTTTTAATGTATTATTATTATTATTTATTTTCAATAAATTACCTCCAAAATCTTCTTCAGCTCTTGGAATCCAACCTTTTCGTTGGCCATATGGTGGTACGCTAGTTTGTGATACCACAAGAGCACTTCCAACTCGTTTTGCTTTTAGTTCATCATCTCTATCCCACACTTGTTGAACAGGAGCTGGTAACAAGCTAAAATAAAACTTCACATTATTTTATTATTACAAGTTGATTGAAAGATAATATTTGCTATTAATATATAAATGCACAACACTGTTTATAGAATGGATTAATTAATAATATTTTTATTCTAATAATATATAGTTTATAGTATTATACTTATCAAAACTCTTTTAAAATGAAAACACTGTCGACACAAACATAACCGCTTAAGTTTATAAAAAGTAATTAAATTTCTTCCAGAGTTTTATATTAATGTTATTTAAACATTAAACATTCAAATATGTTCTAGATTGAAATTGTAGATTTAAAATAATAATTTTAATATATGTAAAACACACCTCGACAACGACGCCATTTTACATGACAATTGACAGGTGACACTCTGACGGTTTACACGAAATATGTCATTTGTAAAAAATATATTTAGTTGATGTAACATTTTTCACAGGTAGATATGATAAGGACCAATTTAATCCCAAATATAATGCAATAAAGAATGTTAAAATTTGTTATTTTTATTTATAATTGTTTATTAATTACATCAAATAACTAATTATTATCACCTAAAATACATTTACCTATCTATACTCTGTACTTATTAAATATAATAATATTTCCATTAAAGTTTTCAAAAGAAAATTCAGCATCATTTTTTAACATAAACAATGTATATTTTTAATTAATAAATATTATTTATTTTTTTTATTTATTATAGTATTTTTACAGGTAATTAATACAACACAATTGCCATATAATTAAAAAGTTGTTTGTAAAAAGAGGTGGAAAACTGTCAGATTCGTATATAAATGAAGTAGGCTGCGAACGTCCCCCTTTTATAACCTCAAAAATGCGCGAGAAGTGTAACAGTGGTATGGCGAAGTGAGCTTATTTTAATCTTAAAATAGTGTTAAAGTAAACAGATTATCGCTATGCCGTCGAAGAAAAGAAAATACAATGCCAGGTTTCCAGCCGTAAGTGTTCAGTTACCGAAAACGTCCATAATAACAAGATAAAGGGGCTTGTTTTTGTCGGTTCTATGAGAGATTGGTGATATCATGACATTGTTTGCTTATAGGGACGAATTAAGAAGATAATGCAGACTGATGAAGAAGTGGGAAAAGTGGCACAAGCTGTGCCAATTATAATCTATATCCTTTTCAATTGACTTCAATAAAATCTTCGTACATAATACAAACATTCATATATAGTATGTAAGGACATTGCTAGGTGACTTTATTTATATTGACGGATCCTCTCGGTATTGTTATTATTCCTTTTGAATATTGCGCAGTTATCTAGTTAGATAAAGTTGCTGGGGACAGCCAATAAATGTTTGCCTCTATTTAAAATATATAGTTGTGAAATAAAAAGTGCTGTCTTGTCTATCTTAATTAATCAGTATCAAAATCGTATTTAGAAATTAAATTAAATAAGACTATCGCTTTTCAATATTAAAACCAAAAAAGTGAATATATTAAGCTGTCAGTTGAAATAAACTCTTGTGATTAATGATGATTTTATCTTTACCCCATTAAATTAAAATGTAGGCCATAACAATACCAATTACTTAAAAAATACACAATATGAGTTTATATAAAATATTGTAATTTAAGTAATAACATTCACTTTTAATAAAATAACAACTTATTATTTTAATATATTACATTTTTATTTAAATTTCAATGAAATGTTTGAATGCTTGTAGGATTTTATAATTTCAAATGGATGAATTTAGTTTTGAAAGTATAGTATATTCTATTCTTATTTCCTTTATGACTGCTATATTATAAAAGTTTTTAGCCTTAAAATAATTAAAATTGTGTTTATATTTTAACATATATTTTACATAATATAATATATGAAGGCTATTTCTGAGAATTTTTTATCACCACTTGTGCTGTTTTTATTAACTTTGTTTGATAATCAAAATGAATATGCAAAGCTAAAAATGTTGCAAGTGTATTATTGGCGTACATGCTTTTGGCCTTAATACAAATTTTTATTTTATTATTCTAGAATAAAAGTCTGTAACTACTATGTGTACAAGAAAGAACTATACCAGTAATCATAATTATAAAAATACTTCATTATTAAAATAGCAGTGTCATGTCATACCCGATTAACAGGACAATCGGAGACCAACATAATTTTAGTCTCAAGTGGTGAAATCAACCCTGCACTTTCTTCTATCATAGAATTGAAAATAAACTTTAATTATGATTATCACCCAAAGTATAACTTAAACTTAAACGTAATTAGTCGTGTTTAGAATGTTCAAATGTAATTTTTCACAAACACAAGGTTTTTGTTTTATTGCCTTGTTGTTGCAAACAGGCAATGTAATGTAAGTTACAATTATTCTTTTTATTTTTTGCCAAAACAATCAAATGTATGAGACTGGAAATGATTAAAATATTTTTTTAGCTTCATAATTCTCTCCATATATAAGAGATGATTTTAGATGCTGCATGTTTAACGATGGAATCGGCACAAGAATTTTTAATATATGCTATACATATTTTGCTGAATAGAACAGACATGTATAGACAGACAACTCTACATTACAAATTTCAATCGATAAATATGATATGTGAATTTTCCTTAACTTTCTCTCTTCATCATTACACCTCGTACCCTGGAACTGTTTGTGGAGTCTCTACTAAGTAAGGCAATGCAAGTGACTATGCAGAGGAACGCTAAGACCTTAAGTCCTTCACATGTGAAGCAGTGTATACTAGCTGAGTCGCGGTTTGATTTTCTTAGGGATTTGGTAAGAATTTAATTTTTAATATTTTGACCTTTAAAGTCTTACTGTTAATGGAATTTGCTGTGGGTTCGATTCTTCCTTAGAGTAGCGATTTTATATAAGTTATTTTCATGTATGTTACATAACATATTAAGGTTCCATACAAAGTAACTTAAATGTAAGTTCTCTCTGACTTCTACACTCTGATGGACATATTTTATACAAATTTTGACATATGACAAATTTGAACCCTTGCTGCTATTTAGTGATCATATTTTTATAAAAAAAACAGTTTTAGAAATGATTTTTTAATATGAAATGTACATACAAAACAGTTTAATTAGTTAAATTTCTTGTATTCAAGATATAGCCTTTCTAATACTGAATACTAAACACTAAATTCTTATATGGCATATGGAATGTCATAGAGAATACTTATAATTTAATGAATTATTTGCTTTACTTATAATTCATTTTGCTAGAATATATATTTTTTTACTTTCTTGTTAATATTCTTCACGCTTTTATCCGGCACAGCAGGGACACTTCGTAGTCTGCTTTCTGCCAAACTTAAGATACTCCGTGTTGAGTGGCGGAACTAAGCCCCTCTGTTTGTCTTACCAGAGCCGGTAAGTGAACAATATAATCATTCCTCCGAGTGGGAATCGAACCGTCAACCTGTCGCGACTGACTGTAAACACTCAAACGCCCCACTGCGCCACAACCAGCTTCTATTTGGTATAGTTTTTAAAGTATTTCTATAAAAACATTAGTATACATATGAACTGAAGATTTCAAGAAAATTGTACATAGTACTCATTAGCTACGATGTTTTGAAATAAATAATTAAATTAGAAGTCTTTTAGTTTGGAAATATGTTATGGTTTATATACAGACGTACAGCAAATGTAAAATTTTCCATGATACAATCGTTTTCCTTCGAACTATAGAGATAAAAAATCAAATTGTATAATAAAAATAAAACATTTCTATGTTCAAATTACCGAAGTTCAATTTCATTTTTCCGGTTATGGAGGGAAAATATGTAGGAAAACGGCTTCTATGGTCATTGATTATTTCTATTAAAGTGAGAGCAGATTTCGAACAAAACGTTTTATTTTGATTTGATTTGTAACTTATCGAGGTTCGTCTTAACGAGGTTTCTTATATCTTATTGATTAAGCATTATTGTTCAATAATAATTTGGTAATTTCCTCTTTTCCAGGTTAAAAACATACCAGATGTAACAGCAGCGGAAGAAAGGGAAATGTTGAGTGGTGAGAGTTCACCAAATTCCTCTAGGTAATTTGTACTTTAATATGTATTACTATTATCTTTTTTGTCTGTACCTTGTGTTGCTGTATGTACTTGTATTATAGACCCATTTATTTCGAAAACTTTATATTTACAATTGCCATTTTCTTCTAGATACCTGCTTCTTCTTGTTTGATTGAGGCCTAATCCATACATACCTTTGGTTTCTCCTTATAGTATAAAATGTAAAATTTATCTTCAGTGTCTAATGTCGCTCAGCCTTTTTATTGCAGAAAATCCAATAATGTCCTATTTCGTGTCCATTTTCCAGTATTAACATTATATCTTGAGTTTTTAAGTGAATTGTAGTTTTTATTACTGCTTTCTTTAACAGCTTTACGCTTATTCTTGCATAACAGAATACGCAGAGAAAATAAAGTGCTTGGATTCTACTTTTCCCCAAATTAGGCATGTGTATAGAGAAGTGTAACTGATTATGCTTTGTTTTAACAATCCGTAGAATGACAGCTATTTTTAAATTATTATATTTATACAAGCATTCCTCTGAGTAGGGATCGAAACCCAGAATCATCGCGTTCACATTCAGACACTGCGATACGGCTTGTTATATGTAATATAATTTAATTATATATTTTGCAAGTGATGTACATGCACTTTATCCCGCATACAAGATAACTAGTGTCATGACACTCCGTTGATTGCTTTCCGTAATCGAGACATTACCTGTTGAGTGGTTAATTTTAAGCCGCGCTTTGTCTTTTTTTTCTTTTATATCTTTTAAATACATATACATGTATATTTCTATATTAAAATACCTTCCTTTTTAGATTTTCAGACACCTCAGTACCGCGGCGGATAGCTAGGGAAGACTCAAACAGTTCCAGCAGCTCCGATGTGAAAATCCAACAGATAGTAACAACGCCAAAGGAAATTCTTAGGCGGGCCCTGTCCACGGATGCCGACATTAAGCCTAAAAACGAAACAGTCACATCCGAAACGGCCATAGACCTAACAAAGAAACCCGAAGACAAAGCGGTTATTTCAGCAAATTTCTACCAAGAAACACTATTGACGGACGAAGTACAACATAAAAGTGTTATTAAAGTGAATCCCACGTATTCCAGCCCGCAGCCTTCCACGTCCAGTTACGCGAACCTGACGCCAGTGGAGGCGGTCCAAGTAGATGTAAACGTGCCAAAGGTTGAACATCCGCCGATGTTCTACGTAAATATAGACTTCTCGAAGAACTTAACTAAGCCGGAAATCAAAGTGTTGGACACAACTGTCACTAACATGGTCGGTGTTAAGGACAAGAAGTTACATAGACAAAACTCTAAGCCTAAGTTTGATATTAAGAAAAACGACGCCAAGCCGGTCGCCCCGGTCGCGCCCACACTGGACATCGACCATTTGAATTCAGGAGATTTACAAATAGACGAGGACTATGATACCTGAATATTTTTGTAAGTTTGTATGTACGTGTTTTTGTTGTGCTATGTATGTGTGTAAGTATAGCGATGTCAATACATGAGATATGTTATCCAAATAATGCTATTCGAACAATATTTGTGGCTCAGTGGGACAGAGGCTGAATGTAAATGACAGTTGTGGGTAAGACCCCAATTGAGGGGGGCTATATAATAGATAACGTGTTGTACATACCGCTCTGATAAGGCACCGTGCGGCGTTAGGTTACGCCACACGTATTGAATCGAAAATGGGCGGGTATTTGAAATATGTTTTAATGCTAGGTTCTCTCTGTCTACCCTTCTATACAATATGGGATATGTGTAAAGCTCAGAACAGAAATTACACTCATAGTGACACCCAATTTCATTGTAATAAACCAATTGCTCGATTATTTAGCTCTTGTATGCGTTTTTTTTTTAAATATTAGTATGTTAGATAATATTATTTTTGTACCAAGCTGTATATGTCAACCTGCGATTGCCAAAAAAACGTCCCTAACTAATGTGACGGTAGTGTTTTGTCTAAAAAAAAATAATTTAGAGATTATTGCGTGAATAATAAATATGATTAGTAGGTATTAAGTCATTAAGTATAAGATAATGTTTGTAAAATATTAATAATAATAATTATTATTATTATTATATGTTGAATTCACGCGGGCCTTTGACATGTCAAATTATTAAAAAAAAATTCTACGTATTTTTTTTTGTTTGGATAACATTTATCGTGGAGTACCGTTGTTTACCAGTTAGGTATTTGTAAGTCAGATGAATTATTGTTTTTTTTTGTTTGTTTGTTTGTTTGTGTGTATGACGAGGATTTATGATTTTATATGTATGTATTATATTTGCATGGACTTGTTTTTGTTATTTATAATTATGAATGTGGGATTGTCACTAAATCCGAGTGTCAGTCACAACTATACATGATGTTCAATGGAACTTTAATCCGCATTTAGTTTCAATTTTTGTAAACAATTGTTTAAATGTACGATTTTTTTTAAAAGACTTCGTTGTTTAATTTAATTGTTTTTTTTTTTCAACTGAACATATATGAATAGATCTGTGTAAATCAACTAAATATTAATTGTGTGTACAAAATGTTGTAGAATCAATAGATTGTTAAAAATAATTCAAAATAATATGGATACCCTGAAAAGAAGTCTGACTACGAAAAATAAATATATTAAATATTATGTTATTTTTATTGTGCCCTTTCTAATATGTTGCTTGAAAACTGGGTTTTGATATTATTCATATATATATATATATATATATATATATATATATATATATATATATATATATATATATATATCTATTTAAATAATCCTCTATATATAGTAAGCAATAGCGTGGGGTCAATAGTCGAATTTACATTCAATTTTTCGCTGTTGATTAGGTTTATTCTTATCCCTGTGAAATGTAGTTATTTCGTTCTTTCATCTTCATCTGTCGTTCTTTTTTACATCATACACTTTGTCCCCAGTCTATTAATGAGATACATTGAAATCTATAATATATCGTAAATATAAAACCTCTTTACAAAGGTTTTATAGATGAAATGTAATGTAATATGAAATTTAGCTTAAATAATTGAGTTTTGTATGTGGAGGACTAAAATCGCATGTGGACCATGATGTCATATGTGGATGATGATATCACATGTGTACCAGGATGTCATATATGTGGATGGGTGATATTACATATGAGCCATGGAGTCATATGTGGATATTAAAATCGCATGTGGACCGTGATGCCATATGTGGATGAGTAAAGTCATATGTGTACCATGATGTCTTATGTGGATGATAAAATCACATGTGGACCATAATCACATATGTGGATGAGTGAAATCACATGTGGACCATGATGTCATATGTGGATGGGTGAAATCACATGTGGACTATGAAGTCATATGTGGATGGGTGAAATCATTTGTGGGCCATGATCTCATATGTCATATGTGGATGGGTGAAATCACATGTGGACCATGATGTCAGATGTAGATGGGGGTTATCACATGTGGACTATGATGTCATATGTGGATGATAAAATCACATGTGCACCATGATGTCATATGTGGATGATAAAATCACATGTGGACTATGATTTCATATGTCATATGTGGATGGGTGAAATCACATGTGGACCATGATGTCATATGTGGATGGGTGAAATCACATGTAGATGATAAAATCACATGTGGACCATGATGTCATATGTGGATGGGGGTTATCACATGTGGACTATGATGTCATATGTGAATGATAAAATCACATGTGGACCATAATCACATATGTGGATGAGTGAAATCACATGTGAACCATGATGTCATATGTGAATGGGTGAAATCACATGTGGATCAGTTTTCATATGTGGATGGGTGAAATCACATGTGTACCATGATATCATATGTGGATGGGTTATATCACATGTGAACCATGATGTCATATGTGGTTGCCTGAAATCACATGTGTACCATGATATCACATGTGGATGATAAAATCACATGTGGACCAAGATGTCATATGTGGATGGGTGAAATCACATGTGGATTATGAAGTCATATGTGGATGGGTGAAATCACATGTGGACCATGATGTCATATGTGGATGGGTGAAATCATGTGTGGACCATGATGTCATATGTCATATGTGGATGGGTGAAATCACATGTGGATGATAAAATCACATGTGGACCATGATGTCATATGTGGATGGGTGAAATCATTTGTGGGCCATGATGTCATATGTCATATGTGGATGGGTGAAATCACATGTGGACCATGATGTCAGATGTAGATGGGGGTTATCACATGTGGACTATGATGTCATATGTGGATGATAAAATCACATGTGCACCATGATGTCATATGTGGATGATAAAATCACATGTGGACCATGATTTCATATGTCATATGTGGATGGGTGAAATCACATGTGGACCATGATGTCATATGTGGATGGGTGAAATCATATGTGGATGGGTGAAATCACATGTAGATGATAAAATCACATGTGGACCATGATGTCATATGTCATATGTGGATGGGTGAAATCACATGTGGATGATAAAATCACATGTGGACCATGATGTCATATGTGGATGGGTGAAATCACATGTGGACTATGAAGTCATATGTGGATGGGTGAAATCATTTGTGGGCCATGATGTCATATGTCATATGTGGATGTGTGAAATCACATGTGGACCATGATGTCAGATGTAGATGGGGGTTATCACATGTGGACTATGAAGTCATATGTGGATGAGTGAAATCACATGTGAACCATGATGTCATATGTGAATGGGTGAAATCACATGTGGATCAGTTTTCATATGTGGATGGGTGAAATCACATGTGTACCATGATATCATATGTGGATGGGTTATATCACATGTGAACCATGATGTCATATGTGGTTGCCTGAAATCACATGTGTACCATGATATCACATGTGGATGATAAAATCACATGTGGACCAAGATGTCATATGTGGATGGGTGAAATCACATGTGGATTATGAAGTCATATGTGGATGGGTGAAATCACATGTGGACCATGATGTCATATGTGGATGGGTGAAATCATGTGTGGACCATGATGTCATATGTCATATGTGGATGGGTGAAATCACATGTGGATGATAAAATCACATGTGGACCATGATGTCATATGTGGATGGGTGAAATCATTTGTGGGCCATGATGTCATATGTCATATGTGGATGGGTGAAATCACATGTGGACCATGATGTCAGATGTAGATGGGGGTTATCACATGTGGACTATGATGTCATATGTGGATGATAAAATCACATGTGCACCATGATGTCATATGTGGATGATAAAATCACATGTGGACCATGATTTCATATGTCATATGTGGATGGGTGAAATCACATGTGGACCATGATGTCATATGTGGATGGGTGAAATCATATGTGGATGGGTGAAATCACATGTAGATGATAAAATCACATGTGGACCATGATGTCATATGTCATATGTGGATGGGTGAAATCACATGTGGATGATAAAATCACATGTGGACCATGATGTCATATGTGGATGGGTGAAATCACATGTGGACTATGAAGTCATATGTGGATGGGTGAAATCATTTGTGGGCCATGATGTCATATGTCATATGTGGATGTGTGAAATCACATGTGGACCATGATGTCAGATGTAGATGGGGGTTATCACATGTGGACTATGATGTCATATGTGGATGATAAAATCACATGTGCACCATGATGTCATATGTGGATGATAAAATCACATGTGGACCATGATTTCATATGTCATATGTGGATGGGTGAAATCACATGTGGACCATGATGTCATATGTGGATGGGTGAAATCATATGTGGATGGGTGAAATCACATGTAGATGATAAAATCACATGTGGACCATGATGTCATATGTGGATGGGGGTTATCACATGTGGACCATGATGTCATATGTGGATGATAAAATCACATGTGTATTATGATCATTCGTGGATGAGCGAAATCACGTTTTGGACCGTAGTGCTCTATGTGGGTGAGGGAAATCACATGTGGATTATGGTATCATAAGTGGATGTATCAAATCCATGTCCCTACAACCTGTCTAAGATGAGATGAAATTTAGGGGTTGAAGATGTTCGTTAAAAATAGCTTTTACGACAGTGTGAGATTATAAAGGTTTGAGGGCTCTCGCAAGTATAATAAGTATAATATAAACTATAGTCTTATAAATATTTTTTATATGAATTATTGTAAATTTTGACAAAGTCCGTGATTTAAGTAAGTAAGGCAGAAGAAAAAAGGCTATAGTATAGAGAGCCCACGCGGGTGAAGCAGTGAACGAGCCGTTAGTGCTTTATATAATGCTATAATATTACATTACAAATATGATAAATTAATTCCGGATGGATGTTTGTTACTCTGTCATGCAAAATCTACCACTACCACATTAATATAACGATCTAGTAGTATGTATATAACTTGTTCAAAATAATAATCAAAGCGCCTTTTATTCCTTCAAATTGAAATACTTAGATAAATAATAGAATATTTTTCAAACAGTATCAGTTTTCATATCAAAAAAAAAGATTATAGAACGATATAGCAAAGGGTCAAATACATATATACATTTAATACTCTTCGGCTACCCCTGTATTAATGTTAGCAAGTATTAAAACTCTTTTTAAAATGTTATTCCATACTCAGAATCAGAAAACACTAAAAAAAACGTTAAATTTTATATGCTTCGTTCAAAATTTTATGTTTTTTAAAAATGTTTTCTAAATAATATAAGTTATCATTTCCTCGCTCTGGTAAAGAAAAAGCGCGGCGTTGAGTTCCACCAAAATAAACTCAAACTACTTTCATAAAACACATGTATTTTTTTAATTTGTATGAATAATTATCCTTAAAATGAATTTTAAAATATCATTTGAAGTGTTATAACGACCTCACAACGTTCGCTATTCAATTCCAACAGCGCGACGTTGGCACAGCATCTTTCCTTTTAAATTTTAATTGGAGCAGTTCAAGCAATTAATCCGGATTCCGGTATACGTGTGCAGCGAGATGTTAGCGGCTCTCCAGTTTATCAGGTCACAGGTCACAAGCGGGGTAATAGGTCAATTGGAGTTACTTCTGTATGCACTTGGGTACAATTCATCAATTTTTAAATGGAATTTAAAGTAACATACTTTTTGTCTTTAACATACTATCTCATGTCAAATACGATAACAATATTGATAGTAAAATCAATTTATTACAATTTTAAAAAGATACAAAAATACATAGATTTTAGAAAACTCGATATTTCGGAGTCTTTAGCCGTGGAATCAATACATTTATTACATATCAACATACCGTCATTAATTACTACACTTCAAAGGTTAAAATGATTTTATTTAAAATCTGAGAGACAAACATATTTTTTTGCAATATGTATTTACTCCTCCTAGTCTAGTGGTTTTCCACGTATATTTCACGTTTAGTAGGTAGCGGAGTGCTTATGTATTTTTGTATTCAACTTTGCACATATTGCGTGGCCGTTTGTGGACTGACTAAAGTCTAACTAGAACGTCACTAGAATTTACATCTTCTAAGGATGTACTTACAAACAGATATAAGTACCTACGATGATGCATTGTTATCATATACAATTTGCGTATAATACAATATATGAAATTAAAATATTCAGAAGCCTAAAACTTTCTAATCGAACCGACCGTAAAGGATATATACCATTAAAATATCCATATAATTTGCAACTAAATTCCTCGATTCCCATTCCCAGGTAGCACGCAATCGATCGTTGCGCCTTGAGCTTTAATAATGCACATCACGCGAATGTCGCTTCCGGCTAATTTCTTAAAACATCAAAATGTTTTCTACGTAACAAAAAATATTAACAATTTTGAATTAACTTTCACATGGTTGGTTCACATGATACTCAGAGTTAACGAGTCCCGAGTTCGAATCCCAGCCACAAATATATATGTAATATCTACGATGATAAATATAGAGCCTAGTTAATACAAAAATGCTATTACTTGTTTAATATTTGTCTGTAAGCGCGACGGATGTGGGTTCGAACCCCACTTAAAGAAATAGAGCTCCATAACTCTCTGACAACATGAGAAAAAGAAAGAATGACCAAGCGTAAAGTTTCAATTCGGTATTAAATATTCTACTTTTTCTTCACTATTTTACTGTTTTAGCTGTTGGCATTTGTAACCATGGATATACATATTATTTCGAACGCATATCACATTCACCCTTCGTTGATCATTTTATTATTTTTCTATTCCTTGTCCCCTTGAGAGAAGGCATTAAACATTATCATTTCAAAACATTGCAAACATATGTAACCTGAATCATGGTAACATAATTTATATTAATAAAAAATAAAAGAAACCTTTAGGTCAAGCGAGCTGGCCTAGTTCACCATAAATAGACTATTCTCATAAACTAGGCCGGAGATTTCCATCTTTGCTCTATTTGATGATGTGAAAGGGCAAACAAAAATGGCTTTTGAAAAAGAAACAGTACACCCTAGAGACGTACAAAAATAGTTACAAAGTTAGAAACGTTCCGTATATTTAACATAGAAAAATAAATATGAAGCTAGAAAACGAACATTTTGTCTCGTCACTAAATAAAAAATCATTCAAAATCCAAATTTAATATTTTCACCAAAATTTACTTTTAGTTTTAGATTTGATTCCCACTCAAGTTCAAATATCTCTGCTCAGTATTGTGGGGATATCTGTGCGCTTTTTATAAAATCATAAGCAACACAATTTAATTCTATTTGATTTAATTAATTAATTATTAATTAATATTTAATCTTTACCATTTTTCTCAGATCCTAAAAAATACAGAATTGGTCATTTAGAATTTAAAAGGGGTGGAGGGTGTACCTAGATAAATTAGCATAATTAAATGTATAAATAAGCATCTTTACGCTAGGTTATTTTTAACTACCATGTTATATGGGGTATAGCGTGAAGCTGTAAAAATATATATGAAAAAAAAAACAGTAAATTAAACCAGATAGTATGGATTCATGTACAAAAATATTTTGTTTTATTGTTATTTTAAATTACCATTACTAATATTAACAGTACAATCTTATCTATTCAGATGCATTTGACGTTAACACCAGATACAAATAATACAGTCAGAGTATCAGAATGATCAACTCGGATACAGTATAGAACAAGTGAACATAGCTTGATCAGTGAAAAATAATGTAAAACATATATTATAACTAAAAATAACTTTGGATATATTGACATATATAATTATTTATTCCACTCCAACTATACTGTATTATGCAATATTAAAAAAAATTGAAAAAAAAAACATAGTGAAGTACATTTATTCTGAATAAATATTCATTTATTTTATTTATTTATTTTTACAATGATACTTACGTTAGTGAAAATTATTTTTTTAATATTGGCAAGATTATTATTAAAGATATATTGTTTTCTTATTTTTCATTCTTTTCTTGTTTTTCCCTGAATATAATTTTAATTATTACTATTTAATGAATGTTTTTGAGATTCAATATTTTCTTTTTGTTTGGTAAATGAAAAAAATGAAGTTTAAATGAAAGTGCTATAAGTTTAAGATTCAAAATGCAATGGTTCACATACTTGACAAATACATTTTATAATCAGTATATGGAAATAAATGTAAAAAAAGGGCTGGTACAATCAGAGAATTGCAGTCAAAATTGTGAATTTATCAAGTAATCCAAAATTAATTTACAACCAACTATAATACGATTATGAATAAATGTTTGTATATTTATATAAATTATAATATTGTATTAATACTGATTAAAGTTACATATTAAATGGTAATTGATGGCGATATATTTACATTGTGACATGGAATATAATTTAGTAGAAAACATAATTAAAACCCGCATTTTATATGCATTACAGCTACAAAAATATACAAAATAATATAATAAATTAGTGCTAAATGTATCCTTAAAGTTATATTTATGATAAATTAAATTATTATTTATTGTAACAAAATGTAAAGTACATGTATGACTACCACATAGTGTAGATTAAGCACCAATGTTGCATTAAGGCACTTAAATATTTATGTAATTAATTAAACCAATGTTTTTTAATTATTTGTATTAAACATATACAAAATACATGAAATACATTTTAAAATTTTACCCTTTTATTATCAAAAATTTGTAAAGTTAATACATTTTTATTCTGGGAAGACATAAATGAGTATAATAATTGCTAATTAACATTATGGACACAAAAATTACAACATTATATAATAAATATAAATTAATCAATAATCAAATCTAATTACTTAAATCTATGCCAATCAAAATAATTTTGGAATGTGAATTGTTGCCAGTCTTTAAGGAATTTTAAAGTGAAAGTCATAACAATAACAATACACTGAAATTAATTTAACATAAGATTTTTATCATCATCATCATCATCATTCTAGATTAGTTCATCCAGATATTCTTACTGTAACATACATTACATAATGTTTTTTTTTATGTACTATATTTGTATTAAGAAGAAAATTAAACATTTTGTACCATTGCTTATACAAGCCACCTAAAATATTTTTCACTCAGCTAAACTCATTGCCCTCATATAAACTTTCACAAACTTCTAGTAGTCGAAGTACGGGACTTATATTGTAGGGAAATAAGGATTTAGACACCAGCCTACTGATTTGTAAACGCAAACGTATTAAAACTCTCATTGTATCATCTAAACCCCTTGAACCTCCGGAGTCAGCCTGTTGACAAGACTCTAAGAACTTAGGCCAATTCCGCCTGACATATTTCAAAAATCTTAACAAATACAATAAAAAACATGTTTCGTTACTTACAAGATAGTCTAGTAAAACGTCGCTATCATGGGACACTACTTTAAGGAATTCTATAAAAGATATGATTGGGTTCAACATTGGTATTAAATCTGGATACATGGAATTCCTATAGACAATACCCACAGTAATATCAAGCGTGCACACCATGGACTCAATAAGATAATCGTCCTGTTCACTGAAGAGATGTATCAACATCTTGGTGAAAGGCGTCTCTGGATGAAACTCGAATCGATTCCGAATAAATACGTCCAATTTTTTCAAGACATCCCGAATCGATCTTTCCACGATTTGCATGTCCTGAATAGCATTATAATCGGATGAATCTATCGAGCTATCGGATGAATCACAGCGCATTTCTTTCACGGTGACCGCCACTGACTTTAGAACTAGCAAGGACATTCTCTGTAACATAGTTTTGTCTACTTCGTTACGAGACGGCGACGTGTCGTCATGATCGTCGTCACCGTAACTTTGGTCCACTAGCTGAATGGATGAGGACAACGGCGCTACTTCAGGTCCCAACGAGTAGTCCCGGATGACAGTACAGTCGTGCCCTAAGAAACCGAACCCACTCCGACTGCTTTGGACTCTAACCTCACTGAGCAATCGAAAGTCTTTAACGTATCTTACAATGGAATGTGCAAGACAGCAAATCTCTTCAGGCAGTATATCTTGAAGAGCTAGTGTCGAGCCATAGCAAAGCACCTCATTGAACAAACTGAGTATTTGCGTATATATTAAACTTGGTAGCATTGTGTTACGCAGAAGATCAACAAATCCTTGTAAATCTGCATAAAATGGTTTAGTATCTATTACTGAGAGATTCGCCTTTACACTAATAATATTCTCCCACAGGGAGAAAAATGTTAATATACAATTTTCAGCATTAGATAAATTCAGGTACCTTAGAAGAAGCAACTTCATATTTTTGACCAAAATTGGCCAGTGATGCTCTAACGTTTTTATTGTTAAGCATTTAATGTGCGAGGTGTCAAAGGATTCAGAGTCTGTCAATATAACTGTTACACAACCATGTTCATTGACCCTCTCTATCCTAGATGGAGGAGGCTCTGGAGACTCAGAATGATCCATACCACCGTTTGACGACTCAAGAGGAAACTTTAACACGGGCTCGCTAAGTTTAAACTGTACAGATTTACTATCACTATTATCAACAGCTGATGTTGAAGGTGAACTACTATGTGTTTGAAGATTAGAAAATGCACTATGTAAATTATCACTACGGGAACTAGACGGGATTTGTGCACTGTTACTACTGCTACCACAGCTTGGACCACTCCTGAAAGGATTGTCCTCCGCCACTTGGACACTGCCGGAGGTATTTACAAGGCTACTCTCCTCTAACGGATGTTGCTCTACATCTTTCCATTCAACTATCCTTTTAATTATATCTAAGCTGAAGTTAATTTTTTGTACTGTGATCCTGTTTATCCTATCAAACAAATATATATTTTCTGTTATTTGTTGTAACCAATTCTCATCCACAGTATCCTTAGAAACAATTAGAAAGCTAGCTAATACTCTACATGCTACAAATGTTATAAACTTACTTTTATGTTCTGATAATTCCACAACCTCACTGATCCAGTCATGTCTGTTTCTCACAAACAAGTCACATGCGTACATCAACCGTGAACATATTGTGCCAGTATTGTTTTGTTTCAAATATATATCAAACATGAGTTGCATAGTAGACAGGTAAGTAAGGGAACATGTAATTGGCCATGATGCTATGTGTAACCTTCTGTCAAAAAGCTGACAAAGGGAATTTTCATTAAAACTGCACAAACATTGTCCAACTAAAGCATTTTGTATAATTCTAAGCTCAGCTAAAAGTGTGTCATCAGCAGCTGTCCAGTGAGGTATGTTATTGGAGCATGAAGGAATGATGTCAACATTTGTATCACTGGGGAGCCTCAGAATAGTGGAACAATCAACTGCATCCTCACTTACAGTCCCGCTATCCGGAGACTCGCCATGTCTCGATGTATAATCTCCAGAATTGTCGGCTGGTGGTGTCTCTGAATCGTAAATATCAGTGAGAAGATCCTCAGCTGATTTGTCACTTCCATCGTCAATGTCAGGACCATCAATTCTTTGCTTTTTCTTCACAGGTTGGTCAGAAGCCATCCCTTCATCTGTCGTTGGATAACAAACTTGCCCTCGTAAAACCATTAACCCGCGTGTTTGGGCAACCACAATATGTATTCACGTAGTATTAGCGTATGCTTAATAATTCCATATTGACACTTGGATTACTATCATTCTGAAAATAAAAAGACAAATGAATGCATGACCTTTCGAACAGCTACCCAGTTACGCGAACGACAAAGCTTAAGAATACTTGCTTGTTCTTTAGGATTTAACAATATAATAATGCAAAATTTTTATTACTAATTGTCTAAGCTCGAATTATATAAGAGAAAATAACTCAATCTCACGTTGTAAATAGAATTATAGTGAACTTTCCAAAATATTTTGATGGCACACATACCATTGAGGCAAAAATGAGGTTGTTTATACACGTTTTTTCAGCCTTGGTATCCATAAATCACTTCTCTCTTTATGCTTCACTCCAATAATACACAATCATACACAATTTTATGTGATATTTGTATATAATACATTAACAACTTCAATCACAACTTTGTCGAATAAAAGATCGACTCCATTACGTACAATGACGCTCTGTCAGTTGATGTACTCTTTAAAATGGAATTTATTTTAAAAATTCAGAAATACATAACATAAAAAAATATTTTTCATTGATAATATCTTAAATTTCATTAAGTATTATGTTATGTACAAAAATGCTAAATTTTACTTATTTTTCTAATTAAAATATAAAAAAAGAACGTTGGTTTTAGGTATTTCCGGTGTTATATCAAGCAAGGACGTTGCCAGTTTGACGACTTCTGAATTTAGCAATTCCAATACTAAGTTATAACAGGTAGCAAAAAAGTTACAAGTTGAAAAGGAAGAATTCTGAGTAAAATGATTGATATTCATTATAAATAACAAATGTAGGATTATATATTTATATGATTTCACTTTATAGAATATGGTAGGTATGTAAATGTAAAAAAAATTAAAATCTGTTAAAATATTCATTGATTCATTTAATGAACGTTAAATAAATTTTATCTTTTTATATAAAAGCTATTAAATTTGTTGAGGTCAGTTTAAAATAACAAAAGATAGAATACTCCTAAACTTCTTCCTGAAAAAAAAATTATATATTAAATTGTTATGAAGTATTTTTTATTTCAGTAACTAAACATGTTAAAATTATTTATTACACCCTGATAATGTGATATATTTATTACTATAAATAAATAATAGTAACGTTATAGAACCAAACTTTAGAAAAACATAAGTTTATAAATATAGCAATTGCTATGTTAGATCTGGTAACATTTTTAGTGTCTTCGACTCCCCGAGGAAAATGTCTGCTTTCGAAAGACTCGAAAATTATTTTCATGCTATAAAATAATAGGTTCATCCATAATTATCAAAAGTTTAAAATTTAGTCAGGTGAATATTTAATATATAAAACGTATTTGTGCTATTATAGTGACAATGATGACTCATCGTAGTGTTTTTGCATAACAATCGATAGAATAAATTTAGGTTAAGATATTTGTGCTGCCTTATTTGAACCCTTACAACAGATCTTTTAATCGTAGAAATTTTTATTAATAAGAATATTTTATATATTATTAATTCGCGAGTGCATATATTGTTTTATTTATAGTCATAATGCGGAAACGTATCGATATGTCATCGGCTTTCAGCATTAGTTTTTTTGTGTATATAATGCTATGCTGTCTAAATAAAGTTCAAATCTTAAGGTTGCGAAAGCGCTCTAATATCGACTGACATTCACAACCTTGTAATATACGAATAGAAAGCATTAGTCGCCTTTGAATAACTAGACAATGGTGAAAACCTCTGATTTCCTGTTGGCCTGTTCACTGGACCTTCAGAGCAGTATTTATTTACGATAGTTAATTCATTAATTCAAATAAAAGACCTACTACTTTATTTTAAATTTAAATATTCAGAGTGATATGATACTTGCCTAATTTAGAAATCTATAGTTTAGACAACACCCACTCAATTAAGTGACAGCCTCTAAAAATAAACTATTATTTTCACAGTTAATTCAGTTCACCTGGTTGAATGTTTACAATAAAAAAAAACTTTCCTAAAGTTGTAAGATATTTAGTTGTTAATTGCTAATTGCAGGAACTTAATTGAAAATGGAGCAAAATATTCGGACCAATACAGCAAACTTTAGTTTTTAAAGTTTTTAATTTTATGTGTGAATCTCGTTAAGTGTAAGTGGTTGAGGACATGCCCTACAGTGTTTTGGTGATTTGATTGTGAGACTAGTGACAACAACCATGTCTGATGAAGAGGATTCTTCCCCTGATTGGGCGTTGGCGCCAACAAATAATGTACCAGGTGAGAGTTGATTCACAATTTCATAGCAAAATCCTAATCTAAAATGTATATATGTATAAAACAACTGTTTATATTGTGTGATGGAATTCAAATTTTTACACTGAACTAATATTTAATATATGAACTTTTATTTAAAATAAGTATTTCTTTTGTATTTTTGTAGAAAATAACATAGAACACAACATTTAATTTTTCCGAACAATAACAAATTTAAAAATGATACTTTAAGTACTTTAAGTATCATTTTTAAATTTGTTATTGTTTTTTTATTCATTTGTTTCAAGTAATTACTTAATAGGTTAAAAATACATGAAAATTAGTATAACATAGATAATATATGATATATCAACATGTTTTTGCTTTGGTCATTATCACTATCAACTTGGAAGAGATTAGAGTAATGTCTAAAGGAAGTAAATATTTGTTACTTTTTTAATTTTATAAATTAAAAATGATTATTGTTATTTTATATAATAATTTGTAAATTTTATTAGGGAAGAAAGATTTAATTTATTTTTATAGTCTATTTTTTTATGTGACCTAATTCTTATTTGATTCATTATGCATATAAAAATACATATTTTTTTTAGTTTCAAGCTTTTATTCCGCATAGCAGGGTAGACAGAAAGTGCCTAGTCTCAACACACTCCGTACTTTGTTTATTTTTGATTTCACCATATTTATTATTATTTATTTAAATTAAAATGTATATTATATAGAAGGCAGATTTTACATTTATCACAAGTACTTTGTAATATCTTTAGTACTTGACATATATCTACAGTTAATGTTGTGATTATCTATAACTAAATATATACACTGTTTGTAAATGCATTTTCTAAGATGGTAATTTTATATTTAATCATTCATCATATTAGATGTAGTACAAATATCGTGAATCTTCACGCAGGGTAGTCAAAGAAAATCTACTTTCTGCTTAAAATTGTTAAGTTGCAAACTAAATGCAAATATAAAACAAATAAAAAAAATGAATATAATCTTTACAAAAATAATTCCTTCCTTTGTTATTACTGCCAAGTGGCAATTGAATCCACTGTCAGATGTTTATTAATATTTTCATGAAAAAATATTATTTATTTTATTCAATACATTATAAAATGATGCTACATTAAATCTGTTATGTAATTATAATTATAGTTTATAAACATTTTGAACTTCCTATTCCCATTATTTTCCTCATTCCAAGGAGAATAATGTAATAATTAAAATCATTTACAAATTAAGTTGCACATTTTTGTTTTTACATATTATTTATTAAGAAAAAAATTTACGCGTATATTAGAGTAGTCAGAGATTTGCTTTTCGCCCAAAATCGAGACATTGTGTTTTGAAAGGCGAACTTAACGTCGCGTTTTGTCTTACCAGAGCGCAGAAATGAAAATAAATTATATTATTATTAAATTAATTAAAGAAAAGGAATAAAAAATTTGTAAAGTTACATACTGTAGCAATAAATAAAAAATTAGCACATTTGTTCTCAATGCAGGGGAAAAACAGTGCCAGATGTTGTACTTGCATATTACAAATGGAGGGAAACAAAGAGATTATAAATAGTCCAGGGATTCTGAACCTTTCAATGCTACACTTAGCAGGCTTTTATATGTAAAAGTTTGATTGTTGTTTTGTATGTGGATTGCAAGTGTTTATATATTATGAGCAATGCCTACTATGGTGGAGAGTGCGGGTTCGATTACCATTGTGCTTTTTCTTAATAATATTATTGACAATTGAACATTATTAGCTTTTATAATAAACTAGTTGTGGCAGCGACTCCGCCCGCGTGGAATTTTACGTATCTGGAACTTTATTTTATAATTCTATAATAAAAGTAGTCTAAAACACTATCTGCTTATCACCAGCTATCTGCCTCGTCCCGTCAATACTGGTTCCTTGGCAGAAATTAACCGCATGTAACAGATATACAGTTAAATATTGTAAGAAACGTTTTTATTTTGGTGTATATACTGTATGTGAATATATATGATATCCAATTAGTTAAAATTTATGATTATTTTAATATATATGAAAAGACTCTCCAAATATAAATCGAAATTCTTATACGTTTTGTTACAACTAATGTTGTTAGCATCTCTGTAGAGAGATTTTTACAAATTTCTACTACTTAAAGATTGTTTTAGAAATAATCGTTGAACAAGAGAGATTGCAATTTTATTTCAATATTTACTATTTTTAAAGTGTTCTTCCACACTTAGGATTAGAAAACATTTTAGAAAAAACGTATAAAAATTTGAACGCAGCGGGATTCGAACCCGCGCCTCTTGGACGGTATCCAAGAGGCGCGGTTTATATTTAAACTTATTGAAAACAATTGGAGATACAAATTTTTCAAAAACATAATTTTGAATGTACCTATTTGTGTAGCAGGATGTGGTTCAGTTCATTTCTTTAATTATGACGCTTCGAACGTGCGAGTTGAGCACAAATCATTTGGCCATGTCACGTTGTATCGGGAACACACGAATGATAGCAGGATGTATAGACTTCTAAAAATAACGTATATTTTGGTCAACATTACCTTTATTTACACGGCAAAACACTTCTTGTATTATTACTTTAAAACGTTTTACATTTTTCCTTATAGGTATATAATCACTTTAATAACAATTATTCTTTATAAGTGTTTATCGAATTTTCTAATAGGATTGACTGAAAGAATGTACGTTTAGATATTTCTATCTAGTTGGTGAACGCCGCGCCCTGTCTGTTGATATTCTTTAAAGTTTAAACTTTGTGACTTTGGCGCAATTTATTTATTTATTATTTTTTTTAGTTTTTTTTTATGCCGCATGGAAGAGTAAATAGAAAATATCTAGTGTCTAGACACTCTGTTCTTCGCTGTCCACCGGATTTGAGATATTGCGTGATGAGTGGTGGAATTCAACGCCGCACTTTGTCTTTCTAGAGCAACGGAGTGAAAAAATTTTAAATATAGTCACCCGCCTAAGTGGGGATCGAACCCACAACCGATCGCGTTTACAGTCAGACGCTGTACTGCTGTGCTAGATAAAAAACGTAAAACAATATGTATTAAAAACGTAAAACAATATGCGCGTATTTTAGATTCCCTGATGATATTTACCCATTAGCATATTAAAAATGAAATTAATTTTACAATCGCTACTGCTAAAAACCGATTAGACAATAATTAGCAAAATTGTTTATGTCACCACAAAAATATTATAGTAATTTTATAAAAGCGAAGGTTTGGAAAGATGGATGGGTTTGGATGTTTGTTACTTTTTCACACAATAACAAACTAAACTGATTAAAATTAAACTTTTTACAGCCCCTACTATATCTGTAGCTTTTATCCCTATTGTTATTTATCTTTCATTTGCATATAATTATAGTTCGCAACTTAGATCTATCTATGTAAAGTATAAGTGTCAAACTTTTTTTAACCTTTGAACATTATTTAAAAGTAATTTTTTGACACTATAACGTTTTGTTTTTTATACCATAGTTTACTCATTCTGTATATAATTTTTATAATTGTTAGTGTAATTTTTCTTTTTTTTCACACACTTTATTATATTAATTAATAGTTTATAGTTCCCCACTCGGGGGAGTGATTATATTTAAAGTATTTTTACTTCCTGGGTCTGGTGAAAGATAAAGTGCGGCGTTGAGGTCCACCACTCATCACGGATTGTCTCGAATTCGGTGGACAGCCGAGTACGGAGTGTTTACCTTGCTATGCGGCATAAAAACGGGAAGCTAAAAAAACCCTTTTGGAAAAATATTATCTAGCTTTATCTGTTATTTTTTTAATTATGTGTTTGATCATAAAACGTAATAGCACTGACAATGAGTATCTCAGAAGCCGACTTAGTGTATTTTCATACTAAATATTTAATTATTTACATTTAAGTAGGTATATCAAATATGTATCTGCAGTATGATTATTTTTACTTAAATAAATCGAATTAAGATAATCTCAAGAAAATCATGTCAAGTGTCGTAATGGAAACGAGTTTATTTACATCATTACATTACACAATCATCAGTCGTACAGTAGTCAAATAAACAAACGGAACTTCCCATAGATAAATTATGTTGTTACCGAGAATATGAGTACATACTCAACTAGTGAGGAATAATGAAGGGAACTTAGGTGAGATAACAAGACTATTAACAGAATCAAGGACAAACAATGAGGTCATCGTGGCCCAGTGGGCATGTCTGACTCTAAAAACGACAAATGGGGGTTTCGACTCCGATGCGGGGATGTTTCCTTGCTTTAGTAAGACGAAGCGTGGTGTTGATTTCCCCCCGAATGGGGAACAACAAGAAACAACTATTTTCTCTCTGCCTATAAATTTTTAGATCATATTAAAATATATATTTGTTATATATATTTTAAAAGAAATTAGTAACTGATGAATTATTTTGGTACGTGTCAATTGAGTGGTTGATATTTTTATATAATAACCCTCCCAAAATTTAATTTTCCGTTTATTATTATTTACTATATTACAAAATAACATATTATTATTAACTTATGTATATTAATATGTAGTTTAAATTTCATAAAGTTATATTTAATAGTTATCAAGGAAATGTATAAAATGTTAAAGGATTTTAACCCCATAACTTACATTATGTATGGATTAGGGACACACAGTTAAGTTTATTTCTAATTTAGATCAAAAGCAAGCATTGGAGGCCGTTCGTGGCGCAATGGGACAACTTTTGATTGTAAACGCGATTGATTCCCACTCGGGAAAGTGATTATTTTTAAATTCACTTTCATATATATATTCATTTTTTACTTCCTCGCTCTTGTAAGACAAAGTACGGCATTGAGTTCCACTCTTTAACACGCAATATTTCAAATTGGAAGTACGGAGTGTGACACTAGGTACTTCATGTCTGCCTTGCTATGCGGGATGAAAGTGCGAAGCTAAAAAAAATGAAAAGCAATATGAATATGGTTTTTTTTACGCTTCACGCTTTTATCGTGCATATAGCAGGGTAGACAGAAAGTACCACCGAATTTGAGACATTGCATGTTGATTGGTGGAACTCAACGCTGCACTTTGACTTTACCAGAAAACATACGAGAATAAGCGGCTGATTTTCATGGTTTTACTAGGGTTAGGGTAAATGCTCGTCACAACAAAACAAGAATGTTTTACACGAAAATTAGTATATTAGGGATAAAATAAATTATAAACAATAAAAATAGTTTTTTTCTATTTTCATTAGAATTATATAATTGACAAAGGTCGATCTTGGCGCAGTGGGGCAGCGGCCGACTGTAAACACGATCGGTTGTAGATTCGATTCCCACTCGGGGGAATGATTTTATTTAGTATCCATTCCTTCGCTGTGGTAACACAAAGCTTAGCGTTGAATTCTGCCACTCAACATGCAATGTTTCGAATGCAACGGAAAGCGGAGTACTGATATGGTACGTGGGATAGAATTGATCATTGGAAGGAAAACTATTAAATGGATTAAAGATTTTAACAATTTTTTTCATTTAATTCTAAATTTTTTTTACAATGTAAAAGTCAAGTTACAAAACATATTTGCACTTGGAGAAGTTATCTTTTCATTATAATTTTAGAAAAAGCATATATTATAAAGTAAGTATCTTTCTTTTCATGGGAAATGAAAGGTACCTGCGCCGGTCGTGGCGCAGTGTGACAGCGTCTGACTGTAAACGCGACCGGCTGTGGGTTCGATTCCCACTCGGGGAGTGATTATATTTAAATTATTTTCACTTCCTCGCTCTGGTAATGACAAAGTGCGGCGTTGAGTTCCACCATTCAACACGCATTGTCTCGACTTCGATGGAAAGCGAAGTACGGAGTGTCTTGACACTAGGTACTTTCTGTCTACCCTGCCATGCGGGATAAAATAAAAAAATTATATTGTTTGAAAAATATATAGATCTATATATTTTGCAACAACATAAATGATATTACATAATAAACATAAAAAATAACTACAAGATAAGCGTCATGTAGCGGGCTATAGTAAAATATTGTCGTCCAAAAAGAGGACGGAAAACTATTATTTTTAAATCTCTTCAAATAATCGTACTAAACCGTGGTAAGGCCCGGGTCGGTATATCGGTTCCAGTACGAGATGCACTAGTCGGTGCAGTAGGTGTCGATATCATTCATCCCTTCGAAGTTTCCATTCAATCGTTCTTTGATATGAATACATACATGTGATTTTTTTTTCATTATATAGGATAAATACACTAGCGGATAAACTCATTCTTCTAATAATTCAATTTTCCCAAGGAGTCTGGTACAATTTAAATGTGTTCCGGCTGTTAGTCCTAAAAGTATTTTGTAAAGAATTTATTATTTTCTGCTGTTTGTATAGATTGTAGTTTAACAATTTGTACAAACTATATAGTAATACTGAATTATCATGGCAAACAAACGTGCCATGTTATTAAAATATTCTAAGCTATTAGGCTTGTTCTCTTTGTTTTTTTTTTATTTAGGTATTCATAGCATGCTAATTGCATCATCAAAATGCGAGTTACAGACATTGGTCACCATTCTGACAGAAGGGTGTGAAAGTAATGGTCTAAACCTGAATAGGAGTAAAACTAAGATTCTAGTATTTGAAAGAGATGAAGAAAGAACGGAATGTAAGATTAGGGTAGATAGAAAGATATTAGAACAAGTGAATGAGGTGGTATTTCTGGAAAGTATGTTTAGAAGAGATGGAAGATACGAAATAAATGTGTGAAGGCGTATTGCTGCCGGTAACAGGGTTAACGGTGGTCTTGCAAAACGTTAGCGTACCTACGCGTCTTGCCATTTATAATGAAGTACCGATACCGACGTTGTAATAAGGCAGCGAAACGTGAGTGTGTCAAAAGAACAATGAAAGAAAGAAAAATTTAGTAGTGATGCGATCTCTCCGTTGGATATAGAGAAGGCAGTTTAGCTGACCGTATATGCAGCGAGGAGATACGCAGAATGGCAAGTGTAAGCGTGAATGTCGTAGTAAGAATGAAGAGCGTGCTCAGGTGTTTTGGGCACGTTGAAAGAATGAGCGATGAAAGAATGGTAAGAAAGATTTATGAAGCAAAGGTGAGTGGTATGAGAAGTCGGGAAGACATCCGTTGACCTTTCAAAAGTAACAGTATCGAAGATACTAGAATAGAAAAGCATGAGGACCTACCAAAGGGTATATATGAAAAGGATAATGACTGTGGACGAGGCGAAAGAGGTATGCAGGGACCATAGCATTTGGCGCTCCGTTGTTTCTGATTACTCTGCCAGGGATAAAGCGTGAAACTAAAAAAAATATTTTTAGATTTATTATACACAGTCTATTTTTGTCTTTTATATTTTTTTTATCTATACTAGTGGAGAATAAAGTGTATTTAACAAAAGAATACACAAGAATGTTAGAATACATAAGTGTAATAAATTGAAATAATACTAAGAATAACATCAGAGTTACAAGAGTATAGGTAACATCGAATATAACCTACTATACGAATGTCAATGAGTAAAAGAGCCCCGTTTGGCTTTAATTACCGACTTATATAGGCATCACACAATAAGGACAAATTATAATTAAAAGGAGGGTAGGTATTGTGTAATGATATTAATATCCAAATGACTTCCTTTAAAATATAACTAATATTTAAAACTAATATCCAATGTTACCTATTTATAAATATATTACGGTAACATTATTCTTTACCCCTGGTATATTATGTATATCAGGTATACATATATACGCCTAGTATATACAGGGGATAGACTGCTAGCTAAAAATAAAATAATCAGAAGTATATCGTGCACTCATAGAACGCAACTTAGTCAGATAACAAAACAAACAGTTAATACAATCAAGGTTCTATCGTTTAGCTTTACCTAATCATTGTGTATACTAATTAATTACTCCATCGTGGCATAGTGACGTATTGGTGGACTCTACATGCAATGCTTGTGGTTGTGGGTTCTGTTTCCACTCGGTTTGTTTTCTCGGTTTAGTTACGCAAAGTGTTGTAAGGAAAATAGTTTCCAAACATTATTACCTAGTGTTTTGAAACTATTTTCCTTACAAGTGTGGTAAATGCGTGGATTCGAGTATTTTGTTTTCAATGCTGATGTGGGTACTTATGTTTTGAAAAGATGAAGAATGAACGAAATGTATAGGACAGATAGAAAGATATTAGACCGCGAGAATGAGGTGGGTACCTGGGGAGTATGATTAGTTCAGATGGAAGATACGATATGGATGCGGAAAGGCGTATTATTACTGGTCACAGAATTAACATAGGTATGTCAAAAGAAGAATAAAAAAAAGAAGAATGGTGTAGAGATGCGATCTCTGCAGCAATCATCTTTTTTGATGTAAGAAAGTAATATAAAGCAAAGTTTAGCACTACGAAAGGTAGGAGGAACACACCTTGGTTGAATTTGCTTTGAAAACAATATGAATAATAGTGGAGGTCGCGTAAACCGCGCCCCAGTACCCGTTTGGCGCTTCGTACTCCTTATCTTGGGGATAAAGCTTGAAGCTAACAAAGTAATTGCGTCAATGCTTGACGTAATTAATTATGTAAGTAGAGAATAGTGTCTTAACACTAGGTTTTCTTTCCCTACTTCGTTATATACGAGATGCGTAGGAATAACATAAATTAATTAACATTTTATAAGCACTGATTCACCGTCGGCTATGGGTACACAATGTGGCGTATTATTGTTCGTTAAAGGCTATGGGATATCCTCTTTACGGCATTGTTTTGGCTCTGTTTCCTGTAGATTGTATGTTGAAATTATTGTACTGTGAAGTAATATTTAATTATGTTGATGGACGAATTTTAGCTATTTTTTTAATTTGTGCCTTTATTTGTTAGGGTTGTCGATTTGTTTCTAGTGGGTATAAATAATTCACTTTTATCTATTAATCATTAGTAGAAAAATATTGCAATGCCTCGTTGCCCTATTTTTGGAAAGTAGTTACCAGGAAGCTTCACATAATGAAAAAAAATATTTTTAACTGTGTAAATTAATTTAGGACGTCGTTACACAGTGATACAGCATCTGACTGTAAACGCAATTGGTTGATGGTTTGATTCTCACTCGGGGAAATGATTATATTTAAAATGTATTTCATTCCTCCGTGAAGACGGACGTCGCCAAAACAAAGCGTGGTGTTGAGATCGCCACTCAACACACAATGTCTAGAATTCGGCCGGCAGTCAACTTAGTGTCTTGACACTAGGTTGGTTGTAGGTGTATAACAAGCAACCTTGATTTTCTTTACTTTTAAAAATAAAATTTAGTTTTTTTTAAATAGTTTATATGAGCCTCACTGTTTTACCGTCAGCTGATAACCCTCACGTTTGCCATGAAATGCGCAGCATTTTTATCAAGTTGCATGTGTGTTTTTATAATTTTTACTGTTAAACGCGTGAAGCCACAGTGGCGATGTAATTATCGCTGCTTGCCTGAACCCAGACATAAATTGAAGAGTTATTTGCGAAATACATAATTATAATTGGACTCTTAATTCATAATAGGAATACTTGTCCGTCGTTATAATGAAAGCAAGATAAGATAATGTTCTATATAATAGATATAGAACTTGAGGCCGGTCGTGGCGCAATAGTGCGTCTGACTAAACACGATCGATTGTGGATTCGATTCCCACTCGAGGGAATGATATTATTTAAAGATTTTGATTTCCTCGCACTGGTAGGACAAAGCGCCGTGTTGAGTTCCCCCACTCAACACGCACTGTGTCTTGACACCAGGTATTTCTTATCTACCCTGTTATGCGGAGTAAAAGCTTGAGGCCAAATAAATAATAAAATAGTGTAACGTCAGAACGCTTTCTAATAATCATTATTATTTGAAAATGTTTAAAAAATTATTTAAATAAATATATCTATTTATATAATAATACGTGAAAGAAATACTTCGATCCTTTTTACGAAAAGGGCGGACGGATATATATGAAATTTGGATCACAAAAAAGTTATTGACTTTTTTGTATGATAATGTATACCTATTAAATTATTAAAATATATTTATTTTATACACATCTACACACACTAGTATAAATCTATCACACACTGGTATAAGCAATTTCTATAATTTACTACATAGTACAAACTCGATATAATGCGAATAGATAGCTAGTAATGACATTAATAAATTAAAATATATCCATGACATAATTTTTTTTTACTTATATGTATATACGTCACTGTGGCGTTGATGTGCTAGATTGAATACTGATTGATACTAGGGTATGTGTTCAAGTAATACACGAAATGAGAATACATATATATATATATATATATATATATATATATATGATTTAAGCATTTTTCTGTTTTTATAAATATTATTTAAGGAAACAACTAAAAATTATCAAAAAAACATTAATCATAATGGGGTATATTTAATGTAAGCTGGATATCCAAAGAGAAACAAGTATCGAGACAGTCTGTTCGTCGTAACTGAACGCGCTTTGTCTTACTGAAGACTAGAAATGAAAATGATTTAAATTAAATTTAAATAATATATTTCGGAATCAAACCCACAACTAATCGCGTTAACAATCAGACCCTGTCCCACTGTGACAATTAACTATCTCATCTATTGAACTAAGAACCTTAAATAAATAAAAATAAAGTATTTTTTTTCTTTTATTTTCGCATAAAATGTACTTACAATATTTATTTTTTTTCAGTTTTAGGTATAAAACGATTAAAGCAGATTGAGACGATGTTCGTGTCGCGAAGACTCCAAGGTCCAAGGACTCAGGGTCTGAGCGTGGAAACGCTCATAGATATGCTGCTGGTGTTGTACGACGAGTGCTGTAACAGCAGCCTGCGGAGAGAGAAGGCCATTGCCGACTTTATACAATATGGTGAGTATTGTAATTTTTGTATTAATACGGAGGTTTTAGGTTTATGTATTTTTTTTATTAAAATAAATATAAATTGTTAGACTAGCTAGAGTTTTTGACAAGGAGAACAAACGATTATTAATTATTTTTTAAATGCAAATATTGATTTATTATCTACGTTTTTATGTACTAGCAATTATTGCATATTTTTAGTTTATTTAACATGATCAAAACAAGGTATTTTCCCCTGCATTTAATAAAAACATATTTCTGATTGACGACACATGAAGTGTAATTATAAAACAAGTCTTATAAAAATTATAATCTTAATCTTCTATTGCAAATAAATAGACTGTAAACGAAAGTGTAACGCGAACTTGAGATATACGAGATGGTTTATATTTGTAACGTTCATTCATATATTTTCAGTCAGGGGAACGTGTCGAATAGACTGATGATGAAGTATTATTTTTGATTAAAGGGGTATAACGCTACACTAAAAATGACGACCTCTGACCCCGACTATTTTTTTTTTTTAGCTTTACGCTTTTATCCCGCGTAGCAGGGTAGGCAGAAAGTACCTAGTGTCCAAGACACTCCGTACTTCGCTTTCCACCGAATTCGAGACATTGCGTGTTGAGTGGTGGAACTCATCGCCGCACTTTGTCTTACCAGAGCGAAGAAGTGAAAATAATTTAAATATAATCACTCCCCCGAGTGGGGATCGAACCCACAACCGATCGCGTTACAGTCAGACGCTGTCCCACTGCGCCACGTCAGGCTTCCTGGGGGAGGGGGTGTCTATTTATTAAGAGTTTATAATGCCATAGAAAAGATTTAAAAAACCTTTGTTACTTACTTTTTTATTAGCATCACATATACCAAATACATCTGTCACATGGACATCTGTCTATCATATTAGTTAATGTGACAAAAAAAATGAAATTTTGACCAAATTCTTGCCGTGCTAGTTAATTGAAAATTTGCTCATGTGTTCAAATCTAATAACAATATTGTATTTTCTGAATACAATTTTATATATTCTATATATTGAAGCTGTAAGTGAAACGTGAATAATAGATATATGATAGTATATTAGAGGGATACAATCTACGCTAATATTGTTGACCTCTGACCCCGAATCTCTGTTAGAGCTGGCCGACTTGGATTAATGCCATAGAATCATGTTGATATGTGATGCTTTGGGCCCCGTTTTATAAAAAATGATGCAGACGCAAGTGTATGTAATTTAGCTTCATTAAAAATTTATATTATATAGAATTTTAGAAATCTTATATTTTATCATAATGCACAAGGCATTAAGCATTTTAAGTAAATAATTAATTAAATTGATATTTTTTTGTAAAGATTTTATATAATATAACACGTACTTTGATATCCTGGTCGTTTTCCTTTGTTAAGATTCTACTTTAATATATTTTGCGAATGATTTTATTTCTTACTTATATTTATTACTTGACGCCTTGTATTTTATTCTATTATATTTTTTTATAAAAAAGTAATCATTTTGTGAACTCGAACTCGATTTCGAAATGTTTTCTTATTTTAAGTTTGGAAAACTTTAAATATGGTAAAGTATTCAATAGATAGCATTTTCTTTTGCCAAACGGTTATTTAGGAATAATCTTTGGGTAGCAATTTGTAAATATCTCTCTGCAGAGATGAAGCGAAGCAGCCGAATGTAGAACGCACGATTTAAAAATACAGCGGGTTCGAATTCCGTTACGTTCAATTTTTATACGTCTTTTAGAAATATTTTTTTTACTCATAACGTTCTTTAATATATTTGTTATATGTAGCCTGTAAGAAAAACGTGTAATAAACAGATGGTACTATATTACTTTCTCTTAATATATATATATGGGGGATATAACGTTGAACGTCGACCTCTGATCCCCCTTTTCTGTTAAACTTGACTGGCATGGATTAATGATATAGGATAGATTTAATCTTCAATACTTTTTGCTTTAGTTCTTAATATATTTTTCAATTTAACGTATTAATTCATGGTGAAAACGTGCAAATACTCATAAATGAAATACTGCTTTGTTTATATTAATAATTGAAAATTATATTAATAATTAAAAATCCGTTATTAATAAAAAAAATATCGTGAATTAAATACATTATATATTATTTGGGTTTAAATAACTGTTCTTTTCATAAGGTAGCAAATACTTTGTGCTTTTAGTATATAAAATATTTACGGGTATTACGTATTGGGCTGTAGATAAAATATTTACGGGTATTACGTATTGAGCTGGGACCTCTTTGATTCAATCTCTTTGATATTTAATTGTGATTGTGTATATTTTTGCCAAAAACATATAAAGATATCGATATCGATCGATCGGTAATTTAGTTTTATGTGACCCGCATACAACGTTGCGCCAGCTGCGTGTTGATTTGCTTAAGCCGCGGGCTAAGCTGGTTCACAAACACATTGCGGCAATAGATGAATTCATAGCAGACGATGACGGTTCCCACTACGAATGTTGTTACTTTTTAATTCCAGCATCACACTTTTTCTCTAAATCCATTCGATCAGATAGAATCAGGTGACATAACACTCCTTTCACTGCTATTCGCGCAAAATCGGGACATTCGTTTTACCAGAGCGGAGAAATAAAAATGAAATTTTCAGTCAGATGCTATCCCACTGCGCCACGATAGCCTCTATGATTATTTTTTAACTTCAAGCATTTACTGATTTTTTTTGGTATACTATATATTTGGTATAGGAGAGTACTTAGTGCTAAGACACTTCTTTCTTCATTTATATTTATATTGAATTTTAGCTTTATGGAACACGCAGTGGCCTTAAATAATTTTTACGACACGCTTTGCTTGCCAAATGCATATTCAAGTGCTTGGAATTTTGCATTTAGGTACATAAATGTACGTTTTATATGGGGCTCTTATTATGACTCTTTAAACGATAGTTTCTTAATGGTTTCTGATTTAGGCTATTTTCTTTTATTTTTATCCTACATAGCAGAAAGGTAGACCCAGTGTCAAGACACTTCACTTTCCACCGAATTAGAGACATTACGTATTGAGTGGTGGAACTAAACGCCGCACTTAGTCACAACCGGCGTTTAGAGTCGGACGCTGTCTACTGCGCCACGACCGGCCTCTTTATTTTTATGTCTTGATACTGGTCGAATTACTATGAAATTAATTTAGCAATAGACGAATCTCAGTCTTAATTGTTTACTTGCGCAACTGTTCAATAGAGCATTTGTTTTAACTAAGACTTATTATTTGTAAAATCATTTTTACATAAATTACTGTTTTCCCTTGTTTTAATTCATCATGGGTTAAAAACGTATTTTTTTATAAATATTAATATTAAAAAATAATTTATTCTAAACAAATTTTAATTAAAATTACAGTGAAGCCGGTAGCAATAGCGCTGAAACGTCTCAGGCTATCGCGAGACGATTTCGAACTCGTCAAAGTGATCGGCCGAGGCGCCTTCGGGGAGGTTTGCGTGGTGCGAGCGTCGTTTATGCAGGTAGCTATGTTATTTTAAATATATTTTTATGAATATTAATATATGATATATGTAAGTAATCTATATATCTATACAAATAAATAAAATTGGAGTGTCTGTTTGTAATAGTCAAAAAACCGCGATTTACTAGATGTATACTTGTTATATATATCAAAAGAACATTTTTTACTTCGTTTTTCTGGTTAATCTAAGAACGGCTGGATCGATTTTGACAGAACTTTAACTAGTAAATAGTCAATTTAATAAGAATTCACTGAAGTTATTATTATTATACAATTAAAGAACAAAAATCTAGAGATGTTCAATTTCACCCGGACGAAGTCTCGAACACTGCTAGTGTCATAATATAATATATTTTTTATAAGTATATTCTTTTTTGATAAACTCTACATCTTAGATTATGCGGTAGCATGACTTTAAGTATATTATATATAGTAAATGATTCTATTAATGAGTAAGTTGACGAACTACAGACGGTACTACAGTCGCTGTAGTTGGTAAAAAGCATTCACGCAGGTTTTCGCATGAGGTATCGAATGAATATACGTTATACATTAAAACGTAATATTTACAATTATTTTATTGAAATATATATTACGTCTTCTTAAATTATTGGTGATAATAAATGATTAAAATAACATTTTTTTTTATTTTTTGCAGCAGGGTACCGAAAATGTGAACACAACAGCAGGAACCATATCGGCTACCACCGGCGATCGTGTTTATGCAATGAAGATACTGAACAAATGGGAGATGTTAAAGGTAGGATACAGATTATTTATATGAAAATTAAATTATGAAATTGGATTGTAGTCTGTGTTTGAATAATATGTGTAACGAATTTGATTAAAAGGATACATCCATAGAATTATTTAACTAAACTTTATTATTAATAAAAATAATAATTAAGTATCTTTATTTCACTATCAAATATTTATGTACATAATAATATTGTACATAATATTACATATCAGGTTCTTGGTTGTGAAGTCCGATTTAGGTAAAGGCCTCCTCTATATTTTTCCATTTATTATATTAGTATTGTTTCATGTCGTCGTCCAATTTTTTTCTGTAATTTCTATAATATCATCAGTCCACCGTCTACCGTATACCGTCATACCTAAAACGTTTATATCTAAAATTATTTTCTAATATACTTGGTTGTTCTGCTAACAACTTTAGATACCTGCATGAAAATTATTATTATATCGATAATCGGTTCGGACACATAGACAAATCAAGCAAATTACGTTGTAAAACGTGTGTGACGGAAAATAGTATTGCAAGATGATACATTGATAAATTGTTAAATATACAAATATGCTATCTATTTTTTGTTACAAATAGACACTCCGTTGACAGGTTTCCGTCTCATAACGACACGTTGCATGTTTAGAAGCGAAAATCAATGCCACATTTTGTCTCTAAGTGGGAATCAAACTCCAATCGAGCACTGTACCCAGATGGCCTCCAGGATATTTTTATTTTATTTGGCCTCCAGGATATTTTTATTTATTATATTTCTATTTCTTTACACATTTCACAGAGAGCAGATACAGCGTGCTTTCAAGAGGAACGCGACGTGTTAGTGTTCGGGGATCGGCGTTGGATAACCAATTTGCATTATGCGTTTCAGGATGAACACAATTTGGTATGGATATTTTATATATATTTATTTATTATTATAATAAGAATATATATATATATATATATATATATATATATATATATATATATATATATATATATATATATATATATATATATATATATATATATATATATATATATATATATATATATATATATATATATATATATATAATATATATATATATATATATATATATATATATATATATATATATATATATATAATTGTAATTTTTAATGTAATTTTGTTTAATGATGTTGCTAGATAATATAACTAGTTTGTCCCATGTAACTTTTAACATTTATAAAATTATGATATAATTTTATTTAGATAATTTCATACTTTTTTAAGATATAAGATACACTTTTTATGTATGGCTAACATTGTATATAAAAAAGTTTATTTAGTATTTTCTTGCTTTTTCTCACAGAGTAGAGTAGTCAGGGAGAAACAAATTCCAAGATACTCTCGTTCTACATTAAATATAATTTTATATTAAATTATTAATTTGTAATAAGTCTATCTATTTATTTCTGTTCCAGTACCTGGTAATGGACTACTACTGTGGCGGTGACCTCCTCACCCTCCTGTCCAAGTTCGAAGATCGTCTTCCGGAAGACATGGCTCGATTTTATATAGCTGAGATGGTGCTGGCCGTCCACAGTGTACACGAGCTGCGTTATGTTCACAGGTAACGGTCGTTGCTAAGCTTACCTATTAAATATTTTTATTTATGTTATGTCAACTTTCTCTATATATATAAAATTATATATATATATATATATATATATATATATATATATATATATATATATAATTATTCATTGAATTTCATTTATATATATTAATACATTATCTATTTTTGTTTGTTTGCAGAGACATAAAGCCCGACAACGTACTTCTGGACGCGAGCGGTCACATACGTCTTGCTGATTTTGGTTCCTGTTTAAGATTAGGTGACGACGGAAAAGTATGTATATTATTTATTATGTTATTATTTAATATATTCCAATTAATCAGACATTGAATATAGTGCGGCGGAAATCAACGCCGCAAATTGTTTCTACGGGAACGGGGACAAAATACTTAAATATATTCATATTACTAAATAGGGATTACTTGTCTGTCTGCTTTTAATACTATTAATTAATGACTTTTTTAATTAAATTTCATAATATTATAACGTTATTATTGAGGTTGTATATTTTAATAGTTAAAAAAGTACCAATAGTCTATAAGTCAAACATCAAGGAAGATTCCAAAATAATCGAATCATAGGGATTTCGACAAAAATAGATTGAGAATTCATTGTTATAAATTTTAATTAAAAGAGGTAAAATAAATAAAATTGTTTCTAAGAAAAAATGGTTTGCTTGAATAGTAGTGATTTCTTCAAGTTCTTAATTTCGCTAACTTATTATTCTATGCACTATAGAGGTAATAATTTTTGACTTATCGATTTATAAAGATTTTTTATAGTATAAAACGTTGCTATGTTCGAGGTGCAGAGGTCCAATTTGATATTTCGAGTTACAGAGGGAAAATATGTTGCAAGTAGCTGGCAGAGACTCGCTGACTATTTCGACTAGTAGATGGTTTAAATTTCAAAGGGAAAAAACTAAACACATCTTCCACTTATCGAGGTTGTACTTGATATAGTATATAATAATTAAAATATTCTTTTTTTATTTCAGGTACAAAGTAATGTAGCTGTAGGCACACCAGATTATATATCGCCTGAAATTTTACGGGTAATTATGTTAATTATTTGTTTATATATATAATATATGCACATCTAGATATATATATTTCTGATTATTATTGTTTTTACTTTGTTTATAAGTTTATTATGTTTTTTGTATTTTGCTTTATTTTAATTTTAGGCGATGGAAGACGGTCAAGGACGTTATGGTCCGGAATGCGATTGGTGGTCATTGGGTAAGTTATATAATAGAAAATAATAGTAATAAAAAAACAGCTACACTCTTTACCTCGCATAGCAGGGTAGTCAGAGACAAGTGACTAGTGTCAAGACACTCTGTAAATGTTTACCGCCCTTTGTTTTATCAGAGCGGAGAAATGAAATAAAGTTTTAAATATGATCATTCTACCTAGTGGGAATCAAACCCAAAACCAATCGCGCTTACAGTCACAGTACAGGCGATGTCTCTCTGCCCCACAAATAGCCCATTAACAAAAATTGAGAAATAACAAGTTATGGACATAATTTTACTGTAAATGTAATTATAAATTTCTATAGTGTTCTGTTGTATTAAGTATTGTCTACTTATCAAGAAACTTGTAGATAGTGACTCATATAGAAAATGTTATAGTTTTTCACATTAGTACAATAATCATGGTTTTTTTTAAATTATTCATGAATCAATAGTTTCAAGCCATTTATAAATACATACATTATGTTACTTTTCTAAGTCCCAAATTAACTATTTTTTGTTCTAATTTGATAAGTATTTAACTTAATTTTTTATTTCAACCATTTTAAGTTTATTAATTGTCAATAGTAAAAAAGCTATTGTATAATTCACATGTTTTGTTTGCGCGACAAAATACATTTATCTGCTTAGTTTATTCTCCTTATAAATAAAACATTTCTCATGTCTATTGTGATTTAAAAAAATATATGTATATATGTGCAAGTCTAAGAAAATGAAGCCAATAAAAATATAATATTAAAATTTTCCAGGTGTGTGTATGTACGAGATGTTGTTCGGCGAGACTCCGTTCTACGCGGAGAGTCTGGTGGAGACTTACGGGAAGATCATGAATCACGCGCGGTGCTTTCATTGTCCACCGCCCGACGAGCATGCGGCACAAGTGAGGGGTTTCATTGTTGATTACCTATATATTTGAAAGGGGTACAAAATCTCTGTACCCCTTTTTACGAAAATAACGTCAACAAGTTATAGTTTATGTAGAGAAAGAGTGCAAAATGCTAATATTTTTAAAAAAATAATACCTAAAAATATATTAAATTAATAAAATAAATGTAACACAAACTTTGAGGCTGGTCGTGGCGCAGTGGGACAGCGTCTGACTGTAACGCGATCGGTTGTGGGTTCGATCCCCACTCGAGGGAGTGATTATATTTAAATGAGTTCCACCACTCAACACGCAATGTCTCGAATTCGGTGGAAAGCGAAATACGGAGTGTCTTGACACTAGGTACTTTCTGTCTACCCTGCTATGCGGGATAAAAGCGTGAAGCTAAAAAAAAACAACACACACTTTCATGTGTTTGTTATGCACGTTTATATAAAGTGACTTACACGTTGCTAAGGCAACGCGGTGTCAACACGTCAATTTGACATTTAGTTTATATTTATATTAAACGTGAAGCTAAAATGTTGTACCTCTTTCTCAGGTATCAGAAGAAGCTATAGATTTAATAAGGAGTTTGATCTGTTCATCGGACACTCGGTTAGGGAGGAATGGCTTACAAGATTTCAAGGTAACTCATAAACTGATATTTATTTATTATAATTATTAAAATAATTATTTTACACACATGTATATATTAATTTATTTAAAAAAAACTCTCATTTTAACAAAGGGCGGTGTTAAGTTCCGCCGCTCAACACGTAATGTCTCGAATTCGGTGGCAAGCGGACTTCCTTTCGTACTATTTTGACACTAGTGCTTTCTATCTATCCAGCTATGCAGAATAAAGATAAAAAACTCGTATATTATACAATACGAGAAGTTAAAAAACTCGTATATTATACAATATTGGGAAAATATCTTTTAGTTCTGTTATAAAGGTGAAGCTAGGAAATTTTGACAGGGTGTTGTTTATCAGTCACTCGATGGACACCAAAAAAGTTTTATATATACATATAAGAACGCTCTTGTTTGTGGGTTCGATTACCACGCGGGGTAGTGATTATATGTAAAATTTATTGCTATGCGGGATAAAGTGTGAAACTGTTTTTTTATATATTGATTAATGAAAATTCCAGAGCCATCCATGGTTTGCGGGCTTAGACTGGGACAGTGTAAGGGAGATGCAAGCGCCCTTCGTACCAGACGTGTCCAGTCCCACCGATACGTCTAATTTTGATGTCGACGATACTGATATAAGGTATAGTTTTTTTTTTGTAATTATATTTTAATGTCTTAGTAGTGTTGTAAATAATTGTTAGTTAGTTAGTTAAAAACTTTATTGTACATTGATAAAATAGTACATATGTTTAAAAAAAAAAGAACAATAAAATGCACAAAGGCGGCCGGCCTTATCACTGAGAGTGATCTCTTCCAGGCAACCAATTGTTTTATAGTTTTCAATTTTTTTTGTGCTAGTATACATTTAAGATCAAAATGTCATTATATTAAATTAGAGACAAGTGATTATTTGATTTGATAGTGCACCTGGTATTGGAAATGAACATATTTTAATACCTCGCTCCCTAGTGTGGTGGATATGAAACTCAATTTGGTATGTATTTATATGCGATAAATCTGTCAACGACACGTCAGGTTGTCGGAGGCGGTGCCGCCGCCGCGCGCCTCGGCCGCGTTCTCGGGCCTGCACCTGCCCTTCGTGGGGTTCACGTTCACGGGCGGCTCGCGGCTCTGCGACCTCGGCGCGCCCACCCCGCTCAGTCCCGCCAAGAATGCCACCAAACAGGTCAGTTGTGGGGTTCGCGTGAGCATTTTAATTCTCGATGCTTAGTTATGACTCGCTTGGTTGTAGGGAGTTAAACTATACCCGGGGTACAGTTTGAAGTTTAGGTAAGATTTTGGGGTTCGCATGACTTTTTATAAGGTTCACATGAATTTGGTAGCGTGATTTAATGTACAAAGAAAATCCCTCCCTCTTTTTCTATTTTTATGTGTTAAAAAAATTACATTTTCTTTACTAAAATATTATAAGTTTAAAGAGCTAGACAAAAATAATTACAAAATTAATTAAAAAATCTATTATATTTAATAACATTCATTGAAATAACAATGTGCCTTTATATTATTGATTTACTGTATTTTCTAGCTACAAGCGCCAACAAACGCGAGCGACCGTACCGCACTGAAAGCGTTAGAACGAGAGAATGCTTTACTTGCTCAGACCATTGCGGAACTGAGAGCTGGCAGTGGTACTGACGTTATTACAGGTTCGTTTTATTAAGTTTTTTTTATATGTTAATTAATATTATTAGGCTTGGAAACGTATGAACTGAGACTTGCTTTATGTATTCTTTTGAGAAGCATAAAAAAACAATTCATAATATTATACGAAACTGTACTGGGAATTAAATTCGTAATAATTTTAATTTGTAGCATCTGTATTTATTATGATTGTTATTATTATAAAAATATGTTACATGTTTATTAGTATAAAATATTATGGGCATTCATTTTTAAGTATTTCTTCTTTGTTCAGTATCTTTAAACATTAATATTGAACAATTTTCAGGGGATAAGTAAAAATTGTTAGTTAGATTACATGTGCAACTAGGTAAATTTGAAATTTTAATTACATGTATTAAAATTAAATATCATATATACAATTATATATTATATATTGCCTTGATATTAGGTTCTTTCTGTCTACCCTGCTATGCGGGATAAAAGCGTGAAGCTAAAAAAATTTTTATAAAAAACAAACAAAATAAAGGTAAATTTGTAAAATAGGAATAAAAACGATAATGTAATCAGTAATGCTAATACTTCTATGTTTTGAATAATTTATATATTAGATTTTTATTATAGTTTGATAATTTACGTATATTATTGTGAGTAATTATTCAATAATTATAATAAATTTATTTTACAGAAGAAATGACACAGTTAAAAGAAGAAATAACAACTCTCACACAAAGGAACAGCGAGTTAGAGGCGCAAGTGCGACGTATCGATCAGCTGGCTGCTTCTGTTGGGTCACAGGTACATATCAATATTATTTATAATTTTAATTAAATATATTAATAATTTTTAATATTTTTAACATATTTACCTATGTTTTGTAAGTAAAAGTTGCTATACGAGTTTATTTTCAAAATATACATATGTTATACTCTAATTCCTGTAACCACGGACTACTGTACTGTTTGTTACTGTTCGAAGCGTCGGATTTACAAAATTGTATTTTCGAATACCAAAATATAAGCGACTAATCCGTTTAAAATAATTTCATTTGAAATGTGTAAAAATTGTGAAAATTATACATTCAAATAAATTAATCTTTTAAATAAAAGTTAAAATTTATATTGAGAAGAAGTACAGAAACCAATACATTTTATAAATTTATATAATTACTACTACTGTTTCACATACATTTTTGTATAAAGTGACACACAGTGCGTAGTATACAAGTTACTATGGCAACGTCATTTTTAAGCGTCAACGCCAAGAAAGACATAATTTTAAATGTTAGATACATATGTTTTATTTTTTTTTAAACAGGAAATATCATCATCACCGCAAGAATTAACGACACGTGTCAAAGAGCTGGAAGTGTTAATAAATGCATTGAATCTGGAAAAGGAGGAACTAGTCAAAGATAAAACGGATTCTATAGAAAAGTTAAGATTACAGGTAAATTAATGTTTTGTGAGTTTATCTGTTTGTTTGCTTTCTATGTGATACTTCATGGTGTAATATTTACTATTGATATGTGTAAAATTTCTTTGTTATTAATAAAAACAATTAGAAAAAGTAATTGACATTTAAAAATAATTGAGTGTACTATCTGTTTTTTTATTACTCTGTATTTTTTTTGAACAATGGGTTGATAAATCTATAATTATCTTTATATGTTTAGTACTAAAAATACCACCAGTACACATTTTGAAAGTTATCTACAAAAAAATATATTATAATTTAAGAAATAGTTATTTGATCTCTTTGATATTTAGTGTTAATCAATTGCATAAAAAATCAATATTATATCAATATTTAAATGCTACTCTCTCTCTCTCTGCTTGAGAATTTTGACCTACGACAATCTATAAGAGATTTTTAGAGGTTTGAGTAATTTTAATTTAATTATATGTATACTAAATAAATAATTAACATGTTCACTCTAACACAATCTGTACACGCTGTGTCTGTGTGTTGTGTTTAAACTGTATGTACGAATAACGCACACTGTGCTAATGTTTCAAATAGGATAAAGAGCTAAAAGACGCAGTGTCACAAAGAAAACTCGCTATGACAGAGTATAACGAGGTGACCGACAAACTGGCCGAGTTAAGGCAGCAGAAGCAGAAACTGTCCCGACAGGTGGGGTTTAGTTGTTTTAAATTAGATATTTGAATATTTTGGTTTAGTTTATAGTTACAATGGTTTAAAGAAATTCATTGATTTTTTTTTTAATTCGTATATGTACTTTTTTTATTATTTATTATTTTAAATGATATATCTAATAAATGAACTGCTTTATTCTTTGGTTTGTTACTGGTACTGTTAGTAAAAATCCTTAAGTCTAAGGAATTATTACTAATATATAAGGAAAGATAAGCTAATATAAAAAAATAGATTTATTAGATTATTTTAGTAAAATTATTGAAAAATTATTAATATTAGACATAAAATTTTAGTATTTATTATACTTAAAACATTTCTATTACCATGTATGTACATATATGATATCAAATATACATGCATAGGTTTGTTTGTACGTATGTACATAATAAGTTACATTATACTCAGATAAAATTTTTAAAGTTAAAATTTGTATGGAAACATTCAACTTTTAACTTTCAATAGTAAAATAACTCTAATTTTACTATAAAATTTAAAAAAAATGACTGACATATTTATAATCAGGTGCGTGATAAAGAAGAGGAGCTAGAAGTGGCCATGGCCAAGATAGACGCGCTCCGGCAGGACATACGGCGCGCGGACAAGGCGCGGCGCGACCTGGAGGCGAGGCTCGACACCGCGCTCAACGAGGCCGCCAAGGTACCACCACCACCACTCATCCGTACCACTGCACTGTACAATCACCACATCATATCACTATGAGTAACCATTTTTTACTACCACTAAATACCGGTACCGTAGTAGATATGATGATATATGTATCACTATGTACCAGTGGTGTAGTGTCCACATCATAATAAACTTTTTATCGGCCTGTCTTTGTAAGTTTTAATAAATAAATTATATTTATATTTAATACAATTAATTAAGATAAATAATGAATTTAAATCATATGTGATAATTCTAAAAGAACTTATTCGTTTAGAATATCATTATATGTATTGATTATATTATGATATTATGGTAAGTCAGTCTATAATAATAATATAAAGCAGAAGAGTTTGTTTGTTTGTTTGCACGCGCTAATGCTCAGGATTTGCCGATTAGAATTGAAAAATTCTTTCTGTGTTGAATAGAATAATCCATTTATTGTGGAAGGCTGTAATAGGTTCTATAACATCAGTCGGCTCGATATGACTAATGAGAGTGGAGCAGTAATAATAACGGTGTGAAGACGGGAATATTTAAATATGTATAAAGCTGGCCCGTCGCGCGCCGAGTAGACGAGGAACGTCACGCAGCAAGTATGTCCAATGTATACCAAAATGTTGCTCAGCGCACGCCTAGCTGTCACGGTCGACTCACTGTAACTAAAAGATCTAAGCAATATATTATCTGCGAAGGTGTTTCTATAAACCAAATATAATATAAATAAACTATTTATCAGGGGCGCTTACTTTTGAACTAAATTTCCTCTGGTAGTATTATATTTCAACCAATATGCGAGGAATTATTTTCGTTTTAAAATAATAACGTCAAATACCACGCGCTTTAAATGTAATTAAAGTGAATACTTTCTTACAATGCACATTTTAGAATATTTATCAAACTTTTAAGTATTTAATATAAAATAATTATGTCTTTTATACCGATTAATTTGGCTGAATGTTTTAAAAATTATAACGATATGATTGACTTGAGCGCCATAAAGTGCTAATAGATGAGGACTCAATACAGGGGACAAAATTTTCTGTGATAATATAATGATAACTGCCAAGTACAAAAATAGTTTTATCAATATTACTATGCGGGCAAAATCTAGTAATAAGTATAATTATTCAATAAATAAATTTAAATTACACATTTAGTATACTAATGACAATAATTACACATAGTACATTCCGTACTCCACTTTTTGCCGATTTTGAGACATTGCGTGTCGAATGGTGGAACTCAACGCCACGCTTTGTCTTAACAAAGCAAGGAAATGAAAAATAAATCCCCCGGCTGGGATTAGAACCCGCGACGGATATATTAATCACCCACTTAACCCCCCAGGAGCGCAAGCTACGCGAGGAGAGTCTCAAGCTGCAGCGCGTGGAGGCCATCGAGGCGGCGGGCGGGGGCGCGGGGGGCGCGGGCGGCTCCGCGGCCGACGTCGCTAAGTTACAGGCCGATATTGAGGCTTTGGAGGTACGTCGGACAGAAGTTTCAAGTTCTTTTCAATTGGATATTTTTAACTATTTTTTTTGTTTAATCTGGCATCTACAAATATATGGTTTGAATTATTTACGTACTTATTTAAATTATTAATTAGTTTAATTATATGATTCCTTGTGTGTGTGTGTGTGTGTGTGTGTGTGTGTGTGTGTGTTTTTAGCGCATATGCTTAACGTGTTATGCCCCAATAGTATACTAATTTATTTAAAAGATGTAGTCTTTCCATACATTGTCACCAATGGCAAGCGTATTGAAATATTGACAACGCGTTGCCTTAGCAACGTGTACACCACATTATATAAACATGTACATAAAACAGATCGTAGTGTGTGTTACGTTTATTCCAATAATTTAAAATATGGTTTTACATTATTTTTAAAAAATATTAACTTTTTGCTTTCCTTCTGCATATAAACTACACATATAACTGTGCTAAATTTCATACTTCCCATTTCAAGCTGTTTTCGTAAAAAGAGTTATATATGTTTTGCTTGACGTATTTATTTATACATGTATGTAATCTTCTTCAGGCGCAGTATGCGGAGTCGTTGGCGCAACAGCAGGCGCGGTACGCGGCCGAGTTGTCGGCGTTACGCGACCAGTTGCACGACGGAGATGCTATACGGTCCAGGCTTAATCGAGAGGTAATTATAAATCCATTTGTACTCTTATCCATCCTGTGAGTTGATCAATTTGTGCCCCTTTGTACCCTACGAGTTATACTTTTTATATCCTTTTATATTCTCTTATACACTTGAAGTACTCACATGGGTAGAGGGGTGTACCCGCTGGTAAATACTATAGCATTTATTGCATTTTGGGCTATAGCCAAGTCGCGGAACAGAAAGAATAACGTACAATCACCTCTTTGCCTATTGGTAGGGGTCAAGCACATTTGATTTACGAATAAATTTGGTAAAAATAGGGAAATCTAAATAAAAATTAAGTGAATAATAATGTCAAGCTAAGTTAAAAAAATACGAACAGCAAATCTTATATATTCAGAGAAAAGGTTTACAATTTAACATCACTTTCAACGGTCATTGTATCAGTGCGAGCGTGACGCGCTGGATTTGTACGCGAAATACAAGGACGGTGACAGGGACCACAGTAATTGTTCACTATGGCCCGGTCGCCGAACAGAAAGAATATCGCAGTTGATGTGCGATATTCTTTCTGGTCGGCGACCGGGCCATAGTGAAGAATAAAGCAATACATATAGAAAATGTTACAATTATTCCATGTGACGTAATAGCGATGTATGTGTATATAAATAAGTTCCAATTTTTGTATTATTATTATATATGATTTTTGGCAGAAAGTAGAGGTCCGAGTGTTTTAACACCTAATTTCTACTTCCTATTTGGTCAGTGTTCTTGGATAAAGCATGAAATTATTGTAAAATTTCAATATAGTCTTAATTTATTATATTGATTGAATTTATTTACTATGAACAATATACATCTTATTGCGTAAGTATACGCAAATATTATTTTAAGATATGTATGCTGCTAAGTATTTATTAGTTATATGTAAAATATTTTAATCAATATACTTTATTTTAAATGAAACTATTTTATGGCGTATATTTTGGTATCAAATAGAAAATACATTTTTGAAAACCCGTCGTTTAGAACCATTTACGGTAGTCCGTGGTCTTAGATAGACAGTCTACCTGTGACAACTATTCCATTTGTAATAGTTTCATTTAAAATGTATAAAAAATGGAGAAAATCAAATATCTTATTAATATATTTAATCCAGCTTCAAACATCCAAAGACAAGCTGGAGAGTCGACGATTGGAGCAGCTGAATGATAGTGAGGACAAACAAATGCTCATCAACGAGAATAGGAAGCTTGCTAAGGATCTCGATGCTGTATGTATCTTTTAACTCTGGTAGTGAAAATTTAGGTGTGATGTTCTTTATTAATTGTTTTTTTCTAAGTCAAAGTATGAATTGTGATATATTTTTTTAATAACAGATGGCAGAAAACGGTAGGAGATGGCAAGCAGAGAGACGTCAACTAGAAATGGAGTTGGAGGAGCTTCGGGCCAAACGCGACTCTATGCAACATTGGGAGACTCAGGTCATATATAATAATTAAAAGTTTCTAAAAAGTATCTGGCCTTTGTCCAGCTGTTGGTGATGACGACTGTACAGGTCACTATTAGGCATGTGGTTAATAATGAAACAACACACTTCGATTTATGACGGACACGTCTTGCTCGCACGGCGAACTAACAGATAATAAAGTGGCCAGTGGCCGTACACCCCCCCACTCTCGCTCGCCCTACGCGTAGGCTTGTCCGTATTTATTTATACACTACATCTTATAATACACTACAACGACGATGATAGACAAATAAAGATTAGGCACTTCACTAACTCCATTAATATTGAGTACTAAATTTACTTTATCATGTCACAGTGCGCTAACGTCTGACTGTGAATACGGTTGGTTGTGAGTTCGATTTCCACTGTGACGGGAATGATACTTGTGACTACGGACTATTGTGAAGTGTTCGAAGCGTCGGGTTTTCAAAATGACATGTTAAAACGCCAGATTATACGCGATTGATCCAAAGTATTTTCTTTTAATATTATCTTATTTTAAGTATCATTCTTTTTTACTATTCTGGTAAGGTAGATTGCAGCGTTGAGTTCTGCCATTCAGTACGCAAAATGTATAACAATATAATAATACTAGGTTTTCATTGACTGCTTTACAAGAAAAAGCGTAAATCCATAGTTATTTATTTAATAATAATGTTTATTATAATATTTACAGATAGCAGACATTATCCGGTGGGTTGCGGACGAGAAGGAGGCGCGCGGTTACTTACAAGCATTAGCAACCAAAATGACTGAAGAACTTGATTACTTGAAGCATGGTACAGAGTTGATTATATTTGCATATGTTTTGCAATTGAACTTTTTTCTTATAATTATATTGTACGAGTCATGTTATTAGAAATTTTAGTAATTGCTCGGTTATGTATTAAATTTTAGTTTATTTTTTAAATATATTTTCATATATTTCTTTTGTGTGATTGTGATATTGAACACGTTATCAAATTATCTGATAATTGTATCAAATCACTTTAAAGTAAAATATATACTTGTCATGCTTCATTCGTCATTAGTAGCCATTATAAACTAATATTTTATTTGCTTGTAACTTGCTATGTAATAAAAACATATACATTGATCAATCTAACAACGCTATCTAAACTCAATTGCATCATCAAGATAATTAGGAATGCTGGATGAAAACTAGTTATAATTAAGAGAACATCTAAAAGTCCGGGGTGGTTTGCAACAGGCGCGGGTTCGAATCCTGTTGCGTTGAAATGTTAGTACGCTGTTTAAAATGATTTCCTTATGCTAAGTGTGCGTGTGTGTTCCTTTCGCAAACAGCGAGCGGCGCTCGTACGTCGGTGCCGCCGTCGTCGCCGCCCGCGGTGGGCGCGCCCTCCACGGGCTGGCGTAACCGGCGCTCGCAGAAGTTGGACAAGATGGAGATATTGACGCTGCAGTCGTCCCTGCACTCCGAGATACAAGCGAAGCAGGCTGTCGGCGAGGAGTTGAGCCGGACCAGGGCGGAGCTGCTGGCTAGTCAGAGGTATTCAGTTGGACGTTTTGGACGTTGTAGATCTTGTTTTTAGTTTCACGCTTCTATCCCGCATAGCAGAGTAAACAGAGAGGATAGTAACTAATTTCAAGACACTCTGTACTTCGCTTTCCGCTTGCATGTTAAATGGTAGAACTCAATGCCCCGTTTTTTTCTTTGCCCAGAGTGTGGAAATGGAAATAAATTACATATAATCATTTTAATGTGTGAATATCCAACACACAAGTGATCGCCTTTACTGTCAAACGCTGCCTCATTACGCCACGACCGGCATCATAATTAGATGATAAATGATTATTTTTATTTTATATAAAAAAATGTTATTACACAACGACTGTCATAATACTAACAATGAAATTAAAAATGTTACTTACTCATTTTTATATATTTATAAATGTAATTTAATACAAAAAAGAACTATTTACAGGGAATTAATGGAGACCCGCCAGCGTCTGGACACGCTCGCGCACGACATGAAGCGCAAGGAGCAACACATACGCGACATGCAGGCGAAACTCGACCAGCCACACCACTCTAATTCCTGTGAGTATTTAAAATATTATATATTAGATAAAACAGAAAAAAAATACGTAATATTGTATTGTAAAGATCTATTGAAACCTTGAAATACAAGAAATGCAGTACGCATTTCTACTTTACTTTACTATAATTCATTATTAAATTTGTCATATCGATTTCTCTTAAATAAATTAAATCAATGTTATCTAGTATTAGATAAATTAAACAATATGTGCTTCAAATAAAAATATTGACTCACCATTGCAGTTCCTTAACTTAAACGGATGTCAATATATATTTTGTTTGTTAACTTTGTTTTTACCTTATATTATATTTTAACATTTCCAACGCTACATGCTTATTACGTGGATTATAAACTGTTAAAATCGAGTGTGGGAGTTTCGAGATATTTTCTCTAAGTGATCTTCTTAGATTCTATTTACTAAGAATAGAAAGCTAAATTATATATTTATATATATATATATATATATATATATATATATATATATATATATATATATATATATATATATATATATATATGTATATTTATATATATATATATATATATATATATATATATATATATATATATATATATGCGTTTTACACATATATTATATTATATTGTTCACGGCCTCTTAAGGACCAGCGTCCCTTCAAGGGTCACTGTCATATAAATGACGTCATATGTGAACTCACAAATGTGACCAGTTCACACGAGAACAGGGCAGGGGTCAAAAGACAATGAAATTAGAGCCCATTGCAAATTTCTTTTTTAAATCTTTATAAAATATTATTATGCCACTGATATTTAGTTTATTATCATATTTATAATTTTACTTTAACGTATTTATATTATTTTGTGATATATGTATTTAGAAAACATATTGTAAGCTTAGACAAATAGCTTTCTTTTGTCACTTGTGTGCTTGTATTGGATTTAGTTCTTGTATATTATCAGTTAGACGCTTGTGTATTGTTGTATATAAATTTTAAAAGGTATTTGATAATAGTTTAATACAAGTAGTAATGAAACGAAATTGATAATAATTTAATATTCAAATACTCTACTTAAGTTTTTCATATATTCAATATTTATTTAATTAATAAATTTAATACGAAATAATAAATAACTACAATTAACATAAATATTTAATATTCAGAACAGTTTTATTATTTAACAAAAATTTTAATATCTTTTGTTCTTTCAGTGTATTAAAATAATATAACAGAAAAATAAATTGGGTACCACTCAAATAATTGAAAATTTTGGTTTACATTTTCCGGTTGTAAATCAAAATAAATATTGTAAACATAACATTGAATTCTTACTAATTAACATTATATGTAAGACGCTTATCTTATAAATGTATGCACGAATTCGTTTCAGGTGCGTATAAAGGTGTTTGTACATATTTATTTGTTTTCCAGCACAGTACACATAATTATAATATGTTTATTTAGTGCACCATTTCTTTTTGTTTTCGTTACATGTTACCGCACAATCCCATCCAATACACACAATACGTCAAACGTAACCGTGACGTCACGGCACCGAATGTCAAAATGGAATGTTGGATCCATCCACAAAGTCCAACGTCGTCCGCGACGAAAAAAACGAAAATAATTACGCATATGGACTCTAATGTGTTATATATTTATTGTCTGTGAACACTTCGAAATTGGAACTGTGATTCGATCCCTCGCGAGCTGTGTATTGTATTTTTTTAACGGAATTTTAAAAATTTTGTTCCTATTCTTTCGTCTTTTGGGGCCATTTTTTATGCATTTATTGAAAATTGTGTGTTATCTGTGGCATTTTTATGAAACGCGTCCGACGCGGTGCTACTTATTTTTGTTTACCTTTTGTTATCTGTGTTGTGCTGTTTCGTTTTTTTTTTATTTGCGACAGTTCGTACGTGGTTAAGGCCTTACATACCTCTGTTTTTAGGCGTGACGTCATGTATATGGGGGGTTGCTATACTCGTATACCATCAGATTTATGGCTGAAATCTTATTCTATATTTTATATCGATCGGTTACTTTTATCATTTTTTTTGCCATGTCTATACTAAATTCGATATTATTATATGAAAGGAACAGTAGCTGTATGTTATATTTATGTTTTTAATCCCACCAACTGGTGTCAAATGCTTCTAGTCTTCGAATCTTAGTCTAGTCTAAAACAGAACTTGCCAAAGATTTTTTTAAATAATTTTATAATTATTATAATTTTACGCCTACCCTTTACGAACTAGTCATATACTCGAATTATATAAATAAAATATCCTTTATTTTTAAACAAATCATTATTTATTTATTTATTTTTGAAATTACTAAGAAAAGTAACAGCACAATACAGATGTTTTTAGTTTTAAGTTATTACAGATCAGTTTTAGAATCTCAGTGCATTTTACTTATTTTTTTTTTTTTGCTGTTCGTACATTTTCTAACTTAACAAATAATTATATACAATCTTTTGTGTTTGTTTTTTTTTAATTTATTTAGGTTTTCAGTACCAAATATTTGGCAAGGATTTATGAAAATTAGTTTTATTTTTCAATTTGAACATATTTGTATGTTAGAGAATTGTACGAATAGTGCTTACATATAGAGCTGTGTGTTTATTTAAGTTTTGAAGTACATTTACTCTGCATTTAATGTTTTGCCGGACGGGCGTGTAGTGTACATGTACATACTTATGTTACTATTGCTATACTATATCGATATTAAACTTTTGTTGTATTCTCATGTTATTATTTTTTTTTCTTTTCGTTATTTTTTTTCTTAAGTTGGTAAATACGATTTAACATTTTTTTATTTTCTATCTTTGGATAGTAATCTTTATTTTATGGCTTCATCTAAAATGTTAATTTTCTATTAGTTTTAATAAAAACTAAAATTAATTTTACAATACAACAATGAACTTACCTCAGCAGGATTTGAACTCGCATCTAAATATATAGATTATTCTGAACTTATTAAATATGAAATCATTATAAAAGTAAAGAAATAGGTGTTTAAAAAAATCGTTATTTGAAATAATTGAAGTCGTAAGTTATGCGCAAGCAGCGAGGCAAGGCTCTGCCAAGTCGTCGAGCTACTGGAGCGGTAAAGAAGAGAATGGTTCGTGATATTTTATCTATATATAAGTTTGTCCATAATACGTCCTATTAGAGTAGTACACTATATGTGATTGTGTATGTCGTTTTTTTTATTTTTATTTTTTTTACCTTGGTTACTGGTTGTTGGTGGTATAGAAATAAAAAAATAAATATATAATATTAATTTTTCTTGCTAGCTGTACTTTAATTGGCTATTTAGCACTTTAATTAAGTATGTTTTTTTCCATCTTTTTATACACCAACAACTATTGCTCATTATTAAAAAGGTTTTTCATGGATTTCCTGTCTTTGTGCTGCGTTTTTAGTTAATAACTATATTTTTTTTTTGTATACTCTTTCGACTTTTCCATTGTAAGTACGAGCAAGTGTCAAGGAAAATTATGATTATTTGATTTTAATATTAATAAATCACTTTTTCGTGGGTCTATTTTGTATTTAAGTTTTGTTGTACTGTAATATATTAAGTTTACTTAATATTATTACGACCTCGAAACAGTGATGTCCTTCTTAAAAAAAAATTGGCAAAATTTCGAAAATATTTCACTTATTTCATTGTAAATCGCTTCGCTTTTGCTTGAGCTTGTTGCGGTGGCATGGATGTGACAGACAATGATATTTTTATTCATTTTTTATGTCAAATGTGAAGTGTCCATTCATTCCCAACGTATAACGCGCTAAGCGATCTTGTTTTCTTTAACACTTGTTTGTATACGCACTTAGGTACTAATCTATTTTTTTTAATGTAAACCTTAGTTTTGTAAAAAAAACCTCAGACGGCGATCCAACATTCTCACAACCTATGGGAATATATATATTTTTAAAGGCTATTTAGTTTTATTTATAATCTGTAATTTTAGATTTATTTTTATTGTAGGATATTTATTTCTTACTAGAAATCACTGTTGTGCGAGTGTTGAAGTGTGGGCTAAGGGTTTAGTTTATACAGCCAATTGTATTGTCCCGTGCATGTCCTAGTCCTTTTGTGACAACTAAAATGTACGTAAAGTCGGGTGTATTTTTATGTTTATACAAAATTTGAATGTTTATATATATATATATATATTTTTGTTCTTTTTTGGCTCCTTACAATTTATCACTCGACTGTACTTATTTTACGCTATGTAATACATATTCATTGAATTTAGTTTTAGTGACGTTTTGATACTATGGTTTCGGTTGGGATTGGTTTATGTGTTTCCATTGTTTTTTTTCTAAACTTGATTCCGTTTTTCTATCTATATTTATATGAAAATATTAATTCTTGTTTAATTTTTCAGTTTTGGATCGGCCGCCATCACAAATGAGCTACTTAGAGCAGTTCTTGAAAGATGCTCCTACGGAGAGGCATTATGACAATGTCGCTTCTATGAATAATGAACAAAAGGTATATTTTTTTTTATTTGTATGTATTTATTTTATATATGCTTTAAAACTAAGTTGTATCTAATTATTTTAAACTAAAATTATAGTTTTTGTAGGTTTTTTTAATTATGAATATAATTCTCCTTAGTACATAAATTCAATATCACAACTAAAGACATATTAATTTAACAAGTTTATTAATTTAATGTTAAGAATTTGCGAGTAACAGTTTTTTTTCTAAATTTATGAGAATTTTCTTCTTTCTAATTATATATTTATTTAAAGTAATTTCTAATAATTTACATTAAAAGTTTATGTTTAGATATGATTTGGTTTTAAAGCGTAATTAACCCGTTGGTGACAGCACACTGTAAATAACTAGTCATTATCGTTCACTTTTTATATGTTTTTTTTTAATTATATTAATTTTTCAGTTATTTCTTAATTAGTGTGTTTGATTGTTTTTATTTTTAAATTGATCTTATTTCATCTGTGATAATTATATGATATCTTTGTGTTATATACAAAGTGTATAATTATTATTTAAATAATGTAATGGCCTTTATTTAATTTCTATTATATATGTCGATATTAAAGATCAATCAAACTCGCTAAGTATTTTTTTTTAAATAATTTAGCTTTTATATGTTGTAAGCTTGTCATTTGCTAATCCCGATTCCATCGCTTATTCACGTACAGATATCGCCGCATTACCGTTACAGAAATGTTCAGCATTGTTGCAATGCAAAGGTATTTTATTTTTATTTGTTTTTTTTTTTAATTTATTTATTTCTTTTATTTTTTTTACAATTGTTTTTATTATAGTTTTGTGTGTTTGTACATGATATTTGTGTGACCTACCATTCATATTGCTAAACTGTCAATAATAACAACATTAATGTGATTGCCACTAAAATTCATATATGTACTAAAATGACTAAATTAGTTTGTGTTGATTTTTAAACGCAGAAAATTGTATCGTTAACATTTAATTTCTTTTCCTTTATCTTTAACCCTAACACATGAGGAGTTCGGTTTATATATTTTTTGATTAAATAATTAAAAAAATATAATTATTTTATTTATAAACTCTTGTAGATGAATTCTAGCGAATTTAATGAACATTCTTAGTATGTATGTTTCGACAAAAATATTGCTAATTGAGTTGTGGACCACAACGCCAAACTTTGCACGACTACATCAAAAGAACGAAAATACTTTGATTATAATAATCGAACCCAAAACTCTCGTGGTGCTGCCTTTTTTATATACTTCACTAAAACGACTTGTAAAAATAATATATAATAAGCATGTAAAATATTAACTATTAATTTATACTAGCTAATGTACGGATCTCAACAATCGACCGCGTTGAGTGGGTCAGCGGAGTCGCAAGATGAGATGGAACAACGTGCAGCATCACCCATCTCTTGCAAGAGCTCGCCCAGTGAGATATCCACTGTAAGTAGAATGTATATAATAAAGAATATCTTAACTTATCACGCTTAACAGTTTTTTTAGCTTCACGCTTTTGTCTTGCATAACAGGGTAGACAGAAAGTACCTAATGTCAAGACTTCGCTTTCCAACGAAGTCTCGTGGAACTCATTGCCGAACTTTGCCTTACTAGAGCGAGGGGATAGATCTATAATTTAAATATAACCCTTTCATAGTTATTGTAAATACTAATAACTACAACTTATTAATTATGTGCCACATCCAGTTGCTCTTATACAAGCTTAATGTTAATTTATATCTATCCTACATTTTGTGTGTTACAACAATGTACTCGTGTTTAAAATGTCTTGTGAGAAATAAATAATCTTCAACCAGAAATCTCCCCATAGTGAGGATCGAACCAACTACCAATTGCATTACCGATTCGATTATTACTCTTTGTGCCACGATGTCCTCAGACTGTCTGTTGTGTATTCAATTACTTACAATTATTATTTTATTAACAGTGTTCATTACAAGACCCGACGCTGGGCCCGAGCGTGCCCGGCAAGCAGAAGGTGCACCAGTTCCTAGTCAGGACGTTCAGTAGTCCCACTAAATGCAATCACTGTACATCGCTTATGGTGAGATTTTAATTTCTGTAATATATATTTTTCATTACTTTCAATTATAATTATATTTAAACGTGTAGTGACAAGAAAACGAAACAAAGCTTTTACGCTTGTATATTTGATGTTTAAAATATATTTTAATGGTAAGCTATTTTGTTTTTATAAAGATAATTAAAGTTATTAATTTCCTTACTTACGCCAAACGCACAAACGGAAAAAAATGTTTTGGGTTCTCTTATATTGATAAATAGTCCCAAAAATATTTTTCCTCATATCTGTTCCATGCAGTCGATCAGCGTTTTTTGGTAATTTTAAAATGTATAAAATGGTTTAAACGTATAATATAGTGAGTTGCCCTCTGACTCCCTCAGATCGGCCTGACCCGCCAGGGCGTGGTGTGCGAGACGTGCGGGCTGGCGGTGCACACGCGCTGCTGCGCGCGCGTGGCGGCGCGCTGCCCGCTGCCGCCCGAGCGCTCGCGCCGGCCGCTCGGCATCGACCCCGCGCGCGGGCAGGGCACCGCCTACGAGGGCTACGTTAAGGTTATATCGTATTCTATGTTATAGTGCTTATTTAAACAAAATCTCAAAAAAATATATATTATTAATTATATATGTATTTTTTTATATTTTTACCAGAGTAATGCATTTACAAAACAACAATACACAAGTACTGATTACAAAATATAATTTTTGTTATAAAATATAACTTAATGTATTGTATGCTATTTCATGATTAGAAATTATAGAAAAGAAAACAAACAATATTTAGGTCGATACTGATCTCTTCTTTAAAAACAGAAATGTATTCAAAAATGACTGTTTTGTAACGTCCAAGTAAGAAGAATTTCAGAAGAGCTTTTCAAAGCTTTCAGAAACTATTCAGTCAATGTAATTTTATTTTTTTAAATAAAGTTAACTTTAATTAAAACAATTTACTCTTAGTTAATAGACCACGAGTAACAGAATTAGAAGCTGAACAATTAATAAGATTAAAAACTAATATAATGAATTACATATTTGACTTCTCTTTGCCAATTACTTATTTTCCAAGAACTTAACACCAAAAGAGAGTACTGCATTATCTAACTATTTTGTTCTTTATCATGTTTAGTTACACTTAGTAAAGATATATAATTGTTGCAAAATGTTGAGGCCAGTCGTGGCGCAGTGGGACAGCGTCTAACTGTATACGCGATCGATTGTGGGTTCGATCCCCACTCGGGAGAGTGATTTTTAAATTATTTTTACCTCCTCGCTCTGGTAAAGACAAAGTGTGGCCTTGAGTTCCACTACTCAACACGCAATGTTTCGAATTCGGTGGAAAGCGAAGTACGGAGTGTCTTGATACTAGGTACTTTTGTCTACCTTGCTATGCTGGATAAAAGCGTGAAGCTAAACAAAATATATTCTCTTTCCAGCCTGAATATAATAAATACGGCATTGCTTATTATCATCTTATTTCTTACTGACATCATTTTATTAACGTATATCTTTATATTTATGTTAAATGAAAAATCATTAATTAGAGAATAGAATTTAATATAATTACTACTCGTAGGTAAATATTTGAAAGAATTGAAATCTTTTAAATATCTGCCTATAGTTGTTAATTATCTGTGACAGGTTCCTAAGCCCGGTGGCGTGAAGAAGGGATGGATGCGGCAGTTCGTCGTTGTTTGCGACTTCAAATTGTTCCTATACGACATATCACAAGATAGGTATAGATTTTTTTTTAAATAATGTATATAGTTATATAATGTTTTTTTACGTTTTTATATCATATTAATATATTTTTTGCAAATACTTAGTTGTAATTATAGCTTACACTTTATTTAAACAAAAGAAATAAGAGTGGTACAATGACTTTGTCACATTTGTCTTTTTCTACCGCGAAAATAATGTATTAAAATTTTCATATTCGTGTATTTTTTCTATTTCCTAGAAACGCCCTCCCCTCAGTGTGTGTGAGCCAAGTGCTAGACATGCGGGACTCGGAGTTCAGCGTGGCGTCAGTGAAGGACTCTGACGTCATACACGCCAGCAAGCGTGACATACCATGTATCTTTAGAGTACGTATATACATATGTATTTATATATAAAATTGTGTTTTTCACTTTTCACTTTGGGTAATGAAATTTGTTTTTTTTTTAATTTTAGAAATAAATAACATTAATATTACATATATGATCTACTTGTGCTTATAATTATAATAGTAGTGTTGAAGCAATTATGCTTTTATCTTGTGTTCAAAGTAACTGATTTGAAGTTAATTACGTTTTGAGATACTGTTTGATACTCAGTTTATGTTTTTCATATTTTATAAGACACCTTTACTATACTTCTCATCTCTAAATTCAAAAAAAGAAAATGCCTTCGTGGCGCACTAGGAATGAACCTGACTGTAAATGTGATTGGTTGTGGGTTCGATTTCCACTCGGGGGAATGATTGCATTTAAAATTTATTTTCATTTCTCCACTCTGGTCAGCCAGTCAGGTCTTTCGATTTAGGGCGGAAAGTAGTTAATGAAGTGACGTTATGTTGGTTCTGACTACCGTGCTACGGAATAATGTGTGAAAGAGTTAAATATTTTATGTGCCTGTGCATTAATTTCATACCTTTTAATATTCAATTAATATTTAACAATATTTGTTTACGTTTAGATATCAACATCACAGCTAGAAGGAGGCAAGCGATATCATACGCTCATGTTGGCCGAATCCGAATCGGAGAAAACTAAATGGGTGGTCGCGTTAAGCGAACTGCACAGGATATTGAAGAGAAACAACTTGCCAGATAAATGCGTTAGTAATCTATACGTTTATATTATTAATACGTGAAGTAACAATTGTGTGAGCCTTTTCGCGAAATTGATGTAGTATTAAACTTGGCACAGTTACACTTTAATGCTAGTATTTTGTTTAAATGCACACAATGTAACACTGCACGTGGCAGGCGTACACGGCGCACACGCTGGCGGAGGTGGCGGTGCGCGGCGCCACGTGCGCGTGCGTGGTGGAGAGCGCGCGCGTGGCGCTGGGCGGCGAGCTGGGCCTGGCGCTGCTGGACCTGGAGCGCGCCGAGCTGGTGCCGCGCCGCGCCATCGCGCCCGTGCACCGCATCAAGTACGTGCCGCGGGAGCACCTGCTGGGTGAGTGCCGGATCCGGTGTCGTAACGTTTCGCACCTTCTAGGTTTCTCTTCAGTTCCTATTGTTTAATATGAATCGTTTCATGACCAGTGGTGATAGCGGGGCGCGGGCGCCATGTGCGGCTGGTGCCGATCCGCGCGCTGGAGTGCGCGGAGGCGGAGAGCGTGAAGCTGGCGGAGGCCAAGGGCGCCGTGGACATCGCCGTGGGCGAGCTGCACGCCTCCGCGCACGGGTTCGCCGTCGTGTGCAAGCGACAGGTACGGACACTCGGGCACGGCAATGGAATACTGTCTTTTCTCATTTGGGCTCTTAAATGTCACTATTAAAATCGATTTGGTTAAAAGCATTTGTTCCAAATTTGAAACTAAATAGGTATCAGTGTGGGATATATGCATATGAAGGGCAGAATTATATATCTACAGGCTGGTTGTGACTTTGATGAACTCATCTTTGGTGTTTCGTATAGTTTAATTTTGTTGGTCTTATAGTACAATTAAAACTATGCAAAACTTGGGTTAAGCGATTAAAATGAGAAATACAGGGAAATAAATGTATTTTTTTGTAAATGAACTTTTTTATTATTTTTGGTGTATCTTGTGTAATGTTTATATATTATATGGATTTATGTTCGCGTATGTACATATATGCATGTTTTAAATTGTACTCGTTTATGAATATAATTCTTAAAATTTACTAACGATTCTTGTCGTTTTATTTTTTAATTATGATAATGTTAGTATAATAGTGATGGTTTCGTCGTGCAGAACGTGTGGATAGTGCTGGTGTACGAGATCACGCGCACGGCGGCGCGGCGCTGCCGCATCGCGGAGCTGCGCGCGGCCGCGCCCGTGCTGAGCCTGCAGCTGGTGCGCGGCCGCCTGCTGCTGGGCTACCGCGGCGGCGTGGTGGCGCACGCGCTGCGCGCCGACGCGCACTCGCACCCGCACCCCGCCGCCGTCTGTGAGTCGAGCCCTACTTCAAATTATATTCCGCATTTCATAAACGCTACCTGCGCGGAATTTCATTGTCCTTCGTCTGGGTAATTTTAGTAAAAGGACATATAAAGTTTCACTAAACTAGTTTTCGCTTCAAACTTTCACTTTTTTACACTCAAACTTTTAATAATCAAACTACAAATTTTTATTCAGTATTATTATTTAAATTATTTTTATAACATTTTGCCTAAGTGGTGTGAAGTACGAGAAACAAGCGTACCTAAAATTTATAATATATGAATTGATTTCATAAAATATGTGTATCTATTACTTTTAATTCTATTTATATAAATAAATATAAAAAATATACAATATTTTTTTGAAAAAAAAACGTATAAAAACTAGAACGCTGCAGGATTCGAACCCGCGCCTTTTAGAAACCGTCCAAACGCTCTGACCGCTAAGCCATGTGTTCTACCGACTGTGTCAAAATTCTTATAAGTTTTTACAATTTACTTATGTCGTTAATATTTCTGTAAAAAGATTTTTACAAATTTTTGCTACCCAATAATTATTAGAAAAAAATCGTGTGGCAAGAAAGAATGCTATTTATTTTAATATTTCACTATTTTTAAAATGTTATTCCACACTTAGGATTAGAACATATTTAAAAAAAAAACTACAAAAAATTGAACGCAGCAGTAATTGCTAAGCCATGCGTTCTATTACCGGCTGCGTAGAAATACCTCTTTCAAAACTGTTTTCAAATTAGTTTTTTTTTCATAATATTTGTCTTTTATGTATATAATTCCAAAATCGCATTTCAATGGAAGCCCATCCGCATTCCAGCGCTAGTACACCAGGAGAACCAGGTGGGCGTGTTCCTGTCGCACTCGGGCGCGCGGCCGCTGTGCGCGCGCGCGGTGGGCGCGGCGGGCGACTGGCTGCTGGTGTTCAGCGCGCTCGCGCTGTACGTGGACCGCGCCGGCCTGCGCGCGCGCGACACCGAGCTCATGTACACGGCGCACCCCACCTACCACGGTGAGTGGGCGCTTACTTTTTTCTCATGTTGCTGTCTCTTCTTGTTGATGAGAAATGATTGAGACGAGTGAATGAGAAAAAGCAAAAATTGGCATGAGATGAGGGAGATTAGTTTTTCTTTTATTTTTTATCACCTATAAGGTTATCTCATTTTCTTGTGTGACTTTGAAATTAACCTAGTCTTCCTTTTTTTGAAAGCTTTTTTAAATGAGCTTAAGATGGGAACAAATGTAACACTTTATTAAGACTGCTTTAAAATATAATTATAAAAAGATATAGTCATTTATTTTACATTTAATAATGATCGGTTATGTTATATTTATTTATTATTATTCAAAAATAATTCATATCTATAAATTCCTGTATTTTAAATGATACGTTATTTTTTCCAGCTATCAACGACACCCACCTGTTAATATTCACAACATCACACATCGACATCTACGACATAGAGTCCGGGGAGTGGGTGCAGACTATTAACTTGCGTAAGTATTAATTATTACAAAAATATTGACTTGTTTATTAGTTAGTGGTTTTAGTATGTCAGGATGTTTTTAGGTAAATAATAAATATATTATATTTTTGTATTACTATTATTTTATTAAATATATACCTTGTGTAATTTCTTCTTTAAATGACTTAAAAACAGTGGAGAATTACATGTTTTTATACTAGTTTTTGTTTTAAATTGAAATAGATGAAAACGATATGCATTATATTTAAAGTTTGAGGAAATGTAATGTTATTTCAAGGTTTCATTTTTTATGTTATGTAATCATTTTATTTAATGCATAGAATAATAAAGCAGCAAATATAACATATTCGCAGCGAACGCCCGTCCGCTGGACGAGTCGGGCTGGATCGTGCTGGTGGGCGGCGCGGGCGCGGGCGGCTCCTTCCCCTTCACCACGGACACGCAGCCCACGCTCGTGTACCTGCGCCCGCTGCGCTCCGGTACGTGCTGCCCACACTTCCTCCACTGGCTAGTTGGGAACGGACGCTGATGATTTCTAATCTCGCTACGATAAAGTTTTTTATATAATATCTATACACGTATTTGAGGACGGTCGGATTGTATATGCGATCAGTTTTGGGTTCGATAAACACTTGGGAGAGTGTTGTTTATATTTAAATTATTTTCACTTCCTCGCTGTGGTAAGGCAAAGTGCGGCATTGAGCCACTCAACACACAATGTCTCGAATTCATTGACACTAAGTACTTTCTGTCTACCCTGCTTTGTAGGCTAAAAGCGTGAAACTAAAAAACACGTTTCTTATTTGAAGAAACGTATAAAAATTTGAACGCAGTGGGATTCGAACCCGCGCCTCTTGGATACCGTCCAAGCGCTCTACGACCAGCTAAGCCATGCGGTCTACTACCAGCTGCGTCGAAATTCTTATACGTTTTGTTACAACTTATTTATGTTGTTACGTTTCTTTGTAAGAATTCCGCTGCGTTCAAATTTTTATACATTTTTTAAAAAGGTTTTGTAAAAAAGGTGTGAAAAAACACTTTAAAAATAGTAAAACATTATTTCTTACTAATCTTTGGGTCGCAAAAATTTTTAAATATCTCTCTACAGCGAAAAATCCAGTTTTTGATAGTTTCTAAATATACATTTTTTGAAAAAAATAAACTATTGGTCTCCAAGAAGCGCGGGTTCGAATCCCGCTACATTCAAATTTTTATACGTTATTTCAAAAATGTTTTCTAATCCTATGTGTGCACTTTAAAAGTATTCAACTATTAAAATAAATTACATTAATTCTACGAGGCACACTTATAAAAATTATTATTAAAATTGATCATATAAAACTAAACATATTTTTACTATATACATATACAATAATGATGACTGAGTTATTTGTAAACTTTTGGCATCAATCCTAGTTATTTGATTTTGTATTAATATAAAAAAGAAATGTTTGTATGTTGCAGCGGGTCCCCTGAACTTCGAGCTGATATCGTACGGCACCAACAAGCGTCGCTTTTCCGTACGAGAGCAGTCTCACCAGGCCATTGAGGCTCATAATAGATTGTAAGATAATTATCGTTTTTTTTATAGGATTAAATTCATATTTTTGTAGTGTAGTTGTTATGGTGAGATTGTTTTATTATTATATTTGTAACTTCTCTGCATTATACATAAAAATAAATAATGTGAATTTTTGTGGTACATGTCATTATATTGTTTTTAGTAAAACCTAATGATTTATTTGTTTGAAAGAACTCACTTCTAATGAAAAATCTGTTTTTGTGCATTTTTTATCTTATTATTCATTTAATATAATACCTATAGGAATCTTTACTATGTGTTGGATTGGTTGTGGTTTTGATTTTCACTTCTGGGGATTTTTGGGTTTAGATTCAAAATTCGTTTTGATATCTCCGCTCCGGTAATGTTTACCAAAGCGCGATGTTTAGTTACGCAACTCAACAGGCTCGATTTCGAGGGTCTCGCCCCTAGGTTGTACGTATTATTTTAATATTTTCAATAGGGCTGAATATAACATATAACACAATCAGGTCGGAGCGGCGCTCGCGGCTGATCTCGGCGCCGTCCAACTTCGCGCACGTGTCGCACATGGGGCCGGGCGACGGCATCCGCTCGCAGCGCCTGCTCGACCTGCCCACCACCGTGGAGACCGCCGACGCGCCCAGCGACCACCAGGTACCACTACACTGAGAACTTGTGTGTCGCGCGGGAGGTATACCACTATAATGGGGAAAGCGTGTTCAACACATGCATTTGTAACTGATATTTTTTGATATAATTAATCTAATATAGATACGTTTTGTTAGATAGATTAATCTAGATACCTGCATACTCTCAGTATCTTTGTTTTGAGCTGTTGAAGAAAATCTTGAGTCCAATGTGAAATGAAATATATTAAAATATTTTATTATAATATATGCTACAATGGTGAAAACTATAATATGTTATATGAAATATGATGAAATTTACAGATACATTCATAATAAAAATAGAGGAAATTCTTAAAAATATATACTCGTATTTTTTTAATTTAATACCTATATTTTTTTATTTAAATTGATAGAATATGTTATATAATTATAATATTAAAATGTTTTTTTTGTATTTTTAGCAAATATTCGGCAGCCGCGACAGCAGCAAACGCACTTCGCCGCTAACTATATCCCATCCAACTGGATCTTATAACGGTTAGTTATTAATATTAGGTTTTATTCTATTGGTGTACTTCATATGGGAATATATCATTGTACTACCACCAGTCTGATTTCCATTTAAAATTTATCCCCTTTGCTAAGAGAGAATGTGGCGTTGAGCTCCGCCACTTGAAAGGCAATATAGAATTTGTCTTGATACTACGTTTTCTCTAACTGTCTGTCATATGAGATAAAGCGTGAAGCTGCTATATATTTTCGTACACGACTGAATTGTATTCGGTTGTTGTGATATTTTTTTTATTAGAAATGATATAACACCAATATTGCGTAATAGTAATCTTTGTAATATGTATTATATACTTGTACGATAGCATCTTTTGGCAAGATAAAAATATATTAGAAATATTGACTTACCGCAACACAACACAGCGTGAAGCAAAACCAAAGAAAGATATCACCTTTTTGACACATGACAAACAAGTATAAATTACAAGGAATATTTACGATGACTATAGAGAAATTTAATGTCGAGTTTAGTATTATAATGCAAATTAAATGTAATATAATTTTCAAACTAGGTTCGTGGCGCGGTCGGTCACGTGACGCGCCCACTGAAGCGCCTCCCTCCCCTCCTACACATCGAGCTATGGAGAGGTGATTTTGAATCAATTATTATTATAAATAAGATTAGTTTTTTTAGAAATTATGTATTTATATATATTTTTTAATAAGCGTTATTTTAAATATATCAGTGAATATAAGAACAATGCCAACTTGTGCTTGCCACTTATAAATTTGTATATGATAAATAAAATTGAGGCCGGTCGTGGCGCAGTGGGACAGCGTCTGACTGTAACGCGATCGGTTGTGGGTTCAATCCCCACTCGGGGGAGTGATTATATTAAACTATGTTCATTCTTTCGCTCTGGTAAGACAAAGTGCGGCGTAGAGTTCCACCACTCAACAAGCAATGTTTCGAATTCGGTGGAAAGCGAAGTACGGAGTGTCTTGACACTAGGTACTTTCTGTCTATCCTGCTATGCGGGATAAAAGCGTGAAGCTAAAAAAAAATTATTATGTCATTTTTTAAAAATATGAACAATGTTGGACACATTGTTACACATATGTCTAAAACTTTTCGAGTTATGGTTTTGAATCAATTATTATTATTATAATAAGATTAGTTTGATGTGGATCTATTTTGAACGGATTAATCGCGTGTATTCTGGTATTCAAAATTACATTTATGGAAACCTGACATTTCGAACAATTTACAGTAGTCTAGCTGTGACCACGGGTCACAGTTAGACTGGGGTGGCATTTGTGTGACGGTTGATACAAAAATTAATTATATCAATCTACCGCCATTTGTTTTCATTATATTACAAGATTAGATTTTTGTTTAAAATTACAATTATTATCTCATTTTCTCTTTTTCGATTTTTTAACAATAACAACAAAATGTCTATAAAGTTATTATTTTATAGTTTTTGATTTGTTATCTAATGATTAGAAAAGATAAATGCTTACTTCAAGTTGTAGTATACACTCATATACATAATTAATCAGTCTATCGTATTTATATATTGAGAAGTATGTATTTAAATTTCAGGTCGGTCGGTGGTGGTTCACTTGGCAGCGGTTCAGCCCTAGAGCGCTGCCTCACACCACTCAGTCTTGGCAGCATGAGCTCCCTGCACGACGTGCTCAAAGTATATCAGTTACTTGTTTTCACTTTTTGTATTTTGCACTCGACTGTACACAAACTATTATGTTTACACTCTAGAGTATTGGAACAGATACATTTGGATAGTCACTAGTTAGTTTAGTTGTTTAATCACCTGACATTAAATACAGTCGATTATAAAATTGCAATTTTGTATTTTTCATTTAATATAAAAAATTTTGCATCAAAATACATTTACATAAATATTTCTGACACTTATATCCATCAATTATTATTATGCATATTATAATAATTTAATGTTTAAACAATAGGTGGGCACGGATATGGGCGAAGGCCTACATTCCGAGGACAGTAGTGGCGCTTCGCCCCCGCACCCGGCGGAACCCTGATGGTAAGAAAAATTAAAATTTTTAAACTATATGTATTTTTTCAAGAGAAGAGGGATTTTAAATTTTATAACTTTAATTATCTGTTTTAATACAGTTTATATTATTAAATTTCAATACTTTAGGTGTGCTTATTATGATAAGAGTGTCACATATTTCTTTTAACTCACTTTTAGTGTGTAAATTTTAGTTAATATAAATAAATAAATTAGGAATTCTGTACACATTTAGTGAAAAAGTGATATTTAAATATTATATTTATTTTAGAAGCCAACTGGACACGTATTGGAAAATCGACATGTCCAGATTCTACGCGTGTTTTTGTTGAACAAACAAACAAACAGACACGCAAACATGCATATGTGCAACCGTGGACGATAAACGTTTACCATAAAGTGATATATATGTATTAAGATTATTATATAATTTACAACCTATCAAACGTTTTGATGATGTTTTCTAATAATAAGTTAAAAAAAAATAAGTATTTGTGCAAAAATAATAAATATAATCCCCCTTTTATATATATTTATATCTATAAAGGATCTATTCCTTAAGGTCTTTGCTTCCAAACATCATTAAAATGTAATATTGTATCATCTCATTGTAAAATAAGTCGTATTCAGTTTTGATATAAGTTGTATTTTACAATGGCATGTGATTGATTTCATATAGACTTTCGTATATCTTCCATAGTTTGTTTTTTTTTTATATAATAATAAAAGGTATTTATATTGTTAATAATGAAATAATAATTTTAATACCTTTTTATAAATAAATATATATTTGTATTGATTACTATTCACATTTATATTTGTGCTGTATATTTAAAAAAATGCATAATTAAAGTAATTTCTTTTTTTTTATAAACCGAATTATATTATCAAATTACAACCATTTTAAATAACTCTTAATGGCATTTTTTTAAGGCATTTGTTGTGCGTTGTTTTGGTTATTATTAAAAAAAATCAATACAAAATACTGCAAGTATAAATGTAACCATATATTATATGCATGTTCGTTTCCTAAAATATATCTATATATATTATTTTATTTTTCTTAATCGATTTATTCAAATTTTTAATTTTCTTTATTAAAATATATGAATAATATGATTATATCTCCTTTAAACTGTATTACCCTTCCATTTGCGATAATAATATTGTATTAGATATATTTAACCTGAAGTGGCTTTTAGGTCAATTAGTAACTTATATAAAATGAATACATATATATGTAATTAATTTAAATTTGATATAATTTAATACGTTAAGTATATATATAGATATTTATTTTTATTTTCTGTTTAAAATAAGGACACTTAATAGTTTTACATGAGTTTTTGTTTGGATGATGAAAAAAAATCTATATCTGTATGGCATAATGTGTTCAAAGTTAATGACGTCACTTATGTCATTCTTATATATGGATTTTATTAAGATTCAATTAATTCCAATTAATTTTTTAATTGTACTTAAAATGTTAATAACTCATGTAAAACTAATTTTTGTTCTTTTTTTTCTACATGTCTGTACATTTTTCTTTACATTATAATTTATTATTTAAATGTATTAAATATCATAATAATTGAGTATTAAAATAAAATAGGGACTTTTACATTTTAGATGTTGGAATGATGAATTCTTTTTTTTTAATTATATAATATGAACATATGTTTTCGATTTTTTGATATATTGACGTGCGTATGTTTTAAGTTTTAACCAAATTATTTATTTACGTGTAAGGCTATATGATAATACTCTGTCGTCGTATACCATTCTCACCGCCGATTAATGTTAGTGTGTAAATTTAAAATGGCGACGTTATAATATTTTTTTTTAATATGGCAATGTATTTAACACTAGCTGTAGGTCTGTTCGTCCTTTCTACTATAATAACATGTCTTGTTCATCTATTGTAATTTGACTAATCGTCACGTAATATTAACGTTTTATTAATTAAAATTTTTTTTTTGTAATAACACTGGTGTTGCCATTTAATTAACAATTGCAAGTTGACAGGTAAATTTATTGTTATTATTAGTATAATTATTATAAATGACAGTCAATGTATATGGTTTAAGTTTAAACTTTTGTTGATTACAATGGCAACACTAGTTGAGAGTTAGAGAATGCTAGTTTTGAAAGTTAATAAATGTAAACACTGCCAAATTAATCCGCGTTAAGTGCGTATCTGAGCACGTTTTCAACGACCATGACCAATTTACTAACTAAATGTTACAATTTAACACAATTATATATACTAATGTTTTATTTTATATGTTTTTGAAATTTATGGCCGCCCCACAAGGAAGGAAATTATATTTTTTTTTCCTTTACCGTATTGGATGAAGTAGTTTATTACAATATTAGATTTTTTTTATCAATATGTTATCCACTCATTAAGAAAAGTAATTTTTTTTGGTAATGCATACAAATAGGTATAATTGAAGTGAAGTCGATGTTTAAAAGGCGTGGGTTCGAATCTCACTACGTTCAAATTTTTCTTTATATAATGAAAAATTTGTAAGTTAGATTATAGGAAAATTTTAGAGAATTTTCTACAGAGCGGTCATAAAATTTAATGCGATCCATCTTCAACAATATTTATTTATTAAAATTATACTTTCTATGTATAATAATACACAAAGTATTTTAATCATAGTAATTATTAGTTTAGAACATTTTTTTATATATATATATATATATATATATATATATATATATATATATGTGTATATACACACACATACATACATACATTGTCGTAGAAATCTCATTGCGATTGTGACTTTACCGTAAGTAGATTAATTATTTTATAACGATCTAGTCTTGTTTTTGTGGTCGTAATGACTATTTGGATTTCTTATTTTTTAATAGGAAAATATGTTTTTTTTAAATGTAAAAATATTGTCATTTGTTTTTAAATCTCCAATTCAATTATTTTTAAGATTAAATGTATACAATTTTAAAGTTAGATTCGTATCCAAAGATCTGTAATAATTTAACGATGATATTGTGTAAGTGTAGGGAGTTTTCTTCTTTTTTTTTTAATTTGTTCTTATAATATTTTTTTTTATACAAATAAAAAAAATGTAAACAAGAACTGAACTATCGTGTCGTAATGTTGAATATTATAATTGGATCTTATTCGAGTATTTAATACATATTCATTAAAACGGCGTTTTTTTTTACATAAAAATATTTGATAGTAATTTTCCTTTTGTCAAATTAAACGTCGTAAAGGAATGTGTCAAACATTACGTTACGTTCTGTATTATCATCAGTATATATAAAACAATTGGCTATTACGAAACCTAATAATCATAAAAATTGAAATTCTCTAGACTAAAATATTAAATTGTTTAAGGGTTTTTCTTCATGTTTTCATACTTTCGGTTGTTGTTGGGAAATTTTCATACAAACATTGCGAGTGATATCTGTCTCGTATATTACTGGGCCAGGCGTGAATATGTTGATAAATTGAAAATGGATAGTTCTCAAGCGTTTTTAAAGTTGTTTAAATTTTTTTTATCTGACAGTGTTTTTGCCTATTTTTTTTTGTTTTAGTTATGGTTAAAATATTTAAACATAATACTTATTGACATATTTTTAATTTACATTATTCACCTTTTCACTCCTGGTTTTTAAAAAATTCAAGTGATTTATGACGTAATTACTTTAAATACGGCTTATAAAGTCACTAAAATACTCTTAAAGTATGAAAAATATGAAGAAACACACTTAAAATTATTAAAATCCCGTTTGTACGGGGCTTATATTATTATAAATGTAGATTTTGCTAAATTTTAAATATTTATAACGCAACTATATACTAAATACATACATAGATATTGTCTATAATCTTGTTAATCCTATACGATAGTGTCTGTCCGTTGGTACTTTGCTGATTTAAGTTGATTCAATTGAGCGCCATTGGAACTGAAACCGCGGGCTGTAGCTAGTATTAATAGATGGTAATATACACACGGACGCGCAATTTTTTGTTATATATAAATATATATGAATATGGCACAATCTGTTTGTGTGTTACTATCTACACCTAACTTCCAATTACACAATGAATATTGTTGTTTAGACACAATTTTAATGTTTATAGAGAATTGATGTTATTTACTTAATGTGTTTGTTTTTGTGTGTGTGTGTGTGTGTGTGTTGCGTGTGTTTGAATATAGGTATTTTATGGTATTTTATATTAGTTAAATTATTTAAAAGCGTTTTTAATTGATTAGGAACTATCCATTAATGACGTCACACGTTGATGCAGTGTGGGTGTCGATATAGTGTCACATTGCGTCACAACGGTGATCTCACAAACATGACCAGTTGTTACATGGACGGCGTTTTCGTGACGTAATATATGGATGGACCCCTATTATAAAATAATTTCTATTTCTTCTCCATTATGTATAGAACATTTCATTTAATTATATTAGTAATGTTTTTTTTTTAATATTCTACTAAGTGAGAATTGTAATAGATATATTAAGTGAATGACATCAATATTCTACAAGTATTAATTATCCTTAATAAATATTATATGTTTTTCATGAAGACATGCCTCGATGAAGGTGATATGTTAAATTTTTTCAAGTTTTATGCTTGATATCAAAGTCAAAATTCATTTTTTTTATATAAATAGTTAAATACTTACAATACAGTTAACTTGTAGTAAAGTAAAAAAATGTATTAAAAATTAATTCCGGCTTTTCAAGACATGGGACAGCGTTTAATTGAGTTAAAAACGTAATGTCACGATTTCGATCGGAAAACAGTCTCCACTAGTGTCAAGTCTCTCTGACTACCTGGCTATTCGTGTTAATGCGTTTGTTTTTTTTTTACAATTATTTCAAGTAATTTAACATCCGTTTTGAAAATTTTAACAAAAATCAAACAACATATCGCCTTCATGCTCGCTGTCTTTGTGTAACACTGCTTGAAGTCACTACTCACTACAATGAATGCTTGCTATTATATCCTTATAATTTGACTATTTAAGTATCTGCGTACACTAAAATATATTTAATGTTAAACGCTTTACGTTTATATACATAGTTGTGTTGAGTGAAATTGTTCGCTGAGAAACTATTAGACTTAATAACGATATACTTGTCCTTGTAATCTAGACTTGTACCGCTAATATAATTTGTATGTAAATCTTAAATTATTGACTAATATTATTATTATTATTATATACGATTACGTGGAATTATCTCAATACTTAATTATTTCATGTAAATATCTGAATAAATAATTGAAATTGTTTGGTTTTTTTTATTTGTGTATGTATGGCTGTGTATAGGTGGGGTTGTGGCATGGAGATGCTGGAGATATTTGTTTTCTCTTAGTTGAAATTAGATTTATTCTAAGATTATACCAAAGTTAAAATTCATGATTGATATGTTTTTGCTGAATTATAATTTGGCATGGGTATTGCTACAATAATTACTTCATCGTATCCCCATTTCCATTGTGTCACAAGTATCTAATTGTTCATTGCACTGCATTGCGATGTCTACGGGTTCGTTTCCCACTCGGCTTATATAGAAATTATATGTATGCTCTCGTTATGGTAAGTGTAAGTTTGATAAAGATTAGAGTATTATATATTGACAGTAAGTTCAGTGTTATGCCTATAGGAGAAAAGCGTAAAATCACTTTTTTTACAAAAGACTAGGGTTGTCTTTGACTAAAGAGGCTTTTCTCTTTTTCATTAAAAATAGATTTGTAGTCTGTATGTGGTCTATTTATTATTTATAATACTTGACCGAAATATATTGTATTTTTTAAACCATTTTTTTAATATACTTAAAAGGTTCATTTAAAGTTTTTAGAGTTCCAAAAATTTGTACCAACTTCCTGCTTGTAATAAACATTACTTGGTTTTTTTATTTGTTTTCTACATTTATTCTCCATAAAATAATCTTTAAAAACACAAAATTGTATATAAATATGTATGAAAAAAGAACGGAGAATAAATGAAACTTCATTATAAATATGATTATTTATTAGCGAGCCACAAGTTATTACACGCACTAAATACACTAGTCTTTGTACAAGGCAATTTTGTATGAACTGGACGACCAACTGAATTGCAACGTGAGATTTCCAAATAAATATGTATAAAAAAATGCACGTCCGTCCAAATATTGAATGATAGTATTAAAAAAAAAATACAAAATTACATAAAAGTGGACAATATAACTATATATTGAGTATTACAAAGTCTAGATATTAGTCTAAAACATGTTTTGCAAAAGGCAGTTTTATTTTTTTACTAACATTAACTGTATTAGGAATCAATATAGGTAATATTTTCATTATATTACCATATTAGACGTGAATAGGTGGATTTATTGAAAATTTATAATTTTTTCATTTGAAAATGTTTGATTTTTTAATTTTTTATTAATTAAAAATAATAGTATTAATAGTAAATTGATATTTATAATCGTATATAGATTCTCAATCCATCAACCCATTCACATTTGGTACAGACACAAATAACAGATAATATGTATATTTATGTATAAATAATTTAAAATGCTAACAGGAGAGTTAAACTCTAGTTAATTTGAACATAGCTTAACTGTTTAAAAAGCTACTACAAGGACATTCTTAAGCAATAATTTAGTGAGTTATCTGTGAGGTAACAAAATTGAAGGGAATTTTTTACTTTTTTCTTAATACAAGAGATTTGTCATTAACATCTATCAGATAAATCCCAATGCCAAGAAATCTTATCTTAAATAATTTAGTTTCATAGTTAAATAACATATTTCTGATTTTCTTACTGATAATTGCTATAGAATATATTTTTAGCTTCACGCTTTTATTCAAAAACCTAGTGTCAAAACACTCCGTACTCCATATTCCGCTGAATTCAAGACATAGCATGAGCAAATGTTAAGACGAGAAATGTCTATTTTTAAACAATTAAATCAATTTAAAATCTTTAATTGGCCTTATTACAAAATTGTGATCACTCGCCAACTGTCATATAATTCCCATTAACATTTTAAACACGTTCAAATATAACAAGCGAAATAAAAAAAAATGGAAACATGTGCCAGAACAATATCTACACAAACGTCGGAATGTTCTGTAACAAAACTATGCGTGGCGCTCTCTTTAAACTGTAAAAGTTAAAAATTAAATTAATACTAAGAAAAAAAAATAATACTTCACCTAACAAGTTAGTGCAGTGGCTTACTAGAATTTATTTTTGGGTGCTTACGTTAGTAATATTATTTTAAAATTAGTTCATAATTTTTCATAATAAAATGTGAATTTCAAAATGGCGTTTAAATGCAATATTGAGCTTAAAAAAGCGATTATTTTATATAATTTTACTATGTATATATATATGTGTATATATATATATATATATACACACACACACACATATATACATATATATAGAAGTATAATAATAAAAAAAACTTGTCAACAGTACGTATATACAATATACAGATATACTATAAATGAATTGCTATAATATAAACTACTATAATAATCACATGCTTTGAACAAAAGTGACATAATATTTACTATTTTTAAAGTGTTATTTCACACTTCAGATTAGAAAACATATTTGTATGTTTTTTTTCAAAAAAATGATAAAACTTATTTTTTTTGTAACGTGCCATTTAACTTAAAAATATATAATAAGAAGAGAAATTATTTATCATTATTAAGGCGAATTCGAGACATTGTGTGTTGAACGGCGTAACTCAAGGAAATAAACGTAATTTAAATATAATAATTCCCCCGAGTGGGAATCGAATTCACAACCGATGTATTTTCAATTATCAAAATATCGATCCGTTTAAAATAGTTTTATGTAAAAAATAAAAAATAAAATAGCCAAAAGCAAAGATCTCATTACCTCACTTTTATTTCAAAGAATGCGTATAAATATATATTTATTTATTATATAAATAACTATTTATATTTGATAAATGAGGAGAAATAGAAAGTTTGACACAGTCAACCGATAGAAACAAGCGTTCACTTTGAAAATGGTAATTTGAAACATCAAAAAAAAATACACAAACTTTACACACAGTATATGTGTTTTATACAACATAAAAAAAATCATTCATCCAACAGCCTTAGGGCTCGTTCAAGTATTAATTAAGCACTATAAGGGGTATTCGTTTTATTTTCTTGATGACGTCATCAATGGTCATTTACTTTTTTTATCACTCAACATGGCAACCCACACATTGTCTATGATTCAAGACATAACGTATTTTAGGGGATTCCCTCATATACATATATATAGAAAAAAAATAACTTTTGCTAACAAGGGTTGGTAAATAATTATAGCAAAATTTCTTACATAATACTTGAACGAAACATAAGAATTGAAATAAAAAAAAATAGTTCATAATTTTTTTAATTAATTAAATAATAATAAATTTAAATGTTTATTTAAAACACATGTATTGTGTGTTTAATAAATTTAATATTTAATCAGCTTTACGAGGCCTACGTTTGCGGACTTCCTGTTTGTCCGCCTTGTCGTCTCCACTGGCCTTTTCCGCCGGCTTTTCCTTTTCCTTATCATCTTCCGAGGTCTGATATGGAAAAATAATTATAAATATTTAATATAAAATGTGTTTAATATTTAAATTATGCGTAAAATACGCGTTACCTTAGCAACGTGTTAAACTATTTTATTCATTTAATGTTCTCGTTTGCTCCTTTTTGTGTTAAATACAAAATTTACTTATAAGCTAATTTCAAATAAATACATAGTAATTAAAAAAATCTTTATGGCACAGCCACAAGATGTTATTTGAATATTTTTATTTAACCACTCGCGTAAGACAAAATGCGGCGTTGTGTTACACACACCATAACGCATAATATTAGATAGATTCTCTCGAAGCCGCAACAACAGGATGAAATCATATGAAACTACAAAGCACATCTCAAATAATATTACGGCTGGATTGATTTTAACGGGGCTTTCACTGCCAGATATTAGACGTAATTTAAAACTACAATTTATAGTCATATGAAAAATATTTCAATATGAATAATTAAAAAATAAAAACTCACATCGCTGGGTGAATTCTTCTCAGCATCACTATCCTGAGGACTCGCGTCGTCTACAATGTCATCGTTTATTAATTCCTACAAAACAAAACACAATAACATTAAAAAAAAATATTATATATTTTTAGCAATATTAAAATATATACATTTTCCATATGGAAATAGTTAGTAATTAATAAAAATATTTTTAAATGAAATATTTAAAAATGATACTGGTAAAATTCGTTTCGTTTTAAACAGCGAATGATTATATTTAATTCGATGATTATATTTAAATTATTTTCACTTCTTCGCTCTGGTAAGACAAAGTGCGGCGTTGAGTTCCACCACTCAACACGCAATGTCTCGACTTCGGTGGAAAGCGAAGTACGGAGTGTGTTGACACTAGGTACTTTCTGCCTACCCTGCTACGCGGGATAAAAGCGTGAAGCTAAAAAAAAAATAAAAAAAAATATATCTCCTTTCTCTTTAGTAAATATATCAGCATATAGCAAGATTTAACACATTTTAAATGAAATTATTTTAAACGTTTTACATTTAAAATCATTTCATTTAAAATATCATTTGATTTACATTTGCAAGCGGTCTGTGCTCTTGTTGTGTTTCCTAATACAAACTCTAGAATACCAAAGTATACGCGAATAATAACATTTGTAATAGTTTCACCTGTACATATAAGAAAAATGAAAGTATTGTCGATGTGTGTGTTTGTCTGTGCGTTAGTGCACGCTAATCTCGGAAACAACCTGACCTAACCGATTTAGATACAGATTTCATTATTAAATTATGGCAACAATTCCCTAATAATATTTAATGTCTGTTATTTTAATCGTATTAATAAATATGAAATTATGATATCAATTTGAAGTGATTCGTTAAACAAAATGTCATTTTTTTTTAATTTTGAGGCCGGTCGTGGCTTAGTGCGACAGCGTCGGACTGTAAACGAGATCGGTTGTGGGTTCGATTCCCACTCGGGGGAGTGACTATATTTAATTGTTTTCACTTCCTCGCTCTGGTAAAAGTCAGAGTGCGGGGTTGAGTTCTAGTGTCGGATTTGGTGGAAAACGAAATATGGAGTGTCTTGACACTAGGTACTTTCTGTCTATCCTGCTATGCGGGATGAAAACGTGAAGCTAGTCTTCTAAAGTAGTATATATATATATATATATATATATATATATATATATATATATATCATATACCAACCTGTTCATCATCAGACTTCTTATCCTGTCTCATGTCATGGGGCTGTAGCAGAACGCGCTCGGAGCGGCGCGGAGGACACACAAAGTCTATTATACACACTAATATCTGAAAACAATAAATTATAATCGATTATAGAGGACGGTCGTGGCGCAACGGGATATGGGTTAGCGTCTGACTGTAAACGCGATCAGTTATGGGTTCGATTCCCACTCGGGACAATGATGACATTTAAATTATTTTCATTTTCCTCGCTGTGGAACAAAACGCGGCTTTGAGTTTCGCAACTTAATACGCAATGTATAGAGTACGGATTGTCTTGACACTATGTACTTCCTGTCTAACCTGCACAATGCGGGATAAAAGCGTGCTACAAATAAAAATAATAAGCAAAATTTAATACTAAAGTATATATTATTTGCTTTCAATTGAAGAGCAGTAAGTGTTTATTTTTTAACTAAAACCATTAGCAACAGAAGGTGTGAGAATCGAACCCACAACCAATCGCGTTTGCCTTCAAACGCTTTCTCAATGTGCCACCATAGTAAAATTAAAATTGATATATAATATTGTCCTTCTTGATATGGTCCATGGTAAAGAAATGATTTCATTTAATTATAAACATTTTTGTAATTAAATTTGAACCCATTATATCATAATATGTAACGAAAACTACACTCCCGGTTTTGTAAAATCCGCCTAAGTCGGAAATCCTTTATGAATTACTTGATATTAAACGATTTTTATTAGAACGATGATATTTGTTTAAATATTAAAAAAAATGAACATGACACACCATTAGTTAGTAGTAAAAATATTAGTAAATAAAAAAACACACACACACACACACATACACATAAAAAAATGCAATGCCAAATATTAATACAAACGACATTAAATTGCTCAATTAAATACAAATCATATAAAAAATATTTATAATACATTAATTGTACAGATAATAAAAAAGTAACTGACAGATGGAAGGTGTATGACGAGAAATATTATATTGAATGCATTTATGAATGCAATAAAATTCAAAACATTTTTTTTTCGTTTATCTGTGTGTTAGTGCAGCCTAATCTCGGACACAACTAAACCGATTTTAATTCTTTTGAAAAAACGTATAAAAATTTGAACGCAGCGGGATCCGAACCCGCGCCTCTTGGATACCGTCCAAGCGCTCTGACCGCTAAGCCATGCGTTCCACTACCAGCTGCGTCGAAATTCTTATACGTTTTGTTACAACTTATTTATGTTGTTAGCAGTTAAAGATTATTAAGAAATAATCGTTTAACAAGAGAGATTGCTATTTTATTTTCATATTTACGATTTATAAGAGGCGCGGGTTCGAATCCCGCTGCGTGCAAATTTTTATACGTTTTTTCAAAAATGTTTTCTAATCCTAAGTGTGGAATAACACTTTAAAAATAGTAAATACGATTTTAATTCTGTTTTCACTATTGTTATCTAATGTCCCTAATCTACATCTAGTGTTAGCAAAAACCTTAAAAAAATGCTGTAAAATAACAGTTTTCTTGAATTTTCAGAAATTTTGGTTTTCAATGTAGACTTTTTTCACAATATCAAGCAATGATAAATAGTAGTAATGAGAAGTGGCGAGAATACACTAGAACAGTTAATAAGTCATGCAAACTAGGAGCATTGACAAAAAAAATATATTATACATACATATAAATATATAAAAGAAGCCATGCACATTTTAAATGAATCTATTTTGAACGGATTAATCGCGTATATTTTGGTATTCGAAAATACATTTTTGGACATCTGACGTTTCGAATACTTTACAGTAGTTCATGGTCACAGGTAGACTCGACGTGGCTTTTGTATCAACCGCCAGACAAATTCTACCTAATTAATTCGTTTAAAATAGTTTCATTTAAAGTGACTTAAGATTGTAGTAAATCAAAGATCTTATTAAAATCCAGGCAATAAAAATTGACAATGAATAATGAAAGGTGGTATATTACAAAAATTACCAATCCCAGTAGTGCACCAATGAATATGGTCCCCAATGCGAATATGAGGTACGAGCCCCACGTGGGCAGGCCGTATGTCTCCATCAGCACGTTGTGGATACCCTGCCGAGTAAAAAAATTAAACTAATTAATAAGTATGTATGTATATATATATATATATATATATATATATATATATATATATATATATATATATATATATATATATATATATATAAATATATATGGCTTTTCGCCATATACGGGACATTAGGTTTTGAATGACGGAACTCAACGTAGCAGGGCGAGGAAATGAAAATAGTTTAAATATAATCAATCCACCGAGTAGGAATCGAACCCACAACCGATCGGTTACATCGGTCACGGTAAGTACGCGTGGTTCATATTAGTCACGAACAGTTCGTATATAACAAAAGAGAACGTAGTATTGAGACACTATATTCATTCCTTCAACCAATCAAACAAACAAACAAACAAACATACATACATATATAGAAATAAATAATTTAAAGAAACTCACCCTTAAAGTTTGACTAAGCTTGAAGAATTGTGCCACTAAGCCCATGTGCAGCGAGTCCGGGGCTTTCCACGACGGCAACGCCTCTGTTTGCTTCCATTTGCTCTTCTCGACGTAATCGAGCATTGAATCCGCGTCCCTCGGCCCTTTGTATTGCCGGAATTGACCTTCCTTTACACTGAAATTTCATTATAGATTTTAGGTAAGTTAAGTTACTTACTTTACTTAACCTTAGAATGTTAAAATAATTATTAACTAAGAAAATTAGACAATGCGCGGCGTTAAATTACGCCGTCATGCAATTGTAGGAATAGTGTTTTAATACTTGGATATCACGATTAACTAGTTAAAATAATACATTGTTTCAATAAATTATACAGATACCAATTTATTTTTTATATATAAATACGAAAAATAAACATATAATTGACAGGAAAACAGCTTTAATTATCACATATAGACAATGTAACGGGGAAAATTTACCCTAAAACTGATAAAAGATATTAATATAAAGGCCAATTAACGCGCACTACCCATAGTGTGGAGTATATAATAATATTAACTAGAGCATATTTTATTTTTATTGATAATCAGGGAAACTAGAGTTTTTCCTTTAACGACTTAACTTACCCGTCCTAATTTCAAAAATTAAAATATAATAAACTACATATTTTTACGAAAATTACGCGGACGGGAGAGTATGAAATTTGGCACAGTTATAGCTTATATAGAGAAAAGAGTACAAAAAAATTAGGTAATACAACAATACATCTACTACTTTTGGCACATTGGGACAGAGTCTGACAGTAAACTCGATCGTTTTTGAGTTCGATTCCCATTCGGGAGACTGATCGTATTTAAAATTATTCTCATTTACTTGCTCTGGTAAGACAAATCGCGGCGTTGAGTTCCGTTACTCAACACGCAATGTTGTAACGAATTCGGTGGAAAGCCGGTGTATTGGCGCTAGGTACTTCCTGTGTACCCTCCTATGCGAGATTACTACTTAAAAGTCATAAAAATTCAAGTTATATCCCGCATATCAGTGCGAGAAAGTCTTGACACTGTTCGTCATTTCCCTCCCAATTAGTGGTATATAGTTAAGAGCCTACTTACTGGTATATAGTGGGTAAGGCAGTGACCACAAATCGCCCACTGAGCCCGGGCGAGCTAGTTACGTCTATCGCCCCGGCTTTCAGATCCAGTTTCTTCGTCTTGGCCCTGTTCGACATTTCCTTCCACGCTGGCGCGAGGGCATTGCAGGCAGGACACCATGGAGCGTAGCTGTGAAGAAAAAAGAAAGTTTCGTTTATTATGAAAATCAAGAGAGAAAGAGAAGTATAGTTATTAATATGAAAATTTAAAAAAATAAACAAGATTTTTAATGGATTTTGAAACTTAAACACATTAAACTTTTTTATTTGATATTTGTATCGAATATGTAAGTCGCCATTTTATGGTGGCGGCCATTTTAGATAAATATATATACATATATATATATATATATATATATATATATATATAAAAACGTGTTTAATCGATTGAAGATATGCTTACATGATTCAACACTTCATCAGAAGAAACATACAAGTAAATAAATTGCTTGTAAAATATATTTGAAGCTGTACTTTTCTTGTGAGAGTCAAGCGTGACTCAATCGAACCTTACTAATATTATAAATACGAAAGTAACTCCGTGTGTCTGTGACGTCATCACGGCAAAAGTGCGGGTTTTTATATACTACAGCACCAAATACACAATTATTTGATATAAACATGATTAATTTTATTTTTTAAATGAAACTATTTAACCGGATTAATCGCGTATATTTTGGTGTTTGAAAATACATTTTTGGACACCTGACGTTTCGAACACTTTACAGCAGTCCGTGGTCACAGGTAGACAGTCTACCTGTGACCACGGACTACTGTAAAGTGTTCGAAACGTCAGGTGTCCAAAAATGTATTTTCAAATACCAAAATATACGCGATTAATCCGGTTAAATAGTTTCATTTAAAATGTATAAAAATCGCGAAAATCAAAGATCTTATTATGATTAATTTTAGTTGTTTTTTAAAAATGCATAATTATGCAGATAGGAGCATGTGTGCATTCGGCATAGTATACGAAGAAGTATAAAAAAGATATATTTTTCATAAAATATATATAAAATAAATGAAATAAATACTAAATACACACAGTACCATATATTTCGACATATAATTTTATTCGTCTGTTTGTTATACAATACGCGTTACCAAGGCAACGCGTAATTCACTAGTAAAAGTTCATATCTGCAGTAAAAACGTGACAATTCACCTTGCAACGGTACTGTATGGTAAGAACATAACGGCAAACCTATTTAACAGTGTCTCATATAACAATAGTTATCATTTTTCCTCCTTTATCTTTGTTAGTTAATTACGAGATTACTGACATTTTAAGAGCGTTTAAAAATAATTTATCCTTATTGTATCAACTGTTTAGATACAATAGAACCTAATGTTTATGTAAATTGCTGTGTATTGATATGCGGAATTTAGCGCCGCACTGTATTCTACTTGAGCGGAGAAAATAATAATTGTTTCTCCAAATGGGAACCAAACTGAAAAATTCTCCGCTCTGATATGAGAAGCGCGGCGTTGAACTCCGCTCTTAATACACTACAGGAGGAATAGAGTGAAGCTGAAAGATTTCGATCTAGATCTATAGGCATGAAAACCCAAATCCGCCTAATTTTCTTTCTAGTCATCTACAACTGAGACTATAGCCCAATAAAGTTTATATTAGTTTTAAGTCATATTAAACTAATATTTAGTTTTAATGTCATATTAAACTAATATTAATGGCCAAAAACTGTAACAAACCGCTACTATGAAAATATTTAGTGACTCAATTGATTGTGTGTGTACTGTGGCGTAGTGGAAAACGCTGTTGATTGTGGATTCGATTTCCTCTCGAGGCAATTATTATATTTAAAATTTATTTTCATTTCTCCGCTGTAAAGGACAAAACATGGCGTTGAGTTCGCCACTAGATACGCAATGTCTCAATTTCGAGGGAAGTCAGTCAGCGGAGTGTTTTGACACTAGAACCCTTACCTCTGACTGAGATAAAGCGTGAAGCTGCTAATAGCACATAATGTAATAAAAAATAAAAATACTAAAGTAATATTTAAAATTTGAATTTGAGAGATTTTTTTCATAATTGTTTATACATAGATATATAATCTTTTAGGGTCGCTTTTACGAAAGGGAATGACGCTGTTTAGGCAGTTAGTTTAATTAGAATTACTAAAACACACTAGGTAATTTATCTTCTTTTTTTAAAAAAGTATTATTCCACACTTAGTATAAAAAACATACAAGAGAAGATATCAATAAAAAAACTTCCTACAGAGATGCTAACAACATAAATAAGACGTGGAACATATAGCTTAGTGGGTAGAGCGTTAGGATGGTTTTTAGGAGGTGTAAGTCTAAATCCGGTTCAAGGTCATTATATTCTATTATTACATTAATGTGTGAAGACAAAAATTGGGAAACCTTGGGCATATTTAATATTATAAGCTATTAGAACTACATGAATTTAATAAATAAATACAAAAGGAAACACTATCAAAAGTTTAACATACACTTTTGTAAGTGAAAAAAATATTATTTTGTTGAATGCCTCAACAGAGACACTAGTTTTCAATATAGCACAAAACAATGCCTAAAATCCAGATTTAGTAGATACAAAGCATTCTCGGCCAACCAACCTTGACAGGTGGTACATATCTGTGTAATGTAATTTTTTTTAAATTATATAGACATATAAAATATATTATTAATGTATAAAAACTCATTATACACCAAAAATATAAATATATTACATATAATTACATAACATAAAAATATTGTTGTAATATATATATATATATATATATATAAAGATGTCTATTCTTGTTGTAACTCAAACTCTAGCAGATTTTCATTTTGATGATTTGATTATGAAGTTCAAGGAATGTTTTAAATATAATAAACTTATAAAAACAATTATATTGAAATTTATATTAAAAATTAAAAAACATTATTATTCATTAAAAATTACAATTAAAACTAAGATCTATAAACATTTAAAAATTAAATGTTAAGCAATGAACATAGTTTAGTTTACAGATTATTAAATAATATATAATTAAAAGATAATTTGGACACTGTTGCAGTTTGTCATTGACTCTTATAGTATTACTATTTTAGTTTATTATCAAGATAAATATTTTTCCTCACTCCCTCTGGGAAGACAAAGTGCGGCGTTAAGTTCCACCACTCAAGTCTCGAATTCGGTGGAAAGCGAAGTACGGAGTAATAACACTAAAAATTTTATATATTTTAGGTATTTTTTCGATATTTTTATTAATTTTTACTAAATTCCATGCATATTTGATGATAACAAATAGTAAAAAAATCAGAGTAACTTGTCATGACACTAGGTACTTCTTGTCTACCCTGCTATGTGGGATAAAGAAGCTAAAAATATAATATTTTTTATGTAACAGACATCAAATAGAATTTAATGAATGTAAAGAATGAATCTGTCACAATTGAGCATATTTTTAGTGTTATTTAATTCAGAGTCACAAAAAAGTTTGCCGGGTCAAGTAGGTACTTATATATTTATATGGCAACCCTACAAATAAACAATTATTAATTAGAATCAATGCTATGTTAAAATTACCTTCAACAAAAATTGTAAAATTAAGGTATAAGCAATGAATCAGACAGGTAGCCTTGTTCTCGCAATGATGTCATTATGCAGCCATTGTCCATTTTGGTTTTACAAACAAGTAGGTGTTCGTAATAAATAAATAATTTATTCAAATTGTACAAAAAAAAAACAATTATATTATCTGTATGTATATGATAAAATATTTTTAATGATCGGTCATTATTGATATTGTACATGTAAGAATGTAAAAATATTTTCATATATATTTTAGGAAATTAAAATAAGTAATTGGTTTTTAATTTTCGATTCTATGAGTTATTAAAAAACTTAAAATAAATATATTTATTATTTTAATATAATTTTTTAGTAGTTGCCTTATAATTTGATATAAAAATTAATAATGAATTAATTTTAAGCATGATTTACCATAATTGTAAGTACTATGTTGACTGAGGTATTTTATGGGATAAAGTGTTCATATAATAAAAATATTTTATGATTTACGAACAGACCAATTTTCCACATGTGCTATTATAACAAAGATTTAGTAACAAAATTTTGGTCATATTCTAATGAATATTGAAGAAATTTTTTATTGCTGGATATATATATGTGACATGGATAAAAATATATTTTCTATAAATGAAATCTCGAAATTCATAAGCATTTGTTCTTGCTATTGCCAATTGACATGTAAGTTATAGTAACAACATTAATTTAATAATTAGTTGTGTGCCAAAGTTGTAATTAGTCTTTTTCTATAGACTTTGAAAACAAATATTTGCATACTAAATTCTTGAAAATATTTGTAAACAAAGAGTATCAATAATGTTTTTAGTAAAATCAACATGTTTACAAAATATTATTTGAAACATGTTTTGTACATTTCAAATACTACAAGGAATGAAACTTCCTTGTATTATTTATGAAATCCTTTATAAAAAGATTTTTTTTATATATTAAAAAACATTTTAAAAATGTATAAAAATTTGAATGTGACAAGTGTGGAGCACTAAAGATTTCAGATATTTTTATTTTCAGTATTTTTCTATATTTTTATTATTTTTTTCTAAATTCCATGCAATACTCCTAATGTATTGTCATTTTGATGACAACAAATGGTAGAAAAATCAGAAATGAAATCAGAGTAACTTCGACAGTATCACTCTCAAGAATATTATGCAACGAAAATTTACAAACCGGTGCAGTATTCAATTACTAGCCTATTAAATGACTCATGCCTGGATGAAGCAATATTCTATTTAACTTCAATTATTATATATACGATGAAATGGATTGGTTTTTTAGATTGTAAAAATTGTGTCTATTATATAAAACACACAAGTCGGGAATGTGATGACTAAAAAGGTGCTTAGACCTTAACGACCTTGTATTAGTTTATTGACCCTTACTGGATAGACAATGTTGTACATTACCTGAATTTCATTTAAAACGTTTTTGTATAAACTACATTATAATAAATGACTCACTGCCCAAATCTCATGTTTGACTTAAGAAGAACCAGTTATTTTTCCTATAGACAGAAAAATTATGACACGTTCTGAAAATTACTATGGTACCGGTGACAATAAACACTTACAATTCAACCATCCATTCCCCATTGAGCATCTGCTGCCAGTTGTCTTCGTTTAATTCGACATTTGCATTTGCAGATCTTGTAAAACAACATAAAAATACACAAAAATATATAAATATATTTAACACTCCAAACATCCCGTTGAGGCGCGCCATGTCTAGAGTCTAGACTTGGTAAGTGTTGCAATGTGCACGCTGCACAATGTCAATACTTTAATTATATTTTTTTAATGTTGCTAGTGTAAAATATAAAAGTGTTATAATATTTAAAATATATAAATATTTTATTTTATGAATTAAATTGCCTAACAATTAACTATTATATAAAATGTATGTTATTAACTTTTTTCTATAGAATCTACAAAAATATCATCTTACATTTGCAGTGAGTATCTAGAGATAGCGCTACATGGCTTACAACTTTGGTAGTTTTTTAACAACTATTCAATAGATGTCACTATACGCCTGATATAATAATTTCCAACTTTACTTGACCAAACAATTATTATTCTGAACAATAATGTTCTTATAAAACTAAAAAAGTAATTGGATATTTATTATTTTGGGTATCTTTTTTGTTTTTTATGTTGGTAAAAATATAAAATTATCCTTATAATATTTAGAGAAATTTCTGTCCACCTTTATGAATTATGTACTTATGCTTTATAAATACCAACACTGCTTACCAATTAGAGTGGATGCTAAACGCCTTTGAATAATAGTAGAAATTAAATAATATGCTCCTATAAAAATCCATTTTAAATACGATGTTTTCGTAAAAATTGTCTTGGTATTATTATTTTTAATTTTGATTTTTGACACTTGTATCAAAATCAAAATTGGTGTGAAATCTAATTATCAAGATCATCGTACTTCGAGGTATCTTTTTCACAGATATATGAATCAAGAAAAAGCATCTAAACGCTTTTTTTTAAACAGTAGGTCAATCCAAGAGAACCTAGCGTCAAAACAATAAGTTCTATTCGTAGGGCCAGTTTTATAGAAAGTCTTGAGAATTAACGTAGTGGAGGTTATTTAAGTTATTTTTTGATTTAATTTAGCGATATCCTATAAATTGGAGCCATCATTTTATTTCGCAAATGTAAAAAAAGGATATCTTTACCGCTAAAAGATCATACTAATTGGTGTATATACAAATTCGTAGAGATTTAAATTTCTTGTACAGACTTCAGAGCGGCGCCCTACCTAGTCTCCCTCAGCGACACTGTGGTCTGAATGGCGGGATTTAATTCAAAATCTGGGAAAAGGAGATTTTTCATAATCAACTCGTCGTAAAAGCGTTGGACACTATGTCAAATATGTGGCCGTCAGACCTTTACTGTCATATAAGGAAATGCCCTCACAGTCTTGATGTATTAATTTATGTAGACATTTATAAACATACGTGTAACTGTTGCTTAATAAAATAAAATCCTTGGACAGCATCAAAAAGGGGTATGCCATTTATTTTAAGACTTTTAAGTATATTTACTATATAAATTTCTAAATTGAAATATACATACCCTCCATTGGATAAATAAGCAAAAGATAAATATTTTTAGGTAATACACTAAGATCTACAAGTATTGCATGTAAAATATAAAACTGTTTTTGTAATAAAATTATGTAGTATAAGTCTTTAAAAACTTCATAAATAAATAAAAAAAACCAAACTGATCTAATGTGATTTAAACCGAATATCTAAACTACCATTGTTTACACACAGTAACCAAGCATCGCTTACCTTAAACCTATTTAATATATTTAATAATCTGTGCTATTTAATTATTAGTCTGTGCCCAGTTTAATTATTAATCTGTTTCGTATTTAATTAGTGTTGCGTACATTTTCAATTAGTAACCTGCCTATTTAATCAAAGTACAAGATACGTGTAAAGCTAGCTCTGTTTTGGTAACCCAATAGGTCGCCTCCACCGGGCATCGACTGAAGCCGCACGCCGCCGTCACCCGAGCTTGTGAGCGGTAGCGGAAGAATGTAGAATGAATGGTGGGCTCAGGTTACTTTGATTTGTGTTGTGTAACTCGCGATTATTAGATGTTTTATTGGAAATTACTAAATATGATTGGTAATCTAATGATGAAGATGAATAGTAAATATAAAATTATTTATATAAATAGCAAAAGGAAGTTACAAGAATATTTGGGACATATTGGTACTGATATTTTAGATTACACCCTAGTATAATTCTACGGCCTACCGTAGACCATCTTAGAACAGTGGGACACCGTTTGACTTTAAACGTGTGGTTGTGGGTTTGAACCCACTCAGGAAATTATTATATTTCAAATTTATTATAATTTTTCTGCTCTGGTAAGACAAAGCACAATGTCTCGATTTCGGGTGGAAAACAGTCAATCTCTTGACACTAGGTCGTCTGTTATTACCAGCATGAAGTTACTATTTTTATACTAATAAATGGCCCCAATTTCGTTTATGTAGACTTCATGACAGGAGAGAAAATTTAGTGTCAAAATGTCCTGTTCTTCAACTTTTATTTGAATTTAGAGATCACTCGTAGAACTAAACGCTGCAAATTAGAACTAGCAAAAAAAACAAATTAAAAATAATATTTCCTTCGAGTGGGAATCGAATCTACAACCCTGGTGGTTCGAGCCACCCTCGTTTACAGTGGGTTATTTATTCATTATAGTTTAGCTGATCTATTATGGTTCTTCATTAGATTTTATAGATTATTATGTTTTTGGAGTCGTTAGTTAGTTTCACTGAGATAGAACGACGTAAAATACTCATTATTATATACCGATAAGGTATCGAAAACAACGTAACGTCGATAAATAAGTTAATGAAAATTTAACCACTAAAGTTATGTTCGGTTTTAACCAGTAAAATAAGTATGACCGGTCGTGGCGCAGTGGAACAGTGTCCGACTGTAAACGCGATCGGTTGTGGGTTCGATCTCCAGTCGGGGGAGTGGTTATATTTAAAATTATTTTCACTTCCCTGCTCTGGAAAGACAAATTGCAACATTGAATTACACCACTCAATACCCAATATCTCGAATTCGGTGGAATGCGAATTACGAAGGGTCTTGACACTATGTACTTTCTGTCTACCCTGCTATGCGGGATAAAAGCGTGAAGCTAAAAATATATATATTATGTTCACTTTAAGTGACATAATGAACAGCAGAAACTGTTTCCACCTTCACCACGTGAAGTTACCAGCTTATGTAATTTTCTATAATTACGGAAACTTAGAGATCTACTCTTCTAGGATGATCTAGAATCTAGGTTTTGAGACTACATCCTCAAATATTTAAGAAAGCAAAAATCTATGGCTTTTTTTTAGTTCTATATAGCTTACGCTTTGTCTTGACTCTTAGGATTCCACAACAGATGACATCAGAAAAAGCTCATCAAGCTCTGTGACTTCCTAATGCACCCTTTCGAAATTTTTATCTCGTTGACCAGAATCTTAATTCATTAAGTTTCCACATTAGATATAACAAAGTCTTGATTTTTAAATGACAACAAAAATTGGCCATCAAGTTCAATATAAACATCTTAAGGCGTCATATCCATATTTCTTATTTTTCTAGCAGACCCGAACAAAATGGATTTTAGCATATAGGTAGGGTGCCCAGGCTTAATAACTTCCTAAAAATTGGGAGTTATTAAAATTCGTTCAGTAGTTTCAGAAATTAACACGTACACACAAACAAACAGATAGACAAATTTCTAAAATCATACAGTCATATTTTATATAACATTACTAAATTATTTTTCGCAAATATCTTCATTGTACCGTAAGATTTTTTTATTATTGTACAGAAGATAGTTAGATAGATAAAGTTTGTCGAGAGTTGATCTCGTTCACTGGTATCCGCCCAAAATTGAGATATTGCGTGTTGATTGGTGGAACTGAACCAGGCGCTGTGTTTTAACGGAGCGGAGAAATGAAACTAATTTAAAATTTGTTATCAATAGGAACCTATGTAAATATGTAAAAATTTCAAAGAACTTTACTAACCAAGTAAATTATATAAATAATAACAAGCTATACGTATGTTCCCGTAGTACCTAGCAGGCTTGACAGGGAGTCGCTGTTGCACTCGATGGTCTATTAAAATACTGTATTTATTAAGTTCGATCCTTACTCAGCGGAATTATTAGAAATGAAAAATAAATATTCCCCGATTTTAAGACAACCCGCAGCGTTAAGTTCCGCAACATACACAACAAGTAAACTTATGAAAATAATATCATTACTCTCACTGACTGCGATTAATGAATAAAAACTTGAGAATATACTTTTATTATTCAAATGTTAAGTAGGTATATAAGTATTTTATATAAAACAAAGACAACAAGGAAACTAATATAAAAACTTGAATGCCAATAAAAATATTTTTTAACTTTATGGCGTACAACTAATACGTTTCACCTTGTCGATTCACAGATTAAAAAACCTAATGAGTATAATTTAAAAAAATATACTTAACAGAGGTTTTATGAAACGTAGGTAGGTATAACATCGAAAGGCGACACACCATTACAATGTAAGGCCGCCATTATTATTAAAATAAAAAAAAACGACATCGAAATCTTTACTCGACTCGGTTAAAGTTCTCTTAAAATTAGCTGTTTAGACGCCACGGTAAATTGTGCCTGTACATAACTATACCAAAGCAAACTTTACTTGTAGCGTCGTAGATATTCGTCGAAAATGTATTTTTATTTTACGGCCACACTTTCCCGCCACACAACTGACAGCCATAGAGTAAATAAAAAACAAATTAAATACAGATAAATAAAGTCCAAAATTAAACGGAATATACTAGACTTAATGCTTTTTTGTATTTGGTTCGAGGGACTCGTTGTACGCAGTCATAGTCGCAGATGTATATAGTGATGTGTTGTTGACTCGCTCTGTTCCACGGTTGTTGGGTATAGTGCTATCCCTCTCGGATGCGGAGCTAAGCCGCTTATCTTCAGCCCGCACGCCGCGCCCCGTCGCCGGCTGCTGCGCGTAACGTGGTATATCCCACAAGTTTTTGATTTTGTAAATATTTTATTTTGTAAATTATATTTAATACATTTAGTATTATATATAATTTATTTTTTGTAAATATTAATATTGTATTTAATTATGGAAATGAATGATATATCATAAATTAAATAACATGGAAAGTATATTCCTCTATTTACCTACTTTGAGTTCAAATTATAGTTATTTTCCCATAAAAAATCATAAGAAAATACATATAATCACAAGCAAATGTTTTTTCATCGTGATATAATTTTTTTTCATAAATGTGGAAAGAAAACAATTATTACAAAGCAAAAATTGCATTTTGCTGTATTGCTATAAGTATGTAAGTATTATTAATGATCACTATACTATATCTACAGGGCTAATATAGTATTTATTACCTATAATATTTCGTATACAATATACAGGTTATAAATGGCAAACTGTGAGATCCGGCGGGATGCAAGTAGCCACTCCAAATGGTGTGCAGATATATGGACAGAGTCTACTATTTTCTATTAAGTGTCATAATTTTATTCTCTACTTGCTATATAGGAAGGTCACGTAAAAAGTATGAGGACCCCCCGAAGAGCCTGCATGAAAAGGATAATGACTGTGGACAAGGCGAAAGAGGTATGCAGGGACCGCAGCGTTTGGCGCTCCGTACTCTCTGACTACCCCGCCAGGGATAAAGCGTGAAGCTAAAAAAAATTTGCTATCAAAACAAACACCATTAACTTAACATCTCAATTAAACTGCCAAAAAACAAAAAATCCAAACAAATTTATTAATTTCCCAAGTAAATGAATTCCGCAACTTAACACAGAATGTACCAGCATCAATATATATCAGAGTACAGCACTCTCACTGTCCCCTATATACTGCGTAGCCTCCATCGTACCTATAGACATACCTTTACGCATATTTCTTGCTCCGAATCAAAATGGACGTCTTTACAGAGACCCATTTACCATAGATATCGCAAGTTCTCTCGATATTTTGTTAAATTACATATATTTAGCTCGAGTAGCTTTAGCATAGGCATGTTGGTGTAAATCATAGTGTTGAATTGTTTTTTTTTTTTTATAAAATAAGAAGATGTCAAATAGAAAATATTATATATTATACTTGTGACTATAACGTACATATATCACATTGCTTATAAGATTTTATCTTTACCTGTATGTATCAATCAAAAATTGCATAATGCCATTTTACCCGAATTGCAATCCGATTTGCTTTAATAATCGCCTTTAATCATACCTACTTTTTATCTATATAGAATATTACGTATTTATTTTTTGTATTCCGCATTGCAAGGGAGATATGAAGTGCCCAGTGTCAAGACACTCCGTATTCCGCTTTCCACCGAATTTGAGACATTGCCGTCAAGTCGGCGAAAGTCAACGCCGCGCTTTGTCTTACCAGAGCGAAGAAATATAATGATCTAAATAAAATTATTCCCATGAGTGGAAATAGAACCCAAAACCGATCGCGAGTACAGTCATATGCTTTATCAATATGATAAATACTTTTAAATACTTTTCATCCATAAATAATTTTAAAAGTATTTTTTTGTTTTGTAAACCAAATTTATTATAGTTTTTCACACATACCATATTTTACTTACGATTTGCCTTTAGCGACGAATTTGGCGATGTACTGTAACGTTCACTGCTTGTAGCACCATTTATGAGATTGCTTGTTAGGTAGCATAATGCATCACTAAATATAATCTTTCAGAATAAACATACCTACCTATATCTATAATTAAAGTAGATTTAACTAGCTTAGATTGAATGATTCTTGCCATACTGTTTTTATTTCTGTCTTTTGTAGTTTCAACTTTGAAATGTGAAAATCACCATCTTCCGTTTCCGCTGTAATTTCAGGAAACTCCGAATCACAAATTTCAGTTTTCTTTATAGGTACAATTGTACGAAGTTTGGGCTGGGTACTGTCTGTTAGACTTGAGACTTGACTAGATATAGACTTAATGAAGCAGCCTGCAATACTTTTATTGATATCCCTCCCTAAGTATAAATTAATGAAAATTTTGCCCACAATTATTTGATTGTTTTTAATTAATAAAATATGGTGTAATATTTTGCTGATGTCTGACTTTATAATATTGATGGTATCCTACTTTTCCAAATTTTTATAAAAGCATATTAACAGGTTAAAAAATATGTATAAATCATTTTTTCTTTTTAAATTTTCGCTTCCATTGAAATACTTGTAATAACATATAGTTTAACCTCATTAGTTAGTGATATGTATTTTTTTTAACTTCACGCTTTTATCCCGCATATTAGGATAGACAGGAAGTACCCAGTGTCAAAGCACTCCGTACTCCGCTTTGCGCCGAATTCAAAACATTGCGTGTAGAGTGGCGGAACTCAACACCTCGCTTTGTCTTATCAATTTGTGTAGACAAGTTTATTTATAAATGTTTTTATATTACGTTCAGTCATTTTTGAATGTATAGTATTATGCATTTTATAAATGTACTTTTAGACTGAAAAGATTTTATTAATTTGGGTTTGCTTGTTGCATAGTAAATTCATGATACAAGTCGTAATATACATGTGTCTCAAATATAAAAGTGAATTACAAAGTATTTATGATAAAAAAATACTAAATTTTAATACTTATTACTTATTACTTTCCACTCGATATGTTTATTGTCCAACTCAACTTCAGATTATTGTAGTTTATTGCAGTATTCACTTCAGACATTTTAAAATACATAACATTATAATATGACATTTTTCCTAGTATCTACAAAAAGCATTCATTTGGTATATTTATAATTAAAAAAAGGGCAAACCACAAGTGGCCATAAGCAAGTGTAAAGAGGTATCATGGCATCTAATAAAACTGCCAGCAGGCGCCACTTCAACTAGCAAATTCAAACAAATGTTACGCCATTATTAAACTATAAGTTTCGCGCCGCTTTTGTTTATGGTCCTTTTTTATTTTTTATTGAGCAAAATCGAAGGGCGGCGTTTTAATGCCTTGAATTGGTTTGAGTACTAAGAATTATTGACTTTTTTATTCCAGTTTTTTTATACTCTATACCTACTTAAAGAACTTTTAAACTCTTAATTGAAATTAATATTTTTAATTCTAATTACGCCAAACACAAAGCAAAAAGTAACTTAGTACTTTTAATATTTATACTTTTAATATAACGACCAAAATCATTTTAAATTATAAAAAGAAAGAGTAACAGACAAATGTACGTACATACATAAATAGATACATTACATACTTTTACATTAACAATATTAGTAGAACATTATCCAAAACAATTAACTAAAATTTGACATTCAAATATGAAACATCAGTCACAGCAATCGAGAACTCATAACCGAAGCCGAGATCACAGATGTATTAGGAAAATGAATAATAAATCGGCACAGACAATGGGGGCATTAGCCATAGGCACTATACACAGAGTAAATTTAGAAGGGGACCAACAATCCTGTGCGTCAACTCTATTATTTATGGATTCTTTAACATGTAAGGACCGTCGAGTGAAGGGGAACACAAATATATCGGACATTTGGCGCAAGGAAGTGTTTCTTATGCCTTGGTAAGCATGAGGGGTTTAATTTTTTTTTAATATCCAAGGGTACAGGTTCGTGGTTAATACTTTTCCAATTATATTTTGATGCTGTAAGGTTTTGATGTGGTTATGTAATTTTATAGAGAGATAAAGATAGTTTTGTTCGTTCTAGGTTACTTTAATTGATGAAATATTAAATAAGCAGAACTGTTTGTTATGAATACTCCAAACGTCATATAAGTAATTAAAATTTTAGTTAGTTTCCACATTTTGTAAAGCAAATACAGACTCGCTATGTTACCCGCTTGTAACGTATTACGAAGGCGTAGAGTACTAGGAGGTGGAAATTATGTTAAAGAGCGGCGAAGTAAAAACACTCCTTTGAATTCTTGTCAAGACACTACGTACTCCGCTTTCCGCTAATTCAAAACATTGCATGTTGAGTGGCGAAACTAACGTCACGAAGTCTCACCAGAGCGAGGAAATAAAAGAACATTACCAGAGCATGGCACTAAAAGTAAATTAAATATAATCATTCCCCCGAGTGGCAATCGAACCTACAACCGATCGCATTTACAGTCAAACACTGTCCCATAGCACCACGACAGGTTGCATATAAATATATAATTATAAAATGGCAACTACATTATAATGACATTTATACAGTATCTACGTAATAACTTTAAAAAAATATACCTACACTGATAAATAAAATTGAAGTTCTGCTTATTTTATTATATTAATAAATGTAAACGGTACATATGCCAAAAATGTTGTCTGTCTATTTGTTCCGTCTGTTCTCTGATATGCCTGGACCTATTTTCACGAGATTTTCACTGCCAAATAACTGATGTTTTAAAGTGTAACTTAAGCTTATATAAGACTTATACCGTAGAGATTCTACGCGGACAAAATCGCGGGCATAGCTCGTTTATCATTAATTAATCAAATTTATTGCATTTAATTTATTAAAAAGATCTTCGAATGGCCGGACGTGGCGCAGTGGGACAGCGTCTGACTGTAAACCCGATCGGTTGTGGGTTCGATTCCCACTCGAGGGAGTGATTATATTTAAGTTAATTTCATTTTCTTGTTTTGGTAAGACAAAGCGCGGCGTCGATTTCCACCACTTAACGCTCAATTTCTCGAATTTGGTGGAAAGCAAAGTACGGAGTATCTTGACACTACTTTACAGTACTATTTGACAGTACTTTCTGTCTACCCTGCTATGCGGGATAAAAGGGTGAAGCTAAAAAAAAACAAAAAAAAGATCTTCAATACTTTACAAGCTACCCTAAAAACCTAGGTGTACTATTTGCTAGCTAAATAATAAACTATTATAGTATTACAATTTAACCTTTATATTATACGGAAAGTAAATGAGATGATGGCATCAGACAATCAAACGGTGGATCAAAGCGGTTAACTTCATGCGGCAGTAACGCAATCACTTGGGGCTCAGGCGTAGCGGCAAATAAAATCACTGGCTCACTTTGTAATGTGCCCAAATTCAATTTCTTATTTTATTCCAATCAAATCACTTTGAGAAAGTTTTTAAGGTCATCGTGGCGCAGTGATACAGCGTCTGAGCGTAAGTAATATTGGTTGTGGGTTCGATGCTTACTCGGGTAAATGATTGTAATTAAAATTTGTTGACATTTTTCCGCTCTGGTAAGACATAACGTGGTGTTGAGTTCGCCACTTAACAGGAAATGTGCAACTCGATTAAGAGCGGAAAGCAGTCAACAGCAAAGTGTCTACAATTTTTAAAAATATATTTTCTTTGTATCTACTACGGAGAGATGTATTTTTGGTAAGGTTAAGGGCCATTTTATTTTTTAACTTTTATTCCATATATATGGGTACATTAAAAACGATTTTCTTAGCTTCATTGCTGTCTATTTATTTGCGTAAACGGCAAGAAGTGCCACCCAATATACTTAAAATTAGCGCACGCGTCCGGATCCGAAAACAATACAATATTTTATAATATAAAGCCAGTCAGACCAGAAAACGAGAAAATACTTAACAGCTACCTTCTCAATATTTTAAACAATTTTGTGATTATTTTAATTTAATTTTCATTTTAAGTGTAAATGAGAGATTACAAGGAGACTAACTGAGGAGTATGAAATTTGGCACAGTTACAGTTTATAGGAACAAAGTACAGACAGTATTTTATGATAATATATTTATTAGAAATATATGGAATTAATAAAATAAATACTACACACACAACAATGCTTTGGACATATAATTTTTGCAAAAAATGACATACACGTTGCTAAGGCCTTTAAATTGTGCGGAAATTATCTGTATCTCCCAAAAGTTATAAAAGTATAGAAATAAAAGAATTTCCATGCTTTTTTTTCTAGAAACAAAAAATAAACTTCAAGTAATTACAAGCATTATAGAATAGAAAAAAAAAGGTTTTATCAGTAATTAAAGTTGACCTATATCTAGTTTAACCAATATTTTTATCTATCGATAATTTGTAAAAAATTTGATATTATGTTTTGATGGTTGAAAACGCAGAATCTTTTTTTAATTGTTATATTATTACGGAAAGGGGTTAATTTGGAATGCTTTTCACAAAAATTGTACGGACGGAAGAGTATGAAATTTTGCATAACTAAGATTCTTTTGGAAATGTGCAGTGAGCCCTTAGTGTTTTTTAGTGACAAACCATTAAAATTATATTAAGAAAAGGCAGCTTCAATCAACAAGCTATATACCAGGTTAGTCAGAGACAACCTAGATACTGTGTCGACTGTTTTGTTGTTAGATCAAATACGTAAAATAAATTCTTCTCAATCATGTTTAACATGGCACGTTTATGTAAAGGTATGTACGCGTTGCTAAGGCAACGCGTTGTTTACGCGACAACTGGACAATATTTTTAATGACAGTTAGTACAATTATGTATAAAAACTTTTATATGGTATATATTTATTTATTTACGTAAAATGTCTCTACAATTTTCTATTTATTTAAAGCGTATTTTATTGATTACTTATTCGAGATTGTTGATTCTTAACTAATAATATAAAATAATTATATAACCATATATAGCAACGAATAACAATAACAGCAATGTTAATTTTTTTATACAATTATTCCCTCGAGCGGGATCGAACCCATAACGTATCGCGTTTACAGTCACGCTGTCCCACTGCTTCACGACTGGCCTTTCAATTGATCGGATTTTAAACAATGTTAATATATAATGTATTTAAAATCTATCAACTGTATTATATATCGAATTATTTAACATTAAAATTGAGCTTTTTTAGCTTCATGCTATTTGTTCCGCGTAGCAGGATAGAAAGAAAGTACCTAATGTCAAGACACTTCGTAATTCGCTATCCACCGAATTCGAGACATTGCGTGTTGAGTGGTGGAACTCAACACCGCACTTTGTCTTACCAGAGCGAAAGTGAAAATAATTTAAATATAATCACTCCCCCGAGTGATTATATTTAAATTGTTTTTCACTTCGTTTACAGTAAGACGCTGTCCCACTGCTCTACGAAATATATATAAAAAAAATGAAAATAAAATTGATAGTGATGTTAGATACTTTATTGCACACATTATTAAGAATCGCAAAATTTTATTTCATATTACTATTGGTTTGAATTCACGATATCAATTATTGAGATTAAGTACAACAGTTGGTAGAACATTTTTTTGTACCTTCACATGACATAAAATTCATTCGTAGAAAATATATTATTGTTGTGTATTTTTGTTTATGGAAAATCCTATAGGAATTTAAATATAATATATTATTAAATTCTCTTATAAAAAGTGTCAGTATTGGTTCACGCTTTTGTCCCGCATAGTAGGGTAGACAGGAAGTACCTAGTGACAAGACACTCCGTACTTCGCTTTTCGCCCAATTCGAAACATTATTAAGTTTTGGTCGACTCTACATTGAAATATAAACAATCCCCCATGTGGGAATCGAACCTACAAATAGTATAATTAATTATTTAATTGGTCAAATACTTTATTACCTTTCTTTGACCTTTTTATGGCGAAGGTTTATAAAAACCTTTACTAATCTTAAAACGAAACTTATAAAACAAAAACAAAATATGAGAAAGTCTTAGCTAAAACCAAATATGAGAAAACGGCGTTAGGTTCCGCCATTCAACACGCAATGTCTCGAATTCGGCGGAAAGCTGTGTAACGAAGTGTCTAGACACTAGGTAATTCCTGTCTACCCTGTTTTGCGGGATAAAGGTGTGAAGGTAAAAAATAAAGCCTTAATAAGACACAAAATATACGCACAACGTATCATTTAAGCAGGCAAATGACGTTCCCATGTAAGCTAGGGAAGTGCCAATTCTGCTTGTTCGATAATTTTCAAGCGATTTATCGAATTAAATCTAAGACTTTGATGTGGGCCGTGAATCGATTCGATTACACGGAACTCGACTTTTCAATTTGCCATCCCTTTTTATAAAGAAATTGTTGGTGTAAGCAACGAACGAATTATACTTAGATTCATACGATTTGTTGATTTGAATTTTGTAATTGAATGTTCTTGTTACATATTATTTATATATTATATCATGTTTTTACGTTTCTATGTTATATTTACAGGTGATATATTTGATTTGTCGTATTTTTTGTTGTGTATACCTCTAAATGTTTTTAGTTAATGATTTTTTGGCATACATTTTGACTATATAAGATGACACACGAAAATTTATTTAACTTTAGTTTTGAGTAGGGAAATGGTTATCTTTAAATTATTATCATTCCTTGCTCAGGTAAGACAAAAAGTGGCGTTGAGTTCCGCCACTCACACGCATTGTCTCGAAAATTCGGCGGAGTGGAGTACGGAGTGTCTTGATACTAGATACTTTCTGTTTATCTTCTGTTATAAGGTTAAAGCGTGATGCTAAAAAAAATATTAAAAAAACCTAAAATATACAAATAAATATGTAAGTATATAGAAAGATTGTATACTTCTATATGATTTTGTACTAAGTATGTATTTATAACGTAAAGTTTTCTTTTAAACTTAGGCGTATTTATTGGTGTAGAAAGAGCTTGGTAATAAATTTACAAAATCGCTTGCTCGCACAGTCACATTCGATTTGTAATCAAAAAATTTTTGTGTAACTGAAAAAAACTTTTTTAAGTATTTTCTCTTTATTTGTCATTATAACAAGAAAAGGAAGAACAAAAATAGGTTATAAAAAAATATTCAATCAAAATTTGTGAACAAATTTATGCAAAATGTACTCGTATTTCGAAATAGTGTTCCTAACTTTTTATTGGATACCAAAATAGATAAGAACAGGTTGTTTTAACAAATTTCTAAAAACATGTTAAATCTTATAAACTTATAACTGAATATAATTATTTTAAAAATTTATAAATATTTCACTACTTATTTGATACATCTCGAATTTGGGAAGCAAGCGGCGGACGTAAATATCTTGACACTAGGTTATTTGTGACTAGCCTTCTATCCGGGATAAATCATTTTTATATTTAATTAAAAATTTATAAAATATTTTAAAATATTTTTGGTAATTCGCTATTCCGCCTGCAATGTCTTGATTTTAGGCGTAAAGCAGTCAACAGTGTTTTGACACTAGGTTGTCTCTGACTACACTATTGCGAATAAAACGTGAACCTAATCTTTTCTTTTTAGCTTGCTTATATCCCGCATAGCAGGGTAGACAGCGAGGAAGTGAATATAATTTGAATTGATTATATTTAAATTATATTCACTTCCCCGAGTGGGAATCGAACCCACATTCCGATCACGTTTACAGTCAGACGCTGTCACACTGCGCTACGACTAGCCTTTTTTATTCAAAAATATTTTAAAACTCTTTTGCTGCAACTAAGGGCGTTTCTATTTGGCGTTGAGATATAAACGATTATTTTAATCGGACTAATTTTAAACCAATATTATTATATCAATTACCCGTTATTTACATACGGTCATAAGTTAACGTATTTCCGATGGTGTTGTTTTCGCGCCTGAGGCCGGCGATTAGCCGCCAATCCTCTTGATTTAAAGAACTTAGCGCGGCCATTTTAGGTCACGTGCCTCTTGCAAATGGGGAATGGGAGACGGTTGGTTCTTATCTATAGGCTGTTAAAAGATATATGTAGATAACAAAATAGAAAATATAATTGTTTTTTTTTAATAATAAATAAAAAATAAATATTATGTTCATTTATTGAGTCTCCTTTATTATAAAAATATTTTATAAGAACTAGTCGAACTACCATCGAATTTAAAAATCGGTCGGCGAATTAAAGCTATATATTCTTGATAATAACGTATTAGATGTTTATTACACTGGGAAATATAAAAAGGCGCATATGCTTTATCTTAAATGGCGTATCGTATCTCAAACGTGGTGATTCGATACGTACTAGAATATTTATATATTTTTAGATTTGTTTAAACAATGTAATAAATAAGATCTTTGATTTTCGTGACTTCTACACATTTTAAATTAAACTATTTTTAACGGATTATGTAACAGACAAATGTCACCTCAGTCTACCTGTGACCACGGACTACTGTAAAGTGTTAGAAATCTCAGGTCACCAAAAATGTATTTTCGAATACCAAAATATACCGCTTAATCCGTTTACAATAGTGTCATTTAAAACAATTTAATTATATATTCCACATTTCAACGCCAGTACTGTACCTCTAAAATAGCGCAAAAAATTAAGAACAACGCACATTTTCTTTAGGTTCCCTTCATAATAGCCGTAACATAGTTCAAAATGAAAAAAAAAAAATTAAAAAAAATTATTCCATAAGATCCCATCTTTGAAGTTAGTAAGCCTTCAAACACTATAGTCTTCTATAGAAAATCACCCCATATAACTCGACACCGTAATTGGAGCACTCAATTTGCGCGCCACTTGCCGGCGCGTGCGAGACTATCTAGTTAGTAATCGAATGTTTCGCCCTTTCTATTCTCTATTGAAAACAATGAATTAAATATTCATTATGGTTGAACGGTTGAAAACTTCCAGCTTTATCAGGAAAATACATATTTAAAAAAAGCATATCTGTTTTTAGATCTCTTTTAACTCTCTTTTACCACCACCTTTATCTATTTATTAAAATGCCATTTTTATAAGTTTTCCATTTTTTAGCATTTAAATATATTTGAAAATTTACACCTGTGTCCGGATCTGATGATATCACAATATTCATCTAATGTTAATCTGATATCAATGAAAAAACAATCTTGTTTCATATATTAAATAGTTTAGTTTATTTAAAAGAATATCATTTAAATACGTAGAATTGCTCCGTCATCTAATACAGCAGTGTTTGATATTTCAAGACTTTGTAAATGCTCCATTTTTCTGAATGTCTTAAGTACTTGTATAGTTAGGAGTACAAGTAGAGGCAGATCGTGGTGTACTGGGAAAACGTTTCGACTGTAAACGCAAACGGCTGTGATTTCGATTTACACTTCAGGTAATACATAATTATATTTAATATTTATTTAAAATAAAATGCTGCGTTGTGTTCCGCCACACAACACACAATGTCTGAGTGTCTTGACATTGGGTACTTCCTGTCTACCCTGTTGTGCGGGATAAAGCGTAAAATAAATTTTAACTAGAGGCCCCGTTTACAAGTAGGAAGTACTTTTCATTAGTTTTCATTAGTTACTTTATTAAAAGTTTATGTCAAACGCATTAATTGTACGTAAACGGTATTATTTTAAAGAGTTTTTATATAAAAAAAAATGGCCACGTGTCGTTCTTTTCCACGTAAATTTTAAGCAGGTTAAATTTTATATTTCTTCTCGCGTTAGTTTTTTTTTTCATATAATAATATATTATACGCATTTACATAGTACCAGTAGTTATGGAAATTTCCAGAAAATAATACTAAGTATAAGAAATGAGTGGGTCAGTAAAGTTAATTACAAATTCAATAACATTAAAGTATGTTTAGTCATATTACTTCAAAAGTATAAATAATTATTTTTATTTTATACACTATTAAAATGCGCTTACTTTGTAATTATTAATTATAAAAGCTCCTTCATGGTGTAGTGGAGCTATATCCGGAAGAAATAGTTGAGTGTTCAAATCACTGTGTAGGAAATATTTATATTTAAAATTAGATTTATATTTAAAATTAAAACTATATATTGTTTTATTTCAGCTCAAAAAGTGGTTTAGATATCTGAAAGTTACATTCAATATATATAATTCCTTACAAAGGTCGCTAACAGAGCATATATTCTTACAATAGTATATTAAATACAATACACAAGTCTATTATAGTTTGACTGAAATATAATAAATTATAAACAATATTGTACGCACTTAAAATAGCTCCATTTTTTAACTTCACGCTTTTATCCCGCATAGCAGGGTAGACAGAAAGTACCTAGTGTTCAGACACTCCATACTTGCTTTCCACTGAATTTGAGACATTATGATTTGCGTGTTGAGTGGTAGAAATCAACGCCGCACTTTGTCTTATCAGAGCGAAGTAATGACGCTCCCGAGTGGGACTCGAACCCACAACCGATCGCGTTTACAGTTAGATGCTGTCCCATTACGTCACGACCGGCTACAACCGCAAAAAAATAAATAATTTGTTTTGTAGCCAAAAGGAAATAAAAATGTACACTTAAATACAAATTATACACTAAACTCCAAGTTAATAAGCAACTCACAACAGTCACAGTATCAAAAAAAATATTAAAAATTAAAGTGAAGTTGTAAATATAACTTATAATATAGACTACTACTTATTTTCTGTGCGGGGATCGGCTAGAACACAATACCCTTTCCGTTGCTGGATAGCGACTCGTAAGAGGCGGGTATCCCAGTAATTTGGTGGTAGCAGGTTAATCCTCCGACTGGTTCGCAACCATATAGTGACAAAAATGACCCGCCAAATATCTCATAATATGTTCTGGTTCGATGTCATGTAAGGCATCTTCCCCTATTCCCACACATCCTTTCCCACTTCTTCTTTCCCTTCCATCCCAAAGCCGGCACCGTATCTACAACTCTAATGTTATAGATGTCCATGGGCAAAGGTGACCACGTACCATCTGGTGGCCTTTCTGCTCGTTTGCCTCCTTTTTCTATAAAAAAATATACTAAAGTCTGAAAGCGGTTTGTATACTGTATAGTTTTAAATATAATTTAATTTTCTACATTATAAAGACAGACAAATTAATAAATATAAATAATATCATTGAGTACATTATAAATATCTACTTGTTTTTCGTTCGTTATTTCATAAAATTTTTAATCTTTTCAAAATTATAATTATTCCAAGAATAATGACTACCATTAAATTGCATGAAAACGTAAATAATTAATTAACATAATTACTGTACGAAGTAATCGTTTGATATATTATATAAATTAAATTAACTATCATATTATTAATTTTGTTTGGAATTACGTCATATTTTTTTTTATTTTAGGTATTTTATAAATTTACCTATAAGCATTTTTTTACCCACCTAATAGGTTTTTGACATTTATGTTTCTTTGCATCTGTCAATTTGTTTACTTATGACGTGTTTTATAAAATAGAAATGTCATTTTTTTTTTTAAATTGTAGCAGAGCAGACTGAAGAACGTTCTGATGACTTTCCACCGAATCTGAAACTCAACGCTAAGTTTTAATTTTTTTATTGCTCAAGAACAAAAAAACTTTGAATATTTTTTTAATAAATATATAAAATGATTTTTATATTCATTTATAGTTAAGGTCATCTGAATAATAATGTATTTTTGTATATTTTATACCACAAAATTAATCAATACTCAAATATTTTTACTTATAATAAATATACTTAAATGAAATAATGTAAGTATCTCCTATAAAACTTGTTACGTATTTATCCGACAATTTTTTTACGCTCAAAAAGATGCCAAAGGCCCGAAGACGTAAAGCCGGGACGGGGTTTTAAAAAAAATAAAAAAAAAATTCAAACGCAAAAAAATTCTGATGGATTAAGAAGCATGCTCCATTGCCGATTATAATTTTGTCGGGAAGAATTGCTAACTTTTTTACCTTTTCGCGATTTTATATTTTTTCGTTATTTCTTTTTTTTTTACTTTTTAATCTTTGCCAGATGTTCGCAAAATACTGTTTAATTGGAACTATACAAGTTTGTGTAACCCTTAAAGAAATCGTTTAGAATTTGTTGCGTTGTATGGGTTCGCTTTTAAGGCTCCGTAATCAAAGAGTAAAAACGGTATTATTATGATGATTATTACTGAGAATTTGCTATGCGTCTATCTGCCTGCAGTCTGTATCTCATGACTAGACAGATGAAATATTTTAAGTTGCCTCTACAACAACATATACTAAAAACTAGCATTGTATAAATATTTTAGCATTATATATTTAAGGGCCTCCATGTATCAAACATGGTTTTTTTGCTTATTTTTGCTGGATATTGGTAATGGCAACAGGTAGGTGTTTTTATAAATAGTGGTACGGAACCTTTCGCGCCCTAGTCCAACTCACACTTGGTTTAACATTTTTTTAAATTTATTCTTTAAGTCAAGGGCTGTAAACGTAAATGTTCTATCGAGTTGCTCGTTGATGTCAGTGGTACTGCAATCCGTGGGGGGTATCCAACCCTGAACGTGATACTAGATTATAAAACTTTTAGCTTCCGTACAATGGTCATTGTAATGCAATTCATTTCATTCATTCATTTTAGCAAAACGCGGATAATACTTAATCTTTCATGTTTTATTATATCTTTTGATTGTTTAGAGTTAACTTGTCATTATACAAGTATTTAAATATTAGTCAACACCTTTTTTTTACTTAAATGTCATTTTATATTAAATTCTTTATATTTGTTATGTAATGTACATAATTCCTCTGATCTTTCATTTTGATGTGTGTTATTTTATTTTTTTCTATAAAAATAGTAGAATAATACAAAAAGAAAATCAAAAACTCTTATTACTCAAGTTAATCTTCACGTTTTAATTTTTTAAAATTTCAAAGCTGCGTGTTTCCTATGTCATAGGAGAACTGGGAAGCACATCCGCTGTAAAAAAAACATAAAAATTACTGTAACAATATCAATTCCAAAATGCCCATATCTAATCCAATTATGAAGAGCAATAAATAACGAATAATCCGGATCTATAAAAAACACAAAAGTGACCTTCCGATCGGGCAGGAAATGTAAAAAGAAACTTAAAAAAAACGTAACCCCATAATTCACAATTAAAAACGGCTACTGGTCATGGCCGAAAGTATACATAATAAATATAATAAATTTCTACCTTAAAAAGATCTGGCTGAAAAGAGCAGGATATAGTCACAAAGAGGCAGAAAAAAAACAAAGTTGTTTATGGTTATTTCGCCGCCAACGCTCGGTGCTTAAATTTAGAACTTTAACGTCAAGATGCAATGGCCGCCGTAAATGTATAATATCTAAGATTATCTAGTAAGTATTTGTGTTGTTTAAATCTTATTATTTATAGCTAGTAATACAATTTGTTGCATTGAATTCTTATAATGTATAATAAAGTGACCAGAAAATGGGAAAAGTCATTATTAATCGTTAAGAAATTTTGATTTCTTTAGCAAATTCAAAAATGCAAGAAAATATAATATGTTCTATATTTATTTAAAAAAACTATTTTAGTATTATATAATAAGATATTTGCTCTTCGCGATTTTTACACATTTTAATGAAACTATTTTAAACGGATTAATCGTGTATATTTTACACACAGTAACAGGTATTACAGTATTTTTGAATACAAAAATATACGTAATTCATCCGTTTAAAATAGTTTAATTTAAACAAGTTTTGTATCATAGTTTTTGGATATAAGATTAAAATAAATACATGGCATATATCGGAACATATAATGTTTAATTTTAAAGCGAATATTGTAATTATACAGATTGCATAGTTTACTTAAAACTTAATTACGCTTCATTGTTTGGAAGGCGGTCAATAAAAAGCAATTTCTGTCATTTTCACCAGAAAAGTTATTAAGAATGAACTTATTAAAAACTGCGTCCGCTATTTCATCCACGTGGTATTTGACATTTCTGAATATTTATTTCATAATTCTAAAATAAAAGTAGCCTAAGTTACTACTTATTACATTTGCTGTCAGTAATGTCAAGTCTGTCAGTGATGGTCCCGTCAGAATCCGTCCAGTTTTAGAGATTAGCCGGCCCAAGCAGACAGACTGACAGACAAACATTGTGAAAAATATTATTTTGATATGTATATATTTATACATACATATGTATTTAGTTAAAAGCTATTTTAAAATATTAGAACACGGATATTTTAATTATTTTTTTATGTATAAATGTGTTTGTACCTAATATGGTAATACAATCTATCTATACGATAACATTAAACGATATTTTTATTTAAAAAAAGCAGAAAATAACACATGAAATATTTAATTTAATTTTTTTAAAATACGATAAAAAATAAATATACTGTTTATAAAGTAATTTTATACAAAGTAATGTTTCTTCACGGTACATTTAATCAACAAATATATAATAATATAAAAATTAACATCTATTTTCAACAAATACACCTGTGCACACAGTCGCGTAGCTAAGAAAAAAAATATCATTCATAAACTACATTGTACATTCGGACAAAGGGCATTCCCTGTCCATAGACAAGTTCTCACGTTTTTTTTTCACTTCCTTTCACTATCTAAAGGGACTTACTAGTAGTGTTAACATTTGAAGTTAAAGAATTTGCAATATTTAAATTAATAACTCAATTTTTTTTTATTATTTATTAGAATTTGCGAATTATTTCAGGTCATCATGACTGGAAACGCGATTGGTTGTGAGTTTAATTCTTTCTTGAGGGAATGATTATATTTAAAACTTATTTACACTTCTCCGCTCTGCTCGAATTATTTGTATTTTTCGTGGAAAGCAGTCAATGAATTGTAAAAGTAATGATGAATTAAGTGGCAATGAAAAAGGAAGGCGGTAGTACTAAGCATAAGTGACAAGGGTCATCTTAAAAATATGTATAATCTAGGTAGGATTTTGTGTAAAAACCTACCTAGATTAAAATAAACATACCTACTGTTATATATATATATATATATATATATATATATATATATATATATATATATATATATATATATATATATATATATATATATATATATAACGTTTTAACACACTCCCTCACTGAATGTGTGTCTCATTCGCATTTACCTCATACTTAGTATCTCCTCTCCTCAGATTGGAGATATCAGGAACTCCTCTGCTCTGATCACTTTTTTTCTGTAGTTAATTAAGAGCTGTTACATAACACTATTTATTGAATAAAAAATATTGTAATTATTATCTGAAACCTAGCTGTACTAAACAAGGCTGAATATATTTATACCTGTGCCTGTTCGCGTATACACAATACTAATAAGTACCCATCACGATCGGGACCGTTCTTAGAACGTACCTATAGTTATAAAAAAGTTAATAAACCGAATAATGCCATATCCCACGTCGGGGACATTAAAAATAATTGATAAAAAATAATCCATATCCTTCGGGGATTACACGACAAACGCATTTCAGGCCACACTGACTCACAATTATAAAAACTTACGCCTCCAAAATATTTTCTATGATCGAAACTATAAAGGTGTAGTTTGACAAATTCAATGGGTGTGATTGATTTAGGTTTTGCTTCCAGTGAGTTAAATATACTAGAATATATATGTAGAAACATTATTTTATCAATTTTATGCGTTTTTATTAAATTAATATAATAAATTAAAATATATGAATGGAAAGTAACAATATTAAAATTAATACAATACCAGTAGATTATATATAGGTATATAAATATCATCTAGTGTTCAATAACTCGATAATACTTATATAATATACTTCTGTAGTTGAATATAGTGGTTTATTTCCACCTCATAGCCACTTATATAGACAACGTAAGCTTTCTAAGCTTTCTTATGAATATAGCTTTATATATTTAATACAGAACAATCCCTAGCAATAGTTGCGCACAAGTGCCACCTGTAGTGATACAGCGTGTGAATGATCCATAGATCGTATAGATCTTATTGATCGTCGATCAATGATTTGGCGGAAATCTGAATGCACTCGGGAGCTATTTATTTTTGATACGGGTCAAGATTTATTAAAAAAAATTGATATCAATAAGAAAATGGTTAGCAATTTTATTTTGTTTTTTTTTTAATTAAAAAAAGCCTTTGAATAATTTTCCTCGAATTATATAATCTATCAATATTGTTTCAAAATCTTTATATTTTGAGGTTTTGAACAAAGAGAATCTATGAGAATGGCAAATTGTTTTGTTTCCTTCTTTGTATTCTTTGCAGGACATATTTCGATAACCAGGTAGCGGATATAAACTCCGCATTTTGCTCGTTATCGTCGAAACCTAAAATGATCAAGTCGATGTGTAATATGATTATTGTCCTAATAGATTACTATTGAAGTGCTTTAAATTCTCTTTTAATATTTTTAAGATGGCTTTCCTCAAAAAATACGGTACAATTTTTAAATAAGATGTTATTTGCTTTTATCACCTTTCAATAGATTCTTCTTTCACATTTCTTGATAATTTTTCGAATATCTACTCAATATACGTCATTATTATTAATTAGATACATAGACAAATAAGAATCAACTTAAGCTTTTTGATGAATTTCTTAGTAAATATTGATCGAAATTTACTTTAAAGTTAACCTCACATACCGAGTTTCCTATTACAATTTTTTCGTTCAGAAATACGATGCAATAACGCGTTTAAAAGGATTATTCCAGCGGCCATGACACTCGAGCTAAAAAATGAAAACAAAAAATAATTGTTGTCAGATTAGCTGCCGGTGTCAAAGTGTTAAATATCGAGCGCTCTAAGACATCGAAAGTATGATAATTTATTAAGCTTTATTACTTACCCTGACTTCACGCGTTACATATAAATGGCAAAGTTTTGTAAGAAAGGAAATGGTGTACGTGTAAAATTGTAAAACAATTGATAGTAAATATGGGCTGGTAACGTTTTATACATGCATTGATCGCTTAACTTGTATATATAAAAAAAGCCTTTACTTTCTATGAAGACTGATTGACAACAAATTATGCAATTCAATTCATTTTTAGAATAAAATACAGACAAGAAAAACACAATTAAGTATTACTTAATTTTACTAAAGTAGGTATTTGTATTTAATTAAATATATAATATGTAGCCAAAACAATTGTAACAAAAATTTTCTGTTAATAAATTTGTGGCCGAATGACAACATTGAATACCTTTTTTACATATAACACAGACGTCACATCTTAACGATTTTATTATCTACAGTCTACACAGATAAAAAATAAATATTTGACAGGTGTGTCGTATTTCGGTACGGTTTGACATTTCGATATTCGGTATCGAGGTGGGCTTAGCGTGTGATTTTACTTTTCAACAAAATAACTGATTAAATATATTTTTTTTTCATATGATTATTGTGCTCAGAACGCTGGGATTAGTCTCAACTGACATGAAATTAGGAAAGTGTAAATATTTCAGTAAACCACCCACGTATTGTTATTTTTTTTATTTAATCCATAACTTTAAGTGGTTGCATGTTAAGAAAAAGAAATTTCTAGGATAAAAAGACCTTTTTATAGAATATAATGTGTATCTAATGAGTTAACTTTTTTTACTAATTATGACGAAATAGATTAGATTTTTCCTAGTTTCACGATACTCGGATGGTAAAAAGATCAAATTGTAGAAAATAATAATATTATTTATTACAACTGACAAGAAACATGATGAAATGGAAAGTTTTTTTAACTTTTCGAGATTATCATCCGTATTTGATATTGAAAATAACAACAATGAAATTCTTTATACAAATAACATTGCACCTCTCTAACACGAATCAGTAGCTTTTAATAAAGTGCAAGTTAAAAAATAAATAAATAACGTTTTTACGTAATTAAAACATTCTTAAATATTAAAAATAAACATTATTGTCAATATTAAAGTAAAATGAAAACTTAATCCATGAATTGCTCCAATTGCGAGGTAGACAATGTCGACTGCCATATAAACAAAAGCTATCAGATCAGACTGACATCGGACACTAGTGCATCGTAATCCTCTTAATAGCTAAGTTGCCTAGACACGATATCTATAAGCTAATGCACCTGTAAATAGACTTTACAGCGCTTTGAAAGATTTATATACTAGTAAACTCGTTCATAACTAGGATACTTTTATTAACTATGAGGCCATCATCTGACAGCATCTGACAACATCTGACAGCGTTTGACTATAGATGCGATGGTTGTAGGTTTGATTGCCTTTTTATGGGACACACAGGGCAAACGAGCATGCGGGTCACCTGATGGGTGTTGATGTTATTATCATGCCTCGCGTTACATCAAGGGAACTGCAGGGGCATTTCGGACCTTTAAGGTGAAAGGAATAAGCGCGCTTTGTAATGGTACCCATGTTGTATCGACCTGGAGACACTGCCGTAGGTAGACCATTTCGCAGTTGTATAAAGAAACTTATTACAAAACTGCACAGTAATAGAGTGCCACGTGTCCACATGATATGGGTGGTAATTAAGTGTGTTATGTACTGTGTAGTTAGAAATATCTTTGGGACCAGCTCAAACCATTCTCTAGTAATATCACCGTGATGTAGGTACACAAGCACAGCAAAGAAAAGTTTGCTTAATGTTAAACTATTCTTAGATATGAATCCCCACTTGTTTGAATGCAATCATATTAAAATGATTCATATTTTCCCGCTCTGATAAGGCAAAGAGCGATGTTAGGTTCCGCCATTCAACTCGTAATTAAGAACTCTCTACGATTTCCCTGCGATGTGTGCAGAAACGTAATGCTTTATTTATTTAATTTAAATGAGGATTTTAATGACGTCGGTCGGGGTGCAGTAGGATAACGTCTGACTGTAAACGCGATCGGTTGTAGGTTCAATTCTTACTCGGGGAGTGATATTTGAATTATTTTCACTTCCTCGCTCTGCTAAAGACAAAGTACGGCGTTGAGTTTCACTACTCAACACGCAATATCTCGAATTCGGGGGAAGGCGAAGTACAGAGTGTGTGTCTGTGAATGAGTCTTGACACTAAGTACTTTCTATCTACCCTGCTATGCGGAATAAAAGTGTGAAGCTAAAAAATCTTTATATATACATGTATGTAAAATACATAGTAGTGTGTATGACCTTTATTTTACTAATTTAATATATTATCGTGAATTACTTTTAAATAATATAAACATTTTGCTCTCCTTCAATATAAACTATAACTTTGCCAAATTTCATACACTTCTGTTCGCGTTATTTTCGTAATATGGGGTATACAGATTTTGCTTCACGTCACTTTGACATATGTAAATGTTTGTCAAACATATGTGCAATGTGTTTTTTACTATTTATTTTATTAATGTAAAAAATACTATATTTCCGCTCTCCTCTGTATAAACTTAGTTATAACTAAGAAAATTGTCATAATCTTTTGTTTCGTAAATTTTCTTAGATTTGATTCAATGTCTTCCTTTAAAGGTATGTAGGTACCGTAGTGTTTGGTACTCCGTCGTCAATGACTACTCCGTCAAGGAGACTGCGTGAAGCTAAAAAAAAATATAGCCTAAGATACGTCTTTTGCCTCAGTTGTCATCATCAACCAGAGCAAGTCCCGGCAAAATTGCCATGAAATGTAGTGTATATACATACGAGTATATATACATTTAGTAAGCTAGTAGCCTGTTATTGTATTATTATAAACAGAGAGATATCTTTGCTTTTAAATTAGATTTTTTACGAATATGAATAGATACATTCTTAAAAAAATTGTTTATATTGTTTCCTTATTTATACGAATTACTAAGAAAAGGATTTCACAATCAATATATCTTTGACATTATCGTACTCGTATATTATCTTACATTTAATAGAAGAAGAAGAAATTAAGAGTTAAGTCACTCTGTTTTCCATTTTGAAGTCCTATATGATAGTTGATAGAGCGTCCGTTACCACATAATAGTCATTGTGTATAGCAGCCATGTCGTATCACAGTTACATCTAACAACTCCCGGTTAGTTCAAAACGCCCAGTCACGCACTACAGTATACATCTGACAAATCCAAATTCCTAAATATCTTGTCCGTAAACAATGCTATTATTCTTATGAAAATAAACGTCCATCGAAACTAAAAAAAACCGCTCCAGAGACACCGCGGCGCGTTCTATGTAGAGCACCTGTAGGGTTGTATTTGTGGAATTTTCTGGATTTTTTATAGATAATGTTTTTAATTTAATAACAGGTGTATAAAATATTAATTAGTTATTTGCATATACATTTTTGTCTTTAGGAAGAAATAATATCAAGCTTTGTGCCAGTTGGTAAAAAGTGACTTTAAATTAGTTATAAGTATTTCGATATCTATCCCTGCATGGGAAGAAAACTAAAATTTATTTTAGCAGTTAAGCCAGAATATGTAAAAGATGACATTATAAGGTGTATAATAAATATAAATATTACATAAATAAAAGGAATTAATGAAAAACTAATGAAATCAAAAAACACTCAATTTTAAAATTTGTATCAAAAATTAATGTGCTTATGTTTTTTTAAATTTTAAAAATGACATGTTCTCAAACAGCCCAGTATTTTTTTAATGTCCAGTACCAACCCTGGCAATAGACGGATGTGACGTGTCACGCAAAGCGCGCACAAAATATTTTGATATTTGACAAGTGTCACACAGATCTGATGGTATCTATGTATTTGAACTTAACTCATTGTTGTTACCGTTTTATAAACATTTTCTAATATTGATTTGTTATCTTAGAATACTAGCTACTGCCTTTAGGGATGTATATACTTCTAGTGTGGCTTACTTACGTCATTGGAATATTTTGTATTTTTACAGGGGTTCGAGGCGTGACGTTTTTTCTTAACCTCAAAGAATTTAGGGGAAATTCGTAAGGAATCTACATGATACATTTCAGTTTTCTTCGGCAAGTATTTTCAGCTAAGTGTTGTCTTTTAGTTAGTAACTGACGAAAGAGGTTTATATATTTATCAGACTATCAGTGGCTATCAGTGCAGTGGTTGGTGTTTATGGCTGATGGTGTATTTGGGCTAGATTCCCATCTTGGACAGATATCTATAGATTTTGAGTTTTAAATTTAAATTTATTCCACTAAGATTTATTATCATTATTTAGTTTCTCTTTCTCAATGCCACAAATTACATCTAAATTATTTTTATTTAATCGGAACATACAGTGTTTCCAACACTACATTTATCCGCAGTGTCAGAGAGAGCCGTCTGTCAAAGAGAACATATTTTTGGTACCGATATATATTTGTAAATAGTTTTAATTATAATTTATAAAAGTCGTAGAAACAAAATACTTATAAGATTTACATGGCATCGTACAACGTAAAACTGAACATAAATCATAACCCAATGGATTAAGATGAAGACCAAATGACAATCTGTCTTCAGCTACGATGAAATCCAAAGCATTCGTTTATAACCATGGATAGAGAGATCAAGTTGCATGAGCAGCTCCGAGTTTTGCTGAACGGACCATCCTCTCGTTAGGGGCATAACTATCAACTCAAGAATGGTATTATGATACACTTGTGCCGATGTTTTGATTTTAATTATTTTTTAAAAAAAATATGGCGTAGTGATTTCTACATTTTTTTAGCTTCATGCTGATATCCTGCATGGTGACAGATAGTACCTAGTGTAAAAACACTCCGTACTTCGTTTTCCATTGAATTCGAGACATTACGTGTTGAGTAGTGGAACTCAGCGCCGCACTTTGTCTTTTACCAGAGCGAGAAAGTGAAAATAATTTAAATATAATCACTCCCTCGAGTGGAGATCAAACTCAAAACCGGTCGCGTTTACAGTCAGATGCTGGCCTTAATTTCTGTCAGATTTTTATCATAGGTACTCTATCTCCAGAGATCTTTTTTGTTTTTGGACAAGATTATTTCGAATTCTTTGCATTACTGCTTTGATCGCCTTTTTCTCGTCTCAAAACTCCATGGAAAGGAAGAACTTTCTTTCAAACAGACGACGCTTACACAAAAATTAGACTAAAAATTGAACTTGGCTCCATAACTACTTTGTAAATTAAATTAGAGCGACTTGTTTTTGTATATAAATAAAATAACAAAACTCAATGAGTCCCTATAAAATGACATATTCCAAATTCAAAAGTTCAAAAAAGTACAATATTTTGTTAATTTTTAATTGTAACAGTGTTTATGGCCAGACTAACTCTATATATATGTATATATATATACATATATATATATATATATATATATATATATATATATATATATATATATATATATATATATATATATGTACATCTGTATGTTCTTGAAATTTTAGGAGTTCCATAATACACCATGTTATACTCCTATGGGAATTAACGCATAATATTTCGTTTGTCTGTTTCTCTTATAAGTTTAGTATCGTTTTCATTTGAGAATTAAGTTGTGGCTTCGATATATTTAAATTAATTTAATTTTCTTTGCGACAAAACGTGGCGTTGAGATTCGACACTTAACCCGAAATATCTCAAATTCGGCGGGGAGCTGAGTATGGAGTGCCTATACACTATATTATTCCGGTCTACTCTGCTATGGAGCTAAAGCGCGTGGGCCAACTATTTTTAACATAGTTATTCGTATGGGCTTGGATTATTGTATACTAGATTTTTTATTTCCTTTATATTAAGGGAAAAATAAGTATATGTAGGGATTGTCACAACCATTTGAGCAGAAAATTGAATAACAATTTAATTTTTTTTCTATTACTTTAGTGACGTCACGCCCCGGTAATGTTGCAACGTGGTAAGGTATATCACATTAACAGATCTCATTAAAGACATTTCAAAATAGTGCCATGCAACGCTGTCAGTGTCGTTTGCTATACAGCTGTTCACAAATATTTATTATATTACAATAAAAATTAAAAAGAACCGTTTTAGTTGCATTTAGTAACGAGCAACTCTACGTGTTTTAAATTAAAATTCTATTTCTTTTAGGCTAATGTTTTGGTATATTTTTGTTAGAAGTAATTCCTTGTTTAATTAGTACTTAGTACTAGTATATCTTTCGATTGTATATATATATATATATATATATATATATATATATTTATATATATATATATATATATATATTTATATATATTTATATATATATATATATATATATATATAGAGAGAGAGAGAGATAGAGATATAATTATAAGGCAGAGGAAAAGGTAAAGGGAAGAAAGATAATAGAAAATACATAAAAGAAAATAAATGAAATAAATATATATTTTGTTTAATAACTAACTCAATCTGCAATCTAATAATATACTTCTATTTATGTATCACATTATTATATAAATTGAGTATTGTATTTTCATAGGAAATTGCGTAAAATATTCATTCAACGCTTTTCTGACATATTAGGGTAGTCGGAGAGAACCTGTCATGACACTTAAATTCCGTACTTGAATATCTTAATTTATAACAATTTATCTTAATTATAAATTAAATCCCTTTTATATCAACTTACGCATTTACAATAATAAACGTTTTTTTTTAAATATTCACATATTAGTTTAAAGAGACACCTTTTTTATTTTGGAGCACACTGTATAAGCATTGTCGACGTCGGTCCTAATACGGCTTCTGGTACGGCTTCGTCTACTATCGATCGAGGTCGCGGGTTCGAGGCGCGGCCAATTTCGTCTATTCCTAACTTAATTAGCTGCTAGTTTATATGCACTTGCTATGCAGAATTAGTTGAAGGTCTTCTTTATAGATGTAAATATGCAGTTATTATTATAATACAATCAACCTGCATAAGGATATTATATAGGTTGGTTTTTTAATGGAAGACATAATAAAAAATGAGAGAGAGAGGTGAATGATTGTTTTCATTACCTCGCTCTGGTGAGACTAAGCGCGGCGTTAAACCTCGAATTGAGTAGATAATGAAGTACGAAGTGTCTGTATGCGATATATAAAAGCATGACATATGACAAAACTGTCAGTTTGTCCAGTACCCTGTTTCTCTCATTTTTATTTAACTTCCTAATTGTTAACTTTAAATCCATTTTGCGATTATATTGTTAAAATTACTTTACATTTGCTATAAACATGATGTTATTTATTGCAACCAGAGTTTGCTTTTTCTTCCTTCAGAGGGAATTTCTTCTTCATCAGCAAAAACTACTTCTTATCTTCTATTCTTAACTTCTAGAGGATGCATGCATTTGAATGCATTCGTTTGGTTATTTTAAAGTAAAACAAAAAATTAAGAATCTCTACCTTGGTTTCCTTGTGCCTTGTGGTCTTATAACCCAATTTTTAGTCAGCATTTTTTAAAATTAATAATTAATAGATATAAGATATAACCATCACTCAAAACAAGTAAAATACCACTCCCATAGCTCATCGCCTTTCTTTTTACCGCTTATTGTAAACTAGCTATTTGCCCGTAACTTTGTCCACGTGAAACCCAATCCATATCACCAGGCTAACAAACTATCATCCCCTATTTTAATAATTTAGGGGCTGTTTTTTGAAAAAAACGTAGCCTATGTGTGACCCCTGGGTCCTTAAGTATTTTTATCTCAATTATTTCTCAAATTTATTATTATATTAGTATGGATATACCATAATCTTATTAATATTTTATCTTCACGTTTATATCCCGCATAGCAGGGTAGACAGGAAGTACCTATACTGACTGTCAAGACACTCTCTGCTTTCTACCGAATTTGAAACACTCCGTGTTATGTGGTGGACCTCAACGCCGCGCTTTGTCTTACCAGACCTAGGAAATGGCAATAATTTGAATATAATAATTCCGAGTAGAATTCGAACCAACAACCGACCGCGTTTACAGTTGAACATCCATTTTCCATACACCGATATATATATTTTTAAGGCCGTGGCGACTTAACTAACAAGTCAATATTTTGTGCTTACGAACTACGATTCGTCGCCAGGTGTTGGCATATTTGTTTTTTATTGTTTCAAAAAGGCGCCACATTTCAATGAATGCTTGTTGAAGCATACACCGATGTTGCTTTTAGTAAAATACAGTGTTTTAAAATACGTTAGATATGAAAACAACACAAGTAATGCAATACTTGTTATGTATCCCCTTAACGCAGAGAAAGAGAGAGTAGTATATATATATATATATATATATATATATATATATATATATATATATATATATCTTATTAAAAAATATATATAATAAATAAATATAAACTGATTAATCGAGTATATTTTGGTAAAAATCAGTCTACCGGTGACCATGGACTACTGTAAACTGTGCGAAACGTGTTGAAACAGGTGTCCAAAAATGTATTTTCGAATAGCAAAATACACGCGGTTAATTCGTTTAAATATTTTTGTTTTGTTTTATTTAGATATTTTTTTCTTATATTTGTACACTCAGGTCATTTTAAAGGCGCAATTATTCTTATCATCATCATCCGGAAGAAGTCCACCTGGAACAGCTACTTCCCTCTCGTATCTAGCGGTGCCCAGCATTTCTGATCAGGGGCCGTCTCGCGCTAACCCTTCTGGTTTTCCTACCGCTACATAAATCGACTGCTTAGAAATATCTTGAAATGCTTTTTGTTTCATAATTTTTTTTCAATATTTTTTGTAGCAAGGATGAATATTATTTGCGTTGCGTTTACTTTCACGCATCGTCCGCTCATAGGATAATGTATAAGCAAATAGAACCTAGTTTGAAGAACATAGAATACGTAATGAACGTCAGGAAGCGGCCCAACGCCGCACTTTTAATTACCAGATCGAGGAAATGAAAATTATTTAAATATCATCATTCCCCCGAGTGGGAATCGAAGCCATAACCGATCGCACATTCAGACGCTGTCCTGCACCACGACCGGCCTCGTAGGTGTTTGGTACTTTCACAAAATAAATATTCTCCGTAATTATTTGTTTTACATGTATTTTTCCTTTTGTTTAATATGAAAGTAGGCCTACAACAGTCGTAGGACTTCGTCTACAGACAAATACTGTCTACATTACTCTACGGCGCCGCGTCGTCTATACATCATCAATGAGGTAGTTTAAAACAAAGAAAAATCGCTTTAAAATTTTTCCTTGTCCTGGTCGTGCCGGCACAAATCAGGTTCATGGTATGAATATATTGTATTATAATCGGATCCGGACACATGTGCAAATTTTGAACTTAGAGCATTTCACGAGAATGAAGTGGGTCAAAATGTTGTCAGGTTTTCTGACTTTTATATATTGCAGCGTTGAGCGTGTGAGTGTAAACGTGTTCGGTTGTGAGTTCGATTCCCCCTGGTGAAATGATTAGTTACATTTTAATTATTGTCATTTCCTCGCATTGAGTTCCGCCATTCAACAGTCTTGACATTTAGGTGTGGGGTTTCCCAATAAGAACAATATGTTTTAAAATTGAAATAAAACATATAATATGTATTCGAATTTCGTGCTCAATGGCTTTATTTGATAGGAAATTTTATGCTATTTATGATTTAAGCAAAATATCGTTCAAATAACCGCTACGACTGTTTTTGCACTGGTGAATACGATCGGTCCAATTTTCGATGACTCGGTGCAGCATTTCGGCTGATATGGCCGCTATAGTCGCTCGAATGTCGCGTTCAAGGTCTTGAATCGTAGCTGGTTTATTAGCATACACTTGAGATTTAATATACCCCCACAAAAAATAGTCTAAGTGTGTTAAATCGCATGATCTTGGTGGCCAATTGTGAGGACCGTTGCGAGAAATAACCGACTCATCAAACTTATCGCGCAATAAATCCATTGTGACGGTCGCAGTGTGGCATGTTGCACCATCTTGTTGAAAATAAAGGTCATCCGCATCGATTTCATACACTTCAGGAAAAAAAAATCGTTCAACATGTCACGATAACGGTCGCCATTGACAGTAACAGTACGGCCTTCGTCGTTTTTGAAAAAGTACCATAATCTGCGCCAAACAGTCAATTTTTCGGGATGTAATGGTGTTTCATGAACCACTCTTGGATTTGACTCACTCCAGTAACGATAATTCTGTTTGTTCACATAGCCATTGAGCCAAAAGTGAGTCTCAACTGAAAAGATGATTTTCCTATGAAATTTGGTGTCCGTTTCCATCATTGAAATGAGCGCCCAATCAGCAAATTCACGACGTAATCGATGGTCTGCTGGCTGGCTTCTTGTGCCAACACAATCTTGTATGGATCTAGGCCAAGATCCATACGTAAAATTTGCCAGGTTATCATTCTGGATAAGCCCAATTCTTGTGCACGTTGTGGAACGGAAACATTTTGATTTTCTTCGACACTGGCTGATACGGCGGCAATATTTTCTTCACTACGGCCTGTGCGTTGTCGTGTTGGTGGTCTACTATCGTGCAAAGAATATTCACTTTTCAGTTTTTGGATTATGCGACGTATAGCGAGCTCAGACGGTGCACCATGACGACCATATTTAGCACGAAATGCTCTTTGAATAGAGACAATACTTCTCGAATTTCGATAGAAAATTTGGACAATTTCCAAACTTTGAGGTAACGTAAACTTGTTCATGATTAAATGGCAAACATTACTGAACACAAAACAACACAAATGTCAAATGTTAAACAACTAAAATGGCGGTTGTGAGTTATCAAAATCCTATCATCGCTATTGGGAAACACTGTACTTTCTGCCTACCCTGCTATACGGGATAAAACCGAGAAGTAAAAAAAAATGTTTTTGTGTACTCTTCTATGGGGTATAAAGCATGAACCTCTGCTTGCATAACTTTTAAATACACGTACGTTATCAAAATCAAAATATTATTTATTCAAATAATCTGTTTTACAAACACTTTCGTATCGTCAATCAACACAAGTGTCAGTATTGTCAGTCCCACAGGAAGCTACCACCTGTACCGGCTCTGAAGACAATTCTGTTGAGAAGAACCGGCGAGAAACTCAACAGTTGCTCTTTTCAAATATAGTTTTACAATGAGTTCACGACAATAATCAGCTTCCTGATTGAGTATCAACTGCATTTAATTCCACACATTAACTTCAGATAGAATAATAATATATTTTACTCAATAATGCATATTTAATATTAATTTTGATATTGTTTGTGGAATTTAATTATACATACGTACACTTTGTGCCATAAATAGATTATTTAATATTTGAAAACGAAAACAAGGAGTAATACGACACCGTGACTATCATTGTCTTATTGCAGCTCTACAAATGATTTTTTCAGCTTCTCGTTTTCATCCCGCATAGCAGGGTAGTCAAAAAGTATCTAGTATCAAGACACTCCGTACTTTGCTTCCCACCGAGACTGAGATATTGCATGTTGAGTGGTGGAACTCAACGCCGCACTTTGCATTACCAGAGGGAGGACGTGAAAATCAAACCCGAACCATCGCGCAATCGAAATCGAACCCACAACCGATCGCGTTAAAAGTGAGACGTTGTCCCACTCCGAGGAAGAAAATATCATATTCTTATAGTTTAATAGTATTTTCATGAATCATTCAACAGATATCGAATTCCTAGAAAAAGAAGGTCTAAAATAATCTACAGATTCTATTTATTATTATAATATTGAATCTATATATTGTATTTATAATGCGTGATGACATTTCCATATTATTTTACTAGATAATTGTAATCTTTTACGGGATAATTGTAATGGAATTTAATTGATTGATTTTGGAGTTCGTGATTCATACGTACATATATACTGTACTGTAGTTGTTTATATATACGTTTAATATATATTATACTACAAAATTCAGAAATCTCTGTCTGTTGTTTTTGTTTATTTAAAATTGTATGTGATGATGCATAATTGTAAGTATAGAATATAATCATAATAAAATAAGGTTTTTTGATTTTTTTGTTTGTTTGTCCGTCTGTTTAACGGGTGGGTTATTAGTACACATTTTGAAGTAAGGAGACTGGTCTTAACAGATATTTGAACTAACCCTAGTTCAAATAAAAAACTACAAGATTTTTTTATTTAAATAATCAAGCAATTATTTTTTTATTTTCTTTTTAGCTTCACGTTTATATCCCGCATAACAGGGTATACAGAAAGTACCTAGTGTCAACACACTGCATACTTCGCTTTCCACCGAATTCGAGACATTGCGCGTTGAGTGGTGGAACTTAACACCGCACTTTGCCTTTTACCAGAGCGAGGAAGTGAAGATAATTTAAATACAATCACTCCCCCGAATGGGGATCGAACCCACAACCGATCGCTTTTACAGTCAGGCGTTGTCCCACTGCGCCACGACCGGCCTCAAATCTGCGGCTGCTTATCGAATTAATATCAAAATCGGAACATATACCAATGAGATAATCAATACTGTAATAAAACAGTGAAAAATGATGTCGGTGTACTTAGAATATTGACAAATAAATTTGTATGTATGTAAAAAATGCAGTACAATATGAAAGCATGATTGCTTTTAAAATTTTTGTTTTTCTGTCTGTAGGTCTGTTCACACGTATCTTTTAATCTTGATGTACTTGGAGCAAACTTTTTTTGTCTTTAGCGTTAGACCTGGTCTGGTGGTCTGGTCGAGAGGAATAATATATTTAAACAGCTGACGCAGACCTATGGACCTGCCTAAAGTTTTCCGTTAGGTCTGTGGTCTATGTGATGGCCTATTATGATAGACTAGCTTAGCTATAAGGACGAGGCAAACGAAACCTTAGCGATAATTGTTAAGTGCAATAGACATTTTTATTTATTTCTTTTCCACCTTTACGCTTTTATCCCGCATAGCAGGGTAGATAGAAAGTACTTAGTGTGAAGATATTTCATACTCCGCTTTTCGTCGAGTTAGAGATTGCGTGTTGAGTAGCGGAACTCAACGCCGCGTTTTGTCATTATTAATATTTATAATTATCAATGAATAGTTTATAGATATTTTCTATTTATTTATCAAAATTTAAACATTGGGAATATTTCATGAAAACTATAATATTCCAAACAACAAAAAATAGACAAATGCTGCTTTAATATAAATAGTTCTGATTGATAGGTAATTTCCGTTAATAAGTAAAGTAAAGATGTAGAAAATTAAGACGAAAAACTAAAATCGTCTCGTCTCGTATCGTATCGTATCGTCAGCCAATTGCAGTCCACTGCTGGACATAGGCCTCCCCAAGTTTGCGCCAAACATCCCGGTCCTCCGCAACCCTCATCCAGCCCGCTCCGGCAACCTTGCGTATGTCGTCAGTCCAGCGGGCCAGAGGGCGTCCTACACTACGTTTGCCAAGATGCGGTCTCCACTCCAGGACTCGTCTGCTCCAACGGCCATCGGTCCTGCGACAGACGTGACCGGCCCATTGCCACTTCAGCTTACTGATTTTGCGAGCTACGTCGGTTACTTTAGTTCTCTCACGGATAACCTCATTCCTGATTTTATCCTTGAGAGAGACCCCGAGCATAGCTCGCTCCATAGCTCGCTGAGCGACTTTAAATCTGTGGACCAGCCTTACTGTCAGTGTCCACGTCTCGGCAGCGTATGTCATTACAGGTAGGACACATTGCTCAAAAACCTTCGTCTTTAGGCTTTGCGGAATTGTTGACGTAAGGATTCGACGGAGCTTGCCAAATGCCGCCCAACCCAACTGAATCCTCCTATCCGCTTCCTTCTCGAAGTTGTGTCGGCCAAGTTGTATTGTCTGGCCTAGGTGTAGTCCTGTACAACTTCAAGAAGAACGCCTTCGACCCGCACTGGTCTCGGCATGACGTTTCTGTTGAACATAACTTTTGTTTTGTCCAAGTTCATACCAAGACCAACACGTCGGGAGGACCCATTTAGGTCGTTCAGCATTTGATTTAGCTCTTCCAGTGTCTCTGCAAAGATGACTATATCGTCGGCAAAACGCAGATGAGAGATATACTCTCCATTGACGTTGACGCCTCGTCCAATCCAATTCAGGGTTTTAAAGACGTCCTCCATCGCGTTGGTGAACAGTTTCGGGGATATCACGTCCCCCTGTCGCACCCCACGATGGAGCCGAATAGGTCTTGTCCGCTGATCTTGGATTTGGACGGTCATCGTCGCAGCGCTGTAGAGACATCTCATCACCTCGATATATCGCCAGTCGATTTGACATCTCTGCAGGGACTCCAAAACAGCCCAGGTTTCGATAGCGTCGAACGCTTTCTCATAGTCCACAAATGCCATACACAGCGGCTGATTATACTCCTCGGTCTTCTGTATAATCTGCCGAACAGTATGTATGTGGTCTATGGTGCTGTAGCCTTTTCGAAACCCGGCTTGCTCCGGAGGTTGGTATTCGTCGAGCTTGATGGCGAGACGATTCGTGACGACTCTTGAAAACAACTTGTAAACGTGGCTCAGGAGTGTAATCGGCCTGTAGTTCTTTAGGAGCGTTTTATAACCCTTCTTGAAGAACAAGACGACCACACCCCTGGACCACGCTTCTGGCGTCATGCCTTGGCGGATGACGGCATTAAAGAGTTCCGCTAAGGCCTTTTGGACCGGTAGTCCACCAGCCTTTAGGAGCTCAGTGGTAATGCCATCATCACCCGGGGCCTTCCCATTCCTGAGCTGTTTAAGAGCCGCACTAATCTCGCTTACGTCAACGTCCGGGATGTCTTCCGAGTAATGGCGCGTCAGTGGTGCACGTGGATCTTCAGTGTCCTGAGCTATAGGCTTGTGTATGCGCGATGAGTAGAGCAGCCCATAGAACTTCTCAACCTCATTCTGGATCTGGGGTCTTAACGTGACTATTGTGCCATCCGCTGTCTTAACCTTTGCAAGGTGGCTTCTCCCTAGCGGTCTTTGGAAAACTTTGGACCCCCTATTTTGCTCAATGAGGGTTGTAATATTTCTCGTGTTTGAGCAACGGAGGTCCCGGCGCGTGAGTTTCCTTATCCGCCTAGAGAGAGCCCGTTGATTTAGAGAAGCTGCTTGAGCGAATGGCATTTCCCGTCTCTGCCTCATCAGATCCAGGGTTTCGGGAGCAAGTTTGGACTGCTTAGTGGTACTCGTCGGCGGAAAATGCTTACGGCCCAGTTTACACACTGTCTTCACCACGCTGTCGGTTATCTCGTCCACATCGTCAGTGGTTTCCAGCGAGTCGAATCGATTTTGCAGTTCCAATTGGAACTGCTTGGACACACGGTCTACTTGGGGCGGCGTAGGTCGGAGAGTAGATTTCAGCAGGCGTTTTCGTTCGACTTTGAAGCATATATTCAGAGTGCCTCGTACGAGTCGGTGATCGCTGCCGGTGTTAAACCTGTTGATCACAGAGACATCTTTGAATATATACTTTCTGTCCGCCATGATAAAATCTATCTCGTTCCTTGTCACAGTATCTGGACTTTGCCAGGTCCATCTCCTTTGGGGCTTCTTCTTGAAGAAGGAATTCATCAAGTAAAGCCCCTGCATCTCGAGGAAGTTGACCAGCATTTGCCCTCTGTGATTTCTGCACCCCAACCCATGTGGTCCAATCTTCGATTCGTCGCTAAACAAAAAAATAGAAATAAAAAACAACAAAAATAGAAAACTAAAATACATTAACTGAATTATTATTTAAAAAAAATATTTCTTAATTATGATGAGAAATTTAAAATCAATGTATTTTTTATTCAAGTTAGCTGCTAACAAGCACTTTCTTATCATCAATCGACATAAAATGTCAGTATTGTCAGTCCTACAGGAAGCTACCACCGGCTCAGGAAGCAGGAGCTGAGTAGAACCAGCGAGAATCTCAACAGTTGCTTCTTTCAAATATAGTTTTATTAGAATATTGAAATGGCAAGGTCATAAGTCTATGCACGATTAGAATAAATATAATTGAATTCAAAATTTTCAAAATTTTTATCTGTCTATTCGTATTTGCACGCTAATCTCAGAAACGGCTTAATCATCTTAAATGCAGTTTCCTCTATTGTATTTCTTTTAAGATAGTGTTTATTTTATGTCAATAGACTCATAAATAAGGAAGTTAATCAATTTAATTATTTTGTTCTACAAAATTATAGATATGAGACCGGTCGCGGCGCAGTGGTACAGCGTTTGACTGTAAACGCAATCGGTTGTGGGTTTGATCTCCACTCGGGGGAGTGATTATATTTAAATTATTTTAACCTCCGCACTCTGGTAAAACAAAGTGTGGTGTGGAGTTCCACCACTCAACACACTAAGGGAAGTGATGTTTTTTTACTCTGCTTTAATACGACAAAGCGCAGTACTGAGTTACGTTAACACGCAATGTCTCAATTTGTGCTGAAAACAATGAACGGAAAGTCTTCATACCGTGCTCTCTCACCACCCTCCTGTGCAGGATACAACGCAATGGTGCATTTTTTTAATCTAACTATTTTTATAAATAATTTGTATTCTGTGGTTATTAAGTGATTTCGAAATCATATTATTGGTATTTATTGTAGGACATTTTAGCTTCACGTTTTAATCCCGCATACCAGGGTAGACAGAAAGTAGTGTCAAGACACTCCGTACTTCGCTTTCCATCGAATGTAAGACACTGCGTTTTGGGTGGTGGAGCTCAAAGCAGCACTTTGCCTTACTAAAGCGAGGATGTGAAAATGATGTTAAATATAATCAGTCACCCGGGGATCAAACCCACTACCGATCAGTTTACAATCAGACGTTGTCACACTGCGTCACTACCGGCCTACATTTTTATTTAATTTATTTTATGTATTTTTTTATTTGTAATAGACTTTGAAATGCTTCATATAACGCGTTATCTACAATAATGTTTAATGATTTTTTATTAATTAAATGTATTTCTTAGTCTTTGTTTTTTTTTAAATAAAATATTACATGTTTTTTTTGTAAGTTTCTGTTTCTCTTGTTCCTCTTCTTTCAGTGGCTTTCTGTGTAAGTTTAAATCTCTATATAAACATTCACTACATCATATTTCATACCACCATTTTAAATGAAACTATTTTAAACGGATTAATCGCGTATATTTTGGTATTCGAAAATACAATTTTGAAAACCCGACATTTCGAACACTTTCCAGTAGTACGTGGTCATAACGTTTAAACCGTTTTAAAAATTTTCAATTAAAATGTGTATAATTGGTGAAAATCAAAGAAAATATTACTACCAATTTGTCTATTTCTATTATAAGCCACGAAATTATTATAAAAAGGCGTTCAGCGTCCTTTACACGTTCATATACCAGTATTTAAACAGGAGGTGAAATGAAACACAATATTGTATTTTATATGCATATATTCGGATTCAATATTTCAATAGCTATCAATTAATAATAATATTACAACTTAACTTAAAAAAAATACACTGACTGTTCGAACGGTACACACTAACTTAGCTATGTTCAAGCATAAAATGTTCTATATTTAAATTTCATTACAATTCCACCTACGATTTCGTAAATTAAATTTAAAAAAAAAACCACTTCACCGTAAAATAAAATATAATTGCAAAAAATCGGTCCAAAAATGATTAAATTAATCGATTTTATCCGAAAACAAAATTCAAATTATATGAACGTTTATATAATATCGATATCTAAACGAATACCGATTTTTTGCAACCATCCGTTTATTTAGTTCCAACCTTTTTTAAAAAAACTGATAATTTATACTCTCTATCATTTAAACCTAGTAATCTCTTTGTAACGGCGAATTTTGTATTTGAAAAATAGTTATAAACAAATAAATTATAGTCGCATCTAAGAATTTGTCACGCAAATCCTGGTAAAACGAATAATTACACTATTATAAATTATTTTTACATCGTCTGTACATTGATCTTGCACTATTGCAAACAATTAAAAAAATCAAAATAACCACAGAGTTATACCGAGCTTTGGAACTGTCGCGGCCATTTTGGGAAACCACTATATCCTGACCTGTCAACCATCTAATTTCATAAGAAACTGAAGCTCCAAAGAATCCGGCTCTGTGATCACTAATTAACACTTAATTTATCATCTACACATTTCACATATACAGTATAGCACGCACATTTACAAATTTCATTTAAAAATAAAAATTCTTACGTATTTTTTTTAATATATACAATTATATTATAATGAATGTACGCGAACTCACCAAGCGTCGTCATAATCTAAATTATTTTAGTACAATAAGTGATATGACTCAAGGAAATGTACAAGCAACAATATTTTTTTTCCAATATGGCAACTTTAAGCCGATATTAAAGTAATTAGGCCTTGAAGATTGTTTCGTTGAAAATCGATTCTTAAGCAGCGTTAAATTAAAGTCTTATTTGGGCGAACTGTAAATTAGAAAATGGGCAAATTTTAAAATCGTACGACCAATGTGATTTTATTATTTTTCTCGGATGTATGCGATAATACTTTTGTCGTCGGCTGTAAAAAAATTATTGTAATTTTTATGTCTTTTTTTTTATTTTTCATTATTAAAACGTCTACAGTGCGATTCTAAGTTTTGCCCAAAAATCTAAGTTACGAGCGAAGACTAAAGTTACACTTCCAAGCGATTTATTCAAAGTTAGTTTGCTCAGTAAAGTCCTAACTTATGACACTACAGATGAAAACGAAAATTGATATGTACTTACATCGCATTTTGACAGCTGTCAAAACTGAGCCGCCATTTCGTTTCAGAAACGAGAAGCGCGGAAATGGCGGCAGATTTTTGACAGCCGCCCAAAACACGACTCGAAAAGATGACCACAGATTAAGTACACAAGCAAGAGAACCTTGAATAATTCGCGAGGCTAGTTAAAATAGGATATTTACACCTACGAAATAAGAGACTAGAAACACTACACCATATTTATTCCGTACTTTTCTGGCGCGAAATAACTATTTCCTGAATTGGAAAAGTTCGTAATTTGGGAAGCTTGAAGCATGCTCAAGTGGGGTGTATTTTGGGGTTGGTTTTCAGGGGATTCCGGACCAGAGGAGAGGATGTTGGGGTGAGACGGCCAAGAAGGGGGAGAGGGGTTGTTAAACGACACTTGATTGTAGAGCTGATTGCCGTTCGCGGTTAGGTTGTGTGAATGACCGTGGGTTTGATTCACTGATGAACCATTGAAGTATTCCATCTGAAAAGGAAATTTGTATTAGAACATTACTTCTATGAAATCTTTATACGATTATAATCTTAGTTTTTAATATATTTTTTAATTTTAATAAGAATTTAGTAACGTAAAAATAGATATTTTGACTAAGACAAATCAATATTCTATATAGTAATAGTATCATATTTATTATATTTTAGCAAATTTGTTTTAAAGTTAAAATAACGTAATAACCAAAATTATATGAAATCAATTAAAAATCTCCTAAATTTTAGCACAGAAAAACAGACAAGCAACGCAATTTTAAATAAACAATTACCTGACTAGGATAATACGGCGAGTTATACGCGCTTTGTCCATATCCCTGGTGGTGGTGAGAGCTCGAGTAACTTCTTATGTAGTCCGAACTGCCCGGCCAATGGAAGCTGTTGTAGCTGTCCGGATGATAGACGTTGCCAGGACCGTTCAGACTTTGAGGAGTTATAGGAGGAGAGGGAGTGGTCATAATCGAGGAGTTGGACCCTAAGGGGGTCAGGTTACCCGTCAAACGAGAACTATATTGATCCTTCACAAGGTTACTCCCGAATTTCTCTGTATAATCTACTTTGCTCGAATAGTCTAATCTTTTTGGACTATTATATAATTCTTGTTTCGGAGTAACGCCGTAATTGTGAACGTTAGATATAGGATCTGAATCTTTGCTAATTCTTAAAGCGTCATTTGAATTGTAATGATGGGAAATAGATAGGTTTTTGTTTAATGGGGAAGAATCATAATTAGATGGGGCTGCCTCTTTTTTGCAAATAACGTTAATTGGGGGACTGACTGAAGTTGTGGGTGTTGGAAGGTTAGGCGAGGAGGTCGTAATACTGGAGGTGTTTTGGGTAGTTGTTAAGGAGTTGGAGGAGTTTGTTAGGGTTTTAGACGTGGAGATCTTTGACGATGAGGAACTTTTAATGGAGTTAGTAGATGATATGCTTTTGGAACTGGACGAGGACTTGCTAGATATCTGCGAGTTGGACTGCTGTTGCAACTGTTGTCGACACTTTGCCCGTCGGTTTTTGAACCAAACCTGTTTTAAAAAAAGAATAATTCTAGAAATTATTTTATAATAAGTGTGAAATTGTAGTTAATTGATAAAAAAATAATTGATCTTAAGATAAACGTCTTGACAGACTGATAAAGGTGAAGCATTTATCTGTATAGTAATTTAAAATCATTTTCATGGACTATGGGCCCCTCGTATCCAGTTATTGGAAGAACTCTAACTCTGATATTTTTTTAACAAGACTTACTTATCTGTAAATATTATAGCTAACCCAAGAGGGCTGGCCTAGTTGTTGAACTTTTCAACCAGGCCCTAAATCATTCAGACGACATCGGTTCAGTAGAAATCGTTTCTACTGATACCTATAATCTTATATATAACATGTATATAGTATCAAGACCAAAATTCTATAAGGCCGGTCGAGGCGCAGTAGGCTAGATTCTGACTGTATACGCGACCGGTTGTGGATTCGATTCTCACTCAGGGGAATGATTACATTTACATTATTTTCATTTCTTCGCTCTGGTAAGACTAATCTTGGCGTTGAGTTGCGCTACTCAACATACAATGTCTTGAATTCGGCAGAAAGCGAAGTGTCTTGACACTAGGTATTTCCTGTATATCCTGCCATGCGGGATAAAGCTAAAAAAATCTATTGCGTATCCATATCAGTAAAGGAAAGCACACAAAGGGCACTATAAGTCACCAGTATCGGTAGAAATGTTCCGTGCGTATACAAACCTCTCGCGGATTATCGCCCTCGCATTGTAACGAGTTAATAAAGTACGTGAAAAAGAGCAAAGAGCGATCGAACAGATGTGCACCCGCCATTTTGTAATTATGCATATATATTTTTTTATTTCTAACAATACGTATGTGTATGTAATGATAAATTGTTTTGTAGTTTATATGATACAGATGTATTGAGACAGCTTTGATCGTCAGTGTGATTGGTTATGGGTTCGATCCCAATTATTATTTTTAGCTCTCCGTTATGGTGAAGCAAATCGAGACTTTGAGTTTTATCTGCCAAAAATGTATCGATAATCGGTGTAAAGACATAAACCGAGTGTCCTGACACCGGGTCTCTCTCTTACTACCCTACTAAAAATGTCAAGGTAAAAAATAAGATAAGTATTTTGTATTTTTAATGACGATAAAACATTTACTAGATTTGAATACACAAATAGTAGAGTTTGTATTCGTATGTAAATCGAGATGGGCCGAAAATGGTAACTGGTGTGATTTATTCTGAGCAAGCTCTATCTAAGTATCTCGCAAAAAGGAATAGATGTTAAAGAAAACCAAAATGTATTATAAATATACTGTATATGATTTCCTTATTACAAAATCTACAAAAAACTAAGTTTAAATTAAAAACCAAATTAATATTTTTTTTCTCCACATTTCTTTCAAAATAGTATCGAAATACATTTGTACATGCGATTACAAATGTTTGCAATACGCGAATCTAAGTTACCCTTAACATAACAACCAATAGAACATGCGGTCATTAACATCGTGTATACCACACTAAACACACAAGTGTGTAAAGCACTACTAAATTACAAATAAGCTGATATACCCACATACAGTAATGTACTGGACCCTTACGGGCAATATGTAACGATAATATATTATCGATTACCGTAACATCTGTTGAATTGTGGCTAATTTAATATAATAATTAAATTTTTGGTTTGGAAATTATATCTTTAAATAATATAAAAAAACATGTCTATGGTTAAACCAAATATTTATAAAACGCTTAGCTTTATTATATATTTAAAAAAATAAGTACTTATATATAATAATAATATAAACATTGATCAAACGAAGCAATTAATTGTTATCTGTGGATGCGATCAGAACCAATTACAACCCTGCACAGATTATAATCAAGAGAATAGAGTAATGACCAAGATGGCGGAGCTTGAAATAATGAGTGAATGGAAATTTTAATCCGAGTAAGGAGTTTTTATAGCATGTATACGGTTTTATTGCTTTTTTCTTTTTTTATTGCTTTCGGTTATTATATTAGCCCTAAACATTAAGAAAATATAAGTATACTTTTTATTATCATTATCCATATTATACATAATTTAAGTTAAAATTAACTAGTGACATTGTAGGTACATTTCTCATTGCACGTAATAGAGATAGTTGCAGGTTTGATTCCCAAAGTGTAAAGTTTTTGAGATACGAAAAATGAAATAATTTAACATAAATATAAATTATAAATTTGATTTACTTTATATATAACATGTATTCATATCTAATATTGTTTACAAATATATTTTTAAATCACAAATGGAATGAAAAGCAAAAGTCTTTGCCTCGTTACGATGTCAACATCACTAAACAATGGTTAGGATTAAATGATTCGATTTTCAAATATCAAATTTGGAACGCATAATTCGATTGTGCGCTAATGCCCTATCCGTGTTGGTATAAATTGAACGTTTGAGCGAATCAGCGTTCAGTGAGACGTGAGCTTTTGACGGGAAAGCGCTTCGAAAGTTTAATTTTAACCGACTTATCAAAAACTTCTGTCATTTTGTTCTCTGTCATTGTTAAGAAGAATATATTTATGTTCATTCATTCTCGATTACATCCAGCATTAAATAAGCAGTTGGGGTATATATATATATATATATATATATATATATATATATATATATATATATATATATATATATATATATATATGTTGAACTTGAACATATGAATTTAATGAGGAAGAAAGTACATCTATTAAAGTTAAAACTAGATTTAACTTTAATAGATGTACTTTCTTCCTCATTAAATTCATATGTTCAAGTTCAACATATATACATAACATGTCAAGTTTAACTCACGCAGGACTATGTAAATGTTTTCAGATTTGAAGAAAATATAAAAGAAAACGTTCATTCATTCACTCAATAAAAAAGAGTCATGCGTAATTTAAACATTCGAACAAATCACTAGTACGTGTATAATGTTTAAAAAAATCATATTAAATAATATTATTATATTGGGCAAGATATTTTTTTTCTGAAATTAACAAATTAAACATGACCACATAATTAAAAAAAATACATTTAAATAAATGAAACCGTTACATTTAATAGCTTTTCATGTACCCGTGGTTCATCAGTCCGATTATGATTGATACCAACCCTGTCTTAGGTTAATTGTTAAACTTACTCAATATCAGTCGGCTTTGCCTCGTGCCAGATAAAAATTCGATTTTCGTATATTTATTTAAAAAGATTATGCAAATGAAGTCTCATTCCACTCAACGTATCGTTATCGCTTATTAAATTAGTTTGAGTAAACAGGCATTTATTACATAAATTTTAAAGACGTAGTTTACACGTCTTCAGCTACTTGTTATTTTAAATTCTGTTTTTATGGTTTTTCGTTTAAGTAAGTACAAATTATTAAATATATTTTTTACAGCTTCTCGCCTGTTTCCTTATAACCGGTAATCTGAGAAATTTAGAACAAGGCAGAAAAGGCTTATTATGTATTTTCATGCCTATCCAATGGGTTGTGAAAAATAAAAATAATTAACATATATCAACTCCCAAAGTGAGAATGGAATTTAAAACCAATCACGTGTGCAGTTAGACCGCTGTTCCACTGCGCTACGATGGTGTCAAATTTTAGGAACCTTTTAATATATAGCTTGTTTTAACAGATAGTATTCTTACCTGAACTCTAGACTCTGGTAAATTAATTTTCAACGCCACTTCTTCTCTCATGAAGATGTCGGGATACCTAGTTTTTCCGAACAGCGCTTCTAACACGTCCAGTTGCGCTCGTGTGAATGTGGTACGTTCTCTTCTTTGTTTTCTTGGATTTACACCTGGAGAAAAAAAAAGGATTTTATAAGGATTTTATCATGAAATAAGTATAACGACGTTTACAAGAGAAACTTTCTTAGAGAAACATATAAACATTAAAAAAAAGAAATGTGAAATTTCAAGTGGGATTTGAACCTGCGAGTCTTCCGATAGTAATAAACTAATTAAAACATTTTAGGCTGTATAGTAAAAACTTTTTCAAATGTATTAAAAGGACAGCTGTATTGATATGGTAATGAATAATATATCGTGTAGATAGAAAGGTATGGAGAGCCACTTTAGTTTACCGTCGGGAATTATAATTTGGCAGTTATACATGTAGTATAACTAAATAATGAGTTAAAAATAATAATATTTATTAAAAATAAGTGATTTTTCACTAGAGCAAGTGGGCATAATAATAAAATATAATTTGAAATGTTATAATATAAAAAATAACGTAAAAAAAGGATTACAACTCTAGGGATGTATTAAGTTAGAATACGTTAAGTTGTATATTTTCCGAAATATTCGTTAGAGAACTAATAGGAAATATATATATATATATATATATATATTTAAAGAAATAAAAAAAACCGCTTTGATTGACAATTCATCAATTAGCAAAAAAGTTTGTATATCTATCATATTATTTATAACAAAATATAAAACACTTATCAATATATATATACATTTTGCAAATAATTTATAAATCGATTAGAATTAATCGATATATGAATATTTTAGTTGGATTTACGACTGTATGCCTTTGACATGAGTAGCTATTAAAAAAAAACACCTTTATGTATAACAAATTATAATACGAACTGGGCGCCAAAATTAATTTCTTGCATCATTTAGTCGCGTGTGAATAATTTTGTTATAAAATGTAGATACAGGAACCAGTTTCAACTGATTATATTCAAAAACTAATCTGCATATATAATATAATTATTGTGTTGTAAATAAATACGAGAACGTATGCGAAGTTGCCATGATTTCATATTGGTATATTATAAATATTATTATAGCATATGCAATTATTTATCTATGTACTTTATTAGCGGTTGTGGGTTCGATTTCTACTCTCGGGAATAATACAATTTCCACGTAATGTCCTGATTTCGGCAAAACACTAAGTACGGAGTGTGTTGACACTAGGTATTTTCTGCCTACCCTGTTATGCAGGATAAAAGATTTAAGTTAGTTTATTTGTATGGGTTTACGTTTATGTAGGTACTATTTTTTGATAAATTTGTTATCTTAGATCATGTAATACGTTATTAAAATCAATATAAAAAAATTAGTTAGTTTTACTTTGAACTTAAACTAGAAAATAACTCACAGAAATATAACGAGATACCATATTAATTGTTAAAACGTTCCTATCATTACTCTTAAATGAACAGAAAGTCGGTCATACAACATTTTAAATGTGTAATCTCTTCAAATATAACATAAGATCATTATTTAAACTTGAATTACATTTCTCAACAAGATGGTTGACATTTCGTTAAACAAAATGGCTGACAATTAGATGACAAATTGGTTGTACGTTTTTTTTAACGAATAGACTATGGTAGACTGCTTGTCTGCTCTAAATCGATGCTTTTGTTACATTTTTAGTGAATGAGTAGAGTACACAAGTTGTAATTTATTAGTGTTTTGTATGTGTTATAAATGGTAGGAATAAATATTCAACAGTATTTAACTTTGAAAATAATATGTAAAAAAAATTTCTATATGTGGACATATAAGAGTTAAGAACTTAGTTGAGGCTTATTTAAAATCCTATAGGTAAGTATCGAAACAAGCTTACCAATAGGGTTTTTAAATAATTATAACTAGAAATAAAGGGTTCGTATTTAAAAAAATATGACTAAACTGTTAGGTTCTAACTAAAGCCAATCTAAAGAAAGAAAGAGTCTCAATTGTATCTAAAGATGACAAGATTAAATATGAAATTCTTGATAAAAAATCATACAATTATTCAAATACAAAAAAAAAACTAAAATCAAATATTCAATTTGACATGAAAAATCGTTAATTCATGGACCACTACTTGTACAACTTTCTCTCTTCAGTTATATTACAAGCAATTCATGCTTTTATTGTATCGAATTATAAATTCCGATCGTACATCAAAACTCAGGGGCGCAAAATCGTTATTAGACTTTTCAATCGGCCGCTCGCTTACGGATTAAAATAAAATAATACAACATACGAATCCCGAAACCCCCATTCAGCCATTCCAAACAAACATTTCATACGAAAACTGTCACATTACCTAGCCATAGAAAAGTGAACATAAATAGACATACAACCGTCCCGCTCCCTCACATACACAGCAGCTGAGTTAAAAAGGGACAGATGTATTTCAATTGTCATCGTTGACAATGAGGGCTCGGGCTCTAATCCTCGTGACATGGCTTTTTTCTTTTTTTTTGCGTTGGCTGCGATATTATCTTCACGGCCGATTTCTGATAGGGCTACTAGCTTGTTTATGCTCGCTTGTCTATGACTGCTAATGGTATATTCGTGTAGTATCTTGTTACGGTTTATCGATTCAAAATGTGATTTCGATAAAGGTTAAGCCTTCGAAAGTAGCCACGGTATGATTCATCTGGAATTATCGTATACTAATCGCTTATAGTATAAATAATAGTTTTTTTTTTTGCTATTTAATATGTTAATTGATATCCGTAATGATTGGTATTCTGACATTACGCTGTTGACAGGTAGATTACGAGATTGATCGCTTCAATAAAACTAAAAGTTTTAAACGGTAAATGACTAATAAATTATATGTATGTATATAAGATAATTAACGTCTGTCCGTTTAATATTTCAAAATTTATTAAATTTACATAATTTTTCATATTATTATGCATACAGGTATAATCTTATGTTAAAAAAGGGATGTACATGAGTACAACTGCATGTGGTACACCTTAAAAGGAAAATAACTTGTATAATTCTTCTAATAAATAAATAAAAAATATGTATTTACCTACTATTAAATATTTTAGAATTTACAAACATCTTTGAAATATATTCAGATGTTTTGTTTATTAAAACATTAAACAATATAACGGTTAATAATAGTTGATTTTTAATGCCTCTTTATTGTTGTTTAAATAATTTTAAATTATATACGATATAAGTACATAACATTTCAGTAAAAAGATTTGTGTATTCTGAAAACAGCACAGAGAAATTGGGTTTCAGTTTCGCTATTTATATTGCAAGCTTGTGGAAATAATAAATTATCTTTATACGCATGCTGTAAATGGGAAATAAAGTAAGTATTACAATATTTTTAATTTAATCAGAAACCATTAAAGGAAAAATTGTTTTAAAACACTACAAATAATTTAATTCAAAATGCATATGTATATATACCTGATAATATAATTAACTAATTTATTAAATATACTATGTTATATTCTTATATATTTATATAGATAAAAAAATTCGGTACAAATAAAGAAAATTCAAATTTAAATTTTTAAATGCAAGGAATTCAATGAATTCAGTTACAAATGCATCCGCATTGTAATAATCTGTCAATTAATATCTCATCCATCAATATCGGATTTAGGTGCTACTGTGGAACGAACTTAGTTAGGAACATATTATATATCTTAATTAAATGTTTATTTTTGATCTTTGATTTTCGAGATTTTTACACATTTTAAATGAAACTATTTTAAACGGATCAGTAGCATATATTTTGGTATTCGAAAATACTAAACTACCACCGTTGGTGATCACGAACTACTGTAGTGTTGTCACAAGTATTCGAAATGTCAGGTTGCCAAAAATTTATTTTCGAATAGCAAAATATAAGCGACTAATCCGTTTAAAATAGTTACATTTAATATGTTTATTTTCCTTTTTACTTTATTCATAATAATGTATCTTTTAGATACTGTTTGTTGGGTGACGAATATCTAGGCCTCGCTTTATCTAACTAGACCGCAGAAACATGATCGCTCTAGTCTAAAGTAAAATACACTTATATTAAAATAATTAATTAAACTTTATAACGTATATAATTTAAAATTATTTATATAAGAAATACAAATGAGCTACACCTTGAGCCTAATGAGGCATTAAAAATCACCGCCACGCGTCTCAACACCAAACCGCAAGCATCGTTCGAAACTTATTATTTTCCCGTTTTCTACAGAGTTTGACCCCGGGACGTCCCTACGGTACTTTAATGACGTGTAAAATATTTCAAGGGGTGAGATGTGAACAGATAAAAACAACTTTATTGTGTATGTGTAGTAGCCATTTTGAATCTGGCAACGTTATACGTCAACTGTCAGTTTGACAGCGCGTAATGGACGCCTAAGGATTTGGAAGCGTTGTTTAGTTTGGGGATGCGCCTAATTAATTGAGAACATTTTTGCGTAAACACTTTGGAAGACAAATGTTAAGGTACTTATAATGATTTATTAGCGTTCCTCTCTTTTGAGAGGATTTGGATTCGTAATGTGAAAAAAATATTTTGTCCTTTTTGCATTTTAATAATGGTATATTTTTGTAAAATACTTAATAATAAATAAACAATAAAAAAGGAGTTCACTATATATTAAATGAAACTATTTTCAACGGATTAATCGCGTATATTTTGGTATTAAAGACTACAGTACCTAGTCCGCGGTCACAGGTAGACTTTATAACAGAGTAGAAAATAATGTGTTTCAAATAATTACATGTAAATAGTATAAATATGTCATAAATCAAATATATTATTAACTTATCTAAATTTTGATCATCGCTTTATCGAGATTAACTTGTACTAGGAAGAATTAAAGATTAGTTTTTAGTTTGTCTCAAATTTAAACCCATAAAATCGCGCCCAATACAAAGAAAAATGCCTCATAAGGACACATTTTTCAATATTTCAAAAATGTCCGAAGCAATACCACGAGTCGTACCTAGTATACCAGATCGCGTTCAAATTGAAAGGTAAGGCAACTGGATCACGATAACTTAGAGATAACTTACAGGTTCGAAACGACATTATTGACTTTTATTATACGAGTTATGATTGTAGTAACTTTTAAATATGTTTGGTTTAGTTTGCGTGTTTTATTGTGAAATATATAAACCTTACTAATATAGAGTGTAGAACAAAGATCCGAGATAAGCTTGGTACTGAGAAATAGACAATTTTTTTTTTCACTAAGTATCTATAATAGGACAATGTATGTATTCATTCTATTGAAAGCTATTTAATTTTTAATAAATATAAAGTTTTATATTATACATCATTACCATTACAAAAATAACAGCATCAGTTGCAAACGCGAACAATAATGATTAGGTACATAGAACCCCCAAAATACATTATATGTTACCATAACCAGCTATATTTCATCACCTAAAACGAGGGCTGGCAACACATAAATCATGTTAACACATAAATTCTACTAGCAACATCGCCCTGGGGTTGCAAGACAAGTTGTGACAGATTAGCGTTAAGGGAAGCAATGGTAGCAACTTCAAATCATATTTTCAACCTTATATTGGCACGATTGGGTTGTATATCGAATACTTTGTACCTTCGCCCCTTAGAAATCAATGAGTTATTTTATTACCATGATAATGTTGGCAGCGTTGCATAGCAGGGGCTAACCGAGTTGTCGGTAAATTGAAATTTATCAAATAAATTATAGACGAGGGGCGTTAAATATGATTGAATGATATTAGTTTGCTTTATTTGGCTAACTGTTTGGGAGTATCCTGTTTTATTTGTTGAGATGTTACTTCCGTTTTGTGTTTTGTTATATATAAATGTTACGTACATAAATTATTCTATTAATTAATTAATTAGAGCCGAAAAATAAAATGGAGAACAGAGTATCTGGACACTAGGTTTTCTATGAATGCCAAGCGAAAAAACGGGAAGCTGCAATTCATTAACTAAATCTGTTATACTATAGTTACTATATTATTAAATATTTATCTACTCTGGTAAGATAAATCAAAGCATTGACTTTCACTACCAGACATTCACAATGCCCAAATTTCGGGCTGAAAGCAGGAAAACGGAGTGACGTTAGAATGTCTCTAACTATCCTGCTATGCGGGATAATTAAGTAAATTGGATACAGATTGGTAGATAGATTTTTCTGTATGTTTATTCTGTATCCATTTTAAATATTTTTTAGCTTTACGCTTTTATCGCTCATAGCAGGGTAGACAGAGAGTACCTAGTGTCAAGACACTGCGTACTTCGCTTTTCATCAAATCCGAGACATAGCGTGTTGAGTGATGGCACTTAACGCCGCACTTAGTCTTTACCAGAGCGAGGAAGTGAAAATGATTTGAATATAATCACTCCCCCGAGTGGGAATCGAATATATTCATAATAACGTACATTAATTATAATATAATTCAGTATTTAATTAATAATTCCCTTAAATTAAGTTGCCTAAGTAAGTTTTTATCAGTGTATTATTTGCCAATCCACTCTTGGATATTGTCCAAGAGCTCTATCCAATAGAGTTAATCCTTCACATCCTGCTACAACTAAGTTTCTATGCGCTTAACTAGGTTGCAATGGCGGTCTTTCTTTACTTAAAAAACATTGCAATAAATAATAATTTAAGAACTAAGAATGGCATTTTCTTTTTAAAGTCGTTTCTCTCTCTACTACATTGGTTTAATGTAGGTACCTACAAGTTTCGTAATCATTATTATAGGATATGAAATATATATATATATATATATATATATATATATATATATATATATATATATATATATATTTATATATAATGTAACTTTGTATAGAAAAAAAAATTATTCAGTAAGTAGAATTTATCATAAATTGAACATAAAAATGAATTTAAAACAGTTGCTAGTTAGAAAAAATCTCGACTTAAATATAGGGTATACTAAGGGTATAAGTACAGTGTCCACGAGGGGGTGCCGCGGATTAACTTATCAAAGAGTGGGAGGGCGAGATAGATGCTATGTTAAAAGCACCCCATGTATTCTATTGAATAGATTTTGAAACAGTGCTTTAAAGACTTTTTGGGGCAATGTAAAAATAATATTAATCAAATTGCAACCTCAAAATTAATTATATATATTTCAAGCAAAATATTGTGAATATGAATATGGTGCACACATATTTTAGACTTTGTGGCCTTTTCTACAAATGTGATTATAGATTTGGCTTTGGATGTTATTGGCCCACAAAACACATGTTAATAAGGAAGATTACAAAAGTCATATCAATGATTGTATTTAAATTTACATAACCTAAGAAATGAGAATTACACAGTAAAGTGAACAATTTTATAATTATTACTTAAATTAAAAATTTTAATTTGCGTCACAGAGAGGCTATGGTGACATCGTTGAAAATATCTGTTTTAAAGCAGATAGCGTTATATAAAGAACACATGCGATATAAAGGCGAATGTCTTAATATAATAGTTTTAGTGGGAGAAAGATAAGATTTTTGATTTTGCAAACAACTGCTGGGACGCTCTGCTCTATACCAATTGAGAAATTTAGACGATTCAGAAGCTCAAGGCATCACTGTTTCCATGAACTTGTACAGAAAAAGTATATCTATTAATAAAATCCAATAGTTTGGAAGCCTTTCTTATAATATTATCGATATTATTAAATGTAAAACTAATTATGAATGTATTATGTATAGCATAGCTACATATATATATATATATATATATATATATATATATATATATATATTTTTATATATATATATATATATATATATTTATATATATATATATATATATATATATATATATATATATATATATATATATATATATATATATATATATACTTTCATTCTTATTTACGCTATCATATAATAAATATAATAAATTTTTAAATAATATAAGTCCTTATTTTGTAGCTTCACACTTATACACCGCGTAGCAGATAGACAAAAAGTATCTAGTATCAAGACACTACGTAATCCGAATTCGAGACGTTTCGCATTGAGTAGTTGGAATTCAACGCCGTGTTTTGTTTTACCAGAGACATGAGAAGAATTTAAATGTAATCACTCCTTCAAGTGGGAATCGAATCCACAACCGATCGCATTTACAGTCAGACGCTGTCCCACTATGCCACGATTGATTTTAAAGTCCTTATATTAAAAAAATATTTTTCTTTTCGTCTCTTTTAGTAATGTTAAAAACAAATTGCGTAATTTCTCCACTCAACTATGATGATTCTATATTTTCGTTTCAATTATACAATTTGTCACTAGCTACTGTATAAAGTCATTTATAATCTGTGTGGCGCACGCGGCGCACACGCGCCATCTTATTTATCTGTTTTCACAGCAATTCACACTTGAGGCTAAGCAATTTTTCATGCTAATGTATAATCTTTATTTATAGCCACAAAATGTTGGTGATAGACGAAAAAATTAACTATTCGGTAAGGTTTTTATGTATGTGTAGTTTTTATTTTGTTTTATACTTTGCGATTTAAACATATAAAATGTTATTAATATTGATAATAATTTTATATTAATTCAATATCAGATATCATTTGTAGAAAAGCTGAAATGAAACTTTCACATAAAAACCACTGTGAAGAAACAATCTGCAATCAACAATTAAAAAATTAAATGGTTGGCTGAATACAAGAAAGTCGTAGCGTTTTTATTCGCCACATCGCGCGCCATTTCGAGATACGTCATTTCATTCAAAATGGTGGATTTCTCTCGTGTAAAAAGTTTTCGTAATACAGGGCTGTTAAATTTAATGGTGGGCGTTTAGAAACGAAAATTCGTGGTTCTTTTAGAGAGAAAATTAAATTGAAAGAAAATTGCCAAAAGAATTTGCAATGTCTCGTCAAAGACTTAAAAATTGTAATTTCTTTTCATTTTTTTTATGGTAAATTATTTTTTGTTGATTGCTTTAAATATGCGGAAGTTGTTTCGAATTCTTTTAGTGAATTCAGGAATTAATATATAATAATATTGAAATTATTTCTTGTACATTCTATGATTGTGGCAACTTAATGTCAAGACAGTCAACGGAGTGTCTTTATACTAGGTTGTCTCTGTCTACCCTATATGCGAGTTAAGGCGTAAAGCTGTTAAAAATGAATGTATATATATATATATATATATATATATATATATATATATATATATATATATATATATATATATATATATATATATATATGAGTGCTATTTTGTATATTCGTCAACTCATTTTTAATTTAGGCATTCACTTAAAAATGTATCTAATATCCAAAAGAGAATTATAACCAAAAAGTTTATATGTAAGTAATAAATATTTAAAAATGTTCCTTTTACAGTCAGTATATAAGCTGTCAACAGTTCTGCCAGCCCTGTTCCTAACAACAAAAGCGATGTACCAAAAGATAATTAATTAATTAAACAATGTAATACATATTCCAGTCTAGTCACTTAGAAAGCTTTGACTTTAATTTACATTTTATCTTTATACGATGTGAATTTTCTAATTATAATAACAAGTTGTTTCATTGTATATATGTTTTTTAATTTTCTAAAAAAAAATAACATTTTAGTACTCAGACAATTGTATCAATTATATTCATCTTTTTTTTTAATAACAGGGCATTCTATACTAAAAGCTTCTAATTGTATGGGGAATGTTGAAATTATTAAGCTTTAATAAAGTATTTTTATGTATATATAGTGGATGAGTACAGTACGTCACTGTCCATTCGACCACCGCCTGACCACAGTAGTGGTTTCAATTCCCACTTGGGGAAATAATATTTAAAATTTACTTCCAATTCTCATCTCTGGTAAGACAAAGCGTGGCGTTGAATTACGTCATTAAAAACAAAATTAATGTTTAGGTACATATTTTGCAAAAAAAGCCGTCAATATCAAAATAAAAAAAATATTTCATTTAAATGCATACAATTTATTTAATATAAGTCTCAAGTTTCTCTAAGCCACGTGCTTCTCCCACGTCAATTTTACCTCAAGTGGATATAAGTGTTTGCACACTTCACCGTTCCCTTTACAATTAATAAAGTGATACGGAGTTAATTGTAACAAAAAATATTTATTATCTATTATAAGTATTCTGGTTAAAACTAGTGTGCCCGTTAACGCGTAAACACCCGTTCCCTTAGCAACGTGCATGTCACTTTATAGTAAAGTGTATAAGACATTGTTGTGTTTAAAAAAATATTATAAATTCCATATACATTTTATTTTTAGCTTCACGCTTTTATCCCGCATAGCAGGGTAGACAGAACCGGCCACAACCACGACCGGCCGGCTTTATTACAAAGAACGTTTTGAGTTAGTTCTCATTCGGGGAAATTGTTGTAATTAAATTATTTAATTTTTTTTGATCTGGTAAGACAAAATGCGAAGTTGAGTTACGCGGCTGAACACGCAATGTTTCTGTTTCAGCGGAAAGCGGAGTACGAAGTGTTTAGACACTATGTACTTTCTCCTTTTCTGTTATAAAGAATAAAAGCATGAAGTTAAAATAAATGTTATACTTTTTATTTTATTTTTATTAATATAAGTTAATAACATTTAATTATTTATAAACAATATTTAGAACGTTAGATACTGAAGATAAAATCTGTAACTAATTATTTTTTTATCTAGCTTCCTTTCTTGATATTGATTTGTAATATATAATTGTTTTTAAACAGCAGTCGTCTAATTAAAATTATTAAATGAATTATTGCTCATAATACTATAACACTTCTTAGCATATTTCAAGTTAAAAAGAGAGAATTTGAAGATAAATTATTTAAAGTAAATTATTTACTTTATACAAACATTTTGTTTAATCGCTCGACTATAAAACTAGAAAATAGTGGGAGTTTTAAAGTCTTTTCTAGTGCTCCTTTACTTTCCCAAAGTTAACGTCAACGACAGTAGTTCGTGGTCAGAGGTAAAATAGTTTTATTGAAATTATATAAAGATCAAAAATATTATTATTTTTACTTGCACCTTAACGTTATTGTTATCGTCTGTTCCTATCATCTATTCTTTATTCACCAAAGGTTATGTATAAGAGATTGCTTGAAGCAATTTGCATAAATTTTACCATATACCTAAGATGCTTCTCATTTTGTAAAATCATTTTTTTAGCTTCACGCTTTTATCCTGTATGGCAGCGTAGACTGGAAGTACATAGTGTCAAGACACTCAGTATTTTAAATTAAAAAAAATATTATTCTAATTATAATATAATATAACGTCACGTTAAACAATGAATAAGATTAAATGCCAGAATGGCAAAGCAAATTTAAAAAAGAACAACCATCTCGACACAGAATAGAAACTTAACACGCTAACGTACACCCGAGAGAGTTGCCCTCGGGGAAAAACAACAAACACTAAAACATCGTTGTTGACTTTACAATTAGCGGGCAACACCATGGGATGGGGTGAGACTTAAAAAAAATACATTGCATTAGGAATTTCGCAAACGTTTTAGATTTCTTTTTACTCTAGCAGTTACGTACGTTCTGTAAAGCGGGAATTTTTCGAATGAGGAAATGAGACGAAATTTTTTTTTTAAATATATTTAAATATTAAGCCTTTGAACATTAAAATGAATGGCTTGTTATATTTATATTTTTTTTATTAAAATATAACAAAAAGTTTACTGAATGATGATCATCTTTAATGGAAAAAGTATTTCTTTTTAAAACAAATTAGTTTAATTCAGTAATATATAAATATTTGAAAATCTTTGCATTCGAACTCTCTGCCTCTTGAAACCATGCAAGCGCCCTGATTGCTTTGCAATACGTTACATTCGGTTACGTCGAAATCCTTATATGTTTGTTATAACGCCGTTTTATACATTTTTTAAAAAAATATTGTCTAATCCTAAGTGTGGAATAACACTTTAAAAATAGTAAAACAATTTATTTCAAGCAATAATTTTATAATAGATTAAAAATCATAGTAAATTTTGTAATAATATACAATTTACAAATTCTATCACTCCTTAGTGATTTAAATCCATAATCATGAACATGTCACAGCGATCTCAAAGTAAAAATCTAATTTACAATATCAAAATACAATTAAGTGAAAAGCCGAGTTTGTTGTTACAGGCACGAGGCACCCCATCTCAAATGAAAATGCGAGTAAACTGGCACACAAGTCCATTGCATATATAAACAGAAAGGTGCTAACATTCACACACTGGGGCAAGACTAATAGGTTTAGGCGCTATTTTAAATATTTTTTTTCTATGTAAGTTGAAAATAATTACATAATAAACATTACTAAAGTGGTTTTCAAAATTTTACATAATTTATAGTTTACAAAAGATTATAAGAATAAATTTAACTTTATTATTTCTCACAGATAGAATGACAGTTGGTATTTTAGATTTTTGTGGATATTTTTGTAAGACTGGTGTCTGTAATAGGAGACCTGTGTTACAGATTACCAGCCTCTCCTACAATGGACCAAGTGGATATTAATAAAATACATTTAGTTCAACCATTACTTATTTCTACTGTAATCCTCACTACTTGCTTCTTTCTGGCTTTTTCTAAGTTAATATTATTTTAATACAATTAAGAAAAATATTTAATACTGGCTGAATATAAATATTGACTTATTGGACGGTATGCAAGAGGCGCGGGTTCGAATCCCGCTGCATTCAAATTTTTATACGTTTTTTCAAAAAATTTTTCTAATCCTAAGTGTGGAATAACACTTTAAAAATATTAAATATTGACTATACATGTGATAATAATAGGTTTGATTTCGCTAAATCGCATGTTAAGTTCGAATATTTTTTGAAAACGTATCATAAAAATCTTTTATACCGTAACTGGAATAGTACCCACGCCTCTTAGAAACTGTCTAAGAGTTATAACCTCGTTCATGTTCCACGTTCTCTTATTCTAAGTATATCAACTTTAAGAATATAAACCGTAAGAAATATTCATATTTAAATATTTTTTCGTATATAATTTAGTTAATAAAGGCACGCTACAAAACGGCAAACAAATTTGTGAGATCCGTGAAGATGTTTCAAAATTGATTACACACGACCAAAACGATAGAGTTCAAATAAATCATATAAAAGATCTAACCAACAATATGTTAAAAGCCTTATAGTTATACAATGTCTAACTAAAGAGTACACTGAAATAATGTTAAGACTCTCCATTTATTTAATTAGCTTACCTAATATGTAAGGAAATAAATATTTTTAGAAAACGTAAAAAAATCTGATTAGTAGCGGGATCCAACCTGTGACCTTTCTAAACTGTCCCAGCACTTTAACCAATAGGCCATACTCTACTAAGTATATCTAGTTATGTAAAAATTCTTATACGCTTGTTACAAATTATTGTTAGCATTTCTCTAGAGATTTTATTTAGCTTCACGCTTTTATCCCGAATAGCAGGGTAGACAGGAAGTACCTAGTGTCAAGACACTCCGTACTACGCTTTTCGCCGAATTCTATACATTGCGAGTTGAGTGACGGAACGTAACGCCGCGCTTTGGCTTACCAAAGCGAGAAAATGAAAATAATTTAAATATAATCATTACACTTCGAGTGGGAATCGAACTCGCAACCGATCACGTTTATTGTCAGACGGTGTCCAATTGCGCCACGACCGGCCTTAATTTTTATTTATTATAAGTGTGTAAATAACACTTTAAAAATATAGTTTCTTACGATTTTTTTAATAGGATAGTTATATACATGTGTTTATACAGTAAATATATACCTACAGCAAGTGTAAATCTTTACAAATACATTTAAACGAAATCAGTCGCGGTGGATTGTCAAATCATTGAGGGTGTCGCCGCGTGACGGTTTTCACACGTTTTTCACTTGGAGGGAGATAAGAATTTGCTATGCCAAAACGATTTATGTAACTAAAATGTATCTATAAATGTTTTAGTGTTTTAAGAACAGTTATTTGTTTGTTTATTAAGGAATATAATTAAAACTAGACAAGAATATTTCGAAAAATCATAAAAGGCCTAACAGTTTAAAAATAATATTAAAAAAATATTATAACATTAAAAAACGTACCTTTCATCCCTATACGTTCCAATGGTAGGAATATTCTCAAAGCCACTAAAAATAACACACAAAACACATAAACGAAACACCATAAAGAAAACTCAATGAAAATAACTATACAAAATTAATACGAGCATACTGCAAGTGCTAACATAAAATGAATTCCTATCTATCTATTTTTATCATAGTAGCAAATTCATTCCTTAAATGACATTTCCTTGATAACGGCTGACAGTGACAAGAGCATTGCATTATAAAGTTTATAAAAAAAGCAAAACAAATATGGCCGCTCAAGATGGCGGCACGTCAAAGGGCGCCGACGGTAGCGGCTCGCTGTGTTGGAATTCATAAATGATAAATTTAATATTATTTACGATGCGAGGTAACGATACAAAGATGCTAATACCAGATTGTTATAATTGAAGTTGTTAGATATAAATATATTATAGATAATATATTGTGTTTGTCGAATCTATTATTTTGATTGTTAACTATGAAATAATCGATTATGTCGTTTTATATATTTTTTTATTTGAACATATGTACATCAGTACATATATATGGTGTCTTATAGAACATTCTTTTTATTGTATATTGCTTTTATAATATCAGTGTATTTACAGATTTTGAGTATTTTTTGCTAACAAATGAATTAAAAAAACTAAAAAAACGAATTAGAAATTCGAAAAGAAATTTGATGCGCGAAAAGTGAAAAAAAAGCCTCATATTTTTAAGAAGATTAAAATTAGCAATAATAACCCAAAAAGCTTATATCTGCAACACTTAATTCAAATCTCAATATAAATAATTACACTAAGTAATAAATAATTGTACACTAAGGTATTCTATGTACGTATCATTGGCTTCCTAATAATTAAAAAAACTTTGTCCCGCATATTAGAAAACCAAGTGTCAAAACACTCCGTTCACTGTTTCCCGTAATAAAATAGATTGCGTTGAGTGGCAGAACTAAACGCCGCGCTTTATCTCACAAGAGTAAAGACATAAAAATAAATACATAATCTAAGGTGGTAGCATCAGCTCTTGCCGCTCGATTCGTTATAAAATATGATAGTTAATTTAGTGACCGCGTACGACAGTGTTCTGACCCCGATTTCACGCGGTTGAAGGACCTTTAAAAATGCCTCTCATTATGAAGAGTTATCGAGAATAATTTTATAAACGATTCAAAACGACAATCACAAAAGTACAATGGATGTCCATTTTTTATTATAATCCCACAACTGGGCAATACTGAGGCTGGTTACAACTTTCAGGTCTGTTTAATAGATTTTTTTTCCAAGTATTAAATATGAATGCCTAGGTTGTGGTTTATATACATATTAATAAAATTAATATTTTAATCATAGATTTTTGTATAATATTTATTAAAGAATAACTAAATAACTAAGTTATGTAATAAGATCTTTGATTTTCGCGATTTTACACATTTAAAATAAAAATATTTTGAACGGATTAATCGCGTATATTTTGGTATTCAAAAATATATTTTTTGGAAACCTGTCCTTTCGAACACTTTATAGTAGACCACTTACTTCTTAGACCTGTGAACACGTAATGTAAGTCTTCTAAACGTCAGATTATATATATTTTTGGATACCAATTTTTTTTTATTTTAATTTTAGCTTCACGTTTTTATCCCGTATAGCAGGGTAGACACGAGGTACCTAGTGTCAATACACTCCGTACTTCATTTTCAACCGAATTAGAGACATCGCGTGTTGAGTTATGGAACTCAAGTCTGTACTTTGTCTTACCAGAGCCAGGAAGTGAGAATAAACTAAATACAATCAATTCCCCGAATGGGAATTGAACTCGCAACCGATCGTGTTTACAGTCAGTCCCTGTTCCACTGCGCCACGACCGACCTCAGGATACCAAAATATACGCAATTCATACGTTGAAAATAGTTTCATTTAAAACTAAGTTATATTAATTATTTTAACTTTATGGTTATAATGATGTATAATCATTTTATTGTTTATTTTAGCTTCCAATATCTAAAACTCGCTATACGGTTTCCTAAGCATATATATTTCGGTTAAGTATCAAGTAGCTTTTTACTTACACTGGAAAGCTCCCCTTAAAGCTCTTCTAAGTATATTTTCTATTAGTATGTCATATTAAAAGTTCTATATATTTTTTCTGTATAGAAAATCTTATATAAATTTAAAAAAAAAACCGTTATTATCTGTCATCACATACCACAATTTACCGCTTGTAAAGGATTTGTCATAATTTTAAATGAATTCAATTATTTCACTGTAATTTTATGTAAAATACAAGGATTATATAATTATATAATCGTAAAAAAGGTGATGATAGTTGTTTGCCTTTACAACCAATCATGTTACTTATCCAATAACTGTTCTTATCCAATTATCGCATTTTGTATTTTTTTTGTATATATTTCAAGATGGTAATGCAAGTGACGTAATTGGAAGGCTTTTAAATAAATAATATTATATATATATATACATATATATACATATATATATATATATATATATATATATATATATATATATATAACGACAATTTATAATTCGTACATAAGTATTATATACTCAACTTTTTTTTATCTTTACACTTTTATTCCGCACGGCAAGGTAGAACAGGGTCAAACGGAAAGCACCTAGTGTCAACGCCGCACTTTGTCTTACCGGAGCGAGAAAGTGAAAATAATTTGAATATAATCACTCCCCCGAGTGGGATCGAACCCACAACCGCGTTTACAGTCAGACGCTGTCACATTGTACCACGACCGGTCATATTTCTTTTTGTACCAAATAGATGACATACAAGTTACATGCTTATTTAAATATTATATCAACAGCCCAGCAAAACCGCCATAGGTAACCTAATGTCAAGACACACTACTGTCCAATGTTCTCAATTGTATGTTAAAAAGTAGCAGAATTCAACGCCGCCTTTTGTCTCACTTTAAGAATTTGAGCCCACAACCATTTGTGTTTACACGTACATGTAGCCCCACTCAACCACTAATGGTGTTAGTAACTTTAACTTATATTTCCTATAGAAATGATTAAAACTTTAAATATAATTATATATTTAAAAGCCTTGGTAAGGAAGAGTCCAGACGACACAAGTATGATAGGCTGTCATTAGTGAGCCGTGATAACTCAATGAACGCGAGAGGCTTCCGAAATCAATAGGAATGCGGTGTTTCCTTTTGTCGTTTTGAAACGTGTTTAAAGTATGGTTTTGTGTTTTGATTTATTTTATTTCCGTCGGGGCGCAGTGGTAGCGAATGTCCGTAATTGACGTAAGGGTTATTGGTTCGGTATCCTTAAATAATATATACTTAAAAATAAGTGTTTAAATTATTTTAGTTAACCCGCTCCCGTCTCGTATCGAATTCAAGCAAAAAGTTGAGAATGGAAAGTCTAATCAATGTCCCTCTGTCAACCGTGTTATGCATTTTATAGTGGTTTTGTTTAAGTACTTAGGCTTATAATCATTACGTAACAAAATCTAAATTAAAGAACATTATATATATATATATATATATATATATATATATATATATATATATATATATAAATATATATATATATATATATAAATATATATATATATATATATATATATATATATATATAAACTTTTTGTACTGTTACATCACTAATTAACTGAAGTTAAAGCTGAGATACAATGAGTTTGAACTTAGAAGTTACATGTAATTTTTTTTATAATTAATATTTTTTTGTAATTATTGCTAATATACTACAGAAACACACTTGCTAACCCGTACTTTTTGTTCACATATATTTTGACATATTACCAAATATCTTTTTCTATATTTGGTAGAATTTATTTTTTCAATTCAATTTATTTTTTAAATGTAATAAACCTTAAGTTACTAAAATTTAAAAAAAATTAAAGAAACCAAGTTATTAATGTCATTTTAAGTGACAAAAGTAAGTACGTTGACCGATCCACCTGTCGCGTCTCATAATCGATAACTCGGCCACCATGTCAGTGGGTGTGAAGCCAACAATATGAACATACGGCCTATCGATCGTGGAAATCGATATCTAATAGAATCGTTAAAAATATTATTAATTTAGATCGATAGATACGAGTATTTTATAAGTGCGAAAGGGAAAGTGCCAACTTGAAATGCTTTTAAAGAATCAGTTCACATATGTAATGGGCTAAAAATCTAATAATGTGTATATATATTATATACGTGAAAAAAAATCATTCAAAGTTGTAGGACTATTTTTAAATATCAAATTTTTAAATATAAATTAACTTATTTTCATTTCCCTGCTCTGATAAGACAAAACTCCGCGTTGAGTTTCACCACTCAACACGTAATGTCTCGAGGTCGGCGAAAAGCGGAGTACGGCGTGTCTTCACACTACTCCTGTCCTGTCTACTTACAAATGGAATAAAAGCGTGAAGCTAAAAAAATAACTATTACTATTTACAAAATCCATAGTTCTAATAGTAAAATATAAAATTGTGTTTATCATTTTTCGATTTTAGGGTCCTTTTTTTGCGTTATATACCGGTTAGTTAATTAATAGAATTGAATGTTATGCTTGATTGTATCATTTCATAGGACATACTAAGTTGTAGAGTTGTCAACGAATATTGCAGCAGGTGGTCGATGTATGTATTTAACCTTTTCCTATTTTTTAAATTACACCGACATTTTTGTCAATTAATATAAGACGTCATGGTCATGGCGCAGTGGGGCAGCGTCTTACTGTAAGCGGGATTGGTTGTGGGTTCGTTTCCCATTCAAGGATTAATGATTATTTAATTTACCTTTCTTTCTCTGCAGTAGTAGAAGATTAAGCGCAGTATTGAATTTGCCACTTAGCACATATCTCGATTTCAGGCGCAAAGCAATCAACGGACTGCATTGACGCTACATTGTATCTGACTTCTGTTATGAGGGATAACGCATGAAATTAAAAAAAAACATTTAAACATAAATATATGCTATCGAAGCGCAGTTGGACACTTTCTGATTGTAAACGTGATTGGTCGTGGGTTTGATTCCGCCAGTATTTTAAATAAAAATTCTAAGTTAAAGAAACTTACATAAAGTAACTATTTAAGTATGTAATATCAATATATTTTTATCTGCATAATTTTCTTAGAAATGTGATCTAGTCTAGATCTGAGTTTTTTTACAGTATTCAGTTAATGTATTTATGTATATATATGTTTAAAATCATAAAAGTTTGAATAACTTGAGTAAAATTATAATATAACTTTTTAAATGTTGTACGAAGTTCGTTATACTTATCTTCGCGTCTACAACAACAAGTTAAAAGCTCCGAAATTTTCTTGAAAAGCGGCCGCTATCGTTGCTACTTAAACGAAAATTAATTATACTAGTTTTGATAAATTTTCAGAATTTCCATTTACGTGAAAAAGTAAAGTTTGACATCATTTATGAAAAAACGTATATAAATTTTGAACACAGCGGGATTCGAACCCGCGCCTCTTGGATACCGTCCAAGCGCTCTGACCGCTAAGCCATGCGTTCAATCCCACTGTGTTCAAAATTTTTTTATTGTTAGAAGTACTACTGTTCGAGATATTTGCCAGAACAAATAGACAAACAAAAATAGTGATATATGCTATTTTTCTATTATAACTGTAACGTGTATGCATACATACTTAAGTATTTTGTATAAAACGGTTATTTTATTTAATTTTATTTATTTGTATATATAACTTAGGTTTAAACTATGATTGTATTACATGCCTTCGAATTAATATTTGCCAAGCTCAAGTTTTTATGTTTAATTTATTTTTAGCTTTACGCTTTACACAAAGAAGGGTAAATAGGAAGCATCTAGTGTCAAGACACTCCGTCTTTATTTTCGGCCAAATGCGTGTCGAGTGTCTCTAAGATGCGCTTCATGTTACCAGAACGAAGGAATTAAATTATTTATAATATAATCATTCCCCTGCATGGGAATGAACCCACAACCGATCGTGTTTACAGTCAGAGGGTGTCCTACTACGACTTGACCGGCCTCTAAACGTTTTTTATTGGAAGCGTTATTTAAAATTTCCATGTTAACCTTCGATTCGAAAGTGTTTGTGAAGTTCAATGAATTGTTTGAAGTTTAATTTTATTATTTAACATAGTTTTGATAATAAGTACTAGCCAGAACAAAGTAAATTTATTATTTTCTAAGCCACACAATAACTTGCATGCGTTGAAATCTTTTGTATAGATGAATCGAATTACATCATTTTAGAAATATTATTAAAAACAAAATATAAATTGGCACTTTATTTAAATATGTAATATATTGTTTATTTATATATTACGAACGAATTTAGAAATAATATATATAAGAATGTCAGTATTGTCAGTCTTAGGAGTTATGGCTTGGAAGACAGTTCCGCTAGAAAGGCTCCTTGTTACCTTTAGTAAGTTTCTAGAAGATAATTTTCTAGAAGTCTTGAAGTGACTCATGAAGTAGATATCTAATATACTATTATTATTTTAAAGGAAAGGTTAAACATTTATTATGAATATAATTTAGTAACAAGGAAGTATGTTTTTCACGTATTCCTTTTAAAAAAGATTGATAAACATGACTGACTGATTATGACTATATAATATTATATATTTTTTATTTATTTTTTTATAATGACAATTTCTCCTTTCATTACTTACGCTTGTTTAAAAAGAATTAATTACAGCAACAAAAGAATAAAAAAGGGACTGGCCATATAAAATGCTTAGACCAATAAAAAATATACAATGAAAAAAAAAATTAAAAAAGACCGTCCAGCTGCCGTCGTTACGCATCTAGCGTCAGAACGAGATGGCGACACATAAATTATCATGGGAATGATAGAGATGGAGGTATGGATTAAAATGGCGGATTAATTTTAGTCTCACATTAAAATTGTATTTGGGTCTTTAAATCAAATAGGTCGAGAGTCGTTAATTTTGTTTACTGATTTCTGGAATCTATTGATATAAAAAAAAATTTACACTATTTTCTCATATAACCCTGTCAGAAGGTAGTTAAAGAACGTAGTGTTAAGTTACGTTTGCCACTAATCGTCCAAAATCGATTGCGATATTGCATTGTTGATTAGCGGAACTGAACGCCGCGTTGTGTTAACTTAAATATAATCACGATATTTCATAGTTGGACAAACGAATCTAAGGGAAAATATCTAAAGTAAATATTTTCAATTCATATTAAAAGACATTAGTTAAAGGCTTTCTATTAATGCTCGTTCATATATAATATAAGAAAAAATACATTATTTTAAATATGAAAAAAAAACGGAGCGAACCCACTACTACCTACGTGCCACACCCGCAAAACAGTGTTAACATTGTCATAATATGGATGTATCGACTTTCGTTTTACAGTCGCCTTCAAAGCGGGCATTCCTTACCATACATTTGTAAGGCTTTAGATTGTTACTTAACGCCTTACCTGTTATTTTGTTTGTTACTTACAAATATCACAATAGTTGGGTTTCAGTAAAGGAATATATTTTATTATAAAATGATTCAATATTGTAGGTAGCGTTTCGTTGTTTTAACTTGATTTTGGTGAAATAGCTATCTTAATATTCATAGATTTTCTCTCAAAAGGCAAAGGCGAAAATTGGCGGAAATACAGTATATGTAATATTAAAATGCATGTTAATTTTAATTTAAAACGTTGCCGATAAATACACTGTAACTAACAAATATTTATTTTCTTTTTTATAATTGTAAATAAAAATAGCTCAAATGAGACTTTTTAAGCTAAACATAAGTTATGTGCAAGAGAAAGTTTCGTCAATATCGGTGTAGCCGTTTCAGAGATTAGCCGGAACAAACAGAGACTGGCAGACAGAAAGTTTAATAAGTTTACCAGAACGAGGAAATGAAAATAATATAAATATAATCATTGTCCCAAGTGGGAATCGAACTTACAATCGATCGCGTTTACAGCCAGACGCTGTCTCCTTACTATTTTAAAGTTACAAACAGACACTCCAATTTTATATATTTATAATGAATATAAATCATAAGCCCTAACCTGGCTAACAGTTATAATACAAAAATAATTAAAAATTAATAAACTATACTTAGCCTAACTACTACAGAAGGAGGAACATTTTGTAAATCATCTTACAAACTTTTTGTATTGAAAATGACGTCACTTGGCGCGGTGTAAACAAAAAAAACTTTAATCCCTATAAAAATTACCTGAGTTTAAAAAAAAACGCACTCTTACCAGTAATCCTTCCTCAAATACTAATACTTGATTTTCTTAGAAAACTTATATTACTCATAAATATACAATATTTAATGTTATTTAGAATAAAAAAATAGTATAGTAGTGTCGTATAAAAATAGCATACATTAAAAGAACAGGCTGACGTGAAAAAAGTCCCTAGACCTATCCTTTTCCTAATGACATAGTGCATTAAATCTACAAGATGAATATATAACATCTGAAATAATAATATCTGAAAAATAATACGATAATTTAAAATATAGAAATTCGATAGTATTCGTTACTAAGTGGTATAAAAAATTCCTAAAATTAATATTACACACACTGCCATATATTTATATACAATTATCTATCAGAGGTCGGTCGTGGTGTAATGAGACATCGTCTGAAAGTAAACTCAACCACTAAAAATTATTTTCACTTCCTAGCTCTGGTAAGACACAGTGCGGGGTTGAGTTGCACCAGACAACACGGAATGTCTTGAATCAGGTAGAAAGCGGAGTATGAAATTGTCTTAACGCTATGTACTTTCTGTTTATCCTGCTATGCGGGATAAATATGCGTGAAGCTAAAAAGAATCTATAACGACGTTGGCAACGCGCATTAAACGTATCAATAGTTCAATTAAACAGCCTAGAATGATGAAAATATTACATAACCATTATACTCTACACCTAAATAAATATTGCAAGTATCCGAACACCCCATTTCATCTCGGGGAAAATCGTAATCCGACCTCTTCGGGGAAAAACTCCCTTTTGAATTTAGTATCATTCACTTATTGTCCCTTTCTCTCTTTGTTTTGTCCCTTCTCCTTTCATCTTTTTAGATTTTTTTTTAATATTTTTTTCTTGCTTTGTGATCTTTTAAATTGTAATCAAGTTACTTTTCTCAATGTAAGTATAAATATCTATCGATTTTGAAGTCCAAACTTTATAATGAAGTTAATACAGTGTTTTTGAAATTCAAAGTTATGAATTTGATGCGTAATACAGAGAATATCGCGAACTAAGGAGTGTGAAACTTGGCACCATTATATTTTATATAGAGGAGTGCAGAATGCTAATATTTTTTTAAAAATAATACATATATATTTAATTTATAAAATAAATGTAAAACACACTACCATGTGATTGATATACACCTTTTTATAGTGACACACACGTTGCTATGGCAACGCGCTGTCATCGTGTCAACAGGACGTCTAGTAAAAATTCGTACCCAAAAAAATATATATAAATAAGGGTTTTTATGCACTCTCTGAGGAAAGCAGCGCAACGCAGGGTCTTGACACTAAGTTCTTTTTGACTCCCAGCTATACGAGATACAGCTTGATGCTTTCTTGCACAGCCGAAACTCTTGCTCGTAGAAAGATGAAACTTGACATATATGTTCCTTGGGGAGTATAGGGAAGCACTAAGAGAGAATTTCTCAAAACTTCCATGGGAACGGGAGATATCGGGATTTTACGTGTCATAATCCACATAAACGATGTCGCGGGCTAAAACTAGTACAGTTCTAATATAAGATAGCATTTGTATGAAAATTGGTGTATATACTCGCTTAATACGTTTAACGTTTCAATATATAATTCGATTATTGTGAAATGGCGTACGGTTGTATCGTGCTAGATTAATATATTTGACAGTTAACTTAAATGTAACCACTGACATTACTGACGTTATATCACTTATACTACCCAGTAAATTTATATGTTATTTTCTTAATAAAACATACTTGCTTAGAGGCATTTTCTTGATATCCAGAGCAGTACGAAGTCAGATTTATGTTAAGAATATTATTTTATTAACAAATTCAGACAAGTATACAAATTTTGAAGCAAATTTTTCTTTCTTATATAGATAAACCAAATATTGTAACATTAGTATGATCATCATATAGTATATGAATTATATTCATAACGTTTCCCAACGCCGCGTCTGGAGTTTCAAGACCGACCATTCAAAGACAGCGCTCCGAATATGCTTATGAACTAAGCTCTTAATAAGGAAAACCTTGCACATATATCACTATCCCATTAATTATCATTAATGGGATAGTGATGTAATAGTTACATATAATTATTATTATATATTTATAAAATGTTTATCTGTTTGTCTGTGCGTTGATGCAGGCTAATCTCGAAGACTAACCGGTTTTTAAGCAGTTTTCAATTTTGTATCTTGGGAACTCTACCTTAACATTTAGCGTTTGTAATATTTAAAACTGTTAATAAATAGGAAAGTTATATCAATTTAAAGTATTTTGTTCGACAAAATGATTGAAAGAGCCAAAGTCTAAGGAAACGAAGTTACGGGAAAAACAAGGACTCAACTGAAAATATATATTTGTTTTTATCTCGCGTAGCAGGAAAGATAGGAAATACCTAGTGTCAATACACTCCGTACTCCGCTTTTCGCCTTAACTATTAATTAGAAACATTGCGTGAAGAGTGGCGGGACTCAAAGGCGTTCCTACCAGAGCGGGGATATGAAAAGTTTTTTTTGTAGCTTCACGCCTACTTTGTCCTAAAGTGAAAGTACCTAGTGTCGAGACACAAAAGAATTTTAATATAATCATTCCCAGGAGTGAGAATCAAACCCACAACCGATCGCGTTTAGTCAGACACTGTCTCATTGCGCCACGACCAGCTTTAAATAAAACATAATAGAATTTTGAAAATAGAACTTCTACTTTCTAGAGTAAAAAAATATATAATTAATTACCTACTACAATAATTCAAGTAATAAAATGTTCATTTTTAATATAATTATGATCGATTCACTCATAAGGATTTTAATTAGTCTTGTTATTTGCAAATAAATGTTAAGCCAGGTCTAATACGCTGATCGATCTAGACGTTGCGTTAATACTATACTGCGGTCTCTTTGAGATAAACAATATCTTTGTGGTAATATATAGAATTTAATTGATTTTTTATTATTTCAAATAAAGATAAGGCCATCCAGACACGGGACAGCGTCTGATTGTAAATACGTTGGTTGTGGGTTCGATTCCCAATCGGCAGAATGATTGTTTTAATTATTTTTATTTCTCCCCTCTAGTTTATAAAGCGTGCAGTTGAGTTCGCCACTAATGTCACAATGTCTCGATTTCGAGAAGTCAACGGAGTGTCTAGACACTAAGTTGTTGCTAAACTATACGAGATAAAGCGTGAAGCTGTTTTTTTTAATAAAGATAAGTATATCCTACTTTTTATAGTATAACTTCTTCGTAAGTTGAGAGTATTGATCCTTTTAAATATTGTGTTTTTTTAACAAAATAATATTATTAAACGTCGATATAAAGTGAGCCAAACTGAAATTTGACTGAAATCGAGACAATGCTGGTTGAGTGACGAACTCAACGTCGCGGTTTGCCTTACCGTAGCGTAGATCGAAGCGGAGAGTTGCTCCTAGTAGGAAACGAACCCACCACCATTCGCGACACCATTTACAAACAGACACTGTCCCACTGCACCATTATGGCCGCTAACATTAATATATTATTAGTATTAAAACAACTTAGCTTAGTCATAAAAATAGTTTCTAACATATATTTTTTTCAATAACATGTTTCCTCATTTCTCCCTTAAATAATCAACATGATATTATCATTACATGAATGGTATACTATCTAAGTAAATATAGAATAACCGAAAAGGTACATGACCGATATTCAAAACACTAATTAAAACAACTAACAAGCATACCCTCATGGGGTGGTAGATAAGCGGCTTACGGGGGTGGCGATGTCTTGGTACTTAAATTATGCAACCGTTGTTGCTTCCTTCCCCGCCTATATTTTATTTATAACATTTTCTTACTCCGCATTAGAAATACGAATAAGTTTGAATTACTTGTACAGCGCGGTGTATTAAAAAAATGTATTGTACATTTATTAGAGATGTGCTGGTAAGGTTTGCATTATAAGATTATTGATTTTCACTATTTTTAGACATTTTAAATAAAACTATTTTAAACGGACTAATTACGTATATTTTGGTATTCAAAAATATTTTTTTGGAAACCTGAAGTTTGGTTTGTATTTTTGACTACCAAAGTATACGTGTATAATCCGTTTAAAATAATTTCAATTAAAATGCTTGCATTAATGTAATAAACATAGGAAACAAGTTCGAAACCGACTCGTGGGATTATTAAAATCTATAATAAAAAATAAAGGAGATTCAGGCTTATTAACACATCAGGTATTCAGACAGTATACTCTTTGTTCTCCGCTTTCCGCCTAAAATCGTGACATTGCATGTTGACAAACGATATTAATTAATTTATTTTTTCCTCAAGTAGGGATTCAACCCACAACCAATTATATTAACAGACGCTGTCCCACTGAGCCACAATGACCTCCACTCTTAAAATTTAACTATTTACAATACATTAAAAATGTATTTAAAGATTAAATAAGAAATGCCACTTTAAAATGCTTGTGAATTTAGATATTTCAATTGGAGTCAATGCTGAAGTAGCGAGCTCCGTGACTAATTGACAGGGTTTCTAGGGATATGTCAGACGTTGTTTAAAACGTATTTTATTTTCTTCTTATAAATTAGGTATGTCTGAATTACACCTAGCATTAATGCTTTTCGTGATGTAGTTTAGGCCACTTATACACTCAAAAGCAATATATAATATTTATTTATAAAAGAAAATCACCGTATTAAAATTCAAATAAACAAAATATTTGAACATTTGAAAAAAAATAAAAAAAAATAAAAAAAAGTAAATAAAAATAACACACACACACACGCACACACACACACACATCCATGTTTTATTTACACCATTGTATACTGATACACGTTGCCAAGACAACTGATATTTTACACTTCAATAGACCTCTAATAATTTTATAAATTACTAATTGAATAATTATTTATGGTATTTTTTTATAATTAACATTGTATAAAAAAGAATATATATGTATCTTTCATGTTAAAATGTTCCATCGTTACTTAGCAACTAGCTATAAATGAACTTATTTAAATTCCATTAACAAGAGCGAGACTTGATATAAATTAGAGAACTCCATATTCAGAATTGAAATTCGCTAACTGAAATGGAGGAGCGTGCAAAGAAATTAAATTTACCTTTTACTTGCCTTGAGTTTTTAAGGTCATTTTTCAATGATGTTATATATAGGTATAACGTTTACAAAAATCTTATATAAACCACTTTTTTTATATTAGATTCACGCTTTTATCCCGCAAAGCAGGGTAGACAAAAAGTACCTAGTGTCAAGACACTCCGTACTTTGCTTTCCAACGAATTCGAGACATGCGTGTTGGGTGGTGGAGGAAGTGAAAATAATTTAAATATAATCACTCCCCCGAGTGGGGATCGAACCCACAACCGATCGCGTCACACTGCGTCACGACGAAACCATAAGATAATAAAAATAAATATGTAGTATATAAAACATTTATTTATTTATTTTATCTTTAAATATTATTAGTGATGTCTTTATATTTTAGACTAAAAGTTGTAATAATGTAAATATCAATATTAAAAAGATATCTCGTACGTATATAAAACCTTATTTTCTTTTTTTACCTATACCTATATCATATTGTTAGTGTTTTACCAATAGTGATGTGCATTACAATTAGTAAAATAGATTTAAGAAAAGTACATACCTTGTGGAAAACCAACCGCTTCCAGTCCATGGTGAGTGAGTCCAAATGGTCCTAGACCACCCAAGGGACCGGGCCCCATGCCCATGTGGTGAGCACTCGAGTGATGGGCGTAAGGATTCTGAGCTAGCGGCGATGGTTGCTTTAAATAGTGGAAGTAGTGATGTAGCGGCGTGGTCGAGTGATGCGCCTGCCCAGCCGGCGTCGCTGTCGGCCCGCTAGCGGACGAGTTAGTTAACAGCGCCATCTTGCGTAATCACCTCAACATTTTGCTCGTGTGGCTCATTTTTGTTTGTCTTTCAATTTGAGCGTGTTCGTTGTTGCATTTTTTGGTGCACTGAAACAAATTAAAATATTATTTTATTATTTTTTTAAATTAACATGTATTATTTTACTATATTTTTTAAATATCATAGACATTATAGTTATATTTTTCAACCATTATATGTAAGTAAATAGCTTCAAGCTTTATAGTAAGTATATTTAATTATATTACATATAATATATTAATAAAAATATATTTTAATATATTACATTTTTAAATGAACATATTTAGTTTTAAAAGAAACAGTCAAAATTAAAATATTTATTACAAAATCTAAAAATTACATTGGTATTACAAAATGAAAAAATGCGTAAACAACCATCGCTGTAACACGCATCAATCATAGGCTGGATAACGTTAATCTCTATCATAGATAAATAATATTAAAAAATACAAAGTATCGCTACAATATTCCAATTTAAAAATAATTGCCGTATCAACTCTCAAAGTTAAAAGCAATTTTAACGGCCATTGCACCGTTTAAAGGCTCAATTGAATTCACGTCATGTACAATTATAGCACACGTCGCTCTAATATTTTGCAATTATAAACTATTTTTATATTTAACAATTACCGCTAATAATGGGAAATTTTCCGCACTATTGCAACACTGGAATACAAAAGTCAAATGAAAGTACCAAATTTGAAATTCGTCACGTTCTAACATCGCGAATTGTATAGATTTTTTTTTAAATTTTTTTTTTGTTTTTTTTTCGAGACGTAGGTAGGTACGTGTTTACAGACATTTTGTCACGTTCATTTTTTTTCTACGTTTACCTGAGACTCCTTTGCAAATTGAGGGCGATCGCGCTTGACGTCTTTGTGTACTGAGTTGGGTATATCGATGTGATGACATTTGATATGAAAAGAATTGTACTATTTCCGAACTGGTTTCTTTGAATTTTTATTACGATTCTGTATTCGTATGTTTGTTTTATTAGGGCGTGTATGAAAATGATAACAATGTGAATAAGCATGTAACTAACAAAAATACTCTTTTAACTTATATCTTTAAAGGTAAACAAATTATTATACTTAAAATTAAAATTATAGACATTGCAAAATTAATTTCAAAAAATGGAGAGGCAAATATAAAACGGGTTATTTTATTCTTATATATAGGATAATTGTTATTTTGTTTAGTAGATCATACTTTAGAGGTCACCATATAAATTTCATTGTAATAATTATTTAGCGCTTTACGAGCGTTTACTTTACGAAAAAAAAGTAAAAAGAACAATAAATTTATACATCTAGTAAATAATATTAAAAAAAATCCTAGGACAATAGTAGAATAAGCAGAATATTTAGCATCTGCAACCGCCAAACCATATCATAGAAAAAAATAAAACCTATTTAACTATACTGAGCAGAACTGTGCCCTAACAGGCTAAAGTGCCATAACTAAACGTTAATAGCAAAATATTAATTTTCACTTTCTTAGCCCACTCACAATTTTCACGATCACTTTCTTTAAGACCTCATTTCTCGGAAACCGCAGGAAAGGTAAATTCCCGTCAACAAAAGATTATCCTAAAACCTCAGATAAGATCAGCCCTTTGTGACAAACCTTTTAAACTCAATATTAGACCTTCAAACGTTAAAGCTATGTCGGAAATTGTAAAAATAAGCTAAATTTGGCATAAAAAAATGTTATATTAGTAAAACTATTCAAAGAAGAACACAGTAGATGGTATTTTTAACAGTAGAACGTGTTAATGCTCCCGTGATACCTGAGATTGGGATTATTTGTCACTTTGTAAGATAAATTAAAGTATACTGCACGGGTACATCTTAATTATTTACTATAGTTTCAAAAGATATGCAAAACAAAACAAAACAAAATGTGGGTAACTTAGCAGAATAAAATATATTTTTAAATTTCAAGTTTTAAAACGTAGTGGAATTCGAACCCGTGTCTCGGAAACAGTGTTTGGAAACTGTGCATTTGACTGCTGAGCTATACCTTTCATATAATGTAATATATCGAATATAATAATCAATTAAGCCTTATCGAGCTAATAACATGTGGCTAAGAACAAACTTCATTGTTATAAATTCATTATAAAGTTATATTTTAGACAAAAAAGATAAAAAACAACTGTTGACTTCCTAACCAGCTCTTCTAAACAGAGGTAGCGCCGTGTTGGACTTACAATACTGACGATTCTAAACTGCTTGTATTTAAATAAATATTTACTTTTTATTTTGATAACTACTATTATTTAATGCAAATAAAATAATTAATTAAAATCCATAATCCATATGTCTAGACTCTGGCTGAATATATTTTTCCTTTGCAATTTTTTTTACAAGGATTTCTGCTTGAACTGATCGACGTAGAAACTAGAAAGGTGTTTGGTTGTATAACAATCGCTTCCACGTAGGTTCTCGGTTACTTTTGAAGTGTTTTCACGTCATTGGTTTTTACAGCTAAAAATGAACGCCTCGGTAAGTACTTTATTTACTTTTTTCTTATTTTTCTTGTAAAGTACTTAGTAAGTATATATTATAAAAAAATGTCGAATGTATCAATAGATACAGCCTTTCAGGTTTTTTTTTATAATTTAAGTTGTTTTTAGCGGTTAACAGGTAACTCGTCACGCTGTTTTTAGGTGTAACGAGTTGGGTGGTAGACTGGTAGACAAGTAACACAAAGTGAATACATAGTTAGGTACATATATATATATATATATATATATATATATATATATATATATATATATATATATATATATATATATATATATATTGGATAATATTGGCTATCGAGGCGAAGTGGAACATTGACTGACTGTGAAGGCGATGATTGCTGCGATGCTCACTTGAAGGATCACTCTGGTCAGATAAAGTGCGGCGTTAAATTCCACCACTCACTAAAACATGTTTCGAATTCGCAATATATTGACACTAGGTTTTTTCTGCCGGTGCTAGGTTTATACAGGCTGTGTGTATAGCTGCCTTATTTTCTATTATACTACCAGTAAGTAATATTCGAGCCGTAATACCTAATATACACTACACACGTACATACATAAGTCACTTAGTTAAGCATCCTATATGTATTCTGTATGATAAATTATGCTAGATGCAGTCAAATACTGCTAGAAGATTAACGTACTGCTCAGTTCTTTAAGAAAAGGGATCTACCAGCTCAAAGTTCACCATGCAACGACAATGTTATTTCTTTTAGTTTCATGCTTTTTTGCATAGCAGTCAGAAACAACATAGTGTCTTATAACAATTCATTCTCTACTTTACACCCGTAATCAAAACATTGTGTGTTGAGACGCGGAAGTTAACGCCGCACTTTTAAAAAAAGCTAAAAAATATATGTGAGCACCTATAGTACAGTACGTGTATACGTATCAGAGATTATGATGAAAGTTAGAACTTAACATCGACTCAATTACAACCCTACTTGGCATTATAAAAATATATTCATATTATATAATTTTTTTAATACAAACCAGAGTGATAAATCACTGATTATTTTCTATTTAAGACCTAAAAAATATCAGAAATTACTCATTATTACGCGGCTAGTTTGAAACCGCAGGTGTAATTCAACGACATAACCGTGGTTGGTCGGGATCGGCTTTTACCAAACTACATTGAAAAAAAAATCTATTGTCAAAGCTAATGGAGTGTTTCGATGCCAGAAATTTGTCACAACTGTCTACACGTTTTTACTTACCTCCTATGATATATATTAAAATAAGATAAACGAACAGCTTTGTATGGTTTTCAGAAAAATAGATAGAATTTCAGAATATAAAATTCTCCACAAGCGATAATCGAATCGAATCTCAACTATCACGAGCAATCGGGCACATTTCGACTACGCCATCAGGATTTATTAACTAAGGTAATATAAGCCTATAAGCTACTATTTTTTAATGAAACTCAGTCTATGCGCTCATCGGCGCTTGTGTCTTTTGGTAGTTTCTTATATTTAGTTTTAGTTTATATATTCAAGACAATGCCTAAAAGCTATTTGTATTAAGTAATTTAAAACAATTTCCAATTCCAATTCAATTATAATAAATTCTTCATATTTGACAACCAAAAATACAAGGGAAGCAACAATTATAAAAACGCAATACCCATATATTTTGACAAAAGCTAATTCTAGGCGTGATAATAGTACGGGCACAGTATTGTCACAAATTTCACGCTTCGGAACACTCTATTAACGGATACAATAGTTTTTTTGTTAGAACCGCAAAGATGTCGGCGCTTTTATAATGACAAATAGATATTTAAAGAATTTAGATTGGGGGTACTAAAACTACTTACTTATTTGTATATATATACGTACATAATGTCTATGTGTACAAAGAAAATATAATCGATTATTGTAGGAGTTTCTTTAGGATAAATGTTCTAATTTTAATTATTATATTTTACTCTGGCTTCACACTACTACTGAGGCCGGTCGTGGTGCAATGGGAAAGCGTCTGATTTCGGTTTTGTTTTTGATTTCCACTCGAGGAAATGGTTATATGTAAATTATTTTCACTTTTTCAATCTGTTAAGACAAAACGAGGCGTCGTGTTCCGCCACTTAACAAATAATGTCTCGAATTCGGCGGAAAAAGCAAAGTACGGAGAGTCTTGACACCCTGCCTACCCTGCTCTGTTGGGTAAAAGCGTGAAGCTAAAAAAATCATATATATTTTACTTACGTTTCACTAAAAAAGTTAAGATAAACAATAAATTTGACAGATAATGTTTCCCGCGCAGGATCTGTCACGGCGACAGCGACAATGTTGCCAACTGCGCAAACAAAATAATTACAAAGGGCGTATGTTTGTTTTCTTCGCACAATATGCCGATGCGATATTATTTATGGCTCACACTTTGACAAATAGATTTTGTTATTGACACTGCAAGGGGAGATTCTTTAAATAAAAAAGTGTAAATTGATGTTGGATAAAAAAGGTTACTAATATATGTATGTGTAGGCATTATACTTTTTTTCTTTAACTCTGCTATGTAGAAAAATGACATAATTAATACTATTACTAAATATAGAGGTAAATAACCTTTTTTTAATATATTTAGAGATAAACAAGAGTAAGACGTCACTCGGCTTTTTTATTTATCGTCTACCACGTCTTTATATAAAAAGCCGCTTCACATTTTATCCTACAAAGAGAGGTAACAACTTAAAATCAAGACAGTCCGTTGTCCGCCCGAAAACAGATATTGTGTTGAGCGGCGAATTCAACGCTGCGCTTTAATTTACTAGATTAGCAAAATAAACTTTAAATGTACTCATTTCTCCGACTAAGAATCAAACCCACAACCAATTGCGTCTACAGTCAGACGTATTAACACTGCGCCACGATGGCATCAGTCTCTACGTCTCTATATTGATTATTTATTTTTGTCTAGTATTCCAATATTATAAAAAGATATCTGTCAAGTAAATATTGCGCATAAAGTAACTTAAAACAAAAATTATTTATGATAATTGAATTGCAAATCATATGTTTAACTCACAGCCCATTAAAATCTATTAACGCACATAAATTCTATTAGACGCGCCCTCTGACCGCATCTGTACTATATTTGCTAACAACTCGCTAGTTATCCCCGAGGGAGGTTGTGTGGTACAAGTTAGAAGATGATCATTATTTTATATTTTTAAAGAAACGTTTACTGCTAAATACAATGAACGGGGAGTATCTAGTGACAAGACATTTCGTTCTCCATGTTTATTCTGAATACAAGGAAAACATAATAAGTTAATGTAAACTCAAATAAAAAAATATACTTTCTTTTAAGTTGTATTAATAATAAATTATTATTATTAAAAAATTTCGTACATAAAACAGAATAATATCTATTTTAGTTAGCATTTACTATCTGGAACCAAATATTATTCAGATTAGAATATAATTTAATATTTTTCTATATATATTTAAGTTACTCCAGCATCCACTGAAGCCTAAAATCTTCATTAATATTATATTTGCCGCCCACTGCGTTTATTTCGACCAAATCTATCACTCATTGAAAGAGTAATGACGCGATCAAATTACCTCCCAAGAGTGCCGAGCTTTTACTAACATCTTGATAAACTCTAAAACTAATATATATAAGACCGAAAGTCATATACGTGCGTATAATATTCAGAAGGGCGTTCCTACCAGAAATTGAACGCAATGGTACAAGCCAATTCATTAGGGACTTATTTTGTTTTGAAGTTACATTAATTTTGGTTTAGTATTATTTTACATAGATTTCCCTGTAGATTTGTTACCTAATAACGAGAAATATTAACTAAAAATATATTAGTAAGTATATTCAATAGGAGTTAGATATATAATATGTTATTTAAATCAATGGCTAATAATAGCCTATAATATAACTAAATATATGTTAATAGAGAAAAAAGCGTAACACCCTAATTAGGATTAATTTAACAGATGAAATATAACGCTGAAATTCTTCGTAAATAACTTGGACTCAACTAATATGTATTTATTACCTCTTAAGATCTGCCTTTTCTAGCTTACTAAGCCATATGGTACGAGCGATATATTGTTTCATTGTATTGGATCTTTTTCTAAAGAATTTTATTACACATGTTAATTATAGATTTACATAACATTATATAGATAAAATAACCATCGAGGACCAGTGGGTAGTCAGACTGTACATTAGAACAGAAGATAGTTATGTATTTATATTGAAATTACTTTTACATTCTTGCTCTGGTAAGACAACGGGCGGTGTTGAGTTTCACCGAGTAGTAGAAGTCGTAGAAGAACGCAGTGTCTCAATTCGGTAGAAAACCTACCCTGCTAAGTGGGAAAAGTCTCAAGCTAAAATATATGATAACGTAATTTTATTCTAAACTAAGTAAGCCATTATTCAATAAAAAAAGTTATAATATTTTCAAATTTAACATACAAAAAATATCGGTGGAGATATCCTCCAAAAGCAAGTAAGATGTTACATCAACAAACAAACAAACACTAAAGGGAATAGAGATGTCACGGTCAAAAAAATACACCGCCCGTCCGTCGATCACAATACACGCAGTTCATTCATAGTTTTTATTTCCACGTTTGCTCGTTAAAGTAAATATTTAAACAGTAACAGCTACCGTTTGAAATATTTTAACGTTAAATAGATATTGCAGCTGAATGTTCTTTTTTTTTGTTTTTTTTTATTTGATATATATCGACACGATAATCCTGCAATTGATAGGAATAATTTAACTTTTACGTTATCTGTAATACAATGTTTTTTTTCTATATAGTTATGTATGTAGCAGAGTAATCAAAGACAACACAGTGTCAAGACACTCCGACGACTGATTTTCGCCAAAACAAAATCGAGACATGAAGTGTTAAGTGGTGAACACAACGCTGCGCTAACCAAAAAAATATAAATTTTTAAATATTCTTCCAAGTGGGAATCGAACCCAAAACCATTTAAGTTAACTTTAAGTGTTGGCGTCATGCCCCAACAGTTTTTTTAAGTTTTTAAACAATTCAATTGCATTTCGTTATCTACTTTCCGCTCGTTTTAGATACTGTGTGTTGTGTTGCAGAACTCAACGCCACGCTTTGTTCAAGTGAACAGGAGAAATAATAATAATTTTTTCCTCCGAATTGCTCTTAAAATGCATCAAGTAATTAGAGAAATATTCTGCAATTAAAGCTTTGCTATAACTAATACATTCAGTTTCATGTAAGTAATATATATATATATAGTAGTAGTATATATATATATATATATATACATATATATATATATATATATATATATATATATATATATATATATATACAGCTATGTCTTATATAAACTTGTCAATCATTTAGATTTAAGAGAGAGAACAGAGAGAAATTGAAGAGAAAGAGAGAAATATTTAAATCAAGATTTAGATCAAGAAACTAATCGTTTTTTTCTATGTCTTACTCAACAATATATATCCCGTTTCACATTGTATCAAGTTTGGCAGAGAAAAACCGTATAAAAATGTCTATGTCTATACTAGGTACTCCTTTCACCCGAGAGTTGAGCAGTGAATAAAAAGTTGATCTTTTTTAGCACAATACTTTTCCCCGTATATTAAAAAGAGAAAAGAGAGAGTCAAGACACTCCGTTACCCATTTTACCGCTTACTTACTAAACAGATTAAAATATTGCGAGTTAAGTGGCGGTATTCAACGCTGGATTCTGTCTTATCAGATGAGATATGTAAATAAATCAAATAAAATAATTTCACCGAACGGCATCGACAATCTACAATCAATAAAGTTTTATCTACTAAGTAAAAAGATTCAAAAATCTATATTAATTTAGTATAAAAAACGACTAACTGGTACACTAATAAGGCAACTCTCGTCATTTGAGAGAGTGCGGACAGCATCTATTGTTTACATTTAATATTTGGTGAAACCGTACATTGCCAGACTAATCACACCGAAATACCCCATAAAGTGATTAAAATCTCGATATAATAGCATCGCGTACAATGAGACAATTTATTACATTTTCGTTACTGCATAAAGGCCACGTGGCTATTGTCGGTTGGAATTAATTTTGCAGATTGGTACACTTTGTGTGTTCAAAGAATAATTTTATATTCGTATAGATGATTAACTAATCTTGGTGGTGGGACATTTGTGTAGATTATGGTTTTGGGTTTTATCCCCACTTGCAGGTATGATTTCGTCTTAGACAAATATTGTTCGGATATTGTAGCTTACTTAAAATTGAATTTTCCAAGTTAAATAAAAAGTGGAGAATGCATTGTCTTAATGCCTGGTGTTATATATCTACCCTGATATAATTATACCTATTTACTATTTTTTTTAATTATAAATGTTTGTTAATCAGAAGCATTAATCTTTGTTAGGTTTTCGAGATTTTTTTATCATTGTAATTTTTTATAAATAGGAAAATATATCATTGTGTTAATATTAAAAAGAAGAATATAAGGCTATAATAAAATAAATTTAGTAAGTAACTAAAGAAAAAAATATATTTTGCAAACTGTAGTTGTTTTACAAATAATACTAAATTATTTATGAATTATATTAATATAGTATAAAAGACACGTAATTTAAAAATCAGATTAAAGTAATTATAAAAAAAATACCAAAGTGAACAATAAACATTGTATTACACAATTTGACATATTAAAGTTGGCTAACATGCAAAACAAAACGTACCAACATCTCAAACTGAAAGTATAAAATAAATATCACAAACAAAACCAACAAAGAATCAGCAGATACCCATCGAGATATGCATCCATAAATACCTACACATTTATAATCCGACCGTTTTGAGTCAACACGTATTTGTTAGGAACTCGCTACCAACGGAGTAGCGTCGTAATTCTACAGAGTAAACAACTCAGAAAATCGATAGCCGAGCGACTGCGAGGGCATGAGAGAACAGATTGGGCGTGGCCTACCCCGCCTAGTAAACAAGGCCCGGTATATCTGGCAATATTAAATTGTAACATGCCGCTACGGTTTCTATAACGAAATACCTTGGTCAGGCAATGTGGCGTGATCATAAAAATGTACTATTATTGCTCATATAATGGCTGGCTTAATTTGAAAGATAAAGATTTACAAAGTTACTGATATTGTTTATACAACTGGTTGGAATGATACGCGTATATATGTATGTGTTTTATAAGTTTTGATCATTCTTTGGACTATGTAAATATGATTTTTTTTGTTTAAATTGACGATTAGGCAACATTGCCTGTTGAGTAATATATTCGAATGCCGTATATTATAGAGTTTATTTTAGAAAAAAATTTGAACGTAGCGCACGTATCCTTAAATATAACACTTCAGAAATTGTAAATATTATTATAGACTTATTCTGGAAAAAGGTCGTTTTTAGCGGGACTCAAACCTGCGCCTTTTGAAAGCCAATCTAGTCAATTAATAAATTTTATACGCTTGTTTCAACATATTTTTATTGTAAGCATCTCTATGTATCTAAAATATATCTATCTAAGCTTATATATATATATATATATATATATATATATATATATATATATATATATATATATATATATATATATATATATATAATTTAAAAAAAACCGCTTTCATCCGACGGGGCTTTGAAGTCATTACTAAACATACATTTTGAATATGGCATTGTAAATATATTCTATTATATACACTATTATTAGCTTTACAACGCCCTAATATTTTCCTCCTCAAAAATTTTTTTTTTTTTACTAATTTTCCCCTCATTGACAGAATTGTCAGGTAGAATCTAGAAACAAGATACTCGTTTCCTTATTATTCACGAAAATTAATACATAGCGTATTCAGTGGCGGTACTTAACGCCGTGTTTTGTATTACCACAGCGAAGAAAATTAGTAATACTTAGCAAAATTAGCAATTAAAACCCGACAACATCACAATGGTCACGTTCATTCGTTAAACGGAGTGACAAATCACTAACACCCGCCTAAAATCGATATTGCGTTACAAATCCAATTAAACACATCCTCTACGTGACTTTTTGAGTGCGTACATTCATTCATACGTTCATTATACTGTAGTATTCGCGTGAACGTGTACGTGATATGAACAAATAAATCCAACGATCTTTGAATACAGGCATTTTACAATTAAATTGCTAAGCGTGTGGGTCTCAAATCAACCGTAACTATTTGGTTATATTATATATTAATAGAAAAAATCTTCCAGACTAAAGCTTGTCAGAAAAAAACACGCATTTTTATTCTAAATATATCGTTTTCTTTTGTTTGGGCGTGTCATGGCGTTGCGAGTTTTAAAGTCGGTCGATTCTTGAATTGGCCAGATCACGATGAGGCCGAGCATTTCATAAATAAAAAGCATGTAATAAACTAACTATCTGAGACTAGTCATCGTTCAACGTCTAAAAGGCGAGGAATTGGCCAGTGACACTTAGGTAGATATACTTGTATATACTTAGTAGTTATATATTGTTCCTTTACGGAAATTGGAGGAATAACAAAATATAGTAAAACTTCGTTTAGTAATCGAAGAATTTTATTAAATACTTTACGAGGCCTTTACTTTATGAGGCCGGTCGTAGAGCGATCGGTTATGCGTTCGATTCCCATTTGGGAGTGCGATTATATTGCAATTATTTGCAATCCTCGCTCTGGTAAGACAAAGTGCGGCGTTGAGTTCCACCAAACGGAGCAAAGACTCAAATGCGGTGGAAACTGAAATATGTAGTGTCTTGAGGGGATAAAGCTTGAAGCTACTTTATTAGTTTTCATTGTTGTGAAAATTATCGGTTTCCGACCCAGAGCTTCAATTTTAAGAAACGAATTGAAAATGTTTGCAAAATCTTTTTATATGAAGATTATTTGAAATTTGGTTTCTGAATCGCCGTTTGTCAGTTTTTACTTCAGCAAATTAAGCGCTCGTTAAGAGATGGCCCTTTAGCTATTAAAAGTAGGAAACCCCTATATGTAGAATATTATCAAACTATTTACTTCTTATTTTATAAATGCAATGCGAAATGCAACATTTTTTATATTTTTTTTATTTTATATTAATAGCATTTATTCACATAATAGAACTCAAAATGAGGATTTTTCATTTTAATACTTGTTTATCTGTGCTTTACCGATTTAAATGCAGTTTTTCCAATAACATTATTGTATGTTTATTTTAATCGGTTTGTAAATAACAAAGTTATATTGTTTACAATTACAATTTAAAATATTTTATTCAATAAAATTATAGCAAGGGTCGAGGCCACGCAATAAAAAAACTACCCCAAGTGGGAATCGTACCCACGACCATACACAGATGTTTCTCCGCTGTTTATAATTAACATTTCAAGATAAAATTTAAGAAGGTTATAAGTTTTTTTTTAATTTGTGAAATACTCAATTTAATTACTAAGTAGATAATTACTAAGTAGATATAAACGTTATATACCCAGGATTTTATGGTTTTTTTAATACGTTTGACATACAATTTAATGTTAAGACACAAGTAATTTTGTACTTACTTCATAGAGTATAATAGGATTATCATTTTATATAGAATTTTTATTACAACTGTATTCTTGTGAGCAAAATGTTAAGATTTTATTTAAATTACAAATAGCTATAAAACTTTGCTTACGGCTTTGAGAGTAGCGTTAAAAGATATTAGGCTTATTTAAAGTGGGAAAATAGATTTTATTTTTTTTTAATGTTACACATTCCGCTCATTGGAAGAACTTAAATATAATATGAATTCGATCTTCTTGGAAAAAAATACTTTTGTGATTATTTTTATACTATATATATGTATATATATATATATATATATATATATATATATATATATATATATATATATATATATATATATATAACAGCATGATAAAAGAAAACCTGTAATAATAATTCAAATATCATTTCTATAGAAAGTGAAGAGCGACAGGCAAAAGCTACTGGACCACTATAGCTAATTACTGTTATTATCCCAACCAGTGTTATAAACTTTTTCAAACCAGAGGGCGTGAAAGGGCGGTTACAACCCTAGGGGGTAATAGAATGGGCGTATTATTATTACCCTATACGAACATCTGCCTTTGAAAAAAAGCGATTGTCTATGGATCTTTCATGGATTTTTTATGGTGTGTTAGAATATACCCTATGTAAGAGCTTGATTGATGTATTACATATTTTTTGTTTTATAAATAGTTTTTTTTTGGTATACAATTGTTTAATATTTTTCTACATGTGCATGTCGGTCTATACAAAAGTGTCAACCACGTATGGCAGCAAGAGTAATATTTATTTAACTAATTTTATATATTTATAGAGGCCTGTTGTGACGCAATGAGATAGCGTCTGATTGTAAATGCGATCGGTTGTGGGTTCTCGGATAATGATTATAATTAAATTATTTTCATTTCCTGACTCTGGAACTCAACACGTAACACTGAGAGCCACCACTCAACACGCAATGCTTTGAATTCTGCGGAAAGTGGAGTACGGAGTGTCTTGACTCTACTTCGTGTCTGGCCTGCTAAGTGAGATTAAAAGGTGAATATTTATCTACATACACACACACACACATATATATATATATATATATATATATATATATATATATATATATATACAGTACATATATTTGTAATGTATTACAAAAACAATGTTTTCTACCTATTCCTCCATATAAACGAATACTAAATAAACTATACCATATAAACTAACTACCAACCAACTACTAATTAAAAAACTTTTCTTCGCATACCCAAATACCTTTTTTCAACTAGAAAACAGTAGCTCACATATATCATTATCTCTATGTAAAAGATACAATCGGTATTATCTCATTGCGCTAATGTATGGGAGAAAACGTCAAGTCATAAGCTTCGTTTATACCGACAGACTGATGAATTTAACTTAAATAGAAATATATTTTTTTGTATTAAATACTTTTTTAAAATTTTATATTTTTTTAATAAACATTATATTTTTATGTGTATTGTAATAAATTTTCTTCGTTTCACAGTGGCATGTAATGTCTTCATAGAGTAAATCGTAATACCAAGCGGCCAATATCTAAAGTTACTAAGATAACTAAAATTTAGGTTTTACAGTTCAAACCATGTAAAATAAAAAAAAATAGTCTCAAAGCCCACACAAGCTTGTTAACTGAAACACTATCAAGCTAAATCTTACTAAGCAGAGTTCCCCACTCTCTCTCTAACTCTCTTTTATTCTCTACTAAAAATATTATATTACAAAAATAATAAAAAAACCATCAGGTGTAAACGGTACACTTCTAGCGTAACTCAGTAGCAACAAAGGAATCGGCTAGTCACCATCGTCATGTCCAATTAAACGAACGTGAATGCAAGCTTACTTTGAATACATGAGCTTTGAGTATTGATTGCGTCATGTTTTGGATGTGAAATGTATGAAATAATGGAATTGTTTCTCATAGAAGAGGTAGGAAATTCGATTTCTTAGCGAGAAAAATTATGTTTGTTCAAGCTATGTTTAAATTCCGTCCGTCCGGCGTTGAGTTCCGTAATTCTAATTGCAATATCTTGAACGAAAAATGATAACGGATTTCTTGGCACTAGCTTCTTAGTACTTTTATTATAAAAAAAACAAATATTAACGCTTCTAGGAAATCTCTAAGGTTGGTCAGTAAAACTGCAAATTATTAAAATTAAAAATATATATGCATTGAAATAACAAATAACTATTAATTGTTTATTCCACTAACTACCTTATTATACTTCTATGTTTCAAAGTATTCATAATAATGAACACGCTCTATAATATTATATTACCAATAATAAACTATCCCGTTCCCATTATATCTAAAATCCCGCGGGATAACTGGATAAGCGATGTTAGTTAACTTTTCGAAATATATATTCAATTGTACTTACTGGGTCCAACTCACGATCGTATTATAGAAGGTTTAGATCTAAATTAAAGCTAGAAATGCCATATTTTGCTGATATGATAACTAACCAAGGATTTGAAGCTGAACATAGTTAGACTTGCAAAAAAATAGATTTTTGAAGAAAAAAACACTTTGCTGACACGTGTCATGGTATACATATACCATATTAAGAATATCTGCTTTATTTTCTTATTATTTTCCTTTCATATATATGATATTTTGTTGCGTTAGGTTCCGCAATTCAACCAAATAAAGAAGGGACAAAAGTAGAAAGTTTTGTATGATATAAAAAAATAACAATATTATGATTAACTCTGCTACTATTTTCTATATTCGTATTAGTCATTTAATCAAGTAACGTATAGTAATATTTTGAATCCGGTGGCGTAGTGGGACAGCGCCTGATTGTAATCGCAAACGGTTATGTGTTCGATTTACAGTCGTAGGAATGAATATATCTCGCTCTGGAAAGACAAAGTGCGGCGTTGAGTTCCACCACTTAACATGCAATGTCTCGAATACGGTGGAAAGCACGGTACGGAGTGTCTTAATACTAGGTACTTTCTATCTACGCAGCTATGCGGTATAAAAGACGTGAAGTTAAAAAAAAAATAGTTATATTTTACAAATAATTCAATTCATTGGCGCCTGTAATTATTCTTCCATGACACTACCGTGAGAACATACTTGTGTTAGGTTTATTACGTTTTGATTGCTTAGAACGACTCGGTGCATTATGAATAAAAAATCAATTAGATTGAAGTTATAGTAGGCATAGTTTTAGTATGCGATCGTGGAGCAGTAGCACAGTGTCTGACTGTAAACGCGATTGGTTGTGGGCTTATTATATTTAAATTATTTTCACTTCTCGCTCTGGTAAGTGTGGCATTTAGTTCCACCACTCAATCCGCAATGTCTCCAATTCGGTGGAAAACGGAGTATGGAGTGTCTTGACACTCTTTACTTTCTGTCTACCCTGCTATGCGGTATAAAAGCGTGAAGCTAAAAAAATGTATACGAGCTGAGACCGCGAGAAGTTTAACTCTAGCTACTTGCCAGTAAAATTCCCATCAAAATTGGTTCAGCCGTTATAGATTAACCGGAACAAACAGACAGACAGATAAAAATTGTAAAATATCATATGTATGGAGTATCCAGACATATGTATTTAGTAACAAGGGGTTATTTTTATATAACAAACAGACACTCTAGATTTATTTATTTGTATAGATAAGCCCGTAATAGATAAATTATATTAGTGATAATTATAACAAAATAATTAAAGAGAACATAGTGTCAAGACACTCCGTTCTTTAATCTTGCGTAAAATTGCGTGTAATAAATGGTAGAACTAAAGATTGCACTTTGTCTTGAGATACAGCTGTATTCTCGAGTGAGAATTGTATTGACAACCAATCGCGTTTACAATCGGATATATTTACTCTATTTTACTGTCTGTTATAGTTTCTATTCATACAAATAACTCAAATATATAAAATTTTATTTATTATATTACAATTGTACACATATCACTTCAATTAAAGGATGTTAGATAAGGTTATTAATCGGGCTAACTTTCAACAAATCTATCTACACCTGAACAATTGGAAAAACAGTATTAGATAATAGTTTTTTTAACTTCACGCTTTTATTCTATAACAGGGTAGACAGAAAGTACGTAGTGTGAAGACACTCCATACTTCGCTTTCCACGGGATTTAAGAGATTGCGTGTTGAGTGGCGGAACTCAACGCTGCACTTTATCTTACCAGAGCGAGGCAGAAAAATAGATAATAGTGTTATAAAATTTAAAGTATTTTTTGTCATTCATAATGTAATTAAGGGAAATTTAAAACCAGATTATAGCAAGAAAAAGTATTATAAATATCGTAATATTTTTTACATACAATTTAGGAAAGCGTGTTAACAACAACTACCTATTAGTATTATCGGGTATTTGATAAGGAATTAATATCTATAAGAACGTACTACTTACAATCAATTTTTTGGTCAAATTGCTTAGTTTTAGATTTATTTTCTTTTGTGCGTTTTTCACATTTTTATTTCCGTACATAATGAAATAAGATTGAAAATCTATATTTTCTTGGTATTAAAACAATGCTCTAGAAGCGATCCTGGAACACAATTCCCAGCCAGCAATATACAGAAGAAGAAAAAATTTCTGTCTATGCAAGTGTCTATTTGTAAGGATAAAACAAGCAATCGATTTTTATCTATTTGTCTGTTTGTTCTGGCTAATCTCTAAAACGCCTGGACCGATTCTGACGGGACCTTCAATGGCAAGTAGCTGACGTAATAAGATGTAACTTAGGCTACTTTAGAAATAAAAAATAAAAAAAGAACCAGAGATGTTGTAAAATTGAACCCATATAAAACCGCGGGCACAGCTTGTATTAAATAAGTGTACAGAATAAATTCTAACAGACTCTGTACAGCAGAAAGTTTTGGGCGTATAAAGTTACAATTTAGAATAAAGATTCTTTGAGTGTAAAGGAGTACTAGAGCGAATTTTTTGGATGTTTTCCAGAGGGAAAATACTTGCGATTGAAAATATTTCTTTCAGCTACTTGTCTTTTTTATCGACTCGACTGTTTCAGCATTCGTTAATTAGATAAAAATGGGGTCATCAATCGTTCGTAATCTCGATCTTGACAACTGATACGCACTATCGTTGCGTTGCCAAACATTTATCGTAATTTATCATTTTTTAAGTAATTATAGATTAAAATCCGATTCCCATTCGATTTTTTATGAAGTTACATGCGTAATACGCCTGTATTGCCAGATTAGTGAATTATTTTGAAGATTTTAGATTAATTCGTGTGATATATTGTGTTAATGCTTTATGCCTATCCACGTTTTGTAAATCGGTTTCATTTTATGTATATTAAGTATTTTTTTAAATAGCTTTTTAAACGATTTAGTCAAAGGAGAAAGACTACTCTCACTAGGTTATCTTTGATTAAGTAACCCTGCTATCTAGCTGGAATAAAAGAAAGGACTTATGTATAATATTACCTACAAGAATAATAACTACAATATATAACAAATAATTACGTTTGTACATATAAATAAAATTGGAGTGTCCGTCTGTATTATAAAACTAAACATCTACCAAAAATATTACTTTTTCAGTTTTTTGGTCTGTATCTCTGTCTTTTTGTTTCTGCTAATCTCTGGAAAGGCTGGACTAATTTTGACGCGGCCTTCACTGGCAGATATGTAGCTGGAGTAATAAGGAGTAACTTCGACTACTTTAAACAATATGCTAACTATCACATGGACAAAGTCGCAGGCATAACTAATAAGAAAACAAAATTATATTATATTATCAATATAAACAATATTTCCTTACTAATTAAGTCAACGACATAAGCTTTATATTCATTTTAATCGCGTTTAATCGCTAAAAACACAACAACTTAGCTGAAGTCTCAATTGACTATGTAATTGAAGGTATAAAAACTACAAATTTTATCAAATTATAAATTAAATAATACTAAAGTAATACTTATATAATTTTAATCTGTGGACTGTTTTACTGTTAAACTGTTTTCTCGATTGGTTGTGAGTTCAATTTCTACTTGGAAAAGTGATTATATTTAAAATATTTCCTTTTCTCCGTTCTGGTAAGATAAACGACTTTTTCACTACTCAACACCCAATGTCTTGACTTCAGGCAAAAATATAGCAGTGTCTTAACACTTAGTTCTCTACTACAATCTTATTACTATGGGAATAGTACGAAAATATAATGAAGTAAATTACTAAGTTGGATTCAAATAATTTTAAGCGTATCTCTTATTAATTTTAAAGAGGACATAAATATCTTCTTGTATGTTAAGGTAAGAATTATAACCAAACTATTGCGACGTCTCAGCCTACGTATTGTATATTATATAATATTTATATCTACGGCAAACAATCGTTAAAATTTTATTTTATTTTTTATATAAACCGGTATGACTACATAATTATTCTTATATCTATAAAAGATTCTGCATAGCAGGATAGTTAGAAGCAAACTCGTGTTAAGACACTCCGTTGGCTGTTTTTCGCCTGAATTCAAGACATTGCGTGTTGAATGGCAAATCCAACGCCGCGCTTCGTTTTACCAGAGAGGAGAAATGAAAATATATTTAAAATATAACCATTTTGAGTGGGAATTGAACGCACAATTAATCGCGTTTATAGTCAGACTCTGTCCCACTGCGTCACGATGGCCATGCTTAAGGCTGCTATTTTTTAATTATACTAAATGTAGAAAAAAACTTTTTTTATAAATAAACGACATAGATAATCACACTGTTCAAACGTGTTCACTTACGTAATGAAATAAATGTTGATTTCAAATTACTCATGGTCTTATCAAAATCAATCTTAATCGCAAATCGATAGATTAATTGAAGTTTCGTCTCCTCTTTCGTTTCGTTCCTTGCATATTTGTGGCGGAATTCAACGCCGCGGTGCGTCTAATATAGCGGATAAATGATAATATTAGTTATTATTATTTATATCAAAATAAAAAATATTATTGTAATTGTTAAATTATTTATAAGTAGTTTATACTACACGGCTTAAATTAAAATGGCATAAGTATATCAATTGATATATCAGAGATGGACACTCTTAAGGACAAACGTTATTACATTGAAGATACTTTAAAAATATTTTTATTGTTTTTATTTATGTTATGTGAAAAAAAATTCCTCCCCCCAATTAATACTTATAAAGATAAAGTCGATTTGTCAAATTATTCATGGAATCAAAACGTACAGTAGTTCCTAATACAGCAAACAAAATAAACATCTCGTTAAACGGGCAAACATGTGCAACTCCGTCTAATTAAGTGGATCAAAGAAGGTTCCTGATCTAATGATGCTAGATAAAATCTATTATATTAGTTATGCCTTTTAGTTTTTGAGTGGTTTTATTTTTAAAAAAGGTACCATAAACTATATCTAAACATATTTTATATGGTATAACTTTTTAATTGTTCCTTTTCTTATAAATTGGTCTTGTAAACTTTTTTCAGCTTTTATGCCGCATAGCACAGCTGGAGACTTTGCGTGTTGAATGGCGGAACTCAACGCTGTACTTTTGTCTTATATATAAATATATAATTATAATTTACCTATGTATACTTATTATTATTTCTAATATGTTATAATAATATAACATAATGAAACGTACGGTTATCACATATATTCACTGTAGACATTTTAATATAAGCTTTACAATCTATATTTTCTATGTTATATAATGGCAACACTAATCATCTGTAAAAATTATATTTTATGTGACGAAATACGTTGCCTTATCGAAAAAACTAAAATATACAGAACAAAAAACAATTACATCATTATAATTTATTAAAAATGAACCCAGAACCTGTTAGCTTAAATCTTTGGTACGTCACAGATAAGCAATAGGTGGATAAGCCAACCTTTGATTCTAATCTGGTCCAGATTGTAATGGCAATTACAGTTAATTGGCCGTATCGTTAGGGTGCTCTTCACTTGGCTGTTTGTTAAAAATGTTTGCGCTTTTCCATTGTTATTTGTGTTAGATATTTTATTTTATTTTATTTTATATGATGAATGATTGATTTTTTGTAGGTTATTTTTTTATTTTAAACTTTATTGTATTTAAATAACTGCTGAAATAAAAAAATCAAAGATCTCACTCAGAATTAAATATAAACGAAAAATATACACATATAATATTCTTACAGCGGTTTTTATTATTAATAACGTAATTCACTTTAAAATTTAAATGACAGTAAAAACTAGGGTATGTATTTGTAACTAGGAATAATATTATATTTCATCATCAAATCGGTTAAAAGTACTTAATACACTTAATATGAAAATAACAAAATTATAAGATATAAAAATTTTCTATATATATAAATATAATAATTTAGTCATAGTTCTAACAGTAAAAAGCTCTTTATTTACTGCGATTATAAAACAATTTAGATTGTGTATGCCAAAGTAAATAATGAATACATATTCATTGCAGAAAACGATTAAATTCGGTATTTCTATATCAACCGGTCATTGTATATTGTTCGAATAATATAAACGATTAAAATAATCTCACTTAAAAATGCACGATCGTTTCTATTGTAACTCCACTGTGGTGTAGAGGAAATGTATTTTAATAATTTTTATTTGGTCGTAAGTTCCAATCTAATACAGAGAAATTGATAAAATTTGGTAAACTTATACATGGCATGGAGTTCCGACACTCATTACCCAATGTTACTAAAATAAAAATAAGGAAATTTATAAATCAAACATAAATTAATTTTAATAAAATATTATTAGACCAATAGTAAGCATTACTGCCTAGAAATGTAACAACAGTAATACAGTATATTTAATATAAGTACATTAGATTGACAAATGTCATATGAACTAACCCAATATTGCAATGCAAAGCCAAAAAAAACTACGTAAACAGAATAAAAAAATATTCAAACGTCAGATTCAAAACTTATCGTATCTTATTCAAGAGGTTTTGAGCAATGTGGGGTAAAAAGCATAAATTAAAGAGGCGTGCCCTAACCACGCCCCAAGGGGAGTTGACATTGTAATGGGGTAGAATATCAAGATATCTATCTACGTTTAATATGGGATATATTTTACTGTAGAAACTAAGATGTTTTAAGAATTTCACTTGTATTTTATAATGACAACAATTCTGTTTTATTAGGAAAAATAATGTTATTGTACTTTTTTTATTTTAAAAATATTCGTTAAAACTTAATTTCATTGAAAGTTCTATTTGTTAACTATTATAATAGGGAATAATTTTTTAGCTTATTAAAATTTTAATAATGATTAAGTGTTACCAACCCTAAAAAATATAAAAATAGGAAAAAAAAGATAGGTATATTCAGATTATACATTATATTTCAAAATATACGTTTTTTTTAATATTATTCTATTCGATAAAAGAAGCTACATGATAACATCTTATTAAGCTAAGCAAAGAGTTTTTATTTTAAAAAATTTAATTTAGTAAAGAACATGTAGATACGCATGTTTTTGCGCAAATTATAAAAAATATATTTGATATCATTTCTACCAATTAAAACAATAATATTATCTTATATTTAAAACAAAACATTTAAAGAAGAAGTACCTACTGTAAAATATGGAAAAAAGCTATTAGAATCACGTAATTAATATATAAACTGATATACTTTTAAATTTCTTTTTTTAATAAACACACGTGAATACCGACGGCATTTCACTTTAAGTATTAAGTAACCATTTTATATAAATTTTATATGCGTTTCCCAAATATTGTATTCATTTAATATTATATTCAATAAAAATTATATAACCTAACAACATTTCAGCGACTTTTTTCATTTTATAATTAGCTACTAAACCCCGTAATGGGAGACCACCCAAGCTCCATACTGCCAAAATATACGAATCTCATATTAATACAGATTAAAAATTCATTATTACATAAAATATAAACATAAATATTAAGAAAGAGACATTAAATATTAATAAATAATGAAAAAGGTCGCGTATAGTTAAAACATCTTGTCTACAAAAGCTCCGACTAAACAAGTATAAGGCGAGACCTTAACGCGTTAAAAAGAAATAAATAATGTCATCAATTTCCGGTAGTAATTTCATATGGATAGAGGTGTTATTTTTTTTTATTTTTTATTTATATTCTTTTAATTTTTTGATATTTTCGATATCTATGTTATCTATATATGCTATAGAATGATAGGCCTAAACGATGGCGATGCTTTAATTGAATTTAACTGAATGAAAATTAATATTATTTTTTAAAACTTTATTAGTACGTTTAAAAATCATTATTGAATCTATATAATGTAAATAATACGCAAAATATATTTTATTGATAATTGAAAAAAGTATAATAATGGTTGCTTTTTCTATATTTTAAACAGAACTTATTAAATAATATATTTTTTAGAATAAATTTTATTGTTTTTAGATACTATTCTTTACATTATTCATTCACCTAAAGTCTTACGTTTAAGTAGTATTAGTTAACTTCAGCCCACTTGTTCAACTTATTCAATTAAAAAATAACATAAGAAATAATTAAAAACATTATAAAATAAAGTTTTAAACGAAGTGGGTAAGCAATAAAATAAATTTACTTTAGCGTGATATTAAAAGAAAAAAAAAACAAAAAAGCTTTCTACTGATTATTGATTATATATATTTTCAAGACAAGTATTGTTCTTTCAACTTTCGTTTGTCACTAAAACAATGTAGTACCAACATAATAATTTCAATATAAATTAACTTACCTCAGCACTATAAAATCCAAACTAATAAACACTTGTAACTGCACTTGATCAAAAAAAATATCTTTAATCACATATGTACATACATCCACGACCACGCCACGAGTGACGTTCCTATTAAATTATCTTATCTAAAATAAAAAAAACCACTCAATCGCCATTCAATATCCTAATTACGCTTCAAGTCTTACTGATTATATAATGAAAATAAATTCGTTGTCAGTATAGGCCGCTAAAATGAAAGTAAATAAAATAAACACTTAAAAACACTGTCGTGTTTTTTTTTATTGTCTATAGGTGTATCGACACTCGCGCGCTCGCGGCTGCGGCCCGACTGCCGCGCGGCATAACCCCTCGCCTCTCTGCCCCACCCCTGTTTTTCAGGTAAAAAGAAAAAAATTGTTTATTATCTATTTTTATCTATTTGACAGTTTTTGGATATAATATATTATTGTTATATCTATATTGTTGTAAATGGCGTGATTCGTGTGTATTGTTTTAAGACACGTGCCTTTTTTATCTATTGATTATATAAAACGAAGCTTTATAAGGTAAATTATATAGACTTTTATAAAATTAGTTTCAGTTAAATGAAAATTTACATAGAAAGAACCTTTAATATGAGTAAAGTTATATATAGGTAATCTTAATATACGGTTAGGTAAGTATGATTCTTTACTTTGCAGCCCCTCGTCTTGGGAAAAGGGTTGCGTGGAAAATTATCATTGATTTTTTTTATAAATATTTATAGAAGTAGTTTATATAACAAAATTAGTTTCATATATTAATATACATTTTGAATTTACTATTTATCAATATTATATTTTCTTAATATATTTAAGAAAATATTACCTCAGTATAATAGTGACCTAAATTTAAAAAATGCCATTAGTTTGAAGTAACCATATATATAAAATTCATGTTATATTAAATATTAAAAAAGCTTTTTTCACATATATGGTGATACGTACAATACGTCCAATCAAGACGCGAGTTCGAATCCCACTAGTTTTAAATTTTAATGTTCTCTATAAACGTTTTTAGGATAGACCAAGAATAATTATAAATTGAAGTAAATTTGAAATACTATATTCTGATTGTGAAGTTAGTGAAATAAACATAATAAATTAACAGGGCAATGAATATTGAAATAAAATATTTTCACGATAGGTAGATTTCTTAAGCTTTACGCTTTCTCCCGCATAACGGGGTAGTTAGAGAACATAGTGTCAATACCACTCCAAAGACAGACTGTTATTATTATTTACTTTCTCTTCAACCTAGTGGTAAAATATTTTGTTATCTACTTTTTAGATACTTTAAGTGGCGAAATTCAATGCTGTGTGAAGTCTAACACTTATCAGAGAAGTTAAAAAGCAAAATATAGCTATTATTTTTTTTTGTTTATTAGTATTTCTCTTTTACTATGGTAATTGAAACCCAGCCATGATTGCGGCATCTTTGCGGATCTTTGCGGCAAGTAGGTATAATTAGCTGAGTTACGTATTTTGTCATAAGTGTTAATTTCTAACTTTTATATTTCGTATACTGTATTTCAAAAAATATGTATAATTGTATTACCAAAGTAAAGAATATGTTTTTGTAATTTTTTTTATATTCATTCGACCCCATCGTGTTTCATATACTGTCACGATAGTTGTCTTAGCTAGATATCTTATTTTAAATATATATAATTTAATAGGAATCTTTAAGGCTAGATATATACGTACTATTAAAAACCCAGTATAAAAATTTTGAAGTTCACAGAACTTAAGATTTTCTATTAGACAAAAGGAAGTTCATTGTAAATGTTCAATTATCAAGCCATGACACTTCCAAGTATCGGAATTAAAATAGGTGAAGTATCAATGGAGGATAAAAAGCTGATTACATTTTTACATTGTTTAACAACAAAAGCTTAAAATGTAACAAAACCTTAGTGTGGTTTGAGCTTATTGATAATATTGTTGCAGTAGTAATCTGTGTATTGTTTTAGAATGTAGATTAAAAACATTTATTTTTTTCAAATTCGATGTAACGGATTTTTTAAATTTATTAATATGAATTATTTTATTACGAAGTAGGTTTTAATAAATCGAAGGTATATTTAAATGGAACTTGTTTGTTTAATAATAAAGCTACTTAAGAGTTTTCACTGTAAATAAATGTCTGTTATTTAGGTATCTTACGAAGGATTTATATTTTTTCATGTACTTCATATGTTATTACTGTTTCTTCTTATGCTTGGAATTTAATCTTATAATTGTCTTTTAAATTAAAAAAATAATCTTAAGAACTAAAATAAGTTATATATATATTAGATATATATTTCAGCAAATTCGTTATATTCTTTTTAGGTTAGTTTTCGATAGCCAAAATTTATGCCTCGCGTTGTAAATAAATGATGTTATAATTTAAGAACAAATTCTGTACCAATGTACTTTGTTATAAAACTGAGAAATAACTATTTGAACAACAAAATTTTATTTTAAATTCCATTGTTAATTATCATAAAATATATACCAACATACATTATAAAAATAAGCTTACCTAATAAGTATATTACTTGAAAATAATATATATCATTTGCATAATTCTTAGAGAGTAAATAATTAAAATTAAAACTAAAAAATGTTCATATATTTATAAGAAAAAATACATTACAATATATCTGCTTTTATTTTAAACTTAACCGTGTATTTCTTATATTAGTTAGACGGGAAAATGTATATACCTACTGGGTATTACACTAAAAACTTATTTTTAATAAAAAAAAAACAAACTAAATGTACTTACACATTAAAATACTTCTCAAGAAAGCTCAGTAGTTTGAACTTCAATCTAATTGATACAACACCCATAAATTTCCCGCTCGGCTACCGTACGCCATCTTGGGTACTTTATAGCGTCCATATCGTTATGAGATTAGAAAATAATAAAATATCATCTTTACGATCGTCTAGTGTTAGCTGTCATATAACGCGCGTCTCTATAATAATTTTAGCGAAATAATCAAAATATTTCGTCTCAACCATTTTATGATCCATTGATGACAAGATTTTAATTTATTACCTAGAATATATTAATAGGTTTTTAACGCTTACGTGTTTATTTATATTTGTGATTTAATTAAACATACCTAAACTCCTAAATAAAACTGAATATATATTTTTTTACTTATATATATTTTAATAATCGTAAAAATTAATATTGATATTGCACTATTATAAAAAACCTATTTATAATTTCGAATGTAACACTCGAAATTCAACAAAATCAAAATCGAACCACGAACGCTTGTATCTGTACATTTTCAAATGTCATATAATTCTCACCTGTCAAATAGGTCTTAAAACTCCTATAACATTTATAAAAGAATTTAAGCTATATATCTTTAAAATAAGGTTAATTTTCGTTTGCACACAAGTGTATTTAATTCGTTCCGTTATAAGTAAACGAATGGTAAATGTCGTTGGTTTTGTCCAGCTAATGAAGGAGGTTAAACATGGATACGTCATATTATAAATTGAGTGAATTAATATTATATTTTTTACACAAAAATGTTATTCTCAATCATCGCATATATTTTTATAATAATAAAATATCACAGCAGGTAGCACGTAATTATTTATAATGTTTAAATTTATTTTTATATGGTTTTGTCTCGTTAGTATGACTTCTTCGGAAGCAAAGGCTGTTTTTTTATTACCAAACTGTTTTGGTTATGACAAACGTCGTCGCTAACAAAATTATACGAAATTCATGATAATTTTTTTAAATATGTATATAAAAAAACGTACATTTTGGTTTGTAATTCCTTAATTACAGTACAGACAGTAGAACAAAAGTTTAAGATGAACGGATTATTAGAAATTGTAAATACAGTTCGCAAAATAAGTACGTACTTAAAAATAAGCTTCCTGGGATTATTGACTAAATATTTAGTCCTATAGATCTACCTGCTTTGTTTTGTATTTCGTTAAAAATGTTATTATTCTGTATTGAATAACTACTGACTACAATTCTCTTTCAAGTAAATAAGTTATTATAATTAAAACTACTTACAAATTCAGATTTTTTAGTACGTTATATAAAATAAATTCCTCGTATACATTGGTCAGGGCAATAAAAGCTGCGGTCATAGTAATTATTTGCTACATCAAGCCTTCATATTTTCTTTTAGAAAATTCTGCTTCATATGTAACTTTCATATTGTATCACAGTAAAAATTAAAGCAATTGTTTGAAATAAATAATATTATTATATTTAAATTGTAAGCTCTTATAAATATTCTGATTCCTGTAACAAATTTATTGGAAGTAGCACGCGATTTTTGTATTTCTCTTACAATAAAGTTATTTTTACTATATAAATATTGTAATATTTTAATATTTATTTAATTAGTAGAAGACCCAGGACATTGAAGACGTACGTTAATACTTATTTTAAAGGGGTCCTTTTAGCCTATACTTCGTTGCAAGTCCGAGGCACTCCGAGATCCTCTCTCTGTAACACTCTTGACCTCGCCCTCGATGACGAGTGGTTATGGTATACCGTATACTAAGGAGAATTCCTAATTGTGCTAATTGTGGAGCAGTGGGACATCGTCTGACTCTAAACGTGATCAGCTACTGGTTCGATTCCCATACTAGATACTGGCTCTGGTAAGACAAAGCTTGTCGTTGAACTCCGCCAGTCAAAACGCAATGTCTCGAATTCAGCGGAAAGAGAAGCACAGAGTGTCTTGACATTGTTTTTATTTGTATAAGCAAACTAAAACTTTTTTATACCATTTTTCTCAATCTTATTGATATACAGTTTGAATATTACAAAAATAGTATAAGATATTAAAAAAAAAACAAGGCGTTCTATATATGTATAGGCAAATACACCGTTTACATAAAGATAATAATTTTTATTTTTGTAGAATTGTCGATAAAGTGTGGACATGCTGCCAACGGGCGGATCGTCATGTCCCTCATAACATACCACGGGCAGTCGGCCTCACAAAGTGAGCTATGCTTTAAATAGTAGGTAAGTTTTTTAGTTTTCACTGCGGCTCGGCGTTCATAAATTTATGATATTTTTGTCGGCTGTTTATCTTTGTGGCGGGATTTTATGCCTTTAGCCATCGGGAGCTAGATGCCTATACACGGAGTAAGAATTTACTCGTATATATATGTTAATACGTGAAAAACAATTTTCAGACTCATTTCTAAAATAATTAGGAAACCTAACATCTCTTAAATAATTGTATTAAAAATCCACATATCTAAAATCTTTGATTTTCGCTATTATAACGCATTTTTAAATTAAACTATTTTAAACGGATTAATCGCGTATATTTTGGTGTTTGATTTGATTTAATATATTTTTGGAAACCTGATGTTTCGAACACTTTACAGTAGTCCGTGCTCATAGGTAGACAGGCGACCTACCTACCTCTACCTCGAACCACGGAACACGGACTACTGTTTCCAAAAATGTATTTTTGAATACCAAAATATACGCGATTAATCCGTTTAAAATAGTTTTATTTAAAATACACATATTTCCCAAATTACAGGAATATTGAGGAGAACCTACTCTCAACACTCATTTTAAAATTAGAATAATCGATTTCGTTATCATATGGAGTAGAATCAAAATAAGATAAATGTAAATATAATAAATAATACATAGATAGGAAACATACGTTTTTTTTTATTTTTGGCCATCCACTGCCAAGGAATGTTACAGAAAATCTTGTGTTAAACACATTAACCCTTATTATACTACTTTTATTTACTTCAAAAACACCAGATAATATGGCTTAGCCGCCATATTGTTTCTTTTTTTTATATTAATAAACCTGCATTGCGGCCAGAAATAATTAATTAACACTGTATCAATAGGTAAAAAAATTCACGAAAATAATTTATTCCTAAGTCGTTTTTTATTTTTCATCCATTTCAGAAATGGCGTGTTGAATAAATAATTCAATTTTTTCTCGCAGTCAGAGAGATCAGAGAACCTTGTGTTATTGTATTTTGAGTGGCGGAACTCAGCGCTACGCTTAGCCTTATAATAACTGCTAAATGAAAATAATTCAGTGGAAATCGAACCCACATCCAATCGTGTTTAAAGTCAGACGCTGCCCCTCCTTGTGACCTCAATTAAGTTTATTACAAACATTCAAGAAACCAACTGTCCTTTAGGAGCGGCACATCCAATTTTTCTACTTTCACGCGCAGTGAAGGTGGTCTATTCAACAGCTACTATAAAATATAAAATTCTGTAGGTCCGGTTTAATGTCCTGTCATATCTAGCTTTAGCCTTAACCTTTGTGTACTACATTCTTTAAGTGTTCACTGAAAAATATAGAGGCTTCAATATATAAATATTAAATATAATATAACTATTAATATATTATAATATTATTTATTTAGAGATTTCAAATAAGCATTTTTTAAACAACGAAATCTGTCTGTTGAAGAGGACGTTTTGGAAATACAAAAAATACCTTCAAAAAGTACCTTCTCGGGAAATGCTTAGAGAAGAATATTTTCATATCCCCGCTTTAGTAGAACATTTAACACTTGGAATTTAAATGAAATACGGAGAACAGAGTGTCTAATTTCCCATCACTAATTTCTACTTGATGTATAGGAACATAGTCCTTGTCTTTATTAATCTTTTGTCATCGCATATTAAACACGCGTTTCGTATACCTATACTAAGTACTTATGGAACGGTATTGGGTAGAAGGAAATTACGAGTATAACTGGCATTGTACATACTCCACGCTATCGTAGCCCAATTAGGAGATAGCTGGCCATGCAATACTTGTGATATTGGGGAAATGCTTTTTTTTAAAACAATTATATTGAATCGTTTTAATTCTTTTAAAGTCTATCTAGAATAACATAACATTTCAATAGTTTTAGCAAACGAATAAACAATTGAACATAGAAGGAATCGAACCCGCGCCTATTGGGAAACGTCCAAAAACGTCACACACAATTTGCAGAGAACAAACTATTATGACACTCAACTCCCCTCCCTCCCTTACTAGATGCAAGAGAAGCGTATAGAAAAAAAAAGTGTGTATAAAACTTCAAATGTCGAAGTTCAATAATGGAATCCGAACGCTCCGGAAACGAATAAAAAACGCGGCAAATTCAAACTTTAATAGTGAATGGGCCGTCATTTTTTACGTCCGTTAAGGTTGTCGCAGTGAAAAATGATATAATTTATATCGCTGGTAGCGGCGGCTACCCGTTTTGTGATAAAATATAAATAAAAAAAAAATATTTTTTTTTAATAATATTTTTTCTCTTCTTCTCCTACTAATTTAAAATGTTTCCTTATCAACGCGGCGCGCTTCGACAAAAGAGTAGTGTTGTGCTGGTTTATATCGATACTGTGATTCACGTTTTATATATAGATGCAGTTTTGATAAAAATTTAGTTAATTGTCAATTTGTTTGTTTGTTTGTTTATATTTTTTCTGTTAAAACAGTCAGTATATTAGTAGATTTTTAAGATATTTAAAAGATAGATTAGGGCTACAAAATTTACTATACCTTTTAATGACATGAATATTTTTAATAATAGAATGAATATTTCCGTTAGTACAAATCCGTGAAGCGTGAAGGAAGTAAAATTACAATTAATTTAACCTTATTACCAAAGATTAAAAATGTAACTTTTCTATATTAAAGTCCCAATAAATTTATATGTCACAAAACAAATTATAACATAAATTTTAGACAATTAAAATATATTAAACATAAATAAAAAATGTGAATAAAAGATTATCAATGACGTAATGTCTTTAAAATTTTACTGTTAACAATTATTCTACAAATTGAGAGGAAATTATATTAAAAAAAAAAAAAATTCATAATTCAACATCTATACGAGCTACCAACATCACCACATCACACACACAAATCAAAGCACGCGCTCACACAAACGACGTGAACGAATGAAATATTCAAATTTGGAAGCTGATTCCGTTTATGGCTACTTAATTTGGGTGATTCCATTTGAATATAAGTATAAGGTGTATAAAAAAAAAGACTACGGTCAAAGACATTCCATCGGTCGGACACAAAATGCCTTTTTTATATTTCCATATTGATTTATTTACGTGAGTAATGAGATGTTTAATTTGCTTTTTTTATCTTTAACGTGTCTTTTGTAATTTGCGGTGAAGGCTGGAGGATTTAGTGATTTGTCACTATGTTTCTTGCCTTTCGTCAATCTTCGGATGAAGCGAAAAAAAAGAATTTATGTTTGTTTGTCAAATTAAGCAGAGAAACGTTTATTTTATAGCATTTAAACTTACAATAATAGTAATCGGATGAGGCGTGAATTATATTACGATGGATAGATAGGTGAAATATATTTTATGACGTGTCTAGAAACATATTTCTATTAAACAGTACATTTTTTATATAAATTTCTACTCGACTTATTAGCCTTTTTCCGCACATAGTACATGGGCAGAAAGTACTTTATGCGTTTCACTTTTCATCCATTTTAGAAACATAGAATAACTCGACGCCGTACTTTAACTTACCAGATAATATAAGGGTAAATATTTTTATATTTTTATCTAAGAGATGACCGGTCATTGACGTTGCATATACGTATAGATAAAAATAGAGTATAAATAGGCATCAATAAGCCCTGATATTGGCAATATATACTATTTCCTTTAACAAGATAACCGTACAGAGTTAACTTCCGCACCCTACTTTCATATAATTGGTCAAAGTTGATAATGTAGAGACTTAAGTATCATCCGTATATATTTGAATAGTTTAAAGATTACAATGAATGACACCTTTCAACATGTAAGTCAATCTCTATATAACTTTCTAACTCTATATAACTTTGTAACTATAAAATTCCTTATTTACCATTAGGTCATTTGAATCAAATACAAAATTATTTTGAACAACATCTGCTTATTTTATAATCTAAAGTATTATTTGTAAGTAAGCATAACCGGTTCGACTCTCGCCACCTCGATTTAAAAAAAAACCGTCCCTTTATTCGCAGTCCGGACCGCATGCAGCTCGTGTAAAAAGGTTACTAATAAAGACCAATACAGATATATATATATATTTTTTATTTTAGCTTCTGTGCGAGGCATTTCGTGCATTATTTGTAGAAATGTCACGGATTTCGGATTATTCGTTTCACTTTTTAATATTTGGTATAAAGGTATACAGTATTCGGTCAAAATAAAAATAAAAAAAAATAATTAAATTTGTTGGGAAACACAATTAAATTGTATATAAAAGATACGTTGATATCAATAATAAAAATAATTTTAAAAATTGTCTTGTATTCATCAATTGCTTTATTTTTATGAATATTTTTGCGACTTACACTTAAACGACTGTCATAATAATAAGGTTCGGAAGAATTCGTATGGACATTGTAGAAATTTAATTGATTGCTTGAAAACAGATAAATAATCTTTTTTGAAAAAACGTATAAAAATTTGAACGCAGCGGAATTCGAACCCGTGCCTTTTGGTACCGTCCAACCGCTTTGACCGCTAAACCATGCGTCAGCGGTCAGAGCGCTTGGACGGTATCCAAGAGGCACGGGTTCGAATCCCGCTGCGTTCAAATTTTTATACGTTTTTTCAAAAATGTTTTCTAACCCTAAGTGTGGAATAACACTTTAAAAATAATATAATATTTTCACTTTAAAAATAATATAGTAAATAGATAAATAATCTCTTAACATTCATTATTGTTGTCTTCTTTTTTGAACAATTTATTTAATGAAAACTCGATTAACAAATCTGTCACCAGCCTGACTGTAACATTAGTAAATTAATGTATCGATAGGGATTTTTTGCTTTACGCTTTTATCCCACATAACAGGTTAGACAGGAAATACCTAGTGTGAAGACACTCTGTACTTCGCTTTGCGCCAATTTCGAGAGATTGAGTGTCGATTGGTGGATCTTAATACCGCGCTTTTTTATTACCTGGGTGCTATCGACATATTGTAAATATTTAGATTTATTAGAATGAAAAACATACCTATCGTTCTTTACTTAAACTACCAATAATAAGATCTCTCTCCGTCTCTCTTCTTCTCTCTCCTTTTCCCTCTCCATCTCTATCTCTCTCGGATGAACCAACGAAACTGTCTCCTAGGCTCCTATCAGTAACTATTAGCAAGTTTTGCCATTAATAGTAGGAAATTTCATACTTTTCTGTCCGTATATTTTTGTAAAAAGGCTTTCGTTTTAAGCAGCATACATAAAAACAATATAGAGAACTGACGACCAACCAAAAAACAATTGAAATATTTTTTTATTGCAATATACGCTGTTCTTTTTTCTTGTATTTCTAAATAAATATAAAAAATATTTTATTAAATAAAAAATTTGTTCTCTTGGCAATACAAAAATAAATCAGAATAAATACCTACAACGTATAAAAATTTAATAATTAATAGGAAAATAAAGGAAAAATAACAATATTTAGGTTAATTAATTTATTCGATTACCCTCTGTATTTACAGATATTTAAAATAAATATTATAAAATAAAAATTAATAAGGCCATAGTGACACAGTGAATAGTTTCTGACTGTAAACGCCATAATTGTTGGTTCAATCGCCGACAACGTAAATGGTGTGAAATAAATGTAGAAAATTAACGTATATTCATGTAAACGGTTCACAAACACCATTTTTTTCTGTACATATTACATACAGTATCTAAAACAAAATCTATAAATATGTCTTTAATAGTATTTACTTAAGAGGAATTGAATAAAAAAAAACCTTTTAGAGAAGCAGGAAAATAGAACCAACTGTTTATAAATATTATATTTCCAAACGTTTTTATTAAGGTTCCATGTACAATACACGAACGACGCCCATTATTAAGCCTTTACTTTTGTCATTGTATATAAAAAGACTGTATCTATTTCTATCTTTACCTCTTGATAGAGATAAATACAATAATATTAAAAATAACCTGTTACAGGGTAAATTATGTAATTTAAAATGAATTCGTTTATTATATTTGTTTGTTCTGTTTACTTTATTCTACTTTAGTATTTTTAAATACATTTTAGTTTAATTACCATAAGGACGTAAACGAAAAGAATTTGCATTATCCAAATTTATTATTAAGGCTTTTTAAAATTATTCATCCCTTTGGTTGTATTAATGTTTAGGATAAACTTAATTTTGAGCAAATTAATTAAATTAAACAATTATTATTGCTTGATCTATCTATTGAGATATATATAAAAAGAAATTAAAAAACATCAATTTGTAAAATAAAAATATTTTGAAAATATAGAAAAAATCTTTAATACGTATAAAAAATAAGGCAAGATAAAGTAATATCTGTAAATATTGAAAGATGAATCAATAAAATATAACAATAACGTTCCTTACACGTCCGCTCACGTCAACGAACGCTGCGTGAATGAACAAAAGGCACCGAGACTCATCTCAGTTGCGCTGGGGAGGAGCAAGCCCCGCCCACACCACCGAGCCTCACCATTGGCCCATTTAAAAATCGATTCCATTTTATAAATATGTAACCACTTTCGTTTCCCGCATTTCAAAACGTTTGAACGCCACCATATTTAACTGGCATTGTGTTCTTTATTCAATATGGACAAAAGTTTGAAATTCGAATGTGATATAATAGTGATGTGACACTATAAATAAATTTCAACTCAATTGTTTTAACGACATGTCTTTCTAGTCTCTTTTGTTTTATTTAAAGGAAGGAGAATGAGTCGAGATGTGTTTTTTCTTTCGAATTCATCCAGTGACAAGAATGTATATTTCTGTTTTATATCTGTCTTTGTATACATTTACTATATGTACGTAGATAGGTGTGTGAAATAAACAAAGCGTAGTACGCGCCGCTACGTGGGTGAAATTGTATTGGTAATAAATAATGGCATTTATGATTTATGAGACAGAGCGGGCCGTGATATTCGTATCGTTAACTATCGCTGGTCGGGAATTTGTGTTCTATACCACAATTATTTTATACTGGCTGCAGATTATGGTTTTGCTTTTACTGTAAGCTGCAATTACCTACTCGTACTATACTTAATAATATTATAGTAATATTACTTACTTGGATTTTTTATACGTATTTAAGTAAATATGTACAAAAATAAGGCTTATACATAATAAAGAAATATGCCCATTCCTGCCTATATAAGTTTAAATCTGTATAGATAACCATTACATCTTGTCTTTGTTTAAGTAGCCTAGTTAAGAATAAAAAAAATCTTCTTATAAAATCTAGGAAACATTTTAAGCATATTAAATTGGAATTCAATTATTTCTTTACTTAAAAAAAGTAGCTTCACAGGAACAACCTACAGTCAAGACGCTCCGTTTTCCACTTTCCGTCGAATTCGAGACATTGTGTGTTGAGTGGCATTACTCAATACCGCGATATTTCATGCAAGAGCCAACCCACCTAGAAATGAAAATAATTTAAATATAATCATTCCTATGAGTGGAGTCGAATACACAACCTATCACATTTACAGACACTGTTCCACTGCGCTACGACAGACCTCATAATTATTAACTTAAACAACAATAATAAAGGTAGAAATAAATGTTAAAAATTCCTTATAGCCGTGTGAAGTCAGTACAAGTGCCTATTTAATTAAAAATACCTACATATTCAACTGTACGTATTTTGATACTTGTCTTTGAAGTAAACAAACAAATTAACTCAATATTTACGATTATATTATTCGATTCCTTTACATTTATATCGATATCACCAATTTTATTGCACTCGATAGAATTTAACCACATTTATACATTATCTGCTCATTATTAACGTGAGTTGTTGTACGGATGTCATTATTTTGAATATTTGTTTCAAATAAATAATATGTAGGATATGGAAAAAGAAACATTTTTTGTAATTCGTTTTCCTTATCGATATCTGAATATTTTCGATTAATTTGCAATGTATGAATGTAAAATATAAGACCATTGAATTTTCTGCCTAATTAGAGTGCCAAATAGTAGTACATTTAACGTAGATTATTTTTTTATTTGTATACTTTATATGGTGTATTTGATGGTTATGGACTCTGACTTATTCCGATAATTTTTTTTTTATTAAAAACATCCAATTAAACAAATGTTCATAATTTATAAAGGTACATACACATATTTTTTTTACAACTTCATGCTTATTAATTAAAATAGAGAAAATCTAGATTTTCGTTCTTTACATATATATATATATATATATATATATATATGTATACATACACGCTGTGTGACGTAGGCAGAGTTCTCTCTCTCTTCTAATATCAGGACATTCCGTTGCCTGTTAAGTGACGGAACTCAACGCCGCATACACAATAGACTGGACTGTAGTCTGATTGAGACATAGGTAACTGTGCGTGTATAGATAAAGATAAAGAAAAACACTTTTCACTTTTAATATTCTATGAATAAATCTAATATATTAACTAGTTTTCGCAGTCATTAAACACTGAATGATCCTGATTATCGCTTCAAGTTAATCGTCGTTAAGCTGCTTACAGTGCATTATGTTTTTTTCCCTATAATAGGCACTTTTAAATGGCCCACCATCGTCGTCTTATATGCTTATATTAAACATCCATATAAAGTGGGTGCATATCTACCTTCCAGTGGCGAAGGTGGAATTATTTTGTATGATTTAATTTGATTTTCTTAGTTTATTGAATAATTTTATTAATTTGGAGGCTGGTCGTAGCGTAGTAGTCTCGCATCTGACTGAAAACTTGATCTAATGTATATTCGATTACCACTCGGGTGAATTATTATATTTAAAGTGTTTTCATTTCCTCGCTCTACTTGGATAATGCGCTGCGTTGAGTTCCGCCTCTCAACACGCAAATGCCACGAATTCGGCGAAAAGCGGAAGACGGAGTGTCTTAACGCTAAGTACTTTCGGTCTATCCAGCTGTGCGGAATAAATTGTGAAGCAAAAAAAATATGAACATATCTACCTTCCAGTGGCGAAAATGTAAGCCGGTGTTGGAAATAAATACTTACAGTTTAGAAAAAAATATATATTAAGGGTTGTATGACTGAATAAATTTTGATATTAGATTTGTTTTGTATGATTTATTTTTAATTTCCTAAGTTAATTAAAAGATTATAAATAATAATTAACAATTTAATAATTAAAATTTACAAAAGGTAAGCCGATGAGAGTCGGTTATATAATAATAATATAGGCATTTCACCAGTAGTACTTTCATATTTATTTGTATATGCACCTACTTGTGTTTGAGTTATTGTATAAAAATTTGAATAGAAGGGTTTAAATTTGACCAATGGACGTTCTCCGTTCTCTCCGGCTACTCTGCAAGGAACAAAGCGTGAAGGCAAAATATAAATTTCCATAACTAATGTCAAAATTTAGTTGTACAAGAGATTGTTACAATAGCAGAGTAATTATAGAGAGCATAGAGTCAAGGCACTCTCTACTTTCCGATATTTTAACATATTTTCCGTATTAAAAATTTAAATTGGCTAGTATAAAAATAATTTAAATTAAAAAACCCGGTTGTGGCGCAGTACGACAGCGTTTGACTGTAAATGCTATCAGTTGTGGACTCGATTCCCCAATCTGGGGAATGATTTGGGGAATATTGCAATATTTTCATTTTTAGATTCTGGTGAGTCAACTCTCACTCACCACGCGAAATCTCGAATTCGGCGGAAAACGGAATACAGAGTGTCTTGTCTGAATACTTCCTCACTATTATATAGTATAAACCGCAAAGATAAAAACAAAATTAAAAAAATTGAGTTACTGACTGACATTCATATTTGATCGCGAATAAAATATTTTATTTTACAGTATTTACGACCTAAGTCAGAAATGAACATATTATGGTAGGACTCATAAATTTCTCGTAAATTAACTGGCTATTACTAAATTATTAATAAAATATTTCGTAGAATTCAACAACTCAACACGCAATGTCTCCAATTCGGTGGAAAGTGAAGTACGGAGTGTCTTGACACTAGGTATTTTCTGTCTACCCTGCTATGCGGGATAAAACACGTGAAGCTAAAAAATATCTATTATTTTTGAAATTTTCCCCAAAAAACCTGAAGTATTCGAAACTGTTTTATAAATTATAATACTATAGTAGATAGCTACTATACTTTTTCGGTGAACTCATTTTAAGTTGGACTATACCGCTCTCTGATTGTAAATAAACTGTCACGTCGGTCGTATTTTCATTTTTCTCTTAGATAAATCTCTTTAAAGCTCCTCTTGACTTCGCCAAGTTAATTATAATAACAAATTCAAATAAATCCTTCGTGGCGCAGCGAGCCATTGTATGATTTTAAATGCTATTAGTTGTGGATTCAATTCGTACAGGGAAAATAAATATATTGATGATTATATTAAAGTTTTATTATATTCTATCTGTGTTAAATCAATACGGCGTTAATATCCGCCATATATTACAAATTGTTTCAATATTGGGGGAATCTACCTAATCAATTTTATGTGTTGTTATATTTTGATTTAATTGATATATTTTGGTTAGGTACCTAGTTAATATAATAAATATCATACATATAATAAATATCGTACATATAAATATTCAAATCTCAAATTTTTTAAATATAGCTGAACCTCTATAAGTCGAATTTCAAGGAAGCCAGAAAAGTGGAGTTATAGAGGTTTTGACGTAGTAAGATGTTGATTCGACATACTTAAATTTAAGTTTATGACTTATTAAGTTTTAGTTAGGAGAGGTGAAATAAATGAAAATTCAATTTGCAGAGACAAGTATACATTTATTTTTTATTATAATTTTATTTACTTGATCTGGCGTGCTTTATGTTTCTTCAGTATTAAATAAAAACCTAAAAAAAAGCAATAACATTCTTAATCGTTACAGATTTCTGAAAAAGGTCATATTTGTTTGTTAACATGAACAGAACAAAATTGGTAAAACTAGATGTCCCATTGACATTGACGCGTTGCCATAGCAACGTGTATGCCACTTTACAAAAACGTATTTATCAAACACATGGTAGTATGCTACATTTATTTTATTAATTTTATATTTTTTAGGCATTATTGTTAAAAAATATAAGAATTCTGCACTCTTTCTCTATATAATTTATAACTGTGCCAAATTTCATACTCCTCTATTTGCGTTGTTTACGTAAAAAAAATTGCTTTACGTTTTCATATATAGATAAATAATAGATACAAGGACATGACTTGATTTTAAAAACACACTTTTCTATAACGTGATATACACATTTAAATGAGACTATTTTAAATGGATAAATTGCATATATTTTGGTATTCGAAAATACATTTTTGAAAACCTGACGTTTCAAACACTTTACATTAGTCCGTGGACACAGGTAGACTAATCCGTTTAAAATAGTTTCATTAGAAATGTGTAAAAATCGCGTAAATAAATCAAAGATCTTATTAAATGATATACACTTTGCTAAGGGAACGCCAATAATTCCAACTTAGAACCTTTTCTTGTCTCAACTTACCTCTAGATAGAGCTTGTAAATAAATAGTACCTACAATTATCTCAAAGCCCCTACGGAATCCAAGAGTCTTATAAACCGGAAACTACCCGTAGGGTATAATCCAAGCTTCAAATCCATCTTTTACGAGAAAATGAGAATAATTTAAATATAATCGGTCCCTGTAGTGGGAATCGAACCCACAAGCGATCGCGCTTACAGTCATACGCTGTCCTATTGAGCCACGATCGGTTTTATTATTATTATTTTTTAGGTTTCACGCTTTTACCCTGTATAGCAGGGTAGACAGAAAATACCTAGTGTAAAAATACTCCGTACTTTGCTTTCCACCGAATACGAGACATTGCGTCTTGAGTGGTGGAACTCAACGCTCTTTCTCTTTACCAGAGCGAGGAAGTGATAATAATTTAAATATAATCATTCCCTCGAGTGGGAATCAAACCCACAAGCGATCGCGTTTACAGTCAGACGCTGTCCCACTGCGCTACGACCGGCCTTATTAATTTATTATGTTCTTTTAAAAACATCACCACCTAATTATGCGTTATTTGTACAGACCACTCAGTTGTAATACTTACACACATACATACAACATTGCTATGATTTTTTATTATTACGCCCTGTATATTATATTTCAGTACTAAAGTATCTTTATTTTCACCGCGGGGATGCCTCTAATGAATATTGGTACAAATACTAAACATTTGGTGAAATTGCGTTTTGGTATGAGTACGGAATTTCACGGTTGACTCGCAGGGGCATGGTTGTAGTGTAGTGGATGGATCAGTGGTTGGAGGGTGACAACTTGTTAATAGGTTCATAGGTTGTTTTTTCCATATATTTTTAAAATATTAATTTTATTTTCTTGTTTATGAAACTTTCTAAATATATACATATATTGAAAATTTATATATTACCTAAGACATTGCCCGCATGGAATTTAACAAATCTGAGATCATTTTATAACTGTAAAAGTAAGCTATGTTACACTACTGGAAAGTGTTCGAAACGTCAGGTTTCCAAAAATATATTTTCGAATACCATAATATACGCGATTAATCCGTTTAAATTACATTAATTTAAAATGTTTATATCATTTTATAGAAAAGTGTATTTTGAGTTAAATAGAAATATATAAACTTTTAGTGAAAAGTGGATATTTTAATATCACAAAAAGGCCGGTCGTGGCGCAGTGGGACAGCGTCCGACTCCCCACTGACGTCCCACTCGGGAGAGTGATTGTATTTAAATTATTTTCATTTCCTCGCTCTGGTAAAGACAAAGTGCGGCGTTGAGTCTGCACTCTAATACGCAATGTCTGAAATTCGGCGAAAATCGGAACACAGTGTCTTGACACTAGGTACTTCCTGTACCTTTTGAGCGCGAAGCTACAAAAAAAAAGCATATATATATATATATATATATATATATATATATATCAACTAGTTCTATGAAGCACGTTATATGACAGTGTTAATTAAATCAACGTCACGTGACGTATCGCCAGCCGCCTCGCCGCTCGTGGCCTTTGTCGAATACATCGAAGTGTAGTAATCTTATTGTCACGCTAGGTATTTCTTGAATTCTTTTTTTTATTTTTTATTTATTATTATTATACATGATGTAACTTTTTCGAAAAAACGTATAAAATTTGAACGCATCGGGATTCGAACCCGCGCCTCTTGGATACCGTTCAAGAGGCGCGGTTTCGAATCCCGCTGCGTTCAAATTTTTTTAAGTTTTTTCGAAAATGTTTTCTAATCCTAAGTGTGGAATAACACTTTAAAAGTAGTAAATATGATATAACTTAAATTTCTTAAATAAGGCCGGTCGTGGCGCAGTGGGACATCGTCTGACTGTACGCGATCGGTTGTGGGTTCGATCCCCAGTCTGTGGAGTGATTATATTTAAATTATCTTCATTTCCTCGCTCTGGTAAGAAGACAAAGTGCGGCTTTGAGTTTCACCACTCAACACGTATTTCGGTGGAAAGGGAAGTATAGAATATCTAGACACGAGGTACTTTCTGTTTACCCTGCTCTGCGGGATAAATGCGTGAAGCTAAAATAAAATTAAATTAAAAAAAATATATAAACAAACAAACAAACAGTTCAAACAGCTGTTTGTTACAACATAACTGATTGTCTAGTCCTTTACGCTCAGTTTATAGTAAGTATTTTTTTAATTTAATTTTGAATATTCTTTAATTAATTTATAAATATTATAAATTTATATATAACAATAATTTAATATATATATATATATATATATATATATATATATATATATATAACAATAATTTAATATTATAATATAATCATTCCTCCGAATGACAATCGAACCCGTAACCATTGTTTATAGTCAAACATTCGATTTATACCTACTTCACCATTCTTTTATATTATTTCTAAGACAGTGAGTTTCAATGTATGGTTAGTCTAATCATCAATTTTAAGACATTACGCGTGAACTTAACGCCGCCCTTTTTCAATAATAAAACCATCGAATGTAGAGAAGATACTTTGCAAATGTGCAATTTGCTCTTGCCTATTCGACAAATAGTGTTCCACCATAATTATTTCCCCTTCAGAATATGAATACAAAAGCGTATCTTCTCCATATGTGGTGGATTTCAATTACGGACCCCCAAAATAGACAGCCCTTCTAAGTAATATCAGATTGTATCTCTTTTTGATACAGCAAGCTTTTTATTGGTTTTTTTTTTATCTCAGCTTTATGTTTTTATCCCGCATAACAGGGTACTCCGTATTCCGATTCCGCCGAATTAAAGACATTGGGATTTGAGTTGCGGAACACAACGCCGTCTTACTAGAGTGAGGTAATGGAAATAATTTGAATATAATCATTCCCCCGTGTGGAAATCAAATCTACAACCGATCGTGTTTACAGTCAGACGCTATCCACGACCTGCATATTATTATAAAAAAACACGCTTTTTTAACGAGGTTAAGAAAACCGAATATCGAGAGACTCCGTTCACTACTTTTCATTCGAAATCGAGATATTGCTTGTTAGGCGATTCTCCACGTGTTGTCCAACTAAAGCGAGGAAATGAAAACAATTGAAGTGTAATGAAATCCCACGAAACAGAATCGAATTCACGACCATCGTGCTTACAGTTGACGCTATCCCATTGTGACATGATTACCTTTATGTACTATATACTATACTCTACCAACAATCCAGTCTATGTTTAAATAAAAAAAAGTATCAATATTTGAACGACTATTTCTTAATAATCTTTTGGTAGTAGAAATTCGTAAAAATATCTCTACAGAGATTAGCATCTCTAACTAGCACGTAAATAAGTTGTAACAAAAAGTATAGTGTTTCCCAATAGGGATGATAGGATTTTGATAGCTCACAGCCGCCATTTTGATTGTTTAACATTTGACATTTGTGTTGTTTTGTGTTCAGTAATGTTTGCCATTTAATCGTGAACAAGATCACGTTACCTTAACGTTTCTAAGTTGTCTAAATTTTCTATCAAAATTCGAGAAGTATTGTCTCTACTCAAAGAGCATTTCTTGCTAAATATGGTCGTCATGGTGCACCGTCTGAGCTCGCTATACGTCGCATAATCCAAAAACTAGAAATTGAATATTCTTTGCACGATAGTAGACCACAAACACAATAACGGACAGACCGTTGTGAAGAAAATATTGCCGCCGTATCAGCCAGTGTCGAAGAAAATAAAAATGTTTCCGTTCCACGACGTGCACAAGAATTGGAAAGAAGGCTTATCCAGAATGACAACCTGGCGAATTTTACGTATGGATCTTGGCCTACATCCACACAAGATTGTGTTAGCACAAGAACTCAAGCCAGCAGACCATTACGTCGTGAATTTGCTGTTTGGGCGCTTGAAATTATGGAAACGGACACCGAATTTCATAGGAAAATGATCTTTTCAGATGAGGCTGACTTTTGGCTCAATGGTTATGTGAACAATCAGAATTGTCGTTACTGGAGTGAGTCGAATCTAAGAGTGGTTCATGAAACACCATTACATCCTGAAAAATTGACTGTTTGGTGCGGATTATGGTACGCTGGAATCATTGGCCCGTACTTTTTCAAAAACGACGAAGGCCGTACTGTTACTGTCAATAGCGACCGTTATCGTGACACGTGGAACGATTTTTTTTCCTGAAGTGTATGAAATCGATGCGGACGACATTTATTTTCAACAAGATGGTGTAACATGCCACACTGCATCACCGACCGTCACAATGAATTTATTGCGTGATTAGTTTAGTGTCGGTTATTTCTTGCAACGGTCCTCACAATTGGCCACCAAGATCATGCGATTTAACACCCTTGGACAATTTTTTGTGGGGGTATGTTAAATCTCAAGTGTATGCCAATAAACCAGCTACGATTCAAGACCTTGAACGCAACATTCGAGCGACTATAGCGGCCATACCAGCCGAAATGCTGCACCGAGTCATCGAAAATTGGACTGATCGTATTCACCAGTGCAAAAAAAGGTGTGGCGGTTATTTGAACGATATTTTGTTTAAATTATAAATAGCATAAAATTTCCTATCAAATAAAGCCATTGAGCACGAAATTCAAACATATATTACATGAAAAACGGGGTGTCCAGACGCTAGGTTCTTTGCCTAACCTGCTATGTGGGATAAAGTGTGAAGCTCTAAAAAAAACGCGTGTATTTCAAACTCGACTAGGTTATTGAAGGGCATTTACAACTAAGTGTTACGTTGACGCCGTAATTGGCTTATATTTGACCCTAGTTCTGTACTGCAGTTCTGCTTGTGTTTTTTTATTTTTCTTTCGTATTTCATTTTTGTACTCCTTGTTTAACTTTGCTTATTTTCTGATAGTATTATTGCTAAGTTATCACGCTTGTCAAATTATTTATTTCAGTTTTCAAATAAATATATAATAATGAGGCCGGCGTCTGACTGTAAACGCGATCAGTTGTGTGTTCGATCTCCACTCGGGGGAGTGATAATATAATATTAAATTATTTTCATTTCTTCGCTTTGGTAGAAGACAAAGTGCGGCGTCGAGTTCCACCACTCAACACTTAATGCCTCGAATTCGGTGCAAAGCGAAATACGGAGTGTTTTGACACTAGGTACTTTCTGTCTACTCTGCCATGTGGGATAAAACATACATCTATCTTATAGCACATACTTTTAGGGCGTATTATTCTTTTAGAAGTACCACTTTAAAAACCTATATTACATATATGGGGTGCGGGTAACGGACAAAACTATACGTCAAACACGATGGTATGTGGAATTCTTTCATTATCTATATTATTAACACGTTCACTGCCATCGCGGTCAATGCTGACCGAGAGCATACTTTCCCTTCAGGCCAAGCAAAAATCTTAGTTCTATGGAAATTTTAAATAACATAATGATTTATATATATATATATATATATATATATATTTCTCACTACTTATGAATATTTTCTTGGCGTTTACCGTATTAATAATTTAATGTTAATTTAAATAAATGCTACGGTGGACTAAATTGAAACCTTACTCGAATAACAAAATATAAAAAAATAAAATTTTCCAATCGATAACCTTAAAATTTGGATTGTCTAGTATTTTGTTAAATTCCAATGATGCTGACAGTCGTCACCAAATTTGCTTTAGCAATACATGTTACCAATATAATCTTGAAATCGTTAAGGACCGATACACACTATCAGTATTAACACAGGCACAGTACCATGATAATTATACTCTATCTATTGAACGTACTCCTGTCAGTGTCAGAAATGAACAGTGCTCAGAGATTTAAGTAAAGTTTTTAAATATACTTATATTGTTTTTTTTTTAATTTGTTTGCATTAAAAACTTTAAGTAGCCTAATTTCATAATCCTCGAAATGAAATCGAACTCACAACCATCACATGTAATTGTTAAATATTGATTTCAAAAAAAAAGTATATAAATTAAACGCAGCGGGATTCGAACCCGCGCCCTAGCACTCTAGACAGCGTGCGCCATGCGTTGTACTACCGGCTGCGTAGAAATTCTTATAGTTACGATCGGAGCACTTGGACAGTTACCAAAAGACGCTGGTTCGAATCCCGCCACCGCGTTCAAAATTAATATACGTTTTTTAAAAATTATTTCTAATAGTAAGTGTGGAATAACACTTTGAAACTACATATAACTTATTTCTAAAAATAAAACACACTTACACTTCAAAAAATTTATTTGTATAACAAAGCGGAAAATAAATAAATAAATAAATAAATAATTATGCGTAAAGCATCCACCTCCCGAGATCTGTTAAGCGTATGTGCCAATTGGAATTTTTTTTTTAAATGACGAAAAAAAAAATTACTGGTGATTCGTTACGAAGTCACTGGAAAAGAAAAATTATATAAGTATATATATTTAATTATCACTATTTTCTACTCCTAGTCTAACTGTAAACGCGATTTGACGTGGCTTCGATTCCCAATTGAGGGAATGATTGAATTTAAATTTATCTTTACTTCTGGTAAACAAAGCGCGGCGTTGAGTTCCGCATTCCGCTTTGAAACGCAGCGTGATTTAAATCTGCACTTCTTGTTCCCCATCCAAACGCTCTGACCTTTGCCATGCGTTCTACATTTACGTTTGTTACAACCTATTTACGTTGTTAGCATCTCTGTAGGGAGATTTTTACCAATTTCTGCTACTTAAACATTATTTCCAAAAAAAAAAACAATCGTTTGGCAAGAGACAGTTCTATTTTTTTAGCTTTACGCTTTTTTCCCATACAGCAGGATAGGCAGGAATTGCCTAGTGTCAAGACACTCCGCACTCCGCTTTCCACCGAATTCGAGACATAGCCTGTTGAATGACGGAACTCATCAACGTGCAGCAGGCAAATGGAAATAATTAAAATAATAACTCCCTCGAGTGGGAATCGAACCCACAACTAATAATTAATCTACATGTATAATAATTAATTACTACCAACCTAACCACGTCAGACAGATCTTTCGCCATACATATCCACTGGTGGCCCAAGTTTTCTTTGATATCATAAGAGTGCAACTTCACCATCGCACCGCCTTGCGAGCGGGAATTAAGTATAGCTTTGTAGAGCTGAGAACAGAAGTGTTGTAAAGCAAAGCATATAGTTAAAAAGATAGTATATAATAAAATATTATATATGTTGAAAAAAAAAATGTTATACAAAAAAAATTGTAAAAAAATTTATTGTAAACAAATTACAAGAATTACGCGAGACTATGCGTGTTGAGTATTAAATAAAAATAATTCCCCAAAATACGGGATCGAACCTGCAACCTACGCGTTTAGATTCAGACCCTGACACACCACGATATGAAGTTTTCAACGGAATAAATAATTAATTCATAATAGGTATATAATAAAAGTATATTATAGTAAAACGGTTGGAATGACTATAGTAGTTGGTCGTGTATTCGAATCTCATTTATTATTAATTAGAGGCATCGTGCCTCAGTGGAACAGCATCTGTCTGTAAAAGCGATTGGTTGTGGGTTCGATTCCGACTCTGGATATTGATTATATTTGAAATTAATTCCCGATTTTCCGCTCTGGCTAGACAAAGTACGGCGTTGTGCTCCGATTCTTCTTTTTAAATTAACACTGAACGTTTCACGCGTTTCCCACATATAGACTGGTTTTTATGCATAAAAAAATATCCATTTCAATAAATTTCAAAAAACAAAATGAATTATTTCAATCTTTTTCCTCAATACAAATTGTGACAAATCTATTGCTTATTTCAAAAGCATCTTTACATTAAGTTAAGTGTTGTGGGTTCGATTCCCACTCGGTTGAATGATTATGTTATAATTTATTTTCGTTCCTCCGCTCTCAAAAGACAAATCACCCCACGGAGTGTCTCGACACTTTGTTGTCTTTGACTATCGTGCTATGCGGGATACAGCGTAAAGTTGGTTTTTTTTCCTAAAAAAAAACCAAATTAAAAAAAAAACCAATTTAATACATATACACCTTGTTTCCAACAAAATGCGGTACAATAAAATCATCTTTCGCGTGCAATATCAGCACGGGCAGAGTCGGCGCTCTGCACAAGTGTTGGTCGGAGCTGAACCTGTGTTCCCGGTGGAGCTTGAACGGAGACACGAAGGCAGACTCGAAATATGGCAGCCACGACACTAGCTGGTGACAAAAACATTATAAAAAATTGTTTCTTTTATATACATTTATATGGATATTATTTTTATGGTAGCGTTCTCGCGTAAAATACGGGTTGCCATAGCAACGTGTGCATTGTTATAAAAATAATAATTACTTCTTCATACAAATTTAGCCAAAATAAATAATATAAAGTATTTATGAGTATCATATAAAATTAATATATAAAAAAAACTTTGAGATAATTATAGTTTATACTGGTTAATTTAATGCCTGCAACTTTGTTTGCGCGGCCTTGACCGTTTACTATAATTTAAATGAATATTACTTTTATAATTATGAAACGATTAATATAAAACAAACACTAAATGTTAAGAAAAGTTGACAAAATACAATAGCGAAAATTGCATTAGAATCGGTCGAGCCGTTTCCGAGATAAGTGTGCACAAACGCACAGACAAACAGAAAACATAATAAAATTATTTTTTAAGTTTCTATTATTACATTGATATATACAACCAATAATAGTGTTCCTCATACATCCACCAGGTACAGACGTGGACCGATCATGTTTACAGATTATAGAGGAGCTTAGAATGTTTATATTTAAAAAGAATGTATAAAATAATGCAACTCAACAACAACTGTATTTTACACGTCAATGGGTCTAGATGTGAGAATATTTTAAATTAAAAATACAAAGCGTAACTTAACGCTAAATTATTATATACTTTTAAATAAAACATGAAATCCAATATTATTTTATAGATTTATTATATAATAACTTAAATAGAAATTTACACAGCCGAATGTAGAACCTATGGCTTAGCGGTCAGAACGATTGGACGGTTTCCAAAAGGCTTGGGTTCGTATTCCGCTGCGTTCAAATTTTTTTATGTATTTTTTTTCTTATTTTAAGTGTGGAATAACATTTTAAAACAAAAAAAACCGCACACACCTTAGCTAGCGGGTGGTAATTGACTTCGTCGGCCAAACAACTGAAAGGCGATTCCAATATGAGGCCATTGGGTAGAGACAACGGCTCAGATCTTTCTAGAATGTTCTTGGACAATTCCGGTAAATTCCCTAAAAGATGAGATGATATGCCTGTGCCTGTAAATAAAAAAAAATAATACATTTGGCATATCTATAGTTAAGGAAAAAATGTCATACTTTTTAGTTTTAATATATTGATTTTGTTTTAAATTAAATTATTTTAAACAGATTAATCGCGTATATTTTTGTATTCAAAAATATATTTTTGGAAACTCGACGGTTCGAACACTTCACATTAGTCCGTGGTCACAGGTTCGACTAATCCGTTTAAAATATGTAATAGTCGCGAAAATCAAGGATCTTATTAAATTGATTTTGTATGTTGTTATATCACTCCAATCAATATATTATTAAATATATATAAAATCTTTATTTTGAGCCTAAATCACTCCTTAAGGTCCATCAGTGGACGAGGCGTATGAGGTATTCGGGGACCGTAGTGTTTTGACTCTCCGTTCCTTCTGACTACTCCGCAAGGGATAAAGCGTGAATAAAAATATTGTTGTATATGGTCTATCATTCACATATACAAGTAGCATAAAACGGACGTACCAAAGAATTTTTTTGTTCCAATGACGGTGAGATGAAGAAGATATTTTAATGGAATTTTTTTTTTTAGCTTCACGCTTTTATCCCGCATAGCAGGGTAGACAGAAAGTACCAAGTGTCAACACACTCCGTACTTCGCTTTCCACCGAATTCGAGACATTGCGTGTTGAGTGGTGAAACTCAACGCCGCTCTTTATCTTTACCAGAGCGGGGGAAGTGAAAATAATTTAAATATAATCACTAACCCCGAGTGGGGATCGAACCCACAACCGATCGTGTTTACACTCAGACGCTGTCACACTGCGCCACGACCGGCCACTGCGCCACGAACAATTAAAAAAATATGTAACATTACACTTGGTACATTACAAGTGGCGTTACAAATGTGACCAATAGTGGCAAGTTCGGGGAACAATTCAAAATTTCTTAGTATCTGTCAGTGACAGTCGTGTGAAAATCGGTCCAGCATTTCCTGAGCCAGAATAAACAGATAGAAAGATAGACACAAATTGTAAAAAATGTTATTTTGGCATTTGTAACATATATACAATTATGTTGTTATTTTGAGGCCGATCGTGGCGCAGTGTGACAGTGTATGACTGTAAACGCGATCGGTTGTGGGTTCAACTCGGGGGAGTGATTATATTTAAATTATTTTCACTTCTTCCCTCTGGTCAGACAAAGAGCGGCGTTGAGTTCCACCACCCAACACGTAATGTCTCGAATTCGGTGGAAAGCGAAGTACGGAGTGTCTTAACATTAGGTACTTTCTGCCTACCCTGCTATGCGGGATAAAATGCGTGAAGCTAAAAAAAAGTTGTTATACAAACCATACAAACAGACACGCCAGTTTCATTTATTTGTATAGATTTCTAATATTCAATCATGACTATTTATTTCACTACATTTTACTATACTATCCATATTCTTTCATTAGATTAATTAAAAAAAAAACGTTTAAAAGAAAATCGTTATGAAAAAAGTTATATAATGAATTATTCTCAGAACCATTTAAAAAAATATTAAAAATAGCCGGATTTGAACCTGTATTTGCAATAACTCACCTAAAGAATGTCCCCATACAAAGAGCGAAGGCTTTTTGTCAGATTTCTCTATGGTCTGTTGAAGCCAATCGTAAACAACAAGCGAGTCTTCCACCACACCGTCCTCACTGGGAGTTATATTAGTCGAGTCTCCGTAGCCTTTAGAGTAATTAAAAAAAAAACATTATTACTATAAAAAAACAGCTTAACTGAAGCAAAAGCAGTAAGTCAGAGAATCTAGAGTCAATAAACTCCGTTCCCTACTGTCTATCTGAGATCGAGACATTGCGTGTGGACAGGCGGAACTCAACGCCGCGCTTTGTTTTACCAAAGCGAAGAAAGAAATGGAAATATAATTTCAAAATATAATCATTCGCTTGAGTGGGAATCGAACGGACAACCAATGGTGTTTACAGTTAAACGCTATCCCACTGCGGCACGTTAATCTCTATAGTAAAAACATATTTAAAAAATAATCTTTAGATTGGAGGCAGATCCCTCCATATCTATCAACAAGTATAATATTAAAATATGATATTAACAAAAAAATTACACTACACTTACTCAAAATCAAACTCAAATTATTTTTATTGTATTTTTTTTTGCTTCACGCTTTTATCTCGCATAGCAAGGTAAACAGGAAGTACCTAGTGACAAGACACTCCGTACTCCGCTTTCCGTCAAATTCGAGATATTGCGTGTTTTGAATGGCGGAACTCAACGCCACGTTTTGTCTTACAAGAGCGAGTATATGAAGATAATTTATTTATAAACATTCCCTCGAGTGGGGATCAAATCCACAACGGATCCCGTTGACAGTCAGACGTTGTCCCACTCCGCCACGACGGACCGGAGATATTGCAAGGACTTTTTTTAAATACATAAATACTTATTTTAAGGTGAATCGTGGCGCAGTTGTGTAGCGTTCGACTGTCAATACGATCGGTTGTGAGTTCGATTCCTACTCGGAGGAGTGATAATATTTAAATTAGTTTCATTTCCTCGCTCTTGTATGACAAAACGGGGTGTTGAGTTTCGCCACTCAACACACAATGTCTCGAATTCGGCAGAAAGCGGAGTACGGAGTGTCTTGATGCTAAGTACTTCCTGTCTACCCTGATATTCAGGATAAAAGTGTAAAACTAAAAAAAATATATTTATTTATTCACCTTCACACTTTTACCCCGCCTAATAGGATAGAGAGGAAGAATAAGTACCTAGTGGCTGTCTAAGGATGCCTAAGGATACCTCAAGGTACCTAAGGATTATTAAATTTGTCACAGTTATAGTTTATACAGAGAAGGTATAACGCTAATATATTTAAAAATAATGCATAAAAATATATAAAATAAATGTTTGAATTGTACGTTTATATAAAGTGACATACACGTTGATGAGGCTACGCGTTGTCAACACGTCAATGGGACATCCAAAAATGTATTTTCGAATACCAAAATATACGCGATTAATCCGGTTAAATAGTTTCATTTAAAATGTATAAAAATCGCGAAAATCAAAGATCTTATCCAATAAATTATTACCATACTTATGTGTGCGATAAAGAATTTCTATCCATCTATCTAGTATATATAAACCTAGTAATAATAAACATACCTCTATAATCAAAGGCGATCGTATGGAAGTCCATACGTTGGAAAAATTTGTACAATTTCACTCGATGGTAAGCGGCGCGGGAGTTTGAGTTACCTGCAATTTCATCATATACGAAGAATTAATAATTATTTATTGCATTACTTATTAGATATATACAGTGTTGTATTGCGGAACTCAACGCCGCTGTCTGTCTGCCCTGTTACAGCTTGTTGATTTCCTACTGTGCTTCAGTAGGTAACTTATATATGTTTAAATAGAAATATTTAGTTTACAATAAAATATTTATTTTTTGTACATTTTATAATTTTTGACTGTTTATCGGTCTAATCTCTGGAACGGCTGGACTGATTTTGATAGGACTTTCACTAGTACATAACTGACGTAACAAGGAGTAATTTACATTTATTTTATGATTATAAAATAAACATCTATATAGATCGTACAATACACGCGGACGAAGCCACGGTCACTATCAGCTAGCTATCAATATAAATATAAACTACAACCAAATTTTCTACTTTCTATATTTCTTCGTATATAAATAAATAAGTATAAAAAAATGCTTTAAAAGAGTCTAAAATATGAAAATTAACTAAAAGTTAAAATATTTTAAATTAAAGATATTTAGTTAAAATATCTTTATTATTTTAGTCATAATTAAATAACTTACCGTGAAAATAAATCATAATAGGCGTTTTCGAATTAACCAGTTCTTCGTCCATCACTTTATTCAATTCTTCTTTGTCTGCGCTTTTAAAGTTGCCCTTTAGTTTCTCGTATGTTGATTTTGGCAGAATATGCCATATACCTAAAATATTTATAAATTAAAATTGTTAAAAGGGAAAACAAACCCTCCGCAAATTGCCTTAAATTATTTTGGAAAAGGACTGAGACTCTTCAAAATGCTGGACAGATTATTGCCAAACTCTGGTTTCGAATAAACAAAAACCACATCGAAATCGCTCTAGATAAAAACGTCAATAAAGTTCCCTTACTTGTATAGGGGTTTAGAAACTTATCATTTACAATACCATGTGAAGGAAATATTACTAAATATATTACGTACTATAATAAACAAGCACAGTAGGACCTCTATAAGTCAAACATCAAGCAGTGCGCAAAAGCAAGTTCGAGTTATGGGAGAGATTTGTATTTAGGCGTATTTTATTTTGGCATAAAAACGTTGAGATTAATTGTTATACATTTTGAGTTAGAGAGGTAAAATAAATAAAATATGTTTTCTAAGAAACATTGGTGTATTAAAGTTGTCGGTAAATTCTTTTTAATCTGTTATTAATTTTTTTTTTCGATTTATTTAGATAGTAAGTTTCATATGAACAAGGTATAAAAAAACATTGCTATGTTCGCGATACAGATGTCAAATTAAATTCTTCTACCAAAATTACTTGTTAACTGGTTACTTCCACTAATAGAGAGTGAGATGTTCGAGTAATTAAGGTTTTGGTGTTATACGGGAAAAAAATAATATGGTTAGGTAGCCCTTGTACCGGATACCGCCCTCCTTTGAACATTTAATTGACATTAAAGATTATTAATAAAAAGAAACAACTTATTTTTCTTATCATACACATATAGGTGCATGTAATTAGTGTAATTTCAATTCTTAATTATATGAATGAAAGGCAGGAAGAAGTAAATGTTGCCAAATTCGTATTTAAGTGAAAAAAATCGTATTTAAATGAAAAATTTTCGTTATAAAAAAAACAATTGAACGCCTTAAATCAATTATTAAACAGGTTCTCTATAAGTCTATATCTATATGTACAGTGCTAATAAATCTATTTACTTACCAATTTTTATATCACAGTTGTCTACTTTAGATTTATATTCAATACTTAAATTTCGACCTCCTTTTATACCGCACTCGGACGGATTCTCAAAGTCTACGTTTATAGGCCATTGTACTGGAAAATATTTTTTTTTTTTAAAAAACGTATAAAAATTTAAAAGTAGCGGGATTAGAACCCGCACCTCTTGAAAACCATCCCAGCGTTCTGATCGCTAAGCCCTGCGTTCTACTACCAGCTACATCGAAATTCTTGTAAGTTTTTGTTACAACTTGTTTACGATGTTAGCATTTCTGTAGAGATTTTAAAAAATTTCTGCTACCCTTCTGGTTTCAAGCTCTTGCTGGTTTCCAAGAGGCGCGTGTTCGAATTCCGCTGCCTTCAAATATTTATACGCTTTTAAACATTAGTTTTTTTTTCTTATTAATTGTAATAAAATTATAAACAGTTTTAATACATCCAATGCAATACGTAACAATACTAGTAGCTATTAAAGACTGCTATCCTAGTATTATTTTTTTAACTTCACGCTCTAATCCCGCATAGCAGGGTAGACAGGATACTTCCTGTCAAGACATTCCGTACTCAGCTTTTCGCCAAATTCGAGACATTGCGTGTTGAGTGGCGGATTCTACGCCGCTCATTTTCTTATCGCCGCTCATTGTCACATGTGAAAACGAACCCACAACAACCGTTTACAGTCAGACGCTGTCTGACTGTAATCTATCTGATTTTAATCTGAATTATTATTAAGGTACATCAGTTTTAATCTTTAATACGGGTTTATTAGTCACTTTTGCCATAATACGGTATACGGTACTCGTGATTAAATAGTCTATCATTGCACGGCGCTTAACACCGCTAATCTCAGGCGCTAACTTTACGCCGTGACATAATGACCGTTGAGATCACACGTATCATAATATAATATTTGATTGTTTTGATTAAAAATATTTATTACATATATTACAATAATAAGAAGTCAGTCAGTCATTATCTAAGTCTTACATTTCATGATGCTATGTATTACAATTAACAAATTAGTTTATAAATATTAATTTATGTAATTGCAATAACGAAATGTCAGTCAGTCATTAAACAAACCATTTACGGCACAAAGTATATATATGTATAATAAAATTCCACAAACAATGTCAGGGTTGTCGCTAGAGAATTTTAAAATGAATATGGAAAATGCATTATTGAAAAAAGTATATTATTCTATCAATGAATATCATACTGATGTCAATGTGTGGAATTAAATGCAGTTGATACTCAATCAGGAAGCTGATTATTGTCGTGAACTCATTGTAAAACTATATTTGAAAAGAGCAACTGTTGAGTTTCTCGCCGGTTCTTCTCAACAGAATTGCTTTCAGAACCGGTACAGGTGGTAGCTTCCTGTGGGACTGACAATACTGACACTTGTGTTGATTGACGACACGAAAGTGTTTGTAAAACAGTGTTTGTAATTTGAATAAATGATATTTTGATTTAAAAAAAAAGATGTTTTACCTCAAACAAAAATAACACAATGGAACGTATTCAATGTTATATTTCGTCATAATCTTGATTAAGTGCAATCACCTTAATTATCTTTGTAAAGGAAGGACTTTGGATGCTTTTATACAGAAAACTAGCGACCCGCTCGCGGCTTCGTCGCTATGAAGTGAGCGAATATAATATAATATATAGGTAGTTTAATTTTATATATAGGAGGTGATATATTTGGGAAGTATGTTTAGTAGAGATGGAAGATACGAAATGGAAGTGGAAAGGCGTATTGCAGCCGGTAACAGGGCTAACGGTGCTCTTGCTGCATTGATGCGACGGCAAAACGTCAGCGTACCTGCACGTGTTGCCGTTCACAATGCAGTGCTGATACCGACGTTGTTATACGGCAGCGAAACGTGGGTGTGTCAAAAGAAGAATGAAAGAAAGATGAATGCAGTAGAGATTAGATCTCTTCGTCGGATATGCGGAGTCAGTTTAGCTGACCATGTATACGAGGCGAAAGAGGTATGCAGGGACCGTAGCGTTTGACGCTCGGAACTGACTACCCCGCCAGGGATGAAGCGTGAAGCTAAATAAATAAAATATATAATATACGTAATACAGCTTCAAAGCTGTATTGAAAAATGACGTACATGTTGCTAAGGAAACGCGTATAACGCGTCAATGGTGATCAGACAATAGATAATGACTTGTGTAGAACAATAATTATTAAAGCCAATCTCAAAGTTATCAATTGAACTGCGATTAAATATAGATTAAAATTTTAATTCTCTGAGTGGGACGGAGTGTCTCAACAGTAAGTGCCATTTGCTACAAGTAAGTATATCTGTTCACAGTAAAAAATATCCAAAAATTACTAATATATATATATATATATATATATATATATATATATATATATATATATATATATATAAATATATATATTTAAAATATAAATAACTTCACAGTTTCACGCTCCTCGTTTTTCGAGGTACTAAATATAATATCGGAGATAATGCTTATGATTAAATTTAATTTGTTTTTTGTTTTTGTTGCAACAAAGTGGTTGAGTTCCGCATCTCAACACGCAATTATATATATATATATATATATATATATATATACATACCTGGTGTGAAGACACCTTCGCTTTCCGCCAAATTCGAGACATTGCGTGTTTGTTCAGTGGCAGAACTTAACACCGCACTTTGTCTTACCAGAGCCAGGAAGTGGAAATAATTTTAATTACTCGCCCGCGTGGGAATCTAACCCAAAAACGACCGTGTTTACAGTCAGACGCTGTCACACTGAGATCCTGAGAGATAAAATAGTTATTCAGCTTCAGCAAAAGATTATTTTCAGTATTGACTTGGTTAATTAAATTCGGCGGAAAGCGGAGTATGGAGTGTCTCGACACTTGGTACTTTCTGTCGAGTAAAGCTAAAAACAATTTTATAATTATGAATGGCGAAGCATGAATTAACTTTTGATATTATTCGTAATAATAAAAAATAAATATAATAATTAAGCAGATTATCATATATTTGATATCGATATCATATTAATATCGATATATAGAACGATTATTCGCCGATAACGACACAGGTACAACTAATAATTTCCGTACATTGCCCTATATAGGTAGATATGCTGGTTATTTAATGTTATTCAAGTTTAAAATGGGAATTAATCGAAACAATGTAGAAATATTCATTTAAAAGTATTTAAACTAGATGTCCCGTTGACGCGTCGACAACACGTTGCCTTGGCAACGCGTATGTCACTTTATATAAACGTGTACGTCAAACACATGGTAGTGTATGTTACATTTTGTTATATTAATTTGACGTATATTTATGCATTATTTTTAAAATATATTCCACACTCCTTCTCTATATAAGCTATAATTGTGCCAAATTTCATACTTTTCTATTCGCGTAATTTTCGTAAAACACGGATACAAAGATTTTTCTTCACGTATTAATATATAAATAATTTAGATGCATTACTTTTGATAGTGTCTAACAGTCACCGTGACAGTTGTGAGTTCTGTACTCGGGGAATGATAATATTTAAATTATTCTCGAAAATGATTGACGAAATGAAATTAAAATCAAAGATCTTATTATTTTACAAAGTTTACTTGTACAAATATTTCGTTTTCAATAACACGCTAATATTAATATACTAATCTACATATACAACTTAATATAATTGGAATGTCTGTTTTAATATTATAATAACCTATTTTTACTGAATGTATACATAACATGAGCATATTCCAAATTAACATTGTTTTACAATTAATGTCTACGTATCGGTCTGTTTGTTTGTTCCAGGTTATATCTGGAACAGCTTGACTGATTTTAATGGGACTTTCACTAGCAGATAGCTGATGTAACAAGGATTAACTTAGGCCAATTTTATTTTAGAATTATAAAAGAAAGATCCAGATATATCGAATTCCAAAGGAACAAAATTCATTCATATATATATATATATATATATATATATATATATATATATATATATATATATATATAGCGTGTGATGTGACTATATTATGTAAAATATTATGATTTGTGGCATGACTCATGGTCTCAGGATCTGGGTTTAATCTAATAAGAATTATAATATATCCGCTTAGGTGGAATTCGAACCAGTAAAGATTAGTTAACATGACATCTATATATCTATATATTTATACGCGACGCAAAATTAGTTATAGTTTATATAGAGAAGTGTAGAATGCTAATATTTTTTTAAAAATAATGCATTGAAACATTAAATTAATAATATATATTATAACACACACTACCATGTGTTTGACATACACGTTTATATAGACAGTCACGTTGCTAAGGCAACAGGACATCTAGTGTACATAAATACATGTATGAACAGAAGAGAGAAATAAATAGAGAGAGAAAGGAGAGTAAAGGAAGAATCAGTAACGTAAAGGTATTATAATTTAACACATTTTCAGGTCGATAAAATCCACTCTACATTTCGCTTATCAAGTTAGACAGTAGATTTGTTGCAAGGACGCGTAAGATATTCATGAATGCCTAATATTATTAAAAAAGCCACACATACAAAAATTATGTGTAACAACTACATATAATTATAACACATTGTATGTAATTATACAAAAGTGTACGTCAAACACATAGAAGTGTACAAAATATTTGATTTACTAACATAATTTATTATCCATGTATAATTCCACTAATTCACCACATAAACTTAAACTACACGAAATTTCGTACTCTTCCATACAAATATTTTTTGTAAGATTCATGTACACATATATACTAACTAATCTTTCAATCCCGCTGCCTATATTCAATCTCGGTATTCACGGGACTATGAATTTTCAATCCCGCGGGATACCTAGTATTTGCGAGGGTCTGAAGCCTGTCGTGATGCAGTGGGACAGCTTCTGACTGTAAACGCGATTGATTGTGGATTCAATTCCCACTCGGGGGAGTGTTTATATTTAAATCATTTTCACTTTCTAGCTCTGGTAAGGACAAAGTGCGGCGTTGAGTTCCACCACTCAACACGCAATGTCTCGTATTCAATGGAAAGCGAAGTACGAAGTGTCTTGACACTAGGGATTTTCTGTCTACCCTGCTGAAACAAAACTGAAAAAACAAAAGTCTATCTTCTACAAAGCTGCACTTTCGAGCTGATTTTTGCTTGAATTTTCTACATAAAGCTTAGATTTTAAATGCACATACAGTCCTATGATTGACTTAGCAGTGGTTTTAAGTATTTTATTACATTGTTTACATTTTCCAGCTAAACCATCACCAGACTTGTGAAAATGCCTAAGATGCATAAGAATCACATGAAAAATCGCTATATTGAACTGATTGTGATATTTTAAAGTTTTATAATAGAAACAATATACTAATAAAATTTACTAAACATATTAAAAACAATAACATAACACATTAGAAATATTTTACGTATATAAAATAATTTTTTTCTCGTTTATTTAAAAACTTTTAGACAAATTTTGCACACGACTCCCCGCAACCCATAAGCCACATTTGTTCGTTTTTCATTGCTGCGGCAGTCTAAAAATCTCCAAAACTCCCGCGAATCCCGCGGATCCTGCACTTGTAATCCCGCAATTTGCAGAATTGGAAATTTATGCGGGATCCCGCAATACTGAGATTTTGGTATTCCGAGATTGGAAGCCCTAGGTCACAATGTCCCTGTTTCGGCGGAAAGCGGCGTACGTACGTTCTTACTACTAGTTACTTCTTGTTTATCCTGCTATTCAGGATAAAAGCTAGTAATTAATGTTCATATAACGGAATTTTTATATGTTCAACATTACAAAAACTAGATATAATACCTTACCAAGAAAAAAAATCTTACCAGAATTAGAAAATATAAGATGACGTCGGAATGTCTTTGAATATTTAAATATAAGGGGTGCTACTGCCACTTGTAATACAAACAGACCAGCGGTTATGGACGCACCAAGAATGAACACCCTGTAAATATAAAAAAAATACAAAACAATAAAAATTTGAATTCATATTTAATTACATTTGTCTTAAAAATATACAGATAGATTAATATATTTATTATATAGTGATTTCACTCAAATCTCACATGAATATTTTGAGTGCTACAACTTAATGCCACATTTTATTTCTGTTTTAAGTAAAATTTAAAATACAATATAAATTTAATTTATCTAAATTTTGGCACAGACATAAGTAAGACAGCCGAGAGTTTGACACACACTCAGTATGATGATTAAAATTATTTCCATTTCCACATTCAATATGTGGTATTGAATCTCACCGCTCAATCTTTAAATTGTTGCCTAGTAAAAAATATTGATATAGCTTGAAATAATTTCTTTCTTTACCTATACAAGTAATTAAAATAGAAGTGAGTGCATTTTTCTAAATACTTATGTGTATAGTAAGATCTTTGATGGTCACAATTTTTATACATTTTAAATGAAATAATCACATATATTCAGAAATGCATATTTAGAAACTTGACGATTCCAACACTTTACAGTAGTCTGTGGTCACAGGTAGACTGAGGTGGCATTTGTCTATCAGTTGATACAATAATTTAAAAAATAAATAAAGAGATGTTGCTAGATTGAAATAATTAATTTTGTTTATATGGTACATGTAGAAAAACCAATATCTTAAACAATTTTTGTCTATTTGCTCCAGCTAATCTCTGGAATGACTGGATTAATTTTGACAAGACTTTAATAGGCAGATAACTAATGTAATAAAGAGCAACTTCGACTATATTTGTTAAAGAATTATAAAGATACAATGTTACATTCCACTCCAACAACATACCTTTTTTGTTGCTTAGATTGTTTTAATATAAAGAAAAAGCAATATGATGTATTGAATGATGATTTTTTTATATGTATGTAAATATATATATATATATATATATATATATATATATATATATATATATATATATATATATATATATATATATATATATATATATTTTTAGTATGTTTTTTATAAATCTATCAATTAAAGAGTTTTTTGCTTATAGTAATAAAAAAAGTTTTAAATGAAGGTTAAAGGTATATTAATGTAATTGATGCAAGACACACTCATATTGTAATTACAAATATATATTTCTTTATCGATTTGTAAATTTTTATATGTACTATGAAGGTCAGGTAGTTGTTGTTAATATTAAATAAATAATATTATATCTTTTATGTTCAGAAGATATAATGAAAATAATTTTCATTTATTCAGCTCATGATTATTTAATAAAAAAATATACGGTTAATTAATTTAAATGAAAAAATTATCTATTCTTCATGTAAATAAATTAACTATATATGTTTTTATAAAATAATCAATTAGAAAGGCAACTGATACAAAAAAAATCAACATGAAATATACTTAAAATTATATATTATATAGTTTTAGCAACTTTGTCATATTAAACTACTGACTACTACTATAACTAATGTTTAAAAACTAATTAGAATATTAAATTAATATTTTTTATTTCAATTTCATCTTGTATATCGATTCCTAGTTTCAGTTATACCTAATGTTTTTAAACTAATAACTTAAAATAAAAAAAATACTTACGCGATTATGTATAAAAATACAAGTATTCCCCGCAACATTTTTACTTACAAGCAAAATTCACTCAAAAACAATTATATTAATAATAAATTATATATATGACTTCACTAATTACTACTTAAATAAGAGTGATGTTAAAAGTAAGAATAATATATAAAGTTAAAATAATAATTAAACTAACATTGTGAACGTTGAATTCTGAATTGTTTTATGTTATAATTATGCTGAACGCGTAATTTTCAAATAGGAATGGCTAACAATACTGTTATTTGAACTATCGGCAGAATGACCGTGGAATCGAAATTTGCAATGTGAAAAATGTGAATGTACACTGTCATCTGTCAACTGTCACTGTGTTGCCATCTTTGACAATACTGACGTAATAACAAAAGTATTGCCACATTAAAGTTAATACTATATATGTTTTAATATTTTCCTTTAAAACTTGTTGTTAATAGTACATGTTGATAATTTAATCTTGTGAGTATTTTTGTTAAAGTATAAATAACAAAAATCCTTTTATCACTTTAGAAGTCAACAGAAATTACACGTACGTAGTTTTATTTTAAGTTTATTATGAGCTTTGAATTATAATATGACGATATAATACTAATTATATATATATATATATATATATATATATATATATATGAGAACTGAATATTAAAAATAAAATACACTCTTATCAGAGTCTGCTAAAGTAACACAGTTAACATTATCGACAATAATTACAAAAATACATCAACAAATCAATAATATTAAAATGACGTACAATGAATATTAAAATGACATTTGTTTTCCTTATTACAAAGTAAAAATAATTTATCCTTTTATTATCTAATATTGTTTTTTGTTACGAAATGCCTTATTTGCATATTTTATAGAAATCTTTTTCCCTGTAGACTTATCTCGTACCTCAATGTATGGATCAGTGTAGCATATAATTTCAATGTATTCCGTTGTTATAATTTCGTTTTTTATTTTAGCTGCTTTCATTATATTAGCTATTGATGGAGCGTAAAAGTGATACTTTCCGTACAATCTTGCATAATTTGTTACAATCTGACCAGTGAGACGTGCGACATATGTAATTTTAGCTATGATTATTGTTCGTTTACCCAACAGTTTCATAGTAACAGCCATCCCTGGTTCAATATCAACAAAACCGAAGCTATTTACACCAAAAGACATTTTTGCAGTTTTATAATTATCATTCCTCCATTTGTTTTCGAAAACGAATTTTTGTAAATCTAATGTAACGTTCACCCTGTAAGGAATGTCGTCCACAAACATACCTTTGTCAGACCAAAGCGATTTCATATTTAAATGCAGGTTTTTATATATCCTTATGTTTTTTTTTAATTTACTCGTTGTATTGTTTATATGATCTATGATTGTCACAACTGTATTTTCGTTTATAATATCATCGATTTCGGCACTCTGTACTTGTAAGTTTCTATGCACTTCATTCCATTTATATTTTCTATACAAATCACCATACCGCGTTGGGTCCATTAGGAATATGTCATCAGGCGCTTTACCAAGTTCGACTCTAACACCGTATTTCAAATTGTCATCCGATACGTTATACAATCTTATTTCTTTATCTGTTATCAATTTATTATGAAAACCGGTAAAATTCACAGCAGATACAGCTCTATACGGCGCTACTTTAATATTTATATTTATTTTTGCGATACATTTTATATTTAAAAATAATATACACGCGAGATAAAAAAATGATTTACTCATGTTAGACGCTTTTAAGACGAATGCGTTAAGATTTGATTTAATTTATTAATAAACACTGCGTAATTATAATGTCAAAGTAACGATCAATAGATAATTATATAAACAAATACATTGATATATGTTATTTTGTTGATTTAATATATTTATCTTTTTATATGAGTATATAGAAAGACAAATGATTTTTGATTATGTAATTCAAGAGAATCTAGTAAGTTAAGTAAGTAACTACATCTCTAAAATTATGTGCGTAGCTAAAAATATACTGAAAGAAACGCCTACGCTAAAACTATTGTTTCATTATTAAGGATATCCTGGTAAGAACTTTCAGGTTCATATTGAATATATGGGAAATTGGATGGCACGAAGGGCAGCTTTGCAAGATTTACTAGATTTAAATATATTAATGAAGTAAAATAATAAAGTTTATATTTTTTTAACAAATAATTTTAAATTATTATGCCTTCCAACCTCCTGACGCCGAAGACGACGCGACGGGTGGATGAGAAACAGGATATGAGAGCCAATAGATGCCAAATACCGTGCAAAATCAAGTTAAGTGGGAAGACAGATCCTGGCCAAGCTGAGACAAATACCAGGAAAAGAAGAATAAGATAATGTAAACAGAAGCAAAATTTAAATTAGAAATATATAGATGTTTTTATGAATTAATAAAAAATAAGTATTTTTTAAGCATTGCCACATAATATATTCTATATATTGGCCTTATATTTATAACACTATCTACGATAGGTCAAGTTTATGTTAACATCATAACATTAGACCTATGTAAATACTTGATACATATAATAAATATTCTGTTAGACGGTAGAATAATGTTTTTTTTTTAAATTTGTGAAATATTTTTTCTTTTCAGTTTTACACTTCGAGTTCGCTTAGTGTCTAGACATTCTGTCAACTGCAAATCAAGATATTGAAAGGTGAAATCCACGCCGCGATTTGTCTACCGAAGTGGAGAAGTGAAAATATATTTTTTAAACATAATTTCAGCGAGTAGGATCAGGAGTTAGGATAGTGAATTCTCGAACTAAGAATATTGAAAATAGCGTATTAAGAAAATCTATTAAAATTCCCGTCCCGAGACTCGAACCCATGCTTAGGCGAAACCATTCAAGATCTCTTACCACGAGGCAAGGCGTTCTACAAACCACTGCTGATTTCTGATACGCTTTGTAAACATACAAGATATAAGTTTGTATATTATCACGAACTTCAGTAAGTTTGTATATTATCACGAACTTCAGTAAATTGTGTGACACGCCGGTTTTTAAAAATATATTTTTTATAGCTTCACGCTTTTATCCCGCATAGCAGGATAGACAGAAAGTACCTAGTGTTAAGACACTCCGTACTTCGCTTTCTACCAAATGCGAGACGTTGCGCGTCCCTTGCGTCACTCCCCCGAGTGGGGATCGAACCCACAACCGATCGCGTTTACAGTCAGACTCAGTACCATTGCGCCACGACCGACCTCAATGTATTTTTATTTCGTTCAAAATAGTTTTATATTTTAATAAACGATATCGTTTTTTTTTTACTTTATTTTGACATTGTCTTTACAGTGTGTAATTATGTAAAGAAAATGTATTGTAGTACTACGTTATACACTTAATATAAAATAAACTGTATAAGTATGTATAAGCCTTTATTAGCTTTACTTGCTTAACATCTAAATTGATATAAACGTGTTCAGTTCGTCTGTTTTGTTAATTTCCTCACCTATCATCGAATTGCGATATTTCCATGACATGGTCTTGTTCAGACGAAACGGGATAACGAAAAAATAAATTAAACCTTTTCCTTTTAGTTTATTTTATAAATAATAAAAGCATAAAAAAACACAAATAAAATAAAATATTTGTAAGCTTTCTTAAAACTAGGTAACTAAAGATATTTTTTCTTTTTCTACGAAAATAAATTTATTAAAATTGTTTTATATAATGGTGTTACAAAAGCGTATAACGATTCTGAGTTAATATATATTTACTGACTGTAAATTAAAATATTTCATATAATCAGCTAAATTATACATATTATGCGAATTATAAGCGGATCCCTAAAATCATTTTTATACACACATGTTGATAAAACAGATGAAGGTTGGTTAATAAAGTTATATTTTAATAAATATTAATTATTTATACGTTTAGAATCACGGCATATTTGAGATTTTTTTTAACGTTCAAAAAATACATACAATATGTTTTCGACAACCATTTGCTTTCTGGCTATTTTGTTCACTGCTAGAGCTAAAATAACCATCGACATTGAAGCTGGAAGAAATCTATCTGAAATACTTGTATCATATGCTGGTTCTGATGAAGCTGTTATTGGAGATAAAGAAATCGAGCTGTTCAAAATCGATACGATAAATTTAAAACGAGCTGTCAGAAGCAAGTATGATGAGACGCCCAGGGATGTGTTCCTTAAGGGTCCGACACCGTGGGGCGATTTATATGAGAAATACCAATGGAAACCCGTGACGAGGGTGATGAGAGTCAAATCTGTTAGAGTGATAGAAAAGTCTATGAAGTCCATTATGGTGTTGTCACAGACCTTTGAGAATTCATTCAATAACACTATCAAAGTGAACGCGGGGATAAGTCAAACTGTTGAAAATAGGATTGCAACCAGCTGGACTATGAACAAAGAAACGGCTGTGACACAAGAAATCGAATACGACCTAAATGTTATATTAGCTAAAATATCGGGGACGACAGGTTTCACGTTTACCTCAAGTTTTGGCAAGAGCGAGGAGAAATCAGAATCGGTGACGCTTGGAACAAGTAGCAGTATGGAAACGGAATTGAAACCAGGACAGGCAGCCACAGCGGTACTATCAGCTAATCGATGCTCGTTGGAGCTAGAAATTCAATATTCTTTGACACTACGAGGTAATGTTGCTGTGAATTTTAGGCAAATGTATCGAGGCCACCACTTCTATGGACCGTCCATTTTAAGTGTGTTGAAAAGCGGAAATTTACCAACGGAAGTAACGTACGTCGAAAATATTGTAATTGGACTGTTCACTGATGCGTCACTAAAAGTATATGATAAAGAATCAGGAGCGACATTGTGAGAAATAAATATTTATAAGTATCTATGTTGTTTTTATAATTATTTTGTATAATAGTACTTAATAGTGTCATTGTAAATGATAAATGCATTTAATAAATATCAAATACTGTTTATCTGTGTACTCAGTCTACCTGTGACCACAGACTGAACAAAAATAGAGTCTCATGTATACTTACATGTCGTCTACTCTACATTTATTGTCGAATTTCAATTGGTAGAATGATCTCTTTTAATCTTTATTGATTTCGATGATCTGGTAAGACAAAGCTGGTTCAGAAAGTTTTCAAATTTAGGCAGTTTGGTTCGAAGTGTGGAGAACGGAGAGTTTTTACCTCATATTCTCTCTTACTGGTATAGAAGGATATATGGAAATAAGCGTGATGATATAAAACATGTAAAAATGATAATTTAAGTTGTTAACAATCCAATAAATAAACAAAATTATCAATACGTGACGTTTTTCCCCATCTCGTTAAAATCACAATATCAAGAGGTCAAGTTTATTTAAACTATCTTAAAATAGAGTGCATGTATATTAAACATGTTAGCAATTATTAATATGAAGCTATTTCTATGTTACGTCAAAAAAAGCTTTAAAAGCGTACCAGCTTTCTGCTAAATTATCCATAATAAAAAACTTTTAATTTTATATTTTCATATATTACATATTAATAGAACTTATAACGTCAACCATTAGATATTATTTCATTGAATATTTAATCATTAGTTTTTAACAAAAACTACTGTAACATTTTAATAAAATTTAATAACAATAACGGTACCCTAACATTTTTTACGGTCCGATTAAAATGACAAAGGTCGGTACGTACAATTCACTCGTTGATTAGTCTATATTTGTCTTTCTAGTTACATAAAACTCTTATAACTTTTAAATAAAAAAAATGCGTATCACCTCAGCAACAGTTCTCCTTTCCGCGTTATTTGCAGCTCAAGCTAAAATTACTATAGATATAAATTCTGGGAAGAACGTATCTGATGTAGTAATAAATTATACGGGAGAAGACGAAGCCATTGTCGGTGAAAAAGAAATGAAGCTTTTTAAAATTGATAAAAACAATTTGCAAAAGGCTGTTAAAAGGATTTACAATGAAAAACCAAATCACGTGTACTTAAAGAATCCCACGTCCTCGAAGGATATTTACCAAAAGTATCAGTTGAAACAAGTTACGCGATTATTGAAAGTCAAATCGGCCAGAGTGAAAGAGGCCACAGTAAAACCTGTTATGATTATGTCACAGAATTATGAAAATTTATCTAACAATACGATTAAAATCAATGCTGGGATCAGCGGCAACGTTGATAATACAATATTAACAACTTGGTCAAAAAACAATGAAATAGATTTGTCACAGGAAACTCAATATGATCTGAATTTAATATTTGAAAATATATCAGGTAAAGTTAGTTTGACATTTTCGTCAATTTGGGGTAAGAGTGGTGAGAAATCGAAGGCAGTGACTTTAGGGATAAATAGTGGAAGGGAAATATCTTTGCAGCCGGGACAGACGGCTACGGCTATTCTATCAGCAAATCGGTGTTCTTTGGAAATAGAAATTGAATATGGTTTGTCTTTAAAAGGCAATGCAGCTGTGGTTTTTAAGAAAAAACATCAAGGACATCATTTCTACGGACCCACAATAGAGGATGTTCTGCAAAGTGGAAATTTGAAAACGGAATTTGTGACTATTGAGAATGTACAGCTTGGTCTCTTCACTGACGCTTCGTTGAAAGTTTTTGACAAGGTTACGGGGCTGCCATTGTAGAAAAAAATATTCGTATCCTAGTTTATATTTTGTGATATTAATTCGTATTTTTGTAAATCTATAAATATTTAGATATTAATTAAATAAAAAAATATATTAATAAATAATTATAAAAATAAAGATTTTTATCTTACATTTAACAGTGGCATAATAAAATATATTAATAAATTATCTGTTTACCAATGTATGTAAATTTTGAAAACTTTACAACTTTACATTGTAATTACGAAGTTTATACGAAAAAGAAATATAGAACGATAATATATAGATATATATATAGAACGATAATATAATTATTAATATAAACCATTAGAAATTCATAACATTAAATAAATATTACACATATTTGATATATAATATTTATTTAGTTTTTGATATATACTTAAGTTTAAATAGAAAAAAACAGTAACTAAACGACAACGCCTGTACGATGTTGATCCATATAACACTGTCTTATGTTTGTGCTCTTAAAATTTAATCATCACCTTGTAAAGCGCAATATAATAAACAATACTATTATATTAAATTAGTTATTTGGAAAAACAAAATACTGGTATTCCAAAATTGTACCTAATTAAAGAAACAACGCTATTCAAAATAATGTCTATTTAAATGTAACTTTAGTCCAAGAATGTCTAAAATAAAACAAATGTCAGTATTCTCTCTTTATCTTTTTTTTCACTCTTAATAAATAAAATAAATAAATTTATTCTTATCATAAGTGGTGCGTGGAGAAGACGCCAATTAATTAATTTACTAACTAACAAGGAAATAAACATTTAAATAAACTACATCTTATATTGATATGTGGTATATATAAAATTTTTATTAAACAATTCAAAAGAGTTGAGTACTGTTGCTGTTTTGTTTAATTACAGTGTTTTTTTAATACAAGTAACTGATGATTGAGACAGTCGTGGCCCAATGGGATAGCCTCTGATTGTAAACGAGACCGGTTGTGGATTCGATCCCCAATCGGGGGAGTGATAATATTTAAAATTACTTTCACTTGCTCACTTTGGTAAGACAAAGTGCGGCGTTGAGTTCCACCATTCGACACACAATGTCTCGAATTCTGTGGAAAGCGAAGTACGGAGTGTCTTGACACTAGGTACTTTCTGTCTACCCTGCTATGCGGGATAAAAAGCGTGAAGCTAAAAAAAAAGGAAAACTAGATGATTAACTAACCGTGAAATCGTTAAAAGTGCTTGTATACACGTTAATGTTAATATTTACTTTACGATCAAATAGCAGTACTCGCAAATTCAACCAGATGGAATTTAAAATCTCTAGTTCTTTTTTTTTTTAAATTATAAAAAAAGTTGCCTAAGTTACACCTTATAACATCAGCAATCTACCAATGATGAAGTCCCCGCAAAATCGGTCAAGCCATTTCAGGGTACAGCCGGAACAAAAGACAGACAGAAGAAAATGTATATATATATATATATATATATATATATATATATATATATATATATATATATATATATATATATATATATATATATATATATATTGGTATATACATATATATTTACTAAAAAGGAGTTATTATTAAATAATTATATTTAATATAATTATATTTAATATTAGAAAGCGACACTCCAATTATATTTATTACTAAATTTAATAACCCTTAAATTTATATTTACAGATACTTCAAAAATCTATCTATAAATAAAAAATAATAAAAAAATCCTTTTAAGTATTACATAGCAGACACTATGCATCACTCGCTGACGTTAACAAAAGATCTCAAACACCTGTTAAAATCGTGACAGTTAGAACGAGTGACATTAACCTTGTCCTTAATTGCCCTCTATGGAAAAGCGTGAAAGATTCCCTTATACCAGTTTTGATGGTGTTTTTGTTTGCTTTGTTTGTTAATATAAATAATATTGATGTATAAATAAATACGTGAATGTGATATTTTTGACCTTTTCCTACGTCAATTACGCGAATGGAATCATATGGAATTTGTGCAGAATGCTAATAATTAAATAAAATAATATATAAATAATTCGTTAGGTATATTAATAAAATAAATACAGATTTTAAATTAAAATGTTTTAATTGGATTATTCGCGTATATTATGGCATTCGAAAATACATTTGTAAAAATTCAACGTTTCGAACATTTTACAATAGTCCGTGGTTACAAGTAGAGTAAACTTGCGTAAAGTGTTTGAAACGTCGCGTTTTCAAAAATATATTCTTGAATACCAAAGTATAATTCATTTATGATAGTTTCATTTAAAATGTTTTAAAATCGCGAAAAGAAAAATATTATTAAATACAGATTACCATGTATCTGACATACACGTTTATATAAAGCGACATACACGTTGCTATGGTGACGCGTTAACAAGACAACATGACATCTAGTTAATATTTAAATGTTATTTGATCAATACAGTTACCTTATATTTAATAAAATCTTTCATTTTCATGATTTTTACACATTTTAAATGAAACTATTTTGAACGGATTAATCGATGGTCACAGGTATACTCTACCTGTGACCACGGACCATTGTAAAGTGTTGGAAACGCCAGATTTCTAAAAATGTATTTTCGAATACCAAAGTATACGCGATTAATCCGTTTAAAATAGTTTCATTTAAAACTTGTATGTAGGTAGTTCAATTTTGAATTAAATGGCTAAATAAGATTCGTGGTTAGAGGACTTAGGCTCGTGCCTTAGGCCAAAGGCTGTAGATTTGTTTCCATTAGAAATATGAATTTGTTTTCTGTCCAAGTCAACTCGTTCCTTTATTTGATCCGTTGATGTGTAAAATATGCGTTGCCTTAGTAAAGTGAACTCTATACAAAAGTGTTAAATATAAGGTATTTTTTTATTTATAACAGACACAAAGATTGTAAAACATTGCTAATAAATATTTTCTTATATAGTTTGATCTCGGTTTCTTCTGATTACAGTCATAGTTGATAATAATATGGAGTAAAGCTTTATTATATATGAACTGGAAAGACATGCTTTAGCCACACAAGTCGAGATCTTCTATCTGTAATAAACAATTTAGTTTAGTTAATATATATATATATATATATATATATATATATATATATATATATATATATATATATATATATATATATATATATAAAGTAGGTACAAAATATTAAGTGATTCTCTCTGCCAATCAGAAGATTATGCAGAAGTTGCATAAAAATAAATAATAATACTTTGTTAAGCTTCACGTTTTTGCCGCACCAGGGTAGGTTAACACAATCTAATGTCAATTTCAAATCAAAGTTTAAACCCTTCCATTTTCCTCTCAAATTTAAAACATTACTAACTTGCGGAACTCAACGCTTCGCTTTTATAAAATGAAGTAAAACCTATGTTTGATTCTCTAAAACGTAAAATTGTAATAAATTGATAAATCTAAACACAATATACGCATATTAAAGCCCCGAACACCGCAAAGAAGCGATAACGCGAGGCACTTACGAGTGCACGCAACGCTAATGTAGTATTATACGCGAACTATCGATTTATTTGAACAATAGTACATCTAGTTCAGTCAGTGTCGACACTTTGTATCAAAATTCAAAAATTTACGCTTAAATGTATAATCGTCTCTATTTCAAGGGAATATGATTTAAATTCAAGTGGCTTTTATTTCAAGAACTCCATTTTCACCTTGCCCAGGATTCGCTATTGTCAAATTAGATTTAGTATAAATAGTCGTATGTTATTGGGATGATACCATTCAACGGTCACTGGTCCATTGGTGAAGTAGCAACGGTTACAGGTTTGAATCAGGTAAATAAATTAATAAAAAGACATGGTAATACATACATATATATAATAAGGTTTAAATAAGAGATTCTAATTTTATTGAAGTATATTATTTATTGTTTACAGATACGATTAATAGAAAAGAGAAAATGAAGGTACGTAATATCATTTCCAAAAATTTTTCTTTTATTTCAATAATTAAAATAACCCTAATTGATATATTGGTAAATAACTATAGCCTTTGTTACAGATTATTATAGTTATCAGTTTAATTGCGTTTGTACTCGCCGAACCACCTGTAGGGTAAGTTGAAACTTCATAGCACCAAACAATTACACATCAAAGTTACAAATATGTGTTCTAAAGAAATATTTTCCTTCCATTATAGAGATGGATATCCGGCAGCTCGATCTAGTCACGACCACGACCACGATTATAGCCATGACTCAGAGCGATCTCTTTCACAAGAGTATGGAGTACCGGTGGTAGAAGCTCGGAGCCAAAAAAATCTTGATTCAGTATCCTCAAGAACTTTGGCATCTTCCTATTATCCCTCATCTAGGTCCACTCTATCCCAAGAATATGGCCAACCAGGACTACGATCAGGCCCCTCCCAAGAATATGGTCCTCCAGCTGTAAGGTCCAGTCCATCTCAAGAGTATGGAGTCCCAAATGCACGCTTATCACAACAATATGGACCTCCTAGTTTTAGAAATGCTCCTTCTGCAGAGTACGGAGTGCCTTCTCAATCATCTGACTTTAATACACCCAACACACGTTTATCTCAAGAATATGGTGTTCCTCAATTTAGATCAGGATCTGAAGAATACAACACTATTGGAGATTATCCATCAAATTCTTATGGAACACCTCTGCAAAGATCTCCATTAGCTCAATATGGTTTACCTCAATCGCGGTCAAATCCTTCTGAGGAGTTCAGCTCTCCTCCCCAAAATGTTTTCTCATCCAATCAAAGATCGTCATCAATTTCACAAAAGTACTTCCCTGGATTGCGTAGCGCCCAAAGCGTTAGTCCTTTACGTGAAAGTTCAGTGCGCTCTAAACATAACAAGCCATCATCAAGTGTAACTACAAGAAACTTTAAATCGTCATTCGGATCAAGGAGCTCTGGATCTTTAAACTTTGGCACTTCTCGTTCTTTGTCATCGCAATATGACGTGCCTAAAACCAGAAATTCTGACACCTACACTCCTAATGTAAAATCAGTTTCCCAATCTTACCTTCCTAGTTCCAGAACTATTTCTCAAACATACGGTGTGCCAAATGAACGAAGCTTGTCTTCTGAATACGGACCCCCTGAAACTAGAACTAATTTAAAAAGTAATGTCTTCACTTCATCTTTCGATACGAGCAGGTTTGTAATTCAAAATATAAAATTTATTGATTTTTGTGTTAATAAAAATCAGTAACTATCTTTAATTTCTTTTTAATCTAGGTCATCTCCATCTCCCAAATACGGTGTGCCGTCTGTAAGAGATTCAATGCCCTCCGACCAGTACGGTGTTCCAGAACAGTACTCACTCTCCAACCAAGGATACAACTACGCAAGGAACGCTCTTGATGAACTCTTAAATCAAGTAAATACTATTTAGAACTTTACAATGTCTGTAAAATGTTTACCATTCAAGGTAGAATGTTGTCAAAGAAAACATGGAGACATTACTTTTTATGTGTTAGAATTTAATGCTGTATTTAGTCTTACTAGAGTAGAAAATTATGTTCCACTATTTAACACGCAATGTCTCAAATTCGGCGGAAAGCAGAGTACGGACTGTCTTGACATTAGGTACTTCCTATCTACCCTGCTATTCAGGATAAAAGCGTGAAATCAAATTGTTTTAAAATAATCATTTTAATGTTATATAAAATTTGTAAATACTTGTCATAATGAACTTTAACTTTAGCAATTCAAAATAATTCACAGGAACCAGCTAACTACGACTTCGGATACAAAGTCAACGATTTTGAAACCGGAAGTGATTTCGGTCATACTGAGTCCCGACAGGATAACAAAGCTGAAGGTTCTTATTTCGTAGTGTTGCCAGATGGAACTAAACAGGTATTTTAATGTCATTTTGTTTATTAAGCAATAGGTATAAGTGATAAGGAGTGGAAAGTAAACAATTTCAAATATATTAAGAAATATTAAGCTTAAAATGGAACTATAAATCTAATAACGAATGTATAATGAGTAGAAAGACACTTTATTACTACTGAAATAGAATTTATTGCATGCTATTTATTTATTTAGGTAAATCTATAATATTTCCAAATTTGACAATTTTGTCTACCAAAAATATAAAATAACTTTTCGCGAATTTTACACATTTTAAAGAAAGATAGTCACGGTCTACTGTAATGATATACACGATTAATTCAATTAAAATAATATTTTTTACAAATGTGTATAATTTCTTAAAAACTACTTAAGAAAATTCGTTTACAATTTCAATATTAATTCTTTAGGTGGTAGAATACGAAGCTGACGAGCGTGGATTCAAGCCTAGGATCTCTGTGGAGCCAGCGGAAGCACGATCCGGATACGATGAAAACGCATCAGATCTTAGCCGCTCCGGTGATGGACCTTATTAATATATACACAAAGACAAAAATTGCATGCCATGACTGATTTACGGCTTCATTTAATAACGTCAATTAGCATTTAATTCATATTATATTTTTAAAATTATACTTGTTCGTATCTATTTAATGTTACTTAAATGCTAATTGGGATATCTAGGTGCAGAGCTGTAAAAACGACAAAATGTTCGTCTTTATACTTTTTTTATTTCCTAATTTTGCAAGTTTTTTGACGAAAACTAGTTTAGTATAAATACTCATTTATTTATTTTTTTGTAGCAAATTGAAAAAATGTATAAAAAAATGTATGTACGTAGTAGATTGTAAGTGCTTTAAATAAAATAAATGTTTTTTTATATAAAAAATACTAACCTTTTATTTATGTCTTTCCTGTAATAAATATTAATTAATATAATTCTATCTAATTAGAAACAAAAATAGAAATCAATCCTTAATGTTGAGGATCATTAAAAAGTCAATCAATGAGTATTATTCAAAATTAAAAAGTCAACATTATTTTTTTTTATTAAATTCAAATTTTTATAATAATTAAATATTTAATGTAATTTAAAATTCAGTATATACCGCTAATGATTCTAATATGATAGTTTAATTAAGATTCTTTAAGAGGCAAATTGCTAATGCAAAGTCCGAGCATATCGCTAAAATTGGCGAGAAGCTTGAGAGATACCCGTCCGGAACATGTTAGTTCTGGGCCCTTTCGAAGGCGGCACTTGGCAATTTCAGCCAGTCTTCGCTTCTACCGTTGCGCACCGAGAATGACACCCTGGTTCACACAGCGAAAGAGAAAGCCGATCTCCTGGGCGCTCTCTTCGCCTCAAATTCGACTTTGGATGACAGAGGAACCAGGCCGCCGACCATTCCGCGGTGCCAGAGCTCGATGCCCGACATTAAGTTCAGTCGAAAAGCTGTTCGGCGAGCTCTATTTTCTCTGGACATCCACAAGTCGAGTGAGCCGGATGGCATTTCTCCCTTAGTGCTCCATGTATGAGCTCCTGAGTTGTCACCGGTGCTAACGCGTTTATTTCGGTACTCTTATTCACTCGGCATAGTCCCTGATTCATGGAAGACCGCTCTAATCCACCCGATCCCGAAAAAAGCGATGATTCCGAACCTCCCTGCTCTCCAAAGTAATGGAGAGCATAATAAATAAGGCCTTCGATCGAGTGTGGCACAGGGCTCTCCTTGCCTAATTTCCATCGTATGGGCTTCCCGAGAAATTATGCAAGTGGATCGCCAGCTTCCTCACTGGGCGTAGCATAAAGGTCGCTATCGACGGTTTTTGCTCTCAATTAATGCCCGCGAACGATGGCGTCCCCCAGGGCTGTGTGCTGTCCCCAACACTGTTCCTTCTGGATATCAATGATTTGTTAGATGATCCTAGCATTTATTGTTATGTGGACGATAGCACGGTGGACGCCTTCTATGCCAGCCGTGCAGGTCAATATCGGGAAAACGTCGACAAGTGCCAAAAAAAACTTGTGTCTTCCGTCGAGGCATCCCTTGAAAATGCCTTTTCCTGGGGTGAAAGGAACCTGGTTCATTTCAAACACAAGTTTGCGCGTTAACCACTAAAAAAACCCCATTTGTTGTATCACCAGTTTTCGAGAATACCTCCCTTAAAGCCGCGCATGATATCAGTATATTGGGCCTGAGTGTTTCGAGCGACTGCCAGTATTGCGATCATCTGGAAAGCAACGCCGAGTTAGCCTCAAAAAAACTTACGGCACGGCAGAGGGAGACGGTACTTCACGCCCACACACCGTTTGGCCTTTTATAAGGCTCAGGTTCAACCTCATATGGAGTACTGTTCTCATCTCTAGGCTGGTGCACCCGAGTATCAGCTTAAACCATTTGATCGCATACAACGTAGAGCCATTCGGATCGTTGGGACCCAATTATCTGTGACAGGCTTGACACTTTAGCGCTGCGTAGGGATGTTTCATCGTTATGCGTTCTCTATCGCATATATCACGGGGAGTGTTCTAGAGAACTGTTTGACCTTGTTCCGGCCGCCGAAATTTCCAACCGCACTGTACGTAACAGACTAAAATACCATCCCTACCATCTGGATACGTGGCGTTCTACTACAGTGCGGTTTTGTAGGAATTTCCTTCCGCGTGCCACGCAGTTGTGAAATGTAGGTCCTGTGGCAGTGTTTCCAGGTCGTTACGGCATAAACACCCTCAAAAAGCGCACTTATTCCCACCTTAAAGGCCGGCAACGTTCCTGTAACTCCTCTGATGATACACGGGGCCGTGGGTATTCACTTACCATTACGTGACCCGCACGCTCGTTTGCCTTGCCTGTCCAATAAAAAAAAAGTAGTATATTCTAGTATGATGATATTTTATCATTATTTAAATAGTGGCCGCTTGTCTACATGTGATTTCATGCATCCACGTATGACACTATTTGTCCACATATAAGTTCATGTACCTACATATGACGTCATATATTGGGGATATATGTGATTTTATGTGTCCACATATGACACCACATGTTTAAATGTAAAATGTAAATTTTATGTAAAAACTGTATGTTTTTAATGGTTGATGATTGTTGTTGCTAAAATTATGTCAGTCAGAAATTTACTTTTTTAATACAAATAAATAGTTCACTTACGATAGCTGATACCACTTTATTAATAAACTCTTACGTAAACTTGTTAAACATCTGAAAAACCTTTGTTCTTAGTAACTAATTGTCGCACAGATGAGTCTAAAAGACTAATTGCGTGACGTATTATTTCTAACATAATATAATAGTGAAAGGCCATCGTTGCGCAATGGGATAGTGTCTGATTGTAAGCACGATTGGTTGTGGGTTCGTTTCCCATCTGGGGAAATGATTGAATTTAATTTATCTTTTTCTTCACTTTGGCAAGAGAAACAGGCTTGACCTTATAAGTTTAGTTATAAAAGGGACAAAATAAGATGATTTTGTGCAGAAAATGTAATATTTATAGTTGTATTGCTTGTTAATAAGTTAAAACGGGTGACGGAACGGAACGGTTATTTTTTTTTTTATTTAAGTTACAATGGAGTTGAACATAATCGCCAAGTTTGGAAGGTGTGTTGACGATCTCTGTAAGCCAGGATAATTTTAGAAGAAGACTCTGCTATCCATTTCGTGCTGGCTGGCTGGTGTATGTCGTATGCCGCCAGTAAGCCAGCAAACCTATGGCACACCAACAATTGTATAAGTATCCTTATTACCTTTCTATAGATAAAGCAATATTACACTTTTACCCCATCTTACTAAATTATTTAGATATCATTAAAACTTTTTTATGAGACAAATGAGCGTGCAGGTCACCTGATGGTAAGTGATCATCACTGTCCACGGTCCCGCCTAACGCCAAGGAAGGTACAGGTACGTCGCCAGCCTCAAAAGCCTACTTTCCAAGGAATACCTTATTGAAATGATACTTAAGTTAATTACTCTAAGGTCCCGTATTGATACTTAGACATAGCACTAAATATTCTCTGTTACATACATATTACATATTAATAAATATTCTCTTTTTTCCAAAAATTGGAGATCTCGAATCATTTTTATATTACACTTGTTCTCAGTTTTCAGGGAATTATATTAAAAATATTTGATTGTTACTCTTAAGACATATTTCAAATTCAGGCTAAACGGAAACAGGAGTGTCCTTCCTTCCAAGGCATATTCGACATAGTTATCAGGCCGGCGACCAACGTCTCTCAGGCATACCATCTCAGACAACGCTCTCTTGAGGCTTATCCGCTACGTCACGGACTCCAAGACTACCTCGGATGAATGTGTTACGTAAGTCGGCCCGCGTTACGCCACGCATCTTCATTTCCGTGACGTGAAGCTCCTAAGTGTGCCGAGATACAGCTGGCCAACATTCGCTGCCATATATGAGAACCGGTCGGATTATGCTCTTGTATATCTTGACCCTTGAGCTTGGGCGGTATTCTGCGGTGCAGACTACACTTGTGAACTTATGCTTTTTGGCCCAAGCAGCGCTGATACGAGCATGAATGTCGTGATCAATGCCCCCAGATTCATGCACCATGGATCCAAGTTGCCCTTCTCCGACTTAAGGCCTTCTGCAGATTTCTGCTAAATTACTACGTGCAGAGCTCTCCTTTTTTATCATGCCTCCATCAAAATTCTGAGGGCAAAAATGGCATCCATGGTACCCGATCCTTGCTAAAATCCATATCGACAACCAGAGATAATACGCTCTTGGCGAAGCCTGAGGTCGATCATGGGTCATCATAGGGGCATTAAGCCTTTGTAAATAGGGGTTATAAAGCTTTACCGTCATTTACGTGGCATCGTTCCAGTGATCAAGATATGGTTAATAAGGTCAGTAAGCACGAGCAGTGTGCTCGTGCTTACTGACCTGACCGAAGAGAGCAAAATGGTTTCCTCGCTTGCTATTATAAAATAGACAACGTGTACAAAAATGTACATTTTCTATAGAATAAAATTACATAAGAGTCGTTTATTAATCCGTTCAAGATTATTCGCGTAAGATTAATAGTTTTTTTTGAAACAAAGAAATAAATCCACAGGCTCTGTTTTGTTTGGGTGGAAAGTAAATAACAGATTGATATAATCAGACATTCAAAGATTATCGTATTTATTTTTAAATTCATGCTTTATTCGTTATATGAAATAACATTATAAGAAAAAACATTATCGTTAAATTAAAATAAAATATTATAGATTTGGCCCTTTGAGCGAACCCTGTAATAAATAGTATAAGTTGAAAGACTGTGAATACGATCAGTTGTGGGTTCGATTTTCATTAGTGGGAACGATCATATTTAAACTATTTTTATTTCTTCGCTCTGGTAAAGCTATAGAAATACTTAGATATTCACAATGATGATTTTAGATTTACCCCACATAATGCATATTCACAGGAAATATGTAAAGGTTTAGACACAATATAAAGAAAAATCTATTGTTAAATAGATTATTTTCAAAGTGACCTTAGCTATGCAATAATATATAAGAAACCGTGATCACGACACTATGACGTCTTACGTCGTTGTATGTACACCCTTATATGTGAATAGAGAGAAACGTAGAGTCACTGTTTTATAGAAGATTTATAATCAAATTATATAATTTAATCTATATTTAAATAACTATAAATATGCTTTTTTATTATTTTGAAATTCTATTTATTTGAAGAGTAGAATATGAAAATATACTTAAAAACATATCAAATATAATAGTTATATGTATGTTAATGACAAAAATAAGTGATAACAAGCGTATAAGAATGTAGCGAGATGTAGAGGGCTTGGGTGGTTTCCGGTGTTTAAAATAAAAATGCTATTTGTATATTTAATATAAACTTATCACATTATTATGTTCAGAAATGAAAGATATTTAAATATTACCTATTTTACATATTAATAATTTGAAAACGATAACAAGATCTTCCAAATGTTGTATGATCCAAAAATAGAAACTTAGTAACTTTTTATAGTCAAATTAACAAAATCTCTTCTCTATATTTATTATATGAGTTATATAGGCTTATTTATTTCCTATTACTACTTGTTTAAAATAACTTGTTTTATTTCAAAAAACATACATCTTTAAGTACATCTATTCTAATATATGTAAAAAACTCTAAGACCATGGTATACTATAAATTAAGAAGAATAAATATGTTTAAATTATGTCCATTTTACTAATCATTACCTAAATTTGTGTAGAAAGAGAAGAACATAGTGTCTTAACAGGTCCTTAATAGGTCCTCTCTACCTTCGTTATTTTTCTTTTTTCTTTTTTCGGAAACAAACATTTAAAAGTCTAATTTAATACTAAAAAAACATAATACATCTAAATATTATGCAGCTCCACAGAAACGTTGTTCCACAATCGTCATCTACCTTGAAAGCTCGTCTATTATGCCGATAATGAGAGCAATTTTTCACCCCTACCTTTAAATAAGTATCAGTATAAAAACCTTCACAATTAGGACACAAGCATCACTTGTCTCGTCTCTTGTAACACTTGTGGGTCTGTACATCTTACTAAGTAATATGAAGGTGAGTTAAGTAGTATATATAGAAAAGCTTATTTGAAATCATATTAAAAGAATTTGTTTATTTTTTTAACTGAAGAACTGGTAATGGTTGACATTTGGTTGTCTCTGAAAACTCTGCTAAATGGTATAAAGATTAAAGCTGCTTTTTATTTAATTATTTTTATTTTATTGATGCTCAAACTTGATTATTGTGTAATTATGAAATATATTTATAGTATGAAAAATAATACACAGTATAATTCTCATGTGTGATTGTTTTCTATACAAAACTCTCGCTTTTCTTAAAGTACACAAAGAAACGACTTTCTATTTTGAAATACAAGGCTCAATAGTATTTAACACCGCTTAGCTTATCTCATCTATTAAGAGGACAAATAATTTTAAATGATAATATTTCCTTCAGTATGATCGGTAGGAAAATCTTTGGCATTCATTTGGCAATACTAGTAACTGCATTTTGATGAATCTCCTTGGTAAATTTTGTTAAATAAATTAAATATACATATATATATATATATATATATATATATATATATATATATATATATATATATATATTTATATATATATATATATATATGCCTTAAATATTGTGTCGAATGTCGATACAAATTAAGATTTTTTTTTATTTTTTGAAGAATTGTCTCAATTATTCTTTCTTTCTTATTTTGTTGCAGACTATTTTTGTTGTTGTATTTGTGGCGGCTCTTGCATTGGCTGAGCCTCCTCCCTCTAACAGGTAATTCAAATTTAAATATGATTTTTTGCTGTTTTTAAACTATTATTTTACACTAAGGATAAGAAACAACATATAAAATAAAATAAAAATTTGAATGCAGCAGGATACGAAAGGAATCGTTTGAAAACTGTCCAAGCGCTCCGACCGCTAAGTCATACGTTCTACATCCGGCTGCGTCGAAATAAAATAACGAGATGTTTTTTTTAAATTTGATGTATTTATAAAAATAAAAATAAAATTAATAAAAAATATATAGTCGAAAATAATATGAAATGTGTACTGTGGGTGTTGAAGTGAGCGCGTTGATGTCTTTTGTATTGATATTATAATCACTTTAATTGTTATTATATTCCTTAGTTTAAGATGTTAAGGAGCATGTAAGTTTTATTAAAAGTAATATTATTTTACTATAAATTATAAATTTACACCATTTTTTACATTATTTTTTAAAAATGATAACAAAGTATGTTCCCTTCACAAAAAACTAATAGTAAATAAAAAAAAATCTAACAAAAATATTTAAATTACAGCTATCTACCTCCATCTCCATCTAATCGCAACGGGGGGTATTCGCAAGGACCATCTGGAGGTGCCAGTCCGTTGATACCTCAAGTTATAGCCGCAAGAAACTTTGCAAGCAGCCACGACAACATCAATGGAGGTGCTAGGTTAGTCATAGTCATCATATATTATTCATCTGGGAATGTTTATTGTATATAACTCTTCCGCTTCCGAGTGACTAACAGTCAATTGATTAGAGGAAGTAGTATTTCTGAGCGAGGAAATTCAAATTAATTCCTTAGGCAATCTAGGGATTAGAGAGGATTTATTAAATTGCCAGCGGAAATTTCAGTTGATAATATAATATTATTAATAAAATAATCTAGTTAATTCAAAGTGGTATTCAATATTTGTTTATTCAAATAAATACCTTTATTGGTACAGTAGCACTACATACACAATAAATCACTTCTGTTGATCGTCTTAAAGCGTTTACTCCACGTTTCTCTTTCATGTACTATTATTTAGCAATAGCTGTTTTAAATGTATTTTATAAAGTATTCTTTCCCCAATTTCCGTTTATTAAAAATATTTGTACATTGTATTTTGTCCATTTCGAAGGTACAAATATCATATTCGATATGTCTGACCATAACATCTGACCACTACACATCATGGTCATGAAAATATCCAGCTAAAATGTATATTTTAAATATCTTTTTAAATTCTAGAAACATTCCCCATGATCACACGCAAGCTAGGATTGGCCAAGGGTACGATGACAACTCAGCGGAGTTTGCCAGAAACGCCATTGACGTGAATTCGGTAAGTGAACATTAACTATTATATAATACGAATCTATGCTGCATTATGAAATGTAATTTTCTATGCTTATTTTATTAAAAAATAAATTATACATTTTAATTTATCGTCATCTTTTTATTATTTTACTGGAAGATATATTGTATATGTCTAACCTTAATATTTTAAAAGTAATTTCATATTAAATATCATAAATCCTGCCTACATAATTAATTCTCCATAAATATCATTCATAATTCATTAATAATAACACTTTGATCAGAACGCAACGCCAACACAGAAGAAAGCATAAGTACTTTAAAGTATATATATATATTTAAATAGTAATTAAAGTGAACAGTACTTATACTATATTCTGTGTACAGGAGCCAGCAAATTACAACTTCGGTTATATGGTGAGTGACTTCAGTGAAGGCACGGATTTCGGTCATCATGAGGAAAGGGTTGAAGAGAGGGCCCAAGGAGAGTACCATGTGGTTTTACCTGATGGTAGGAAACAGGTAAGGAAAAAATCTAGCCGATCAAGCTTACTTACATTCATTCTTATCAAGCTATGTTAACATTCTTATACGCTTGTCACAAATTATTTTTGGTTTTGCAAATTTCCAAAAACCAAAAATCATATCTACGAATATCAATTTAGTAAGAGAGAGTGTTGTTTAGTTAATATTTTGACAGTGTTATTTGCACTTTTTAAATAAAAAGAATAATCATTTTGGAAATGTAGAAATAATCATAGATTTGAAATAATCATGATTCGTGATGAGTAATGATTACGGGCACGATCTTATACGGTCCCCATTTAGCAACGATGACGTCAAAATATATTAATTCAATATACATTATAAACATACATACATATTGATTCATTTATACTGTTGCGTATGGGTATATCTATTTTTTAAGCTTTTTCAAAACATTCTTTTTAACAAGGTAAAACTATAAAAAATATCGATACTGTTTTTCTTTTATTCTTATTTCCTTCCATTTGGCTAATCTCTGGAACAGCTGGACCGATTTTGACGGAGCTTTTATTAGTATATAGCCGATTTAATAACGAGTAGCTTAGGCTTTCCTTTATAATTATAAAGTAATGATCCAGAAATGATAAATTCAATTTCAAGCGGAAAGTAGATAATTTTAAATTTCTATGTGTGAAACTACAAAAAATAAACATAAAAAAATCTAAAAAGTATTATTTCTTGTTTCAGACTGTTAGCTACGAAGCAGACGAACGGGGATTCAAACCTCAAATATCCTACGAAGATTCCGAAGACCTAACCCGCTCTAGCGGTTACGACGGTAACGCTAACACCCGTATTAACGGAAACGGATACAAGAGCGGACAGGACGCCCGCTCGGGATATTGACTTCAAAATTTTTTCTTTTTTCTAATTATTTTTCTTTGATTTTAATTTTATTATTATATGATCGTTTATTTATGGTTTTAATAAATAATTTTATTTATATTTAAGCAATATTTTTTTTTAACTTGACCTATTCAAACTGTCTGTAAGTGAAACATAGGATGACTATACGCCATTCTCATTAACGTCGACTTATAAATTAAATGCTGTGTTTACATATTGTAAAGTGTTTGTACTACTTCATTTACTTTGATTTTTAAAAAATTATGTAACTTAAGAATAAGAATATATTTTAACAAAAACATAAACACTTTTCGCGTATATAGTTGTGTTCCTTATCATCCTGGCAAAAGGTATCAGGTTCAAGCTTTGAAACAAAAGCGGCTTCATGCTTTATCCCCATAGCAGGGTAGTCAGAGCTATCCGCTGGAAATCAAGACACTGTGTTGAGTGGCGAACTAAGCGCTTCACTTTATCTCAGTAGAATGGAGAAATGAAAATAAGTTAAGCATATATTCCTTTCCTTTAGTGGGAATCGAACCTATAGCCTATAGAGTTATAGTCAAACGCTGTATCACTGAGCCACGAAGGCCTTTATTGGTGGTTTTCGCTATGAAAACTTCATAACTTTTGGACACGAACGCAATTTTCAATGGATTAAACAAAAATTATTATATTTGCTTAAATTGATACGAGTGGTGCTAACATCATATATATGTTACGTGTTTTAATTGAATAAAAGAATGTGGCATTGTATTATTATTATTTTGGACTAGTAAATACGTTCACGTGTAAAATACTCGTTAACAACGTATATGTCCTTTTTGCTGAAATATATGACTCATAGTAGAGTACATTATATTGATTTGAATAATGTAATGTATTATTAATTTATTACTCATATTCATTTTTAGTATTTCAAATTTTATTTTGCTCTGTCTGCGTTTTCTATATAAAAGGCCCAATTTTTTTTACTGTTTTACTTTGGAGATATACTGTGATGATCGTTTTGCAATATATAATTAGAAGTTTTTATATATCTCATAGACTGACATTTCACCTGTGGGCTGGTGTTATTGATGTGGTCTACGATAACGCTTGCCAAATAGATATCTATCGACTCTGGATTTGAAGATTCCCGGATTTTATGTCTTTGGATATATAGAAATACCTACATAAAAAACAGTATGTCTATGTAAATATTTTTATGATTTTTTTTAATTTTATTAAACATACAAAAAGAATAAATAAGAAATTATATTTTTTATCTATATATAATAAGTTTGTATATATATCCCTTATCCTTGGTCCTGAGTTTGAGCGCGTTGTGTAACCCATTATCGTCGTCAAACAAATCTATCGCGAAATCTGCCAATATTTGTCTTCATTGATCTAGTATTACGTGACTATACAGTTCTGAGGATTTCTGTTCAAGTTAACAATTAGCTTTTGAACAAATATGTTAATTATACAATAATATGTATACTTTAATTGGTAAAGTTGAATTTTCATATTTATAAATGACAAGGCCGGTCGTGGCGCAGTTTGACAGCGTCTGACTGAAAATGCGAACGGTTGTGGGTTCGATCCCCACTCGATGATATGATGATGAAATAGGATTATATTTAAATTATGTTCACTTCCTCGCTCTGGTAAGACAAAGTGCTGTGTTGAGTTCCACCACTCAACACGCAATGTCTCGAATTCGGCGGAAAGCGAAGTACAGAGAGCCTTGATACTAGATATTTTCTGTCTACTCTGCTATGCGGGATAAAAGCTTGAAGATAAAAAAAATATCGTTTTAAGCTTTTCAAAATATTGGATACAGCTAGTTATATGTAAGTGCAGGTTTTAGTAAGACCGAGGTTAACCTTAAGATCCGTAATGTAGAGCGCAATGTCTCGAATTCAGACATAAAATGAAAAACTGAATACTAAACACTTTTAGCGCATAGCAGGAATAGTTAGAAACAACCTAATGTTAAGACATTTTGGTTGCTTTCCTCTCAAAATCGAGAAATTGCGTGTTGGGTTGCCGACTCAACGCCGCGCTTTGTCTTCAAGAGCGGAGAAATGAAAATAATACAACTTGTTTCAATTAAAATATTTTCCCCTACTCAGGTAATCGAACCCACAACCACAAAGGCAACAAAGACTTATCTCTAGCGTTATTATATTTACATATGCTACGTTACAATATAACACAATATACTTTTAGGCTACGTTTTATCTGATCACCCTACTGTGCAGGACATTTCTTCTAAGTATAACCTGGTAAAATAAAGAATGATACGTCACTATTTTTCCCTCATGTAAAAAATGTATATAAAGCTGTAGGTTTTATTTTGAAATTGTCCTTCACCCACTTTACGTGAAAATAATATGGTCAACTCAATTTGATGTGCATTTTTAAAGCATAAAGCGATTTTTTTAACTTCACGCTTTTATCCCGCATAGCGGGGGTAGACAAGAAGTACCTAGTGTCAAGACAGGAGTAGAGTAGTCTGAAATTTTTTTTAATATATTTTGGTTCATATTACCAAGATTGAAGATAGTTTTAATTTGTTGACATATATTTCTTACCAAATAAATCAATATATAAACTCTTTATTAATTTTGTCTATCCTGTTATAGCAAGAGACGACAAAATTCGCCAGGCTCATATTTTGCCATTATAAAAATTTTGCTTATTTGGTATCAAGAAATAAATGAAATGTAAAAATTTCTCTACAGAGATGCTATTACCAAAAATAAGTTGTAACAAAAGTAGTAAAATTTCGACGCAGCCGGCTCAGAGACGCACGTTCGAATCCCGATGCGTTCCAATATTTTTTTAAACGTATTTAAATAATAATTTCTTATCCTAAACATGGAATGATATTTTAAAAGGGAAATATATGATTTGTTAAATTACATTTTTTTATTTTTCTACTATAGACATACATACATATGTTTTATATTTACTTGAATTTAATATTTTAAATATTTTAAAAAAAACAAATCTCGTTAATAAGATTTTTGAATTACTTCTCCTTATTATTTGACATATAGGTCATCGTTGACCTTGACCATCGCCCTAATTCGCATCGTAAAGTGCAAAACATAATTAATTAAATTTCAAATATTTACCGTAAACCTTGGTTTGTTTGATTTTATAATAGCGGCCATTTTTAGTATAAATTCAGCGTCGATTATAGCACAGCATCATTCGCATCTCATTTTCGAAGATCTCAATATCTGAACAACATGAAGGTAATTTAATTATTTTATAAATATACAATATATATATTTTTTTTATTTAATCGAATATTTTTATAATAAAAATATAGTAAATAAGCCAATTGAAATACTTTAAAGCAATAAGCGTTATTATAATAATATAAAAAAACTGGATTTTTAATGACTTTTAATAAGTCCGTTTGCAATTGTGTCTATTTTAGAATTTATTCACGATAATTAACTTTGGTCAGACTAGACTTCGATCTTCCCCCAATAAATATTAATTAGCTTAAAAAAAGTAAAAACAAAATGTGAAAATTTAAAAAAAAAACTTAGATATGTGTCATCAGCTAACAAATGCTTTATAATTAAAAAGGATAAGAGCGACAGTGACATGACATTCTCTCTGACTAACCTGATATGGGAAAAACGTGAAGCCGCTTTTAATTAAAATTTATCTTTAATATCAATTATTAAAATATTTTTTTTAATTATTCCTTAGGTGTTTGCAGTAGTACTTCTTGCAGTAGCGTCAGTATCCTCTAAAGGATCTGGACCATACCTACCTAGTGGATGGAGGCCTCAAGGACCAGCGTTCTATTTGCCTTCTGAACTGGTAAAAATAATAAATTATATTTTACTTTTATGTGAAACAAAAATGAGAACGCGTTTATAGAACCCCAAGTTTACTACATATTTAAATTAAACTAACAAGGCGTTAGCTTCCGCCATTCAACATAGAATCTGCTCAGACGGGTTCGGGTTCAGACGGATATCGGAGTATGGAGTGTCTTGGTACTTGCCACCTTCCCTCTGTCTACCCTCCTAAGCGAGATAAAGCGTAAAAATGTAGTTTAAAAAAAACTAGATGAATTTTTGGGTATTTGAGTATAATTGTATTTTCAGAAACCATCTTCGGAAAGTCCAAAAGAAGTAATCTTGGAAGGCTCTGAGGCTTCGGGATCAGATTTTCTTAGAGAATACGGCCCACCAGTAGTACAAGAAGTATCCCAAAATTTGATCAGCCAAGGTCTCCCAGACGTTGATATTGAGCAGAAATTTGGTGCGCAAGTTGAAATTAAAGAAACCATTGCAGAACAAGCTGAAGACGCATCTGAAGGTATTCAATTATTAACCATTTATAATTTTAAGCATTGGTGGCTTTTCCTATTTGTGGCTTCTCTTATGTTACACTAAGGATTAATCGTACTCTGATTTGACTTAATTTAACACATTGCATGTAAATATTTCTTAAAATTAAATTCTACACTTGTAGAGACATGTAAAACCAATTGTGAAAAAATATCTTAATTAAAAATGTTATATTTTATATTTCGTTTATTGATTTGAAAATTAAGCATTATTTTATTATTTTTTATTTATAGCTAACGTAGAACTGTCATCCGAAGCAGTAACTGCATCATTCGCTTACGAAGAAAAGAGCACTGTGTCTGAACCACTCGCAGAGGTTGAGATCGTCTCAGAAATTTCTCAAAGTGCTGGTGACGTTAGCAATATTGAGATTTTACAATCCGAAGATGTAGTGAACTCTGAGGGTTCAACTGAATCAGCGTTAAACGAAAGCAGTGAAGCTAATCTACTGGTAAATGAAGAATCTCAATCTACCCCGGCTGATGTAGAAATCTCTCAAGTGTCCGAAGTATCTCAAGTGTCCGAAGTATCTCAAGTGTCCGAAGTATCTCAAGTGTCCGAAGTATCTCAAGTGTCCGAAGTATCTCAGGTATCTCAAGTAGAAGAAATTTCTGAACAATTATCCCAAGGAACAGCCAACGAAGTAGCCGTTAGCCAACAGGAACAAAAACAGGAAGTCAGCGAATCCCAGTCTAACGAAAAATCAGAAGTATCACAATCAGAATCATCGCAATCAGTAAATGAAGCTGGTCTCTTATCCGCTCAAAATATTCCCGACATAATTGCTAGTTTGGAAAATGAAGTTAAAGTACTACAGGTATTTTATTTATTTTTTTTATTTAAAACGAGTTGTTTGTGGGTTTGATCCCCACTTGGAAGAGTGATTTTTTTCATGTTTAAAATTATGTTCACTTCCTCACTTTGGCAAGACAAAGTGCGGCGTTGAGTTCCACCACTCAGCCCGCAATATCACGAATTCGGTGCAAAAGTACGGAGTGTTTCAACACTAGGTATTTTGTGTCGATAAAAAGCGTGAAGCTCAAAAATATATATTTGTATATACATACTTAAGGTAATCATTTTAATAAACTTTTATCGTTTTATTTATTTTCAGTCGGAAGTGAGTCAAGCTGTTAGTGATGTATCCGGATCAGCGTAAGAATTAATATATATTTATCTTTATTCATAGTTCAAGCTCTTGAGTACAAGCATTTGTTATCAAACCGAATCAAATAAAAAATATATGACAATTCTACTTTATATAAAACAATACGTAATATACTTATCTTAAGTAATGTCTGTGAATAAAGCAAAATAATGTTGATATAATAATCTAAGCAAAATATTTTATTCAAAAAATCATATTTTTCAGGGCCTTGGAACAAGAACCTGTAGGTTTCTTGGAATACGGTCCCCCCGGCTTCGCTGAATACGGACCACCCAAGGGTGGTGCTAACGAGGAGGTAAAAATTTAATATTGTGACATCACAAGAAAAATATTTATTTACTTCAATTAAAAATACTATTAAGTAAACAAAATGACAAATAAAGATAAGGAGAAAATTATATAATAACTAGTGAATGTCTAAGTATTCTAGTACCTTCAAAAGTATCCATTTTAATTGATTAACACCTAAGACTGTATATTCTGTAATAAAATAAAGTACCCCACATCTAGAGATTCCCCATAATTGACTTAAACTGTCAACTTATGTTAACTTTGTACTAACTTTGTTTAAGGAGAAACCAGAACTGCAATCTATTGAAGCGAGGAGACGTCGTTTCTCACCTAAATTTAGGTAAAGGTTTAATAATTATACATTCTCTCTCACTTTATAAATAACTCCGTTCTTTATAGAAATATTGAAGATTTGTAGACCGTATCCAACATTACATTTTATTTAACTAGAATGGCACCAAACAAAGTGGTGTTTTTTTTTTATTTATTATTATGTATAATATGATCACAAAATAGTCAAGCCCAATGCAAAATTATTTTGTTTCGCATTCTTGTTGTGGCCAAAACATCAAGTTCGCTACCGGATTCGGATATCGGCTATCTGTCAGTAAATCCTATTAAAATCGTCCAGGCGTTCCACAAATTAAATATCCAAAACTAACAGACAGACAAAATATATGAAAATGGTATTTTAGTATATTTACTAAAAATGGAATTTTATATATGCATTTATTATATAAGGCTGCCTTTTTTTAATATTACAAAGAAATATTCTAATTTTATAGATAATAATATTAACGTGATAAATTTATAACAAAACATTCTTATTTAGAGTTCTAAACAGTTGGGAGTTTCCAACTATTATTTTTTAGGTTTTTTCTTTTTTTTTATTTTACGAATGTCATCTTATAAAACGTCTTTAATTTATATGTTTGTATTGCAGGGTCTCAAAGAAACATTAATAGAAGACATAATGACTGGCCATTAATATATTTATAATAATGTAATATACGAAGTGTAATTATTATAGTGCAGCTTACAAAAAATGTAAAATGTGAATATGTTAAAAATAAACGAATAGTTTGCATATTTAGAATTTCAATTATTTCCTTATCGCTTATTATTATATGTATAAACAACAGGATCCAATTTTATCAGTTATATTACTTAAAAAAATAACACATTTAGAAGAATGTCGATGTGTTGCGGGTAAATGAATATAATTATTAAGTGTTATTATTATTTTGAAATTTGCAGAGAATATTAAAAATATCTTAAATTAAAAATATCTTGAATCATATATTATTCCTAATATATATTATTGCATCCAAGCCTAATAAAAGTACTATATAATTTCTTTTGGCAGAGAAAACTAAGTTTTCAATAACTTCGTTCTTTACTAATTTTTGAGAGAAGCCCAATTGTATAGCGCAAATTCTGATGCCGCGTCACAAATTTATTAAAAATGTCCACGATTAGAAAAACAAATATTACTACTATTTTTTTAATTAAAAATGATTTTTTTATAATGGCTACAGTGGATTTGCTTAGTCATCATTAAAAATACGACGTCAATTTTGTATCAATTGTCGTATCAACTTTCGTATCAACTTTCTAGTAGCTTTATTCAGTTGTGAAATCGATTTTCAATTTAAATTATAATTCTAAAATTAATACTAAATATACTTAGTTAATTAACTTTAAAGAGTAAAAGTAAACAATTTATAAAACAATTAGAGCAACGAAAAACCGATAACCGAGTTCATAATTTATGTGTAAGATTTTTCAATTATGATTTCTTATTATGAATTAAAATTACAAAATCATTAAACGTCAACTAAACGAAAATACTTTGGAAATACGTCATTATTTTAGCTTACACTAAGTATAACTTATTGTAAGCGAATCTAATCGAACAACAATGACACAAGTATAATCGAGTTGTAATTTTATAATCTGTGCACAAGCAATCAGTTTTGTGGTTTAATAATCTGTGGCAAGCATTTTAAATTTCTTACTCTCATCATTGAATCCTCACTAACTTCAGTTTGCTTTGGTTAGTCATCGAGTCTGGTGGGCGCCGCTTGTATTTGTTTTGTTTATGTTTTTTTTTTAGTTATTATTTCGTTTTATTATTTTAAAAATACTAAGTTGTAACATAGTGTGTTGTGTATGACTGTGATAATTAATAAAAATTGAAAACTTTGGCCTGTAACAGTAAAAATTTGGAATGAGCTTGTTTTTAAATTGTGGTTGTTTTGATTTTTTATACGTTTTGCAACTTCGTATGAATTAAAGTGAGTTTTTGTGATAAAATTTCATATTTAAGGTGAGTTTGTGTTATATTTTCTTACTTATGTTACTGGGTATAATATTAAAGTTGTCCAAACCAGTAATGAGCAAGGTAACGTTTTTGCCTTATTTGACTTTCATTGCGATTTTTTAACCTCTTTGAGCTTGACCTCGATGTAAATCTCAAGTGAAATACATATGATCATAATAAGTGTACTTTTTTATTTTTGTATATATTTTAGTTAATTAGTGACTTCGTAAAATTATTGTACCGGTAATAATAATTTATTTTACCAAAAGTTTACAATTTTTTTTCATTTAACTATATAATTTTTTGTTTAATTAATGATAATAAAACTTAAATTCAATTAAATGGTTTATTCATATAAATTATGTTATTTTTGGGGCATATTAAATAAAGACAATTTTATTATATTATTAGGGTATGTATATATAAAAAATATAAATTTTTTTCAAATAATTATATACAAATTACTTTTATTTTCCATCTTTAATAAGACGAACGACGTTCAGTTTCGCAATGTGTGTCGGGTTCGGAAAGAAAGTAGAGAATGGAGTGTCGTGACACGTATCTTTGTGCATCCAAAAAATGCAATTCTCATTTTATCCCTAATAGCGTGGTAGTCAGGGACAAATTAGTGTCAAGACACTCCATAGACTGCTTTTAGTTCGAAATTATGTGGCGAACTCACCGTCGTGTTGCGGAGTAATGCTTGATAAAGCGGAGAGAGGTAAATAAATTTTAGATACAATTATTCTTCCAAATTGAAGCAACATAGTTACACAGGCATACCCACTACGCCACAATGAAAAAATCTGTATTTGAATGATCTGTTTATCTCGGACAAAGTATAAAATTATTGTTACAATTTATCTTATTTTATAAAGTAAACTATTGAATTAACTACATATTATTGATTTTTTTAATATGTTATAATATTCATTTTATTTTTTACTATTATAATTTATTTTATTTGTATGTAAGAAAAAAAGTTTGTCTTTTTCTTATTGGATTATGTGAAATCATTTTTAAATAAACATTTATCAATATTTCTTAATCATATTGTCCTAAATTTTTCTTGTATAATAAATTTTTCTTAATAAAATAGGTTTATTTAAATATGTTTAAATAAATAAAGTTAATTTATCTTGGTATACTTAAATAAAATAATACTTAAATAAAGCAAAGTTACTGTAGTATGTAAATTTTATATATTATAAAAATCATTTGACATGAAACAAATTTTATTATAAATCAAAAAAATGATTTATAGATTGTGCATGTAGACTAAAGTTAGAACATTAAAAGTAACAAGTCCCATCTTGTTCAGGCACTTGAGTAGCCTAATAAATGGAAAATTAGGTCGGCAGGATATTATGAGTAGTTTTATTGATGTAATGTTTTCTTACTCTACTATATTAGATATAGGCTTTCTAATATAAAGTTTAACTTCATTAGATAATTATTAAGTTGATAAGGAGTATGGAAGCAATAAATGTATAATCTATACAAATAAAAATGTATACAAAGTGTCTGCCTATTTGTTCTGGCTAATCTGGAATGGTTGGACCAATTTTAACGGAAATTTTAGCTATATTTATTTTAGAATTATTAAATTAACATTAAGGCATGCTTAATTCCATGTGGACCAAGTTGTCGGCACAATTAGTATAAAATTGAATTACTTGATAGGAAGTATTTTTGTGAGCGGTGTATTGGAACTGAGACTATTGGATCTCTCCATCTATTATAAGAGGAATTTGTCAAGTTCAATATTTCTTTTACTTTAAGTAATTTCATATATTATTATGATATCTAGGAATTATTCATGATGCGGATTGATTAGTATATAACGTAAGTGATAACGCTATTGTGACGGATAAAGCTGGCTGTGTACGTCACACGAATTTCATGATATTTTGACAAACTTCCCCCACCGTTTTCAAGCAATGTGACTCTCTCCCTCTAACGTGTGACGTGATTTAAGGGTGGCCCCTTATGGGTATTTTCTATGTGTATTAGTGTATTTTCTCACTATACTATATATAGAAAATAATATTTTAATATTTTCCTATCAGTTTTAAAGATGAGCTGAAGATTGAGCTCAGTTATTAGAGAAGCCTATTTCAAGTAGTAAGTGTACTGGAAAGGGCTGGTGATGATGAATTTTAAAGATATTTTTGTCATACCGAGTTTCATACTGAGCAACGATATTTGATTTTTAATTTCAATATACCCGCGAGTGAAGATTAAACTTATAACCTGTGTAACTTTAATACATAGTATTGCGTAAAGAATATTTCGTAAAAATATATTTGTGTTATTAATTTGATGTATAATTATACGTTATTTGTAAGTTTTTCTAGACCGAAAGCGTGGAAAGGTGTATATGATTAGTGAAAGGAAGTGCGTGCCTTCTGTTTGTTTAACAAAAAAATCGCCGAGTCCCAGATGTTAAATGTCTCGTCAGCACAAAGCGGCTGTTTGTTTTTGTAATTATGAAATAGTATTCGGTATTTTTTTTGTTAGCTTCCCGTTTTTATCCTGCACAGCAGAGAAGACAGGAAGTACCTAGTGTTAAGACACTGTACTCTGCTTTCCGCTGGAATTCGAGATATTGGGTGTTGAGTGGCTCAACGTTGCGGTGTGTCTTACCAGAGCTAGAAATTGAGACTGGCATCGACTTGTTTATTCTTTTCTTAAAACACAAAGTCAAATATTTTGAAACTAAATAATAGATTAATAAAAGGAAACAAATTTAAGATATCGGATGTCAATATTTATTTCTACGTTTAGTATTAATTTTATAACTATCTCTTTTTTAATAAGATCACATATATTTTTTCTCGAGTGGGATTTTTAAACATATTTACTAAAGCATTTTCTCATTTTAGTAAGAGTTAGACAAAGCGCGGTGTTGAGTTACACCACTAAAGTTTGCTTCTGCTTTGAGGCAAACAGCGTGATGCTGCATATACATACTTGGTATCATTTTGACGAACTTTCTAAGCTATTTTAGACAAAAATTTAGACTCAATGAGCCAACCATAAAGTTTAATATATTATAAACGTAGTTCACCGTGGGCGTTAGAAAGCCAAATGTCGCGTAAGGATTAAAATTCACATAGAAAACATGCATGTCGATGGATAACTTGCATGTACATGCACATGTATGTTCTTAGTGTATTGTGTGTTTAATATTTAAGTACTAGCTGTGTTCACAACTTTGTCCGCGTGGAATTAAATATCTCTAGATTGTTAATTTTATAATTATAAAATAAATATATAATAGCCTAAGTTACACACTTATCTACCAGGGAAAGTCTCATCAAAATTGGTCCAGCCATTACAGAGATTAATCGGAACATCCAATAGACAGACAGATGAAAATAGTTAAATAAAATGTTTTAGTATGTGTATCGTGTATAAATATACATGCATTTATTAAAAGGTTGTTTTAATATTTAAAAAAAATCACTTATTATTTACTTCTATAGATCATTATAATTTACTATTTTTTTTAAAGTGTTATTCCACACTTAGGATTAGAAAACATTTTCGAAAAAACGTATAAAAATTTGAACGCCTTTTTCGCGCCTCTTGGATACCGTCCAAGTATCCAAGAGGCGCGGGTTCAAATTCCGCTGCGTTCAAATTTTTATACGTTTTTTTCGAAAATGTTATCATTATAATTATTTGGTTTGGTACAGTTATGCTATATAATATAATTTTATACAGATTTTTACAAATTTTCGCTGTCCAATGTAACGTTGGAATAATAACATTTTGAATATAGTAAAAGATATATATAGTAAAAGATATAGAATATAGTTAAGATATCTCGAATATTTTGGATCCATATTTGTTCTTTAACCTTAATTCCACTAAGTGGCACGAACTATATTTAATTAGATTCGATGTAGGTCTGGCAGCCATTATAAGATATCATAGTCGATTTACACGCTAATAGATCTCACTTGAGTGTTTATTTGTTAAGTGGGAGCAGCTGTGTGTGAATAAGCTTTAATACTTTGACTCAATTTCATAGTTTTGGTGAATTGTTTGCAATTGCTATCGGAGTTTTTGTTACGAATCATGAATTATTTGATCTAAAATATTTATGTTTCATAGCGTGTTGCTGTGAGACTAAGCGCGGCGTTGAGTTCCGCCGCTCAACATGCAATGTCTCGAATTCGAAGGAAAGCGTAGTATGAAGTCTTGACATTAGGCGTTTCCTTTCTACCTTGCTATGTGCAATGAAAGCGTGTAGCTCAATAATATATGTTTGATGTTATTGTTTTTACTAGAGGCTTGGTTGATAAGTAATATATTTTTTGCAAAAGTGTGTATTAAATAGACATTAGTGTGTGTAATATTTAATTTATAACTAATTAATAAAATATTCTTATAATTATTGTGATCATCGTAGCGCAGTGGGACAGCGACTGACTTAAAAACCGATAGTTACGAGTTCGTTTCCAAATCTGTGGAGTAAATGTATTTAAATTAATTCTCAATTCTCCGTTGTGGTAAGAAGGTTGAGTTCCGCCCCTCTACACTACACAACTCGAAATCAGACGGAAAGCGGCGAACGGAGAATCGCGACAGAATATCTACATTTTCTCTGCCTATACTACTGTGTAGGATAAAGCATGAAGCTAATAAGGAAAATATTAACTTACTACACTTCTTCTGTATATAACTTAAATATACCAGATTTCATACTTCTTTTCTGAATATATATATATATATATATATATATATATATATGTGTGTGTGTGTGTGTGTGTATATATATATAATGAAATTTCTTATATATATTAAATGATTAGTTTTCTATGGATTTTTAGTGTTCATGGAACGTTTAAGCTATATTAAAATAATTTTGAGTTTATTGTTTTTTGCTGTAAGCAAAATTATATTAGATTATAATAGTGCGTACATATGCATAAATGACACAGGTCATTTTCAGGTCGTTCGGTTTGTTGACTCTAACTGAATGTGTACGCTGCATTATGTGTTAAGTGCACATATAAGTGCATATGAAGTATAACTACTTTCTCTGATATATTAGTTATTATTATGTTAATATGTAAGGGATTTAGTTTGTTTGTTCGAAAATTATGCAGATGGAGGATTAAGAAATTACTTAAGTAATGACTCGTGTAAATGGTTTAGATTTTTTTCTTACTCTTGATTTTTTATATTTGTACAAGCATCTAAATTTGCCACATATTTGTACAAGTATTTAAATTTGAGGCCGATCGTGGCGCAGTATGACAGCGTCTGACTGTAAATGCGACCGGTTGTGGGTTCGATCCCCACTCAGGGGAGTAATTATATTTAAATTATTTTCACTTACTCGCTCTGGTAAAGACAAAGTGCGGCGTTGAGTTCCACCACAATACGCAATGAATGTCTCGACTTTGGTGGAAAGCGAAGTATGGAGTGTCTTGACACTAGGTACTTCCTGTCTACCCTGCTATGCGGGACAAAAGCGTGAAGCTAAAAAAATAAATTTGCATAGATGAGTAATATTGCAAAAAATACTTAAAATTAATATTAATTTTCACTAACTTCCAGACATATGTGTTTAATTTGGTATGTTGATGTTTGTATGTTCCACGAATTTCTCTAAATATTATAAAAGACAAAATTCTTTTTAATTTAAGTTACATACACTTAAACTTGGGAAACACTACAAGTTATTTTAAAATGGGACCAGTAGTTTGAGAGATAAAGGTAAATTATTCGTAAGAAAAATAAAGGTAGGTAGTTGTATGAAGTTATTATGAAGACTGTAGTTTTTTTTAAATTAGATTATAAAATTTCAAATGACATGAGTTTATGAACACATGAAATTATTTAGTTCCTAATGTGGGAAATACGTTTCGGTTGCAAAGTTCTACGTACAATTTTGATATCTTCAAGGTGATCCACTTACATCATTTTGGAATGTGTTCGAATCAGCAACACTTTGCGAAACAACTATAAACATCCTTATATTACAATAGTATGAAACTAGTTCTTTTTTCAGTTTCAAGCTTTATTCCGTTTAGTAAGTTAAAATAAAGAACCTACTCTAACAGCGTTTAGTTCACCACGTATTGTTCGAATTCTAGACATTACGAGTTACGTGGCGAAACTTAACGATGCGTTCTGTTATGTGAGCGGAGCTTAAATATAATATCCCCCCTAATAGATACTGAACCCAAAACAATCGCGTTTACAATCAGACCCTGTCCTACTTCGTAATGATCGCTTCAATCAGTTAATTGAATTATTTAATATGACTTCACTGTGTAGAATTGTGGAATTTTCACGGTAGTAATTTTCTAATATATAAGTCAATATAGGTATAAATGTAAAATGATGCGTCTCTCATACTTGCACTTGTCAAAATAAAATAATTAAAATAACAAGTTAAATGCTATAGTTTTTTAACATCAAATATTTTAACATCGCTCACATTAAAGTTAATGCCTCAAACCTGATAAGAACTAACGCAAGATATACTGCAAGATTTTTTTCTTTTTATAAACCAATATATAATTAACAGATTCACAGTTTTTGCCGATGACAATTCCTACAAACATTTCGAAACTTGATCGTTAGGGTTTCGTTTGAACCATATTCTTACGATTATTTTATTAGCAAAAATTCTTAATAGTTATTAAAATTATACAATAAATCCTAATCTTTAAAGATTTAAATCAATATACTTTGGTACAAATTCATATGCTCGAAGATCCTTCTTGCTTTTCGTCAAAAAAGCAGCTTTACGCTTTATTACACATAGTAATCAGAGAAAATCTGATATCTAAACACTGTTGACTTGATTTCCGGTGACTCTTAGCTTTATTTCAAATCGAACAATATTTAATTAACGAAAATAAATAAAAATATTTTTCACGTCACGATTTTAGCCCGCATAACAGGGAGAACCCTAATAGGAAGTACCTTTTGTCAAGACACTTCGCACTCCACTTTCCCCAAGTTGAAATCGAACCCCAAACCGATCGTGTTTATAGTCAGATGCTCTCCCACTGCGCCACGACTGGCTATATAAATAAAAATATGAACCTAAGTTATAAAAGCACATCTCAAAGTTAAAATAACTGTATGACATCATCTAACTGGAAGGCAATAGACACTAACCACAAGTGAAATAAACGAAGCGAATTAACAGTACGTTAACACGCCTAGGACGTTGCGTTGCGCTACCGCAAGATGTACCTACCACTGATGTAATATTTATTTGTAAAATTTGTCTTTAGTTTTATTTTAGCTTCAAACTTATCCCGCATAGCAGGATAGACAGGGAGTACCTAGTCAAAACACTCTGTACTCCGCTTTCCGCCAAATTCAAGACTTTGCGTGTTGAATGGCGGATCTCAACGCCGCGCTTTGTCTTGCTAGAGTGAGGACAATGAAAATAATTTTTATATTATCATTCCTCCGAGTGGGAATCGAACCTACAACCGCGTTTACAGTCAGACTGTGTATTTTTTTATTTTTTTTGCTCTTCTGCTATTTGGGATAAAGCGTAAATCTGTATTTAAATAAATAACGAATAAACAAATTAAATTGAGTACTAATCATATTGTTTTACAAGCCGTGTTAATATAGAAATATCATACAGTCATTATCCAAACAATGAATAAAAATGTTCTTATCAATTACTTTTTCACACATTTTGTATACAATGAATGCTCAGAATGCTTATAAAGATTGCAAAAAGTGACCTGGTGCAACCCATTGTGGAGTTCTTCCACTAAACAGTTATTCCACTTGAGACCGTGACATGTTATACTTCGTTTTTACTTACTTATCCACGTGTTTGTTTTACGTGGAAATTATGTTTTATTATACAACATAATGAATTTTTAAAAGAGTTCGGAAGCGGCAAACGGAGTGCTTTGACACTAGATTTAGTATGGCTACCATCATATATGGGACAAAAGCGTGAACTTGTTTTATATATGTATATACTTAGTACTCTTAGACCGGTTGTGGCGCAGTCGGACTACGTTTGACTGTAAATGCGGTGTGGATCCGTTGTGGGTTCGATCCCATTAATCATTACCCACTCGGGGTAAAGACTAAATTTAAATTATTTTCTTTACCTCACTCAGGAAAGACAAAGCGGCGGCGCAATGTCTCGAATTTGGCGGAAAGCGGAATATAGAGTGTCTTGACACTACGTACTTTCTGAAAGCTATAAAAATACTCTTTCTGTTTTGACATTTCAATCTTAATTTTAGAGACACCGTCAGGTGAACCTAAAAAGACAGCTTAGTTAACTATAGGTATTAAATACTGAATGCACAAATATTGTAAAAATACATTTCTCCAGAATTGTACTATTATTAAAAATAAAAAAAAATATTCGTGGACATTATTTTTCTTTCATGCAGAAACTACTGAACGACTCTATATAAAACGTATTAATGTATTTTATAATCTGTTTTTAGGTCTTCGCTCTGATACAATAAAGCGCGGCATTGTATTCGCCTCAAAACCCGATTTCGGCCGGAAATCAGTCAACTGAGTGTCTTGACATTAGGCTGTATCTGGCCGGGTCTGGGATAGAGCGTTAAGTGATTATATAAAAAGTTATCAATGCACATATTGCGAATATGATTAAATACTTATTGTGATAACAATGTGATATAATATTATATAAAATTAACCGACCGTAACGAATGCATTTCTCGCTTAAGCTGCATAATAAAACAACATGCACGCGGTAATATAAAGCTTTACGGTAACTATTGAGAAAATTAATTTTTAAATTATTTAAAATTTAAAAATTAATTTATCAATTTTAATTTAAAATTAAAAATTAATTTAAACGCTATTAAATTATACTATAATTAAAATAATATAATTAATTTTGTAACGTGACCAGTTGTGGGTTCTATCACCAGTCGTGCGAGTTATTATATGTGAATTATTTTCACTTCTTCGCTCTGGTAAAACAAAGTGCGACGTTCAGTTCCACCAATCAACACGCAATGTCTCGAATTCGGTGGAAAACGAAGTACGGAGTGTATTGACACTAGGTGCTTTCTGAATCTTTCTTTTAAAAAAGTAATTATTTACAAAAAAATAAACTCATTTTCACTCAAAATTCGAGTTACATCTAATCATCATCCATGTTTGTCTTTCGTAAAAACGGGTTCCATTTTTTCTCGCGCAGCATCTGATGATCACGTAGTGATCTCCGCTTTCTGGGACTCCGTTTGCCGGTTTCCCCCTGAATTCGAGACCGTGGTTCAACAAAAAAATTAGAGCGCGGAAATGAAAAAAATTTAGACACACTGCAACCTTGTTAAACGTAACTGTACTTTGACTTAAAAAATAATTTGTTATTAAGCAATTTGTTATAATAATGTTTTATATAGGTACTGATGTTAGGGTAGATTTTGGCCTACGATTACTTATTATTACGTAAAATTTGTGAAATCGTATCTAGATAATTGATAACATTTCTTATCTTGAGGTTTTAAGTTAAGAAAATCCGCTAAATCAAGACAAATAATACGTTCTATTTATTATATTTGAATAAAATAAAAATGTGTCATAAAAAGGTTTTTGATAAATGTATTCTTAATGTAAAGGTATATCTTGCATTAACTTCTACGATAATTTCTAGGGGATATCAAAATATTCGTTAAATCGAGGAAATCGTTACATGGAGGATTGTTACATAGTGTTTACATAGTCATTTCATACAAAAGTAGAAATCGAACCCACAACCACTTGCGTTTACAGATAAACGCTGCGCCACAATGTATTCCGATATATCTATGTCTTCATTTAATATTAACAGAATAAACTTTTGATGAATTGCACGCCGCTTCTATAATGTTGCATTTTGACAAGAGTCATGCGTGACGGTCGTGTCTGGCCGCGACGAATGCTTAACTACATTTTTTTTTCCCAGAAAGACGACGAACAAAATATTTACTGTTCAATTTCATAGTATTGAAATTTATCACAAGTAAATAATTGATATTATTATAAATTTTCATCATTGTGACATTCGTATTTATTATTGTATAAATATATTTAATTAATTGTTTTGATATTGTGACATCGTTATAGTGCAGTGGAATAGTGACTGGCTGTTAACATAATGATTGTAGGTTCAAACTTAACTTGGGGGATTGACTATATTTAAATGGTTGTCACATCTCCGCTCTGTTAAGACAAAGCGCAGGATTGAGTTCCGCATCTCCGTTTCGAGTTGATACTCTCTTTTCTCTTCTATCTTTTGACCTTGCTATGCGCTAAACAGTGTCAACTCGCAAAAAGAATATTTGTTTATTAGGTCCATCAACAAAAACATAATAAGAAAGACATTACAATGTGTTTAACACTTACAGGCAGACTTGGCATGCATTAATATATTTAACTATCACTAAATAGACATTTACAATTAAAATAAAGTTATATACCTACTAATGGCTAATTACAAAGCAAAAAAAATTATACAAAGAAGAAAATAACATTTAAACAAATTTAATTTAGTTATTTAGGTGTATTTAGTTATTTAGATGTATAAAGTGCATCGGCATAATATTATTTACAACTAACATTAAAAACGTGGCACATGTTGGGATCGCTGTTAATGCGTAGCGAAAATGACATGAAAATGCAAACATTTGCATCGTACCTACTTACTACATCATACTGTAAGAGTGTCTGTTTGTATTATTAAAATAACCACTTCTTACTAAAGGCATATGTAATTATGTATACTCGGTACATATACCAAGATATGATACTTTACAATTTTCGTCTGTCTGTTGATATTGATACTTGCTACTTGATAAGGTATAATATGTAATTTTTGTTTTAGCTTTACGCTTTTATCCCGCATAGCATGGTATACGGAAAGTAACTAGTGTCAAGACACTCCGTACTCCGCTTTCCGCCCAATTTGAGACATGGCGTGTTGAATGGCGGAACTCAACGCCGCGTTTTGTCTTACCATGAGGCATGCGGAAATGAGAATAATTAAATTATTATCATTCCCCCAGTGGGAATTAAAACCACAAGCGATCGCTTTTACAGATAGACGCTGTCCCACTGAGCCACGACCGGCCTCGTAAAAATTAAGTTTAAATATATTAACAATAATAATATATTTAGGTATCATTATCTGTGTCTGTGTTTTCATAAAATGGAGGCCAAAGTTTTTTTTTACTTGTATTATGAAATTTAGGTATTATGAAATTTAGGAAGAACAAAAAAAGGCCGGTATACATTTCTTAGTTATCATACATCATGGTTTTACTAATAATTAAGAGAAATTCAGAACAACATATTAACATGTTAATTTAGAAACTAAAAAGGAATATATATTTCATTTATCTTGTTCGTCCTGGAACCAGGGCAACAGGCCTAAGAAAGGCTAGGCTAAGAAAATAAATGACCTTTTCTGTTTTACCATGACTGATTTAAGACCATGTTTCACCATGACTGACTGATAAGTGCATCGTGGCGCAGTGGTACAACCTCTAACTGTTACAATCACAACTTGGATTTCCTTTGCGTTTAAACGCGATTGGGTGTGAGTTCCCAATTGGGGGGTGTGATTGTAAATAAATTTTATTCGTTCTACGACAAAGTACGGTGTTTAGCTCCGTCACTAAACACGTAATATCTTAAATCCAGACGGAAAACACTGATATGCTGAATAAAGCGTGAGTTACAGTTCAGCAAACAAAACAGTGTTAATGAATAAGAGTAAATCAAAATGTTGAATCATGTTATCCGCGTATCTTTAAAAAAGCAAAATATATAAAAATAATATACACATTAAAATGACTTTTAATAGTAACAAAAGTGTGAGAGGAACTGGAAGCGTATTAATTAAGTTTTCAGGAAACACGCCATAAAGAACACAACACGGACACATGCTATTTGGCACGGTTTAGATCCCATTAATTCGGGGATATTGCTATAGAGATGAATTCAACTTCCGAGTGCCAAGTTGTGTATAAAATTATATAAATAGTTATTTTGTTTCTGTTTATTTTTATTATTTATTTAATTGTTTTATTTGTAAGTCTTATTTTGTATTGAATATTTTTTACAGGCATTTAATTTCAATAATAGTACTAGAATACGTACATACGTAATACCAGTTGTCATCCGCTTAATCTGATAATATTTCGTGTTATTTTTATGTCCAATCTGACTTGAGACATAAAATTAAAAAAAATACATCTTTGTAGAAATTTTGCGAAATTTAAAAGTAAAATGGAAAATTTCAGCGTTGGTTTGGTCATTTAATGCAATATCTCAAAACAGAAGTATTGAATAATCGCCGTCGCCGAAGATAGTCATTAGTTTTTGAAATTTGAACCCGTTACCATCACTTTCAAATTACATATGATAATATTTTCCAAGAAGCGAACCACAAGGGCGTGTATTTCTATGTATTGATAATTTACATACACACAAGAAACTAATGGCATGATAACATATTCTCTTAATCTTAAAGACAATAGCAGATTATAAAGCTAATGTTATTTTTGTCTCAACTGATCGAGCTCGGCCTCATTCCAGCTTATCTATGTGTAGGCATGCAGAGAAGATTACATAGAAATGGTGTATGGGCGGGCTTGGAAATTAATTATATATATGTTTGTTTTTTTAACTTGACGCTTTATCTCTAGTAAGTTAGTTAGAGAGAACGGAGCGCCAAACGCTATGGTCCCTGAATGCTTCTTTAGCTATTAACCATTTCATACATGCCCTTCGGGGTGGTCCTGATGCGTTTTACATGAAGTTCCTCCAGTATCATCGATACTGTGTTTTCGGAAGGTCTCAACCGAGGTCTGCTCCTATCTATTGTATCACTCACCTTCGTTTTATAAATTTTTCTTACCATTCTTTCATCACTCTTCTTTAAGATGTGCCCAAACTACTTGAGAATTTACATTAAAATAATTAAATTAGAAACACTATAGTGGCTCAGTTGAGAAGAGTAAGACTACTCGCGATGGTTATTATTTCGATTCCCATTTGGGAGAGTATTTGTATGTAGGAATAGTTTGAAATATATGTAAAAATATTAAAATTATTTTCATTTTCTCGACTCTCTGGTACGACAAAGCGCGGCGTTGAGTTCCACCACTCAACACGCAATGTCTCGATTCAGAGGAAAGCGAAGAACGGAATATCTTGACACTTGCTGTCTGTTCTGCTATGCGGGATAAAAGCGTGAAGCTCTGAAAATAATTTTGGTTTAATATATCGTGCTAAACAAATTACGGTCGGTCCAGCAGCTAAAATAGAAGAACGGAGTGTCTTGACACTTGGATTTCTTTGCCTATATCTAAGAGAAAAAATTGAGATATATCAATGTTCTATATATAATGTCATTTATATGTATATTTATTTCAAATTTGCATACAAGCCTTGTACTGATCTTAATAACACTATTTGCTACAGATATAACAAACAGTTCTTTAGAAATCAAACTGCTTGATGACTAATCTCCGTCCTCTTCAATATTATATTACGATAAATAACAAGTTTAACTTGAACAAGCTTATTACTATTATATTATTTCCTTTGTTAATTTAAATGCTAAGAAAGTGAAAAAAGGTAGTGTTCAGTCACTCCTTTATCGGAATTCGTTAACGACACTGTATGTTTGGTGACAGAATTTTAGAATTCCTTAACCATATTAATATATGAAGGAAAAAACCCTTTATAATAAAATTACTTAGTATCAGTGGAGTATGAAATGATTGAGTTAAAAAGTCTGACCACTTTTTTAGCTTCACGCTTTATCCTGCCTGATGGCAGAAAGAATCTAGTGTCGGTATAATCCGTTCTCCGCCTTCTTTGCGAATTTGAGATATTGCCTGTTGACAGGCAGGTCTTAACGCCTGACATTGTCTTAACATAGCGGGAGAACGAAAGTAATTTGAAAATAATTGTTTCCCGACTAGCCCACCCACAATCATCGCATTTACACACAGACGCTGTCCCACTCACGTCACTATAGTGTTTTACATACTCTTACATAGATAAGAATTGGAGGCCGGTCGTGGCGCAGTGGTACAGCGTCTGACTGTAACGCGATTGGTTGTGGGTTCCATCCACACTCGAGGTAGTCATTACATTTAAATTATTTTCACTTCCTCGCTCTGGTAAGACAAAGTGCGGTGTTGAGTTCCACCACTCAACATGCAACGTCTCGAATTCGGTTGAAAGCGAAGTACGGAGTGTCTTGTCACTAGGTACAGAAAGTACCTACCCTGGTACGCGGGATAAAAGCGTGAAGCTAAAAAAATATATTGAATTCATAAAATTAATATTGACAATCACTGACATGCATATTGTAGATACATGGCATCTACTTTTTTTTTAAAACTGAGTACCATTAGATTTTATATTTATAGGATAGTTATTATTTTTTATCAGCACACAAAAGTGGCGTTAGATTACGCTGCGTAACTCGGTAATGTCTCTGGAAAGTACAAAACATTATATGTATCTCTCTACCTCTCTCTTATGCATCATTATTCTAATCTGCTTGTGGCGCTCTTCTCTACTCTTCTTCAAGATAATATTTTGTGTACATATTGTATCTAAAGTTATTATTAAAAAGTACCGCTGCTTGTATTGACTCACTTTATATAACCATATTTATATAAGAACTAATCTTAAAAGTTTTACGAAGCGCAAAGTGACGTCATAATACGTTTTTTTATTTCGCTTCCAGTTATTAGCTAAACAAGTTTCTTTCATCCTTATAACGAGTTAATTTACTTTAATAGTTGAATTTTTTACTTTATTTCCAATAGATAGAGTAGATTTTTCTTTGTATGCGATTTATTAGTATTATATAATATAAATGTTAATGAAGCAATAATGGCAATTGGTATCCACAATAATTGATTTTTTATTTAAGTATATATGTATATATTATATATTTATTATTTTTTAAATATAAATGAATTTAAATACATACAAAATTCTATCGTAGAATAGCGAATGATTGTAAACGCGATTGATTGTGAGTTCGATTCCCACTCAGGGGAATTGTTATAATAAAAAAAAAAATTCTCCGTTCTGGTATAACAAATCGAGTAATTTCTCGATTCCGGATGGAAAAAAGTCAACGGAGTGTCTTGACACTAGGCTATCTCTGATTATCCTGTTATACGGTATAAAATGTTAAACTATAAAATTAAATGACCGATGCCTTTAGGTAGGAGAATCACTATCAGATGTCAAACCTAAAACCACAATAGAGACACAATACTAACTAGGTACAATTATTTTACACATGGTTTAATTTTAAACGATGCAAATAGTTGCATTATAAACGGTGCAGTTATTTGGTTAGGTGCAAGCATGTGGGATTGTGGATTCAAGTCTAGAGGATTTTTTTAATCTATAATATAGATGAATGCATTCAAAGATTTTTAAAAAAATTTTATAATATTTAATAACAAAATAAAACCTATTTTAAACGGATTAATCACGTATATTTCTTTTGAATTTGAAAATACAGTTATGTATACCCTGACGTTTCGAACACAAAACTCGACCAGTCTACCTGTGACCACGGACTACTGTAAGTTTTCAAACCGTGAGGTTTCCAAATACCAAAATATACGCGTTTAATCTGTTTAAAATAGTTTCATTTAAAATTTGTAAAAATCGTGATAATCAAAGATTTTATTAAATGAAAAACTCTTGGTTATTATTTACAGAAATAGCATAGTTATGGTAGAATCTATAAATGAGATATGTCACTTCTATGTATGGCTTCGTTTACAATCTCACGCATCAGTAAATAGCTAGCCAGTTATATCTTTCCTAACATTAACACCACGTATTAAATTAAAAAGACGCTGACCTGTCAAAGGTTATGGCAGAATGTGGCCTCCTTAAGTACCTTTTCACGTTTGTCATTTCTAACGTGAAACTAGGTTTTAAGGTCGTAATAACTAAGTTTTACCGGATATGTTATATTTTGTGTTGCTATTTGTTACTGCTATGGTTTCTTAGAAGTAAAGTACCTATATAGAAGCTTAATAATAAAAGTAGTATATAGATGTAATCGGGCTGAAAGAAATAAAAATATATTAAGAAAAATATCTTTGGATATACAAATATTGATTATGCTGGAAGAACGTCACGTAAATAGTATGAGGACCTACCAGGTGAACAGCAAGAGGATAATGGCCGACGATTCGATAGTATTTTAGGGGCCGTAGCGTTTGGCGTAGGATCTCCCTTAGGTAGGATTTGAACCTGTGTCTTAAAGTCGATCCAAGCAATCTGGCCGTTTAAAGAATTCTTTCTTATTAAGCTACATCTATAAATAGTAAACAGAAACTATGATTTTTCTTAAATAATATTACTTAATGTCGAAAATATTTTAAATATTTTTCTCTTTAATTGGTTTGAACTAACACCGTTCATACAGGTTCTTCATAACTGTGTTACGATGGTGTCTGATTATATATAAATATATCATTAACTCTGTGATCAATGTGAACAAAATCGGTATATATTTTTACAATTTTAAAGTGTTATTCCACACTAAGAGTCACAAAACACATATTAAACCACGTAAAAAAATTTGAACGGGTTTCGCACCCGTGTCTCTATAGGTCATCAAAAGGTACGGGTTCGATCCCGTTAGTTATCAATTATTCTTTTAGTATCTATGAAAAATAATCGGATATAAATACAATGTAAGTGATAAATGTATACGGATACCGGAATCCTACGCTGCAATTTACCATACCGATAATGTGATCTTAAGTTATTTACGTTTCAATCATATTTGAATCTGTTACCTACGCTTAATTTGTTATAATAAATTAGCTTATATTGTAACATTATCAAATAATATTGTTTTATTGTTTTTTGTTCAGCTTCATGCTTTATCCTTCATAGTAAGGTAATCAAAGATAACCTAGTGTCACGTCACTCACGTGCTCAAATGCTCAAATGCTTTCCGCTCAAAGCCCCAATGTCCTGAACGTTTCGTACTTAGTGGCGAACTCAACGCCGTGCTTTTTCTTATCAGATATCGGGATAATCGTGTCTTCGAGTGGGAATCGAACCTATAACCACTCGCGTTTACAATCAGATGCTGTCCCACTACATTTGCTATCTACCAACTACATTTACGACCACCTACCAGAATAGTTGTAAATGTTACTACTAACATTTACTCTGCGCTTAGTAGGATAAGCATATTCGTATTTTATGTATACTGTATCGTGCAAATATTCATAATAACAGTATCATTGATGCGATAATACTGCCTGAGGCCAATTACAGGTCTTCGCCCTACAAAGCGTATCTAGCGTCTATTAAACATCAATTCTAAGAATCGATTCGTTCTCAAATAGCAGTTTATTTATATAACACCTTCTAGGAACACAGTTGCATTCCAGAGCTCTCCGTTGGATATATATTTTTATGATCTTGATTCATGTATGTTTAATAAATTGAGTCAATTTTAATAGTGAAATTTAAAAAACAATAAATAGATTAAATTATTAGAAACTAAATTAAAATTAATTAATTAAAAATTAAATTAATTAAAGGACAAATTAAAATATAATAAATAGAATCATTCCCTGGTATTCGAATTGAATCCAGAAGCTATAGCGAATACAATCGGTTGTCCCACTACGCCACGATGGCCTATGTTTCACTAGTCGGTTGGTTTAGTAATTAGCAACTTGTAAGTTAGTGTCAAGCGACAAGAGGTCAAAGGTGATATAATTTGAGAAACATTTCTTGCAGCAATGAGATTTCTTCTAAGTTATAAGAGAATTCTTCTAAGTTTTTCTTTTATATGTTAATTAACTTTAATATTATATTTTTAGCCGACTTTAATGAAAAGAGGTTATCAGTTTCATATATTATATATATATATATATATATATATATATATATATATATATATATATATATATATATATATATATATATGTGTGTTTTAAGAATTTCTCTAAAAATTAAAGTCATTTTGAGATTAATCTTTAGATTAGGTTTATAAATACTTCAACTTAGCTAACATTATAAATTTCATTAAAACCAGCTAGTTTCAGAGATATAGATAAATCGCTCGTAAGAAAATATAGCTAGGTAGTTGAATAGTAATTATGAAATCGCTTTAATTTTTATAAATTTGATTATATTTTATAAGTATTATCTGTTCATAGTTTTTTTTTAGCTTCACGCTGTTTACCCGCATAGCATCTCGAATTCGGTGGAAAGCGAAGTACCTAGTGTCAAGACACTCCGTACTTCGCTTTCCACCGAATTCGAGACATTGCGTGTTGGGTGGTGGAACTCAACGCCGCTCTTTGTCTTTTTACCAAAGCGAGGAAGCGAGAATAATTTAAATATAATCACTCCTCCGAGTGGGGATCGAACCCACAACCGATCGCGTTTACAGTCAGACGCTGTCACACTGCGCCACGACCGGCCTCTTATTTAGTATAGTTTTCTAATAAATCAATAAACAAACAAACAAACATATATATATATATATAAACACATATGTTTGTATCCGGTAATGGTATATGATTTTCATTTAGCTATTAACTTTCTCCAACCTCAAAAACGTTTTTCACTATGATTCGTGACAATATTGTGTGTAATAATTGACGTCGTAATCTTTAAAATTACTCACTTGGTGTCTACATACAACATGTGGAAAATATTTGTACATCGAATCTTAGTATATAATATTGCTTTTATTATGATTTTAAGATTTGACATCTTCTAGTGATGCTTCTTAATATCATTGAATCGGATTGCATGGAATATATATATTTGTTTTTTATAGCTTCACGCTTCATTCTTATCCAACATAGCAGGGTAGTAGTTGCTTTCCGCTCGAAATCTAGACAATGCGTGTTGTGTGGCGAACTCAATACCGAGCTTTGTCTTATTTAAATACAAGCATTTCCCCGATTGGAAATCGAACCCGCAACAATATAAATACGTTTACATTTTACATTGAAGCGATTGAGCGATTACAGCGAAAATTGGAAAAAGCATTGTGTTTTAAGGTTTTACATTTGCATTTGCATTTTTTGTATAAAGTAATTACTACCAATATGACATTTATAGTGAAGATTTTGTAAAGATTAAATTGCTAGTCTTAATAATCTTTTTCTCGTATCTTAACTACTGTGACCTTTTATAAAATGACAATGTAAAGGTTCTCAACTAAGGCAACTTGAGGTTGATTGTGGCGCAGTGGGACAGCGTCGGACTGTAAACGCAACCGGTTGTGAGTTCGATCCCCACACGGGGTAGTGATTATATTTAAATTATTTTCATTTCCTCACTCTGGTAAGGACAAAGTGCAGCGTTGAGTTCCACCACGCAATGTTTCGAAATTGGTGGAAAACGAAGAACGGAATGTCTTGACACTAGGTACTTTCAGACAGAAAGTTATGCTTAGCTATAAAAAAATGTCGTAAATTATCTTAAGATATATCTTTCCAGTGTGTCTGTTATTTTGATTAACCAACATTCGTTGATTAAACCCCTCCTTTCCGATAATGATGTATTCGTACTATGTGGAAGAAATTAGTTTTGAAAATTTTTTTTTATTAATAACTTGACAAATCCAATTTGTCAAGTTATTTAAAAGCAATGAAAAACGCATAAAATTTTATATAAAATAATTAAATATGGTATAAGTTTACAACAGAATGTTAATTCTTTTAGGTTCAGGCGTCTTATCTCGTCTAGTGTGATGGACAAAAAGTACCTAGTTTCAAGACACTATACTCCGCTTTCCACCGAATTTGAGACATTGCGTAGTGAATGTAGGAATTCAACGCCGCAATTTCTCTTACCAGAGCGAGAAAGTGAAAATAATTTAATAATCATTTCCCTGTGGGAGAATCGAACCCACAACCGATTTCGTTTACAGTCAAACGATGTCCCACTGCGCCACGACCGGCCTCAATTCGAACGTCGGTTATCCGAATGACCTTTATCCGACAAGTATAAAAATTGAGATTCTAATTTTAAAGGCAAGTGCATTGTGCAAATGGCCCTTTCCTGGCCTTATCAAATAACGTCCCTGTTTTCATTATTTCGTGTAGGTACATATGTACTTAAAATACATATTTTGCAAGTCACAACATTTTATTAGTTTACACTAAATATTAGAACGCAAGGTGAGTGATATTTCAAAATATCACAATGTAGGTAAAACAAACTGGCCCGCACACGCTTATCACGGGAAGCGATAAGAGATTTTGATTTTTTTTATCTGAACGCATCTCTTACTTATTCCACAATGAGAATAAGAAAAATATTTTAAATTTACATTTTTTTAAGGTATTCCATAGAGATATATGTACATTTTCTTAACAATCTATTAAGTAACTTAGTAGTGTGATCGTGTCGTGGCGCAGTGGGACAGTGTCCAACTGTAAACGCGTATTTTTAAGACAAATTTGCGGCGTTAAGTTTTACCACTCAATACGCAATATCTCGAATTCCGTGAAGTACGGAGGGTCTTGACACTAGATACTTTCTGACTACCCTGCTGGAAATAATTTAAATTATAGGGTATCGAGGAGGGATCGAACCCACAACCGATTGCGTTTAGTCAAACCCTGTCCCACTGCTCTACGAATGGCATTTCGAGAATTCTGTTATAATATTTCTGACTAGTTTTTTCAATTTCACCTATAATCGCTCTAATGTGAGGTTTATATATTTCTTTAAATGTAAATAACAACCATGAGTTAAGATCTGTTCAAAGAAATTATTAAAAAAAAATCTATTTCAAAAAACAACAAAAACATCTCGTCCTTCATTTTCATACATAATCAAAAAGATTCATATTGTGTGGTTGTACTCAATGCCTCGCTTTGTCTTACCAGAATAGGTAATTGAAAAGTAACTTAAATATAATCTCAGTGTGTAAAACGAACAAACAATCACGTTTACAGTCTAACGTTGTTCCACTGCACCACGATGGTGTCATCTCGACGAGACTGTTCCAATGTTTATATAATATCTGTGTGTTATATAATGTGCAGGAGACTAAACATAATTCCCCACGTAACATCATAAATGGATTTTACCTAATAATATATAAACGGCGAGCGAAAGTATTTAAACGTAGGTGTTTAAATATCAAAGATCAAAGCCATCATACCTTTATTGTCGCCATCCTTTCTCTGACCTGCCCATTATTGTACTGAACGCATGTATAATGTATAAATTGTCCAAATTACCCATACTGAGATTGTCGATCACTTTCTAATATACTTACAGCGAGTGTGGTTCGTGCTACAAGAGAACAGTATTTATATCGTTTATATTTTAATGTTATAAAATTTTATTAATTTAAGTAATTTTAAAATAAAAAATCAGTTCTATATGAGAAATAATGAAAATCTGTAAAATTTTCGTTTTTTTAACTTCACTCTTTTATCCCGCATAGCAGGGTAGACAGAAAGTACCTAGTGTCAAGACCCTTCGTATTTCGCTTTCCACCGAATTCGAGTCATTTCGTGTTGAGCGGTAGAATCAACGCTGCACTATGTCTTACCAATGCGAGTAAGTGAAATTAATTCAAATACAATCACTCCCCCAAATGGGGATAGAACTCACAAACGATCACGTTGACAGTCAGACGCAGTGCCACTGCGCTACGACCGGCCATCTTCTACTACTACTGGTGTACTACTGGTACTGCGTTATGTATATAATTAAAATAATAATAATTAAAATTAAAATTATTTAAGATATAAAACTAATTAGTTTAAATAAAGAGCAAATGCTTACGCTTATACACATTTGTTCTAGGTTGGATTGGAACCTAGGACAAATGTGATAAGTGTGTAGTATTAATATAGTTTTTTAAAAACTTTAATCAAGATGAAGAAGAAAAGCATTTTCATTTCTTTTTGGATTTTACTCCTCAACTCGTTCTATTATAATTATATTATAATATTTATATTCATTGCATAGATCGAGCAAAAAATATCACCCACCGCGACTTGAAAAATATGAGAACCTGTAAATTATAAAAAAATCAGTAGACCAGTAAAATATTTATCTGTATTCTACAAATCGCATGTCTATTGACTTATACCACACAAGTAATTGGGTGACTCGGCGATACTCGTCGATTGTCCAAACAGCCGTGTACCTACATAGTTTTTGTTATAACTGCCTTTAGGGTTACACGATAATGGTTTCTATGTAAATTTTCAGCATGACTCTGCTGTCTTTATGTTATTATTATATTAAGTTAATCATTTTAATTTAATCTAACTAAGCTTGCCCAGTTATTGAACGAAGTACTCGTACCGACACCTAACACTTCGGAGACAACTAGTGCCTTTATGCAATTATTGTTATTAATAAAATAAAATAATATTTTTAATGATTGAGTCATTTAGTATCAGACAAATCCCTAAAAAAGGAAATTAGATATGAATGAGGTATACATTTCAACTTGGTGTTTGGATCCATAGTGGCATCAGCTTCTATATTTTCTATGCTTGTAAAGTATTAAGGTGTGCTGGCCTAATTGACCTTTAAAGCGATATCAGGGAAGGTATACATATATATAGGTAAGGAAAGCGAACTCAAACCGTGGTGAAATCGCAAGCACCAATCTGCTAACTGATTAAAAAAATATTCTCACCCACAAAGGTGTTCTTTGTTGAACCCTGCACCTCAGTTTCCGATAGTCGAACTAACTTACGGAAAATGCGTGAACATTATATACATAATTTTTGGATCATATTTAACTATTTTTACTTATCTCCAACATTTTAAAAGACTCGAGTTCAACTCACGCAACCCTCCGTAACTATGGCTTGTAGATGGCGCCGTTCAGATAACTATTGCACAATTCGCGTCACAAGAGTATTACAGTTTACGCATCACGGGTAAACCACTAAGCGTATTATGAAACGGCAGCTTTTTCAAACACGATTAGAGCTATTTGATTTGTTTATGCAATGTTAACGCTTTAGTGGTTGTATTGTTGTTTTGAAACAATTTTTGTGTTTATTTTTAATGATTTTAGCTTCACGCCTTGATTCTCGCGTACACAGGAGTACCTAGTGTCAAAATACTTCGTAATCCGCTTTCCGCCGCGTTCGAAAGAGCACTTAGTTAGTTAGAGCGTTACTTACAGAACTTAGATTATATTAAAAAGAATTTTAATATAATTATTTCCCCGAAGGGGAAATGAAACCCACAACCGATCGCGTTGACAGTTTATTTAAGTATTTATTTTTAATAATGTTTTTTTACAGCTAAGGTCATCCTTTCTGTTATAAGTAGGCTTTAATTGTTAATTTAGTTCTACAAGACGCCACTATCATCTCGGTATGCAGTTCTAATGTAAAGGGCCTAAGAGTTGCTCTTTTCAAATATAATTTTACAATAAGTTTACCTTTACGATTAGCTTCTTAAGTCTCAAGTTTAATCAAAAATGATCTGGGTTTTCTTGGCCTTTACCGCCTACCGTTTTCTGCAGATATAATAAAAAAGTCTTGCTCAACTATTTTTATTACAATATACCACATCATTTGACTTTATAAAGTTAGTTGATGTGGTTAACTTTCTCTTTAACTATTTGATGTTTCAAAAATATTTTATTTAAGAAAACTGCTTATAAAATTTTACTTCAATATTTTTGCGGTATGTTAATTTTGAACAGGTAAAATATTGAGTACAGATAGTATTTAAATATAATTTTTATTTAAATTGATAATTAATGTGCATATTACGTGGCGTAACCCAACGCCGCTGTTTGCCTCCGAGCACATATATAAATATTAAAAAAACAGCTTCTGAAAAGATACTCCACACCGCCCGAAATCAAGACGTTGTGAGAGCGCAGATATGGAAATAATTTAAACATAACCCTAAATTTTCAAAAAGGAAATCGAACCGACGACCAAGAATCGACCACAGTCAGCTAATATATAACGCATAGTTGCGCATTGGGAACAAACCACAATTATGCGTAGCTATATTCGCGTCGAATATATATATATATATATATATATATATATATATATATATATATATATATATATTGCATTGCGTGTTGAGTGGTGGAACTCAACGCCGCATTTTGTCTTAAAAGGGCGAGGAAGTGAAAATAATTTCAAATAGAATCACTCCCCCGAGTGGGGAGCGAATCCACAACCGCTTGTGCTTACAGTCAGACACTGTCACACTGCGCCACGACCGGTATAATACGTAGTAGTAACATATGCGTTGTGTTATGACAACAGGAACAACTGGAAAGTTGTAATTAGGCCAGCGTTTATAGCTTCGCCGGCTTCTACGTATTGTGAATCTTAACATTTCCAACGGATTACGGTTACAGACGGGGTATTGGGTTGCTTCCCGTTTGATGGCACGAATACATTGTCTATTTCTAGCTCAGAAATAGTTGGATTTTCTTCTTTTGTTGTTTACATTTGTTTTTATAGTTTAACTGATTATCATATTTTTGTAGGTATAGTATTAGGTATTTTAATGATGAAATGATGGTGATATATGGTAAGAATTAAATAGCGCAACCCAACGCCGCACTTATTTAAATAAGAATACAGAAGTTAAATATTTAATTATACCTGTTAATACGAACTACTATACTTTCCGAAACGTCGGGTTTTAAAATTTAAATCGGTTTAAATGATAGAATGTATGGTAACAATTAGATAGCGTAACTCAACGCCGCACTTGTTAAACTAAAATAACATTATTATCTTTATGGCGATCCATTACAAATTGAATTACTAAATAATTCAATTTGTAACGGATCCCATAAGTATCACGTGTATAGTCATCTAGCAACAATAACAATATGGAGTTATTAATAATATAACTTTAGAAAATCATATACCTACTTAAATATTTACTATGTCACGTCATATAATGTATAAAAAGCTCAATTTATAAAGAATATAAAGAAAATATTTATGGAAGAATACATTAATTTGCTCTATCGTGACATAGTTCCAAAGCATCTTACGTACAGAGTGGATGCAGGTTTAAATCCTATATTGTTACTTCTTAATTTATACGTAATTAATTAATTTCAAAAACAAATATATTATATACCGCAGTAAGGACTTGAACCCTCACCTTTTGGAATGAACGCGCCTAATAGAGGTTGATAAAATGTATGAGGTTGAGACCTGCTACGCTTAAAAGTTACATTTCTTTATATTATTATTGTTAAATGAAGCTACTATAAACGTATTAATATAATGTATAATACTTTAACTGTAAACGCGTTTTTGAATATCAAATATATGCGATTAATACGTTTAAAATAATTTCAATTAAAATGTGTAAAAAACGCGAAAATCTATGATTTTTTACTCTCTTAATGTTATCATTAAAAATGTATCTTTTTTATAAGAAATTAAATGAATAAACTACAGTAGTACATAAAGACGTTATTTACATATAAACACTGTATCCAAACACACATGTCGCGCATTTCGTAATAAGGCCCTCGTACTAAGGTCGTCCGTCCTACGTTGTGAAGCATGGATAATCAATTTCATATTTTGTTTTATATTGGCTTTGCTTTGCAGTATTAATTTTCTTATAAGAAATTGTAATCGAAAGTCAATTGGTGGGTTCGATTCTCGGTTAAAGTTTTTTTATATTTTTGTGCTTCGAGGAAATTTAAAGGCTTACGTAAGCTCCTAGGCACCTTGATACAGAAGAAAAGGAACAGAATTTTTTTAAGTAGAGTTTCTTTTCACTGGTCTACTTAATAAATATATATTTTTGTCTGTCAAAAATATTTAAAAATATATGAACTTTTTAACGTAGATATGAATCCACACTTCTTTGGAACTGATCAAGCTCTTTTTATTCTCTCAATATTTTACTTATCTAAAATACGTGAGTGAAAACAAATAAATTGAAATTATTTATAATATTGTATTTAATATTTAGACATAAGAATATTTAATATTTAGACTTTTGCGTATAAATGTTTTGCGTAAAAAAAATAGAAATAATTTTATAATGAACGTAAAGCACGCGTAATAATCTGACTGACAGGTGTTATTTGATATAAAATCCACAAAGTGTATCAATTACTATTATAAATTATAACTAACCGAGACTAAATAATTAGTGTTAAATGTAATTACATTACGCCTTTGCCTGTTCATAACGGTTGTGGGTTCACGTTAAAATTTTATTCAAATGAACTCTGGTATTGCGTTTTTCCATGTTGGTAATATAAGATAATAACGCGGCGTTGAGTTCCGCCACCCAACACACCAACACTATATTTTCTTTACTATGCATAGCAAAGAGTGGGTCTGTAATGTTTATTTATTTATTTATATACGATAAATCATATATTGTACTGGATTCATCTCTGTTGCCAAAGAAATTATAAAAATCTAGTAGTTTCCGCGACATAGTCTTGAATAAGTGTCATTAAAAATTATATTTTCAGCACACGTCAAGAAAACAGTTATTTTGTCAAACAAAATACTTAAAAATTTTAGCAGTTTCTGAGATAAGTTTGTACAAACGAACAGACAAACATATAAAAAAATAATGTATTTTTTTTTGTTTTTTTACATTGATAAATTTTATATTAAGTAAGCCAGTAAGTTAAGTAAGCCTAACAGTGTGATATATAGTGTATTATAAATGTATACTATAAAATATTTAACATATTATATTAGTTAAATACCTTCACCAAATTGCCTAACCACGACCTCTATGACAAAAGCTGATTATAACTACAATAAAGTAATTACCAATGAACTGAATCGTGACATACTAAACGAGCCCAGTAAAAATAGAATTCGATACATTTTAATTAAGATCGCCTTGACATTATGCATGTAGCTTATGGCGAGGTTTTTGTGCTAGATTTTATGAGATTTTTTGTATGATTAATTAGTGTTTTAAGATTTAATGTCAGATGTAAGTAGATGTAGGACGTTATGGATGTTAGTAAATAGTTAAATGTAATAAAAACTTATAATAGTAAAATAATTTAACACAGTAAAAAATAGCCTTAGACATTTTTGCCTATTTTTATTTGGTTTTGGTTTAATATATTAAATGAACATTAAAATTATCAAAGTGAAAAATGTATCTATTTTATAATGTATTAATAGTTTGGTTACATCTAGTAAATTCCAGAAAGAAAAAAATAATTATTTCATAGTTTTACAACAAACGAATACGAATAATATATATTTATAAGAAGCAATTTTACCCTTAATCTCGCATAGCAGGATACTCGGAACCCGGTGTCAAAACAATTTTTTCGCTGATTACCCCTCTTTATTATAGAAATATAATTAAACAATACGTAAAATATATTTAACAATATGGCACCAAATTAAATCAACACTCATTACCATAACTCGATGTATTAGGCAAAAACAATGCAATTTGAATGTCTATACACGTACAGACTAAAGGTTTTTGCATACATCGGTTGCGTTACCTCGTTAACTTAAACTACGTGCGGTATAATTTAAGTAAGCTTCTAGTTGCTCTCCAAGGATGTCATCTTGTTTAAGTTACCTTAAAAAAGATTTTAATGAACACTCTAACAATTGTATAATTTTAAAGAATACTGCTTCTAACTGATTTATTGCGAGCTTTGGTGTGTGTGATACTTGCTGTTACAGTGGATTACGGTAGATTCACACTTTATCCCACAGTCAGACATAACCTGGTGATAGGACACTCCGTTGTTTGCTTTCCGTACGTTATCAACACTTTGCGTAACATGGCGAGCTTGACGCCGTAATTAGTTTTACTAAATCGGAGAAAATAGTAATGATTACAATTAAAATAAATTTTAATTATAATCATTACTCCTTAATATTAAACCCACAACAAGTCGCGTTAACAGTAACAGGTGATCCCACTGCGTCACGATGGTCTTTACTGTAGTCCGTCGTAAATACAAATATTGCGGAAAACCCTTAAACTTATTATGGAGGCCATTCTGGGCTATTGAAATAGCATCTGATCCAAAATGCGACGGTTATGAATTCAATTACCATATGGAAAATTGTTTTACTGATTACATAATTTTTTTGACAAAGTGCGGTGTTAAGTTCCGCGAGTCATCACGCGGTGTCTCAAGGTAACACTCTATCTGACATTGCTATGAGAGATAAAGCGTAAAGCTCTATTAATTTGAATGGAAATACACACAAATGAATCCAACATTTGGTATAATTTCAATATTATTTTACTGATAGGTGGTATATTGAATATAGAGTGCCGTTTTTTAGGTTATTGACTGTCTGTTCACGCCGAATCTCTTTTATAGCGTAAATTTTATTTTAACTAGTTTCCTTTTGTGTTTTGACTAGAACAAAGACTAAATATTTAATTGTATTGTTTTTTTTTGTATAACATAAAACGTTCAGCATACATATTGATAATTTATACACAATATTTAATAGGTAGGTATGTATAATATATTTTTATTTATATTATGTACTACAAAGTCTAATTGTCTACCGGTTGTGGGTTCTATTTAAAATTTATTTTCATTTTCCTGCTCTGGTAAGTCGAAGCGTGACGTGTAGTTCGCCACTTAACGCGCGACGTGTCGACTTCGGGCGGAAAGTAGTTAACTGAGTGTCTTGACACTAGGTTGTCTGTGACTACTGATATGCAGGAAAAAGCGTGAAACTGTTACTTAAATTAAAAACTGTTTTTTTTTTAATAAATTAAATCAGAAACAAATACACTGAAAATTGTTCTATGCCAGTCACCCTGGCAAGGTCGTTAGGTTGACAATTCTGTTTTGCTATCAGATCCGGACACGTGTGCTAATCTTTAACCAAATCGGATAGCAGGAAGTGGGTTAAAATAACACGTCTAGATTGACAAATAGATATAAGGTAAACTTATAAAAGCGTGTTAATCTGTATCTAAATTAAAGCAGCTTTACGCTTTATTATAGCCAGTTAAAGACAACCCAGTATCATGGCACTAACTTTGCCTCTTTCCGCCTTTATTTAAAACAATCCGTGTTATAATGAGGCCGGCCGTAGCACAGTAGAACAGCGTTTGACTGTAAATGCGATCGGTTGCAGGTTTGATTCCCACTCAGTTAATGATTGTATTTATATTATATTCCTTTTCCTTGTTCTGGTAACACAAAGTGCCACGTTGAGTATAATCACTCAACACGCAATGTCTTAAGTTCGGCGGAAAACGGAATACGGAGTGTTTTGACATTGTACATTAATATTTAGAATGTAGAATTATAGTATAATAAATAGTCAATAGAAACTAGTTCGCATGCGCAAATATCCACATGGTATGGCTTTTTGCCAGTCTTCACAGTTGATATTTCGTTCATCTATAGAATCAGTGTTTTAGAACATTTTAAAAGGGGAAAAATAAATTCAGTTCTCTTGTATGTGTTGTTCTATTTAAAGTTCTTATTAAGACGCGGTTATTATCTCATTAAGCATTGTAAGTCATTTTTTATATTCATCCTGACTGACTGACTGACTAACTTAATTGCCACTGACTGACCTCATCGTAAATATGGAACCATATTAATAATATGCGGGCGGCTAACATTGTAACAGCTATTATTAATGTTCATCTATATTTGGGATCAATTGCTTAACGTTTTTTTTTGATTCAGAGGTCATCTGCACACCCATCTACATATAATCAGAGTAAGCATTGCTTAATCTAACTGCTATTTTATTACTAAATATTTTTCTTAACAATTTGTTTATGGCGAGGCCGGTCGTGGCGCAGTGGGACAGCGTCTGACTGTGAAAGGGACCGGTTGTGAGTTTGATCCCCACTCGGGTCGAGAGTGATTCAATTTAAAATTATTTTCACTTCCTCGCTCTGGTAAGAAAAAGTGCGATGTCGAGTTCCACCACTCACGCTATATGTCTCGGATTCAATGGAAAGTGAAGTACGGAGTGTCTTGACACTAGCTTATACTGCTATACTAAGCTAAAAATGATTTTTGTGATCTGTGGAATGACTAAATAAAGCCGAAAACACAGCTTTAAAGCTGTGTTTTCGGCTTTAAGTTATGTCTTAGTGGCAATCCACATATTGCGTCACACGAATTTTATAATTTTCTGATCCCTCGTCCGTCCTTGACACAGCTGGTGACATTTTTGAGACCATCGTCGTCACATTTTGTCGACCCCCTCCCTCTCCTTTATCGTGTAACGTAATTAATGTATCCTTATAAGAGGCCACATTATAAGGGTAACCCAAATTAGAAATATTATATTATCATAAATATCATTTGTGTTTTTACCACAATGACGAAAGAAAATATTGACGTTAAAATTAAGACAAGTATAACGTAAAATTTTGCAGACTTGTTTAGTTAAGCGGATTTCATGTAAATAATGATAATTTTAAGTACATATTTTTGTTACATATTTAAAGCATAGCAGGGTAATCAGAGACAGCGTAGTGTCAAGACACTCCGTTGATCGAGACACTGCACGTTAAGTAGCGAACTTAACGCTGCACTTTGTCAGTCAGAAGCTGTCCCACTGCACCAAGACGGCCTCTTATAAAACATAGCAATGAATAAAATACATACAATTTTTTTTTAATTAATAACGGTTCGGTTACGCCACCAATTAATGTTTGTTCGTTAAACTATTCTCGTGGTGTAAAGTGATTGTTAGCGCTTATGTAAGTGATAGCTTGCCGACTTTGAGAGGAAAATGGGCCAATTGTACAAGGTTACTACCATAATAGAAGAGATTTCTAATGTTTGAACATCTATGTGGGATGGAGTTGCGTCAAACTCGATGTGTTGTGGCGTATAGGTGTTTTTGTAGCTTCACATCTTTATCCCGCATAGCAGGGTAGTCAGGAAGTACCTAGTGTCAAGACACTCTGTACTCCGGTGTCCCCTGAATGCGAGACATTGTGCGTCGAGTGGCGGAACTCAATGTCGCGCTTTGTCTTACCAAAACGAAGAAATTTAAATAATTTTATATATAATCCGAGTCGAAATCGAATCCACAACCAATCGTGTTTACGGTCAGACGCTGTCCCACTGCTCCACGGTCGGCCTGTAGTTGTTGAACTTCAAATTTGAAGTTTGAATTAATTATCTTGATTATTTAATTCATTTAAATAATAAAATATCTTATGTCTATACATAAATATGTGTATTTTTAACTGCTTCTCGGTTTTAGTTACACATGGGGGATGGTAAAATCTCGAACTTAATACTGTTTTCTGTCAAAGACATTGGGTTAAATGGTGAAAATCAACAACAGTATAATCATGCCTTACGTGGGAGTCGTACCTATAACCATTGCTTTGACGTCTACTTTATTTGAGCCTATATGACATCGCGTGTAAATGGAAGTGTCTATATATCAGATACTTTGTGATAGACCACTTTTTATATGCGTAAATCAAATAACGGTATACCTAATAATATTGTTCGAAAGGTTAAACATTAATGCAGATAAGTTAAGAATATATATTAATTTATTAGAGACCAATATGGGCCGAAATATATTTTTTCGTTTGATTTGTAACGCGATTGGTTGTGGTTTCAATACCCGTATTAGGGGAATTTATATTTAATTTGTTTACGTTTCTCCGTTTTACTAAAACAAAGCGCGGTGTTGAGTTTCGCAGCTTATCTCTATGTCAGTCGAAAAGAATGAAATTCTCCTCACATGACTGACAGTACTTTGCGGGAAAACTTTTTCTCGTATACTAGTAAATGACTTCGTCCTAATATTTACTATTTTTAGTTTAGTGTATAGTTAGTGTTATCCCACACTTAGGATTAGAAAACATCTTTGAAAAAACGTATAAAAATTTTGAACGCAGCGGGATTCGAACCCGCGCCTCTTGGATACCGTCCAAGCGCTCTGACCGCTAAGCCATGCGTTCGACTACGTCCTAATTGAGTTTAGACTCTTAACATAGCGTTATATAAGGGTTTAATTGTCCTTTTTTTCATATACAATTTATATTCTTTCAAGTTTAATTACTAGTGTTACTTGATTAGTGGGATACATTTTTTTGTCTTGTATGTGTGTGATTAAAAAAGTCTTTTGCCATATATCGTCACCATTTAATTCAAACGAGTAAGAAGAACGAAATGCCTTATCACTGAATTCTCTCTGCCTAATCATATCATACAAATATTATTAATACAAAAGTTTATTACTCTTTTACATAAAAAATATTTAATAAAAATGTACAGTAATATTGCTAGTTCCAAAATATTATATTGGATATAATTTATTATGATTTTGATTATAGAACCAAATATGTTAGATACTTTTAATCAACACACCACGCAGGCGAAACCATGTGCGTATACTAGTCATACAAAAAAAAAGATTAAGATAAATGTTATATTGAACGAATATATTGAATGACCCTCATATATAAGGATATTCGTTTAACTCAATCACAGATGCGGCGACATTCAATTATGATTTTGACAATTTAGAACTTTTTAATGAGTATTTATGACTGCCACTAAATTTGTTTATTTCCTTATATATATATATATATATATATATATATATATATATATATATATATATATATATATATATATATATATATATATATATATATATATATATATAAATATATATAAAACTAACTATATACTTTGTGTTTGCTTGATATTTGTTTTTCTTTTTCTTTTTCTTCTCTTTTTGATGGAGTATCATACAGTCAATAATTGTAAACGTCTATAAATGACCAAGTTCATAGAAAAATATTTTAATACATTACATACAACTGTGCATTTGTTAGTTGTATACAGAACTTTGAACCGTCCTGCTTTTATAAATGAGATATTTTTTTTATAAATCAGAGATAGAGAAGGAAAAGGCCTAAAATATATTTGTATAGTACTCTGTGAATTATTCTTTTGTTTTATCTATATAAATACTTCTTCGTTTTGGAACAAAAATATATCACTTTTTGTGACAATTATGCAAACGGAAGAGCAGTCAAATTAAATTTGATACTTAATTACGTACTTAATGCACGCACGAAGAACACCAACCAATATTGTTCATAGTAATTTATCATAAAAACAACATTATGCCAACTGCCATGAATTCGACACACATTTTCGTAGAACATTACATACGCGTTGCTCAAGTAACGCGTATTTTACGTGTCAAGAGATTTGTTGGTATTTTTTTTTATATTTATCCCATTTACGTTACTATTCAAAGTCAAAGATTGTTAATGACTCGAGCCTTAATATACCTGTAGTTACATGTGATTCTTGCAGATATTATAATATTATAAACGCATTTGTCTTTTGTTTTTTTTTTTAAATAAGTTATAATAGCGATTTAATAGGTATATATATTTTTTAAATTTGTATGAGATATACTTTTTAAAAATCTCAATATCATATATAATGACGTCATTCTATTTAAATATAAAATCGTTATTTCAGTGGGTCATATTTAAAAAAGACTACGAGCATCCTTGATAATTTAAAAAAAAATATTAATAATTATTTAAATTAAATATTAATAATTATATTAATTAAATTAAATATATATATATATATATATATATATATATATATATATATATATATATATATATATATATAAAGGCAGAAAACTAACATAAAACACAACTAAATTACGTGAGCAATCCCACAAGCACATGCAAAACCACCATAATCCAATTTATATTTGATTAACAGTTATGTAACGGCGACTTGTATCGACAACACAACTTCCTTTCCTTTCGCTTTATTTGGCTAACTGATTTGCGTCCAGAATTTAAATTTGCAACTGTCTTTTATAGGTAATGCCTATTGGCTGAACGGGTGACAGAATGACGTGATCTCGCCCCTGATTGGTCGAGAATAACGTCGTGTTGTCTTATTGGTCCATAATGTCCGGATTGCCGAGTAGAGCAGAGGACCCTATAAATGGAGTCGACGTACGAGAGCAAGGAAGTGCTTTAAGGTTAGTGTTAGGTGCCTTGAAGTTTTAACCTTAGGTTTGTAAGTGGGTATACTATGTTATGTGAAGCTAGGTTTAATGCTATATTTAAAGGCCATCCTGGCGCAATGGAACAGTTATAAACGCGATTGGTTATGGGTTTGATCTCACTTGATCTAATGGTTATATTTAAATTTCCAGCTAATTTCGCCACTTAACACGTAATGCCTTAATATCAGGCGTAAAGCAGTCTATAGTGTCTTGACACTAGGCTGTCTCTAACTAACTATGTCTTTGCTAAGCGGGATAAAGCGTGACGCTGCCATTATTTATAAACATGTTTCATTATATACTTTTCAAATTTTAAATTGACCTTAATAAAGATATATTCCAATAGATAGGGTCAGAGTGATCCAATTTTATAGGAGATACGCAATGTTTATTTCATTTATATCACTTTTAATAATATTACTGAGGTTTTTAACAGGATTATTTCAGGTGCAACGCGCATAAATTATTTAAGTATATCAAGTTATTTGATATTTTAATTATGAATACGTGTAGTTATGTATTGATTTGTATAATACAAACACGTCCTTTTTTGCAACTTAACACTTTTTCTAGCAGGGTTAAAATACATCGAAGTCAAATTATCGTGTGTTAAATGGCGAAACTCAAAGCCACATTTTGTCTCAAGAGGCTCTGGCCTCTGTGACAATCATTTGAATATAAAATAATCAATTACTCCGAGTAGGGATCGAACTTACAACCACTTGCGTCTACAATACGACGTTCGTCCACTGCGCCACCAAGGCACCGCACATTATGATTATACTACGAATAATATTAAATACATTAAAGAAAAAAATCAGTTTCGTTAATAAGATTACACTGATTAAAGCAATAATAGTCTGAACTACATGCTTATATTAAACCTTAGAGGCGAAGTTTGTTTAAACCGTTATTACAAGTAATGCATCCGGGGATGGTCAGCGGAGCGAAAAATTACTCATTACTATCGTACTATCTGTTCGTGTATTAAATGTTACGTTTTCTGGTTTTGTTTGGTACAAAATAACATCGTTCGTCTTGTGCTGTGATTACACTTATTAATAGAAGTAGTTACTGCTGCTATGCGAAGAGGTTTATTGTTTGTTTGTTTGTCGTTTTTCTTTGAATACAGCCTGTTCTTTTAATTTATATTTCTTGGATATGCACTGCATGCATTTTTCCTTGTTGCCTATTAATAAATTACTAAAAATAAAGAAAATATACTAAAAATAAAGTTGGGTTTGAACTGGCAGCCATCGTGTTCTGTCAGACAGGTCCATCTGCATCACTATATCGTTACCATATTTTATGAGAAATATTATCTCTTAGGCACCCTACGTAAATATTCGCTAGTGACTTATTCCTAAAGAATTCAACGTATCTGGTATGGCGGGAGTAAGTTACCGGTCTTAAGCAACAAGAAATAAAACTCGGCATCTTCAGTGTTTATTTTAAATAAAAGCCAGGTACGTGATTAAAGATTTTAAAGAATTTTTAGCGCATCTTCTGTATTGTACATGGCAGGATGAAAAAATAAATTTTAAGTTATTTAGTAAAAAATTAAAGGCATTACGTACTAAATAGACGAAGTAAGGTTTAAGGTTTAAAGATAATTTTTCTCAAAAAACATAAACTGCACTTCCTTGGAAACAATAAAATTAATGTAAAAATTTGATATGTTCGTCACTTATACTCGCGTAATGCCGAAATTTATGCAATAGATGTTTGCTAAGTGCATTTTTAAAAGCATTAAGTGAGTTTACATTTTTTATATTGGATGGTATTATGTTATAATGGGTTGCCCCTTCATAGATAATTGTTTGGACACCATAATTTTTTGTTTGAATTATAAGCAATACTAAGAAACTGGCTCGACGACTCGTGCGGTTAGAAAATTGTTTATATTTAGTTAATGTGATGTTGCGAATTACTAAATACTATCTTAAAAAAATAAGGAGGAGCTTAGGAGCAGGCCTCTACTAATTTAATTCGTGCTTCCACTCTCCTCTCCGAGTCACTGTCTTCATTTGTAAATTGTAAAAGTTAATGTTAATGCCTCCTTCGACAGACACGCTAGAAATTGCTTGAAGATTCGAATTATTTAAGTACTTTAGTATCTCTTACTGCTACTTTAACAACACAGCAATATTATAAAAAAATTAAGTCTCAAATCCACAACATCAAAAACAAAGACACAGTCAGCTAATTTTTCAGTCATCATTTATCATCAGTATTTTTTGTCTGCTTGTGACAACGGACTACTGTAAAGTGTTCGAATACTAAAATATACGCGATTGATCCGATTAAAATGGTTTCATTTATCTTAAAGGCATTGAAAATATTCTCGTAAAAATACTTTGAATTTACTTCTATCGGGCCATCGTGGTGTTGTGGGACAGAGGTGCTGAATGTAAACGCAACTGGTTGTGGGTTCGATTCCGGTTCGCAGAAAATATTATATTTATTATTCATTATATTATCTACCTTTCTGTACTGTGATGAGATAAAGAGCGGCGTTCAATTCGCTACACAACATGTAATATATCGATTTTGGGCGGAAAACACACAACGGAGTGTCTTGACACTAGTTTGCACTGCTGTATTGAACAAAGCGTGAAGTTGCTTTTTTTCCATTGGATTTTATTAAACTCATGCCGACTGCGCCACTGGAGCATTCAATTTATTTATTGATGTAACATAATCGCTTAAGTGAAGTAAGCAGAAATTTGATTATTTACAAGCACGCATTCATCCGTCAAGTCAGCATTCAGTACAGTGTAACCGTGTCAATGTAATTTTTTATCTTGCAAGTGTTTCTCGTAATCGGCTATTCTGTAAATCAATCTTTATTAGTACTTCATTTTTTATTTCATTTTGATTGGAAAAGTGTTATCGAATGTTTTATTTACCAAATTGTATAGGTTCGAATCCTTGATTTTTTTAAAATTTTACTAATCTATTTAAATTAACTGCGGTGTTGAGTTGTGTTGCCATTGTAGGTAGCAACGTTTCCGCAAAGATTTGTTAATTCTATTTTTTTGTTGACCACAATCTATGTAATATATATATATATATATATATATATATATATATATATATATATATATATATATATATATATATATATATATATATAGATGCATTCTTTAGATATATAACAAGTATTTGAATAGTCTATGAAATCGTATTGTCTAAAATCAACATAAGCTTACGTCAGAGACCTTGAGCCTATATTTGTATGAGAGACAAATTGTGAGTGACTTGTTTATGTCTGGTATTGGAATTATTTTAAATGGTCATATCATTATATAGGAACCTTTCATATTTAATTAAAGTTATTATTTAAATGAATAATATAATAAACGAACGAGTCTTTAAAAAAGGCGAAGTAAGGAGTGTCTTGACACTAGATACTATCCGTCTACTCTACTATGTGGGATAAAAGCGTACAACAAACAGTCGTACATACAATCTACGAGTATACTAAAGTAGAATAAACTACTTATATTATCCGTACGTTAATACACTGTATATTCTCTCTTATTACTCCTCTATAACCTTCTAGAGCTATATTCAGTTTCGATACGGTGTTTCTTTATATTATTATGTTATATATATATATATATATATATATATATATATATATATATATATATATATATATATATGGTAGTAGAATTTTTTTTGGTTTTGTACATATTATCTAATGGTTCAAAAGGGAAACATGATGACGTATCACTTTGAAATAGGGAACGCGTTGCCTTGGTAACGTATATGCTAAACATATGGTAGTGGCAAAGTAATTTTTATGTATTATTTTGAAATGATTTTATTACATTCTATACTTCCTTTCTATATAAGCTAAGATTGTGGCAAATTCCGTAATGTTCCATTAATAGCTCTGTATTTTTTATGAAAAGTGATATAAATGGAGACTTGTCGTGGCGTAGTGGGACAGCGTCTGACTGTAAATGCGACTGGTTGTGGTTTTGATTCCCACTCGGGGGAATGATTATAGTTAAATTATTATCATTTCCTCGCTCAGGTATGGCAAAGTGCGATGTTTAGGTCCATCACTTAACACGCAATGTCTCGAATTCGGCTGAAAGTGGAGTTCCGAGTGTCTTGACACTAGTTACTCTCTGTGTACCCTGCTATACACGATGAAAGCGTGAAAATAAAAAATTTCAATGTTAGCAACATGTGCTTAAGCATCCATGCCTAATTTGTGCTACTAGATATTTTCCTTACCTGGTCGTCCTTTTAAAGACATTAGGCTTAACTATGGGAATATTGTTTTGTCAGCAATTCCTTGTGCAAGTGTTTCAAGCCAGTCGGACGGCCAGATTTAAGTACATTAATAAGAGTTATTTTTTTTAACTTCACGCTTTTATACCGCATAGTAGGGTAGACAGAAAGTACTTAGTGTCAAGACACTCCGTACTTCGCTTAATTCATTATTGATAAATGTTGATCTATTAGTTTTCTGGATGCGTTATTTACAAATTACTTAAACTAGTAGTCTTTGCAATATTTAGGTATAGTTGGACATGTGAGGAGAATTTAGATAGTGATGTACTTGTTTCGATTAATTATACACAAATTGTGATTTCTTTGAAATTCATAACAGATGATTAATTACTCGTTAAATATAATATAACCATGAAATGTTAATATTGAATGAAATACTCAATCGATGTTCAGTAAAACATTTACATCGACAAAACATTTTAATCGATAACTATAAATTTATCGATTTTTTTTTAAATATGACAGTTTAAAATACAATTATTATGTTTTTATATCTATAATACTTGCTTATAAAACATGTAAACAGTTTTTTTTACCTTCACCTGTATAATTAATATAATTTTTAATCTGTGCGTGTATAATCTAATTGCGTCAACATTTCACAAGGTTACAAATCAGAAGTCATACAAATACTAGACACGCGACTTTGACATGTGTTTAAAAGTGTTAATACGGTTATTTCATATTACATTCAGTTAAAAATAGAGCTAGAATATAAATAATAAAATATTAATATGATCTTTGATTTAGGCGAGTTTCACACATTTTACAGTCTACTGTAAATTTTTCGAAACGTGGTGTTTTAAAAATTTATTTTCTAATACCAAAATATACGCAATTAGTCTGTTTAAAATTTAAAGTTTCATTTAAAACAATAAAGTATTAAGCGTTTAGATATTGTAAATATATGTAATACAACTTCCAAGCAACAGCAAGAACAAAGTGTCTTTCCGCTCGAAATCGATAAAACGTAATGGGTGTTAAGCGGCGAAATTTAACGCCGTGTTTTATCTTTTACAATACAAGTGGTCGCCCGCATTTTTTTTTACGTTTATAACACTTATCATAGCGTAGTATGTAGGTTTCTTGGATATCGTAGATAAGGACAAAGAGTATAGTTGATGGGTCAAAGATTGAAAATAAGTTTTTTATAATTTTCAAAGAAATAAATTTTTATTATTAATTTTTAATATTTTTTTATTATAATTAAATTTATAGTTAAAGATAAAATAATTTATAATTATAAATCTAATGAAAATTATAATAAATAAAATTAATGAAAAAATTCAATTAATAGGTAGGTAGCATTCCCGAGAATCATACAGGAAGAAGATATATCTTTTTAATAAATACATGTAGTTTATTTGGCGTGTGACAGTACATGCGATTGGTTTCAGGTTTGATTCCCACTAAGGGTTATGATTGTATTGAAAAATTCCTTTAATTTCTCCGCTTTGGTAAGACAAAGCGCGGTGTTGAGTTTTCTACTCAACACGCAGTATCTCAATTTTGAGCGGAAAGTTGACCGAATGTCTTGACACTAGGTTGTCTTTGATGGCAAAAATAATGTAAGCTTAATAAATTACTATGCAAAAAAATCTTATATTAAAATAACTTTATATATTTTAGAGTACAACAACACTGTATGTACGTTACGCAATAAATACTCAATTGTGAAGCACGTAGGTACGTCTTCCACGAATTGTGGGTACGGAAATAGGCGTTTAAGTTAACATATAAATAAACGTTTGCGACACTCGGCTGCCGTATCTTTATGCATGTCACTATTTTATTATGTTTTTGATAGTTTGAATGATATAAAAAGATGTTTCATATCCATTTTTGATCTTAGTTGTGATAGTATTTTAAGTGTTACATCGTTATTCCTTCCTGTTTAATTTGGTATTTGTATATTGTAGTTTTTTTGGCTTCACGCTTTTATCCCGCACAGCAGGATAGGCAGGAAGTAACTAGTGTCAAGACACTCGGTACTTCGCTTATCGCCAAATTCGAAACATTGCATGTTGAGTGGCGGAACTCAACGCCGCACTTTATCTCACCAGAGCGAGGAAATGAAAATAATTTAAATAAAATCACTCCTCCCAGTGGGAATCGAACCCACAACCGATCGCGTGTACAGTCAGATGCTGTCACACTGCCACGACCGGCCTAATTCCCATTGCCATTTCATTAGTCCTAAATTTATTTTAATAATATATTGGCTGGTTATCTATGCGTTTGCAAGTAACGTGTGAACGCTCGATATTTATAGTACAAAATTGCAACACTTGCTGATGGTTGCGACGTGCGGTTTCATATTAAAACCGTAGACAGATCAAACGCACTCCGCAATAAACAAACCTTTTTAAACCAAAATGACCATGCCACGGTTATTTGAACATTGGAAAGGAAGCGTAACATCAAAGTCAGTAAACAGTTGACCGAGTGCAGTAACAATTAAGTAGAATTGATGTAACTATAGGTCGGTGACCCCTTCTATTCCTGGTCGCGATCATAGATTAGATAGAATAAAGATGATACTGATTTGAGTTTAGCATTTAGATACTAGCTTTTGCTGTTTTGTTTGTTGTTAGCGAATGGAGGAGGTACTTCCGGTTTCTGATTTTCGATTTTCTGAAGTTGAAATTGTTTTAATATTTCGAAAGTGCTTTTCAATAGTTTGGATTAGAATTTTTTTAAGAAACGTAACTGTAACGGGGCGGGATTCAAACCCGCGCGTCTTGGAAACGCATGGCTTAGCGGTCACAGCGCCCGGACGGTGGTTTAATATTGTTTTTCAATTGTTTATTAATAATAATAATTAAATATTTATAATACACTTTGTAAATATTTTTTGTTTCTCGATTTTTGTGACTTATGTAACTTTCAATTTTTTCATGAACGTGTGTAAATAAAAATGTGGAGGCGATTAGGTGATTAGGCAAAACGATTGTTATATTTTATATTATACAAAAGTCTTAGTGGAACATCACCTTTGTTAAGGCCAAGATTATATATAAGAAAGCTGACGCTGTCGTTTTTTGTACTAAATTGAAATTATAGTATTACTTTTATATATAACTGCTGTACACATTTTTTTTAGGAAATTCCTATACATTTATTAATACAGGATTTTGTATTGAAGTTAAACATTATTTCACTCTTGTAAATATAAAATGAGTTTAAATAAATTCAAAAAAGTTTTTAGTTTTTTTTAAAGTCATTTAGTCTGCCAGTCGTATGATTAAGTGCAATTAAAATATTACCCGAGTTCATAGATAGTTACAGAATTTGACCTGATTTTCAACCTTAGTGTTGGACCACATCCTGTTAAGACATTTCAGTATACAATTTGAACTATTAAGATACCATCTTGTTAATTGTAAACTTTCGCAAATTACATCCGTAACATTTAATAGTGCTGTGATATTTATTTAATTAAAGGTTTTTACGTAAACAATAGTAAGTCTGTAGTATACTTTTGGAGAAATTATAAAAAAATGAACGTTAGATAAGATTTTAAATTCTAAATATTATATTTTTATTATTCTTATAAGTTGCAGTTGATTGAGAGATCTCAATATTTCCCATTTTCGTTTTAATATCGTGAAATGCTCTTAACTACTAATTTTTTTATCAAAGAATATAATTTATGCCAAATTTAAGCTTTTTACGTTTAATACTTTTAGTTGTGCGTTGTCTGTCTGTTACTTAGTAACGCAAGATTTTTTTATATATATTTTACTATAAATTACTATTTTCATTAATTTTCCTTCTTAAACACATGACTTATTATAATAATCTGGTATGTATCTATTGTCATATGGCGAATCTAATGATGTCTAATCGCACCAAAGTTTTTCTTTTCACGGGGATGTTCCCCGTGTCATAGGATGATTGTAATATACAAAGGGTAAGTACATCGTGGTCTCATCTTTCTAAAAGAAGTATTGCACAACTTAACGCCGTCCTATCTTTGCGAACTGAGCAGCGTAATATCTTTTTTTTTGAAATAGTAACTCTGTCTTTACAAAGAGATTTAAAAGAACACGCACTGCGTTCAATCCGATACATATAGTTAATACGCATGCATGCATCTTGAGTATCATAGAAATGTATGTATTTATAATACTTGATTTATTTTTCGGTCTTGTATTAGTCGACAACCTAGTGTCAAGACACTCCGTTAACTGCTTTTCGCCCGAAATTGAGACATTGTGTGTTTATTGATGAAATAAACACCGTTAATAATTATTATTGTCATTCTTCATTAAACAGAATATCTAAGGTAATATCAAAGGTTTACTTTTTTTAACTGCACGCTTTTCCTTAAGGGGGGTAGCCACAGTTGTTGACTATTACATCATAATCTATATATATATATATATATATATATATATATATATATATATATATATATATATATATATATATATATATATATATTTATATATTTATATATATATATATATATATATATATATATATATATATATATATATATAACTTTTAGCATTTTGCACTGCTTCTTTGAATAAACTATAACTGTGCCAAATTTTACACTCCTCTGTTCGCGTAATTTTTTTAAAAAGAAGTACCAAAAAATCGCTTAACGTTAATACGTAAATAGAAATTAACGTTGGTATTTTAAAAATTTAAAAATATCTTATTATTTGATGAGTTGACACTATTCGTCACTAAATGCAACATTGAAAGTAAGGACGGGTTCCGTTTGATGTTTATTTTATTCTATGGCGGCGTACAGTTGCACTGTGACGAAGGAATGATAGCTGGTGCCCTCGGGGTTTTCGAGTTTCAGCTTTTCTAAATTTATACTAACGAATGATTCATAGGCTTTCTCGATTGAGGGACGTATTACTTATTTTATATTTAAATATACACAGTATACATAGAGGCCGGTCGTGGCGCAGTGGGACAGCGTCTGACAGTAAACGCGACAGGTTGTGGGTTTGATCCCCGCTCGGGGAGTGATTATATTCAAATTATTTTCACTTCCTCGCTCTGGTAAAGATAAAGCGCGGCGTTGAGTTCCACCACTCAACACGCAATGTCTCGACTTCGGTGGAAAGCGAAGTACGGAGTATCTTGTACTTTCTGTCTAGCTTGCTATGCGGGATAAAAGCGTGAAGCAAAAAAATATATACACACCTTTATATGAGTAAGTACCATGGATTCCATGTGAAAGGATATTTATATTTAAGTTATTTTGGGTTTGAGCTTAAACAATATTTAAAAGGCTGTTTGTAGAAAACACTAAACAAAACACTAAATTTGATATAAATAAAGTTATTAATTGTGAGTATAAAAGAGTGCCATGTATGACGTATCATCGGTTTTTATCTATCTTCCCTGCAAAAATGCATTTAAAAATTAATTTTGGGACAAAAAAATGTTTTACATAATACAAATTTTAAATTAATTTGATATTATTTGTATATTAAAACCAAAAATAAATTAATAAAAAAAAATAATTATATTAATAAATTGGTGTTAGATAAAAACCAAACCCACAAAATACACGCCGCTCCCAATAAATGTGGGAACATTAGTGTTACTAAACGTCATACAGCTCGTATTGCTCGCACGTCATCCAGAATTTATGTTCAAATTATATGACTTGAAAGCAGATGTCACACAAGTGTGTATGTGAATTTTGTGAATCATATTCAAAGAAAGTGCCGCTGGGAACTTGACTCAGTGTTTACGATTTTATATTCGCTGATATGTTTTCAAAATTGTAACTAAAACTCAATTATAATTAAATCTGTCAAAGGCAGATTGGTTGGCTTTCGAGAACATATTGATGATTTTGGAGAAAGGTCATGTAAAAAGCATGAGGGCCCGAAGATCATGTATAACGAGGTTAATGGCTTTGGACGAGGCGAAAGAAATATGTAGGTAGAATTTGGCGCTTGCAAATTAAATACGGCATCATCATCACGATACGTGGTATTCTATACAGAATTATACCCCATATATTTACCGACCCATTGTGGGGCAGTGGAATGTTAGCTGATTTTAAATGGTTGGTTGGTTGGTGGTTGTGAGTTCCGTTCTGTTCGGGAAATTATTGCTATTACGTTATATTTCTCTGCTTTTGATTTTCTTCTTTGTTGTTTGGGTTTGTTGTTGATCTTCTCTGCCTTACTGCAAAGTACTGAATTATGTTCCGTTGTGTCTGTGTCTTGATTGAATTCGGATTGAAATTAGAGAATAGAATATCTTAATCATTAGTTCTCTATGTCTACCCCACTATACGTGAATTAACGTAATGCTTAAGTACCCAAAAAAGCAGAAAATTGAGATATCCTAGTAATTTCATACTAAGTCCTTCCGACTCCGTGAGAAATACTCAAGAAAAAATGACTACTTGTGTGGCCGATGGCGTTCACTGTATTAGGATTTGGACGAGTTTTTCCACCTCTTCTTGACTTCTCCGTAAGGTTATCTATAATTACCAACTTTTTCTAAAAATTCTGATTACATATAACAAGATTAACTAGATTTTGTTTTTATTTCACTTTCTAAATCATCTTGCAGAACTATTTTGAATAACTAATAGTTCAGTTTTAACGTTTTTTTTTGCTTTAAAATACATAAAAACTAAGTACTATACTTTTAGATACTTTACAGTATGAGAATGACATTTCAGTGCATATAAATAATGCATTCTTTTTTTAAACTTCACTCTTTTATCCCGCATAACAGGGTAGACAGAAAGTACCTAGTGTCAAGACACTCCGTACCTCGTTTTCCGAAAATGAGACATTTATATATATATATATATATATATATATGTGTGTGTGTGTGTGTGTGTGTGTGTGTGTGTGTGTGTGTGTGTGTAGATACTAAAATTTAACAAACCACTTAGAATACTAGTTCAAACTATACTAGTGTACATTGCGCAATAGAACTACACTTTTTGTCGATCTCGCGGAAAATCATTAAAATACTTTGAAGGAGATTTGCGTCATTCAATTTTTTATTGCAGAATCTGTACCAATACTCGATAGTTATACTAATTGGTATTCTAGGGGACTCGAGTGTGTTTTCAATGATCTTATCTTAATTAGTGTCCTTAGCAAATCGGTAAACATCCGCTAATTTGCATAATGCCTTGTACTTGGCTTGAATCTACATATATGAGGGTTTTGTGTACTATCTAATTGTAAATGAAAAATAATGATAACATCTAGTAAAATACGCGTTGTCATGGCAACATGCTAATGATAGTATGTTACAGTTATTTAACTAATTTAATGTATTTTACATAATTATAAGTAGTATTTCTTTTGTTGCGTTCTTTTCCTTACAAAATTTAACTCCTCTTGTCTCTTTGTTCTATAAAAAAAGTATATAATGTTTCATTCATTCATTCATTCATTTATTATTATAATGATAAACATTTTATCAACGACTTCTTAATTTCAAAATGCACCGATTAATTTACTTAAAATATATATTTTACTTATATGACCCAAATGGGATTCGAATTGACTTCCCGCTATTGAGAGTCTATGGCGTAATTTATAAACTTAATGTACACACTGTTGATAAAACCAATATAACAAACATGAATTGATCTAATGTACTGGAACAAAGTCCAATGCTATTTTGTTTATGCGCCTGTGATTTACAATTCACGTCTAGACTAATGATTTCTCTAAATAGAAACTAGACTGATGTTGAGTGTTTTAAATCAATTAATTGTCAATTACAGACATTTGCTTGAGACACTTGCGTGTTTGCTAAAACGTTCACAATTTACATAGACATGAATTAATTTGATTGTTAATTTATTGTTTTTTTTTTAGCTTCACGCTTTTATTCTACATAGCACAGTAGACCGAAAGTACCTAGCGTCAATACACTCCGTACTCTGCTTTCCACAGAATTCGAGACATTGCGTGTTGAGTGATGGAACTCAATGCCGCACTTTGTCTTACCGGAGCGAGGAAGTGAAAATAATTTAAATATAATGACTCCCCTGAGTGGAGATCGAACCCACAACCGATCGCGTTTACAGTCAGACTGTGTCCCACTGTGCCGGAAACGGCCTGATTATTTACCTATTAGGTGCCTATTACTTTGACAATACTGGATATATATGAATAAAGATTGGTCGTAGCGCGTTAGGACATCGTCGGATTGTTGAACGACATCGGTTATGGGTTCGATTCCTACGATTGATTATATTTAAATTATCGCTCTAGTAAGAAAAAATCAACAAGAAAATAATTTACATATAACAAGTGCGTTTAGGAGATCCACGTTTTATTCCTCATAACTGAGTAGTCAAATACAACCCAGTGTCGAGACGCAACGTTTTCAAATTTTCGTCAGGAACCGAGACACTATTGTGTTAAGTGGCGAACTCTGGCGTCTAAGCGTTTATTTATCTGTTTGTGTTTACTCGTATGTTTATTTACTGCGTTACGTTGCGATTATATGACGCCGGTCGTGGCGCAACGGGTCAGCGTCTGACTGTAAACGCGATCTGTTGTGAGTTCGATTCTCACTCGGAGAAATGATTATATTTAAAATTATTTCCATTCCCTCGCTCTGGTAAGAGAAAGCGCGGCGTTTAGTTCCGCCACTCAACACGCAATGCCACATTTTCGGCGTAACACGCAGTACGAAGTATCTTGACAATAGGTACTTTCTGTCTACCCTGCCAGCTATAAAAAAACTTCATTAATGGTTTTGGCATTGTTAAAAATATTATTTTTTTTAACATATGAACCAAGCTAACAAAAACCTTACTATTTTTAGAAGTAACACTTTATAAAGTTGTTTTTACAATTCAGACTTCCCATATACGTGACATACACGCGTATAAAATAATATTAGGTACATACATAAGAAGCATGCTAAATACATTTAAACGTATGTAAACATAGGCACGTCCACAAGTCACCTCACCTTTGGCTGACAATGCCAAGGAAATTCGTCATTCACTAAGCTCTGGGAAATAAATATATATTTCAAAAATAAGCAGTCGAAAACATTACACCGCTGCGCCACGACCGGCCATAGTGAATGTAGAATGAATTAATTAAAGCCCGATTCATACTCTCGATAAAAAAATATCATACATGTAAAACAATATGATTGAGACCGGTAGTGGCGTGACAGTAGTGTGACAACGTCTGACTATAAACGCGACCAGTTGTGGGTTCGATCCCTATTCGGGGGAGTGATTATATTTAAAATTAATTTCACACCCTCGCTCTGGTTAGACAAAGTGCAGCGTTAAGTTCCACCACTCATCACGCAATGTCTCAAATTCAGTGGAAAGCGAAGTATGGAAGTAGAGAGTATCTTAACACTAGATACTTCCTGTCTACCCTGCTATGCGGGATAAAAAAGCGTGAAGTTAAAACAAAATTATATGATTCATCATCTCAACACTATAACGCCTACTGCCTGGTATTAGGCCTCCGCCAAGGATTACAACGACAATCGATTCTGCGCTTCTTGCATCCAATGGTTGCACGACCTTGATCAGATCGTCGGTCCACCGAACATTGTCCGGTTCGTCGTCGCCAATATGAATATTACAAGAAAATTAAGTAAATCATTATTATATTATCATGATTTTCTTATATTATTTTTAGATAAACTGAAATGATGGTGTTAGAAGTAAATAAATATGAAATTCCAACTAGATCCAGTTTGAATTTTATCAGCAACCTTTAAATTATGTGAATTACCGAGCCTTTATCATCAATATTAAAAATGCCCCACGCTCCACCAACAAGTGAACGATCGTCAAGGGCGGTCGATCGAAACCGCGTCTGCTTCACGCTCAGGGCTCGTCAGGTCTCATCGCAGCTACCACGATCTCACAGGATCTCGTGAAAAGCTTACTATAAAAATGACCCTATGAAGTAAGGTGTTAAACAAATTTGAAAATTTCGCTACTACCACTCCGCCCGAGGTAATCTTGCTACCGCGATTCAAGGACTGTTTCAAATAATACACTGTCATCTCGTGGTTTCCTGGTCTTCTAGCTGTGATTAAGGATATTAAGGTTATATTTTGATGTATTGAAAATGAATTATTTGCAAATTGACCTTTTTTTTACCTATTAGTTTTTACTGACAATATTCTATGGGAGAAAATTGAATGTCTATACTCTATTGGCTATATCTTATCAGCTACACACTTTGCGTATATTTATATTTTAATTTATATTATTATTATTTAGATAGAATAAGTAAATACCGCTCGTGGCGCAGTGGGACAGCGTGTGACTATAAACGCGATCGTTTCGCGATCAAGTCCCATTCGGGGGAATGATTATATTTAAATTCTTATTTCCTTCATTTCCCCTGGTTCAAGAACAAGCGTGGCATTGAGTACTGTCACTCATCAAGCGAATCATTTCTCAAATTCGGCAGAAAGTGAAGTACGGAGTGTCTTGACACTAGGTACATCCTGTCGCGGTAAAGCATGAATATAAAAAAAATCTTATATTACAATTATATAAATAAGTATAAGTGAAGAAGTGACAAACTACACTACAACAAATAAATCATTTGCCATATCAACTGTACAATTATTTACAATCTATCCTCGAAAGCGATTGATATTCGTTTCGACAGTCGCTTGCGTCAACATGAAATCATCGTTTGCGGCGGCGTTTGTAGAATTTTAAATTGTTTAAATATTTGCACGATTAGCATAAAAAATTACCTTAAAACGATTTGTGTATTTAGCGTAGTATTTGTTTGTATTAACAGGGTAGACATAAAGTATCTAGTGTCAAGACACTCCGTATTTCGCTTTCCGCAGAACTCGAGATATTGCGTGATGGGTGGCGGTACTCAACGCCGCATTTTATCTTGCCAGAGTGACGTAGTAGTAATAATTTAAATATAATGACTCTCCAAGTGGGAATTGAACCTACAATTGCACTTTCTACTAGTCAATATATCAGTTTCATAGAAAATTCTATTATTTGGTAGTAAACTATCACAAAGTATAAAATGAATATTACTGAATACTGGTGAAGGGAAATCCTGAATAACTAAAGTGTGCTAAATTGCGGCGTTGAATTTCGCCATTCAACATAACATGTCTATAGCCTTTAGGCAGAAATTAGGGATCGCTATGTCATGTCTATCTACCATGCTGTATGTGAAAATTGTGAGACTATATTATAAAAGAAAATAATCATAATATTTAACTAGGAAATTAAACATCCGATGAACAATATAGCTACTTAGCTACGTATTGGCAGTCTGTCCGTACAATCAATACATTGAGGTGAATAACAGTCAGCCCGGATGAGTAAATTAGATACTTCCGAAAGTCAGTCTCAAGAAGGTCTATCAGTTGAAGAAGCAAATTAGTCTTGGTATATATTGGTATGAGTAGCACAGTGACACAAAATCTAACTGTAAATTCGATGGTTGTGAATTCGATTCCCACTCAGAGGAGTGATTATATTTAAATTATTAAATTATATAAACTGCGAGGTTGAGTTCCGCCACTCAACAAGCAATATCTCGAATTCGGTGGAAAGCGAAGTACAGAGGGTCTTGACACTAGGTACTTTTTGTCTACCCCGCTATGTGGGATAAATGCGTGAATCTCAAAAATTAATGTCAAATCAAAACAAATAGTCTTGCAAGACTTTCTTGTAAATGTACATAGATTGATTGATTTATTGATACAAGTGAAGCTAGTACAAGCGTGTTTAAAACCTAAAACCACCCTGACAAATCTTCGTCAACCACAAATCAAGATAAACAGTAATGCCACAGAATATATCATACATGAGCAACCCGACACTAACAAGCAACTTGACACCTGTGCGATAGTAATGTACACCTATGTCGATTAGCTCTAATGATTATGTGGTACGAGTTTGGTAATTTGTTTGTTTGTGTTTTTTTTTTAATTAATAAACACAAAAAATGGTTAATTTTGTGTAGAATTGCAGATTTTGAGGTTAATTGCTTGGTGCAGTGGAATGTTTGATTTTAGGTTCGGGTTCGATTTTCACTTGTAAGAAGTTTATTTAAAATAAAAGTGTACTATTACTTTAAATAAACGTAAATTTTTTAATGACTGTCTTCATTAAATTACTAATTATAGTCAATATTTTTTAAAGTGGTGGATATACATCTTATTAAAATGCTACTTTAGTTGTTTTTCTCGTATACCAAAGAGAGAAATCCATTCTTATTTCAAAGGAAATCCAGCTTTAATCGATTCTTAATAACGTTATACAACTCAAGGGCGCTCTCGTGTCAATGACACTTGTCGGTATCAGCTGATGCTCTTAAATGGTTAACGACTCGGATAGATCAGATTAGGTCAAAGTTCAAGTACCGGCGAGATGCTGTAAGTAATCATTAGTGTAATTACATTGATATATGGTTAGAAATTGTTCGTTTTGTTTCATTTGTGGTAGTGATTTAGTTTGGTTTTAAATTGGAATTTGGATTGGGAAGGCAAAATGTGTTTTGTTTTTTAATATAAACAAGTGGTCCTTATTGAAGAGTATATTACGCGTTGCCTTAGCAACGTACATGTGATTGTTTACAAAAGGTTGTTAAATGCATGGTGATGTGTTTAATATAATTTTTATATAATTTTTTTTAATTATTGGCTTTTTATACTGTTCTCAGCATATATTTTTATTGTGGCAATTTCCGGATTTCGTTGTTTGCTTAATATTCCAAAACCAGGTCCAAAGCATTTTTGCATATGTTGCATCTTAGTGTGTGTACCTGTAGTATTTTATTAATTTTAGTTTTTAAAAAACATTAGCATTGCGCACCTTCTCTGCATTACCTGTACTTCTCTGCTGCTTTTGTGAAAAGGGGTACCAAAGACTTTGCCTAACCTATTAATATATAGATTTTAGACTTCAACAAGTTGGTCTAGATAGTATTGCAAGATTTTATACATAATTATGTACATTGTTTGATATTTACACGTGAAAGAGATAAAATCATTAGATAATTATTTTAATAATGGTTAGTTAAAAAAAACACTTATTTATATTTAGTATCAAAATAGTTTTCCCAGCTACTATACTGTTTCTCATTTATAAACAAACAAACAAAACAAAACGAATTAAAGTAAATATATTCTTATTTCGTTTGGTTAACGGTGAAATTTGTCTGTCACTAAATGGTAAATACAATTTTATATTATTCGTAATAAAGATCAGTGTTCAATGTATCGAAAGTATTTATAAATTACGTTGATTGCTACACAATTTGCAGGCTAAATACAGGACTCTTACAGGCTAAATGTTAAAGGTGATATGTAATTAGGAGAGAGTACTGTGACCAAGTTGTATGTGACTATAGTCATATATTTTTATTAAATAAAGAGATTTTTTTTTCATCTGTATTTTATACTAAAGCCATGAGGTGTAGGTTCAAATAAAATTATAACATTCTTAAAATATATAGAAAATCGAGTGTATAACTAAAATTTGCATGTCATATTTATAATATATATATCTAACATAAAAATATATATTTACACATTTATGTTTTGTATTTACTCTTAACCAGTAAAGACAAAACTTAAGTATATTTAACGGATTTTAACGACGCACTTCGTTTACCCACAACAGTTCCATTTGCATTATATGTGCATAGAAACTAGTAGCCAGGGACTTCGTCTTTTTGGCTATCCTGAATGGTTTGTGCTTGCTTGTAGAGCAAGTAGAAACCATTAACAGTAATTCTTATCCATTAATAATAGTTCTATGCTAAAACTACTTATCAATACAAACAGAAATATTGTAAACTTTCCCCTTTATTGAGATTTGAATCAAAACCATCACGTTCAATTAGACTCGTTCACTGAACGCAAATAGTGTAAAAGATTATATAAGAACACATTAATCGCATATAATTCAGTTAGACGTTTCAGAGTCGCTAACGATCTCAACAATGCTGAATATATAATGTGAAAGTGAACGTACGGCTGCAACAGTATAATACTAATGCAAGTAATTTCTCTCTAATTAATTATTTATTACTCTCTGCCCCTTGTTTTGGGAGCTGTGGAGATGTTTTTTTTTAATTTTTTTTCTATTCTATACATTTTTATTGGATATGCAGTTTTTTTTATGTAATAATTAAAAAAATATATATTATATTAAATGATACTGATCGTGGCGCAGTTGGACAGCGTCTGACTGTAAAAGTGATCGGTTGTGGGTTGGACTCCCACTCGGAGGAATGATTATATTTATTTTTTTTTCATTTCGTTTCACTGGTAAAATAAACCGCGGCGTTTAATTACGTCACTCGACAAAGTCGTGAATTTCAGCGCAAGGCGGAGTACGGAGTTTCTTAACACTAGGTACTTCCTGTCTACCTTGCTATACGACATACACAGCTTGCAGTTAAACATATAAATTAAAAGTATACATTTCTTAATAAGGATTCGAACTCACACGCATTGATGTGTATGTTATGTTAGTTTTATATTGTCTTCAAACACTTCATGTATTTGTTTACACAAGATATAGTACGGGACATTAAAATCGATAATTTATAATTATTCGTAAACTTTGCAAAAATAACTAAAAGCCATTAATTACTAAGTAGTATCGATACCATATATAGTTGTCGATATATATTTAAATATAGGATTGTAATAGAATACGTCTACAAGCGACCGTGTATCGGTGTTTCACTTTTCCCAACCCTAAGATTGTCTGGAAAATCGCTAATCAGCTTATTGCCAGTCGTCTTTGACTTAACGTACTCGTATATCGATGGCCCCTACATAAAGCATCGTAATATCATTTTACTAGTTTTAAAGTGTTATTCCACATTAAGGATTAGAAGACATTTTTGAAAAACGTATAAAAAATAAGTTGTATCAAAACGTATAAGAATTTCCAATTTTTATACGTTATTTAAAAATGTTTTCTAATATTAAGTATGAAATAACAATTTAAAAATATTAAAATAATTAGCATTTTTTGTTAAACGATTATTTCCTAATAATCTTTGGGTAGCAGAAATTTGTTAAAATCTCTCTACAGAGATGCTAACAAGGTAAATTAATAGGTAAGTTGTAACAAAACGTATAAGAATATTGACGCGGCTGATAGTAGGAGGCATGGCTTAGCGATCAGAACGCTGGAATGGTTTCCTAGAAGCGCGGGCTTGAATCTTGCTGCGCTCAAATTTTTATACGTTTTTTAAATTTAATTCATGATTTTTAGTTAGATATTGGATTTTTGATTTCATAAATTAAAAAACAATGTTATTTTATAGCTTTACGCTTTTATCTTGCATAGCAGGGTAGACAGAAAATACCTAGAGTCAAGACACTCCGTGCTGCGCTTTTCACCGAACTCGAGACATTGCGTATTGATTGGTGGTACTCAACGCCGCACTTTGTCTCACAAGAGCCATGAAGTGAAATAATTTAAATATAATCACTCCCACGAGAGGGAATCGAATCCACAACCGATCGCGTTTACAGTCAGACGTTGTCCCACTACGTCTTGACCGGTTTCAATGATTTATGTATGATATATGTATATGTGTTATTTGTGTTTATTTTCGGAATATCTATAAGTCTCACCTGTTCTGATTAAATAAAAAGATAGACATCCTTACTCTAGTTTTTCTCAGTAAATACTTGCCATATCAAAATCAAGTTTACAACAAGTGTTTGTGTTTCTTATCACCAGTCATCTCTTATCAGACGATAAAGCGGAAATTCACATACAATTCAATTTGTTCAGTTAGTCTTGTTATTCAGATGTTCTGTGTATTGGTATAAAATGAAAGATTACTTTGCTTGTATGAAAAATTTCTTCGCTCGTGGATCGGATAAACATTGGTAATGAATATTATTTTATTAGTGTAGTGGTTAGATAAATGTTTTTAAACAGGGTACGCGATTTGTGTATGAAAAATATCTAGTTATTATACTTAGATCTTTGTGGACGCAATGGTAGAAAATGGAATTATAATGGTCTACCAAGTGGAATTTATATCTCATTATATGGAATTGCTAACCAATTTAGGGGGTGTCCTAGTGGTTAAACGTTTGCCTGGAAACGTTGGTGGTTGTGAGTTCAATCTTCGCTCAGATTAAATTAGGTTTAAAACTGCTTTAATTTCTGAATCTGAAACGTATGAACGCATGAGCAGGAAATGTCTCGATTTCTGTAGAAAAGTGAACAACGTAGTGTCTTGACACTAAGTTCTATTTGCTAACTCTGTCGTGTAGAAAAATAGATGGCTAGCTAACTTACAAGTGTAGCGATACATGTGCAAATGAAATAATACATCAAAATACATCATAATCACTCACTATAATTACTCGTAAATTGGTATATTAAACTAAGGAAATTTGAATAAGGCCGATCGTAGGGCAGTGGGACAGCGTCTGACTGTAAACGTGACTGGTTGTAAGTTCGATCCCCACTCGGGGGAACATATAGATTATATTTCAATTATTTTCACTTCCTCGCTATGGTAAGACAAAGTGCGGCATTGAGTTCCACCACTCAGCACATAATGTCTCGACTTCGGTGGAAAGCGAAGTATGGAGTGTCTTGACACTAGGTACTTTCTGTCTACCCTGCTATGCGGCATAAAAAGCGTGAAGCTAAAAAAATGAATATGTGACATCTTAATTAACGCGTCTCTGGTCAACTAAGCAGCTTTGATTTTCGCGATTTTTATACATTTTAAATAAAATTATTTCAAACGGATTAATCGTCACAAGTAGACTCTGTCTATCTGTGACCACGGAGTACTGCAAAGTGTTCGAAACGCCGAGTTTACTAAAAACGTATTTTCGAATACCAAAATATAGGCGATTAATCCGCTTAAATACTTTCATTTAAAATAAGGACTAAATTCATTAATTTTTTTAGTTAAAATAATTTTAGTTATGTAGGTATGAATTCATTCAAGCCAATTGGGCTTGGCGATATTACTTAAATTATATATAACGGAAAATTCTGCGAAAATCAACACTTGTAAAATAAATTCGCCAAAAGTCTTTTAACAGCTGCACGCTTTTTCCTGCATAATTAAACAGAGAGGATCTAGTACCAAAACACTCTATTCCCGAGGTGTTGCGTATTGAATAACAGAACTCAACCCTAGCTTGATTAGAAGTGTGAAAATAGTTCGTATCGAACCCAGAACCATCGCGTTTGCAGTCAGACTCTGTACCACTGTGTAACGATGTCGTCTAGATTTAGATAGACTATCTATCTATCAATACAATAACAAAAATTATAAAAGTTACGAAAAAAACTATTAAAAATTTAATTATTAACAATCCTTTTTAAATGAAAAAAATGCTACTAAAAGAAATACCCACCTACTTCCTGATACGAAAGCGGAATTTGTTGAACAATGTCAGATACAATGAACGGACGCCTTATTATATGGACATTCGAAGTATTTATAAGTATTTTAACTTACCATTTACGGAGCGAGCAAGTTTTTACGCGATTCCTCCCCGTTTTCTCCGAAACCAATTCAATGACTCGATAAATAATTGATTTTGGGTTGACTGATTTAAAATTGAGTATTTGTGGTTTTATTTTTTAATTTGTGTTTTTTTTTCTGCTTTTATCAATTACGTCTATATTCAGCTTTACGCATTTATTCCGTATATAGGGAAGACGGGATGTACCAAGTGTCAAGACATTCTGTTCTCCGCTTTCCGCCAAATTCAAGACATTGCGTATTAAATGGCGGAACTCAACTTGACGTTTTGTCTTACCAGATCAAAAAAATTAATTTTGATATAATTATTCCCCCGAGTAGGGTCGAATCCACAACCGATCGCACTGCAACACGACCCGTCTATTTACTGTGTAAGAAGAAAAATTGAGTGATACGTCATTTCGTTCTCTAATTTCCAATGACAATGTGCAGAGATTGTGTTTTGAGACATGAAACACACGCCTTACTTTGTCCAAAGTAGTTAATTCCTTTAAGGAATATTTAGTTGTTTTGAAAGAAAACGGTTCTTGTTTTTATTAAAATTATTATTTAATTTTAACATTTATGAGATTATAGGCTGGCTAAAACGTCTAGTTGTAAACACAAGAGATTACCACTTGAATGTATGATTATTTTTTAAATTATGTTACATTCTTTGATTCGTTAAGGCAATTCAACACTCAACCCGAAAAGTCTCAGATTCGGACTGTATGAATAGAAGTAGTGTTTGAACACTAGAATTTCTCTCACTAACCTATTCAAATAATTTCATTATATAAGAAAATCATACAGAAACTTAATCGATTACCTATCACACGGCATCATTAACCACAAATTAAAATTACTATATACTTTTTATCCTTTCTGCGTAATCAACTTGGTATCTCTAGTGTCACAGAAATATCCACAACAGATGTACGTAGGGCGTGCAATGCCACATGCCATATGTTTATTTATGACCTGCTGTCTTTTTTTACCTCACTGTCAATTTCTCAGATTTATTGGGAATGAATATCGTTTTATTAATGTTCGTTAAATATTATTTATGTCTATCATATGCGTTTGTGATAAACAACTTCAAAAAAAACGGTTATCTGAGTGATATGTATGGTATGATGATACATTTAGGTTTTCAAGCACATGTGCTTAATTTGGCAAGTGTATGTTTGTATGTTTGTCGACGAATTTCTCTAAAACTTAAAGTCATATCGGGATGATTCTTTTTTAATTTTAGCTAGGTATACTTCTACTTAAGGAATTTTAAAAATTTCATCAAAACGGGTCCAGTAGTTTCAGAGATATAGATACGCGTCATTGTATAGTTATTATGAAGTCGGTTTAATTTTATATAAGTTGGATTATTTTTAATTGTATAACAATATTCAAGTGTACGCTTAAATTTATGTTTTCGTTCCGGTCTGGTAACAAGCCAGTCATAATGTTCCGCCATCTTTTTTCTTATTATTAATATCAGTGAAGACACCAAAATACATGGAATAGAGTAATTTATCACTATGTTTATTATATTAAAAATAACTATCATGAATCTAAAAAAAAATAAAAGTGTAACGATGAAATTGCTCTTTGATGAAAACGATGATTTTCTCTTCTTTGATCTGGTAATAGAAAATGCAGCGTTGAGTTCCGCCACTAAAGCTTATTATTATCTCGATTACACAGAAAAGGGAGTGTCTTGATAATACGTTATCTCTACCTTCCCAGTTATACGGGAAAAGAGTAAGACTGAAAGACACTTTCTCCGATGTCGGTGAAACTAAAACATTTTAGGTCTAATGCACATAAATAAAAGCTGCAAGCGAAACTAACAAAGGCTCAGCTGAAAATAGCATTTCCTGTGACTTCACGCTTCCGCACGTCTGCCTAGGTTCTGTTTTATTGTGTGCTTAAGTACTAATAAACTAAAGTCAAGATTTGTAACGATACGGCGTTAAGTTATGATTGTATAATATTTAAGACCATAAGGGCCGGTCCACACTATAATGTTGATCACGGTTCATTCACCGTCCGATCTCGGTCTGGTTAGGTATTCCATATCGAGATTAGACCCAGGTCACGTTCCAGTGACAATCTATTCCAACCAATTTCTCTTATGGGGGGACGGGGGAGAATACAATTCCCTCCGCTGCTGGGTAGCGTCCCGTAAGAGGCGGGTATCCCAATAATTTGATGGTAGAAGGTTATTCCTCAAGGTTAATAACTGGCTTGCGACCACTATCATGACAAAATGATCCGCCAAATGTCTAATGACGTTTTCCGGTTGGATTTCGTGTAAGCCAGCTTTCCTTATTCCCATCCACCTTTTCCCTCATCTCCTTTCACTTCCATCCCAAGGCAACGCATCTACAACTCTAATGTTGCAGATGTGAGAAGGTGATCATTTACCATCAAGTGACCCTTCTGCTCGTCTGCCTCCTTTTTCTATTAAAAAAAATTTTTTAATTGAAACCCTATAGTGTGAATACTATTTCGTTCTCCTTCTCGGTCAGTTCTCCGCCAAAACTCCGAGTAAGTTATTTAAATAAATAGAAATTATAATTGAATATATTTTAATTATTGTTTAATATAGTTTAGTAAGAGTTATATGTCGTAATTTGATTTAAAATAAAGTGTAAACAGTGACTTAAAATATTACAATACATAATTAAATACTTGTTCTCTTGGCGTATTAATTGTATTATTAATTACCAGCGAACGATACACGATTGACAATTGCGGTTGGCTGATAATTGGAAATTGAATCGGGAATAGGTTGAACAATCGCGAACGAACCATGATCGTCACTACAAGTGTGGAGCGCTCCTAATAGCGCAGTGGTCCTGAAGTGAATGCTAAAATAAAATGAAAAACACTTTTAAAATAGTAAAATAAAATTTTATTTTACTATTTTAAAAATATTTTTTCACACTAGAGATTAGAAAACATGTTTGAAAATACGTATAAGTATTTTGAACGCAGCGGAAATCGAACCCGCATCGTTTGATAACTGCCGTGTCTAGGTTCCTTGGACTGTTGGAAATGAAAATGCTAAATGTTATAAACTGCTATAGTTAAGTTAGATATAGTAAGATACCTTAATATGTATCTGTGAAACTTCAAAAGAACGCAAAACGTTTGTTACATTTTATTTAAAATAATGTTTATTTATTCAAAGGGTGGCGACTAACACTCCGCACCTAGTCAGTCTTGGGACGGGTCGTCTCAGCACTGCAGTCACTTTACATCCTATTAAACAAGGTACGTGGAAATACTTATTTTATATATTATAAAATATTGGTCTTGGCACAGTGGAACAGCGCCTGACTGTAAAAGCGCATTGAGTTCCGCCACTCAACACGCGATGTCTCGAATTCGGCGAAAAACGAAGTACCGAGTGTCTTGACACTAGGTACTTCCTGTCAGCCCTGTTATGCAGAATAAAAGCATAGCAAGCTAAAAAAAATAGATATGTAGATTATTGGTAGGCATATTTTAAAACATTTCATTAAAAAATAAAATGAAGCTGGATTTAAACCCGCACCTCTTAACAAACAAGTGTTCTAATTGTTAAGCTTAGCGTTCTTCTGTACGTTTTTGTATTGTTACAATTTATTAATGTTTTTGTTAGGATATCTGCAGAGATTTTTAAAATGTACTTGCTACTTAATAATAATCGTTTTGGTAAGAGAGACTGGTGTTTATTCAAACTTATATATTTTTAGTTGTAGATTAAAACTAAAAATATTGAAGTATAATATGATAAGTTAACCCTACAAACTTCGTACTGCTGACGCTATAGCTAACAAATTATTTTAAATAAAACAATTACAAAATAAATATCTGGATATTTATTTTATAATTCGAAAATGAAAGTAGCCAATTGACACCTTGTTACATCAATTGTCTGCATATAAAAGGCTAGTCAAAATCAGTCAAGCCGTTCCAGAGATTAGTTGTAACAGACAGGTAAACAGATGGTAGGTGTAAGAACCGTATAGACACACAAATGTATTAGTAAGAAAGACAACAAACAGACGGAGACTCCAATTTTAATTATTTATATATATTTAATTTTTTCACATCATTATATTTGGTTTACTATATTAAATTCCAGGTCGAGTGACAATCGGGTCGGACCCAACATGCGATATCTACGTGGTGGGCACAGGCGTTGCGAACGTTCACTGTAGAGTAGAGAATTCTCATGGTGTTGTCACGCTTTATCCCATAAGTGGGACTACGTTGCTTGATGGATTGCCGGTTGAGAAACCCACGAGATTGTCGCAAGGTATGTTGAACGATAATTAAAAGAATTTAAACCTCGACTGCGGTTATAAACTCAGTTTTAAAATCTGTCATTTACTTTTACCAGTGGTTTTGTATATTCAGTAACACTCGCGCCTATAAAAACGACCGAATCTAACAACGTGTTATTTATGATAATCGGTTCACGGGCTTAGCAGTTACAAGAGTACAAAGAAACAGACATACATACTTATATAGGTGGTAAAAACATAACCCTTCTTTTGGCAATCGGGTAAAAATATATTTATAATAGACTCACTACGAATAAAATACGCGTTGTCTTGGTAACGCGTATGTCAAACACCGTTTATAAACAATTGTACTTTTAGAATTTGATTTATTTATAACTAATTAGTAATATTGTAATATATATTGTTCATATTTGTTCTTACCCACACGAGTGGACTTAATACTTTTTCTTTAAAAGTCTACACATTTCGCTGAAAAACATTATATAAGTATTATTTTTGTTCATTTTCACGCTTTTATCCCGTAGACAAAAGAGCCTACAATCAAAATACTTCATACTTCGCTTTCCGACACTAATTTTAGACACTTCGGGTTGCGAGGCGGAACTCAACGCCGCATTTTGTCTTACCAAAATAATTTAATAAAAATATAATCACTCTACCGAATGGGAATCGAACAAACAACCGATCGCGTTTACAGTCAGACGCCGTCACACTTTTTACTACGACAAATATTGTTAGTAGATTTTTAGAAAAAGATACTTAACACGTATTGATAAAACACTATTTTAAAATTATAAATACCTTTGTAACTTTTCTAAGGGATATATTTTGCTTACCAAGTATAATTTTCAAGTTATCTATATTTCCAGTACTTAAGTTGTTTGAGACAAAGTAATAAATCACTGCTTTACAATCATTCCTTTATATCTTAGTTAAAACTTAAACTGACTTAGTTTAAAATAAACATAATTTAAATAAATAAACGAATTTAATAAAAAAATAACTGACATCGTTATAATTATGCAACTACCTACTTATATTTTCTTTCAAGTAATTTACCTATATTTCTGTTATTATTTAACCGATTTTGATGAAATTTATACTGCTTACTAAATTGTAGTATATCTAACTTAAAAAGAATCATCTCGATATAACTTTCAGTTTTATAGAAATTCGTGAACAAACATACCAAATTAAGCTCAGGTACTTTGAATAATACAACCATATTACATATATACATATCAAACTGATAACCTTTTTTTTTGAAGTCGGTTAAAAAAGCCATAATACATATCCGTTTTTATACATTGTGGGGTTGAAACCCCATAAAAAGTAAGAGCTGTGTGAAAATTCCATATAAGTCCATCTCGTTGTCGGTAAACCACTCGTCGAGAATTTACAACGCGGCCATAAACATCGGCAGTATAATTATATGAGGCTATTTCATATGCCATTAGTAATATCGTTATGTTAAAATGTATTGGGGTACTTCGAGACGTTTCCACTTGTATATATTGATTTTTTTTTAGCTTCACGATTTTATTACGCTTAGCGGGGTAGACAGAAAGTACCTAGTGTCGAGGCACACCGTACGAATTTCAAACATTGCGTGTTAAGTGATTGAACACAACGTCGCACATTGTCTTACCAGAGGGAGGAATTGAAAATAATCTAAATATAATCACTTCCTCGAATGGGAATCGAACCCACAACCGGCCGCGTTTACAGTCAAACGGTACGCGACTACCGGCGGACGTGATGATTTAGTTTTATATGTTTCTTAGTCAAGGCAACATAACATATTTAATATATTATATGGAAAAAAAGTGCGCGCGCACAAAGTACACATGTCTGAAATGATGTTCTTCGGTGAATTAAAATTTAAATCTCGTTTATATTTGTATTAATTTAAAAGTTTAGATTTCTGAGACTTAGAAGAAGGGAAGAAGGATGATATTTTATGAATTTAATTGTAATTAATAATTTGTAACTAATTTATATCGGTATTGTTGAGACCAAAGAATTACAACTAACAAAATATACAATACGTGGTCATATTTCTACATTATTAAATATGTTTAAATAAAAATAAATTTAAATTACTACAAAATTCTCAGTGGAAATGAAACACACAACCAATCGCTTTTACAGTCGGATACTGTCCCGCTGCGCCACGACGGTCTTTTATTTTATTAAACCACGTGAGCATCTCTTACTTACTCTTTTTCGAGATCTAAATTAAATTATAAAAATAAATTTATCAATATTCTCATTCTTGAACAATTATTTTTATAAAAACCCCTTAAAACCTGTTTTATAGGGATATTTTATACAAACTCTATCAATAATTCAATAAAAAACGTTATAAAATTTTATACAATGTATTGTTTTTTCTAATTTCCAGGTAGCATGTTAACAATTGGCCGGTCAAACTATCTCCGATTCAATCATCCAGAGGAAGCCAAGCTCATGAAATCAGTGCTGCCCTCCGGACACGTGTCAATGGCTCCAATACAGTTCACGCCCAACGAGCAATGTTTGCCCACTGGTGAGAAAAAAAAGCAGCTTCAAGCTTTATCACGCATAGCCGATTTGTCAGACACAACCCTACTGTCAAGACACTCCGTTGACTGAGTTCCGCCCCAAATCGAGAGTGATATAATAATAATTAACATTTGTTTTTATTATTATATAAAAAAATATTCTGTCTGTCTATTTGTTCCGGCTAATCTCTGGAACGGCTCGACCGATTTTGACGGTACTTTCGATGGCACATACCTATATGTGTATATAAGGACTAACTTAGTCTATTTTTATTATAGAATTACTTATTAAGGATCCAGATATCTTATAAATCCACGCGCATTAAATCGCGGGCATGGCTATTTTAAAGTATTTTTTATCATTTTATATTCATCTGAGTCGTCAAAGTTAATCTAAAGACTTTTAAAACGAATTATATTTTTATTTCTTTTTATACATTATTGTTTAAACTTAGTTTTAATAGCTCAATGTCAAATAATTTAATATATTTTTTTCAACTGCTCCAAATAACTGAGTTAAATTTTTTTTATATTTACAGGATATGTCAACCATCACTCAGACCCAACAAACCAATGTTACCAAAACATACAAAAAATCTACAAAGACAACTCACTATCACAACTCGACCACGAACTAGATATGACGTTAAAAGAAATGTCAAGAAAAAAACCTCCAGTTGCTCCTAGAAAACCCTATAAAGATGATACAGACTCAAATTCAGATCAAGAAGGTAGACCAAAAATTGGTAGTATTATGGCTAAAGTATCTAAATTTGAATATTACGCGAAACAACAAAAAAATGTCGGCCGAAGTCAGTTTTATGCGACAAATGAAATTGAAATATCTCCAAAAGTGTTCAGCTCCAATTCACTCACAGTCAATACACCAGCCAAAGACGTTTTAGGCAATCGCAATATACCAAACTATATGAATAAAAAGCAAGAACAGAAAATGATTATGTTGAACGAAAATAATAGTCTCGATCCTAAAAACTGTTCCTACGCGAATGTTGCCATACGAAATAAAACAAAAATAGATGATATAGTTCGAAATTTTGACGATAATTTAAAAAATGACGTTAAATTACCTAAAAAAGTGAACAATGACCAGCAGAGCAGACCGGACAACAATATTTACGGTAAAATCAACATCGATCGCAAGGATTGCAAGAATAATCTGGACTGCAAGACCGAATCCAGCAAGAATAACTTGGAGTGCAAGACTGAATCCAGCAAGAATAATTTGGAAAGCAAGACTGAGAAGAATTTGAATATGGATTTGAGTGAATACGGACGTTTGTGTGGTGTTGGTAAGGTTGTGTGCTTGCCGTCGCCGGCGTTTGACAGAAACCCGCAGTATTCGCCTGTATACGCGAACTGTCACTACGATAGAAGTATTGAAGCTGAAAGTATGAGGATGAAGGTGAGAGTTTGTTGATTTTTATTTTATTTAGAATGTAAAAATAGATATACCTTATAAGTTGTTCTTGTTGATGACAGAAAGATGGCCATAAATGATAGGAACCGGTCACGTTCTCAACTATAGCGGTCATACCCTTTTCCCGCCAAATCCCTCACACTTAAACCCAGATTTAGATTTATATTGATAAATCTAATTAGAGTATAAAAGTATGCCTACAGTAATGTATAATAATTATTAATAATAATTCCGATGGTTATCTCGGGATGCTCCCATACCAGAGCCGTCATTCGGGTCCTGCTATGGACCCACTCATATTAATGAGCGGCGATTGAGGCCACGGTCAGAGGGCCCAGCCCTAAAACCTCCGCAAAGGTTGAGTGAGAAGAAAACTAGGTGTTCGCGTGCAATTATGATAATTTAATTGTTTCAAAAACTCCCTTAAATATAAATCTTAGTTCTAAGTAGCCATCTATATCGAAGTCAATTACATTCGTATATATGTATATATGTAATAATATGTATATATTATAATATGTATATATGTAACAATAGAGAAATAAAAGGTACACACCCAGTCTGTAGTGTACCCACATATGTTTAAAATTAAATAAAATTGTTGAAAACAAAACACATTTCAATTTGATCTATAAAAAAGACATAAGAATTTTTGTTTTTGCGCGAAAAAAAAAATAATCGGGTATATTTTACATGTTCGGAAATACGGTTAAGGAAACTCGACTTTCTAAACACTTTACTCTTATTTAATCAAAAAAACTAATTTTATAGTTACTCTATATAATTATAAATTGAAATAAGACAGACTTGTGGCTTATAAGGCCTAAACGATAAAAAAAAACAGTACTATCAACTCATCACGTGTAAAAGTTCCTTCCTTGTATGAAAATAATCATGAATATTAAAATTATGCCGTCTACATGATAATATAATCACGAGATCAACGTTTATTGAATCAAAACTGATAACGTTTTAATTGTAGAGTGTAACAATAGAAATTGTTATATCTAAAGATAATGTGACGTCGAGATAAATATTAACAGTGCGATGCGGTTGTACTGCGGCAAGACAGTTGGGAGTGACTTGTGGCTAAATGTGTTGAAATAAAATTATATTTAAATAGATATTGTTTATTATTGATTTTAAATCGATTTTTCAAATGATAATATCGATTCAATATGTTTTTTAGTGTTGATATTTTGAATAGAAAATCGATTTATTTTGTAGTGTTTATTAATATAGAACGTGGCACCTTTGTTAACAAAATGTGAACTACTTAATTTTTATATATTTAATAATAATGTTTCACGTTTCTTACTATGTGTGACAAAACAGAGGTAAAAAGATGTCGATTTTATTATATTTGTAATTTATTTATTTATTGCGTATATATTTTATATTTTTATTTATTCATAGGTCACAGATTAAACATATCTATTTAAATATAAAGTATATTAAACAAGTGCGCGTTTTAATTAAACTACTGTAAAATGACGCCAAAAACGAGTAAAGGTTACTCCCGTAAACGTCTAATAAAACTGTTCGTGGCGAATCTCAAGAAAAACACGTTGGCCCTAAACGAATTAAAAACCTCCTTCGAAACAAAATGCCATGTAAAAGAAAGTATAGAGAAAGTAAACGGCATTGCCAACTCCGTCAACGAAAAACTCGAAATAGTTCACAAACTACGTAACGACATAAAAATCTATAGAACGATAAACACAATATTGACGAATCATTATATAAAAGAAACGAGAAACCACGAGAGTACAATCGATGCGAAAATAATTAAATTAGAAAAACAAATTTTACAATCGTATGACAGCTTGAGAAATGACATAAATTCCAAGATGGCGGACGCTCGTGTTGCCAGCGAGAAAAATATTTCGCCGCCAATACAGAACAGTAATGTCATTATGGTTGGCAATGATTTAAAAGTGAACCAGTTTAGTGATTTATACGTGAGGAATCAGATTTATAATACAATAATTAGGAAAATCGATAAGTTGTTTTGTGGCTTGGTAAGTTTATTCGACTAGTTAGGTTAATGGCAATTGTAATTAATTTTACATTATTTTAAACAAATATATTTTTAACATTAAGCAATCGTGTAATATTTTAATCAAAATAAAATATTTTTAGCATTCATCTCAAAATAATGACTTTGCCAATATTAAAATCAATAGATTTTTATAATTTCTGAAATTAAGTCCAGCATTGAAAAAATAACGATTAAATTAATTATTAGCAATTAAGTTTTTAGAGGAACTTGTTCAAAGGAAGTGAATTAATGAGCATTTTAATAGGGCCTAAAACCCACATTTGAAATTAAGAACAATACTAAGAAGTATCTTTCTCTTCAAATTGAACAGAAAAGAGTAAACTGACTGATTACATTACACCAGAGTGGGACAGCGTCTGACTGTAAACGCGATCAGTTATGGGTTCGATTTCCACTCAGAGTTTAATTATATTTAAATTATTTTCACTTCCTCGCTCTGGTGAGACAAAGTGCGGCATTGTGTTTCACCACTCAACACCCAATGTCTCGAATTCGGTGGAAAGCGAAGTACGAAGTGTCTTGACACTAGGTACTTCCTGTCTATCCTGCTATGCGGAATAAAAGGGTGAAGCTAAAAAAACAAAATAGGCGCGTGAAGATAACATTAAAAGTTAAACAACGAAATAATTTGATAACGCATTCTTTTAGGCTTATCAAGATAGAGTGAAGGAAGAAGAACAGAAAGATGCGGAAACGGCCCGCTTGGAAGAAATACTCAATATGTGCGCTGAGTACGAGAGGCAGATCACTTCAGGTGACGTTTATTTAATGTTTTTTTATCATAATAATTTAAAAAAACATAGCTTTCTATATTCCTTTTGTTTGTAAAGATTTAATAAATGGCTGAAAAACAAACCCACTTCCGTCATATTAGTATATAACTAGACTGTCATGTTGTCGACTTTCAAAATATGTAGATAGATAGGTACTTTATATATTACCTTTGAATTAACAAATTTGGTCTTATTAAACGCGATTTGTGTATATATATATATATATATATATATATATATATATATATACATACATATATATAAATTTGCATATTTCTAGAAGTTATAATACTTAAACAACAAGTAAATAAATATAGTGAATAATAATATGTATTATAAAAATCTTCACGCTTCATCCCGCCTGCTATGCGGGATGACAATCAGAGACAACCTAGTGTCAAGACAATCCGTTGACCGTTTGTCTGAAATTGAGAGAGTGGCGCAACTCAACGCCACGTTATTAATACTTATTGTAGCATATATGTATAATATAAGTAGGGTAGGTTATCTTTTGACCGCTTTTACTATATTGATGTTTTCTTTTATTATTATTGTGTAATTTGAAGACATTGGGAAATATAATATATGGATAAATTTAATTTTAATTAAAATTATTTCAATTTTTTACCACAAAATTTTGTTGTTCAGGAAAACTAATCTTTTACTCGCCTTATATATTTATATCTATTTTATATATATATTAAATTATTTTTGTTAATCTCACAGGTATACCAATAACACCGACTGAGAAAAGGCCTCACAATAAAATCATAACAAACGGATCGTTGCCTAGAAGCGTTGCGGCGACCAATCCCAATTTCGTGCAAACCAATGATGGATATTATAAGTAAGATAATCTGGGTTGTTATTATTCCGAATTCATGACGTTATGTGTTACGCGGCGGAACTCAACGCCGCGTTTTGTTTTTACAAGAGCTATGAAATTAAAATAATTTTAATATATTTATTCTAATAATAAGAGATCTTTGATGTTTGCGCTTTAACACATTTTTAATGAACCAATCGTTTTAGAAAATCCGCCATTTCAAATACTTAATAGTAATCAGTGGTCACAGGTATAATCATTCATTTTCCTGAGTGGAAATCAAACTCACTAACATTGCATTTAAAGTCAGACACTGTTTCATCCTCCAATCTTATTTAGCTTTCTAATTTTTAAATTAATAAAGGCGTAAAACCTTTTTTATATTTCATAGGTGAATCGTTTTTTATTTACATGTTAATTTATTTTTAATCCGATCTCAACGTTTGTTGCTTTATCACTTTTTATCTATTATATTTTGTTGTTTGTCAAATAAACAACTCTTAATGCTCTATAATACCTCACATGTACTGTACATGCCTTTATTTGTATATTTATATGTAGATATAAAAAAAATGTTATCGTATATTTTTATCAAGGAATTACAATTTAGTTAACTGTTAAAGTATTTTACTATTTTTAGAGTTGTTCTATACTTAAGATTAGTAAATATGTCTGTTGGATAGTATACAAGAGGCGCGGGTTCGAATTCCGTTGTATTCACAATTTTTATACCTTTTTTTTAAATAAACTCTCAAAGTAACATAGGATACGTCTTACAGATTTGATACTAGTCACAACAGATCTATGAATCAATCTCTGAATTCCCAAAGAAACGGGTCGAACTACGAAAATTTCGATACATCACAACCTAATCTCGAAACATTAACACCTGAAGTAACTATAAGTGATAATAATTACGAAAATATAGGCAGAATGGACGAAATTGGCATTCCAGTGTACGATGAGCCTAGAAAAGATCTATCTAGTCCGATTATGATAAGAAAATTGCAAAGTCAAAATCATAACATGTCGCCAATGGGCAGTCCTTACGAAAATGTATATTTCAAAAATAATCTAGGCTTCAAACCAAAGTCACCTAACACGCAAAGTCCAAGAACAAGAATCAAAACAACTTTCGCACACAAAAATCTGCCGTCTCCACAGTATTTTATATTCCCAACCCCGCCACCTGTTGACAGTTCGACGAAACCTAGTTACGATGTTAGCTCTAATAGTGAATTTCAAAATACTACGGAAAGCAATAGAGAGGATAGAGTTAGCGGCATTGAAAAACAATTGAGTCTCGAAGAAGAAATACCAATGATTGACGATGATCTGACAAACGATATAGAGTTTAGATATTCTAAAATAATATCTGATAAAAATGATGAAAGTGTTGAAAATCATGAAATAAATCAACACACTGATGTAATGGAAACTTTAACTAAGAACAAAAGTTTTGATGACGTGAAAAAGGAACTTATGGCTGATATACCGGAGTTGGAGGAATTTGAAAAAGATTTGAAGCAAAACAAACGGGAGAGTTTAATAAAAGAAATAAATGATGATATAAAGAAAATTGACAATGAAATCGATTCTATAGGCAGTGCAGTTCTAGATGAAAATCTAGACGAATTAAAATCTAGATTTGAAAATTTGAAAGAAGAAAGGAGGAAGCTTGTTGCTGAGATACATGAGATCAAATGTAAAATGACTGAAATAAGATCGCAAGAGGATGATATATTGAGGGAGGTATGTATTTATTTAGTAATATTTTCAAAACAATATATTTTTTTAATTAATTTTGTTTATTTTTGTGTTTATTGTTCGACAATGAGTCCTGTTGATATTTTTTTCATTTTTTTCAACATACATAGTGTCAAGACACTGTGTTGACTGCTTTCCGTTCGAAATCGACACATCGTGTTGAGTGTTGAATTATACTTTGTCTTTACTAGAGAAGAGAAATGAAAATAAATTTTACATATATACATTCCCCAAAGTGAGAATCGAATACATAACCAATGGCCTCAGCACATATAAGATACCTATACATATAGAAATTACATATATATTTTAAATAAATAAACTGATTTATTTATATTGATTACTAAATTATAAACTAAAAAAGAAATTATCTTCTTGAAAAATTATATTATTAACGTTGTATATTGTTTGATTCATTAACAGTTAGAAATGGAAAAGGCCTTGATCAAAGGTGAATACGATTCTGAAATCGCCATCTTGAACATAGAGCAAAAGAAAAAGTCCGATTTGGCAGATCAAGCCAAATCTATTGAAAAGGAAATTAAACAACTTATAGAGAAACAAAAAGCGCGGCAAAATGAGATGAAAGATCGTGTTGATGTTGCCACTAAGAAAATTGAAAGGTTAGAATTTTTATTTGTATTATATTTCAGCTCCATATTTTTCTTACTCGGTAAAATATACCTTTATATACATAGAGGTAACTTAGTATTAAGAGACACGGACAGCTATGTTCTATCAAGACACTCCGTACTTCGCTTTCCACCGAATTCGAGACATTGTGTGTTGGGTGGTGGAACCCAACGCCGCTCTTCCGTCTTTACCATAGCAAGGAAGTGAAAATAATATAAATATAATCACTCCCCCGAGTGGGGATCGAACCCACAACCAATCACGTTTACAGTCAGACGTTGTCACACTGCGCCACTACCGGCCTCGATTTTATTTTTACTATTTATATATCTCGGACCCACTATGAAACCCGTGTGTCCTATTACGACAATGTACTACATATTTTAACAATGGAATACGTACGGATATCTATAAAAAAAAGTAATTTATTATTAAAAAAATGACATTATTGAAAAAATATATATAATTTAAAATAATATTATAATAAATAAATACAATTAATTCTTATTTCATGTAGAATTGAAAGAGATCTAAATGATAATAAAGCGACCTTGGAAGAATTGCAAAACGCTCAAGACATATTGGACAATGAAACGAAAATATTCGAAGATTTAGAATTTCAACATTTGGAGGAAGAATCTGAATTGTAAGTAAATAATTTAAACTTTTATATTTAAAAATAACATATTTACCCACATATTCACAAATTTCTTATTCTTACCTGTGTTGAGTGCTACCCACTAATCCTGACTAACCTTAAATTAGTTAACTTAAAATCTTGTTTCTCATGTCAGTGACTGTATTATGTATTTTTTTGAGAAATAAATGTGTATATACCTAAAGGCATTAAACATGGATAAATATATAAAGCATGATTTTTTTCGCTATCTATATGTGTTAGTGCAAATTTTAGGTGCATTTTTTTGTTTTTTTTTTCACTCTGTACTCCTCTTTCTACCGAATTCGAGACATTGTGTGTTGAATGGTGAAACTCAACGCCGCACTTTGACGTACATGAGCTTTGAATTGAAAATAATTTGAATATAATTCTGATTTCTCCCGAGTGGAGATTGAACTCAGAACCGATCGCGTTTACAGTCACACATTGTCCCACTGCGCCACGATTACTGTTTTTGCTATTATATTTTGTAAAGACCTCGGGTTAATTTTTTTATTGAATACCAGTAATAGAATATCATCTAGTTTGTAATCTATATTGTAACAATAACTAACAGTTTATGTGGTTCAACATGACAATACATTACGCTTAACATTTTGGGAAAAAGATTTGACCTCCATTTTCTTGAAATTTAAAATTTTAGTCCATTAATATCCTTTATCATTTACATTTTTTTTAATGGCTGTTTATTAAAAAACAATTAATTTGATACTTCATGTCTTATAATTTACTATTTTTAAAGTGTTATTCCACACGTAGCCTTAGAAAATATTTTTGAAAAAAAAACGTATAAAAAACCTTCAAGTTTTTTGAGGCCAGTCGTGGCACAGTGGGACAGCGTCTGACCCTAAACGCAATCGGTTGTGCGTTCAATTCTTACTCGGGAGAGTGATGATATTTAAAATTATTTTCACTTCCTCGGTGTGGCATTATAAAGTGCGACGTGGGGTTCCACCATTCAACACGCAATGTCTCGAGTTTAGTGGAAAACGAAGTAAGGAGTGTCTTTACCCGAAGTACTTTCTGTCTACCCTGCTATACGGGATAAAAGCGTGAAGCTAGAAGTCTTATTTAGTACTAATATTCTGTTAATGGCTTTAACGGGTTAAAGGTTCAAATTCTACAAAATATTTTTTTCTGTTTAAATTATTTTTTCTATAAATTCGTATATAAATTTTACTTTAACGTATGAATAAAGTAAAATTTATACGAATCATAAATTATCAGAATTAGTAAACACAAAAACCTCATCGGTTTTTGTGTTTACTAATTCTTATATATTTTTAATACATGTTAAACGTTTCTTATGTATGACGTAAATACGAACATATGATATATTGCTCTATGTTGCTTACCCTCTATATAAATTCCTTACAATTTTTAATTCCATTTTATCAATGTTTTCTTTTAATTTTTGTAACACACTATTTTTGTTAAAATACTAAATTAATCGCTTTTCCTTGCAGATTAGCAAATAGAGAAGCTTTAGATAATGAAATAACATTATTGAGTAAAAAAATAGAACTTCAAAAAGAAAGAATACTCACGTTGAAATGTGAAGCCAACGTTAACTTGACATCTGCGTTAGAAGAAACCAAAGTATTACAAGCAGAATACGTTAAACTTCTGAACCACGTCGAACATTTAACAGGAAAAGTACAGATGATAGAAAAAGAAATGAAACCTGTTGTTTCTAAACTACACGATATAGAACGGACTCAGTCACCCGACAGCGCATTCTATACGGACCAAACTCGAGCGAAATCGGGAGAATTCGGGTATTCCCCCCAAAATTCGGATAGCGATGACTTAGATGTTGCCAAAGTATCAAATTTTGAAAGCCACACTAAGTTATTAAAAGATAAATTTAACTCTATAGATCAAATGTCGCAATCTATGATCGTTGATATAGAAAGGCGAGTCACTGATTTAGATGACCCAATAGAAGTTGACAGCAGTCCATCGAAATCTTCCAACTCGTCCAAAGAAAAGAAAGGCTTCTGGGAGAGAAATTTCGATTCTTTAAAGCGGAAAAGTAAAGACAAAAAGAAAATCGAGCCCAAAATCGATTTGATGTCCCAGAGTCTTAACGAAAATATATTTTATAATGAAAATATAGAAGTGGATACGTCATTTGACAAGTTCAATAGCCTCCGGCATTCTAAGAAGAAAGATAAAAAGGAAGCCGGACCAGTAAAAAGTAATTCGTCATCAAAAATACCCACATTCGCCGCATTAGGCAAGATAATTAAAAAAGACTCGCTCAAACGCAAAGAAAGCAAAAACGAAGAAGACCCAAAGAACAGATACATCAAAAATAAACCAGTTTTGACAGACAACAAATATGTCAAATCAAAATCTCTATCTCCCGACAAAACGGACACGATAAAAGAGGAGAATGAAAATTTTAAAGAAATTAAAGTTTTACACAGAAAGAGCTGCGGAGACGAACCAAATGTTCGAGAGTTCACGAAAATAACGGACTCCGGTAAAATTCCGTCCCAAGACGATATCGATAGGATATCCAAAATAACTTTAGATGCGCCTATATTGTCGAGCGATGATGTGAACTCGTTAGGGAAACGTACTTTAGATAGCCTAATGGAGATCGAGCGCAAGAGAATTGAAATGCTAGAGGAGAAAGGTAAGTTTTTTTTTAATTTTCATTCAGGGGACTGTTTATTGCGATATGGCAGACCTGAGTGAGTAATTAGATCTGTGGGTCAGTCTGTATCTAGATCAAAATAAATAATGAAAAAATAAAGCCTTAAAAAGTAACGATTTGAAGACCATTGTTACACGTGAAAGTACACGTGATCGTAAACTTCGATGGCTATTCGCATATATATTTTGGTATCGATAATTTTAATGTGCTGCTTTTCAGCATCTAATTATTTCCAAAGTAAAAAAAGTAACTATTGTTTGGATTTCTATTAAGTTCTATTTGTAAACATCGTAAAGCTTCGAAGATGTGTAAAATAATACATTACTCTGTTATGTAAAGGTTGTCAAGTAATAGAAAACGAACGTGAAAAAATATCCGAGTTGAAACGACGAGTTCAAGATGAAACCAAAAAGCTCTGGGACCAGCGCAACAAGGGCAAGACCGACAGCTGTCAGATGTCAACCGCCAGTCAGGTGTCACACGTTAGCCAGCTGTCAAACGTCAGCCAAATGTCGAATGTTAGCCAGATGTCTAATGTCAGTCAGCTGTCAAACGCGAGTCAGCTGTCGGAGTTTGACAGCAACGTAGAAGGCGCGAAAATGTTTGGCGCTATAGAGGACAGCTTTGATGAATTCAACATGACCAACTCTACGATTTATGATGAGAGGTTAGTTTAGTTTTCTTTTCATTTTTAGTAATAATTTTACTGTCAATTATAAAAAAAATAAATAAAATTATAATATTAATTTAAACATTCGAGCTTGTGTTTTGCTCTGTATAAAAATTTGCATATATATATTTTTTTATATACTTATATTTAAATCAAGGCCGGTGACAATGGAACAGGGTCTGATATTAAACTAGATGATTGTAATTGGTGTTCCCCCACACGGAGGAAACATTGATCAATGGAAGGAAGGAATATTTAAATTATGTTGATTTTCTACGGTTTGGTAAGACGGTGTTAAGCTCCGCTATTTAACGTATAGAGCTTCGTAATTGTTTTTATTTGTGTCTAAAAAGAAGAAATAAATCTCTTTGAAAATAATTTATTTTCTATAATAAACTAAACAGTATACCTAAACTACAACATTCTGTTAACATTGTTTTTATGAGAGAGACACGGTTTCTATTACATTTGTAATAGAAAAATAATTTTTACCTTTTATTTAGGTAATTTAAATATTTAATCTAAATTTCTGAACTATATATATATATATTTTAGAAATATTCGAACTTCTTTTCATTATTTTCGCTTCGTGATTAAATTGTAGTTGGTATATTTGTTTAATTACACCCGGCATAGTAGGGTCGTCATAGTGAATCTTAAAATACTGCGTTTTCCACTGGGCGACCAATGGGGACTCAAAACATTGCATATTAAGCTGCGGAACTCAACGCCGCGCTTTATCTTACTAAAGCGTAGAAATGAAAATAATTCACATTTAATCTTAGTTACCCCTAGTGAGAATCGAACGAAAGCAATCGTATATACAGCCAAAGTCTTACCACTGTACCATGTTTACCTAGTCTGTAATTATTGTATTATAATATTAGCTATGTACTATATTTAATATTCAAACCAATACGCCATTATATGGCACACTTAATACTTATATAGAAAAGAGAAACGCTTTTCGTTTTCAGAAAGTTTTAACTAATGTTTAATTTGTATTGACACTTTCTATCTCACTACAATATGGCGCGATAACATTCTTTGCAATATATGACTATTGGAAATATTTATTTAGAGGCCGGTCGTGGCGCAGTGGGACAGCGTCTGACTGTAGACGATATCGGTTGTGGGTTCGATCCCCACACGGGAGAGTGATTATATTTAAATTATTTTCACTTACTCTAGTAAAAAGACAAAGTGCGGCGTTGAGTGCCACCACTCAACACGCAATGTCTCGAATTCGGTGGAAAGTGAAGTACGGAGTGTCTTGACACTAAGTACTTTCTGTCTACCTTGCTATGCTGGATAAGAAGCGTGAAGTTAAAAAAAATCCTAATTTATTGCGCCCGCGTCTTGTTCCGCTTTAAAATTAAAATGTTTATTTTATAATTCTACAATAAAAGTAGCCTAAGTTACTCTTTATTAAATTATCTATCTACCAATGAAATTTCTGTTAAAATCGGTCCTGTCGTTTCAGAGATTAACCGGAGCAAACAGACAGTCAAAAATTAAAAAAAAATATATTTGATTTATGTATGTAGATGTGAATACCTTTAGTAAAATACGTATAATTTAGAAAATTATCTATAAATTTAATAATAAATAGTTTTCAATACAACAAACAGACAGTTCAATTTTATTTATTTGTGTACGTGTAATAATAAAAAATTGAATTAGTTTTGTGGACTTCAAATGACTATAACAATCTCTGCCTTCCTTACATTGCGGAAAAAGCAACTTTACGCTTTATCCCGCACAGCAGGGTACGATTGAATATAATATTTACCCAAATGGGAATCGATCCCACAACCAATATTGTGTTTACAGTCAGACACTGTCCCATTGCACCATGGTGGCTCTTTACATTTTTTTATTTACATATATATATACTATTTCTATGTTTTCACGGAGTTCCCACTTAACCTTTTAAGCCCTATTTTAATTTAATGCTAAAGATAACTTAGATAGATAATGAACTATCTATCATATTTGCGCACGAGAAAATTGGGACAAGCATCGAGTCCCCAACCAAATACCGCCAGCTTAGTCATCGTTGTGAAATAAAATATTATTTAAAAAAATAAACACGCTTTGCTTTCTCTTTACCTGTATGTGTATATTCTACCTACTGCAATTACAAATTACTAAAATGATTAAGAACACTATAGTATTGTGCCGAAAGTTTGATTTTGTTGATAGTGTGAATCGGCCTTAACGAAGTCAAGATGGCGTCATGCGTCAGTGGCGTTTTGCTAAGGAAAATATGGTGACTGCAATTTTGCAGCATCATTGGAATTTTACAAAAAACTTGGCGATCTGAATTTTGCATATATATGTCGTTGACTCGATATATGTATATATATATATATATATATATATATATATATATATATACATTCGTTTATAAAGAAAAAAAAAAACCAGAAGAAATGAAACCGAAAATCACCCTAACAACTTCCACTGCGCCACTGCGGTTTTCTTGGCAAAATAATTCAATATATTAAATTAAAATTAATATTTATTATATGTGAATATGAAAGTAATAATAAAATCCAATAAATTATTATTAATATGCCTACAGTATAAGTTTAAAACCAGTGTCAATACATTAGGTAATCTACTGATAGGTTATCAGACGCTAGTCGACTCGCGAACGTGTTGCGAGTAACGCTGTTCTATCGTGGAAATATTATAGTGTATTTCTTTGTTTTTTTTATTTTTATTTTTATTAGAAAAAGTTATTTTGTTTCATAAATTAACCTAATTTTTTTTTTGTATTTGTGTGTTTTTTGTTCTGTGAAATATCAGTGATATTTGTTTTTATTCGTAATTTAACAGTAGTGTAAAGTTCAAGGTGTTTATATATATATATATATATATATATATATATATATATATATATATATATATATATATGTATTCAAATGTATGCAATTATTATTGTCTCGTTTTGAAGGTCGATGTTGGCAATTTTTTTATCTAAAATCGTTCATCATTCATATTTTGTAAGCTAGTTCTTATTATATTAATCCGTGATTAACTTTCTGCTACCACAGACATATTGCGTGTTAGAACAAAACATAACTCTGGCCGTTGTTTAACGAAATCAGGAAAATGTTTATATTTTTGTATAACTGTATATTTTTTTTCTTAAATGGAATTTGAACTTACACTCATCGAGCGCTTTTTTATTGCATGTTGACCATATACATTTCAAAGTGCGTGAGTAGTGTAAAGTGATGTAGTACATAATATCTCAAACTTTACATCTATCTATTAGCACAAGAAAATTTATTTAATGATCTTAAAACAATAAATTTACAAATCTTCATTGAAATAAAATACTTTCTGGCTGACATTTTGACTGTTATAATGTATGATTTAATACTATTATCTCAATTTTGTTTTCCAACAGCGTTCAATAAAAAACTAAAAATCAATATACTATTACAATATGGGTGTGTTAGTTTTATACATTATTATAAAACCATTGAAAATTAAAAACATTCTAAGTAGTGTCTCCATTGGTTGCAATACAGTACTTTAAACGTTGAGGCTATTTATCAATAGCACGCACTCTCTCTATGGGAAACTCTTTATTAGATCTTGGTATTTATACATTTTAAATGAAACTATTTTAAACTATCAACTGCCTTTCTGTCAAGTCAGTCTACCTGTGACCATCGACTATTGCAAAGTGTTCGAAACTTCAGGTTTCTAAAAATGTATTTTCATATACTAAAATATAGGAGATTAATCCGTTTAAAATAGTTTTATTCAAAATTATTTTGTGTCAAATAATGGATTGTTTTAGGGACCCCAAATTATTATGGTGTTTAGAACAAGCCTTGCTCTCTAAACCCGACCATAAATTATAAGCCAGTGTATTAAGATCAAAACTAGATGACTACCAGTCATTAAAAAACCAAAGACAGAAAGTACCTAGTGGCAAGACACTCCGTACTTCGCTTTTCGCCGTATTCGAGACATTGCATGTTGAGTAGTGGAACTCAACGTCGTACTTTGTCTTTACCAGAGCGAAGTGAAAGTGATTTTAAATATAACCACTACCCAGAGTGGGGATCGAACCCGCAACCGATCGCGTTAACAGTCAAACAGAGTTCAAAAACAAATATATTAATTAATTATATGTATTTCATACTTATATAATGTCATGCTTAGAAACTACTTTTTTCATCAGAGACAACAGCCTCTTTGTTTTTACAAGGTCTTTTCTTACTAAGTAGTCGGGTTGGTTAACTATACAGGCTTTATACTACTGGACTTTAGTAGATATTTTACTATTCTTAAAGTGTTATTCCACACTTAGGAGTAAAAAACATCTTTAAAAAGGTTAGCAGTCATGGCGCTTGGGCGGTTTCTAAGAGGCGCGTGTTCGAATCCCGTCCGCGAAAAATGTTTTCTTTAGTAGTATTTTTCATATAGGTTTGATATGTCATTTCAATGAATTTGAACCTGCAACCTAGTCCATGGTAAATCTGGCGTTATCGTTTTCAAAGCTCTTCGGAGGCTCTTGTGTTTCTTGAGAGGGTTAGTTAAATGTTGAATAAAGATTGTATCTAGTTAGATATAGAGTTTAGTTAGACTAGAACTATTGACATAGGTCTAAGACAGATAAGATTAGTATGACGCCCATAAACCTTTAAAACGAAATTGTATGTAGGGTAGGACGACAAGTATGACCTATAATCTCTACTTACTGTATGGGCTTTTCCTTTTATCAATATATATAATATATATATATATATATATATATATATATATATATATATATATATATATATATATATATATATATATATATATATATATATATATATATATATATATATATATATGTACGGTTTATAAAATTATAAAATGTCTATATATTTGCGATATATTATTATTTTATCATCACCAAGTAGGTTTTGTGAAAATTGATGAGTAATCCGTGTAGTATGATTCAATACAAAACGTTATATACTATTAATTCATTATTATTGTTAATTACGCATCTTACTTATATAGCAGGATAGGCATCATGATTCTAGTGTTTTGTTTTCATCTCTTGGACTTGTGGAGACGCTCGCTCTGGTAAAATGAAGCGCAGTATTGAGTTCCGCCACTCAACACGCAATGTCTCAAATTCATCGGAAAGGGGAGTGTCTTGACACTAGGAGTGTCCTGTCCACCCTACCATACGGGATATAAGTTTGAAGCTAAAATAAAGTAAGAATTGAACCCACAACCATTGCGTACAGTCAGACTCTGTCGATAATATGAATATAATAGTAATAATTATATATTTGAATTCATAGTTAATATAGACTTGTTCTCAGACCATATAATACACAATTGTTCTATTATTCTAAATTTCTTTGTCATTTCAATAACCTTGCCCTGGCGTGTCTACAGTTTTCTTTGTTCTCCTGATATCAATCAAGTACAACTGTTAAGATCTAACGCGTGTTGTTGAGTAATTAACCGATATTTTTTGTTTTGTTTTTTTTTTGATAATAAAATTAATTTAAAAAATCAATTATTATTAATTATTAAATAAGTGACGGATTTTTTTTCCTTTTTTTATAGATTTTTTTTAATAAGAAATGCGTACTAAGGAGTATGAAATATTTTAAATGAAATATTTTAAACGGATTAATCGCGTATATTTTAGTAATCGAAAATAACCATATTGGTAGTGGCATTCGTTCTTTCACTGACTAATGTCACCTCAGTCTACCTGTGACCACGGTCTACTGTAAAGTATTTACAATGTTAGGTTTCCAAAAACATTTTATCGAATACCAAAATATACGTGCGTTCGTTTTAATCCGTTAAAAAACAATAATTTCATTTAAAATGTGTAAAAATCGTGAAAATACTGACTGACTGACTACTATAGGCTAGTTTGTGTCCAATTTTGACATATACTTTCATATAATGACATTATATCGTTGCTAGGGCAACTCGTATCTTTTGCAACAACGGAAAACTAGTTCCTAATTAACCTCGTAATTGTCTCAATATTATTATATTATATTTTATTTATTTATTCTTTACAATATAATGTGAAACTTTCACAACAATGGCACTTCCGGTTTTCTAGTTCTAATGTTTTTTTCTTAATTAACTTAAAATGTTTCTAAATAAATGTTTATCGTTCGGTGATTGTTATTAGTAATCACATGTACTCGTATTGTATGACACAACTGTGAGTAATAAAATAAAATTGGCCCAGCTTTATAGTGTAGGTATATAACATAGATATAATATGTTTTAAGTTCAAATTTCTGAATTCAGGTTTTTTAACTTTAAAGGGTTTATAATTAGATTGATGTATACATAAATATCTTACGATTTTCCCTTATTTAAAACTTTACTCATTATCCCGCATAAACACCCTACTGTCCCCGATATCTAGACATTGCGTTTGTCACCCAATATCTAGACATTGCTTGTTGAGTGATGAACTCAACGCTACGTTTTGTCTTGAGCGGAAAAACAAAAATGAATTTCGATATATAATCATTCTTCCGAGTGGGAATCAAACTTGCAACGAGTCGCCTTTACAGTCAGGCGCGGTTCCACTGCGCCACGATTTTCTTACATTTTTTTAAAATTTGAATTATCTACTCAATAAGTGTATAAAGATAAAAATATCAATTAAATTTTTGGCACTTTTTTGATTGAGAACTGTCCTAATATTAACTTGACAAGAAGTGTCATGACCTTAATTTCTCTAGAGACACGAGAACAGCCTTAAGTATAGCGTCTGATTGTAAACGTGATTGGTTGTGGAGTTTGATTCTCATTCGGGGGAATTATTATATTTAAGTTATCTTCATACTTCGCTCTGATAAGGCAAAGCATGACGTTGATTTCCGTCACTCAACACGCGTCTTGAATTCGACAGAAAGCGGAGTACGGAGTATCTTGACACTAGGTACTTTCTGTCTACCCTGCTATGCGGGATAAAAGTGTGAAGCTAAAAAAAATGTACTAAATGGGTATTCAACTAGCGGAACGCCAGGGTCGATTAGATCACTAGGTCAGATTCATTGGTTTCTGGTCATCAGATGGTATTTGTTTAACTTATACTTTATGGCCGTACCAGTTGAACACAATTTGCTCACAGATGATGATATATTTAAATCTGTTGCAATAGTTGCCTTGTTGTGATGTGAAAATCAGTAAAGTGGCTAAAGTCTGAGGTTTGTTAAGTGTGTTGATGGTAATTACGCGAGATACAAGGACAATTTTTTTTTATTATATTATATTTTAATGAGTTTTTTTTTAAGTTTTTTTTTAATTGTTATATTAATTAAGACATGTGTGTACGGTTATATTTTCTTGAAACGTGGCTTTTATATATTATGTGGTATTGTTGAAGTGGAAATGTAGTAAGGTTAAAATTGTGATACATTCAGTATGAAACTCAGTTATTGCATTTCTACCTACCGTGGTCACCAGTAAATCACGGACCCCACTGTAAAGTGTTTAGTGATTTTCAAAAAGTGTTTTCGAGTACCAAAATATACGCGATTAATCTGTTTAAAATATATTCATTTATAATTTTTTAAGATTCTAAATCTAGGATCTTATTATATATAAAAAGATTTTCATACAGATCCTAACGTATGTATGTTTGTAGTTGGTTTATTAAAAAGTTTATATTTATTTAAATTTGTTTTTATAACTTGAATAATTTTAATAACGATTATTTTCGTATGCGTTGCTTTCTTTTTAGTTAGAAAAATTGTATATTGTTTAAAAAAAATAAACAATATAAAATAGATTACTACTAGTGCTTTCATAGGATATGTCAAGCCGTAACAAGTGAGGCCGGTCGTGGCGCAGTGTGACAGTGTCTGTTAACGCAATCGATTATGAGTTCGATTCCCACCCAAGAAAGTCATTATATTTCATTAAAATTTTTACTTCATAAGTCCGGTGTTGAGTTTCACCACTTAACACGCAATGTATCGAGATTGACGGAAACCGAAGTACCGAGTGTCTTGACACTAGGTACTTTCTGTCTATCCTGCTATGCGGGATAAAGCATGGAGCTAAAAAAAAAACAAAAATATCCTGAATATTATATGAAACTTTATTCTCTGGTTATTCAGAAGCCCGCGAGGCCGAGGGCCTTAGGCAGACGTCCCTTATGTTAAAGGCAGAATTCCTCATAAATTTTAGTAAACTAGACTATTGAAACAGTTAATATGATTTAAATATTTCAAAGTTTCAAGTAGAATGTGTATATCTACAATATGACTTCTGTCCATCTGTCATAGTCTAAAGTAGTCCAAGGCAGCAATGTTATTAATTTTAAATGTTAAGAATAATAATATTATTTATAGATACATGTAATAAATATTTGTAAAAGGCGTTGAGTTGCGCCACTCAACACGCAATGTTTCGAATTCGTGTGAACAGCGGAGGGCGGAATGTTATATCACTTGACAAGGTACTATGTAGAAACAAGAAAACGTGTCAGTTTTTAAATATCTCGCTTTTATTAAATACTGTGTTATTATAAGGCCGGTCGTAGCGCAGTGGGACAGTGTCTGACTGTAAACGCGATCGGTTGTGGGTTCGATTCCCTCTCAGAGGAATGACTATATTTAAATTATTTTCATTTCGTTGCTCTGGTGAGACAAAGTGTGCCGTTGTGTTCCTCCACTTAACACGCGATGTCATGAATTCTGCAGAATGTGGAGTACAGAGTATTTTGACACTCAGCACTTCACTGTCTACCCTGCAATGCGGTATTAAAGCGTATAGCTTAAAATGATTAAAACATTTTTTTGTGTACTTAGATAAGCCGGTCGTGGGGCAGTGGGACAGCGTCTGATGTAACGCGATCGGTTGTGGGTTCGATCCCCACTCAGGGGTGTGATTATATTTAAATTATTTTCACTTCCTCGCAAGACAAAGTGCGGCGTTGAGTTCCACCACCCAACACGCGATGTCTCGAGTTCGGTGGAAAGCGAAGTACGAAGTGTCTTGACACTAGGTATTTTCTATCTACCCTGCTACGCGGGATAAAAGCGTGAAGCTAAAAAAATAAAATAAGCGTGGCGTTAAGTTAATTCAGTCAGCACTATATATCGCTTGCCTTGCAAAATGACCAGTTTTATTTTTTTTAATAAACATTTGTACTACGTTTACGCAATATAGTATACACGGATGTCAATCATTTATTACTTCGCTCTAATAAATGCATTATGCGCCCTTTGATCTCCCATTTATATTTAACTCTAATTAGTTATTAATTATAGCTATATAATTATATAGTGAATGAGTCTCTTTTATCTTTACACGTCTCACGGATTGACAAAGAATTTTTAATATGTATTTTTTTGTTTTATTTTTTTTTATAATTATTAATTTAGGTGTTAACTAAGAAGCCATTTTAAAAAAAAACTTTTATTTGATATTATGAAAATATTTATAAAATGAAATTTTTTGACATAACCTAATGTAGTAAATCAATTTTTGGGGGAATTTTGTCAAAACCTCTTTTAATTGGTCCTATTGGGTTGAACTATTTTAAACAGTTATTTCAGCTAAACGAAGCATTGTTATAAGACTATTTGTTATATGTACCTTTGAATTATTATTTCTTCGAACCCGCGCCTCTTGGATACCGTCGTAGCGCATGTTCGAATTTCACTGCGTTCAAATTTTTATAAATTTTTTTAAAAATTTATTCTAATCCTAAGTGTGGAATAACACTTTAAAAATAGTTTATTATTTCTATCAATTACTTAGTAATATACAATTTTAAATGTTAAAAAATCCATGAAATAAAAATTTTCAGAAATTATTATTGTTAATATATTTATTTATTAACGTCTAAATACATTTTAAATGCAATTATTTTAAACAGATAAATCGCGTATATTATTGTATACGTAAATTCATTTTTGATAACTCCACGCTTCGAACAGTTTACAGTAGTTCGTGATCACAGATAGACAGCTAGAGTTTATACATTTTCATTTAAAATATGTAAAAATTGCGAAAATCAATGTTCTTATTATTTTATATCAATACATCTTTTAATATAATTGATATAAAGATAAATATTATTAATTTTACCTAAATCGATGGTCTACATAACATTAACACTGGAGTAGAACTAAACTTACCACTCAGGTAACTCGATTACATCGGATGCGTAATGTCTTCATGGGAATATATACGCTTTTACAATATCACCCCAGTAGATGTGTTAAAGCTTATCATCACATTAATGATTTTATAAATGATAACACACCTTGACAATGAAATGCGCTTCTGTATCTTTGTTAATCTGTAAATTTTTTTCTTGTTTTGTCAGGTCTGAGGCATTAACTTTAGTGAACTTGTAATAAAGTATTTAACGTTTTTTTATTTATTAATATAAAATTTAATGCACTACAGAGTTTTTCTGTATTTTTTTTCTTTATTCTTATTTATTTTTCATTGACATATAATTATAATCATCTCCAGCTGAAGTATTTAACGTTAAGAGCATAAAGCTTGTAACTGCATATTGTGTATCAATTATGTACAGTAATCCCCCTTATAACACAGTACTCTTATAATACGTTTTCATACAATGCGATTTCAGTCCCTCTTGTAACACAAGTATTTTTACCTGTAAAATAGGAATAAACATGTAATTAAGCTGTAACTATAATTATATCATTTAATTGGAATTAAATATAAGGCACATATTTCGTTCATAATGTTGTCATTTCTTTTAATATTCAATTTAGACCCTTTAGCGAGAAAATTTAAATGAGTCATTTTTAGTGTCAGAAGGGCGCGTTATATGAGAATACTCTCACAACGCGTTATAAAAGAAATTATATTTAGTTTTGGCTAATTTTTGTTTATATTTTATTGTACTATAGTAATTTATTTTAATAGAATTCGAAATTAACCAATGAATAAAGAAAATGTTGTAATCTGACATTATTGCTTATATTAAAATATGAATTTCTCATAAAAAGTGATATTAAAGTGTACTATAGTTTGTGTGAACTAACTTTTTGAGTGACATTTTGAATTGATAAGTTAAAATGGAGAAGAAGAAGAATAAAAGTTCATTAGTATGTTGGTAAGTAAAAAAAAATATCTCATCTATATATAAGTATATGCACGTGTGTGTGTGTATATATATATATATATATATATATATATATATATATATATATATATATATATATATATATATATATATATATATATATATACATGCATATACTTATATATAGATGAGATTGACTCATTCATCTGGGAATTCTCGTTCCTAGAGATTTTCTTATAAGTAGGAGAATTTATATGTTATTATGTAGTTATATACAAATGATTTGTATATAATCATGTATGTATTTATAATCATTATAAAACAAAATTACACAAACAATGTATTATTGAAAAAAGTATATTATTCTATCAATGAATATCATACTGATGTTAATGTGTAGAATTAAATGCAGTTGATACTCAATCAGGAAGCTGATTATTGTCAATAACTCATTGTAAAACTATATTTGAAAAGAGCAACTGTTGAGTTTCTCGCCGGTTCTTCTCAGCAGAATTGTCTTCAGAGGCGGTAGAGGTGGTAGCTTCCTGTGGGACTGACAATGCTGACCCTTGTGTTGATTGACGATACGAAAGTGTTTGTAAACAGCCTATTTGAATAAAAAAAAATATATAATTTCATTTATAAACGAACTTAAAAGATTGTTTATAATTGTAATTAAGTCCAAAACAAAATAAAATTTTAATATTTAATCTGTGAAAGAACATTATATACCTGTAAGCTAATAACATTAATGACTAAAATATGACATAAATTATAATTGACTTTTTTTATTGTTTCAGTTCTGGGTTTATGTCGTCGTCAATAGAAGAGGTAAGTTTATATTTCAAACTCCTTCAGTAGATTATAGCTAATCTAATTATATACTTTTTTATTACGTTTTTATATGTTTTTCTTGATACCAATTGATCAATTAATCAATCTATCAATATAAGAAAGTATTGCATATTGCCCCAGTCTCTACCATCTGATTTGTATTATTACCTCATCTGATGTAATACAATATTTTCATAGCACGAATCTGATATCCTTAAAGGAAGTTGCTTTTGAAACATAAAAAAATAAGTTTTCTTTTTTTTTTGAGGCAACTATGGCGTGGTTGGACAGCGTGTGACTGTAAACGCGATTGGTTGTGGGTTTGATTCTCAGCCGAGGACATAATTATAATTAAAATTATTATTATATTTTCATTTCTATGCTCTCGTAAGACAAAGTACGGCATTGAGTTTGTCACTCAACACCCGGTGTCTGGATTTGACAGTCAACGAAGTGTCTTGACACTAGATTTTCTCTGACTCTCTTTGCTTCATTTTTATTAATCACAGAAATGCATAGTCTTTGTTTCATATATTTTTAAACATAATAGGTACATAGTAAGCTATGGGTGGGCGCCATCAAGACGTCAATTTCGTTTTAGTTTATCATCTTCCTTTCATATCTCTCACAGTAGTAGGTGCTAAGAAATAAACGATCATACAAGCCACTGAACGTCGCTGAAAACAATATCTCTAACCCCATGTTAATTTATTTTAGTCCTTACACTGTTATAAAGCGTGTAAAGGAAGCCACGACTTCCGTCGCTAGGAAGCCATTAATTTTCATAAGTAGACAAACTGACAAATCGACTTTATTATTAGTTTTTATTTTATGTGACTTATAAGGAAAGCGGATATTGCTTTTGTGGAAGAAAAATAAAAAATATATTTTTTAGAACTAACATGACCACCATGTATAGTATACTAATTGTAAATAAATTAAAATAGAACTTCTCACATATCATTCACATCTTGAATTATTAGAAGTTTAATTTGCGTTGCTTAGCAACGTGTACATGTGTGTGTGTATACATATATATATACACGCACTCAAAATGCAAAATTTTCTATTCCTCATGGATTTCGTGGAGAAATTTAAAGTACTGTTTCACTAATCATTGAACCAACGTTATCTATTGGAATTTTATAACAATGGCAAACCAAAATAGTCCAAAAACATGCACTTACAGTAATTTGTAATGGAAATTACTATGTTAATACCGAAAGCTTTATTCCTTACCTACTTAATTGCAGTTTTTTTATTTAATTATATATTTTTAAAACAAGTTTATAACTGTTTTTCTTTATAACATAAGTATAAATTCATTATATATAAGATCATATTGTCAATTTATTCAAATAAGGGAAATATAATAATGCATTTGACACCTTGCAACTTCAGTTTTTATAATTTGTGTTACATACGTTATCAGAAGTTAGTTTACCTTGTAAATAAATAAATTATAGCCCACGTGTTATTCCGATTATATTAGGTATGTTCCTGTAAATTTCTATCTAGACGTCATAATAGTTTTTGCGTTAATTTAGATCTGTTTTGTAGATTTTACCTGCAAAGAAAAACATCCGTCCATTCTCGCAGTTTGGCATTAATAATATATTAATATCTTAGTAGAAATTCCCAATGAGGCCGGTCTGGGCGCAGTGTGATATCGTCTGACTGTAAATGCGATCGTTTGTGGATCCGATTTCCACTCGGGGGAGTGATTATATTTAAATTATTTTCACTTTCTCGCTTTGGTAAGACAAAGTGAGTCGTTGAGTTCCGCAACTTAACACACAATGTCTTAATTTAGCGGAAAGCGAAGTACGGATTGTCTTGACACTAGGTACTTCCTGATAACCCTGCTATCCGGGGTAAAAGCGAATCTAAATTTCCAATTTAAAAGTAAAACTTTATAAAATGCTTGCAGTAATAATATATAATTAATAACTAATTAGTTCACACAAACTACCTTGTTATCATACTCTTAGCTTATCTTGCATATTTTCCGTATCCACATTCGCATGTTTATTTTTATGATATCATTTCTATGTTTGACTCACTTTCAACCTAATCGTTAAATTTATTAATACGTGAAGAAAATACTTTGGCTCCATTTTCAATGAGAAAAGTATGACATTAGCGTATTAAAATTTGTATAGAGAATAAATGCATATGGATTTTTTTGTGCATTTGAAACACATATATGTATGTAAAATTGTAAAGCAACGTGTTTCTTATCGCAGCAATGTGTTATATTATTTATTTTGTATAGCTTCACACTTTTATCTCGCAAAGCAGGGTAGGCAGGAAGTACCTAATGCCAAAACTTGCCAAAAAAATTGAGACATTGTGCGTTGAATGTCTGATATTAATACCGCGCTATGTCTTACGAAAGCGTAAAATAAAAACAATTGAAATATAATTCCCCGAGTAGGAATTGAACCTACCACCGAACGCGTTTACAGTCGGACGCTGTTAAACTGCACCACGACCGGCCTCAATTAAGTATTTATAGTAAACAAAACTTTATTACTCTATGGTTATTCATTTATAATAATTCTAAATATAATAGTATACAGTAATCAGTTCCTGGAAGCCAATAGTCACTAACAATATGAATCTATTGAATAGAATTTCAATCCCGTGGGTTGATGAAATACAAGCAAATGCAGTAGTGAAACATATCCCAAATGTAAAACAGTTTAGTGAAATCCTTGTAATTCGCTATTACTGTTATAACATTCCAAAACGATATATCAAGGGACGTACGTCAAGGGAATTTAAAAAAAAAACAATTCACACTTCTAAACTGACAAGTAAAAAAAAATAGATTACCGAATAACGAACGTAAACATTAAAATATCGAGCGTGTCTCCGCCCACGGTTTTAGAAAACGAAAATAAACTTTTAAATTGGTCGTAGTTTCAGTGTGCAGCCGGCTGCCGGTGCTAGTGTCAAGGCGACCGTAGATAATATAATAAAATTAAAAAGTTATTTCTGACGTTTCAGTTGGCGCGAAAACTTTCTTTCAATCTGACGTGAATTTATTAATAGTGTTTTTTTTTAATTAACAAAGTGTTGTGTTTTATTTGTTATTATGGTTTTATGTTTAATTAGCTTAATTTATTAATATATTGAAATATCTATTTAAATAATATTTTACTTATATGGAACATAAATATATAGAAAAAATTATTCTTAAATTTAAAAAAGAATTCAACACTGAATAGTTTGATTTATTTGAATTAATATATATAAAAAAATAAAATGTAAATCAAATAGGTACAATAATAGATGAAATATTGGAATTCCAATACCGGGTTAATAAAATAAACAATTATTTGGCCACTCTTGTTCGCGGTTTCCTTGTAATCAAAACACGTGATGCGTCTGCAGTACGTATTGTAATGAATTATTTTTGTTTAATATTTTCAAATGAGAAGTTGCGGTTTGTGCATATAGTAACGTATATTTTACCAAAAAATTAAAAGAAAACCTTTTTTTATTATTTTTTGATAGACGCTTTTATCCCGACATACAAAAAGTATCTAGTGTCAAGATATTTCGTTTCCGTTCGGAAAATTCGATATATTGCGTGTTGAGTGGAGGAAGTGAACGCCGCCCCTTGTCTTACCAGAGCGAGGAACAAACCCACAACTGACCGCGTTTACATTCAGATGCTTTGCCACTTCGTCACGACCGGCCTTTTATTCACTTGGACGAAGAAGACTTGTTGTATATGTACGGAGATATGAGAAAAATTCTGATAAGTTTTGTTACAACTTATTTAACGTTGTTAAGAAGTGGAGATATTTTTACAAATTTCCGTCACCTAAAGATTCTTAAGAAATAACTGTTTGGCAAGGGAGAATACTATTTATTTTGATATTGTACTACTTGTGTAGTGTAAAGTGCTTAAAGTGTTATTCCACACTTAGGATGAGAAAACATTGTTAAAAGTTTAAACACAGCAGGATTCAAATCCGCGCCTCTTTGAAACTGTGGAATGCCGCGAAACAACAATTGTTATTTACACATTTTCCTTATGTTTAAATTAATAAAATAGACCTTATGCTTAGCTTATCTTTATATAAAATATATTGATTAGATCTCTACAATATTGGTATAGCCCAACATATATTTTTAATATATTTAAATGTTACTTACTACACTTATAATATAATACAAAGAAAACTTGAATTTATGACTGGCTTAAAAATTTAATACTGTTATTAAATCATCGAAATAATGAAATCACTATTTCTATAGCAAAAAAGTAAATTAAATTTTGGAATTATAAGTAAAGCCTCTTTACTTGTCAAGTATCGAATTGTCACAATGTAAAATCGATTTTTTTACGAAAACGATGTGATTTACCTTCTAAGGTTTGCTTATTCTAGATATTAAATAATAATAAAAAATATAAAGTAGATGCCTTGTAAAATAATCGTGCTCTCTTATAGGACTTCCTCTTTACAGCAAAATTGATAAAACCATTGTCGGTTAAGTGTTGAATGGCCTGGACATTGTGGGTATATTTACCTCAATTGAAAAATTGATACTTTTTACCTCCTCACATGTTCGTGTTGCGTGTTGATGGATTGAAAGAACCTTTTGATAATTCTTGGCTGTTCCCATTTTATTGTAATCCAAAGTAGATTTTGTTTGAAATTAAAAATTGAGATTTGTAAACAATAAAACTTTCAAAATATAAAAATATGATTAGTAATTAATGATTACATATAAATTGAATAAAGATAAATGTGTATAAAAATGTATGAAAATTTGAACGTAGTATACTCGATCCTGCGCCTCTTGAAAAGTGTTATGATCACTAAGCCATACGCAAAAACTAATTGTAAGACACTTCGTTGCCCATTTTTATAGTGAATTCGAGACACGCTTGGTAAGTGACGGAATCCAATGTCGCCTCATACCAAACCTAAATAATTAAAGTAATTCCAACTTATTTTAAATTACATTTAAAGCAATCACTCCCCCACATTATGAAACCATCATGGCGCAATGGAATAGCGGTAGATTTTAAACGCGATTGTTCTGTGTTTGATTGACAATCGAGGGAATCATTGTATTTAAAAAAAATATTATTATCTTTACACTCTGGTCTGGTCAAAATTAAGTGTGGCGCCTTGATTGATATCGCCACTGAACACGCAATATTTCAATTTTCCATCGGAATACAGTTAACAGAGTGTCTTGACACTCTTGCCTGTCTTTGCGTGTCTTTGCCTCTGACTACTCTGCTATGCGATATAAAGCGTGAAGCTAAAAAAGAATTCCCACTAAGAGGGTCGAACCCATATCGAATTAACAGTTAGACGCTCTATAAGGCCTCTAAATATAAAATTATTTTTGTAATATATTATGGACTAATGAATTAGCGTGGACTTGACCCTTGCCATACTTTTGTCGATCAAAATACTTAACATTTATATAATTTGTTCATTAAGAACTTATTGACATAACATAAACACTATATGTAAACACATTGCAAAAACAAAATAGTGAAAACTGCATTTAAATCGGTTCAGCCGTTTTCGAGATTAGCATACACAAATGCACAGATAATCAAATCTAATATATTTTCAATGTACAGAAAACGATATTTTCATTGTAGTATGTAGCTTAAAACGACACCGTCCTTGACCTTGGTGGTATATACTCTCTTAACCCACGTCATCAGACTGTGGCTAAGAGCATTTTTACATTAAATGCTATGTTTATGTAAAATTATTGCATTTTTGTGCAAAATTATTATACATCGTGCCAAGACTTGCAATGCGCTTCCCCTTATTATTTCTAAGTTGAACGTTTATATTTTAAATAAATATTTTTTAATTTGAAAATAATATTGAAACCAACGCGCGGCGTTGAGTTCCGCAACATAACACGCAATTTAGCGGAAAGCGGAATATGGAATCTCTTTAAAAGCAAAGATTATATTTTTTACTAAAGGCAAAGTGGATGATAATGTATTAACTTAGTCCAGCTTTTAGCTTATTATGAAAGTATATGATTTTATCAATAAAGACATTCTTTAAACTGAAACACTATTGGCTATAAAAGTTATATAAATATTAGAGTTACAATATAAAAATAATAAAATATAAAAATTAGAGTCTGTTTGTAATATTAAAATAACCTTAGCTTTTAACTAAATGCATATGTATGTGAACACGGTACATACATACCAAAATAACATTGTATACATTTTTTCTCTGTCTAACTGTTTCTTCCGGCTGATCTCTAAAACGGCTTGATTGATTTTGACGTTACATAGACGTTACAAAGTTCATATAGTAAAGATGTTTAAAATACATTAAAATAAATTAAATAATAAATAAATTTAAATTCAAAATAAAAACAAAATGTTTTTTTAGCGTTTATTTCTAGAAATTTAGTTAGATTTAGACTATGTTATTAGATTTTAATCCATAACACATATTTATATTAATATTAAATTGCAATTGAATGTAACGCGTTATTGGAAACACATTGCTCTAACGAAATAAATATTTTAACTTGGAATAGTACAAAATATTTTTGAACACACGACATGAGGCATTGAAACGTCGTTAGCAATTTTCAGGAAGATAAAACTATAACGTTATCTAGTAACGTTAGCAAAACGCACGTTGGCATTGAGAGTGTCACATACTTGATAGCTCACCACGTGTTATAAAAAAAATACTTTTTTCAACTAGTGAATACGTTGACGCTTGAAATACATGTTGCATGTCAAACACATGTTAGATTTGTGTCAAATCGGTCAAGTTCAAGTTTGACATGTGCAAGAAGGACTTCATAGTATTTATAAAAATAGCAAACAATCGTGTCTGTCATATCCATATAACCCAAAAACAAGAATTTCCAAACTCTGCTTGAAAATTTGTTTAATTTTCATTTAACTATATTTCTTTAAAGTGATTGTTTTAAGCGTCTACCTGTTGTCGTTATTAATAACGAATAAAACGACCATAAAAATAGGGTATTTACGACATTGTCTGTGAAAATTTCAACTATCTAACTAGTATGGTTCATGAAATACAATTCTTGTGACAGACATACAGATACCTGCGATGATATACGGAACCCTTAACAAGATTTGTCCCATTTGGCCCTCAGAGTGCCAAGGAGGATTGTCTTCTTCTGATAAACTTGAACTGATATAACCCATACTCCTCAGACGGAGGAAAAATAATTTTCATAAAAAGTACTTTCCCTACCCCTATGGTATATGATGACTGTTATTTCCATAATAAAATATATTTTTAAATTATAAATAATAAATTATGTACTATTAACAAATAATGATTTTGAGATCCGCCATAAGTATTTGCTAATTTTTTTATATTTATTTTTATAGCTATAACGCTTAATATTGTAAATACAATATGTGAACTGTGCCAAATTTCGATTCTTGGGGGGAAAAATTATATAATATAATATATATTTTTTTTGTTTTTCTAGATACGTTCGAACGGTGTTTTCATATGCTTCTATTGTCAAGTAAAGTGTTTAAAACGTCAGGTTTTAAAATATATATTTTCGAATACCAAAATATACACGATTAATCTAATAAATAATTTCATTTAAAATATGTAAAAATCGTGAATATTAAAGATCTGTACCTGCAAGCTTAATATTAGCAAACGAAAATTTCTATGAATATATAATTAACTGTAAAGCTAATATAAATTTAAGATCATTTGTATTATCAACCAGAGCAACATAGTCACCTAAGCTCTTAAAATGAGAATAAGAAAAAAAAAGATCTTTTCTAGCTTCTATCTCATTAACCTGTTATGCGAGATGAAGCGTGAAGCTGCATAAAGATCACTCCACCACAAATACTTTATTATAAACTATTAAAACATCAGACAGACGGACATTTTAAAATCTATTAATATGTAATAAACTAGTGCCAAATAATATTATGAAACACATTACATTCAATATTTTCATACATTTATAAAAAAAGTATAAAAAAATTTATGAAATTCTCATAAACGTATATTTTATATAAACATACCCGAACTACAAATTAAAAGTTAATAAAATTTGATATGTCTATTAAAATAATTTTGTTGGCTTTCAAAATACCGCTTTATTACTATATTACATTATATGATAAATTTTCGCAATGTGGGCGTCGCGGCCAGTTCTAATACGCCTCTTTATAATCATTCTCATGACATGCCGCTTCCGACGTCGCTTTACAGGTCCAAAATAAACATATTTGAACGTTGACAACGTTAATAGTTGGTTATATTAGTGTTATTAAATGATAATTTTCAGTTGAAAATTGTTTGTTTGAAGATTTATTGTGTGTATATTTTTTTAACATATGACCGTCTGTACCTTGAACAAATATTCGACCGAGTTTAGAATATGCATTAAAAGTATTGTTTTTTTCTTTACACTTATATCACGTACAACAGGGTAGACTGGTAGTTGATGTTAAGATGCACCATGTACTCCGCTTTCCGCCGTGTTTGGGACATTACACAGGCGGAACTTAACGCCGCGCTTCGTCTTACCATAACGAGGAAATGGAAATAATTTAAAAATAATCATTCCCACGATTGTGAATCAAATCTACGACCCATCACGTTTACAGTCAGACGCTGTCACACTATGCCATGAACCTTACCTTGTTACCTTGATCTCTCCGCTTTGGGAAGATAGAGCACTGCGGTGAGTTGAATATGCAATGTTTTGAATTTTAAACAAATAGCGGAGATAGGAGGTATCTTAACATTAAAGCTTTATTAAATTAAAGCTATAATTTCTCAGTATATCCTGCTACTTGCGTACAAAATGCATTGGTTGGAATAATAACAACGCGCGTACTTGTTTTACTCTTAATTTATATGAAACTATTCATTGATTCCACCAAAATAAACTACCAGCAAACCGTAAATTACGAAAAACATAATAATTAAAGTCGATTTTCCAGATTAAATTTAGACTTTTTTGTTTAGTTTTTACTCATATTGTTAATGATTCCTCCGGTCTAAAAGTGAACACATTTACGCCATGCCCACGTATGTGTTTATAATAAATTATTCCAATATTATAACTACTTGGAACGTTAAAAAGCTTTGACATTTCAAACAAAGCGTGTTTCGATGTTGTACACGGAAATGTTTACGTGCGGTCGATAAATAGAGGAATTTTGACCGTATATTGTTTACAGTGATCGGTTGTGGGTTGAACCCCACTTGGGGTGATTGTATTTAAATTCATTTTCACTTCCTCGCTCTGGTGAGAGAAAGTGCGGCGTTGAGTTCCACCAACCAACACGCAATGTCTCGAATTCGGTGAAAAGCGATGTACAGAGTATCTTAACACTAGGTACTTTATGTCTTCTATGTGGGCGAGAAGCTAAAAAATGTTTACACTTGCGTAGAATGTATTAAAATTGGTCATAATGTTTAAATGTTTTTTTTACATTCTTAAATAATACCTGTGCTGTGTTATTTTGATGATTTTTACGCTATTGTAGCTCATTTCTAACTGAGCTTACAGTGGATGGGGATTCGATTCCCAAGTGATAAAATGATAATATTTAAAAATGTTTGATACATACAATGATATTTGTTTTGCTCACGCTTTTATCCCGCATATCATGGTAGACAAGAAGTACCTAGTGTCAAGACGCTCTGTATTCCTTTTTCCGCCGAATTCTAGAAATTGCGTGTTTAGTGGCGGAACAAAACTCCGCGGTTTATTCTTTTGGATTTTTTACTTATTCTCGAAATTCCAAATTGATCTATCTTTAATTTTCATTCGTTAGCTACTGTGAGTAATTGTTAACGCACAGACGTAAATATAAGGCGTATACAAATGGAATTTGACAAAGACATTCCATGGGGAATGTAGGGTAGACCACTAGATGGGGATATAGCAATAATTATATGTTTTATATTCGAATCTATATAAGATATAATCAATTAGTATGGCAAGGATCATACAGTCGAGTCAAATGATACGCGAACTACCCCATGTCATCTAACCACAATTTTTATTCATAGGAATAAAAAATAATATAATAAAGAACAAATTAATTATTCAGTGTTGCAATTACATAAAAAAACAAATGATACATTATGTCTGTGTGGCTCACTCTAATAAAAAGTTCTCACTGGGGTTTAAATAGCTGTTCATCTAAGCCTATATTTGTGAGTATTTATTCCTTTTTATTTTATATTAGAACAACACAAAGAAAACCATGCTTAACTCTAAAATTAAAAAAAAACAGACAAAACTAATAAGATCTTTGAATTTCGCGATTTTTACACATTTTGAATGAAACTATTTTAAACGGATTAATCGCGTATGTTTTAGTTCTCATGAATTTATTTCTGGAAACCTGACGGTAGACTCTACCTGTGACCACGTACTACTAAAGTGTTCGAAACATTAGGTTTCCAAAAATATTTTTTTGAATACCAAAATATATGCAATTAATCCGTTTAAAATAGTTTAATTCAAAAGATAAAACTATTTTTTAGGCCTTTGCCGCAAGGCAATTCCTGACTCTAAAGCCTTTTGTAATCCCGGGTAATCAGTTCTAATGCGAATAATGAAATCAAGACACTACATGCTAAGCACGCATGTTTAACAGTGCTCAACGCCGCGCTTTGTCTTACTAAGGGCTAAAAATATGTTTTGAATACAATCATAACCCAAGTGGGAGTTGAACCTTTAGCCAACCGTGTTCAACATGTATTATAATATGTTTTAACCATTTTACTAGTGTTAAAGTGTTATTCCGTTTATGCACTTACGATTAGGAAACATTTTTGAAAAAAACGTGTAAACATTTGATCGCTTGGACGGTTTCCAAGAGTCGTTGCGTTCAAATTTTTATACGTTTTTTTTCAAAAATGTTTTGATTTTGTCCAATTGAATTGCATGCTATGAATTTTTGTTCATTTTTATGATAGTCCTTTCGTGAGGCTTATCTCTTGAAAGGCATATATAAGCGATTATTTTTTCTTTTTTTTACGCTTTTATTCCGTGTATAGCAGAGTAGACAGAAAGTACCTAGTGTTAAGACACTCTGTACTTCGCTTTCCACCGAATTTGAAACGTTACGTGTTGAGTAGTAGAACTCAACGCCGCAGTTTGTCTTTACCAGAGCGAGGAAGTGAAAATAATTTAAATATAATCACTCCCCCGAGTGGGAATCGAACCCACAACCGATCGCGTTTACAGTCAGATGCTGTCCCGGTGCGCCACGACCGTTTTAATTTAATTTACTATAATTACTTTTATATTGTTCACAGCTTCAAGTTCGCAATTCCCGTACCGAATCGACCGAAGACGATAAGCGTAGCGATGACAGCCGCCCGCTTAGCCACGCGTCCGACTTCAGCAGGGATAATATATGTAAGAGAAACTGAAAATTATTATATTAATATTATTTAAATATATATTTTTTAAACGTTATTTAAAGAAATTATTAATATTGTACTATTTTTAAAATGTTATTCCACACCTGGGATTAGAAAACATTTTTAAAAGTATCGTTGTGATAAAACGTTTAAAAATTTTGACGCAGCTGGTAGCAGAACGCATGACTTAGCGGTCAGAGCGCTTGGACGTTTTCCAAGAGGCGCGAGTTTCAATCCCGCTGCGTTCAAATTTTTATACGTTTTTTTTTAATATTTTCTAATCCTTAATGTGGAATAACAGTTTAAATATGTTAAAAAAATAATGCTATTGTTATATATTTATATAGAGAGAATGCTCTCTCTTACCAAACGATTATTTCTTAATAATTTTTGGGTAGCAGAAATTTGTAAAAAAACAGAGAAGTTAACTACGTAAATTTGTTGTAACACATGGCTTAGCGGTCAAAGGGCGGTTGGACTGTTTCCAAGAGGCGCGAGTTTTAATCCCACTGCTTTCAAATTTTTATGTTTTTTAATCTGATAAGATAGGCGAAAAAAACCTAGTGATATATTACACTATATTTCAAGCCTACAAGCGAAACACAACGCCGCGCTTTGTCTAATTATATATGGGAAGCAAAAATATCATTCAATATGAATATTACTAGCATCGATATATTTTTTATTTCATATACATAATAACAATAATAACAATATTTTGAATATAATATGTTAGTGGGCAACGCACCACGTCGGAGTCGCCGCGCCATCGCTAACGAGTGGCAGAGGCCTCTCACTAGGTACTTGCCGGTCGACCGCGATGACTTCGACTTGCGAAGACATGTTGAATCTGCAGGTATGATTGATAATTTACATATATTGTTTACATCGATTAGACTTTAAAATCTGATAATTCCCATTCCCGTGGGAATTTGGAGCAAACTTCCAGAACACTCCTTTGTCTGTATAATTTTGTTTAATAATAAATTAACGTTTTTCATTTACTTGTAATATAGATATTATTATTATTATTTTATTAACATTATATGGGTACGGTCCATACCTTTTGTTTCTTTTTTTATTATAATTATTTTTCTCGTACAATTCAAAGTGCTCAAGGTTATAAGACTCATGTCTCTATGTGCTCCCTTAGAGAGTCCAGTATACTTTTTTAATATTACAAGAGGTCGTGTCGCAGTAGGACAGCGTCTGACTGTAAACGCGATCGGTTGTGGGTTCAATTCCCAACTCGGAGGAGTGATTAAATTTAAATTATTTTTACTTTGAGTTCCACCACTCAATATGCAATGTTTCAAATAAGGAAATCGAAGTACGGAGTGTCTTGACACTAGGTACTTTCTGTCTACCCTGTTATGCGGGATAAAAGCGTGAAGCTAAAAAAAGCTTTATTTAACTAGCCTTATTAGTTAGTTATTGTGAAATCTTGCCAGCCTTATTTGACCCACATCCCAGTGTCCAATTCATTCTGATGACAATAAAATTATATATATAATCAATTATTGTTAATCTAAAATGGCCGCCTCAACAAAATGGCGGATAATAAAATATTTGCATTACTCAACTAATACGGGTATCTAAAGAAAGGGATTGATTTGTAGATTACAATACACAAACAAAGCTTGTTTTAATATGTTTTGGTTTTCATTAACATTTATTTTATATTTATAAATTTACACTCTATATAAATAAAATGTAAGCTAGTGGAGTGTAATCTATATATATAATACGTGAAATAAATCCTTTGCATTCCTTTTTACACAAGTTACGTAAACTGAGGATTATGAAATTTGGCACAGTTATAGTTTAAGGAAGTAGTGCAGAATGCTTATATTTTTTTGAAAATAATAAATAAAAAGTATATTATATTAATAAAATAAATGTAACACACACTACCATGTGTTTGACACACACGTTTGTATAAAGAGACTTACGCGTTGCTATGGCAACGTATTGTCAACGCGTCAATTGAACATCTAATATATATAAATTTTCCACCAAAGGTCATCAAATCGAGCTTTGCCCCTACGTGACGATAAACTCGACGTCGTGTCGCGGATACCTGCACAAGTTGGGCGCTAAGTTCCACACCTGGTCCAAAAGGTGAGTGATATATATTTTTAAAATATATATATTGATTTTTTATCTTACATTAAAAAAAAATAACGTCTTTTATATATATATATATATATATATATATATATATATATATATATATATATAAAAACAAACAAAATTAAATAGATAAAAATGAATTTTTTTTCGGATTGTAATCGCGATCGGTGTGTGGTTATATTTAAATTATTTTCTCACCCTAGCACTAACATGCAGTGCGGCGTTTGAGTTCCACCACTCAACACGTAATGTCTCAAATTCGGTGGAAAGCAAAGTACGGAGTGTCTTGCCCCTAGTTACTTTCTAGCTATCCTGCTATGCGGGATAAGAGCGTGAATCTAAGGTCTTAAGTAACTATTTAATTTATAAATAATACTATATATGTTAGTATGTCACTAAGTGTGTAAATCACTGTATTCAAATCAAACACTTGTTCTTGCACTCAGTCGTACACTTCTTCTGATTCTCTTAGTACTTTTGATCACCAGTATTCAATGTACATTTACCCAAGTGTCCTAGTACTTACTTTTGTTTACGAAAATGCATTGATATATTAATGTAAAGTGATATTAAATCTGTTTGTCCGTAGGTGGTTCGTTTTCGATAGAGAAACGAAAACGTTCGTCTACTACTGGGACAAGAGCGAGAAGAAACCGCGCGGTGGCGCGTACTTCCAGGTGAATACTTATTTGACATATTTACATAAAAATGACAGGAATAACGTTTTATATAAATTATATTCGTCGCACCGGTAATACACAGCACAGCGTTGAGTTCCTCCAATCAACACACACTAGCTTCTCTCTTATTACCTGAAAAAGTGTGAAGCTGAAGAAAATAATGTTAATTTTGATAAAAAAAATAATAATAACACTCCGAGCTAAACGTAAAAGTGTAGGTTCTAAATATAATCTAGGGAATGCTTACATTTATATTTACACAGAAATGTTCGTATTTCTCCGATCTGCGATCCGTTAGATAAAATGCGCCGTTTAATTCCGCCATTTGTCGCTTGTTTGTTTATTCACTCTTCCACCAGTGATATTTATTGAATGTATTAACTTTTCCATTTATATGAAAAAAAAGTCAGAGCGATTGTAACGTTATACGTTACAATCGCTCTGACATTATCAAAAAAGTAACAATATATTTTTTACATAATATTTTAACAGGTAATCGAAGAAGTGTATCTCGATCATGGCAACACATCTAAATCACCAAACCCACAAACGACGTTTATAGTTAAAACTCGTCAACGAAGGTATTATTTGATGGCGCCATCCGGTGAGGCTGCAAGGATATGGATCGACGTGTTGTTCACCGGAGCACAAGGTTACACTGAGTATTTGGAGTGAATTTAAAAAAAATGTGGGTGAAATTTCCTTTGAAAAGGGTTAATTGATTTATTTTTTTATATATGGCAATCTTGGTTATTGGTACAAGATGGCGGAATTTGACAGCTTTTCTTTTACTTAATAAATGTGGATACATTTGTTTTTATTGTATTTTATAATGTGTCAATTTCTTTAATTACAAAATTGCCAACGAGAATTATATAATTAATACAAGAATTTTGTACTATATAATAAAATATATAAAATTAAATCGATTTTCGAAAATATCGATTATATAATAAGTAACAATGCAATGTCACTTTTATACGATTTTATAAGCCATATTTAACAATCAATTGTATCTATGATCGATATTAACTTTCCTATTATAGAAATATTATTAACGAATAAACACATTTTACAATTATTATTGTGATACATAACTATATACATATAACTTTTATACCTTTTAGTACACGCTAAAATGAATATCGATTTTAATATTTAAATATATAATCGATATTATATAAATATTTAATGTAACACTAAACAGTATTTTACAGAGTTCACAAATATATAACTTAAAACCTTTACAGAATGAAAACAATACTTATTATATATATATATAAAAAACAATACTTATTATATATACATATATATATAAAATCTATTTAAAAATTAAATTTATTAAATATATATATACTCAATGAAAATAATAGTATAGTTACCAGCAAAGCTAATTTTTGCATTATTCGTAATATATATTCTTTTTTTGTTTTTAAATAAATGGTTTTACATTAAATATTAGACAATAAATAGTGCCAATATGTACACACACACACACTTACATATATATATATATATATATATATATATATATATATATATATATATATATATACACAAATATTTTTATAAATTTATTGGAATATCGGTGCCTTTTACAAGACTGAAGTCAAACAAAATGTAAAATGACCGCTTTTATGAAGTCAATTTTTAATAAATCATTATTTATATGAATATACATTTATCTATATGATATTTAATATTAAACTAAAATTTAAATTTCGGTTGTGAACGATGAACTGAAATTAAGCTTTCTATAATAATATTGGTTGTTTAAATAATCAATTAAATTGTTACTTTTTAATTGAGTTGATTCGACATATTTATTATGTACCTACCTTTTTAAACAACCGATTTTTTTTTTAAATTTGTGTGCATGAAAACGTCTATAATCCTACTTTTAATGAATTTCTGGTATAATTAATTATAATTATTAGTCGATTAATCTTTTATAATTTTTAGTTAAAGATAATCCCCTATAAACGCGCGCTTATTAAATTAGTAATGCGAATGTTACCATATAAAATGTATGTGGCAACTTTACATTGCCCTGAATCGAATATTCGAAACTAAGTTAATATGGAATTATGATTATTATTTTTAAAATCGATTACTTTTATATCGATTTCTCAAGTTTGTTTTAAATAAGTATCTGTTTTATTTGAAATTGATTCATGATTTGATTCATGATTTCATGTTATATTTTAATTAAATAATTTTTAATTTTATCAATCGAGGTGCAGTTACTTAAATGTATATAAACGTCCATAGAATGTGTGTTTTTTAGTTTATATTTTTTTGCTTTTAAGAATTTTTCAATCGTTTTCATTTAACTGTGTGTTTTGAAATGTATTCTCGGTACTGCATTTACCTAACGTTGTAAGTACAAAATTATTTTATATAAAATTGATACCAGTGTAAAAATATTTTAGCTAAGGCTTGCGTTCGTTTGTAAGTAAGGGCTGATACCAATATATAGCGTAAGGTCACATTTAATGAAATTAATAAAGCGTCTAAATGAAATAAAATATTAATTATACTGTTTTTTGTTTTATTTCTATTTTTTTATCTGTTAAAATAATCTACATCAATGTATCAATAATAAATAGCCGTTAAATGGCCGTTTTTTATTTAATTAATATGTATGTGTACACGGTACGGTTATACCAAAATAACTTGACATTTTTTTGTCTGTCTCTCTACCTGTTTGTTCCTGTTTATCGTTGGAACTGTTAGATCGACTTGGAATTTTCAAACTAATATATAGCTGATATAATAAAAAGTAACTTAGACTACGTTTATTTAAGAATTGTATATCCAGAGTTATGAAATTCCACGCAGACGGAGTCGCAGGCAACTTAAGTCTGAAATATTTTGTATTACATAATCTTTCACAAAAGCAGACAGTTTGTTTTATTATTAATTAATATTTACTATACAAACACGTTCACGAGAAGAAATAAACCTACAAACATAGAACGCAGTCAAATTGCGTCGTGTCTTTATTGCTGTGATGTTTTTAATGTTTAAACATCATTGTTTTAGTTGATTTTTGTGTATGAAAGTAATTAATTTGCTCAATTAAAGATTTATAAGATTTGCAAAGCAACAATAAAATATAAAAAAAATCATTCAGAATCAAAATTGAATAGTTCAGTTTTTAATTATAATCTATTCAAACATATGAAATAAAATTTCAAACGTACCTTAAAAATGTATAAAATTCGAGAGTACAAATCGGATTTTCAATTTAGTTCAGTGTATTTATCTATGGCATTTCCGACATGTAAGTACAGCACAAATCACTTCACCAATATCACGTGTGTAAGTATATATGAATACTAAATCGATTTATTTTAATAAAATAAAATAAAAAACGGTACGTCCCTATAAATATTGGAAAAGTCAAATTGACTTTGACATATTCAATCATGGCACTGTTGTCATTTGTCAATATATCTTAAAAGGTTCATTTTCTCCTCCTAGTATTTAATAAGTTATTTACGTTATAGCTGCTGTAAATAACGCACTTACGTTACAATATTAGAATATAATTTATATTTATTAATTTATTTTCGTTCTTAATAAATTTATTAATAATGGATAGTATAAAGAAACTTCGTGAATTTATCCAGTATTGGTACATCAGATATTTGGTATCCACAGAGTTGTATATGGTGGAGCCTTGGGAGAAGGTGATTATTCGTATCCTTTTTTAATACATGAATACTCTTTAAAAGTTATTTGTAAGTGTATAATCTTAACGCAAATTTAGAACTTTCTAAAACTTTTAAAACTTCTATTATATTACTTGAATTGTATTTTTTAAAGATTTCATTTTTATATTATTAGGAAAACTATAACTTAGCACTGTATTTTGCCAAGAATAGTAATAACAATAAATCTACTCAAATTTAATATACTGATATATTATTATTAGATAATTTGAGTTCAATTTTGCAGTAACAAAAATTTTTGATTTGTAAACAATTAGTATAAGTAAAATTTACTATAAACAAATATGAAGCTTGTAATAAAATAATTAAACAAGATAGATGTGCTTAGAAAAAAATATATTAATTCTCTATTTTGAAGCTTTTACTATCCAAGCAAATCTACAAACTATTTACTATTTTTAAAGTGTTATTTCACACTTAGGATTAGAAAAATTTTTGGAAAACCATAAAAATTTGAACCCAGCAGGATTCGAACCCACACTTCTTGGACGGTATCCAAGAGACGTGGGTTTGAATCCCGCTGCATTCAAATTTTTATACGTTTTTTTCAAAAATGTAATCCACAAACTATTTATCCTATCCACAACTATTTATCCAGAACCTCATATGAAATTTCAACATTTAAATTCACATAAAACTATTAAATTGTTTATTATTTTTCATTTCTTTCCACATTTTGCATTGTTTTTATTGTAATCACCTTGAAAATTCAGTAACCTACATTTTCCTTCTAATAGTAACAATTAACAAGTGACTCGTATCTTCAAGATGTGTGAATACCCACACTGACTTTCCTGTTTTGCATGTAACAGAAATACCACAGTAAATTATTCTAAACGTAACACAATTTTACCTTGTTATATCAGAATTATAAAACTGTATAGAGTAATGTCCAATTCCATTACTTTTCATATTAAATTAAAATTTTTAAACTTATCAAAGATAGAAGAAACCATTTTTAATATTTACTATTTTTAAAGTGTTATTAAACACTTAGGATTAGACAACATATTTAAAAAAACATATAAAAATTTGAACACAGTGGGAGTTGAACCCGCGCCTCTTGGATACCGTCAAAGCATTCTGACCACTAAGCCATGCATTCTACTACCAGCTGCATTGAAATTCTTATACGTTTGTTAATAGTTATGGATAGTATAAGTAGTTTGTGGATTACATTTTTGAAAAAATGTATAAAAATTTGAACGCAGTGGGATTCGAACCCACGCCTCTTGGATACCGTCAAAGCATTCTGACCACTAAGCCATGCATTCTACTACCAGCTGCATTTAAAATCTTATACATTTGTTACAATTTATTTATGTTGTTAGCCTATTACTTTTGAGTAAGCTTTGCTTAAGAGAGATAAATTCAGTGTTTTACCAGAGCGGAAAAATGAAAACAAAATTCTAAATATAAGCATTTCCTCAAGTAGGAATCGAACCTACAACCAGTTACGTTTACAAACATTAACTAACCATGGTACAATGTCCAAAGCAAGCTATTCTAAGCAATTCCAGGATTACTTCAAATAACTCTCTCTGCAACTCTATGAATACTCACACAAGGAAAACATATAATTATTAAAAGTGTCATTTAGAAACTAAAAATTTTAAGTTTTATATGTTCAATATAAAAAATAATTTATATAAATGTAACTCGTAGTATTAAGAAAATTTAATTTTGTCAAAAAATCACTTAGATTTAAATATAGATCTTAGTTCTAAGTAGCTGATTATATTTATATACAAATAAGTAAGGAAAAGAACACACAGTTACAGGCCCAGTCTGTAGTGCATTTAATTTTATATTAAAAAAAAATATTAACTTAAAATTATTATAACAATATATAAAGCTAAAAATATACATATATATATATATATATATATATATATATATATATATATATATATATATATATAATTTCCTTAATGAATTTTAACAGATATTATCTTAGCAATAATCTTCACTTTGTTCTGGTACATCAACTATTCCATCATCGTCAGTGGAATATTGCACTTCCGAAAGTCGTCAGAAACCGTCGCAGAGCTGTAATGTTATTGAGATTTTGTTAAAATTATAATTATATTAATTAAATTAATTGTTTGTTATATATAGTGGGTTTTTTTTCATCTTAGCTTCACGCTTTGTTCCTAGGCGGTGCGCCAATCGGCTTACTTTGCCTCGTCCAGTCGTTATCCTTTTCATACATGCCTTTCAGAGTTTTTTTTTATTGGACCTATTTAGAATATTTTTTACAATTTATTTACATACTTAAGACACGAAAGAAATTTTTAGAAATTGTATAAAAATTTGAACGTATCGCCTTCAAGTAACTGTCCAAGCACTTTCACTACTAAGCCATACGTTTAATCCCGCTACGATGAAATTTTAAAATGCTTATATAATTGGTAAATTAAAATTAATCAAAATATCGGTAAATAATTAATGGCAGTGGGTCATATCGCAATGGGATAGCCTCTGACTGAAAACGCGTTTCATTTCCACTCGAGGGAATGCTCTGGCAAGACAAAACGCGGCGTTAAGTTCCGCCACTCTACACGCAATGTCTCAAATTCAGCGGAAGCGGGGTATGGAGTGTCTTGTCACTAGGTACTTCCTGTCTACCCTGCTATGCGGGATAAAAGCGCGAAGATAAAAAAAAGATTAAATACACAAATTATTCAAACATATATTCCAAGATGTTAGTTGGCTATTTTTTAAAAGTAAGGTTGTTTAATTTAAACAATATAAAACTTTACAATACTTTAAACTCATTTTTATGCTAACAGTATTTTATTATTTTTCGTATCGTAAATTTCAGCATAATTATAGAATAAAGATACATATAAAATAAATTATTTTATATAGAAGAATTAATATTATTATGTCCTTCTGGTAAGGCAAAGTGCGGCGTTGAGTTCCACCACTCAACACGCAATGTCTCGAATTCGGTGGAAAACGGAGTATGGAGTGTCTTGACACTATATACTTTCTGTCTACCCTGCTATGAGGCTGGAGCTAAAAAAAAATACCTAAACCGAATAGTCTCAAGGTAAATTAAACTATAATATTGCTTATATTTTAATAGTATATTTAAATTATTATATCCCCATTATGTATAGACTTCACATAATATTTCCAAATGCGTCATAATGACATCAATATGGACTTCTTTTTGTCTTCTACACATAAACAAATAAATAAAATTGGAGTGTCTGTTTGTAATATTAAAAAAACACGATTTTTAATATGCGAATTTGCATATATATTCACGGTATATATACCAAAATAATCTTTTTTTTATAATTTTATCTCTCCTTTTGTATGTTACGGCTAATATTTGGAACGGCCGGACCGATTTTGACGGAACTTTACTGGCAGATAGTTGATGTAATAGGAAGTAACTTATTTTAGAAATATAAAACAAAGAATGTATACTTTGTACGCGGATGTAGTCGCCGGCGCAGTTACTTACTAAAAAAAAAAAACAGGCTTTGATAAAAAAAACGAGTCACATTTTCAATTTATTTGTTATCTTTTGTTTTAATAAAGACTTAGATAACAACAACTTTGACTACTTTCCATTTGAGTTCCAATTATTAAAAGAAAATTATTGATAATATTTACGATTATTTGAAATAGTTTATTGGCAATTATAATATATATGTATATAATATGAGTAGATTGCTTATGTATATATATATATATATATATATATATATATATATATATATGTGTGTGTGTATGTGTGTGTGTGCGTGTGTGAAGTAGAGGAACACAGGGTATTGAGAGCGGTCGGGCAATGGAAGCTATGGTGATCAAGCGGAATGTAGGCACATTTACGCGAAGGATTCGGTCACTTCTGTCAACAATCGGCACACTTCGTCTGACGCGCTCGACCGTGTCATTCGTTTATATAACGAGGGATGGTTGTGTGTTTTTCACTCCACGCTTTGCCAGCATCAAGGTAAGGATGAAATTATATTATTATTTTATTGTATTTACACTTATTATATCCCTTTATTTGTTTACTAACAACTCCAAATCGTTGAATTGTGATTGAGAATAGAATTACACATTTATGTATAGTGGTAATCGGGTAATGGTAGCCTAGCTGGGCTTTCATTAACCGACATGGCTCCCATTACCCTATTTAGTCATTGTGGACATAAAATGCCTTGTGTTTTTTTGTTTAAGATGCCACGTAAAAGAACCCAAGAGAGTGAAAAAAATATGAGCAATATTTTTTTAATCCAAAGGACAAAAACACGTCGGATCTGTAACATCATGGGAAAGAGGTACGACGATCACAGTAATATGTGCTATGAGTGCGTCTGGATCTTTCATTCCTCCTCTTTTCATATTTCCCCGGCGACATCACTCACCACAGCTCGAAAAAGATGGACCAGTGGGAGCCGTTTAAATGGCTGGACTAACGAAAAGATATTTGTGCCATGGCGTCGTCATTTTATTAAACACACCAAACCTGCTGCTGAAACACCAGTATTACTAATATTAAATAATCATAACAGTCATGCTACTCTCGAAGCTTGAGAATTGGCAAAAGAGAACCATGTCATAATACTTACTATTCCTCCACATTCATCTCACCGTCTACAGCCCCTTGACGTTGCATTTTATTCCCCGCTTAAAAGAGCTTATAACAAAGAGTGCAACTTGTATGTAAAATCAATGAATTTGATTAAAATTACTCCATATGACATTGCTGGACTGTTCAATAAAGCTTATACTGGTTGCTTTTATAGAAAAAGGAGTAACGAGCTTTAAAGTAACGGAAATATTCTCTATGAATTCTGGAATTTTTTGTGATGATGACCTTAATAATGAAGTACCCAGCTCAGCTGTGCCGGTGGCTGTCGAACAGCATGTAACTAATGATATTCTTATTCCATCAACGTTAAATCAAGCCGAGCAACCATTTGCTAGCCCTGCAAGAAGTCCATCCATTTTGTGTGATCTACAAATTGAACGGGAAATTATTCAGAGGGTAGCTGCTGTAACACCTTCTCCAATTTCATCCATATCATATTCAACACCAGAGCTGCCAGCTGTTATGGAGACACATACCGCCAGAACTGTCGCAACTCCGTCCAACTTTGCTATGGCTGTTCCCATTATCAGCCCACTGCCCCAACAAATAATCTCTGAAAACCATTGAAGAATAAACAGCATTCTGAAATTATAACAAGCACTTCAATTAAAGTAGTATATGAAGAAAAGAAACGGAAAAAAATTAAAAAGGAGAATAAGACAAAGGCAATTAAGAAAAATAGGCAAAGTCAAGGGAAAATGTACTAAAGATAAATGTATTAAGAAACATACCAAAAACAAAGAGATTAAAAGTAAGAAGACTACAATCAGAAACACAGATCAGAAAGGTAACAAAAAATTTGAATAAAAGTGATGATTAAGACTCATCATCCACTCAGAATATTCTGAAGAGGATAATTTATGTGCAATTTGTTTAGATACTGGAAAAAGTGGAGAGATTTGGTATCGATGCAGAAGTGGTGGAAACTGGGCGCATAAAGGTGTTCTGGCAGTCATAGTCCAAATAGATCCGTAAAGTTTGAATGTTTAATTTTTCATTTATAATTTCACGTTTTATCTCCGTTTTATTTGAACTTATTTTAATTTTAAATTGTATTGATTATAATTTTAAGTAAGATCTCATTTATAGTTCATTTTGTATTTTTTCTTTAAAAATAATTATAATGGCTTTTATTTCCCATATGAACGTTATATGGGCTCTCATTAGCCACATTTGTCGGGTAATAGGAGCGACTGACTTTATTTGTAAAACTATTATTGTATCTTAATATTTACTACTTTTAAAGTGTTATTCCACACTTAGGATTAGAAAACATTTTTGAAAAAACGTATAAAAATTTGAACGCAGCGGGAACGAACATAAATAAGTTGTAACAAAACGTATAAGAATTTCGACGCAGCTGGTAATAGAACGCATGGCTTTGCGGTCAGAGCGCTTGGACGGTATCCAAGAGGCGCGGGTTCGAATCCCGCTGCGTCCAAATTTTTATACGTTTTTTTCAAAAATGTTTTCTAATCATTGATCTTAATATGTACATGTCGGTAGATGATTATAACTATAATTAAAGTATTCTCTTATAATAAAGGTAGGAGTTCACAATAAAAAATACAAGATTTTTTTTGGTTTGTATTAAAACTTTTTCTTAGTAGGTTCCCATTGCCCAGTTCTCATCACATTGACATCATACATAATATACAATCGGTTCGGTTCTGTAGCCTTTGTGAACATTAAGACTACCTGTGAATAGCAAACATCAATTAATAGTGTGTAATGAACCTAACCAGGCGCAATACCCTCTAATCATCGATTGGCACCAAGTCACTGGGTGTGATTTAGATAGTGGTCAGAAAATGTAGTGTTTTGTTTCTAAGATGTAAGTAAATAATTGAGATCTTGGCCTCAAGCATCATTTGCTGAGTTATGCCTTTTGTTATAAGAATGAATTTAGAATTAAGATATTTATTATTTTTAGTGTTATTCTACACTTGGGATTAGAAAACATTTATGTAAAAACGTATAAAAAATTCTTGAACGGTATCCAAGAGGCGCGGGTTCGTATCCTGCTGCGTCCAAAACTTTTATACGATTTTCAAAAATGTAATAGAACTAAGATGTTTCATACATTGTTTTTTATGGCAATAAATCTGTTTATATTATTATTACTATTTGGAGATCTATATACAACATCGAATCAAAGCCGCGTGGTAAGTGACCGGAAGTCCAAGCACTTCTGGTGACTTTTACGTTACCTGTGCCTGGAGAAGCCTCTTGTATATTAAAATATATATAATTGGAGTATGACACAAGGCCGCGTCCATAATGTCCAGGTAGCTAAAGTAAAGATGCTTCTATGAATTTGTGAAGTAACGGGTTGCAATAACATAGTAAAATACTTACGTAGTATTCTCAATGTACGCGAAATCCCTTTTACAACAGTTTACTTGATTTTATTTAAATTGTATTTTTATATATATATTTACTAATCTTTATTTATTTATCGTTATAACTTGATTTTATAATAATTTCCAGTATAATAGCTGTGCGTAGCTTTGGGCATAATTAATTTTAAACTCACTATGACATCAGTAATGTTTAAAAGTCTAATCGAGCTAGTACTTGGTCGACACTTCAGAGAGCTGGCGAATGAGTTTTTCGTTGCTCCTTTGTAAAGACAAGTAAAGATAAGATCTTCCAAGTATATTGGAGAGACGATGAGACAGACAGCCATCTTTAGAGAAGATATAAACATCTGTAACGTTTCTGGGCGGAAGTGGAAAGATAATATGAAGACACAGCCCACAAGGAATAATAGATAATATGATGAGGAATGACATCTGTTTCTATGACCACAGACTATTTACAAAGTGTTTTGTTGTTACAAATTGTTTATAATAGGTTCATTCAAAATGTGTAAAAACTACACAAAGGCATTACATATTTATCATATCTATGCCAATCGTTATAATTTCAAAGAAATTTCTCTTCAAAAATCAATGAAAATATTTTTTTAAAACATATATATATATATATATATATATATATATATATATATAATATACATAAATATTTTTAAAAACATTCTTACGTACCAATTCAGGATAAAATAAAAGAAAACCTATAAAGTTAAAGATTTATTATTCAAGCTTTAAGATAGCTGACACAATAACCGTTTGTATACCGAAAGGACTCCGGCATTTTCAAGGACATTTGCTCAAAATGCTTGACACCTTGAGCGAACATGTTCTTAGATATTTCCGTCGACACCGCTCCGGGGTCGGACAACCAGCTTTCAACTTCCTCATTCAATTCCAACTCGATTTTATACAAAATTTTAGTCAAAAAACTCGATTGTAGAATAACTCGATCACTCTTGACAGTTTCAGTGTTTCTCAACACTTGCAGCTCTTTGTCAATCACCCAGATAAGTAGAAACTGCTTCTTGGTAGCCGATATGTTGCATTCTAGAATTATTTTACACATCATTGCATACTGCAAGCCTAGATTGAACTCCTTTATTAGACATTCTATTGTATACACAAAATCGTCTTTTGTAATCGATTGTGTTGTATTTTTATGAGAGAATACAAACTTTTCCATGTCATTCTGATTGATTTTCACTTCCGAATTGAACAGCTTGACTGTGTCCTTATTCTTAACACCCAACCAAGCGAGACAGCGATTGCAATGGAACGCTGCTCTTTTGGCATTGAAAATATTCAATTTTTCATTAAAAATATCGTTATTTATAGAAAAATAAGTCAGTCTGTATAGAAAATCTAGTTTGTTTGGTTTGACTTCACTATGCGTGTTGCCATGCCCGTGTCCGTGACAAAACCACTCGGACATATCCAAATTCGTAGATGGCAACTCTAAAATCCTATTAAACTTAATCGATTCATCCGATATAACGTTCGAGCAATTCGCGCACACAAATCGAACTGCATCATCGATTTTCAAATTGACGTTCAACTTATCGATTTTCACTTCTTTATTCTCTGTGGCGGTGATGAACTCCGAGTAGAAATTGCCGCCATTTTGTGTTTCTGTCAAAATTCTGAAGGATATTGTATTTTTGTCGATTTTTAGGCACGACATCGAATTCGGCACTATGAGATAGTACTCGTGTATAGGAATAACGCAGGAATCCATCTCGTCATCGGAATAATCGGATAAGCTGTCTATGGAGCTGAGGCTGTCACGTCTTTGGAGGTTATTGTAATAATTCAGTACAATACAATTTGACTGTATTGTAATTTTCAAATTGCAATCTTTCTTGAAATCAACATTAGTTATAATATAAACGTTACAACTTCTCAACCTGGAACGCAGTTCCATAAAGATGTGTTTCACTAACATATTTTTATATTTACAATGCGCGAATTGTATACGAACAAATTTATTCGAACAAATAACGAGTCAATGGATTTATTTGTCAATTAATTCGGTTTTAATCTTTTGCACATATCCATTGGTTTCGTAAACATTGAACAGCGAGTCCATCTCGCGTACGGTGAATGGGAGCGATGCTTTTTGGTAATAATCGTTCATAATTTCTATATTATCGATGACGGTGTCCAATAAGTGTGATTTTTCGGCATAAATGCCGGGCGCCTCGTGTTTTAGGTAAGTGAGGTGCACGTGGAGGTGATAGAACGAGGGCTGGTAATGTATATACACTCTCAATTGACTACCTGGCACTTTGTATTTGTCGAGAATCGCTTTCTGTCAAGAAAAAGTTTAATTATAATACTTATTATTAAAGATCATTTTACTTTATTAATAATGAAAACTTTAAATAATTAACGGTTTTTTTATTTCTTTTTACATTTCTTTCTGAATATATATACCAGTAGTTAAATATAAACGTCTATTTATAAAGGTAAGTGTTGCCATGTAATGAAAATCAATATTTTAGTTTAACTCATTGGGCCAATGTTTGACAGTGGCTATAAACACAATGATTGTAAATATGATCATCACTCAGCACGTATTTATCAGCAGCTTCACGCTCTATCCCGCATATCAGTACTCTGTCAGAGACAACCTAGTGTCAAGACACTCTAGTTGATTGCCTTCCGACCAAAACCGAGACATTACGTAGAGTTGAGTGGCGATCAACGCCGTTTCTTTGTATAGCCCAAGAAAATAATTTTTAATTATAATGAATTCCTTAGTGGGAATCGAACCCACAACCAATCGTGTTTACAGTCAGACGCTGTCCCACTGCGTCACGATGGCCTTAACTATAGTTGTAATACATTTTGACGTAAAATAATTCGCAGCGGGTTCAAACCCGCACCTTTCGGAAACCTTCCAAGTGCTCTGATCATCGAACGTTATTTATCCGACTGCGAAAACTCTTATATGCTTATATAATAAAAAAAAACAATTGTAATAACCAATATACGAATTTCAACGCAGCCGGATATAGACCGCACGGCTTAGTAGTCAAAACACATGAACAAAGAAGAGAAGAGCGCGGGTTCCGTAAAATAATATTATAAAAATAGAAAAATATATTTACGATATCTTTGTTGCTGTGATAACATAAAGTTTTTTATTTATGATGGCCACAGACATTTTTATGTTCATGTATTTTTTTTTTAATATTATTACAAAATAAATTGAGTTTCAAAGTATTTGTTATTATTATTCCCCACCTAATAATTAGAGGGCAATATTTATGCATTTTTTGTGCCAATTTAAGATCAAATAAGATAAAATAAAGTTAAAACCACGGTGTTAAGTACCGAATCGTCAAAATTTTCGACACTAAAGTCTCTCTGATCACCCTTTACAACTGTTTTATATATATTAAAAAAACATAACCACATATTTTAATATTTTCAATGTATTATTCCACACTTAGAATTAGAAAACATTTAAAAAAAAGTGGATTTGAATTTCATTTCGAGAAATTTAGTAGTAAGTAGAATGTATGGCGCGGGTTCGAATCCCGCTACGTTCAAAACTTAAGGGTTTTTAAGCATAATCACCTTTCCTTCGTCCCGAATTCTCTTCAACAATGGTAAGCTAGTCTCGTTGAGGTCCCTCAACGACTTGATACCCCTTTGTCTTACAATTGCCAATAGATAGAGCGTCTCTTTAGTCAACCCGTCCCACTTTAGATCAGGTACAAGCACAAACCCTTCCCGTTCACACTTGTTATTATATACTATTCTATCTTGCTCACTTTTACCATCCAATATGTTATATACCCACTGGAATTAAATAGAAAATACTAATTAAAAATATTTATTAATTTTATATAACTCTATTGAATGAATATAAAATTGTATTTTAAAATAAATAATTATAATATAAATAATTTAAATAAGTATTTTTTTATTAAATGCATATATGTGTACACTGTACATATATCAAATTGATGAGAATTTTGCTGGCAGATAGCTGATGTCATAGGAAGCAACTTAGAATACTTTTATGATAGAAATATAAAGTAAATATTGAGATATGTTAAAATCGACGCAAACAAAGATGTGGGAACAAGTAATATTAAATATTGTTCTTCTACATATATGTTAATTATCCTAAAGGATAAGACATACCCCTAAGTAAGCACCAACACTTTAAAAAATATTAAACATTTAATGAATAGAATTGTTTTTTGCCAAAGTATTGTTTATTATAAAAAAATTAAAACAGAAATTTATAAAAAACTCTACAGAGATGCTAATAACAAAAATAAACTTTAACAAGAGAATTTTCTTTTCTGTTTTAATATAATTAGTTTTTTCTATGTAGCCACCCAGGTGAAGAGGATATATAAATTAATGTTCAGAATGCTGATGGTTCTTGAAATACGCAGTTTTGAACCCCACTGATTTCAAATTTCAATTTAAATAAAAATGTTATGTATAACAAACAGAAAATCTTCCCGGAATATTTTATGAAAATTAATGTGACCAAGGATATAAAATATCTTATAATGCTACAATACACATTAAATAAATCCAATTCAAAATAAGTTGTCAAAGTTCTTTGTTTATTACAAAATATGGAAAATTTAAACAGATAAAGAATAAAAAATTGTTCTTTTAAATTATATAGTTTTAAAGCATTTTTTAAAATATAAACAAAAATAAATTACCTGTAAATTAAATTGATCTTTTTCTATCTGTGGCAATGTCACTTTGTTGTAGCAGTCTGGAGTTTCTAATATAATATGTACTTCTTGTTGACTGAACTTAGCTATGTGTTTATCTGTGGCTGGATATATTATTGTTGTTTTAACACCTGAAACATTATATTATGTTATATCTGGTTACAGAAGAGAAGGATTATTTCACAGCGAGACAGCGTCTGACTGTAAACGCAGTTTGTGTGTGAGTTTGATTCCCACCCAGGGGTATACTTAAATCATGTGCATTTCCTCACTCTGGTAACAAAAAGCTAGGTGTTGAGTACCGCAACTCAAAATGCAATGCCTTGAATTCGGTGGAAAACATAGTATAGAGTGTTGACACTAGGTACTTCCTGACTACCTCTATTCTCTGCTATGTAGGGTATAAAGTGTGAAGCAAAAATGGTAATCTTCAAATGCCGTTATCTCTATGGAGGCAGACAGGAGTGTCATATCAGTCAGTGAAAGAAGTGTAAGCATAATGTTACTAAAGTCATTTTGGCAAATCTACAGTAAATGCCTTCAAAATAGAATAAAATGAAGTCATTCCTTGTAACAAACGCATATGAAATATTAATAAAATAAAACAGGTTATAAACACTAACAGTAATATTAAACAATAATTAAGTAATTATTTCATATAACTAATGAAATTATGAATAATCAAGGTATAGCAACTAACATATTTGATATAATGATATACCTTACTTCAAACAAAGTGACTTTCGATATTAAGACCAACATATGGTTCTAATTCAACACATTCAATGCTAAAAATACAGATTATATGAACATTTTGTTATAATTTCATTGGCATTTCCATTTAAAATATCTGTACTTTGTATTAATATAATGTTTATTAATAAGGCCTTTAAGCATAAACCACTCCAAGTAGTCTAAATTTTCAGTAATACTAAAGTAATTGTACTAAAGCTTACCACATGGTGTTTCTAGAATCGCACATAATAATTCACCATTTTAATCACATAGTAAGCTAGCTCTTATCTAAACTTGAACAATAATTAATGTTAAACTTAACGTAACGTTTGACTTTAGTGAAATAGATAACACGTTGACGTAATGCTCTTTTCAAAGAAAAACGCAAACTAAGAATTGGTGGGTGAAATATTTACTCACGTAGACGAAAATAACTTTAATACGAATATAATTGTAAAACACGAATGTCAAACAGAGCAATCATATTAAAAACCTTGAGATTTGAAAGTTTAATACTTGAAAGAGAATGGTCATAATTTTTTTCTCACCGTTTATATTTTTTTTAGGAAAACACTCGAAATTTCCGTAAATGTCGTTTTGGAAAAACGTCTTCAATTCACAGTCTGCAGAAAAATAACCATTGTTGTCTAAATCTTCTTCCTTGAAAGCATTTTTTTCTAAAAGAATCAACGCCACACCACTTTTATCTTTAAAGTTTCCGAGCGCACACACAGTTTTCCTATTAGTGTTATTGTTTATTATTTTCGTCGGAATAAAATCTTTCAATTCTAATTGCGAATCTGAAACGCCGTTTTCATTTTGTACGTCTTTTTTAATTTTCTTTGCGCAAGGCGGTTCAATAACGTCGCTTTGGCAATTACCGTCGGACATTTTGTGATGATATTGCCATTTTAAAAAAGAAAATAAAGCTTGAACAAAGTTGCCCTCTAAAAATATATTTACGTTTCAATATTAATTTTATAAAAAGATACATAAATAATATAAATACTTATATACAATGAATATAAATCATTTGAACAGTGCGCTTTTAATATAATTATATATTTAATTAAATAATTATATTAATGTTTTGGTATTAGTGATCACAACAGAAAATATTTTTGTGCCTGGTGAAATAAAATGAATACAAATTGGCGCCAATTTAAAGTATTTACAAAAACTCACATTAAATATTATTCAAATATATATTCAACATACCTTTGTTGAATATGTATCTGAATTGAAATATATATTAATGTAATTTATAATTTTCCTAGGTCGGTCGGGGCGCAGTGGGACAGCGCCTGACTGTAAACGCTATCGGTTGTGGGCTCGATCTCCACTCGGAGGAGTGATTACATTTAAAAAAATTATTTCTACTTCCTCGCTCTGGTAGGACAAGGTGTGGCGTTGTGTTCCCACTACTCGACATGCCATTATCCGCAATTCGATGGAAAGCGAAGTACGGAGTGTCTTGACACTACGTACTTCCTGTTTACGGGATAGAAAGTGCGAAGCTACAAAAAAAAACCGCAATTCAAGATGTAGTGTCTTGTTTCTGAGCGGAAAATAATCAACCTGTGTCTGGACCTCTATTTTTTTTGACTATCCTGCTGTACTGGATAAATCGTGAATATGCATTCTTTGATAAAATTTCATTCTTTTTACATATTAGTTATGAAATGGTTAAAATAAAAATAGACTTTCATAAGCATTATAAAAAACACTGTAATAATAATTACAAAATTATAATCCAAACTAGCAAATAACAACGTATGTACGTACTATGTATATTATTTATTTCTATACTTCTATGTGTTCATTCTGTAAAGAACATAGCATATTGTGTTATTTAAATTATTTATATAATATTCTATTTAATTTTTATGAAATTTCTTTCTCAGTTTATATTTCTTGTTTGCATTATGTTGTAATCAATGATCATTATCAGCATGAAATCTTTTCAAGATACCAATACTGTCAGTATAACTATATTATATCAATATACTCTAAAAATACCAATATACATGTGAACGAAAATTTATTACATTCAAAATTTAACTTAAGTATTTTAAATAAGTATTTTTTTTATTCGTCCCATTCTAGAACTATAACATTTGGTTCGTTGACTCGCACAAAGCGCTATTTCTACTGTGAATGGATCACTTTATTTAATTTACCGACAATTCAATACAATCTGTCACTTGAAGAGATGAATTGATCTTGTAATGCCTTCGACCGGCGATCACAATAACGCAAAGTCCGCCATTGAAAAATAAACTGAGTTAAATATATATTAATTATACACATATATTATACAGATACATTGTATATACTTACATATTATATAGAACTTCGTGGCGTAGTGGGATAATTTCGTACTGTAAATACCGTTGTGGTTTCGATTCCCAATCGGGGAAATGATTTTATTTAAGCTAAAAGCTTAAATTTTTATTTTTCCGTTCCGGGAATTCGATTAGAAAAAGCGTAGCATTGAGTTATTATAGTATTATTATGGGCATTTCTTAGTTATATATTAAAATCATCAGAGTGATCAAACACTGAATTCTCTAGTAATCGCTTGTAGGTCGTTGCGCGATACTGGAATTTTTACGTTAGTTGATAAATATTTCAATTAATGTAATTACTGTTGATACGAACATTAGCCTTCATGTAACGGCCTACATAAGTATATAATATTCCATATTTATTATATGGACGATTTCTGGTCATGAGATAAATAAATAATTAAGTTTAGTTAATTAGCTAGAATTAGGCTTGACCTATATCAATGAAAGAATATCTATCTACGCTATTTGCCTGAATTTGCACACGTGGATGATTCCTCAAAACCAATATTTTCATTCTAAGCAGTGATTTCTTATAACGACTTAAAGTACTTCTGTATATTATATCAGAGAGGTTGATTGTGGCGCAGTGGGATAGCGTCTGATTGTAAACGCGATCGATCGCGGATTTGATTACTATACGGGAGAATGATTACATTGAAATTATTTCCATTTCTTTCCTCTGATAAGACTAGGCGTGGTGTTGAGTGCCTACAAATATCCAATGTCTTGAATGTAACATACAATGACTCGAATTCGGCGGAAAGCGGAGCGGAACTATACAGAATGAAAGTATGAAAATAATAATTAGATAGATATATACAGTTTTATGACTATTTAAATTTAATTAATATCCATATCATGGCAAATTCCATATTGATTTATCTCTTAATCTTCCAAGATCTATTTCGAAGTTCCAAATTCCACTTACCCTATTTTTTTAATTGCCACCAATCAAGCGTGGTAGCACAGACAAGTAATATTGTTATAAAGCCCGAGGCGCAGATAATAAATACATCTCGTTAATGAAACAATAAGGTTTTAGTTTATTTTTAGATATCCAACTACATATGTTACTTGAATAGCTCCTTAACTTTGGCTAGCCGCTATGAATAGGTCTAAATTGAACAATGCTTTATATATTTTATAAATGATATTTTTGTAAGACGCTTTTATTAGCCATGATCAACATTGGCAATAAAATAGAGGCATTATTATCGTGGACGTAAGTTAGACCTTTATAGAGAAATATACAGTGAAATGGTAAGTTTTATCATAAAAATAATTGAGAATTTTTTTTTTATGCAACTATTTATAAAAATCATCTACCCTCTTTTGTTCGTTAGAGTAACTGTTTCTGACTTGGAGGAAGGGACTTTTGACAGCTGTTCACAATTCCTGATGTATGGTTTTTTTTGTATTTTTAATTTCTATATAGGCTGGGCTAAACTTTTACTTTCTTCTCGATGAAGCTCAAAGGTATGGCAGCTCAAGGGCCAACACTTTGTCCAGGAGATGAAAAATTTACAATTATACTTTTCTACCTTATTCTTTTATGAATCATCATTTGAAAAATATCTATTTAAAATTTTAAAATAACAATCTTTTCTAATACTCTATAGAAATGAAATGGCCCGCTTGCCTCTTCCCCTATAATTGACTTATTAATCCATTATCAAAAATAAATATTTGATCTGCAATTATTAGTAATCATTGAGTAAATTGAGAAAAGTAACGGTTTTAAAGAGCAGCTTAACTTTTTTAATAAAGAAAATATATTAAACTTGATTTCTTTTTTTTAGCTTCACGCTTTACCCCGCATAGCAGGGTAGTGATACAACTTGTGTCCATACAGAGGTTTCTTTACCATCCTCCCGAATACAAGGCATTATGTATTGAGTTGCGCAATTTAACGCCACGCTTTGCCTTACCAGTCATGGAATTTAAGTAATTTAAAAAATAATATATTCCTACCAGTGTAAGTCGTAGCCACAACTAATCGCGTTTACAATTAAGCGTTTAGCCGTGGCGCCAAATGATCATTTATTGTTTGATTTTACATAACGCGATGTGATCATTATTAGTTAAGCTATATGAGCGAAAAAAATCGGGGATAGCCACCTGTTATTTGACAGTCCTGATGTATTAAGTTATCATCTGTGGCATCTATTTTTTTATATATAAGAGGCTTGTGTTTGACCACATCAAACCACGCCAAGGCCAAAGCTCTTCTAGCTTGGCCTCCCCCAAAACCCGGTGACGCTATCAAGGCCGGTAGGGCCAACAACACACAAAAGACTACGTCAAATCTATCGTGAAATGCTGGGCTTACCTAAAAGATACCCATTTACTCTATATTTGAAGATATATGCCGGCAGCGGGCTCCACTTTTTCGTTTCGCTGTGCGAATAAAAAACGTGGTCTCAAAGCGCATTGTCCGCACAGTAGGAATTTCCACTATATACGAATAGCGTGTAACGGCTTTCCTTAAAGTCCGATTTGTTTAAAATATTTAAAAAAAATATAGGTTAAAATATCGTTTTTTAAGCTTGCTACCGTTGGGATCCATAATGTTATTTTTTTTTTATTTTTTTTTAGTTAATATTCATAAATCACTAATAATAATAAATTTAGATATAAATATTTTAATAAAAACCCATTTTAAGTATAATGCTGGAGAGGAAGTGTTTTATTCTGGACATGTGATATGAACGCGTCTTATATGACTAATCTCACTAAATGCCGACTCCTTTACAAAGGTGAATCAATTAATTGACGGGATGCTACTAGGATTGGGGCACACTTAGCCGTTTTGCCGCGTACAATACGCGTTGCCTTGGTAACTTGTATATCACTTACATCAAAGAGGACATGAAAAACATTTAAATAATAAAATGTATTTACAATACATTAACTGAACTGACTTTCCAGAAATTTAATTCCAAATTATACTCAATTTCGTTTATTTCATATAAACTTCGTCCAAATCTATTTCTTCGCTTACTGTAGTAGATATATAGATTATATATGTTGGCGTACTTTAAAATATGATTATTATTCTCTATATTTTATATAAAATTAAGTACATATTTCATTGATATATTTAAGAGATATAATAATAGAAATTTTAAGCTCATTGTACCACTAGAGGTCCATCTAACCATTGAACATATACGAGCAGTCGTATCTCGATCTCTTAGTTGCGCGCGCGCATCGTACATTATCATTTCAAACGCAACTGACGTTTCGGTTTGACGTTTACTTACTTATTAAAAAAAAAATAACAGATTAAAACATATTGACTAATCTGTCATTTATTTATTTAAAATATTAATTATATATTGTTTATAAATTTAAAAATGGGCCTACTATGGCAAGTGGTATTTTTGTTTTTTACAAAAACAATTTTATGTGAAAAAGTGTTTAAAAGTGTTCCAGTGACTGTTAAAACGTATGAGAATGAATCTGTTCTTTTGCCCTGTTATGTGAATGATTCCGGTATGTATATTTTAAACTTAATTAATTATCCAATATTATATTAATTAATAGGTATTATAAAATATTATTTGAAAGAAATGCTTAAATATATTCATTTAAATTTCGCTGATAATAAAATATTGGATTTTTGCGACTTTTTGGCCTTTTAAATGGAAATATTTTAAAAGGATTAATCGCGTATATTATGGTTTTCAAAAATACGTTTTTTGGAAACCTGACGTTTCGAACACTTTACAGTAGTCCGTGGTTACAGATAGGCCAAAATATACGCGATAAATCCGTTTAAAATAGTAACATTTGAAATTAGATTTCTCTTCTCTCTGCAAAATGTGTCGTTGAGTTCCGCCATATGAAAACGCAAACTGGTGTATGCGGAATAAATCGTGTAATTGTAAATATATTAATATATTTATTTTTTATATTTATAAATTGAATTGTATTATTGTATTTCCATACAGAATGTTATACTTAGTTAAATTTTATTACAATTGGAACAAGTATATTAAACTCTTCTGTTACTCTGAAAATAAACTGACTTTGACACCACCCGGCTATTAGACAAAAAAAGCTCATATATAGCGAGTACGTTCCTAGACGACGTCGTAGAGAATTGCCTACCAACAAAGGGATTCCCGAAATTCTTATGGGAACAGGAAAAACTGGATTTTACGTTTACACCCCTTAAAATAGCCTAACATATTACATAACATTAGATTCTCTCTTATTACACTCTTAGCTATATAGGATATGCATGAAAATAAAACAAGTATTAAATTCAATAACAAAAAAACCCAATTAAAAAAAATATAAACATTCCTATTGTTTACAGATTTTTGGGAAATAACATATGTATGTTAAAATCTGTAACTTATCATTCACGAATTATTCAGTTTCAAATAAGTGAGTTGTGAAAATTGTATAAGAAAATATATTAATTTTATGTTCAATTTCTCAAACGCCACTAAGGGTGGTAGCGTTTTTTATATATTTTAATTAAATTATCATTATTTCTATATTAATTATTTCTTTATTTTTTTGCATTTTAAATTAATTCAGATGCACATATAAGTTATATTTAAATTTTTAAACTTTTCTTCTGAGAGTTACTTTTTAAGGGTTTTGTTTTTGTTTGTTTAAGGGCGACGATTGTCTTGTTCAATTACTTATTTATTTTGGGTTTTTCTTCTGTATGTATATGAGAGATGGCTGTTCTCTAATATTACTTTGTTCGGATGCAGAGGTTCAATTAAATTTTTCGAGTTATGGAGAGAAAATAAATACTAAAATGGCTTGCTCACAGATTATCTCGATTATTGGGTTTGATATTTCGAGTAATAGAGGTGTTTAAAGTAAAGTAAAGATATGGAGGCTATTATCGAGGGTCGACTTAATGAGGTTCTACTGCATACATTGTAATATTTTTATGTTTCAAATGAAGACTTATTGGTATTCATAACTATAGTACGTACTTCAATATGGGCTCATATTTCAAGGTTAACTCTTCATTAAACAAACAAACATTAATTGATATGACTCAACACTAAATAAATAAAGGACTAACGTTTTTTTTAACTAATTAAAAAAATACCTACAAATGGTTCGTTACTATCCACCTATCATTGTACGCTTTGCGCCGGATACAAAGTCTTAGACCGATAGATTGAAAAAAAAAATTAAAACAGAAAGAAAGGATTTCGTTATTAATTTATATCAAATTTGATTATTATTTTGATATAATACTAACAAAATACAAATATTTTTATCTATTAAATTGACGGCCTTTGATAAAAACTGAAGGAACGTTGGTATCTAAAAACAAAAGTACCAGAATTAATTAAAACCAGATTTAACTTAATATTAAGGCTGATCGTGGCGCAGTGGGATAGCGTTTGATTGTAAACGCGTTTGGTTGTGGGTTCAATTCCCACTCGAGGGAATGATTAGATTTAAAATATTTTTTTTATTTTCTCGCTTTGGTGAAACAAAGTGCGGCGTTGAGGACCGTCATTCAACACGCAATGTTCCGAATTACGCGGAAATTAAAGTACAGAGCGTCTTGACACTAGGTATTTCCTGTCTATTCTGCTATTTAGGATAAAAACATGAAGCCAAAAAATAATAATAATATAGAAAAAAAAATTGCTTAAAAATATATTCTCGTTATCTCACTTGTGACACAGTGCAGCAATGTCTGCCTGTAAAACCGACTGGTTGTTGGTTTATTTCCCACTTTAAAGAATGATTATATTTAAAGTTTGTTTTCCTTTCTTCGCTTTGGTAAGAGTAAGCGCGGTCTTAACTTTGACACTCAACACGCTATGTCTTGATTTCGGGCGAAAAGCCTTCAACAGTGCCTTTATACTAGGTTGTCTCTTAGTTTGCGGGTTTATCCCTTGAAGCTGTTCTCTTAGTAGTCTAGGCAATCATTTATTTTGGCAATGATTCGGACACAAGTACAAATTTTCATTTCTAGAAGACTGATCAAGAATTCCTTGTAGTATATTTTTATATTGATAGATAGATATAGGTATTAGAGGCTAACAAAATCATGTTTATATTTTTACTTGAAAGGTTCAAATTCACAATCGACTTAGTGCATTTACTTATGTATACGATATATTCAAAATATTCTTGTTTCATTTAAATAATACATAATAGTAATAATATTTTCGTCTGAACATCACACGATCGTACGTTAAAGCTGTCGACATAAAAGCTTTTATGCTATTGAATAATTATAAGGTAAATGCGCCGGCGCATGTTTACGGCACGTTTTTAATAAATCAGTTTCTTTTTGTAACTTTTAAGGTTGTTTTTAAGGCAAATGTTGTTGATGTTTAAACTATTCATATTATGTTTAAATATCGTATTTTAGATTTTAACTAAATTAAATATATGGAAATGTAGCATTTTTTTTATTTGTATGTATTTTTTTAATAAATTCCTTTAACAAATGATACGGTTCTTCACATAATATACATTAAAAAGTAAACAACAAGTATTGTATTTATTTACAATTCAACTAAGTTAAGAAATTGATTTAAGAACTATATGAACTATGTTCAAGTAACATCACAAACATTCGCTATTATATAAAAAAAATATCATCAAAATTGGTACACCCATTAATAAGAAATGCGGCGACTTACATGAAAGAATACAGACGAATTGATAATTTCCAGCTTTTGTATATAAATCAGTTACAAATGTTAAAGACATTTGGCTGTACGTTGGTGATTGTGGTGGAATCAAAACAAAAAAAAATATTTTTTTCATATATGTGTATTTTATCATTGAAGGTATATTGTCACTACTTGAATTTCTATATACTAATGTAATATTTTGACCTCAGTTTTACTCTATTCATAAATGGATTACGATTGTTTTGACTTTTAATGTCTCTACTTCTGGCGCAAAGTGGTCAACGGAATGTCTTGACATTAGGTTTGTTTCTGACTACCCTGCTTTTTTTTCTACTTCTCCTATCTTTATTTCTATCTCTTTATTAGACAGAGCTTGAGACACAAGAGCTAAACTGTAACGTAACTAGTTATCTTCTAAGTAATACTAATATAATTTAATCTAGCATGAAATTTGATATTTCCTTTACTAAACGTTGTAGTGAAGTAGTAAGGAATAGAGACATTTTTAACTCTATTTTTACAAATATAGTGTAATGTTTTTTTAGCTTTTTATCCAGCAGGGTAGACAGGAAGTAGCTAGTGTCGAGACTCTTCTCTATATTTCGCTCTCCGCCGAATTCAAGACGTTGCGTGTTGCGTTGCGCCATAGTGAACAAGTGGGACAACGTTGGAGTTTGCTACATGGTTTTGGGTTCGATAATAATTCGGATGAATTATTATGTCTAAGTAACGCTTTTACTTGCCCTTTTAAAATAAAACACGACGTTTAGTTCCGTTGAGTTCTATCTATATTTCAAGCTCAAGTACAGACTGTTTTGATAAAGCTAAAAAAGAAATTAATTCCCATTGTAAAAATACAAAAAAAGAGGTTGAATATTATTTAAAGCGTAGAGTGAAATAATTTATTTATTTAAATATAGTTTTTATTATGTTACTCCCATTACTGTTAACGCATTTAAATAGTAATAGCATTAGGTCCAAAACTATTTATTATATGGAAAATACTCTATCATCAATGACTTGGCTTTATGATATGGCTGTCGTAAAAAATAAGGCTTTCTGCATACAAAGACTTAGTATTTTATATTTATTTTATTTTTTTTAATTGTAAATTCGACAAATACAGTAAAACCTCTGTAATACGATTTTGAAAACCCACAAAAACATAATTTTTATGTGAGATAACTTATTTACTTTTGTAATGCTTACATTGCGGCAACTTTAACGTTAGGTGGAGAGGGTTTCCGTTGGGTTTGAGTGGGTAGTATCAGGCTGACTGATTTTTTTAGCTTCACGCTTTTATCCCGCGTAGCAGGGTTGACAAAGAGTACCTAGTGTCAATACACTCCGTACATGGCTTTTCACCGAATTCGATACATTGCGTGTTGAGTGGTGGAACTCAACGCCGCGCTTTGTCTTACCAGAGCGAAGAAGTGAAAGTGAGACCGAACCCACAACCGATCGCGTTACAGTCAGATGCTGTCCCACTGCGCCACGACCGGTCTATCTATTACCTTTAATATTTATATTTCCATAAAGCACATCAGCCTTGCGCTCAGGTGGTCTGCATAAATACCATTTCCCAGCGACAGAAAGAACTAAGAAAGGACTGAATAACATTTTCATAGACTAGACTGGCTTAAAAAATATTTCAAAAATTACTATTGAATATGTATTTTTCGCGGTGCCCAACACCGCATAATATTAGCGTCAATTTGTATCAGCTTTATTCGTACCAAAATACTCAAAAGCTAAATAATTTCAATAATATACTTAGTTTGCACACAGCCTAAAACTTTTAAATTACTTTAAACAAATAGCTTACCATAATTCTGTGGCGGTCATTTTATTAATGATTAGATTATAGTACTGCGCCTATGTTTAAGTTATTTATTTTGATGTCAAACCAGTTTTTATATAACAATGTTACCTTATATGGAGCAGTTTTTAACTGATAGTTGTGAAATGTACTTAAATTACGGTTTTTGTGATAATTTAATAGTTTTGGATTTTGAAAATTTCGTAAATAATATCTATTTTTTCAGCTTCACGCTATATCTCTCCCGGGGGAGTCAGAAAGGAGGGAGCGCCAAACGCTATGGTCCCTGCATACCCTTTTCGCCTCGTCCACAGTCATTAGCCTCTTCATAATTGCCCTTCGGGTCCTCAAGCGTTTTACGTGACCTTCTTCCAGTATCTTCAATACTGTGTCTTCGAAGATCAATCGAGTTCTGACCCCAACCTTTCGTACCACTATCTATCTATACATATAATGAAAATGTAACTGATCGGAACATGATCGGAACATGGTATGGTACATGGAAGTTACTTGATAAATTTTAATATTGGATACATTTATTAATGTAACAGAATCCAAAACAATGTTTTTTCAAATTTTTATCTGTATGTCTTATATATCTGATTGTCTGTGCGTTTGTACACACTCATCTCGGAAACTGCTTACCAATTTAAATGGCGCTTTCACTATTGTATTTTGGCAACCCTATTCCCTTAATATTTAGTGTTTGTTTTATATTAGTCAGTTTATAAATAAGAAAGTTATATTAATTTAAATTATTTAGTTTAATAAAATACGCCATGTACGCTTTTGTTGGTATGGCAGGATAAACATAGAAGACCTAGTGTCAATATAAAACCTATACGAAATTTCCATTTAATTTTGAAATACCTAATTCAATGTATTTTTTGGGCATATTTTTTTCATATAAAATAGTATCAAAAGTTTTTCCTTCACGTATTAACATATACGTTTCTCTTTCATACATTACAAAAAAAATATTTAATCAAGATCATCTAGCCCGATACTAACATCCGCGCAGAATATTTTATAATGCGTTCAAATAAATATAAGGGCATTTCGACACATTGGAAACTGGTTGGTTTTACTATAATTTGCGAGCGATCAGATACGGCAGGCCAATTGTTATAAGGACAAAAGCACTGTCCGTTTGTGTTACACACGTTTTGTCATTACATACGTCACCCTCGTCCGGAATACGTCGAAAATATGTATGGAGAGTTATATGTACTTATGGATATGACGATTTTTAACCTACCTATTCCGTTAATACGATTTCCTATGGTCTTAAAAAATGCGTGTTAACCGAGTCATCTTAATAAGCGGGTAAGGATAAATAAAACGTTTTTATTTAGTAATTTCATGTAGGCAAGGTAAAGTCTGACTGTAAATGCAGTTGGTTGTAGGTTCGATTCCGGCCTATTTTTTATTTCTCCGCCCTTGTAGATAAAGCGTGGAACCTATGTCACGATTTTAGGCAAAAAGCAATCAACGGAGAAGCTGATTTTTAAAAAAAAAAGAGTTAAAGGATTAAATAATAACAATGAATCCCTTATCAAAGCCCTAGCTAGCTGTCCACACCACTGTAGATTATTTTTCTCATAATGATATTTTATAATCTATTGTCTCAAGTCATTTTTCAAGTCGCAATAGATTATTCTGTCATTTTCATACTTTGTTTTTATCTGTCACAGATGAAATCTGTCAAATTATGAAATAATACTGACATTACGTAAAATAATGACATTAATGATGTATCACTTCTGGTTATCTGTTTGTATACGTCAAAGTTTTATCAAAACCTGCATATATCTCATTTCGAATATTTTTTTGGAATCAATATATATTACATAAAACTTTATTTCTTATAATTATATGTAATTATAGGTAAATTAATTATTACTCATTTAAAAATAAAAATGTATTGTTTGTTGGTAAACGTGATTGGTTAAGGTTTCAATTCCCACTAAGAGAAAAAAATTTTTTGTATGCTTAGGTAAGCGCGGCGTTGAGTTCACCAGTGGACACGAAGAAAGCAATCATCGAAGTGTCTTAACAAAATCTCTTACAATTTTCATATATTTCTATAAAAACGCAAGATTTATACATGCTTTTATTCTTCAGCTTCAAGCTTTTTTATCCCGCATAGCAGGGTAGACAGAAAGCACCTAGTGTCAAGACACTTCGTACTTCGCTTTCCAACGAATTCGAGACATTGCGTGTTAAATGGTGGCACTTAACGCCGCCCTTTGCCTTACCAGAGCGAGGAAGTGATAATAATTTTTAATATATAAAATATTTTTTTAATGATACATTTAAAATTACATTTAAAATATTTTTAAATATATAACTCCCACGAGTGAACCCACAACCGATCGCGTTTACAGTCAGGCGATGTCCCAATGCGCCACGACCGGCCTCATTTTAATCCAATATACATTATTGCAATATATTAAAAAAATAGTAAATTCTAATTAATTTAATTTCTATTATCTAAAAAGACTTTACAAAAGAAAATACCATATCCAATAACTACATAAAGCGGCTCGTTGTAAACAGGAAGAGACCGTAGATTCAAATCTTTGTGTACCAATTGCCCGTCAATCCCCTGCATACTTACATTAATAGACGAATAAAGACATACAGCGTTATACTGAGGATAAATGGATCTATTTTAGATTAATCTCGTCTTTAACATTGAAATATTTCATATCTTTACATTACAGGCCATCATGGCGCTGTGGGTTTGAATTCGATGTCCACTCGAGGAATAATTATATTTAAAAAAAATGTTCCCAATTCAAAACACAATAGAGTGTCTTGACACTAGGTTATCGCTAACTTCTATGCGGGGTAAAGCGTGAAGCTGAGCATAGTAAATTTAAACTAAATTATAAAAAAGTTTTTTTTATTTTATAAATATGTGTACTGAGTTACTTCTGTCTGTCCCTGTCATACAGATTGTGACACACGGTTTGTGAATTATTTACTTTATAATAATTCATTTTTTATATCTAATAAAAGTAATGTAATAATGAATACCATCAAAAACATGATGAGGCCGGTCGTGGCGCAGTGTGACAGCGTCTGACTATAAACGCGATCGGTTGTGGGTTCGATCCCCACTCGGGGGAGTGATTATATTTAAATTATTTTCACTTCCTCGCTCTGCTAAAGACAAAGAGCGGCGTTGAGTCTCACCACCCAACACGCAATGTCTCGAAGCGTCTTGACACTAGGTACTTTCTGCCTACTCTGCTATGCGGGATAAAAGCGTGAAGTTAATTAAAAAAAAAAAAACATGATTGCTTTTTTGATAGATTTTATAAGAAATATAAGCAGGTTTAACTTATTCAAATCAAAATTAATACCAATTATATATAATAATTGTTAATAACAGTCTCTATGTACGTAATTTAAAAACTTTCTCAGTTTATGTTTATTTTACCTTCGTATTTACCCATGTACCGTCTGTCCTACCTTGAACTAGGTAATAATTTAAATCTATAGGTCATTTAGTGATAAAAATAACGATTTTCGGATGTTAATAATTAAGCAGAGACCGGTCGTGGCGCAGTGGGGCAACGTTTGACTGTAACGTGATCTTTTGTGGGTTCGATCCCCACCCGAGGGAATGATTATATTTCAATTATTTACCTCGCTCTGGTAAGACAAAGTGCGGCGTTGAGTTCCACCACTCAACACGCAACGCCTCGGATTCGGTGGAAAACGAAGTACGAAGTGTCTTGACACTAGGTACATTCTGTCTACCCTGCTACGAGGGAAAAAAGCGTGAGGCTAAATAATAATTACGTAATTGTTTTTTCAATACTAATAACACTCTACGGACACAGGTCCATACCTTTTGTTACATTGATTGTTATAGACAGAAAGTACCTAGTGCCAAGACACTCCGTACTCAGCTTTCCGCTGAATTCAAGATATTGCGTGTTAAGTGGCGGAACTCAACTACACACTTTGTTTTACAAGAGCAAGGAAGTGATTTTTTTAAAAAAATAATCTCTAAAAGTTCAATGTATTAAGAGATTTATCAGATCTCTTGAAGGTTTTATTTTGTAAATGGTGCCGCAGTGGACATGTTAAACTTCTTTAGATCCAGAGAGTAGATCTACCAATGGCGGTGAGCATTAATAAGCATTTTAAAGGTCCCTTAATTCTACACCTTGGTTGGAAGTCCAGATACTGCTCTGCTCCTCTTTCTACAATACAACATGGCCGGTATGGTTAATCTGTGCTGGGGAGTTCTTCTTTCTTTTTTTTCTATTTATATAGTTTGAAAAACCGTGTGTATTGGCAATTGATTCTCTCTTCTACATAAGTAAGTAGTAAGTAAAAAAGGTCTTATACCATATAATATATCATATTTTTTTAAAACCACATATAAATTCTCAAAAATGTTTTAAACGGATTAATCGCGTATATTTTTGTATTCGTAAATACATTTATGTAAACCTGACGTTTCGAACATTTTACAGCAGTCCGTGGTCACAAGTACACACCTACCAGTCTCAAAATCAAAGATCTAATTGAGATTTCTAATTTTTCAGATTATTACACATTTTAAATGGCACTATTTTAAATGGAAATGTTAGGGTATTTTCAAATACCAAAACGTCGTCGTCGTCGTCGTCAGCCAATCGCAGTCCACTGCTGGACATAGGCCTCCCCAAGTTTGCGCCAAACATCCCGGTCCTCCGCAACCCTCATACAGCCCGCTCCGGCAACCTTGCGTATGTCGTCAGTCCAGCGGGCCAGAGGGCGTCCTACACTACGTTTGCCAAGACGCGGTCTCCACTCCAGGACTTGTCTGCTCCAACGGCCATCGGTCCTGCGACAGACGTGACCGGCCCATTGCCACTTCAGTTTACTGATTTTGCGAGCTACGTCGGTTACTTTAGTTCTCTCACGGATAACCTCATTCCTGATTTTATCCTTGAGAGAGACCCTGAGCATAGCTCGCTCCATAGCTCGTTGAGCGACTTTAAATCTGTGGACCAGCCCTACTGTCAGTGTCCACGTCTCGGCAGCGTATGTCGAGTCCTTACGTCAACAATTCCGCAAAGCCTAAAGACGAAGGTCTTCGAGCAATGTGTCCTACCTGTAATACCAAAACATACACGATTAATCCATTTAAAATAGTTTCATTTAAAATATAAAAAATATATACATATATTTTCCTTTGCAGAAACAAAGCAACGAGTCCGCTGGTACAAGGACAACGTGTTACTGGGTGACAGTCAGGACCCAAACCACTTGTTACCACCGCGCACGCGCATGCACGCCAACTATAGTCTGGAGTTAGATAGCCTCGTGGCGAAAGACACTGCTGATTATACATGCGAGGTAAATTATGAACTATCCCACTCAAACGGTGTTTATAGTGACAAATCACTTATATTAGTATAAAAATTTGGTTTCACCCAGGATACCTATGTCAATGGGCAATCTTAAAAGGTTTCATTTTAAAAATAAACGTATAAAATTTTGAAAGCAGCAGCACTAGAACCCAAACCTCTTGTGTTTCGATCGTATGGTGTAGTGCTTAGATAGTATCCAAGAGTGCGAGTTTGAATTCCGATACTTTAAAATTATTATATGCTTTTTAAAAGTTTTTTTTAATTTTAAGTATCTAAAAGAAGTAAACTCTTAAAAGATACTGTTTATGGTAAATGTGAGGTAAGTTGTACACAAATTTTTCAAGTTCTCCACCTTATGGTCATAATGACACATAACATGTGGTATCATATAGCCGAACGAACACCAATGGCGTAAGCACATTGTGTTCAATTAAATAATTAAAATAAACAAATAGATATGTTACGTTTTTAAATTTCAAACTGTCTAAATCTATAAGAAACAAAATGTTTAAAATAATTATTCTTTCACCATTAATTAAATATTCAACACGCTAGTGTCTTAACACTACGTTCTTCCTGTATACGTGAAGCTAATAAATGTTCCCCGGAGTGGGAATTAAACCCTCGACCATTGCCTATTCATATTATGTTTTCAACGTGATTTTTTTAAGCTTCCCGCTTTTATCCCGCAGAGCAGGATTGACAGGAAGTACCTAGTGTCAAAACACCCCTACTTCACTTTCCACCGAAATCAAGACAAGGAGCTAACGCTACGCTTCATCAAACCAGAGCGAGGAATTGAAAACAACTTAAATTTAATTATTCCTCCAAGTGGGAATCGAACCCACAACCGATCACGATTACATTCAAACGCTGTCCCAATACGCCACCGGCATTTATTACTTTAAATCGATATTTGAATTAACAGTACTCTACCAGCTAACGCCATATATTGCTATAATTATAAAATTTTGTACGCCATCGATTTGTATGGAAAACAGTAAAACATAAACGAACCACCCAACACTGACCCAATTTCAAATTCTTTTTAACGTCTATTGAAACTAAACTGTTGCACTCGCAGTTCAAGTATCATTTAGTTCTATCACCACTTTGACTCTCGGTGCTCGGTAAAGCCCTTTGCCTCTTAATTCTTAACACTGTTTTACTAGTGATGTATTTTTTATCGATTTTTTATTATTTTAATTGATATTTTCTTCAAAAATATGTAATACTATGTATTAATTTATTTAGTTAATTAATAAAATTTAATAATATGTTGTTTCTATTAGAGTTCTGGCGTATATGTGGAGTTAGTACGGTAAAAAATGATAGTGATATAGAGGGAACACAATCCTACAATAAAATATTGTTAGATAAACAAAAGTTTATTTACACATTGAAATGAAAATTATCGTAATATATTTATGATAGTTGCTGAGAAAGTGTTAAGTGAGTTTCAAATTTATATCAATTAAATAACAACAAATGAAATGAGGCCGATCGTGGAACATTGGGACAACGTCTGACTGTAAACGCGATCGGTTGTGGGTTCAATACCTACTCGGCGGAGTTATTATATTTAAAATTATTTTCACTTCCTCGCTCTGGTAAGATAAAGCGCGGCCTTGAGCTTCACCACTCAACACACAATGGCTGAAATTTGGCGGAAAGTGAATTGTGGAGTATCTTGACACTAGGCACTTCCTGTCGAAACTCCTATGCGGGATAGAAATGTGAAGCTGAAAATAATAATAATAATAATAACTATATATATATATATATATATATATATATATATATATAATAAATTAAATTATTATCGATACGCTTATCGATATTCGTTCACAACACTAAACACCATCAATTGTAAAGTATCGAGCAATTATACAATTAATCAATTTGCCCAACTGTTTCGCGATGCACGTCACCGCCCGCCCGTATGTACACTGTAATTAAATTCATGGAATTAAAAAAAAGAAGTCGATTTGTTTGTTTCTTTTTAAAATATATGTTTTTAAAAAATTTATTAAACGTATCCTATAATTAAGTAAAATCCAGATAAACATCAGAAACGTGGGAACAAAAACATATGTTATAGTCTATCGGTAGACACCCTTATGCGCAATGGCACGTTGACTGATTGAATTTGTACTTTGAATTCAATTTCCCTCGGAGGTGTAATATTCTTTCTACCTTTTCTTTCTATAAAAACATTATGTTAAAGTTTTTCCATAATACGCATTCATATGTTTCTAGACTGTTACTGTAATAATTTACTAAACATATAGGTCGCTCGTGACGCAGTAGGACAGCGTCTTATTGTAAACGCAATCGGTTGTGGGGTCAATTCCCACACGGGAATATGATAAATCGCGGTGTTGAGTTCCGCCATTCGACACGGTCTCGAATTCAGCTGAAAGTAGAGTACGGAGTGTCTTGACACTAGGTACTTTCTCTCCACCTTGCGTTGCGGGATAAGCTGTAGGTAAAGCTTCACGCTTTTACTTTTATTTATGTAAGTAAAATAGTTAGGTTTACTTTAAGAGTCTAAGACGACTATATAAATAATTCTCGTACATAAGAAATTTTAAGTATGAGTATTTTTTTGTAGATTCACACTTTTATTCTCCATAGCAGGGTAAACAGAAAGTGCCTAGAGTCAAGACACTCTGTACTCCGCTATCCGCCGCAGTCAAGAATTTCTGTGTTGACAGACAGAACTCAACGTCACGCTTTGTCTTACCAGAACGTGGAAATGGAAATATTTAAATATAAACATTTCCCTCGATGGGAATCGAAGCCACAACCGATTGCGTTTACAATCAGACGCTGTCCTACTGTGTCACAACCGACCTCTACGTACGCGTTTGTAACCGAAATTTATATTATATTTTAAATGTTAAATTTTTATATCTCTTAAAGTTGTTTATTCAATACATATATGTATCTATATAGTATATGTATACTATAATTGTACGTATATATCCTCCTTCCTTCCTATTCTCTTCCTTATAGGAAGGCGGTACTTAACGCTGTCTGACAGGCAAATTAATTCTTCGGCATTTCACTAATTAACTAAAATTAATTGGCATGCATGCTTCTGTGTGAATATCGTTCGTACATATAAGTACTAACGTATACATATGCATATGAGTTTATTCGTTCTATTGTATATAAATTTATAAACCCTATTCTTATAAACAAGTGTTTTTTTTTGTATTATAGTTTTCTAGGAAGAGGGGTCGATTTTTCGTCGATTTTAATTTTTTTTTTTAAGATTTGTACCATTATGGACTTTCCTTTTGTAAATACATTTAAAACAAATTGAGGGCTGAGTAAAATCGCGTGTTTGATATATGTACTAGCTTTTAGACAGCTTCATGCTATAATAAGATCTTTGATATTTGTGAATTTTATATATTTTAAATGAAACTATTCTAAACGCATCGTGTATATTTTGGTATTTGAAAATATAGTTTTGGAAACCTGACGTTTCGAACACTTTACAGTAGTCCGTGGTCATAGGTATATATAGGATATGGGAATATATATAAGATCCTATATATAGGACCCCTATATATATGATCCCTACATATAGGACCCCTATATATATGATCTCTACATATAGGACCCCTATATATATGATCCCTATATATAGGACCCCTATATATATGATCCCTATATATAGGACCCCTATATATATGATCCCTATATATATGATCCCTATATATAGGATCCTGTACATATTCCCGGGATGGAAGAAAAAACGACATATAATTTTGGAGATGTCCCAGGCGTCTTGTTATTTCACTTATCGCATAATATTTCATACATCTAAATTCAATATTCCTATAAATAAGTAATTTAATAGAAATATATCCAAAATATACTTGTTATATTGTTTTTTTTTTCAAACATTATGTTAATTTGGAATTTTATATTACAGGTGATACGTCAAGAGCCTTGGAAACCGATAAGACAAACTCATTCTATAGAAGTACAGTGTAAGTGCAGAACGTTATGGTCCCTGCATACCTCTTTCGCCTTTTCCACAGCCTCTTCATGCATGATCATCGGTGGGTCCTAATGCTTTTTACGTGACCTTCCTCTAGTATCTTCGATACTGTGTTTTCAAAGGTCAACGGATGTCTCCCTCACTTTCTCGTACTACTCATCTTTACTTCATAAATCTTTCTTAACATTCTTTCAACACTCATTCTTTCAACGTGCCCAAACCACCTGAGCACGTTCTTCTTCATTCTTACTGTGACATTCACGCTTACACTTGCCTTTCTGCGTATCTCCTCGCTAAGTACACGAAAAGATCGCATCTCTAATGCATTCATTATATTTTTTATAATTTTTGTCTGTCATTCATTCATTTTGACAAAACCTTTGCTGTCAGATAGCTGATTTAATAAGAAGTAACTTAGGATATTTTATTTTAGTATTGTAAATATTTAAGGATTTTAATATCCACGAGAACGAAGTCGCGGGCGTAGCTAGTATACTATGAAAATTATAATTTATCAACTATCTGCCTAAACTAGTATAATTATATTAAATTAAATCCATTATGTTTCAGATCCACCCACAGTGCGAACGTTGCCTTACGACGGGTATCTGGAAGTGAAGAAAGGTGACTATGTAGACATCGGCTGTGAGACGACTGGAACGCCCGCGCCTGTTGTGAATTGGCAGAAGAATGTAAGATTTTTTAATATTATTTCAACTTTTTTTTTTACGCTTTTATCCCTCATAACATAGCCTGCTATGCACAGGAAGTACTTAGTATCAAGATATTGCGTGTTGAGTGGCGGAACTCAACGCAGCGCTTTTTCTTATCAGAGTGAAAATAAAGTATTTCAAGTTAATTTTTGTATTCTATTAAGATGCGCGAATGCAGTAAGCACATTTATATATAAAATTTAAAAAGGTTTTAAAAAATATTCCAATTTGTAGCTGTTTATTTTTTTAACTTCACGCTTTTATTCCACATAGCAAGCTAGACAGGATATACCTAATATAAGACTTCGTACTGTGCTTTCCGCCGAATCTTTGCGTGTTGTAACAGAACTCAACGCCGCGTTTTGTCTTATCAGAGCGGGAAAAAGAATTATTTCAATTTTTATTTCGTATTTTATTAAGATGCACAAATTCAGGCACTATTTTATATAAAATTTAAAAAGATCTCATTAAATATTCGTGGTTTTAGTTGTTCCTTTAACGTTCCTGTATTTTGGTCTGACCTAAAAATTAAGCATTATAATAATATTTACTATTTTTAAAGTGTTATTCCACACTTAGGATTAGAAAATATTTTTGGAAAAACGTATAAAAATTTGAACGCAGCGGGATTTTTATACGTTTTTTCTAAAAAGTTTTCTAATCCTAAGTGTGGAATAACACTTTAAAAATAGTAAATATTGAAATAAAATAGCAATCTCTCTTGTTAAACGATTATTTCTTAATAATGTTTAAGTAGTAGAAATTTGTAAAAATCTCTCTACAGAGTTGCTAACAACATAAATAAGTTGTAACAAAACGTATAAGAATTTCGACGCAGCTGGTAGTAGAACGCATGGCTTAGCGGTAACTTAGTGGACGGATTCCAAGAGGCGCGGGTTTGAATCCCGCTGCGTTCAAATTTTTATACGTTTTTTCTATAATGTTTTCTAAGCATATAAATCCTAGAAGCATATAAATCGCCCAGTAAGAATTTCAATTCCTTTATCTCAACTAGAAGTCTCTTTAGACTCTTTAGTCTATGAATATGTTTCTATATAAATGTGTTTGTTAAAAGCATAGCTGAGTGTGTTATATTTATTTTATCCGGTCACTTAACACTCATTTTTTTCGGAAATTAAACCCATAAACAATCACATTTACAGATAGGCCCAGTTCCACGGCGGTCTTTAATAAATTTTATAAAAAGAGTTTAAAAAAATAGAATCTTTCTGCTTCTTCAGCTTCTTCTCTATGTAAACTGTAACTGTGCTAAATAAACTCCTCCCGATCGATATACTTTACCTGTTCCCTCCGCTGCTAGGTAACATCCCGTAAGAAGAAGAAGTATATCCTTCGACTGGCTCGCGTCCCCTATTATGACAAAAACGATCAGCCAAATATCTGATGATGTGTTCCGGTTCAAGGTCATGTAACCTTTCCTTATATAACTCCTTCCACTTCCATCCCAAGGCCGGAAACGTATCTACAACTCTAATGTAGTAGATGTCTATGGACGAAGGTGATCACTTACCATCAGATGGCCCTGCTTGTTTGCCTCTTTTTCCTATAAAATAAATGCATATTTACTTCTTTAATTGGGAACTTAACCCAAAACCATCACGAAGATATTCAAACACTGTTTATTGCTTTACGAGAGTGTTTATTAAAAATTAAACAGACTTCATAATAACTATACGCCTATATGTTCTTACAAGTGATTTACCTATATCTCTAAAACTATTGGACAGATTTTAATAAAACTTGTAAGTTGATATGTACCTTTTAAACCTTAATTTATCATCATACTCAAATATTATTCAATTCCAACAATATTACATACACATTTTAAATGAAACTATTTCAAACGGATTAATTGCGTATATTTCGGTATTCAAATTTACGGAGGTCTCCAAAAATGTATTTTCGAATACCAAAATATACAAGACTAATCTGCTTAAAATAATTTTATTTAAATACATAAATATATATCGAACTGATAACCTCCTTGTTTGAAGTCGGTAAATGATTCTAAGCATTACTCTTACGTCTAATAAAATGTTAGGAGGCGGATATATTTAATTGAGGCTTATTTAATATTTAAAGAACTGACGGGCCTTGAAATGATTAACATTTTATTTTTCTAATATTAGTTATAAAATATATATGAAAAAAATTTTGCTCGTCGTATCTTAGTGGTGAAGCGTCAGATGGTTTTAGATTCAAATCTCACAATGATTATGTTTAAATTATTTTTATACCTCCGTTCTCATATGACAAAGCGCGGCGTTGAATTCCGCTACTCAACACTCAATGTTTTTGGGGAGAAAATTGATAAAGAAACGTCTTGGCTAGGCTCTCTCTGACTACATAAATAGCATAAAAGCTTAGTATTTAATACTAGCTTCACATTTTTTATTCCGCGTAATTGAGTAGGCAGGAAGTACTCCGCTTTCCGTCAACTTCTATATATTGCGTATTGAGTGGTGGAATTTAACCATATATTTACCAGAGTGGACAATTGAAAAAAATAATAAATATATTCATTCCCCCGAGTCCATCCCGAGGCAATCAAACCCACAACCGACCAAGTTTACAGTCAGACGCACACCCAATGTGCCACGACCGGCCTCTCTAGGTACATGTTTAAATCACACTGTTTTCGGTGTAAAGTGTCGTTCGGTAGGTCTTTTTGAGCGTTTATAATATTTTTTTATAAATTACTTCTAGGGTGAACAAATGGCCATATTGGAACACAGATCACGGCTTCGATTCCGCGCTGAGCATCGCCTCTTGGCAGGCGTGTATGAATGTACAGCCACCAACGGTGTCGGAGATCCCGTGAAAGCAGCTATCACTGTTATTATACAAGGTTATTCTATTGAAACAAATATTTTTATTTTAAATGAAACTATTTTACACAGATTAATCGCATATATTTTGGTACCGAACCCGCGCCTCTTGGAAACCCGTCTAAGTTCTCTGACTTCTGCGATTACACACCAGATGTTTTTAATTGTTTTCTAAACCTAAGTGTGGAGTAACACTTTTTCTTTGTGGGAGGACGGGGTAGAATACAATTCCCTTCCGCTGCTGGGTAGCGTCCCATAAGAGGCGGGTATCTCAGTAATTTGATGGTAGGAGGTTAGTCTTCCGACTGGCTTGCGACCACTATCATGGCAAAAACGATACAACAAATATCTGTGTTCCGGTTTGATGTCATCTGAGCCAGTTTTCCCTACTCCCACCTATTCGTTCCCTCATCTCCATTCACTTCCATCCCAAGGCTGGCAACGCATCTACAACTCTAACGTTGTAGATGTTCATGGGTGAAGGTGACCACTTACCATCAGGTGGCACTTCTGCTCTTTTGCCTTCTTTTTCCATAAAAAAAATAGTAACATAATAAAATGTACCATATTAATTGCAGACGCTCCAGTAGTGAACACAGATCGCAGTTTCGTTCACACGGCATTAGGCTTACGAGCTGTTTTAGCTGCTAAATTGGAATTTGCCACACCACCAGCTAGAACAGCATGGTACAGAGATGGGAAACCCGTGAAGATAGATGACAGGTGAGTGGTCAATTTCTCCGTCAAAGAAAGAAAAGTTGAGTCACTGAAAATCACAATGTTTATGTTTCGAGCGTCACTGTTCTACGTAGTAGGGTAGTCAAAGAGAACGTAGTTTTAAAACACTATTTTGACTGCTTATCTATACATATACATATATAATAAAAGTATAGAAAAGTCATTTCTGTACATGAAATATTTGCCAAATAATTAATTTGTATACCTTAATATTTAGGTAATAGGAGCTAAAAAACCACTTATTAGAGTTTGCCTATCTGTTCGTTTGTGCGTCAATCACGCAGAAAGTATAGGGCAGGGCTTAATATGTATTTGTATTAGTCTTTGTATAAAACAATAAAAAAATTGAAATTCACAAATTTATTTCTATACTGATAACCAAAGGATAGATAGGAATGATTTTATGTTAAAAAAATATCTATTTATGCGCTGTATAATAACAATTTTAATATTTTTTATTAATTATTAAGACCATCGTGGCGCAGTGGGACAGCCATATGTCGATGAACATTGACATATGTCGATGACAAATTTTGGTACCGAACCCGCGCCTCTCGGAAACCCGTCTAAGCTCTCTGACCCTAGCGAGTACAATAGAAAGGCTTTTATAGGTGGCTCAAGGATAATTTAGATCTGGAAGAGGGTGTATGGATCAGGTCTTTTCTCTCCACATGATCATGGAAAAGTTTTTGGCTGTAAACCAGAATTTTTTTTGTGCTTTTGTGGATTTAGAAAAGGCATTTGACAGGGTTGTAAGAAAGAAGTTAAGGACTCTTGTTGCAGGCTGTAAAATCTCTTTATCAAGATCACTCAACTTGTGTACGAGTAGGAGGTGGCATGTCGCCTCAGTTTGGTATTTAATCGGGTCTCAAACAGGGCTGCGCCATGTCAGCATGGCTGTTCGTTTGTATTTGGATAGTTGTCTCCAAGGAGTGAAAGATAGTGGCATAAGAGTGAAAGTTGGTGATTTGATAGTAAACTGTCTGTTGTACGCAGATGATGCAGTGCTAATTGCATCATCAGAGTTACATGCATTAGTCACCATTCTAAAAGAAGGGTGTGAAAATAATAGTCTAAACCTGAATGCGAATAAAACTAAGCTACTAATATATACTAAGCTACTAATATAATATTTGAACGAGATGAAGAAAGAACGAAATGTAAGATTAGGGCTGATGAAAGACATTAGAACAAGTGATTGAGGTGGTATATCTAGGAAGGAAGTTTCGTAGAGATGAAAGATACGAAATGGATGTAGGAAGGCCTATTGCTGCCGGTAACAAGATTAATGGTGCTCTTGCTGCATTGATACGATGGCAAATCGTCAGCGTACCTGCACGTCTTGCCGCTTACAATACATTACTGATACCGACGTTGTTATACAGCAGCGAAACGTGGGTGTGTCAAAAGAAGAATGTTAGATATGCCGAGTCAGTTTAGCTGATCGTATATGCAGTGAGTAGATATGCAGAATGACTGGAGCGCGAATGTCATAGTAATAATGAACAAGAACGTGCTCAGGTGGTTTGGGCACGTTGAGAGATTGAGTGATGAAAGAATGGTAAGAAAGATTTATGAAGTCGAGGTGAGTGGTACGAGAGGTCACGGGAGACCTCAGTTGACCTTCGAAAACACAGTATCGACGATACTGGAGGAAGGTCACGTAAAAAGCATGAGGACCTCAAGAAGGACATGTATGAAGAGGATAATGTCTGTGGACGAGGCGAAATAGATGTGCAGGGACCGTAGCGTTACTGATCTAAGGAAGAACGAGGGATGGGAGACGGGTGCAAAAACAAAAAAGATATAAACGGCAACGAAGCCGCGAGCGGGCCGCTAATATATAATAAAAGAATAGAAAATTTAATTCTGTACATAAAATATTAAACAAAAATATAAATTGGATATTAAAAAATTAGGAAATATTTATGATTTGAGTTAGAAGATTAGGGCCAAGATATCATATGTGGATAAGTAAAATGACATGTGGACCATGGTGGCATGTGTGGAAGGGTGAAATCATATGTGGACCGCGTTGTCATATGTGGATGAGTGAAATCATATGTGGACCAGGGTATCATATGTCGACGAGCATAATCACATGTGGGCCAAGATGTCATATGTAGATGAGTAAAATGACATGTGGACCATGGTGGCATGGGTGGAAGGGTGAAATCATATGTGGACCGCGTTGTCATATGTGGATGAGTGAAATCATATGTGGACCAGGGTATCATATGTCGACGAGCATAATCACATGTGGGCCAAGATGTCATATGTGGATGAGTAAAATGACATGTGGACCATGGTGGCATGGGTGGAAGGGTGAAATCATATGTGGACCACGGTGTCATATGTGGACGAGGGAAATCGTATGTCATATGTGGATGAGTAAAATGACATGTGGACCATGGTGGCATGTGTGGAAGGGTGAAATCATATGTGGACCGCGGTGTCATATGTGGACGAGAGAAATCGTATGTGGACCAGTGTATCATATGTCGCCGAGCAAAATCACATGTGGGCCAAGATGTCATATGTGGATGAGTAAAATGACATGTGGATCATGGTGCCATGTGTGGAAGAGTGAAATCATATGTGGATCGCGGTTTCATATGTGGACTCGAGTATCATATGTTGACGAGCAAAATCACATGTGGGCCAAGATGTCATATGTGGATGAGTAAAATGACATGTGGACCATGGTGGCATGTGTGGAAGGGTGAAATCATATGTGGACAGCGGAGTCATATGTGGACGAGAGAAATCGTATGTGGACCAGGGTATCATATGTCGCCAAGCAAAATCACATGTGGGCCAAGATGTCATATGTGGATGAGTAAAATGACATGTGGACCATGGTACCATGTGTGGAAGGGTGAAATCATATGTGGATCGCGGTTTCATATGTGGATGAGAGAAATTATATGTGGACCCGGGTATCATATGTCGACGAGCAAAATCACATGTGGGCAAAGATGTCATATGTGGATGAGTAAAATGACATGTGGACCATGGTGGCATGTGTGGAAGGGTGAAATCATATGTGAATCGCGGTGTCATATATGGATGAGTAAAATGACATGTAGACCATGGTGGCATGTGTGGAAGGGTGAAATCATATGTGGACCAGGGTATCATATGTCGACGAGCAAAATCACATGTGAGCCAAGATGACATGTGTGGATTGGTGAAATCAAATGCGGGCCAATATGTCATATGTGCTGGCATGTGTGGAAGAGTCAAGTCACATGTGATGGCTATGGTTTCACATGTGGACGCGAAAAATCACACGTAAACCGTGGTGGCATATGTGGAAGGGTTAAATCACATGTGGACCACGACATTATATATAAACGAGTAAAATAATATGTGGACCATGGTGGCATATATGGATGAGTGATATCAAATGTAGACCACGATGTCATATGTCAACGAATAAAATCGTATATGGACCGTGATGTCGTATATGGATGAGTGGAATCACATGTGGACCGTGGTGCCTTATGTGGGTGAGGGATATCACATGTCCATGCAACGTGTCCAAGATAACATAAAATTTAGATATAGAAGATATTCGTTAAAAACGGCTTTTAAGGCTTTTAAAGCTTGCCAGTGTATATGAAGTCTTATAAATATTGTTTACATGAAATATTACAAAGGTCTTTTGATTAAAGCAACAACACGTGCAGGAAAAAGAAAGAAATAGCTATAGTATAGTGAGTTTACGCGAGCGAAGCCGCGAGCTGGCCACTAGTATATTAAATAAAGGTAATACAAAATTTCAGACTAGAACAAGTGTAACAGACAAAATTTGTAAAATAAACTATTGTGCTATAAATATGCATGTATTTAATAAAAATCGGTTATTTTAATATTACAAACAAACTCATCAATTTCTTTATTTGTATATAGAATTGTCAGTCTGACGGACTAAGTGATTACTATAGTAGTATAAGTGTATAAGTATATAAGTGTATAAGTGTATAAGTGTATAAGTGTATAAGTGTATAAGTGTATAAGTGTATAAGTGTATAAGTGTATAAGTGTATAAGTGTATAAGTGTATAAGTGTGGAATTATAGTATTTACTAATAACATCTTTTATAATTAAAATTGTATATAATTAGTTTTTAAAACTATGAATCCGCCGAATTCAAGATATTGAATGGCGAAACCCAACGCCGCAGTTTGTATTACCAGAGCGAGTAAAACAAAATAATTAAATATAAACAATCCCCTAAATGTAAATTGAACCCAGTAGGACTGGGTCCGATTTTCATACATTACTATTTTATAAATATTAAAAAAAAAACGTATTTTTTTTATTTTTCAGAGTTATAATAATAGTGCAAGACAATATACATCAGTTAATATTTAGAACGGTGAGGAAAACAGATCTCGGGAACTACACCTTTAGAGCTGAGAACAAATTGGGAATGGCGGACGTTTCGTTTAAATTGACTGGTATGTTACATTGTGGAGTTGAGTACGGGTTCATATCCTAGATAGGGAAGGTAAATGTAACTAGCTATGCCCAGATTTTGTCCGCGTGGATATAATATCTTTTCATCTTCATTTTTTTATATTTTTTTAGCTTCACGCTTTTATCCCGCATAGCAGGGTAGGCAGAAAGTACTTAGTGTCAAGACACTCCGTACTTCGCTTTCCACCGAATTCGAGACATTGCGCGTTGACTAGCGGAACTCAACGCCACACTTTGTCTTACTAGAGTGGTGACAAAAATGATTGTACTTTTGATTGGGTGGTATAATATAAATTTTTTTCAAAGTAAAACCGAATCCACGACAATTGGTATAGTAGACACATCTCTTAGTAATTTATCCTATCGATCGATCCGGCTGATCGTGGCGTAGTGGGACAGCGTCTGACTGTAAACGCGATTGATTGTAAATAGTGGAAATCGAAAACAGTCGAGGGAATGATTATAATTCCCTTTTCCTCGCTCTAGCAAGACAAAGCGCGGCGTTGAGTTCCGCGACACAACATACAATGTCTAGAATTCGGTGGAAAGCGAAATGGCACATTAGACAGTGTCTAACTGTAAACGCGATCGGCTGTGGGTTATCGAACCCATTCTTGGGAATGATTATATTTAAATTATTTTTGCTCTGTGCTCAACACGCACATGTCTTAAATTTTTCGGAATACGGAGTGTCTTGACACTAGGTAATCCCGTGAAGTTAACATTTAAAAAAAATGTATTTTTTAACCAGGTGTACCAAATGTAGCTTCTTTCAAAGTGGACCAAGTGTTGAACAAGGCGTCGCCAACAAGCTTCACACTGATATGGGAAGTGGATTCTTATTCTACTATTATAGGTAAGTGTAGCTTTTTTTAATACTGTTAAAGTATTGTTTGAATACTAACTATTTTTCAAGTGTAATTCCACACTTGGGATTATACGTTTTTTCAAAATTCTTTTGTATTGATTACATTGACACTTAAAGATATGACAATTTATAAAAATTTGAACGTATCGAGATTCAAACCCACTAAGCTGCCTTTGATATATGTTATTTTTTACTTATTGTTTATTTTTTACGTTTTAGCTTTTAAGTTAGATGGGATGTTTTTTATTTTTTAGCTGCACGCTTTTATACCGCATAGCAGGGTAGACAAGAAATATCTAGTGTCAAGACACTTCGTACTCCTCTTTGCTCCGAATTCAACATTGCATGTTGTGTGGCGGAATTCAACGCCGCTTTTTGTCTTACCAGTGCAAGGAAATGATAATAATTTAAATATAATCATTCCCCCGAACGGGAATTGAACCCACAACTTTATTTTGATTATATTGAAGAAAGCGGAAGCTATTAGGACGATTGGTTGAAATTAATTAATATAATAACTCAATAAAAATAACATTCTGGGAACTCTCCATTTTCAATTTTAATATGTAGGTTGAAGGCACTTACTACAGTACACCTAGCGGAATAGAACCCACGACCAACGTGTTTACGGTCAGATTCTGTTCCATGAAATATGATTTTTTCTAATATATTTTTAAAATTATATATATTTTAAAACTATACTTGTATAACCATTACCACAATATTCATAATACCCTTAATAATAAGTACTTTAATTTTCAGTCAAGCGTTCGAAACGTTAGAGTATAATGGGTTTAAAAAAGTTTAATTTAAAGCTTTATAAAAATGAATTTGAATTTGAATTCGAACAGAATACCACCTGTGGATAAGACCGTACTACGGCAGGCTGGCCGCCACTGAGCCGGACGCGTTTACCACCGCGCCGCCCGCCAACGCCTGGAGCAAGATTGTAGTGCCGGGCGATACTAGCGATGGTAATAAATACTAATTATAATAATCGGCTTTTTTTTCAAGTAGAAAGTACCTAGTGTCAAGACACTCCACAATTCGCCTTTAACTGAATTCGAGAAATCGTGTGTTGAGTGGCGCAACTCAACGCCGCGCTTTGTCTTTCCAGTGCGAGGAAGTGAAAATGATTGAAATATAATCAAACCCCGAATGGGAATCGATCCCACAATGTGGACTCAGCTGACCCTGCCTGCCACCTCCCCAGGCATCTATATAGATAGCTATCAAATGCAAAATTAGAATTAACCTAGTGGCGCTACCGAAAGTGGCCACGACCCCACTCATTTATCACGCCACGTCCGCGCCTCGGCGCGACGGGGCCCACCAGTCCAACAAAGTCTTAATTAGATTCACCTCCTAAGGCGCACCCTTGCAGAAACCCCTTATATCCGAGCTACCCCCGCTCCTCCCAACCGGTGCCGCTGTAGAAGCAAAAGTTAAAATCAACAAATTCATTCAAAAAAAACCTAATGCTAATTCGAGATGTGTATTGTTCTGCTAAACTTAACGCCGTGGAGGCTGACTTGTTGTAAACGAGCGGCGAAATGGAAATAAAATTGATCAATTGTAGCTAATTGCTTATATTTAGTATTTTCATTATCTCGTTCTGGGAAGACAAAGTGCGGCGTTCAGTTCCGACATTCAACATTCAATGGGCAACGCTTTGTGTAATTCTCTAAAAAGAGTATCAAACCCACAACTATTATGGGCAATTGACAATTTTAATATAAATATATATATTAAATTTCATAATCATCTCTTTGTATAACTTATAAAAAAAGGATTCGAATGTTATATATTACTATGTTTTTCAGGACCAATCCACAGTGCAACGTACACGGTGCGTGGCTTAACGCCGTCTACCGTGTACGAAGCGATTGTTACATCCAGGAACAGGTAAAACTAACAAACTTTTAATGATTATTCATAGATAAATATTATAAAGTAATAAATTACTTACTTTGTGTCCATTTTGAACTGAACTGAAATGATGTTATTTAACCATGAAATATTTATCTAACTGTCTGTACTCGCAACTTTGTTCGTGTGGAAAATAGTATGTTTATTTTGTATGGATCTTTGTTTTATAATTATAAAATAATTTTTATTGCTCTTTATTATATCAGCTATCTGTCAATGAAAGTCTCATTGAAATCGGTCAAGCCATTTCAGAGGTTAACGACAACAAACAGACTGATAGAATAAAATTGTAAATAATATTATTTTGGTATTTGTACTGTGCAATTCTTTGCTTTTCATTTTAACGTATCATTTAAATGATATGTTATGTTAATATTACAAGCAAAGAATTCTGTTTTATTTTATTTGTATAGATAACATTTAAGCATGTTAGTGAACTAATTAGAACATTTTTTTAAGAATCCAAAGTTATCCTTATATTTATAATTTTTAAACTTTTATTTATACACTACACTTAGAATATGAAAATATTCTTAGGAATATTATAATGACAAAAAAAAAACAGATAGAAAAAATATTTTTTATAAATATTTAAACGTAATGGGAATCGAACCTGCACCTCCTGGAAACTGTCTACAGTACGTACAAGTTTCAGGGTAGTCAGAGACAACCTAGTGTCAAGACACTCCGTTTGACTGCTCTCTGCCCGAAAAAGAGATATTCCGTGTGGAGTGGCCGTTAACGCCGCGCTTTATGTAATGTATGGAATAATGAAAATAAGTTAAATTTTTAATAATTGAGTTCCCACTCCTCGGAGTGGGAATCGAATCCACATTCGCAATTGCATTTACAGGCAAACTCTGTCTCACTACGCCACGGTGCCTCGGAAAATCCGGCGTTTCAAACACTTTATTGTAGTCCGTGGTCTATCTTTGAACATAGATGACTGTTTGTAAAGATTTAAAATGTGTAAAAATCGCGAAAACTAATGATCTTATTAAAATAATATAACTTGTTGAACAGATTCGGCTGGAGCAAGCCGTCAGCGGTGTTACATTTTGCTACGGAACCTGGAGGTAAGGGTATACATGATGGTTATATACTCGTAGAGTGATGTGAATATATAGATGTGTATGTATATATATGTAAATATATATATATATATATATATATATATATATATATATATATATATATATATATATATATATATATATATATAAAGACGGGTTATGTTATTATAGGTCTTTAGGTCTATCTTAAGGACGCGAGTGTAATTGGATACATAAAACTGCTAAAAAATAACTAAATATTTAGAACTTCCCCGATAGTACGACATTGCTTCTTAGAAAACAAATTTATTTAATTTACCTCTCTAATTCAAAATTTATAACATTAATTTTAACCTTGTTAAGTCAAATCATGTATAATTTAATATCTCTAGTGTCTTCTTGATATTCGATTTACTACCTGTACTACTATAAATAGGTTTTTACCTGCAAAAATATATAAAAGTAGCTTCAAGCTATAACCCGTACAGCAGGATAGTGTCTGGCGGCGGAATTCAACGCCGCGTTTTGTCTCGTATAGATATGTAATATTGTTTCTAATTACTTTCAGTTGGCAGAACTCTGCCTTCCACATCAGATTACACCGATTTTACTCCAATATTAGAAGAAGAGCCGGAAGCACATAATATAACACAAGCTCACGTCTTCGAAAGACTAAACGTAATGTCAAATAAAGGGCGCGAAACGCCATTTTTGGCCGCCATCTTGATCTTAACTGTCATATTGACATACTTGTTAAGGTAAATTTTATTAATAACAGATAATATAAAATTTAATTGTAAATAAGGATTTCGGTTTAATATTTTAGAAGAATCCAATAAAAATTAAGGATTTATTTTTTAATATATTTTTGTACATAAATTAACGATGAAGCTAATAAATAAATTTATTTTAAGTATAAATCGTCTTTTATTTTACTAAATTATTAAAATTATTTGCTGAACATATCATAAAATTTTCATATATATCTTTTATTCATAACAAAAGCACGATGTTTGATTGATTCTTCCTGAGACTACCACTACAACAAATTTTACCACCTATATATATATATATATATATATATATATATATATATATATATATATTTGAATAAAAGCCACAAAATAATTTCTGTACGATTATTTATTTATATTTCAATACATTTATCATTTAAAGTTTCACATTCTCCTCACCATCCAAATACATAAACTTTGGTTTTAATTAAATAAATCTTAAATAGTATATACTCATAGAACGCTATAACATTGATACTTAATAACCTACAGTTAGTAAAAGTCTCTTTAAATTTCTAATTAAATGAAAAAATAAACCAGACGACATATTAAAAAACAGTTAAAAGTACTTATTTAGATTTTTAATTTGTTTTCAATGCAGAGTAACTATATATATATATATTTATATATAGAGAATCAGGTTTGGGTGTATGTTTGCGAGACATTCCACTCTGGAATACACTTGCATCAAAACAGTTTTGGATCCTGACCTTCATTGTGGTTATACCAAATGGTATCACCACAGCGAAACGATATAAAAAATCGACAAAAATTTTCGTAAGTGAGCCCTTTACCTTACAAAAATTGTGAAGATTTAGTATATACATTTTTTTTAATATATATTAAAACATCTGTCAAATGGTTAAAAAATCAAGAGTACCAACATCAAGCTACCATAAGACCCAAACCGGATTCGCTTCTTAGTCAAAAATTTACAAAAGTTTGGTCATTTTAAAAAAAATAAAACTACAAAAAAAATTAGTACGAAAAATTATAAGGACTAGATTAGATACTGACATTAAGAACTACACTTACCATCTAATAATACATATAACTTCACATAATATGATAAAACTTTAACAGATTAACACTAAGTAAATATGATTATAGCTGTTAAAAGTGACATTACATTTAATTCCATTATATATTTATAATTTTATATAAAAAATCGATTTTCTTTTTAAATAAAAAAATATTGCGTTAGAAGGAACGCTACCCGTAATAAGATCAGATCTATACATAATGTAGTAAAGAAAATGCAATGTTTGTACGATATTTGATATATATATATATATATATATATATATATATATATATATATATATATTTCAAAAAACCTGTAATACTGACCATATTAATTAGTAAATCATTATATTAATAAAGAACAAGTTCCATATAAGATATATTATTAATATTGCAAACATTTAAAATATATACTTAAACAGTTCACAACAACAATACAAAGATATGTAAATAGAGAACAGTTAATAAATTTCCACAATATATATATAATAAATATAACAATTTTAATTTTTTTTATTTAAAAAAAAAGTATGGAAGACCAAAATTTTCAAGTCAAAGATAAAAAAAAAGTTTAAACTCTCATAAAAATATAGCACGATACACAAACCGTGACGAATTGAAGAATACGACTGTACTATATACTTTTAATTTAATACACAGAAACACTGATTAACCTATGGAATTTTATTAATATTTGTATAAAAAACGTGAATTAACACTAATCAAGATCGAAACGATAAAAACATTCAAATTAAATCGAGTGTTGCCATGTAAATATTAAATAGAATCATCATATTCAATATTTTTGTATATGGCAACGCATGATAATAAATATAAAAAATTAAAAATATTTATTAATAAAGTAAATATTAGAGTTTCGAACATAACAAAAAAAAAATGTCAAATAGAACATTCTCGAACGAATTTCCGAAGAATATTGTAAGATATTTCCTTTAAAAACATCACAAGAACCAAGTTCATTTAAATCGCACCTTTCCTAAACCAACTCAACTCGAACATTATCGAGATCGACATAGTCCTAAATCCAAGCACAACATAACGAACATAGAACTATGTCAAATTAAACAAATCTCCAAATAGAGCGTCAAAAAGGTGCGTTTATAAAGCCTTGCACATATATTACATAATAAAATCCCATTAATAAATACAACTTTTATTTTTTTTTATTTGTAATTCAAAATTCAAGTCCTTATTCGTTTCATCACTCGTTCAATTCTACTTTTGGAGTAAAATTTCAAAAAACCGTTCACTTGCACTGTTCACAACACATTGTAAAGTCACATTTACTTTCGTTTACACACATTCATACACATTTATGTGTATTTATGCCCATTTATTTGTGTATGGGAACGTGTACGCCGCCGGCAAGGTGCGCGGCGCGGGCTGCCCTGTGCGCACACTTCAATGGCAAATAACACCATAGACATGGCACTAAAAAACTGAGCAGTGTTATGCCGACCCAACTGTGAAATTTAAAATTAAAAAAAATATATTAAATTATATTCAATCGTGGTAATTTTGTAATTTGGTTGTGGGTTCGATTCTCATTCAGGAAAATGATTATATATATTTTTTTAACTTTCCGCTCTAATAAGACAAAGAGCGGCTTTGAATTCCACCATTTTATACGCATATATAAATAAATAAAATAACAGTGTCCGTTTGTAATATTAAAGTAACCACATTTTATTAAGTGCGTTTTATTTTGAATACATAAACAATTTTTTTTACTTTTTTTATCTGTTTGACTATTCCGACTAATTCCCAGAAAGGATGGACAGATATTGATGTGACTTTCACTAGTAGAGTAAGTGAAGGATCATGAGGCCAGCTAGTATAATAATAATAATAATATTAAAATAATAATAATAAAAAAATCGATAAATACCGCTTAGCGCAATGCTCGTCCGGAGGTCCACAAGTGCAGGGATGCATTGCAAAGTCGCCCTCCGAGTCCGACATACAGTGGTATAACATACACTGGAATTATAAAAAAAATCTGTTAAATAATTTAAAAAAAAAACCTTTTTTTGTATACATTACTACGTAGTTATGTTGTCATAGCAACATGTGTCACTTTACAAAGTGTGCGTGTCAAACACGGTAATATTTATTTAATTAATTAAATAAAATTTTAATTAGTGTTTACTCTTTAGTTATTTAGTGGGACAGGTTTTAAATGTAAAACACAAAAATCACAAGTTCAAATTCTACTTTGGGGAACGTTTTTATTACAAGATTGTTAATATTTAAATAATTAAAACTTAGTATTTGGATGAACAAGCTTTACTAGGCATTATTCAGGATTAAAATACTTTTATAGTACACAAAATTCTAAATTTTTATATACAGTTCTGGTGTTTTCTATAATTTCAAATTACAATATTTTTTATAAAAATATAGTAAGACAGACGAATTATATATGTAATTAAAGAGCTCCGAAGAATTATAAGTTATTCTCTCAAGCGAAGAGTGGGATCTAAAACCCACACATTTCCAAACTGAACTAATAACGTTATAGTATATGATAATGCAATTTACCTTCATAATTGTAACAATAAATAATCACTCGAAAAAGCAGATAAAAAGATATTTTTCTAAAACCAAAAACCTAGTCAGATAAATTGGCTAAATACTAAATACAATTAAAATTATTGAAGCCGTTTCCGAGATTAAGATTATAATTGATCATTTAAATATATTCAATGGACAGAAAAAAACCTTAGATTCTCCATCTTTAAAGAAAAATAAAAAAAAATTAAAAAACCACATACCTGAGCGCATTTGATGCACGTCACGCAATCTATGCACGACTTGAAGCAATCAGGCGCGAACTCACATGCGCCGGCGCGGTTTGCACTCTCCAGATACCATTCGTGGCAATGCCTGAAATTTAAGAAATAAATAAGACATTTTTTTTTCAAGCCTCACACTTTTGCCCCGCATAGCAGGGTAGACAGAAAGTACCTAGTGTCAAGACACTCCGTACTTTGCTTTCCTGCGAATTAGTGACGTTGAGTGGCGGAACTCAATGCAGCGCTTAGTTTCATCAGAGCGAGAGGATGGAAATAATTTTAAATACCCTCGGGTGGGAATCGAACCCACAACGGATCGCGTTTATCACATTTTTTGTTAGTCAATATTTCTTCTAGAATCAATGTATTTTTGATTTAATTTTATTAAAGTTTTTATAAGGGTTCTTGATCTAGATGATGGTGGAGGTAAACCTAAATTGAAAACTCTTAAGTCTCCCTTCATATTCCACATATAATAGATCTATTTACAAAATAATATTGTGCGGATGAATTAAAATTAGCTTTGATAGAGAAGATAAGAAATTTAAAAATTCCTCCGAGTGGTAATCAAACCCACAATCCATTTTTGTTTAGTCAGACGCTGTGCCACTGTGCCAGTAGGGTCTCTATATATAACTTTTATTACCTGCATTTGACCCTCGCTTGGAAAACCTCAGCAGGTTTCTTGTCAGGTAGAGGCGGGGGACCGCTGCATGTGCATTTCTTTATTGACCCTGAAATTATAATAAATTATATTTATATATAGTTAAAGTATCAAATAATGTTGGTTTAACATTTTCTTAAACAAAAAAAAATAAAATAAAAAAAATCATTTCTTCTTTTCTCGAATAGCAGAGGAGATAGTAATATCTGAAAATTTTTTTTATATAGTATATAAGAAAATTATAATTTTAAATTAAAAAAAATAAACCTAACTAAGCCAATACCTTAAGTTCCAAGCCTTAAAATATATTTTATCAAAAAAAAAAACATTTAAAATATTAATTGTACTTATATACCTAGCAGGAACACTAAGCTTGTACTATAAAAAAAAATAAACAATATCTGTATAATATAATTAGATCCGGACACACGTACATCTTTTCCAACAAAATGAACAAATATATTTAAACATATTTATCTTTGATTTTCGTGATTTTTACAAATTTTAAATGAAAGTATTTTAAACGGATTAATCGCGTATATTTTGGTATTCAAAAATATATTTTTGGACACCTGACGGTTCGAACACTTTACAGTTGTACGGACTACTGTAAAGTGTTCACAGGTAGACTTAAGTCTGCTTAACTGTGACCACGGACCAACCACGGACTTCATTTAAATTACAGATTTTCTTATACATATAATTTATATATAGAAATGAAATTTTGATACATCTGAATTTCTTTACTATCATATCAACATAATAAAAAAACAATAGTTACCAGAATCACGTTTGAGAAGCGGTGGCCTTGTATTGGAGTTGGGCGAAGACCTCTCCGAGCTGATCGCCCCGGCTCCCACTTGAGGGTAAGTGTATTCATGCACCTGAAAAATGAATCATGAATATTTTAGCTTCACGCTTTTATCCTGTATAGCAGGGTAGACAGGAAGTACACTCCGTACTCCACTTTCCGCCGAAATCAAGACAATGCGTGTTAAGGGGCTGAACTCAACGGCGCACTTTATCTTATAGCGGAGAACTGATAATAAACTTTTAATATAATCCTTCCCTCGAGTGGGAATCGAACCCAAAACCAATAGCGTTTACATTCACACACTGTCCCACTGCGCCTCGATGGAATCAATACATAATAAATATATTCCTATTTATCACAATATATAATATATATTTGAGATGTAGTCTAAAATTATATATGAATGACCCGATTGGATTGTCTGTTTGTATATAGTCTAAAGCTTTTTAAAATGAAAATTTCTTTGAACTCTTCTTTGAAATCGAAAGAATGTTATTGAACTCACGACTGTCACCGACACTCCCAACTTGGGAAGCGATTAAACGGAAATTGTACATGTATAATTTTTGTAGTGATAATTAAAAAAAAATCAATTTACAACTACCTATTAAAGTGTTCACTTCTATCTACGCTTCCAGAGCAATCTTTTTTAATATTTGCCGTCCCGTTGACGCGTTACCATAGCAACGTGTATGTCAAATACAAGGCAGTGTGTGTTACATTATTTTATTAATTTAATATAAATTTATGCATTATTTTTAAGCTCGTGTCATTCAAGTAAAAAAAGGGATTCATAGGTTTTTCTTAGCTTTCTTTTTTTATCCCGCATAGCAGGGTAGACAGAAAGTACCTAGTGTCAAGACACTCCGTACTTCGCTTTCCACGGATTTCGACATTATATTTTATACACACACACACACACATATATATATATATATATATATATATATATATATATATATATACACACACACATATACATACATACATACATAAGCAATATACTCACAGCGGTCAAATGTACGTACGGACAGCGCTCCCCATCGCCATCCTCTTGCCTATCCTCATATGGAATGTTCAGTGATTCTGAAATGTCATATTAACAATAAATTATTATAAAATACAAAGTATTTATAATTATTATTGAAATCTTCACACTGTATCCCCCACAGTCAAGTGCAATACATACATATTGTCAAGGCACTAAGTTCTTACCACTACTAACTACCTAGTGTCAAAACACTCCATACTTCGCTCTTCGCCGAATTCGAAACATAGCACGCCAAGCGGTGAAACTTAACGCCGCGTCTTATTATACCAGAGCGAGAAACAAACAATGTTCTAATGTGCCAAGACCGGCGAAAAAAAATTCCAAAAAAACAAAACCAATTCTCCATTAAACTACAAAAACCAATTTACCATTATACTACAAAAGCCAATTTACCAATACAGTACAAAAAACAATTTACCACTTAGCGGGTGATGTGTGTGGTGGTGTGGTAGAGTGATGGCCGACAGTATCGGGGTCTGCGTGAGCTCGTCGTGGCGGGCGCGGCTCGCCGTCGACTTCTCGGAGCTGGAACGCGATTCCGACGGCAAGTTCAGGCACTGGGGAGAGTTGGGTCACTTAAAACAATTTATCACCTACAAATATACATATACATATATTTTCGTTTATAATAGAAAAAGTAGCAAAAATTAACTAAATATATTATAATATGTATTAAATAGAGGTCGTAGCGCAGTGTGACAGCGCCTGACTGTAAACGCGATCGGTTGTGGGTTCGATCCCCACTCGGGGGAGTGATAATATTTAAATATTTTCACTTCCTCGCTCTGGTAAAAGACAAAGTGCGGCGTTGAGTTCCATCTCTGAACACGCAATGTCTCGAATTCGGTGGAAAATAAAGTACGGAGTGTCTTGACACTAAGTACTTTCTGTCTACCCTGCTATGCGGGATAAAAGCGTGAAGCTGAAAAAAGAAAAAAATAAACTAAATACGTGTTTTGACTCTTTAAGTGTTAATAACATAGAAAGAAAAGGAAAATAATTACAAAAGTATTAGAATTTGATTATATGGAAACTCGAGACACTTATGAACCGTCTAAAATATACACAATTAAGGCATTTGCTTCCATCGTAAGCTTTTGTAAAGCTTAATAAAAAAAGAAATATTTACAGTAGACAATTATTTATTATAGTAAAAAAAAAACTATTTTTTTTTAATGAATATAGAAATCAATACCAATGTAGGTTACTTAGTTTTGTTTTTATGTAAAAAATAAACGAAACAATACATTACATGACATTTGGTACATTCCTAAAATTCTAAATATGAATGTTTTTTTGATATTTAATTCGGATTTAATTATTTATTTTTTTAAATACATACGTTACTACTGTTTATTTTTTAATAAACTTCAATAATCACCCTTATAACGCGATACTCTCAGAACGCATTATCAGTCACGCGTATACCACACGTAAACCCGCATATAACGCGGTGTATAAACATGTAATAAATCTTTTTTTGAAATTATGTAATTTATTTAAAAATTTACTGTATTTTTTTTAATTTAAAATGTTTTTAATTATATTTTAATAAAATTTGTTGTATTTGTTCATAAGGCGTAATACAAAAGTAATCTAAAATTTCCTTTAACGGATAACAAGTGTACCATGTTACTTTGTACAGTCTCGTTACTGTATTTTTTTTTAATTCAAGATTTTTATCCCGTATAGCAAGGTAGACAGGACTAACGTCAAGACACTCCGTTCTCAGCTCTCCACCGAATTCAGGTCATTGCGTGTTGAGTGGCGGAACTCAATGACGCGCTTTGTCTTAGCTAGGAAATCAAAATAATTTTACTTATAATCATTCTCTCCAGTGGGAATCGAACCCCCAACCGATCGCGTTTCATTGCGCCAGACCGGCCTCAATAGTATAATTTAAAACAATATTATCAAATTTCTTTGTAATACAACAAATAAATGTAAAAAGATACTATATAGATCACCAATAAAACCAAATAGGAAGTGCGGGTTCGATTCCGGGTTGAACAAATTGTGTACTTACTTCAAAGATATGATTTTCCTCATCATCTTCAGCGGGCTTCATTGTGCTTTTCTTGCCTTTGTATCCGTACATTGATGGCCATGCGCCACCCAGACCTAAGAAATAATAATAACTATATATAATTTAAATATATATATATATATATATATATATATATATATATATATATATATATATATATATATATATATATATATATATATATATATATATATATATATCATTTATTTTATTTATTGTGCCAGTGTACTACACGTTTAATAATAATAAAAACAAGATAATTAATATGAGAAACAAAATAAGTTTCAAATAGCTTGATACTTTATCAAATGTTAAGACAAATAGTTAACTGCTTTCTGCTAGAGAGTGAGACAATACTTGTTGAGTAGCGGAACTCAACGCCGAGTTTTGTCTTACTAGCGCAAGGAAATGAAAATAAATTTTAAAAATAATTGTTACCCCGAGTACCCACTCGGGGTAACAATTATTTTTAAAATTTATTTCGAACCCATAACATATCATGTTTCCCACTACAGCCAAAAACTATCTCACATACAGGTAATGATTAAGGATATAAAAACGGACAATTTGAAATCATAATCAATTATTAACATAGAAAAGATATTATTTTCTTAATTAAATTATATTTACTTACCACATAAGAAAGCAGTAGCGGGAAAGCAAAAACATACATTAGATAAGTCGGCTCAGTATTATACACTATATCAAAATGATTTAATATTACGTCCGTTACGTATCAATGTAATAATGGAGTAAATAAATTATTAATAGAATTAAGAAAATATGTAATATAGTATAATCTAATTTAAAAACGATATTTATTAAAATAAATAATATTATAATATTTTATATATACTTTTGTTCACAATAAAGAAAAATATTATAAAAATAAAACTGATCGTAGTTTATTTTTTTGCTATTAAATTTAAAAAAACACAATTTTAAGTGTCACAATTGATTGACATATGAACTGTAAAATTCAAAAATGAGATATGAATTATCCACTTTGCTTCACACACGTTACTGACCGACAGACAACATATAGGCCGAAATTTGGCATATATATATATATATATATATATATATATATATATATATATTTACACTAAAAAGCAACTCACGGTACAATTCGCTGACCGCCTTCCTGACGCCCTTGTCGAAGGCCCTCGCGTCGGCCGCAGTTTGGAATGTTAGACCGAAACGTTTCTCATCCGACACCCAGTGGTGGAACGTCGGCATTACTTTGTGATATTGGAAATCATCTTTGAGCGTGCAATCTAGAACGAGCTGGAATTGGAAACGTATGATTTTTTTAAATTTCTATCCCGCATAGCAGGGTAGACAGGGACAACCTGGTGTTAAGACACTCCGCTGTTTGCTATCCGTTTGATATCATGACTTTATGTATTGAAATTAACTCGACGCTGCGTTTAGTCTTTCCGGAGCCGGGAATTCATAAAAAGTTTTAAATATAATCTTACCCCCCGTTAGGAATCGAACCCACAACCTATCGCATTTCCAGCGATTACTATATTTAAGTTTTCTAAACATGTTTTTGCTAAAAATATTTAAATTTTCTCCATTTTGGACTACTAACAGATATCTAATGTAATAAGGAGTAACTTGGGCTAATAATAAATTAGTTTGGAATTACAAAACAAAGATCCAGATATGTTAAATTTCATACCGACCAAGTCGCAGGCAAAGCTAGTCTAGAGATAAGTTCACCGTTGCGGACATTATTATTGTTATGTTTTTTCTTCTTATGTATTTTGTTAAGTGTAATAGAGAACATATATTAATTTGTAAAAATATTTAAATATCTATTATGTTAATGAATAAAATAAAAAAATAATAATAACAACATGTAAGCTTACCACGTTATCACTGATACGCCTGCCATGTATATAGTATTCTGGCTTAGGTGGATTTTGTGAGGAAGCAGGTGCTGTGTCGATGCTTCTTTCCCCTTCTAATAACAAAAGATATTTTTCTATCTTTAATATAAAGCAAAAAGTATATATTTATAAGCTTTTATCCAGCATGTCAGGATAGACCGGAAGGAACCAGTCAGAACACTCCGTACTCCTCTTTCCACTGAATTCGAGACATTACGTAAGTGGCAGAACTCATCGGCGCGCTTTGTCTTACCAGAGGGGAAGATAATTTTAAATCGGGCAAAAGGTAATCGAACCCACAACCGATCTCGTATAGTGATATATCACTACTATTTATATTTGTTTTTATTAAAGCAGTTTTGAATGGTATTTACTATTTTTAATCGGTTGTAGGTTCGATCCACACACGGGGGAGTGAATGTATTCAAATTGTTGTCACTTCTTCGCTCTGGTAAGACAAAATGCAGCGTTGAGTGTTGCCACTAAACACGCAATGTCTCGAATTTGGCAGAATGCAAAGTAGGAGTAGGAGGAGTATCTTGACACTAGGTACTTTCTGTCTACCTAGCTATGCAGGATAAAAAGTGTGAAGTTAAAAAAAAACAAAGTACAGTCGTTATGTAAAAAAAAATATATATATATTTGCACATATATATACCTCCACGACGACTGACCATGACCTCAGCAAGCCCGCCACCGCCCAGCGCCATCCAGCCGCCTGTGCCTTCATCTCGACACATAACCTGCGCTCGCACGCGCACCAGGTGGGGACTACTGTGAAAAATAAAAAAAAATACGTCTATATTACAGATATTGATCCCGGCCCTTTACCAAGACTACGGGATTGGCTACGCACGATCCCGAGATCCCGGGATTATATTTAGATAACAAAAATATATTATATAAATCAACTTTCAAATTTTCTTTGACAAAATAATTAAATATTGTTAAAACAAACATTCTTCTAAATTTCAACTTTACCAAAATAAAACTTTTAGTTTAAAAATAGGCAAGGGCGTCTCTAAAAATTTCAGAAATAAAAATAACCCCAGACATAACTTGTATTGCTATTGTATATGTGCTTTCTGAGATTAGAAATTATGACTATTAACTAAGTAAATGTAAATCAGTTAAAAATTGCTAATAGCTTGATTTTTTAATGACAATACAGCTTCCTTCCGCATAGCATGGTAGTTAGAGTGTCTAAATGTAAACGCGATTGGTTGTGGGTTCGATTACCACTGGGGGAAATGATTGCATTTAAACGTTATTTTCATTTCTCCGCTCTGGTAAGACAAAGTGCGGCGTTGGGTTTGCAGTTCAACACGCAAAGTTTCGATTTCGTACGGAAAGCACTCAACGGATTGTCTAACATCAGGTTGTCTCGGACTGTTCTGCCATGTAGGATAAAGATTGAAGCTGTACTTTTTCATTCAGTGTTGCGAAAAAAGGCTTTATTTTGCAAATGCCAATGAATGCGTTCCTATTTATGTATAATTTTATTTATTGCTTTTGTTAATCTCAAATATCCCGGAATTGATAGTTTAATTCCGAAATTAGTAATTCCAGGAATGAATGCTCTAGTTTATATAAAGCTATATACAAAAGAGAGGTATACATAATCGTGCAGTAGTCGAATAATATCCGACTACAAACGGGATTACTTATGGGTTCGATTCCCAATCGAGGAAGTGACTATATTTTAATTAGGTTAATTTCTCATTTTTCGTAAGACCTAACACGGCGTTAAGATAGGCCAGTTAACAGGCAATCTGGAATTCGGGTGAATAGCTGCGAACGGAGTGTCTTGACATTAGGTCCTCTCTGCTACTCTGCCATGCGGAGAGTAAAGCTGTTTTTTTATATATTATAAAAATGAGTTCTAATTTATCTTAGTCACACAATAACACTTGAGAAGAACTTATCAAATTCCACTTAATAGAATAATAATATGTAATATACATTATTCAAATTGAGGCCGGTCGTGGCGCAGCGGGAAAGCGTCTGACTGTAAACGCGATCGGTTGTGGGTTTGATCCCTACTCGGGAGACTGATTATATTTAAAATTATTTTCACATTCTCGCTCTGGAAAAAGAGAAAGTACGGCGTTGAGTGCCACCACTTAACTCGAAATGCCTCGAATTCGGTGGAAAGCGAAGTACGGAGTGACTTGACACAAGCTACTTTCTGTCTACCCTGTTACGGAGGATAAAAGCGTGAAGCAAAAAAAAAAAATATTACTCAATTATCTAACCGCTACTAAATTACTACTACTCAAATTATATGATATATTTAATAAATGAATTGTAAAAGTTGTTAATAGGAGACGGTTAAATTGTTATATAAAAATAACATACGATAGAAACTATTTTAACCGGATTAATCGCATATATTTTGGTATTCGAAAATACATTTTGGACACCTGACGTTTCGAACACTTTACAGTAGTCTGTGGTCACAGGTAGACTACCTGTCGATCTGTCCAAAATGTATTTTCGAATACCAAAATATACGCAAATAATCCGGTTAAAATAGTTCCATTTAAAATGTATAAAAATTGCGAAAATCAAAGATCTTATTACATACGATAGATCAATAATGCAATTTTTTTTGTTCCAGCTAAAATTTGGAAGAGCTGGACCCATTTTAACGTGATTTTAACTCGTTGATAGCCGATGTAATAAGGAGTAACTTAAGCTAATTATATTTTAGAATTATAGAAATATTCTACCTGTGACCACGGACTACTGTAAAGTGTTCGAAACGTCAGGTGTCCAAAATGTATTTTCGAATACCAAAATATACGCGATTAATCCGGTTAAAATAATTTCATTTATAGAAATAATATGTATTAGAAAATCCGGTGATATTAAATTCCACGCGGACGAAGTCACCGACACAGCTAGCCTGTACTATAGGTACATTATTATACAAAGAAAAAAATTCAAACCGCCTCACAAATTAAAACTCGAGTCTACTTTGCGAGCAGTTTGTCATATCCTGTCTACAAACGTTGATTAGTTAATTAGACAAGCGAGTTGGATATCAAGCTGTAAGTATGTAATACTAGAAAGCAAGTTGATATCGTGTTTTAAAAGGCTTAAATTTCTTTAATATGAAAGCTTGCAATTAGTTACTGAGCTAATGGGATAGTAGTGGGTTTGATTCTTGCTTGATGGACATGCACAATATGGGATATATTGTGAAACTGCAAAAAATAAACGTATATATATATATATATATATATATATATATATATATATATATATAAAAGTAGAGTAGACAGAGAGAATACATCGTTAAGACATTTCAGATTTCTCCACCTGAACTGAAGACAATGCGTGTTGTTTTGTTTTGTATAACATTTCTTTACTAGTTTAGAATTAAATAAATGTAAATACAATCATTCATCCGAGTGGGAATCGAATCCACGACGAATCGCGTTTACAGCCATACTGGCTGTTCCACTATAGTTTTTGTTTATATATAGACTATAAGTGCAGCAGTTCGCCACTCAATATGTAATGTATTGTCTGGTACCATGGCCAGTACAGTGATGTGATATTACATTCGCCCCTTCCAAATAAACTGACGTGAAAGATATCAAAAGAAGCTAATATATATATATAATAGTAATAATTACTGTATATAGTTTGTGGGCCCGTCGTGGCGCAGTGGGACAGCGTGAGTGTAAACGAGAACATTTGTGGGTTCAATCCCCACTCAGGTAATTGATTATAATTAAATTATATTCACTTCGTCGCTCTGGTAAACCAAAGTGCGGCGTTGAGTTCCACCGCTCAGCAATAATAATATGTTCATAAAAATAATAATAATCCATCCGCCAATACTTAAAACTATTAGACTTAGAACATAACACACATTACAAAAAGCCGCTATATTAAATACATGTAGGATAGTGAGGAAGTTCTTGCAGCTAGAAGAAAGTGACAAAGCCCACAAGCAAATATAGCACACTTGAATACTATACTATAATACTATAATACTATACTATACTATACTCGTAGTGTCAGGTGTGAAATTATAATCAACGATAATAACAACAATAATAATATGTTAGTATGACGTTATAATGTTAACCTTTTTTATAATTTTCTAGATTTTGATATTACCTATGTTACAGTACATTCTAGATGTTTTGTTATGGACAAACTTATACGGAGTGATTTGACACTAGGTTCTTTCCGCTATATAATCTATATATATATATGATCAAAATGTGAGTGATTGTTGCCTTAACATGGACGACATATAAGGGAAAACTATTTTTGAGGGCATTTATTAATGTAACACCCTAAACAAAGATTTATATTATATAAAGAGTAAAACCCACGCAAACAAAGTGGCGGGCACTTACTAGTACATAGTACATTTCTATTTAATTCTTTATAGTACGATTTTATTATATGTTTAAAATGTCAAAATTATTTGTCAACTTCAAAATGCTTTAAAATTTTATCAGTCTATTTTTGCCTTGTAATTATACAAACAAGCATGTCGTACTATTCAGTATGAACTTTGACACCCTAATAGTTGAATACAGACTTAATAAGTGAGTGACAGTTAAAATTCTCGTGGGAAACATTTATTTTATATTAGTCCAGAAACACTGGTCGTATGCAATTTTTTTTCTCTCTTTAAATTTCATCTCGTGTAGGGTAGTTAGAGAGAATAGGAATTTATGGCGTGTTTTTTTATGGAAAAAAGAGGCTAACCAACTGGAGGGCTACGATGACCACTTACCATCAGGGTAAGTGGTCATCGTCGCCCATGGACATCTACAACATTAGAGTTGTAGATGCGCTGTCGGCCTTGGAATGAAAGTGAAAGGAGGTGAGGGAAAGGATGGGTGGGAATAGGGAAAGTTGGCTTACATGACATCGAACCGGAGCTAATCATCAGATTTTTGGTGCAACGTTTTTGTCACAATAGTGGTCGCGAGCCACTCGAAGCATTAAACTCCTACCACCAAATTACTGGGAGATCCGCCTCTTAAAGGATGCTACCCAGCAGCGACTGGGGATTGTATTCCACCCCATCCCCTCACAGGGTAAAACTGCGTTTTTTCTGTCAACCCCGGTGACAGATTTAATAATTGCAAAGTTACCTTCACACACCTGCAATATTTTGCGTAAACAAAAATCAAATAGAAAAAAAAACGGTTTACATTTTAGAAAAAATGTTTTTTCTAAAATGTTTTTTCTAAAATGTTTTCTAATCCTAAGTGTGGAATAACACTTCAAAAATAGTAAATATTAAAAAAAGGTTTATTTTTTAAATATACTATGACAATTCAGATACTTTATTCGTTTTCATTTTATTAATACGTTTTTATTAGCTTCAGTAGTATATTTGCAACTGACTTCTTTACACTCAATATTGTCTTTCAACTTTAAACGGGTATATCCAATTCAATTTATGTATACACTAATAAGATCTATGATTTTTCGCGATTTCCACACAATTCAAATAAAACTATTTTAAATGGATTAATCGCGTATATTTTGGTATTCGAAAATATATTTTTGGAAGCCTGACGTTTCGAACACTTACAGTAGTACGTGGTCACAGGTAGACCTTGTATATACTATCAAGGATCAACTAATAATTTCATTAATAAATGTAATAATTTCACATTTTTTTGCTTACTATGGAAAAATATGATAAATAAATTTAGTTTAAAAAAATTAAAAAACAAACATGACTATAAAGCACATCTTTTAAAAATACTAATATTTATTTTTATTACTATTATTGGCTTGCTCGATATGAAAAATAACAATGTAACATTTTTGTTAACTATTATTCTTTACTTTTATCATCTTTATCCACTTTATATATATATATATATATATATATATATATATATATATATATATATATATATATATATATATATCACGCTTTTACCCGCATAGCAGGGCAGACAGAAAGTACCTAGTGTCAAGACACTCCGTACTTCGCTTTCCACCAAATTCGAGACATTGCGTGTTGGGTGGTGGAAATCAACGCCACTCTTTGTTTTCACCAGAGCGAGGGAGTGAAAATAATTTAAATATAATCACTCCCCCGAGTGGTACGTAGGTTATTTCTAAGACTTATTTATATACTTCGTTAAAATGATTAGTTTTGACTTAAGTCTGCGACCTAAACTAGAACGGGGGCAGATGAAAAATCACAGGCGAAGCGAGTCAGTTAGTATAGTCCTGCAATACATCTTGGTGTCTCCAATAATCGCAAACACGTGTGCAAATCTTCAAACAAACTGAAAGGCACGTAGTGAAGTCAAAATAACAATGCAAGATTTTTTTTAAATTGGTACACATGCATAGGTATAATAATATAAACATATAAATAGTTAATAAATAGATCTAATAATATAATTTTAAGAAAATACGTTCACGACATTTAGCATGGCGATCATTCAATTATTCATAGGAGTTGTTTACAAACCGACGTATTAATTCGCATTATATGTATGTAATATCACCCGACACCCGCACGCTGCATCCGCGAAACGCTTAGGAGTTTTTTCTCATGCGATAAAGTGTAACGTAAGAGTACTATATGAAAGTAAGGTTTTTACACTGTTTGTAAGTATAGTGTTGTTTTTCTGCTTCAATTCTATATGTATATCACTATTATAAAGGTAATACATATAGTAAATGTTAATATTTGAAACTAGTTATCACCCACTACTGTATTTGCGCCTAAAATACAAAGTTATGGTCTTTTTTTCTCTCTTAGAGATCACACAACGTGCCCAAGAACTCTATATACACCATAGTCAAGATATCGGTAAATAGTTTTAATTTTCATTTGCAATGCGTGGCTGTTTAAGAGGATGTCGACGATCGCAAGGATCTCCCTTGCGGGACTTGAATCAACTGCCCTTTAAATGAACAGGGACTGAAGAAAAAAGCAGCTTCGCATTGTCCCGTATAGTAAGGTAGTCTGAGTGAACCTAGAGTCAAAAACTATTCTGTAAGCAACAAAAGAGTTTTACATATATATATATATATATATATATATATATATATATATATATATATATATATATATATATATACACGTATACGTGTGTGTGTGTGTGTCTGTGTGTGTGTGATTAAAATTTGAATTCGCTATTGTCATGAAGTATGAATTTAATTACATAAAAGACAATGATCATTTTAAACATAGTTTTTAAAATATTGTCTAATGTAAACTAAGTATGACAAGTTTTTATAGTTTATGAATTTTGCAAAATCTCATATATTTTAGACTTACAATATATTTATAACAAAGATATAAAAAAAGGACTTATAATAAAAAAAAATGCATACTAAACTACAGTATTGGTATATAATATGTACTGCTTGTTAATGTAATGGAATTTGAATTCAATAAATAAAAAATAAAGAAATATATTTAGATTTTGAAATATGGGTTTAACCACAGGTCAGTAACTTAACATTTGTTAGAAATGCTAATAAGAGTATTAAAAAAAAATATAAATAAATAGTTTAATAAAACCATTCTAGTTATCCAAGAGATGAGTCAAAATTTTGTATTAGTGAGAAATATGGTTTTAATGTCATAATAAAAATTATTCATAGTATTATCTATGAATTTAAAAAGTAGAGTAGATTATAAAAATAGAGTATATATTTATATCAATTTTAAAATATATTATATTCAAGGCCCAGTTTTAGATTGAAATATTATTCATATTGGCATAGGCTGTAATCACATTGTTGAGCCACAAACAGCAATACCTTTGAATATTATTTGTCGGTATTTAATTAAAAATAATTAAGCTATTTTTTTATGTGCCTACAATTAAAAAAAAACATTTTTCTTAAAAAATATTTTATTGTTTTATCAATGATGCAAGGTGTTAATTGGAAATTATTATTAAAAATACTTCACAATTAAATTTTATTTTATTTTAAACCAATATATATATTTTTTATTTAAATACTTAAACACATTATGTTCTTTCATATTATAGTGAGCATTTGACATATTAACTGTAAAAAGGTGTGTCATATTCTCCCATTTAGTAAAATCACATAAAATCAGTTTTCTTTCTTATTATTAAAGTAGTTTTCAATTTTAAGCCTATTATTCTTAAATCAATAATATTTAACATTCATTTAATATAATTTTATTAAATAAATAATGCTAGAAATACTTCTATACAATAATCATCAATGAATCGTTACAAAGGCATATTCGTTCACGATTCTGTTTAATTTATTTTATAGCATACTTATAAACGTTGTAAATTTCGTATGTAATTCATTGAGAGAAACAGCTTCGTTCGAGCCAGCTTCAAATGACCCCGAAAGGAGTGATGTACTTTATTGTGAATGAACGTCGACTCATTGATTATAGCTACACCACAGGGTGACCTAAGGGCGGCGGTCGTACATAGAAATTTTACTAGAACCCTCACTTATACATCTCATTTTAGGCCTCAATTAAGCTCAGAAGCCTAAAATTAACCGCCAGAACCTGCAATATACCCTACAAAACGTATATTGAGCTCGGAAAATGGCCGGGGTAAGGCCCTACCTAGCCAGTGCAGGGCGAAACACGTATCCAAAAAACTTGTGTTACAAAGACCCCACTTACTTTTCAGATGCCTCGGTCATGATTCGACACGTCGAATATCCTAATTTCTACTCGCCACTTCACAGATTTCACCATTTTTATAACATAAATACATCAGTTTCACTTGCAAATCTTATTTCGGCCCTTTGTTGGGCCTCAATGCGCTTGCGTCAAACAGTCCGGGCGGTATTCAATGAACGCAACGTGAAGCGACAGGTGGCGTGGTTGTCGTATGGTACACGCGCAACTCGGCTCGCGATTGGCTCTTTCTCTCACAGCACAAATTTCAACCAATCAAAGCGCTCTAGCTCAGTAACAGCCAATCAGATTCATCGATTTTCGTTCCACGGCCACCCTGGATTTACGCGGGCAATTTTGAAAATTTTGACGTTTTTCACTGATATCTCACTGTTATACACTTATCACTGCCCCCTTATTAATTTAACTAGAAATCCTCAAATATTATACAATTTTCATTGTTTTTTCCAAATAATACTAAGATATACTGCAGTAATAAATTATTATAGCCGGTTTGTGAGCGTTTAAGTAGGTCAGCCCGGCCTCGAGTTCGTTACTGAATGAAGTCGCGCTCGCGAAGCCCCCTGTTCTCTCGTTCATGCCAACCATTGAAAAATATATAGGTCAAATCATTGCATTGGCCTACTTGCAGCGTGCAGTCACGGTATTGGACCTCCAATTCTATTTATAGAAGATCTATATTGGGACAGGTAATGCCTCCGTAAAGTAGGTTACCCTATTTACTTGTATTACGTACGCTGACGTCACACCTCTGACGTCATGTTTGAAACAAGTATTTATAATTCAATTACATATTTTAACTTTCAAATTGCTTGGTTTAGTTTTTAAAATTTTAACTTATAGTCTAAGGGTTAACAATGAAAGATGTTAGTATATTTTTTTAAATATATTATAAAGAACAATATTATTGAATTAAATTTACAATAATTAATTATATTATATTTTAATAAATTTAAGCAAAAACAATATAATTAGGAAAAATCATATATGTTTAAGTATTGTCATTTAAATTCTCAAAAATAAATAATTTAATACATTGATTTAAGGTTGGCACGCTTGAATATTTTGTAGGTTGCGGTAGTCGGGCGAAGATAGTGAGTTCAAATTCGGTATTTATTTTAATTAAATAAATTATCATTTTATTATATAGACTGTATTGAATATTATATAATGTATTGTTTGTTTATTTTTAATATTAATAATAAAATTAAAATAATTAAAACTCAACAACTAATTGCCGAATTAGAAAGATAAGATCCCCTTTTTTTCTTTTCCTTTACAAATGTAGGCAAAGTTATAGCTTTTTAAATATAGACTGTGTTTTGTTTGTCTATCAGTTACTATATCTATATAAAAAATATGGCTTCCAAATAATATACAACTGTCATTTAATACTGCTAAATATAATTTTCAATATGTACCATATAGTCATTATACTTCTATTGTATTAAAACAGTTGTAATAAAAAATACTTGTATGTATAAAAAGTACATAAAATTAGACATTTCTGTACATATATAAAATAGGTATTTAATTTAAATAAATACAAAAATATCTCTAAAAATCGTTTTACCTATAGTAACAATGTGTATAAATATTACATTATTAAAAAATATTATATAACAAAGCTTTTCTTATTATACTAAATAAGGACATGCATGGATGAGAATTATACATTGTATTTCAACTTTATTCCACATAGCAGGCTGGACAGAAAGTGCCTATACAGACATTGCGCGCTAATAGCGTAACTTAACGCTGCTTAAATGGCCACCCACAACCAAAAGCGTATATAATCAGAAAACGTTCTACTCATCCACGCATAAAATATATATATATATATATATATATATATATATATATATATATATATATATATATATATATATATATATATATATAGGTATATTTGTATGTACAAGTATCAAATTGGCTTATAATTATAATTATTATAAATCTTCGAATTCCGTTGTTGTCTTAGTCGCTTGAGCCATGGCTGCTTTTCTCAGGTCTTCACTTTGCAACATCAACTGATTTATTAATTTCTGAAAAATAAAAGAAAAATTTTGATATTAATATAGGCCCATTGAAGTAAATTGTTGCCATGGCAACGTGTATGTCACATTATACGATAGTGTATGTCGAACACATCGTAGTGTGTATAATATTTATTTTATTATATTTAATGGATTTTTTATTCCAATATTAGAATAATAAACTCATCTTAATTAATGTCTCTCAATTCATATTAATTTTTTACGCTTTTATACCGCATAAAAAGGTAGACGGTAAGTACCTAGTGTCAAGACATTCCGTACTTCGCTTTCCCCAGAATTCTGAACATTGTGTTTTGTGCGGTAGTACTCAACGACGGTCAATTTTTTGTACAAAGGAAAAAAAATCTTCTCATATATAATATAAATATACTTAATATTAACAGCTATGACTTTTTACCCGAGCATAACAATATATAAGATGGAGAATGACATTTCAACACACTTCGTTCTCAACTTCTGAGTCAAGTAGCGGAGTTCAACGCCACGTCATGTCTTGTCCAAAGCAGAGAATTTAAAATAATTCAAATTCAACTGTTCTCTGATCGGGAATCGAACCCACAACCATCACAATGGTTGATAATATTTTATTTTCTTCACAATTTTTTTTATTATAAAATTCCTTAAATTTATAAATAAAATTCCTTAAAAATAGACAACAATACTTACAATATGTTCTAGTCCATCTTTGTTTGGTCTACTCTGCGAATATACTAACGACTTCTTAGTCATCTGTACTGCCACAGGACTTTTTAATGCTATCGTTTGGGCTGTATCTATTATTTCTTGAACAGCACTGAAATATTATTTAAAAAAAACGATATTATTTAGAAAATCATTTGTTTAAAAATTTAAACCATATTATCTAATTCTCATAATCAAATTATTAATTATTATTAATACTACATATATGTATGTTATTAATGAATTAAAGAAGAAAAGACAGTATTTAGTGTTAAAACACTCCGCTATACATTTTCCGCACATATTAAGGAGTATTAACTTTTTGAAATACTAAGAAAACCAAATTATAATTATTTAAATGTAACAATTACAATTAAAAATAATTAAAAAATTTTGTCTACATAAATATTTATAGCTTTTTTGAAATCCATGTATTTCTTATAAAAATAATTCTTTCATATTGAAAAAAAGTTAAAAAAAATCGATTACATATATTTTACGTTCAACCAAAAAAAAATAGTACCAACCTATCAAAAACACACCACAAATACCAACATACAAAATAAAACTAACCTCTCTCTATCTTTAAACACTTTGGAGACTAGCCCAAGTTCCAAAGCCTCCTTTGCTGGTAGCTTTCTAGCGGTGAAACATAATTCCCTTACAGTTGACGTGTTACCGATTACCTGTAAAATATCAATAAAAAAATTATATTTACCGAATATATAATAAAAATGGAGTCGATCTTTGTTTGCACATTTACCTACATTTACAGACACGGATAAATGAGAAAAAATAATATTGGCGCCATTTTTAAATAAAGCAACCCAAAATAAGTTTTTTTTGCGTACTGAGTGGCGTAGCTCAACTCCGTTATTTGTATTATAAGAGCAGGGATTTTTTACAAAGAATCAAACTGACAATTACCTTTTTCCTGAAGCATTACAATAATTTATATTTTGTAAATAACTACATATTTTTCACACTTTTACCCCGTATAACAGAGTGGACAGGAAGTACCTAGTGTCAAGACACTCCGCTCCCAAATTCAAGACATTGCGTGTTGAACTCGGACATAATTTAAATACAATCATTCTCCTGAGCCGGAATCGAACCCACAGTCGTTCACGTTAACAGTCAGACGCTGTCCCACTACGCCACAACACACACTTGACATGCGTGAAGCTAAAAATACAATATTATACCTTCGGAAGCCTTTGTAAGGTGCCAACATCAGCGGCCAGACCCAAGTCCACTTCCTTCACTTGAAACCACGCGTCCTCCGTACAATATCTGAAAGCCAAATAAAATAGTGTTTTGACACTAAGTTCACCCTCGATTTTGCTATGCGAGTCTTAAAATAAAATAGGCCGGTCTACCAGCGGGCCGGTATAAGAAGCCGGTCGTGGCGCAGTGGGACAACGTCTGACTGTAAACGCGATCGGTTGTGGGTTCGATTCTCGCTCGGAGTATTGATTCTATTTGATTTTTTCATTTCCTCGCTCTGGTAAGACAACACGCGGCGTTGAGTTCCGCCCCTCTACATGCAACATCTCGAAAGCGGAAAGCAGAGATCGGAATATTTTGACACCAGGTACTTCCTATCTGCCCTGCTATGCGGGATAAAAACGTGAAGTTAATAAATAAAATAATTAATATATCCGCTTGTAAAACGCATGGCTTAGTGATATGAGTGCTTGGACGGTAAAAGGGAGGTGTGGGTTCGATTATACATGTTTTCTAATAATGTTTTCTTATCCTAAGTATGGAATTATAATATAAATATATTTCATATAATATATGTATAATCTTTAAATTTATGAGGTTGTCTTGGCGTAGTGGGACAGTAGCTGATTGTTAATACGGTGGTTGTAAACTCGATATCCGTTCTCGTATAATAAAGCGCGGCGTTAAGTTCAGTCATTAAACACGCAATGTCAAATAGGGGTTAAAAGCGTAGCGCGGATTGTCTTGATATGGATAATAGGAATATCAATTTCAAATAAAAGCAGGTAGATAAAAAAAAATTAAACTTGATCATTTTATAACATGTTATTTACTAGCTAAGTCTTTCTTATTTTCCTCTATATATGTACTCTATACAATATAACATTGGCAAAGTATTTGAAATAATAATTAAAAAATTTAACTGAACAAAGTGAAAGAATTTTGTTAAAAATGCAAAAAAAATCGTGAAAATGTCTGTTTTCTTTACCTCATATCAGCTGCGGTGATAAGATCCACGCCGGCGCCGACACACGCACTGTGAACTACCGCCAGTATTGGTTTGTTGCAATCTTCCAACGCTGTTATACCATCCTGGAAATGTAAAATTTATACATTTTAATTGATGTTATTTTAAACGGATTAATCACGTATATTTTGGTATTTGAAAATATATTTTTGAAATCAACGACGATGTGTGACGTGGATGACTATCAGAAAGTTAGTCTACCTGTGATTATGGTCTACTGTATGTAAAGTGCTTGAAACGCGATTAATCCGTTTTAAATAGTTTCATTTAAAATATGTGAAAATCGCGATTGCTTTGCCAATCGCGATTTTCACATATCTTTATGTAAAATTTATGTTTTTCTATATTTAAATATAATAATCGATCATATTGTAATACTTATTTTCAATATATTTATAGATATAGATAAAAATGTTGGTCGTTAATAGGTTGTGAGTTCGCTTCCTATGCGGGGGAATGACTAAGGCAAGACAATGCACGGCGTTTAATTCCGTCGCTCAACACGCTATATCTCGAATAAGTACTTGCCGTTTACTCCTTGTCTTTCAAAGACATACAATGTAATATATATATATATATATATATATATATATATATATATATATATATATATATGTAGAACCAGATTTCTAAAGCAAATCAGATGGAAATAATTGTGTCAAATAGCGTCACGAGATTTTCTTCAAAATCTCTATCAAAACTGATTTTCAATTAAAAAAGCTTCAATTATTAATAATATTTTAATTACATACCTGACAATAGCCAATTAAATTTTGAAAGATTCGCGCTTTCCGCGCCACGTCATCATACTCTTGAGCTTTTTGCTCTTCTTTTAGAAGGCTGTTAAAGTCGATACCTTAAATTTGTAATAAAAAATAAATAAATACATATAATATGTAAAAATAAACATATATAAGGTATTGTTTATTTTATTTTGGGGCGAACTGAGATGTAGTTAGATCAGACAATCACGTGGGAATGGAAACATATGGATTTTACATTTTGTAGTATAAACTATGGACGATAGAAATGAAAATAATCTAACATTTACAAGGTGCACTTAACCCGCCGTCAATGGGAGTGGAGGATTCTAACAGGACGTGTCGGTGGGCCGTTATTACCCGGATAGATAAATGTCAGAGATAAAATTTAAAAAAAAAACATAATAAAAATATAGAGTTCAAGTCATACAAACAAGGTCTTAAAAATACACTATAGAATCAGAAAATTTGCTTTCATGTTGCTTACTTAAGCTACTTATAATAATTATCAGTCTTAGGTATACATATTTAGCATATTTAGCATTTTTATAAATATTTTAATATGAAAAATAAAACAACAAAACACTAAAAATAATTCTAAATATTTGTAAAATTAATATTTGTAAAAAACAAGAGTTTTCATAGTGTATTGTATTCTTTCAATCAAGCTCTTTCATTTCATACCAACATTACTGACATTTTTTTTACAGTGGCCATTTTAGATTAACAATGATCGATTATATATGATTTCATTCAGATCAGAAATATATGAAAGCATATTCTAAATTTCAGCTCAATGACGGATGGACAGACAAACACTGGAAAATGGAAAAAATTAAGCTTGCAATATTTCACACACACTAACTAAATAAGACAGCAAGTTTAAAAAAGTCTGGGGTAATTTTAATCCATTCCCGGGTTAAAAGGACATCAAGCTATTAAAAGCAACATAATGAATTAGCAACTTATAAGTTACTAATTACTATTAAGAATGGTAAGAAAGATTTATGAAGCCAAAGTGAGTGGTGTGAGAGGAAAGGGGAGAACTCGGTAGACCTTCGAAAACACAGTATCGAAGATAGTAGAGGAAGGTCACGTAAATAATACAAAGACCCCCGAAGGGCATGTATGAGGAGGATAATGACTGTGGACGAGGTGTATGCAGGGGCCGTAGTGTTTGGCGCTCCATGCACTCTCGACTACTCCGCCAGGGATAGAACGTAAAGTTAAATAAAAATTTAAGCTTCAAACTAACCTGCAGTAAAGTGTTTCCCGCTTCCAGTTAAAACAATAACTCTGCATTCCGAATTATCATTTAGTGATGCAAAACAATCAGTTAGTTCCCTGTAAAGAATATATATATTGCTATTCACTATTCCAATTGGTACATGCACATCAATATAAAAGGATTAAAATAGATATACAACCAATATCTTTGTAAACAAATCCTCAAATAAACACTAATAAAAAAGTCAAGTTAACCCTATACTTAAAGTATGTTATTATGTACATATATTCTTTAAAACATTGTCTAAGCCTAAAGATAGTATTCAATCAATATGGTCAAAAGCTGTAAATAAATAGTAAATAATTTAGAATAGTTAATAATTCATATTATTTATATATATATGCTTGTTTTTATTGTCTTTTAAAAATGTAGCAGATATATGAAATTTATTAATTCATACTTAAAGATAACTTTTTATATATTATATTAATCTAATTCTAATGAGTTCTATATTTAGTGGCATTAAAGATATCTACAATACATTAAAATTCCTTCATTTAGTTAATGGAAAGTTGAAGACATAATGTTTTAATATACAAATGCCTGTAAATAAATTATTAAAATTTCACTTACTTCCACATAATTCTGTTAAAAGCATTCAATTGTTTGGGACGGTTTAGTTCTACATGATACACATTTTTCTTAGGCACCGATATAGCTAGCGTTTCAAACTGAGGTAAGGCGTTTGAGGAGTATTGTTTAGAAAGTATACCTGTAAACGCATACATTATAATATTTACTTTTATTTATAATGTCTTGGATTATCTTTAGCACTTGTCGGGTTTTTATAAATATAAGTGAATATCTAATTTCTAAACAAGAGAAAATTCACTAGACCAAAGTAAGATACATTTGCTATGAAAAAAAAATCAGAAAGAGCAATTGATGACGCTTGTTTTAATATTTTAAAAAGAAATGTAAATGGCTTTTACATAGTTATGTCAAAAACAACATTAATATAAAGTATTAATTTGTATATTTGACACGCAAACTTATTTTAATACTTAAATATTGATTTAAATGATGTTTATAAACACGGTCACTTACCGGTTGATAATTTTCCGTGTCTAAGTAAAAACGTAGATTTAGTAAATAAAGACATATTTTAACGCTATATTATAGTCAGAGATACTTATATTAACTTATAAATACTTAAATAACTGTACAAAGTTGAACAAAGTCCAAAGTCTAAATAATTTAGCTTCACAAAAAATTGGTAGATAGTAAACACGTCAAAATGACATGACATCGACAGACACTGTTACAATTGACAGTTAATATTGCACAGATTATTGATTCATTTTATCAATATAAATCATTTCAGTATGCATTAAATTTTTCTATGGTAGAAATTTTTACTACATTTGTCAATGACTTTTCCTTCATACACATTTCATACAACGGTCAAGCTTTCCATATTACACTTTAAAACTGATAGTTTTCCCCAAACAAAGTAGCAGTTACTATTTTTATAAAGCCTTTGTATTATTATGAGGAAGGAGAGTGAAATTACGAAAAAATATGTTTTTTTTCACCTTAAGGTCTCTTTCTGTTTATGCCAGTTGATTCTATTACTAGTTGCGGTTGCGAACTAAATGATTGATATAAAATGATGCCATTTTAATTTGAATATCTTCTTTGGTGAATATTTTTTTCGATTTTCATAGATATCTATCTATACTAAAAAGATATCAAATTACTGAAGTATCGAGGGTATCCCGTTGTCTGGCTTAAGGAAAATTGGGGTTTCCGGGAGTTGAGGAGGATCAAAGGGGTGGTGAGTGATGGGGTTACAGACGGCCTTTGCTGGGAGTTCCAAATAATTGAACCTGAGTTCTAAATCAAGCGAGTATCCGTAATGTTATTTCAACATGATAAAAAAAGAGCGCAGAACGCCTATAACTTGAAAATTCGCTACTGTGTCAATCGCAGCTATGAATGTATAAAATGTATTTTTATTAAATTCATTGCCTTAAACATTTTTAGAAGTTCTTAGGGTTACTTTAAACTACTCAAGGAACCAACATGCAAGGTTTTTCTATTAAATACTCTCCACTCTCTAGATTTATGGTTTCCTTCTTTCAGTGAGCAAACGAAAAACATTTATATTTATTAACTGACCTGAGAGACATTGTACCGGTTTTTGTTGTCCTTATGTCAGAATTTCTCTGAGTACTCTGCTGTGCAAGACAAAATCTGAAGCTGTTTCTTATATACGAGCATGTCAATGACATCAATACAACATGATGTAGTAGAAAAAAGTGAAATAAAATTAAAAATGAAGATTATAACTATTACTTTGGTACAAATCGAATATTTTTTAATAAAAATGTTCATTTTAGTATTAATATCCAAAAGTTATATACGAGAAGCTTATTCACTCAAATAGCTATAAGTAACTAAATGTAAGATCCCACAAATATTTAAAGGATTTATGACATTATGACTTTATGTTACGATATTATTTTTCTATACTTTTTAGCTTCACGTTTTTATCCTGCAGCATCTAGCAGGGTAGACAGAAAGTACCTAGTGTCAAGACACTCCGTACTTCCACTGAATTCGAGACTTTGCTTGTTGAGTGGTGGAACTCAACGCCGCATTGTCTTACCAGAGCGAGGAAGTGAAAATAATTTAAATATAGTCACTCTCTCGAATGAAAATTGATGCTGTCCCACTGCGCCACGATCGGCCTCATTTTTTTTTAGATATTCTCTAAACATAAACATATAATATTTCTATTTCAAATACTACCAATTAAAATCTAAACCATTACCATACAACGTTTGAATGAAATGAATGGTATTATGCAGTAGTAAATACGATTAGTAATTTCTTTCGTTCGTATGTTAGACACGTCCCCATACGGGACGTACCAAAAACGCAACGCGTGTCGTGCTAAATGTATAACGGTGACTCACATTGTTACTATGGCGATGATTTCATGATGGTTTTAATGGCCTGTTTAAGGTTTTATTGTAACAATAAAATGGGTAATGATAAAAAATTCTTAGAATTTTTTAATCTGTTGTAGTTTCCCATTACGTAATAATTTAATAAAATTGCGTAGTGCATGAAATTTGTAATAAAAAAAATTATAAAATTACACGCTTATAGCTTTCACGGCTGTGAAATATGATATTACAACCCAGAAAAATAATTTAATAATAAATTTACCCAGAAATAAAATATACTTATAACTTACAAAATGTGATCTTTGCCATACTTTTTTATTTGGCTATTATAGAAAATAACAATTACGTATTATTATTGTGTAAATATTATTTTTATTAACAATTTTCTTTTCTTAAAATAATAAAATAATTTTAATCTCGTTAAAAGGATACTCATTTGATAAAATATTGCAAAGAAATAATTACGAATAGGTTCACGTAACAGGAAATAAAATTTAAACTTGTGGTGTACATTCGTTACATTATTATTTTTGCCAATTCAAAATCCGATTGGTGACATCATCAAAAGGAAGTTGATACTTTTGTTTCCTATACATCAAAGCGGTCTGATATGTTAGAATGTTTGCTTCACTGTCCCACTGCGCCACGATCGGTGCAGTTAAGTTTACAGTATACAATATTTAATATATATTATATTGTAAAAAAACATTTTAAGTAAAATAGATCTAAAATAATCTAGATAATTAATAGTAGAATCAATAAATAAAATTGAATCACGAAAATGTTAGTGCACGCAGTTTTCGTAAGACTTTTATTGTATGGATATATAAGAAAGCTTTTGTTTAAAATTTAGAGGAAATCTAATTTTTAAATATTTTTTAGCTTGGCGCTTTTATCCCGCATGGCAGAGTAGACAGATAGTACTTAGTGTCAAGACACTCCGTACTTCTCTATCCACAGAATTCGAGACATTGCGTTTAAAGTGGTGAAACTAAACGCCGCACTTTGTGTTACCAGAGCGAGGTAGTGAATATAAGTTAAATATAATCATTTTCATTATTAAAATGAGTAATATATTCAGTAATATTTAATTTGGCGGGTCAGTAACTTGCGATAAATTCTGCATAGCATGGTCCGTCAGCCCGAGACCACTCAGAGTCGAGACACTCCGTTTAATCACTTCATATATAGAATTTTATTGATAATTCAATTAATTACAATTTCTGTTAAATTTCGTTAGTTCGCAACTACAAAAATAGCGGCATGAAGTTTACGGACTTACCAGTAAAGATATGCCTACATCCAGGAAAAAGGATAAAATAAATAACTATTTTATTAATATGTATAGTGGTAAGGCATAATAATACTATTGGGCGTTAAATTAACCTATGTATATCAATTATTTTATCTTCTATACAAATATATCATTCTCCCTGAAACGGCGAAAAATCAACAGAAAACATTTTTTTTTTATTTATTAATTTCACGCAGTCCGAACGTAGCGCTGTGTGACAGCGTCCGACTGCAAACGCGATCGGTTGTGGGTTCGATTCCCACTCAGAAAAATAATTATATTTAAATTATTTACGGTTCTTTGCTCTGGTAAAACAAAGTGCGACGTTAAGTTCCACTACTCAACACGTAATGTCTCGAAAAAAGAATATATACGTTGACGTTATGGCGCTAAGGGGGTTTTAAGTTGCTATTAGTATTCCATTCGTTATAATCCAAACAGTTACCTAAAAACTTTGGTGTTTCACTGGCGTTTATCAATGGCGTAGACTGTATGAATAATTGTTACCAAAGGCAGCCTTATCGCTGAGAGTGATCTCTTCCAGGCAACCAAATTATAAGGAGTTACCATAAACAGCGGGTATGATGGGGTGCAAAACAATAATAAGTTAAAGATCTCACAATATATACATACATACATACATATATATATATATATATATATATATATATATATATATATATATATATATATATATATATATATATGTATGTATATATATATGTATGTATCATATAGCCATACTGTATGATACATACATACATACATATATATACATACACATATTTATATAAATCAATATTAAATACACTACGTTCTACGTTAAGATAGGAATTCTTGACCTTATTTTTAAAAATATTTATAGTTATGTTTTTACCACGTACGTACGTACGTATGTACGTATGTTTATTAATTTACTTGTGATTTTGACAGATACGTCGTTAGATACGTCATAAGGGTGTGAGTGTCACTGAATACATAAAACTGCTAAAAAAGGTGGATTCTGAAATTTAATTTTGAACTGCATTTGCGTTTATAATTATTTTAATTATAATTCATCTAATATTATATATAAATTATATTCTGATAGAATAGTAAGAACACAATATTTCTATACATTTTATAATGATGTTACTTTTGTTATGGATGTACCTACGTACAATAGCAGTTATTGAGTTTACACGTGGCCTCGATTTAAAAAAAATCAACTATATTAATTTATTAGCGAAAACAATTTCAATACAAGGCTTCATATTATAAACGAAATATTAACATCAAAATATTTTCATTAACTTTCATAAACTTCTACGAAGGACTATAAAAAGTCACCTTTTCTAGGCTTGGAGTATTTGGCGCCTCAAAGCCGCGCTTTACATATTAAATAGACGATCCATTGTTAAGGAAAAGCAATAAATTAAACAATATATGTCGATACACGCGTACTACTTAAAATATGTCATACATGGAGTATTTTTACATTGCAATGCGGTTACTGTTATTATTTTCTTCAATTTAATCTATATTCAACGTTATTTCGATTTTGTCATTTAAAGTTTTCAGTTGGATAGACGGAGTGTCGTGACACTAGGTACTTTATATCTGTAATACGAGAACCTTTACCGCGTATTTTAAAGAGAGTTCTTTAATAATCCGTTTAAACTGGTTTCATAATCTCTTAATTTTTCATCTGTTATCACTTTAAATAGCTCATATTTTGCACGTATGTATTTCGAAGGCAGAATTAGTAGATTTTTTTTAAATTTCGTTAGGCAGAGAAAGTATCTTTATGCTTATTCAAAAAAGTCTCCTCAAGTTTACATTTGGCTTTCAAATCCCAGACAAATATTCGAGCTGTTTTTTCTTTAACGATATGGACGTTATAAATGTATGGAATGCTAAGAAGTTCCTTCCCATTCCTTTCTGGTATATTTATATAATAAAATTTCAATCGATAATAATGGTAATTTTTTTTAAAGTTCTTAACTTATATACTTTTAAAACTTCTCTGTGAATAATATAATTTGAAATGTTTTGAGATTATTTTTATATATTTCAACAACGTAACACGCTATAACTCGAATTCTGTAGAAATTATATGGAGTGTCTTGACACTAGGTACTTCCTGTCTATCTAAAGAAACCCCACAAAATATCTCCAACAGATTTAAGAAAGAACGTCGAGTGTGGTACAAATATATGCTTATAGTATTTTAGTATGCGATCGATTTATCATTAATACACACAACATATACTGATAACTCCGTTTAAATGGCGTACGCATGCTATTTGACGCTCCGTATATAAATATCAAAGGCATAGCGACTTTAATGATTGCAAATTTGTACACATGCATTTGATATACAGACGTGACTAACACTCATCGATTATTATATATAATATGAAAATGTTCCGTTACTAAGTGACGTAAACCAGCGTAACTAAACGTTGTTCGTATGAATATGGAAATTAGGGAATACATAAACAAACTAAACTCTACTATTCTTATACCTTTAAGTGGAGAGAAAACAGCAGAAATGTAGTTACTAAAAAAATTCAAAAAAAGGTAACGAACCATGAATATAATACATAATACATACAATAATTATAAATAAGACTTAAGAATAGGCCATCGATTGTGAGTTCGATTCCCACTCGGGGGAAAGATTTAAACACAAGATTTAAACTACTTCATATTCTCGCACAGGTAAGAAAAACCGCGGCGTTGAAATCCATCACTCAACACGCAACGTTTCTAATACGGTGGAAAGCGGAGTACGGAGTGCCTTGACACTAGATACTTTCTGTCTAAATAAAGGCCTGAAGCTCCAAAATAAGAATGTTTAATAGATATTTAAACTGAGCTACCAAAGCTTAAAATATAATATAAATATATTTATATATATATATATATATATATATATATATATATATATATATATATATATATATATATATATATATATAAATATAAATATATATATATATATATATATATATATATATATATAAATATAAATATATATATATATATATATATATACAGATAATAATAATGTTGAATGAAACGGGTAATTAATCGCGAGGCCACAATGTCAATGGGAATTAGATCACTCTTATGCGTCTTCTGTTTTGTAATAAATACGTTCATTGTGAATAATTGTACCTAAATAACTTTATTGCAAATATGTTTATTTGCTTGTTATTTTTTTTTAGCTTCACGCTTTTATCGCGCCTAACAGGGAAGGCTGAAAGTAGCTAGTGTCAAGACAATCCGTACTTCGCTTTCCGCCAAATTCGAGACATTGTGTTGAGTGGCGGAACTCAACGCCGCACTTTGTTATCACCAGACTTTCACATCACTTTGCACCAGAACGAGGAAGTGGAAATAATTTTAATACAATCATTCCCCCGAGCAGGAATCGAACCCACAACCGATCGCGTTTACAGTCAGTGTTTTCTAAAGTCAACCGAGGTCTCCCCCGATCTCTCGTATCGCGTTTATATTATTAATTTAATGTATTTGTAATGTATGTATTATGAAAAAATATGATATTACTACATTTAATTCCCATATAATCGTTAACTTTTCCAAATTGTTGCCTACTTCATAATAAACTCTTTGATTTTCGCGATTTTAGAATTTAATTTGTGTTTTATTGTAATTATTTTCTATTTGATGTATTTTCGAATACCAAAATATACGCGATTAATTCCTTCAAAATCTCTCTGTAGTCCTCTTATGACTGAGGATCGTGGTCAGCATTAAGGCTGTAGCAGATCTGGAGCAGATGGCCTGCCTCCACCGGTTTCTGTCAAGCGCCTTTCTCATGATTGTGTGAAATTTGGAAGATGACAATTTGGTCGGTCCTTCTCAAGGGTTTGCGTCCACGTGGTCTTTTGCCTTCGGTGTTTCCCACAACAACGAGCTTTTCCAAATTGTTGTCGTTTCTGCGCATTATGTGGGAAAAAAAACACAAAATGCGCTGGTGGCCTGTGGTTGATTAGTGATCTTTTACTCCGAGCTGCGCGAGAATCGATGCATTATTGCCCTTTGCAGTTGAGGGTATTCTTAAAATACATGTCCAGCAGCACATTTCAAATGCATTAATTTCTTTTTCTTTCTAGGGTTCGAATTGTCCACGTCTGCACTCCACAGAGAAAGATCGGGAAAACTAAAGCTCGTATTAGTCTTAATTTGGGTTTGATAATAATTCCTCTTTTCTTTCATATGTTATTTAGATGGGTCATAGCATCTTTTGCCATTTCAATTCTCCTTTTTATTTCAGAGACGCATCCACCGTCATTGCAAATTTAAGAGCCCAAATGCCAGAAATGGCAGAAATGTTTCAGGTGGTATTTGATAGCATGCCAGCTCGGTCCACTACCATTATCTAGGTTTTCGCTCTGTTCGCTGCAAGTCCGAGGCATGTACTTTCTGACGCGAGTCTTTGGAACAGGTTACATATATCTTCTATGGATGTTGCGAGAAGAACAGTGTCATCAGTATATCGAAGATTTCATATCCTTTATCCACCTATAGGAAAATGTTTGTCAAAATTCACAGTCACCCTCTACATGATATATTCTCCATATATGTTAAAAAATGACGGGGATAAGATGCAACCTTGTCTTACTCCTTTCTTCGTTTAAAATACATTCGAGCATTCAATACTTATCCTGATGAATGAATAGTTTTCAGCGTACAGACTTTGGATTAAAGCTACGAGTTATCTGAAACTCCCATCTTGAGCAAAATATTCCACAACCTGTCCCATTGCACATAGTCAAATGCTTTAGTGTAGTCAACAAAGCATAAGATCAAGAGGCTGGTGAATTATCTGTTCTTCTCAAAGGTTTTGCGGACATTAAGTATTTGTTCCCGCGTTCCTTTCCCCTTAACAAAACCTGCCTGTTCTTCGGATATCTGCCAACTTAATTAAAATGGTGAAGTCATTGATTAATGACATGGCGGAGGATCTTACTAGCATAGGATGTTGATACTGTACTGTAGTTCTTAAGTTTTCACAATCTCTAGAAGAGCCTATTTTATGTAAAAGTATAAAAACCGATTCTGCCCAGACTTTTGGTCATCTTCATATATATCAGATGGCATTATCTGTAATGCCATCTGGTAAACAGAAGAATCGGTAACAGCTTTTGTACACAAACTTCCCTAAGTTCTTTAATATTTTGGCTTTAATACCATCCTTACCTGGTGCTTTCTTGTCTTTAAGAGCTGTGATGGCATGCTCGATGGTTAAATAGCAGGTTCTTCTGTTTCCCATGTGATATTTGTGATGGTAGGTTCTTTTGTATTATATAATTCCCCGCAGTAGTTTTTCCAGTAGTCTAACACTAGGAAATATTAGTAAGTTTCCGTGATTATCTTTGTAATAAAATGTATCATACATTTTCCAAGTTGACGCGTTCCAGTCAATTCTCCTACTTTGTGAAACAGGTATCTAGTTTTGTTTTTCAATGAATGCTGTTCAAGTACAAGACAGATTTTACTGATGTGGTTGTCGTAGTCTTTCCGAAAGTATAGTTCAACTAGACGCTTCAGTTCTGAGTACCGCTATTGATCCTCAGTTGAAAATATACCTCAGTAGAAAATGTATAATATAATCACTGCCAATAACATCTCTTCAGAAAAATACCTTCCGTATTTTTCTTTCCTTTCAAAATCTTGTCTAAATCCACTGATATTTATTTACTGGATCATATTCAGAACTTTGGCTTTTTGTATTTGTTTTAGCCACAGTTGAATTGTAACTGCAAGCAGTTGGTGGTCAGATCCACAATCTGATCCTGGAAAAGTTGTTACATTTCTCAATGACCTAGTTCATCGCGTCCCTACAGGTATATACTCAATTTGGTTTCTACATTTATCGCCACATGACACCCAGATGTATAGTCTTCGGATCGGAAAGCAGGTATTAGTTATAATGAGGCTCTCCTCACAGCAGAATTGTAACAAGCGTTCGTCTATGCCTTTACGTTCTGCAATTCTGTATTTACTCGCAACACGACGAAGATAATCGCCATCTTTGGTATTTCCAACTTTTGCATTAAAGTCTCCAAAAATTATAGTCAGTAACTTCTCGTTTCGTTTTGGAAGTGTTACAGTTAGCCTATCATAAAATTCCTTCACTTCTTACCTATTTGACAATGATGTGGAAAAATATACCTTTACGATGTTAAGCAAGGAAGAGGGTTACTTTTTAGTGTTGTTATACGATCACTAACTGGTGTGTACCCTATGACGAATTTTCCCAATGACGGCGGCACAATAAAGACCCCTCTTCTCTTTCAATGTATTTTACTTAATCCTAGTAAATGGATGTCTTTTATGTGCATTTTATTTTTTACAATTCGCAGTTTACCAAGCTGAAGTCTACGAATTGAATGAAATTCATCAGTAGCTAAAATTGCGTCACCTGATGAGTCACAAGCACATGGCTGGTAGCACTTTTAACATCCTCTCTTCCGGGAAAATGGCGCAGGGCGTCAGGCAGACCACCAGACATATTATTATCTGTTCTAGACTCTCTTGGGAAAATAGTAGCAGTGGTTTCCCGTTGCCTTCTGCCCCAGGCATTTTAGAAATTATTTATATTTCAAGGCTGCTGTCGCCTCTGCGGTAGATTATCCGACCGTTGTTGTGGTTATACCGCCACTGCTCCGTCGCTAGAACCTCGTCCGTTATCTAGCAGGGAACACCACGGCACTCAGAAGGCCCCGTCAACGGGGCCAATTCATTACGAATGACCAATGCGTGTAGGTGAGGTTGGCTGTTAAGCCAGATAAGGATGTTATTTCTGTTCTCCCCTTGCTCGTTTAAAATAGATTCATTTAAAACTCACACTCTTTCGTCAGCATGATTATAATATTTCCCTCAAGATAGTAATGTAATAATTTGTAGCAAGACGTATTTTTGTTTGTCAATGTGCTTATATGAAGTATAATCTGTAAAATTGTCGAAGGAAAGAGTGCTTATTAGTCACTGAGGCCTCTACGCTTACTTAATTGATTATAATAATAACAGTTTTTAAATTTAATGTCAATAATGAAATGAAATGAAGAAGGCCCTTGCTTGCAAGTAGGGCACAAGTGATACTCTCTGCTCTAACCTCCGTTCTCTGTGCCATAGGCCATATGATAGTTAAAAAAATCATTTAACTTACCGACTTAATTCTAGAGTCTTATAAATGTATGATATATTTTTAAGAATCCAGAATTAAGTCGGCAATTAAAGCTATACTATATATATATATATATATATATATATATATATATATATATATATATATATATATATTAAAGCTATGTATATCTTTTCAATATCTTCAAATAGTAGATTGTGTTCAGTGCTACTTATTTTGCTATCAACTTTAATATTTTATGGCTTAGCGGTAAGAGCGCTTGGATGGTTTCCAAAACTTTACGCAGCGGGATTCAAACCCGCGCCGGGTTTGAATCCCGCTGTGTACAAATTTTTATAGATTTTTTTAAAAATGCTCCCTAATGCGAAGTGTGGAAAAACAGTTCAAAAATAGTAAAATATTAAAATAAATAGCATTATCTCTTGCCAATAAGTATTTTTTAATAATCTTTTTTAACAGAAATTTGTAATAATCTCTCGACAGTAACAACGTAAATAAATTGTAACAAAACATATAAGAATTTCGACGCAGCTGGTAGTAGAAGTAGAGTCAGAGCGCTTCGACGGTTTCCAAGAGGCGCGGGTTTGAATCCCGCTTTGTTCAATTTTTATACGTTTTATAAAAATGTTATACTTATGTATTCTAACATACGCCAGCTTACATCAATTGTGCCATATTAACGACAACGTAGTTTAAATTTTCTTTTTCTATTTGTAAATGCGTGATACATCGTTGTATGTAGTTAATTGCAGTAAGGTCACGAGATAACGTTACAAATACATTTCAACAAGGAAATTTGTTCTCGCTTACAACTTCAATGAAATGAGCGTTGAGTGTCATTATTATGTTTTTAAAAGGAAAAACATATATGAAACGCTTTACATTATTTCGTTCATATTTGTTGTATTCGAAAATTATAGTATTAAATGAAAACTATTTTAAACGGATTAATCGCGTATATTTTGGTATTGGAAAATACATTTTTGAACACTTCATGTTTCGAGCACTTTACAGTAGTCCGTGGTAATTTCAGATAGTCTTATAAGGCAGGTGTTCAAGGTGTTTGAATTCATATTGATTTGCAATTCCGATAAATTTGATATTAAATTTGATTAAATTCGGCATCTTCGAGGTTGACTGAAAATAAAAGAAACATCGATAAGTACTTATTGTATGAAAGCAAATGTACGCACTGTACTTAATAAACTACCAGCCATTTTGTTTTTCTATATTATATTATTCCTTATATTATTTTTTTTACTTTTATAATACTAATATTATGTTATAATCATCGTAGAGTTTGAACATGTAAAATTTCCTGTATTACTTCAGAGCTGGAGGTACCTAGGAGTAATACAAAATTTGCTTGCAACTCTTTCTCTGTACGTGCAGCTAGACTCTGGAACGAGCTTCCTAAATCCATCCAGAGGAGTCCTAGTGTTTATTGCTTTAAAAAAAGGGTTAAAGAGCACTTTTTCAAACAACTTTCGTCTGACTAAGCAAATTTTCTATTTTCGATATATTATGTGTATATGTGTAGATATGTATGTATATATATATATATATATATATATATATATGTATGTATGTATGTATGAATGTATAACATAAATGTAATTTATTTATTATTATATTTAATTGATAATATTCTTTCATTTGTCTTTTGCACTATATATACTACCTGCTAATTTACACTATCTCTTTTAACTATGGGTTGGCTGGAAGAGATTTCTTATAGAAATAAGCCCGCCTTTGTAAACAAATTATATTATGTAAAATTACTCTAAAACTGTTATTGTGCAATAAAGAATATATATAATGCTCTTTAACTTTTAATTAAATTTTTAATTACAAATATTTAGCTATTAATTATTAATGACATAAAAGTATGTATACAGTAAAATATGTTTAGTTTTATATGTTTAATGTTAATATTAATTTATTTAAATATATCTCGTACAATTAAGACAATTTGTTTTTTTTATAAGTTTTCTTAAATATAAATATAGATCTTAGTTCTAACTAGCCTACTATAATAAATAACATTCAAATGAGAGATAAATAACAATAAGAAACAGTTAGCGCAATAAATTTTAAATAAAAAAAAACATTTAGATATTTTATTTTAAAAATATTTATAATTGTGAACTCTATATACTTAAAAATATTTATAATTGTGAACTCTATAAAAATTTGAACGCAGAGGGATTCGAACCCGCGCCTCTTAGATACCGTCCAAGCGCTCTGACCACTAAGCCATGCGTTCTACTATCCGCTGCGTCGAAATTCTTATACATTTTGTTACAACTTATTTATGTTGTTAGCATCACTGTAGAGATTTTTACAAATTTCTACTACTTACAGATTATTCAGAAATAAGCGTTTAACAAGAGAGATTGCTATATTATTTTAATCAGAGCGCTTGGACGGTATTCAAGAGGTGCGGGTTCGAATCCCGCTTCGTTCAAATTTTTATACGTTATACGTTTTTTTTCTAAAATGTTTTCTAATCCTAACTGTAGAGTTATTCCACATATTTAATATTATTAAAAATAATTAATATTACTTAGTACTGTACGTTTATTAGAAGTATCCAATTCTATCAACGCAATCAAGCGGAGCATGGAGTGTCATGACTCTAAGTACTTCCTGTCTACCCTGCTAGGCGGGATAAAAGAGTGATTTTAAAAATAAATTGTTAGTATTTACTCTCCCAGAATGGAATTTTAATTCACACCAATCGTCTTTATTTGTTTTTATTTCAACAATTATTAACACAGTGATAAGTATTTATTTATAAGTGTTAAGTGTCTGCAAAATATTCAAGCTCTCTCAAGGTTTTCTTAGAACCATATTCTACTTTGTAACTCACAAGTAATGTCTTTGTTGCACACTTTATACGGAATACACGACTTTATACGCGTTTCATTTAAAACTTTGAAATAGAAACAAACTTCTACGATTACTTTCAACAATAACAACATAATAACATTCGCAACTCAGCACACAATGTCTTAATTTTGAGCGGAAAGCAGTCAACGGAGTGTTTTGACACTAGATTGTCTCTGACCACCCTGCTATGCGGAATACAGCGTGAAGCTGTAAAAAATATAAAGCGCCTTGTTCCATATATTCTATATTAATTATATATATTTTTTCTCACACAGATGTATGTATGTGCGTAAAGTATTTTTTTAGAAAAGCATTATAGGACGTACCTCTTTCAAAGTTAAATACGTTTAAATTTTTACATGTGCCTAAATATTTTACTTATCCCAAGTCAATAGTAATAAATATATTAAAAAAAGGAAAAAAAATCTTAATTATGATATTTTTTCAAATCTAAAATCATATCATGCTTTTATATATGGGAATATGGAAATAATATGACAAATTGAATGGTGAAACTGAATGATTGGTCTTATTATACATCAAAATACGGCACTTTATATATATATATATATATATATATATATATATATATATATATATATATATATATATATATGTACATATAAAACGCCTCAAAAACTTAACTACACCGAGTGTGGTGGAATATACAACCAATCGCGTTTGTATCCAGGCGCTATGTGCTCAGTTCTACTGCGCCCCTAAACATAACACATAGAGTCATATAAGGATCATGCTTTACTGTGTGGATCAGTGAAATCATATGATCCATCATCATGTCATATAAAAATGGGTAAAATCACATGTGGAGCATGATATCATATGTGCGCTGGTGAAATCATATGTGGACAATGATGTCATATGTGGATGAGTCAAATCACATATGGACCATGATGTCATATGTGGACGAGTCAAATCATATGTGGACCATGATCTCATATGTGGGTGGGTAAAATCATATGTAGAGCATGATGTCATATTTGGGCTGGTGAAATCACATGTAGACCATGATGTCACATGTGGATATGTAAAATCACAAGTGGACCATGATGTCATATGTGGTTGGATAAAATCACATGTGGAGCATGATATCATATGTGGGCTAGTGATTTCTTATGTGGACAGTGATGTCATATGCGGACGAGTCAAATCACATGTGGACCATGATGTCATATGTGGACGAGTCAAATCACATGTGGACCATGATCTCATATGTGGGCGGTTGAGATCACATGTGGACCATGATCTTATATGTGGGCGGGTAAAATCACATGTAGATCATGATGTGATATGTGGACGAGTCAAAATATATGTAGATCATAATGTCATGTGAGGATGGGTGAAATCATATGTGGACCATGATGTCACATGTGGATGGGCGAAATCAGATGTGGACCCTGATCTCATATGTAGGCGGGTGAAATCACATGTGGAGCATGATGTCATATGTGGATGAGTCAAATCACATGTGGACCAAGATGTTTTGTGTGGATGAGTAAAATCACATGTGAACCATGATGTCATATGCGGAGAAAACAAATCACACGTGGACTATGGTGTCTTATGTGGATGGGTGAAGTCACATGTGGGCCATGGTATCGTATATGGATGGTAAAAAACATATGTGAGCCGCCATAATCCACGCAGATTCTCTGCCCACCTTTTGTGTGATAGTAATGATACAGAAAGAGGCTGCTGAGTGAGAACGAGAGATAACAGACCCTGCTCACCAGAAACAACAGGGCCAATGCGAGGCACAGGGACAAACATACCGTACATACTTCATTTTTCGTGCTGGGAGCGTGAGATTCCGTATCCACGACAACGTCCCTCACGCGGTCGTCACAGTAACAAGAAACATCAACACCTGTGTCTACACTCCGACTAATATAATTTTTGTCTGTCTGTTCGTCTATTGTTTGCCTTTCACGCAAAAATATTGGACGGATTTTGATGAAACTTTTTATACCTCTTTGTAGCTCTTAACATATAGGATATAATTAATTGTCAAGTTCTGAGTCTTTTTTCAAAAATAAATCGTCTTAGGGAAAGTTGGTGAGCAATTATGGCTTACATAAAAAAACTAAGGTCTGGACTATCTGATGTATGACCTTCGCAGTCTAATTTAACCTTGAAAAATAAGAATGTAACCCCTTAGCAAAAGGTATTCAGCTTCATTAACACTTTCTGATAACATAAGAAAATTGAAGGTTTTGACAGACACGTGATGTGAAAACCCATAACGAAATCAGAAAAGTTGATTTACGCGGCCACTTTACTAATACACTGCTATTTAAGTATTCAAAATATTGTAACAAAATCTTTATTTTACAACAATTTAGGTAGTCGCTCTAGAGTATATATATTTCCAATTTGCTGATAAAAAATGTTAAACATAATAATAACATAAGCAAGGAGTACCTCTATGCGGTTAAGATAATAACTTTAGTACCGGTTAAAATTCCATCTTTAATGTAAGCTATTAATGCTTTCGGGCTTATGTTATTATTTCGGGCTTTCCGGAAATGCATGGGAGTAACCAACCATGTACTGCAATCCTAAACAGTTCTCGACCCAAGCATTATTTAACAATAATGCATGCAGTTCTTGTAACCAAGAACCATAATGCTTATGTCTGTAAGGAACTTAACATATCTGAATTTTATAATTCTAATTTGAAAGTAGTCTAAATTACTTCCTATTACATTAGCTTTCGTCCAGTGAAAGTCAAAATTCCGTAAAAATCAGGCCAGCCGTTTTAGAGATTACGCTAAAACTCCTGCGATTGTCATCTTTGACAAAACAAAATTTGAAAGGACCGGAGAATTGCCCTCCTCAGGTGTCCCGTTCACCTACGAAGCTCACATCCAAGGAGCAATTGCTCTTCGTTATTTGCAGTCACAGCCGAATGCTATCTGCAGTCGCACTATACACACAATTATACAGCAATAGTAATAACGAAAAATCTATTTAGGCCCCGCGTTCTGTTCTGTATCGTACTGTACTTACTACCAAAAACGCCATCATGGCACTGGCGTTGTTTTTCTATATGATAAAACTCTATCCATGTGCTCATCAGTGTCCGTGCCTTTTGTTAATTATTTATTACATTACATTGAAGGTGGCCTATTTTTAATTAAGTCTTAAACACTAAGGGTAAAAGTCCTGACCGAGATGATTATTTTTTTGCTTTTTATTAGTAGTCTCATCATCATCAATTATTGTTATAATTAGAATTAACTTTATTACTATGTTTACTATTATTGTTTTAATATTATTAAAATTTATCTTTTATATCTTATTCTTATAGATTATAAGCTATGCTATGTGCTACCACTATCAAATACAATTTTTTTTATTTTTCTTATGTCTTTTCAACAAACGTTTTAGGAGTGTTATAGCACTCCTGAATGGTTATCTTGAGGTTGTGCACCACAATCTCTCCGGTTGACAGTTCGGTCACCACCATCGTCGGAGTGTAGATACAGGTGTTGATGTTTCTTGTTACTGTGACGACCGCGTGAGGGACGTTGTCGTGGATACGGAATCTCACGCTCCCGGCACGAGCAATGAAGACTGTAGCAGCCTCTTTCTGTATCATTACTATGACACAAAAGGCGGGCAGAGAATCTGCGTGGATTATGGCGGCTCACATATGTTTTTTACCATCCATATACGATATCATGGCCCACATGTGCACTTCATCCATCCACAATGGATGGATGAAGACACCATAGTCCACGTGTGATTTGACTTCTCCGCATATGACATCATGGTTCACATGTGATTTTACTCATCCACACAAAACATCATGGTCCACATGTGATTTGACCCGTCCACATATAACATCATGCTCCACATGTGATTTCACTCGCCTACATATGAGATCAAGGTCCACATGTGATTTCACCCACACATATGACATCATGATCTACATATGTTTTGACTCGTCCACATATCACATAATGATCCACATGTGATTTTACCCGCCCACATATGATATCGTACTTCACATGTGATTTCACCCGCCCACATATGAGTTCATGGTCCACATGTGATTTGACTCACCCACATATGAAATCATGGTCCAAATGTGATTTGACTCATCCACATATGACATCATGGTCCACATATGATTTCACCAGCCCACATACGACATCATGGTCCACATGTGATTTTACACATCCACATATGACATCATGATCTACATATGTTTTGACTCATCCACATATCATATCATGATCCACATGCGATTTTACCCGCCCACATATGATATCGTGTTTCACATGTGATTTCACCCGCCCACATATGAGTTCATGGTTCACATGTGATTTGACTCACCCACATATGAGATCATGGTCCACATGTGATTTCACCAGCCCACATACGATATCATGGTCCACATGTGATTTTACCCACCCACATATGACATCATGGTTCACATGTGATTTCACCCGTCCACATATGACATCATGGTTCACATGTGATTTGACTCATCCACATATCACATCATGTAATTTGACTCGTCTACATATGACATCATGGTCCACATGTGATTTTATCCATTTTTATATGACATGATGATCCACATGTGATTTTATCCATTTTTATATGACATGATGATCCACATATGATTTCACTGATCCACACATTAAAGCATGATCCTTATGTGACTCTATGTGTTTTGTTTATAGGCACAGTGGAACTGAGCACAGAGCGCCTGTATACAAACGCGATTGGTTATATATTCCTCTACACTCGGTGAAGTTCTTGAGATATTTTTTGTTTAGCGTTTTAACTTAAATCATTTCCCTTTTTCAATATACTAAAAAAATGTCCTGCTAACAAACACTACTATGGGGTTTCCCAATAAGAACAATATGTTTTGAAATTGAAATAAAACATGTAACATATATTCGAATTTCGTATTCAATGGCTTTATTTGATAGGAAATTTTATGTTATTTATGATTTAAACAAAATATCATTCAAATGACCGCCACGACTTTTTTTGCACTGATGAATACGATCGGTCCAATTTTCGATGACTCGGTGCAGCATTTCGGCTGGTATGGCTGCTATAGTCGCTCGTATGTTGCGTTCAAGGTCTTGAATCGTAGCTAGGTTTATTGGCATACACTTGAGATTTAACATACCCTCACAAAAAATAGTCCAAGGGTGTTAAATCGCATGATCTTGGTGGCCAATTATGAGGACCGTTGCGAGAAATAACCGACTCACCAAACTTATCACGCAATAAATCCATTGTGACGGTCGCAGTGTGGCATGTTGCACCATCTTGTTGAAAATTAATGTTGTCCGCATCGATTTCATACACTTCAGGAAAAAAAAACGTTCAACATGTCACGATAACGGTCGCCATTGACAGTAACAGTACGGCCCTCGTCGTTTTTGAAAAAGTACGGGCCAATGATTCCACTGTACCATAATCCGCACCAAACAGTCAATTTTTCAGGATGTAATGGTGTTTCATGAACCACTCTTGGATTTGACTCACTCCAGTAACGACAATTCTGTTTGTTCACATTACCATTGAGCCAAAAGTGAGCCTCATCTGAAAAGCTGATTTTCCTATGAAATTCGGTGTCCGTTTCCATTATTTCAAGCGCCCAATCAGCAAATTCACGACGTAATCGATGGTCTGCTGGCTTGAGTTCTTGTGCTAACACAATCTTGTATGGATGTAGGGCAAGATCCATACGTAAAATTCGCCAGGTTGTCATTCTGGATAAGCCTAATTCTTGTGCACAGAAACATTTTGATTTTCTTCGACACTGGCTGATACGGCGGCAATATTTTCTTCACTACGGCCTGTCCGTTGTCGTGTTGGTGGTCTACCATCGTGCAAAGAATATTCACTTTCCAGTTTTTAGATTATGCGACGTATAGCGAGCTCAGACGGTGCACCATGACGATCATATTTAGCACGAAATACTCTTTGTGTAGAGACAATACTTCTCGAATTTTGATAGAAAATTTAATCAATTTCCAAACGTTGAGGTAACGTGAACTTGTTCATGATTAAATGGCAAATATTACTGAACACAAAACAACACAAATGTCAAATCAAAACAACCGAGATGACGGCTGTGAGCTATCAAATATCTAATATATAGTCCAAAATATCATTTTTTTGTTAGAATAAGTAAATATATTTTATAGCATATTATAGAGTTTAGGTTATTACTTTTCTACCTTTTTTTCAGAATGGTGACCAATGCCTCGCATTCTAATTAAGCAAGAATCATCTGAGTACAATAACAAAGTAATCGACAGGCCTACTGTCACTTTATTTAACATGTTACATGTTGAGACAGCTATCCGAATACAAATTGAATAACCGGACTAACATGGCTCAACCCTATTTGACACCCAATCGAATCACTGAGGCGACATCGCCAGCTTTTGCTTCTTACTGAACACAGGGCGAGTGATCTTAAATACCTTAATATTTCTGTGTTATACATTGCATATACATTTTTCTCTTGGAAAATTACAATGAGGTGCGTCTGGGATTACGGATCTGGTCCTATGATCTTGGGATTCGAAGGCGGGTCCCTAAGTTTTCACTGAGTTAACATTGTTCTTGAAAGTTATATCAAATTGCATCAATTGTTCAACATTAATATTAGCCATGAAATAACGCACGATGCTTCCATGATTCTGTAATATCAGAAACAAAAAAAAACTTATAAATCTTATTGGAACTTATTTTAACCATTAAACTACAGAGGGCAAACTACACAGGGTAAAGGCAAGATATTGAAAAAAAAAACAATATATGTAACGAATTTTCGTACATACTATCAACCCCAAAAACTACCATTTAGGAGTCGAATTTAGCAATACCGTAGAGATCACCACGTTTTAAAAAGAACCATCATGCAGAATTTTACACTCCTAGCACGGGTAATAAAAATAAAGATTCAAATTGGGACCGGTCGTGACACAGTGACGCAGCATCTGACACTAAACGCGTTCGGTTGAGGGTTCGATCCTCACTCGGGGAAGTGATTATGTTTAAATTATTTTCCACTACTCAACACGCAATGTCTCGAATTCGGTGGAAAGCGAAGTACGGAGTGTCTTGACACTATGTACTTTCTGTCTACCCTGCTATGCGGGATAAAAGCTAAAAAGAGGATTCAGAAAGGTATGATTTCACGCGAACGAGTCGGGAGCATAATTATTAATATATAAATCGACCCGTCTTAATACAAAAATGATTTAATATTCTTGTATTTTGTATATAAAACTGTATATTATTCATTTTATAACATGATTATGCGTTATTTCCTTATACAATAAATAATGAAATTAAAACGCAATTCAAAGATAATTAAATATAAATAAAGTATATAAAAAAATATAGTAAATAAAAAAATAATTTAAATAAATATATTATTTTTACTACGCCTTAGATGATGTGTCATGTATATATGACATGATTCATATACGTAGATTGATGTCACGAACTGATTTGTATGACTTCATACAGCCTTTTGGATGACCCATCATTTAATTTCTCTTAAATATAGTGTTTTTTTTTATTTGTTACTTCTACTTCTACTTATCCTTAAGAAGGATTTGACTTTTCTCCAAGAAATTTTAGACATTTTTATAGAATACGTAGACACAAAGCACTCTTTTAAGATTAGCTTAAAGCAATAAATGTATGAATTTGTAATAAATAAAATTATATTTAAAATTTACTTACATTCTTCATCTCTAGTGAGAAAAAGCGCAACGTTGAGTTTATACCCAACACGTAATATTCCAATTTCGGAAAGACGAACTCACAAAGGATTGCAATTATAATCAGACTGTAAATGTGATCGGTTGTGGGTTCGATTTCCAGTCGGGGAAGTGATTATATTTAAATTCCTTTCATTTCCTCGCTCTGGTTAGAGAAAGTGTGGCGTTGAGTTCCGCCAACACGCAATGTCGTGAAGATAAAGTAACGTTCACAAGCAGACGCTGTCCTATAGCGTAACGATCGTCCTCTAAAGGCATATTCTTTAATAGACGTGGTATGAACACCAGGTTCGTTGTTACCACACTCGATAAAGTGTGCAAGTTTTTAAAGAAATCACTAACAAGTGTATCGAAATAGTGAAATAGTGTTATACTATTTTTACTTACCTTACTACTAAGGATTAAGATAGATAAACAAAATGTATAAAAATTTAAACAAGTATCTATTAAAGAAATCATATTTGATTTAAAAATATATATATGAGTTCATACATTTTAGGCTGTCTACTTAGTTACTTTAAAATCTTTTGAAAAGCCTTACCTATTTGATATATATTGTGAATCATTTTGCCTCTGTTGTTATATTATAATTATTGAATACTTAGTGTATTACAAAAGTAGGGCAGACCGCATTTTAAGTGTCTTTCTGAAAAACCATAAATTTTATTTCACCATGTCGTCTTCCTGCCAACTCAAGGAAGCTATAGGAATCGATTTAGTGTGACGTCAACGTCATACCGTTTAGAACGTTACTTACCAATGGTTAATTGTTATGGGTTCGAATTTATAAGTTAAATATCCTGATTTTTATCTATATATAAATAAGTGAAGCAAAATCTTAGCACCCTATTTATAGTGTTTCCCAATAGGGATGATAGAATTTTGATAGTAATGTTTGCCATTTAATCATGAACAAGTTCACGTTACCTCAACGTTTGGAAATTTTTTTTTCCTGAAGTTGATGCGGACGACATTTATTTTCAACAAGATGGTGCAACATGCCACACTGCGACCGTCACAATGGATTTATTGCGTGATAAGTTTGGTGAGTCGGTTATTTCTTGCAACAGTCCTCACAATTGGCCACCAAGATCATGCGATTTAACACCCTTGGACTATTTTTCGTGGGGGTATGTTAAATCTCAAGTGTATGCCAATAAACCAGCTACGATTCAAAACCTTGAACGCAACATTCGAGCGACTAGCGGCCATACCAGCCGAAATGATGCACCGAGTAATCGAAAATTGGACTGATCGTATTCACCAGTGCAAAAAAAGTCGTGGCGGTCATTTGAAGATATTTCAATTTCAAAACATATTTTTCTTATTGGGAAACCCCATAGTATGAAAAGTATGAAATTTGAGAAAATTATAACCATAACTGTTCCAAATTAGAAAAAGAAGTTCAGAATGCTTAATTTTATAAAAATGTATTAAATTAATAAAGTAAATGTAACACACACTATCATGAGTTTGACGTACACGTTGATATAAAGTGACATAAAAGTTGCTAAGGCAACGCGTTGTCTACGCACTAAAGGAGTATTTAGTATATTTAAATGTGTTTATATACATTTCCGTTACTTGACTTACTAATTGGGGTACAAGAAAGTAAAATTTCTGAGGAGTGATAAATTATTTTCATTTCCCCGCTTTGGTAAGCGCGTCGTAGACCCGAGTGTCCTGACACTAGGTTAATTATTCTTCTATTTATTATAATAGAATACCATGATTTATTTTCATCATTAAGGTTTTTGATTATTATATAATGTTATTATTTTTCTATATTTATCTGTTTTAAAGAAACTAGTCAAATGGCTGTAATTATATTAAAATTTGATCTGTAATAAGATAATTGTGGGTACGAATTCTGAATTCTCATTTCTGGGGAATATTCATTGGTAAGATAAAGCGCGGAGTTGAGTTCCGTCTCTCAATATGTTTCGATATTAGGTTGTCTCTGACTACCCTGCTATAAAGGAAATATATAAGCCTGGGGAACAAATATCGGAAGCTAAGGGCAAAACCAACGTCAGCCATATGCCAACTGCGTCATGACGGCGTCCTTAAGCTGTTCTCAATAATTTTATAGACATTACGTAATTGTGTTCCATTTTCTCCATTATAAAGAAATTTCCTTAGTAACGGAATAGTTATTCAATTTTAATAAAAATATGAATATTTAATATTATTTTTTATATTTCAACGAGGAATAAAGCCGCGTTGAAATATAGTCCGATCAGTCAGAAGAACGTGAGATTAAAAATATTTAGTTATTTCCCAAATATATATGTCACAGGAAACAATAATTACATAATAATTAATAGCGGAGTACGGAGTGTCTTGACACTAGGTACTTTCTGTCTACCCTGCTATGCGACATAGTAGTGTGAAGCTAAAAAAAATAATTACATATAAGTAATGGTAGGTTGTACATTTATTGACTTTTACTCATTTAATTTGCTGGTTTATTTTATTTATTCTTTTGTTTCTAAAGAGTATTAAGTAATATTTACTATTTTTAAAGTGTTATTCCACACTTAGGATTAGAAAACATTTTTGAAAAAACGTATAAAAATTTTGAACGCAGCGGCCTTCAAACCCGCGTCTCTCGGACGGTATCCAAGAGGCGCGGGTTCGAATTCCGCTGCGCTTAAAAAATTTTTATACGTTTTTTCAAAAAAGTATTAAGTAAGTTTACATGGTTCACATTTGTTGGTAGATCATTATAAAGTTTATTTTAATTTTATAAATGATAAGTCGTGGCGTAGTGGAACAGCGTCTAACTGTAAATGTGATCGGTTGTGGGTTCGATTTCCACTCAGGGGAGTGAATACAAAGTGCGGCGTTGAGTTCCGCCACTCAAAAGGCAATATAGTGAATTTGGCGGGAAGCGCAGTACGAGGTATCTACTCACTAAGTACTTCTTATCCACCGTGCTACAAATTAGTATATTTGTATAATATCGAGATTGGTGTTAAGTATGAAGTTAATCTAGTGTCAAGATACTCAGTTCGCCACTTCTAGCCCAAATTAAAATTTGCTATATAAAAATATTATTAATATATATTAATATTTGCTATATAAAAATATTATTTTGAAGCTTTAAGGCAAAATACCACATGAAGTCAATTTTCAGAAAAACATGACTAATATATAGGTATTAGGTACACAGCCGCGAGTACTAAGAAAAACACACAAGTTATATTTTATGAATGGAAGTTTGGGTTTGATTATAAGCGCAATTGGTTGTGGGTTCGATTCCTATTTCGAGGTATGATTATATTTACAATTAATTTTAGTTTTTCTACCTTGGTAACAACGCGGCGTTGTGTTGTCCTCTTAACACGCAATGGTTCGATTTCGGGTAGCAAGCTATCAACGGAGTGTCTTGACACTAAGTTGTCTCTGATTAGCCTGCTATGCGGGATAAAGCGTGAAACTGTAAAAAAAAACTTCTAGAAAATATGACTAATATATAGGTATTAGGTACCTAACTATAAGTAACGAAGAAAAACAAACAATTTATAATTTATGAATACAAGTGTCACGTCCACCTTATGACTAATTTTCTCTTAAGAAAATGTTAACCAGTATGTGAATAATCACACTGCGGCTACATATATAAATATAATATGTTTAAAATTTGGTTTGTCTGTTTGTAATACAGAGAATTAAGATGTTATGAGAAAACAAAGTTTATTTTACAATCATAAAAAAATATTTTTTTAGCTTCACGCTTTTTATCCCGCATAGCAGGGAAGACAGAAAGTACCTAACGGGAAGATACTCCGTACTTCGCTTTCCTCCGAATTCGGGACATTGCGTGTTGAGTGGTTGAGTTTAACGCCGCACTTTGTGTTACCAGAGCGAGTAAGTTAAAATAATTTTAAATATAATAACTCTCCTGAGTGGAGATCGAACCTTCAACCAGTCGCGCTTACAGTCAGACGCTGCCCCACTGTGCCACGACCGACCTCGACTGATATATAGTTTATCGAATTAGTAATATTACTAATTCGATAAATTACATAAACCAATACGGTTATATAACCATAGTGGTTTTCAAAAAAATAAAAGACCTAAGGCTATCTGCAATGCTATGTAAAAAAGATTTATGAAGCCAAGGTGAGTGGTACGAGAGGTCGGGGAGACCTCGGTTGACCTTCGAAAACAGTGTCGAAGATACTGGAGGAAGGTCACGTAAAAAGTATGAGGACCCCCCGAGGGGCATGCATGAAGAGGATAATGACTGTGGACGAGGCGAAAGAGGTATGCAGGGATCGTAGCGTTTGGCGCTCCGTGCTCTCTGACTATCCCGCCAGGGATAAAGCGGGAAGCGCAATGCTCAAATGATGTACAATTAAAATTTGTTAGGTGACGATTTAAGATAAATTACTTAACCTACTTACCAATTAATTGTCAATAATAAGGGATCATCTGCAAAAACTGAGGCGATATGCCAGCTCCTACTCGTACACAGGCTGAGTGATCTCGATAGAGAGATTTTACAGCCTGCAACAAGGGTCCGCTTACATTATATCGGGGCAGTATCTCCCATAACTTTTTTCTTACAACCCTGTCAAATGCCTTTTCTAAATCCACAAAAGAACAGAAAATTTTCTGGTTTACAGCCAAAGGTTAAAGATGCGCTACCCACAATATTTGATAATCTCTGCAATAACTTCATCTGCTCCCGCTGCCTTACCACATTTCAGACTTCGTGTAGCATTCTCTACTTCTTTTATTACCTTATTTTCCTAGTGCGCGTTCGTAACCATGTCATGTGGTTCCGACCCATCCATTCAAATTACGTAAAGCTGGCAGGGGTCACTGCGCGCACTGAGTATTCCATCGTTGCCCCTACCACCCCCCGGTGGAGTGATTATATTTAAATAATTTACACTCTCACGCTCTGGTAAGACATAATACAACGTTGAGTTCCACCACCCAATATGCAATATTTTTTGAATTCGGCGGAAAGTGAACTTCGGAGTGTCTTGACACTAGGTACTTTCTGTCTACCCTACTGTGCAGGATAAAAGCGTGAAGCCTTGTTACAAAATTAACAAAACAAGCAAAACCCCAGAGTAAAACAAGTACTGTAATTTTCAAACTATTTTTATTTAGCTGTCATTGTGGTCTACATGTAAGAATTTAATGGATTACCAATATATAGGTATACTAAGACCTAAATAGCCCATATATAACCGATTTATATAAACAAGTGATGCATAAGCGAAAATAATTGACAGTCATGGTCCCATTCTTAAGTTTACTATTTGTTATTTTGAATAACAAAATAATTACCGATATTGGCCGGTCGTGGCGCAGTGGGACAGCGTCTGACTGTAAACGCGGTCGGTTGTCGGTTCGATTCCCATAAAGAATTGGTTATATTAAAATTATTTTCGTTTCCTCGCTTTGGTAACATAAAGTGGGGCGTTGAGTTCTGCACGCAATGTCTTCACCTTGACATTAGGCACATTCCGTCTGCCCTGCTATGCGGGATAAAAGCGTAAAGCTAAAAAGTCGACTTTGGTTATAGTTAAATTCAGGATGTCAAATTTCGTGAACTGATTTTCTATATAATTTCTTTTTTGTTTGGCATAGAATGTTTTTTTTTCATAACTAACTGAGCTCAACATTTTGTCAATCTGAAACTAAACATACCTGGATATTTATTTTATAATTCTAAACTTACAGTAGCTTAAGTTAGTTCAGTGGAATTACCATCAAAATCGGTCTAGCCATTCCAGAGATTAACCGAAACATACAGATAGATAAAAATTGGAAAAAAATATTATTATTGGTATATGTGCAGTATATACATAAATACACATTAACTAATTGAAAAATAAAAAAGTTAATTTTTGAAATTAATATAGCAAATCTCATGTAAATAAATAATAAAAATCAATATGTCAATGTCAGTTCACACAAACGAAGTAACGTGTAACAATTAGTAAATAATGTTATCATTATCAAGTAGAAAACATAACAAACGTATGTTTATTATATAAATATCTTTTGAACCCGCGACCTCTAACTTCTAGACCGTAGACTTTATTATATACAATAATGAATACCTTAAAGAAAATGTCATCTATACATTATATTGTTTTCGTTTGAATGCAAACGCTGTTGCTTGTGGGTATACTTGCCCGGTCTGGTGAGATAGAGCGCGGCGTTGAGTTCCGCCGCAAACAGCAGAGAATAGAATTTCTTGACACTAGGTTCTCTCTGACTGCCGTACTATGCGGGAAACTAAAAAGCGTGAAACTACATACTCATTGCATTATTACATGACGTTTGCTTTATCCTAATCTATGTAACAAATACTTAAAATTACTATAAACAACGTCCCAAGCTTTAAGCTCCCATCTATAACGTTTAATTCAGATTGTACCACGACGAAAATTTGTCGTCTGTCTGTAAACGCGATTGGTCGTGGGTTCGATTCTAAATATGGTAAATTATTTCATTTGAAATTTATTTCCATTTTACTGCTCTAGTAAGAAAAAACGCGGCGTTAAGTTAACCACTCAACCAAGTAAGTTCTCGTTTTAGGTGTAAATCAGTCAACGGAGTATCTTGACACTAGGCTGTCCTTGCTATGCGGGATTAAATCAATTTGTTCAGAATTCAAAAACAATCTACAATACAAGTATAATTTGCGCTCAGTTCATTCAACAAAGATGAAGCGCTGGCTGTAATTTCATTTTTTGCGTCTATCCGACGACGGAACGTGATACGATTCGATACAGCCTTTCATAACAATAATGGGAGTTCGAATCCATTGTACAAATTACATTATTGAGATACAAAATTTAGTTATCGTTATATTAATACGTGAAGCAAAATATTATAGATTTATCGAGGTAGAAACGTGATCGGTAATGGGTTCGATTCCTACTCGGGAGAGTGATTATATTTAATTCTTAAACTACATAAGGCGCGGCGTTGAGGTCCACTACTTCACACGCAATGTCTCGAATTCGGTGGAAAGCGAAGTACGGAGTGTCATGACACCAGGTACTTTCTGTCTACCCTGTTAAACGTGATAAAAGAGTGAAGCTGATATATATATATATATATATATATATATATATATATATATATATTTCTTCTGCAATAGATTTATTATCGTACAAGTAATTGCTGCAAGTATTTTCCCGTAGTTTGTCAAGAATGTAACAGTGTGTAGCCTTGTACCTTTGTATGTAAAATTCCGGTTTATAATATAATCGTAGTAATTTATGAGTAAAAACTCATAAAATTGATTTTGACAAATTACTTTTTCTTATGAAGGTCCATGATTGCATGAAAATACTTCCTAGACGATTGATTTTAAAATAATTTGGTTTATTTTCACGCTTTAATCCCGCATAGCAGGGAGACGGTAAGTACCTAGTGTCACGTTACTCCGTACTCCGCTTTATGAAGAATTTGAGATCTTCCGTGTTACGTGGCGAAACTCAACACCACGTTTTATTTTACCAGAGCGAAGAAATAAAAATAATTTAAATATAATCATTCCCCCGAGTGGAAATCGAACCCACAACCGTTCACAGTTAGATGCTGTTCCGGTCGTAGGCCCAGCCTCATGATTTAAATATAAATACTACATGAAAAATACTCAGTGAGGTTTTTCTATATTACTAAAATAAAATTAAGTATGTAATATTAGTTTTAAGCAATATTTTATGCCTATAATATAATAGTTACAATGTCCCATACTTATATATAGATTATAAACATCTAGAGTACCAAAGCGCGACGTTAAGTTCCATCTACCGTCTTTACAAGACATGAAGTAAACACAAAATTGATATCCTCCTAACTTGGGAAGGGGTTATGTGGGGCTCCCAGCCTTTGAAAATTTTGTAGAAAATTTACTAAAACCTTATGATAATCTTTCTCATCGGAGTTCAACTTAACTCAAATCTCTGAAACAATAATTATATAAAAGCCTATAATAGATCTATTTGTAAGCCCCATTAGTTGTGGGTTCAATTTCCATTTAAAGAATAATTATATTTGAATTATCTACATTTCTTAGCTCTGTTAAAACAAAGCTATTTGCCTGTCAACACGCAATGTCTGACGAGGGGAATGCTAACAGCCTCTTGACATTCGGTTGTCTTGATACCCTGCTGTACGTGATAAAGGGTGAAGCTATAAAAATAATAAATAAACGGTAAATAAAATTTGAAGTGATATTCTCTTATTTATTTAACTGCTATTCTTTTAACAGGTGAAGTTAAAAACGTTAACAATGGAAACAGTTTATTGTAAATTGTTCTATCAATCACCATTCACAAATATACTGATGTACGCAATTTGATTCAGTACAATATTTTTTTATAAGTAAGTATTTCAATAATAAAAAAGTAGCGTAACGATTTATTTAGCATAACAGAGTAAAGACAATCTAGTGTCAAGACACTTCTTTGACTAATTTCCGCCCGAAATCGAGACATTTAATCGAGAATTTTAAAGTATTTCATTAATAAAACATTGAAAAAATATATAAATTATTACTGAATTATTTTTAACATTGGTATTTTGTACAGAAAATGTTGTACAATTTTTAATAAAAAATATTAAATTATTTTATCTGGGGAAAAAGATTAGAGTAGCTCCCTTTTAAATTAAAAAATATATATATTTATTTGAATATTATTGAGATCGGTCGTGGCGCAGTGGGCCAATGTCTGACTGTAAACACGATCGGTTGTCAATTCATTGGTGGGTTCGAGCGTGAAGCTAAATAATTAATAATAATATGTATTGCATTTTCTTTACTTTACTTTAATTCAAGTATATAAAAATGTCTGAAGACATTCTGTTCTAACCCACCACATTCGACACATCGCATGCTAGGCGGCGGAACTCAACGCCACGTTACGCACTACCAGAGCATGAATGTCGAAATAATTAGAATTTTAAAAATTAGTAATATATATTAAATTAAAAAAATATATTTTTTTATCTTATATGTATATCTATGTACTTTTCCGATTAAATACGTTATCTGTTACATGTATTACCTGTGGTACATTTCCCAGCTTCCCTCCTAAAACCTTATATCTTAAGCGCTCATCTTACTGTATATCATATAAAAGTAAGACAAAACAAGATAACACTATAAAAATCTAATATTTAGACTTGTCCTACGTCACCTATATTAATTAACATTTAATTTTAAGCCCTCTGCTTTCTAAATAAAGTCTATTTTCGTTCAAACAAAATAAAAGCTCAAAGCTCTAGTTACGGTGTGTGTGTGAGTGTTCAGCAAATTTGTATGTGTATTATGGGGTTCAGGAATAGTGATGGATGTACTTTTTTGTCGATGTTTTGAGTTATTTTTTAATTCTTTTTGTGTTTTTTTTTAGTTTGCATAGATAAAAAAGTATTCGTTGAAAGTGTGATAAATATAAAAATTTGTATCTTATAGCTTATTCTAGTAAATCACAATGTTTCATACATTAAAATAGAATTTAATTTAATGGTTTGATTTCTGTTAGGATCATTTAAATTGTTTTCGTCGTACCCCTAATCTGTCAAGAAGCGCTGGAGTGTTGAGTTCCGCCACACAGTGTTTCTGTAAGTTTCCATTAAGCCCTCTGTCTACTCTGTTATGTTAACATGGCTTGAAGCTCTTAAAGCATGAAATACGGTATGTATCGTGTGAAATAGAAAATCAATAATCAACTTGGATATCGATTACAACCAGTTGAAAGAATATGATGGAGATCAATTTGCCATTTTAAAAATCACTTAGAAGAATCCTTTATAGTTAATGATTCTTAGGTACTTTAAAGTATTATAATAATAATATAATTTTGGTTCAATATAAGAAATTGTATGCTTCATTTTTTGTACGTCAATTAAACTTACCACGAATTGACTAGTGAATGCCTCAGACTTTAAAAAAAGCCAGCGCAAGATTTTTTTTCTTTTTTTTTTTTTTAATTCAAAAATTTAAAATTTAATAATATTTATTAGTGATACCTTTTAAATAGACTGGAGGGAGCATTTCCTTCTCAAGGCGTGTTATCATTTAAGAAATCATTAATATCGTAATAACGTCATTTCAGAACTTTTTTTAAATTATGATGTAGAAAGAACGTATCTGAGATCTATTTAAATAAAGTTTACTTTAACGTATTTGATATACTCTATAAAACTATTTATTGTACAGTTATAAACATTTCTTGTGAATTTTAAATGGATATTCAATTTTAATTTTAAATTGAGGAAACAGCTAATATAGAACTGATTGCTATTTTTAATTTAAACTGAAACGAATTGGTGTTCTAGAAAGGTGTCATTTACTTTAGCAATACTTCGCAAGTTACATACGTTTATCTTTGTTTATATAATGCGAGTCATTATAATGCGAGAAGGCTATTTTGAAATATTTTTCAATAAAATAAGTACGCAAATATGTTTTAATATTAATTATTTTTTAAAATTCCTATTGGGATGAGATCGATCATAACTGTGGGGAATTATTATATTTAAATAAATTAAATATTTATTAAAAGTATAATACTTTTAAACTAAGGCCGTTCGTGGCGCAGTGGGACAACGTCTGACTGTAAACGCGATCGGTTGTGAGTTCAATTTTCACTGAGGAAAATAATCATATTTAAATTATTTTCATTTACTTATTCTAGCCACAAATAAAATCATACCTTAAATTCGGCGGAAAGCGGAGTACGGAGTGTCTTGGCACTAGGTACTTCCCGTCTATCCTGCTATACGTGATAAAAGTGTGAAGCTAAAATAATAAAGTGTGTTGGAATTTTATATTTTTTTAAACAACATCAAAAAACGCGTGGCGTTTTAATTAGTTTGCATAACGAATAATAATTAAAGAATGTATATTAATAAATATTTCATATATTTAAATATTATGTAGATTTTAATTTTTTATCAAATAATAATAAACATTACAACAAAAACAGTTACATAATCTATAATAAACTAACATTACGAAATAAAACAATTTATCTAATCGATTATTCTTATCGATATACACACAACACTGTACCAAGATGCTATAGTGTATTACATTCAGAAATCGTCGAATCGAGAGTTCGAAAGTAGACGGCGGCTTAGTTCAGTTTGGAACTGCGACGGTACAGTCGTGTCAACGGTAAATAGAAAAAAAAACGTTTATTTTTACCACCAAAACTCTAAATTTACCATTTACTTTACCATTCTTTTTGTGTTGTGTAGTGCTATTTTTTTGTGCATTTTGTGTTGGATTATTGTTTTTTTTTAAATTCGTTTTATTGCGAAAACCCAAAATAGCTGTGTGGTAAGATATTAGAATAGATGCAACGCAAGTTTATGGAGGGAATGATATATAGTAATAAAATTTTATGATAAACATACCGATTTAAATATATTATTTATGATAGTTGCAAGTTGTAAATTTTTTTATGTTTTAATTTTGATTAGGCTGTATAATGTTAATTTGTAGCCTGCGTAATTACTTTGAAATTAAAAAAAAGAAACAGAAAATAACTTAATGATAATATGTTGAAGAATTGCTTTGTATATTTATAATATTTATTTTATTAAATCTTTATATGTAGTAATATTTTTATAGCTTATTATTTTTAAATATATTGAAAGAAACGCGCTCCTTCGTATCGCTTTACTTAGTAAAACGTTAGGAATCTTGGTTTACATTATTAATACGATAAAATACAATTTTAATTTAAAAAATAAATAAATAATTATCATCAGTTTTATTCATAAAATTTTGTTATTGACTTCTTAGCCATTAAATATTATAACGCGATTTTTATGATTTCGATTCCCGCTGCTATTTTATGCTTCAGTCTTCATACATCTTATAGTCATATTCTTATTATATTAATATATGAAAATATTAATATATCATATTTGAAAATAAAATACTAAATAAAACGAGGGTTAAAGGAGCCCCAGGCCCTAGGCTCTTATGAAGTCGGGAGCCCTAGATGGGCCCCTGCCACCTTACTATACAAAAGAATCTACCAATATAAATTTTTACTAAAAAACGAAAAATATACGAGCACGTAATAATAAATCTGGGTTTTATTATATGAATTAGAATTATTTTATACTAAAATTAAGTTTACTAGAATTTTGTGTGAACAAGCGCAGTAGAAAGTGTATCGAATCAAAATATTTATCAGTGATTGACATTTTTGCGTTTAGTTACGGTGACCCAAAAAATATTATTTGCCAGTCGACAGCTTTGATTTCGTGTGAAATATTTGTTATCTTGACAATATTTGGCTGTATAATTTTATTACGTATGTCTTTAAGATATGGCCTGATTTTTTTTTAATTTTTTTTCTATAATATAAAATAATTGATTCGGATCATGGCGATCGGTTGTGAATTCGATTCCAACTCGGGTTTATGATTATATTTAAATTATTCACATTTCATCGCTCTGGTACAATAAAAGCGCGGCGTTGAATTCCGCTACTCAACACAATGTTTCGAATTCGTCGGCAAATGACGGAGTGTTTTGACACTAGGTAGTTTCTGTCTATTCTGCTACGCGGGATAAAAGCGTGAAGCTAAAAATATATATAATTTATGTATACTATTTTTTTTACCGTGTTCAATTATTATCAATGTTATTTATTTATATTTTAATATTATGTTTACGCTTGGCGTGACTTTGTGTTATTAAATGTTATATTAGTAAGTGTAATATTTGCTATGGCGTCATAATTGTATTATTTGTTATCTAGAGAGGCCTAGAATATGAGAATTTTTTTTTTCTTTTAGCCTCTTAATACAAAATGATTAAAAAAATAGAGGCCGGTCGTGGCGCAGTAGGACAGCGTCTGTCTGTAAACGCGATCAGTTATGGGTTCGATCCAAGCTCGGGGTACTGATTATATTTAATAATTTTTTCACTTCCTCGCTCTGGTAAAACAAAATGGTGCGTTGAAAATTCAGTGGATAGCGAACTGCGGAGTGTCATGACACTAGGTACTTTCTATCTATCCTGCTATGCGGGATAAAAGGCGTGAAGCTAAAAATAATAATAATAAATTAAATAACCTGACATTTACATGTGCCATGATGATTGAACAAAAAGGAAAGGCTTTACTATTTTAAGTGGTAGGTTATTTTAGGCCAGACAGAATCTAGTTTCATGATATTCAATTCTCTACTTTGCATTTTTTTATAATAATGTAAAAAAACCATCGTGGCGCAATGGATCAGTCTGACCATTAACGCGATTGTTTATCGGTTCGCTTCCCGTTCTGGGACTGATTATACTATTTTTAAAGAAAGATGCGAACGGAGTGTCTTGACACTATGTTCTCTCTCACTACCCTGCTATGCTTATTTACTGAAATAAGAAGTTACAGGTGGAATTGAAAGTATGAAAATTATATCATTAAATAAATTTTTGTCTCTATTATTTAAACATAGAATTAAACGTTTTAGGCAAATTAGACTATCGTATATAAATGTAGAGTAGACGCGCGTTCTATAATTTGTGATAATCAATAATGCACACGTTACGCAAGGCTACCATATGGTACAACCAGTTTTCCTTAGAAACATTTTCCTATCTATAAAACTTATACATTTTTAAAAACTTATACACTATTGTGAGCAATGGTTGTAAGTTCACATCCTTTTTCGTACGAACAGACAATATGTGGAGTTAAGTTACGCCAAGTTACGTCTTATAATTCTATGTTGCACAAAAACTGTAGTATAGTTTGATTTGTCAGGCTCTCCCTTTTGAAATACGTAGAAAATATATACGTAAACTATATTTATATAGTGTTTTTTTTTATTTTTTAATTACAAGAGTAGTAGGTTCGAATCTGGTTTTTGCGTACGTGAATAAATCAGCGTAGCCAGCTTAAGACGATATTCTCAAACATATTTATCTTTGTACATATAATTTTAAACACTCTTTAAATATCTCACTATAAAGATAAAGTTTTACAAATAAATAATAAATATACTAAAAATATATTATATAACTAATTCCATTCGAGGGAGCTATTATATTTAAATTATTTTCAACTCCTCGCTCTAGTAAGAATGAAAAATGGGGCGTTGAGTTCTGCCACTGAACACGTGATGTCTCGAATGCGGTGGAAAGCGAATTACGGAGTGTCTTGACACTGGGTTCTTTCTGTTAACCCTGCTATGGGGATCAAAACGTAAAGCTAAAACAAAATGTACGTTTTATACATGTTTATATCGAAAGTGCTTGTAAGAGCCTATTTAAATATATCTCCATACACACTTTAACAATGTCATACAAAAAAAAGTATGAACTTCTTCATATGCATAATGAACGTAAAGAAACGTTGTTTTTTTTTGAATGAATGAAATGAAATGCACCATTCCCTACTTAGCAAAAGAAAAATGGCGATAACAATATAAATGCTAATATATTTAAATGTAATTACGCAATTAGCAGAATATGTAAGGGAATTTGCATAAACCTTGACATTCAATATCGTAAGGATGACTAACAGCGTATTGTTGTTTTAAATGGTTTAAAATTATAACCCTTTTTACGTTTTAATAGGATTAAGAATGATGGTAAACGTGATTGGGGGAATGATATATTGAAATGATGATGCGCGGCGTTGAGTTCCGCCAATTACACGTGATGTTTTGATAATAAGCACAACATTGAACGGAGTGTCTAGACACTAGTAACTTTAGATATAAATTAATTTTTATCCAATTTAGAATATTAAAGAGACCGGTCGTGGCGCAGTGGGACAGCGTCTGAATATAAACACAATCGGTTGTGGGTTTGATGTCCACTCGGGTAAATATTATATTTCAATTATTTTCATTTTCTTGCTTTCGTAAGATATAGCGCGGCGAAAAGTGCAGTACAGAGTTTCTTGACAATGGACTTACTTCCTATCTACTTTTTACCATAGAGCTATTACAGTATTTATACATCTACTGCATACATTTACATATTTAGAAAAATAAAACATTTTTAATTCGAGGTGAATCTAATTTATTGTAGGATTGTCTTTGGGTATTTTTTAAAGCTAAATGCAATTTAGCAATGTAGATAGGAACATTACTTACTCCGCCTTCCGCTGGATTGGAGACATTGCGTATTGATTGGCGGAACTAAACGCGACACTTTGTCTTGCCAAAGCGAGAAAATGAAAATAATTTAAATATAATAATTTCCCCGCAGCGACTATGTCAATGACTATAAAACAAGATGTATTAGAAAATTTCAATAAAAAAAATATTAAAAAAATATCTTGCGACCTTACAACCTGTAATAGCATTTTGATTGTCAAGTCCTTGAAATTGCAAACTTGAGTAAATATTAATTACTTGTTGTATTTTTTTTTCAAATATTACGAAGGCCTATATTATAGCTAGTATATGTTTACGGACATCAATGCATAATAAGATAGTGTCTGAATGTAAATATGATGTAGCGGGTTCAATTTCCCATTTGAAAAAATTTGATAATATTCATTTTTTTTAATGATTTTAATATCCCAGCTTTGGTAAGACAAAGCACGGCGCTCAGTTTCGTATTTCACCCAACAGTAGAAAACGAACACCAGGTTCTCCGACTATCTTGGTATATGGAAAAAAAATATGAAGTTACATTTTAATTTAAATATTGGGGTCTCGATGTCATTAAGATGCATTTAAAGTATTGACTGAACGCAAGCATTTTAAGATGGAGTCTCACTTTCTTAAGAATATATGAAAAATAAGTGTTGTAAGATATATTGATAAGCAAAAATGTCATGTTTGGTTTCTACATACACAAATTTTATTGGAAAAGAACAAATTTTTGGTTTCTTTACTTCTCTTGTCAGCAGGACTTCTATCCGTGCTGGTGATAGCTTCAGATAGCACTGACTGTACTGACATTTTCTGTTACTTCACGATTTTGAACTAATAACCTATTAAAATATATATATATATATATATATATATATATATATATATATATATATATATATATATATATATCACTAGAGAAAGAGAGATACGAAACATAAACTTATTTTCAATTAATATATTTCCATGCCATTCATATTTTTACCCAAAATGTGTCGTGTGCAGACATGTGAGTGATAACGTTATCAGTTGATAAGAGATTGCGATATCCCACAAAATCAATTCTTGTTAATTCGGAAGTTGTTCTAATTTGAAATTGGGCTAGTAAAAAATATATAAACAATTAGTCTATGATTAATTTTCGGCTTTGATGAGGGGCGGACTCAACGCCGCGTTATGTCTTACCAGAGAAAGGAAATGATAATTTTTTAAATCTAATCATTCCCCTGTATGGGAATCGAACCTACAACCACTCGGGCTTACAATGAAACGCTGTCCACTGCACCACTGACTATCGGTGTCGGCCTCATAATACATTAATTTTATAACAATATGTAAAACAAATACTTAACAGGTACAACTTTTTAAGAAAATTATGTGAAAAGAATAAGTATATAATTTGCTATAGTTAAAGTTTGTTATAGGTAAGGCATAAGGCAAATACTTTATATTAGAGCATTAGAAATACGTCCGGATACGCTTTTGACAGTGACAGTGACATTGACAGTGTTACATGTCAATGACTATATGCTTATTTTTTTAAAAAGCTAACTTTACTGCTTTTAATATAGTCATATTGGATTTCCTGTATAAATATATGATATCTCTGTGCATTATTATTACCTGTGAACGTCTGCTTACTGTTTGTACAATAAAAAAAACAGCTGACAACCGTGAGATAGTACTTTTAACCTTGAAACTTAATAGGGGAATTAAATAAATGGGGTACGAATAATGGAAATTGAAAAAAAATTCAAGGTGTCAAAATCAAAGGGGCCTAGAAGAATTAGAATGACAATAGAAAATGTTTAATCATTCATGAAATTATGAAATGTTTTGAGGTTATTATTTAGAAAGCATTAGGGAGTTCCATGGAACAAAAATTAAAGAACTATTGTCGAAAATTTGGTAGGTTGTGTTAGAACATGTGAAAGAGGGAGCCAGTTCAAATATTTTTCTAATATTTTTTTACTATGTTTAAAGTGTTACTCCACACTTAGGATTGCAAAACATAGATCTGTGTATCTCCTTATTGTTATATTATTTCTCTTGTAAAATTTATATTAATATAATTGGTAAAACTATGATCTAAATTTTATATTTAAGTGTTTTTAACAATAAGTATTTTATAATAATTTTTATGTGTTTTGTACTGTGTATTTTCGAAACACGACTCTTACATGCCATTAGATGTCATAATGACGTAAAAATTAAAAAAAAAACAAAAATAATACACTTTTTTAACAAAAACGTCATTCATTCCGTTATTTAATATATATTTTTCGTTTTAAAGAAAAGCGTACACTCCCCTTTCACAAATGGGTTATTGAAATAATATAAATAAACTAAAAAGTAAATAGATATGTATATTTTTAGCGCTACCTCACGTACAGCACTAGAGAGCTATAGGTTATTTTTGAGCGGACGTCGCGATTCGTCGACTGCCACATGTGGGATTATTGTCATTACAATGTAAAACCATTGCGGCTCAGTAGTACTGTCTGGTTCTACGCGATAGTTATCCGTTCAATTCCGATACGTTTTTTTCAAGTACTAGTGAGGAAAACTGTGGCGTTAAGTTTCACTATTTTACACATATTGTCTAGAGACAATAATGTCCTAAATTTGTGATTAGATTAGAATATAGCAGTATATACTAATAATAATATCAAAATTATTACACTATAGACTAGATCTGTACCTTCTTTCTTATTTTTTTTCGCTTTTATCCCGCATAGCAGTGTAGACAGAAAGTACCTAGTATCAAGACATTCCGTACTTCGCTTTCCACCAAATTCGAGATATTGCATGTTGAGTAATGGAATTCAACGCTGCACTTTGCCAGAGCGAGGAAGTAAAAATAATTTAAATATAATCACTCCCCCGAGTGGGGATCGAACCCACAACCGATCCCCTTTACAGTCAGACGCCTCGGCCTCAATGGTTTTTCTTTATTGTTATATTATTTTATTTATATAATTGGCTACTAAGAACTAAGGCTTATATTCAAGCGAGTTTATTTAACAATTAAATAATTTTAACTTTAAATCTATATATAACTAATATTTGGTAATATTAAACATATAAAATTTAAATATTTGACTGTACACTCCGTTACTTAGTGCTTAGACACTCCGTTCTCCGCATTTCGTTTAATTTTGAGACATTATGTAAAATTGTGAAACTCAATGTCAATTTTAAACATTGCACATAGCTATCTCCATATGTTTAAGCGAGTGTTGCAAAAACCCGTTGGTGCGTGGAACACCAAAACTCAGTTACATTGTACATCGAGTTATAATGCAATTTATTTAAATATTTATCCATTTATTGTATTTTAATTGCGTCAAGGTTCACATCTTTATATGAAAGATGATAATCGATTTTTAAGATCTTTCGAGTTTCGTTAGTGTTTTTTTTTATGTTTTTTTTTAGCTTCACGCTTTTATCCCGGGTATATCCCATAACAGGGTAGACAGAAAGTACCTAGTGTCAAGACACTCCGTGCTTCGTTTTCCACCGATATTGAGACAATGCGTGTTGAGTGGTGGAACTTTAACGCCGCTCTTTGTCTTTACCAGAGCGAGGAAGTGAAAATAATTTAAATGTTATCACTCCTCCGAGTGGGGATCGAACTCAGAACCGATCGCATTTACAGTCATTGTCACACTGCGCCACGACTGGCCTATAGTATTTTTTTCTGGTACATAATATTAAAGGTAGTAACGCAATTGTTTCAAGTTTAAACGATTGGTTTGCGGCTTCGAATCCTATTTTTAACCGATTTCAAAAAAAGGAGGTTACCAGTTCGATATGTATATATGTAACATTGTTAGAATTGAAATATTTGAGTATGATAATACATTTTGGCTTCCAAGCATGTGTGCTTAGTTTCTTAAGTATATGTTGGTATGTTTGTCAACAAATTTCTTGAAAACTAATAGTCGTCTTTATTAAAATTAGGTACTCATTAACTTAAGTAACGTTATAAGTTGCATCAAAATCGGATTAGTATTTTCAGAGCTGTATAAAAAATTTAGATAGTTTAAGGCTGTTTATTTTTTTAAGTTGTAATTAGATACTCATCAAGGTTAATAAAAACACTGCAATAGACAATATGTGAATTGGGCAATAAATTTTTTTAAACGATAATTTTATCCATAATAATACTTTAGAAGGTTAAAGAATAAGATGAAAAAAAAATTGAAATATTGAGACAGTGTCTGACTGTAAACGTGATTGAGTGTGGGTTCGATTCCCATTCGGTGAATATATTTTAAAATTAATTACCATTTCTCTGCTGTGGTAGAACAAAACGCGGTTTTTAGTTGATGTCCTAACTTTCGGGCGGGAAGTATTCATCTGAATGTCTTGACAATAGGTTAGCTGTCTCTATCCTGCTATGCGGGAAAAGCGTGAAGCTGCTTTTTTCATTGTATTACTGCTGGAATAAGTATTCTAGAAAAAGATTATTGTAAATGTGTTTATTGATAGAGATATTCTGAATACGTTGTGTTTTTAGTTTAGTAAGCCAATTTTAAAAAGTATAGTATGAGTTGCTATAGCAACGCGTACATCATTATATACAAAAGTATATTTTATTTATACTAAAAGATTATTATTTAAAAAAGATTTTCTTAAAACTTGATCCCATAACCGTCGTATTCTAAAGGTATATGTATACCTATTGCGCTATTTTAGCGTCTCATTACCAACTTTATGAAAAAAAATTGTGTAAGAAAAACAGAAAATATGTTGCATTAAATATAATTATAACAAAAACATTTATATAATAAATTATTTAAAATAATTCTTAATTAATTCGTTGAATTAATCAAAACACTACTACTTACTAGTTCTTAGTAATATATAATTTGTTTAATAAATATATATTTTTGTATCTTGGGTTAAAGAGATAAGCGTAAGTGGTGGGCAGCTCTTTATATCGCTTTTATTAAAACTATATTAAGCAATTATATTATTTTTAATGTGTTATTCCACACTAAGGATTAGAAAACATATTTAAAAACCGTATTAAATTTGAACGCAGCAGATTCGAACCCGCGCCGCTTATTCCCCGTCCGAGCGCACTGATCACTATGCCATACGTTCTACTACCGGCTGCGTCGAAATTCTTATAGGTTTTGTTTTAACTTATTAAAAAAAAAGAATAATACTATTTTAATAAAAATCCTATACTGCAAGTACATTTATGCATTTATTCGCATATTTATATTCACTAGAGGTCTTGTAGCACGTAACATATATGTAACCATAGCAACGGTCAGTTGTTTGTGTAAAATTTATTTTGTTAATATTTGTTATCTTCTATTATCTATGCATAGAAATAGTAAATGTGCTAAATTTCATACTTTTCTAATTTTATATATATATATATAATTAGGTACATAGATTATTTAATTTATCAGCAATTTAATGTTGCTACCACGAAAATAAATGATTTGAAATTTCGACATATTAAAGCAATTTTGTGTACAAAAAATCATATATAAGAAGGCCTTAGCAAAGTTATTTTCGGAATTAAAAAAAATAAAAAGATAATTTGAGCAGGTTGTTAACCCTGAGATACGATGCATACATAATGTACGATCGGTAAAAAAAATATACCCATAGGTCAAGTTTTTGCGAGTTCTCGAGTACAGATAACATAAATTTATATATAATGACTTAAAAAAATATTTATATTATTTTTGTATTTTGGCCGCTAGGGAGATAGAAAAAGGTAAATCACCACTCCAATTTTTATATTTTCTTCCCAAGAAATTTTACTACTCAATACTTAATCTCACGAATTGGAGCAGAAATAGGAGAACTGATTTTAATTATATTTATAGGTTTTTTTAACTTCACACATTTACCCGCATAGCTATAGAGGATACACAGAAAGTACCTAGTGTCAAGACACTCCGTACTCAGGTTCACGCCGAATTCGCAATATTGCGTGTTGAGTGGCAAAAGTCAACGCTTCGCTTTGACTTACCAGAGGGAGGAAATGAAAATAATTTAAACATATTCATTCGCGTTTACAGTCAGAAGCTGTCCCACTGCGTGAAGACCGGCCTCATAGTGGCCGGTGTGGCGTTATATTTTACCACCAAATAAGATTGTGTAGGTCGAACGAAGTAACTTAGGGTTTTTTTTGTTTTATTTGTATTAAATTACTCTCGTATTAAAAATAATCAATATAATGTAATAAAAACATAAAAGTTTTTAATATTAATTTAACAAAAAAAACCTTATTAAAACTAGTTTTTACATTATGGCATTCTATATATCAAGTCCTTATATTAGAAACACAAAGGTGGGTTTTGCGAAAATTTACACTCCGCCATTTTATTTTGGCGGCCATTTTAGATAATTATCAAAATTGATTCATAATTATATATATAATTACATTAATTCGAATAGAATTGAAGTCGTGAAGTGTATGAAATTAGGTTGGCAAGATTTCACACTCACTAACTAAGTAACTAACATGGCAAGTTAAATAAAAGTTTGTAATAAAAGAGTTTAAATACACTCCCATATAAACCAGGTGCGTAGGCTATAATTTGTGCCCATTACCAATACTGTAGTTAAAAAAATATGTTTTATCTTAAAATATGCTCTTATCGTACGGAGTTTGACAGATTTGATTGATAATCCAAATTGTATCTTTGATTATAATAGAATGCTTTAGGTAGGCATTTTGAATATATTAAAAAAAATAATTTTTAATATAGGACTTGGAAAAGTGAAGTGATTATTGAGAGACATTCTGATTACGTGATTATTTGTGTTTTTAGTTTAATAAACCAATTTTCATAAGTATAGTATGAGTTGCCATAGCAACGCGTACATTATTATATACAAAAGTCTATATCATACACATGGTAGTGATATTTTATTTATACGAAAAGATTATTATTAAAATAGGTTTTTTTTTGAAACTTGAACCCATAACCGTAGTATTCTAAAGTTATATGTATACCTACTCTGCTATTGTAGAATCTTAAAATACGGCGTTGTGATCCGCCATCCAATATGAATTGTCTCGATGTTGGGGAAAAATGAAGACCAGATTTCTTAATACTAACTTCTCTTATAATATAAATAGCTGTAAAAAAATATCAACAGTCATAAAAAAGACAAATAAATAATCTTTTACATTTTTTTTGCTGGCTGTACTTTAACTTGTTTTAAACCGGTATATATGATAATGTCTCAAAATGAATGAGGCATCGACTTTCTTTACTAACATCAACTTCAAATTTTCCTTCAATGCCCAATAAATTGGCATAAAGTAGTATTTTATAAAGGACTTATTTTAAAACTACTTACATTGAAAACTAGTGTTTGTTTTCTTTACCAAATTTTATATTAAAATATTGAAATAAAAAAAAGCAATTAACATTTACTAAAAGCCATTATTCATTTACAATGTATTAGCTTCTTGCTTCACGTTTTTCTCACGCATAACAGGGCTACAAGAAGTGCATAGTGTCAAGACTCTCCGTAATCCACTCTCCGCCGAATTCGAGACATGGTTACTTTGTATAAACGTGTATGTCAAACACATCGTATTGTGTGTTTTGTGGTAGTGCACTAGAGAAGCAGTTGTATAATTGTGCCAAATTTCATACACCTCAGTTCTCGTATTTTCGTAAAAATAGCTACAAAGATTTATTCACGTATTACTATATAGATATGAAATAGTCCAATATAATTTTGACCCAATTTGAAAAATTGCACACGTGTCCGTAAATAAAATAATAAAACGTAAAGTTTCTACTCAAATTTTCTGACAATTTTATAGTAAAGCCTGAGCTTATATATATATATATATATATATATATATATATTGAAAAGACCAAGGTCAGAGTCATAAAAAATCAAGTATACAAGTATAGTTGTACAAATATCTTAAAGAATATTTCAATTATAGTAGATAAGGATTACTGTACGATAATTTCATAACACTAGGTGGTCAATTGATGTAACCTATCGCTTTATTACAACGCCCTTGGTGTGTATAAAGAGATCAAAAGGCAATTGTTAACCGCTTTGTATGGAATGGCAAACCCCAATATCCGCGTTAGGTATAAACCACTGGAAGAATTTATCTGGAAGAATATGAGGCTGGTCGTTGCGCAGTGGGACAGCGTTTAACTGTAAATGCGATCAGGTTGTGGGTTCGATCCCCATAAGAGGGAATGATTATATTTAAATTATTAACACTTCCTCGCTCTGGTATAAAACAAAGTGCGGCGTTGAGTTCCACTACTCAACACGCAAAGCCTTGACACTAGGTACTTGCTGTCTAGCCTGCTATGCGGGATAAATGGTAAAGCGTGAAGCTAAAAAAAAGAATATATCTACTAGTCTATTATTATGTTTTGGTCTTTTCCTAAAAATACTATAGTGGAGCAGTGAGACAGCATCTAATAGTAAACACGATTAGTTGTGGGTTCGGTTCCCACGCCGGGAAATAATTATTTCTTTTATACTTATTTATATAACTCCGCCCTGGTAAGACATGGCGCGGCGTTAGACCGCCGTTCTTGATACTGGATTGGTTCTCTGGATTAGGTGAGAATTTCCTTAGATTGTATATAGTAGGGAATGCGTAGTAAAGATAAATATAACATCATAATTAATATTTATACCTATATATATATGAAACTTATTCTTTGATCACTGTTTGGCTGACGCGATATACACTCCACACTTCTAAACGTTTTTGGCAAGTAGATTCCATAACAAAGGATTTCTCGTTATTCCCATGGTATCTTGAAGCCTCTACCAGCAAAGATATAAGGTTCCTGTTATGAAAATCCTGTATTGCCATCCACTATAGATACTTATGTCAATTTTCAAAGAAATCGTGCGATATTTTTTTATACTAACAGTTATATACAGGTAAAGCTTATAATAAAATTTAATTAAAAATTTAAAGAATAAATTACAATTTTTTAAGGCGAAGTGATTTACAGCACTGGCGTCAGCTTCACGCTTTATTCTCATATCAGGGCTTTCCGCCGCAATTCTTGACATTGCATATTGAGTGGCGGAACTTAACGACGCGCTTTATCGTGGCATATTTTAATATAAATACAATTTTAGTACAATCATTTCCATTTGGGAATCGAACCCAAAAAAAATCGCGATTACAGTCAGACGCTTTCACACTGCGCCACGATGGTCTTTTTTATTAAAATATCGTGTACTTGATACCCGTACAGTGGATGGTGTTAATAAAATCGATACGTTATCGGTTTTGCGTCAATGTAATGCTATCTGCGTTTTAGTAGGTACATGGTCACGGGCGAATCTATTTGTCGAGTGGAATATTTTTTTTTAATAGCACAGAAATTCTAGGAGCTAGCAACATTTATTTACTAAGTATACATTTCGTAAAGCAGTTATATTTACTTAAACGGCATTTTAGGGTAGTGTCTGACTGTGAATGTAGTTGTGGATTCGATTTATATCCCTCTAATAAAAAAAACACGGCGTCGAGTTACGCAATGCAACATGCAATGTTTCTAAATCAAGTAGGCAATATAAAGTGAAATGTCTCAACACTACTTCTCTCTGCCTATCATGCTATGATATTAGTACGCTGTATATTAGTATACAGTGTTCCCAATAGGATTAATGATTTCATTCAAATTACTTCCATTTCCTCGCTCTGGTAAGACAAAGCGCGTTGTATAGTTACGCCTCTCAACACGTTATTTCTCGAATTCAGTGGTGGAGTGTAGTGCAGAGTGTCTTGACACTAGGTACTTCCTCTCTACCGCTATGTAAGATAAAAGCGTGAAATTAAAAAAAAAGAATTATATATATATAAAGTTTTGCTTATATGACACTTAGCATTGACCATACTATTTACCGTTATCGCCATATCTAAAAACCTTATATTATGCGCGTTAGATAGCATTTTTGTCCTCAACTGAATTAATAAATGTTATAACTGTGTTAAGTGTGATTTCAATGAAATGTACTTGCGACTTATCATGACTTTGCTTTTAGAAACTATTTACTTTTTCTTTATAAAAAATTTATGAATAAATAAAAAAAAGTATTAGATATCTATATTTAAAAAAAAAATCCCTAAAATGAGCCTTTCGACGCGTAATGTTTTGAAATAGGGCGGAGAACGAAATATTTTGACACTAATTAACTTGAAGACAGCTTTTTTATATTAATGTATAATAATTTCAAAGACATACGTACATACATACATACATATATATATAAAATTGATAAGCACAGAACTCATGCCAAGACGATGATTATAAACTAGGTCTAACACTTATCTGCTCAATAATCGTAACTTGCCGTCCTCATAAATGCTCATTCCGTCAAGGTGATTCCACAATAAAAACACTTATTCACTGAATTATTTTATTTATTTATTAAGTATATCAATATAATATATGGCTTATATAAGCTTCATATTAATTTCTAGATAGATTTTTTAGCTTAATGCTTTTATCGGATATACCAGGATAGATAGGAAGTACTTAGTGTCAAGACACTCCATACTAGGATTTTCGCTGAATTCGAGATATTACGTGATGAGTGTTGGAACTAAACGTTGTAGTTTGTTATACCAGAGCGAGTAAATGAAAGTAATTGAAATGTAATCTTTCCCCCGAGTGGGAATCGATCCCATAACTGATCGCGTTTACAGTCAGACGATGTCCCTCTGTGCCATGATTGGCCTCTATTATAAATCAATATAACATAACTATATTAACTTAAAATTTGAAAATCTGTACAAATGAATCTGATGATATCAAAATATCGTTTCCGAGATTAGCAACAGACAAACAATATATATATATATATATATATATATATATATATATATATATATATATATATATAGATAACTTAACATAACGATCAGTTACATTTTTATCATATTTATAATTACTTTCTAAATATTTTACTATTTTTGAAGTGTTATTTCACATTTAGGATTAAAAAAATTTTTTGAAAAAACGTATAAAACCGTCCATGGGCGGTTTAGAAACCGCGATATATAGAGAATAGAATAGAGGCGCGGGTTCGAATCTTACTGTGTTTAAATTTTTATGCGTTTTTTTTTCAAAAAAAAGGTTGTAAATATTCGAAAAAAAAATATTATAGAACTTTTGTGAACTTACCTTTATAGAAATCTCTACAAATTATTTATTGAATACAAACGCTGCATTGTGAAATCTTGCCCTCAGGTCGCAGCTTCTCGATAGCGAGATGAGACGATCTTTGTACGCATATATAGGTCACACTCTCTTTATTGAATATATGAATTATTATTATTTTTCATATTTAAAATTAAATTATTTTAAATAAAATAATCGAATATATTTAAGAAAGTATTCAACAATATATTTTAGATTTTGTAAAATAGCTTAACAATCAAAATATTTTCACGTTTTCATTTCGTTAGACAGAAAGTACCTAGTGTCAAAACACTCCGTACTCCGTTTCACCGATTTCAAGATTCTTAAGATACAATTTCACATTGCTAGTTGAGTGGTGGAACTAAACGCCGAACTTTGTCTTACCAGAGCGAGGAAGTGTAAATCATTTTTAATATAATCACTCCTCTGAGTGGGGATCGAACGATTGAGTTAACAGTCAGACATTGTCCCACTGGCTTCAATTAGTATTTTAAATTCATTTTAAATATAAACACTTAAGTGAGATTCGAACCTGTACTCGTCACGTGTTAAATCCGCCACATTAACATCGATACTGCCTTCATATAAATAATATTTATTTAAGTATTTACATTTCATTTTCAAATTTCGTTTCAATACAGTTTAAAGTAAAACGTCTAAAACCAACATCCTTGAGGTGAGCGTGAATTTCTTGTACAAATAAAGGTTAGCACACTGTGCGTGTCAATAACAAGGTGACCATAATGTCATACATAATTACGACTTTTTTTCATTTTTTTTAAGGAACTCCATAAAGACTTAGAATTTAGATTAGAATTTGCTTAGATTTAGATTTTGGTAATCACTATTTTTAATTTTTTATAAATTTCGTGTTGCTAGAAAACTCATGATATATGTTACCTTAGTAACGGTACACGTTACGGAGGTATCTATCTGTATCTAGTATATCGTTTTTTTTTAAAAAAATATATTATTAGCATTGTTAATTTTTCTTTCATATAAACTTTCATTATGGTTTATTATTATCATTATATTTTTTAAAGCTCAAATATTTTCGAATTTCAAATTCGAGACGTCGCGTCTTGATCATCGGAACTCAACGCCGCATTAAGGCTTACCAGAGCGGGAAAATATGTGGATCTGTATATATTATGAAACAAAAATAACACAATAAACATATTTTTTTAACATTGCTCTAAAAATATTCTAAAATCTTAACTTATGTGAAATAAATGGTCACCATACATTAGGCAAACTGTCAAACGGACAAACAACATTCGCTTTCCATTAAAAAGAGATGGCTATATAAAATAATATGAATAAATAAAATACATACATACATACATACAGACGTAGAACCTGCGATTTTGCGACGTATTATTTAGGAAGGAATGGAAATTCCTTCTGTTAAATTATTAATATTTTACTCGTAACTATTAAAAATAATTGACTGCGGATTAAAACTATATAAGTCTGTCATTTTCTTTTCCCTACAATTTTACATATTCAGTGACACTCGCGTCCTTAAGACGAATCTAACGACGTATTGTTTGTTAAAATCGGTTCACGGGTTTAGCAGTTGCAAGGGAACAAAGAAACAGACGTACATACATACTGGACAAATCGGGTAAAAACTATATTGATGCTAAATTAAAAAAAACCATAGCCGTGTAGCTCTTTGGTTAAAGCTTTTAGACGGTTACTAAAGCACGGGTTCGATTCCCATTGTGTTCAAATGTTATACGATCTCAATACTGTTTCCTTAATAAAAAATATTTCATGATTTTCCTAACAAAAAATGCCATAAACATGTCGATCTGTCGATAGTGAATTACGAATGTTCTTTACAAATATAATTTATTAGTGTTATGACGTAAAGCACCCTCCTAGTTGAGGGGAAAGCCGCGCCTTTACGTCTAAATTAGCTACTATTGTGATTGGATTAACTTATAGCGGTGTGAAAGTAAGGTGTTGCCAGTTCGAATCCCCAATATTTTTAACGAGTAAATTTAAAAAAAATTGCTGTGTACCTCGCCTGACCATTGACAACACAATATGTATCAATGATACTGGAGGAAGGTTACGTTAAAAGCACGAGGACCCCAGAGGGCATGTATGAAGGGGTTAATGACTGTGGACTGCGGACTTCTTTTTGTATGGCATACATCATACATGAAAAGTCAGTACTGTCAGTCTAAAATACAACCAAGATGTTATAAGCGATTGAAAAATTTCACAAATTAGCTTGTAAAATTCTTATAAAATCGATTCTCGTTCATCTGCTTATCTGCGGTAACCTCTGGCGTTAAACTCCGTTATTTAAAGTACAATATGTTATTTTATCGGTAAATTTAAGAGGATTTCTTGAAAAATAGTTGAAATCACATTAATAAAGTAAAATTGTTATACTTTAATGTATTACAATGCTTATAGTATGATAACAATTATCTTAACTTCTAGAATCACTTATCCAGGTATTATTCATTATGAAAATACTTTAAGCATACTATGTTTGTTTTGTTGAAGTTGCAGTTTAATTATTTACATGTCCACACTATGGTAAACGCGGCGTTGAGTTACGCTATACAATTTTAGGAATTTTCGATTCATTCTCGATTTTTAGTTCCTCAGACTTGACGTAGTCGAGGACAGTTCTTAACTCCGCGTTTTAACAGCTTAACAGATTAAAGTTTATTTATATTTAAAATAATTTATATTTTTTATATCTTTTAGGTATATTCAACTAAATTCTTATATCAATATATTATTTTTCTTTCAAAAAAGTGAAAAATGGTGAAAAGAGAGGCTTATTATCTATAGATATAGGTATAGGTATATGAGAATGATTAGAAACGTGGCGCAGTAAGACAGAGACTAAGTATAAACGCGATCGGTTGTGGGTTCGATTCCCACGGGGAGTGATTATATTTTCATTATTTTCACTTCCTCGCTCTGGTATAGACAAAGTGCAACGTTGAGTTCCACCACTCAACACGCAATATCTCGAATTCCGTGGAAGTATGGAGTGTCTTGACACGAGGTATTATCTGTCTACCCTGCTATGCGTGATGAAAAGCGTGAAGTTACACAATCTAATTACTCATTATATTTATATGATCGCCAAATTACACAAAATCATCATAAATTATAACTTTTTTAAATGGAACTATTTTAAACTGATTAATCGTGTATATTTTGGTCCGTGTCCGTCCGTCCGTGGTTACAGGTAGACTCTACTGTAAAGTGTTCGAAACATCAGGTTTCCAAAAATATATTTTCGAATACCAAAATATACTCAATTAATCCGTTCAAAACACTTCCATTTAAAATGTGTAAAATTCGCAAAAATCAAAGGTCTTATTAAATTATAGCCTTTTATTGTGATTCTCATAAATGTATATTTATATTAAAGTTTCATCAAAATATGTTCAGTAATTTTTGTGTGAAATAGTAACAGAAATTCATCCTCAAAAACTCACATTAATAATATAGTAGGATGTCAGTTCAATATACAGACTTTGCGATACATTTTTAATATAAATTATTTGATACTCAGGCCTTATCGTAGTTGTTAACAGAATCCATTATTGTAAATTGATTTAGTCATAATTTATTATTCATGTTTGTTTACATCGAGAACCTTGTCCAGTGGTTAGATTGTAAGTTCTAGACCGTAAGTCGCAGGTTCGTATTCGATTTAAATTATATATGTTTATTTCGTAAACATTATTGTTAATTTGAGGCGATTTGAGTGGGACAGCATCTAACTGTAAACGCGATCGGTAGTGAGTTCGATTCCTTGAGACGTGGGGGAACGATATTAATATTTAAAGCGCGATGTTGAGTTCCGCCACTCAATACTTTTTAAAACATAGTACCATTCTGCCTTTCTTATCTATATACCTACAAACTATAACTGCATCAAATTTCATACTCCTCTGTCAGCGTAATTTTGATTAAAATGGGTATTAAGATTTACTTCTCTTAATTCCCAACCTTCTGTGAATTTTTTGATTAAGTGTAAAAAAACACTTGAAGAAAACAATCTTACACTTATAGAGATAAAAAAAATAAACAAAAAAAACCACTTTCATATTTGAATAGATTGTTAGAAGCAAGGAGATATTTCGTAAGCTCGTGTTTTCGTGTCAACCAAACCTTGGCCCTTATGAGTAGTCGTTTTACAATTTACACACATTGACCAATATACTATGTTTTGGTTATTGTATTTGTCAGTTATTAGTACGGAGTGTCTTAACACTAAGTACTTCATATTTGCCTAGAATTTAAGGCAAATATGAAGTACTTAGTGTTAAGACACTCCGTACTTCGCTTTCCACCAAATTTGAGATATCGCGTGTTGAGTGGCGGTATTCAATGCCATGGTCTTGGTCTTACCAGAGAGGAGGAATAATTTTAAATATAATCTTTCCCCTGAGTGGGAATCGAACCTACAACTAATCGCATTTACAGCCAGACGCTGTCCCACTGCGCCACAACCGGCCACAATTATTCAATACTAACAATTATTAAGTACGGAGTGTCTTGACATTAGGTATTTTCTATTATCCTGTTATGCGGGATAAAAGGATACAGTAAAATACCTAATTACATTATTTTAATGTCATGTTTAAAATTTCTTATATTAACTTAATTCAAATTTAAATAAAATAAATTATTTCATAATAAATCTTAAGTAAATCAGATTACATGTAACAACTGTAATATATAATTATGTATACATACATCTTCAAGATCAAAGATGCGGAAGGAAGCCGCTGAACTAATAAATGCTGGTTATTTTTGAACACCCCTATAAGTACACATTTCCGTTACGGGTTGAACGATGTTATTGATTCACTTTTTATCTCAACTAAGTATCAATTTAGTCAAAATTAGCCTAAACTAGTGATTGTCGCCGGCATTGTTTAGAAAATCGAGGAAATAGGAAGGAATATAATATAATAAGATTTTGGTTTACACGATTTTAAAGGAAATTATCTTAAGTTTATTATTTTTTAATTTGTAAAGTGTTTGAAACGTTAGGTTTCCAAAAAAGTCTTTTCGATTACCAAAATGTAAGCAATTGTATCGTTTAAAATAGTTGCATTTAAAAATATTTTGAGCTTATTAATCGAGCTCGAGCTACTGTAAAGGGTTTGAAACAATGAATTTTAGCTGATTTTTTTTAAATGCCAATATACGCGAGTGGTATATTTAAAATAGTATCGTTCAAAAAGAGGGAATTTTTTTTCTACTATATTGTTTTCAGAGTATTAAGGTCATTTCTAACACTGTGGTCCGCCTGAATATGAATTATCGTGTGCGACGGACTTAAACACCACGTATTGTGCAGATCAGTGCATAGTGCATAATTGAAGTATTTCCCCAACTAGAAATCAAACTCATTACCCTCATTACAGTCAGGAATAGCCTAGTTTTGCCACATTGCGACATACGGCGTCTAGTTCAAATTTCGTGAAATCCCAATTTTAATAACTTATTAAGGACTGTTGTACTTTTCTTATAATATTCTTTCTATACAAAGTCTATATTTAGGAGAAATCTTGTGAATAGCTGATATATACATATATAGTCGCCCGGCGTGCCTTATCTCGCCTACATGAGTGACGTCTGCGCGTCTGTTTAAGTTGACCTGGGCTTATCAAATAACGTTGAAATAGAAACACTATGATATATTGGTATATTAGATGTATAGAATTACATTGATAATTTTACATTGATATTTTAGTATTATTATTATGTTATTGATTTTATTCGGGTTGTGTGAATTGATAATTATTATTTATACCAAAAAAAAGGCAGATTCACACGTTTTTTCCCATAGCAGGACAGTCAGACAGAACCTAGGGTTAGGATACTGTTTTCTTTTTTCGTTCGATATACATTGCGTGTTAACTGGCTGAGCTTAACGCCGCGTTTTGTCTTACTAGAGTAGGTACGTTTAAAAATAAAAAAAAATCCGATAGAAATTGAATACATAACAAGTGTTTACAGTTTCCAAACCCCGTTCCACTGATTCATGATGTCCTCATCTTTAATATTTGTTCTTAGTATAAAAAACTTTAGTGTTTTGTTTATTTTAGTAGATTGTAAATTAAAATCTGTAAGTAAAGAAGTCGTTTCCGCTCGTGATAAGTAGCTTTGCCTGCTCTATAATTACTAGCCAGCGATCTAATTGCAAGAATTGTTTTGAAGGCCAATTATATAATAGCAAGAATATTCTTGCAAAAATATTTGTAGCATCTAATTATGTTAATTTACTATCTTATTGTGTTTATTATAAAATTTTATTATGGTGATGACATAATCGTAATAATTTAAATAATTATATGAGGAAATATAGAATATGTATTGATACACAGAATGCACAAAAATATGGTTTTTACTTTAAAAAAAATATTTAAAATATATTTTTTGCCTAATTTATTTGTGCCAAATATGATATTTTGTTTATTTTTTTACAGATTAACGAAAGTGCCTAACGAAGATAGTGATGTGCCTTTAGTGACAGTGTAAACAGTGCCTAAATATATTATATTTTTTTATACATTTAATAATCTGTGCCAGTGAATAAAAATGGAGATGAAGAGTCTGTGGATATGTATGGCGTTCTTCGTGATCGCTCAACTCTCACAATGTTCAGGTAATTTGTTTATTTATTTTTAATGCTTTCATTATATTTATATTAATTTTATTATTTTATATTTTATATTAATTTTATTTATTTATTTTAATTATTTTATATTAATTTTTTGAAATGTTAAGAAATTTTTTAATTAACATTTAAAAAAAAACATATGTCATCTAGTTATATGTAGATTATAAAAATATATATAAATACAGAATTATATAAACAAAAAGTGCGCAGCACTAGAATATTTTTACGCCTGTTATTTGGCCAACAGTAATAGATATCTAGCAAAAACCTAGATGACTAATCTTCTTTTTTAACACTTCAATATAACGAGGCCAAGCGCTTGACGGAACAAAAAGTGTTATCCGTGACCGCTTAATAAGAAAAAATATTTACTTGAACATTTCAGACGTGATTTGCAAAAACGCTGAGAGTTCATTGATTTCATCATATCTGGATTAAAAGATTTTATATTAGTTTCACGCTTTTATCCCGTATAGCAGGATAGACAGAAAAACAAGCCAAGACACTCCGTACTTCGCTTTTCGCCGAATTCAAGACATTACACACATTGTCTTGCCAGAGCAAGAAAGTGATAATAATTTAAATATAATCACTCCCCCGATTGAAATCAAACCCACAACCGATCGCGCTTACAATCAGCCACTGTCCCACTGCGCCACGATCGGCCTATTTTCTATTTTATGTTAAGTAGTATAATAAATATAAGTTCTTTTAAATGAAACTATTTTAAACGGATTAATCGCGTACATCTTGGTATTCTCTCTGTGATCACGGACTACCACTCACCACGGACTCGAAATTAACCAAGCCGTCGAAAGTTTTATACGTTTTTTTTAATTTTTTTCTATTAATAAATGTAGAATAACACTTTCCAAATAAACATAGAAAAATATATGGGATATTTAAAAAATAAGTTATCTTTATCTTTTCTATTTTTATATGAAAAAAAAATTAACAAGTAAAGTTTCGACTATTTATCTAGCTTACAATTCAAAGAATAAGTGAGTGGGCAGAGCTACCAAAAATAAAAAAAAGGTATATGAGAAACCTGGTTTTGAAACACCTTTCACCATTCTAATTCAGACATTAGCGGATAAGGTATCGATTACAATAGTAATAGAACTGTCATTTTATTTTTTTATAGACATATTTAGTTTAGAGATTTATCATTTTATGACGTTGATCATACTAGTTCAACCTACATTTGGTAAACAGATAATAAAAAAAAACTAAATTTCGTTGAGATTATTTTTTTCTAGAAGCTGTTTGGCTTGTGATTTGTATCGGTCTTTGACTTTCCCGAATTGAATAAGTACTGTTGACAGAAACGGTAATGTTAGTATAAAAAATATAATATTTTTTTAGTGCCATTTTGTAGTTATAGTTCTGTATAATGCTAAAATGTCATATAAGAGATGGTAATATTAAAATATAAAAAGTAATTCATATTTTTAAGGTAAGAAGAATATTCTTTGCTGTAAAAAACATAGTTTTTTTAATAAGAAGAAGTAACAGCTAATTTTTCAGTTTAAACGGAAGATGTTAAGTACTTTGTGTCAAGACACTCCGTACTCCATTATCCACTGAGTTCTAGACATTGCTCGCTGAGTAGCGGAAATCAACGCCACACTTTGTCTAACCAGAGCGTGAAAAATTAATTTAATTTAAATATAATCAGTTTCTCGAGTGTAAATCGAACCAACAACCGAACGATCGACCACAACATACAAGCATACACAATTTCTATCTATTTTAAATCTTATTTATCACAAATAGTTAACAGGTCTAAAAATATTTATATTTGCCATTCTCTGTGTGTTCGAATCCCGGTGCGTTCAAATTTTTATACATTTTTTCAAAAATGATCTTTAATGTTACTCTAAACAAGCTCGCTGTACGTAAAATTAAAATACGTAATTAAACTAATAATAATCATATCGTACGACATTTATTGTCCTAAATAAAAATGCTTTGTAACGTCATTTCTAGGTTACTTTATCTTTAATCGGCATAGATTAGACAATGTACAGCCAAATTGTGAAGATGGCACATTTTAACTATTTAATAGAGCAAATATAGCTTAAATTAGCTGTTATTAAATTGCTTTTTTAGCTTATTTCTAGCATGATATGATATCATTTATATTTTTTCAGCTTCATACTTTTATCCCGCATAGCAGGGTAGACGGGAAGTACCTAGGTTCAAGACACTCCGTACTCCGTATTTATAGATAGAATATTTGTGCATATTTATTAATATCAAGTAAAACAGTTATATATCGCTATAGAAAAATTGTCATTATTATATTATCGTAATGTTATTTTTGTGTTTCTTTTTATATAAATAAAAATATATATATTATATTTCTATGAACTTAGAGAAAGAATAGTAACGTTAAACAAATATTTCCTTAATTTATAGTTATAAATAAAAGAAAAAATGCACAAAATATTATTTTTCTTAAAAAAAAAAACTACATACACACATAAGAAAGGAGTTTACAACATATTATAATTATAGATTATATACTATATTTCAAGATGCGGCATAATAAGTGTGGGTTACAGCTTTGTTTCTTAATAAAACTATTGTGTTCGAAGTTTGAAACTCGCGTAGGCTTCATTATGCATGTTCCAATTAAATTGATTGATGACACAGCCAATGCATGTATACATTATAAGGTGTATTTTAATATAAGTTAATTTAGACGTCTTGTTTGCTTGTTTTAGTTAATTGAAGTATCATAAGTCATAAATTATCATTTATTTTATAAATAGAATAAATAATTTATGGTGAAATTTGAAATTTTTAAATTCCTTTTTTCATATATTTTTTTAACTTCACGCTTTTATCCCGCATAGCAGGGTAGATAGAAACTACCTAGTGTCAGAACACTCTGTACATCGCTTCGCCCCAAATTTGAGACATTGCTTGTTATGTGGTGGAATTCAACGTCGTACTTTGTCTTACCAGAGCGAGGACGTGTAAATAATTTAACTATAATCACTCCTCAGAGTGGGGATAGAACCCACAATCGATTGCGTTTACAGTCAGATGTTGTCCCACTGCGCTACCACCAGCCTCTCGAAACACTGCTATGGTTCTTAAAAAATAGTGATTTTAATCATTATTATAAATGAGGGGTAAAATTACTGTGGAAATTGTTGCGATAATAATATCATTGGGTTTTACAATACAAGAATAATTGTTTCTAATACATTAAAATAAATTCTTTTAAAACACAGCTACTATAGAAATAAATATATTACCTTAATTTAATATTAATATTGTTAAAAATGTACTTCCAATTTACTTTTATATTGTCAAATAAGGAAACTAAGTTATAAAAAATATATAAATAAATACTGATTTATAAATTGAAGCTTGTATATACATGTAAATATATATAAGCATAGACACACATAAACAAACACATTAACATATATAAATGCATAAATGCACTTATTATTTGCGAATAAAATTAAACCGATAGAGAAATAGACAATAATATATTAAAGTAGAATAAAAAATCTATTAAAAAATAAAGCTGCCATATGGAAATTATTTTCACGCTGTCAGTCCTTTAAACCTGTTTTTATGTAACAATCGTATAATCTCTATACCTATTAACAGATTATGAAAGATCCCGCTGACATCGGCCGTCAAAATATCTGACCATACATGTCAAAGTGACAGCTGTCAAAGTGACAGCTGTCAAAGTTGTAGATGTTTTTGTGTGCGGTTCCAAAATTGAACACGAGCTACAAGTTGAAATGTACCGTTAGCTTTTCAATAGAATATGAATTAGTACTAACATTTCATATTTGGTTTGAAACAAGTATTATTATTTTATTAGTAATCAAAACCTGAGTTTTATAGCTTTTGCCATTTTTATATACAAATTTCTTTTTTTTTAATGCCTAATATTGTCTCTGACCCGATTTTATACGTATAATAAATAGTGTTTAATCCAAAATAAAAGATATTCCAATGATTGTATGTCGTGATAGAAACGAATAAATAGTATTTTGCGAATCCAGACGCATATTAATCAATAGACGCGCCTAGGATCATCGGCCTCAATTAATTAATCGAGTGCTATCTGTGTCATGTTGCTTAGCACAAAAAAAATTAGACCATTTTAATTTGGCTTTTTATCTTACATATTAGATATCAAAAAAATATGCAAGTATAGTAAAGAACAACAAACAAATTATTTGTTCTTAATAGAACATAAATAACATGTAATATTTATTGTTTTAAACAATATTATAATTATCTTAATAATTTTAATTTATTGAAATATAAAAAGATATAGATATTTTTTTAGCTTAGCATCGCATAGCAGGGTAGACCTAGTGTCAATACACTCAGTACTTCGCTTTCCACCGAATTTGAGACATTGCGTATATAGATATAAATTTATTAAATACTGGTAAATACTCGTGACTTCTTTGCGTGGACTTGATCCTTGCTATGATTTGAATCTAATAAATAATTCAAATTGATTGAGTCATTTCCTAGATTACATGCACTAACGCACAGACAAACAAAAATACAAGAAAACAGATAAAAAAACCTAAAAAATTTATTTTTATATATCTTCCACGGATAGACAACAAACAAGTACATATTTATTATATGTATAGATTGTAATGTTTTTAAAAAACAATTGAAAACTTTAAAGGCTATGTATCTTTATTTATTACTACAAAAAACATAGAAAAAATAAGACTTGTGCGTTTTTATACATTTAATGAAACTATTTTATACATATAATATGATTTATTTTTGTATCAACTAACATGTGAATGCCACCTTAGTTTATCTATGACCACGGTAGTGTTCAAGGTATCGGGTTTTCGAATACCAAAATATACGCGATTAATCCATTTAACAAAGGGTAACTTAAAAAGGTAAAAAAAAACGCCGAAATCGTGCCATAAGACAAAAAAACATAGTTTCCCCTTCACATATTATAATGTTATGTTAATACAACTAGAAAAAAAAACGAGGTATTTCCACAAATTATCATATTCTGGTGTAGAAGTAATGTTGTATAATTTGTAATTTAAAATACACTGCCATATTGTGACTGTGGGCATGTTGAAGAATGTTGTCATATATATTGTATATTTATTGTATAACTAGCCTTGCCCGCGACATCGTTCACGTAGAATTTAATATTCTTCAATTTTTTTAATAATTTTAAAATAAAAGCCTGAGTTACTGCTTATTACATTAGCTTACTACTATTTGCTAGCGAAAGTCACGTCAAAATTAGCCAAGTTACAGAGATTAGCCTGAACAAACAGACAGACTAACAAAAACAGTAAAAAATGTTATTTTTCTTCTATTTTCGAGGCCGGTCATGGCGGATTGGGCAGCGGTAAACGCGATCGGTTGATTCCGCATAGCAGGATAGACAGAAAGTATTTGGTGTCAAAACACTTCGTCCTTCGCTTTCCACCAATTTTGAGACACTGCATGTTGTGTGTTGTGAATTCAACGCCGCACTTTATCTTACCAGAGGGAGAAAGTGAAAATAATAAATATATTTACATCCTCGAGTGGGAATCGAAGTCACAGCCGATCGTGAGACGCTGTCCCATTAAGACACGACTGGCCTTATTTAATATATTTAAATAATAAGATAAAAACAATTTAAATGTTTATTTTTCTATAATAGTTCTTTTCTTAAAGCAGTCTAAAGTTTTAAATCATTCTATCATGTATAAGAACATTTTTTTTACAGATTTACTGTATTTTAATGAATCTGCTAACTTTTTATCCCGCATAGCATAGTCGACAGTATGTATCAAGTATCAAGATACTCTGTACTCCGTTAAGTGGCGGAACTCAACGCCGCGATTTCTCTTATCAGCGCGTGGCCTTTCCACGTCAAATTTTAATATAACTTTAAGCCATATATCACATTAAAGATATCGATAAGTATACATTACGTAAACACAACTGGTTGTATGGGTACTTTGAAATTACAATTTAAATCGATAATGTAAATTACGTAACTGAACAATCACGTGAATTACAATATACACAATAGTTCATTCGCTTAATCCATTCAATCAGTCAATCAATCACTGGTTGAACGTGATTGAATTGAATACGGTAATGTTGACTTGCCTGTTTAATTTTTTTTTAAATATGCTACCTTCTCGTCTATTTCTATATATAGTCTATTTAAAATAATCTAATCCGCCTCAATAATTGTAAAAAATATTATTTTGATATATGCAACGTGTTTCTAAATGCATATCCATTTTACAAAAAGCGATTATTGTAACGTTACCAACAGACACTCTAAATATGTTTTTATGTACATAAGTCTGAATAAAAAGTTATATTTTTCTTAGAAACAATTATATATTATCGCATTTTAATGTATATCTTTTTTTTATTCATAAGTAATTCTACTTCTTATGACATTTAATATGTTGAAATTGGCGCGAAAAGTGGAAACAAAATTGCACAGATAAAAAACATGATACACTCATTTGATAAATAAAGGTCTTTCAATGTAAAGTTCAAAGGCTCCATACTTTAAAATTGTTGTCAATTTCATAAGATTTTTACATTATTTTGAATACTTTACGTTCTATGTTACATTTCTTTATTATCTATAAACATTATAAATAATAATCGAAACTCGGAAGTATAGTGTTTTATTTGTTTATAAGTTTGACCGGAATTTCTGCTCTCTGCTTTTGTTTTCCACTTTCAGAATTTCAAATTCAATTTTTCTTAAGTAAATAAATCAGAAAAAATTAAAATGTACTATAATCTATTATTACATCATACATAGAGAACATTGTGAAAACACGATTGGTTGCAGGTTCGATTTCCACTCCGAGAAATGTTTATATTTTAAATTGTATTTTCATTTCTCTATTCTGTTAAAACAACCTTCAACAACGATGTTAAGGATGCATATCATTTTTTCGTATATAGAAAACAGTTTTTTCCAAGCTAAAATGATTTAAGCATAGTTTAGCTTGAGCATGAATGAGTGTTAGTTAAATAAAGACGGGCAAAAGCATTGCTTTAATACAAAACTTGCTTGACAACATTCCCACATGCAGCTGATTGCGATGCGGTTTCACAATATTCAAATATACTCGATTTCATAATATCTGGTTTATAGCTTTAGATTTTTCTATTTCACGGTCATGGTTGCGTATCTGACTAATTCTAATATACTTCGGTCATTGATTTTTCGCGATATGAAAGGACATATGGAATGGGCTTTATTTATTGGAATTGGTTTAGTTAAACATCCTTTGTGATTCAGTTTCCATCGAAACATAAATATTTGTATTAAATAAAATTTTTGAAAAAAAATGTATAAAATTTTGTACGTAGCGGATTCGATCCTGCGTCTTTTAGAGATCGTCCAATCGCTCTGACCGATAAGCTATACGTTATACGTTAATTCGTTTGTATGAGTTCATCGTTTTGTTTGTTTTAACAATTTTCTTTCTTTGCTATGGAAAAAAATAATAGTTTCGTTTAATACATATAGCATATAGCTCACTGCCTTCTAATACACCAAGAAATAAAAAAGGAGTGAATATTCACTTAATAGCTTCACTCTTTATACCGCATAGTAAGGTAGACAGAAAGTACCTAGTGCCAAGAAACTCCGTACTTCGCTTTCCACTGAATTCTAGACATTGCATGTTGAATGGTGGAACTCAACGCCGCAAACAGTTTAATATTTACATATATGTATCGTTTATTATCAATCTATCATATATTGTTTTTCCCATTACAATTAATCAGTATCAACAATATGTCAGCATATTCTTAGCAAACAAACGTTCTATCAATATTCCAATATGATATTTCTTAGTAATATCTCCATATCTTATATGGATCTTAATCCAATGAATACAAAATCATCCAAACCGCAAGTAAACAATGGGCTACGTAATTCTTATTGTTTCACGGTCGAGGTGCGATCAAGGTTTGTATTGTACAAGACCTATGGAAATAAATCGATTTAGAAGAAATACTTTATATAATATATATAAAGTATGCATAATAAGCCGGTCTCGGCGCAGTGGGACAGCGTCTGATTATAAACGCGACGGGTTGTGAGTTTGATTTCCATTCAGGGAAATTATATTTAAATTATTTTCGTTTTTTCGCTCTAGTATAACTCTAGTAAGCGTGGCGTTGAGTTCTGCCAACACGCAATATCTCGAATTCGAAAAGTGGTTACGGAGTGTCTTCACACTGGGTACTTTCTGTCTACCTTGCTATGCGCGGTAAAAGAAGCTACACAAAAAAACGAAAATAGAGGCCATCGTACTGCAATGGCTCTGTTCGACTTATAAAACACGTTTAAATTACCCTAATTTTCCCGTTCATTTAAATCCAACACGCAATATTTTAATTTAGTGCGCAAAGCGTTGAACGGAGTGTCTTGACACTAGGCTCACTCTAACAGTACTAAGAGAGAGGTGTGAAATCAATTAAGGTAAAGGCACTGTAGCTGACAACTCTTGAGTGTATAATAATCTTTTATATGATAATTTTAGAGTTTGAAAGAAAAGGAAAGGACCTATTTAATACGTTTCAAGCTAATTAGCTCACTATATTAAGAAATTTTTAAATTGAGATAAGCATATGTTTGCACATTCCCCGCTAAGTCCCCACTAAATAGCCTTACGACACTTTTATATGACGTAAGATTATTAATACTATGGAAACTCGAGTTAGTTGAAGATTTAAAATTTACGCATCAAATTATATGTATTTCTAGATAGTAGATCATTCAGTCTAGTCCTTTTAAAATGTTTTTTGGGCTTTAACAGGAAATTGGAATATCTAACTTAATTCAGAAGCATGACAATTTATGCAAATGACAACAACAATGACAATTTTTTTTCAGTTGATAATATGTTCTTTAAATCATATGTTTTGTAAGTGACACATGTCAACATTATATTTGGAATAATTTATAATCTGTATTCTGATAATGTATACAGATAATATAAGCTTATATTATCTGTTAATTGTAAAAAGAGTCATAATCATCATGCAAAAAGTAGAATTAATACAAATACCCAATAAAATGATAATTATATAACGTAATAATTTTAAATGACTGTCATATGATTCTTTGTATTGCAATTTACGTAAAGCGTGATGATCTACGTAAGCAGCTAGTTACTATAGAGTCTCACGTAAAGTACAAACAGTAGTATGGGTTTCTTATCAATATTATGAAATATTTGATTAGGGTCTTCCGTACCAAAATTTAGGACATTTTCACGCTTTAAATCTTAGAGAATAGAGCATAATATAATAAATAAAGTAATGACCTAATTGACCTAAAATGCCATAAAGATCTTGACAAATGACTTTGTCTGTCTTTACGGCGCCATACATTATGTTGTTTTTATATTTCCACTCCGTTGACTGTATTCCGCCTACAATTCCAGGCATCGCGTGTTGTTTGTGGTACTCAACGCTGCGTTTTGTCTAATTAGAGCTGAGAAAATAAATTATAAATATAACTATTCCTCAGAGTGGAAATCGAACCCACAAGCAATCTCATGTATATTTAGACACTGACCTACTGACCCACTCTTCTACATAAATATACGCCAAATATTGCAAGTAGAATGTAATCTCCATCTATATATTTGGAATAAAATATTTCGATTGCTTTTTAAAACGAAAATTAAGAGAACTGTAGAATGTTCAATTTTTTATATCTACTATGAATTTGGCACACTTTTATATGCCAAAATATGTTTATATGTTTATCGTTTCTTCTCGTTTACCAAAAGACACAAAGGCATGAAAACTATAACTTTAAACTGTTTTCTTTTTATGATTAGAGATATTTATTATGTGATTTCTAGTATAGAAGCAGAAAAACTACTTAGTATGCCAGACTCGTCTTGTACGTAGATAAATTATTTGGAGAACAAAATATATTTACATCTCTCTATCTATTATCTATTCTAAATAGATAGATTTTTGACCTCAAAATGTCCAAGTGTAAAACAAAAATCATTCTTAACACTTACAGTATGCTAGAGATTTACGATAAAAATATTCTAAGCTACACTTGCATAAGTGCGTTATCAGTTGACCGATAACGGTTTCTTGGCAAAACTGTAAACAAGTAGGTAGTAAGTTAGCTAATAATGAAATAGTACAATAACAACAGTCGTGGCCCAGTAGGACAGAGTCTGACTGTAAACGCGATCTGTTATGGGTTCGATCCCCGTTTTGGGGGAGTGTTTATATTTAAATTATTTTCACTTTCTTGCTCTGGTAAAGACAAAGTGCGGTGTTGAGTTTCACCACACATCGATGCGACGCAGTGTCTCAAATTCAGTGGAAAGCAAAGTACAGAGTGCCTGGACACTAATATAGTATTTTCTGTCTAGGGTAGACAGAAAATACTATACTAGTTATAGGGCTATGCGGAAAAAAAGCGTGAAGCTAAATTAATTAATTAGTTATACACAACCGGTTTTGGCGCAGTGGAATAGCGTCAGATTGTGAACACGATAGGTTGTGGGTTCAATTCTCATTGGAGGCCTTGATTATATTTAAATTTTGCATTCATTTCCTCGCTTTTGTAGAAAGGACAAAACGCGGTGTTGAGTTACGCCAGTCAACACACAATGTATGGATATCTGGCAAAAAATAGAGAATGGAATGTAAAAAGTATATTTTCAAAAAACAAAATATACACAATTAATCCTTTTAAAATACTTTAATCTAAAATATGTAACAAGCAATAATAAAAAAAAATTAAAAACCCTACTACAGATATAAATACAGTGATACTCGCGAATTTAGACAAATCGAAGTACGTATCAATTGTTAAAATCGTTTCACGGGTTTAGCAGTCACAAGGGAACAAAGAAACGGACAGACATACATACATGCATACATACATACGCGGTAAAAAACACAACTCTCTTTCTGGTAGTCGGTTAAAAAATCATATAAATCAAAGATTTTATTTCGTCAAAATATTTTTTTTTGCAATTCTATTAGATTCTATTCGTTTTTTTTTTGCATTTCTAGCTTCTGGATTTAAAAATACGTGTTTCGCTTGAGTACTTTATAACGGCTATGTGCCTTTGCAATTGAAATCTAAAATTAATACAAACAGTAATCTGTATCATAAAGCTAAAATTATTCATCGAAAAATAAACTTTACGTTAGCTAATATAAAGTTTGTAACGCTTTGATCATCATCTTAAGTGCTTTCACAGAAATCAACCCTTTTGTTTGGAAATTCAAAATTAAACAGGATTATTTTACATTGCAGCTAAGTTATTTGAGTAAACGTACAGTGAAAAAAATATAACATAACTAAAAAAAATGTTTTAAATCTGGTTAAAAATGAGTTCAAAAATAGATGAATAATATATTACTAAATATAATATTCTATATAACTTAGTTATATTTAAAGTAAGTACTCAAAACTGTTATATATAGTGTAATTATCAATAGTTATACATAGAAAGCGCGGCGTTGAGTTCCGCCACACAACACGCAATGTCTCGAATTCGGCGAAAAACGGAGCATGGAGTGCTAGCATCTTGATGCTAGGTACTTCCTGTCTATCCTTCCATGCGAAATACGCGTAAAGCTAAACGTATGAAGTTATATTAATGAAATATATATATTTATCTGACTTTAAACGCAATTGACTTAGAAATCCATTGCCACTCAAAAAGCAAACAATACTCGGCGTTAAGTTACATCACTCAGGCAACGGAGTGCCTAGACACTTCTCACTAACCTTCTATATGGGAAAAAAAATAGGAGAATGGAGTGTCAAGGCAATCGCTGCCCTTCTATACGGGAAAAGAAAACATAATTAACATGTATAAACGATATTATTGTTGGTATGTCACCGATGCTCCAAAGACCGAGTGTAAAAGAAAGGGCATAGTGGATATATTTAGATGTGCGTCAGCTTGACTAACTTGAGCTGTGAGGGTGTTATAAGACTTTTAGTTTATATACTTAGTTAAAGCTTTCTACTTTGTTTCACTTGTCATTTACTAGCTTCAAAAGTAAGACAAAGAGCGTCGTGGAGATCTGTAAATTAAGAGAAGCAAGATATCTCGTTGACTGCTTTCGGTCCAATATTAAGACATTGCGTGTTAAGTGGCGAATTCAACGCTGCACTTTGTCTTACAGGACAGGTTTTTTTTTATTTTTTAAATGTAATCGAACTGACTTCTTTCCGAAGTGATAATCGAACCCACAACCAATCGCGTTTACAGTCAATATATTCCATTCGCGATGAGAGCAGGCAACAGAGTGTATTGACATTTAGTTCTTCTATAAACAGTATTTTCGAATACCAAAATATATGCGATTAATCCGGTTAAAATAGTTTCGTTTAAATTTAGTTCTTATTGAATATCTATAATTTTCTATTTATATATAATTTCTGTTTAAATAAACGCTTATCTTTTTTTATTGTATCAATAAAATATATTATATTCTTATTACTATTATTATTAAAAAAATATTTTTATTGACTGATTTTTTTATAGGTCAGGTAATTAATATATAAGTCTGAAATTTCTAAGCAACCTTTCTAACTCAGGGGTGAGTAGTTTTATATATATAACTGGAATTACAGTACTGTCATACTGATACAGATTTTTAGATAGATATTTAGTATATATTTTATATATAAATTATTAAATACGTAACGCATATTTGTAATCAAATGTGTATCAGACATTGGTATAAATAATGTTTCATAATTTTTGATTTTACTGACTTCTTTCCGATTCCTTTGATAGATAGATATATGCAGGTAAAATTAATAAAAGCGCGTTTATATGAGAGATTGTTGTCTTTTACTTGGCCGGATAGAGTTTGGTATACCCTTAAATCGACTGAGGACATATCGATAAAAGATTACAAAAAAAAAATTAGACAAAGCCCGGCGTTGACTTCGCCATTTAGCACACAATGTCTAGATTTTGGGTTGTAGTCAACGGAGTGTCTTGACTCTGAGTTATCTCTAATTACCCTGCTGTAAAATAATAACGTGATCAATTTTTTTTACCAATATTATAAATATAAAAAGATTTTTATAATCACCCTTTGTTCGTTAAAATTTTAAAAATAATTAGAAGCGCTTTGTTGACTTTTTTCAACCCCCAAATTATGTTTTGGCGCACTAATTAACCCCTCTAACTGGTAAAGAGAACGTGACAAGTATTGATAGATTATTGTTAGGGTAAGACCCCAAAGATAGTTATTATTATTAGACCATACAGATATTGCCACAATGTATCGCAGTGGCAATATCTGTATGACTATAAACGTGATTGGTTGTGGGTTCGATATCTTTGAAAGAAGGTACAGTAAAGTTACCAGGTCCCATCGTTCTTCATTTTCCACCCGAAGTGAATATATTGTGTCTAGATGGCGCAATTTAACGTTTAAAGTCTTTAGCTTAACGCTTTTATCCCGCATAATAGGATAAACAGAAAGTTTCTAGTGACAAGACACTTCGTACTTCCGCCGAATTTGATAAATTCGGTGGTGAGAGGCGGAATTTAACGCCGCGCTTTGTTTAAGATTATTATAACAATACCAAAAGGAAAAATAAATAATTAACGAAGTAAAAAACATAAAACACAAGCCTAATCATCACTTTAATCTTGTTAAAATTAATTAGTACAGTCAACCCTTAGACGATTCGCTTCGTTAACTCTATTACATGGCAATGGATACTGAACGGAGGATTACACGCTTAGTTAGATGTGCTTTAAATAGATCACGAATGTAAAAGTCAATGTATTTGTGTCATATGTTTTTTATTGTATTTGTGGGCTCAAAGAACTTATTGTGATTTCACTCAAAAAATGCTATAGTTTTTTTAATTTAATTAATTTTTAATTTAATTTTAAATTAAATTTAATTTTAAATGCGTATATTTTAATATTCACGCGTCGTATTTAGTATGAATCGCGTTTATTTTATAGTAGTATTCGAAAATATATTTTTGAAAACTCGACGTTTCGTACACTTTACAGTACTCCGTGGTCACAGGTAATAATTTTTTTTAGCTTCACGCTTTCATCGCATAGCAGGGTAGACAAAAAGTACCTAGTGTCAACACACTCCGTACTTCGCTTTCCACCGAATTCGAGACATTGCGTGTTAAGTGGTGGAACTCAACGCCGCAATTTGTCTTTAACAGAGCGGGGAAGTGAAAATAATTTCAAATATAATCACTCCCCCGAGTGGGGATCGAATCCACAACCGATCGCGATTATAGTCAGACGCTGTCACACTGCGCCACGTTGTTAGCATCTTTATAGAGAACGTTTTACAAATTTCTGCTACCGAAAGATTATTTCTAAGAAACAATCGCTTGGCAAGAGAGAATGCTATTTATTTTAATATTTTACTATTTTCAAAGTGTTATTTCACAATTATAATTTTTCTCCATACTCCTCGTGCCAAATTACATGCTCCTCCATTCGAAAATATCTTCATGTACTATAGATATATAGATATAAGCAAATTCGAACCTACGCCTATCGTGTATACCTAACATCCCACATGTTAAATCACAAAGATGAAAACAGTCTTAATAATGAATAATTAATTATACCCCAATTGATCTCAATCAGTTGCGAAATTTTCTATGAATCATAATACAAAGGATCATTGTAATTACAGTCGCATTACAAAGTGAGATTTTGATCTTATGGATTTTTATATATATATATATAAATATATATATATAAAATATATATATATATATATATATATATATATATATATATATATATATATATATATATATATATTTAATTCATCCTAACTAAATTGTACCAAACTCTTAAGAACATATACGTATAATTCAGTGTTAAAATTCTTTTTAAAAATCAATTATTTATTTTTCACACGGATATCTTTTTAAGGTCGTTTTTAATACTACTCTATTATATTATATTGTTTATATCAATGCAGTTGTCAAAATTATAATTTACTAAGTAAGTTTATTTATTTCATAATTTACTTATTTCTTAAATTAAGTCCGTTCGAGTTCGTTTTGGGTTCGATTCCCTCTTGGGGGAACGATTATATTTCAATTTTTTTTCATTCTCTCATTCTGGTAAGACTAAGCGCGACATTGAGTTCCGCCATTCAACAATGTCAAGCATCATAAATAAATAAATAAATAAATTCAGCGGAAAGCGGAGTACTGAGTTTCTTGAAACTAGGTACTTCCTATAGATCCTACTACGCGGTATAAAAACATGCAAAATAAAACATATCTAAATAAATAATTATATACACACCGCTGCACATTACGCATGTGTGGTGTGAACATATGTCAAACGTGGAGCTGTCAAAATTGTACTAATTGGTTGTAGAAAAATTTGACATTCGAGTTATTTTAATTTTTTTATTCTTATAGCAAAAGCTATTAGCTATTATGGTACAGTGGAGCAATGTTTAATTGCAAATGAGGTTGGTGTGGATTCGAATTCCTATTGGAGGAGTGTAAAATATGATAAATAAAATGAATAAATAAATAAAATTATAAAGTTTGTTTAGAAACGGAATAAATTGAAATAAATATTACACACTCTATTATGTGTTTTACATACACGATTTGTTCGTCACTGACATAAACACTGTTTAGATAGAGCAAGTGAGAGAAATTTTAAAATGAAAGTAGCCTAAGTTCTAGTAGCGTAACTCTAGCCAGTGAAAGTTCTGTCAAAATCGGTCCAGCCGTTTTAGAGATTAGCCGAAACAAACAGACAGACAGAAAAATTGTAAAAAAAATTATTTTGGCTATATGTATCGTGTATACATACATATGTATTTAGTAAAAACATTTTAATATTATAAACAGACGCTCCATTTTTTTACAATTGCTTAATAAACTAGCTATTTCATTTATAAATTTACCAGATTTGGTAAAAACAACGTTGCTCCCATCACGTTTTTACTTTCACCCTTCTATTATTTTTACCATAATGTTTATATTACACGCACGTTTCATTCATAAGGAGAGGGGTGTATAATGAAAATATGGATGGTCATAAATAATATTATTTCAACTTATGTTATTACCAGCTATGTGGTGTTTACTGAATTTCCAATTTATTTTTAAAGAAAAAAGTAATAATTTATTATTTATTTATTGTGTTTTTACATATATTATATTACATATTTTAAATACAAATATAGTGATTGATTATGTCTGATTTATAACTTTTTAAATTGTTTACATTTCTCTGCTCTAGTATGACAAAGCACGTGGTTATGTTACGGAAGAGAGCGCCTTGACATTAGATTTTCCCTAGCTACAATGTTTTGCGTCAAAAATCGTTAAGCTATATCTATTGTTTAAAATATTAAAAGAAAAAGAAAAGTTTACATTAAAAGAAAAATATACTTTGAATAACGTTAATTGTTGGATGTTTTTTAAATACAGTTTCTTTTTATTATTTTTTAAATAGTTAATTTGTAAGGGTAAATATAAAATATATATATATAGAATATAAGGTAGTTGATCAACTAATTGATTATTATGTGTCATTATTGACAGATAAAACAAAAAAAAATGTATACTATTTTAAGTATTTTGGCGTTATTTGCCAGGACGAGCTGCTAGGGTTACAATATAAAAGACTCCCTGCATTAGTACACTGCACTGAGTACTAAGAAATTGTATCATATTTATTATTGTAATGCAAATCAGGGGGAAATTGCCAACCCTAATTGACACTTCCGACTGAGGGAATGCTTAGAGATACTTAAAATGAAAATTATATATTTTAATATTTTTATTTTGATACGAAATGATAAAAATCATTTTTGTGAATGGTTCGCGGTGCAGTGGGTCAGCGTCTGAGTGTAAACGAGATTGGTTATGAGTTCGATTCCCACTCGGGGAGTGATTATATTCAAATTATTTTCACTTCCTCGCTCTGGTAAAATAAAATACGGCGTTGAGTTCCACCACTCAACACGGAATGTCTCGTATTTGGCGGAAAGCGGAGTACAGAGTGTCTTGACACCAGGTACTTACTGACTGAAGCTAAAATCTAGATAATGACAATAAAAGCGTATTAAAAGTTTTTTTTAGTCAAATATTTTTTTTTTAAAATACATATACGGAATCCATCGTCACTTCCAATTCAATCACGATACGCTGTGAGTCATAATATAAGAATGCACGTCGAATTTAATGCGAGAGTGTGTACCACCAACGAGGGCGGCAAATGATTGTGTTAACGGAAGCTTTTTACTCATATAAAAATATACCTTTCTTCATAACGTGTAGAGTGGCGTGTCTGTTTGTAAATGCGATCGGTTGTCGTTTCGATTCTCACTCGGGTGAATTAATATATTAAAATTATTTTCACTTCCTCGCTCTGGTAAGACAAAGTGCGGCGTTGAGTACCGCCACTTAATATGCAATGTCTCGGATTTGGCGGAAAGCAGAGTACGGAGTGTCTTGATAGATACTTCCTGTCTACCTCGCTGTGTGGAATAAAACGTGAATTTGCTTATTTTTTAATCAGTTTTTTTTTAATTTTTAATAGAAAAAAGCTCAGAACACCTTTTTTATCATTTTTCTGAGTTAAACCTTTATTCCAATATATGTGTAGGTAATACTTTATATAAGGCTATAATAGATGTGTCAGAGTTAATAAAAAAACCCAAGAAACATAAAGCTTCTGTCCGCATCATTTGTCAGTGTCAGTCAGAACTCAGAAGGCAATACTTTAGGCTTCATTCTATATAACGTTATTTAACCGGTTCATATAATTAATAATATTAATTTGATAGTTCTGGCTTCAAATCCCAGTCGAGGGAAAGCTTTTTTATTTCTGTTTAAAGAAACCGCACCATGTAACCCAGCAAGTAGATTTTGTGATACAAGAAAAGTATAGTTGGTTTTTTGTTGCTATTTACTGAAATTACGTTGAAGTAGGGAAGAGGTAGTTTTGATATGTGAATTCGATTCTCGCTCGGGGAAATGTTTATATTTAAATTATTTTCATTTCCTCCTTCTGTTATTATAGATAATCTCTATTATATCTGTTAGCGATGCTTATAACATATAAATATATTAAAATATTAATATTTTAATATATTTATATGTTATAAGCATCTTATAACATATAAATATAATAAATATATTAAAATATTTTCCACCAATTACAATTTCTGGATAATAGTGTACATGGAACCCAACGCCGCAGGCTGGCTAAATTAAAAATAATTAAGACATTATTCCTTGAGTAGGGATCGAACAAGCAACCATTGCGTATTCGTATACGCAATCAAATGTATTTCACTGCGCCCCAATATCACCAAATTTTAATACATTTAATTAAATTAATATAAATCTTAATACAACATTATTAGTAGGTAAAATTTATTTTCATTTCACCGTTCTGTGAGACAAAGCGCGACGTCAAGTTCACCATTCAACGCACAATGTCTAAATTTCGCGCGGAGAGCAGTCAACAGAATGTTTTGACACTAGTTTTTCTCTGACTTTCCTCCTATTCGGGATAGAGCGTGAAATATTTTCATTCACGATAGGATTAGTTCCCATGTCACTTTATATTCATTTACCAACTTCATTTATAACAATTGAAATTTCAAATTAAAGTCACATTTACGTAACATCTCTATTACCCGCATGTTACATGTTGATAATATTTACGATTAGAATTAATTATTTTGCCACTGTAATATACATATATCTACTAAATATAATAATACAGGCCACTGTAGCGCAGCGGGACACCATTTAACAAAAATTGGTTGTGGGTTCGATTCCCACTTGGGGCAATGATTATTTTCACAGCGTTTGATTGTTGTTTATAGATTTATGTTATGGGTTACACTCCCACTTGGAGGAATAACCGTTTCTTCGCTCTTATAAGACAAACTTTGACGTTGAGCTCCACCAGTCAACTAAATGTCTCGATTACGAACGCAGTGTCTTGACACTAAGTTCTCTCTAACTATCCTAATATGTGGGAGAACAAATTAAATTGATTTTTTATGTATCCCAAAAGAGATGCTCAATAATTATGATTCATATAAACATTTTTTTTTAAATTTTAATTTTAAATATTTAGAACTGAATTCAAAGTGCATTTAATTGATCAGCCGTCAACCAACAGAGCATTTGCTTAATGCTTTCCCTCGCGCTCTAACAATATGGGATAGACAGAGACGGATATATACACATCGTGGGAAAAGAATTTATTGTTCAGTATTGTTTATGTTATTGTCCGCCATATTGCTTCTAATTGGGTGTTAAAGTGACGATAGTTTTAAATGTTTATTTTAATTTCGGTACATGTATAACGGAAATTGGTTTATTTAACTGGTAATATTTATTTATTATTTATTTTATGGTTCTGGCAATACAGGGCCTTGACTTCGCTTCTCAGCACGCAATGTCTCGGTTTAGGGTAAAAGGCAGTCAACGGAGTGTCACTAGGATGTCTTTTACTATCTTGTTATAGAGGATAAAGTGGAAATAAATTTTTTTATTTGACTAGGTGTTCGATATATTTGAAGTATTAATACATGAAGCAAAAATATTGCTATCACTTTTCGTACGTTTTAATTTATATAGAAAAGTACCTTACAAGAATCGGCGCAAGAAACTCGGTGTGACTTTTTAAGCCTATGAAAAGCGGTATGAAAAAGGTGGCGCAGTGGGACAACAGCTGATTGTAAACACCAATGGTTGTAGGTTCGATTTCAATTTAGGGAAATGATATATTTAAAATTTGTATTCATTTTTTGCACTGGTAAGACAGAGTGCGGCGTTGATATCAACACTCAATACATGATATCTTAATTTCGGGTGAAATACAGTCAAAAGAGTGTCTTGACACTGTTTAAAAAGCATATTAAGTTAGTAAGTAAAGTTTATTTTGTATTAAAATTCTGTCATATTCTTAGTATATTATAAAAAAAAAACATCAACAAAAAATATTGATACATCGATAAAGAAAAAAAATTATATAAAATTTCATCTACACCAAATGACTTCCGGACTTTTGGATACCGTTAAGATTTTTTCATTAAAAATAACGGTTGAGTATTTTTACACATATCGAATTAAGTGCAAATTTATCCACAGGCTACATAGTATACTTATTACAAATTTGAGGTCATTGTGGCGTAGTGAGACAGCTTACAAGTTGGCTGCTGGTTCGATTCCATTTGGAGGAATGACTTTATTTAAAATTATTTTCAAAGATGGGTTACTCAACACATGACGAAATGTCTGTCTCGAATTTGAGTGGAATGATAAGCTGGAGTGTCTTGACTCAAGGTTGTCTCTGATTACCCGGAAGTGTCAAACTGCTTCTAATATATTTACTAGTTTTTTTAGCCTCATGCTTTTGTCCCGCATAGCAGGGTAGACATAAAGTACCTAGTGTCAAGACAATCTGTATATTGTTTTCAGGCGAATTAGAGACATTGCGTGTTGAGTGGCGGAATTCAATACCGCACTTTGTCTTACCAGAGCGAGGAAATGAAAATAATTTCAATATAATCACTTCCCTGACTGGGAATCGAACCCACTGTCACACTGTACCACGACCGGCCTGATTTACTATATAATGCTTGTATAACCATATACAAGAGCCACTTGAATATAGTTAAATAATTTAAACGCAATATTTTAAGTGCAATTTGAATGAAGTATTCATTTATAACAACCAGTGAATTAGGTACATATACGTATATATATGTAATACCTTTTTGTATTTGAAGTTAGTAGTTGGTAGTTAGTGATTAGTAGTTAGTAGTTAGCAGTTAGCAGTTAGCAGTTAGTTAATCATGGCGCAGTGTGACAGTGTCTGACTAAACGCGGCCGGTTGTGGGTTCGATCCCCACTCGGGGAAGTGATTATATTAAAGTCTTAAGGCTTGGTAGTTTGTGTCTACCTTTCTATGCGGCATGAAAGCGTAAAACTAAATAAATAAAAAAAATAATGTATTAGTCTTTATGATATACCTAAAAAGCTTGAATGCAGTTTGATCGTGCTTTATGTATTAGGAAAGGAGCTTTTTTAATATTATTTTGAAATTTAATTAGAAATCGGATCCACCAAAACCCATAATATCCATCGAATTTATAACATTAAATTTGAAATAAATACATATATGAAGAAAACGATGAAATAAAGATAATAAATTAAGTGATATTTTATATAATTTTAAACCATAATTCATTTATATTTAGATTAATTGATTAAAAATATTAAAATTTATAAACGGTTTCAGTTTTATAGTTTTCATGTTTGCACACGACGCCTCTTGACTTGTCAACTTGACCTTGGTCAGAATATCTCAAAGCCGATTTCTCTTTACCATTTCACGTTTAGAATCATAATATGAGGCGAAATGTTTGTGTATATTAATTGTATTATAGTGGCGCGGTGGGACAGTGGCTGACTGCAAACGCGATCGGTTACGGATTCGATTCCTGCTCGGAGACATGATTATATTTCTATAGTTTTCATTTTCTTGCTCTGGTATGACAAAACGCGGGGTTGAATTTTATCACTTTCAACAGACACTGTCGAATTCGGCGGAAAGTACGGAGTGACTTGACAGTAAGCACTTCTGTCTACTATACTATGCGGGATAAAATGTGATACTAAATAAATACATGAATATAAAACACGTTGAAATTATATTACCTTGATATAAACAGACTCAAAACCCATTAGCTAAATTAGAAAAATATAGAAAATTGTTAATATCCTTTACAATTGATACAAATGTAAGATTTGCAGAGAAGGGTGCGACCCCTATACAAGTCAATTCAGTTAGAATTGCAAATGCTGGTACTGTATTGAAAAGAAATTGGCAAATGACAAGGAAAATACTACTTCGAATTGGAATCAAATCGATAACTGTCAGCAGGAGTAACTTCGTTATTTAGAGCTAGAATTATTCACAAAGTTAGTTGATTTCATTTTATTAATACACATTTTATTATCAGCTTCACACTTTTCTCCCGCTTAGGATAGACAGGAAGTATCTAGCTTCAAGACACTATTCAGTCTAGGCCGGTCGTGGCGCAGTGAGACAGCGTCTGATTGTAAACGCGACCCGATCGATTCCCACTCGAGGGAATGATAGTTTTTTAATTTTTTCACTTCCTCCTTCCTTTTTTCGTCGCTCTGGTTAGACAAAGCGCGGCGTTGAGTCCCGCCGCGAACAGCGGAGAATTTTTTCTACGTTTATATAGAATTCTTTCTTTTTGTATATTACCATTTCATCTAGAAGAATTTATTATATTTATAAAATAAATTCTAATTTCTCGATATTGTGTTTTAAATTCAAACGAAAAGACAGAACAGAGTGTATTGACACTAAGTTCTCTTTACAAGGAAAAGCGTCCACGTAAAGAGAAAAACGCCACTACCGAAAGGTATTACCGCCACATCTGTGTTACCAACATGATTACTTAAGTGGTCTTTATTGACTTTCGTACATATTAATTACAATTTAGAATCTTAATAAGAAACAAATCATAAATTACTTAAGTCTTTATAAACATGTCTCTTTAAACCTTAATTAACGGGCGAAGTCATTGGTAATATTAACCGATCAATTGGAGTCAGCCTCGATTTAGATGCGATCGATTTAAATTTATTTGGCCATATGCTCGTATGTTTTTAATAGATTAAACATATTGTACTACACTTAGGAAATTGATTCGTTTGCTTTTGTGTATATGTGGAATAGTTTTGGGCCAAGTTTACGTCATTGGGGTACACTTATTTTATGTTTTTAAATTAAATTTTATTTATGTATACCTTTTATTTCGTGGTAGGAGGTTTGTCATTGACCACTAACATGACAAAATCTATCCGCCACATATCTCATGACGTGGTTTAGGTGTGATGTCATGTAAGGCTTTCCGTATTCCCACCCATCCTATCCCTCAGAGTATGGCGGTTCAGACAGATCTAGCTGCCGATGCCACTACCCTATCTCCTTTCACTCCCATACCAAGGCCGTCATCGCCACTACAATTCCAATGTTGTAGATGTCCGTAGGCAAAGGTGACTTACCACCAGATCCTTATGCTCGTTTGCTCCCTTTTTCTATAAAAAAATTATGCATCAAGGAATAATATTATCGATTTTTATATAAAAGATTTTTTTATATTATAAATCATCGGCTTTTAATTTCAATAAAAAAAATAGTGAGGCCGGTCGTGGCGCACTGTGACAGCGTTTGACTGTAAACGCGATTGGTTGTGGGTTCCATCCCCACACAGGGAAATGATTACATTTAAATTATTTTCACTTCCTCGCTCTGGTAAAGACAAAGAGCCGTGTTGAGTTCCACCACTCAACACGCAATGTCTGGAATTCGGTGGAAAGTAAAGTACGGAGTGTATTGACACTAGGTACTTTCTGTCTACCCTGCTATGCGGGATAAAAGCGTGAAGCTAAAAAAATATAATAAAATAAAAGATAAAATATATAAATATGTAAAATATATAAAATATATAAATATATAGAGTCAACTTACTCAACTACTTAAGCATGACATTCTTGACAATAGTCAATAAAACTTCTACTTGAAATTCACTGATTCTTATATAAGGGTCTTTATCAGAACGTATCTCATTGCAACAATTTTGAATTCTATTACCAAAGAGTATGGCTTGTTTTATAACAATTATATATTTGCTAACCCCAAAAGACCGTCTCAATTGTTCATTAGTTGATTTGTTTCGTTTTCTACTGGGTACAAGGTTCAAAATCGATGGAGCCAATCGTGCTTGTACGTTCAGGAAATTGGTGCTTTAGGTCACGTGACTTATGTAATTATTTCAAGGATATTTGCAATTTCATCTTAATGTTGCTTTTCTCTTATAATATTTGTTTATTTTGCGTATTTATTTTTGATAATATTTATTAAATTGTGTTTATATAACGCAATACTTACTCGTGGCGCAGTGGGACAGCGTATGATTGTAGACGCGATCGATTTTGGGTTCGATCCCAACTCAAGAGAGTGATTATATTCAGATGTTTTTCACTTCCTGGCTCTGATAAAGAAAAAGCGCGGCGTTGAATTCCACCACTCATCACGCAATGTCTCGAGTTCGGTAGAAAGTACAGAGTGTGTTGACACTAGTTACTTTCTGTCTACCCTGCTATGCGGGACAAAAAGTATGAAGCTAGACAATAAAAGTTTTATTAAAATAAGTTTAGCCGTTTCTAACATTTGTTGGAGTATCGCAAGCATACTCGTTCGTTCACAATAACGATTATCATATTCCGTTTTGAGCTTATTTAAGGTAAATTCGAATATCAAGTTTCTTAAAGTTATAATTACATAACATAAAATAATATTCTCAGAACTTTCCACTTAAACAAAAGAACAGCAAAACTCTATCAAAATCGATCAAGCTAAAACCCATCTTACGCTAACACACATATGAGGAAAATTTCCTTTGACAGAGTATGGAAAAACGATATAAAAAACGTTTTACAGGATGCGTCGAAGTATCTAAGACGTTTTATCTTAAGAGATGTACTTGTCTTATGCGATGAAGAGGCTAATAATAGCATTTTCTTGTTTATTTAAGCAACTCCACGAGTGTCGTGACGCAGTATACTGACGTTTAATGCATTTTTGGTTGGGGAATTGGTTGTGGGTTTGATGTCCAAATAGGGGGATAGGTTATTCAAATTATTTTCATTTTCAAGTAAAAAGAAGCGCAGTGTTGAGTTCTGCAACTCAAATTCGTTTAGTTTTCGATTTATTTTCAACACACAACATGCAATGTCTTAGCGTCAGTTGAAAAGAGTATAGATAACGAAGTGTCTTAACACTATGTTCTCTTTACTCTGCTTAAGCTGATATATAAAACGCTCATTGTTTCGCTAAGAACTATCTGTCAGAATGATGATGATCGGGTTCAAATCCAACATATGCATATAGGTAGAGAATATTTCTTAATTGGAAAAAACGTAACTTAACGCTAAAATGTACCTTAACACTGCATAAAGATAAGAAAAACTGGTCAAGTTGGATTCGCGCACGAACGTTTGCTGTGTAATGGGGCTCCCATATTAAATATTTATTTGTTATTAAAGCGATAACGGAATGCTTTATGTATGAAAATTTTTACCATCTAATTATTATAATATATTATTACTGTGAAGTTTTGTATTACGTAACTGACAATAACATATAATATAATTTAAATTTCCAAGAGAAATGGTGTCAGGAATGCGGATCAAACATCGGGAGATTAATTCTCGTCGACAACCATTTTGTATCGTCATTTAATAATGGATTTGAAGCTGTGACCTAATTACTAATGAAAACGTGTTGCTTGTATTTTTATTTATTATTTAAGGCTTGGTTAATGTTGTATTTTTGGTTGAGATTATCATAAATCTGTTAAGGAATAACTATGGTTTACTTCTAAATTACTTCTTCATCTTCTTCATCTTTTTTTTAGGTTCACGCTTTTATCCCGCATAGCAAGCTAGACAGAAAGCACCTAGTGTCAAGACACATTGTACTTCGTTTTCAACCGAACTCGACACATAGACATTGCGTGTTGGTTGGTGGAACTCAACGCCGCACTTTGCCTTATACCAGAGCGAGGAAGTGAAAATAATTTAAATATAATCATTCCCTTGAGTAGGGATCGAACTTAAAACCGATCGCGTTTACAGTCAGACGCTATCCCATTGCGCCACGACTGGCCCAATCTTCTTTTTCTACCTGACATTATTCCAGCACTAGCTAGAGTCTGTCTTGCCACTGAACTTCTGATTTCGGTCACGGTTTTTGTAAGGTCTTTTACGTCATTGGTGATAAGTCCATTGGCTTTCATATCCTGTTTCGGAACATCCAAACATCGCTTCCTTGGGCGTCTCCTATGAGGTCTAGCACCAAGGACAGACATACTGAAGCATATTCTTTTACATTCTTTTTACCCTTATTTACACGATACAACTTTAAATTTGTTTGTAAAAAAACATTATGCGGCTAGAGAAGAACAGAAAAGAAATATAGAAAACAGTAAAATATTTCACAATAATCCATTAGAAATAGAATACATTAAATGAATAAAAAAAACATTACTTTTGTATTAAACCACATATAGGTAGCTATGGCAACGCTTATTTTACGCTTTAAAAGATAAAAAACGTAGTGCTGTATCACCTAAAGTAAAAAAAGAAAACCGATACTAATTTAGTCTCGATTTTCTTTGTTTCTTCAACTTCAAACAAATTCAAATAGCTACATACAAATTCGAGTAACATTATCAACACAATTAATGGCTTGTTACGAGCTTGTTCTACTCGCGCTAGTCAAAATAGTTTTAATTTGGAAAGTTATTTGAAGTTTTGAGTATTGGGAGAAATAAATGTACTTTTTTTTATTTATTTATATATTTTTTTTGCTTCACGCTTTTTATCCCGCATAGCAGGGTAGACTGAGAGTATCTAGTGTCAAGACAAGAAGTACGGAGGTACTTCGCTTTCCACCGAATTCGAGACATTGCATATTAAGTAGTGGACCTCAACGCCGCAATTTGTCTTTTTACCAGAGCGAGGAAGTGAAAATAAATTAAATATAATAATTCCCCCAGGTGGGGATTGAACCCACAACCGATCGCGTTTGCAGTCAAACGCTGTCCCACTTATTTACTTTAATATTCATTTTTTTATTCATTAATAAAATCATTTTACTGGTCTACCTGTGATTACCTTAAGACTACCACTTAAAATTATTTGCGTTTTTTTCTTTTTTTATATTATCTGTTACGATTATGTAGTGATGAAACACAATTCTTTATCCTACTAATTTTATAAAAGAGATAGCTTTACAAAAAGTTATAAAAAAAATATTTTTACCATTTATACTACTTTTAGCATTTATAAATATAGATATAGGAAAATATTATTTTTCTAAGTTAATATATATATATATATATATATATATATATATATATATATATATATATATATATATATATATATATATATATGAACATTTCTTAAAATGAAATCGAACCAGAAATTATCGTACTTTTTAAAAAAACCTAATAAATTTACTTTATTTCTTGCAGGTACGGTACTTCATATTAATTCATTTGTGGCAGTAAAACCCTTCGTAAAGTAAGTATTTTTTTTTCAGTTGTAAGTGTTTTCCCATTCGATTGTGGCGCAGTGGGACAATATGTGACTGTAAATGCGATCGATTGAGGCTTCGATTCCCACTCGGGGAATGATTGTAATTTAAATTATTTTCATTTCCTAATTTGTAAGACGAAGCGCGGCATTGAGTTTCGCCACTCAAGACACAATGTCTCAAATTCGGCGGAAAGCGGAATGTGGGCCGTTTTAACACTATGTATTTTCTGCCTACCCTGCTATGGGATATAAAAGCATGAAAAAATATAGCATCTATGTTCTATTTGTAAATTCTCAAGCCATATATTTTAATATTATATTATTAAATCATATTTTGAAATTAAAGTATTATTTTTCTAACATAAAAGGCTTGTAATAGAAGCAAATTAACTTCAAAACATGTTTAGTAAGAAACAAACCCATAAACTGACATCGTTTGACATTAAATAATTTATTAAAACGTCGGAACTGAATTGTTAGCGATTAAGGGAATGCTAACAATAAATTTTGTGACAATGTACAGGAACATCACTACGAAGCTTAACAATCGTGTTTATTTTTAAAACTATTCCAAATTTAAAACTTAACCTGTCACTTGGCGCGCTTTTTGTTGTCAAAAAATTTATGACCGACTTCCGGCGTTTTGACGCGATGATTATTTTCTTTCTTTTTTTTTCTATTTTCTAATGAACTACACAGGTATTGTAATTGAGGTATTCTTGTTTTTGTCTTAATGAGAACCTTTGTTTACTTTACTATTTTTTAAGTGTTATTCCACACTCAGAATTGGAAAACATTTTGAAAAAAACGTATGAAAATTTGAACGCAGTGGTGTTTTTACAAAATATTATAATAATTATAATTTGTAAGAATGGCATACTTATATCTGAATAATAATAGGGCTCTTTCACCAATAACACTATAGAATTCTTCACTTGATTGAAATTCGAACTGTAACCTACCTGCATAGAACACACAATATTTTTTTAATATTAGTGTCAATGAGTATAACAACTTTCAACTTTTGACTATGTATTAATATATTAATGGCATTTCTAAAGTATATAAGTTATTATAAACCTTACATATTTCCATTTTTCAACATGAAACTAAATTTTTTCTTCGTCCAAGCATTTCTTATATTACAATTTAATATACTTCGCTGTTTATAGCTTTCATTCCATCTTAATGTCCATTATTCTTTCATTTCCTATTCCGGAAATCGAACCTGCGACCCGTTTCCCCAACAAAACCTAAAACCACACTGAAATTTATTATTGTAACATGTTAGGAACGGACAAAAGATGCTGTGTAATGGCGGCATTGTCAAAGGCTTCGTATTCATCTTACGTCGGCCCATGATTCATATGTTAAGTGTAGTTCTAAATATAAGTATATAGACATTTGCAAGAGCATTGGAGTATTATATGGAATGAAAACAATTATATATAAATATATTAAAAAATATTATAAATATGAATAAAAACAATTGTTCTAATTTATTTTAAATATTTTTTTTTGCTTGACGCTTTTATTCCGCATGTCAAGACTCTCCGTACTTCGCTTTTCGCAGAATTTGAGACTCAGGGGTCGAACCCACCACCGATTGCGTTTACAGTCAGACGCCGTCACACTGCGGCATGACCGGCCTCATACTTAAATTATATATTTTTTTTAGCTTCACGCAAAAGCGTGATCACGCCTTGCAGTGTAAACAGAAAATACCTAGTGTCAAATCACTCCGCTTATTCTGCTTTACGCCGTAATCGATACGCATAATCTAATACTGAAGAAGAGCGATTATACTATTCAAATTTTTACCAAAAAACAATGGTATATTATAACTTTACCGAAATTATTATATTTACCATAGTTTTACCATTTTATTATCTGTTAACTTATTCAAATTGCATATAATGTATAATTTTTTGGTAACACGATGTATATTTCAATCACGTATTGCTTAAGAAGCTTGTTTGTTACTTAGAAATTACGAGGAGGTATTCATATAAAGGTAGTACACAATACACATAACATAGAATTAATACTCACTAAAAATCTAAACACTTTAGAAATTTTTTAGAAATTTATGTATACTTTAAATTGAATATTAATATTGTATATTTAATGATTAAGTATATTATTTTCATGTATATATGGCCATAATTTTTTTTTGAAACGTAACCTTACTCCGCACTTTGATTAATGTTATGATAAAAAATGCTAGATGTATAATGTATCTATTTTATTTTTATATTGGTATACATTTTGCTAGGAACGTAACCCAACAACGCACTGAGTCTTACTATATAGTGTATCTATACGTACAGTATGGTATATATTATAGCTACATTGAACAAACTTCTGTTTGTTTAGGCGTAAGGCCCAATAAATAGCGCGTTATTGATATTACTTGGGCACAATATGACGGAAATATTCAAAAGTGCGGAGTGATTTATGTAACGTTAAAAAACATACAAATCAATATATCAAATATTTTAAAATAAAAATGAAGAAATGATAATATGAAATAAAAATGACATATTTTATTATTATACCAGATGTGCCCGTGGCTTTATCCGGAATTTAACATCTCTCAATGTTTATTTTACATTTCTAAAATAAAAGAAATAGCGTAAATTATTCCTTATTAAATAAGCTATCTACCAGAGAGAGTTCCGTTAAAATTGGTACAGGCATTCCAGAGACTATCCGGAACAAACAAACAAGCAAAGAAAAATATAAATTTTGTTATACATTTAGTAAAACCTGTTAAAATACTATAACAAACAGAAACTCTAATTTTATCTATTTCTAGACATTAGATAAAGAAAAAGAATTCAAGGAACTTCTAAGTTATTCCATTATTATTGCTGCAAAATCTGCCAATTGACCCAATTCTCAATTATAATCTTGTATATTTTTTTTATTTCTTTTTTAATATTTTCATTTGCTTATTATAACAGATAATTTTATTACTTAAATGGGAAACATGACCAAGAATCAAATCCAAAACTACCTTATACTAATAAACTATCACATTTTAAATGACTCATTTGTAACGTCAGGTTTCCAAAACTGTATTTTCGAATACCAAAATATATGCGATTAATCCATTTAAAATAGTTTTATTTTAAAATAGTTTTAGTTTAAACATTTTAGGGTAGTTTAATAATAATTATATACCTATTATATAAAATATAAAGAAATTTAAAATAAACACAGTTATACTAAATATTTCTTAATATATAAGTTGGAATTAATCACACGAAATCCCGGTATATTTCTCGAGTCGAACTTGCCGCTTGCATTTACAATGTTATTTTTACGTGAGTCTATTTCTACGCGTGGAATTAACTTTTTTTTGGATTATATATGTATTGAACGTTCATTTTTATATGTAAATTCAATGAGCTTTATTACCGTAGTTCACGGGTTCGATTCCCGTTGTAATAAAAAAAGCAATAAAATAAGTACTAAATGCTAAATGTAGGCCAAAAACACAAGTATACTGTATCTTGCTAGATAATTTTTAATTAATATAACTTATTTAGTGAAACAATTAAAAATAGTCACTTCTTCTCCTGCTCAGCAGGGTAGTGTCAAGACACTCCGTTGACTGGTTTCAATTCGAAATTGAGACATTACATGCTTCAGCGAACTTAAGTGAATATTATATTTTTTACATTTACAGTATTAATTTCCAAATCATTTCCCTTACTTCACGCTTTTATCCCGAGTAGCAGGACAGGCAGGAAGTACCTAGTGTCAACACTCACCGTAATCCGCTTTCCACCGAATTTGAGATATTGCGGGTTGAGTGGCGGAACTCAACGCCTTACTTTGTCTTACCAGAGCGAGGAAGTGAAAATAATTTAAATATAATCACTCCTCCTTACTGGGGATCGAATTCACACCCATTATGCTTAAATTCAGACGATGACCCACTGCGCTACAATTACCTTAAGATAATCTAAACTAACCACAAATAATTGTGATTTAGTTTTCACGATACTAACGACTGAGGTCAACCGCATCGGTTTTAGATCAACCAGCTATGATTTCAAAGGTATAATAAAGCTTTAATAGAAAACGTTCTACTTACACATTTATAAAGTAAATCGAAAGCTTTGTATTAAAATAGTAAAATCTAGTCTAGCAAAACAAAGTACAGCGTTGGGTTACGCCAGTTTCCATGCAATAACTAAAACGTAAGCGTAAAGTGATCAACGAAGTGTTTTAACTCTAGATTCTCATTTTATTTGATATTAGCATTTAAATACAAATTTTGAATGTATATTAGTACGTTAATCTTATTAATAACATATTTAATCAATGGCATTTTGTATACATTATGCGTAACACAAAACCTAATAATGTGTTAATGTCTTTCCGAAACATCAAACAGAGGCGGCCCACTTTCACTGATCTTTGTAAGTCGGCAGCAAAATGAGGTCTGCTTGAGAAACACACTTAATCTATATACTAAACATATTTTGATGTAATTTCTGTTTTCCTAATAAAAAAAATGTAAGTTAGTGATAACACTGTATTTCCTAAATTTTTTTAGTGATTTATTTAGCTTCACTCATTTATCCCGTGTAGAAGGGTAATCAGGAAGCATATAGTGTCAAGATACTCCGTACTCCACTATCCACAGCAAAAAATTGCGTGTTAAGTGAAGGAACTCAACGCCGCGCCTTGTCTTACTCGGGCAAGAAGAAATGAAAATAATTGAAATATAATCCTCTGTATGGCAATTGAGTCCAGAACCGATCGCGTTTACAATCTTGCTGTCACACTGCCCCATGACCATCACAGTATATAATGCAATATACTATGGATTTTTGATTTTTAAAATATTTAAAAATTACAAAATTAAAAAGGAATATATAGAACGACATTTATTAAGACCAGCTATCAACAAATCAAACATGTTTATTATTTGTACCCCAAATGTATATCGGATACTTGTAAAACATACGTAAGTATATGGAGCATGGTCACCCACCCTACTTAAGTAGTGTTGTCATGGCAACGACTGCGTCTTCATGGCGCCACGCCATAAAGAATACGAGCCCTGATTATTCAGATGACTCTCCGAAATAATATTTTGGCTAACTTTTACACCCTCGTGGCATATTTAACATTGTATTATAATGATAGTTACGCGTTCTAATCCTTTTTGGATAAATGTAAATATTTTTTTAGCCTCACGCTTTTATTTTGCAAAACAAGGTAGACAGGAAGTACCTAGCCAAGACATTGTGTGGAGAACACAGAGACGTTCTACTTCCGACGAATTCGACACAATATTTGATTGACGGAATTAAACACCGCGCTTTGTATAGCGAACATAGCGAGGAAATGAAAATATTTTACTTATAATAATTCCCCCAAGTCGGATCAAACCACAATCGATTGTGTTTATAGTCAGACGCTGTCCCACTGCGCCACGACCTGCCTCGGCTTAGTTAAGTTACGTATTAATAAAAATAAAATTCGCTAGAGCTAACAACAAAAATTAATACCGTCTGTCTTTACATTTTTCCTGACAAAGTAGGATAGTGCGATATATTGTGGTGATAAAACACTCTGCTTTCAATTTTCTGATTCAAATTGAACATAAGTGTTGTTATTTAACGTCGCATTTTGTCTTACTATGTCAAATGTGAAATGAAAATAATTTTAACAGAATAATTCCCTTGTGGAAATCGAACTCAATAATCTCTACGGCCACAAGAAATAAAATTACTAAGAACGTACCTCATTAGACGATTAGAACCCGTTACGATGTGTTTAAACTTTAAAATGACGTAAATTCCAACTTATGAATAAAACTTAAAAATCTTACTTCTTTAATAGAAATTTTGTGTTGCTCTAAGCGTTACTGTAGGACAATGTGTAGTGTCTTGACACTAGGTTGTCTTTGACTATTCTTCTATGCGGGATAAAGCGGGAAGCTACTTTAAGCTTAATAGGTGGCGGCAGCTGATCGAGTATCGTATATCAGTATTAACAAAAGATCGCATCTCAGTGTAATCGAAATTAATACAATTATATATAATATTCAGTAGAGGCCGGTCGTGGCGCAGTGTGACAGCGTCTGACTGTAAACGCGATCGGTTGTGGGTTCGATCCCCACTCGGGGCAGTGATTATATTTAAATTATTTTCACTTCCTCGCTCTGGTACAGACAAAGAGCGGCGTTGAGTTCCACCAATCAACTCGCAATGTCTCGAATTCGGTGGAAAGCGAAGTATGGAGTTTGTTATCACTAGGTACTTTCTGTCTAAAAAAATATGTAATATTGCTTGAGGAAATTTGTATAAAAAGTATTGAAATAAAATATTCTTTTACAGTTAAAGGCATTTTTCTACACCGACTGACTGTAATTGTGATCGGTTGTGGGTTCGATTCTCGCTCAGAAAAATGTTTATAATTAAAATTTGTGATCGTTTCTTCGTCCCGGAAAGACAAAGCGCAGCGTTGAGTTACGCCACTCAACACACAATATCTTGATTTTTGGGCGGTAAGCAATAAAGTTCTCTTTGACAACGTAAAAGGGTTGGTTTGATAAACATCTATTGAAAAGTAGCATTTAGATTGATCAACCCATAATGCCTATAATATTTTAAGCATTTTTTTATATAAAAGTCGTGGATAAGAAATTAAAAACAAAAGTAATAAATAACAAGTTGTAAATATATAAAATTTTTATTGTCTCAGATAACGTTAATGAGGTGTTCCTTTCACAATGCCACCTGCAGAGTGCATTTGTAGTCAAACTAAAAAATGTCTAGTTTTTTGTGTAGAATTGTTTTTTTTTTTCGTAAATTATAATTTATGTCAACCCTTGTCTTATGATTTAGAACTAATGTCTCTGGTTTTAGATTTCAACACCTATTCTTGAGATAGGCGAATACAAAAAAAAATATATATTTATCTATTTATCAATAAAATTTTAACATATGAGAGATATATGAGAAAAATTAAGATCAGGGTCATATATAAAAGCAATAGAATAGAAAATAGTTATGGTTAATTTTTTATCAGTTTGGTGCATGTCTGTTTGTATGCGCGTTTGTGCAAGCTAATCTCAGAAACGGCTTAACCGAATTGAATGCAGTTTTCACTAATGTATTTTTGGAACATCTCACTAAAATTTGGTGTTATTATTTCAATTGATTTATAAGAAAGTGATATCAATTTAAAGTAGTTTATTCGACAAATTTATGGCAAGGGTCCAGACTAAGCAAACGAAATTGCGGGCATTCGCTAGTTGTATAACCAATTTGTTGGTTGCAAGCGAAATGTACGGAATGTTAATAATGATATGTGAATATCAAAAATAAATATTTATTATTGATTCTGTAAAAAAATGATTTTTAGACTATATTTTTTTTAAAGTAAACACATTTACAGAACTCGTATAAGACTTTGAATGCAGCTACTTAAATACTTTACTAAGAAGCTTTATGTTCTTATCGAGCTATGTCTTGTGAGCTCGATACCCTGTTGTCAGCAACCTTGTTGGCCAAGAGATGCGGGTTCAAGGCCAGGTTCGGTCAGGCCAGGCAAGGTACACTGTTCTCATTCTAAGTGTATGTGTAAATGATAGTAACACTAAAAATGTACATAATATGTGGTAAATATTTTATTATTATATTTGAATTATCTTGGCTTTTTATTTTTTTTATAATTTATGACCTTAGTCTACCTTGCTATGCGGGATAAAAGTGTGAAGCTAAAATTCTGCCCTTTCATTGACATTACCCAGCGGTTAGTGAAAATGTTTCACTCCACGTTCAATCAGTATTGTTAATACAGGCTCAAAATCGTTAATTACTTAAATAAATCACAATTATTATTTCAAAGAAAACATAAGATTGTAAGAATTCAACCATTTCCCCCATTCTCTTATCAACTTTATTAGTTTAACGGAGTGATTCACGAAAATCTTTTATTATCAGCAACAAGTATATAACCAAGCAATCGAGACTAAGATCTTGTCCTTGCTGAATACAAGGGATTTTATGTGTAATGCTTTTAGATAACCGAAACTACTTGCCTATTCGAAGCAAAAATAACTGATTTTTTTACTTATTGTTTAAATTATAAGGTTGAAATTTGTTTCACTTGAATCAAAATGGTTATTAGGAGATTATTCTGAAGAAAGAAGAACAAGACAGACAAGACAGTGTCTGACTGTAATCAGGATCGATTGTGGGTTCGATTCCGAATAGGGGTATTCGGAATCGAATTATTTTTGAATTATTTTCACTTCCTTTCTCTGGTAAGTCAAATTGCGGCGTTGAGTTCCACCACTCAACACGCAATGTCTCGAATTTGGCGGAAAGTGAAATACGGAGTACCTTGACACTAGGTACTCTCTGTCTACCCTGCCATGCGGGATAAAAGCGTGAAGTTATAAAAAAAATGTGAAGACGATAAAACGAGAAGCAAACAGTAAAGTTTGCCTATTGTTGTAATCTCGACTCACTTTTAAATATAAAAGAAACCGCATTTTTTTCGTTTACATTGTTTTTTCATACAAATTCTTCTACCTGCTGTGCTTGAAGGTGTTCTAAGATCTAACATTAAAAAGGCTGCATTTTTGTATGGCGCCGTTTTCGGCTTAGAATTTTGATTGGAATTTTAAAGATTCGTTTCCGTTTTTTTGTTTAACCAGTGATGTATTACTCTGCTCTCCGCGTTTATAAATAATATATAGACCTTTAAAAACATATATATGAAGCAAAGGTAAGTAGTTCATGAGGTCGAGGGAGACCTTGACTGACCTTAGAAAACACATTATCTAATATACAGGGGAAGGACACGTAAAAAGCATGAGGACCCCTCGAAGGGCGTACATGTAGAGGTTAAGGTGGACGAGGCGAAAGAGGTATGCAGGGACCGTAGTGTTTGGCGCTTCGTCCTCTCTGACTACCTCTGCAGGGTACACTGTAAAGATACAAAAAAAAATTTGGAATATGAACCCATAACCACTGTAAGCATTATTAGTGTTCTTTCACAATCACTTTTAAAATGTAGTAAATAAATAATAATAATATTCCATTAAACCGAATAAAAAACATTATGTAAGGGCGGTCCCTTACATAATGTTTTTTATTCGGTTTTCACAAAATATCTTCTAAGAATAGTTGCGATTTTTGACAATAGATTATTAGCAAAGGTGAAACGAAAATATTACAAAAGCTTACAAAGCCTATGGAGCTTTCCCTTGAAATACGATTTTTTTGCAAAGTTGAATTGAAGTGGCTTATTTATTATACCCAGTTTTAAATTTATATACTATTGTAAGTGTGCACTAAAATAATAATTTTAGGAAGAAATAAAGGTGTAATGAACTCTCATGGTGCCTTCGTTAAGTAACTCACGTGTTTACGAAAATAAACACAATTTTTTTTTAGCTTCACGCTTTTATCCCGCGTAGCAGGGTAGGCAGAAAGTACCTAGTGTCAAGACACTCCGTACTTCGCTTTCCAACGAATTCGAGACATTGCGTGTTGAGTGGTGGAACTCAACGCCGCACTTTGCCTTACCAGAGCGAAGAAGTGAAAATAATTTAAATATAATCACTCCCCCAAGTTGGGATCGAACCCACAACCGATCGCGTTACAGTCAGACGCTGTCCCACTGCGCCACGACCGGCGTCTTTAAATATATTATTATATTAAAAAAATAAGTGATACGTGACAGTTACAAAAATAAAATATATTGTAATGTTTTAGAAATACATTAAAAATAAGATAATTATTACACATACTGCTATGCTTGTGACATACACTTTAGTGAAAAGTGACATACAAGTGGGTGTTGTGTGGCGGAACTTAACGCCGAACTTTGTCTTACCAGAGCAAGGAAAAGATAATAATTTTAATATAACGATTCTTCCGAGTGAGAATCGAACTCACAACCGATCGCGTTTACAATCAATCGCTGTGTCACTGTACTATGACCGGCTTCAGTTTTCTTTATAAAAAACAATAATAACTAAGTCACAACTTTACGAACACAAAATAAATAACGAAACGACTTTAACACCTCTTTTAACCTTTTTGAGTTTAAAAGAATGAAGATGTAAAACAGTTTATTCTTAAACTTGTGGGTCTTGTTAAACAATACACTGCGCGGGCATCGAACCCGCCCTTTGCTTACTGGAGTGAGTCCTCATTAAGTCTTTAAAAGTATATTTTATGATTTAAAGTATGGTATAGTTGTTTATTTACTTTTTTTATGGGAGTTGGAAGGTGTAATTAGTTTTCTTTGTTTATGTCCATAAAACTGATTATTGATGGTATAGAATTTTTAGCCACATACTCGTTGCCTTAGCAACGTCAAAGTGTGTCAAAATATGCTAAATTATGTTTTTTAATGCATTATTGACTTCTTCCATTTCTTTTCTATATAAATATTACCTGTTCCAAATTTAATACCTCTTCGTACGCTTAGTTTCCATAATAAATCAATTTTTTTTCTTCATGTATATAAAATGTATATAGCTTCACACTTTTAACTTGCATAGTGGGGTAGACAAGAAGTACCTTTTGTTAAGACACTACGTATTCAGCTTTCCGCCAAATTCAAGACATTGCGTGTTGGGTGGCGGAACTTAAAGCCGCGCTTTATCTTACCAGAGAGAGGAAACGAAAATAATTTTAAATATGATCGCAAAATAAACCTTCTAATAATTTTAACTATAATAGATAAATAAACCTACAATTCAGAATCGAACCCACAACGTTTATATTCAGACGGTGTCCCACTGCGCCACGACCGGCCTCAATAGAACATTATTCAGAGTAAATTTGTTATATTATACAAATTCTTACTTTTAGAGACGCCTTTTAAGTAATAATACAATATTCTCAGTATAACAGTTGTAGTTATTGTATATATTCAGCACACTTTCAAAAAGGCCAGCTTTATAAAGGCACACCCGCCCTGCAGGTGATGGACGGACGGACACGCGCCTTGAATTATTATTATACAAATTCCTTTTATGTACAGAATTAGGGGAAGCATGAAATTTGATATTAAGCATTGTTTTAAATTTCTATAATTAACTCGCCTTTTTTAGTTTGAATTCTATAATGATTATTTCAATGGTTTGTTATGGGATATTGATTTCCGCTGTTTAGAATTTTGCATGGCAAATTGGAGGGTAGTTGTAGTAATACAACAACACTATTCTGTCTATGTGTTTCTTAATTTTTTTATTTCAGACAAAAAAAAAACAGATATTAGACTAGATTTAAACCAAAAAATGTCAGGTTTAGGTAAATTAAGACGTTTTCAAAAAAGTAACATCTGTATATAGTAGGAACATCTGTCTATCTTATCGCGATAACATATACATGAATCAAATTAAATGTACATGTTTATGTATGTATGTATATATATATATATATATATATATATATATATATATATATATATATATATATATATATATATATATATATATATATATATATATATATATATATATATATATATATATATATATAAATTACCATTATTAAATTATTTTCTTTTGCGTTATTAACATTTCCGATTCAATTGTTAACATAATTCGATATAAAATCAAAACTATCCCATATATACATATATAGTCTTAGAACATAATATTGGCTTAGTAGAAATGAAAGGCAAATAACTGGGCGTATTTAATTATGTGCAAGCTTTGTTGTTTCAACGTAACTCGTGTCAGTGTTTCGAAATTGAGCACTCGTAAGCTTCAATTTTATGATATTTAGTATATTATGTATAAGTACCTTAAATACTATGTATGGCTTAGCGGTCAAGGCGATTGGATGGTATCTAAGAGGCGTGGGTTCGAATCCCGTTGCGTTCAAAACAAATTTATACGCTTTTTAAATTTTTTTTCTAATTCTAAGTACGAAATAACACTTTCAAAATAATAACATACCTAAAATATTCTTAGTAATATTTATATAGTATAGCTTCACGGTTAAGGAACTTTACGTCAAAATATTACGTTATTCCGCCTGAATTCGCGACATTAGTTATTGACTGGCGGAACACAACGCCGCGTATGAAAGGAGTGAAACAAAATAATTTTATTAAAATTAGTATTTCTTTAAGTGGGAATCGAATCTATACGGACTTAAATCTTTCTTTCAAGACAGTTGAAAATCAAATTCACTTGTATGTAAAAGAATGATTTGTTCTTAACATTTTGTTAATTAAGCATTATATATTGCAATAATAACAAAAAACAAACGCTAAAATATAACACAGCCTTATTTCTGACCAATCATTTATTAATGTAAAATCAACGGAAAATAATATATAAAAGAAGATTTTTTTCTAATTTTGGAGTTCCATCAATCAACACGCAATGTCTCGAATTCGGTGAAAAGCTGAATGTCTTGACACTAGGTACTTTCTATCTGAACATCAGCATCATGAATATGCTATTATTAATTATTATTTCAATTTAATGCTGGTCGTGGTGTAGTGGTACAGGTATGACTGTAAATTCGATCGGTTGTGGGTTCGATTACAACTCGGAGGACTGATTATATTTAAATTAATTTCATTTCCTCGCTCTGGTTAGACAAAGCGCGGCGTTGAGTTCCGCCACTCAACACGCAGTGGCTTGACGCTGAGTAACTTCTGCCATGCGGGATAAAAGCGAGAAGCTAAAAAGCAATCGCTAGATTTATATTCTCTTTATTATACTTAGAAATAAATAATTGATATACATACAAGAAACGTTTTGGTACAAATAGATGGAGTCATCTCTTGAAGAGATCTCCTCCCGTCAACTCGTGGAAGTGAGTGAGTGCCAAAAGCGAGATAGCTAACAATTGCAATTGTGTTAAAATGTCAAAAAATTAGTAAAAAAAACCAAAAATATTTAATTTGATACATAAATAAAAAATATAACAACTAAATATTTCAGTACAAATTTATTATATGTACCTTACTAACATAAATGTAAAAAGATATCTTAGACATATTAGTGGGTTCGATTTAAGCTACATATTTCATTTTTGAAACTATAATCGGTTAGTAAGTCTAGATTTTTTTTCACTCTTTTTATTCAGTATAGTGTCAAGATACTCCGTACTTCATTGGCTGCCAAATTAGAGACTTTGTGTGTTGACTGGCGGAACTCAACGCCACGATTTGTCTTACTAAAGCGAGGAAGTGAAAATATTTTAAATATAATCACTCCCTCGAGTGGGTTGGGGTCGTGGGTATGACTCGACCCCAACCCACAATCGGTTGATCGTGTTTACAGTCAGACGCTGTCCAACGATCGGCCTCACATACCCTATTAGTGGGTTCGATTTCCGCTACACGTTTTATTTTTGAAACCATAACCGGTTAGTAGGTTACAATATTTATCCTAACAATAAATATTTAATACCCGTATCAGAATAGCGCCAGTGGGCTGTAACGTAATGATTCCAAATTACAAATTACAAGGGGTTAGACCACCAGAGCGTGTGTAGCGTCGCGCTCGAAATTGTTTCTAGATTTTAATGTTCAAATAATTTTTGTTGACTGTGAATATGTTAAAATTGTTTCCATTTAATTGCTCTGTTAAAAAAAAGCGTGGTGTTGTACCGGAACGAATTCTTTGGAAAGCGGAATACGGAGTGTCTTGACTCTACATATTTTCTGTCTACACTGCTATGTGAGTAAAAACGTGACAATGAGAAAAGAAATTTTTTTATTTAAAATTGGCACACATGACAAATATTTCAGAAACATATTAAAATTACCTGTTGGAAGGTTTTGGAATAAAAAGTAAATATAATAGTTTATTAATAATTAAGGCCGGTCGTGGCGCAGTGGCGTTTGACTGTAAACGCGATCGGTTATGGGTTCGATCCCCACTCGGGGCAGCGAACACGCAAAGTCTCGAATTCGGTAGAAAGTGAAGTATGTAGTGTCTTGACACTGGGTACGTTCTGTCTACCCTGCTTTGCGGGATAAAAGCGTGAAGGTAAAAAATAAATAAAATTGGATAGCAAATTCTATACAAAGTAAAATAAAAAGCATTATACAATAATATTAAATTACAACAATGCACCTACTTTTAGGAGTCGGCGTTAAATAATCTACTTATGTATGTATTTTCAGATTATTGAAATATAATACTAAATGTATATAAATTTAAATCGTGGCAATGGTGATATTTCCCGTCGTGGTATATTTTGTAGGTTTATATTAATTAAAACAAAGTGTTTTACCTAGATTAATTTAGAATTTTGGTATTCGAGCATGAATATTTGAAAAATTGACGTTGCAATATTTGAAAATAAAAAAAAATGGTATTTACAATTTCTAAAGTGTTATTCCACACTAGGATTAGAAAATATATTTTTTAAAATGTTAACAAAAAAGGTATTAAGTGACTTCAATTTTCACAAGTCTAGAGATAAATACCTTTTTTAATCATCCTCTTAATGAAATTAAAAACATATACATAGCGTATTTTATTTAAATTAGATATTTTATCACTCCGCCATATTAACAATACTAAATACATAGATTTATATATATGCCGTTCCTCATATTCCACCCGTCACTCTCACTCAACACTTAATATCTATTAGGATATTGGAGATGTAAGTGTCTTAACACTAGGTTCTTTAATTACTCTAGACTTTTAGTAATTTCCTTATATATGATTAAGAAAATGATCACCAAAATCCATATTCCACAATATAATATTCATAACACTTTTCTTACCACGTGTACCATACACGGGTAATACCTTCATATGGACGATGCTTTTGTCTTAATATTTTAATGACAACTCACGCGAGAGTTATGTTACAAAAAACAACAATGAAAAATTAGTTTCCCGCCTTTTTGATAAAACTGTTAGACTACCACGATTTTTTCACCTCGTGGTGGTTTTGAAAGGTTTTAGTATGCTTTTGTTTTTATTAGAGTTACTTTTCTATTCCACTTTTGAGTTTCGACTGTACTGTCTGTGTTTCATTTAGTACGAATTTTTTTGTAAATACATATCAAACTTTATTTGTATATTTAATAGCGTATATTTTAATATATTTGCACTTGGACTACTCAGACTGTAATCTGTAACGAAAAGTCGATTAGTTTCATTTTAAATGTGTTATAATTTTGAAAATCTAAATATCATAAAAAAACCTAAATATCTTTTCGAGTACTTAATAAAAATTACCTAGTAAATACTTATTTAATTATATTTAATACGCTCATATTATTGTATTGGCAACCAGCACTAACCTTTAGCTAGATAGGTAAATGAAAAAAAAAAACCCGCCAATCTTTTTAAACGGGAATCAAACCGACAAATATTGCATATACCACCAGTCTTTCATCAACTTTGCCACAAGTGTGATTATGTGCTTTAAGTAAGGGACACCTTCCTTACTTAAAATACAAAATGACAAGCACAACATCCAAATTTTACTTGCAAATAGAAAAAAAAATATCAAATGAATATATGCTTTCAATAATCTACTGTAGTCGATTCCAAGAACGCCAGGTAACAAATAACAATGTAACGGTTGAACTGTTTTTTGCAATATCTATGGAATACTAAACAATATTGACGATTGGTAATAATTATAATTTAACATGTATGTATAAGTGAAATAGGACGCGGCGTTGAGTTCCGTCACTCAACATTTAATATTTATTAGGATATTGGAGAAGTAAGTGTCTTGACACTAGGTTCTTTAACTACTCTAGACTTTTAGTAATTTCAAGTTATATTTCTTACGTACCTAACCTACCTTTACGTACCTATTTTTTAACGAGGTAAGGAATAGAAATATGAAGCTTTATATGGCAGAATTTGAAGCTCCATTTAGCGATTATACCAATTTTTTTTAAATAATTTCAAGTAAAAAATAACCAATGCGTCAACAGTCATTTATTCACTATTTTTTTTTATTTTCACTCGACTGCCAAAAGGAGTGTTATGTTTTTACCGCGTATATAAGTATGTATGTATGTTTATTTATTTGTTCCTTTGTAACTGCTAAACTCGTCAACCGATTTTGACAAATGATACGTGGTTAGATTTGTCTTAAGGGCACGAATGTCGCTGTGTACATAAACCTACAGAAAGAAAAATTTTATTTATTAATTTATTTTTTCTTAGACAATGTTAGCGCTCAAGTTTATAACACTTATAGATACTCTAAAGTCTCTATATGTGTCCTAAACTTTTTCATAACAGAGTAGACAAAAATTTCCCACAATTTCAAGACATTGCGTGTTGAGTGGCGGAATTTAACGCCGCACTTTGTGTTACCAGAACGAGAAAGTGAAAATTACTTAAATACACTCCACCGAATGGGAATTGAACTCACAACCGATCGCGTTTACAGTCAGACGCTATCACTACGCCACGACAGGCCTCATTACATCTTTTATACTATTTCATTTCTACCAAACACAAAGGTATCTTAGTCCATTCCATAGAGAGACTATAGCATCGATTCCCCGAATCAAAAACAAAGGCTCTCTTCAGACGTTCAAATAGCTGATAGTGGCATCTTCATTACGTGTGAAACAAGCATTATAAAGCTATAATTCAGATAATGGTCCCTTTCTAGATAAATTTTGAGAATTCAATTGGAAAAAGAGCGTGTCGTAAATAAAAGTCGGATTTATTTCGAAGTCCAAGTTAGTACTTTCTTTATTTATTGATTTTTAATTTGGATTAAGAACGTCAGTTCACGTTATTTCTGCGTAACACAGTACTGTGAGAGAGTCTGGTGTCAAAACATTCTTTTCGCTCGAATATAAGACATTATGTGTTGATTTGCGGAATTAAATAGCGCTCTGTGTTACCAGAGTCGGGGAATATAAATAATTTCAATTTAATATTTGCTCTGAGTGGGAATCGAGCCAATAACCATTGTTTTTATAGTCAGTCAATTGTCAGTCATTTGTTCTCCTTATAAAAATGAACATAATAACCTGTACTTTAGTAACCATTTCGTAAGACCCTTCTAAGTTTAAGTTTTTAATATGTACATCGATGTACCACTTTTGAGAATTCTATTGATGTCATATATACATTATAGTAGGTAATAGATCGACAAAGATTTTTTAGCTTGAAGGTACTTTTACCTTTTTTAATAATAATACAATACTTTAGAGGCCGGTCGTGGCGCAGTGTGACAGCGTCAGACTGTAAACGCGACCGGTTGTGGGTTCGATCCGCACTCGGGGGAGTCATTATATTTAAATTATTTTCACTTTCTTCTTCTGGCGAAGAAAAAGTGTGGCGTTGAGTTTCACCACTCAACACGCATTGTCTCGACTTCGGTGGAAAGCGAAGTACGGAGTGTCTTGACACTAGGTACTTTCTGTCTACCCTGCTATGCGGGATAAAAGCGTGAAGCTAAAAAAGAAAAGAAAAAAAATGCAATACTTTTTAAATGACAGTATTGTATTAGCTAGGTAGGTATACCCGAAGGTCTACCTGTGACCACGGACTACTGTAAAGTGTTCGAAACGTCAGGTCTCCAAAAATGTATTTTCGAATACCAAAATATACGCGATTAATCCGTTTAAAATACTTTCATTTAAAGTGTATAAATAGCGCGAAAATTAAAGATCTTATTAATACAATACTTATTGTGAACTCCAGTGTTTCTTATAAATAAAATACATAATTGTTAGTATGAAAATATTGTGTCAAAGTCCACTTGGCTTTAAATACTTTTTACGAGATGGTGGGTTCGATTTTAATGTATAAAAAGAATTAAAATTGTATGAATGACGTTTGACATACAAAAAGACAATAATTGAAACTTAAAATAATTATTAAATTTTATTTCCTTTATTACAGGTAAGAGCACATTTGATGGTAAAATATGGGAAGATAAGATGAATAAAATATGGGAAGATAAGATGAAGATGAAGAAGAAGGATGCAGCCGGTCGTGGCGCAGTGGGGCAACGCTTGACTGTCAACTCGATCGGTTCTTTGTTCGAGCCCCACTCGGGAGAGTGATTATATTTAAAATTATTTTCACTTCTTCGCGCTGGTAAGACAAAGTGCGGCGTTGAGTTCCACCACTTAACAAGCAATGTCTCGAATTCTGTGGAAAGCAAAGTACGGAGTGTCTATGCGGGATGAAAGCGTGAAACTAAAAAAAAGTATATGTAAGCAATAGCAGAGTTGCAAGAGGAAAAGAAATAAGTGACATAATTATATGGGTATGAAAGTTATTGTACTGAGTTGTGGTTGAATTGTAGAAATTTTAAAAAGACATTTTCTATTAGGTTTTTTATTTTAAAATCACTTTGATACGTTTTATATGTTTTATTATTGTATGTTTTATGTCTTCTATTCTTAAATTTGAAGTAATATTTAAGAAAGAATTGAAATTTATTGATTTTTTTAGCTTCACCCTTTTATCCCGCATAGCAGGGTAGACAGAAAGTACCTAGTGTCAAAACACTCCGTACTTCGCTTTCCACTGACTTCGAGACATTGCGTGTTGAGTGGTGGAACTCAACGCCGCATTGTGTCTATATATTCTTTACTTTAACAGTATAATATTATAAGAAATACATAATAATAATACGATAATAATTCTATCCATAGTATCAATCTAATAAAATTTTACCACTGTGGTCTAAACCTGTTTACGCGTAGGCGACTCGTAACTTTACTTTGTAACTCTGTTAAAGCAGTTATATTTAACTGGGTGACTCATAGCTGTTATATTTTTAACTGAAATAGATTTTTTGTTGATTTGAAGTCTTAAAATTTAATATTTAAATGATTTTTTTTAATTTATTTATTTAATCTTTTTTAAATAATATAACTGTGGAAGCATTTTGTTTGAAAATTCAACTTGTCAAGTATAAGTTGAGTTGACAATCTATATAATAAAAATAGTTTCTCTAAGATTTAGTTTTTGACATAGTATTATTTTAAACGCTCAGAAGTGACATCAAATATCTTATTATATACAAAGCTTTGTATATTAAAAAGTTGAGGCCATCGTGGCGCGTAGACAGTGTCTGACTGTAAGCCCGATTGGCCGTGGACTCGATTCCCACTCAGGGGAATTATTATATATATATTTTTTTAATTTCTCCACTCTGTTAAGACAAAACGAGGCGTTGAGCTCGACAATCAAAACACAATGTTACGATTCTGGGTGAAATGCAGGCAACGGAATGTCTGGACACTAGGTTGTCTTTAACTACTCTGATATGCAAGGAGACAAAGCGCGGCGTTGAGTTTTTTTGATAAATATCCAATATTGACTAAAAATAACTAATAGCGTGCCCTAAGACTGTGGCACAAATAACTAAGTAAAAATGTACAAAAATAAACATACATAATTAGAACTATGGTATGATACTGATAAACCGTCCTAGTTAACCACTGAGCCAACAGGATCTCATTTAAAAAATACCTTCTATTCTTTTTTTATCTTTACGCTTTTATCCTGCATAACAGGGTAGATAGAAAATACCTAGTGTCATGACACTCCGTACTTCGCTTTCCGCTGAATTCGAGACAATGGGTTGAGTGGCGGAACTCAACACTGCGCTTTGTCTTACCAAAGCGGGGAAGTAAAAATAATTTAAATATAATCTCTCCCGCCAGTGGGTATCGAATTCACACCTGATCGCGTTTACAGTCAGACACTGTCACACTGCGCCACGACCTGCCTCTCTACGTGATTGATGTAAATTCAATCCCTGAACGAAAGTTGGATTACCATGTTAATAGTTTTTCAAACAAAATCGCTTAACGAGCCATGGTATTAAACCACCTTTGCTCTATCATACATCAATTGATAGATGATTATAATGTCACGTTTTTATGGTGTGAGCTGATGGAATGGAAATTTCTATTGAGATAATGTTTGAACTAGTGGTGGAGTATGGCTTTGTTTATGATTTTTTTTTATATAAATATTCTGAGTAAAGTTGAACTAGATATTAGAAAAATGATCCAGTTGGTATTTTTTTTTATATGTATATATGTAATATTGTTGGAATTGTAGAGTATTTTATTAGTATGATGATTCATTTGCGCGTGTGTTTTATTTGGTAAGTGTATGTTTGTATGTTTATCCACAAATATCTCTAAAACTAAAAGCGATATCGAGTTGATTCTTTTTAATTTAAGCTAGATATATTTCCACTTAGAAATCGGGTCAAGTTTCATTAAAATCGATCCAGTAGTTTCAGATATGTAAATAAATAACTCATAAGCTGTTACATTTTTTTTAGATTCATATATTTCTAGTACAAAGTATACAGACATACTAAGTATCTCTATATAATATGAGATAGAAATTGTAACGTATTGTAATAATCTTTTTAATATTCTAAAATCAGAGCGCATGTTAATCGAGTTTTTCTATAACGTTTTTGTTCGACTTTGAAGTTAGATTTCAAATTAAAAAGCAATGTGTATTATCAAAGAGTAATCAAGTGTGTTTTAATTAATGTCAGTCTTTCTTTTGTTTATGTACGTATATATATATATATATATATATATATATATATATATATATATATATATGTATATATATATATATATATATATATATATATATATATATATATGTATACATAAATCTTTGGCTTATAACTAAGCATTATATATAATTTGTTAGCAGCTTCACGCTTTATCTCGCATAGCAGGGTTAGAGCTAACCTGTGTCCAGACCTGACTGATGACATTGACAGCTTTCTACCTGAAATCGAAACATGTGTGTGTTGAGTTGCATAACTCAACACCGTGCTCCGTCTTAATAGAGCAGATTCCTCTGATTCCTCTGAGTCGAGTATTGAATTCACGACCAACCGCGTTTGCAATGGCTCACTGTGCCTCAACGTGTATGTCACTCTATATAAACGTTTATGTCAAACACATAATACGTTTATTTTATTAATTTAATATATTTTTTTTTAAATATTGGCATTCTGCACTCCTTCTATAAATAAACTATAATTGTGCCAAATTTCATACTCCTCGGCTTACGTTATTTTCGTTAAAAAGAGGTACAAAGATTTTTTATTAGACATTAATTATTAATATATACATATATTTAATTTATTTTCATTTCACTATATACTGTATTTCGCATCTCAATCGGGTGAAAATGTAGTGTCATGACACTAGGGGTCTGTGCCTATCCTGCTATGGGAAAAAAAACGTGACGTTCCTTTTATTCCCATGTTAAATTAAAATCCAAAATCGTCGCGTTATTAAAACAAGCCTTACCCTATTCGTGTCGACGGTATTTTTATTTCCATCTACATTACTTGATAAACTATCAAAGTTACATCAAAAACGACTTGTCATTGCACGTAGAGCGTTTATATATAAAAAAATATAATTCTTAGAGCGATACAATCTGAACGATGGTCGGCGCTTCTTTGTGCGTATTGTTCTATTGAGGAAGAAAGGATGTGTTTTTTTTAAATGAAAAGTATGATTTAATTAGACAATGATTTTGAACTGGACCTCCTTATTTTTTAATATATATATATATATATATATATATATATATATATATATATATATATATATATATATATATTTTGCGTTTTTATATACCTTCACGCTTTATTTTGCTAATAGGAGGGTACTTTAAGAAAACCTAGTGTCAAAAAAAGGGATCACTTTCCGCCTGAATTTCATACAACACTTGTTGAGTGGCGGAATTCAACGCCGCACTTTATCTTACTAGAACAAAATAACGAAAATATTTATTCATACATAATTATGGATTCGTATTTCAATTTTGGTTAAAATGTAAAAAACAAAACAAAATTATTTCTATTTACCAAAAAAAAAATGTAATAGTCCTTACTTCTTAATAAAGCGTAACATATGAATTATGACACTCATAATATATGAACTAAATGATATCATTTAGTTTTTTTTAGAAGACAGAGGAGAGGAGAAAAGAGGATAGGATACGAGAGGAGAGGAGAGGTTATTCATCATAGTAATAGGTTAAAACATTGACATCATAAAAACTTGGCTAAGGTTCTGGGTTCGGTTCCAATTCGGAGGACTGATTATATATAAATTATTTACATTTCATCGCTCTGTTAAGACAAAGCGCGGCGTTGAGTTGCACCACTCAACATGCAGTGTCTTGACGCTTAGTAATTTCTGAATAAAAGCGTGAAGCTACAAAAATGCATTATATTTCATCTTGGTGTTGCTCGGAATATCGTTTAAAAACTAGATAGATAGATATAAATCAGATATTTCCCATCCTCTCTAGTCTCCTCTATCCTCTTGCATACAATTCGGACGAGGGCATAAAAAAACATAAACTTAAACTAATTTATCTCGTTTTCATCATAGCTTATATAAAATTAACAAACAAAAGTAGCTATAAAGAAGAAAGTTAACGTATAAAACGTTTTCTATGAAGAAATTTGAAAACTGGCATCATTTATAAAATCATTTAGTACAAAATTTACAAAGTGAATTTCTCTAGTATGAATCCGTCCAATAGAGCATCTTGCCTAACACTTTTGGCTTCGTTCCACGGACTGTATAATGGCATTTTACATGATTAAAAAATCGCTGCGTTTTTACGATATTTTTTTGTTGAAACGCAAAAAAAAAAACGAACGATTATCTCCTAGTTGCAGTACGAAGTTAGACTTAGTCTAGGAAAATTATGAGGACGAAGAAGGAAGAATTTTGGCATAATTCAATTGTATATAGAAAAGGAACTTTTTATGATAGTACATCAGTCAATTAAATACTTTAAGAAAATCTTGCCAAATTTTCTCGCTTTTAGCTGTTCAATTTACATTTAATTTTGTAAGAGTTTGATGAATAAAAAAATGTTTATATTATATTTAAACACATTGTAAATATTTCATAAACACTTTTTAATACTGAAAAGTTAGTGACGGGAGCATTATTTTAATCTACCCCACTTTAACCACCCTCCACGTGCCACACAACTATGGAACGGCCTACCTGCGGCAGTTTCCAGGTGGTACGACATAATTATCTTCTAAAGCACGCTTATTCCCAAGTTATAAGTCGGCAACGCATCTGCACCTCCTTTATAGTTACACGGGGCCGTGGGTGGCGGTGATCACTCACCATCAGGTAACCAGCACGTTCGTTTGACTTGGTTCTTCTGTATAAAAAAATTATAACGTTACGTTACGTTGATATATATATATATATATATATATATATATATATATATATATATATATATATATATATATATATATATATATATATATATATATATATATATTTAATTATATGTCCATTTAATATATTTGTCTAGTGTGTTTGGAACTTTATAATGTAATATTTTCTCTCGTATATATTAAAGGCATTGCATTTCCTCATTCATTTTTCATAGTTAATCGGATTCCTTTATATAAATATATTTGTTTTATCTTTATAAGCTTAGCGGTACAGCGCCTTATAGTGGATGCGATTGGTTTTGGGTTCGATTCTCAACCGTGGGAATGGGAATCTATATAAAATTTATTATCTGGGGTATTTATATTTTATGTATAATTTGTATCGTATATTTTATAATTATATATTTAATTTAATATTTTTATATACGTTTTACAGTCATTACAACTGTATTGATTTTTTATAATGCTTGTCGAATTAGCCTGTAACTAAGGTACACAATTAATGTAATTGATATGTAAGAATATGTCTATAATAAATAGCAATATTGTATACAACTTTGACTTCCCATTTAATAAATGAAATAAAACAAAATAAAATTATCATTTCTCCGCTGTGATCGAACAAAGCGCAGTATTTATTCAACATTCAACAAATCAATTGAGAGTGAGAAGCAGTAAATGGAGTGTCTAGACACTAGCTTGTCTCTAAGTATCCTGGTATACGGCATAAAGGGTGAAGCTATATGCCGCATAGTGGGGCAGCAGAAAGTACCTAGTGTCATGACACTCCGTACTTCGCGACATTGCGTCTTACAAGAGCGAGGAAGTGTAAATTAATTAACAATAATCATTCCGAGCGGTGATAGAACCCACAACCGATCGATCGTGTTTACAGTCAGACGCTGTGCCACTGCACCACGACCGGCCTCAAATATAAATAATATGAAGTTTATATTATAATGTGGAAGTGAAATTATAAAATACACTCAACTTGATAACCCTCCAGTGTTTATCGCGCACATAATTTATTACTTAACCTATATAGCACTGATGTAATGGTTATTTTTCATTGTGAAAGCAGTACAGTATGGCGTAATTTTAAGAATTCATTCATGATAATAAATTTTATAAGAATACTTTGAGATAACCTTATAAGAGAACTGGTGCATTCTTTTCTATGTACAGTAGATTTTGTAGTGGCATTTGTGCACGGCAGTTGTCGGTTTGTATACCATTTGGGTGTTTTTTAACAGCTAGTATAGAATGTCGTGAAAAATTCATTTAATGTTCAGACACTCAGTTCTGTACTTTCCGCAAGAAACCGATATATTGCGTTATAAGTACGGAATTCAACGCCGTGTTACCTGATAAAAGAAATGAAAATAATCATTCCTACAGTTGAGATTCGAACCGATTACCAATAGTGTTTACAGTCGAGACTGTCCCACTGCGCTAGTATGGCCGTCTTCTACTCTTAACCTAGATTTGAGATTTATGGTATATTTATGGGAGAACTCAACGAACTGTATGTACATTGATGACAAGAAACACACACATCGTAAGTATAACAAAAAAGTAGGTAAAAGTATTTTTTTTTTATGTCGGTCGTAGCGCAGTGGAACAGCGTCCGACTGTAAACGCGATCGCTTGTGAGGTCAATTTCCGATTCACTTTCTCGCTCTGGTAAGAGTTGAGTTCCGCCACTCAACACAATGTCTTCAAGAAAGCAAAGTACGGAGTGTCTTGACGTGCGGAAAAAAATATCTAACACCATCAAATTTCACTTTGAAATCGAACCCATTCTTAACTCTGTACAATACAAACCTATCAAACTGTTTTGAATACAGGAAGTATATTATTATTTAAATATTTTTATCTGTTTATTCAAACACGTCAGCGTGAAGTAACTAGTTCAAATTTACTGCGTTATTATTTGAGGACAATGGATTACGCAATGAGGCGAAAGTACTTATAAAATAGTTTCCCATACAAAATTTCTACTTCCTATACTAAATATACAATTATTGTCATAAGTATATATAGATATATAGTATTTACATAAATACGTTACTTGTTCATCGTGGCGCAGTGGGACACTATCTCTATACACGCGAATGGTCGTGAATTAGATTCCAACTAGACAGAATGATTATATTTAAATTAAATGAAACTAATTTAAACGGATTAATCGCGCATATTTTGGTACTCGAGAGAATATTCTTGATTTTTTCAAGACGTTTCATTTCGTTTCATTTCGTTTCATTTCGTTCAAAAATGTATTTTTGAATACCAAAATATATGCGATTAATCCGTTTTAAATAGTTGCATTTAAAATTTGTAAATATTGCGAAAATCACGGATCATATTATATTTAATTTATTTTCTTTTCCCCACTGTAGTAAAAACCGCATATACAGTGTCTCAAATTTTTATAGAAAACAGCGAACGGAAAGTCTTAACACTTAGTTCTCTCTTAGTACGGGATAAAGCGTGAAGCTGTTTATTTATGTAGTGTCTGAAACAACTCTCTTATTTATTTAATACATATATGTTATATATAAGCAGTCAATGTAAAGTGTCTTGACACTAGGTTCTCTGAAAGCAGGATGCTATGCGGGATAAAACGTGAAGTGAAGAACAATGGAGTAGTCTTTGCGATATTTCTTTAACTAATTTCTTACGCCTTTGCCAGCGAATTCTTAATGGACACTTACAAATATTTACGTTAGATAATTCGTCTATTTTCGCTAACTTCGGTCGTTGACCGAGTAGATTTATATACTGATTTAAAAGAATCTTCAACATTATATATATATATGATTAGTTTTTGTGATTTTAGAAACCCACGCGTGTTTATTATTATACGTTTTATTGGCCTCTTCTTTTCTTTTGAATGAAGTATATATAAGCTTCACGTTTTTATCCCGCATAGCAGGATAGACAGGAAGTGCTTAGCATTTGGTATTTAGCTTTTCGCCCTATTTGAGACTACGTCTTGAGTGGCGTTACTCAACGCCGTGCTTTATCTTACTAGAATGAGGAAATGAAAATATTTTTAATATAAATCGTTGCCCAAAGTGGAAATCGAACCCACATTCGATCGCGTTTCCAGTCAGACGCTGTCTCACTGTGCCATAACCGGCTTCAAATTCTTTGAATAAACTGTTAATGTAAGAAAGATTATTAGCAGTTCTCTTGGCAATAATGCGTTGGTTTTATAGCTTAGAGATTTTCTTTAGGCGTTAGCTTATCGGAAACGCTTAGACGTGCTTGTACGTTGCTGTAACTTACTTTGGCGAGAAATAAAGAGTCAACTCAAAAGAGAAATAAGATAATATTTTATAGGTATATTTTTGTTAAAAAAACAATTTCTAAAAATATAATGAAGAGGCCTTTCTTGTTCTTAAATAGATAAGATTTATTGTCAAGACACTTAGTTTTGCATATTCCACTCGTATAAGCTAAATTGCAAGCTTAACAGCGGCACTTAACGCCGCGTTTTGTTTTATAAGAAGAAAGGAAATTATTTAATACCGGAGTAGGAAACAAACTTACAATCAACGCTTTAACGCTTTTATCTCACATAGCAGGGTAGACAGGAAGTATCTACCTACCTAGCGCCAATACACTCCGTATTTCCCTTTCCTTCGAATTTGATATATCACGTAATGAGTGGCGAAACTCAACGCCGCTCGTTGTCCTACCAGAGCGAGGAAATGAAAATCATTTAAATTTTATCATTCCCTCGAGTCAGAATCGAATCTAAAACCGGTCTTGTCTACAACCAGATACTATCACACTACGCTATATTTTAAACTTATTTAAAAGTTTACCTTATGTATATTTTTCTAAGGAAAATAAAAAAAAACATTAATCACCTAAACCCGATTCCAATTAAAGTAAATATTTAGACATAAATGCAGCATCAGAACTCGGTCAGTTTGCGTTTTGTATTGTCCTAGTTTACTTAACCTGCGGAACGATCAGTTACAAAATTGTTAAAACATTTGAAGATATTTCTGTAGATAATTTAAAAATTGATTACAATAAAAAAAAATTTTTTTAGGTTCACGTTTTTATCCCGCATAGACAGAAAGTACCTAGTCTCAAGACACTCCGTACTTCGCTTTTCACCGAATTTGAGACATTGTGTGTAGAGTGGTGGTCTTATCAGAGAGAGGAAATGAAAATAATATAAATATAATCACTCCGGGAATAAAACTACCAATCGATCGGCTCCTTTTTTTACCTTCTATGAAATAATATTTGTAACTAAATAAAGAACGCTATAATTAAGTCGTCTTGTTTTTCGTCTCCCCATTATTGGTGTATTTTCGCCATTTATTGTCTTTGAAGGTTAAATAACTAAATAAATAAATAAAATTGAATACAATCGTCCTTCGAACGGGAATCGAACCCACAACCAATCGCGTTTAGCCAGGGGCTATCTTACTGTGCCTTAAAGGCCACTGTGGTTAATATACTACTTTTAATATAAACAAATAAGATTTTTAAAAACTTTCCCGCATTATTAAAACAAATTGTTGTATTTAGCTGTAAATAGTCAGTCATTATCCATGACTGACCAAATTTGGCGTTTAAACTTGACCATAAAGAGGTCAGTCCCCGTTTAACCGTGCGGAACACCATATGGTGTGAGTGTGACCATGTTTGAATTTCAAATGTAATACTATTATTTTTTTACGCTTTTGTAAGCTCTGTAGGAATATTTGTTATTTTAAAGACGATAGTTCTATGTTTTTGATGTTAGACTTTCTACGCGATTGGTTGTAGGTTCGATTCCCACTCGGGAGAATGCAAATAGAACTGTAATAAGAAATAAGATATTTTTTTTAATAATATAAATATATCAAATAACTAATGTAAGAAAATCTTACAACTTTTTCTGACCAGTTCTTGCAGTCCGATTTGTTTAAAAAACCTACATATATGATGACAGCGATTATAACACTATATTTTCATAGGATAGGCGGTGTTGCCAGATTCAGAATGTGGAGATTCCTTTAAATATGAATAGTTTAAATATATTAAAATAAAATAAAATTATATATTTTTTTATGAAATTATTTATTAAAAAAATACATACTGATAATATTTTTAAGTTTGTAATTTGTTCTAATTATATCACTATTAAACTTGCCAAGCCCTGTCGTTTGATACCGATATGGAGGTAATGGTGAAAAACTGTGTAATCTGCCATTTTAGAGTGGCAGCCATCCCAGATTTAAAATAGCAGAGAATTTATTAAATTTGATTATCATCAAAAATAAATGCGTTTATTACATATACGAAATAAATAATTAGTGGGCCAAAAGGAAGGGGGTCAAAATTAATTTACTAAATTTGACCCCATACAAACATGTCAAGCTAAAAAAACACTTTAAAAAACCATACTTAATCTATCTCCTTATTAAGAGCCAGCTACTATTTTTATTTAAAGTAAAAAATATTTTAATCACATTTACAAGTGGCGTCAAGTGCTTGGAGTGGTCTCAAGAGGAAGAATAATTAATGACTTCAATCATGCAGTATGCTCTCTTGTAGATGTTAATTTTGATTATTTACTAGTAATAGTACTTCTGTTGACGCGTAAAATACGGGTTGCCTAGGTAACGTCTATGTCAGTTTGTAGAAAAGTATGTATATGTGAAATGAATGTTTGTTTTTTAATTTTTATTTGTAATGTATTAATTTTTAGATTTCTTTTAGATTTTTGTTTTCTTTTGTTATTTAATCTGTTAGTATCTAAAATTATGTGCTTTATTTTCTCGAATGAGTAAAATTAAATGGCTGGCCTTGAGATCTATCAAGTTTTATAATAGTTTAATTTTTTAAAATTCTAATTGGAAATTTTATTTTTAATGTGTGTTTTAATTATTTACAGGTAACAGTTAATTTTTGAACGAAGCAGGTGATAACAGATGGACAAGAGTTAGTACAAAACTAGGTATTTAATTTAACTAATATTTAAAGGTATTCATACGTACATGTATAAATTAATGTAAGATTTTTGAGGTTCAAATTTCTTGGCTGATCATTTCTTAAAGGCGTCATTTGAAAGATTTTTTTACTTAGTGTAACCAGTATATCAAACATTTAGTAGTGTGTTTTTTAATATATTACTCTCCATATCTATATAAATTATAACTGTCTCAAATTTCATACTACTCCGACCGAAATATTCTTAAAAAGGTGTTCAAACTTTTTTTCTTCACGTATTAATATATATATATATATGGATTTCAAAATGATAGCCACACTATAACATCTTCATTTACATCATTGGTCACGGGTAGTGGGTTAGGCGTGGCGTAATCGGAGTGATCAAGCTGCATTATGCCCAGTTTTCGATATTACAAGACCCCCGTGAATGTATACAACCTTAAAGCCATTCGACCCCCATAACCCCTATGATTTTAACACCAAGTGGAATTGATTAAAATTATAATTTATTATTAGTAATAATATAAGAATTCAACATATATATGGATAAATGGTTAGGTTCAAGTATTACTATAAAAAATATGTAAAAGATTTATTTTATGCTAGTTTTCTCTTTTCGATTTTTCCCTATCTTCAGCTTTTAGCCCAGTAGTTATGGCTCTGCCTTGTTTTTCATTCACTCAGTTAATGAATGAGAAATGATGTTTTTTTTTTGCCTTAATATATTTAGATAACAAAACCGTGGTAGTGGGTTCTAGTACCACTCATACAATATCTCGAAATGTGTGAAACGAGAACAATGGCGGATATGAAAGCTGTATTTTTCTTCGCTGAATCTTGAATTCGAGACATTGCGCGTAGAGTCCTGGAACTCAACGCCGCGCTTTATCTAACCAGCGTAAAAAAATGAAAACATTTAAGTATAATAATATCTCCGAGTAGAAATTGAACCCACAACCGACCGTGTTTATAGTCAGACGCTATTCCACTGTGTCTAGAAGGCCTCTATATCTTTATTTTTATTGTTAAGTTCATAATAAACATGTAAGTATTATATTATGTGGGCAAGTTTACTACAGAAACACACAATACACTTAAATGAACAGGGCAATGTAGTTAAAAATGTAACAAATGTACGCAGAATGTTCTGTGTGACCCATTTTGTGCCTATCTCAGAATGTTTGTTTCCATTGACGTACGTATTTATTTTATATGTGTATCTATAACGTTATAGTGAATTAGTGGGTACTGGAAAATTCACTAAATGATTACTTATAAAAGTATGACTTAGTTACTAGCTCTACTAATTCTACTAGGTTATTACTAGTGGTTGTAGCAACTAGAAAAATTACTAAATTATTTTTCCTGAGACGATTATATTTCGCTACTATAGTATATTTGGCGTAATTAAACTACACCTTACTAATATTTTGCAACAAATCTATTATTTTTCCTATTAACAATGACCTTGAAGTACTGTAAAGTGTTCGAAACATTAGATTTTCTATACTATATTTTAAATGTCGCTATAAACTAGCTAGTGTGAAGATTGTGAAACTCAGTGCCACGCTATGTCTCTCAATAATTTAAATACGTGTTCCCCAAGTGGGAATTGAACCCACAACCGACCGCATTTCCATTCAGATGCTGCCATATTGTGGCACGACAGGCCTAAGTTAAATATTTTATTTTATTAAATTTTGTAATTTTTAAAACACCGTACGAATAATAGCGAAACTCAATACCTCTATTGACCTACCTTGCCCCAAATAAAGATAGAAGATTGCATCGGCAATTATGAATCTTTTGTTAATATTTAAAAATGTATAATGGAAACGTGTACACTTGCGCAACTCGCGTACAGCTCCACATGTGCGAAGGAACGTTTAAATTATTTCAGGATATGTTACAGTTCAAGTTTGAAGATTTCTTCTTTGTACAAATTCAATATTGTATGGGATTACTATTGATAGAATTCAATTATGTACTTAGGAAAATATATTAAATAAAAAAAAAATAATAAAAAAAGAAGAACAGAGTGTTTTGACACTGAGTTCTCTTTAACTACATTGCTGGTAGGAATATATATTAAAAGCAACGTTTTTTTTAAACACTGTGACGTCATAATGGCGTAATTATAGTATATGGTAAATCATAGTCATTGATTGCAATCCAATCTGGGGAATACTTTTAGTTTGATTAATATAAGATAGATGTTTACTTAATTTTAAATAACCTGCGTTGTTAAACTCCACAGCTCAATTGGACAACAAATAGTTGTAAAGAAAGATAAACTTAAAATTTAGATTTAATTAAATTAATATTTTTGTCTTTGGTGAACTTCGTCCTATAAAACCTTTAAAAGACCCTTTCTGTTCGATATTTGTAGCGTTTGAATTTGAACCCGTAACTGGCTACAGCAATATTTTGAACACTGTGCAGACAAAAACAATTCGTACAAAAAACAGCAAATAAGCTTTTGTTTCTACTCCAATATACTTTCCTAGCAAATTATGGACTAACTAGGTCAAATGAATTTGGGCACAGTATTTCTAAATAAGCGTTAAAGTATGTGTTTGATAAATTATAATGAAACTGGAAATATATGGATGGAAATATATGGATGTATATAATATTAAATTAAGCTATTAAGTAAGATTAACCGCGGCGTTGAGTTCCACTTAACACCCAATGTCTCTAATTCGATGGGTAAGTGGAGAACACAATGTTTTGACTCTAGGTTCTCTCTAACTATACTTTTGTATCACCATTTTTTTAATAATTACATTTTTTTATATCTTTTTTTATTTTTAACTATTGAATACAATATACATTGAAATATATTAAAATTTTACTGATTGTAATGTACCATATATGTACAGAGCGGAGTACTGTCTTACTATATTCTTTTGTCTACTGTATATAAAAATAAAGAGAATTATTTCTCCCTAAATTAAAATATTTATATGATTTGATAGCATCGTAGCTCCGTGGTGCAAAGGTAATGAATTCAATTCTGACTCGCATAACTAATTTAATTTAAAATTATTTTCATTGTGCGCTTATAATACAATGAATTTGGCAATGAAAATTAAATTTTTCACGTCAATAGAGTGTATATATATATATATATATATATATATATATATATATATATATATATATATTTATATATATATATATATATATATATATATATATATATATATATTCTAGTTTTCGCTTGAATTCCTCAACATAACCTAATTTCGCGGGATGTGTAGGTTTTAAAATACACTTGTCCCATAATCCACGTCGTAGAGAGCTCTTCATTTCGCTTAAACACACGGTTGTAGAGCGTTTACTATATACATTTTCAAATAAAAATTACTATATTTTATATAATATTAAATATTGTATGATATATAGTTTTTAAGAAATACTTATTTACACACCTATCATTTATAAATAACAAGAGCTGTTAAAAGCGTTTTAAGTAAACGATTATTTTACGTCAGCACAGTGTATCGATTTTCTGAATCTATATAAACGTATATATATATGTATTTGCAGAAATTCATAGTATTCGAATACGAATCAATTTTTCTGTAACTCCTTAATATTATGCGCGGAAAACAGTCATTGGAGTGTCCTGACACTAGGTTGTCTCTGACCACCCTGCTATACGAGATATAGCGTGAAGCTGTTTTCTCCTGAATCAACCGTCTTCTAAGGTTAAACTCGAAATAGCATTAACGTGATCTCAAAGTAAACATAACTAAGGTTTTGTAAACAAATCATATCATTGAAGGAAACATAAATATGTACAGATTAAATATTAATTAGTAAATTTGTCTATGAATGACCTTTACAATTTTAGATAAATATTTTTTGACGTCTCTTTCGTGGAGGAAATGGTTACACGTTGTTCGGCGTTGAGTTACGCGTATTTTGTTGTATATTATGTATATCATATTTATCATCGCTACAATAAACAGTGAGAATGTTAAATGTAATTTATTTATATGTTTAAAATTTTTCATTCTTATGGAAATTTAATTATAAATGAATAATAATACTTAATACCATTACTACTGGATTAAAGTTTGGAATAAGGAAAGGAGTCTTATTCACGCGTTATATTCACGTTGGCTTTGCTACGTGAAGTTAACGCGTGAGCTCGTGTCACTTCATATAAACGTGTAAACTTAAAACATATCTATTTTATTATATTTATTTTATGCAATATTATATATATATATATATATATATATATATATATATATATATATATATATATATATATATACACTATAACTGTGCCAAATTTCATACACGTCTAAAAGGGAACTAAGTTGTTATTTCACGTATTTTTGTATAATTAAACTAAGGAACATATGACAAATATATCGTAGAATAAATCCAAAATAACTTCCCAGAACGATTGCTACTTGGCACATTGTATAAATATATTTAAAAATGATTCATTGTTACGTTCGTTTCTGTTACATATAAAATGTAGGTCGGCTTGCATCAGCCTTGAAAATGCTTTTCTTTAGCTTTTCTTAATGCAATTTGCTAGTGATGTAACTAGCTTTATTCGAATAACATTAGTAGTAATATTTAAATCGATCATTATTATTTTTTAAAGGCCGGTTTTAGTGTGGGACTACGTTTGACTGTAATTACGATCGGTTGTGGGTTCGATTCCCACTCAGAGGAATTATTATATTTAAATTATTTTTATTTCCTCGCTCTGGTATGACAAAGCACGGCGTTGTGTTCCGTCACTGAAAACGCAATGATAAAAGCGTGAAGCTGTAAAAATGCTTTAGCGAATAAATATTTGTTTCCTATAGAAATAATTCTTTTGACCTTCGTAAAATATATTTAAACGTATACATTTCACGTTCATCACGTACAGTAATAGCAGTATGACAGTATGTTTGTATATAATAATTTTAACTGCACCAGTGATGTAAGCTTGAAGACATGCCAAGATCTGCTTCAGTATGACTGAAAAATCTATATAATATATAGGTATATAGGTATTGCGTTAGTTCAAGGATACATTGTTAAAACAGTATTTTAATGTAAATTTTTATTAAAATTTTAACTTTAATATATGGAATGAAATGTAAAAGCTTTTGTTGAAAGGTTGTCAGAGATGTCAGTACAGTATATTTCACTGCGTAGAATTCATACCCAATACCGACCAAATCGTTATTTATTTTTTCTGCAAAGCTATAGTAATAGAAACATGAAGAATAAAAATAGAGAGTAGTGTTTAAATCTTCCACTTAGACTATGAAATATATAACCACATTGTTTCAGTTTCAATTCCAGCATCTAACTGTAAACGCGATTTGTTGTGGGTTCGATTCCTTCTCGGAGTAATGATCAAAATTAAAATTTATTGTCATATCTCTGCTCTGGTGAAACAAAGAGCAGCGTTAAGCTTTCGGGCTGAAAGCTGACAGTGGAGTGTCTTGACACTAGGTAATCTCTAACAAATATTACTATCTTCATCTAGTAGTTTCGCCTGAACGTTGTCCATCAGTAACAGTTTTATATATAATGATTCTTTCAAATTATATTCTAGTACCAAAAATTACGAGAATAACAAGTGTATAGCACTTGAGTCAATAATATATGTTCATTATTTGACTTGGTGAGGTCGATGTACAAAAAGCTATTTTTGTACGTATCATTTAATTATTTCCGATAGCTTTTTACTGTACATCAAGTTGGAGCATTCAGTTAATAATAACACGTTTTTAATTAAAAATATAAGAAATATATTATAATTACATATATATTTTTTACTGAAAATATTTTATATTCATACAATATATATGTTTTTAGGGAAATATATCGATATTTTAGTTCACGCTTTTATTTCGGAAGTAAAGTTGTGTCAAAACATTCCGTATTTCGCTTTACGTAGAATTGAAATTATTATTTTTCTAGTCATGTGATTTATACAAAATTATCTAAATTCTAACGAAGGTTACTTTTTTATATTAATAAATATAAATAATAACCTCAGATGTTCTAACTCAATATATAATTATTTTAGCAAAATTTTACACATTTTAAATGAAGCTATTTTAAACAGACCAATCGCGTATATTTTGTTAACACTACAATAGTCTGTGGTCACAAATAGACAGGTTATTAAGCAAAAAGTATAAATATTTAATTCGTTTAAATTAATTTAAAATTCCGCACCTTTTTATCCAAAGGTCATTATTTTCTGAAAGCTACTTAAAAAGAACCCAAAAGATACTTTTTAATATTCTCAAAGGTTTTAAGCACTTTCATTTATAAACGACACGTCCTTTGAAGGCAATCAGGAAAAGTATCGCATACTACTTCTTATCCGCAAGTAGAAAAGTAACTTTTTATACAATAATAATTATCATAGAGAAATTTCTAGAAAAGGCAAAACATCTCTGTACTTTCGTTACCAATCAATAAATGTGAATGCCAGGCAGTGTTTGCTTTATATGGTAGATGGTTGGCCTATATAAAATTGTGTTGGATAGTGATGTTCTTTTGTTATATGTATCGATATATTAGGTTTTTTATATATCGATGTTCTTTTATTATTTTATATACAATTTTTTTGCATATGCTATCTCCAGAAAGACTTATTATGGATTAAAAATAAAAATCAATTTAGTCAATAAAATATTAATACTTTGTAAAAGACGCACCTCTTCACAATACGCCATTGTATATCTATTAAATAATCGATAAATGATTTTTATAACTCGATGCTTTTTACAACTACTTCTTTCGAATGAGGCATTACAAATGATTTTTTTTTTACGCAATTATGTGCATAGAATAGGATTTTTCTTTCTTAGCATTATCGCATTTTTTCCACTTTTTTGTTGAATTGAGATTTTATTAAGTGACATATTACTGAACTTATAGCGCCTTTTTGTAATACAGTGTTTCCCAAACAAGTTTACGTTATCTCAACGTATGGAAATTGTCCAAATTTTCTATCAAAATTCGAGAAGTATTGTCTCTACTCAAAGAGCATTTCGTGCTAAATATGGTCGTCATGGTGCACCGTCTGAGCTCGCTATACGTCGCATAATCCAAAAACTGGAAAGTGAATATTCTTTGCACGATAGTAGACCTCCAACACGATAACGGACAGACCGTAGTGAAGAAAATATTGCCGCCGTATCAGCCAGTGTCGAAGAAAATCAAAATGTTTCCGTTCCACGACGTGCACAAAAGTTGGGCTTATCCAGAATTACAACCTAGCGAATTTTACGTATGGATCTTGGCCAACATCCATACAAAATTATGTTGGCACAAGAACTCAAGTCAGCAGACCATCGATTACGTTGTGAATTGGCTGATTGTGTGCTTGAAATGATGGAAACGGACACCGAATTTCATAGGAAAATCATCTTTTCAGATGAGGCTCACTTTTGGCTCAATGGTTATGTGAACAAAAGAATTGTCGTTACTGGAGTGAGTCAAATCCTAGAGTGGTTCATGAAACACCATTACGTCCTGAAAAATTGACTGTTTGGTGCGGATTTTGGTACGGTGGAATCATTGGCCCGTACTTTTTCAAAAACCACGAAGGCCGTACTATTACTGTCTATGGCGACCGTTATCGTGACATGTTGAACGATTTTTTTTCCTGAAGTGTATGAAATCGATGCGGACGTTATTCCTTCGATTGTGTTTAAATATAATCATTTCCTTGAGTGGGGATCGAACACACAACAGATCGCGTTTATTATTTTCCAATTGCCAGAAAATCAGGAACGCGGTCTTTTAATAATAGAGAGAGGTGTCTTTCAATTTAATACAAAGAAAAACAATAAATACATTTATATCTATAAAAAGAACATCACTAGCTAAGATTCCGAGATAAAGACAGCTCTAAGTGATCTCCGTATATAGGAGTGACACGAGACGGACGACACGACAGTTTTATACTTTTGGTTCGGTACTTTCTCTAATGATTGAGTCATGGTTTTCACTTCGTTTGTGTTAACTTGATATTTTATTTGTTTTTAAGACTTAACACGGCGTTGAATTCCGCCAGCCAAGATGCAATGTCTCTCATTCATGCAAAAAACGGCGAACGGAGTGCATTGTCACTTGGTTCTAAGGTTATAAGGTGTGAAAGTGCTTTTTTACTGTTTTTTTTTATGTACTATATCTGTTGACGCGCAAAATATTAAATACTTTAATAAATATATAATTCAGTATACAAAAAATATTTAATTTTATAATGCAATATTTTTTACAGAAATTACTTTTCACTAAAAACTTTATCTATAATAAACGGAGGCTCAATTTTTTTACGTATTAATTAAATACCTACTTTTTTTAGCTTTACGCTTTTATCCCGCACTGATGATGAGTGTCTTGACACTTCCTATCTACCCTTCTAGGAAGCTAGACAGGAAGTGTCAAGACACTCCGTACTTCGCTTTTCACCGAATTCGAGACATTGCGTGTCGAGTAGTGGAACTCGACGCCGCACTTTGTCTTTTACCAGAGCGAGGAAGTGAAAATAATTTATATATAATCACTCCCCTGAATGGAAATAGAACCCAAAACCGATCGCGTTTACAGTCAGACGCTGTTCCACTACGCCACGACCAGCCTACCTACTTACTATCTCAATAACTAAATTTAGCAACTGAAAGCCAGCAAATGGAAATAAATGAACTTTATTAAGCAAAACCGTTCACAAGAGATTAGAAACAAATACTTTGTAACGCTTCAAACATAACTAATAAAATATCATAAATAATAAAAGAAATACTACAAAATCGTACTTCATGACATATCAAAATTACACTATATTGCATTACTGTACAATTGCTCACTTTTTACCATGAAATCCATAGGAAATGTCTTCATAAAAATCCCATAATAAATCCCGTAGCATTACACAATCTCCTCAGCTGCGCACGCGCTGTAACCTGACACCTGAATGAGTTCTTTATGCTGCTTTATTACTGGAATGTACTTTAGGGATACCATGGGATGGGAATATTTGGGATAAAAGTTACTTTGAAAATTTGACTTGGAAATCCATTTTCAAATCAAAAATAAAAATCAAAATACTTTTTTAGCTTCACGCTTTTTCTCGCATAGCAGGGTAGACAGGATATACCTAGTGTCCAAGAAACTCCATTCTTTTCTTTCTGTCGAATGTCTCGAACATTAGGTGTTGAGTGGTGAGACTGAATTATTAATACAGTGTGAACAAAATTTAGTATAAATAATTATATATAATGATGTTTTTCAATTGTCAATTTAGACGTTATAATTTATTTTTAATATGGTAACTCTACTTGAGTATGCTTTACTATTTTTAAAGAGTTATTTCACACATTTTAAAAACTAATCCTGTGTGGAACAATATTAAATTCAATAGAGTTCTCCCATGCCAATCGATTTTTTTTTACAAAAATCTCTCTACAGAGGTACTAACAACGTGAATAAGTTGGAACAAAAAAGTTATAAGAATTTCAACGCAGTTGAAAAAGAGCAGAACGCATGGCGTAGCGGACAGAGCGTTTGGACAGTTTCCAAGAGGCGCAGGTTCAAATCCTGCTGCGTTAAATAAAAAAAATTGTGTTTTTAAAAACTTTAAGTAAACTTGTTACATTTAAGTCTGACTCTAGGTGCAAACCAATTTCACGCTAACATTTTTTTGTATCATTTTGAATATTTCATGCCGTACAGAACCCTTGTGGATTTATAATAGATAGATATTTAATGATAGAGGCTGGTTGTGGCACGGTGGGACAACGTCTGACTGTAAACGCGATGGATTGTGGGTTCGATTCCGATTCGTGGTAGTGACTATATATAAAAATTATTGCATGCCGAGCATTGAGCAAGTGCGGCATTGAGTTCCACCACTCAACACGCAATGTCTCGAATTCAGTGGAAAGAGAAGTACGGAGTGTCTTGATATTAGGTACTTTTTGTCTACCCTGATATGCGGGATAGCCTAAAAAAATAATGTTTATATATGATTAAATTATATCTTACGCTCTGGTAAGACTACATTTTTACAATAAACACTTTATTTTTATGGTTTATTTTACATTAGAGTAGTCAAAGAACACTTAGAGTCAAAAACCTTATTTTTCTGCTTTGCGTCTGAAGTCAAGACATTACGCGCTCAGTGGCGAAACTCACGCCAATGTTTTACCAGAGCGAAGAAATCGAAAATATACTTTAAATATAATTATTCCCCCGAGTGGGAAACGAACTCACAGCTGATCGAATTTACAGTTTATATTAAACACCGATTTAAATTATATAAATCAAAGCGCAGCGTTAAGTTACGCCACTAAGCAATATCTCTAATTCGGCACAAAATAGAGAAAGCGGTGGCTTGACACTAGGTTCTCTCTGTCTACTTTGCTGCGCGGGATAAAACATGAAGCTTAAATAATGATAAGGGATTCATTTAATAAAGCACCTAGAACCTTATCACAATAACTTAAACAAAATACAGCCTGCAATCACCTTAAAATTGAATTAGAACGTGAAAACGACACAGTAACACAACTTCCTGTACACACCATTGTACAATGTATCACTGAAATAAAACATGACGGTGAATCCAGAAATAGTTGGATATAAAAACCGTAACCTGGTTCCGTTGTGCGAACCCAATGTGTAATGTTTGCTTATTACATGCGCACGCGCAATTACATTTGGAAAAAGTTTATTATGAGATAGATAGATGATTAGTGGTAGAAATCCCGATTTTTTGGTTAAAACCAACGACTTTGGGTTCATATTTCACTAGTGATTATTATTTTATCGTATTTGTAATAGCAAAGAGAAAACAGAGAGCTAGGCTATGGCCTCGACTCAAGGTAAAAAATCTAATTTTTGAATTTCATTCTAATAATTAATCAAGTCTTTGAAGATTTCTGCAATGATTTTCTACTTATATTAAGGTTATTGCTGCCTTTAGATTTACCAAAATTGAACAGAATTTCGTCTGAAAAGCAAACGGAGTGTCCTGACACTAGATCCTCACTCAATACCATGCTATGTAGAAAAATATGTATTGTGGAAATTAATATAATTAAAATATTTATTATAAATATATGAATCAGCCGATATTACGTATATATAAATAATTATAACAGGCAAGTCTGTTTGTTTGGATCGCGTCCAATACGGACATCGCCGGCGGAAATAGATTCGGGCTACATTCTTTATAGTCTGTGGATCCGGGATTTGTATACTGTACTAATTATTACCTTTGCTTATGTTATATTATGGTTATCAAAAAAAAACATTAAAAAATTTAAAGTGACCTAATTTTTATATAATAGTTTAATTATGAAACTTGAAGACCGTTAACTGTTTTACCCATTAATAGTTTATTAGGTATGTACAATAATGCTTGATTTTTTTAGGTTTACGCTTTTATCCAGCATAGCTGGATAGACAGGAAGTACTTAGTGTCTAGACACTCCGCACTCCGGTTTTCGTCGAATTTGAGACTACGTGTTGAATGGCGGAACTCAACGCCACGCTTTGTTTTGTCGGAGCAACAAAATTAGAATAATTATAATAATTAAGAATTTAAATATAATCATTGTCCCGAGTGGGAATCGAATCTACAACCGACCGCGTTTACAGTCAGACGCTGTCCGATTGCGACACGACCGGCCTCTTTTCATTAACATTATCTTATAAAATAGAAATTCATTTAATTCAATTAATCTAATGACATATCTCTCCGTTCTCTACTTTTAGTTCACTAAGACAACAATGTATTATGAATTAGTATTATTCCCTTAAATGGATTTGAACCTGCAATTCTTTCATTAATCTATTTTAAGTACCCCAAGATTAATTAAGAGAGTGGAGTGATCACTTCGCGATTTACCTAAAATTATTTAATTTGAAAAAAAAAAAATACACGCCATTTAATCTCTAAAAGAGAAGACCAACATAGAAATTAGTAAAAATAAATAGCCATATAAATTAAAAATGGTAGACAGAATATCTCGTATACAAGACGCGACAGGCGCGTTTTATAAATAGAACCGTGTATTGCATGAACTAGGCTATTTCAAGATTCGCTGAGTTTTCAGTGCACTGCGACTAAAGGTTATTCTTTATATTTGTATTTTAACTGCACGCGTATATTGGCTGGTATATATAGAAAAAATTTACAAATTATACGTTACTAATTAATGAAACAAAATTCTTTATTAATGTCACGAATTTCATCATTCCCTTGAACAGGCATCGAACCTTCAAACATAGCGTGAACAATGTTGACGCTGCCCCATTACGTCATGGTGGCCTTTAAAACATGTATTATTTAAAAAAAAACATTTTGAAAAACCGGAAACAGTCTAAGGTTTCCAAGAGGTGCCGGTTCAAATCCCGCTGCGTTCAAATTTTTTAAAATGTTTTCTAATACTAAGTGTGGAATAACACTTTAAAAATAGTAAACTATACTAATTAATTATTTTTTTTGTTTTGTTTTATGAAGGAGGGTGTAATTCAGTGTTAAGATACTAGATATACATAATAAAAAAGTGGAAAATGAGAAAAATTTAATTTAAAAATATTTTGAATGGAAATCAAACCCACAGTGGCCGCATGTAGTATAAAATCTTAAAAATATAACATTAAATATAGTTAAATTATTAAGTTAGTTTAAATAATAATCGAATTTCTACCTTTAGGCATAACAAGTATCCCACCACTGATCATAATAGGTGTATTGTATAACGTAATTTTTGACAGGATGTGACATTTTTGTAATAAGCAAACATAATGACTTCTCACGTACGCACAAGTTGTTGGTTACATCACTAATGACAGATGCTTTACGTCACAATAGAGGTTTTTTTTTTAAGATTTCTGCTTTATTCATTTCTTTTTTTACTTTTTTCTCTAATATATGAATCATTAATTACTTATTATTAGTAATTAGGAAACAATTTTTTTATTTTTTTTATTTTTTGTTCTTTACCTTGAATTTGCAAGTTGTGTTGAAAAAAAGGAAGGGAAGGTTATCAAAATACAAAAGCGATAGCCTTTCCCAAGATCAGTGTGAACAAACATAAAGACAAAAATTTTAAATATCATCATTTTAAGTTTTATTTCTTTTAAAACTCCCAATAATAAATAAGCAGTTAAACATGTCACTTACTAAGACAATTAACATAATATAATCAAACACAGGTAAAAAAACTAGAACCCGAATTATCGATAATTGATTACATGCCCTATATTTCCCCACATAGTTTACTAACACAGGATATATCGAGAATTTAAATCGATTTTTTATTGATTTCAGGTTAATAGGCAACTATAAAAGAATTAGGTTGAATGGAATAGTAAAATGGAATAATTGTATGTTTATTTTTTTAAACGGTAATAGATATCCACTTGATACTTACCAGCTTTAACTACACATACTTAATAATTATCATTAAAGTTTGTTAGTTTGTTTGTTATTATCGATTTTTAGGTCATATATATATTAGACATTGCGGTATATATATATATATATATATATATATATATATATATATATATATATATATATATATATATATATTAGATATTGCGTGTTAAACTCAACGCCACGTTTTTTCTTTTCAGAGCGAGGAAATGAAAATAATTTAATTATAATCATTTCCCCGAGTGGGGATCGAACCCACAACCGCTCACGTTTATAGTCAGACGCTGTACGAGGCGCCACAACCGGTCTCAGGAAGTTAGGCTAGAATTTACAATATATTATATACTCATATATGTATGTATAAAGGTATGTACGTATATAAATAGAATGCCCATCATTATAGCACACATTGGGTAAGGCAACCTTCAATTTAATGATATGAGAAAAGCTAATATTTACTTTGTGCCTACTTGTGTTTCTTATAATGTAATATTTTGCGAAGGAGGATTTTTATATATGGCAACTCTGTGTAATATCTGTATGTATTCATTTTTCGTAAACCTTGTTTAACATTTGCTTTTAATTTTAATAACTTTAGTGGCAATTTCCAAAGTATAAATTTTATTCCATTAATATTTATATAAATATAGCTTCACAATTTATCTCGCAGATTAGAAGGTCAGTCAGAGAGAACGTAGTGTCAAAACACTTTGTACTCCGCCCTTAGCCCGAACATGAGGCGTTATGAAGAGAAATCCTTAATTTATTGCCAGACTAATGAAATGAATATAACTTTTACATCGTGTTTACAGTCAAACACTGTACCACTGCGCCCTGACAGTTTTTGTTAAGAATATATAATAATATATTATATTGTAAAAATATTATTATTTCATATAAGAAAATTAATAGTCAATTGTTTATTTTCAGGTATGTTATCCCATAAATATGATGACCATCCTCTACAGAATGTCTCAAAGGTAATCCGTCATACTCTTGATGTGTTGACATGTAAAATACAATTCAAACATAAACGTCAAAAAATTGAAAAAAACAATGAACAAAAGTAAATACTATATATTTATATTCAATAAATTATAAAATATATTATTCTATTTGTTGCAAACGTTTAAATTAAGGTTCTGTATACAGGTACCTTTTTGGGTTAAAATAGTACCTTATAAAATAATAAGGGCAAAAGTACCAACATAAATATTTTAAACATATATGTTAAATATTTATATATATGTTAAACATATACAAATAACATAACATTAACAGACACGGCACGCCACATTGTATAGCGTAGGACTGTTCACGGTAGTCCCTTTGCTGGAATATTAATTACGTACATTAGTACTCAATGAATATCTTAGAATAAGTAGAAATAGTATGTACTTGTATTATATCATGGAAGTATATAGCTTCACAATTTTTACCGCTTAACAGAGTAGATCGAGAGAACTGAGTGTCAAGACATTCCGCTGACTGCTTTTCGCTCGAACATTGCAACTGAACGCCGTGTTCTATCTTATCATTCCCTCGAATGGGTCTCGTACCAACCAATCTCGGCTAGAATTAGAACTTACTTTAATTTTATATAACATTATCTACACATTTACAATTATAGAAATTTTAAAATTCTCTACGTATACGTGTGTACTCTAGCAAAATTTAAATGAAGACTAAGTGACTTTTCAAATCTAAATTCCCTCATAAAATATCCACATACCAGTCTACACAGGTTCGGGGTTTTGGATTTTCAAAAATATTTTTTCGAATACTAAAATATCTGCTAATAATCCTATTAAAATAGTTTCATTTAAAACGTTTAAAAATCGCTAAAATCAAATATAAATTACAAAATGCCATTTCTATTTTACATCATGTTCTTTGCGCAATCTCTTCTATGAAACAAATTTGTTATTCCACATAACGCTTTAACTGACCAATTTACTTGACCTTCAATTGAATGACTCATTAAAGGTAATGGAGGCCTATGAAGACCGGATGTGAGATTAAGTTAAGCCCCGATAGATCAGTTACCATAGAGGGAAGGAAGGTCGTAGGTTTGGTGCGTACGCTTGATTAATATAGATGCAACGACATAATTATATGATTGAAGCCGGTCGTCGCGCAGTGGAACAACGCCTGACTGTAAAATCGATTGGTTATTGGTTGGATTCCCACTCAGGAGAATGATTATATATGAAATCCACTATGGAAAGTCAAAGCGCGGCGTTTAGTTTCGCCACTCAACACGCAATGTCTCTAATTTAGCGGAAAGCGGAGGACGGAGTGCCTTAACGCTAGGTACTTCCTGCCTACCATGCTATGCGGAATAAAAGCATATTTATACATTTTAAATGAAATTCGTAAGATAGATGTACCTGCAAACGGCTTACTGTAAACTGTACAAAACGTTGACTAGTTTTATTTAATAGTAAAATAGTTTTATTTATAACAATTATATTAAAAAAAGAGAAACAGTGTCAAAAAAGGCAAAAAATATATTATTACGTTTGAACTAAATATTTTAACTTATTAGTTAAGTACGTCAAGGTTAACTAAAACAACGTTGATAGAATAATAACAAATAAGAAATATACGTATATACGTTTTTTTCTAAAATGTTTTCTAATCATAAGTGTGGAATAACACTTTAAAAATAGTAAATAAAGAAATTAACTTTTATAATAAACGATCGTTAACACTTTGGCTTGTGTTTTTTGGCGGGCAATTAAAAGTATTTTTCTCACTTTTAACCTTACTTTGTTATTTATAATATTATTTATTTAATTATATCAATAGAAAATGCCATCGTGGATGGCTATTGATTGTGGACTCGATTCTCACTCATAATGATTACATTAAAATATATATATATATTCATTTGTCCATTCTGGTAAGACAAAGCACGGCGTCGAGCTCACCAATCAACACGCAATATCTCAATTTCGGGCGGGAAACATTTAACAGAGTGTCTTGATACTAAGCTTTCTGTAAATTTACGAAAATAAAGTTTTAATTAATTGATAAAAAAAGCACTTTTAAACAGTAAACGTGTTAATCCAACACTATCCAAAATAAAAAGAACTTCATAAAAATGCATAATACTTACACTTATGAGTCACGTGATATTGGTCCCTTTGTAAATGCCGACCAAATTAATTTGAACTCTAATGAAATAGCTAATTTAGTTCACAATAGGTCTACTTAATTTGGTATTATTAGCGTAGATAGCTATCAACGGGAGGTGTGACGGGCGTGTTAGTAATAATTACGATTGTATCGGTTTTCTTTGAGAATATCAATTCCCTTACATTATATTCATACATCGATGTTGAATGAATGGGCATTGAATGATTTAATAAGAAGGACTCATTATTATTAATGTTTAAGAAATATGTTATCTGTAGTGTGAAATGAATGAATGAAAGTGAATGTAATTTATTTATTTTATAAAGTTATATTTTTAAATTATAAAAAATAGCTTGTGTATGTTTTTTTGTAAATAAAAACTTATATTATAATTGTACATATAAATTACTTATTTAAATAAAACTTAAATTTAATTTAATCTTAATAAAAAGTCATTAAAACAATATAGGAAACCAAAAAAAAAAATCCTTCCCATGACCAGTGGTATAGCATAAAATTCTCACTATTAAAACACGTTGCATCTGTAAAATCAATTAATATAATTGATTCGACAAAAATAAATGGCTTCCGTAGTCAACGATTGACAGCGTTTTTGGTGTTTCCCGCTTTTATTTTGACAATTTAACTTGTTTTTTCAATTGGAAAGGCGAAGAATGAATAATTTTGAGCCTTATTTCAATGTAAAAAAGGATAAAATAGATTAAATAAGTAATTTTAAACGCATTTCCTTTGTAAATTGGAAGCGTGCGCGACGCGGTGACGCCTTTGTGAGTGATGTTACTAAAAATACCTTTGATCGTATCGAGAGATATATCGATTTTATTTTAAATTCTATCCGCACTTTATGTGTAGAATTTTTATTATCTATATTCTTAACAATTGTCTGATGACACGAGTTGGTGATAGACAGATGTGATAAAGAATGTTAAATAAAAGCCCTAACGTTTCTATAATATAATTTTAAAAAATTAACATATATTATATTCAATATAACAATTTGAATTACCACAAGCAATTTCATACTTATGGAATGCTTTATTAAGTAAAGGAATCAATCGCTTACTTTTACAAAAGTATATTAAAATTACATAATTACCGATTTTCGAAATAAAAAGATAAACTGTTCTTATTGTTCATTATCAATGAGATATATATGTTTTTATTGTATTTTTTTTAATTGTACAATCTTAACATGTTTTCTTTACATCAAACTAAACACATTTCGATATAACACAGCCCTAGTGTAAGGTTAATAACCCTTACTAAAACAAGGCGCAGGGAATTCGGTAATTGTTGCCAAACGTAACGCTGGTGGCATACCGAGTTACCGCACCTTTGTTTCTTTTTAAATTTACCTAATATAAATCATATTATAAAAGGTTTAAATCGAAAAGATTATTTAAAAAAAAAATTAAAATAAATTTTAGGCATTTTTATTATGTTTATAACTACTGTGTAAGTAATAAAATTTAATATATTGATTTTTGTCACTTAGCGTCTAACTAAAGATATTTAAAAAAACATCATATATTAAAACAACAAAGTGTTGTATTTTTTGTAGTATTATATTTATATTTTGTAGAATTATATGTAGAGGATATTTTGCCTACGAACTAAGTAAGGCAGATAATTATAAATCCTGGATTCTCTTAGGGAAAACACAAAGACACTAGAATCTCTATAAGTCTTACAAGTTTAAGTACATTAAATTGTATAAGAATAATTATAACATAATAAAAGTTATGGACCAGTACCTATAAAATTTTAATAACAATAAATTAAAAATAAATGCATATGTCAATATAAACTGTGCTTTATTAAATCTTATTACAATTTTTCATGCAAAATATGAAACGTAATACACTACTGTATGCAAATTATTTATATTTTACTCAATAGATATGATAAATGTGGACGCACGATGAATTTAATGTTGCGTAGGATTTGAATGATGTTATTTGATTACATACATTTATGATCAATTAAATGATTTACAATTTGATTTATGAGTCATAAAAATCAATTAAATTGTTACATTTATAAACAATCTACGCTATAAGAAATTACTTGTGATTATATATTGTGTATGTTAGATTCAATTTAGGATAGAATAAATTTATTATGTTTCTCTTTTTTTATTTTTTTTAAATAGGAACAAAGAAGAAACATTCTATGTGGAAAAGCTTAAATAAATAGTAATAGTCAGTTATACACTGATATAAATATATATTATAGTTATTTAATAGTAATTTTATTAAACTTTTTTAATATTTTATGTTATTTGGCACTCATCTTTATATTGATGCCATTTGGGACAGATCCGATTACAACCACTCAAAAATTATGTTCTATTTGTTACGTAGATTGAAATCTTTACTTATACGTATTTAAAACCGTAACGAAGATGTTAATTTGAGATACTTATACTATGTATTTATAAAATTATTGGAATAGTTAAACGTATTTCAACTTAAGTTAATTATGAATGTATATTATTTCACAGAATTAAATAAAAAGAAACACCACTACAATTATTTTCTTTTGATGCCGTCATGTCAAGGCATAAGATCCAGATACTTGCAAATTTTTAAATAAATCCGATGTCAAAAATCTGTATGTTAAAATGTTACACTTTTTTTTGCTGTATAGTGTACTCGCTGTGTCATTCGCTTTACGCATTCGAAACAAGAACGTGGTTAGTTCTATTTAGTGAATTTGAATTTCGAATCGGGTGGTCCACTTTTTTTTAATTAAACCATGCCATAGACTATTTTCTTTTAATTAGATTCCGGGCAATTTGATCCTACCTATTTTTACCTGTGGATTGAACTTTGATTTTGTTTTGATTAAATTAATTATAATTATAATAATTGCGCCCATTTGATGTGTTAAATAAACGTTGACTTAATATGTCAATTTTATACAAAAACGTATGTCAAACATATTGTATAATACTAATATTATTAATTTAATATGCAAAAGTATATATTTCTAATGCAACATTATAATAAATTTTGGCTCCTTGCAATTGTTTTCCACACAATCTATAAAAAACATCACAATTGGAATAATGAGTGACATTTCACTAAGTCCTCTCTACTTTTACTGTTAAATTATATCAAAAATCCTTATAGAAAAGAATACTTTAACAGTATAAGAGAAGGCTTCGTAATTTTACTTTATGCGTTAGATTAGATCAACACGTGGGTGTAAGATTCCTTTTATGGCATTATGAATTATTCCCTTTATCTCCTTTAGGCATCAGGAATGCTAAGGTTTGTTACTAGTGACAGTGTGACATAGTTCTAGCTGTTAAGGCTGTATGATCTATGATCTTGGGCTTTTGAGATAGATGTGTTTTTTTTATAAAATATGGTTAGATAGAAGGATATATATTACTTGTTTAGAGCACGTGGATATTATGTTCTAAAAATAGAACATTTCTTTCGATGTTATGATATGGAATTATAAAATTATTTATCTACTATTTATAGATATTTTTTAATTTTTTTTAATTTTCTTTGAATAAACATCAATATCGTTACTATAGTAAATTATATTTCTATTATCTATTAACACTAAAAACGTCTTACGTTTGTTTAGTACATTTTTATAATTTCACAATATATATATATATATATATATATATATATATATACAATTATACATAATATATAAACACATAGGTGTGTGTTATTTATCATATAAATTAAATATTTTTTCTTTTTTTTTCCATTTTACATCATATTTTTCATGAAATAGTATCTAAAATTACTTTTAGTTATAAAAAATCTTCTATATTAAATAATTAATACAGCTTATATTCATTAAATACCTAACCTGCCTCCATAATCTACCTCTTTCATTTTTTTATTTAGCTATAACTGTCTATAATTAAAATATATAGATATCTGCATAGACCCAATTTACGACTTACATATACATTTTTCCACGGAGCACTGACACTCAAAAATTATTATTTGTATATACAAGACACTCAATGCTGACTATTTGAGTGTGCCAGTTATTATTAATAAATTGTATTGATATACAGATTATATTTTAACATATATCGTTGGATAGATAATAAAATTCAGTTTTACTTGTCCTTATATTGTCTATAGCAAACATTAATGTTTGAACATTTTATAGCCCTAATGTAAAATTATCGAATGTCGTAACATCAAAGTACCTAGAAGGTAAAGTAATTAACATTTTTAACACCTATAGGTCACTGGAGTGTGAAAAGAAACTTTATTTACCCTATAATTGACACACAAGTTATATCACGTAACGTTACTTGAGAAATATAAATAAATATCATTATAGACATACATTTTGTTTTACAACTATTTCACTAAAAACGGTAGTATAGATCTGTTTTTATAATGAAGGGCGGCGTTTAGTTTCGCTAATCAATACCTAATGTCTAGATTTCGGACGCTTTGTAGAGTTCTCTTTGACTACTTTGCTATATATACACTAACAATGGCGTTAAAGTAATAAATTATAATAATTAATTATTAATATGTTTATTTTCCCCATTCGGTATTTGTTTTGCTGGAAATTTAAAAGAGTGTTCAGACACTAGTTTTCTTTGTCTATTCTACTAAATAAAATATCCATGTTAATATAAAAATTGGATGGAAAAAATAATTTACAAACAAACACACACACATATATATATATATATATATATATATATATATATATATATATATATATATATATACATATCAGTGCCGACGTATATAAATTTCAATTGACGTACCAAGTTTTTGAGGCGTGAATTTAATTGTTATGTTTATTGTGTATTGTTGCTTAATTGAATACGCCATTGTGATATTATCAACACTATGTTGAAATTTGTAACAATTTGTTAAAATGCTTTCTTTTTTTGTTATTATAAAAAGCTTTTAAAATTCTTTTGATTGAATGACAGACAAAATGAAATACATTTTAATATTTATTTATATATAAGAAAAATTAAATAGTTATCCCGCATAGCAGGGTAGTCAGAAAATACCTAGTGTAAAGACACTCCATACTTCGCTTTCCACCGAATTCGAGTCATTGCGTGTTGAGTTGTGCAACTTAACGCTGCACTTTGTCTTTACCAGAGCGAGATAGCGAAAATAATTGAAATATAATCAATCCGCCGAGTTCGGGATCGAACCCACAAGTTTGAGATACTACGCGTTGAGTGCCACTCAACACGCAATGTCTTAAATTTGGCGGAAAGTGGAGTACGGAGTGTCTTGACACCAGGTACTTCCTGTCTACCCTGCAATGCGGGATAAAAGCGTGAAGCTAAAAAAAAACTAAATCGTCTACAGAAGATACTCAACAGATGTTACATCATAAAACAGGCAGAAAACAGTTAATTTTGAATCTAGGTTAGATTTTTGGTCTAAAATGTTGGTATTTTTGTGAGTTTTGTACAAATATGCTAGGCATAGAATTTATCCACTTGAGCTAAATTTTTTTAGGTCAAGTACGTTTTCCATCAAATGTACAGATAATTTGGCACACGATGAGCGTATTATGGATTTAGGCCGAGCGGATATATGAGTATTGTAAACAAAGTTAAATTTATGACTTAAAAATATACCTATTGTATAATACAATATTTTTTATGGGATTATTGAAAATTAGATTCATTTTCATACCTTTATCCGTAGAGCAAAATGTACTAAAACAACTTAGTGTCAAGTCACTCTATTCATCATTTTTCGCAGAAAATTAAGACATTACGTGTTGTGCTCCAGAACTTAATTTTGTGCTTTATACTAACAAAGTTGTGAGTCCGAATCGAACCCACAACCAATCGCGTTTACAGCCAAACCTAGTAGTTGACTCTGTGCCACGATGACCTTATTTTATATTATTTTTATGTACTTGATATAAATAATAATTAAAGTTCATCATATACGAGGCAAAACTTATATCCTAATTTTTTTTAATATTACAAATTCATTCATTCATTCATTCATAAATATATTCTGATACCAGCATAGATTGAACCTATGACCTATTATCCTTTCCACGGAGCACTGACACTCAAAAATTATTATTTATTATAACAAGACACTCAACACTGACTATTTGAGTGTGACAATAAAAAACCCGCATATAACGAAGTTGAAATTCTTTCATTACACCAATTGAGAGTTTTTTGACCTGAAGGGATGATTTTAATCGTTACAATCGAATGAAATGATTTATTGACCAACATTCAATAGTCATTGAATGACTTTTGATTGTTAATATTATTTTTTTTTATTTTGAAGTAGGTAAAGAGTTTATATATTTTTGAAAATTGCGCGTTTTAATATGAAGTCAGTATTAAGTCGATAATAATTTTTATACAAGCATATTTCAATAAAAGAAATATTTCCATGAATAAGAATCGAATGGATTACCGTCACGTTTTTTTTTCAAATGTAACAACTGCTTTACACTTTAATCCCATATCATATCAAGATAGACAGGAAGTGCCTAGTATATCGACACTTCGTACATCGCTTTCTAGCGAATTCGAGATATGTTGTGTTGAGTGGTGGAACTCATCTTGTCTTACCAGAGCGAGGAAATGAAAATAATTTAAATACAATTACGCTGAGTGGAAATCAAACCCACAACCGTTCACGATTACAGTCAGACGCTGTCCCACTGTGCCACGGCCGGCCAATTAGTGTGCCTTTATTTTGTTTCTTATTAAAATTGATATCAGAAAAGCATTAAAAATAAAAAAAGAGCTAGACCTGAAGTTATATCATATATAAAATTATAGTCTTTTTCTTCTAGAACTTCTTAGAAAATGTTTTTTTAGTTATAATTTGACTTATAGTCAAAGTACCAAGTAACGTCCAGAAGATAGCGAGATTCATTAATTCACATCATCAAAACGTCCAGCAAATATATACAATTTAAGGCCTATTTTAAACAGTGTTAAGGGCGGCCATCTTAATGATTACAAATCTGTTCTAATTAACGATCACTTAATGGCAATAAAAAGCGCTGTAACTCAAAATTATTAAGATGCTATAAAACAAAATAGATGCTAATCACTGTTGTGTCATAAAAACATAAAATTCTTTTTCTTAGCTTTCTATGGTTTATAGAATTGTTTATACATAGATAATATCTTGCCTTATAAGGCTATAGATTTTTTATATATATAAATAAAAACTTTTCCCAGCTCAAATATATATTTGTTTATTGTAAAGACAATTTTATTATAATAAGTTGGTACGACAAAAACGCAGCGTTGAGTTCCGCTAATCAACATTTAATGTTTCGAATATGGCGGAATAGGTACTTCCTGTGGATTCTAATATTTTTTTTTAAATTGGATAACATTTTTTTTTCTAAGTGTGGCATTACATTTTCAAACTATTAAATGTCTTAAATTATAGATATAGTGGCTATGAGATCCTTAAAATAGTAGAAAATAATTATTTTAGACACTAAAATATAATACTTACGCATATATTATGAATATCTTTGGCTGAGTCACAACCTTTGGCAGACGGGTTGGTGATCGTAGTTCTGATATTCTCGTTCAGATAAAACTTCTGCCAGTCATTGGCCTGTGGTATGTAGATCAGCGTGTGTTGAATGTTAAAAAACCTATTTCTTAAGGATTCATCATTGTCAGCACTTTAGTATGACAAGAGTGAAGGGTAAAATTAACTTTAAATTTGTTTTATACAGAAAAAATGAATATACGTTTTTTCTGTATAAAACATAAATAACAAAAATGTAAATTTTTAATGTCTTGAAATGTAACTTCTTTTTGACATATTTTTTCTAAAAACAATACACTATAACTGTACAAGAATTGGTTTAATATAAGGTAAAGCAAAAATAAATATATTTTTATTATTGTAAGCGCACCTTTAGAAATAAAAATGGCGCGTAACAGAAAAATAGTAAAATTTTTTTAACATTGATAAAAAAATTCTACCATTCGTCGATAAAAAAATCACTTCATAAATCGATAATACTAATAATTAAATATCGAATTCTATTTCTTATTTACATAACGTTGTTGTAGTTTTTTGATAAATTATTTTTTTAGATACAAAGTAAACATATTACTTAAATATTTAAAAATAATCTGGATATAAAATCGTTCTCATAGACTAAATAAATAATACATAATATATTATCTGTAGCGAAACGTGCACGGCGAGAGGTCAACGCTCCCAATATGGCGCTAAAATAGACCGAAAGAAATTCCCGCCATTTCATTTAACATGAGATTGTTTCTCGAAGTTAACACTTCAAACGTGCTATAAATCGTAAATTCTGTTAAAAAGTTGTTTATTATTGCTTAGATAATGTAAGTTACGATAATTTCTTTGTTAAATATTTAATTTTTACTTATTTTTACACTATTTTAGTACATTAAATTATAATAAAACGTTGAAATAAATTCTTCTATTATTTTCATTTCTTTGGTAAGACAATGCGCGACGTTGAGTTCCGCCATTCAACACGCAATGTCTTTAATTCAGCGGAAAGCGGAGTGCGGAGTGTCTTGACACTAGGTACTCTCTCTCTACCCAGCTATGCGGGACAAAGGCGTGAAGCTGAAACAAATACCAAAATGTACATGACTACATAATATTTACATCTGTTACACTTAAACACTTACATTCGAAGCAAAAATATATATTATTACTGTTATTATAGTTGAAAATAACTTTTCTAAGCACAATTTGTACCTACACTCTTTATTTTAGCCAATCATTGGACGAAAACTCAAACTTTATCACCAAGTATTAACATTAAAATATTTTTAAATTTAGCAACGCCCTTGAAATCTTCACAGTGAAACTTTAAAAGCTTTTTAGAGCACATGGTTTTAAAACGATTCAATTGTTCCGCATGTGCGCTGAAATACATGAAATATCTGTTATTCATATGTTTGTAATTTCAAGGCTAGTTTCAAAAGAAATAAAATAATGAGACACGTGTTTGTATGTGGTTCTGTGAAAATGTGAACGCCTTTTTTTATACCGGATATAGATTAAAAATGTGTTTTTAATTGATATTTAATAATGATTAGGAAGTACTTTTTAAACGTAGTGGTCGTAGGTACATTTCCAGTGTGGATTATATAAAAAAACTATCTATATTTTAAATTGTCAGTTTCATTCATACTTCTTTTATATATTATGTTAGACTATTGCTATGAACATAATATTAATAATTCATTTATTACGGAATGTTTTGACACAAGGTACTTTCTGTCTATGCAGGATAAAAGAGTGAATCTAAAAAATAACGAAGAATAATTTTGAGTAAATTCTGTCATTATGAGGCATTTATCCTTAAACAAGGTATATTGGTATATCAATTTGAATAATTAGTTTTTATTGTTAAAAAATTGCAAAATATTTTTGATTCTGAACAAGTACGGCGTTAGGTTACATATAAAATACACAACGAAAAGGCAACTTATAATTTATCTAAAATTCAAAAGAAATAAGTTACTTCAATAATTTTTGTTCTTTGTGAATGTTTAATGAGTAGTAGTAACGAGTGTAAGTAAATGCAGATTTAGTCGTAGGAAGTACCTAGTATTAAGACACTCCGTATTCCGCTTTCTGCCACATTGGAGACATTGCCTTTTGAATTACGGAACTCAACGCTGCGCTTTGTCTTACCTGAACAAGGACATGAACGAGGATATAATCATTAGTTCAAGTGTAAATGGTCAAAAAATGGTGTTCGAATTTAGTGTTTGTATTTGTTTTTATTCACTTAGATCACCCTAATAAAGAGAAATTTTGAAATTTAGCGAGATTAGAAACTTTTCTAGACACTTGTCTAGCAAAGCTAAAATAAACTACGTCTATGTATAATTGTGATATCATAAACAACAATTCCTTTGAGACCTGTCTGGGTCTGTGACATAAACGCTATGGATATTTGCTAAAGTGACCTAATTAGAATGGTCATTATTCGTTAAAATGCTAATATGGTACATCACTATATGTTATGGCTTAGTGCACACTAATTGATAAACAGGATAGACATAAGTTCGATTATTATATCAATGCAAAATATATATAGTATGCCTTTTTATACTTAATGTAATGCAATATGGCACAAAGTGGAGTGTGTTGGATTTTAAATTCTCTTTACTTATCTTAATAATATATATGTATATGGGTTGAAAAAACAACATAGCTTCACGCTTTATCCCGGCATAGCAGGATAGTCAAAGACAAACCAGTCCAGTTAAGACACTCCATTGTTTTTGGAAAAAATATACGTGCAATTCCATTATTATGGATATATTGTAGTTATATATTTTTTTTTAATTTTAGGTTATAGCATTTTGCTTCTGATCCATGGATCAGTCGATTTTGAATATAAAATTAAATTATCATAATATTATATGACATCCCTTATGATTAATAAATAACAATGAAGGTTAAACATTTAATTAAATACTGAATTACTGTTATTACATGACATCATCGTCTAGACAAAAGCCTAAGGTTATTACTCATTTTCAAATAAACCTTATTTTGATATATGTACTTATTTATTTGGAAACATATGAAAATTATGAGTTCTTGAGTCGTGGAACTCAACGCTGCACTTTGTCTTTAACCAGAGCGAGGAAGTGAAAATAATTTAAATATAATCACTCCTCCGAGTGGAAATCGAACCCACAATCGGTCGCGTTTACAGGTGGACCACTGTGCCATGACCGGTCTCTTGATTGTATAGAGGATTTACTTGTCTTTTATTTAGCTTCACGCTTTTATTTGCCAAAATGGAAACATTGCCTATTGAGTGGAAGAACTCAACGCCGCGCTTTGTCTTTCCAGAGGAAAGAAAGAAGGAAATGAAAATAATTTAAATATAATCATTCCCCTGAGTGGGACCTGAGCCCACAAGCAATCGCTCTTACAGTCTGACGTTGTCCCACAGCGCCCTAAACAAAATATGTATAGAAATAAAATAAAATAAACCTTAGATTAAAATATAATCTTAGACTCTAAATACGTTCTTTTTCTACAAGAAATTAAAAAAAATACATATCTTTATGACACTGGATCAACTTGTTGCAGCCTTATCAAACAACTGTTTATACATTCTCGTATCAAAGGGTTCCGAAACAATTAATAAGAACAATTCAGTCCTTTGATACCGAAAATTAAAAAAAAACAAAAATAAACTAAAAAAGACTTAATCTTGAAACTCGTCCTTTATACTAAGCCTTACTTGACCTCGTGCCGTTTCATTCACTCGTAAACACTTTGTATAAGTGTAAAAGAGATAGAAGATACGTAAGTCAGACTATAGTGTTCATTCATATACAGAGTTACTGAGCTGCATTCTGAAGTAGTGTTGTGTGCATTTCATAATATATGGTTTTAACGTCGATGTTCTAAAGATTTTATAGCAATTTATATTTGTAAGTCAAAAGCGACTGACTTACAATATTTAAAACTTTACAGTAAATAAAGCTAAATTAGACAAAGTTTATTAAAAAAAACTCGCTTCGTTTTTCAAAATAGGATTTTGATCATTTTGGATTGTGAACGCACCTTTAGAAATAAAGATGGCGCGTAATAGAAAAACGTTACATTTTTTTTACATTGCTGTAAAATTTCTATCATCTGTCAAAATTTAAACAAATCATATTTATAATACTAAACTTAATTGCATATTTTATGTATTTAAAGTCTTAATATTTATAAATAAAATAATAAGCGATATTTGTAAATTATAAAATATTTTATTGTAAGCATTAATATGTATATATTTATGTTTAAAATAAATGGCAATTTGGCATTAGTATGATGAGGCACTAATGTTGTAATTTGAATTATTATTTTACTTCAGTTCTTAAACAATGAAATATTTTTTTTAATTTCACTTCGCATTTGAAGTGAGAAAAGAAACGTGAGACATAACCTAGAAACATCCTTTCAGAGACATCAAGTGTGACGCTGAAATTAAAACCACACCTTCCTAACCAGAACACTGGAAAAAACATACATTTAATAAATATTTAAGTATGTTATGTAATAAAGCACACTCTAATTGCGATACATTAACTAATAGATACAATTCAAAAAAATCGATTAAAAATTAATATTTATTCGATTTTATTAATAACAAGCACTCCACATCACTATAGCCGGATCCAGACCGGTTAACAGATTGGCACGGCTTTTTCTCTGGATGGTCAGTTTGTGTAATTTTCTATGTAAGGAGCTTTCATTCATTGCGTCAACGCAAGGTCTCACCTTATAAAGCCTTAGACACGTGTTTAAATAACAATTATCGCCTATTATTTATATATTTCAATTATTTTCACTACTCCGTTCTAGTCAGGTAAAATGCAGCGTTGAGCTCCGCCACTAAATAAGCAATATCGCAAATTAGCCTGTAAAGGTATAGAATAGAAGAACTTGACACTTGATCGACTCTATGTCTGCCTGTCTGTGAGAGAACAGAGAAGACAGCGTCTGACTGTAAACGCGGTTGGTTATGGGTTCTATTCCCACTTAAGGAATGATTACATTTAATATTCATTTTCAGTCGGTAGACAAGTCTGATTGAGTTCACCACTCGACATGTCTTGATTTTAGGCGAAAAGTAGTCAACGGAGTGTCTTGACACTAGGTTGTCTCTGACTACCCTGCTATACAGGAAAGCTTGAAAGTGTAAAAAAATATAAACTAAACTGTCTCTTAATGATTATTAAGAAAAGTATCTCAAAACATATCTTGTTATATATATTGTTCTTTAAACATAGATAAAAAGCTTAAATTTTAATACTCTTTTATTATATTTCTGATTCAGTAAATTTTACTCAATTTAGTTATCCATTTTATAGGATAAACGGCCGTACTTTTGTGGCATACTTTACAATTTACAAAACGGTTTATAAGATATATTTTTTTGATATCAGACTCACAGTGTTATTTTGAAGCTTATCTTGATATACTTCCCATAAAACTTCCATGGCGTGAAAGCTCTACAAACACACGAGATGTTATTTTTATTATACATATATACATTTATATATAAATATATCAAAATTTTTGTGAAGCTTTTGAAGGTACTTATATTATTTTTTTTTTAGCTTCACGCTTTTATCCCGCATAGCAGGTAGGCAGAAATTACCTAGTGTCAAGACACTCCGTACTTCGCTTACCACCGAATTCGAGACATTGCGTGTTGGGTGGTGGAACTCCACGCCGCTCTTTGTCTTTACCAGAGCGAGGAAGTGAAAATGATTTAAAAATATTCATTCACCCGAGTGTTGATCGAAGCCACAACCGATCGCGTTTATTTATATTAATGTAGAAAGTCAATATAAGTTGTGTATAGTTATATCCCATTTACAACATATTCTGTAGAAATTACCTATAATCCTTTTAAATGAAACTATTATAATCAGATTAATCGCGTATATTATGGTATTCGAAAATACAATTTTTAAAAACCTGACGTTTCGAACACTTTACAGTAGTCCGTGCTCATAAGTAGACTTAGGTGACGTTTGTCTCAAAATATGTAAAAACCTTAAAATAAAAGATCTTATTACGTAAAATCCTCGTTTAGTGCTCCTATACTTCCTAAGAAAACTTCATATCATATTCCAGTACGGAGTGTCTAGACACTAGTTACTTCCTGTCTACCCTGCTTAGCGTGATAAAAGCGTGAAGCTAAAAGAAAACAAAATAAAAAGATTTTCTAAGATTATTTAGAAGTTAGTATCTGCGTTAGAAGTCAGCTATGTTCAAATATTTACTAATATTTTACGACTATATATATATAAATACTTGTAAAGTAAGGAACAAAAATTATTGTTAATTTTGTAATAAATATTTTAGCTAAATTTCCAGCAACTAGTTTCTTATATTTATGTATAAAATAAATACTATTAATAAATTAAACACTGCAGATACCACTATGTTTTTCACATACACTTTGGTAAAAAGTGACATTTATGTTGCTTGAAACTAATATATTGAATATATCAAAATGTTTAATTATAAATTAATTTGTAAACAAACAGTATTTATTTATATAAATAATTACAATTAAGATCTTTGATTTTTGCGATTTTTATACATTTTAAATGAAACTATTTTAATAGTCAGGTGTCCAAAATGTATTTTCGAATACCAAAATATACGCGATTAATCCGGTTAAAATAGTTTCATTTAAAAAAATAATTACAATTAATTATTCCGAAAAACAATGAATCATAAAATTATTACAAAATGCAATAAACGTTGTTTTAACTTCAAGAATGAAACCTGCAAAGTAATTGCAGCAATTAACGTTATAATAAAATTTCGGTCAAGTGTGAGTAGCTTTTAATTATTAAGAACTCTGTATATTTATTTATTGTTGTTTTAGCACAGTTTCTTTAACCGTTATACCGTATTATTTATTAAAATAGAGTTTTATTTAAGTAGATTTTAAATCCCCTTTTTTAACTATATGTTAACATTTATTAATCATTAGATCCGGACGAATTCTAAACAATTTAGATAAAATGAAGACGATCAAAATAACGTTGAAAAACTTTATTACCTTTATAGACATATAGATAAAATAGGTGAAATTTAATATATTTTAAAAATAGATATTGCTGCATGCTGAATAAAACAATATAATATAAAGAAAATTATTATAATTATATCGACATACTAAAAAAAAAAGTAAAAATTAAATCGCACCTGGCAACACCTTTACAAGCATGCAGTATGAAATGTCAAAATTGGCGAAAGTTGTATAAGTATTAAATGCATCCTAAATACTTGCAGCTTTTTTTAAAAGTTTCTCAGAAAACTTTCCCATGTTGGAACGTCCTCTTGAATGACTTAAAAATGCAACCTTGTTGTGAGGTCGATCGTTTAATAGGTCTGTATGTCATTGTACTTTTTCAAGTTAATATTATAACTTGCAGCCCCCTTGACCCGTAAAATATGCGTTGCTTAGTAACGTGTATGGTATTGTAGGTAGTTTATCTAATATTATCCGCAAAGTAGGGTAGACAGAAAGTACCCAGTGTCAAGAAATTTCATACTTCTCTTTCCACCGAACTCGAGACATTGCGTGTTGAGAGGTGGAACTGAACGCCACACTTTGTTTTTACCGAAGTGAAAATAATATAAATTTAATCACTCCCCCGAGTGAGGATCGAACCCACAACCGATCGCGTTTACAGTTAAACGCTGTCCTACTGCACCACGACCAGATTGTTGACTTTATGTAATTTTAACCAATACCTAAATAGAAAATTATAGTCAATTAATTTTAGGAATTACACTAGTACTTAGGCTTCTCTTTTATTAACGATAATTTTAGTTCTTTACTTTACAAGTATTTGAAAATACAACATTATTATAGTCGTAATATTAGTAAATATTTGAAAATAGCCATCTTTTAACGTAGATACTAATTTGTAAATAATATTAGGAAATAACTGGAATTAAACAGATAAAACATGTATATAATATGTTATGTTTTTTAAGATAAATTGCGATATTGTGTTCCGCCTGTCAATTTCTTTATTTCTGACATAAAGAGAACGAAATGATTTGACACTAGATACTTATTATTTACCCTGCTATTCAAGAATAAAGGGTGCGGACTGTTTCTTAGACAAAATTATTTCGTTTAGCGCTTTTAGACAACACTGTTTCAATTAGCTTCACGCTTTTATACCGCATAGCAGGGTAGACAGGAAATACCTAGCGTCTAGACCCTCCGTGCTCCATCTTCCGCAAAAGTTGTGTGACGGAACTCACTGAAAATAATTTAGATATAATCATCATTCATTTCCACAAGTGGAATTTGAACCCACAACCTGCCTATATATATATATATATATATATATATATATATATATATATATATATATATATATATAAACCCAAAACTATCGCGGCCACTAAAACAAGTACTTAGTAAAGCAAAAATTTTATTCACAAAAACACTTGTCGTTGACGTCTTGAAATCCTTGGATACGCCATTCACAGAAGATCGATAAAAAGTAGCAAAATACTTTATTGAATTGTAAATTGTTTCACATATATTATTTACCAAAAAAATGTTGCTGCTGTCTACCTTATTCTTATTTTTTATTGGTATTATAATATTTAATCTAAAATTTGGTAAATAAAAAAACATACATTAAAATTTTTTTCATGTTGAAACATGTTGTATTTACGTAGTTTGCATTTCGAGTTTTTAGTTCTAAATTGGATTTTAGACAGGAGGTACCTAGTGTTAAGACACTCCATGTAGAGTGACAAGACTCAACATCACGCTTAGACTTACCATATCGAGAAAATGAAAATAGATTTAAATGAAAACGATCATTTTCACTCAAGAAATCGAACCCACAATCGATCAGGTTAGACCAGGTCAGGAAGCCCTTTTTCTAACATAAGATTTATGTCACGGTAAAGATTTTCATGACCTCACTCTAAAGCTGCGCCCAATGTTTGAAAACCATGTTGTTACAATGACGAAAGAATTCTTATACTGTTTACGAATTTTAAATTATTTGACGTAAGCGTTTGTATTATGGAATTTTTGTATAAATATTTCCTAATAATCATAGAGGTACAAATGAAACTTTGTCAGTGTTGCCTTATAAGTTTAAGGGTTATTGAGAAAATGTTTATTTATTATTTATAATAATATATAATTCAATTAGACACACAGCTGCGTAATCAGGCAAGTTCGGGTAACGAAATTCGAATATTAGAAGCTAGTTTTTGATAGATATTTGGAATCTAGATAAATTTATTGTCATTTTTCCCTCTCTGTTAAGACAAAGTTCGCCGTTTAACGCGCAATGTTGCGATTTCAGACGGAAAGAAATAAACGGAGTGTCTTGACACTAGGTTGTCTCTAACTATACTGCTATGCAAGATAAAGCTCCATAAATATGGAGACATTTTTTAAAATATATGTATGTTAAGTGATAAATAGTTACAATACGTAGTGACGTATCACTTTTATTTTTATGTAAAAATCATTTCATAATTCACACCTTCGTTTTATTAAACAAGCAACATTTTGAAATGACCGCCTACTAAATTTATTAGCTGTGGGTTTGAATCCCACATCAGTATATTTGAAGGTATATGTACAGTATATATAAATACTTGTTAAGTCTAAAAAGATTTTTGATTTTTGCGATTTTTACACATTTCAAATAAATCTATTTTAAATGGATCAATCGCGTATCAGCCATGGTTGAAAGTAGACAGTCTACCTGTGACCACAGATTACTGTAAAGTGTTCGAAAAGTCAGGTTTCCAAGAATATATTTTCCAATACTAAAATATACGCGATTAATCCGCTTAGAATAGTTTCATTTAAAATTGTTAAGTCTAGTTACTTTGAGTTTCATTACATTATGCGTATTTTACTATAAGTGTAGAAGCAGGAATGATTATTACTAATTAAATAACATTCATGTTGAAAAACAGCGTTAAATTCCGCCGCTCAAAACTAATTTAACAAATTGAGTAGAGCGGAGATGATGAAATTGCTTGGTCTGTAGGTTTTCTCTTGACTGATATATACTTAATATATATACATATATTAACTTTATAATAACAAACTATATACATTAAATTATATGAAATATTCTTTTTTAGCTGTAAGATTTTATCTCGCTTAACAGAAAGTACCTAATATCAAGACACTCCGTACTTCGCTTTCCGCCGAATTCAAGACATTGCGTGTTAAATGACGGAACTCAACGCCGCACTTCGTCTGAGTAGAGCGAAGAAGTGAAAATAATTTAAATATAATCATTACACCTCCTACTGAGAATCGAACTCACAACCAAACGCGTTTACACACAGACGCTTTCCCACCGCGGCCCTGAATATAATCACACACACTAGAACGTATTTGACATACAATTTCAAAATATAGTGACATATACATTGCTAGAGACAACATATATAAAAGGAGTAATAAAATTAATATTATAAGCAAATTAAACTCGACACCCAATCTACAATATAAAAATCACTATATATCAAATGGACAATCCGACAAAAATATCGCATTTCAACGAATTACAAAAATCACACATGTCAAGTTCTCGACTTACAAAAATCAAGGCTAATTAATTTGAGACCGCCTTGCAATATATTTTTGTTAATATACACGAGGCCGGTCGTGGCGCAGTGGGACAGCGTCTAATGTAAGCACGATCGGTTGTGGGTTCGATCCCCATTCGGGGAAGTGATTATATTTAAATTATTTTCATTTCGTCGCTCTGATAAGACGGAGTGCGGCGTTGAGTTCCACCACTTAACACGCAATGTATCGCATTCGATGGAAAGTGAAGTACGAAGTGTTCACACAAAGGATAAAAGCGTGAAGCTTATAATAATAAAAAAAACATACATACGTACTTTATATAAATTCTGCATCAACTTTTGAATGTAGCAAGATTTGAACCTTGGACTGTATGAAAACATGATATTGGGCATTTTCAAGATGTTGCGCATATAATATAAATCTCTATTTTTTCCTTATAACTTTTGTTACTAACATGTCCAAAGAAAGCTTTTAGAAATCTTTGATAGATAATATTTATATAAACAATAATATTTGTTATTATTAATAAGTGTCATCATGGCGCAGTGGGACAGCGTCCGACTGTAAACGCGATTGGTTGTGGGTTCAATTCCCGCTCGGAATTTATTTTAATTTCTGCGCTCTGGTAAATAAAGGCGTGACATTGAGTTTGACATTTCATACGCAATGTCTCGATTTCGGGCGGAATGCGCTCTATGGAGTGTTTTGCGACTGGGTTGTCTCTGACTACCCTGTTATGCGGGATGAAGCGTGAAGTTGTATTTGTTGCATAAAAGCAAAAATATATAAAATCAAAGTCAAATAATTTTATTCAATATACTATGTATGTATGAGACTGGACATTTTTTGAATGTCTATGATAATTAGATTCATCCTACGATATTATAACCTATGTGTCATTGTAACACGTGAGCAGATATTCAAACAAATCGGACGTTAAACTTCTAGTAAAATTATTAGTGTTAATTTTTTAATTAAATCTTTTTTTAATTTTTTTTCTCTCGATCTTTCTAGCTTCACGCTTTTTAAATTTGAATAAATGTTTAATATAATTACAACCTCGAGTGGGAGTCGCAATCACAATGAATTGTCACGCAGACAGTCCGACTCAGTCACACTGCACCACAATGATTTTTACCATCAATATCTATCTACTGTACTTAACATGAGATAATAATTTTTTTAACCTTTTATAAATATTTTTTTAGCTTCACGCTTTTTATCCCGTATAGCAGGGTAGACGGAATATACCTAGTGTCAACACGAATTCGAGACATTGCGTGTTGATTGGTGGAACTCAACGCCGCTTTTTGTCTTACTAGAGCGACGAACTAAAAATAATTTTAAATGTATCACTCCACCGAGTCTAGATAGAACCCACAACCGATCGCGTTTACAGTAATACGCTGTCCCACTGCGCCACGACCGGTCTCGTTTGAAACGGAAGAATAAAACCAATGTATATGTGTATATAACTAATCCTTTCCAAGGTATTGATATAACAAGTAAAATATTTCTGGTTATGATAGCCAAGAAATAGTATGTAGAAGCAATAAATGGGGAGCATCAATGAAAAATGGTCTATAAAACTTGAAAATATTATCCCTTTATGATGCAGACGTTGCTCGTGTCAGCTGTTGAACTATAAAATCTTAAAGTTATATTAAAATAAGTTTAGTAATCCAGTATAAGTAAAGGCTCTATGACAGCTACAAGTGGATACCTCGTCAATGATTCAGCCATGTAACATGATGAGAGGCAATTGAATGCGCTCACTGCATGAGTCGGCGTTTGAATGTGATTTGGTGCAAGTTATGATATACAAACTGTTTCTTAGTTATATTTTTTTTACTTCACGCTTTTATCCTGCATACGCTAGACCGGAAGTACCTAGTGCCAAGACACTCCGTACTCCGCTTTAAGATGAAATTAATTAAAATTTAAATATAATGTATTCAACTGTTAAAATGACTGACTTTTATATTAATGTTTCTAATTATTAATTCGTGAAATAATAAGTTAGTCTGGTTTTAGGAAAATATTATTTAAATTTTTTTTGGGAGGAAATAGGCTAGCTATCTATAAGAGCTTATTTAGTACATCGGCTTATCACTTGGACCCAACAAAAGTCACTTCACGGAGTCACGCGTCAGCATTAAAGTTAAATTGTTTGAATAAAGTGCATCAGATGCAAGATGCAAGTGACATCTTAGATATTAATGTATAACGCATCGATATAAATCAAGTGATACTTTTTAATCACGCTTTGTTTTTCTTTACCAAGGAACATTTGGAAAAAGACTGTTATGTTTCGTAAAGCAAGAACTGAAAAGGTCAAAGTGTTTTGGGCTAGATTAGAATATATTATAACGTTATTTGATATATTATGTTATGTAGTATGGTTGTGGCGCAGTGCGACAATGTCAGACTGTAATCACAATCGGTTGTGGGTTCGATCCCACTCGAAATAACGATTATATTTAAAGTATTTCTATTCTCTGGCTCCGGTAAGACAAAGCGCAGCGTTGACCTCCGCCACTCAACACGCAATGTTTCTAACTTAGTGGAAAGCAGTCAACGGGGTGTCTTGACACTAAGTAGCTTTGAATACCCTACTATGCTGGATAAAGCGTGAAGCTGTGATTATAAAAAAATCCAAGAACTAATTGCATTTACGTCAAAAGCTATCCTAAGCTCTGTTCTACGAAGTTCTCTAGTTCGAAGACATAGTCTATATTAATCCACGCAAAAATCTATTTTCGATGGAATTGAATTCAATACTCTCTGCTTTATATTAACCACTAAACTAATCGGTACACAAGTATATTATATTTTAGCAGCAGTTCCAAGGAAACGCACAAGGTCCCTAGTTTCCATCACGTTTGCAATGCGTAACGGAAGTACGTCAATCATAATTGTAAATGTAATTTGGTATTCTTGGTACTAACACTGTGTAAATTTTAATTAGTTTTGCTCTGTTTGTCCGGTGGTAGTGAGTTCGCTGCCATATTTCACTGTGATACACTTAGTGACCCAGCTAAGTAATTAGGTAGGTAGCTATATAGGTAGGTATTTATTTTTTTAATATTATGTTATCTTAAAATTACATATATATATATATATATATATATATATATATATATATATATATATATATATATATATATATATATATATATATATATACGATAAAGTGTATAAAGTACCTTGTGTTTTTTACATTATAATAATATAACTATCTCTTTTGGTTACAGGTAAAAGACCACGGAATATATACAGCATACGAGTCACGACTTCGTCCTCGTGGAAGACAACGCAGGCTGTCGTGGTCCAGTGGGACTGCGTCCGACTATAAACGCGATCGGTTGTGGGTTCGATTCCCACTCGGGGGAGTGATTATATTTAAATTATTCTCACTTCCTCGCTCTGTTAAGACAAAGTGCGGCGTTGAGTTCCACCACTCAACACGCAATGTCTCGAATTCGGTGGTAAACGAAGTACGGAGTGTCTTGACACTAAGTACTTTCTGTCAACCCTGCTATGCGGGATAAAAGCGTGTAGATAATTAAAATACAACGTACCTAGGTCTTTATTTTATAATTCTAAAATAAAAGTAACCTAACTTATTCCTTACAACATCAGCTATTTGCCATCAAAATCGGTCCAGCTTCTCCAGAGCAGACAAGAACAAACGGACAGATTAAATAGTAATAAAAAGTTTAACCAATAGCAGTTATTTTATTATTTCAAAAGAGACACTATAATTATATTGAATTTGTATAGAATTAATTTTAACATGGCATATTTTTATATAAATGTTTTTTTTTATTTTTACAATAAAGATATACCTACTTAAGTTAAGATTGTGTTTGCATTAAGTGAAATGTAAATTTCTTTTAACAAAATAACCTTTTAACCAGTCGAGGACGGTCGTGGCGCGTGGACAGTTTGACTCAAAATACGATTGGTTCTGGGTTCGATTCAACTCAATAAAATGATAATTCTCATTTTCTTGCTCAGGTAAGACAAAGGGCGGCGTTGAGTTCCGCCACTTAACGCGCAATCGCGTCTTCCCCGTGATAAAAGTATGAAGCTAAAAAACAGACACCGAAAAACTTCAAACTAAACAAAAACATATTTACGTAGTTAAGCTACGCTGACTAATGCACTATATTAAGATTCATTTAAAGCAAAAAAAGCCTATAAATAAAATAAAATATCGTACAAATATGTTAAAATCAGTATTCCTTTCACACACAGTCTAGGTCATGCGTGCGTGACTAAGCCCTTTCTTAGTTATATTCCTTGAGAATTTAACTAAATGCTTGTAGGATGTGAATTCTTACTACAATCACTTGATTTCTACGATTTGTTAAATGTTTTTTTTTGTACTGGATTAAAAAATTAGATATCGACTTATTAATACAATAGATTAGAAATGGGTCAGCGTCTGACTGTTAACGCGATAGGTTGTGGCTTCGATCCCCATTCGGGGGAGTGATTATATTTAAATTACTTTTACTTCCCTGGTAAGACAAAGTGTGGTGTTAAATTCCGCCACTAAATACGCAAAGTCTGAATTTCGGTGGACAGCGAATTAAATATAGACTTAAGGGCCCCTTTAAAATATGCATTAACGCACACATCTAATATCCAAGGTGAAGAATATTTGTATTAATTGTATCAGGACGTTATTGTATTGTATTTCGCTAAATTAATATTAGTTAGCAATGATAATGCAAGTTTTTACTTTTTTAATTAGTTAAGTAGACAAACAGTATAGTGACTAATCATTTCCGTTCGTACAAATGGCTAAATACCTATAAAAAATAACATTTTGTTTATTTATATAACAAGAAATATATATTAAAAGGAAAAATCTTTACCAAGTTATTTGGGTTTAAACCCTCATCTACTGCACTGAGCACGGGTTCATTCTACATGACATTAACAACCTTATATTTCAATGAAACCTTTAGTACCTAATTGTGAATTTAAATTATTACAAATTTTACAAAATTAAAATTGACGCAGACGGATGGCAATTTAGCTAACATACATTAGAATTGATAGTATGTTCCCGCCCTTATCTAACAAACTTAAATACTGGCATTTAATTTAGGCGTTCTAGTTATTACTATTTAGATTAGTACGCCACAAAGACACAGGTTTAGCCATTTTAATAAAATTTGTAACCTTAAACAAGATTCTTTTAATACTACGCAAGTACCAAATGGAGGTTTATGTTTTTATTTCGTATGTGAGTATGTATGTAAGTCCGTGTCTTTGTTCCCTTGTAACCGCTAAACCTGTGAAATGATTTTGACAAATGATACGTCATTAGATTCGTTTTAAGAACGCGAGTGTCAGAAAATATATAAAATTACAGAAAAAAGAAAATGGCAGATTTTAAAACTTAATTTTTAATCTCAGTCGAGTATTTATGGGATTCGAATCCACAAACATCAAATATAATGGTACACTGCGTCACAATGGCGTCTATAATAATGTATACGTAGATGAGTAAACCCCAAAAAGCACTTTCCTCCATCATATATTTCTACACCATTAGTACAAATCTGACCCAAGTCAAATATTGCCATGTCTCTCCATTCAAGGTTTCTTTGCTCTTTGCTCGGATCAAATTGCTTTTGGACAAACTTGCCCGCGCCTCGAATTAGGTCACATGTTTGATATTAAACTATTATGCAAATATATGTTTATACGTACTAGATGTCCCGTTGGCGAGTTGTCTACGCGTTACCATAGCAACCTGTATGTCGCTATATAAATATGTATGTCAAGCACATGGTACGTTATTAAAGAAATATTAGCATAAATTAACAATTGTGCCAAATTTCATACTCCTCTGTTCGCGTTGTTTTCATAAAAAGAGATACAAAGATTTTGATTAACGTATCTTTTTATATGCAAATAAATTTTAGTGACTCGTCCCTACGTCTTCATTTTTAAACAAATTAAACACTGTGCTTCTATAAACGTTTATTCAATACCGATTTTATTCAATACATTTTTATTAAATATAAAAAATTACACTCCTCATCGCTTTATTTATTTAAAAAATGTGCATATGTGTCCGGATTCAATGATAATAAAATCAATAGCAAACAAGTCTCATGTTCTTACCAGAACGACCAGATACATATGACAAAATAAATTTAAGCTTGTTTTAGTTGTTTTTTTAAAATTAATATCTTAATAACTATCAATTATTTTTTCCAAAATACTCCTCCTTAGGGTCCTTAGGATTTGAATTCATAATTCTCCTTAGGACTCCTTAGGATTTGAATTCATAAACAAATATTTTTTTACTTGAAAATATATTATTTTTGAAAAGCATAAAAGAATAAATTTGTAAGACTATTTTTATATTATTAATAAGACCGGTTGTGGGTTCGATCCCCATTCGAGGAAGTGATTATATTAAAAAAATACTTTCACTTCCTCACTCTGCTAAGACAAAGTGTGGCGATGGAGTTCCAACACTTAACACGTAATGTCTGGAATTCGGTGGAATGCGAAGTACGGAGTGTTTATGACACTCCGTATTATGCACTTTCTATCTACCCTGCTACGTGGGTATAAAAAAATTCCTTATATTTACTCTTTAAAGATAATATTAAAAATCGTTATAATAATTTATATCAGCCGTACATATTCATTACAACTTGGTCTTAAAACATGATTAATAGTGATGTACATACATAAAATGAGCTATCTCTATATAAATATGGTCATATTTAACTGCAGGAAGCTTGCAATAGGTCAAGTGCTGTTACATCACTTAAAATGTTCGATTAAAAATAACAGTGCAATTGATATATTTAATCGATTATTTATTTTTATTTAATCGATTTGACTAAGATCTTGTATTACTATGCCATTAATATTATTATAATTTATTTTATTATGGTTTGGGAGGAATCTGGCACTGTTAGACGTCGTCTGATTAAAATCTATGAGGAGGTACTTTGTTAGCAGTTGTACATCATTTCATGAAATTTATTTAGCTTCACGCCTTTCTTCTTATAGCAGTGTAGTCAGAAAGAACATAGTGTCCATTGATATAGAATAGTGTGTATTGTTCGTTTTATAGGCCGATCGTGGCGTAGTGGGACATCGTCTGACTATATCGCGATCGCTTGTGGGTTCGATCCCAACTCGGGGGAGTGATTATATTTAAATTATTTTCACTTCGTCGCTCTGGTAAGACAAAGTGCGGCGTTGAGTTTCACCACTCAACACGCTGTGTCTCGAATTCGGTGATGAGCATAGTACGGAGTGTATTGACATTAGGTACTTTTTGTCTAATCTGCTACGCAAGATAAAAGCGTTTATATGAGACAATACAAATATTAATGAGAACCCTTTTCGTCGCAGTCGAACAACGTCTAATTTTGAAAACAATTAGTTGTGGGTTTGATTCCCGCTCAGTAAAGGTATTATATTTAAAATACTTTTTGATTATCCGCTCTGGTGTTGTGTCCCATACCTCAGCTCTTCCTAGTCGGCACCTTTTTGATTTGACGCGAAAAATGAAGAACTGAGTTTCTTGAAAAAGCGTAAATTTTCATAAAGCGTAACAGTTCAAATTTTGTTGTACATTAAATTATAACTTTAAAAAATAACTCATCACTTTAACACAAAATCACATAAACTTTAATAATCTTTCACCATAGAAATAATTAAGGCAAAAAACATTTATAATTAAATTATTTTCACTTTCTTGCTCTGTTAAAAGCAACGTGGCGTTATGTTCCACCAACCAACGCACAATACGGAGTGTCTTGACACTAAGTACTTCCTAACTACCCTGCTGTGCGTGATAAAAGCGCGAAAACAAAAAAATCCATTAAAATAGATAAGAGCGTGACACGGTACTATGCATTTATATTAAAATGCCAACAATTCACCCCATGAGAGTGTACTTATCCCTGACCTAGATGTCTCTACATGTAGACGCTTTAGCCATTCTTTAAGTTAATACAAGAATAATAAAAACAAATATCTTTTTTTTTTTATGAGTAGTAAATATTTAATCTTTTTTATTTAATTTAAACTAAGGTTTACTTAACTTAAGTTTAAATTAATAAAAGAGAAAACAGACGTTTTGAACACTATTTTAAATATTTTAAGCACCATTTTCTATTGAATCCCATAAATAATTAAAAATATAGTAACTGACTTAATAAGATCTTTGATTTTCGCGATTTTTAAACATTTTATATGAAACTATTTTAATCGGATTAATCGCGTATAAGTTGGTATTCGAAAATACATTTTGGACACCTGACGTTTCGAACACTTTACAGTGACAGGGGAACAAATAAGGGAAATATACATCCTTTTCGTATATTTTCTTTAGTTAAAAACGGGTCCCTATTACTGAGACTTCGCTGTCCGTCTATCCGTCACCATTCTGTATCTCATTAACAGTGATAACTATACAGTTGAAATTTTCACAGATAGTGTATTTCTATTGCTGCTACAATAATAGATAATAAAAACTGAAATTATTTTATTATAATTTTTTATATTATATTACTTTTTCTTATTATAAACAATGGTGCAGAACCCTTAGGGCGCGAATTCATCTCGCGCTTGGCCGGTTTTTTCGTAATAAAATGGCAAATGGCAACATTGTTTTTTTTTTCAATTAAACATTGTGAACGCAGCCTTAACAATGATGTCATTTATAGGGCCATAACGGTAATGTCACTATACCGTTTGTATTCTCCTTGCTACAGGAGGCTAAAGCAAATATTTTTGTTTTAATCAAAAGCTTAGGTATATTTGTTAAATAAAACTTAGTTTTAAAATTTAATTTAATTTTTGAGTTATATATTTTGATTACCTTGCATTTTAGTATATAGATACTTGTCTATTTACAGTTTGTTGATTGTCTGAATCGAATTTTAAACCATTCTAGGCAAAGGCAAAGCGCAGCGTTGAGTTCCGCTAGTAAATACGCAAAATCTTAAATTGCGCAGGAGTATGGATTGTCTTACTAGGTACTTTGTGTCTACCAAGCTATGCGGGATAAAAGAGCGAAGCTAAACAAAAAACAATTTGTATTCCCATTTCCCATTTAATATAGATTTTTTGTAATTTTAATAATTACTTTACTTCACGCTCATTTTTCTATTAATATAAAATTAGAATAGAAATAGAAACAAAATAAACTAACAATTGGAAACAAAATCCCAATATAGACGATTTCCCAAATTAAGCATCAAAATATTTTGTTTTGATGAATTTTTGCGATTTCCCTATTTTATTATTTAGAACAAAAGTTCAGGTCAGTTCAGTTCGGTTCTTAGATAAAAGCCTTTCGAAAGTGCCATTGTACCAAGAATACACTAAAGACTAACAAAAGTTTATAACGTTACGTTGACGCGAGTCACAAATGTTGCCATAACAGAGAAAAAGACACGCCAAAAATGTATTTACGATACATTTAATTTAACTACTGCAACTGTTAAAAGTGAATAAAACTTTAAAGGGAAAATGGTCTATAAAATCTATTATTACCCCTCGATATGGCGTGAAGGAGCCATGTGTGATAGCACGATGGTAGAGTTCTATAAGGTTTCAGGTCGGATGATTTTTTTTATGATCTATTGTTTCAATAAGTACATTAAATAATAGAATATAATTTAGTTATTCAAATAATATTTTTTACATATTTTTATTTTTAAAACTTAACTGGGGTTCCCAGTAGTGAATAACGCCGGTGTGGCACAGTGAGACAGCGCCTGGCTGTAAATGCGATCGCTTGTAGATTCGATTCCAACTCAGGGGAATGGTGATATTAAAAAATGTATATTCATTGTGCCGTACTGCTAAAATTAACCGCGGCGTTGATTTTTTTTCGGGCGAAAAACAGTCAACTGAATGTCTTGACTCTAAATTATCTCTTACTATCCTATACTGCAGGATAAAACGTGAAGCCTTTCTTTCACACCCAAATATAAGTAATTGTGATAAGTAATTTATCCTGTAGTTTTATTTCTCATATCCTCTAAACGATCAAAGGCAAGATATTAAGATATTTTTTCTGATAACTTTTATAATAATTCTAATCGCGTGATCAAAAAGCTATAGACCAAATGTCAAAATCGCGCGCCAAAATGAAATATATCAAATTACAGTGTTGCCAACCTATAAATTCTAGCTCCCAATAAACGTTCATTTGCGCATAATTTTATTATTCCACGCCCTCTGACCTATTAAACGCAATAGCTACAAGTATATCTGCATGGTCTGTTTTTATTTTTACATGTTTCCTGCATTGTGTTTTCTATTAAAAATATTGGTCTCTATGGCTTTAAAGTTTTTTTTTCTTTTCTTTTGACTTCACAAAAAATGACTAATTGAATTAGCATTATTATGTTTTGTAACAAAAAGCTAATTTTATTCATACTTTTAAAATATTTTTAAAAACATTAATTAAAATGGCTCTATTAATTGTTTTATCTCTTGTCTACAGAGTCACGGTCATTGCCATAAATTAATTGACATATTACGTCAAATTGAATATGACATACATCAAAAGGATCTCATACCAGCAATAAACCAAAATGCAACAAATGTTGCCACCCAATATGTAACACTTTTAAAATGGAAAAAAAGGAGTGACTTGTCACTAGATTTCCTCTAGCTCCCATATTTAATGCAGGAAATGTGTACAGATAAAATAAGAGTGTTATTTAGCTTATAATATAGATAACTAAGGTTTTATTGAACTCAACGATGTCAAGCAGAAAGGCGCAACATCAGTAATAACTATTATTTAAAAGATAAAATCTTACTTAACGGGAAACACTAATGGCTACGTAATCTCACTTTAATGAATACGCGCTAGAGACGATCATGTAGCTTATGGAACGAAATATAATTCTTAAAAAAAATACATTCTCACGAACGTCCTGTATTATTCGATTAATGTAATAATCGAATAAAGTTAGTTATAATTATTATACAGATTTGATATTTTGCGATTCATTTCTTCCAGATAATAATATAAAAGTCCGATTTGAAGCCAATAATATATATTTTCGTAGTTTAATTACGTAATTTTATAATTAATAATTGATCATTAAATTACTTTCCATGTCATAAGTGTTAATAACTCTAGTACTTCATAAATTGAACCAAGATGGCGATAACATGTCAATATATTTAACACCGAACGCCTGCACTATAATTATTAACGATTATTAGATATAAATAGTTTTTTCTTAGCTTCTCGCTTTTAATCCACATAAGAAAGGTAGACAGAAAGTACCTAGTGTCAAAACACTCCGTACTTCACTTTGCAACGAATTCGAGACATTGCGTGCTGAACACAACGCCGCACTTTGTCTTTTACCAGAGCGAGGAAGTTAAAATAATTAAAACCAATCATTCCCCAGAATATGGATCGATCCCACAACCAATCGTGTTTACAGTCACACGTCCGAGCGTACCATGCTAGCCCCATTCGTACAAGCCCTTTAAATACAACCAATTTGCTAGATTCAAGATTACAAAAGTTAATAAACACTAACGACCTGGCTTATCAGTGAAATTCTATGAAAGAATGACTCATGTGTTAAATAAAAACCCAGCATCCGCTCCCATCGTGATCTCACTGTAATAAAATATTTAATAGTTGTCTCGGTAATGTGACCCTAATCGCACATTCGTTGGTTATAAAATTTGACATATTTACATATGTATGTATGATGAGGCCGGTCGTGGCGCAGTGGGATAGTCTGACTGTAAGCGCGATCGGTTGTGGATACTACTCCCACTTGGCGGAGTGATTATATTTAAATTATTTCCACTTCCTCACTCTGGTAAAATAAAGCACGGCGTTGAGTTTTGCCACTCAACACGTAATGTTTCGAATTTGGCGAAAAGCAGAGTACGGAGTGTCTAGTCACTCAGTACGTCCTGTCTTCTTATGTAGATAAATATACTTTTAAAATAATATTTAAATCATGTTATTAAAATTATTATCACTAACTTATTTTTCATGCTTTTCTTCCGCATAGCAGGGTTGATATATGTAAATAGATACATATAAATGTATCTATAAATATTTTTGAGATATAAATGTGCAGAAATGTCATTTCGCTAAATGCAAGCACATCACTAATTTAAAAAAAATACTTCTTATACGATGATTGATAAAATAATAGAAAAACTTTTCTATTAAAAGCATCTAAAACTAAAAATTTGCATATAACCTATTTTAAATGATAACACAAATACTGTGACATTTCTAGAAATGTCACCTAGTGTTGAATAACAAGTTACATTAAAAGTTGCTTGGGTACACCAGTGTAGGTCAGAAGATTTTTTACCGGAAACTCGGAAACTATTTGCGGAACTCAACGCTGCGCCATCCAAATGTATAAACAATGTACAGTGTACAATGTATATCTAACATATATTGGATCTTACTAACACTACATTTTTATATTGCATAGCAGGATAGACTGGAGGTATCTAGTGTCAAGACACTCCGTACTCCGTCTTCTGCCGAATTCAGGACATTGCGCTTTGTCTAACATAGCGAGGAAATTAATGTAAATATTATTAAATTCCCGTGACTGCGAATCGAACCCACACCACGTTTCCGGTTCTATTTCCAGCAGACTTTGCTCGTCGTAAATATAGTCATTTAGATCTTATTTACCTTTAAAATTTAACTAAAACCGTAATATTTGACCTAAATAGTAAAAAGCGAGACGGTTCCTCATTTATGAGTTTTATACGACTTAGTGTTAAATGTACTGGAGAATTATAGCGTGTAACAAAATATTTTAGTAGTATAGAGAGGGCTTGCGAATTCCCATACAATGCCTTTTAGATACGGACTAAATACCTGTCATTTAATCTAACAGGATATACAGGATGTACCCAATTGAATTCGAGATATTGCATGTTGACGGATTTCAACGCCGCGCTTTATCATACCAGAACGAGGAAATGATTAGGAATCGAACATCAGACACTGTCCCATATAGGTAGATACAGGTAAAGCTTATAAAAACACCTCAAGCAGTATTCTTGTTATTACTAATTTAATATTTGTTATAATATTCAATTACAATAAACCAATTAATTTATAATTATTACTTACAATGTGTTAAGTACTTAATATATATTATTTTTCACGTACCTAAATGTAAAATATTTTTTTAGCTTCCCGCTTGTTAAGACACTCCATAATCGACTATCCGTCAAGATTGAGATATTATATGTAGATTGGCGGAGCTCTACGCCGTGCTTTGTCCTACCAGATAGTAAAAATATAATCATTACTCCGAATGGGAATCGAACCTACATCGACGATCGATCGCGACACGCTGTCATACTGCGCCACGACCGGCCTTAACTAAATAATAACTATAAGCCTTTCTATTTAAAATATTGTTCCTAAGTGATCTAGGTCTTAACTGAACTAATGTTAATGTATAAAAGTTGAACAATTTATATAAAAGCAGCTTTATGTTCTATTTCGCACAGCCCTACAGATCTGTTCTGACTACCCGTCAGAAACAAGCAAGTGTCAAGACACTCCGCTAACTACTTCTCGAACGACATATACAAAGCATTAGTGACGTTAACTCAACGTTAAATGCTTAAAAAGCTATATTTTTTTTATATAAAAGGTCTATTTAAATTTTAATGGGAATCGATATATCACTAGAGTGTCGGTCTCCGTGAAACATATTGTGTGAATATATATTTTAAATATTTACTTGACATATTTTGAAAATATTAATTTAATGATATGTAATAATAATTTAGAAAAATAATGCGATAGGTAGCGAGTTCGATTTCCACATAGGGTAATCATTGTATTTAAACTAATTTAATATTCCCACTATAATATTATGACTGAGTACGGTGTTGAGCTCCGCGACTCTACCGCTGCTGTGTTACGCGAGGAAAAACGTAAAGCTGTAAGAAAAATAGACATACCCACAAACATACATATCTACTTAATTCAGTGTTATTGAACTCAATTTATTTTTGAATTCGAGTGTTGCTCTTACCCTTACATTTATAGATGACCGTTCATACTTCGATGTATTCAAATAACAAAATCTGAATATGGCTAGAAAAGCTTTTATACGGCTGTAAGTTGTTATTTAGTTAAAGCTCTCTAAAAGCTTTAGAAAAAAGAAATAAAGCATAGTATATAATATATTTATATATTTATATATTTGTCTATCGTTTGCTAACATTTATATATATATATATATATATATATATATATATATATATATATATATATATATATATATATTTATATTTATATTAGCTTCAAGCTTTCATCCCACATAGCAGGGTAGACAAAGTACTTAGTGCCAAGACACTCGGTACTTAGCTTTCTGCCAAATTCGAGACATTGTGCGTTGATTGGCGATACTCAACGCGGCTTCAGAGCGAGGAAGTGAAAATAATTCAAATATAATCACTCCTTCGAGTGAGAATCGAACCTACAACCGATCGCGTTTACAGTCAGATGCTGTCCCACTGCGCCACGATCGGCCTCAAATTATAGTCACAAATATTTAATGATTATGGTCATAATCAGTAAACAAAATGTCAAATGACATATTCCTTAATTAGACATAATATTGGTTATAAGCTGTCAATTGTATTTCTTTAATCGAAATATTTTTTTAATAATTATGACATATTAAATGAAACTATCTTAAACGGATTAATCGCGTATATTTTGGTATTCAAAAATACATTTTTGGACACCTGACACACACACACACCGTACGTAGTCTACCTGCGACCACGAAGCGTCTGACCCTCAATACTACGTTGTGGTTGTTCGATCCCCACTCGGGGGAATTACTATATTTAAGTTACTTTCATTTTCCTCGCTGAAGTAAGATAATGCGCGGTGATTAGTTACGTCACCTCAACACACGAAGTCGCGAATTCGGCGCCTTCACACTATATACTTCCTACCTATCCTACTATTCAGGATAAAGACGTGAAGTTAAAAAAAAATATAATTGTTTTGTTTTAAAAGGCGAAAGAAATACACACGAGAAAAGAAGTCCACATTTCTGTGCGCAGAGTGGTCCCACATAAATCATGAAGCTTCTGTTATTATAATAATATCTAACGCGTAAAGACGCTGCCGCCGCACAACAAGTAGTAAATGAATGCTTGTTATTCACTGAATTTAGTTGGCTATGTAAATTTATTGTTAGGGGATATAGCGCAGTGACAAAGTGCGGCGTTGAGTTCCACCACTCAACACGCAATCTCTCCAATTCGGCGGAAACTGAAGTAAGGAATGTCTTGACACTAGGTACTTTTCTCTACCCTGCTATCATACCTTTAAGTTCAACCCAACACACGTCTACTGAATCACTATGACATCTAAATAGCCTCGCTGCTAATAAAATAAAATTCTTAGCATATTATAGCATAGAAAAGCTTTAAAACCACGCTATAAATAGAAAAGGATAGAAATATATATGATTTTGTAAGTAAGAAAGAAACAGATTATATACAGTGATAAGGAAGAAAGCCTCTCTTGTTGTTTTTTTACATGATTCATATATTCTATTCACAATGGCGACTTAGATTGATGTAGAAACATTTTCTATAGAGACTTACGGATGATAAATATATATAAAATTGGTTTGTCCGTCTTCTTTTTGTCTTTTGGTCATGTGTTGAAATATGGCTTTAAGAGAAACAGTTGTGTTTTTTTTAAATCAGCTTCACACTTTAACGGAATAGCCAGAGACAACCTAGTGTCATGATTGATCCGTTGATTGCGGTTTACAGGAAATCGAAACATTGCGTGGTGCGTGACAAAAACAATGCATAGCGCTTTTTCTTAGCAAAGGGTAAAAATAAAAATATATTTTACATAAATTCATTCCTTTGAATGGAAATCGAATCCAAAACCAATCGTGTTAACAGTCGGACGCTTTCCCACTCCGCCTGTGTCACGATATTCCGTTTTTCATTTTCTGTCTTAAATCGAATTCCGTCTAATTTTGTGTTGACTATTGACTGGCGGAACTAAACGCCACCGATTTGTCGTACCTTCTTCTTCTTCTTCTTCTTAGCGTTAACCCCGTCTTGTGACGTCTTGTTCTTCTTCCACTTCGCTCTATCATGGACATCTTCCTCCTCCAGATCGCAGCTATTCATGTCGTTCGTGACAACGCTCAACCACCGCAATCTCGGTCTTCCCCTTCGTCGCTTGCCAGGTAAAGTGAAGTTGAGCGTTCTATTGCCTATGTATTGAGGTGGTCTTCTTTTAACATGCCTATACCATCGTAGCCGATTTTCTTGCAATTTGTCAGCGATGTCGCGTATCCCGAGGCTACCCCGCACGTGTACGTTGCGGATCTTGTCGTGCCTCGTCACTCCGCACATCCACCTTAGCATTTTCATCTTCGTCACACGAATGGAATTAACATGCTTTTTTGTTACTGCCCACGTCTCGCTTCCATATGTGAGAACTGGTCTTATGATGGACTTATAAACTAGCCCTTTAAGCTTGATGGGCATCCTCGTGCCACAAGTGACTCCAGTAAGCTCGCGCCACTTTATCCAAGCAGTGGATATACGGTGTTGAAGGTTGCTTTCCAGACTACCGAATTTGTCTATCTACCCAGGTATTTGTACTCGTCGCACTGTTGTACCTCCTGGCCATCAATCACTATTGGGTCAGTGCGAGGGGTAGAGACATAACATTCCATGTACTGGGTCTTAGCTACACTTACCAGAAAGCGAAAATGAATATAATATTAGCTCTAGTTCTAGCCTCACTCTGGAAAATTATGATAGTTATTTCTCTTATATATTTTCATTTATTTACTCTATTAAGGCAAAGTCAAAGTGCGACGTTAAGTTCCGTTACTTAACGAATAACCTAGTGTTGTAATACAAGAAAAAATCTAAAAACTGTTGTTTTATTGCCCTTTCTATACTAAAACACACAATAATTATTGAAATATTGAAATATAAAAATTTCATCCGTCTGTACGTTCCAATAATATCTAATAAGAAATATTTGATCAGCTGCATTGGTGAGTCATCTCTTCCCATAAATAAAGTATGTATCAAAACGTTACTTTAATTTAAGCCCTAATTACTTAAAAATAGAGTCTATTATCTCATTCCAAGTTATCAAATTCCATACATGTGAAGGATTATGGGTTTTTTTTTGTTTTAAAAATGTATAGGATCATATTTTTAGGTTGTTATTATATTTAGTTTAAACTTCACGCTTTTTGTATGTACCGTATATGAAGCATTTTATAGTTCCACTCTTTCTCTAGCATAACTGAACAGGTAGAATATATAGTGCTAAAACACTCTGTTCTCTTTTTCGTAATCAACGTGTATTAAGTGGCGGAACAAAACACCGCGCTTAGTCTTACTAGAGCGGGAGATTGAAAATTAATATATGCATTCCTTCAAGTGAGAATCGAACTCACAACCGACTGCTTTTAGTTAAATGCCTTTTCTTCAAATATTTTATATATTATTTTTTATTTGCATCAGAAAATTAAAATTCTTCGGTTTGGATCGGATGACGTCATCTTGGTGCAGCGTCTGAGTGTAAACGCGATTGCTTGCGAGCTTCTTTACCCATTTATGGGAATCATATATAAAATTATGTCAATTTCTCCGCTCTGGTAAGACTCAACACGGCGTTAAGTTTCGAAACTGCGGTGTGTCTAAACAATAGGTTTCTGACTACCCTGCTATGGATAAAGCATGAAACGGAAATAATTAGAAAAATTATCTCTCCGGAAATGTTTTTTTTGTCTGTTTAGCTTCACGCTTTTATCCCGCATAGCAGGATAGCTTCACGCTTTTATCCCGCATAGCAGGGTAGACAGAAATTGCCTTGCGTCAAGACACTTAACACTTCGTTTTCCAACGAATTAGAGCCATTGCGTGTTGAGTGGTGGAACTTAACGCCGCACGGAAGTGATGTTACTGTAATTGATTGATTAAAGGCCCATCGTCCGTGGCCTACTTTGTTAGGTCACTTAGGTCGCATAGAATATTAAGTCTAGATTATATAGCAATTACTGAGTAGTAATTGTAATAACATTATGGAGTAACTAGCCTTTTACTAACTAATTAGATGCTATTTGAAGAAGAATGTGTTGAAAGAAATAATAATAATAATTGAGGCCGATCGTGGCGCAGTGGAACAGCATCTGACTGTACGTGCGATCGGTTGTGGGTTCGATTTCCACTCGGAGGAGTTATTATACTTACTCTGGTAAGACAAAGTGCGAAGTTGAGTTCTACCACTCAACACGCAATGTCTCGAATTCGGTGGACAGGGAAGTACGGAGTCTTTTGACACTAGGTACTCTCTGTCTACACTGCTATGCGGGATAAAAGCGTGAAGCTAGAAAGCGTGAAGCAATGAGTAAGAAATGAACGCACAACCACCGCGTTTCCAGTCAGACGTCCCACTGCGCCTCGATAACTATAAAATAAACTGTTGCCTGCATTACAATTACACCCAAAATGATAACATCTAATAAAAAGGCGCATTACATGTCATTTGGTTCATTGTGACCGTACAAGGAAGTAAAGTAAAGTGATGAACGAACAGAAACAGGTCATTTCAATTAACTTTAATTAACAAACGGACATACAGCTATGTTATATATGTAAATATGTCGTTTGTTTGTATGTGAATTATATAGGTTTTTAGATTGAAAACTAGACCAGTGACTGTTAGATAAAAGATTAAAGGTTAAAAAATAATATTAAATTTGCTTTTTTTTTACAAAATATACCTAATAAAAAAGAAGAAGAAAATAAAAACAAAGACTCTAGTAAAGACAAAGTGCGGCGTTGAGTTCCACCACTCAACACGCAATGTTTCGAATTCGGTGGAAAGCGAAATACAGAGTATCTTGACACTAGGTGCTTTATGTCTACCCTGCTATGCGGGATAAAAAGCGTGAAGCTAAAAAATATACCCAAATAAATAATAACATAGGTGAAATTATGAATGACTTAAATTGGTCAGTCAAGTCAGTGTATAGGTTGTGGATTTAACAGCCCAATTTTGTATTGTATTTTCATTGTTCGGTATAATAAGATAAATAGTGACCTTAAGTTCCGTTTGTCAACAATAAATGCCTCGATATCAATTGAAAAGTGGAGAACGGAGAAATTAACATATAAAATAAGACTATCGTGGCGCAGGGGAACATCATCTAACTGTAAACACGAATGGTTGTGGGTTCAATTCGCACTCGGAGTCGGGACTATATTCAAAGTTTATTTTCATTTCTCCGCTTTGGTCAGCAAAGCGCGGCGTTGAGTTCCACCACTCAACACGCAATCTCTCGAATTTAGATGGAAAACAATCAACGTAGTGTCTTGACACTATGTCTCTGACTACTCTGCTATGCGGGATAAAGAGCGAAGCAGTATTTATATGTATAGAATTATGCACTTAAAAATATAAACCCTTATAAAATAATCGATAGGTACTCTGTGAGTAATATTTAATCGATTTGAAGTGGAAATATTTACTATAGTGTGTGGAATGTACCAAGGCTGTACGGCAATTTACTTAGCCTCTAAGTAATTGCCTTTTGATTATGTCAGTGATATTATCTAATTAAGCATCTAAAGTATGGGGAATTAGATATTATTTACTTAGTTACCGGAAAAATATACAGTTAATTATACTGACTTGAAGATTTTCTTCGGTTTTTTATTATTCATGTCCCTTGATTAACGGGACCGGAAACGGAACGGATACATTTTAATAATCTAAGCCTGCAAACACTAAGTCGCCTACCGAGGCGTCGTGGTGGCATGCGCTAGCGATCCTGAGACGTCTCATGGTGGTGGTGAGGGTATCCATTAGGTTTTAGTGGGTATTGGATCTCAGCGAAGTTTCAGAGTACCGAGTTCACAGAGTCGGTTAGGGGCGGTCTGCTTAAATGTCATTTACCAGCGTCATAATAAGAAAAAGGACGAACCGACTAACAATTATCAAAATTGGCGTTCCTAATATTCACAGAATAAGAAATGATACGAGTCAATATTTTGCATTATAGTCCATTACAATTAATTATTAAATAATATTAATTATTAAATAAATAAAACAAAATAAATAATATGTGTCCGACATATGTATAAAGTGACATAATCGTTGCTATGGTAACGCGTATTGTAGATAAATAAGGAATGTCAAGAACGTCAAAAATGAACCTATGACCTACGACCTCGCCACAAAGCCACTTGCCATTGCACAATACCAGCGGGTGATAGCACAAAACATAACAATCTTTCACAGGAAGCAATTGTTAGATCTAAACGAATCCATTTCGTTCGTCCGTCAAAGACATCCAACGTAATCAGTATTCACGGTGTGACAAACAAACCGACATGCAGTCTTTCCTCACTGTCCATAATACCAGCTTATTTATATGCAGAACCCGATTTAAGTGAGTCTTCAATAGCTTTAGTTAGTTGGTTTGCTTTCTTTTTACTTTTGCTTTAAAGCATCTCTTGTATTTGCAGCTTAAAAGAATCTAGTCAAGTACTTACTTAATATATAATTTATGCATTAAAATACCTAATGTCAATACCCTCTGTGCTTCGCTTTTCGCCGAATTTGAGATATTGCGTATTGAGTGGCGGAACTCAACGCCGCACTTTGTGTTACCAGAGCGTGGAAGTGAGAATAATTTTAAATATAATCTCGGGGAATTATCATGTTTTCTTTAATTTTAAGTTTCAACTTCAGACTTATGAACCTACAATCTTGTCAATTATTTTCTTCTTTTTCGTTAGCATAACAGGATAGTCAAACAGACTTTGACTTTTTCTGTCCTAATTCGAGATATTGCATGGTGATTGACGTAAATTAACGCCGCGTTTTGTCTTAACAGGGTCAAGAAATGAAATTAATTGAAATATATTCGTTTCCGCAAGTGGGAAACTAATTCATATGCAGTCGCATTTACAGTCAAATACTGATACACAACGCTACGACGGGCCTGTCAATTTTCTATATAAATATATAATAAAAAAAAATTAACCCTCTAGGCTCTAAGTAGAGCGTTACTTAAGTAAAAAAAACTCTTTAAGAAAAAATAAACGTTTACAAACTGTTTGTTATCGATAAACATCCATTAAATCATAATATTAGTAAACATTGAAGGTATTTGAACCTGCTCTATATAAGGTAAAACTAAACATTGTATCAACAGACCATCGGGAAACAATTTTAGAATTATTACCGGCTTGAAAGACAACCAAGCGTTTGCGTGTGGTACAAATTGTAAGAGATGCCAAATTATTTTAATAATAGGTGTTTTTTATATGAATTTCTTTGGAATAATCTTAAATTGTCATGAATTTTATATTTTTTTGTATGTATGTAAAAAAATTGAAAATGCTAATATACTAAACTATACTTACTTTATTTTTTATTTATTAAATAATCCTTTATTTTAACTAAAAATATTTACTCCCTTACTTAATATTAGTAAGTCCCTTTATTAAAGGGAAATTATGATAGAAAAAAGATAAATAAAAAAAACTATATTTTTTCCTTTTTTGATATAAATCCTTTGCGAAAATTAATTTAATTAATTAAAAATATATGGAGCAAAATTTCTAGTAATATTTTCTAATATTATTATTGTACTACTGTATACTTTTAAAATACAATATAATGTTAAACTTAAATCTAAATAAAAAAAGATTGTTTTAGTATACATATCATGGTAGTCAGATACAATCAGTGTCAAGACATTCCGTTCACTACTTTTCGCCCAAAATCGAGATATTGTGTGTTGAGAAGCGGAGCTCAACGCCGCGCTTTCTACTAGAACGGAGAAATGTCAATAAATTTTAAACATAATCATTGGGAATCAAACCCACAACCAATCGCGTGTACAGTGAGACGCTGTTCTACTGCGCCAAGAAGGTCTTTATAATGATAATATAAAGAAATGCAATTATATATTTGTTAATAAATATAAAAATAAAAAAAATATTAAACCGCTATGTTCATGTCTTGAGTCGATATAAGATATTTGCTTAAACCATGCAGTAGTCCTGGTCATTATATCACTGACTTTTAAGGCAATGCTCCATGTTAATGCGTTCAAACGAATATGGAGCTTAAGGATATTTTGAATGTTAATATGGAAAACAGTTTTAATCTATGCAGTGGTTATCGTAACGCAGTGGTTTTTAGTTAACGTAATTGGTTGTGGGTTCGATTCTTGTTCGGAGAAATTATTATAGTTATATTATATTAATTTCTCGGCTCTGATACACGCTTTACGGATCATTAAAGTTAATGCTTCAGACCTAAGAAGAACCTGCGTAAGAAACTGAGCGGGACTTGTTCTTTTTTTTATAAAATGCCAAATATTTACAAATTAATAATATTTACTATACAATAATACGTTTAAAATAGACTAAACCGAGCGTTTTATTCCCAAGGTTATTGTTTATGAAATTATTAATATGGTAATAACCTTTAACACACAAACACATCTTTTTACATTTTTTAAAATTATAATGTAGAATATTGTCATAGGTGTTCTGGAATCCTGTTATAAAAGCATACAGACTGTCCCATGAAAGAATTATAAGTAATCCAATCACTCACATGCAATGTCTCAAATTCAGGGGAAATGCTGAGATTTGAGTATATTGACACTAGGTTGTCAGAGGTCAGACGATAATATTGAAAATATATATAGCAAAGGACAATTAGTTAGACGAGGCCAGTTGTTGCGCAGTGGGATAGCGTCTGTCTGTAAACGCGACCGGTTGTGGATTCGATTCCCACTCGGAGGCATGATTATATTTAAATAATTATTATTTCCTCGCTCTGGTAAGACAAAGCGTTGAGTTTCACCACTCAACACGCATTGTCTCGAATTCGGTGGATAGCAGAGTACGGAGTGTCTTGACATTAGGCACTTCCCGGAGTGTCTTGACATTAGGTACTTCCTGTCTACACTTCTATGTGGTAAGCGTAAAACTTAAAAAAATACTAGGACAAGCATTTCTTTTTTTATCATCGAGATACAATTGAAACAGTAATTGTTAAAAAATTATATTGTTTTTTAATTTACGCTTATAATAATTGATTATATTATATAAGATTATATTATAGATGATTATAGATTATATTAGAGAAGATTATATTATAGATGATTATATTATATATATTATATTATATATTATATTATATATAAAAGATTATATGTAAGCGATTATTAGTTCGTTTGCTGTTTTCTGAATTTATTATAAATAAATGTTTTCTAACCTTTGTCTTTATGGCAAACTCAGCACATGTCAGAGTGATTCGTTTAGTAAACAGTTGATATATCGTACATAGATATATCACAATGCTTATACTAATTACGCAGTTATGACCTAAGCAATATTAAATATTTAAAAAAAAAACTTATAAAGGATTATTACTGACATTATGGATTTCGCTGCAAAGGTGAAGGTTGTGGGTTTAATTCATCGGGGAATTGACAGGATGAATATATTTAATATTTTACCTAGTCTGGTGAGACAAAGAGCGGCGTTGATTTCCGCGCTATTCAAACTGTGTCTAAAAATTGTATTGATAGCGGAGTATATCTTAGGATCTTCTTAATATCTATAATAACATATCAATTTTTCTTGTTTTGTTCCAGAAGCCCGACACTCCATGAGGCGTCGCCAAGCGTCGTCGCTTGAGGAAGACGATTACGATGTTCTCGCTGATGAAGGAACTGATGATGAGACACAAAACGATGCGGAAGGTAACCCTTCATGTATTAATTTAAAATGATTTTAAGGTGTTTTACGAACACCTAGAAAGATACCAGCCTTAATTAAGCCGAGTAACCTCTCTCGGTTTAAAATTATGTGATTTCTGAAAATGATTTTCTTAGTAATAGAGATTTCTTACAAAATAAATATGGTTGAGGCCGGTTGTGGCGAACTGAGATATCCTCGTCACTGAGGAGAATGATCTCGTTCTGGTAAGACAAAGCGCAGCGTTGAGTTCCGTCATTCAACAAGCAAAGTCTTGAATTCGGCGGAAAGCAGAGTACGTATTATATTGACACAAAGCTGCTAAAAGCTTGAAGATAAAATATATATATTTATATATCTATTGTCTCAGAACTCTAGTCTTTTCCGATTTCAAAATAAAATACAGCGTTGAGTTGCGCCACTCAACACACTTTGTTTAGTTGTAGGTAGTTTCTCTTCATATCTTGCAAGTTCATTATTAAAACAATTTCAGGTAACGACGCGGATGAGGACATAGTGGGTGTCATACTAACGAAGGCTTCAAATTATAATGTCACTGTGGGAAGTAATGTAAGATTGGAGTGTAAAGTTTCACCGCCTGGTAAGTTGATTTTTTTTGTTGAAAATTAGTACTAAAATATTTAAAAAAATAACAAAAAAGGGCTTTATTTAAGAAATTGATTTTACAATTAAATTTATGGGTATTTTATGTTATCCACGTTGTAAGCTAAGGCCATCGTGGCGCAGTGGGACAGCGTCTAACTGTAAATGCTTTTGGTTAGTGAGTTCGATTCTGACTAAGTAAAACGGTATTGCTTAAAATTATTTCATACCTCCGTTCAGGTAAAATAAAGCGCGGCTTTGAGCTTTGCCACTTAACATGCAATGTTTAAATTTTGAATTATCGTTTTACCTGTTTAATAGACAAATACCTACTGTCATATTTATAAAAGTTGAGGCCGATCGTGGCGCAGTGTAATAGCGCCTGACTGTAAACGCGATCAGTTGTGGGTTCGATTTCCACTCATGGGAGTGATTATATTTAAAATTATTTTTACTTCCTCGCTCTAGTAAAACGAAGTGCGACGTTGAGTTCCGTCACTCAACACTCTATGTTTTTAGTTCAGCGGAATGTGAAGTACTGAATGTCTTGACACTAGGTACTTTCTGTCTACTCTGCTATACGGGATAAAAGCATAAAGCTACATAATATATAGATATATAATACCCGCAATGGTAAAACAGAGTGCGGCGTTGAGTTCGCCGCTCAACAAACACATCTCGATTTCGGATGGAAAGCATTCAAAGGAGTGTTTTGACTCGAGGTTCTATCCATTTGTGTTAAACGTAGATAAAGCGTGAAGCTATATTTTATGATGCCCGCAATATCATGTATTCTTACTACTTACGTACTTAGGACCTTCCCCATACTATACTTACTTGTTCTTGTTGGTTGGTACTTGGAGAGAAATCTATTCTATTATTTAATACGGAACAAGGCTCATTTAAATAATACTTATTTGAATATATTTTAATGTGTCATAAATCTTAATTTACATATAAAATATATAATATGTGTACTAACTACACGTAAAAGTGCATGAGGTTTGTCAAATACCGTTAACCGGAAGTACGAGCGCCACCGGAACCATTTCATGATGCAATATTCAAATGCGCTTGCGCAGGTGTCATTATTCAATGTGTATTGAAAGAGGGAGAATCAACTCCAATCATTATATCTCTCTGGTAAGGTGGCGTTGAGTTCCGCCACTATACACTTTATGTCTTGAATACGGTGGAAAGCGGAGTACGGAATATTTTAATACTAAGTTATTCCTGTTATGTGGGATAAAAACGAGAAGCTAACCCAAAAAAAAATTTAAAAAAGTCAATTTCAAAAGAGTTCACTACAAAAAAAATATCGTTACCGTGGCAACAGTATTAGGTTAATTTCATTAAAATAATGAGTTTTCATAATTGTTTTGATAAGTTAGCATTATTATAAATGTATTTAAAGTATTTTAAAATACCCACTTTGTGTTACTTGTTTACTTCTGGCTAAATAGCTAGCTGGCTAATAGCTAAATTGGGATTACTTAATTAAAAAAGAGCATATTCCCATGAAATTATAAATTTCTTTTGCGCAAATTTTTTTATCTTTAAACTCAAGCTATGCATAAATTTGTCCGATTCGAATATATGTATTTATATACAATGTTAATTTACAAGATATAGATCAAAATTACATTGCAAATTGTCATATATGGATTGACATTTTATTTATATAACTGACTACCCCGCAAGGGATAAAGAGTGAATATAAAAATATATTTTTTTTATTTCAGAGGGTGTCGTCGTACAATGGTCTATCAACCAAGACAGTCACTACATAGTTACTATGAAGTCTATTGAATCGCGGATAAGTGGACTGTCTGACAGAGATCGATTTTATGTGTAAGTACGCAATTAAGCAGGATTTGAATCTGTACCCCTTAAAAAGAATTTGTTACTCTTGCCAATTAAACTGTACGGTCCTATATACAAACTTTGAGCAATATTAAAACATTTTTGTTAAGATATGATACAATTTTTGTTAGTAAAAAAAATTTTAAAAATATCACAGTAAAAAAATTATCACAGTAAAGTCATTTGAAAATAGTAAATAGTACCTACCTTATCTTTAATTTATTTCATTTTCGTGTTTTTAATAAGTTTTAAATTGGATCAGTCATCAACTCTCTATATCTTATAAATTCATATTATTCTTATTTATTTATTTAAATTTCTCCAGTCTGTTAAAATAACGCGCGGCGTTGAGTTCGTCACTCAATACGCAATGTTTGAATTTCTGGCGAAAACGGAGAGCTTAGACACTAGATAGTCTCTGAGTACCATGCATACGGGGAAAGGCGTGAAGTTTATTATATAAATCTAAATATACTGCTTAAAAATAATATTTTTCATCGAAAAAACATATACTATCTTTTCCTGATTACGTATAGAAAATGATTATTTAAAAAATATCGCGAATACTACAAATATTTTTATTCTTTTTCTAGTCCCGCCAATTCCACAGACCTGTTGATAAAGGACGTGAAAGAATCAGACGCCGGACAGTACAAATGTGAGCTAATGCAAGATGGCCGGCCGTCTATTGAACACAATCTCGCGATTTTGGAATCACCTAGGATCTCTAGTAAGTTTATCAATTAACTAAATATTTTAAATGAAACTATTTTAAACGGATTAATCGCGTATAATGCATATAATCGCACAGGTAGACTGAGGTAGCCTGTGGTAGTGTTCATACCGTCAGGTTCCCAAAAATGTATTTTCGAATACCAAAATATACCAAAATATACTTTGACTTTCACTTTTTCTTTTAGAGTATAGTCAAAAATGTCTTAACTTTATTTTATTAAAGATTTGTTTCTCTTTGAATTTTGGGATTTTAAAAATATTTTAAACAAAATTATTTTAAACGGATTAATGGCGTATATTTTCTATCTATAACCACGGATGTTGGGTTTTCAAAATGTTTTTTTTGAATACCAAAATATACACGATTAGTCCGTTCAAAATAGTTGGGATCTTATATTAGTTTCCGTTAATTACATTTATAAGAAGTACCGTGATTTTAAATATAACTTTAATTGACCTTTAAAATTTATTTTTATAGAATTCATAGCAACTGATAACGGGCACGTGGTAGAGGGCGACGACCTACTTCTGACATGCGAAGTATCTGGATCGCCGCCACCAAAAATCGTCTTCTCTAAGGGCGCTGAAAATGGAGTAAGTATATAAAAGTATTCACAATTCAATTATTACCTGCTTATTTTTTCTGACAGATTGATGATCTATCACGCTTAACACATAATCAGAGAGAACATAGTGTCAAGGTCCGCTGCTAAATTTCTTAGACATTGCCTGTTAAAGTGAGGCTACACTCCTATTTTTTATATATTTTTTCCAAAAATATAAACAAACAGATCCGCTCTATAATATTAGGATAGATAAAAATTATCTGTTACGTCTGTGCTTTATTTTTATATAAATTCCACCCCCGAATGAAATTTCAACTGACTAACATCGCTTTGAAGTATATATATATATATATATATATATATATATATATATATATATATATATATATATATATATATATATATATATATATATCCACTGCACTATAAGATTAAACAAATATCAAGTAATATTATGAAACTGTTAAAAGCGTATAGGAATTTTAATTAAGTCCTCTCTCAAGCAGCCAAGTAGTGCTTAAATATTTCGCACCCTCTTCCCTCCCTTAACTGGTATCCCTCCCTTAACTATAGTAAAAAAAAACAACAGGATAGCATTTACTCTATTTTAAAAAAAACAACACCGCTGGACTGCCAACAAGTGGCTTAGCGCTCATAGCGATTGATAGTCAGGTTGGTTTTTAAGAAAACCAGGTTCGAATCCTGCCGCGCTCAAAAAAGAAAATTCGTTTTCTAAACACGGTGTCTTATTCTAAGTGTGAAATAACTCTTTGAAATTATGAAAATATTTAACCTGTTATCCCTAACGTCAAGTTCAGGTCGTTTCCTCTTGCAAATAAACATACATCAACCGTTTTGACATGCCATTGTGATATGTCATTTTAACCCATTTACAATAAGGAAGCTTACCGGATACTTGGCGCCGTCTTGAAGCATTATATCAAAGTTATATCTATATATTAATTAATACGTAAAGGAAAAAACATCGATTATTTACGAAATGTAGACGGAAAGAGAAGTATGAAATTTAACACATATATAAATTGTAACTGAAATTCAATATTTTTTAATATTATTTTGGAAATATATTAAATTAGTAAAACAAATGCATTACTATGGGTTTGACATACATTATTGTATAAAGTGACATACGTACGTAGTTGTATCGTTCTTTCATCCGAACGCGTTCTGCCTTACATCTTAAAGTTTAATCAAATTCATATTTTTTTTCTCATATATTACCCAGTCTCTTAACGAATGTCGCATTAAAAAGCGTCGAGTAATCAAAAGAATCTTTTACCTTTTAAAAATATTTAATTTAGCTTAAAATCTTCTTAAATTAAAAAAATCTATTTTAGCTTAAAAAAATCAATTTGTATGCATCGGAACTGTGTGTTTTTTTTAGATTCACGCTTTTTCCGCCATAGCAGGGTTGATAGAAAGTACCTAGTGTCAAGACACTCCGTACTTCGCTTTCCACCGAATTCGAGACTGTCCGTGTTGAGTGGTGGAACTCAACGCCGCAATTTCTCTTTTATCAGAGCAAGGAAGTGAAAATAATTTAAATATAATCATTCCCCCTAGTGGGGATCGAATCCACAACTGATCGCGTTTACATTCAGACGCTGTTAATAATTAATTTTTAATCGTTAGTAATTTATTTTTTAATCGTTAATAATTATTTTTATCACTTATTATTTTTACTAATTATTTTATTGTCACGGAGATGTATGTACGATTTATCTATGTATATAGAATTCTTTCGTTACTGACAACGCACAGTTGAAACTATTGCACGAAAGAAAGATTAATTTAGTCATGTATGTTCCTTTCTCATACATTGTAGGGTATAGAGGAGCACCAAGAGAGGATTTCTCGAAATTCCCACACAAATAGAAAAAAATCACGATTTTGGTTTTCAATAATAGAGAACTGTGACCACGGACTACTACAAAGTGACCAAACGTTGGGTTTTCAAATATGTATTTTCGAAAGCCAAAATATACGCAATAGTTTCTCTCATCTCATTGATTCAGGATTTCGTGTATAACTTATTACAATCAACGCAAACGATATTGCCGGCTACAACTTATTTCTATAATAAAGAAAAGAAAATTCTAAAAAAAATGCCAATTGTTATTATTATGGTGATTGTCATTATTTTTTATATTGTAAATATAGTTTTATTATCTATTATACGTTCGTTAGTTATTTGAGAAAACGGAGTGTCTGGACACTATATTCTCTCTTTCTAGATAACCTGCCATAGTATAGTATAGATAGTTTCTTAGAAAGCCAACTCTACTTAGCAAATTGAAATAATTAACAACTTTCATTATTCACAGAACTGGCGTCTAACTGAGAAGGATGGTGAATTTTCAGTGAATTCAGTCGAAATTAAAAATGTAAAACGCGAACATTCCGGCAAATACTATTGCTACGCCTTCAATGGCCTTGGTACTCATCAGGCTGAGGTGGAAGTTGCTGTCAAAAGTAAGTTCTAATAGTGCTAGATATTTAAACAAGCTCTAAGGCCAGTCGTAGCGCAGCGGGATTGTGGTTTCGATTTCCACACAGGGGAATGATTATTGTTAAATTATTTTTATTTCCACGCTCTAGTAAGACAAAGCGCGGTGTTGAGTTCCATAACTCAATTCGCAATGTCTCGAATTAAGCGAAAATCGGAATACGGAGTGTCTTGACACTAGATTACTTCTTGTCTACCCTGCTATGCGGGATAAAAGCGTCAAGCTAAAAAATCTGTAGATTTACTAAACATTATTATTTATTCCGCCATATTGCCTTCTTTTACAGTTAATCAATAAAAGGCTGCTATTATAAGTTACCTTAGTTTTTCAGTATGCATTTATAACATAAATATTGTAACGGAATATGTTTTCAATACTCATAATTATTTCTAAAAAAAAGAAAATAAGTAAGTCATCTGTTTAAAATATTTTTTTATATTATATATATATATATATATATATATATATATATATATATATATATATATATATATATATATATATACATATATATATATATATAAAACCTTTAGAGTACGATTAACAAAATAATAATTAAAATCGATTCACAATTGATGAAATGAGGTTTTTTAACAGTTAAAATAAATGCCTAGTTAATAATGTTTTTGCTTTAACATTTAAAAAATAATAAAAAAAAAATCTATTTTTCAGGCAAGCCCCATGTCCACGTGCACAGGACTGTTGTCAACTCGGCTGTGAACGTCGAAGCTGTTTTACAATGTACCTTGTACTATGAACCTGCGTAAGTTTTGTGATTCCTTATTTTCTTTTCTCTTTGGTAATTTTATTTTTTTTATCATTTGTTTTTATTTATTATATAAACCATCGTGGCGCAATGGGATAGCTGTAAATACAACTTGGTTGTGGCTTCGATTTCCATTCGGGTGCATTTTTAAATTATTTCCATTTACCCATTCTGTCTTACCAGAGAGACTTTGTCAAAACAGTGTTAAATTCCGCAACCAACTATAAAATGTCTTGAAATTGACGCTATTTTTTTTATTACTACCCTTCTAGTAAATAATTAAACTATTTAATTTATATTTTCAGAACCCACATCCGTTGGTACAAAGATGGTAAGTTGATCGAGAAAACATCCCGCCAATATATCCTCAGCACGAACGGACAACACTCCAACTTAACTATCACACCAGTTGCTGATGAAGACTTCGGTACTTTCACTTGTGAGGTAAAATTATATGTATATAATGTAATATTTTTGAGGTAGGATTTTTTATAGCCAGATTTGAACCGTCTCTTAAGCGAACTACGTCGAAATTCTTATACTTATATGTTTGTTACATCAAATTTTGCAATAAAATCAGAAATAAATCATGTTAGATAGAGTCTACTTGTGACCACGGTCTACTGTAGAGTGTTCGAAACGTCAGGTTTCCAAAGTTGTATTTTCCAATACAAAAATATACGCGAACCCTTTAAAATAATTTCATTTATAATATGTATAAAATCGTGAAAATCAAAGATTATATTAAAAACATTATGTGTTTACGTGCATGTGTGTAGAAAAATAATAAATATTTAACAAAACCTTGTTAAAAAATCATATGTTGAAAAAACAATTATGAAAACAGAAAATTAATTATATATTACTAATTACTTTCTTTTTCTATATTACAGGCAGAAAACGATGTCGGAAAACACAACAGGTCTATTGAATTAGTCGAACGACCGGTAGTGGAGGGTCTGGAGGCTGAAGGCAACAAGCTGTCATGGACGCTCTACTCGCACCAGCCTTTACAAGAAATTGAAATTCAATTGAGAGATCTTAGCGGGGTAAATAGCCTATTTATATAAAACTAGATGTCCCGATGACGCGTTAACAACGCGTTTCCATAGTAACATGGAAGACATGGTAGTGTGCGTTACATTTTATTAGTTGCTTGTAGTTTTTAGCAAATTATTTAAAAAAAATCAACCTACATTTTTTCTGTACATGTGCTGTATGAAATTTGTTCGTATCATCCTCCCTTCGCGTAATCCTTTTAAAATATAATATAATATTTAGATAATTATTATTATATAGAAGTGCCTGTATCAAAAGAAAGGCAACATGAGTGACATTTATCTTAAAAATTATTAATAAAAGGTTTAAAAAAATATGAGTTTGTTCAGAAATTACGTTCTTAATTTACTTACTTTTTATTTCGAGAAATAAAAATCTGCCTAAAATAGAGCATTATAAGTATTATTTAACAATTCGATATCGACAATAACTATAAGCAATCTACGAGATAGCCTCAAGAATTATATGCCAGTTTATTTACTTAAATATATATTTTATATAATCTATTTATTTTTTGTAAATAGGATGGCAAATGGGAAGTCATACAAGTGCCTGTACCCAAAGTAAGGCATCATGAGTACCATTTGTCTCACGAGCTTGACATCGGCAATGGCAAGTATGAAGCGATCGTCAAAGCCAAGAACAGCAAGAGCTGGAGCGAAAATAGCGAGGGCATTGTTTTGGATATAGGTATATTTTTTAATATTAATTATTATATTTTTTAATATTAATATATTTTTTAATGTTTAGATTATTTAAAATTAATAAACCTATTTTTTTATTTATTTTGTTTTCAGTATATTTTGTTAGTAGTAATTTGACGTTTTCCTTTTGTGTTTAGACTAGAAGCTTATTTGACGTTTTATAATAGATAATACATATTTTTATTTATAATCTATATTGTTTTTAGAAATGTCTAGAATTTTTAATTTTTTTTTCGTTTTTACTAAAGCTTATTAGATTATTTGATATGTATATTGTTTCTTTATTTACGTTTTTTTTTGCTTTTCTTAATTTTAGATGTGGAACCGCAATTGATCCAGCATGCTTCAGGTATTTTTTTCATTTAATGTTTTATTTCTTAATTTGAATTTAATATTCGATATAGTTATTTTTAATCAGTCGTTTCTCTTTTACTATTGAAGTTGGTTTATTTATTTTCTGACTATGAAAGCTTTAAAACATTTTAATTTAAGAACAATTCTTAAATTAAAACATTTTCATGCTTTCATTCATGTATAAAAATGTCAAGCATACAACTTCATAACATCTTTACCTAGTAGCGGGTTCAAATCCCAACATATTAAAAATTTAATTGGAAAAAAAATTGATATCTTGAAATTTATTTACCTTTTTTTTATTAATTAATTTATTTTTCCATTTCAGTGTACCGAGGAAGTGCCAGCTTCTCCACATCATCTTCTCTTACAATGTTAGCGGCTTTCATCTATGTTTTTGTTCGAATGTAATACTTATAGCTTAATTATTTATTTGTTAGTATCAAATGTATGACATTATTCACCGCTTATTGATGTATAGATGTTGATTAAACTTAAAAAAAAAACTATATCTTATTCACATTGTAGAGGCTTTTTAACATTAAATAACAAAAAATTCAAGTACAAAACTCTCAAAAGACGTTTAAAGCCAAGTTACTTAAAATCCAGTTGACTTTTTTCATATATAAATGAATAACTAACTTTTTAATATAATATTTATGTTTAATTATTATATTGTAAATATTATACAATTATTTTTTTTTATTTAATTAATCCATAAATAAATTAAGTTTTATTATTAAAACAATTGTATGTCTCACATAACTTTAGTTATATTAAAAGTATAGGTAATTATTACCAAAGTATAAGTTTAATCGCGTTAAGTGTTTTTTCAGTTTCTTATTATAACAATTAATTAACTGCTTTTAGTTTTTCTTATTCATTGAGTTGACAGATATTGTTTTTTTTTAATTTTTTTATTTGTAAAAAGTACAGCTGTAATATACATCTAAGTATAATATACCAGTAATATCTAGATTTTAAATAATGTGCCTAATAATACAATAGTTCCAAAAGGTGCTGAACCTTTTCTAATATAAATGTAATTTTCCAATAATAATGTGTTTTAATAGTTTAAAGTTGTTGGACTTTCAAAAAAAAATTTTTTAAAATATTGCACATATAGAAAGTGGCAGGGGTTGAGGGTTGTACAGCCTTTCTATACCTATTTGTTTTTTTATAATATCAATAACAAAATTAAATTAAATTAAAAAAGGCACTTGAAATAATTTTCAAAATATTTTAACTACGAAATTTAAAAGAATTTTTGACAGTGCAACAACAATTATTACCAGCTAGTCTTTAATATTAAAATCGCTTCTAATTATTAAGTGAAATGTATGAATCAAAGCTTCTTATATCTATTGTGTCAGTTATGATATATATTTACAGATATCATGTTTTATTATGAAAGGAAATAATACTAAATATAAAAATTTTAGACAATTACAAGTTAAATGATTATAATATCAAAACTAAAATAGTTTTTGAATTCTTGGCTTTCTTTATACCAATTACAAAAACTACATATTTGAAAAACATTTAAACTTACAAGCAAAATTTTCCAAACCTTTTCTCTTAGAGCTATTTTCTACCATGGTAAAACAAGCGATATTGTGGCATACATAAGTACAATTTATATAAAAACAAACCTATCATGGGTTAATGGTTCTTTTTTATAGCTGTATCTCGTTAGCTCTTCAAATTAAGGATTAATAAAAATTAATATTTATCATACAATATAGATGTATCAATCCTGTTTTAAAAATTAATAATATTAACAAAAGTAAATATTTTTAGCGAATAGAATGCATTTTATGGTAGAAAGACATAGTAACAGTCAAAAGCAACGTCCATATGACATAACACATTTGACATTTAAATCGCACAGATAAAAAATTATAATAAGATAATTAAAATTACATATTTTTCTATGAAATATTATTATAATTTATTTGAAAATCTATGATTCATTTGTTTTTATATTTCTTTTTAATACGCGTGTGTACCATTAGCCTATGATTATTTGTATAGTTCTAACTATAAAATGTTACTAAAATATATAACTTTTTTAATCGAATTATGAAATACAAATGTTTCCATATAAATATAATGAAAATGTTATTACGTGAAACATTCTTCACAAATATTTTAATTCCAAAATTGTTAAAATAAATTAAGCACGTAGTATTCAATTATAATGGAGTAACAGAATTAAAAGAGCAGTAATTATTATTAAATTATTTCATTTTATCATTAATTTATTGCCTCCATCATTATATAATAAATTATAGAATCATTAATTGAAATCATTATTCCAAAATAATTGTATTACTATATAATGGTTGGAGCTCTTTGTGCCTTCTACAAACACAGAAGGTGATATTTTTGGTCTTAAATAAACGATTAATGTTTGTAAATAATTATACACATACTATTTGTTTTATTTAATACCTATGTCCTTTAAATTGAAAATTATATTTTAATTATGATAAAATACTTTTAGATGTGAGTGGTGGAACTCAACGTCGCTCTTTGTCTTTACCGGAACGAGGAAGTGAAAATAATTTAAATATAATCACTCCCCCGAGTGGGGATCGAACCCACTACCGATCGCATTGACAGTCAGACGCTGTCCCACTGCGCCACGACCGGCCTTAATAATATAATATATTATCAAGGTTAAATAATATATATTGTGAAGATTCTTCCAACCCATAAATCTTAATTAGACTATGTTATGTCCGTCAAGAAAATTTTTACTATAACCGAGCCGATTAAGAAAAGAACCGAGCGTTTCACTGTTCAGGTGTAGGTTCAATTCCCATTCGAGGGAATGATTGTATTTAAAATGTTTTCCCTTCCTCGCTATAGTAAGACAAAGGCGTTGAACTCCACCACTTAACATACAATGTCTCAAATTCGGTAGAATGCGAAGTACTTAGTGTCTTGACACTAGGTACTTTCTGTCTATCCTGTTATGCGAAATGAAAACGTAAAGCTAAAAAAAAAGGATAAAAAAAAAATAAAATATAATAAAGTACAAAAAATATATATTCCGGACTTCCCATATTCCTAGTACTGAAGTTCATGCGACGTCCAGTCAAAGAGTTCGAGTCAAAAGAGTTTTCCATTAACAATATTTCTTCTTTTCTCTTGACAATTTTGAAGTCTATCAATTTCTAAACTATGACAAATTGGCTGTTTATATATTGTTCTGTAAAAGTATAAATTTAGTGTTGTATTTTTTCAATTTTTTTTTAGTATTTTTTAAAATAAAATGGTCTTGTAATTTTCAAAACAAAATGGTTCGAACACCTGTAAGTACATAATCTTTTATAACTATTTTTAGCCATACTATTATATGATTTCATTTCAATATCTTTACCTATGCTGATCTAAAAAATATTTATGATATATTTGGTGTCAAAAAGGGAATCCACCGTTGCAAAGTATGACACCCTATAGTCTCTGTGGATGGTAAACTCAATGATTGAGTTTGAACCGAACTCAGGGTATAATAAGACTCTACTCCTACTCTGTCGGCAGAGTGCCCTTATACACGCAATCCCGAAAAATCGCCATGGTTCCGATCTAACTAACTACAGGCCTATTGCTATCATCGTCCTGCTCTCCAAATTATTGAAGAATATTATAAACAGCCACCTCCTGCTATATCTAGAAGAGACCAACGGTTGCTAAACGACTATCAATGTGGCTTCCACGATGTTCGGTCAACCAGTGATCTTCTAGTGTACTAAACCCACCGCTGGGCTGCTGCTATTAATAGTAAGGGAAATGGCCTGACAGTTAGTCCGGATATGGCTAAGGCCTTTAATTGAGTGAGGCACAGAGCACTCCTTGCCGACTGCTTTTGCAGCCATGCAGGTCTTTCTCGGGAAAACGTCGACGAGTGCCGGAAAAAAACTCTGAGGTCTCTTCATGGGGTGAAAAGAACCTTGAGTCCAACCCCCAAAGACACAAGTTTGCGCGTTAACCGCCAAGAAAACCCCATTTGTCATGTCATCAGTTTTCGAAAACCCATAAAATCGCGCCGAATACTGTTATCATCTTTGGATTGATGCACCTGAGTATCAGCTTAAACCATTTTATCGCATACAATGCAAAGCCGTTCGGAATATTGGAGACCCAATATTCTGTAAACGGCTTGATACTTTGGCGTTGCGTAAAGATGTATCATCTTTATGCGTTCTCTACCGAATATAAAACTAGAAGTGTTCTGGAGAACTGTGCTAGCCCGCTCGCTGACCTCAAGCCGAGGTTTGAACCCCGAAGTGCCCTTGCGGTCGTCGACTTCCTCTCAAGCAGCCACATCACTGCTTGCTAATTTTCGCAGGGTTAGGGCATCCTCTTCCCTCCTCCTCCCGATGTTGATGTAAAGACCAACAGGGTCAACAGCATGTACTCATGTCACTCAACATGTACATTTACTACTTAAAATTATTTTCATTTCTCCACTTTGGTAAAACAAAGCGCGGTGTTGACTTCGCCACTCAGCTACAACTCTCAGCACTCAACGGTGTGTCTTGACACTAGGTTCTCTTTGCCTAACCTACTATTTAGAATAAAGTTTGAAGTTGCTGTTTTATTATTATTCTGATAAACTGATTTTTTTCTGCTTTCCTTATTGTATGCAGGACATATTATATGTATATTAAATTTAGATTCACCAGATCCTGTATAGGATTTACTTAATATTAAATTACCAAAAAAATAAAAAATGTTTGTTTGTTTTTAGGATAGAAGATACAGCGAGGTGAGTTTCTTTTTAATTTTTCTATTGATGTAAATTTTTTATGAAAAAATATTAATATTTCTGATTTTTTTGAACAATTTGATCGGATTGGATAATTTGATAAGGCGTTTCTACATGTCATTCTAATCAGGAAATAAACTATTAACCTTCATATAAACTTCTCTTCTTCTAAAAAGTTTTTTTTCTTTTCAATTACTTTATTATATTTATATACACTTTTTAAAATTAATAATATATTCTTTAATACATTATATTTTTTTTACATTATATTTTTATTATAAGGTATGATAGTGTTTTCTTTTTAAATAATTTATATTTTATTTATAATTAAATGTTATGTTTTTCTAACATCCTATTTACTTTATAACTGTCCCGCATAGCAGGGTAGGGAAAAAGTACCTAGTGTCAAGACACTCGGTACTTTACTTTCCACTAAATTCGAGACATTTGCGCGTTGAGTGGTGGAACTCAACGCCGCACTTAGTCTTACCAGAGCGAGGAACTGAAAATAATTTAAATATATTCACTCCTCCGAGTGGAAATCGAACCCACAACCGACCGCGTTTACATATATTAAATATATATTTTATAATTTTTTTTAATACAGAACACCAATTTAGTGTGTCGACGAGATGATCTTCAAATTAGAGAAGTAAGTTAGTGTTATTTTTATTTTTGACTTTTTCTATTTTAATGATATAATATTTTATAATTAAAAATTATTTTATTTATCTCGTTTTTGTAAGACCAAGCGCGGCGTTTAATTTCCGCCACTCAACACATAGTGTCATATATTATTTCGTAAACTATAATAAAATTTCATTTTACCTGTGCACAGTGAAATATTTTAAGTAATGAAGTAAATGAAAATGAGATTTTTTTTTAATAATGAAAAGCTATTTTACGGTTTTTTTTATTAGCTAGATATGCAGCGAGTGTTCTCCGCTTGTCGCCTGAATTCGTTATATGCATGTTCAGTAGCGTATCTTAACATCGCGTTTCATCTTACCAGAGCGAGCAAGTGAAAATATTAATATCTCCTCAAGTGGGAATCGATTCCACAACCATCGTATTCATATCTAAACGCTGTCCCATTGAATCACTATACCTTTATATATATATATATATATATATATACTTTTTTAAGAGTGAAGAAAACAGAAATCAAATATTGAGGTACCGAGGCCATAATAAATATGAGATTAAAGCAACAGGGGATATGGCCAAGAACTATGACTTTTTAAGCGCAAGACCGCCCGGGAAGAGAACTAAGTATACATTTTTATATTTTCAACATGATTTTAGCTTGAGCTATTTTGCTCTTCTTCGTTTTGATACAACGCGGCGTTATGAGCCGTGAGGCCATCGTATTCAGTGGGTCAGTGTCTGACTGCAGACGCGGTTTGTGGTGGTTTGGATTTCCTCTCGATGGAATTATTACTGTAGTAGACAAAGCGCAGCGTTGAATTCGCATCTTAACATGCAATGTCTCGATTTCGGGAGGAAAGCAGTTAACGGAGTGTCTTGACAATAGATTGTCCTTTACAATATTTCGTGCTATGTAAGAAAAAGGGGGAAACTTTTTTTTCATTAGCTTCACGCTTTTACCTTGCATAGTAGGGTAAACAAAAAGTACGTAGTGTCAAGACACTCCGTACATCGCTTTCCGCCGAATTCGTGACTTTACGTGATGGGTGGCGGAACGCAAAGCCACACTTCGTTTGACCAGAGCGAGGAAATGAAAATTATTTAAATAAAATTATTTCCCCGAGTGGGAATCGAAACCAACAACGTCAGACGCCGTCCCACTGCGAATCGGTATATAGTTCTCTAAATATCTCATCTCATTTATTTACTTCTAACTATTATTTGTTCTACTAAATTTTCTATGAACATAAGTGGAATTAAGCATATTTTTAAACATTAAAAAATGACTCTAGTCTCTTACTTTAACTCCAATAAGAAATTTTATTCGGTCTCAAATCAAGCTCGCATAAAGGCAATCCGCCTTGAACTTGAATCAACCTGACTGTAAATCAATAATATATTTGATGATGTCGGAGCGTTTATGAAACGTGTCTGGTCTGGTTATAAGTTCAAAGTTTCATTAATATAGGTACCTAGCTTTCCTGCTTACGAATTTTTTTTTCACGTACACACTGTTACCTTATATTTATATACATAAAAGATAGACTGAAATAAGTACAAAAATTCGAATTATTGTTTTAAATGGTAACGCAGCTCATAAATTTTACAGTCTGGCAGTATCTTATGAAGGTATGATGCCTTGTTTAGTTTTTGTTTAGCTTCACGGGATAGAAATCCCGCATAGCAGGGTAAACAGGAAGTCCTTAGTGTCAAGATATTCTGTACTTCGATTTCCGCCGAATTTGAGATATTACGAGTTGAGGAACTCCACCGCGCCTTTGCTCACCAGATCGTGGGAAAATGAAATAATTAAAATATGATCACTCCCCCGAGTACCAATCGAACCCACAACCGATCGTTTTACACTCACACGCTATCCCACTGCACCACGACCGTTCATTGTGTTTAAAATGTATGGAGAGAGAAAAATAATATAATCACAGTTTAAAAAAAACAGTTGTGTTGAAAAAATATACTAAGGAAGCAAACAGCAGGTAGTGAGCTGGCCACAACAACTGATTGCGTTTTGCATTTTATTAGTACCAATCAAAATGGTCATTGAGACTATTGGAAAGCCTATTATATATTAGACGGTGTCAAATCAATATTGTTGATTTTTTTTTTGGTTTTCTATAAGAAATATTCATTCATGTGACCTTTGTGGCGCTGTGGGACAGCGTCTGACTGTAAATGCTTAAATGTAAATGCAGTTACGGGTTTGATACCCACTTGGGGGAATATTTACATTATTTTTGTTTATCCACTTTTATGAAACAAAACGCGAAGTTAAGTTTCGCCACTCGACATTGTCTTAACTCGGACTTAAAGCAAAGCGCACGCAGTATCTTGGTTCTTTCTGGTTAAAATATCAATGCATACCCTGCTATACTGATAATACTCATAGTTTGCATAATTTATAGGATAATTAAAGCTTATTATAATTCGTTAAGTAATCAAAAATATAGTAATTATATCAATTGATGACATTTTTTTTATTACTTCAAAGTATTTTTTTTGTTAGCACTTTAAGACAATTCCTTATCTCTATCCATACCTAAGGAAAGTTATGAACATACACTATGCGGTAAGAAGAGCGGTCGTGGCACAGTGCGACATCGTCTGACTGTAACGCGACTGATTCTAGGTTCGATTCTCAGAAGAATGATCATATTATTTGTATTCCCTCGCTCTGGTAAGACAAAAGATGGCGTTGAGCTCTACCACTTAACACGCAATCCCTCGAATTGGGTAGAAAGCGTAGTATAGAGAGACACTGGTGTGCGAGATAAAAGCGTGAATCTAAAAAGAAATTAAGTTTTTTATCCTATTACAATAAAGCATCGTCGTCGTCGTCAGCCAATCGCAGTCCACTGCTGGACATAGGCCTCCCCAAGTTTGCGCCAAACATCCCGGTCCTACGCAACCCTCATCCAGCCCGCTCCGGCAACCTTGCGTATGTCGTCAGTCCAGCGGGCCAGAGGGCGTCCTACACTACGTTTGCCAAGACGCGGTCTCCACTCCAGGACTCGTCTGCTTCAACGGCCATCGGTCCTGCGACAGACGTGACCGGCCCATTGCCACTTCAGCTTACTGATTTTGCGAGCTATATCGGTTACTTTATTTCTCTCACGGATAACCTCATTACTGATTTTATCCTTGAGAGAGAAATAAAGATATAATAGACAATAAAGCATATCATATTATAATTGGGAATCAATTTAATTATAATTAAATATACTTTCAGTGTCATAGAATCTATAGGACATTTAGTAAAGAGTTGCCTGGGCGGAGGAGTGATGGCAATACACGAGTCGTACAAACAGTGCGGCCTGTGGACCTCTGTTGTCTTGACTGTAATGTTGGGGATTTTTGTCAGTTACTGTATGCTTGTAAGTTGTTTACCACATAATTAATGGGTGATTATTTCATAAGCGCTAAGCCTGTTGTTGCGTAAAACAAGCGTTGTCTTAGCAACACAATCTTATTATATAAATGTCTATAATACTATCGTTTACCCGCGATTTTGTCTGCGGAGATTTTAAATATTGGCTGACTTAATAAACACTATGAAATTAATTTTTAATATTGGATAAAAAATATTAACTGGCCAGCGCAAGCTGTTAACAGCCCTTTTCTTAAAGAAATTCATTAAAGTTTATCAACTTAACTAAATAGAAAACCTTTTAAGAATGAGAAATAGAATTTTGACAGCGCAGATTGTCGCTGAATACCCTGCCAAGTAGAGCGTAGAGCGTGAAGCTACTTTTTGATTTACTATGTTCGTTATTATACATATTAATGAGAAAAGAATTTGTATAAACGTACTGTTTTGTTAACATTCTGAATTTTAGTAGGTGTGATAACTTAAGAACACCTTCTCTGATTTACTTGCCTCCTTTTCATATTTAATAAAGGCACTATGCCAGCTTTATCTCACTGTGATTATCATTCTAACTTTAAAAAAAATACTTTTTATTTTTTTTTGTTTTAGATTTTAGCTCAATCAGCCCAAAAAATATACGGCAGGGTGCAAGTACCTGCCATGTCGTACCCAGATTTAGCGCAGGCAGCTTTGGAGACCAGTCCGTTTGTTAATCTCAGGAAATATAGCAAATGTTTCCGGTAAACGATATAAGATTTCTATTGTATAAAATATTTATATAATATTAATTTAATATGCAGCTTCACGCTTTATCCCACATAAGGAGGTAATGGAGGTAACTTAGGTTCAAAACATTACGTTGTCGAACCCAAACCTTATCGTGTTTTCAGTCAGACGCTATCCCATTGCGTCACAATGCACTCTTTATTACCCTTAGTTTATTAAATAATTGTATTTAGTTTTTAGATACTAAATATAAACATTTGAGGCCGTCTGACTGTAGTCGCAACCAGTTATGGGTTCAAATCCCACTCGGGGTATTGTATATATTTAAATTATTTTCACCTCCTCGCTCTGATAAGACAAAGCGCGGCGCTGAGAACCGCAACTAGACACGGATTATCTCAAATTGGACGAACATTGGAGTACCTTGACACTAGGTACTTCTACCCTGCAAAGCGGGATAAAAGCGTGAAACTATAAATAAAAATTAATATTTCTAAAAGGTAAGCCGACTGATGTCGCTATACATGGACACTTTACCGCTCATACCAATAACTCGATATTTCTCAGGTACGCAGTGGATTTTACAATATGCGTTGATCTCTTCGGCTCGTGTTGCGTCTACCAAATCATGATATCGCGAACAATTAAACAGCTGGTGGAAAACACCGATGAGGTGACCGTGGAAGGAAACCCGCCGCTAAGGGTTTATATAGCGTCTCTGCTGATACCCTGTGTGCTAATTTGCATGATAACCACGTTGAAATATCTTGCACCGTTTTCTATTGTGGCTGATGTGTTTATAGGTTAGTATTTTATTATTTGAGGCTGGCCGTGGCGCAGTGGGACAGAATCTGACTGTAAACGCTATCGGTTGTGAGTTCAATCACTACTCGAAATTATTAATATTGAATAAATTATTTATTCAGAAAGCTCATTATCGCCACACATCCGCTTTATGATATATATATATATATATATATATATATATATATATATATAGTTAGTTATCACTATTATATTAATAAGGATTACTGTATTAAGATATATAAAACTATTTTAAGCGGATTAATCGAGTATATTTTGGTATGTGAAAATACGTTTTTAAAAACACCACGTTACGGTCACACACGATACTCGGAGCCATGTTTATATTTCAATTATGTTTATTTCCTCGCATTGGTAAGACAAAACACGACGTTGAGTTCCATCACCCAACACGCAATATCTCGAATTCGAAACTCGGAATATGGAGTGTCTTGACACTAGGTACTTCCTGTCTATCCTGCCATCCGGGATAAAAACATCGAGCTAAAAATATATAAATTTTAAAACCGTATTGTTTATCATATTATATTACGTGGCATCCTGTCTATGTTTCATGTCGCTTTTCTCATTTCCAGTGGGTTAGTGTGGAATAACATTTTAAAAATATTAAAAAATATATATTATAGCTGTTCCCCTCGAGTGATGATAGAACATATGATGATGTTGTCGAAAATGACAGCGAAAATTCAAAAGAAATTTTGTTTTATTTTTACCGTCGCTTCTAGAAGCCTGAATGGCATTTATGACATGTTTTTTTTTAATTTATGGCAGTCAAGTGAAATCTATTTTGGTTCAATGTTAGAGCACAAGTTTGCTCTGCGCTACGTTAAAATGCTACATGAAAATGAAAAATCGATAATATAATTGTTTTTTTTTTTAATATTTTTGTTATATTCACGCTTTTATTCGTCATAGCAGGGTATACAGAATGTACTCAGAGTCAAGATACTCCGTATTCTGAATTCGAGACACTGCGTGTTGAGTGGCGGAAGTTGACGCCGTGCATTGACAAACCAATAATCGAAATCGATAAATAATCATTACCTCTAGTGGGAAATGAATGGAAGGTATCACAACCGCTTCCGCTAACGATCAGACACTGTCCCACTACGCCACGATCAGCCCCCATCATTTTTATTAGAAAATGAGTTGACAACCAAATACCAAGCCTTTCCGTTGACGTTCTCCAGAGCTTTGCACAAGAGTATTCTATTTTGAAAATAAATTGCATTTTATTTTTGATATTGAGAATTATTGTATTAAAAGTATATTAATTCTTTGGATTTTTTAGCTTCACGCTGTTTTCTCGACGTCAGAGACAATGGAGCGCCAAACGTACCATAGGTCCCTGCAAACCTCTTTCGCCTCATCTACAGTCACTATCCTCTTCATACACGCCTTTCGGGGGGTCCTCATGCTGTTTACGTGACCTTCCTCCAGTTTCTTCAATACTCTGTTTTTGAAGGCCAACTGAGATCTCCCCCGATTCACCTTTGCTTCTTAAATCTTTCTTACCATTCTTTTATCACTCAATCTCTCAATGTGCCCAAGCCACCTGAACACGTTCTTCTTCATTCTTCTTATGATATTCGCGCTTACACCTGCTATTCTGAGTATACGTTCGGCTATAGTGACTCCGAATATCCGACGAAGAGATCTCATCTCATCATCATCTTTCTTACATTCTTCTTTTGACCCACTCCCGTGTCACTGCCGTATAACAACGTCAATATCAGTACTGCATTGTGAATGGTAAGACGTACAGGTAAGATGACGTTTTGCCGTCGCATTAATGCAGCAAGAGCACCGTTTACCTTGTTACCGGCAGCAATACGCCTTTCCACATCCATTTCGTATCTTCCATCACTACTAAACATACATCCCAGATATATAACCTCATTCACTTATTCTAAAATCTTTCCATTTACCCTAATTTTACATTCTTTCTTCATCTCTTTGAAATGTCAGATTTTTAGTCTTACTCGTATTCAGATTTAGACCATTACTTTCACACCCTTCTTTCCGAATGGTGACCAATGCCTGTAACTCGCATTCTAATGATGCAATTAGTGCATCATCTGCGTACAATCGACAGTTAACTGTCAAATTACCAGCTTTTACCCCTATGTCACTTTGTTTCACACCTTGGATACAACTATCCAAATACAAACTGAGCAGCCAAGCTCACATAGCGCAACCCTGTTTAACACCTGATTGGATTTCAAACTGAGGTGACATGTTATGACATAAAGAGATTTTACAGCCTGCAATAAGGATCCGTTCACATTGTACCGGGGCAATATATCTCATAATATTTTTTTTACAACCCTGACAGAGTTGTGAGAAAGAAATTAAGAGAGATAATGCCTATACTAAATCCACAAAGGTACTTTGGTTTACAGCCCAAAACTTCTCTGTGATCACGCAGAGAGAAAAGCTCTAATTTATACATCCTCGTCCAGGTCTAAATCCTTCTTGAGCCTTGCAAAGCATCCTCTCAGATCTCTCTTGCATTCCTCTTCCTAGGATTTTAGCATAAATTTTACTGCCCAAGCTAATCAAACTAAAGGCATGATAAATGCACTTGGCCAATCATCCGCGGCCTATCCTGTTTTCCATGCAACTTGTTGCATAGAAAAAAGAACAGTTCCAATCTGCTACCGCTGCCTTACCAAATTTCAGACTTCATATGCCATCTTTCATATTGATTTCGCCATCTGCTACATCAAGATTCAGCATATTGCTGTCGCTTGAGGCAGAGGCATCATCACATTCATACATCTCCTTGTAGAATTTCGCCCATCGTTGCAAAACATGTGTTCTTTGTGTAAGTATTTCACCGTTCTTAGAAATCACCCCATTCATTTTACAGGTTGGCGAACAACACCGACCGACCGACCGAGAACAACTAACTACTCGCCAGAAAAACTTGGTGTTTTCCCGAAAACTATTCCTGAATCTCTCATCTCTTTCACTCTCTGACTTTTTATTCATCACGCTTTTTACAAAAGCCTCTTTTTCAATCATACAATTCCTAAGATTTGCAATTGTTTGGCTTCTTGGAAACCTTTATTCCATATTCCTCTCTAATCAGTGGATCTTGAAGCTTCCAGCTTCTAATGCGACTATTTGCCTACAAGCTTAGACACCCCGTGCGGCTGTGTCAACCTGCAAACAGATCCCTTATGCTAACAACTACTAGATAGTGATCTGTTCCTAAGTCGGCACCCCTAAACAAACGCGTGTCCATAACTTGGTTAAGAATACGCTGATCCACTAGGAATAGATCAATCATGCTTTTCTATTTCATCCGGTCCCACGTGTACATGTGAATTTGTTTACCACAAACAAATCCTTACATAATTCCAATATGAGCTTACCAGCCTTATTTACTCTCTTATGACCATAGTTCCCTAATACGCGTTCGTAATTACGTCATGTGGTTCCGACCCATCTATTCAGATCACCACATACTGTTTATTTTTCGTTACCACTTACACTACCTAGACACTCTCCTAGGACACCTCTAGTTCACTCGATAGAGCTGAAGATAAAGGCGCATACGCCACTAAAATGAATGTTCTTGTTATCTCCAGCTTGAAGCGAACTCAGGGCAGCCTCGAGTTAATCGCCTTATATTCCTCCATTGCACTCACCAATCGAGAGGACAATAACACATCTACACCTGGACACTTTCGTTCACTTTCTGCAACTCCCACCCAGAAAGCGAATCGGTTGCCCGGCGAATCAGTCGTTCTTTTGCCCTTTCTTTCGGTCTCAGTCACACAAACATCCAAATCTCTTTCATCCATCACGTCTGATAATTCATTCATCTTCTATTGTATCCCTCCTCTTACTGTATTTGTATCTCATCACTTCGCAGACATGGCGTGCTGGGTGGTGGTCCCCAATGCCGTATTCGTCGCCACTTGCTTGTCGTACTTGCACGTGCTCACAGTGGATGGAACGTTACAGTCTTACACAGCTGTCATAGTGAAATAAGACTTGTAGAGGTCACTGCGCGCAAGTTTTCTATCGTCGAAACAACAATATAGAAATATCAAATCAAGAACTCTGGCAAAAGCCTTGCTTTCTTTCTAGTGTCCCACCTTTTTCTAGTGGTTATCGAAACGCTTGTTGTTTAAGCTCTTGGTAAATTTTTTTCTAAATTTCTTGGTAATTTGATATTTGAAACTCTTCTTTCTTTTCTATGAGTTTTAATTTTTTTAAGATTCGATTGTTTTACATTAAGTTCTTTCATTACTAACAGACTAAGCTATCGCAATTATTCGGCTTAAACATGGAATTCGATATATAGCTTTCTTTGGACGAAGGAGAACACTAAGGAAGAATTTTCTAAAATCTATTTTTCTGATTGATCTTTCGTTTACACTCAGAGATGCCTAAATTGTTTATGGTTTTTAGTATAATTAATTAAAATATATTATTGACTTTCACAATTTTTCACGTTATTTTGTTTTGGAAAATAGGTTGATTAAAAATAAATTTATCTCGCATAGCCGGGTACTTAGTGTTAAAGCACTCAGTTTAATAATACGTTAAAAATCGAGAAATTGCGTATTGTGTGGCGCATCTTAACGCCACACTCTGTCTTTTCAGGTCTTAGGTTAATTTAGTTTCGCCTTTTATTTTAAGGTTAATTTAAACTTTTGCAATGACCATTTCACGATATTTGTTAAAGATTATGTAATGTACCCAACATTTACGCAAATTATCCTTATAGGAGTAAAAGAAAATGGAAAATATATACTGACTAAAATATTATCGCTTAAAATGTTACATATATAGTAAATAATATTTGAAACGAGTGGAATAATCTTTCAATTTAATTTATTCTATACATCTTCAATCTATTGAGTTGAAATTTTTTATACACTTTTTATTTGGATGATAATGTATTAATTATTATCAGTTCCTCCGCCGCCAATCAACACGTAATGTCTCGAATTAGGCGGAAAGCGATGTACGGAGGATCTTGACACTAGATACTTTCTGTCTATCCTGCTATTCGAGATAAAAATCGTGAAGCTAAAAAAGAGAAAAGAAAAGACAAGTTGTTATATTTTATTATTTATTTCAAAGTTAATTTAACATTTTTAGTGACAGTTGCTGGAGCAACAATATACTACGCGGTAAAAACGGCTATAATGTCGCCCTTTGATTTTCCAATATTTAAAACCGTGGCTGGTCTTTTCGAGTTCATGGGAGTTTGTGTGTTCAGTATGGAAGGAGTTGGTGTTACGTTGGCCATCGAGAATTCTATGGCGGAACCAAAGAAAATACCTATCGTGTTGGCTGGAGGTAAGTTACAGTACTGTAATGAATAAGCAGGTGTACTTCATAGAGAACTATGGTGTTCATGGCAGGTAGTATTAAGGCATTCGGTTCGCTAAATTCGGGAAAATGTGGCGAACTCAACAGTGCCTTATCATTCCAAAGCAGAGAAATAAAAATAATTTGATTGTGATCATGAAAGGGCAATCGAACATACAAATGTGGGAAATCAGGTACTGTGAAGTACTGGAAGAGGGTAAAAAAACAAATAAGTTAGTGCCAAATCCTAGTGCTAAAATATTCGCGATTATAAAGTCGCCGAGGTCTGTGAGACCCATGGTGATGATCATGACCCATGGTACGTGGTTGAGTGTTAACATTTATAATTTCACGCTATAAACTTGTCGACCAGACCCTTTTTGAGTTCAGTTTACTCGTCAGCTTTATTATAGTATCTGTATATCTGTAAGAAAACCGTTCTTATGTTATAACCGATGATCTTTTTGCAGGAATGTCGATTGTTGTCAGTTTAGTACTGACTTTCGGTTTCTTCGGTTACTGGGGATTCGGTGAGAGATCAAGATCACCGGTCACAGTCAACTTTCCTTTGGAACCGTTAGTTGCATTAAGTTTCTTGCATTCGAAAATAATTAATAATGTATTATTCTAATGATAATTTCTCTGTTTGCACTTTCTTATTATAATGATATTTTAAACCTAGATAGATGATAATTTACTGATATTTACGCTGATCTAGGAATAAAAAGAAATGGAAAATATATTCTTACTGAAAAATTATCATTTGAAATGTTACATATATTCCAAATAATGTTTAAAATTAGTGGAATAATCTTGCAATTCAATTTTAAAATATACATCTTTAATCTATTAAGTTGAAATTTTCTATACATTTTTTTATTTGAATAACAATGTTGTTATATAATTATCAATGTTGCTTCAAAATGGCCGCCAAAACAAAATGGCGGATTGTCAATTTTCCACAATTTACTCAAAATGGATGTCAAATGAAAGTATTTGTTTTGTTTGTAATAAATTTTTTAAATTTATTTATTTTTTCCTCTAGATTTCCAATAGCGTTAAAAGTTATGATGGCCTTAATGATATACGTGACATTCGCGCTCAATTTTTGGATCCCTTTCGACCTGGTCTGGTATTACATTAAGCAAAAGTATGAACCCTCTAAATATTGGCTATGGGAGAGAGTGTACAGAGCTACGTTCGTGTTTGTTATTACTGTGATTGCTGTTATATTTCCTGCTGTTACTAAGTTTATTGGTCTAGTAAGTAGCGTTTTTTTTTATTATAGATAGACATAATATACACAGATAGAATCTAGAGTCATGGCACTCCGTTGACTGCGAGGTGAGTGGCGAACTCTACACCGCGCTTAGTTTTACCAGAACGTTTTCTTTTCCCTAAGTGGGAATTTAGGCCAAAATCCACATTAAGTAAAAAATAAAAGAACTTATCTGGTTATTATTTTGTTAAGATTTTGAGGCTATTTATAGAAAAGAGAGAGATTTATAAAATTTTGAGTGGAACAATTGAACGACATGTTTAAATATTTAAAATAATATATGAAAATGATTGTCTGTCTGTCTTTCATATCGGTATCCTTGTTCAGCAAATGGAAAATTACTGGGACATTTAGTGAAACACAACACCGCATTGTATCTTAAAAGTAATAGAAAAGGAAAGTAATTATAGAATCTTATTAATTATGATACATAATTTAATTTAAATACTGTATTGTAAAGTAAACGAAATTGGATGACTGTCAGTTCTACGAAGCGTAAGCTGCGACCGGAAGTAGAGTGTTCAGTTTCTCAATACTCATAATGCACTTTTCCATACAATATTATGTATATATAAATTATTGCAAATATTTTTATGTATTACATACATAATAATATTTACATTTATTACAGCTAGAAATAGCTTTTTTCACTTCCTAACACTGGTAAAACAAAGTGCGGCGTTGAGTTCCGCCACTCATCACGCAATTCGGTAGAAAGATAAGTACGGAGTGTCTTGACACTAGGTGTTTTCTATGATAAAAGCGTGAAGCAAAAAAAAGTAAACAAGATGAAAACTATCATTGGTGTCTGGAAGGCAATGGATGGATACACTAGTATACGTTACGTTAAAAACAATATTTGCAAAGCTTCTTCTCTGTGGACGGAAAGCTTCTTCTCTGCTGTGCGGGAAAAAAAAGGTGAAACTATAAATAAATATATAAATAAATATAGTTCAAGTGTCCACTTGTAATGTTAATTTAACCGTTTTGTACTAAATGCATATGTATGTACATATGTGCATATGTTAAAGTAACATTTTTTTACAATGTTTGTCTCACCATTCCGTTTGTTCCCATTTATCTATAAAACAGCTGGTTGGATTACAGGTTCACTGGTACGGTATGACGGGGCTACAACTGGCAGTTAGCTTATGTGATAAGGAGTAGATTAGGTTACTTTTATCTTTTTTTTAGCTTCACGCTTTTATCCCGCATAGCAGGGTAGACAGAAAGTACATAGTGTCAAGACACTCCGTAGTCCCCTATCCGCCGAAGTCGAGATATTGCACTATGAGTGGCTGAACTCAAACGTTCGCGTTTACAGTCAGACGCTGTCCCACAGCGCTATGACCAGCCTCCAATTTTTTGAATTATAAAATAAAGTTCCAATGTTATTAATTTACGCGGACAAAGTCGCCAACACAGTTAGTCTATAATAATATATTTCATAATATTGTCAATAATATTTGCAGCTTGGTTCCTTCTGTCTATCAAACATGGGATTCATCTACCCAGCCTTTATAGAGCTCTGCTTGGACTGGAATGATCCCGGACTGGGTGTTTTAAAATGGCGATTGTGGAAATTTGTTATTATTTTAATTTTTGGCACCGTTTTATGTATCGTTGGTACTTACAGCAATGCTAAAGAACTCATTCAAGAAGTATTTTAAGTGATTTTGGATTTCTAGGATTTTGTTCTTTTTGATATTGTATTTTGTATTGTTTTATATATATTATAATTGTGTTTGGGTTTTTTTTGTTGTATTTTTTTTTCATTTCTTTTGTGTAATAATTGATTTAGTAAATACAGATAGTTCAGTTTGTTTTTTTTTATTTATGCTATGGCATTTAGAATGTGTCAATGAAGAAATAATGAAGAAGAACGCGCTCACTGATCAGATGGCGTGGCCACGTCGAGAGAATGAGTGAGGACAGAAGGGTAAGATAGATTTATGAAGTAATGGTGGGTAGAATTAGAACTCGGTTGACCTTCGAAATCACAGTACCCATTGTACTGGAGGAGGAGGTCATGTTAAAAGCATGAGGACCTATCGAATGAATAGTATGTATGATGAGGTTAATGACTGTGGACGAGGCGAAAGAAGTATGCAGGGGATGAAGTACGCGCGCGTTCTTTTTGTGAGTGCCCCGCCAGGGGTAAAGCGTGAAGCTAAAAAATAAATTACCAGTTATTTAATATTATACATAAATATATATTTAGCTAATGTCAGATTATTATACATACAATATTGCAGCGATCAGGATACCTTTAATCATGCAGTGCACGACGAGTGCAGTGACGTCAGACGACTCTATTGATGGCAAATAAAAAATACAATCGTCTCACTTAAAATGCAATTTATATAATTTTCTGCCTATTTAAAAGAAATCAGCTGCCTTCGTAAATGTGACACACGCGTGATAATTGTTACATTATAGTACCTACATATAAATGTAAATTAAATTACTTTATCATAATTTCAAGGACATTATACTCAGGTGAAGTTCCAGTAAGATTTTTATAATTCTGTATTTTAAGAAAAATATGAGTATATGAGATATATACGTGAGATATATATATAAACAATTTTTTTTTTATATTTGTATGATTTCATATAGAAGTATTGTGGGACCTTGGCTTTATAATTTGATAAATCAAAGTCCAAAGGCAAATTGAAATAGTGAATCGAAAACCAATGAAAATTGGTTAAAATCTAAATGTTAATTTTTCAAATATACTTTTAGCAGCAAAAATAATTTTAGGAAATGGCGGCGGATGGACTTCGTGCCTCAGTAGGACACCGGCTGACTGTAAATGCAAATGTTGTGAGTTTGGTTACCAAGCGAAGGATTGATTATATTTAAAATATTTTAAACTAACTACTCTTGTAAGACATAGCACGGCGTTGAGTTACACTAAACACGCAACCCAATTTTAAGTTCAAAGTGGACAACAGAGCCTCTTAAACTACCTTGGTTTATGTATGGAAAAAGCGTAAACCTACAAAATAATCATAAATCTAAAAACGATCTATATATGGCATGGTTAATAATTTTAACTCAAAACGATGAAAATATAATTAAAATCATCTATTTGGTAATACAAAGAACAACTAAACTGCAAAGCTGGTCTTTTCCCATCTTATATAGACGAGATATCCGTTTCCAAGCGTACAAACAGTTTCGAGGTTCACATCTATATTGAGTCGAAACCAAGCCGATCTCCCCGCTCCTATCTAAATTTATCACAATGAAATTAGCCTTTTGGGCGAACCAAGAGCAGTTATTAATATAGCCAAACTTTTTGCTCTAGTCGTCAATTGCTGGTTACAACAATATACTCGTACGCACAGACATTGACGTTCGTGTATTGTAAATTTTTCTGTCATTTCAGCATTATTTGGACTCGAATACCGATATATTTCAAGTGTTTTACGATGTAATTATGTTTTTACTCTGTTATTTTACATACAAGTGTTTGTTTAAACGTTTCAAATTTAAATAAAATTATGGAGACGACAGTGAGTATATTATTTATGTACATTTTTGTTGATATATGTATAGACAATGACAGCTCCGATGATTTATTGTCTTGGAATTTGTTAACTTTACATGGATTTGTTTTGTTAAGATTTTTTTTTTAATTTTGTCTATGATTATTCCCCTAGACGGTTTTTAGTACATTTTAGGTATTGTTGTCTTTTTTTTCGTTTCACGCTTTTATCCCGCATAGTAGGGTAGACAGAAAGTACCTAGTTTAAAGAAAATCCGTACTTAACTTTCCACCGAATTTGAGACATGCGTGTTGAGTGGTGGAACTCAACGCCGCACTTTATATTGTTTACTTAATGGTTAAAAATCGTTCTTAGACTTTCCACAACATAAATATATTGATATTATAAAATATTATTCTATTCTAAACTACGTAGAAATAAGATATTTGTTTTTTTTGATTTCGTAGTATATTTAACAAATAATGTAAAGTTCTCAAAAGTCGTTAGTTCAATTTCCTAGCTAGGTTTACAACTTATCCGTTTTTAACTTTAAAGAAAATTAAGTATTAAATAAATAATTTTAGAAAGAAAATTCACAGGAATAATTTTAGAAAAAAAAATTTTAGAAAAAAACTCGATGAGACTGTGTGGTATAGTTTGCTAGATCAATAGACAATTTTCGAGAGGTGTGAGTTCCATTCCCACTATGAAATTTAAATGACTAATTTATAATAAAATATTTAGTTTTCTCATATTGATTGCTAATTATTATTACTTTATTTCCTTTTTTTAGGTATACAGAAAGTACTTAGTGTCAAGTCCCAAACGTATTTCGCTTACCGCCATATTAGAAACATTGCGGATTTAGTGACACAACTCAGCGCCACACTTTGTCTTATCAGAGCGAGAAAGTGAAAATAATTTAAATATAATCATTCCCCCGAGTGAGAATCGAATCTACAACCGATCGCGTTTACAGTCAGACGCCGTTACATAGCGCCAAGACCTGTATCAATTTTATTTTTACTTAAATAACCATAATTATATAGAGATATATATATAGAGGTCATCAGAAGAATCAATAAGAAGGCGAGGCAACTCAACGCATCGCGGACATCACAAGTTCGAAATCAAAGCGACCGGTGACGCAGCTAAGTCCTATGATTTTAAGGCCGCCAGACCACCTAAAAAGAGGACCAAGTATAATTTTTCTTATATTTTCTTAAATTTTCGTATTTTTAGGGTTTCGTACCCAAGTAAAATAAAAAATTACTTGGAATTCGCTGTTCTTCTGTCTGTCCATCTTTCACAAGGCTGTATCTCATGAACCATTATGGTTAGTATGTTAAAATTGTCACAGATAATGTATTTCTGTTGCTCTTGTAACAACACACAATTATTGAGTTCTTTTAGTAAAAATCGAATAGTATAAATATTAAAGTGGATTCCCATACAACAAACGTGAATATTTTGCCCTTCTTGCGCGGGTCTAATTCGCTCTTGAAATATTCTTTTGGATCTATGTGGCGAGCATAATATGACACTCACTTGTTTGACATGTTTTTGGGCCTAATTTGATTGTTAGGCAGGCTGGATTTGGGGACTGATGTTAATCTTTGTATCGATTTTGGGCAGAAATAACACCAGAGCAGAAGTATGAAATAAAAGAAAAGTTTCTTCTTTTTATCGGCATAAAAAGGTAGGCAGAGAGAAACTAGTGTCAGGACTATAACCGGTCATTGTATGTTGAATGGTGCTAAGCGCCCCGCTTTATCTTACCAGAACTAGGAAACGGGGATAATTTAAATATAATGATCATTTTCAATTCGATAGTGGGTTGCAAGCAACACGTCTACAGTCCAACGTTACCATAATTTGAATAGAATTTAATTTCGGATAGATAGCGCAGTGTCTTGACACTAGGTTCTCTCTGGCCACCTTGTTATTCGAGGAAAGCGTGAAATCTTTTTAAATTTAATGGAGTGATATATTTTTTAGCTTCATTTCATCGTTACTTCTGCACTTTACCTTTCTCCCGCGTAATAGGGAAGCTAGGACAGGAAGTAATTAATGTCTAAGAACTCCGTACTCCGATTACCACCAAATTGACGGTGGTTGATGATAAAAAATAAATATAATCATTCCCTCAAACGGAAATCGAATTCGATCGCGTATACAATGAAACTCTGTCCCATTGCGCCACAACCGGCCTGAAATGACATTTGCTTATATACCAATATTTAATTCTTCTTTTTCTTATTAGTAATTGTTTTCTTCTGTATTACAGTATAATAGAAACTATAGGAAACTTGGCGAAGAGCTGCTTGGGCGGTGGTGTGGTGGCGATACACGAGTCGTACAAAATGTGCGGCCTCTGGACCTCCTTCGTTTTAACCTTCGTTTTCGGTTTTTGTATAAGCTATGCTATGTATGTAAGTGTACTCTTAAATGATTTTTTTAAATTATTATATGCTTCATGGCGGAACACAACGCCGCGGATCTTTCAAATGGAACTTCAGAAGAAATCATTTAATTGACAGATAGTGAATCATATTTTCGCCATTGCTTTTTTTTATTGATTTTTTATTGATTGTTGTAAATTATTTATTTTTACAATTTTATACAGTCTTCAGAGCATCCGAATGCTCTGGGGAATGATTGCTTAAAATTATTTTCATTTCACCGCTAAGGTAACACAATGCGTGGGTTAAAGTTAAGCACTGAACACGCAACGTCTCGTTTTTAGTAGAAAAGCAATAAAGAAATATTTTAAAAACAAGTTTTAGGAAAAATTTAATAATAATTTTATAAAAAGGCTTATTATATTTCAGATGATTGCACATTCCGCGCAAAGGATGTACGGGAGAGTGCAGGTGCCAGCGATGAGCTACCCCGACCTCGCTGAGGCGACCTTAGAAACTGGGCCTTTTGAGTCTTTGAAGAAATACAGCAAGTGTTTTAGGTAATTTCCATAAAAATGTTTTTTAATATTATTTTTACGCCTTATCCCGTATAGCAGGAACGTCTGAGAGAACATAGTGTCAAGATAATCCGTTCTCCAATTTCCACCTTAATTCAAGAGGTCGCATCTCTCTTACGCAGGATATTCCCTTATTTAGAATTTTCAAATTCTAAGCGAATTTGAAATACTACATTAGTCAATATTTTTGTTAACTTTTCATTGTTTGTTTTAGCTTCAATTATGAAAAATTCATTGTCTTTTTTTATATATAATATACAATTGTAAAAACAGACGCATTCAATGTCTATATGATAATATATTATATTTTTATACTATATATATAAAAACAGCTAAACGTTTTATCTGGCATAGAAGGGTTGCAAAAGACAATCTAGTGTCAAGACACTCCGTTAAATGCTTTTCGATCATAACCATGACATTGCGTGTTGAGTGGCGAACTCAACACCCTGCTTTATCTTATCGGAGCGATAAAATGAAAATAAATTTTAAATACATATATATATTTTACACAACCGATCATGTTTATAGTCTATTTTTATATATAATTGTATATTTTTTAAATAATTTCAGACATCTAGTAGATTTTACGATATGTTTCAATCTATTCGGCTCTTGCTGCGTTTACCAAATTGTAATGGCTCGAACTGTCAAGCAGCTGGTCGAAGGGACTCACGAAGTAACTCTGGAGGGCAATCCGCCTTTAAGAGTATACGTGGCTTTACTCGTCATACCCTGTGTTCTGATTGGAATGATTACAACGTTGAAGTATTTAGCTCCTTTTTCGATTATTGCTGATTTTATTATATGTAAGTTTTATTTTTGCACCGTGTTGACTGATGGTAAACGCGATTGGTTGTGGGTTCGATTTTAAGTCTCTGGAGTGAACATATTTATATTATTTTCATTTCTCCGCTACAGTACAACTATATAATTTGTCGAAATTGAGCACAAGCGGAAAAACAAATTATACTAAAATTTTTGGTCGTAGCGCAGCGGGACAGCGTCTTACTGAAAACGCGATGGGTTGTAGGTTCAATTCCCACTCGGAAGAACTACGATATTTTATGTATACTCGTTTCCTCACTCTGGTAAGACAAAGCGCGGCGTGGAGTTCCGCCACTCAACCCACAACGTCGCGAAATCAGCGGCAAGCTAAGTACGAAGTGTTTTGTTACTACTTCCTGTATACCCTGTATATGCTATGTATAAGATCATAAAATATGTTTAACTATACTTGAGGCAGTAACTCGTTTAGATATTTTGTTTATCATTTTGGTTCTCTCCTTTAAACAAAATGGCATCCAAAAACTTTTGAAATAGACCTCTTCGAGAGGTAATTTATATTTTGCAAACATTTTCTTTTATTATACTGTAACTAGATATTTAATATTTTGTGGTCAAATAAGAATATCTATATCTTTTCAGTATCCGTGGCGATCGCAACCATCTACTACGCTGTCAAACTGACAGATGTCAGTCCATTAGACAGGCCTGTATTTAAAACTGTGGCTGGACTCTTCGAATTTATGGGAGTATGTATATTCAGTATGGAAGGCATAGGGGCTGTCATGGCTATAGAAAATAATATGGAGGAGCCCAAAAAAATGGCATTGGCTTTGTTTGGCGGTAAGATTGTATTATATTATGTTTTTTTTTTGGGAATCTCATACGTTTAGTTTTGTGTAGCACTTAAAAACCGAATATTAGGAGGTGTATCATTAAATATCTTAAAGGTGGTACCCTTGTGAGACTTGCTGTTCTAGGTATCAATTTGTTTGCCGTATATGTATATTTTCCAAATTAAAACAAAATCAGCAAAATATAATAAAAAACACACTTCATTGCAAAACATTGAGAATGGTCTAAATATACGTGTATGTACTTATACATAAATCCGTGTCTATGTAAATAAGTAAATTGATTACTCTCTCTTTTTAAAAGAAAGATATTTGGTTACCGTATAAAATCTTGATTACATGGTTAGATGTTGCGTGTATGGCGGAACTCTGCACCGCGCTATTTTTTGCCAGTACTCAGAAATTAAAATAATTGAAAACACCGTTCTTTTCATAATATAGGTATACAAGGATATGCTTAAATAATATACGTCAATAGGTTCCGCTGTCCAACACTAAATATTATTATATTAAAATGATTTTTTATCCCGCATAGTAGGGTGGATAGAAAGTAAAGTTCCTAGTGTCAAACCACTCCGTACGTCGCTTTTCACTGAATTCGAGACATTGTGTGTTGAGTGGCCCAACCCAACACCGCACTCTGTCTTCCAGAGCGAGGAATTGAAAATTATAGGATATTTTAATTATTCTGCTTAATATAATAAATTCGTATATATCATTGTTTTTACTTTATTGTTTTCAGGTATGTCAATTGTAGTAACTATTGTCATGATAATAGGATTTTTCGGATACTGGGGTTTTGGGGAGGAATCTAGATCACCTGTGACGTTAAATTTCCCTTTAGAACCGTGAGTGACATTTTTTTAATTTTGCAAACTATGGATAATTACGTTTATTTTTAAACTTAAATTTTTCTATATTTAATTTTTATTTACATATTTGATATATCTAATATTTTATCTAGTAATATTTGGGCAATGTAGATAGTAATTTCTATAAAAGCGGCTTTACGTCTTTTCAAGTAGGAGGGGTTAGAAACAATCTAATGTCAAGACACTCCATTGACCCACTTGAAATCAAGACATTGGGCGACCTCGTCGCATTTTGTCTTACCAGAGCAGAGAAATGGGAATAAATTTCAAATATAATCATTCCTCCGAGTGGGAATCAAACCCACAAACAATAGCATTTACAGTCAGACGCTATCCTACTGCACCACGATGACTGCAATTTTTTTATTGTATTTATATTATATATTTTTTTCAGATTCCCGACATTCTTAAAAGTATTGCTCGGAATAATGATTTACGTGACGTTCGCCTTAAATTTTTGGTTTCCCTTCGACCTGATGTGGTACTATATACGCGTGCGTTACGATCCTAACAAGTACTGGTTTTGGGAACGAGTGTACAGAGCTTTGTTCATTTGTGGTATAACTGCTATAGCTACCACGTTCCCTAATGTTTCCAAGTTCATTGGAGTGGTTTGTATATATATATATATTTAATATAATTTTTGAGTTATTTTTACTTTACAGCGTGTCTCTTTATTCAGCTAGCAGGGTGCGCAGAAACAACCAGACAATACGTTGACTGCTTTCCGCCTGTAATCGAGATATTGCGTGCTGAGTGGTGAATTCAACGCCGCGCTTTGTCTTATCAGAGAGAAAAATATATTAATGTTTTTCTTAATATAATCAGTCCCCCTAGAGGAAATAGAGCAGTGGCGCTTACATTTGTAATAGTGTAAGCAGGGATATTCAATATTTGTTTTAATTTAGTGGTAGATAAGGAAAAATTGATCCACGAACTTTTTAAAATGTTGGGTAGTGATATGTTAAAAAATTTTTTTACATTTAACTCACTCAAATAACGTGAAAACACACGCAAAACATTTACAAAATAATAGTAAGTAAGTAAAAAAAGTAAATATATAAAAAAAACTGTTGTGGCGCCCGTATAATATTGCGAGGGCACTTCGGATGGTTTGAAGCATGGGCAAACAAAATTAGTGAGGCCGGTCGTGGCACAGTGGGACAGAGTCTGACTGTAAACGCGATCGGTTTTGGGTTCGATCCTCAATCGGGGAAGTGATTACATTTAAATTATTTTCACTTCCTCGCTCTGGTAAAGACAAAGTGTGACGTTGAGTTCCACCACTCAACACGCAATGTCTCGAATTCGGTGGAGAGCAAAGTACGGAGTGTCTTGACACTAGGTACTTTCTGTCTACCCTGCTATGGAAGATAAAAGCATGAAGCTAAAAAAAATAGCTTCTAAGCTATTTTTAAGATGTAGTAATTCTAATTACTACATCTTGCTTTGTCTACGATGAGATTTAGTCTCTTAATATAATTGTAATAACAGACGGGTAATATGCGTGTTTCTTAGCAAATTAATATTATTGTATACAAAAGTGCATTTTTAAATGTTTTTTATTATTTTTTTTTAGCTTCATCATGATATCATATTGCGCATAGCAGGGTAGATAGAAAGTACATAGTACCAAGACATTCCAAACTTAGCTTACCGCTGAATTTTGAGACATTTTGTGTTGATTAAAAGAACACAACACTGTGCTTTGGTCGCTGTGCTGTGCGAGGAAGTGGAAATAATTTAAATATATAATACTCCCCCGAGTGGGAATCAAATCCACAACTGCGTTTACATTCAGACGCTGTCTCACTGCGCCACGATCGGCCTCAAATTTATTTTTAATGCATTATTATGAAATATATTGACTTCTACGCTTTTCTTTATTTTGTTTAGTTAAAGTTTTCAAATATAGTTTTAATTTAAATATTTTTTGTCCACAGTTAGGTTCCTTCTGCATATCCAATATGGGTTTTATTTACCCAGCCTTTATAGAGCTATGTCTAGACTGGACGGATCCAGGTCTTGGCTTCATGATGTGGAGGCTTTGGAGATCTCTCTTCATTATACTGTTTGGTCTAACTTTATGCATTGTGGGTACTTACACAAACGTTAAGGGACTTATAAAAGAATCTTTTTAGTTTTTTTTTAATTCTCGCTTTGGGATCTAGTGTCAAGACTCTCCCTGCTCTCCGTTATTTTTAAGAATTTTCCGTTTCATTGTCCTTTGTCTATATTTAGTGAACATTGTTGCTTTTGGTTGATGCTTTACTAACTTGTGTAAGAGTGTACGTTAAAATATATTTTAAGTTATAAATAATGATTTTAACCGTTTTATTTTTTTTTTCAAATTATGATAAGAAAAATAAAATAAACATCAAAATATATACATATATATTTTATTGTATATTTTGAAGACATAAAGCGGGATTTGAACTGCACCACGCTGGCCATATCGGCGCGACGCTGATACCACGACGGAGCATACGCGACCTTCATATAGATTACTTTAAACATCCATACATAAATAAAAATTAAACTAAAATTAAACTATATAAATAAAAAACACTAATTTGTTAAATGGGAATTGAACCTACATCTATCGCTATGGCAGTCGCCACCCAAGGTGCCTCTTAATTATAGCAGTATTAGTAGGGTCTTTTAAAATTTGTTTACGTAAAGAGAAGAACTCCAATTTTGAAGCCGATTGTCAAAACATTTTTGAAAAAACGTATTAAATTTTGAACGCAGCGGGATTCCAACCCGCGCCTCTGTGAAACCGTTCAAGCGCTCTGACCGCTAAGCCATGTGTTCTATTACTGGCTGCATCGAAATTTTTATACGTAAAAAGTATATATAAATTATACCTATGCGCATCTAAGCGTGCATATACAAGTTCATCGGCTTTCGAACCGGCGACCACGTCCGACCACAGTCGTTCTGCTACAGTAACGGCACGAGGCCACAAGTGGTAATCTAGGTTACCTGCAATTATTGTTTCAAAGATTTATATAAATTCACTTTTTGAAACACAAAATTTATAAGATAAAACATATAAAGGAATAACTCAAAAGTCTAAATTGTTTTTTTTATATAGTTTTAAAAACGAATTCAAATAGAATTATTCTAAACGTACAAATCGCGTATATTTTGGTTTCAAACACTTTACAGTAGTCCATGGTCACAGGTAGACTGGGGTGGTATTCGCCTGTTTATCCATACAAAAAACAATTATATCAATCTACCGCCATCAGTTTCTTAATTGCATGCGTGTACTGCTCTTCATATACGCGATTAAGCTGTCAAAATAGTTTCTACAAAAAAGTTCTTACTATTGATTTTCGCTTACTAGAATCTACTAAGTCAGTCCAAAGCACAGCTTCTCCACCTTCTATAGTAAATGCTTCAATGCTTTGCCAGGATATCCAAGAATACATTTGTTGCCAAGTTCTAAAAAAAATTATATATATACATATATATATATATATATATATATATATATATATATATATATATATATATATATATATATATATATATATATATATATATATATATATATATATATATATATATATATATATATATATATATATATATATATATATATATATATATATATATATATATATATATATATATATATATATATATATATATATATATATATATATATATATATATATATATATATATATATATATATATATATATATATATATATATATATATATATATATATATATATATATATATATATATATATATATATATATATATATATATATATATATATATATATATATATATATATATATATATATATTATATATATATATATATATATATATATATATATATATATATATATATATATATATATATATATATATATATATATATATATATATATATATATATATATATATTAACACTGAGGCAAAGAATGGGTGGGAATGGGAAAATATAACGCTAATGTAAGTAAATTGTAGATGTATGTCAAGCCGAGTTTCTTTACACTTTTCAACAGATTTTTTTTAGAACTGACTTCTTATTTTGATTAAAATAATTTAAAATATTGCTAGTTTTTAAGTGACATTGCACCATTAGGATTTGAAAGCGCTACAAGCTTAGCGGTCATAGGGTTTGGATGGTTTCTACGAGACGCGGGTTCGAATCTCGCTACGTTTTTTTTTATTATTTAGACTCAAATTAATAGATATTTAAATGATCAATTAATTGATAATTGTGGATTTTAATCTAACGATTGATTAATGTGATTTTGACAAAGATCAAATATCAAAAAATATTTTAATAACTTTTTTCCCCATTTTTTTTCTAATTTAATTTAGTTTGGTTAAAATAAATTTAATAAATGATCTATTAAATACTTTTTACTTTAGACCTATTTGGGTGTTATTCAAAAATTATATCAGCTTATCTAAGAGTTAATGTTTAGCTTCACCCTTTTATCCCGCATAGCAGGGTAGACCTAGGGAGTACTTAGTGTCAAAACACTTCATACTCCGCTTTCCGCCGTATTCGAAACAGTGCGTATTGAGAGGCGGAACTTAACGCCGTTTTGTCTTACCAGAGTGAGAAAATCAAAATAAAATAAATACAAATATAATCATAAAGTTAATATAAAGTTAATGGCGAAGTCAGACTACGCCTACTGCCCCACTACGCTACAACCGGTCGAAGACATAAATGCATCTTACCTGTATTTAATGCATCTTGGGTACATCATTTTCGTCTCACAAGACAAATCCCATTTTATTGAAACAATCACTTTATATTTACTTAAATTTGTGCGTGTCAATAAATTATACTGAACACCAAATCTAACCCATGTATCATAGTAGCTTAAAAAATAAGAATTGTACCATATAATTGGTAATCTAGGCAGAAACCCCTTATTCGACAGCTTCAAATGTTGCAAGGCCTTGTCAAAATAATCTGAGTTCGATATATCGTAACAATTTAACATAGGAAAAATATTTTGACCCAAATGGAACACATCATCCACTTTAGTCATCGCGATGATTAAAGTGTATATATTTTGAAGTGTATTAAATATATCTTGTAAAGATATTCTGTTTGTGTATGTTATATTGTTTATGGGACAAGAAGATTTTGAGAACCACGTCCATGGTGATCCCCTGAAACCTGGTACAGCAACTTCTATCAACACTCTAATCCCTCTCACTCCCGCCCTCTTCACGACAAATGCGATATCGTCTTTCGAGTAGACCATCGATTTGTCGCAAGGTCCATATTCAAATACATTCTGTTCAATTGGAAAACTCGTCATATCAATTCTCCAATGGAAAGTATTTAGTTTGGAATGCGACATGGCATCTACTGTTCTAACCAAATCAATGGTTGGTATGAAATTGGCCACACAGTCGATCATCAGCCCTCTATATTTGTATGCGGGCGTATCATTTATTACTGTATCTGATAAAGTCATTAAATATCCGGTGCTTTCATCGGGGAGGAGCAGTTGGCTCAAAGTTTCAAGTGCATGGCGTGAACCACAAAATGATACTGACGTGATATCAATAAGTATGCTGTTATTTGAAGATTTTATTTTCAAATTATAAGATTCGTCTGTGTTTAAACGTAGTCTGGCATCTGTATCAGTTTCTATATCGATTTGTATAAACATCTTTTTAAGACTCACATTTGGATTTCTTTGCACTTTTGACTTGTATTTCTCTAATTTGGCCAAGTCTTTGATAAATAATTTAAAAGCTTCAGCCAGATATTCTCTGACTTCGTCGGATGGAAGTGATTTGAACTTGTATTCCATCTTTTTTGTTGACAAATATACAATGGTCTGACTGTAATTTGTTTCCCCAACCGGAAGAGGCCACAGCTGGGGACCTGTACACAGGAGTGTACATTCACTGCTTGAATTATATGTGCTTGAATTAGAAAATGAGCTTAAAATTTTATGACATAGCTTATTTTCACATTGCCAAGTCCAAAACAACTGGTCTTCACTAGAAATAAACATACTTAGCTGTTTTTTTTTAAATTTATAAGAATTTTAAACGCCGTGGGATTTGAACCCGCACCTCTTGAAAACGGTCAGAACAGCGCTTGGGTGGTTGTCAAGTGGCGCAAGTTCGAATCCCACTGCATTCAAATTTTTCATACATTTTTTCAAAAATGTTTTCTAATCTTAAATATGGAATAATAATTTATGCAATCTACCATTTTTACCCTCTTTCGTCTTTTTAATTAAAAGATGCGAGAAAAGATACAAGGGGAAGTCCTTACAAGAATTAAAGCTGCTTGGTGCAAATAATAGCAGTTTTCTAATTTCAAATTTTAGTTAAAATAATGACAGGAAAATAATCATTTTTTTTTTATTTCACGCCTTTATCCCGCATAGCAGGGTAGACTGAAAGTACCTAGTGTCAAGACACTCCATACTTCGCTTTCCACCGAAGTCGAGACATTGTGTGTTGAGTGGTGGAACTCAGCGCCGCACTTTGTCTTACCAGAGCGAGGAAGTGAAAATAATTTAAATATAATCACTACCCCCGAGTAGAGATCCACGACCGATCGCGTTTACAGTCAAACGCTGTCCCACTGCGCCACGACCGGCCTCAAATAATCAGTATTAAAGCAAAGATTTTCTGTGATACCTTTAAGAATGAAATGAATATGATGAGCAACTTATTAGGTATTTTGCCAATTATATTGACATTACGTGACATCTAACGAGCTTTGCTTCCGAGCATCCGAGCTTTGTTTTACCTCCACTCCACTGAACCACAATGGCCGTGTTCACTTATTTTTGTATACACTCATATAACTATATGAGTGTATACAAAAATAAGTGAACACGGCCATTGTGGATAATATGGTTGAGAAATCAAAAATTAAAACTAATCAAAGTAAATTTAAAAAATTACCTTCTCTCGTTTCGTCTTTCAACTTTCAATGTATTTAGTTTAGTTGTATTGTTTTTTAACCAAAGAGGTATTGTAGATAAAAATATTATTAAAGCTAATATCAATATTATACATGGTGTGAAATATGCCCATTTTTTGTTATTGGACCTAAAGTCAAAAAAATCATAAAATTATAAAAAAAAAAAACACAATAAGATCCTTCATTTTGTAGATTTTATATATTTTAAACAATTTAACGGCATATATTTTGGTATACAAAAATATATTTTAGAATAACAGATAATTTCAATAGAGAAGATGGTTGGAGACTTTCACCCATCGCCCACTCTGAGACCCACTTTTAAAAAATTTAAAGTCTCAAATCCACCATACCAGAGACAATGATACAGTCAGTTCATTCTGCAAGTATCCATAGCAGTACGCGAGACAATTAAGACACAGGTGGCGGTAGATTGATATAATTAATTTCGTATCAACTGACAAACGAATGCCACCTCAGTCCACCTGTGGCTAAGGACTACTGAAAAGCGTTCGAAACGTAGGTTTTTCATAAATATATTTTCAAATACAAAAGTATACGTAATTAATCCGTTTAAAATAGTTTCATTAAAAAAAGTTGTAAGAAACATTAGGACTTTAAGGAGAATCTAGATTAGAATTCATATTAAAATATACATTATATTTTAATAATATCAGATCTTAAAAAAACGTCACAAATAGATTAGTTTTACTTTAACTATTTATGTAATTTTTATTTATAAAAATGTTTTTTCTTTAACTATTTATTATAAGAATTAAACTAAAAATATTGGATAAGGATTTTGGGAAAGGCTCTCATAAGCCTAAATTTCGAAAATTGTATATTAGGCGGATGTTAACGCTACACTTTGCCCGACCAGAGTCAGAAAGTAAATATAATTGAAATATTATTTAACCTTCATATAAACATAGGACTTATAATATTCGTGTTTGGAGCTAGATACTAGTCTAAAATGACTTCAAAATCATATATTTTTAAAAAGATTTTCTATATAATTAAATAAATTAAAACTAACGTATGTTTTTTCAATTTATTATTATCACACATCTCTTTACTCCCACCCGGATGTCCGCAGCAGGGTCCGCTAGGACTGCATCTGGTGCACGCGCAGTCGGCTTGGCAGAGTGGGCTCGATGTTTCTTTTAAATCTTTAATTTATTTCATTTATTAATAGATGCGTAATATATGCGTTGCCATGACAACGTTTTTGCCACTTTATACAAATTGCAAATTCATAATTAAAACTGAATTAATATTATATAAAAATAAATGTGAATTAAGTTAATGAACTTCAAGCTCCTTTCCGCCGAATCCGAAACATTACTTGTTAAATGGTGAAACTCAACGCGGCGTTTCGTCTTACTAAAACAAGAAAATAAAAATAGTTTAATTATAATCGTTTCCCCCAATGGGACTCAAACCCAAAACCGATCGTGTTTACAGACAGACGCTGTCCCACTACGCCACGACCAACCTATTCTTTTAAACCGATTTTTTTTCTACATGTGTAATCTCTTTTAAAATATGAAGGAAATGATTATTTCTAACCAAACGTAACATTAATTGTATTTCTTTAAAATATTAAAAGAGGATGTAAATAATATTTAACCAAATCCAAATACACTCGCTCAGGCATCAATCCGCCTCAGTTTTAATTTCGAAGTTACCATATATAAAGCTAATAAGAAAAAAATATTATTAATACGGATTTCTTTGTTCAGATCAAGTGCCTAAATCGTGCAAGTTCGCAGGTTCAAATCCGCTGCGTTCAAAATTTTTAAACTTTTTTCTTTCAAAATATTATCATATTTATATATTGAAATATAATACCTTTAAGACATTCTTCCAACACATTTGTAGGTTTTAAATAAAGATCGTGAGTGAAAACGTATGCATTTGAAGGAGAATCGTCAGAATAATCTATGGATCTAGACGTATCATCTACAACTGATGGCAACACGGTTATTGAAGACTTAAAATGTATTGCTGGATTGTTATTTTTCCTGAATTTCAACTTAGAATTGATTTTCCCAGGTTCAGTAATAACTGAATCGGACCAGTTATTTGCCAAGTTATCTTTATTTACGTATGTATATGCTCCTGAAATAATATCATAAAATGGTAAGAACATATATGAAGCAAAGGTTAGTGGTCGGGGTAGACTTCGGTTAACCTTCAAAAACACAGTAACGAAGATTCTTTAGTAAGAAGGTCGGGGAAGAATGTGAAAAGTATCAAGACCCTCCAAAGGGGCTCCTGTAAAGGTTAATTACTGTGGACGAAGCAAAAGAGGTACGCAGGGACGATAGTATTTACGCTCCATTCTTTCTGAGTATCCTAACAGGGATATACAGTGAAGCTAGTTTTATACATTATTTATATTTCTTCCAGCCAGGAAGGGTTATGTTTCTCGCCTGTATGTATGTAATATTCTTCATTACCTCATATCTTGAAAATCGCTAAACGGATTTCCAAAATGGGTATATCATTCGATTTGTTTTTATAGTCAAAGTGTTCTAAGATAAGTGACATTAAAATAATCAAATATGGCGCTTGTACGATGCCATTATACATAGTTAAAAAAACTGATTTGATCCGATTATTTCAAGTTTTATATTTGTATTGTATTGAGACCGGTCGTGGCGCTGTGGGACTGCGTCTGACTGTAAACGCGATCAGTTGTGGGTTCGATCTCCACTCGAGGGAATGATTATATTTACATTATTTTCATTTCCTCGCTCTGGTAATATAAAGTGTGACGATGATTTTCACCACTCAACATATAATGTGTCGATTTCGGTTTACACACATTGTAATAATACATTGTAATAATACACAATGTAATAATGGACGTTTTGGTGGAACATGGAATATCGTGAAATCAGCTCTTATGTCCTCATTTTTATTCTAAGGAATTCGTTTTACGGATACCTTAGGATAGGATGGACGGAAAGAAAGAAGAAGACGAAAAGCTATGAGACAATCTAGTATCAAGATACTCTGTTCACCGCTTTCCACCCGTACCATAGACTATTCATGCCTCTCCCATGAGAGAAAAAGGACTCAATAAAATAATTGTATTACTAATTTCTACGTTTTTGGTTACCTTTTCCTGTAAACAAAAGAAAACGATAGTAAAATGAAATACATACTTACTTTCTATAGCAGTTTTAACATTGTATATAGTTACTTCCATGGTTGACAAAATTTCACAAAACTTAATTATCAAAATCTGTTCAAATTCGTTTAAATTATTGCATATATCCGCACTGACTTGTCCTTTGGTGTTTGTACAACAGTAATATAGTAGGGCTGACATCAGTGTATAAAACTTTTGACCATCGTCATCTATAGAACTATATATGTAATAAATAAAAATGTTATTATTTTTTAATAAATGTAGCATGAGAATTATAGTTAAAACTAAAAAAAACCTGCTCATATGGTTTCTGCACGTCGAGAGGATGAGACATGAAAGAATTTTAAGAAAAATATATGTAAACATTTTAGAAAAAACGTATAAAAATTTGAACGCAGCGGGATTCGAACCCGCGCCTCTTGGATACCGTCCAAGACGGTAGGACGGTATCAAAGAGGCGCGGGTTCGAATCCCGCTGCGTTCAAATTTTTATACGTTTTTTCTAAAATGTTTTCTAATTATAAGTATGGAATAACACTTTAAAAAATAGTAAATATAAAAATATATGTAACAAAAGTGAGCGGGACAAGAGATCTGAAGAGACCTCAGTTGACCTTCGAAAACACAGTATAGAAGATATAGAAGGAAGATCACGTAAAAAGCATGAGGACCTCCCAAAGGGCGGACATGAAAAGGTAAATGACTGTGGACGAGGTGAAAGAGGTATGCAGGGATCGTAGCGTTTGGCGCTTCGTCGTCTCTAAAGACCCCACCAAGGATACATAAAACTAAAATAATAAATAAAAATATTCTAGACTCAACAATCGGCTAAAAATAAAATTATATTAAGTCATACATATAGCTTTACGCTCTTTCCTTCATAGCGAATCAAACACTCAGATTCACTTTCCATCTGAAATCGAGAAATTGAATGGCTGAACCTAACGCCGTGCCCGCTGATAAGACAATTTACCAGCGGGAAGATCTGCTTACATAAACAGTTTTACTCATCCTCTCGACTGGTTATTCTTAAAATGTAATAAATACAAAACACTAGAATAATTAAACTGAAGCTTTCACTTACCCTAGACGTAATATGGGAAATTTATTCTGAAAAAACGTATCCAAATCGGATTCTAGTAGAGCACGATCGAAATGATCATTACACACATCGTCTTTGTATTTATTTAAAATTTCTTGTAAACTTTTTATGTTCACTTCCTTTTCTTTGTCACTGACACAATTGTACAGCTAAAAATTGTGACTAAATTAGTTATTTCTATATGAAAATAAAAAAAATTTTTTTTAAAGTAAACGTATTTATATTGTGTTTTAACTAAAATTGATTCATTTAATTTTGTGTCCCTAACTGACATTTTTTACGTAAGGACGTGCTACGCCCGTCTGCTTGGGGACTCAGGACTGTGACTTATGTAAATCCCACTAAAACCTAAGGTGCTTCTTTTCGACCGCCACAAATCAGGTCACGGGCACCTCAGACTTTCTTGAGAATGATCAAGGCACGACATGGATTTAAGGCGCGCCTATGCAGACACGGAAACTAGGTGAAAAGCTGACCGCCCTCTGTTCTGTTAGGGTGAAAGGTGGCAGTCGTGTGCCACCCTACAGCAACCCAATCCAAACCCAAAATTATGATATTTAATACTTTTCACTTTTAAGCTCTGAGGCTCTAAGCTATTGGCATCCAAAAAAACACTCGTAATTATTGGTATGATAAGTGATTGGATTCTTTGAGCTTTTGTTTCGAAAACTACATTAGATATCACGATAAAATCTACCCTATATGTAGCTCCAGACTATAAGCTATTACTATGCTATACTAAAGCGATTGGTACAATTGGACTCAGACAGACAATAATTCTACCGTGTGTATTAACTATAATTAAATTATTTCTTAAATATTTCATGCACAGAATTCACTTTTTTATCATATCTATATGTGGATACGTTGTTTAAGTTGTAGGTCTGGGAGATTTCGTTTGATGGGTTATTTCCTAGGCTTATTATTAATTCCATAAATTGATAAAATTATTAACTGTGCCAAAGTCTGTGATTTATTCGAGAACGCAGGCAAGTGAAAGAACGAAATAGCTATAGTTGTAAGTGCACGCGCGCGAAATCGAATCTATGAACATCGTTTTCTGAGAAAATAGCCTAACAAGTTAATTTGCGGGTATAGTTTCTGTGCGGTACCAATTCTTAAGGTCAAATGACTCTTCAACTTAACTAGAGGCTTTGTTAAAACGTAACCAGTATATAATCTGAGGAATGTATGGGGCACTTTTTGGGAAAGTTTATATCTTTTTTGGCTCGCATAGCAGGGTAGAAAGAGATAATGTAGTGATAAGACACTACATTGTCTACTTTCCGGACGAAATCAAGACTTCCGCTTTGTTTTACCAGAGCGGAGAAATGAAAATCGAACCCCAATCCCACATATAAAATGTAATTATAAAAATTATTCTGTACGTATTAAAGTATAGATGAAAGTAAAGTAAATATTTACTGTTTTCAAATTGTAGGCGATATAACATACGATTATAAGCATTTCTCGAATATTACTATATTTGAGTTTGATATATTCTAATAATTTATCGCTTATTAATATAGCTAATACTGGTGTTAGTTTAAATTCAGAGCCAATAATTTAGAGATGTTTTATATACCTACAAAGAGACACATAGAATGGCAGTCACAAGCGAGAATGTCATAGTGGGAATGAAGAAGAACGTGCTCAGGTTTGGTTTGAGCATGTCGACAGGGCGAGCTGTTTTTGAACTCAACCCACTTGCACATGTCAATTTTTATTATGAGGTATTTTACATATATATTATTATTGTTCCTTATTAAATAAAATATAATCAATAATATTTTAAACAGATCAATTTAACTCTATACACCTTACTTACCCAATTTAATAATATTTCAGTCCACAATCTTTCAATATTTTCTAGTTTACAATCAGAGCATGATACCTCGTCCGCCATTATTATAATTATTTACTAATTAATAGCTTATATACATTAATTTAATTTTTTCCTTTTATTAAACTGTCAAATTTGAAGTTTAAATAAAAAATATAGTGTATAAATATATTTTATTTACTTATACATAAGAAATTACAGATTAAAATGTAGACAGAAAAATTTATGAATTACAGATAAAAAATTTGGAGGCGCAGAGGGACGGGATCTGACTGTAAATATAATCGGTGTGGGTTTGATACCCACTAGGTGAATGATTATAGTTGCCATAACAACGCATAATTTACGCGTCAATGGTGGGAGTATATTCAATATTAATAACATCTTTGATTTTCGCATTTTTTAGACTATTTAAATGAAATTATTTTAAACGTCTATGTTAATCGCGTATATTTTTTTATTTGAAAAACCTTACGACCTCGAAAGTCCTCGAAAGAGTCCCGATTATTAAATATTACTTACATATTATTTATTCTGTTTCTGACAAAGACCATGCAAAGTGAAGTAGGTTAAGTAGAAAGGTAGATCCTAGGTACAACTGGAAAATATGCCAGGCAGAAGAAGGTCCTTCTATATAATACCCCTCATGGGTTTAGAACCTCTATCAATAAATATCACGCTTTTATCCTGCATAATAGACATGAAGTACTCTAATATCAAGACTCCGTACTCAGTTTTCCCTTAAATTCAAGACATTGCGTGTTAAGTAGCGAAACTCAACGCCGCACTTTGTCTTACCAGAGCGATTTCAGATAATTTCAGAGGACTTCAATGGCGGCATAATTATATAACTTAATATTATTTTAAATTACAATTTGCCTATTCATATATCATAGCTTATCAACTTCATGTAGTTAAATAACAAATGTCAAGAAGGTTCGCTAGATAGCAAGCAATGGTCAAACAATGAACATATATGATACAAAATTGTAAATAAATTTTAGTATGTTATAAAATCTAATCATAGTATTGAAGACAATATTTAGTCCCTATTCAATAAAATATATAATACTTATGTAGAAAATAATTAACTAAAAAAATAAAAATAAATAATTTATAACAAATTAAACCGACTTCATTATATATATATAAAATATATATCTGACACTACTGAATGAACTAATTTTATTGAAACTTGTACTGTTCTCTAAGTGGAAGTACATCTAACACAAATTAAAGAATATGATATGAAGAGGTTTCAGAGAAATTCGTGAACAAACATACAAACATACACTTACCAAATTAAGCACACGTGCTTGGAAACCTAAAAGAACATCATACTCCAATATTCAATTCTAACAATATTACACACATATGTACATACATATCACACTAATAACTGTCTTTTTTGGAAGTCGGTATTATTCAAATGTAACACAAAAACGTAGCGTTGGGACACGTTGTCTATAAAATGGATATAAAGAAAACATTCTGTTTAATAATTAAATAAGCTTAAAAAAGATACTAAAAATAAAATAAATATTCGGCGGAAAGCGAAGTACGGAGTGTCTTGACACTAGGCACTTTCTGTCTACCCTGCAGCTTAAAAGTATCTGTTTGTCCTTCTGGCCGCCCTGCATGCTGTGAATTGTATTGACTGATGACAATTTAGTATTATGTGATTTTTATCAGGCGTGTATTTATGAGATAAATCAGGCGTCAAAAAGAAAATTTAAAAATAGTTGCTAGATTTTCTTACATATATTAGTTAGAAGCTACTAAAAACGCACATCCTTTTGTTCTATTAACAAATTCACCCTTTATCCGTAGTCAGAGACGACCTAGCGTTCAAGCACTCCGATGGATACTTTACGTCTGAAATACAGATTTTGGAAGGTTGATTTGAACCCACTACCAGTAGTCAGACGCTTGGCTGCTACTATTTTTTTATCTTTTAATAAATATTCATATATTCTTGTTCATATTATTAATATAATGTTTAATATGTTTAATATTTTAAAATTACACCACATGGACACCTTAATTGAAAACCGCAAATCTGCATTCATGTCGTATATATTGTCAATAATATTAAAGTAGTAATAACGAAAATTGTGGTTTACGTGAACTGAACGAAACAGGTACCTACTCAAGTTATCTGCTAACAGTGTAGGGAAAACGATAAAAGGCATTTTAAGGGGGCCCATTAAACTTATTTTTGTATGAGTATAGGTTAGAGGGGTCCTCATAAAGTGCAGTCTAAAAACTCGAAACTTTTAATCCATATGTTTCTTAATAGTCTTAATCTTAGTCAGCAAGCAGCTTGGTTCTTTCCTGGACTGCTAGTAAGTTACACTCAACTAAGTATATATGTATGTATGTATATATATATATATATATATATATATATATATATATATATATATATATATATATATATATATGTATATATATATGTGTAATGGAGGCCATTGTAGCACAGTGAGATGGTTGGTGTCTACTGTAAACGCAATTGGGTGGGTGTGAATTCAAATCCTACTCGGGGAACTGATTATATTTAAAATTGATTATCATTTTACCACTCTAGTAAGAAGAAACACGATCATTTCAGTTCGCCACTCAACACATATTGTCTTAATATAGAGAGAAAAGCGATCGACGGATTTTTTTAATACTAGGTCGTCTACCCTGCTATGCGGGAAAAAGCGACAAGTTGTTTTTTATATATATATAATTATTAATAAAAAGTGGGAACTGCGTATGCTCATACTTCATATATATGAGACAAAGGAAAGTATCATCAACATAAAAATCGGTTAATTTTCGCCTACCATTAAATTACCTTACAAATAAGAAGTAATACATTTTATAAGAAATATTTAATTACATAATATTTTGTCAGTTAATCGATTTATATGAATAAATCCATTAACATGTAACACTCAGAGATGAAACTTACCCCACTCGAAGCAATTATAAGTCCATTAATATGTAATTACGATAGGAAGTTAACATTGAGAGTCTTGTAGTAATGTGAATATCTTATATTACTTGATTCTTCGAACATTACTCGAATGATTTTTTTGCCATCGGAATATATTTTACATTAGTTTCTTTTTGACTGTCTTGTTATGCTTTATAAGATGCTTTTAATATATATTTTTATTATAACTTTAGTAAATTTCATAAAGCTCCATCTGCATAGTTTTGGAAAGAAAAATTTGTTTACGTATTTATATAGAAAAAAAAAATTACACAGCGTCTGACTGTAAACGCAATCGCTTGTAGTTTGGATTCCCACTAGGAAGAATGATTATATATACATTGTTTTCATTTTTTAACTCGGCTAAGATAAAGCGCGTCGAGTTCCGCCAATCAACACACAATGACTGAAACTGGACGGAGTACGGAGTGTCTTGACACTAGATACTTCCTGCTATGCGGCATAAAAGCGAGAAACTAAAAAAACAATATATCCATATATGTATAATTTACGTTATAAAATAACGTAAGGTGAAGTAATAAAACTGTACTGAAATTATTTCTAACATTTTTGCTCGAGAAGGTCACGTGACCTTAGCCGAGGCCTGTCATTACATAACCCGTTTACAACAGTGTGCGCGGTTGCCATAATCACAATCACTTTTTGTATTGTTTAGTTGCCACGGTTAGTTTAGTTTATTTTTTAAAGGTCAAACCAATGATACAGGGTTATCAGTAACGTTGTTTGATAAGGAGTTTAGATACCTCTTGGGGTCTGTTGCGATAATTTTTTTATTGACTTCACGCATCTCCTAATATGGCCAGATTGATTTGTTCTAAATATTGCGTGTTATATGAAGGAATCTATATGAAAAACTATATAGGTGGATATTATCAATGTTTCTTTTCAAAGACAAAGCGCGGTGTTGAGTTCACAAGTCAATGTGCAACGTTTTGTTTTTGGTCGGAGAGCAGTCAACGGTGTTTTATGACAGCAGGTTATCTCTGACTGTCCTGCTATGCGGGATAAAGCGTGAAACTGTTTTTTTTTAACATTCCAAACGTCTAACTTTGTTATAACTACATCCAAATTTCATGAACAGCAGCCTTGCGTTTACATTCCTTCGCCTTGGAACACTAGAGGCAAGAGGCAAAAATTGATACTTTACTACTGTTACTTAGTACTTTGTTTTTGAACAATCCAGTGTAATGTTCCATTTTTCCCTTAAACTTTCTTCATAATAAGATCTTTAATTTGAGTTTTACATATTTTAAACGGATTAATCGCGTATATTTTGGTATGTATTCTCCATTTTTAGAAACCTGATGTTTTTAACACTACAATAATTCGTACTAATATAATGATAATTAAAAATTACAATCAGAATCTACATGCATGCTTATTATCACATATTTATATCCTGTACAAGTTAGCTTGATCTGTTGACCGAAGGACTAGTGATGGATATCACAAAATGGACTACTAGATAGTTCAAAAAAAATATTTTCAAAGAATATGATCTTTCATTTTCGCGGTTCTTCAACATTTTAAACGAATCTATTTTAAACGGATTAATCGCGTATATTTTGGTATTCCAAAATACATTTTTGAAAATCCGTCGTTTCGAACTCTTTGCAGTCCGTGGTCACCGGTCTGTGGTCAGTCTATTAAATATATGTCAAATAGAATTTATTTCGCTCATTGAGAATGGAACCTGAAACCAATCGCGTTTACAGTTCAATGGTGTCCAAACCATTAAAAATAGAATATTTAAAAATATGAAATTTACTAAAAATTTAGTTTTTCTTTCTGAATGGATTATTCTATTAAATTGAAACCATTTTAAATGGATTACGCGTATATTGTATTCGAAAATATATTTTTAGAAACCTGCGGCGTTTCTCGTAAACCTCGTGTCTTGTCTACCTGTGTTCACGGACTACTGTAAGGTGTTCGAAATGTCAGGTTTCCATAAATCTATTTTCGAATAACAAAACAAAATAAATAAGTATTAGTTAAAAGTATTTTAAAATATAATAAATATTTTAAAATACTTTTAACTAATACTTATTACTAGATGGTGTGAGTGTATTATGTGTGAAATTCCTTATTGAATGAATGACGACTGACGGCGGGTCAGTATTAACAACGGGCTGGTAAATCTTGCTTCCTTAGAAGAAGCCAAATCCTTTTTTTTTCTTTAACGTCTACTTTCCGCTTTGCTTTAAGCCACATTACTGACACCAAGTGTTCCCGACGTTCCACTTATAAGATCGAACGATGTAATGCGTATTAAAATTCAATTCTTTTACCTTATATTTACTAAAAAGTGTTATACCATTCAAAGAGATCCCAACCAAAAGGATCCCCATTCTTAACAATAATTTAACAATGATCTATAGATCATTGTTAAATTATTGGTCAGTAAAGTACTCACTTGTAATGATGTTGTTAATTTTTTTTAAACTTAAACAATTTTTCCCAGAACTAAAATCCAGCATAAATAAACACGTGGGGTTTGTTAAAAAATTCCATTGACCATATTCCAAACGAAATTCAGACATTGGTTGTTGATTGGCGGAACTTAACGCTGCAATTTGTCTTGCCAAAGTCAAAATAATCAAACTCACTACTAATCAACCAGAAGTTATGCATTGCGCCATGAAGTATAAGGAAAATAGAACATTACATACATACGTGGGGACATTTCCTCGAGACAGTAACGTTTCCTTGAGGGTAACTTTTTGTGACTGGCAATACCCCACTCCGCTGGTGACGTCAATATTCTTGTTATATTCCGAGAGATCATTTTTTATATACACACTTGAAAATTGCTGCTAATCATTATATTTTTACACACATTGGTTCTGTAAGCCTATTAAAAAAGTTACCCATTTAGTTTATTTAAACTTACAATAATAAAAAAGTCATCAGATGATATTCCACTGTGCCACACAGTGGAATATCATCTGAATATAAAAGCTATTGGGTTATCGGTTAGGTTCCTACAAATAGCAGCGTTAAGTTCCACCACTTAACATGCAATGTCCGATTTTAGGCAGAATGCGGGAAACAATGATGATGATGCAAATTTGAAATAGAAACTCAAACACGTTCAAACAAGGCAATATGCAGAACTAAGTTACGCCACTTTCCCTCATTCATTGTTTTCTACAATATAATATGCATAAACAATCTTTTCCTCCAGTCTACCCAGAAGCAGGTGACATAGACCCCAATAAATCAATAGTGCTAACCCAAATTATCGCAATTAAATCTATCAAACAAAAGATACTTTTCATTTAAATATAATCAATGTGGTTTTCCTCTTAATTATAAATGAAATAAATTGATTTTCTAAGAAACCAATAAGTCCCTGCTTCATGGAATATTTGTGACACTAAATATTTAAACAGGGAAGATTTTGTGGTTAAAAACGCATTTTCTAGTCGTCTATTAATTAAAAAGGTCATCGGGGAGCAGTAAGATGGTGGGTTCGATTCCCAATGATCTGAATAATTAATTATTTTTGTTCCTCTGTTTTGATATTAGAAAACGCGGCGTTGAGTCCCGCCTCACAATTACACGTTATCTCGAATTAAGACGGAAAGAGGAGAACTGAGTGTCTTGACGTTACGTTTTCTCTTTTTCGGTTTAAAACATAATAAATGAAATTATCCAAGCACAACGCATTTAGCATATCAAGCTATAACAACATATTTACATACCTTGTAAAGACGGATATTTAACGAATGATCAGTTTTAATTCACTTACTTGCATTATACAACTTACTAGGATCTTACTGCCTTGTATTGGACCTAAATTACAAAAAAACCCTTTATAAATTACAGCCTATGTGTGTTATTCTAGTGTATAAGCTATATTAATATAAAGTTTCATCTAGATGTGTTCAGTACAAAAGTAGTAAGTCTAAAAAGATAATTTCAATTTTTCCTTTATCATAAATATTCGTATTTACTCGTAACAGCACACAATAAAAAAATGCCTAAATTACTAAGCTTCGAAGGTAGCAATCGTACATTATCTCCATTAAAATATGAAATCTCCATTACAACATAAATCAAAAATAAAATTCTAATGTCCACTTGTCATAGTAAAGTAATTGATTTTTACAAAATGCATATGTATGTACACACGGTATATGTACCAAAATATATTTTTTTATCACTTTCGTCTGTCTGTATGTTCTCTCTGGAACGGATGTACTGAATTTGACAGGACTCTCACTACACAGATAGATGATTAATTAAGAAATAATATAGATTTTTTTTCTTTGAGAATTATAAAATAAATATCCAGAGATTTTGAATTCTACGCAGATGAAGCCGCGAGCACACCTAGTATATATTTATTTGAGTATAGCAATATATTTTATATAGATGCGGTTATTTCCTTCAAACAGATTGAATGATGAGGGGAAATATATGACTAATCACGTTGTTACATTGAGCTACAAGCATGTGTCAATGAAATTCCCCTAAACTAAAATAGTAAATAAATATCTACTAATAAATAATTAAATAAATCTTGAAACTATGACGTCCAAAAATAAATTAAACATTTCAATAAATAAATTTGTATAAATATAATAATTTAATATTGTAAATCCAATTAGTAACTCATAAAAAATTTTACAGCATGCGATATTCATGCAATACTTGCATTCAATTTGAATTACATATCTTTTATATAGTTATTATATACTAGTTAATATCCGCAACTTTGTTTGGTTGACTTTAGCAGACAAGACAGGCAAATATTCTAAATATGATAGATTCTATTATAATACTTTTTTAATGTAAATTAGTATTGTGTAAATATCTTTATTGTACAGATGCACATTTTTCATATTTCGTTATATATTAGTATATATTAAAAAATTCGTCTGACATTATAGACACAATCTAATTATGAAGTTTTGGTTCTATCCTCTATATAAATATGAGATTCGGATTTCATCTGATAACGTTAACGTTTAGTAGTTTCAGAGATTAACGTGTACGGACAAACGTACAAGCACACACACAAAAATTTAATAATCATTGAGCAGATTCCTACAATTGTTACGAACTATATTTCTTGTCTTTTTTTATTATTTTTTTTCTTTTTTTAAGCGTTTTATCCCGCACAGCAGGGTAGACAACTTCACTTTCCACCCAATTCGAGACAATGAGTGTTCAGTGGTGGAGCTCAACACCGCACCTTGTCTTACCAGAGCGAGGAAATGAAAATTATTTTATATATAGTCAATCCTCTAAGTGGGGATCGAAACCATAGCCGATCGTGCTTAGAGTCGGACGCTGTCGTACTGCGCCACGACGCTTGTTGTATTGTATTTGTAAGGGATAAAGCAAAAATATTTGGACTTTGCTTTGTATCGCGTAAGAGAAATCGTTTATAAGGAAGCTGAAAAGCTTTCAGAATTTCTTAGAAAACCTACTTAACATCGGATTTTGATAGGGAAACCTTAGAGCCCAATGGTGGTGTAATGGGACAGCGTCTGACTGTTAACGCGATCGGTTGTGGGTTCGATTCCCACTCAGATAAATTATTATACGTAAATTATTCTTATTCTCTGGTAAGCGCGGCGTTGAGTTCCGCCACCTTACATACAACGTTTCGAATTCGGCGGAAAGCGGAATACGGCGTATCTTGACACTAGGTACTGTCTGTTACCCTTCTATGGGGGATACAAGTATGAAGCTAAAAAAACACTTAGTTCAAAGTAATTTCATACATTATAAAAAAATCTATTCAAAGTAGTATCTAAGTATATTCGTCTAATATAAATAATTATTGCATACGAATTTTAGTAAAATTTTGTTTTTCTTGTTATTACTGTCGTTTTTTTGTTGATCTTCAAGCAGGACAGTTACCAAGAAAAATGTACAATCGAATTACTAAACTGTTACAGGGCTATTCATTTTATTCACTGTTTATATAAACGAGCGATAGAGTTACCTGTGAAATTATAATAATAAATATTGATTTTTACTAAATATAGATTACTTTAACAAATTATATAATTAAATAAATAATCCAAAAAAAATATATTTAATATTTACTATTTTTAAAGTGTTATTCCACACTTAGGATTAGAAAACATTTTTGAAAAAAACGTATAAAAATTTGAACGCAGCGGGATTCGAACCCGCACTAATTCGGGCTTGGACGGTATCCAGGAGGCGCGGGTTCGAATCCCGCTGCGTTCAAATTTTTATACGTTTTTTCAAAAATGTAAAATATATTTAAATCATATCTATTGCTAAATTCAAAAATAATTTTGTTTTTTGTATCAACTGACAAACGAATGCCATCTACTTGCCTGTCTACTTGTGACCACCGACTGCTTACTGCAAAGTGTTCGAAACTAGGGGTTTTCAAAATTGTATTTTTGAATATCCCAATATATGCGATTTAAATTTACGATACGCTCAAAAAAGTCTCTATCAAAATGTGACGTTGAACTCAGTCACTGTACTGAATGTCTTGAAGTTAGGCAGAAAGTTGGAAAAAGAGTGTATTGACAGTAGATGCTCTCTGACTATCATGCTATACGGGAAAAGAAGAAACCGTTTATTTTTAAGAGCTAAACTAACCTAACCTAACCTAATAATATCTAACGGTATCAAGGCACGCCGTTATATAATATAATAAAACAAATAAGTAAGAAAAATATTTATAAATATAACAAGATAATTCTTGAACTGTACACATTTGACACTAAAATATCAGCTTTATATTTCTACGGTTCGCTAATAATTATACATTTATAGCCAAAATATTTCACTTTTTTATTTAATATTTATTTTTATACTATACTTAATATATCTGCTTTCTTATATATGATTCAGTCTACTTTGCAACAAGGGTACCAGGGTATTAGATTAAGGTACACGGTAGGGTACATTCTGTTCTCCGCGCTCCACTCAACGCTGTGCTGCTGTCGCAAGGTAAATGAAGATTATCAAAGACAGTCAGAAGTGATTTTATTTTAAAAAAAAGGTGCATACTTCGTTTTTATAGCTTATCGGGCTAGACCTAGAGTAAATATTGCTATAACATGCAACTTCCTTGTATTTTTAAAAGACAGTGTCAAAACACTCAGCAGGTATAACCCAGTGATGGGATACTCTGGTTATCATCCTTATTCAATATATTTTGTATTGAATGGCGGAACTCAACACTGCGCTTTGTGTAAATTCACGCTTTTTAACCCGTATAGCAACCCGATAGACAGAAAGACACTCCTACTTCGCTCAACTCAACGCTACACTTTGTCTTTAACAGAGCGAGGAAGTGAAAATAATTTAAATATAATTACTTCTCTGAGTGGGGATCGAATCCACAACCGACCGCGTTTACAGTTATATACTGTCCCACTGCGCCACGACCAGCCTCAAAGAAAATAATGTAAATATATATCTGATTAATCCCTCGAATGGAATTGAATCAACCACCATCGTGTTTACAGCTACTCAAAGACCCATTGCGCCACAATGGTCTATATATGTTATGACATAATTAAATTACTTTAATATTTTTTTTAGTTTTAGCTAAGTTTATCGCGGAAGTTTTATCGGAATATGATGACACGCGAGTGTTTCATGTTGCGCCAATCGTCAACATGAGTAAAACACCTAGTGGTTGTGTGTCTTAGAACTAGTTTTCTTTGACGTTTGACTATGTTTTTACTATATATTTATATTTTTTTTAATATTAACAAATAAGTTATATATTTATAAGTTAATTATTAAATTATTATTTAGTAAGTCCTTATATTTGTTTTAAAGAATAACAAGATATTGTGGCCGTTTAAGTGGCCATTTAAGTGGCCGGTCGTGGCGCAGTGTGATAGCGTCTGACGTCTGACTACCGTAAATGCGATGGATTGTTGGTTCGATTCCCACTCGATTGAGTGATTATATTTGATTTATTTTCACTTCCTCGCTCTGGTAAGACTAAGTGCGGCGTTGAGTTCCGCCACTCTACACGCATTGTCTCGAATGCAGCATAAAAGGGTGAAACTAAAAAAAACTTTGTGTGCTATCGTAGCGCAGTTATACTTATAGGTTCGATTCTTACTCCAATATTTATTTATGCCATATTTTACATTACTATATATAAATATACAATATTATATATTTGTATGGCTTTTTAGCAGGATTTCTTTTGATAACAAATCTACCGTCGCGCGTTTAGTTCAGAGCGTAACCATCCCTGAATGGGATAATCGAACCAACAACTAACACTGATATACTATTGTAAATAATATATACTAACAATATATATATATATATATATATATATATATATATATATATATATATATATATATATATATATATATATATATATATATATGTATACTTTTTTAACGCTTAGATATGGCACATATGTATATAAAGACCTTCAGTTACACACCTGTCTTTTTTTTTTTTCAAAAATTACATAATATTTAATTGCAATTTCGACCCCGTTACGATTTTATTATGTATAGATTACAATTGTATTTAAAATGAACGTCGGTGTTAATAATGTTACAATACATATTCAAGGCCCAACTGAGTCGCTTTACCAATTATGATTTTTCATGATTTATTCACGTACTAATGATCTTTGTTTTTTTTTTATTTTATAAAAGCATCTTCACGACTTATCTCGCGTAGCAAAGTAATCAGAGACAGCCTAGTGTCCAGACACTCCGTTGTTTGATTTCCGCTTAAAATTGAGACATGGTGTGTTGAGTGGTGAATTAAACGCCGCGCTTTATCTAAACAAACTAAAATAATAACAATAATGAAAAGTAAATATAAATTTATGTGAAATAAAAACAATATACCCTTTTTTACCAAAATAATGTGGTAATTACACTATTTTTAACTTCACTCTTTTATCCCACATAGCTGAATAGATAGAAATAACGTAGTGTCAAGACAAGTGTTCGTATTCCGCTTTCCGCTCAATTCGAGACGGAAAGCGGAGAAAGGAGGGTCGGACGTGGCGGAACTTAACACCACGCAAAAATGTATTTTTCAATACCAAAATATACTCGATTTAAATCATTTAATTAGAAATGATTTTTCAAAACGCAATTTTGGTTTCCAATTCTGACGGAAAGCGGAACGAAGTGTCTTGACACAAGATTTCTCAAGACAGTAATTATTGGTATTTTATTTTTTTTAGAAAAATGCTATTAAGATATTCAGGATATTTACATCGATATTAATTACAGTGTCTAAATAATAACTACGAATTCCGAAAAAGTACAAACGTATTTTAAATAACGTTCATTTTGTATTAAAAATTTATGATTACACTCACTATATATTTATATATAAAATTAACGTTTTGCATGATACTTGTTTTGTAAACACAAGGAGTGCGAAACGTCATACGAAAAAAAACAATTATAAATACATATAAAAAATGAAACAATATTAACTTTTTTTTAGCTTTTATCCCGCATAGCATAGCAAAGTGCCTAGTGTCAAGACACTCTGTACTTTGCTTTCTACCACATTTGAGACATTGCGTGTTGACTGGTAGAACTCAACGCTTTTAAACAGCAGGTAGAGGAAAATTATGAAAGAAACGTACTGAAAAAGTTTGGTCACTTACAATTACGACATTTAATAAAAAAAAATTGAAAATGATTAAAAAAATACTTTTTGATTGAAGAGATTTGAATTAAATTATTTTAACCGGATGAGTATATTTTGGTATTAAAATTTACAGTTGCAAACACTTTACTGTAGTACGTAGTCAAAAGTTGATCAAACATCGTGAAATCCGTTGTCTCACCTTCAAAGGTTATTATTTTGTACTAAATGTGTGAATATAATATTTTTAAAAATATTAGTATAATATAATTTGCCTTAAGTAGAAATTGAACTGAAAACTCCTTTCTAGTGGAGATATATGATACTGAGCTAGTGACAACTTGTGTTTAATAGTAACTATTACTAGAGTAAACTTGATGTGTGAGTGTTCTACATACAACGCTTGGTATAATTATGTTATTTAAACGTTTTTTATCAAGTATCATAAGTGAAATATTTTTTAATTAGATTTATTTTCGAAAAAAGTCAATTTTAAAAGTAAATATCCAATTAGTGATTATTATTAAAGAAATAATGCTTTGGTTTGAAGATTTAAAATAATTTATAGAGGTTAAAAATAATTTATATATAAAAGTACGTAATAATCTTATGAGTAATTAATTTTATTAATTAATTTTAATTTTTAATTGTAACAGGTAGTGTAATAATGAGTTTACCAACAAAACGTTCAAGTAAACCATGCATTTTGTATGTTTTAGTCATTATGGAGACAGCTTAATTTTAGCGGCAACCCATCAAAACATTAATAGCTTGTAAATTGTCAAACTATAATCATATTACAATACGTATATAAATTTTAAATCAGCGCGATTCGAACCCGCGCCTCATGTAAACCGTCTAAGCGTTCTAACCGCTGAGTTCTTTTGTTACTGCTTATTTGCGTTGTTAGCACCTAGATTTTTACTAATTTGTGTTTTCCCAACATTATCAAGAAATAATCGTTTGGCAAGACAGAAAGCTACTTGTTTTAATATTTTACTTTTAGGGTTAGAAAACATTTTTTATACGTTCTATAAAAAAATATTATCTAATCTTAAGTGTGGTATAAATCTTTAAAATAGTAGAATATTAAATAATAATTATAAATATTTTTTCTCTATACAAGTTTGTTAAGAAAAATATGACGCAACAACTTACATATTTTTATACAAATATCCTCTAATCACAGATACAATTAACATTGTAAAATCAAATAGATTTTATATAACTATTATTACACAATATTAAACAACAAAAATTACAACGCCTATATATAAATAAACAATAACGCTTTATACGCGCCATTTTTATTCCGACCGCTGTCATAGACGCTGTTAAAAAAATATAAGCGAAGACTATAAATTCATTCAGCCAAGTAATATTTATTTCAGTTTCAAATCAATTGAGCGCAGTAAAGACTAAGATTAGTCGAATCTATTTTTTTTTCGTTCATAATAATATAATTTATTCGATCGAGCTTACCTTGGCCGTAACATAAACGGTTCCCCGCTCCAATTGCCGCCATTGCCACTTGTAGTGTCAAAGTGACGTTGGAAAGCGCGCGAAACGTGCGCATTTTATTTATTTAATTTCAATTAATTTTTAATTGTGATAATGAAGGAGCTTGTAGCTGCATGCAAGGAAAATGGTAATGATTCCATTATTGTCGCCAAAAATGGAAAGAAATCAGATAATGGTGAGTCTCTTTTTGTTTTATTATTTCTAAGCATTTATTTAAAATTAAGTTACTTTTGGTTAATTTTTGGGTATTTTTATGTCTTAAAGGTAAAATTAACTATTTATAATTACTTATTACTTTTCAACATCAAATATATTTTTTGTACATAAAAAAAAATCCAATAGTAATTGAATATATATCATGTAATAAATTATACCTAAACAAAAAAAATACGGGAGTGACATATTCAATACTGTGACTAAAACTCCCATGCAAAATAAAGATAAAAAGAAACAAAAATAATAAAAAACGATTCGCTTAAATAAGTCTAAGTAAATATGTAATTACTCATCGTCTGGGTTTTACTCTAAACAGAAAATAAACTGAAACTATGTACCTATTGGAAATGTGTCATTGCTCAGTGGAAATACGTAACATTATTCTTAAGTAACAAAATGTATTTAATATAAATTATATTTTATAATAATTATATAATAACAAATAATTCTAAAGCGTTATTTATATTAAAATAAAATATGTAAGAGATTTTTAAGGACATATTTTATATATTGTACTTTAAAATCCGCTATTGATACAGGCAAAGCTAGGAGGAAAAGAATTAATTAGTTTTAAGAAAGCAAGTTGAACAACGTTGCTTGCCCTAGAACCCTTTTATATGTAAAATGGCATGATTTTAAAAAATATCTTCATAATTCTAACAGACTGAGAAAATTTATACTCAAAATATTGTTTCAATTTAATATACTAGAGCCCAGTCGTAGCGCAGTGGGACAACGTCTGACGATAAACGCGATCGATTGTGGGTTCGATTCTTACTCGGGGGGATGATTATATTAAAATCATTTTCATTTCCTCGCTCTGGTAAGACAAACGCGACGTTGAGTTCCGTCATTCAACATGCAACATCTCGAATACAGAGGAATGCGGAGTACGGAATGTCTTGACACTAGGTACTTCCTATCTACCCTGCTATGCGGGATAAAAGAGTGAAGCTAGAAAAACATACTGACATATGTACAATTTTACACGTACATAGATATTTTTTTATTATAATTAATATTTTCTTGTTTTTTCATATGTAATCTATTTTTTTTGCTAACACATATTATAGATAACATTGACCCTAGTGTACATTTAGCTACAATTATATTACGCAATGGTTCCTTAACATTGAATCAGAATTAGTCTTAGAAGTGATTATTTTGTGACCTTCAAGCCTCATTTGACCTTCAAGGTGACATGACACTCTTCTCCTTCCTTTCTATGTTATTCTAATACGGAATTCGTACCGGAATTCATTATTTAAACAAAAAAACGCTACACACTTTTGCAATGGCGTTAAATATAGCCCTTGGGCTTATCGCATTTAGAGATTAGTTAAAAGAGGCTGTTTATAATAAATAATGAGGCATTTCTTGTAATTTATATTTAAGCGTGTTTATTTTTAATGGTTTTTCCTAAATACGTTGGTTTATATATATTATTTTTTAATTTATATATTTTTTTGTATTTTACTTAAGCAGGATATATAATTAATTAAAAGTATATATAATACCTAAGAGATTTAAAAATATTTAAATTGCCTTTATTTATCTAACTTAATTGATATTATTTTGTATTAAAATAACATTTGTACCTTTCTCTTATATGTATGTATTTAATCTATTATCTGACCTCCTCGAATATCAGGGTCAGAGTTTTGTTTCATTTTATATTAAAAACTAGTTGACCCGGCGAACTTCGTAACGCCTCTGAATTAAATAACGCAAACCACAAAAAAATATCTACAACGATTCTAAAATCCCTCCAGATATATGAAAAATGAACGATACGTTTGTTTGTGTGTTCAAAAAATTTTCTTAGAAAGATAGATTTATAAAGATATAGTTAAACAGACAGATGATTGATTTAATAGTCTAAACTATGTTAATTGTTTAATATTTAATTTGTAAATGCTCCCAGTTTTCCAGGTTATGCGTACCTGCCAATTGTAGGGGAAACTAGAAATTACCTCACTTCCTGAAGGTTTTAGCGAGTTTATATATATTTAGTATATATTAAAGTAGTAGTAGTAGTAAATACCAAACCTGAGTAATTTTTGTTATCCCGCATAGCAGAGTAGATAGAAAGTGACTAATGTCAATACATACTTCACTTTCCGCCGATTTGGAGACATTTCATGTTGAGTGGCGGAACTCAACGCCGCGCTTTGTCTTACCAAAGCGAGGAAATGTAAGTAATTAAATATAATCATTCCGTCTAGTGGGAATCGAACTCACAACCGACCGCGTTTACAGTCAGACGCTGTCACACTGCGCCAATAAATAAATAGTAATTATTAAATACTTTGTTATCAAACATATTTTGTATGAATCTTACTATTGCCAACAATTCATTTACCATGAACACTGCATGTTTACTGTGGAATATGATTCGATCAGATAATCTTCACTTTAAATCTCAAATATATTTGCAATAATATAGGTATATATATATATATATATATATATATATATATATATATATATGTATGTACGTATTTATGTATAAAACTGTATGTATAAACCTATATGTGTTTCAATATTTATATATACGGTGTATATCCAATACATAAATTATACATTATAATTTACCTTATCGTTTTACGTGATATTTAGATTTGTTAGCAAATAAATAGTCGATAATTTAAAAAAAAACCCGTATCTGTTAAGAGCAAGCTCCTATCTCCAACGGTTGGCAAAAATATCTACCAGTAATAAGGATCGCCTTAGCACACTGTACTATTGAAGTTGAATTCCTATATAAAGTTCTTTGTATTGACTGTGTTAGCAATAAAGATTTTTTTATCTATGTATAACTTACTCCTGAAAATATATAATCTACATTTTCTATAAGTGGTAGAATATAGTTGTCTTTATGGCTTAGTTAATATTGGGGCTCTTAAATATTGTCAAGTTATTTTTATTGGATTTTTATACTCATCAGTACTTATGGCTAAATGCAAACCTTTTAAGGTGAATGAATACCACATGCAATTGTACTCATATACATCCTTTTTTATATAGAAAATCATATTTACAGAACAACAATATAATGAATAAATTAAAATTACAACTAATGGGAAAATAATGTTTTACGGCTTTCCTACGAAATATATCCAGAGAGCTTCCCTACCGATCCATAACGTCTTTGTCGTTTATGTTCTTAAATTTTATATATTAATAACAAGAGCCCACCATACTGATGAGCTTTTACTATGGCTGTATTTAGTTTTTACTTATACCTTGACTGTACTACTGTGGTACTTTACCAGATATTTAATTTTATATTAAAGTGAATAAGAAATGCCTAATAAGTATTTCCCTAAGATCTGCCCAGGATTGTCTTGTAAGAACAAATATGCGCAAACAAAGATATAAACAAACATACAAAAAATATTGTTTCGTATAAACTTTCAAGTTTACAAATATACAGACACAACTTTCTTACTGATTCATTATACAGATTTATACATTCATTATATAGATTTCAACTTTAACCTACTCATAGTGGCATAATATATTAAAAAAAAATCGCTTTATTTACCTATAAATATTTTTTTAAAAATATTATAATCTTACCTAAAAATAACACAAACTTAACTTAAAATAAGAAAGTTTTATTAATATCACTTTACTCGGAAATAACACGGAAGTGACATTCTTAGCTGAGAATTCATATCAGCTAGAGGCCTTGTAGAGCGTATAAAAACCTTTACCTATATGACATATATATATATATATATATATATATATATATATATATATATATATATATATATATATATATATATATATATATATATATATATATATATATATATATATATATATATATATATATATTAGTTTCACGATTTCATCCCGCGTAGCAGGGTAGTCAGGAAGTAGTGTAGTAGTAGTACTACTATCAAGACACTCCTTACTTCGATTTCCGCCGAATTCTTGATATTGCGTGTTGAGTGGCGGAATGTAAATAATTGCCCCGAGTGTGAATCGAACCCATAGCCGATTGCGTTTACAGTCAGAAGCTGTCCTGCTTCGCCACGACCGACTTCATATATATATAAATTAGATGGATTGTTTTTCTATAGCATTTTCACTACCTTTCCTTAAAATTTTGTGTTTATTTTATTTTAATCTCTTTATAAAAGAGAAAGTTATATCAATTTAAGCAAAGCAAAGGGTTGCGGGTGAACCCATATAGTCTTAATATTTACTATTTTTAAAGTGTTATTCCACACTTAGGATTCGAAAACATCTTTGAACGTTTTATACGTTTTTTCAAAGATGTTTTCGAATCCTAAGTGTGGAATAACACTTTAAAAATAGTAAATATTAAAATAAAACAGCAAACTCTCTTGTTAAACGATTATTTCTTAATAATCTTTAAGTAGTAGAAATTTGTAAAAATCTCTCTACATTGATGCTAACAACATAAATAAGTTGTAACAAAATGTATAAGAATTTCGACGCAGCTGGTAGAAGAGGCGTGGGTTCGAATCCCGCTGCGTTCAAAATCTTTATACGTGTTTTAAGATATTTTCCATATAGTCTTGTCAATTTCACTAGACGCGCCGATAAATACAATAAATGTCTTTAAAATGGGAGGTGAGTTAGTTTTTCTAAATATAATTTTATTTAATTTTCATTTCTTCACTTTGGTAAGACAATGCGCGCGACGTTGAATTCCGCCGCTTAACACACAATGTACCGAATTTGATTGGAAAGCGGCATACGAAGTGCTTTGATATTAGGTTCTCTTTGCCTCTCTCAATAATATATTATGTAGGTATATATGAAGTTCATTTACTTTGCTTAAATCTTTAAAACAATTAGGTATTTAAAAAAACACGCCGTCATTACACTTAAATATTACATAATTATAAATATTGATCACTGATAAGAGAGTGATAAGCGGGAGTGAATGATCTGGTAATTGTCATATGTTTATAATAAGTCCGATTACGTAATTTAATTATATATTATCTTTTATTATACACTTCATATTAACATGAGGCCGCTCGTGGCGAAGTTTGATCTGGTTTTGGGTTCAATGCCCACTTCCGGGAATTCTATTACAATTATTATCATTTCTTCGGTTCAGGTTCTTGCTCTGGTATGACAAAACGCGGCGTTGAGTTCCACCAGAACAGTACAGACACTAAGTACTTTTTGTCTACTCTACTATGTAGGATAGAAAAAGTTTGAAGATTAAAAAGGTAAAATAAGATTACTTACGTGTTCGTACCAAACTTTGCTTAGTAATAAAGATTGTTTTATTTAATATGAAAACATAAATATTGGTGAGTATCGGCTTAAAGTAGCTTGACACTTAATCCCGCATAGCAAGGTAATCAGAGCGAACTTAGTGTCAAGATATAGTTCAATGGATTCCACCATGAATCGAGACATTACGCGCAGACGAAACTTAACGCCGACCTTTGTCTTACTAGAACTCAAAAAGGAAAATAACTTCCCTGAGTCAATATTAAACCCACCGCCAATCACGATAACAGTTACAAGCTGTACCACTGCGCCACAATGACCTCTATATCTCTGATAATATTACATACATAAATATTATCAACTCAACTATAGACCTTAGTGTGACAAGCAACCTCTATTTAATATACAATTTACAAATAATTAACATTTCAGCACGACATTGCAACGTTTTAAATACTATTTAGATTTACTTGTGAACATATATATATTTTTATTTCAATCATTTTTTCCCTATATCTAGCAATTATCGGTTTTCCTCTTGGATGACAGTATAAAAACAAAGAATTAAAATTTAATTATGGATTATTAATTATAATTAATGATTAATTGTATCAAAGGATGTTGAAAAAATGTACCGATTTTTTTAAAATAATGTAATACAATTAGGCCGGTCGTGGCGCAGTGGGTCAGCGTCTGATTGTAAACGCGATCGGTTGTGAGTTCGATCCCCACACGGGGGAGTGATTATATTTAAATTATTTTCACTTCCTCGCTCTTGTAAAAGACAAATAGTTCCACACGCAATGTCTGGAATTCGGTGGATAGCGAAGTACGGAGTGTCTTCACACTAGGTACTTTCTGTCAACCCTGCTATGCGGGATAAAAGTGTGAAGCTAAAAAAAATACGGTCACCTACTTAGTTTGATTTTCGCTGAAAACTTGTACATGTGTACGAATACTATGATAAAAGAAAAAAATCATAGGATGAACCTATAATGTCCTCACTAGGATGAGAAAATGTTTTCAAACATGTTTTTAGCAAAACAAGTAACCATTACTATGGTACGGAGTGTCTTGACATTTGGTACATTTTGTCTACCCTGCTATGCGGGATAAAATGCGTGAAGCTGTATATAGCTGTGTATATTTTGTACAATCTACAATAAAATTGTACTATATCGTGACAAAACCGTTGACAAGTGAATCATGCTTTTCTACATAACAGAGTATTCAGAGAGAACCTAGTGTCAAAACACTACCTCCATATATCACTCGTATCACTCTTAAAACGAACCAACCACTAACGTTTAATAACCTCCTAATAAGAAACGTTTGATAACCGCCTTAATATCAAAAGGATTGACCCCGCAATCATCGCATGTATAGCCATACTCCACTGAGATATAATGGTGTTTTGTCATTTTATACTTGAAATATCATTTTCAATCACTTGTCTAACAAAAGCTATGATTCACAAGTTTCCGCTTAGTTAGGTCTCCGAGCGTCACGGTCTAATTATCATCAAGGCTTTATTAAATAATGTTTGTAATTCTTACGCGTTGATGACTTAAGTGCACCATGTTGTATGTCTTTTGGGTATAAAGTAAACAAAAATTACCCTTTATTAATGATTTTTGTAGAAAATTGGCATATACATCCAGTTCTGATAATATATATATATATATATATATATATATATATATATATATATATATATATATATATCATTTATATATTTTTTTTCACGGTACCTAAAGACTATTTCGACGTAAGTCTGTCCGTCTGTCCGTCCACCCCTAGGATATCTCATGAACGATGATAGAATTATAATATAGTTACAGTTGAAATTAGAACAGTTGATGTATTTATATTCCTGTTGCAGTTATAGCAAATACTAAAAAATCGAATAAAATAAATATTTAATAAGGCTCTCAAGAAACGTGAATTTTTGCTCGCCTTTGGTCGATATTAACATCGGCAAAAGATATTTGATAGATACTTAAAATATTTACAGAATATTTAGTTATATATTTACTATAAAAATAATAATGAAATTAAAATAAAATTAATATTAAACTAGGGCTTCCATACAACAAAAATATTTTTTTGTGTTTTATGAATAATGCTACCCTTTGTATGCGTCTAACTCAAACTTGATAGGTTATTTTGGTCCAGTAGGAATTGAAAGATCTTTTCTTAGTCTTCCCTTTCTGTGCTGTACTTCGTTTGTCAGTCACTCAGTTGACAACGGTAAAGCTAGTTATTAATTTTGTTCTTGGTGAAATTCGAACCTGTAACCCACACACCCTTGGGGACAGGTGAAAATAACTAAAAAAAATATTTCGTTAATAAACTGTAACATTTTAAATTTATATATATAGCTATGGCATTACATATTTTTCTCACGTACATATTTATAAATAATTTATTTATTAATTTAAAAATTATTATAAGTTTTTAAAGCTAAAAAAAGCATATTCGTCAACAATTTCATATCTGATAACCAATTTCACACTTCAGGTGTTAACGCCTTATTTACCCACTATAGTTGTATTTCCAAATCGACCCCCAAAAATATATAAAATTTATAATAAACGACGTTTAATACAATTTCAATCAAAACTACTTGTTGTTGACGTCACGAACGTAATTTGGTGCGTGACCTTTCAAACCTGTCAAACTTGTAAAATCAAACGTAGGAATCATATTGGTGTATTTGTAAATTATAATAGTACTGGCTTCTGTATGCTTTATATGTTCTTATCCAACACATGATGTCGTTTAAAATAACATTTAAGAACATATTTGATTAATGCTTTTATTAAAATAAATAATTTATAAATTATGTAATGATTTGTAACCCAAGCAATAAGGAACACTTGTTCTTGGTCTCTTCACTCCCGCGTAATACACTATAAGTATCTAACAGGTTTGTGGGTTCGATCCCCACTCGGGGTAGTGATTATATTTAAATTATTGGAGGAAGTGAATTCCTCGCTCTGATAAGACGACAAAGTGCAGTGTTGAGTTCCACCACTCAACACGCAATTCGATGGACAACGAAGTACGGAGTGTTTTGGCACTAGGTACTTTCTGTCTACCCTGTTATGCGGGATAAATCGTGAAAAAAAATAATATCTAACAGGACAGCTCCTCAACCAACATGAATATATGGTGTAATAAGATCATTGATATTCGATATTTTTACACATTTTAAATGTAACTATTTTAAGCGGTTTAATCGCGTATATTTGGGTATTCGACATACACATTTTTGGAGACCTGACGTTTCGAACACTTTACAGTATAGTCCGTGGTCACAGGTAGATGCCTATAGAGTCCAAGAATATATTTTCGAATACCAAAGAGAAGACCATATAGAATTTAATTATTTATTTGTAAATATATTAGATATCGTCAAATTAAGTATTTTTTTGATTTGAAAAAGCAATATATTTTGAAAGGTCTCTAATTATATTATACTAGTATATACAATTATATATACTTATAATCTACTCACCTTCACGATTTATCCCACAAAGCAGGGTAGTTCTGTAGAAACTAGCGTCAAGACAATCTGTTCTCCATTTCTATCCAAATTTTACATTGCGTGTTAAGTGACGGAACATAACACTGCGCTATGTCTGACGAAAACGAAGATATGAAAATAATTTTAAATGTAATACTTTCCCCAAATGGTAATCGAACCTACAACCATTCCCAGATGTTGTCCCACTGCACCATAATGGCCACTTATTAGGAACCTTGTAGTTAATAATTAGTTCCTTTCTTAAGATAACAATCATCCGATTTTATTTTTTGGAACGTGCAAGGTCATTCTAAGGTCACGTGTATTTTGAAAATTATCACTCGACCTCCAAGTAGCTGATTCAATATCGAATTCGGTTGTTTTAAAGTTTAATAGTTTTTAAGTAAGCAAATAAATAATACATTATCACCTAAAACCCCAGATAATCCCGTTCCATTGGGGTTTTTTTATAGTTACACGCTTTTATCCCGCTCAGCAGGCTAGACAGATAGTACCTAGTGTCAAGACACTCTATACTTCGCTATCCGCCGAATGCGAAGCATTGCGTGCTTTGCAACTAGAGCGAGGAAATGGAAATAATTTCCCTATCGCGTTCATATAAGATCTGCACACTGCGGAGTAGTAAAGAACGGAGTGTCTTAACACTACAATTCTTTACCCTCCTCTATGGAAAATAGCTATATGGTGTTTCTATGTAAGTTAATTATTAAGTATTTTTTTTTTACAAATTTTCCAAGATGATCTAACATAGTCACTCTATTACACTCAACTTCTGTAATAAAAAGAGTAATTATTTTATAAAATAACTAGTTAATTGTATACGATATCGTGAACGACCTTCGCTGTTTATATTCATCTGCTCAAAATAATAACTTTAAGATATAAATAAGTACAAGGATACATTAGTTTTAAATTTTTAAAATCATTTTGAGATTTTTAATTTTAAATTTAAAAGTAAAAGTGAAATTTAAAACGTTTTAAGTGTCATTTGAGTGTTTTTCGTTTAATAAAACAATTATATACATATATTGATCCGACGAAACCGATCGTGGCGCAGTGGGACGGCGTTTCACTGTAAACACGATTGGTTATGGGTTCAATTCCCACTCGGAGGATTGATTGTATTTAAATCGTTGCCTCTCTGGTATGACAAAGGGCAGCGTCCGCCCCTTATATATATATATATATATATATATATATATATATATATATATATATATATATATACACACATATATATATCAAGGGGCGCATATATACATATATATATATATTTCGTTTAAAGTAGTTTCATTTCAAATTTATTTTTTTATATTATACATACATACCTACCTAATAAATGTTAAAATGTATTAAAATATTATATATAAAACAATATTATATATAAAACAATATTTTATATATACTGCACATTTTTATTTGCAAGAATATTTATAATTTTGCCAATTCGCGATGTAATTTTGCTTGAATTGCTTGTTTCAACTACGTACTCAAATTACTCTGTTATATATTTCCTAATGTTTGCTTTACTACTGAAATAATTTTGCTATTGTTCTTATTAAGTTTTGTCTACGCGGAACTTTGGAAATCTAACAAAAACATGAAAAAAAAATGTATTCGGTATTCAAACCTGTATCCATTGTCAGCATTTTATAGCAACAGAACACTGTATAGCTGATACTGTAATTTTAAGTTATATTAACAAAATTCAAATATACAGTACGTAGAGGCTATCGTGGCGCAGTGAGCTTCCAACCTTAAAACGCGATTAATTGTGTGTTCGATTCTCACCCGAAGAAATGATTATACTTCAAATATATTTTCATTTCTCCGTTCTGGTACAATAAAGTCCAGCGTTATGTTCACCACTCAACATGCAATGTCTGGATTTTGACCGGAAAACAGGCATCGAAGTGTCTTGACACTAAATTGTCTCCGACTACCCTGCTACGGGATAAAGCGTGAAAAAAAAAATAGAAAACAAACATAAAAACTTTTTAGATAATGTCTAAATCTCGATCGCAGTTACATTTTCGTAGTGTGTTTATGAGATTGTTCTAATAATCTGTACATGTAACATTACTGTAAAGTTTCATCCAAATCGGTTTAGTACTTTTCGCGTGAAGTGTTACAAATATATATAATTCCTTTCAAATTTTCACAATTATAATATTGGTAGTAATAATATAATACAGTTCACGCCTTCATGGCGGTTTTAAAGTAATACTTGCAATATTTGCGGTGTAAATATGATACGTATTAGCAAACAATATTTTAGTATGTGGTTATTATTTAACACTATATAGAATCGCTTTACGTTTTATATTTTGAGGATATCGTGCAGTAGCACAAATAGTTGCGGGTTCGGTTCCCGTCCGGAGGAATAATTTCGTAAAACAAAACACGGCGCTGAACTCCGCAACTACAAGGCAATGTTTTACAATTTTCTCTGCTCACCTGCTCTGAAATACGACTAAATGCATAAAGAAAATATACTCATTAAAATTTATGTATTATATATACTAAGGTATTGATTTTTTTAGCTTCACTAAGGTATAGATTTTTTTAGCTTTTTATGGCGCATAGCGGGGTAGACAGAAAGTTCCTACTGTCAAGACACTCCTTACTTCGCTTCCCGCCGAATTCAAGGTTGAGTGGTAGAACTCAACGCCGCGCTTTGTCTTTACCAGAGCGGGGAAGTGAAAATTATTTTAATATAGTAAATCCCCCGATTGGGGTTCCAACCGGATGCGTTTACATTGAAACTCCATCCCACTGCGCCACGACCGGCCTCGCGTTATAGATATCTTTTTTATATAAGGATTTGAATACAGAAAAACTAAGTAACATAGTCAGCTACTTGTTATACCTTACAGGTCAACCATGCAGACAAAACAGGATGTAAGGGCTAGTTCATAATAAGCTTAAAGACAAATATCTTCTAACATCGCATTCCACTGGAAACTTTGCTAAACTAAAATAACAGGAAAAATTATAGCAATTACGTATTACTAAAACTGTAAATATGTATTTACATGTACTTTTGCTTTTTTGAACATGCTTTATAATATGAATATTGTGATATACGAATTTAATAGAGGGTAATTGTGGCGTGTGGTGGGGCAGCGCGGTGTAAGTGCGACCAGTTGTGGGTTCGATTCCTCGGGGGAGTGATTTAATTATTTTCAATTCTTTCTGGTAAGACAGCACGCGGCGTTGAGTTCCACTATTCGACACGTAATGTCTCAAATTCGGTAGAAGGCGACGTATGGAGAGTCTCGACACTAAGTAATTATTGAGTACCCTGCTACGCGGAATAAAAGTTTGAAGCTAATATGTCAATTAATATATTAAATTTAATACAACTAAATATATATCCGAAAAATAAAAAGGAAATTATTTTAGAAAATAAATATCAATATTTATACGGATTTTAGCGCGTGTAGATCGTATTTTTTTTATTATTCACTAAAAATACTTAAAATTTATATAACACACTACCATGTGACTTGCACGTTGCTTTATTATCTCGTATTTATACATCAAGTCTGCGGAGCACAACACCGCGTGTGGTCATACCAGTTCAAAAAAGCGTGTATCAATCTCACAACCATCACTACAGCCAGACATTCACTGTGCCACGCTGGCGTCAATACTAAATCACAGTATTAAATAAATTACAGTTCAGAGTACTATCTAGTGGAAAGCATACTTATCTATGTTGAAGTGGCTTAAAAGCCTTCGTGTGTAATTTCATACCACTTCTAGTATTATTCTAGGTTTCAAGAGACCTTACAGTGCTTTTATAGGCTTATAGTAAAACTTTTTTATGATATATTTATTATATAATATATCGAATTCTTAAAAAAGCGGACGGTGTTAAGATCCACACCCGCCAACCACTTAACTCACAATCTCGAATACCGTTGCGTTGAACTGCGTTATCTCTGACTACCCTTCATTGTGGGATAAAAAGGGTAGCTGCCATTGTTTTGAAGATAAAAATTAAGTAATTATTGTTTATCATTTATAAAGTTCATTTTTACTTATAAAAGAATATATTTTAAATAGTTCATATGTCCCCGCTTTTATCCCGCATAGCAGGGTAGACAGGAAGTACCTAATGTCAAGACACTCCGACTCCCTACTCCCCTCGTAAATTTAAACCTTATAACTTAATAAAAAAAAGAGAAAAAAAAGGTTTTACCATTTTGTTTGTTTGCACCACTATCCTGTTAAATAAGAATTAATCTAATATTAATTCTTCCTTCATTAATTATTAATTAATGAATTAATGAATTAAGGCTTCCTGTGGGAAATCGCTTATAGCGATAAGGCTGCCATTACACATTGATTAATGCGCCAAAATTTTATTGTAAAATAGATATTTCTGTTTGCAATAAAGTATTATTATTATTATTTTCCCCTATGAGTGGACTGTGAATTCCCCTCCGCTGCTGGTTAGCGTCGCATAAGAGGCGGTTATCCCAGTAATTTGGTGGTAGGAGGTTAGTCCTCCGACTGGCTCGCGACCACTATCATCTAAAAGTAAAGTTATTTTTATCAAAAATTAGGGGAAAATTTCGCTCGGGTAAGGCAAAAGCGGCGTTGAGCTCCACGAAAGCGAAGTACGGTGTGTTTTGACACTAGGTACTTTCTATACGTTGCTATGCGTTTTGCTCACACATTGCTATATAAATGAAATATAAAATCAATAAAAAACATCGATAATACTTAATATTAAAGTACTTGATATTAATGAATATTTTTTGCATACTAAACAATAAATAACATTAGAATCTTTAGTTACCTACACGAAGCAAAAACGCAAATGCTTGTATCTAACACACACATATATATATATATATATATATATATATATATATATATATATATATATATATATATATATATATATATATATTTACTATTTTTAAAGTGTTATTCCACACTAAGGATTAGAAAACAGTTTTTTCAAAAATGTTTTCTAATCCTTAGTGTGGAATAACACTAAAAATAGTAAATATTAAAATAAAATAGCAATCTCTCTTGTTAAACGATTATTTCTTAATAGTCTTTAAGTAGTAGAAACTTGTAAAAATCTCTCTACAGAGTTGCTAACAACATAAATAAGTTGTAACAAAAAAACGTATAAGAATTTCGATGCAGCTGGTAGTAGAACGCATGGCTTGGACGGTATCCAAGAGGCGCGGGTTCGAATCCCGCTGCGTTCAAATTTTTATACGTTTTTCCAAAAAAAAAAAAAAAAAAAAATATATATATATATATATATATATATATATATATATATATATATTTATATATATATATGTGTGTGTGTGTGTGTGTTAGATACAAGCATTTGTATATATATATATATATATATATATATATATATATATATATATATATATATATATATATATATATATATATATATATATATATATATATATATATTTTGAAAAAACGTATTTATATACGTATAAACGTATTTATATGTTTATATATATATACACATCATTATGAACGTATCAATATATTAAATATATAATCAAAAACATATTAATATTACATTTGCTAACCGGAAGATTTCCGCAATAATCATTTTGATTTAAATGTTTTTCAATTTCATAAAAAAAAATGTTTGAAGGTCCCGGGTTCGATTCCATTTATTCCATTTTACGATATAATAATAACCTCCATTCTGTTACGTCACGTCATGTCACGTCACTCGTAACTGTATTGATTTAATACTATTAATAAAGATAATATGAGATCGAAGAGAAAGAAGAGAGAAAATAAGAATATAAGTCAACTCATCTACTTCACTCTCCACCTATATCTTATTTTTTTTTAAATTACTTATCCATGTTTTTCTACGTCGACGTGTTTAAAACTGACTTGAAGGCAGTATTCAACACAAAAATTAGCATTTTAATGTTATTGTAGATTTTTAGAAATAATATGCCTAATAAGGTTTTTTTTAACTTGTTTTCGTCATAACTTATCAAATTACTTAATTCTAAGTAAATAGTTGACGTTTTGCTGACGAACGGAAACGTCGGCGCAAACGCAGCTAGTTAGTAGTAGGGGATTTTTTAAACACAAAAAAACACATGTTGACATTTTTTTATTAGATAGACCTTGGTGACTAAAAATTCCGTTTTTGATTTTTCTGTCTTCTTTGAGACTAATTTTGAAAAAATATAATTAATAATTTAAATTAATCGTAACCATCTCAGTAAATTAAAAAAAAACATCATATATTAGCTTTAAAAGGCGTAATAAGTTAGCTAACTGTAAACGCTATTTGTTGTAGGTTCAATTCCCACTCGTGATAATTATTTTCATTTTCCCACACTTCTACAACATGACGTAGCGTTGAATTCTAAAACACAAGACACCAAGCGGAGAACGGAATATCTTGACACTAGGTTCTCTCTAACTACTAAAATTGAGGCTGTTTAACATAAAAAAGTGATTATAACACTAATGTCACACTTCTATTAACGTAAATATAACTTTCTTCTCAAAACTAAACGTTGGGTTTTTACCTACACCAGTTACCTCAGGGGATTCCCCCCGTCGTTATAGAAACGGTATCTTGAAATACCCAATTACGCGACATTGACAAGGCAACAAAATATTTATTATTATTAGCATATTTATTTTTAACATTCTAAAAAAAATTAATATACACGGAACTGTATTGAGCTGTAATTACAATGAATCACGACTTTAAATCCTGTTTAAAGCAAATTAATTACTATACGATCTAATAAGCTCTTTGACGTTCGCGATATTTACACATTGTAAATGAAACTGTTTTAAACGGATTAATCGCATATATTTTGGTATACGCAAATACATTTTTGGAAACTTGACGTATGGTTTACTTTACACAGAACAGTGGCCTACCTGTGACCACACTAATGTAAAGTGGTCAAAACGTAGGGTTTCCAAAAATGTATTTTCAAATAACAAAACATACGCGATTAATCCATTTAAAATAATTCCATTTAAAATATTATACGACTTATTTACTTATTGTGTTTTCTTCAATTACAAAAATACTCAGGCTTCCTCAGCATAACCGAAGTTTTAATTATATATTTTTTATTTAATTACTTATTTTTATATTTAACTCAGGTTTAGTTTTTTGTTCAGATAATCTTAATATAAATGTACATATGCAAGTTGTTTTTTTCTTTTTTTTTTACTTGTTATGTTACATACCGCGGACTCGCGTGTAATACCCGTTGTGTTGTAAAGAGGAGCTCGGCGTGCTTGGACTTATCATTCAAGTAGGATAAAGGGGCCCTTGAAAATAAAATTAGATTAGACTTAGTTACTAGTTAATATATAACTACACATTTTTAAAATTTTGGTTTCATTTTTTTCACTATGGTTGACAGTACCTGTTGATAGCGGGTTCAATTCCCGTTAAAGATTAGATTAAACTGGGGATAAAATAAAAAAATAAACTAACTTTTATGTTTCAAATAGCAGGGTTAATCAGAGAGAAGTGACAAAATACTCCGTTATTTATTTTCCGCCCGAAATAAAGTTATATCGTGTTTTGTTAGTTAGAGCTGAAAAAATTAAACTAATTAAAGTAATTTAATAATTTAGTTTAAATCTGTCCTTCAACACTTATTTATTTAAAAAAAAATAAAAAACGCAGCGAGATTCGAACTCAAGTAACTTGTAAACCGTTCAAACGCTCAGACCACTACGCCACGCGTTCTACGTCCAGCTGCGACGACATGGCGGCTTTTTTACAACTTATTTACGTTGTTAACATCTCTAGAGAGCGATTTTTACAAATTTCTGCTACCTAAAAATAATAAATAATAGTTCGGCAAGAGAGCATTCAATTTTTTTCAATTCATTCAATCCTGACCTACATCAATACATTATCGAAAGTATATGAAAGGAAAAAAAACACAGTACTAACAGTATAATTATCTTTGTCGCTATACGGAAACTCCATACAAATATACTATAACTAAGCATTTTTTTCCATAATGATTCAACCCACATCGGTATGTATATACTCTATGTATAAATTATTGTAATTATCCCATAAGATTAATTAAACTCTGAAACGTCAATTAGATGTTTAAATTATATCAAACACATATAAATATAAATATTTTTGTCTAAAACAAAAATATATTAAATTGGGATACTAATTTTATATATTCTATCTTAAAATATAGTGTGTTATGTCATGCTATTGATACTTATTTATCCTAAAACAAAACGCGTCGTTGAGTTACGCTTGATATCTCGATTTTGAATTTAACGTAGAAAATGGAGCATGAACTAAAGCATGAATATGCACTACATGATCCGCGTATCTTCGTCTTCTTTTTAAAAGGAATACATGTTTTTGGTACACATATATATTATTCAAAACTTAAAATTTGTAGTGGTTTGAGTTACATTATCAAAGCTATAAGTTAAATTCGAACCCACGACCCTTTTGTGCAGCAATCGAAAACTTTGACGCAAATAAAACCGCGAAACTCAACAGGTCATATTGATTTTCGAGTTTTCACATGCGCAAGGTCTTTATATTCATCTGTTGCTCGATTCACTCTCAGTCAGCCATAACACGTCTTAGCGTGAACACGTATATAATTAATTATTTATTTATTTAAATTTTCTTAAATAGTGGATTGCGGTTATTTATTGTGGCAAGTGTTGAGAGTAAGTAGGAAATTATATAGCCTTGGTTTTAGTGTACTGTGGACTTTATAGCCTATAAATATGATTTAAAATTTTGATTTATTTTTATTATTGCTATAATCAAAATAAATAAGTTAAAATTGTAAATTAATTCATATAGAAACTGTTAAACATTCAAAAATATAATACTTATCTCTATCATCGTATTGTTGGTCTACATTTTAATATTTGTCCAGTATAAAATTTAACTGATTAAGATAAAGAAAGCTGAAAATAATCCCTTATAATTAGTACGTATATCAGCAAAAACAATTTCCGGTAGTAAAAAACACTTTCGAATAAAGCGTTCAAGTATCAAAGCTTTAAGCTTTTCATCAAGTTAAATATCTATTTCAAAAATTTATTACGTACTTTTTTACGTTCATTTGTTACTAACACTAAATAAAAGGTTAATGTCGTGACGCCAAAAGCTCTTCTTTTCTTGTGATTATATTAATCAATTTTCGATATAAACATTGACACGTGGAATTGAACTGAAGACCGTTTGAAAGCAATTGGTTTGTTTACATTGTTTTAAATAGGAAAATTAATACCAAAATTATTATTAAATAGTATGCTTTGTATTCTTTATATACTGAGAGACAACGCTCGGCCTAAAATACTAGATGAAAATTTAACAACAACGAAAATTTTAGTATATACTTTGTTAAATTCCACAGAAACCGGAAAATATCGATATTTTGCTTATTATAATAGACACAAACGATGTTGCGGGCTATGATTAGTTCTGCCTACATTTATATAGGCGGAGAATCATTCCATTCATTTCCTTTACGATCTCAAGCTACCCTGCATACTTATTTCGCATCGCCTACAGTCATTAACCTCTTCATACATGCCCTCCAAGGGATCCTCATGGTTTTTCCAGGTCTTGAGGTCTCCCTTACTCTTCCATATAAGCTGATTGCGACTACATAGAGATGAACAAGTGCATGCAAAAAAATCATGTTGCCAGAAATTATATATGTAAATTTTAAATCTATATAACTATATTATTTAATATTGAGATATGTTTTTAAATAAATTATCTATTAACATAAATGTCCTATGATTATGATATATTTTTATATTTATTATTTCTGACAAATATGGCTTTTTTGACACTTGCAAATAAATAGGCGTTATCTTTTCAACGTGTTCAAGTTACTTGAGCATGTTCTTCTACTTAAATATATTAAACAAATTATAGTAACAAGTCATATTAAAAAACATACTTGTAAGATCTTTGATTTTCGCGATTTTTACACATTTTAAATGAAACTATTTTAAACGGATTAATAGCGTATATTAACCGCGGTCTACTATAAAGTGTTCGAAACGTCAGGTGTCCAAAAATACATTTTTGGACTTCGAATACCAAAATATACGCGATTAATCCGTTTAAAAAAGTTTCATTTAAAATACATGCTTGTCTTGTTTTCTTGTACATTAAACATATTTCGGTTTTTGTTCATACTTTTCAAGAAACCAAAGGAAATATTCAATATATAGTTTGTTCTTATTTCACTTGACGTTTCTTGTTAAGCGCTTGTTATAAAATAATGGGTGTTGGATAAGATGCTCAAACAAAATCACGTAGTGAGATTTTGTTCTCTATATCTTCATAAATATATAGTAATAGATAATGACAGGTCACTCTGTTCTTGACGTGCTTGAATGACCTTTCAAGTATTTCTATTATATAAAGCAGAATGCGAATATATCTAGTATTAAGATAGACTTTCTCACTACATCCATTAAAGCTAAATTGTATGTAGCTTGCGTAACTCAACGCCGCTATTTTCTATCCACATCAGACAAACAGATAATGAGAGAATGCTATAAATAAATATCCTTCTCTAATTAAAAATGATTTTCTATAATTAAAATCTTTATTATTGAGATAATAGAGTCAAGTTCATATTTTAATACGATAATCTTTTTGTATGTTTTCTGTATGTTTTAATTACTTTATACTCAATAGTCAGAGGAACTTCATATAAAGACATTCTATTTTCCATTTTTCAAACGTATTCGATACATAGCGTAAATGGCGGAACTCAACGCTGTATTTTATCTTAACAAACTGGAGTAAAGTAGAACGATAATTTAAATATGATCATTTTTCCAAATGGGAATCGAACTCACAATCAATCGTGTTTATAATAAGACGCTGCGCCATGATGACCTCTATTTTTTTCTTCATTTAACTTAATTGCTTTTAAGGAGTATTTTTACTTCAAGCATCATTGACTTATTAATTTTGAACTATTCAATTGATTTCCTTCCAATCGTTTCCTTGTTCGTAAAGATATAAACAACAAAAATACGAGTTTTGTAATTTAAAAAAATGCCTTTTAAGGTAATTTGGTCGAATTTTTGGAAACATACAACCTTGTACTGTAAAGGTTTCAAGGCTTTACAAAGTATAATATTTATTTATTTATTTTTACTTCACGCTTTTATCCCGCATAGCAGGGTAGACAGAAAGTACCTAGTGTCAAAACACTTCTTGCTTCATTTTCCACTGAATTATTGTTATTATTTAAAATTTAATATTATTATGTATTTACGATAACGTTTTATAAACAGAGAACGTAATGCTAAGACTCTACGTCTTCCACTATCCGCCCAATTTAAAGATATTGTCTATAGAAAGTGGTACAGTTCCTCGTATATTTGATTGAAAAACAACAATACTAAGTACGAATCTCAGACTCAGACAAAACGCGGTATTAAGTTCCGCAACTCAACACGCAATATCCAGAATTCGAGTAGAAAAAGGAAATTGGAGATTTTAGATATTCTGCTGGCCGTGAAAACCGTATTCGCTAACATATTTCAACGCCGCACGTTGTCTTACCGACCGAATGTTTATTTGCAAATAATCTAAAATATTTCGTTTCGCACTACGTACTTTCAGTCCACCCTGCTATATGCGAGATAAAAGCGTGAAGCTAAAAAAAAATATATTGAACTCACGATCATCATCTACAGACAGACGGCGCACTGTACCACCATTCAAAACATAAAGTTTTAAATGAAACAATCGTTCCGAGCGTTATCCAAAGGTAGAATAAGGACAAGCATTCACTTGAGCTAAGGTCGTTTGATACTTAGAATTGACACCAGTGTACATATGCAATATAACTAATACATGGGCCTGCGCATAGTTTAATATATTTTTTGGCTATTTCAGTAAAGGCAGAGAGTAACTTTTTAGTGAGCAATCCCTCTTTATCGTCTCCAAAAGCTAAATATAAAAATTCCCACGAGTTATATTCGAACCTGTTATTGCACATACAATATTTATATATTATAATTAATATTTTTTTAATCTACTTTAACGGATTAATCGCGTACATTTTGGTATACGAAATACATTTTTGAAAACGCGACGTTTCAAACACTCTTCGGTAGTTCTTGGTCTCAGGTAGACTGAGATGGCATGTATTTTCAAATATCAAAATATACTCAATTAATCCATTTAAAATAGATTCATATAAAACACGCGAATATCAAAGATCTTATTTTCGTAAATTTCTTTATTTCTTTTGTTACTTTTTATTAGATTATTTTTCAAAGTTTATATTAATCTTTAGAAATAATAGATAATATCCTTAATTTTTAAATTTTTAAATAACTATGTATGTAGTTACTAATACGGGAAATAAAGTCTTTGTAATCGTTTTTACGAAAATTACTCGAACTGGGGAGAACTCGAAATAACGCATAAAAATATATAATATTAATAAAATAAATGTAACACACACTTCCATATGTTTGACGTGCACGTTTATATAAAGTGACATACACGTTGCTAAGGCAACGCGTTATCAACTCGTCTAAGGGACATTTAGTACAGTTTAATATTTATATTTCTTTAAATATTTTTATAATATTTTCCTTTACGTAAGATTTATTGACTTTAGTAAATAAATATATTACAAAATCGCTTATACTCTGTATTGTTAATTCTAAGTATATTATTTTTATAGCGGAAATGGATACATAGTATTCAATCAATAAATATCTTAATAATTTATGCTCAACCGCAATTTCCGGTAACTTATGGTATAGTTGTCTATATACATCTCGACTACCATAGTAATAAATTCAAATACTAACTTTTAAGTATATCTTTTAAGTATCTTAGATTTTGTGTGAATTCATGCCTTTTTTTAGCTTCATTCTTTTATCCCGCATAGCAGGGTAGACAGGAAGTACCTAGTGTCAAGACACTCCATACTTCGTCGTCTGTACTTTCCGCCGAATTGCAAGCAATGTGTGAGTAAGGCGGAGCTTAACGCCGCAATTTGTTTTTCAGATCGGGAAAATGAAAATAGTTTCAACACAAAAGTTCCCACGAACGGGAATCGAGCACACAACGATCGCGTTTACGGTCAGACGCTGACATTGAGCCACGAGGACCTTAATAATTTAATATTTAAATGATAAAATTTGTTTAAAAGTATCCTTATTAAAATAGAAAGTGTAAAAAAAGTAGAGCGAACTGTTATAAAGTGATGTGACATCGCGAGCTGAATACAAATTCATGTTAAGCGATAAAGTAACGTAATTGCCCAGTGAGTGTGAGATAAACGTGTGATAAGACAACAATGTATAAGGTGCCGACAATGGGTTTACGCTTTTTACGTATATACGTAAAAAGCGTAAACCCATTGTTTGGGTTTTTGGTTCATTGGGTTCATAGAAAGGACCTAATGTTCAAACATTCCGATCTCCACTTCCGGCTAATTTATTATAATTATAATTTATTAATATTTATTGAGGCCAGTCACGGCGCAGTGGGATAACATCTGACTGTAAACACGATCGGTTGTAACATCGATTCCCACTCGGGGGGAACGATTATATTTAAAATTATTTTCATTTCTTTTCTCTGGTAAGAAAAAGCGCGGCATTGAGTACCGCCTCTCAACACTAGGTACTTCCTGTCTACACTGCTATGCGGGCTAAAATCGTGACGTTATATAATACTAAATTCAACTTAAAATTTTATTTTTATATATTTTTATTTTGCTTCCTATATAAATTATACACAAAAAGCGGAGGACGTAGTGTTACTTCTCTACTCGTATTTAAAAAGAAATAATATTACGTCATAGAACCAAGAATCAAATTTGCACGTTCCAATGTTTACTATTGTACTTTTTTGAACAGTGTTACTAGAATTCTCGTGAACTTAGGCGTCTTTGTTATATAATCTAATGTACAGTTAGCATAAAAATATTAATATTTAATTTATTCATTTTAAATCTTTCTAATAAGTAGCACATTGTCATTAAATTACTTGAAATTACTATAAAGAAAGGTGTTTAATTTCTACGAATAAACTATAAAATTTACCATTTCATCTATATGGTGGCACACATCCTTGTAAGTGTGTTTCGATACTAAAAGCAAATTTCCCGAAATTCCTTTGGGAATATGAAGTACAGTATATTTCGTATTAAAAGAAAATTAGGCCAGTCGAGGCACAGTGGGACTGCATCTGACTGTAAAAGTAATCGGTTGTAGGTTTGATTCCCACCCGAAAGTTATTCTTTTGGGTATTTTAATTATTTTCGTTCACTCGCTCTAGTAAGACAAAACGCGGCGTTGAGTTCTGCCACTCCGGAGTGTCATAAAATCCATTCAATCAAAGTTGTTTTACCAATACTCAAATTTTATTCTAAATATCCTTTTATTCGATTACATAATATTTCAAGTCAGATTACAACTATTAGCCATATATGCTAAAAGTACAAAATGCAAACTAATCAAAATTGTCGATGTCGTCACGCCACGTCAATGTTAAAATATTGTGTAAAAAACATTTTCTTGCTATCCGTACCTAGCGTTAAAGGTCAACCGTCAATTTGCTTTGATACTGTTGTAGTTAGAGCACCGTAGTTCAACTTAGTGTTAACAAAATTCTATGAATATTGTATTAAATCAAAATTTAAAAAAGTAGTTTTTGTGGATTTGCTTGAAAGCTATACGAGTTGTAGATTCAAATCCTACTCCTGAAAATATATTCTGTTAATATGTTAGAAAATATGTTTTATTTAATATACATATGTAGTATTGCTTGGCTTTGACTGAAAGCAATGTAAGAGGTATTAGTGAATCGTAAATAAAATTAGTAAGGAATTTAAATTTAAAAATCGCAAAATTCAAACATTTTCGCGATTTTTATAATTTTTCGTATCAACCGACAGACGAATGCCACCTCAGACCACCTGTGACCATGAACTACTGTAAAGAATTCAAAATATCGGGTTTTCATAAATTTATATTATAATACAAACTAATATACACGATCAATAAGTTCTATTTAAAATATATTAATTCACGAAAGTAAAAGATATTATTATGTTGTAACGGATGTACAGAAATATTAAAACACAGTATATATGGCAACGTACGAAATGGAAAGTGTTGACTATTTATAGTCGAAGCACACATAAGTTCGCTCTCTACGATTATTTTACATTATTTTAAACATTGCGTAACTTGATCTATATTTTCTTATTTTCTGAATAAAGTATTAATTAAATTTGTATTATATTTATTTATATTATTTTGTATATATATATATATATATATATATATATATATATATATATATATATATATATATATATATATATATATATATATATATATATATATATATATATATATATATCTTTAAATAAACGACCATAAAAACATATTTTGCGACAAAAATAACTTAACTAAATTAAAATGGACATGTATATTTCAACCAATATTTATCTATTTCTTTATTCATTGATATATGGTTTTTCTTCATTAAAACTCAACCCCACAAACGTCAAGTTCATTCAAGGTCTTAAAACCAACGATACATTTGGCATGTCCCGTTTGTCCCTTATTATTATATGTTTATTTTTATTGTTAGCTCTTAAAACTTACGTTTAAGTCAGATATTTGAATTTTCTGTTATTAACAGTAAAAATCCAAAGAGGATCGATTTTCACTTTCGGGAATTATTATTAAAAAATATATTTTCTCCACTCTTGTAAGATAAAACGCGGCGTTGAGTTTACACTCAACACGCAGTGTCTCGATTTCAGGCAGAAAGCAGAGAACAGTGTGTCTTGACACTAAGTTGCCTTTGACTACCCTGCCATGCGAGATAAAGCGAAGTTATAAATATGTTCTGTTTTGTTTCTATTTACAATCAGTACTATGCGGCTAACGAAGGCTTAATTATTAGTTAATAACTCACATTTTATTCAATCATTATTCATTATGATTGGTGCACGCAGACCACAGTTTCTAGGCCATAGTTCTTGACATATATAACTAACTACCTTGCTCTAATAATGTTATATTATTAATCTTGTACAGCTTAACGCTTTTACCTTCTACGAAAATTGTTAGAAGCCGTATATAAAAATTCTTGAGCGTAAAATTAATTTCCAAAAAAGACTCATTTTTCCTGGATTTTCATTAAAGTGAAAATCAATTGTGTCATGGCGATACGATTATCGCATCGTCACAATAAGAAAACTATAATTGTTATTAAATATTTATATAAAGTTCTTGAGGCCGATCGTGGCGCAGTGGAACAGCTTCTGACTGTAAAGGCAATCGGTTGAGGTTTCGGGGGAATGATTATAATTAAATTATTTGCACTTCCTCGCTCTAGTAAGACATAGTGAGGCGTTGAGTTCCGCCACTCAACTCACAATGTCTCGAATTCAATGGAAAGAGATGAAATACGGAATCTTGGCACTAGGTACTTTCTGTCTTCTCTTTTTTTATCCCATGACTTCTTATCTGCACTGCTTTGCGAGATATAAAAAAAAACAATCAATTATTTGTGATTTCTAAGACCTGAGCCAATGCCTGAGATTCAATCCATTTTTTTTTTAATTATTTCCTTTCTTCTCATTATATAAAGATATAACCTCACATTACAAAGTACTGGCAAATGATACAATGTACAGACCAACAATAGGTTATCAAGTATTACACTATCGTTAACCTTTTCAAGCATTTCGTTTTGTAACACCAAACCGAGCGCAAGTGTCACAAAATAACAGCAATCCATTAAAAAAAATTACAATCAATAAAAAAAATTCTAGACTACATGAAAATATGGCTGTGAACGGAAAAGACATGGGCGAAATCGTCCCACCTTCGTCTCTAATACGCCGCGTAAGCTCTCGCTCGATACGAAACTCAATATCGGAGGAGAAAGAAAATGGTGATATAAACAAGTCGTTCGTAAGCAAATACAAAAAAGCACCGGAAGCGCTGAAGAGCTTTCACAATGATGACAGTGAACTTGAAGTACCTGGGACGCCTATGACGCCGAGAACATCGACTACCCCTGGTGCGTTTTTGTTAAACACTGTGTTTAAGCTTTTTGTCTGACTGACTGACTGTGTGAAGTGCAACTGGTTGTGAATTCGACACATTCGAGGTAATGATTACCTTAAAAATATTTTCATCTTTCAACTCTAATAAGACAAAGCGCGGCTTTAAGTTCCGCCAAGCAACACACAGTATCTCGATTTTAAGCGGAAAGCTGTAGAGTGCTTTGAAACTAGGTTCTCTCTGATTACTTCCTATGCGCAATAAACCATATAGCTCTTCACTTATTTTTCTATTGTGTTCATTTCAAAATATATTTTACGTTTCTTTTTCCAATAAAATTGTTAAATTGATAAATTATTTTAAAGCGAATAAGATAATTCATTGACATATTTACATCAGCAATTGGGTTTCTTGAAATGATAAACAATTATGATATATTCGTTAATACCATCAAGTTTATTTTAAAAACTCTTTGAGGTTTTCACGTCACTTTTTTATTTCATACATGTCAATATAATTATATATGTTTATATTATGACAAAATAAATTAATTACATATTTTTAAATATTCAATTTTTAGAGGTTTCACTGAGAAATATGAACTATGGTGGCGCAATGCGACACCATTGAACTGTAAACGCGATTGGTTTCAGGTTCCATTCTCATTGAAAGAAATAAATTCTATTTGACATATATTTAATAGACTGTCGACCACAGACCGGTGACCATGGACTGTAAAGAGTTCGAAACGACGGATTTTCAATAATGTATTTTGGAATAACAAAATATACTCGATTAATCCGTTTAAAATAGATTCATTCTAAATGTGGAAAAATCGCGAAAATTAAAAGCAAAAAAAATCTTATACCCTTGTTACATCAGAATAGAGAGAATTTTACAAATTTCTGCTACTTAAATCTCTCTACAGAGATGCCAACAATATAAATAAGTTGTATACAAACGTATAACAACAAACAGTAAACAGTATACAAACGTAAAAGAATTTCGACGTGGCTAGTAGTAGAACGCATGGCTTAACAGTCAGAGCGCTTGGAGAGTATCCGAGAGGCGCGGGTTCAAATTTTTATATGTTTTGTCAAATTTTTTTAAAAATAATAATTGTTACAATATTCGTTATCATTTTGATAGAACTCGGACTGGGTGAAAGTTACTTAAATAAGGAATAGTTCAGACTTACTTCTATTGTAGAATTATACTATGAACATCCAGCGATGCCCAGTCATTCTGATAGTTCTCCATATAAATTCTAACCTTGCCAAATTTCTGACTAATTTTTCCTCTTTTATGTAAAAACTGATCGAAAGATTAAGATTATTACCGATCTACGGTAAAATTAATATTATTTATTATTTTATTTATTTTTAATTAAATAAATAAAAAGAAAATAAAGATTTATATGTTTAAAAAGATAAACTTTTAATAAAATGTATACGTTATGCATACATAATATATTGTTTATTGCATCGATGTAGGCTGTTGACCTCAACTCGAAAAGGAACCGCCGAACATTAATATGATATGACAATTAATTCTATATATAGAACCAAATAAATTTTAATTGGATCACTCTTTTGGCACAATCACTGATATATCTTAAAAGTCTTGAATATTTATATGTGGGTTCGATTCGCACTCGGGGAAATGATTATATATTATATTTATATGCATAACAAAGCGCGGCGTTGAATTCCGCTAATCAACTCAAAAAATCATTTTGTTTGTACATCACTATAGCATCTTATAATGATAATATATACATCATTATATTCCTTCATGATCTAAAAGCTTTGGATCTTAATTAAGAAAATTATTATTATTTAAATAATATTAATTGATAAAGTTTCTTAAATAATGTCTAATTATTAATAATTTATATATTTATTTTCACTACACTAATGCTTTATATGTATATTATTATCCCATAATTAATATTTAATATTTAATTTATTCTTATTTTGGTCTAATTACATTTTCAAATATAACTATTTTAACCGGATTAATCGCGTACATTTTGGTATTTGAAAATACATTTTACCAAAATATACGCGATTAATTCGGTTAAAATAATTTCATTTAAAATGTGTAAAAATCGCGGAAATCAAAGATTTTGTTATTGTTCTAATTACATTTTATTCCAATTACTAAATAAATACACATTAAATATCATTTAGGTGTATAATTAATTATTTTATATTAACGATTTTTTTTTATAATTTCATACTGCCTGTAATATAAAGTACTCTAAACACTGTATAACTAGTATTATATATATATGAACGAGTACATTTCTGTATGTTTCCTAAATAAAAAAATACGTATTTCCCAATTAATGCTTTTACTGTTTTTGCTAACTAATTAAAATAAAACAATTATTTTTCATACAAAAAACAGATAGTGTACTAAATAATAATTTAGTTGCTCAACAATATTTTGTTGTTTCGACTAAAACACGCTGATTAGCTGATGCAATATTTAGTTAAGTTTCAAAGTTGTTTGAAAGTTTACATCGGCATATTTGTGTTAATTTGATAGGCTGGATGTTTATATATTTTTAAATGATGACAAATTCTTTCTTGACTAATACTTGACTAAGATTATTATATATGGTTTTAGATAAACACTTTTCACGCTTAAACACTCTGTACATCCTCTTTAGTACTAAGACGCTTCATTATGTAAGATAGTCAAGACACTTCTTTACTTCGCGTCCCACCGAATTAGAAACATTGCGTGTTGAATGGCGGAACTCAACACCGCACTTTGTCTTACCAGAGCGACGAAGTGAAAATAATTTAGGATAAGAATAATATTAAAAAAAAATTAAAGGAACGTTTTTCAAATACCTACACGAGCACAAAGAAAGTATCCCATTGTGTCAAAAATTATCAAACTTTAAACGCAGTTGGCTGTGGATTTTATTAATATTTCTTCGCCCTAGCTAACCAAAGCACGGCGTTAAGCTTCGCTAACACGCAATACATGGAATTGAATCGGAAAGTGGCGAACTGAATGTCACATGTTAACTTCATGTGAGGGGTTATCCATAAACTACGTCACACGAATTTAATTTCTTGATCTCTCCCCCCGTCATTGTGAGACCACCATGTCCCTCTTTGTCGTCCCTCACCCTCTTAACGTGTGACGTCACTTATGAATGGCCCCATATTGGACACATCGTCTATTTTCTTTGGTTAGCTACCAATATTATCATATATACAATATTCTAATAGAAACATAATAAATAATGCATTGTCATATTTCTGTCCTGTTATTGTCACCTTGAAAATAAATACATATTTACGATTTACCCAAATTACTTATATACTGAAAATGGCGCAAAAAATATAAATATTAATGCTTAATTCATACAGGTAGCGTGTTTTTATCAACATACATACCTACATATAAATGATTTTATGTACATAAATATATCAACTGCTCGAGGCGTTTTTGTCAGGAGAGGTCATTCATGTATTATAATTTAACAAGACTTTTTAGTTCCCCTGAGCATTTAGGAAAAAAATAGAACTAAAAAACCAAAGGTTGAGGCCAGTCGGACGCTGTTCCACTGCATCACGACTGACGGTTATGGGTTCGAGTCTCACACGGAGAAATGATTATATTTATATGATTTTCCTTTGCGATGAGTCCCGCCACACAGTACACAATTTGTAGATCGAATTCAGCGGAAATCAGTGTACAGAGTGTCTTGACACTTAAAAATTTCAACTTCCTAAAAGTTTCAACATTCTCTTTATTCATTGTACAAATCAAGGATTGTGATAAACGTATTCTGTTTAAACCATTGTATTACAAGTGATGACACTCCAAGCGACATTATAATTGGGGGAAACTTATCCACAAAAAGATAGAATAGTTTTTGTCTATCTGTCTTTTTATTCCGGCTATCTCTGGAACGGCTGGCCCGATTTTGATGGGACTCAGGCTACTTTTATATTAGAACTATATAATAAAGATCCAGAAATGTTAAATTTCACGCAAACGTAATCGTGGATACAGCTCGAGTATTTATTCTAGTTTTTTTTTGTCTACAGGCCATGAAAACTGCACATTCCACCACGACCTTGAATTGGACCACAGACCACCCACCAGAGAGGCATTGCTTCCCGACATGGCCAACTCCTATAGATTGCTTCTTACAGGTAAGTTTTGAAAACATAACAATTTTCAAGAAAAGTACACAAAGTGCATTTTGTTAGTGTCATTTCTATACTCTGGTAAGAAAAAAGCGTTAGAAGAGCAAAGCGTTGCGCTGAGTTCGCCACTCAAGACGCAATGTGTCGATAATGAATGTCGGGCGTAAAGAAGTGTGTGAACTGAGTGTCTAGACACTAGGTTGTCTCTAATTGCTCTGCTATGCGGGGTAAAGTATGAAGCTGTTTTTTTAAGGGAAGGAAGGATGATTTTATAGGTAGGGGATGTGACCAAGAATACTCGCCAAAATATTTAGATAATCATAAGTTTTAAATACAATAAAATGCAATTATTTAATTATTATTTTAAGAGTGATTATTGGAATAAAAAGAAAAAGACAAAAATGCCAGGCACAGTTTTGATAAGTACAGGTTGTAAAATATTGTTGAGATACTACATTTTTTTAAAAATTTAAACATTTCACAGATTTCAAATCAAACTTGTAACCATCGCGTATATCAACATAACAACTGCTATACAATAAAAGAATGATATGATAATATAATTTAAAAATTTAAATATAATATTTAATTAGTTTAAAAATATATGTTTGCCATTTGTATCAACAACATGTTTTAGTGCACGTGTTACCTACTCTAGTATGAATGCGTGCGCGAAATTGTAAGGCATTGTCTTGGTAATGGTTTTGTAATTATTGTATTCAATATCCTGATATAAAAAGAATTAGGAATATTTCAACTGTAGCGTATATATATATATATATATATATATATATATATATATATATATATATATATATATATATATATATATATATATATATATATATATATATATATATATATATATATATATATATATATATATGTGTGTACATATAAAAGTTAAGAAATAAAAAGAGCTACTATTGAGTTTCCTGTCGGCTTTTCTCAGAGTTTCTAACTGTTTTCCCAGCCGATGGTTCCTGTAGGACTAAGATTACTGGGATTTTATGTTGATTGACGATTCGAAAGTACTTGTAATAGACTATTTTAAGAAGGAATATTTTCATTTATTTGACATTATAAATGTTATAAAAAAAATAAGAAATATTTCAACTGTAGAGTATATATATAAACATACTTATTATACACACTACCATATGTTTGTATTTCAAACACATGGTAGTGAAATATGTTGCTAAAAAAACGCCTAAATTCCGCGCTGACATGATAAATACTAACATATAATTTTAAATAATTTTCAGGTTTAGGAGAAGACCCCGAAAGACAAGGTCTTTTGAAGACTCCAGAGCGCGCTGCCAAAGCCATGCTGTTCTTCACCAAAGGATACGATCAAAGCTTAGATGGTAATTAATTAGAGACACTTTCTATACTTTTGTCACTTTCCACATAAAGTGGGATAGGATAGTTCTCTATTTTAAATAAAATATATAAAGTAAAGAAAAAGATATTCTGTAATTAAAAGGTAATTAATTAAACACACTTTTTATACTTTTGTTACTTTTCATATAAAGGAGGATAGGAAAGAGATAGAATAAAGAAGGAGAGGACAGAAGTCTTCCTACAATGTCAAGATAATCCGTTCTCAATTTTAAATAAAATAATTAGGTAAAAGTCCTTTGTCTTAACAGAGTGAGAAAATGGAAAAAAAAATAAATATAATCATCCTCCCGAGTGAGAATCGAACCAACGACCAATCGCGTTTACAGTCATACGCAGATCCACTGCGCCATGACTGACCCTATTATGATTTATTAATAGTTTATTTGTTATATTTTCAAGGTTTATAAGAAGCGTTTTGTCATAAAAATAATAATTACCCATTATAGAAGTGCTAAACAACGCGATATTCGACGAAGACACCGACGAAATGGTCGTGGTGAAGGACATCGAAATGTTCTCAATGTGCGAACATCACCTCGTGCCTTTCTACGGTAAAGTTTCAATTGGATACTTGCCACAAGGGAAAATTCTCGGATTAAGCAAATTAGCTAGGTGAGATTGTTTTTTTTTCTTGTCTGTTTCTTTTTCTTGCCATTTATATGAATGAGTCCACGATTTTATTAAATCAAAAAGCGTATAATATACTTTCCATTGAATAAAATAACTAGAGCATTGTTAGTTATGCATTTTAAACACTTAAAAAAAATTAAGATTTATTTATTGATTATTTTATTTTTCACATACAGATTATTTTAAAAGAACCAAAAATTAAGCGTTTGAAAGCAAAATTGCCAAACAAATTGAATCATTCATCCTTTGCTCAATTCGGAGAGTCGGAATTGAGGGTCTGGTGGTGGTCCTAGTTATTATATTATTTAAAAAAAAAACATTTTTTTTATTAGAATCGTAGAAATCTACTCGCGTCGTCTGCAAGTGCAAGAGCGCCTGACCAAGCAGATCGCGGTGGCGGTGACGCAGGCGGTGCGGCCGGCGGGCGTCGCCGTCGTCATCGAGGGAGTGTGAGTATATCACTCATTTATTGTAGTGAATAATTAGTTTGGTTAGTTGTGAGTTCGATTCTCACTCGGGGGAATGATAATATTCAATTTATATTTGTTCTCGCTCTGGTAAGGCAAAGAACGGCGTTGTGTTTCGCCACTCTACACGCAATGTCTCGAATTCGGTGGCAAACGCAGTACTTAGTGTCTTGACACTAGATACTTTTTATCTACCTATGTGGAATAAAAACGTGAAGCTTAAAAAAATATTTTGTACTGAATTATTAGTTAAATTAGTTGTGATTTGAATTCCGTCTTGAGGTATGATAATGTTTACATTATTTCCATTTCCTCGCTCTGGTAAGACCGGCGTTGAGTTCCGCCACTAACACGCATTGTTTCGAATTCAGCGGAAGGCGAAGTACGGAGTGTCTTGATACTAGGTACTTCTTGTCTATCCTACTATGAGAAATTAAACCGTGAAGCTAAAAACAATAATTACGTCTGTCTTTAGGAAACATAGAGAAACACTATGAAACTAGTGTTATAAGTCTAGTTTTAAGTAAAAGAAATGTAAATAAAGAAATAATGCATAAAAAAAGATATACAAAGACAACGTAGTGTCTTAATACTGTGTTCTCAATATATTACGTGTTCAATACGTGCTCAACGCTGCGCTTTATCTTACAAGAGCGAAAATAAAATTCTGATAAAAAAAAATTTAAAAAAAATTCTGAAAATCATTATTATATAGAAGTAATATAATAGAAAAAATTATATATATGTAGTTTTAATTTGTGTCCGGAAAAATGTGCATGTTTTAAAATGATATTTTTGGACACATGTGCATGTTTAAATTTCTGTATATAGGTACATGTTTATTTTTTTATTCATATATTCGGAAACATGTTTATTTTCTAAATTTAGTTGCCGGGCACAATTTAGTTAGTGTTTTTTTAAATTTCTATTTAAAGACTTGTGATCTTTTTATTTATGTATATGAAAACATGCATTTTAAAAAATGGTTTTCCTACACACCTGCACATTTTTAAATTTCTATCATATGTGTATTTTTTTTATTTATCCGATACAACGTCTCCAGGTGCAATTGTATTTTGAAATGTCCATTTCCAGGCACATGTGCATGGTGATGCGCGGCGTGCAGAAAATAAACAGCAAAACGGTGACGTCCACGATGTTGGGAGTGTTCCGCGACGACCCCAAGACGAGGGAGGAGTTCTTGAACCTCGTGCACTCAAAGTAGGACTCCATTTTGTTTCAATTAAACTACTATTTTTTAATAATTTTATTGCCATTGTTTTGTTTATGTTTTGTTTAATTTACTTCTTTTTATTGTTTTCTTATTGGCAATTTTTTTGTTTTTGGTTTATTTTTATTCAAAATTGTTTTTTGTTTCGTTAGACATTTTTTTTCTTTTATTTCTAAAGAGAACTTTGACCACTAAAAGTGGAATTATTATGGTTTTAAAATTTATTGTTAATTTTTATTGCATTTTGTGTTCAAACATTTTTTCCCGTACTGTAATAAGTTAATAATATTAAAAAGGGCAATAATTATTTAATAATAATAATTCTTATTATATAAAGGTTCCTTATTTTATTTGTTTGTTTGTTCGTACGTTAAGTTCTAGTTTTTAATTAAATAAATCAGCTAATTTTTAAAACTTAGATTTTTTTTGATACAAAAGAAAAAAACAGTATATTTCTTGATTTCTTATCTTCTATTTTCGTTTCCTAAAGATGAAAGCTGAAATCTGACAATAGATTCTCTTTGTGAATTTTAACTATTTTTTAAGATAATTTACACGTTTTTCTTTAAAAAAATAACCATATTTTTATAATACACTTTTTTTTTGTTTAACACAGCAATTCGTGCCAAAATATACATACATACATACATACGTGTGAATAAATTTAATAATAACGTAAAATAATATTTCAATAATAACTGCCTTTGATATTTTTTTTTAAGTTAAGAATTAATGAATATTTTTTTTTTTACTAATAAAAATAAACACATTTTTGAGGAATACGATGATGAAAACAATTGCCCAGATCATCGTTTTCCTTAAAAAAAATATAATTTTTTTTTATTAAATTTGCGGACCAAAGTAAAAATCTCAAGGTGTAAAATGGCTGACACTTGACATTTTTACCAACTATCATATAAGTTTATTGATAATAAACAATGATTCCATGACGTTGCCTTAATTAAATTGTGAATATAGTAATTTTAAATATTGAAATTATAATATTGTGAGCATTTGATTTATAAATAAATTTTTAATTTAAGTTGAAATATGCTTTTTATTTTTTTCTACACATATATTTTCATGTTTTTTTTTAGTTTGAACATATCTTGCACCCGAAACACCAGCCAATATTATTAAAAAAAAAATAGCTTCACGCTTTCTTCTAAATAGCAGGGTAGTCACAATGTCAAATAATTCCGTCCAGTGTCAAGACACTCAGTATGATCTCTTGAAATTGAATAGAAACTTACAACAATTGTTTACGGTCCTAACTCAATTACGTTACAATATTTCATTATGTTAATATATGAAACACAACGCCGTCCCAAAACTGATAAACGAATTATATTTAAATGTGAAGAATATTATATCCCGCACTCCGTACTCCGCTTTCCGCCGAATTCGAGACATTACGTGTTGATTGCCGGAACGGAAAAAAATATTTAACGATAAATTAATATAGGTACATATATAAAATGGGCCAGAAAGACGTGCGAATTTTAAATTCAGATTGTTCGTGAGAGTGACGCGGGAGTAGGTAGGTTGGTTCTCGGAAATTTAGTCGCCATGGAGCGTTTCACCGGCGATCAGCGTGCGTGCGCCGAAAATCCCTAATTAAAGCATCAAAGACCATTGCATTCACTTGAAGTGACAGTTTTGCAGCCATGTCGGCTAAAAGAATCATCGGACCCCATTTCTTCCAATCCAAACCGTAACAGTAAATTTTGATCGCTATACAGACATGTTACGTGACTTTTTCTTCTATACAACTGCAAAATAGTTGAAGTCTACAAAAGCAGGACATGGTTTCAACAAGACGGCGCAACATCTCATACATCCAATGAGTCTTTAGCAGTTTTAAACGAAATGTTTGCTGGAAAACTAATAACGGGTCGAGGGGACATTCCGTGGCCTCCGCGGAGTCCAGATTGCATGCCACTGGATTTTTTTCTCTGGAGGCACCTCAAATGCCGCGTTTATGCCAATAAACAAATGACAATTGTCCAGCTCAAGAACAACATTTGCAAGGAAATGTTTGCTACCCGCGAGCGATGTGCCTTATTTTTTAACGTGAGCAAGACGCCTTACGGATGCCTTACCGATTGGGGACTCGGGACAGGTTATGTGGGAATCCGGATTGGCAGATATAAGCCGCCCCGTTTACCCACTTTACTACCCTTTGATAAAAAAGCTTTAACTTTACACGAAATTAGTCCCAGCTATATAGCGTGTATACAAACATACATATATTTATATATACATATACATCACAGTGAATAACTTTTTCAATTTTTTTTTAATTTTACGCTTTTACGGATAACAAGGAGATAGGCCAAAACAGTGTCAAAACACTCCATTCTTCGTTTTTGATCCGAATTTAGTGTTGAGTTGTAGAATTTAATATCGCACTTTGTCTTACCACATGATAAAATGAAAAGATTTTAAAATAATTAAATCCCAAGTAGAACTCTAACCCACAACCAATCGCGTTTACAACCAGACGCTATTTTTTGCTTCACGCTTTTATTCCACGTAGCAGGGTAGATAGGTAATAGCTCATGTCAAGACACTCCGGAATCCTCTTTCCGCCGAATTCAAGATATTGCGTGCTGAGTAGCGGTACTCAACCCCGTGCTTTGTATTACCACAGCGAGGAAATGAAAATAATTTCATATATAATCATTTGTCCAAGTGGGAATCGAACCCACAACCAATCGCGTATACATTTATACATTATTCTACTTTTTATTGACCCCAAACTTACACATACAGTTTCATTGTTTTTATTTGTCTATAGTGATAGATGACAATAACAAAAATCCGGGAAGTAATCGATATCTAGAAACAAAGATAGTTTCACCTTAAGACCTGCCTTCTTAGATATCGTAGGTCAAGTAGAGGGCATCTTAGAAACACTACATAAACGATAAAGACTAGAAAATAACTACTTTAGATTTTGCTAATAATGTTTACTACAGATTGTAAAATAAATTAAGTTAGAGGCTTTATTGATATAAGAATGTATCATGTAATTATATCAGCGTGTATATCACTTTTTACAAGTGTATGTCAAACGCATCGTAGTGTGTGTAGTATTTTTTTAATTTAATAAAGCTTTTTTTCAACTGACAGACGAATGCCACCTCAGCCTACCTGTGACTACGGACTACTGTAAAGTGTTCGAAACGTCACGTGTCCAAAATGTATTTTCGAATACCAAAATATACGCAATAAATCCGTTTAAAATAGTTTGATTTAAAATCATTTAAAAAGGTTTTTCCACCTTTTATTCAAATTGTACCAAATTTCATAGATTTTTTAGCTTCACGCTTATATTCCGTCTAGCAAGGTAGACAGAAAGTACCTAGTGTCAACATACTCTGTACTTCGCTTTCCACCGAATTCGAGACATTGCATGTCGAGTGGTGGAACTCAACGCCGTACTTCGTCTTACCACTCCCCCGCGTGGGGATCAAATCCAAAACTGATCGCGTTACAGTCAGACGCTGTCCCATTGTGCCACGACCAGCCCCCTACTTCTATCCTTCTAATCATTTTATTATACTAATTTCATACTTTTCTCTTCATACTGTATTCACACCTAATTGTCTCAAAAAAGGTGTCGAAATTTATTACTTTAGGTATTAATACTTACATGTATTTGTAGAAACTACTTTAAACTTATTAATCACGTATATTTTGGTATTCGAAAATATTTTTTTGAAAATCAGACCGTGGCCTCAGGTAGACTGAGGTGGCTTAAATTAATCATATCCTTTTAATTATTAATTACAATTGTTTCCTTTGAAAAGTTAAAAATTGCGAAAATCAATGAACTTATTTTATAAAATAAAGTAGATGACGGTACATTTCATTTGAATTCTCCTCTGTAATTAGAAAAAGCACGACGTTGAGTTCCGCCGCCGCGTACATAAAAGGGCAAAAATAATACAAAAAAATGCATAAAAAAACACAACTGTTTACTATTTTTTTTAAAGTGTTATTCCACACTTGGGATTATAAAACATTTTTGAAAATGTTAAAAAACATCGGATTAAAAAACATTATTTAAAATTTTTATACGTTTTTATCAAAAATGTTTTCTAAAACACAAGTAATGGCCAACGAACCGAACGAACTACTCCAAAAATACTTGATTCATAGGATTATCCGGTCATAAGTATTATCTATTATAGATAATGGTATTTTCATACCGTTTTTGCGATACTACAATACTGCAAGGAACCTTGGTATGCATTTTTATAAAACCCTTGGTGGCCCTACGCTAGTCGCATAAATAAAAAAATCTTTTATGGCATTAAATTCACTGCGAGGATTAAATTGAAAATTATACACGAGAATTCTCTATTTACTACCAATTCTTAATTATGTTAATTATGCCGGAGTTAGCTAAAATGGTTCTTAGATAAACTAACTTTTGCTAGTTTTTATTTTAGCTAAGTTGGGCGAGTTTAAAATCCAGCAATTCTCTTCATATTCAACCTTCGTAAATATGATCATGTTTCTCAGTATCGTTTTAAATTCGACTTCCTACTGGCTTCCTGTACGATGTCTTCTCGCCTCGTCTTGTGTACTGTGCGTTATATTTTCCTGCTAGTTCCTATTTAAAGTGTTTATTGGATTTTGTCAGTACACTAGGGAATGTAGTTCGCTCATCACGCAACTCAACACTGCGCATTCGTGTAGGTAGGCATATATTTTGTATTTATTTTAACTTATATATTATTAAAATATATTATTTTTATTAATTAGTTTTAAATAACTTACACTTAGTTTGTATGTACCACCTCTTTGTTATAAAAACTTCTTTTCACCTTCGAAACTATTTGGAAGAAATGTCTAAATAGCCGTAAAGCCATCAATTCCCAATGGGGAAAATAAATATAAATGTTTTCCCAAGTGGAAATTGAACCCATAAGTGATCACGTTTACAATCAGATTCTGTCCCGGCCTCGCTCACTATCTAGAATTTGGTGGAAAGCGGTGGTACGGAGTGTCTTGACACTAGGTACTTCATGTCTACTCTGCTATGCAGGATAGTAGTGTGAAGCTAAAACAATGTATGGAGTTGTAGGAAACACTCTATGAATATATACTGTCCTCACTCTTCTTAGGCTTTGTGAATAGACGTTTGTGTGTGTTTCTCTTTTTCATGGCAGTTTTTGTTTCAAATCACAATATTTTCTATTCATATATCAAAATAATTCCACAATATACAATACATTGAGATTTTAATAACATCTAGTTAACCTATACTAGATAAAATGTCAAGGTTATGTTTGTAAAATAAACATTAGAATTCTGCGAAAAGGGTGCATATTGGAATCAACTTGATCCAATACATTGAACATAGAAAAGGTCACTGATAACGTGATAAGGATTTGTTATCTAACACTGTGTCATAGCTCATCTCTATATAATATCTTAAATCAATCAGACTGTTCAGTTTGCAAAACCTCACTATTGGGTAAGTGGTTTTCTAAAAGTACATTTAAGCGTAAAATTTTTAATAATAATTTTAAATGAAACTATTTTAAACGGATTAATCGCGTTATTTCGGCATTCGAAAATATATTTTTGGAAACCTGACGATTCGAACACTTTACAGTAGTCTGTTGTCTCAGATAGACTGAGGTGGCATACGTCTGGTAGTTGATACAAAAATTAATAATATCAATCTACCGCCATCTGTTTCTTAATTGTATCGCGTACTGGCCTGGATTCTTGCAGAATGAACTGACTGTATCTTTGTCTCTGGTGTGGTGGATTTGAAACTAAATTTTTTATAAGTGGGTCCCAGGTGGTAGTTTACAACGATCTTGCCTATTGAAATTAGGAGGTTTTTAAAATTTCAATAGCCTCGCGAATAATTTTAGGAATATATCTTCTTTCCCTAGCGAGGATATAAAGATGGTAAAGATGGTAAGCTCTCTGAAACAAAGATTTGCCAACGGAAGATAACTGTGCAGGGTGGTGGTGAGATTCACCACCGAGATAACTGTTAATATGGGTGGGTTTCCTATATACTGTGTAGCCTGATGTGCCATTAGGATTCATTATTACTAATAAATTAATAAAAGTTAAAGAATTGTTTGCTTGTAATTCTATTGTAAATTGTATATTATCATGTATAGAATTGAGATAATTTAGGAATATATAAATATTGCCCACAGGTAAAATTTTGAAAGTATAATCTACGTACCGGTTATATACCCTAGGTAGACATGGTACAGAGCCATCTCCTCGAAGTCTTCCATGTATATATCTGCTATTATAGGGGATACGGGCGAACCCATAGCAATGTCATCTACTTGCATGTACATGTAAGGCAGTGTTCTAAAAGTTCAAGATGTTCAATAGGCATCTTGTTTTCCTCTAGCTTCCGCTTGACAATCCTGATGCAGTCTTTTAAGTATTTTACTATATTAGTTTTTTCGAATACAAAAAAATATGCGATTAATCCGTTTAAAATAGTTTCATTTAAAATGTTTAAAAATCCTAAAAATCAAAGATCTTATTTTATAATATGTTATATTTTAAAATAGCTACTCTCCCATGCGGGACAAAAAACTTAAAGCTTTTTTGTAATTGTTTTTTTTTATTTTTGTTCTTCAAATGAACCTAACCTACAAAACTTTTGTAATTTATATATGAAGTAAAATCTTTACTGAAAAATTATAGTGAAAAGACGGAGTGTCTTAACACTAAATTCTCTATACCTATCTTTTTGTATCAGTTAATAAATGTTTTTTACAGCTTCGCACGCTTTGTCTGATATAGCAAGGAAGAGAACCTAGTATGAAGATAATCTTTTTATTGCCTATAATACAAGATAGATAAGCATTACGTATTGCGTAGCGGAACTCAACGCCGTGCTTTGTCTTACCAGAATGGAGAAATGAACATTATTTAATTATTATTGGAATGGGAATCGATCCCACAACCAATCACATTTACTAACAAGCGTTATCCCCCTATAACTTTGCTAATTTTGTCATATATATAGAGTATAAAAAAATCTCTTAATTTCAAGACACAAAGGGAGAACTGTGCCATTAGAAGAAATAAACAAAAGTATAAACATAATAAGATCTTTCTTTCATGTACGTGATTTTTACACATTTTAAATGAAACTATTTCAAACGGATTAATCGCGTTTATTTTATGTATTCGAAAATATATTCAGATACACTCACACTCACTCACACTAGTTCTTTGACCACGTACTACTGTAAAGTGTTAGAAACGTCAGGTATTCAAAATATATAATCCAAAGACCTTATAATGTTTATACTTTCGCTTATTTTTTCTCATGGCATAGTTCTTCCTTGTTATTTTGAAATTAAAAGAATTTTTTATAGTATATAGATATGATACGGTCTTACATGGTATCTTCAGGACATTAAATTTTCACTTCCTCGCTCTGGTAAAGACAAAGAAGGGTGTTGAGTTCCACCACTCAACACGCAATGTCTCGAATTCGGTGGAAAGCGAAGTACGGAGTGTGTTGACACTAAGTACTACTACTTTCTATCTACCCTGCTATGCAGGATAAAGGCGTGAAGCTAAAATAAAATATATTATACATTACCACTATTTATACTAAAGAAACTATATTTTAATATATTTTTTTCATATTATATCTATGTTTTTGAAAATTTGACGTTCAATTTTAAAGTAGTTCTGAAGTAGTACTTGCAACAATGGACCGACTACATTCGAATATAATTAATACCAAATATTAAAAAAATATATTTAAAATATAATATATAAATATATTACATCTGTATAGATTGTTGTGATCCGCTTATATCATCGGCTTGTTACTTGTAAGTTTAGTAGTTAGTGACACGTTTGATAAACTTAACCTTGACTTAACTTGACTCCTGTTTGTTATATTATATTATATTATATTTATTTGTTTTATTTTTTTAAATAGGTAATTTATATATTTTTAATATTGATTTATTTATAATTTCAATATGTATATAAATATATAATAAATTACAGAAAATATATACTTTCCTAAAATTAGAACGGTGTGCGTATTCATATTTAAATCAAAGCAAACACACAAGAAACAAAGTGAAAGTATTATTACATAATTGAAGAAAACATCTATAATAAATTTAATTATTTAAATTTTTTTATTTTTAATTATGAATATTTGCATATGCGTGATTTTCCGTACTTCCGTATTTGTCTGTAAAACCAATTTATTTATTTAAATTTTCATTCATTTCAGAAGCCAGAATGAAGATGGTAACCTGTTTCATAGCTATTTTGCTCATTGGAGCTTGCCTCGCCGCTCCCGCCTCTGATAAAGATGACGATACTGTAGTAGTATCAAAAGGATTTTTCGTTAATGATTTTGTTAAATATACCAGTGAACATGACATTGTTAAAATAGTCGTACCTTTAAACTCCGTTAACTTCGACTTATCCACATCCGAGTCAGGCTCAGGTGAAGTCATGGATCATCTCAATATAATATTTGTAGAAGCTGATGTAGACGACAAAGGAGATCGTGTTTATAAAGGCTTGTACTCGCTTAAAGACGGAAAAGTCAAAAAACTAATAGAAAATGGTAGGGACGCTGCTGCTTCTGGAGATGATAGTAAATTAGTCTTCCTTGGAGCCAGTGACGGTATTCACGTATACGATGTGAAAGAAAACAAAGTTGAAAAATACGGAAACATTGACGACAGCATTATTAACATTGCCAAGGAAAAGACTGGTGACGTAATTTATATTTTAACAGAAGATCACACTGTGTACAAAGTTTCAGAAGGTGGTACTAAGAAAGAGAAATTGGAAGATATAGTGAACGCCAAACAAATTATTCTTGACCACGCTAATAACCTATACTTCTACTCCGATGATAAAGTACCACACGTGCGCACAGCTGAGGGTGTAAAAAAAGTTGAAGGTCTCCCTGAAAATCCAACTAGCGTGACCTTGGTGAGACCTCCAGTTCTATTTTATGATGCTGCAGTGTTCGTGTCTGACAACATCGTTTATTTAGTTCACAACAACGGTACAAGTGAGCTAGCTGGGTTCGAAATGCAACCTGACGCAAGGCCAACCGCCTACGCACCAGAAGCGGCGTTGGTACAATTCTACGGCTTTGATAAGAAAATTTATGAATTTAACATTTTATCAATTATTCTTCAGCCCACCCTTGATGCGCTTGATGAATTGAACGATTTCCTCAGTGATAAAACTGACGATATCCGTACTTATTCTACAAAAGCAAAAATAAACGCACACTAGAACTGTGTGATTCGTAAATAAAATATATGATATATTATTTTTTTGTATTATTTAAAAATTACAACCTCCATAAAATTGACATTATTAATTTAAATATAAACATTAATGTGTTTAAGCATCTAGAAAAAACAAAACAATTTCATTTCAATTTCAGTCAAATCTTCAGAACACGCACTAAAACAGAAAATAGAATTTTAAGTACTTTTACACATTTTAAATGAAACGCTTTTAGACCGCGGACTACTGTAAAATGTTCGTAACTTTTTTAAAAAGTATTTTAGAATACCAAAATACAGGCGGTTGATCCGTTTAAACGAGTTTCATTTAGAATATGGATTTTAAATTTTAACATTAATATCGTTTAATAAATTGACATATAAACATTTCTTACACACATAGCAGCCCAAATACTGTAGCACTAATTGAATAATACAATCGTGGCGCGTTCAATTCCTAATCAGGCGAAGGATTATATTTATAAAAAATCATTTCTCTGTTCAGCACCGATGCCCATTATATTAATTTCAGACAGAAAATCAATCAACCACTGATCTTGACACTAGATTGTCGCTGACTATCCTGCTACACGGGATAAAGCATAAATTCTATCCTTATTTACTTAGTTCAAAAATAGTTATATAAAAAGAAAACTAAATTTCTATGCGGTATATAATAACAAAATCACCTTCGGTGAAAATACAGTACTGAGTAAGTAATGATATAAAATATACTCGTATCAGTCATAGCGACTTTTACTAGGAAATTTATTAAAATAATCGCGAAACATAATACAAAAATTGAGGAATAAAGGAACAAGGTAATTTCAGATGGATAGAATCGTACGTATGCAATCACAGGAAAGAATTTTGAAAGAAGACATTTCGTTCTAGTCCGGCTGTTTTTGTAATGTTTTAAATGTGTCCTGCAGGGAGACCACCTGAAACCTGAACTTATTATGAAAGTCAATAATACTAAAAAGAATCAGAGAACAATGTTTGATTAGTTGCTACAAGAATATATCACATACATCAGCATTTATTATAAAACATTGTATAAAATTTACTGTGGAAAGCGAAGTACGGAGTGTGTTGACACTAGGTACTTTCTGTCTACCCTGCTATTCGGGATAAAAGCGTGAAGCTTAAAAAAAAAATATTATGTAAAAAAGAAACATTACAATGAAACCAGTTGTATTCAATTGCACATTGAAACTATTGCAAGTGAATCCTATGTATCTGACTTCTGTGAATCCTACTATATAGTAATGATATTTAAGCTCAGCATTTAAACGATGTTAAGTTACGGTTCTTTTCAACGGATGTTATTGTAATTGAAATCCAGCTTGTAATACGCAAAGGATAAAAGTATTAACTTGGTAATATAATTACGTAAAGTGTAAAAAACACCTATATAACACCACCTGTATGTGTAGCCTAAACCTCTATATCTGGTAATATTATACTGATCACACATTGATACATTATAAAATATTATAATGAAATTTTATTGATTTAAAATTTCAAAAAAAGTATTATCTTTTACTATAGCAGTACTTTTTTTCGATTGTGTAGTATGCTGTTGGTCCTACCGGCTCTACCAGGGTCACCGGGTTTTGACAGAAACCGACGTAGAAGAGCTCTGTCCTAGGCGTGGAGACCTCGAGAGAAAACCATCAGATGGTGGCACAAGGTGGTTACGCAACTGAGACCTCATCTCCACCGGCATGGACGATGTGAGAAGCGTGTGCGCTTGCGTGTGTGTATGATTTTACCTTTGTGCTTAGGGTCGTAAGTGAGCGTAATAGCGTCAAATTTTTCTGATACAACGTGTTGGAGCATGCAGTGTCCCCATAATTATTGGGCCGTATCGTGATCGCGGGCGCTTACCATCAGCGGGTTCGGATGAGTAGCAGCTCTTTCAAAGTAGCTACTAGAAAGTTTGCGATAGTGCTCTTTGATAGAATCAAACTTAAACTGTGTGAAGATCTACATTACGCGCATATAGCATGGCGCTCTAGTGGCAATGCACAAGAATTTTTTCTGAAGAACTTGGAAATGTCTGAGATCCGTGTGTGCGAATACGACACTGACCATATAACATGAAAATTGGCATGAACTACGTTGTATACTAACGGATCTTGTTTCTAAGAGACATTTTTCTTTTGGCGCAGATCAAACGATAAAAGTCCACTGAGATTTAGCCGTTGAAATTGATTTGCCTTACAGTTTAACTGTCGGCATGACCTTGTATCTACGACGAGGGAAGAGAACTGAGACCTTTTTCTCGGGGTTGACCTCTATGCGCCATTTGGTGAGCCATTGTCCCAGACAGTTTGTCGCAGTTTGGAGACATTTCGCTATGTTGACTGTATCGTAGCCACTAGCGAAGATTGTGGTGTGGGCCGCGAACAGGGGTACTTGGGGTGAATAGATGGGTATTTGGGGTTTTGGGTATATCATAAGTGTATCACGTTTGCAGAAGCGGAGATAGAATGGAACCTTGATGGATTCCGGCTCTTATCGCTCGTTGCCCGGAGGCTGTGCTTGAAGTAGTTTATCGATTGGGCAATTGTGCCAGACCTTGTCGAAGGCCTTGGAGATATCTAAGAATATGGCCGCTGATGACAAACATTTGGATTTATATAACCAATTCTTCGTGACGCGGTGCACTTGATGGACGCTTGAATGCATCGTGCGAAAGCCAAACTGCTCTGGGAGAATGATATTTTTGGCCTCGACTTGTGCTTAAAAGGCTGATCGAGCGATAGCTAGTGGGACTGGATTCCGGTTTCCTCGTTTTGCGGATGCCTATAAGGATGGCTTCTTTCCATTCTTTTAAAAGAGTGTTGTTTTCATAGAGCGCCAATTATCACGGTTCCATCCGCCAGGCTAAGCTTGTCTAAGGGTATCATATATATGGGGTTTCCCAATAAGAACAATATGTTTTGAAATTAAAATAAAACATATAATATATATTCTAATTTAATGCTCAATAGCTTTAATTGATAGTAAATTTTATGCTATTTATTATTTAAATAAAATATCATTTAAAAACCTGCCCTGACTTTTTTTGCACTGGTGAATACGATCGGTCCAATTTTCGATGACTCGATGCAGCATTTCGGCTGGTATGTCCGCTATAGTCGCTCGAATGTTGCGTTCAAGATCTTGAATCGTAGCTGGTTTATTGGCATACACTTGAGATTTAACATACCCTCACAAAAAATAGTCCAAGGGTGATAAATCGCATGATCTTGGTGGCCAATTGTGAAGACTGTTGCGAGAAATAATCGACTCACCAAACTTATCACGCAATAAAGCCATTGTGACGATCGCAGTGTAGCATGTTGCACCATCTTGTTGAAAATAAATGTCATCCGTATCGATTTCATACACTTCACGAAAAAAAATCGTTCAACATGTCACGATAACGGTCGCCATTGACAGTAACAGTACGGCCTTCGTCCATGATTCCACCGTACCATAATCCGCACCAAACAGTGAATTTTTCAGGATGTAATGGTGTTTCATGAACCACTCTTGGATTTGACTGTTTGTTCACATAACCATTGAGCCAAAAGTGAGCCTCATCTGAAAAGATGATTTTCCTATGAAATTTGGTGTCCGTTTCCATCATTTCAAGCGCCCATCAGCAAATTCACGACGTAATCGATGGTCTGCTGGCTTGAGTTCTTGTGCCAACATAATCTTGTATGGATATAGGCCAAGATCCATAGGTAAAATTTGCCAGGTTGTCATTCTGGATAAGCCTAATTCTTGTGCACGTCGTGGAACGGAAACATTTTGATTTTCTTCGACACTGGCTGATGATACGGCGGCAATATTTTCTTCACTACGCCTGTCCGTTGTCGTGTTGGTGATCTAATATCGTGCAAAGAATATTTACTTTCCAGTTTTTGGATTATGCGACGCATAGCGAGCTCAGACGGTGCACCATGACGACCATATTTAGCACGAAATGCTCTTTGAGTAGAGACAATATTTCTCTAATTTTGATAGAAAATTTGGACAATTTTCAAACGTTGAGGTAATGTAAACTTATTTATGATCAAATGGCAAACATTACTAAATACAAAACAATACAAATGTCAAATGTTAAACAACTAAAATGGCGGTTGTGAGCTATCAAAATCATACCATCCCTATTGGGAAACATTGTATAACTATAACCCATGTAATATTAGTATTAAATGTTCTAGTTTCTTTTTAAATATTTTATAATATACTAATTATAGCACCTGCGGTTATGCCTGCGTAACATTGACAACATAATGACAACATTATGGGATACAAAGATATTTCATATCTCTTTAATTAGAAAATTTTAAGCATTGGATATGTCACACTTAAAAATGTTGTGGCTTTTGTAAAATTTTTCGATGTATGTAAATTATAACTTTTTTTTAATTATCTACATCCAACCAAATACAACTGGCCGTGAAAGAGGTAATCCTTTCTAATATATACAGATACTTTTAATATATTAATGCAATAGCTGTTATATTAAATTTAATCGGGCCTATCTTATACTCTGTTCCTACTTAGGCAGAAGGCCGAAGACTTCATATAAACTTGCGAGAGTCCTGAGGAGGGAGATTTTGAAGGTTTAACCTTCATGAGATTAGGAAATTAAACTCTCATCTCACCCTGTAAAAAACGCCTTTGACGGACACGGTCCACATGTGATTTCAGCCATCAACACATAATATGATAGTTCTCATGTGATTTCACTCATTCACACATGAAATCATGGTCAACATATGATTTCAGCCAGCCACACGTGACATCATGGTCCACATGTAATTTCACCGATCCACATGTGGCATCATGGTCCACATGTGATTTCACTTATTCACATATGCCATAATGGTCCACATATAAATTCACCCATACATATATATGACAACAATATCCACATGTGGTTTCATCTATCCATATATGACATCATGGTCCACATGTGATTTCACCCATCCACATATGATATCATGGTCCACATTTAATTTCAGCTATCCACACATGACATCATGGTTCACATGTGATGTGATTGGTTCACGTGGTTCATATGTGGATGAGGTTTCACCGTGATGACATCATGGTCCACATGTGATTTTTACCTGTTCACATATGGCATCTTGGTCCATATATGATTTCCCTCATCCATATATGACATCATAGTCTACATGTGATTTCAAGAGTTCACATAAGAGTTCCCTTGTTGACACGCCATTGTGATGCATTAGAAATTTATAGAGTTTTAACTTAAATCACAAACATTTACCTTTTTTAATAAACTAAGAAAATATTCCACTTCTAAGCAATAGTATCTTTACTACTCCTATAGTCTATAAATGAAATGTTTAAATATATCCAAAAATCAACGTTTTTTGTTGTAATAAGTAAATATATTTTAAAGCATTCTTTTCAGTTTACATCATTACTTTTATACCCGTCTTTCAGAATGGTGACCAATGTCTCGCATTCTAATGAGGCAATAAGCACTGAACCATCTGCGTAGAACAGCCAATTAACCGTCAGGTCACCTACTATCACTCCTGTGTCACTTTTTTTGTCAGCTATCCAAATACAATTCAATAGCCAAGCTGACTTGGATCAACTCTATTTGACACTCAATTGAATAACATACCAAGGTGACATGCCAGCTTCTGCTTCGTACAGAACACGGCGAGTGATTTCGATAAAGGGATTTTACAGGCTACAAAAGGGTCCGTTTATACTCAGGTTCTGGTTCACACTACGTGTACTCCGAGACATTACACGCTGCAGAGTAAGGCAGAACTGAGCGACTTGAAATATTTCTTGACCTTTATCATTAAAGTAGTGTTATACGAATCACTTAAGGTTTCTCTGAGCTAACATTTTTCTCACAAAAAATATACAATTATATCAATTTGTTTTATTATTTTATGTATGTAATATTGTTCAACAAGCGATGAAAATTTACATATTTAATATAAAAAAAAATAGCAAAGAAAAAAACGTCTTATACATCTTGAAAAAGAATAAAAAATACCAAAGATTTTCTTAAGGTAATTTTTAATAAAAAACAATATACAAATATACAAATATATATATATGGGGTTTCCCAATATGAACAATATGTTTTGAAATTGAAATAAAACATTTAAAATATATGTTCAAATTTCGTGCTCAATAGCTTTATTTGATAGGAAATTTTATGCTATTTGTGATTTAATTTAAAAGATTGTTCAAATGACCGCCACGGCTTTCTTTGCACTGGTGAATACGATCGGTCCAATTTTCGATAACTCGGTGCAGCATTTCGGCTGGTATGGCCGCTATAGTCGCTCGAATGTTGCGTTCAAGGTGTTGAATCGTAGCTGGTTTATTGGCATACACTTGGGATTTAACATACCCCCACAAAAAATAGTCCAAGGGTGTTAAATCGCATGATCTTGGTAGCCAATTGTGAGGACCGTTGCGAGAAATAACCGACTCACCAAACATATCACGCAATCAATCCATTGTGATGGTCGCAGTGTGGCATGTTGCACCATCTTGTTGAAAATAAATGTCGTCCGCATCAATTTCATACACTTCAGGAAAAAAAATCGTTCAACATGTCACGGTCGCCATTGACAGTAACAGTACGGCCTTCGTCGTTTTTGAAAAAGTACGGGACAATGATTCCACCGTACCACAATCCGCATCAAACAGTCAATTTTTCAAGATGTAATGGTGTTTCATGAACCACTCTTGAATTTGACTCACTCTAGTAACGACAATTCTGTTTGTTCACATAACCATTGAGCCAAAAGTGAGCCTCATCTGAAAGATGATTTTCCTATGAAATTCGGTGTCCGTTTCCATCATTTCAAGCGCCCAATCAGCAAATTCACGACGTAATCGATGGTCTGCTGGCTTGAGTTCTTGTACCAACACAATCTTGTATAGATGTAGGCCAAGATCCATACGTAAAATTCGCCAGGTTGTCATTCTGGATGAACCCAATTCTTGTGCACGTCGTGGAACGGAAACATTTTGATTTTCTTCGACACTGGCTGATACGGCGGCAATATTTTCTTCACTACGGCCTATCCGTTGTCGTGTTGGTGATCTAATATCGTGCAAAGAATATTCACTTTCCAGTTTTTGGATTATCTCTATCTCTATTTTGGAGCTCAGACGGTGCACCATGACGACCATATTTAGCACAAAATGCTCTTTGAGTAGAGACAATACTTCTCGAATTTTGATAGAAAATTTGGACAATTTGCAAACGTTGAGGTAACGTGAACTTGTTTATGATTAAATGACAAACATTACTAAACACAAAACAACATAAATGTCAAATGTTAAACAACCAAAATGACAGCTGTGAGCTATCAAAATCCTATCATCCCTATTGGAAAACACTTTATTTTAGAAAATTTTCCGTTCCAAATTCAATTTTATAAATTTTCATTGTGATTCCAATCTGCTTTCATGCAGTGGGTTAAATATGTATATATAAAAAATAAATGTAACGATGATTTCTTCGTATTCGTATAGAATAGCCATGATCCCCACTCAAGAGAGTGGGATTCTAATCCGCAACTTATATTTAAATTATTTTCAATTTCCCACCCTGGTGAGATGAAACGCGGCGTTGAGTTCCGCCAAGCAAAAAATGGAGTGTTCTGAATCTAGATTATCTTGGTCTACCCTTCTATGTCGAATAAAGCGTAAAGCCAAGAAAAAAAATTATATATTTTTCTGGTTATGTATTTTTCTGACTACATAATTTCCATAAAGATCTAATACTGTATTTGCAATTTACGCCAGTGTTATTTACTTCCGCCTACATTAATCTATTACATCCCAGGTTGAAGGTCTAAAACGTCGTAATATGATCCGTCCGGTCTATTTCTGTTCAGATTCATCGTTAAAATTAAAATTAACACTTGGTTCCACTGTATATAACTGGTATTAGTACAATTTATCTTGTTTTATTTATAGGGCTGCCATCGCAAATGTCCTAAATAAAAATATTCACGTCATATTTGAACGACTATATATTTAAAACAATTAAACTGATTAAACCAAAATATTTAAATGTAGATCTGTAGTTTCGCAGCGTCTGACTGTAAACGCGATCGGTTGTATCGATTCCCACTCGGGGGAGTGATTATATTTAAATTATTTTCACTTTCTCGCTCTGGTAAAACAAAGTGCGGCGTTTAGTTCCACCACTCGACACGCAATGTCTCGAATTATGTAAAAAGCGAATTACGGAGTGTCTTGACACTAAATACTTTCAGTCTACCCTGCTATGCGGGATAACAGCGTGAAGCTGAAAAAAATATTGAGATACTCTTGGAATATTTATGATCGAGGAATCAAATACTCAGAAAGAATTTTTATTTACCGATATTGATACACATAGGGGCCGTCGATATACAGGAAATGTGTATTCTTATATGGATCAAATAAAAAGTCAAAATTTTAATTCATATTTATTTAACTTAATAAGGTTATTTATGATCTTTTCTAAATCATTTTTTTTTATTTTAAAGTATATTAAAAAAAACTTCACAGCTTATATATGTCACTTAGAACTTATATCCTTGATAGTAGCATAGGTTGTGAGAACTGTTTTACGCTTAAAATCGAGAAATTACATATTGACGTAACTTAACGCCGCGCTATAATGTAACCGGAGTGAAGAAATAAAAGAAAAATTAAATATAATCCATATATTGTGGATTTTCTATAATTTTTCCAAGAAGCTATGACTACGCAGTAGACATTAGGTTCCACCATGAATAAATACCGTTCTAGAAACATTCAATTCTCAGTACAAATAAAATGTAATTAAATAAACAGAATTGGGCATTGAAAAGGCCATTAGTGATAATGATTGTTATCAATAATAAGAAACATCTGTCATCGCTATATATAATCTTAAAGAGAGCGTCAAATCCGTTAGTCTGGTTTACCTCACGGAAGGGTAAGTAATCTTTACTGCAATTATTTTTTGTAAAGAGTTTTTGCTTTATATAATTTTATATAATAAATTGTTAAAATAAGTTAGAGGTCTGACTGTAAACGCGATCGGTAGTGGGTTCGATCCCCACTCGGGGCAGTGATTATATTGAAATTATTTTTACTTCCTCACTCTGGGAAAAGACAAAGTTCGGCGTTGAGTTCCACCACTCAACACGCAAATGACTGAATTGAGTGGAAAGCGAAGTACGGAGTGTCTTGATATTAGATACATTCTGTCTACCCTGCTATGCGGGAAAAAAAGCGTGAAGCTAAAAAAATAAGTTGAATATTTTTCATTTGTAGCCACGAACAAAATTCAAATTTATTTCAATAATTTAAAAATAATTAGTTTAAATGATTTTAAAATAAATATGTTATAACTATTTTTAATACTTAATTTGATTTTATAATAATTTAATTATAATACATCAAATTGTCGTGTTGAAGACTACTGACACGTAAAATATGTGTAACCTTAGCAATGTGTATGTCACTTTTTACAATAGTGTATATGAATATGTGAAAAGCATAGAAGTAATTTATATTTAAATTATTTTCACTTTCTTGCTCTGATAATAAAAAGGGCGACGTTGAGTTCCGCCACTTCACACTCCATGTCTCGAACTCGACGGAAAGCGAAGTAGTGTCCTTACACTAAGTACTTTCTGTTAACCCTGCTATGCGGAATAAAAGCGTGCAGCTAAATAGAAAAAAATACTTAATATTTTTTAATATATAAAATATATATTTAATCAAGATAGATATTTTTCCACATCTCCAAAGCCAGAGGTTGTCTGGAAGAAAAAGCTTTTTATCGATAAGACCGCCTTTTGTGCGTCAATTTTTTTTATTATATATATATATATATATATATATATATATATATATATATATATATATATATATATCATTTATTATCTGTGAGTATATTTACTTTCAAGTTATTAACTTATCAACACATAATTACGTATATACACCAAAAAAAAAATATTATATTATATCGTTATCTAAAAATGATAACTTCATACGAGCCAAACACCTATATTTAAAGTGTCACGTGTAAGACGCGTGAAATCGTATATAAGAACTTTTTTTTACAAAATATAAAAATCTCTCCTTGCTTTTCCTCTACACTTTTTCCTGTTGCCTATTTATTTCATCCACATGATTATCGTATATTTTTTTATTTTTTTTAGCTTCATGATTTTATCCCGCATAGCAAAGTAGATAGGAAGTACCTAGTGTTAAGACACTCCGTACTATGATTTCTGCCGAATTAAAGACATCACTAACTCCGCGCTTTGTCATTTGTAGGATATAATAGTAATTTAAATATAATCATTCCCCCGAGTGAGAATCGAACCGACAACCGATCTCAACGGAATGTTTTGACTCCCAACTTCTCTCTGCTTCTTTTATATAATCGTTTAAGGAGTAGTTATATAAACTAAGTTTTGTAATTTATTAATGACAGCTTCTTCTTGTTCAAGCGCGGTGTTAAGTTCCGCCACGCCACGCAACACGCCTTTATTTAAAACAGAAAGTAAAAAATGGAGTGACTTGACTCTATTTTGTGTCTGACGAGTAAAATATTTATTTCAATATAATATTTTATTTATTTCGTTATCTAGTATGGTTGTTTTCCGTCATATCATCATTGTCACTTATCTAAACGGTAACATTTGACTTGTGCATTACCTAATGTGTAAACTGACATTAACAATGTTTATATAATATTTTTAATCGCTTTGCTCTCCACTTACATGTTGATTAGTTAACTTAGTACGACATTAATCATATAATATAAATAAATATACGTTAGAGAAAGTAAGCTTTCTGCAATTCTTATAAATCTTAACTTATTCTTGCGAATCAAGCAGTACTTAGCGTTTAGCGCTCCGTTCTTACTACTCAGCCAGCGATAAGGCAGAAAAAGAACATATATATATATATATATATATATATATATATATATATATATATATATATATATATATATATATATATATATATATATATATATATATATATATATATATATATATATTATAGATACGTATTAAAAAAACAATATCGAATTTTTACAGGAACCGATCGTACTTCCACGTTGCTTTAACTATATTAATAATAACAAAAAAGAAAGCAAACATAAACACAGCGTTATAAAATATTCCATATTTGTTTTCAGAAGCCAAAATGAAGACAATGATAAGTTTGATTGCTGTTCTGCTGGTAGGAGCATGTGTTGCCGCTCCCGCTTCCGACAAAGATGATGTATTAGAAGTAACAAAAGATTTCTACGTTAAAGAATTTGTTAAGTACAGTGGAGAACATGAAATTGTTAAAATTGTAGTACCATTAAATGCTGTGAACTTCGAGGACTCTGATTCATCCGAGTCTGATTCAAGCGAGGAGGTTGACGTGATCATCTTCTTCGTAGAAGCCGATGTAGACGAGAAAGGTGACCGCGTCTACAAAGGCTTGTACTCACTCAAAAATGGTAACGTAAAGAAGTTACTGGAAAATGGTAGAGACGCCGCTGCTTCTGAAGATAACAGCAAATTAGTCTTCTTCGGAGCCAGTGACGGTATTTACGTATACAATAAAGAGGATGAATCGGTTGTAAAATATGGATCCGTTGACGATAGCATCATTGGCATTGCTAAGGAAAAAGCTGGCGATGTTTTATATATTTTGACAGAAGACAACACCGTATACAAAGTGTCAGAGAAAGGTACAAAGAAAGAAAAATTAGAAGATGTTGTGAACGCCCAACAAATCGCTGTAGATTTCTCCAACAACCTTTTCTTCTTCTCTGACGACAAAGTGCCACACGTGCGCACTGCTGAAGGCTTGAAAAAAATCGAAGGTCTCCCTGAAAATCCATCGTATGCTGAATTATTAAGGCCCCTTATTGTTCTAGAAAGTGGTACACTATTTGTAGCTGATGAAATTGTTTACTTAATATACGCTAACGGCACAAGCGAACGCGCTGACATCGAAGTTAGGCCTGACGCTAGGCCAAGTGCTTATGCGCCCGAAGCGGCGTTCATGCAATACTATGGATATAATAAGAAAATTTATGAATATAATGTATTAGCACTTATTCTTGGATCTTCTTTGGACGCGCTAAACGAATTCCTTAGTGATAAAGCTGAGGACATCAAGTCTGTTTCATCAAAATCGAAAATCAACGTCCGACATTAAAAGGTGTTGTAAATTAATAAATTGAATTGTGATTATATAATTGTGTTTATTATTCCGATTCCGATACCCTTATTATAAACCTTAATAAATATTTATTCGTATTTTTTTAATTTATTTACTTAACTTTTTTTAGCTTTTAATTAATTTTTTTTTCAGCTTCACGCTTTTATCAACGCAGGCTAGACAGAAAGTACCTAGTGTCAAGACACTCCGTATTTCGTTTTCCACCGAATTCGAGACATTGCGTTTTGATTGGTATAACTCAACGCTGCACTCTGTCTTACCAAAGCGAGCAAGTGAAAACAATTTAAAATATAATCATTTCCCTGAGTGGAGATCGAACCTACAACCGATCACGTTTACAGTCAGACGCTGTCCCACTGCGAAACTACCGTTTGATACTAAAGAGATTTATATATTTCTTGTTTAGTTTGGTACCTTCTATTGTAATCCTCATTATTAGAACAATTAATTTAAAGCATTATATAATTTCTACTTCAACCTATTTCAATTCACTCAATTTCTTTAGCCAAAATGACGTTTATTTCAAGATAAATTCATATATATTAATATGCAATGCCGATGTTAAGTACAATGTTTTGCAGACCGTCTGCTATCATTCGATGTTAACTTATAAGTTCGAGGTGATCAAATCGACTATATCCTACGTGAGCTGTAATAAAAAAAAGAAGCTTTATACTTTATCTCTCATAGCACGGATCAATTATACGAGACAGCGGCAAAGTAGCATTCTACTACTTCGCCATTGGCTGCAAGCAACCAGGTCGCCGGAGGGCAGTGTACAACCGCCGTCTTCAACTTTAACCGGCTAGGGGATGATGATGGATATGCGGTCAGCTTAGGGAAGTAAACCTGGCCCCGACGAGCACTGTAAGGTTTTAATGAGTGCCACATAACCTATCCCGATTCTCTTACCGGGAAGGTATCCGTAATACAATTTCCACACTTAATTTTTTTTATTTATTTATATTTTAAATTATTACATAAATAATTTGCATTTTATCTTTGATCTACATTCAATTATCCATAGACAAAAAAATTGTTACGCTCAATATAGTTTTACTAAACGCAAATCTAAAACACAAGATGATGAAATTGCTCTAATATAACGCTGAAAGAAATATTTCTAGGCGCCTTCATACAAGTAAAGTCTGTCTGTTGTTTCGGCTTTGATGAAAAACTGCCGGACAGATTTTGGTGAAATTCATTTGTAATGTATAGACTATTATTTAATTAGAAAGTTTATATTTTTAGAATATTGATTAAATAAATGGAGCTGTATCACTGCGCCACAATGTCGTCTTATAAATACTGAGATGACAGTCACTATTTATACATACATAATTAATTAAACAACGCAATTTATAGTTTATGGGAAAAATATTTTAGCCATCCTCGCGCAGTGGAACAGCGTCTGACTGTAAACGCGGTCGGTTGTGGGTACGATCCCCACTCGGGGAGTGATTATATTTTAAATAATGTTCACTTCCTCGCTCTGGCAAGACAAAATGCGGCGTTGAGTTCCACCACTTAACACGCATTGTCTATGATCACGTTTACAATCCCACTGAGCCACGACCGGCCTATACTGCAATATCAACCTTATTAATTAAAATAAACAAATACTGTTTTAATTGAAGTAAACCTTAAACTATTATAGATATTTTAACAACCACTTCGTTGGTCAAGTTGTCTATCCCCAGCTTCTTCTATTTCTCTCTATCTTAAGTTGTCCTCCTTTTCCTTTTCCCATATCATATCATTTTATTACAGTACAAACATATGTCGAGATAAAATAATAATTTCAAACTTGGTCGCATATAAAAGAATTTTATTATAACAAATATAATACTATTTCCAGCCTTGGCCGTCAATGACATCCTGTGAGCTATTTAGAACCAAATTTTCACGTAATTTTAGCAGTTTACTACTGATGTAATAATAATGCAATTTTGAAATTATTAGATTGAACGAGTTTGACAAAAGAAAACACAAATATTCCCATTCAGCGAACCATAAATTTAAAAATAAAAAATTATACTTGTTAATACTCTCGGGCGATGATCGTATTCAAATAATATTAATTTCTTCAATCTGATTATATAATGTGCAACGGTGAGTTTTGCCACTCAACATGCAATGACTCGAATTTGGAAGGAAATGGACGAAGAGAGTCTGGACACTAGATAGGTCCTTTCCTGTAACTACTGTAACGCAATTAAAAAGTATGGGTATTTCCATACAGACCGCGTCTCTCAATGATGGTCGACAGTTAAATTACAATTATTGTTGTGTAATCTCTGAAACTATTTACTGAATTTCTCATCCAAGAAAATGGTATTTTTTTATTCTGAAGCTATTAAACCTGGATACCATATAGGGTATAATTAAATATGGTGCCTGGTCACATGGAACTTTAAAAAAGAAGAGAGTTGGAAATGGCTATTTAACAAAATTCAACGTGCTGGACCTTTTTTATTAATATATAGAGAATTCATAGAAAATCTGGAACACCTGGTAAGGAAATATTATAGTTTAGCTAAACTCATAATAACTTACCTAAGGGAATGCTACCTTAACCAAAGGTATACAATGGCATAAATAGTTTTCGATAAATAGCAATCAACGTAAGTAAAAGAAAGTGTAATACTTTAACGAAGTTGCGGACATTTGCTAGTCTATGAATAAAAATAGATCGTTAGTTACCTATTACTAGTGAAATCCTTTAGGTAGTACTAATTTAAACTAAAATCTATCTTACTAAAGTTTGCTACAGATACTGCGAGATATTGAAGTGATATACGATACTAGAATGTTTGAAATTAATGAATTTATAATTGTGTAAATAAGAAATCCCATAATAACTTCATCATCATATTTATTAGATTATAATATGTATGTAAAATTAAAAATATGTATCTAAGAATTTAAGAACGTGTAGGGCTTTGGGCTACATTAATTTAATTTCATCTAAAATTTATTAAAACAATAAACATATGTTTTGATAATTTTATTATATTGTGATTTTTAGTTAAGAATACATTTTAGCGTTGGACTTTTGATTTAGAGGCAAATGCACGAATTTCATCAGCATTGTCATTAAGAAAGTTGCTAAGCTCCACCAAGACGGATCTAACAAGGAGTGCTAAAATGTTATATTCATAAATTTTCTTATCATAAGCGTAGTACTGCACGAGTCCTACATCCAGAGCATAAGCACTTGGTCTTGCATCAGGTTTAATCTCGAACCCGCTGGGTTCACTTGTACCGTTCGCATAAAGTATGTAAACAACCTCATCAGATACAAACAATACACCATCTTCCAAGATAAACGGAGGCCTGACTAATTCTGCATAAGATGGGCTTGCGGGAAGACCTTCTACTTTTTTCGTGCCTTTAGCAGACCGCACGTATGGCACTTTGTCCTCAGAGAAAAAGTAAAGATTGTCAGAGAAATCTAGGATCAATTGTTTGGCGCTCATAATGTCATCCAAATTCTCTTTTTTGTTACCATTATCTGACACCTTGTACACCATGCTATCTTCTGTTAAAATGTATATATTGTCACCAGAGTTTTCCTTGGCAATACCGATTATGCTGTCGTCGACGGATCCATATTTCGTAGCTGAATCGTCCTTTTCATTGTATATATAAATACCGTCACTTGCTCCGAAAAAGACTGATGTGCTGTCATCTGCAGAAGCGGTGGCGTCTCTGCCATTTTCTAGAATTTTCTTAGCTTTTCCATCTATGAGTGAATATAATCCTTTGTAGATGCGGTTTCCTTTTTCGTCTACATCGGCTTCCACAAAGAATATAAGGACATCCGTATCTTCACTTGAATCGGAGGCCTCGGATTCCTCAAAGTTGATAGCATTTAATGGTACTATAATCTTCACAATATCATGATCAGAGCTGTATTTAACTAACTCTTTTACATAGTAATCTTTTGTTATTACTAACGGACTATCGGTATCTTTATCAGAGGCGGGAGCAGCGACACAAGCTGCTACCAGTAAAATTGCAGTTAAACTTTGGATCGTTTTCATTCTGGTTTCTGCAACAAAAAAAAATTAATAAAATATTAATTATTTTTATATATATTAAGATATTTTTTTGAATATTCCTTATTTTTTTCTAATATCTTACTGTAAAAATATATAATATATATGTACTTCGCTTTTTTAAAAAAAACTTTTCGTGAACACTTTATAAAGAATTTTAAATTTATAAAAAAAATCTTAATATTGGATTTTAAAATAAAAACATCAATTAATTTAAAATGAAAGAAATACATAGAAAAATTAAATTACAAAAAGCAAAATAGTATAACTTACCCAGCCGTGAAGTTGAGCAGACTGACAAATTTGACGATCAGATTTAGCGTATATATAGAGATAAGATGTGCGAGTTATTACTGATAGCAATCATTATTATACCTTATTTAACATTATTTTCATTAAAAATCACCCAGTACACAGTATACTGGGTATACTGACTTGACTTGTATTGTACTGACTTAGCTATTAAAAAATAATAAATATTTATTTCAAATATAACTAATTCCCGCCATTTAGTCTATTAAATCGGCTATTTGCCACTTCCAAGTGTCTGATTGAGCTGGAATAAAGCTTTAGTTCTGAAAAAATTATTTATAACCAAAATGGCCACTCTAACAAAATGGCGGGTTACAGTTTTTGTACACTCCATCCAATATAAGTATCAAAAGAAATATCTTGAAAAGTAGAATATGTTAAACAATTTAAAAATAGATTATTAATAGTTTCATAGGCTTGTATTTTAAAATGTATTTTATATTTCTTTATGCTACATTCAGATTAACGTTTTTTTTTTAATTCGTACATTCATTTGAATGGGACAATACAATTTAAATAATTCAAAAATTTCAAGTAATTTCTTGTGTCACTTCAAAGTTTGTGTATTGCTTGAATCTATAAGACATCTTTTAGTTTTTTTTAGCTTCACGCTTTTTATCCCTTATAGCAGGGTAAACAGGAAGTACCTAGTTTCCAGACACTACGTACTTTGCTTTTCGCCAATTTCGAGACATTACGTGTTGAACGCCGCACTTTGTCTTATCGGACCATGGATCTGAGAATAATCACTCCCTCGAGTGAGTGGGGATCGAAACCACAACCGACATCGTTTACAGTCAGACGCTGGCCCACTGCACTCCTCTGCCGACCTCTAATCGAATTGGCTTCCGGTAATATAGATACACGACACACTCATATACCTTACCTAATACTTATTGTAATAATGACTCCAGAAAGTTCTTACCTTGCCTTCTCAGCCCGAATTATTTTATATAGATTTGGGTTCTTTAAACACTTTATAGGAAACAAATTCCAGTTAGTGATTATAATATATTAATTAAATTGAATAAATAACAATTTGACTTTATGGTCGGTCGTGACGCAGCGGGACAACGTCTGACTATGAACGCGATCAGTTATGGGTTCGACTCCCAGCGGACCCTAAAAAGAAAAAAAATGCACCTACGCCTATGCCTTACTTTTAATTATTACCTATTAATAAAAATATTTTTTTATGTTAAAGACTCTTAAAACTAAAAACTAAGACTAAAAAAAATGAATAAAAAAAACACTTCTTCTTTACATTTTTTATTAAACAAATATAGTTTATTTATTATAGGACTAGTGTTCTTATTATTCTAATTATTATGTTCCAATAGTATTATGACATTTTAAAACAATGTGCCACACCAACAGCCTTAAACATTTATTACAACACAAGCTAACCTATATGTATAGAGATAATGTTATGTTTAATTCTGATGTCCAAGCATTGAGCCCCAGTCTTTATAAAAGCCATCCCTTGCAGTATCTATGATAGACATGACAATTTTCGTAAGATCTATTGGCAAATTAGAAAATCCAAACATTGATTTCAACATTATCTCCATAACATTAAATTCATATATTTTACCATCCAAGGCCGCTACCAAATATAAGGCAGCATCAATACTGTAAGCTGAAGGTTTGTCTTTTATCGAAAAATCCTTTCTCTCAGACGTCCCATTCGAATGCAACAAATATAGATTATTGTCGCCTAAAAAAGGCACACAATTTTCCATAATAAAAGCAGGTCGTAAAAGTTTAACTTCTTTGAAATCTTCTGAAACGCTTGGTGTGTATGTTAGTAAATTACCATCAGAATTGACGATTCTGGGCAATCCGTCATCACATGATATAAAATATATTATATCCGATGTGTCTAACACGAATTCTGTAGCACAAGTCACTGCCTTCACTCTGCTTCGAAACGTACCATTCTTTTCTAGCTTGTATAGCATGTTGCTTGAAGTCAAATAATAAATTGTATTAGTTGAAGCTTTTTGTATTTGGATTATATCATCGTGAAATGGACCATATTTTTTAGCTGACAATGTATCTGAATCGTATTTGTAAACCCCATCCTTTGCACCAAAGTATACAATCTTATCAGAATTATAATCTGATGTGGAGTCGCGACCTCCTTCCAATATTTCGTATGCTGCCAACTCTTCCAACACATAAATACAGCTACCACCTTCCAACTTAGGGTCTGATATGGTAAAGAAAATTGATGGTAAATCTGAAATTCTGTCTTGAATATACGAATTACCAGCGGGGACTAGCAATTTGGTAATATTATGACCCGAAGAGAAGATTATTTGCTCATTTTTGAATATAGTACTGTTTGAATCTTTGAGTGCCATAAATTTACATAACGTTAACGTTAACGATGAGTAGGTTAGAATCCACAGGTATTTTAAATTCATTGCAGTACCTGTAATAAAAAAAATATATACAATAGTTGATTTTTTCTATTCGTTAATTCTATAGAAGCCTTCATGGTGTAGTACAACAGTGTCTGACTTTTGGTTATGGGTCAGATCCAACTCGGCTAAATGATTATATTTAAATTGTTTTCATTTTTTCGCTTTTGTTAGACAACGGGAGGTGTTGAGTTCTTCACTCCACTATTAATAATTTTAATATGCAATATTCCAAATATACTATCTTGATACTTGATTAATCAGGGATCAAGACAGTATATTCCAAATATACTGTCTTGATCCCTGATTACCGTGCGATACGAAATGGGTAAAGCTGAAAAAAAATCGTATGTAAAATTGATAGACAAACATAATATTTATGGTTTTTATATTATAATATTTGTATTAAAAAATGTAATTTATACATATGTGTACTTTAACAACAGTTTTATAGGACGTGAGTTAAACCGTGAAGTATATTTTTTATAGATTTATGCACGCTTTATCCCTTTTAGCAGGATAATAAGATATTGCAGGTTAGTTAAAAGGTAAACTCACCACTAAAAGAACAGAAATTTTAATTATAATAATTCCCCTTATTTAATTTTAATTAAGTAATTCCTACTTAATAATTTTCTATCAGGTTTTATCTTAAGCTCAATTTGATAGATATGTTTTTCCAGATTCACGCTTTTATCCCGCATAGCAGGATAGACAGAAAGTACCTAGTGTCAAGACACTCCGCACTTTGCTTTCCGCCGAATTCGAGACGTTGCGTGTTGAGTGGTGGAACTCAACGCCACACTTTGTCTTACCAGAACGACGAAGTAAAAGTAATTTAAATATAATCACTCCCCCGAGTGGGAATTGGACCCGCAACTGATCGCGTTTACTATATATTACGTTGATTTCTTGATTTCAGCGGGACAACGGAATGTCCAGACAACGGAGTTCCCAGTCAATGGAATGTCTTTACACCAGGTTGACTTTCACTACCCTGCTACAATTTCCTGCCTGCCTTATTCCATAAAGGATGGGGTATTGATTTCTGACAAATAAGGTTATTTACTACGTTGCAATTGCAGACTGGCAATATGACCGCGTTGGCACCTCTTATGACATTTAATATATCTCTAATACTGAACATAAATTGGTATGCATATTTAATATATATATATATATATATATATATATATATATATATATATATATATATATATATATATATATATATATATATATATATATATATATAGATAATTGGGGGTTTCTACAGAAAATATGATTAGGAAAATGATTGTATACAAAAAAAAATTAACATTAAAAATGAAATAACGGTTTTTTTTTCGAATCGACAAGAATGCTGTTAATCTGAAGGGCCTCTACAGGGTCACCGGGCTGGCGAATATAAGTCAAAAATTCAATTAAGATTAGTATAAATAAAAAAATCTGTATATCATTGTTAAGAAATGCGTGGGATGTTCTTTTTAAGATATTACCAAGTGATTGTTCTTCTATTCATATCTGTTAATAAAATATTTACAACTATCGACACCCTACACTTTTTTGAAACCAAAATATCATGCATAAGAATATGAATTTTAAAATAGTATTAAATATTAGTAAAATAATTTAAAATATATTTTTTAAATGTATGTAGTACAGAAACTGGTCGAAAATTCTTGGGATCTGACGTGCTAGCAGATTTCAATTATATTTTCTAAATAAAAAAGAAGCTTCACACATTATCCCATTCGGAGGAATGATTGTATTTAAATTTACTTTATTTCTCCGTCCTGCCTAGACGAAATACGGCGTTAAGTTTCGTCACTTGACACGTAATGTTTCGAACTCCAGCTCAAAGTGGCGTTCAGTATGTCTTGACTCAAGTAGTCAGAGATATTCTATGCGGGATGAAGCGTGAAATTGTTTATTTTTATATTTTTATATAGTGAAGACATCTTTTTCCATTTTCCAGCCTTTTAAGAGAAACTTATCTCCTCACCGTTCCCAGAGCAGGTCATTAGAAATAATACATTCCCCATAATCCTTACAAAAATCAACCAAAAAACGACACTAATTCTCATAATCATCACAAAATTAGTTCTTGTAGCTATATTAATATCATCAAAAAATGTTTTTTTTTGTTTGTGTAAACACACTAACCTTAAAAACTATTAGATAGATTTACAAATTACATTTGAGGCCGGTTGTGGCGCAGTGGGACAGCGTCTGACTGTACGCGATCGGTTGTGGGTTTGATCCCCAATCAGGGGAGTGATTATATTTAAGTTAATTTCACTTCCTTGCTCTGGTAAAGACAAAGTGCGTCGTTGAGTTTCACTACTCAATATGCGATATCTCGAGTTAGGTGGAAAACGATGTACGGAGTGTCTTGCAACTAGGTACTTTTTGTCTACCCTGCTATGCGGGATAAAAGCGTGAAGCTAAAAAAAATTACATGTTAATTATTATAGACAGTATCATATGGAAGACTCTATAGCCTTCTTTCAAAACAAAACCTATGCTATATCTTCTATAATTTTAATCAATAAGAAAATATTCAAAATATTTTTTATTAGTGAAGCAAACAGTGGCGCGGGCCAGCTAGTTAGTTATGTTTACTTTAGTGCTAAGAAATCGGAACGTCAAGTGATAAATAGATAGCCCTTGTGACACACGATGTGTTTACTAACGAATATTTATAGAGAAAATTATGTCAAATGTAAGAAAACAATGTTTTTTTTTAATTAAAGTCTTTTTAGTCAAGTGAAACAGTGACTGGCTATAAACATTACGTGTGTTGGTTACCATCCGTATTCATTCGAGGAAACGATAATATTTGAACTAACTTAATTTCCCCTTTCTATCCAGATAAACTGCGGCGTTAATTTCCGCCTCTTTACAAGTATTATTTTAAGTTGGAATGTCAAAATGGGAAAAGATCAGAATGAATATAAATGAATGAATGAATGAAATGAATATTGTACGCACAAGTGATGCCATTCATTTTAACTATTTGTAATATTAAAAAAAAATGAATTTACAAATATACATTTAGGAGAATGCAAAACAGAAGGTTTTTTGGCTAGTTTTGATATTTGACTATTTTTAAACACAAATAAGGCAGTAGAACGCATACGCAGGCGGTCACAGCACTCGGACGGGCAACACGAGGTGCAGGTTCGAATCCAGCTACGTTTAATTTTTATATATTTTTGAAAAATGTAAGCAAGTATTGGGTTATCTTAGTGAAAATATTATCACCTCTAGAGCTTAATTTGGTAATAAATATTACCATAAAGACTGAAAAAAATCTCGTCTTGAAAGAAAAAGATGACAAAAATCTCGTCTTTACACAATTACAAAATAAATATTATTTAAAAAAAAAGAACATTAAAATATTATAATTTTTACTACTGGCTGGTAACGCGATCGATTGTGGGTTCGATCCCCACTCCCACGAACTTTTTAAAATGTTGGGTAGTGATAAGTTGAGCAATTTATTTTACTTTTAACTCACTCAGAATATATTTAGACTAAGAATGTTATCTCAAATATCGTGAAAACACACGCAAAACATTAACAAAATAATAGTAAGTAAGTAAAAATAAAGTAAATATATAAAAAAAACTGTTGTGACGCCCGTATAATATCGCGAGAGCACTTTGGATGGTTTGAAGCATGGGCAAACAAAATTGGCGAGGCTGGTCGTAGCGCAGTGGGACAGCGTCTGACTGTAAACGCGATCGGTTGTGAGTTCCATCCCCACTCGTGGGAGATAGTCGTGAGAGAAATATAATCAATATTTAAATTATTTCCACTTTCTCGCTCTGGTAAGACAAAGTGCGGCATTGAGTTCCACCACTCAACACGCAATGTCTTGACTTCGATGAAAAGTGGCGTCGGAGTGTTATGACACTAGGTCTTTCTGTCTACTTTGCTAAGTGAGATAAAAGCGTGAAGCTAAAAAACAGAGATAAGAAGTACAGTTCTTTTTAAATAAAACTATTTTAACCGGATTAATTGCGTACATTCTGGCATTCGAAAATACATTTTGGACACCTGAGTAGTCCGTGGTCAACTACTATAAAGTGTCCGAAACATCAGGTGTCCAAAATGTATTTTCAAATACTAAAATATACGCTTTTAATCCGATTAAAATAGTTACATTTAAAGTGTATAAAAATCGCAAAAATCTAAGATCTTATTAAGGTACTATTCTTTCTTTTTCGTATTGCACAAGTGTTAGTTTTATAATTTATTTCAACAATATCATTAAAACAGGCCGAGCTGCGTAGACGATGTCACAACCATCGTTGTGACGTAGAAAGAATAATTATATTTAAATTTCCATCGTGCGGCGTTTAATTCCACCTATCAGATATGCAGTGTCTTAAATTAATTATGATAAATATGTACACCCGCTGGTATATCCAATTAGTCACAGTTAAAAGTCATATAGAAAAAAATACAAAAAAGCTAATATTCTTTATAACATACAGTAATATATATTTAATTAAAATTAACTACCATATATTTGAAAACTTACAGTATATTTTTTGGCGTTGCCTAGGCAACGTGTGTTTTACGATTTAATACGTATAATAGAGATCTGACCTTTAAAGAAAAAAAAACAAACATTTTAAATACAATTTCATTGGAAATTATACAATGAATGTATTAATATAGTTATATAATGTAATTATCCGCTAGACACGATATAGGCGGTTAAGCGTGTAATGTATACGCAGTGAAATGTTCGCATTATACAAGTGCTATGAGTGTGAGGCATATCGATTAATATATGTTCTTTTGTATGATCTTTTTTATTAGTATCTTACTAGAATAGAAAGGCATGCTCCAAATGGTTTTTTTTTAACTTCACGCTTTTAACCCGCTTAGCAAAGTAGACAAAAAGTACCTAGTAAGACACACTGTACTCCGCTTTCCGCCAAATAAGAGACATTGTGTGTTGAGTGGTTCAACGGACTCAACGCCACGAGTAATATATTTATTTAGAACTTACAAACAAAATGACGATAGAGATTTAGAGATTTTTTTATATTTTTTTTAGCTTCACGCTTTTCCCGCATAGCAGGGAAGACAGAGAATACATGCATAATTTCGAGACACTACGCACTTTGCTTTCTGCCGAATTAGAGACATTGCGAACTCAACATTTGCGAAACTCAACGCCGCACTTTGTATTTACCAGATCTGAGATTTGAACTCCGTAAAATTGTAACCTACTAAAATATTTCTACATAAAACTGGCATTAGTTTATTTCGTGCATATTTTGAAGACGCATTAGTAGTATCTTTATTAATTTAGGGAAGTATAGGGAAACGCTCAAACAGTGAATTACAGAGAACGCTATAATGAGACCCTTCAAGCCTCCTTTTGGATCACAAGTAAGTTGGAACTGCTCCGATCTCATGTCTTTACTAAACGTGAAAGCATGGAATGTTTGGGAGTATTTCTCTTTTTTAAAAGTAACATATATTTTAGCCTCACGCTTCTATCCCACATAGCAGGATAGACAGAAAGTATCTACTCAGACACTCTGTTGAGTGCTCTCCGACAAAAATCGATAAATTATATTTTGTGTGGCAAACTCAAAATCACGTTTTGCCTTACCAGAGTGAAGAAATTAAAACATTTCATAATTAAAACCCATATAAAATCGTCCACACAATGGACACAGATACTTCATTTCCTTCTTCCTACTTAAAGTTATATATAACGAAACACTGCTCTATCATCGATTGAATACACAAACATACATTATATTAAAAAGTAATATAGATTTATATATAATAAAATAATATTTAAATTATTTGTCAGTGTTTTTGTCCTACTTTGATATAAGGGCGATGAACTGGGGACTATTTTAAATGATTTACTTGTTATTTTAAATCAGTATTGCACTGGAGTTAGATGGGTCAGCCATTTAGTGATTATTTTAAAGTAAGTACCTACTTTATATGTATATAATATTTTTTATTAATTGGAAATTGTATCCGTACTTCTGGATATTAATTTTAAAGTTGACTCTATCTCATTCTTATCTAAACTGTGTGTCTCTAAACTCTAATTTCAAAAGATTAGACTCTACTTTAACATTGAACTTAAGTTATTTTGTTTTTTTTTTACTATTATTCCTAGAGGCCGGCGCAGTGGGACAGCGTCTGACTGTAAACGCGTCGATTGTAGGTTCGATCCCCACTCGGGGAGTGATTATATTTAAATTATTTTCACTTCCTCGCTCTGTTAAAAGACAAAGTGCGGCGTTGAGTTCCACCACTCAACATGCATTGTCTCAAATTCGGTGGTCGAAGTACGGAGTGTGACTTGACACTTGATAAAAGCGAGAAACTAATAAAAAAATATTATTCCTTTTTTACGAAAGTTTGTCTGTATGAGATTGTTTCTAGCAATAAGACCGCCTTTGCATTAATTTTGTATACGTATATATGCATATATTACTCTCATATGTGTGAGTGTGTGTGTGCATTAGTGTTATCTATTCTTTCCTATACTATTCTATAAATAACATTTCATTTATCAAATGATCTATCTTTATATGTTTATATTGATATATATTATGTAAAATTCTTTGTTATTGAACGAATGTATATTTTGGATAGCAAGGCATTTACATACTTTACTTTACATTAATTATTACGTCAAATATTTAATTCTATAGATAAGAAAGTATATTTATACTACTCTAACTCCCCTCTCCATCAATTTGTCTCTGATTTAAAGACTTTGCGTGTAAAATATGTATTAGAAACATACATCGCACTATGTGTAACAGATAACAACAGATACGAGTTTAACCACTTTCACGTTGACTAAAGCACGTTTACAAATATATAATTATTACTAAATTTATTAATTAAATATTCCAAAAAATATATATATAATATTTATTGTGTAATTTGTTTCAGAAGATGCTACCATTATTGCTGCTGCTTGCTTTAACACCGGTATACTCCCAAAATTGCTCACACATATTCGATGGAGTGAAATATTCGAAACGCTCCATACTAACAATAAAGGGTCTTCCTACAAATCTGGTCAGCAATCCTCAATCTGATGACCTTCTATTTACATTAATAGATGTGGAAACATTGCAAAACGACGATGTGCAAACAAAAATGGATCAGTATATACTAAAAAATGGGGAACCCATCAAGATAGACAACGTGAACGGCCAAGCGGCTGCTGTAGACATAAGAAACAATAAAATTTATATAGCGAGCGATCAAGGTCTTAATGTTTTAAATAACTCTAACAAAGCTAATTTCATAGCTCTTATGAATGAAGATATAACACAAATTTTCAAACCGCAGAACAACGATAAGTTGTATGCAGTAATATATCCAGATAGCGAGGTGTTTGAAGTAGACCTGAAGAGGAATGAAAAAACTAAAGTAGACATACCTTGTGCGTTTATGTTAGCTGTTGACGGCGAGGGTAACATATTTTACGAATGTGATTCTAAATATGTGAAAGTTTTGCTCAAAGACTTCCAAGAACCAATAGAATTTGTTGGTATACCAAAGAATTCGGCGCGAGCTATTACCGTGGACAATGAAAATAGGGTAGTGTTGGCCACAAACGACGGTCTATACTGGTTGAGGCCGGATTCGGTGATACCGAAGAAATTGATGAATTTAGATTTTGTGCCATCTGGCATAGCTTTTCTTGGTGACAATCTGTATTTATCGACAAACGGAATAATTTATGAATACAGTGACATTAATTGTGAGGAAAATGTTCAATAAATTTTAAATCTCAACAGTTTTTATTGTACATACTAAATAATTATTGTCTATAAGATAATTTGCCTACAAATAAATTAAACTTTTTTTTGTATTTAAATATTATAAATATTTTTTTTTGTATTTAAATTATTTTATTATTAATATTTTTTATATTATATTAATAATTATTTTTGTATTTACAATATTTTTTTGTATTTAAATATTATAAATATGTTGAAAAAGAAAATATATTTTTTGTATTGTTTTTAATCGTTTTAACTACACATATAATTTTTTTACTATAAATAAGGTATTTTCGGCAGAAAATTTTAATTTGATTAATAAATTTTAATTTGATTAAGTCAACGTCTAATTTTAAAAATATGCCAAAACACACACAGACAGAAAAAAAACAAGGTAATAGCAATGTTCTTGTTGGTCATAAGTTCGAATAACAAAATCAAAAATAATTAGTGGTGGAGGTAAATGGGGGAAGTTTTTTCAATAAGGCATACATAAACTAACTTTACCAAGTATACAATACACCTATGAATACAGAAAAAAATTGATTCTAAATATGTGAAAGTTTTGCTCAAAGACTTCCAAGAACCAATAGAATTTGTTGGTATACCAAAGAATTCGGCGCGAGCTATTACCGTGGACAATGAAAATAGGGTAGTGTTGGCCACAAACGACGGTCTATACTGGTTGAGGCCGGATTCGGTGATACCGAAGAAATTGATGAATTTAGATTTTGTGCCATCTGGCATAGCTTTTCTTGGTGACAATCTGTATTTATCGACAAACGGAATAATTTATGAATACAGTGACATTAATTGTGAGGAAAATGTTCAATAAATTTTAAATCTCAACAGTTTTTATTGTACATACTAAATAATTATTGTCTATAAGATAATTTGCCTACAAATAAATTAAACTTTTTTTTGTATTTAAATATTATAAATATTTTTTTTTGTATTTAAATTATTTTATTATTAATATTTTTTATATTATATTAATAATTATTTTTGTATTTACAATATTTTTTTGTATTTAAATATTATAAATATGTTGAAAAAGAAAATATATTTTTTGTATTGTTTTTAATCGTTTTAACTACACATATAATTTTTTTACTATAAATAAGGTATTTTCGGCAGAAAATTTTAATTTGATTAATAAATTTTAATTTGATTAAGTCAACGTCTAATTTTAAAAATATGCCAAAACACACACAGACAGAAAAAAAACAAGGTAATAGCAATGTTCTTGTTGGTCATAAGTTCGAATAACAAAATCAAAAATAATTAGTGGTGGAGGTAAATGGGGGAAGTTTTTTCAATAAGGCATACATAAACTAACTTTACCAAGTATACAATACACCTATGAATACAGAAAAAAATTAATTAGTTAGCAAATTCTTTAGAAAAATATTATCTCATGTTCTGTAGAGTAGATAGATATTGATAGTAGAGACCATCGTGGTGCAGTGGGACTGAGTCTGACTAACTGTGTCGTTGTGGTTTCGATTCCCACTCGGGGCTGTAATTATATTAAAAATTTATATAAGTTATTTTTATTTCTTGCCTAGATAAAACAAAACACGGTGTTTCGCTCCTTAACACGTAGTGTCTTGGATTTTGCCGAAAAGAGGAAAGGAGTGTCTCGTCACTATACTAAACCGGTATATGGAATAAAGCTTGAAACTGATCGTTAAGTTATTATTGCGCGCAACACTATATGGATATATATCTTTTCAGAAAGTATCTAGTGTCAGGATAGTCCGTACTTCCGCTTGCCACCAAATTCGAGACATTGCGTGTTAAACGGTGAAACTCAACGCCGCACTTTGACTTACCAGACCGAGGAGATGAAAATAGCTTTAAATGTAATGATTCCCCCGAGCGGGATTCGTAACCACAACCGATCGCGTTTACAGTCAGACGCTGTGCCACTATTGTAGATGTTTCTCTTTATAGGATTTTTGAAATTGATATTACATATAGAATAAGGAAGGTTGTAAAGTTACTAGTGTTTATAGATTTTGTGGCTCGAAAAATAACATTTTTAAAATGTAGAAAATGTAGATTTTTTCTGTATAGTAGTTAGATATATTTTATAATCAAAAAAAATTCTTTAGATGAAGTCTACTGGCGGTCTAGGAGAAAAGGTCTACTGTATTTATGATCGAACAATTATATTGCAAACAAATATATATATATATATATATATATATATATATATATATATATATATATATATATATATATATATATATAAATATATATATATATATATACATAAATATATAATATATATATATACATATATATACCTACATATGTCTATTGTATAATAGTATAATAAATTCTTACCAATATTATTCATTAGGTGTTCTTCAGTATATCTAACTTACAACTAATCTGTCTCAAACACTGTACGAGCCCTTTTGTTAATTCTAATAGTAATATTACATCACTCTTTTCTATTAGATTTAAAACAATATGTACATGGTGCTCAAATAAAGTATAATCTATTTTGAATAAAAAATCAAATTAAATTTAATGTATGCATTTATCTGTCTGTGTAAGCATAGGTTGTAGGTTCGATTGCAAATTTGAATGAAGTTTATATAAATAAAAAAAATAATAAAAAAAACGTTATTGTAAACGATACATCGTCCGTAATCGCGATTGATTATGGGTTCGATTCCCACTCGTTGGAATAATTATATATCATATTTATTCATCATTTTATATCAATACTTTGTTTTGGTAAAAAAGCGTGGTATTGACTTCGCCATCACCACGCAATATCCAGATATCAGATATCGGGCGGCAACCAGTCAACGGAATGCCTTAACACTAGGCTAGTCTCTAACTACCGTGCTATCTGGGATAAAGCAGGGACCTATATTAAAAAGAAGACAAAATTTAAATAATTAAATTCAAAATAAGATGCTCCAAGCTTTTTTTTTATTGCTTATTTTCTTATTTTAAGTAAAAAATTTTTTATACGAATTTTCAAACACCTGTATACTCCAGTCATACGAGGAATATTTACAAACGAACGTACATCTGACACAATAGCTATGTTTTATAAAAGATCGCTGGAGTTCACTTCATTATTAATTCTGAAAGAACAAGATAAAGTCTGGTTCCAATTTTCTAAGTGAAATAAGAAAAACAGTTTAAAGAATCCCAGCGCTTGTTTTAATTTAAAGGTAATTTTTTATACAAAAAGAAAAGTAACTTTAACGATAAGTGATATTTTTGTTTAAACAATTCAATAATAAATCTGTGATTTTCTAAATTTTACACCCAATTTATATAAAACCATTTTAAACGGATTAATCGCGTATATTTTGGTATTTGAAAATACGTTTTTGAAAACTCGACGTTTCGAACATTTTACAGTAGTCCGTCCGTCCGTCACAGGAAGACAGTCAAGTAATAATTGAGCCGTTTTAAATATTTTTTTAATATAATATGATTTGAAAAGTATTACGTCATTTTGTTTAACCGTTTTAAAATACATAGTTACAAAAACGCAATGTAAATCTTATATAATATGGGTCGGGTTTTCATATTTCATCTTTATCCTGCAAAGCGAGATAGTGTCAAAACACTCCGTTCGCCGCTTATTATTGGAATACGTGTTCGTGTTCAGAGGCAGAATAATTTATTTTTCTTATTTTATCTTACTAGAAGGGAGTAACGAGATTGCTTACCCAATTGGGAATCAAACCTCCGACCAATCGCGATCACATACGTTGTCTTTGCAACTATAATGTTATAAAATTGAATATTAATATCAAAAATATTTATTTTTCAGATAGAGAATTGTCATGCATGAAACATGCTCCGAGCAATAATTGCGACTCTAGCCTTCTCCCTGGCGTGTGCTAGCAAATGCGAGCGGACAGTAATAGGCAATGAATTCTACAAACGCCAGTTAATAGCTACCATAGACGGCTATCCCACGGGATTGGCTGTAGACCCGCGGACAGAGCACATCTTCTTCATCCTGCACAAAAAGAATTACACCAAAGGGCTACATCTGTTAAAACATGGGTCCCTTGGCGTCCAGGACATACCGTTATCTGACGATATTATAGGTCAATGTATAGGCATTGATAAGAATAATATTTACTTCGGAACGAATCAGGGTCTGATTGTATACGACTATTCCCAAGTAACGGAAAGACCGATCGGTGATGACGACGTGAGGAGTATTTTCATAGACAAATCCAACGATATGTACATAACCGTTGGTACTAATAGAGATATATTTAAATTCGTCAACGGATCGGCCGCAGTTAAACGTTTTGACAAAATACAGAAAGCCTACAATTTTGTTTTAGATTCAAAAGGCAATGTTTTCTACGAATACGTAGATGGGAAATTATATTTTCTATCGCACGATTTGTTTGAACCAGTTCAGTACAAGGGGTTTAGTAGAGAACTGAAATATGTACTGAAGCTAAATAACAATGACGAGGCCATAGTAGCTGTTAAAGGATCTCTATTCAAATTAACAACAGAAAGTATTTTGCCAATTAAAATAGGACAGTTGGGTTTCAAAATCACGGGCATGGAGTTCGATTCCAGAAATAATATTATTATAGGTACTAAAGGAAAGATATATAGATATAAGCCTCTAAACGGCAACGATCCGTGTCCATCCGAAGATTACTTTATGAGCAGCATTTAAATGATTTGTATTATTAAAAAAAGATTATAGTTAAATAATTTTAAATAAATGTTTTGGCATGAAATTATTGTTTTATTTATATATTTAAAAACTACATAATATCTTTGATTTTTACACATTTTAAATGAAACAGTTTTAAATGAATTTAATGAAGTACATTTTTGAAATACCACGAAATTCATTTAAAATAGTTTCAATTCAAATATTAAACATATGTTAATGTTTTAAATAAATCATATATGAAAAACTAAAAATAGCATTTGTACTTTTTAAACTAGTACAAAATATAAATGTATATAATACATTTGACTTAACATCTAGACATCACTTTTATACTAATAAATCGAATACTCCTAAAATCATTTTGTCGTTTTTTTAAGAATCGAAAAGTCGTTTTTTTAAGAATCGAAAAGTCGTTTTTTTAAGAATATTAATTCAAAAAGAATAAAAAAACATGTTTGTTACCCGCATTCAGTTTCTATATTTTATTTACATTGTACAATTCAATACTCAAATGTTTTTATGTGATACACCTTTTAATTTATATTACACCTTGTTTTTATCTGTATCTTATTTTTTGTAGCTTCACGCATAGCATGGTAGACAGCAAATACCTAGTGTCAAGACACTCCGTACTTCGCTTTCCACTGAATTCGAGATATTGCGTGTTAAACGGTGAAACTCAACGCTGCACTTTGTCTTACCATAGCAAAGAAGTGAAGATATTTTAAATATAATCACACTCACGAGTGGAGATCGAACCCACAACCGGTCGCTTTACAGTCAGACGCTGTCCCACTGCGGCAAGACCGGCCTGAACCGATATCTTTTTGGAATGTGTTTATCAGAAAGATAGATAAACTTTATAAAGTTTATCTATCTATCTTTGTGAGAAAACATAATAATTGTTACTCTTTACAGTAGACTCAAAGAAAATACAAACACAATTAACATATAAAAATGTACAATACTTGGGCTTATTGATCGCCTCCATAGCGATAGCCTTTTAGAGACAAAAGGCCTTAGGGCTTAGCCTTAGGGAATAATAGAATAATCTGAGGCTGGTCGTAAAGCAGTGGAACAGCGCCTGACTATAAACGCAAACGTTTGCGGGTTCGAATCGCACTAGAGACAATAATTATATTCAAAATATTTTCATTTCCTCGCTCTGATTATACAATGCGCGGTGTTGAGTTCCGCCACTCAACACGCAATGTCTTGAATTGAATGTCCGCGGAACGCTGTCTTCCCTGCTCTGCGGAAGTAAAGCGTTAAGCTAAAAAAATCGAAAGCGGACAAAATCCACTAGGGAGTGTCTTGACACTCGGCTTATTATATTTACATATTATTTACACTATATTCAATTTCTAAATTGCTATTTCTTATGCCGTTGGTTGCCTGAAAGGAATCACCTTGTTAGCAATAAGCTTGCCCATTTTAAAACGTGTTCAAATTAATAATCATTACAACGTTTATATTGGGGTATACAAAAGGTTTTTTTTATTATTAATATTATTGTTAGAGATTGGCTCTACGCAGTTTGAATATGGGTTCGATTCCCATTCGTTGGAATAATTATATATCATATTTATTTATCATTTTATAGCAATACTTTGCTTTGGTAAAAAAAAGCGCGGCGTTGACTTTGCCAACACCACGCAACATCCAGATATCGGGCGGCAAACAGTCAAAGGAATGCCTTGACACTAGGCTAGGCTAGTACAAAAAAGCTTTTTTATTATTAATATCATTTTTAGAGATTAGCTCTATTTATCACACTAAGTGAGATAATGCCTAAATCTAAAAAGAAATAAGTAAGTAATTTTGTAACGAATATCTATATATTCGTTACAAAATTAATTTTGAGTCCCCACTCGGGGGAGTGATTACATTTAAATTATTTTTCCTTCCTCACTCTAGTAAAGACAAAGAGCGGCGTCGAGTTCCACAACTCAACAACCAATATTACTTTAATCTGATTTTTAAGGTATGTTTTGCATATCTAAATATACATTTAAAATAATTTTTAGTGGACCAGAATAAAGAATCGAATTCTTCATTATATTAAACTTTCTATGAAATAAATACTGAATGTATTATGTTATGTGGCTATGAAATCAATACAAATCAAGCCGTCAACAAAATTACGGTGTGGCGCCATCTATGTTTACAATTAGAAACTAAATTTCTTATTGATATTAAACACTAGATGGCGCTGTTACCTAATTAACTTGTATAAAATATGTTTCATAAATTATTATAGTTATATCTGAATTTGATAAAATAAATATAATAAACAAATAAATATAAAAAGGAATAAATAAAATAAATAAATAAAAAAATAAATATACATAAAATATAAATAAATATAAGAGCACACACTTTTTTGGATATTTTATTTTAATTCTGATTTTTAGACATTTTGAATTAGATTTAAATAGTTTTAATTAGTAAACAATATGTTATTAAGCATATTTATACACTTTTAAAAAAATATTAAACGAAAACAATAACAAAGAAAAACAAAAATATATAAACATTATTAAAAAATATATGATTATCTTGCTTTGTATAAAAATAATACTCACTTACTGGAACAAAATTGCTTTCAATTATATTGCTAATAAAATAACAAAAATATTAAAATGAAATATTAATATCAGAAATACGATAAAAAGCAATTACAATATAAAGTATTAGAAAAAAATGCAAAAATGTATTTGGGCTCGTCCGGGATTTGAACCCGGGACCTCTCGCACCCTAAGCGAAAATCATACCCCTAGACCAACGAGCCGATATATACTTATATCAAATAATATATTACTAAACTCGAAATGAAATAATGTTTATCTAAAAATATTTTTATCTGTGATTACAGACAGACAAATAAAGATAAAGACAGACAGACATAGACAAATAAAGTTCGAAACATCGAAATACCAAAATATACACGATTAATCCGTTTAAAATAGTTTTAATTTAAAATGCTTAGATACTAATATAAGAATTACGCTGAGAAATGAATAGGAAATTTATCAAAGCTATACTATTTACTATTATTATATTTCAATATATAAATATTTCGTTTTGGTTAAATTACTTAAATCACTGTGTCAATATGACTAAAAGAATAATTATAACGGTACTGTAAAACTGTGATTTACTGATAGTGTGAGTTAGCCTTAACGAACTCACGATGGCATTAGGTTTGAGTGACGTTGTACACTGTTGACTAGAGAAAATATGGCGACTGCGATTTGTATGTCTGCATTGTTAGAATTTTACAGAATATTCGACAATTCGATTTCTGCAAATATACTTTGTATGAATCTTTTAATTTTTAAGCAACCAAAATAAATTAAAATATTTTAACTAAAAACATAAGTATATTTAAGTAAAAGATATGGAAAAAATACTTATAAACACAATGAGTCGCTCAACTTAATGCGGCATCCTGGTAAAACAAATTACCAGGATGGAAGAATAAATTATTTTATTAATATAATGAAAATTTTGAGGGGGAGTAGAACCCACAATCAATGGCGTTTATGGTCCGATGAGGTGCCCCTGAGCCACAATATGAAATTACACTTCATATTTGGGGTCGTCAGTCGTGATCCATTGAGACAGCGTCTGACTGTAAACGCGATCGGTTATGGGTTCGATCCCCACTCGAGGGAATGATTATATTGAAAATTATATTCATTCCCTTGCTCTGACAAGACAAAGTGCGGCGTTGAGTTCCACCACTCAACAGGCAATGTCTTGACACTAGGTGCTTCCGGTTTATCCTACTATGTGGGATAAAAGCATAAAGCTAAGACTTTTACATTTTAAATTATAATTGAGCAAACTAAGTAACAGCAGTTAAAATAATTTTCCCATAAAAATTGATCAAGACATGAGATACGACTATGTTTTTGTTGACATTATCTCTCACACAATGAAATTGAATTATTAAACATTATTATGAAATTAGTACAAATGCATACTAGCGCATGCAATTACAATAAGCTAGTTATTTGCCCTGGTTTTACTTACATTATCTTCGTACGTTACACAATGATGTAAGGAAACCTACTTAGCGATACTTATATATATATATATATATATATATAAATATATATATACATATATTTAAAATTTTCCATTAAAATATATTTTTACAGCAGTTAACGGAGTGTGTTGAGGTCGGTGGTGGCGCAGTGTAACAGCATCTGATTGTAAGCGCGATCGGTTGTGGGTTCAATTCCCACTCGGAGTGTTCCATGTTTAATATTATAAAAAATAAATAAAATAAATAAATATATATTTTGATATAATCACCAAATTTAGCATAAATAGGAGTATTAAGACACTCCTTTCTCTACCCAACACTTGTATTGCATTGTTTTTAGCTACACGCCGTTTATCTGGGTGGACAGGAAGTATCTAGTGTCAAGACACTCCGTACTCCGCTGTCCTCTGAATTTGTGACATTGCGTAAGTGGCGGAACTTTATCTTACCAGAGCGAGGAAAAAAAACAATTTTAAATATAATCCCCCGAATGGGAATTGAATCTACTACCGATCGCGTTTACAGTTAGATACTGTTTTATAATTCAATATTGCACGTATTTAAATAAATAAAAATAACATATAATACAATTAGTACATCCTACCAACTTGATTATCACTATTGCTATTACGCGCAGTCGGACAGCATTTGACTGTAATCGCGATTGATTATAAGTTCAATTCCCATTTGAAGGAAAAATCATAATTAATTAATCTTCATTTTTCCCATATGGTAAGACGGAGGAGTGCGGCGTTGAGTTCCATCACTTAACACGCAATATCACTAATTGGGTCAAAAAGCGGTGAACAGAGTGTCTAGACACTAAGTTCTTTATACCCTGTTATGCGGGACAGAGCGTGAATCTAAAAATATGTATAAAAGCTATATGAAAGCTTAATAGATTGACCACCTCCTAACCAAAGTTATAAGTACTTAAAACGCTACACACCATGACTGTTACTTCAGTAGGTTTTTAGATTCTGTGCGCACGCGCCGGTATTATTTTTTTTTTTCATTTAAAAGCATTTACATACATTTATATGTATTTATAAACTTTTATTAGTTGTGTTATAGTGTGATACGTGTTATTTTTTGTACATTCGGATGCTAAGTATATTGTAAGTTATTTTAAATATATTTTGTGATTTAAAATATATTACAGGATTATTTATTGAAGTGTATTATTTAATTATTACTAAAATAAGATAGCTCACTATTATATATAATTATTATTTACATTAAAACAGGCTTTATACTTAAATGCTTTATTATTTAAACTATTATTATACATATCTTTTCACTAAATTATACAGAATTATTAATTAAAATATATATTTAAAGTTTAACGTTTAAAACAAAAATATTTTATCTAGCTAATAAGTTTTCACCACTCAACTCGCAATGTCTTGAATTCGGCGGAAAGCGGAGAGGAGAGTGTCTTGACAAAAGACATCATGTATTTATTTAAGACATTAAGTGTTTTATTTAAAAATATTGTTTTAGTTACCGAAAAGAATATACAAATATACTTATATAAAAAATACTTTTAGGAATCCGATTTTTCATCAAAATATGATAATATAGCTTAAAGGCGAATAACGTAGAACGGAATGCCAAGGGTAGGTCAGACTCTGGGATATTATGCTCTTTGTCTTGCGTAATAAAAAAAATATTATTTTTCAATTACACTCCTTTCAATAAAATATTATGTAAAATTAATATAACTAAACTATTTAATTTTTTTTGACACACATGCCACCAGATAGCATTATTACAAACATTAAGAATTTTGTTATTTTCTATATTATAAATCTTCTTTAAGTCTTTTTAACGTGTATATTTTAGTATTTGAAACTATATTTTTTGAAGATCCGACCTTTCGAATACTTTACAGTGGTCCGTAGTCCCAGTTAGACATTTAAAATGTGTAAAAATCGCTAGAATCAAAAAAATTTTTTTATTATAACTATATTTTGTTACAACTATTTAATAATAATATATAATTAAACAATTCTTCATACAATTCGATTTATTGTCAACTGTCACGCTTGGAACGCAGAAATTAAGCAACAGTAGTGGTATCTACAGATAAAATATTTAACAATACATAGGTTATGTCAAATTAATAACATAGGGGCGAAGCCAGAATTTTTTTTTCCAATTATAAATCGATAGTAATAACAATAATCCATCATAATACGTCCTCAATATAACGTGACACTGGCAAAGGGAACTTTGTTAAATTGACGCGCTTAAAGAGTAACTAAACGAATTAAAAAAAAATCAAGAAACACTCCGTTCTCTACGCTCTGTGAACTACACTTCTCTTTACGAACTTAAGAACGAAAAGTTATCAATTATTTCGAAACATAAATAATTATTCAAACTATTTTTAACCAGTAAACTTTTAACATTTTTTTTATTTTTTATTCGATTACAGAACAAATTGTTACAATAGCTAATTAAAAATAATTTCTAATTAAAGACAAAAAATATGTCAAAGGCCATAAATGTGAAAAAATCAATTAATATGTAGGTATATATATATTGTCCAACCAGAGCGAGGAAGTGATAATAATTTTAAATATAATCCCTGTGTGAGTGGGGATCGAACCCACAACCGATCGCATTTTCAGTCAGACGCTGTCCCACTGCGCCTGCGGCCTCGGAATATTGTTTATTGCATTTATATAACATACTAGTAAATCATGTCTCAGAAATTAACAGAATAATAGATAACAGAATGACAATACAGTGCCTTAAACAAAGAATAGGTAAAACATAAAAGAATGCGACCGGTTGTGGATTCGATCCCCACTCGGGGGAGTGATTATATATAAAATTATTTTCACTTCCTCGCTCTGGTTAGACAAAGTGCGGCGTTGAGTTCCACCACTCAGCACACAATATCTCGAATACCATGGAAAGCGAAATATGGAAAAAATACAATATATAATCTATATAAGTTTTACTTTTTTTTAACCTCATTTAATTTAAAGGTTAAAGTACAAAAGTTAAAGGTAAAAATTTTGGCAAAAAAAACAAATTGAAATGTCAAAAGTTGCAGCGAAAGCCGCCTACCTTGGATTGTTCGACCTAATGCCGCATATTATAGGCTTTGCTCACGTTTATAAAATTCATTATAATATCACTTGTCCAATTTACGTTTATCGTTTATTTACATTGTTATTATTTGAATTTTAGTTTTATTGAAACATTTGAAATATTTTTAAAGTGTTCAGACATTTGGGATAAGAAGGATATTTTAAAAGGAAACGTATAAGAATAAGGTTATAAGTTTTGTAAGGCTTTAGTTTTATAAGGGTTCTAATCCCGGTGAATTCAATGCAATTTTTGAATACTTCTTTTTTTAAATAGTTGTTTTTCTTAGTTTTAATTTTAAACTAATCAAAATATTTTGATCTACTCCTTGTGGTACGATTTCTTGAAAATTTTTACACTTGGTGTGAATCTATCGAATCTTTAACTTAACTTTATGTTCCTGGGCAAGCTGACGAACGGATGATAAACAATGATTTTTTCAAAGTAGCACTTTTAGTTTCATTTCACACTGATTTTTTTTATTATTTCCAGTTTAATAAAATATTTAGTGTTTTTTTTTTTAGCTCGTAATTATTTTATTCTTGTATATTTATATGATATAACTACTGTCTAAATATTAAAAGTTAATACAAAGAATAAGTTGAATTTACGGTTTATCCCCATATCCTGGCAGTCAGAGACAACGTAGTGTCAAGACACTCCGTTGAGTGCCTTGGCTCGTAATCGAGGCGTTAGTTCTCTACTATACACGCAGTATAGTAGAGAACTAACGCCGCGCTTTGCTTACTAAAGTATTAAAATGAAGTTAAATTTTAAATATAATCAAACTCCCAATTGAGAATCGAACCCACAACCAATCGCATTTACGGTCAGGCCACTGTATATCAATTTGCATTAATTCTAGTCATCCTCCAAAGAACATGTTGAGTAACATATTCTTAGCAAAATCGGATGATAGTACAAATTTAGTGTGCCATTGTAAAGCGGAAACGCTCTTACGTAAGGGTTACGTAACGAATGTCAAATATCATCTTAAACTCTAAACGGAAGAGCATAAATATGTATGGAAAGACGTAATGCGTTATAGTTAATTATTAATATTTTTATTTGAAACTGTTTAGAATATAGGTTGAGACGATTGTGGCGTGACGTGTAATAGTAAACGCAAGTGTGGGTTCGATTCCCACTAGGGGGAATTATTATATATATTCATTTCCCCGCTCTAGTAAAACAAAACACGGCGTACATACATATCTATGTACGCCGTGCTTTGTTTTACATATATATAACTTCACACTTATGTTAAGTTAAAGTCAGCGCCGCCGCAAAAATTATTAACATTTCCCTGTGTGGGAATCAAACCTACACCTAATCATATTACCAAACCAAATTATACTTTATAAGACGTATTCAAATCTAAAATAAACATACATACATAACTACTTAGTTATAATTAGGTATTGCATCAGTATCAGATACAAAATGCATTAAGCTTCTACATTCACTACATATAATAAAAGGACGATCTCGTAAGCCACTTTTAACCTTTAGAACGACTAAATATATATATAACTATGAAATAGATTGTTATATTTAAATAATTTATTTGAGAGAGAAAAAACATTCAGCTTTCAATATGAAATATAAAAAAGCTTATAAATTTAAATAAAAAATGTAGATGCCAATAAAATCTACGCCGAAATCGTGAACTCAAAAAACACATTATATAGTATTAAAAAATTAATAAATATTAATTATTAAAATCAATTATTTATATTCTAAATAGAAATTCACCTCGCTGACTGACACTACTGACATATCATATTGATTGACGATTCGAAAGTGTTTCTTAACAGCCTATTTGAATGAAGAATATTTTGATTTTGAATATATTGTTACATTTACTTTATTATTTATTTATTTAGGTATTTATTATTTATTTAATCATTTATTTAATTGTTTGTTATTTAAATAATTATTTCTTATTTATTTAACTATTTATTATTTATTTAATTGTATATTATTTATTTAATTATGTATTTAATTGACAATAAGTTCATCAAGAGTCAAGATAATCCAAAATATTATTATTTATTTCTATGTATTTTATTTGAAGTCTGTTACCTAGTGTCAATACACTCCGTACTTCGCTTCCCACCGGATTTTATGTTTTTTTTATTTTTTTATAAAATCTTTTTTTATGTATATTTTGATGCCTATTACTAGTTCTCGAAATGATGTGTCTCGATTTGGCGTTAGAAGGCGCTGATGTTCATATATGTCTGTATATATGTGTATATAAAATTATTATTACCATATTACGCTGGTAATATCTACTTTCGATCACAGAACTTACGTTACCGCGAAAATTGCCTCGTCCAATTAATTTTTTGTTCAACATTCATGCCTCACGGACAATACAATCGCAGGTTGTTCTATGAGAAACTTTTCAAGCAAAGATTAAACTCACAACCAGGTGTAACGGTTCCGTACTAAAAATATATTATATTTTTCATCATTTTTACAATTTCAATCTCAATTTTTTAAGTAAAGAATATTAGTTTTTTTTTTAGGTTCACGCTTTCTCACATAATAAGGTAGTTGTACAGAACCTAGTGTCAGGACACTCCGTTCAATACTTTCCGAACATGTCTGAGACGTTGTGTTGAGTGGCAGAACTCTACGCCGCGTTATGGCATTCCAAAGCGAATACTTATAATAATTAAAATATAGCCACTCCCGTAATGGGAATCGAATCCACAACATAGAGTATTCGCTTTGTCTCACTGACCCACAATGACTTCAATCATGATAGTTTATATTTGGTTTACTTATCAACCAAATGCATTTATGTCAAAATATAATAGTATTACATTTATTTGATTAGTTTAATGTAATGTTTAATGCATTTTTTTTTGTAACTATCAACATTACGCACTTTTCATACATATAAACTACATTCCATATTCATCTTTTGTTGGCATTATTATACTAGAAATGTATTCTTTCTTTGTGAATTAATATAATAGATTATTCAATTATGCGATTAATCTATTTAAAATTTGTAATAATAGCAAAAATCAAAATCTTATAAAAACTAAAAAAAAACTAGAAAAAAAAAAATAAAAAAAAACTAAAAAAAGGCTTACAAATAAATCTTTAAAGGAATCCAACAAATTCAACATCACGGAACTCCACGCAATATGACCGCCACATGGCCACAATGGTTTAACACGACTTTTGTTTACATGATTAGTGAAACCTTATTCACACGTGCATACAACACACGCCGCCTTACTACACCTCAAGTACGTGAAAAATATATGGGAAAAAAATGATTATAAAATTACATAAATCTCATGCAAATTGGCTTATTCATTTCGATCTTTTGTCATAAATTGGGTAAATATAATATAATGGGTCGTTTTCGTGCGGTATGTACAAGCAATGGTTGTGCGTTCGATTGTTTATATTTATTTTATTTTTATCTTCCTCTGGTTAGTAAGACAAGAGACAGCGTTATGTTCTGCAACTTAATAGTTAAAAAATATATATAAAATAAACAATAAATAATCTAGATAATTGTCTCTATAAGAGTCTTGATAGCAACTACTCTCTACCTACCTCGATTAATGTAGACAAAGGAACTATATTAAGCCAGCTTCACGCTTTATCCAACATAGCAAAATAGTCAGAGGTAAGCTTGTGTCTACGGTTAAGATATTGCGTGTTTAGTCGCGTAACTAAACACCGCGTTGTATCCTTTAAGCGAAGGAATGAAATTAATTAAAATATAATTAATCTCAAATGGGCAACGAACCCATAATCTAACGTGTTTACAGTCAGACGATGTCGCACTGTGCCTCGATGACCTCCTTACCTCTTGATTTTATTTGTATAATATTTCCTTTTAGTACGATAAAACACGGCCAGGAATTCCACCTAGTCTTTGAAATAGGAGAGCGGGGTACTAATTAATTCTAAATTTTCTACCTACACGTCAAATATGACTAAGGATACAGATAAAAAATAAATCGTTAACTTAAAAGAAAAGGCAATTCTGGTACAAATATTCCACTTTCAAAATCACTTTTTAAAAACAATGGTAGTAATTTTTGGTCATAAAATTATAACACGAAATTAACATCTCGATTTTAATAGCAAAGAACGAAAATCGATTTGACCATCGATTCGACCCTCAGAATCGATTCATACCTGTTAATGTTAACTTCATTGTAGCAAGAACACAAAATGTACAATCTTCTGGCTGAAATTATTTCTAAATTGTTACCATATAAATAACTAGTTAGCTTCCTGCCCGTGGTTTTGCTTATGCATGTTGATGTCCGTATAAAATTATAAAAAAATCTACAGAAGCTTAAAGGTATTTATATAAAATTAGTATTTTTTTAAATATTTCATACTCAACTAGAGTGGGAAAAGCAAAATATTTTAAGATTGTTTATTTTTCCATATAAAATTGAAAAGGCCGGTCGTGGCGCAGTGGGATAACTGTAAACCCGATCGGTTGTGGGAGAGTAATTATATAATATTTAAATTATTGTCACTTCCTCGCTCTGGCGTGACTGGCAGACAAAGTGCGGCGTTGAGATCCGCCACTCAACACGCAATGTCTTGAATTCGGTGGAAAGCGAAGTATGGAGGGGCTTGATACTACGTACTTTATGTTTACCCGGCATTCGGAATAAAGTGAAGCTAAAAAAATTTGAACTCCTAACTCCTTGATCCTAACTACCTACGGTACCAATATTATTCATTTAAACGTCGTTCGTCTGAAATCAGTCGACGTACAATACTAATTTTCGTCTAATTATTTTATAATATTCTACGGAACCCAAAAGCACAATGTCGTGACTTAATCGACAATTGTCTGATAAAATTTGTTCTCGTGTGTTTTTGCTGTTCTTAATACCTTATTATGTCTTTGTTTTGATTGATTGAGATCAACGCTCTGTTCTGAATATGATGTTTCTACATTATATGAATATATGTATGTAGTTTTATTATGAAGTGTCAGTAGAAGATACACGATGTTGGTGGGTTCGATTCTCGGTCGTGACAAATATTTAATAACTTCAACTAAAGTCTCGCAATGAACAAAATATATAAAGTAGTCTGTAATTAATAACATAAAAATATGTAAATATGTTTAATTTTTATTTGTTTAATATTAATAATAATTTATATTAATGTACCTCGTACTTTTAAGTTTATTTAGTTTTTTTCATAAAGTTGCTTAAATGCAAATATAGATCTTAGTTCTAAGCCCAGTCGGCTTAACATTCAAATAAGGAAAAAAATCCATTCCGTAATGTAGTAAATTTTTTATAAAAAAAATAAAGTGTTCACTCTGAAATATGTTTTATTTCTGCAAAGGGAAAATTGAGAAAAAAGAGTCTTTCGGAAAGGAAATATATAATTCAAAATCAATGTTGTGTTGTTTTAGATAAAAGACGTTTTAGGTAGAAGAACGTCGGAAGGGCAGTTTAGAATATTTTCCGTCTTTCAAACGAATGTTTAAAAAATATAATGAATATCGATATAAGCTTAATGAGAATCGACTCTACTATTCGGTATATACACATTTACTAACTATACCTGTAATAAAATAACCTACTTACTTAGTATTACATTCAAATGAGAGTGGGATGGCATCTGTTCGCAATGGTTGTGGATTAAAACCCCATTTAGGCGAATGAATATACACGATAAAATGCGTTGCAGTTAGCAATGTATCGATTTTAAGCAATCAATGAAGTACGGAGTGTCTCGACACCAGGTTCTCTCTAACTATCACAATGCAAGACAAAACCTGAAGCTACATAACTTACTACATTGTAAACTTATCGTTTTTTAAATTAAACTGGTTACTACCTGCATATAAATTGAATAATATTTAGATATTGCATTTATATTATACCAGAAGTAACGGGCGTGGTCGGAACCGAACTGACATTGACATCAATAAGCTATTTAGCCCAGTTCTTATGTTTATAATTAACGACTACGATCCGATTACGACACGATCTCATTACGATTTGCTATGTAATTAGCATCAATATGCGATTTTTTAATAGAAATAAATGATTTGGTTCTTTTTATAGTCAGCTTACTGCGTTAGTATATGCATAATTTAGTTTAGGAGTTGTCTGTTTAAACGATTTTTTTTAAAGTAAGAAAGAACTTAGTGTCAAGAAACTCCATTCTCCACTTTCCCCTCAAATTTAGCGTGTGTTGTGTGGCGTATTTAAACGCCGCGCTTTGTAGTACAAGTTATAAGGAGAAATTATAATAATTTTAAATATAATTCTTTATATTGCTAATTGAACCCATAACCAATTAAAAATAGACTACCTGAAAAAGTTCCATGTAAAAGTATGTAGGTAAAATATGTACGTAGAAAAGTTAAAAACGAACAAATTGCTATAAATTATTTAAAAAAAACATAGAACTTGGAGCTATATAAATAAACTCTCACAACAGTAATTAATACCTATGATTAGTAGAAACATTATCGAAAGTGGTTTAAGCAAAAACTGCAGGCGCCCTTAGTATAGACGTTCTTTGGCCGGTTTTGTCTCCGGAAATCGCTTAATTTAATCTAAAAGACGAACGGACATGCAAACTCGTAGTGAAAGTTGAGTCAACGTACGGGGGGACGTTTGATGATTTTTATTATATAATTATTTTGTGCTTAAACTAGTAGTTACTGGCAATAATGTACCAACATACTTGCATACATAATTGTTTCGCTTTCGATTTTTGACCTTTAAGCGATATATATATATATATATATATATATATATATATATATATATATATATATATATATATCTGGAAACGAATGATTAGAATCTAATCACATAGAGCAAGGTAGTCAGAGAGAACCTAGTATATTAACCTAATATTATACTACGTACAATAATTTCTGTCCAAAATATGTAGCGAGTCGAGTGGCTGAACTCAACACCGCGCTTTGTCTTAACAGAATAGAGAATTGAGAACAATTTAACTATAATAATTTAACTAATTGAGAATCGAACCCACAACCAACATCATCATGGACTAAATGTTGCATAACTTTCTTACAATTGGAAATAATAATAGCGTGTTTTTATTTGAACCCGTCACCTCTATCAAATTAAGCGCGGTAATAACATCTGACCGGACATTTGCATTTTAATCACTTGTTCATATGATTTACATAATATATACACAATTATTCATGTAACTTAGACTTAAACGGTTTTAACACGTTTCTTTAAGAGAAAGTATTTTTAACATCCAAAATTTATAGTTACTTCGACCTCCTTTTATGTGTAAGTGGATTACGTGGAATAGTTTGATCTTTATGGTTTCAAATTCAAAATGTTACATATAAAAGAAATAATCTGAGGTCATCGTGGCACAGTGGGAAAACGTCTGAATATAAACGTTTGGTTGTAGATTCGATTCACACTCGGAAAAATGATTTTATTTATAATTTATTGCCATTTCTCTGCTCTGGTAAGACATGATACGGCTCAGAGTTCTTCCCTCAGCACTCTCACTCTATTTCAGGTGCAAAGTAGACAACGGAGTGTCTTAGATAACTTTAAAATAGTTTATTATCGATTATCAATTATAATATATTTATTTTTTAGCGTTTTAATCCCGCATAGCAGGGTAGACCGGAAGACACTTCATACTTCATCTTCCACCGAATGCGACACATTGCGTGTTGAGTGACAAAACTTAACGCCTGTCTACCCTAAATAGGAAGTATCCAGTGTCAAGACACTCCGCACTCCGTACAATCAATTATATATATATATACATATATATATATATATATATATATATATATATATATATATATATATATATATATATATATATATATATATATATATTCTACACTTTTATCTATATGAAAATCTTATAACAAGACTTGAAGTGAACTTATTAATTCAATAAAAACTCACAAGAACTAACACAATGCATAAACCCCCAAGGCGTTACCCATGTGTTGTTTCACACAATTACATAGTAGTATATGCGCATTATAATTACTTAGTTATAATTAAACGCGTGCGTAATGATTATACAACTTTTAGGGCAAGTTAAATTAGTTGTAACAAGCGTATGAGAATTTCGACGAAGCCGGATGTAAAACGTATGGCATAGTAGTCAAAGTTCTTAGATGACTTTCAAGAAGCACGGGTTCCAATCTCGCTGCGTTCAAAATTCAAAACTTTTTTTTAAAAAGTCCTGCGAGTTTTTTGGGTCGGTTATTCTTAGGTCTGAAGCATTAACTTTAGTGAATTGGTGGTAAATTTTTAATGTTCAGAGACTTGTCAATGGTCTATATATTTATGTTAATGACTTCCTTCGTTTTTTAATTTTTTTTTTATTTTAATAAAAAATGTTGTGCAATGAAAACCCAGTTTCAGGATAATTTAATAAAAAGGATTCAATAATTTTACGCAGGGTTGAGTTTAACCGAACAGAACATCTTGATATGAGACTACCCCACTAGGGTAGTCTGAGAGAACTATGGGATAAAGAGAGAGCAAATAAATTCTCTTGTTTCTCTTAAATATTGAATATTTTTTAATACTTTTATGTCAGTTTAAAAGTATACAAAATTCAACTTATTTCTTTTTATTTTCAGACACGATGCATCCAAAATACACACAATCAAGTATCATCGTTCTTATAACGCTACAATTGGTTTCAACAAATGAGGTTAATGCACCCGTATACGAAGTAATCAATGAACAAGCCAGGACAGATGACAAGATACGTATGTCCAGTAGTCCAGGGATACTACCATACGGAAATCCTTTAGCAGGGAATTCAAAGCAAAATGCGAGGATCCACGCAAGTAATCAACAAGCAATGTTTAACGCTGAGAGAATAAGGCAGCATAAAGCACAATTGCAAAGGTGGAATAATGGTCCACGAATCATTGACAGTTATATGAAAGCTTACCACGAACTGCAAGAAAATCATCAGCTAGAAGTTGAACAACAACAAGCTACGTTGAAAGATAATCCTGTAAGTTCAACGCCCAGGCCAAGCAGAACCAAACAAAGAGGACAAATTAAGAGAGGCCAGAGTAACACTACTAGTCGAACAGAGAGGCCAACGAAGAGAATTACTGGTCAAAGAAAAGAATTACCTAGGCGGGGCTCCCAAAGAATCGATCCAGTGCAAGCTTCAAAAGATGAAGTTGTAAAAGATTCAAGAAACAGAAATCATCGGTCATACGGATCAGCTGATTATAGTCAACAGCTAGAACCGAAACGGTATCAAACAGTGTATGTCTCTCCAGCACCCTCTTACGAACAAGGTATTGATGTTAAGCCTAATTCAGATATTGGTTCATTCTTGATAAAAGATCCGAGTAAGTTATATACAAACATTTTATCAAGTGATGTTAAAACAGAACATCCAAAACAATTCGATCAAAAATTTACATCAGTACAAGAAATTGAAGCACTGAACTCTTTGTTAGCGAAGAACCCTGAACAACAGCTGACAGAATTCAGTGCATTAATAAATTCTGACAATAACGAAGAAGTCAATAAGGATGTGCCATCGGATTTTTACATTTATTTAAAAAGTCCAACACACATTCATCAAGTTGACAGCACTAAGCCTACTTATGTCAATGCATTTGTTCCTGTTACCAAAGACCATACTCCTATAACCGAAGAAATCGATGATATAGAAGACCCTAATAATGGCCAATTAAACACTCTCCCAGAATCTACAGTACCTCCAAAAATAGAAACGGCAACGTCGAAAAGTAGTAATTACTATAAAATAGAAGTAGCGAGTCAGAGTATAACCAAAGATGAGCCATACATACACTATGGCTACCAAGACGGAGATAAAAGTGAGAGATACCTTCATCACAACGCTCAAAGTACTGGACTCCAGCGGTTACTAGACGACGGTACAGAAACATCAGCGTACGAAGACAATGTAAGTATAAAAGTTCGTAATAAGCGATCTAAATTAGAAACTAAACCGTTTCTTTTGCCAGAAAAAAAGTCTAACAACTCTGACACTCCCACATCCGAGGCCCTTGTACGGGTAAATCCGTTCCATAAGAAACGCGATAGCCTAGACGTCTATCTACCTAGCTTTCCAATAGGCGAAGCCTCATACGACGATTACGATTATGACTATAAGAAATCTAATCACAAATTACAATCATTTTACAATGATGATTATTATGATGATTTTTCATCACCCGAATATGATTTTGATGCAAAATCCCATAGTTTTAGCCCATCTGGCTTCCAAGTTGAGTCTAAAGGTAGTTTCTCGAATAATCTACGCCATTTTCAACGTGTCCCTTTGTCCAGTATATTCGGAACTCCCCCTTCTACTTCTTATGGGGTACCCTTTTACGGTTCCCCATCGCTGCTTAACTCCAACTCCCCCCACAATTATTTACCCCAAAAATTTGAGTCGACAATTAGTTCATTGAGCTTTGAGAACCTCGAACCTGTGTACATGTTGACTCAATCCCAACTAAAAGACTTAGTGGGACATCACAACTTAAATATTGAACATTTAGATGTCTATCAATTAACTAAAAATAATAATAGACCGAAAAAATTACATTATCCCAGAAAATATAGAAAAAGGTATCCATTTAAACATGTTAGAAACAATTTGTTTAAACTTCATAAGTTTAATGCTTAAAATTATTTTATTTAATAAATTTATTTATTTAATGTTTATTTATTTAATTTGTGTTTTATTTATATAATAAAGACGTATTTTATTGCTGTATATTATTACTGTAAATAACAATTGCGCTACTAACGAAACGGTCGTGGCGAAGTGGGACAGCGTGTGTCTGTAAACGCGATCAGTTGTGGGTTCGATTCCCATTCAGGGAAATGTTTATATTTAAATTATTTTCGTTTACTCGCTTCAGTAAAGCAAAGCGCGTCGTAGAGTTCCGTCACGACGCAATATCTCAAATTCGGCGGAAAGCGGAGTACGGAGTGTCATGACACTAGGTACTTTCTGTTGATCTTGCTTTGCAGAATAAGAGCGTGAAGCTATAAGAAAAGTGTTAAACTGAGTTTCATAACACTTGATACTCTGGCTGACCTGCTAGGGTACCTACACCTGAAAAGTCATTTAACATAAAAATGTTATCACAGTTTCTTACTTTGTTCCGCTTAGCAGGACAGTCAACGGAAACCTAATGTCAAGCCATTTTACCGCTTTACACACAAATTCGAAACATTCAGTGTTAAGTGGCAGTACTCAACGCGCTTTGCCTTACCAGGGCGAAGAAATGAATAAAATCATCAATCTAAATGAGAAATGAACCCAAAATCAATCCTGTTTACATAAAACCTCTAACATTGTTGAGTAAACAAATTGAATTATTTGAAAACTTTCACTAAACAAAAATGATATGGGGTAATATTTTCGTATATGCCTATATAAGTTGTGAAATTAGACAGTCATTCCGTTCTACACTTTCAAAAGCAATTAAAATTTCATACAAATTTAATAGTGTGTGTCAAGCCTTAATTTCATAGTTCACATAAACGAAATTTTTGAATCGATATAAAGGAATGTATGGCCGTCAGAAAATATATATTTTTTTTACTGAAAGGCAAATAAAACAAGCAAAAACTAATATAAATGCGATTAGTTGTGGTTCGATTTTTACTCAGATATTTTACGATTTCTTTAAGCTTTGCCCGCTGTAGTAAGACAAAACGCGGCGTTAAAAACCGCCACTTAACAACTCATGCGGAAACCGAGAACGAATCTCTTGATTCTCCCTTTATAATTATCTAAAATATATTAAAACCTACTTTAGGACTCGGTGGTACCTGCCGACGAATCGACTATCCTTTCCATATAAGTACCGCTTTAGAGATGAGATAGACGTTACGCATCGTTAATATTATGTAAAGTTATCATACATGTAGGAAATTTGTATACAATTTACAACCAATATATTAGATACGTAATAATTTATACTAGATGTCCCGTTGACGCGTTGACAACGCGTTACCATAGCAACGTGTATATCGCTTCATATAAACGTGTATGTCAAACACATGGCAGTGTGTGATACATTTATTATATTCATTTAATACATTTATATGCGTTATTTTTAAAATATATCAGCATCTATATTTCATACCAATTTTTATCTTATAATTTTCTTAAAAAGGGGTACAAAATTATACTTTATAAAAAAATAGGTTTATTAAAAAAATAAACATCAAAAATAAGAACAATACGAAGTACGAAAAATACAAGCCCAATATGACATATTGGAATAGGAGGTACAACAGTCGGATCCCAAACATCGACCAATCAGATTTTACCAAGTAGCTGTGAAAAATTTATATGAGACAATGGTAGTTAACTATATTCCAATTAACTTGAAATAATTATTAACATTGAATTTAAATAAAAAATAAACATTTATTAAAACGCCTTTATTTTATATACTGTACATGTTATACAAAAAATACGGCATTCAATTCAACAGTCACGTAATGTTTAGATGTTGAGCGGAAAGTATTCAACGGAGTGGCTTGACACTAGGTTGTCTCTGACTACGCTAATTCGGTGGAAAGCAAAGTACAGAGTGTCTGGACACTGATTACTTTCTGTCTACTTTCTGGCCCGCATAGTATATGCGGGATAAAAACGTAAAACTAAAAAAAAGAAAAAAAACTGCACAATGTAACAGTATGTACTGTTTTCTTACATTGATATATATACATAGATAGTTGTTAAAGGCTTTGTCTTATTAAATAAATGAAAATAAATTTCAAATACAATCCCAAATGTTACAATCATACGCTATCCCTTCTAAGCCACGATCACCTCCTATAAAGATAACAAAAAAATTACAATTCTATAATAAATTATTAAAATAAAATATTTTATTAAAAAATAACATAAATATACATTCAACTCTAAATCAATTGAAAATCGTGAACGGAAAAACTTTCTAAAGCGCTGTCACTTACAGAATCTAGAATTGCAGAAAGTCGGTTCTAGATAAGCTACGTAATGTTATTATCTAACAAGTATCATCATGATTACGATTTTATATCACACTAAGTGTCGGGCGCGGCTTCGTTTACGTGTATTTTATAATTAATGCAATGTTTTATTGCCGTTACGGATATCCGCCTGACTGATGGGTTATACCGGTTATGTGGTACTTTAAGGCCGTAACTAACTTAGCCACGTTAATGCCCCACCTGTACACCCCGGCAGCATCACTCTTGCAGCTTGGCATTCATTCTTGTTCTCGGCTGTAAAAAACGTTGAGTTCTTTTCTCGTATTTGAATTAAATCAACGCTCTTTTAGTGCTTTCCATACGACCTATATTCTCAATTTTAGATTTCTTAGTAATTTTGAGAGCCAGTTAGGAGGGTTTTTAAATAATACAACAAAGTAAGTGAAAAGACAGTTAATAGGTAGTTTTGCTCGACTTTATTTTATTATTAGAAAAAATGATAGTGAAGTTTTAAAATTTCAACGCAACGGTATTTGAACCCGCTCCTCTTGGATACCGTCCAAGCGCTTTGACCGCTACGCCAAGCGTTCTGCACCGCATGGCTTAGCGGTCAAAGCGTTTAAAAATATTTTGTAATCCTAACTGTGGAATAACACTTTGAAAATAACAAAATAACAGAGTTGTCTTTAAAAGTATTTTTTCCACCTATACCGTATAATGACTTTCTCAAAAGAGAGATGGTGGGCTATGTATCTGAAATTTATACTAAATGGCAATGTCTATAAAGTCTGAGAAATTGTCTAATTTTGAATTTTTATATACTTAAGTGAATCTAACACAAGTAGCAGATTTGTATATTAGATGTGTATATTATACGTTTTTCATTTCATATTATACGTTTGTTGCCTTAGCAACGTGTGTGTCACTTTATACAACACTTCATGTCGAACTTATGAGTGTGTGTGTAATATATATTGTAGGTACTATTTTTTAGCTTCTCGCGCTTGGCAGGGTAGACAGGAAGAACCTAGAGTTGATACACTCCAGATTCTGCTTTCCACGGAATTCGAAACATTCGAAACATTTACCGGTATTAACGCTGCGCTGTGTTTAACCAGAGCGAGGAAATGAAAATAATTTATATATAATCACTTCCCGCAGTGGGAATCGAACCCACAAGCAATCGCGTTTACAGTCAGACGCTGTTCCACTGCGCCACAACATGCTTCTCGCTACTAATTAAATACATTATTATAATCATATTGGTTTTCTGCATATATTATCCATAAAAACTTTAGATAGAGATGCCAGAATTTCACACTTCTTAATTCGCATACATATAAATTATCGTGTATTTAACACTTATTTTTATATTTCCAGCTACACTACGCAGCAAACTACGAATTCGGTTACAGAGTGCACGATGCAGAGAGTGGGAATTATTACGGCCACCGTGAAGCAAAGTCAGGAGATAGAACTAAAGGACAGTACCACGTCCTACTGCCGGACGGGAGGATGCAACAGGTTAAATACTCCGCTGGCCCATCCGGTTACCATGCGGATATAAGCTATGAGTTGCAATAGAAAAAAAACACTAGCTGTGCCCGCGACTTCGCGTGGAATTTAACATCTCTTCATTGTTTATTTTATATTACATCAGCTATCGCCATTGAAAGTCCCAGTTAAATATGTTTAGATGTTTCATAAATTAGCAGACAGACGTACAGACAAAAATAGAAAAAATAATATTTTGATATATATACTATGCACTTACAAAAAACAGTTATTGTAATATTACAAACAGATTGCAATTTTATTTTTTTGTACAGATATATTTTTTGTTCCTCCTGATATTCTTTTTATACTGAATCCGGTACGCTCTAAGTAAATTATATATTTTATAGGCTGATAAATTAAGAATGCAGCTCTACTCGTTTACTTTATTTTATTACTTTAAAGAATTTTTCTATGAAATGAAATGTGAAATGTTTCAAGTTTATTTATTATTAATTTTTTTTATGATATATGGAGGTTGTCTAAACGTAATGTGTTAACTTAACGGTACGGTAGATTTTCTTATTCTAAGCCAAACTTTAGATGTAATTTTGTTTCTCACTCTCTCTTATGAATTTTTTGAAACAGATACTTTTAACATATGATAAGTTATTTTGTAATAAATATAAATGAGGTAAGTACAAATAAAACACAAGAAAATAAATTATTTATTTTGAAATAATACATAGTTAAGTTTCATTTTTAATAGCACTTGAATAGAAATACAATAATGTTGTTTTAACATTTTTTACATATATTGCATAATTTTCAAAATAACTAGCAAGATCTTCTTTTCCACGACAGTATGCCAACTCAGTAATTAATAGTGTTTTTCTTTGAAAGAAAACGCTTAGTTGACTAAGTTATATTTGACAAATAAAATGCAGTTTCAAGCTTTATCCAGCATAACGTGTAGTTAGAGGCAACCTAATGTCAAGACACTCCGTTAACTGTTTCCCACCGTTAACTGTTTCTAAATTGAGGTATTGTGTGTTAATTGGCGAACTCAACGTTACACTTCCTCTTGCCAAATGTTGAGAGAAAATTATATTTAAAATTTAGTATTAAAATTTTAAAAGACATTTAAACATTGTAAACTGTTAAATATTGATATAATAGCAAGTATCATATATAAATAAATATATATTTTTTGTCGAGTTTATTACAAATTCTTTCACAATGAAAATTAATCAAAATATAAAACAAAATGTGAGTTAGGAAATTTGACCTACCGTCAATTGCCATTGTGTCTTAAAGTCCCACGTGTAAAAACACCTTAAAGACTCTGTAACCATTCTGTACATCAAATGCACGATATATGTTAAGAATATATACAAACACACTGATTCTTATATATATATTAGAAAAAAATAACCAATCACTCCACTTAAAAAATCTAAAATAGTTACTAATTTATTAAAAATAATTAAGATCTTTGATTTTCGTGATTTTGACACATTTTTAATGAAACTATTTTAAACGGATTAATCGTGTATATTTTGGTATTCAAAAATACATTTTTGAAAACCCAACGTTTCGATCACTTTACCCGTAACCACGGACAAGTGCTGTCAAGTGTTCGAAACGCTGCGTTCTCAAAACCAAGTTTTCGAATACCAAAATATACACGATTAATCAGTTTAAACGAAGCTATCAGGTAAATTTATTAAAAAAAAATCTTAACTTGGTACAAACGCGACCAGTGGACACTGTAAAATGGCGTGTCATAACGTCACATGTAACAATATATAGGTATATCACATCCCGCCAAAAGAAATTAGAAAGCTAATTTAACGAGTTGACAATTTTCGCCAACATTAAACATACATATATAATGTTCATAATGTTACGTAAATATAACACTTGTCACCGTAACTCAGTGGTGCCTGCCTGCATGCCTGCGCTATGGTTGTTAGTTCGATTTTCTAGTGCCAGTAACTAAATGACCGTAATGTGTAAAATGGAGTGTCATCTCTCTTCTTGTTACATAAAATATATGAAGCTTGTAATTAATCTATCAAGTAATTATTATTAATTATGTAATTATATAGTGTTTTATATTTCTAGTTCTAAATTTCAAATTTCATGTATATGTACTTAAATTTATAGTACAATTCACAAAAACAGTATAAAAGATAGTTACAATAATAACTGCATTAGGTCTTCTCTTTAAAGTTTCATACTTATTTCCGCATAAGAAGGTAACCAGAGTGAAATTAAATTCTATAATTTTTTCTTAAAAACACTACCAAAATTAGATATCTTCTGTTGCGTGGCGGAACTCAGCGCCGCCCAATGCAATCATTTTTCGAATTGAAGACCGAACATGCAACATATCGCGTTTACAATCGGACACTGTCTCACTGCGCCACTAGGGAACCATCTTATGGTTTTTCTTAAATACGAAATGAAACTTATATAGAATATTTATTAATGTCTATTTTATACAATAGTATAAAATGATATTCCTTATAAAGTTAATTAAGGAGGTAAAAAGCTTCTGTTACACATTTTTACGTAACATTGAAAGCAATGTTTTTAATATTATGTTATCAAATTTAAAAACCATTTTAGATAGTTGCAAATCTCATACATAATTTAATTAATTAATATGTAATAAGACCTTTGATTTTCGCGATATTTATACATTTTTAATGAAACTATTTTAATCGGATTAATCGCGTATATTTTGGTATTCGAAAATACATTTTGGACACCTGACATTTCGAACACTTTACAGTAGTCCGTGGACACAGGTCGACTGTCTACCTGTCTACCTGTGACCACGGACTACTACTATCCAAAATGTGTTTTCGAATACCAAAATATACGCGATTAATCCGGTTAAAATAGTTTAATTATATATAGTTCTTTATTAGGTGCTTTTTACATTTAAATTACTTGGTTTATTTTATATTTATTATTATTCTTTTAGTTTTACGCTTTTATCTCGCATAGCAAACAGGAAGTTCTTAATGCCAAGGCACTGTAGTCCATTTTCCGCCGATTTCAAGACATTGCGTGTTGAGTGGCGGAACTCGACGCCGCGCTTTGTCTAACCATAGGGAGAAAATGAAAATAATTTAAACATAATTATTCCTCTGAGAAGGAATCGATCCACAACCGATCGTGTTTACAGTCAAACACTGACCCACTGTGCCACGACCGGCCTCACGAATGAATGTTTCAGAATAGAATATTATTTAATGTATACAAATGTTTAATAACGAACGAATAACTATATAACGGACGGAGTGTCTTTAGAAATGTATACAAATGCCTTATTTATTTAAAAAGTTTTTGGTAAACAGACTTAAAACTTATTTATTTAGTAAAAATATAATAATTCATAAAACATGAATTATTTTTTTACTAAAAAAATAGACAGTATATAATAACATAAAAAAATAAAAAAAAACAAATATGTTATAATTTATACAATGGCAACTTGTTTTTTTATCCTAAGGCAAAAGCACAACACTAAATATTATTCTACGAATTAATTATTAATTTAAAATCAATACAAGGCTTACAAGTTTTTATCAAATATTTATCTAGTTATATGTAGGCGTGTATTAAAATATTTTTTTATAATATAATTAAAAAAATTGTGCAATATTTTCTGGCTGTAAACGAAATTGTAATCCAAATTTGGGAAAAGTGCAATATAAAAATATGTAAAAACTGATAAATGTTCTAATTACCCTCTTCTCGTATTATTTTATATATTATTTATTTATATGTTACGGTTAAAACCTGCTTTTAGATAGAACGCGTCTTTCCTAGTTAAAATTAATTTTGACTAACTTGTTTTGTAAAAACTAGCATTAACTGATGCTCAAAATTGAATACAAGATAAAACTAGTTTATACTAGATTAAAATAAAAATTTTTAATAATAAAAAAAAAAATAAGCGCAAGTTAGACTGATAAATATGAATCAAATATATAAGTGGTAACTAGTTTTGACTAGATATTTCTAAATTAAACCAAGTACATTTAGTAAAAAACTAGTTCTTACTAGAGGAAACACGTTTTATCTAAAAACGAAATTTAACTGCAACATATATACGTATTAGATTTTAATATATTTTAGGTTTCATTTTGAATAATGCAAAGTATTTTTAAAATTTACAGCTGAAACTTAGCGATACTCGCTGAATAATTTGCGCCTAAAATTACGAAATCATGCTATACAAAAAAACAAAATACACTATTCAAACAACTGTTATTGTTTATTTATTAAAAAAATGTTTGTTTTTCTAAAAATTAATATCTATGTAATGGTAAGTCATTTTAAATATTATTGCTACTTAATTATACATGTGTGCCTATTTGTAAATAATATATTAAAAGTTACTAAACCAAAATTTTTTTTTTCAATTTTAAACATAATATTAACATTGAAATATAATTTGACCTTAAATCCCATATGATATATCTAGTAAGAAAGGTCGGTCGTGGCGCAGTGGGACAGCGTCTGACTGTAAACGCGATCGGTTGTGGGTTCGATCCCCACTCGGATGAGTGATTATATTTTCACTTCTTTGCTCTGGTTAAAAAAAAAGTGCGGCGTTGAGGTCCACAACTCAACACGCAATGTCTCAAATTCGGTGGAAAGCGAAGTACGGAGTGTCTTGACACTAGGTACTTTCCGTCTATGCGGGATAAAAGCGTGAAGATACAAAAAAATACAAAAGTAGATATGTACTAGCTTAACTTTTCATACTCCTTCTAGGAGAAATTATAAAATAATATGAAAACTAATATGCTCTTATTGTATTTTTAAATATATTATTTATATACCGTGACACAGTTAAAACCACCATTGGGACATAACGCGTATTTCCCAGTTAAACTAATTTTGACTAACTTGCCTTGTTAAAACCAAAATTAGCTGATGATCAAAGTTGAATATATCATGAAACTAGTTCAAAGGCAAATAACAAAATGGTAGATGAGATTAGACTACTTTCTTTTTTTTGGGTTCACGCTTTTATCCCGCATAGCAGGGTAGACAGTAAGCACCTAGTGTCAAGACACTCCGTACTTCGCTTTCCACCAAATTCGAGACACTGAGTGATGGAGCTCAACACCGCACTTTGTCTTTAAAACTACTTGTATGAAAATATATCAGTAGCAGTTCTAGCTTTCAAACTTCTATTTTCTTATTGTTTTGATTGATCGAGTGTAAAAATAGGCAAGTGATTAAAATTAAACAATTTTCATTTATTCACACTAATAAAATAAAAGGCAGCGTTGAGTTCCGTCGCTTTATATGCAATATATCGAATATATGACGGGATAAAACGAGAATCTAAATAAGAAACGGAATTTGAACCCGTATACTTTTTTTGTAAATAGTGAAATAAAAGAAAACCATCACTTTAAAACATTTAATCGATTTTTTATTTATTTATTAAAGGAAAATTAATTTTATAATTACATTGAAAATGAATCTAATGGGGCAGTGAAATTCAAATCTACAATACAAAATAAATTTATAAACGTCCTTTTGATTATTAATTACAATAAATTACTACTTGTTTGAAACGTTTATAAAATTATTTTTGAAAGCATTTCGACATCCCCTAAGAATATTATAATCGGCATTGGCACTATATATCCCATTGAGGCGTAAACAACACGTTGCCTTAGCAACGGTTAAGTGAATTTATAATGTACTAACTGTGCTCGTGGCTTCATCCGTCTGTTAGTTGACTACTCCATATTATTATTTAATAATAACAATTTTCCTTATTATAACAGTTATCTGCCAGTGAAAGTCCCATCAAAAACGGTACAGTGGTTCCAGATATTAATAGGAATAAACAGTCAGACACATAAACCGTTGTTTTGGTTTTGGTATATATATCGTATACATATGCATATTGCGTTTATTCCTTTTTCTTTATACAAAATATAACAAATTTCAGAATCTCATCCACAAAATTTAATTTAATAAAAAGACGCCATTTGTGATATCCAATTACATAACATATATTTACTATTAGATAAAAATTTGCAATTAAGCCCCAAATAATATATAGACGAATCGTAGTATTTATATGTGTTTGATTATTTTAGTCAGAGTTAGACAGCCTACGTGTGACCACGGCCTACTATATAGCGTTCGATACGTCAAGGTATCAAGATTGTATTTTAGAATACCAAAATATACGCCATTAATCCCTGTAAAATAGTTTCAATATTAAAAATGTGTAATATTTTACATAGGAGATATCGAATTCATACTAAACAATGTTTAAATCGCTACATAATACAAAGTAGGCGGATTTTTCAAACTCAATAAAAATTTAAGGTTGTATGATTACAAACAAAATATTTGTTTTAAAACTAATATAATACCTCTTATATGTTTAAAAAATTGGATCTATTCATATAATGAAATATAAATTTACAATACAAAAATATATATACTATCTACATATATAATTAATAAGCTTTAATATACTAATAATATAAAACTACAGCTACGCGCGATAATATATATATATATATAAATATATATATATATATATATATATATATATATATATATATATATATATATATATATATATATATATATATATATGATAAATAAAGAAATTCATTACGAATATTTATATATAAAAAAGAAAAAAAACAATTGTCAAATAGACAGACAGCAGACAGCAAACGCCTAGCTGAAACTACTGAATGTTAAAATAAAACAATTGTTATACATATGCCTTGGGAATTGTAAACAATAAGTCCCCGAAATTCCCGAACGGGAACACATGGGATTACTACTTGATAACCATACGAGCCCACATCGAACCCACAACTGATCGCCTATACTGTCACATTGCGCCACGATCGGCCTCAATATACATATATGCCGACGCTGTCACACTGCGCCGGTTATACAGTATAAAGACAAAACGCAGCGTTGAGTTCCATCACTCAATACGCAATGTAACGAATTCGGGGTAGAAAGCGAAGTACGGAGTGTCTTGACACTAGGTACTTTCTGTCTACCCTGCTATGCGGGATAAAAGGGTGAAGCTAAATAAGTTAGTTGCATAATACAAAAACACCGACGCTTCAAAGAGATAACATATGTTTAAATCTCTCATTTTTGACTTCAATATTAAGATAACATACAAAGTTAAATTACATTACTTGAATAAAAAATTCGGCCGATATTTAAGCTTATGGACCATGTTTTGGCATCTCAATACAAAATGCTTTACTAATGTATTTATTATTAATTATATATACTTAAAATATATGACAATATATTTTCTGCAAAATAAAAAAAAATAACTGCACTCAGTTAAACAAATAATTTGTTAAATATATTCCTAGTCATGACGTCATTGCATCTTAAAAATATTTTTAATATACATGTACATATATACATACTACAATAAAAAGAAAACAAAAACTATTTATAAACTAACATTATTTATAGTCTGTGAATTTTTTGTTATATATATATATATATATATATATATATATATATATATATATATATATATATATATATATATATATATATATATATATATATATATATATATATATATATATATATATATATATATATATATATATATATATATATATATATATATATATATTATAATTTTTACATTATAACGCAAATATATTTGAATTAATTATTGTAAGATTTCTCTTTTAAGGAAATTATATATTCAAGTTTCACCTATTTTTAACGATATTAAAATTGATTTTTTTATATTTCGATTACCTAATACTGTATTTTGAAAATTAAATTATAGAACTTATTTATTAAAACAATAAGAAATTTTATCTTGAAATACTTATTAACATATATAAATAAACATACATCTAAATAATTGTAGACTAGTTATATAAGTTACTTTAATAGTAATAATATTTCGTACTCTTCCCATTAAAGTTAGTAGTGTGAGTTTAACCGTTTACCGTTTTTACAGTAACATATCCATGTAAATAGTGAGTAAAGAGTGATATATCACTCTTTAAATTAAAGTTACTCAACTTAAAATTTATCGAATTCGACATAGTTCTATGTTCAAATACAACATTGGATGATAGAACTGTGTCAAATTCGATATTTTTTTAATCACTTCAATTATAATGGTAAGATATGAAATAAGTAGGTTCTGATCAAACGTTTATAATATGTACATAGATTTTAAACTTAAAATGTTTTAATTTTCAAATATATATATATTATTTTAAATGGATGTTAAGTATCGAATAGTATGATAAATATTATTTAAAAATTAAAACATTAAATTTTTTGTTTAAGCCTTATACACACAATCCTTATACATAACAAAATCAGAATAAAACTGACAATAACTCAAAAATTACTGTATATAGGAAATATCCATAGAATTTTAGAAATAGGCGTTTTGCTATAAAGAAATGCAAAAATAAATGTTGAAATTTTGATTTATGTCACTTTCATTCAAAATTTGGATTAATAATAATACGGATTACAAAAAAAAAACGACAATAATCTATCAACTAAATGTCATATACCGCTTTTTTCATAAATTTAATTTTAATATTGTACAAAGACCTAAATACATACAGTCTAAGAATAAAAAAAAATTAAAACAAAAAAATCATATTAATTAAACGTTTATTTATTCCTTCTTTAGCTTCTTTGTAGGCGTTTCTTCATCTTCAATGGGGCGTTTAAGATTTTTAGATAAATTATTCAAGCTTTTCAATTCGTTTGTAATTCCACGTATTTTGGCTATGGTTTTTATTATTGTATTCGACGACGTTCCGGGGTTCGAATCCGGATCGTCATCTGATGTGCTTGGTAGTTTAATTAGTGATTTTCTTGGTTTTATGTTTGGTAGAACTGCGAAATTAGAAAATGTATAATAAAACGAGAAATAGTATGTTTCTTAGAGTTAATATTAAATTTTAACAGCCAGTAATCGGAGGTATGAATTTCATTTGACCAATGAGTTTTTAAGGACATAAAATAAATCTATTAAAATCATATGTATGTATAATATATGCATATATAAACTAACGCATTTTATTGTACAATATATATACAAATTTTAACATCGCATAGGATTCGAACCCAAATATACCACAATAGTTTAAAGAATTTTACAAACAACGAAAAAAATATTAAAAAGGATTTCATATATTATTATTTTTTTTTACTTTTTATGAAAATATTCGACTGCATATCACATACGATTATAATGAAATTTGGAAAGTTAGAACAAATACTAATGTAGTTAAAGAATTATTTATTACAATAACATTAAAATATATATAAATTATTTTTATATTTTATTTTATACTTTATTTTACAATTCCAAAATAAAGATGGTCCGTTCCAGAGATAAAAGGGAAAAAACAAACAAACAAAAATTACAAACAGACATTCTAATTTCATTTTTTGTATAGAATATAGATTATATTATAATAATAAAAACACTATGTATGTATACTATCTCACTCTCTCGGAGACTGAAATACGACGCATATAAAGTGTGAATTTATATCTTTTGCGCGAAAATTTTCAATTTTCAAAAAAGTTTCACTTAAAAAATTAAAGATCAAAACAAATAAACTACTAGTAAATAAAATACTAAAAGACAGTTTACATGAAGCGCGGGTTCGAATCGCGATGTAATAAAATTTTTATACATTTTTTTAAATGTTTTCTTTAAAAAAATAATTAAAAATATAAATTAGTATATGAAAAATAATCTCACCTTTATTTTGATTTCTCTTACCAGTACCAATTGGTAGCACTGAGAGATCCAATTTTATTTGACTACTGAAGTGACGTAACGGTTGAGACGTTGACGTACTTTCGCTCGGCACCGCTGGAATGATTAAGCGATTTTACGTTAACCATTTAGATTTTAGAAACACTAAAAATATTAAATAATAAATACATTTTAAATTATAGTCATGCTATGAATATATTGTATTATTACTGGATCCGGACACGGGTGACTTTTTTTAAATAAATTTAACGAAAATAGTGTTCTTACATAAACAGTTAGATCAAATTAAGCCAATAACAAAATTAGAAACCGTAATTTATAAATGATATACTTTTACTTGCTGAAATGCAAGAAATAAATACGCAAAGGTACAGGATAGAAGATAGTTAGGAGTTGAAAGATTGATAAATGTTAGTATAAATCAGTAGATATAAGGCAAGCTAATAACAAAGTTTAAAAAACTGTGGTATAATACCTTACAGATTAAAACGCGAATTGAAAGATACAAGGGTTGATAGATTGAGAAGGATTGATAAATTGATAGGAGATTGATAGAGTAACAATACAACTGAAGCTAACAAAAATATTTAAAACAACGATTTAATAATGAAATATTTTATCAATTAAAACGCAAGAATTAAGTAGGTCAAAGGTGCTTATGGTAAAAAAAAGTAAGTAAAAATCAATTTGTATGGGGTATGTAGGTTGATAAATAGATATGAATTGATACATTGATTATAATTGATACATAGTTAAATATAATTAAAGCTAGTAAAGTGATATAAAAATACGATACCTGTAATAACTTTGCCGCCTACTGCTTGATTTGTGTGCGTCAGTTCAGAGTACTTTATATCGCACTCTTCTATACGTTTCTTCAGATCGGCTGTAAAATAAATTTATTTTATTTATAATAAAACAATCATATACTTTTAATGATAAAAGCAATATATTATATGAAATATTTAAAAAATATTAATAAAATAGTTCCAAGACAACCTAGTGTCAAGATAAATCCGTTAATTGCTTTCGTCCCGATATCGAAACTATTGCATGTTGAGTACAACGCCGCGCTATGTCTCACCATATTGAAGAAATGAGTTCTCATTTCTTCAATATGGTTAAGATTTGAAACATAACCATTACACCGAGTGGGAATCGAACCCACAACTAATCGCGTTTACAGTCAGGCTGACTTTCTTATTTAATTATGTACTTGCATAATAAGCAAAAACTGTGCACGTATAAAATTTTGTAAAGAATTTACTTATTCCTATGTACAACCTTTTAATTACATAAAATAATAATAAAAAATATTCAAAAAAATCGAACCTACGATCAATTTAATACAAAAAAAAAACCTCACCAATACAATTATCTTGTTGCTTTTGTTTCTTTTGCATGTCCCTTATTAGTCTTTGCTGAGTCCACGCAACCCGCTTATATTCTAACATCTGTAATTATTAAAACTCATATGTACAATACATAAAAATATTTTTCCCAATTTCCTCGCTCTGGTAATACAAAGCGCTTTGTTGTATAATAAAAAAATATTTTTGTTTAACTTCACGCTTTCATCCCGCCTAGCAGGGTAATCAACAAGTACCCAGTGTGAAGACACTCCGTACTCTGCATACCACCGAATTCGAGACATAGCCCGTTTGAAAGGCGGAACTCAACGCCGCACAAATTTTCATAAAAACAATGAATACTAGAAAAATCTTAAAAGTAAAAACATTCTTACCCGTTTGTGAAACTTCTTATACTGCGACGCTAAATATAACGATAGCTTGGCATTTAGTATGGAGCGCCGTCGCAATTGTATCAATTCCTGACGAACCGCTAGAGGGGTCAAAACGGCTAAAAACCACAAATAATACATATACATATTAATATGAATATCTATAGAAATACATAAAAATGGTGTTTCTGTTTATAATATTAAATCAATCACTAGATATACCAATAAAACGTTTATGAACTTATTTTGTCTGTTCGTTTATTCATGGTAATATCTAAAACCGCCGGGTTAATTTTGACAGAAGTTTCATGGGTAGATACGTGTTCAATAATGAGTGATTTTAGGCTACATTTATTTTAGAATTATAAAATAAAGATGTAGAGATGTCAAATTCCATACGTTCAAAGTCGCAGGACCAGCTCATAAAAAAATAAAATATAAAAAACACGCAAAAAGCACCGAGTGATGTAATATTGCGTTTTTACACTTTCAACCTATTTTATAGAAATTACTTGTTATATAGCCGATATCGAAACTCAACGCCATGATTTGTCTAATCAGCCCACATTTAATATCTCTATTAAAAATTTCCTAAATCAGAAAAACGTTATATAAATGTTGACTTACAACACTTTAATTATAACATACATCATTATAACGTTAAAACGTATATAAACTGCAACCTACCTTGAGGTGGTCTAGGTGCAGGCTGCGACACGCCTTCCTGCAATTTCTTTCTGAACGCCGGCGATATTTTATCATCAAAATGCTCAATCGCCATACTCGATATGTCTCTCAACTCCTGCAACACTTCGTGCGCTCGGGGCGGCGTTTTTGACGTTTCCACTATACGCAGGACGCGTCTGATTTCGTCGATTACCTAAAAAATATTAAAAAGTATTGTTTTAAAGTCATCTTGGCGCAATGGGACAGCGTCTCACTATAAACATGATCGGTTGTGAGTTCAATTCCCATTTCCCACATGTACGTATACCAAAATAACAAATTTTAGAATTTTTGTTTGTCTGTCTATGTTACATCTAATCTCTGGACCTATAATGACAGGACTATAATGACACTGGCACAAAGCGGTTTTAATAGAAGAAAGTGAGGCTACTTTTATATTTTAATTATAAAATAAAGATCCAGGAATGTCGAATTCCAAGTGGATGAAGTCTCGGGTACATGTTAGTGTCATAAAGACTATATTATATATATTAGACTATATAACCGGAATTTTACTTGACTGATTATATTAAAATTACAAATCAGAAAACCAATTAGCTTTGTTTGCTAGAAAGATTCTTCTTAATATTAAAAAAGATTACTTAATCACAATTAATTATATGTAGGTACTTAATGTCTCTTGTAAGTACATAAAATAAAAAAATATTATTATTTCTTGGGCATAGAGCGTAGAAAGGAAGAGAAATAACTCTTCTCTATTGTTTCATTTTGATATTGAATGTTAAAGGCGGAAATAATGTGAAATAATTTGATAGGTTTTCGTATACATTTGTATTTATTTAAGTAAATATAAATTTTAATATATTTCTTAATCTCAGTTCACAATTATTAACGTATTAATCGCGCATATTTTAGTATTCGGAAATATATTTTTGAACATTTTGCAGTAGTCCGAACTAGTGTAAAGCAATTATTGTATTTGCGATGTAGACGATTAATCCATTTAAAATAGTTTTTTTTAAAAATGCAAAAATCGCGAAAATCCAATATCGTATTATAAAATAATTTACCTCAATAAGGACATCGGGAAGATACTAAAAAAAACAATCGAGTCAAAATACCAAGATTTTCTTACATTGTATAGAATATTGAAGCTAATAAAAGCGTAATAAATATATATTAAAAAAAATATATATTACCTTGCCAGGTATAAAGCAGCACATGTTGTGATCGATGAACTTAGAATACGTCATATTAAGCATTGATATACGCGTCTCTATAGATGTCAATATATCACAGTGACGGGCCAGCGGGTGGTGTCTGAAAATAATTACATATTATATACATATGTAAAAATAGAACTAAGATAGTTTTCCTTATTAAGCTCTGGTCTTTAAGATAAGATAATGATAAGGCCAACGACTCGTCCGAAACTGATATAATTGATTACTATTTAAGTATCTATTAGATTTTAGATAACTATTCCATCTCTCATATTGAAGCTACAACAACCTTAAAGAGATAACTTAACAGTACACAGAACCAATAGAATATACTAATCTGTACAAACAAATGAATTCATTATACCAACAAAAAATAAAGATAAAAAAAAATTAAACACAAAATCTCAAAGTTTGGAATTTGAACCTGCATTCATTGCCTAAATACATAAAACATCATAAAACATCTTAAGTCTTAAGAAAAATATACAAATACATAAAATCTATAATAATACCGGTATTATTCTGTACATATGTGTTATGAGAGTATTCACAATAAAAATAAACATAAGCTGTCTGTCTGGGTCATCATTGTGTCATCTTTTATACTAAAAGGTAAAGGGAAAAACTTTCAACTCATTCTTACCAAAATTATATGGATATAGGAGTATGAAATTTATATATGTTGCTATTGGAGAAGATATATAGTGTAATTTTTAATTCTAATATAAAAATAATAAAAACAGCTCCGCACTTTAATCTGCATAGCAGAATAGTCAAAGACTACATAGTGTCAAGACACTCCATTGACTATTTTCCACCCAAAATTGAAACAATATTAATGAAATACATTTAATTATTCAATTAATTTTTTAATATACACAAACATGTTTTTGTATACATTGTATAAACAAAACATATTTACTATATATATAACACTCTTTTTATAAAGTTTTCAAAATTAATTAAAATAAGTATACTTTATTGAATACAGTGTAAAAAATTCCAAACAACACCAAATGATAATAAAACTGCGGTAAACATTTTATGATCTCATAATATTGAAAATTTCCATTATTCTTCTGTTGGATTTATCTAGAATGTGTTTCCTTTATACATATTTTTGATTTACTACTATTAATTTAATAAATTTTATTCACTAAATTATTATTTAACTACCTAAATAATTAATTGTTTAATATTCATTTAATTATTGATAGTCTCAAAACTTTTGATTAAGAAGTTCTAGAAACTTCCAGAAAAATTAAGATATTTTTATAATAACCAACCTTCTTTCTGATTCTCTTCTAGGCAATTGTGCCTTAACACTTTTAAGAGCCAAAGCATGTCTTTTTTCTATCATCAAAAAACCTCTGTTGAGCATTCGCATTGATATTTCATTAAAAGATCTTGACACCTAAAAAGAAACTTAAATAAATAGTATTTTATAAGAAAGTTTAAAAAATATAACCATACTATAAAACAGTCTAGAAAAAAAAAAGATGCATCCAGTTGTGTAATCAAATTAATTCAAAGGAAGTAAAAATTTTGGAACTAACAAATTATAACAGTATTTATAAAAAAATACATAGATACATATAAGTTGATAAAAGAGAAATAAATCACCATTTTAAGTATAGTTAATATAATTAAACAAACAACACATAAGTTAAAATTTTATGTCAAAACAAGAAAAAATAAAATGCACCCTAATAGGTACATTTTGTTTTTTTTTAGTATCTGGATAAAGTTTTTTTTCTAGAAATACATGCTAAGTACATATCATTAAATCCTCTTCATGTGTGATTTTCTCATGTTTCATTTAATATATATTTTTAATATTTTTTTAATTACTCACTATTTCCATTCAAATTAATTAGATTCAGTAAATAACATTCTTTTTTAAACGTAAATATTTTTCTTAGAAATTACATAATATATGTAACTAATTTATATAAATAAAAAACATGAAAAGATCGCAAATATTTATAGCCAAAATTTATCGAGCATACTTCCTAGTTTTAAGCAAAAGCCGAAAATAAATCTTATGAACTTCAAAACTCGTGTAATTATAAATTTTAATGTAATTTAAATTTCTTGTTATCAAACAAGGGAAAACGTTACATTATAGAGACAGGTTCTCGAAGGAATCTTAGGTGTTAATTATAGAACATCTATTATGACTGGGTACAAACATGAATTAGCTTAAACAATACATCTATAAATAAAATTAACTTACCAATCTGTTTTTAGCGACTTCATCGTATGATAAATAAGAAAATATATTTTCAAGCACAAGAACGGGCAGGCTAAGTAAAGTCATTTTTTTTTAAATAATAAAACACTTTAATTACACTTTGGCAATTTTATATATCACATGAAGGCACGAGAAACTATTTCTTTACTACAGTAATGTTTACTCGTCAATTCATAGAACAACAAAGTTTAATTTTCGCGATGTTTCTTTCGATGAACAGAAAATCGACAATCGACATTGTACGCAGGATATATGGGTCTTTTTCGCACTTTGACACTTCTTAGAAAGAGTGAAAGAGAAGTTACTAGAAGCTTACAAATGGGTGTGTTTAAAATAAAAATAGACAGTTTGACATCACAATCGTGACATATACATTGCAGTGTTGCCATTAGATATGTCTGTTTATTATAATAAAATTGCCCTATTAATATAAAGAATAAGTCGCTTATTCGTGTATTTTCATATATTTTTTACATAAAATACTTATTACTAATAGGGAAAATGTTTTTACTGGACTTTAATAATAATTGATCAACTTATAGGCAATTTTAGAAACAAAGTATTCACCTACAATTTCAAGACGGATGTCAAAGTACCTACATACTACAAACTAATCGAAGGCCATAGGAAATATTTGTAATTTACACGCTTTAGTATAATATGTTGTAATTTTATTACTGGGAATGTTGTTTAGGATAGCATAGCGTTGGTAAGTTAACTTTCATTTAGATATAATTTTTAATTAAAACTAATTAACTTTTTGGAGGCCGGTCGTGGTGCAGTGGGACAGCGTTCGACTGTAAACATAATCGGTTGTGGGTTCGATTCCTACTCGAGAGATTGATTATATTTAAATTATGTTCATTTCCTTGCTCTAATAAGACAAAACTTGGCGTTGAGTTCCATCACTCAACACGCAATTTCTCGAATTCGACTGAAAGCGGAGTACGAAGTGTCTTGACACTAGTTACTTCTGAAGAAAAAAGTTTTTAATTTCGAAAAATACTAGCATGGATATGATAAGGCCAGTTACGATAAAATTTTATAAAAACTATCATATCCAATTAATTTTTAAGACATTGAATTAATGATATTTAACTTATGCAGAACACTTACAAATTCGTATACGAATATTATATTTATTAAACCCTGCTTTCAGCCAACGAATAAAAAAAATGCAAAAACAAAACAAAATTCAACAAAAAAAAGGTTCAATTATTTAATAAATCAAGAATATAAAGACGTAACACCAATAATAATTAAATTTTAGAAAACATTAACATTTAACTGAATGTTGGGAGATCACAATGTTTCTTCTTAACGTGGAAACGTAACGACGTATTGTACTTAGTTGCGAACGGACACACTTCACATTTAAACCTCTTCTCTGATGAATGTTTATATTTGTGCTGAACCAAATTCGCTGGAAGTATTGTTGCGTAGTCACACTGATCACAGGAATACCTTTTCTTGCCAGTCACGTGCGCCTCCTCGTGATATTTAAGTATATATTTATTCATAGTTTGAAACGGACACTGCGAGCATTGTAATTTAACACCTTGGTCCCTGTGTTTCCGTTTGTGTTTCTCCATTGCACCCTCGTAAAACGTTTTATATTTACAGCCAGCGAAATCACAATTGAGGGTAGCTGCGTTTTTGTGTCTCAACATATGTTGAGTCATACTTGCTCGGTTGGACGTTTCAAATTCACAATATTTACACTGGACCGATGTTATTGTGTGAAAACTTTTAAAATGCTTGTCCAATTCGTTCCCAGGAACCATTTCCCCACACACTTGACACTGCGTCACTGCCACCATTAGGTGATTCTGTTCGAAATGTAGCTTCAATTCGTCCCAGCTGTTATAATTTTCAGGGCATTTTGAACATTGGAACGTATCCGGTATATCGACCTCCTCTTTCTTTATCTCTAACAAAGCTTCGTTTTCCAATACCCCATTTTGTACTTTACCGTGTGCTAAATTAATATGGCGGCACAGTTCAAATTCATCGGGAAACTTTTCCGGACATTTATCGCATTGCTGCTCGTTAACCTTAGCAGTGTTTGACGGGTGTTTGATAAGAATGTGTCGCCTGTAGCTCTCCTTGGCTTTGAACACTTTATGACAAAACGAACATGTATAAGATACTTTCAAGTGGACTTTCAAATAATGAGGTTTTAATTGACGCTTATCGTGAAACGTTTCATTGCATAAGTTGCATACAACAGTTTTGGGCGATTGTATTTTGTGCGTACATCGTAAGTGTTTGCAGAGACCGCCTTGGGACGCGAATATAAGGCCACAAATATGACATTCTTGGACCATCCTCTTATGTGTGTGATTTAAATACATTTCCCTAGTTTCGAATTGTTTATCGCACACGTCACAATACGAGCCCTTGTCGTGTTTCCGTCGTATATGACGTTTTAAACTTTCAATTTTATCGTATGATAAATTACATATTCGACATTTTAGACGAAAATCGTCTTTCAGGGCATTGTGCTTTCTTCTCATGTGCAACTTTAAGTAATTGAGTGAAGAGAAGACTAATGGACATTCGTTGCACGTAATTTCGCCTGTTGCTTCATTTTTGAAGTTTTCTAATAAAGTAGTAGATTGCTCTTGTTTCACTTCGTCCTCGTCGTTCACACGATGTTTCCTCTGGACGTGTCGCGCATACGTTTCACGCTTGGTAAATACTTTCGGACAAAACGGACAATTGTACCATTGGTTTAACACCGGTTTCTTATCGTTCGTATGTTTCCTTTGCACGTGAACTATTAGACTTCTATATTTATCGTACGTTAGGCCGCACTCGTCGCAAATGTGCTTGAAAGATTCTTCAAAAGAACCATGTTTCCTCCTCATATGCATTCTTAATCTAGTCATTCCTTTGAAAACTAACGCACAAACTTCACAAGTCCGCTCTTCACCGTCATCGTTAGACGAGTCCGGCCCATGCTTCCTTTTAATATGCGCTACCAAACTGTTTTTCTGCTCATAAGACATAGCACAATAATGGCATATATATTTGAAGGATTTTCTAAACACTTTGTGTTTTCTTTTCTGATGCATCCTCAGAGTTTTTGTGGACTGAAACACTAAATGGCAAACTTTACACACGTAATTGGGGGCAGGTGCGACAGGCCCAAAGCCTATAACACTTTTGTCAGTGATAATGCTTTCGAAAGTAAGTAGCACCGCTTCACGATTTTGTTCTTCTATTTTAACAACTGGCTCTTGACTGTCTTCACTTTGAGGTCCTTCCAACATTAACCCATTGTCGTTTGCAAACTGTAAAAAATAATCAAATATATTTTAAGTTGTCACAAATATTTAAATATTATAAAAATTAATTTAAAGCCTTTTTTAAATCAATTGCTAATTAAAGTGTTTATTACAATAGTAATATTTTGTTTGCTTGTGAGTTCTGTGTTTGAGATGTATATTATATCATCATTAAAGCTTTACACATATATCCCACAGAGCAGGGTAGAAAGTACCAAGAGTCAGTAAGACACTTTATACTACACTTTCCACTAAATTCAAGATGTGTTGTGTTGAGTGGCAGAATTCAATACCGCGCTTTGTCTTATCAGAGAGAGGAAATGAAAATAAATTACAAATAATCATTTCCCCAAAGAGGAATGGAACTCACAACCAATTGAGCTTACAGTCAAACACTGTCCCACAATGCCACAACCTGCCTCCTCATTGCACTAATCATAAAATAAAATACTGTGATACCAACACTTTTGGAAACCATCAAAAATCATATAAATCAACAAATTAAATATCATATTACATCATTGAAATCCAGTTCAACTTCTATATTTTCTACTTTTATATTAACTTCGGGGTCCAACACCTGCTTTGTTTCCACTTCACTCTCTGTCGTAGACTCAAATACAGTTGTTACTGGAACTATAACTTTTTCCTCAATATCTTTGAATGGATCCTCTTGTTTTTTCTTTTTTTTCTTTTTTTTAGTTTTAATTTCATATGTCATAGGTTCCTCAGGTAGAAAAGTTGTAGGGTCCTTTCTGCTTTCATCATCCTTTTCTATTTGAATATCGTTTGTATTCATTTTATCTTTTTTTATTGACATTTTCAATTATTATTCTATAACTGAAATTAAAATTTATTTGTTAGTTAAAATAATAACAATATAAATAATTCTACTAAATATTAAAAGTTTTATATCCATTTAGAATTACAAAGGAGTTTTTTCTTAAAATATATTAATAAAAATAGAAACAATAAAGTCATTATTATATGAGATTTATGATTTGGCCTCAAAAATGTATGATAAAAAATAGTGTAAAGTACATCTCTACTTCATATAAACATTCAAATAACAGAAGTTTTATTATTAGGATTATTAAAATTAAAAGTATTCTTTATTTATTATTCACAAGTCAATAATATTAACTAAGAAAAAGTGGGTAAAAAGATTTTAAAAGTTGTTTATTTACCAGTTAGTAGTAGTATACCACTACTAATTGATGTTTACTATTTTCATAATAAGAAAGCCTGAAAACCATCACTTAATAACAAATAAACCATGACATTCATATTTAAACTTTTTTTAGAATTAATAATGCTAAAAAGATAATATCATCACACCATTGCTTTTATTTAAGATAAATCATTAACTTATATTTAAATAATAAATCTAATAAGATATCTTTACAAGCCTCATATAAGATTCTATTTGGATTCAAAATATAAACATTGCATATAAAATGATAACAGTGTTAGTGTAGCAAAATGTAATTCAACATCAATTCTCAAAGATAAGATAAATAGAAACTACAGGATTAATATTATTCATATAGAAAGCATGTATTTGGTGGTTATAACATTGTTTGATTGGTTATACTCATAAGATACATAATAACAAAGGAATATACTGTTACAAACTCAATATGACATATAATTTTAAACTGAAGTCAAGAGACCGAAATTCTTGTATTAAATGATATTGCATTATACACGTCATTAGATCGTAAAACTTACCTTATTTCTATAATAAAATTCTATCACCAAAATTCACAACATAAGATACTATGGCCGTATTAAACATTTATAAACAAAACTTAAAATTATTTCATATTTATAACATATTATTTGTCCCAAACGCCTTTCTGACAAAAATCAATAACTATATTTTTTAAAATCATTATGAAAAATGGGCAATATGGATGTGATTATTGACGTTTTTCAAGAATGTGTATGACATTTATTAAGTGTTGCTGTTTATATATTTTAATAAAAATAATTAGTACATAAACTAAAATATATGATTTTTCAGACTATTTTCAATATTCAAATTAATATTATACTTCAAAAATATTTAAATAATTTATTATATATTAAAAACAATTTTAAATAAATATATTTAATTATCAATTGACGTTTAGGACAGTGGAATGTCATAACATGTCAAAATGAAAGGAAATAAATTGTGCTAATTTCTAACCTCAAAATAACTATCTTTTTGTTTATTCTTGTATTTTAAAATGCCATTATAGCTTAAATAAGCCTCAATAATGTTTCGAGCACTAAAACTATTTCGTTTAAGACAAGCTATCAAAACTTTTTCAACAATAACTTCAATTCAGAAAAGACATTTTAACGTAACCGCAGGTAAAGTTAAGCTTAAAATTTCTGTTGAAACTAATATAATTATCGACATACAATCATTCTCATTTTTTCATAGGTTTATGGCATGGTGAGTATGAATGGCAGGATCCGAAATCAGAAGACGAAGTGTGAGTACGAGAAACATATTCAATATAAATACGTATATCTATTTGATATAAAAATTGTTTAATATTAATAATTGTCAAATAAAAACCCCAAAAAACACCCAAAACTTTTGTTTATTTAACCTTTTTTGTTTATATATTTTAATGTATATTAAAACTTGCATTGTTTTATTCTTAAAACTATAACTTTTCAGAGTAAATGTGACTTATGTTGATAAAGACGGTAAAAAGACAAAAGTGAGAGGAAAAATAGGTGATAACATACTATATTTAGCACATAGATATGGCATTGAAATGGAAGGTGAGATATTTTTCCAATAAATATATAAAAACTGACCTTACTTATATGATCTTCACACCTTTGTATGGAAAGCAGGCTAAACATTACTTTTTTGTTGTTATATATGTGTTTTTTTATTACAGGAGCATGTGAAGCTTCCCTAGCTTGCACAACTTGTCATGTGTATGTCCATGAAGACTATCTCGATAAACTTAATGAACCAGAGGAAAAAGAGGATGATTTGTTGGATATGGCACCATTTTTAAAACAAAATTCTAGATTAGGTTAGTGTCAGTTTTTTTTTTAACCTGATATTATAACATGAGCTTAAAATAGACAATGGTTGACTATTGTTTAAAATAATGAATGAAGTCTAATGTTTATATATATATATATATTTCTAGGTTGTCAAATTACACTCACCAAGGACATGGAAGGAATAGAACTAACATTACCAAAGGCGACTCGTAACTTTTATGTTGATGGGCACAAACCAACACCTCATTGATAAACCAATTGTTATATTCATATGAGAAGCTCAATATAATCAAATATGGAAATATGGAAAAACAGTTCAATTGAATATTTTTGTTATACTAGAAAGTAATGGTAGTTCCAATAATTTTTGCTTTCATTTGTTTCAAATGCATAATGTAATACTTTTTAAGTCTTCAAAGTACATTATAACTTGAATTTACATTAATTCTTTGGTGTCCAAAAAAGACATTATTAGAAAATATACTAACTTTGACATGTTAAAAAAAAAACTTTCTTGAAATTAAGATTCTGTGGGAAAGATTTGTTTACTTTCATGCTGATATTATAATAAAAATGCAAATACAATTTATGTATTACAATGTTTTAAAGCAAGTTCCCTAATTATTGTATATATAAGATAAGCTTTTGTTCTAACAATTTGTACAAAGTAGTGTAAATAAAAAAATATTAAATGTTTTTTTCAGTTTTTTATTTACTCCCAGTTTTAGTTCCAAAAAGTAGCATTTTCTTTGTTAATGTTTTTTGTTATAGCTTCATGCTTTGATCCCATACAAAAAGGACACTCCATACTTCGCTTTACCCTGAATTCTTGACATTGCATGTTGAGTGGTGGAACTCAACACTGCACTTTGTCTTACCAGAATGATGAAGTAAAAAAAATTGAAATATAATCAGCCCCCTGAGTGGAGATTGAAACCACAAGCGTTTGTGTTTACAGTCAAATGCTGTCCCCCTGCACCAAGACCGGCCTTAATGTCACAATATTCTTAACTATAATATAAAAATATGGTATGCTATCTTATATCTAAGTAAATTATGGTAACAGGGAAGTTTAAAAACCAATCTTTAATTCCTTAAAATATTGGAATTTAATATTTTATTCTAGTGCGATGAAACAAAATTATTTTACTCTAGTACAATTTCTTTGATGGCTATCACTATGCTGTTTCAGGGAATGTTTATAAACAGTTTTATAATTGCATTTATCACAAAATAACATGTTTTTTTCTGGATAATGTTTTAACATATGCCCTCCTAATGATGCCTTGGAACTGCTAACGTAAATACAATTTGTAAATTTACATTTAAACGATTCAACTTTCGTATGAGTCTTTATATCTATACTTAAATTCAATTTTAGGTTTGTTGTATAATCACATAATTGTCATGATAGTGTTTTTTCTTCTCTATGGCTAGTAAAATGTTGCTTGAAATGAGATTTTTTCTTAGTATGGTATCCACAAATATCACAGATGTAACTCAACAATTTAATATTTTTATCATGTTTCACATACACATGTACTGACAATACACTTATATCACTAAAAGTTGCATCACATTCTGTACACGACGATTTGATAATATCAGTGTGGTTTATATCAACACTGGTCTTTATATCTGATAAGATTTCTTATACATATTCTGCATATATGATTTTTTTTTAGTTTTCCTTTTTTGTTTCAAAATTGTCTTTCTTAACTGATGCTCAGTTTCATTTGAACACCTTCTTCTTTTTATGTGACATCTTAATGAATCTTCAATTAAATATTTAAAATTACTTGCATAATAACCTCCCTAAGCTATCCACAGATTTAAACCATGTTACTTTTTTGTTGATATTCTATAAATGAAAGCAAATGATACAATATATATAAGTAGTGGAGGAGAATGGAGTGTCTTACAATTGTTAATATTTATTCTACTATATGTATGATCTGCTATACTATTACTACTACTTCTCATAATATATCAATCAAATCTCCTGTGATAAGAATTACTTACTATACAGTGAATAAATAAAATTTGATTCTAACATTTCTTTATTTTTAGAAATTTCGTTATCATTCAAGAAAAGATTGTATTATTATATATATTTAACAAGAATAAACGAATAAGAAATTAAAAATAATTTCACTACTTACAATCACAACATTAGGTTTCATTGTTTTTTAAAATTATTTTTTTTCTTTTTCCTATTTTTCTTCCTTGCAAAAACGTTGATAGTTTAAAAAGAAAATAGAAACATATCAAATACCGAAATTATTGTTTGATCCTCTTCTTGGGATTCATAATATTCTAATTTAATTTCCGGCTCTTATTCTACTTCCATATTATAATAACGTAATGCTATACAACAATAAAATCTTATTGACACAAAAGTAAACAAATATATAGGAAAGTTCAATGACCGTTCACCTTTTGACAAATATCTACTGTTTTTATTACGCAAAAATATTTAATTTCTTATATAATAGATTTTATTTCTATAGAACGGAGTTTATTTATTAGACAACATTTGCAAATTAAAGGTAAATTTTTAGAAGAATTTTTTTTAATATATATTTATTGAAATTTATAATTTTTAAATGTTTAGATGTATAGGTTTTTAAATAGAATTAATAAAAAAATTGAGTACAGATCTTAAAAGAATACTTCTACAAATTGATTTGTTTCTTACATTATTATTATAATTGAGTGATTAAGATTTTTCTTCTTTTATTATTATAGTTCTTTTTATCTTTGACAAAATGACATTTGTCATCTATAATCTATGGCAAAACACTTCGCGCCGCGTTGCCATTCTCATTCATTCGAGGCTTGTTTAATCCATTCGTTCTTTCAGTCTGCTCGCAACCTCTGGCGGAGGTGGTATACTCGTTTCTGATATTTTCTAAACGCGTTTCGGTGTGATTTGTGTTTTTATTGTGGTGTACAATGGCTTACAACGGTGGTGGTGGTAAAAGACTGTGCGCAGCAACCGACCTCGACGTAGAAAGGGTAAGTTTTCAAAGCCAAACATCAACATTTGTATGGACGAAAATGGCCGTGTTTTGTCCGAAACCGCTTTCATGTTTTGCCATATACGTGCAGAATACGTTTGTATATATTACAGATAAGAAAGCATAAAGTGAGATTAAGTTAGCTATCCAATTTTGGAAGAGTTAGCATTTTATGGCGTCCACGTTATATTGTTGATTTTTATAGTTTGAGGTTACAACATTGACATATGATAATGGATAGGTAGGTATTAAAGAGTAGCTTGTGGTATACAGTTGTATTTAACGTCAGTATGCCGTTGGAAACGAAAATAGCTGGATGTCGGACTGTCAATTATTGTGATTGACATACCTCGGTCATTAGGTCTGGCGTGGCGGGCGGGAAAAATTCCTCTAAAATAATAAACCCGTAACAATACCCTAAAATTAATTAAAAAACTCGTATTAACTTTTATTTATTATCTTAAAATAAAATCTTATTTTTCTTGATTGATTGATTATTTATACACTTTTAAAATAAATTTTACGTATTAATATTTCCGAATGACTAGTTTATTGAAGATACGAGCTAGAATATATTGTTTTTTTATGTATCGCTTACATATCATTCCGCCACACAACTAAACCTACAAGAATGCACATAAACTTGTTTACTTCGATAACGCTTTCGTTATTCAACATGACGACCGAATGATAATAAAATTGATAAGTAGCATTCATTGCAAAAATGCATTGAAAATCGGTAAAAAAATATTTTGTAATATACTTGCTTATTACTTATATTTTTTGTTAGTCATTACTATAAAGGAATATTGTATCATAATACGATTGTTTTTGTATATTTGTTATAAGTAATCTATAAAAAACTTCAATTAGTGAAAATAAGAATTGTTTGTCTCTACGTTTGTTGTTTAATTAAAATTACTACTCGTCAAGTTTTTTAATTTAATGTAAAGTCGGCCAATTACACACAAAGTCCTTTAAAGTTATTATTAACTGAAATAGACGAAATTATTATTGTAAATAAACGAATAAGTGGTGATGAACGAACAAAAAACGCTTAAAAAAATCGCAATTTTGGTATATAATCATAAGAATATAATATATTTGTTTAGTAAATAGAATAGATATAAGATTTTCTTGTTCATTAAAAGCAATTGGAAAAATACACTCAGACTGTACAATAATAATGGCGCCCATAAAATTTAGTTTAGATAGTCGGCGTCAAAGTTTACCGAAAATAAACAAAGGCCTTTTTCTGTTTGTTAAGACCTGCTGTAGTTTTATTTATATTATGTATATGGACATATTATATAGAAATCATTTGACGTGGGTAGGGTAATAAGTAAAATTGGAAAACGCAAAATTCGATTCTTGAGAAAATAGAGTCCCATTGGATCCATTTTGTACTGTATATTTTTACTGTAATGTGTTTAAAAAAAACTGAATGTAATTTATTTATGAATTAAAAGAAAAAAAAACAACTATGAAGAAATAACAAACGTTAGTCACTTGTTTCGCTGTATAACTCGATAATTGCGTACATTTAGTTAAAATATACAGTGAATTTTCGTAGTTTCTTACTAAGTTATCGTAGTTTAAAAGCCATCTTTAGATAGCAAAACTTTGTATGACTTCATGATATTTATTCACAATAAACATAAGCTTCATTTCCCTGATAACAATAGAATTGATGTAAAAATTTGACATGTTCGTTGTATATTGCCATATTATGTATAAATTATAATTCTTATATGTTGTTATAACTATAATTAATACGCTAGCAATAATATTTGTTACTTATAAGAATGTAGCAACTTCACGCTTTCACGAGTAGTCAGTGGCTACAATCCAGTGTTAAGACACTCTGATTTAAAAAATTTAAACGTAACTTACTAACACTAGAACAGTCCTTATTTATAGTCGCAGGTTGAAATTTTTTAAATTATTTATTTACATGTTCAATATATTATCTTTATTGAATATATATACACATTCTACACTCGTTTTCTTTATAAACTATAGGAATTTTGGCACATTTATACTATGTTTAATTTCATATTTGAGTAATTATTGAAAAAAAAGGGATATAAAAGTTTGCCCTTTACGTATTACTTCATATAATAAGAGTTGGTTGTCGCAATCCACAAAGCCGTGTGTTAATGTTAAAGAATAATCTGATCGGATGAGATTTAAATTAATAAGACTGCATTTATATGCATAATTAAATATCAAAGGGGCTGACTATTATTGGTTGCTCTGAAATCGAGAATGACACATATTGAAGATGCGTTGAATTATTTAATATTTGTAATTTTTATTTGGACGCCGTCGTGGCGCAGTGGCATAGTGTCAGTGTGTAAACGCGGTGGTTGAGTATTCGGAATCCAATAGAGAAGGTATGGTGTTTATATATATTTATATATTTTCTTTTTCTCCCTCGAGTAAGATAATAAGCGGTATCTTGGTGGTAAAAGTGGATTGTCCAACACTAGCCTCTCTTTTTTTAAGTTTTCGCTTTTATCCCGCATAGCAGGATAGAAAAGAAGTATCTAGAATCAAGACACTCCGTTCTCCGCTTTCTTTTCAATTCGGGACTTTGCGTTTCGACTATAATCATCCCTCTGAGTGGGATTAGAACCAACAACCGATCACATTTGCAATCAGATCGGTCTCGCTAGCTCGCTAGTTAGCTTCTCTTTGCCTTTCATATTCTATTGATTCTAAAACAAAATGAACATATATAAACATTATGTATATGGATATAATTGTAACTAAATGTCTAATACGAACTGAATATTGAATTCCACTTATACTAAGTAAGTTTTGAAGGATTTATATGAATATTTTTTTTAATATATCATCATACGTTTTCATCCATTTGCGGGCTAAGCAAATAAAATCTGTCATACGCTAAAAAAAGTATTTATATTAAAGGGTACCAACATTTTAATGAACATTAAGTTAACGTGTTATTTAAAATATTACTAGTATATAATTATTAATTATTATTAATATATTTCATTATTGTGACCTTCACTTGTGTCTATTGTCATTACACCCACGGTCTTGTGCAACATGTCCAAGTATGAAAATAGTATATATGTTGCTTTAACAGGAGCGACAGGATGATAACGCGAAAATATTCTTTACCCGATTACGATGAACAAAAAAAAGGAGTGTTGTGATTTTAACCGGTTTGTATGTATGTATGTATGAACAAAATCTGTAGGTGGACAGATGGACATCTGTCTGTCTGTTATTGATTTTTTAATACTAGAAGTATTTGATAAATTATGTCATTGGAAACATCTCAATTGTTCTGGTTATACTCTATGCGAGTCATTTTAAATGACATGTCGCGTCCCCTAAAAGATAAAATTATTTAACTATTATCAAAAATCTTAGTAGTAGCAGTATTGTATAATATGTTTTTTTATACATTCGTTCCGATTAGAAATCCTTATATATCTTTTTAAGCTTTACGCTTTTTATCCCGCATAGCACAGTAAACAGAAAGTACCTGGTACCAAGACACTCCGTCTTCGCTTCCCTTCGAACTAGAGACATTGCGTGTTGAGTGGCGGCATTTTGTCTTACCAGAGCGAAGAAGTGGAAATAATTTTAAATATAATCACTCCTCCGAGTGGGAATCGAACCGACAACCGGTCGTGCTTACAGTCAGACGCTGTCCCATTGCGCCACTCTCGGCCTCGGGGTATATAATTTTTTACTTAATATATTTTCTGTCATATTAAAATTAATTACATCGTATGACGCTCTCGAACGATAAATCGATAGACACCTCATTAATCAAAATCGATTTAATAGGGACTTGGTTCTGTTGGAATATTATATAATTCTTTAATACTAAATATTACGTAGTAACGTATTTCGATTACTTCGTTGTAGTAGAAGGTCGTTTAAATAAAGTACATAGTTGTAAATTGGAAGGATCAATCTTGAATTATTTAAATTATTTCTTAAAGAATCGATATTTTTAATTATTGTTATTAAAAGAATCGATATTTTTCATTTTGACATGTTTCTTAGGATTTCTTTATGTCAATCAGTCTGTTTGGTAATTTGAGAAATGTTTTTTTATGTTCTCTCTGTCTTTATTTAAAAAAAAAACATAATCCCTAAGATTTTTTTTTCAAGTCTAGTTTTTAAGTGTTTCGTAAAGTAGTGGTTAATATGCAATGTTCCAAATTAAACTTAATGAGTAAGTTTAATTGACATTAGTATTAATAATCGTTTGTACACCAATCTAAATTCTTCTCATTTTTTATCTATTGTAAGGGTTGCCCGAAACATCACATTATAGGTCATAAGGCTGCGATTGATCTAAGATGTTCACTTTTTGTGTCTATTTTTCTATGTTGATATAATGGAGTATTAAATTTAAACATATAATAAAAGTGTAGGAGTGCAAGTTTTAGACATTGATAATATTGAAAACAAGTATCAAGGTATGGCACCAGATCGATATTGGACCCAAAAATATGATTAATTATAATCATATTTTTGGGTTTTTTTGTATCTACGTCTGTTTTCAAGCATCAAGCAAATACTTTCTGGTAAATATATGAAAATGAAGAATAAACCATTAATAGAATTTAATTCAATAAAACTTTTAAAAACTATTTCGTTTCACAAATTTGTGTAAATATTACATGTTGAAATTTTATAAGCGGAATTTTTAAAAGTAGCTTTACGAGCATATAATAAAATAATAAAACGTAAACAAGCAGAATTGTAACTTAATGCGCGATTAACTTATTTAAATATTTTGCGCTTTTTATAATCATTTTATATGCACTAATTTTTATTTTTTAATATTATGAATGAATGAATATTATTCTTAAAAGAAAACTATTTTAAACGGATTAATTGCGTATATTTTGGTATTCGAACATATATTTTTAGAAACCTGACGTTTCGAACACTTTACAGTAGTCTGTGGTCACAGGTAGACTGAGGTCGTTTATCAGTTGATACAAAAATTAATATTATTTTGTATAATATTATTCTTCAATTCAAAATGTAATATTAATATTACTATCTTTTTTTTAACTTTCCTCTTCTTAAGTCTTCGTGACGCAATGGGACTGTATTTGAATGTCAATGCGATAGGTTGTGAGTTCGAATCACACCCGGGGGAACATTTATATTTAAAATCTATTTTCATTTCTCTGCTGTGGCAAGATAAAGAGTGCCGTTGAGTTCTGTAACTCAGTACTCAAATGTTAGAAATTTTTGCGGAAAACGGAATACTAAGTATACCGCTTTCTGTCTTTCCTGCTGTGACGGATAACACCTTAAAACTTAAACATTTTTTTTTAATTAACAAGACTTTTTATTTAATAATCTTATTAGTGTTGTAAAAGAATATAAAATCCGTCATTTTGCTACGAATATTTTTTTTCGATTAAGAACAATACTGATTATATAATTGCATCCTCATTAGAACATTAAGGTGTATTATATTGAAAAGTGAATAAAATTTAACTTGTAAGATTTGATCCACACCAGCTAACACGACTTCAAGTTTGTAAAAATTTAATTTTATATCATAATTATTACTCCTTAATTTTTTTCATTTCCTCGCTCTGGTTGACAAAGTGCGGCGTTGAGTTCCACTACTTAACACGTAATATATCGAATTCGGTGGAAAGCGAAGTACAGAGTGTCTTGACACTAGTTACTTTCTGTCTACTCTGCTCTACGCGGGATAAAAGCGTGAAGATTTAAAAAATGTTGGTATTTGAAATCTTTATTGGAGTTTTTTCTTTAATCATTGTACTTTATGACTCTTACAGTTGGTGATTAATAAATTTAATTAAATTTTAAACAAAAAATGATTTTTTTTAGTTATTTTATAAAGATAGTTTTATATGTATATTATATAAAGCAATCCTTAAGTACGTAAAATAAACAATAAATCTCAGAACATGCAAATGAACATAACTCAAACTGAAGTCAATTCGAAGCTCTATTAAATCTCTCCTTTGTGTACTTTACAATGGCATCGTGTTAAAGACGGTATCGAAATGTCGATGAATGAATTGATAAACATTTATATAGTTAGTTTTGTATGAAGTTGGCTGTTATAATTTATATATAAATGATGATTCTGCAGGTTTATTTTACCAGATCGGATTTTATTTACTTTGTTTAATGTATTTTAAATGTGTTATTTCAAAGTTAGGATTAGAAAACAATTTTAAAGAACGTAGCGGGTTTCGAACCCGCGCCTCTTGGAAACCGTCGAAGCGCTCTGATCGCTAAGCCATGCGGTCATTTTTTTTAAATATATAAATTATTAAACAAGTAATTATGAGTTTTTTTTGTATCTTAATCTTATCATTACACGTGATCTGTATTTTTAGTGGCTCTTTCCTGGATTATAATACAATTTATTAAGTTAAAATGTCTGGTAGTCTCTTTGATCATATTGTTCTTTTTATTCTTGTAATTCTTTAGACTGCACCTTGCAATAATAAAAAAAATATAAGATTTTGTTATTAACATTATATGAAGAGCGGCAAGTTGATTTAGTTTTTAAAGTCAAATAAATAATCAATTGGATTGATTAAACTTATCGACATTTTTTAACAAATTTTGTATCAACAAATGTTGAAGGTATGGATTTTATAATTGTTATTGATTTTAATATTTAATTAAACTGCGGGCAATATCTTTCCATTTAGCAATTTTTTTTATTTATTTTTTTATTCTAATTGTAATAATAAGAAAAAGACTTAAAAAACGTCCTGAAGAAGTTATGCCTATTTATATAAGTCACTGGTATATTCGCTAAGAGTATCATGTATAGATAAACTCAACGTTACATATATGAACTACGCATATATTATGCAAAGGAAGCATAAAAATACATATAATTATGAAGTTACCTAAGTTTTAAGTAAAGTTGAGGTACAATTTTTTCTATTAAGGGTAATTTAAATAGACTTTTCTCTGAGAGTTAAGGAAGTATATCGAACTTAATTTCAACTTGAAACAATTTACAACTTGAAAAGAATTACAAAATAACATTATTTCTACATTTGTTTCATTTTAACCTTTATGCGTGGTAATAAATAGACCAAAATATTAAGAAATTAGTATAAAAACACCATAGATCTGTCATAAGATCTGTAACAGCGTGTCTTCTGTAATGACTCACGCGCATACTACGGCCAAGGGGCGTGGTCACGCACGCGCCAAGTTTTACAGCTACGCCATTGGACAGATTGTTCTCAAATATTAATGTATTGTTGTGTACAAAAGTTATTAAAATATTATATTTTTTATTTTTAATGAATTGCGTTTGTCGTTTAGAAATTATTGCTATAATCAGACGAAGTGCGGTGTTTACTTCCGCGAGTTAACACACAATGTCTTGAAATCGGACAGAAAGCGGCGGACTTGATTGACTTAACGATTCCGCTTTCTCTTTGACTTTTTCACTGAGTTTTTTTATTTGTCTATTTGCATTTTTTTATAAAATAAATATGGTATTCGAGTTGACTTATAAATGCAAAATTTAAGTAGTTAGGCGATAAACGAATTACTTAAACTAAAAATATATTACATTTACTTTAATTTTTTATTGTTATTTGTAAGGCTTATTTTTACGTCCATATTCGATTAACGTAGCGGAGGGTAAGCCCTTTATTAGTTTTTGTTTTTATTTATCAGTTATAAATGTACATAGATATATCTAAGTTAAATCGTTTAGTTTTGTAAATGTAAAATATTATACAAAAAAGGTTTTAGTATAACATTTTACATTTTTATTGATATTTTAATCGAGTAATCGGTGTGTGTATATATGTAGTTTAGTTGGCCAAATCTTATGTAAAGTCTCAGAAGCAACGGGTTTTTACAGAACATATAAGACTTCAATACAATTAAAATTAAAAAATAATATATAAAATATGTAAAAAATATATATAATACATAAAAATGTTAAATATCAATTAATAAGATTAAAAAAAAAATTATATTATTTTATACATTTTATTAATTCTTATATATATGAAAATTTTATTTTTTTTTTAATAAAAAAAATCATTCAAACTGTAAACTTTTGTGCGTCAATAAAATGTGACTTATGCCACTTGATACGTGACCGAGTTTTAATTAAATCTTTGATGTTTGAACGTATTGCAAGAATTTAACACCTACGCCTCTATTAAATGCTACATTCGTTATTATTTATAGTAAACGTAGCCATATCTATTTGCGTACGTAATATTGCTATCGATATATACAAAGTATATTATTATGTTTAATATTATGATTGCCTTACTATGTTAAGACAAAGCGCGGTGTTGGGTTCCGTTATTCAATATACAATGTCTAGATGATAGGTAGAAACCGTATAACGTTGTCTTAACACTAAGTTCTCTTTGACTATTTCCAACCAGTAAATAGCGTTTATATCGAATATAATAAGGAAGGTAGAAGGTGTGTATTGTTAAAACATAAGTATCGCTTGCGCAATCAGACAATGACTTGATGAAGTGGCATGTCTTTATTTTACAAAAAAAAAAAAAGACTACTTTAAATGAAAAAAAACACGCAAATGTTATTTATAAATTAATATTTTATTATAATAATAAAAATTGTATAATATTACAAGGCACTTCAGCCGTAATTTTGAAATGAAAAGTAGATTAAAAATACCCAACAGTCTAACAACAAGCATGTAGGGGGCTGATCGCTAGATATCCAGCTTATACCGGCCGTGAAGCGTAAGATTTAAGAAAAAAGTAACATATTAAAAAAAAAAAGATTTAATTATACAGTTGCGTAACGTAACAATATACACTAATTGGAACTGAAACTAGAGTTAAATAATAATGAACGGATGTTGAATGTCAATCATTCGCTGACTTACTATTATTTTGACGATGACCTTGACTTATTATTTTTAAATATAAAACTATACTTGTAGACCTGTTGACGCGTAAAATACTCGTTGTCTTAGCAACGTGTTTTTTTTTGCAAATATGGTTGTGTGTGTGTGTGCTATGTTTGTTTTGTTCTTTTGATATGTGTTCGTCATATGTTGTACTTCGCCGTTCGTAAAGCTTCTTCAAAAAGGGTCTATTCCTTTACAAGTGCATTACTATGAAATTGATAATTTGTTAGAATTACATTTTTGCAGTGAGATTTCTTTATCGACAGACGGACGATGTTTTATAGCAATATAAAAAATTGTAACGTTTTTGTTACCCGCTATCTTTATTTCTAAGTCGTATGTTCCCGGTACGCGCCATTTTTATTTTGCTTAAATTTTATCTAATTTGGTTTTGTTTTACCAATTCTTGTAAAGTTGTATATAGTAGATCATATTTCGAGAAATAATGTCATAAAGAAGAATTCACTTCTTATATGTGTACACTAATGCGCTTACATTTTTTTTGCGTAACTAATCTCTGCTTTTCTTTTCTGCATTTTAACATATTAACTGTTATTTAAGTGTTAATGTCAAAATGGTAAATTTTAATTTTGTATATAAAAATATATACAACGAGTACAAAAAACTTCATCAACCACTAATTTTTATTACCACTGTTGGAACATATTAAAAATATTCCGTTTAATGACTTCCGTTAATGTACGGAGTTATGGTGGTTAGTTTAAAGTGTCTATCATAAATAAAAATATTATTGTTATATTACCTCTTGTAATACTGTTATTTATTATTGTTTTTTGATACGTGAACTTTTGCCATCTGATTTGTCGTATGACATTACAATATTTTCGTTTAATGAACCCGATCTCCTTCCTAGACGGCCAGGACCAAGGCTATATAAATTATGCTTTGATATTGTCTTATTTGTGGTGTACGAAAATGATTATTTTTTTTAGCTTCACGCTTTTATCCTGCATAGCAGGGTAGACAAAAAGTACCTAGTTAAATCCACAATGATTTTATTGTATGTTTTAATCTTTAACGTAAAGATTTTATAGTTTCTACTAATCACACAAACGTATGTAGTGCTATAATATATATTTATTTAGTTTCCGTTGTGGAATACGCAGAAAATCTACCTGTTTAAAATATTCTCAGCTTGTGATAAGTTCGTTGTAGCAATTCTTTAAACTATATCTTATAAATTTAGTAGTAATTAAAAAAAATGTTTGGGGTATGCCCTTATTTCGCGTATAAAATGAAACTATTCTATCAAAATTAATAGAGTCTTCGCATACGTATTATTTATTGAATCTACCTTTCTCTAATCACAGATTACTGTAAAATGTTCAGAATTTACATTTTTTTAAAAAATATATTTTCCAATACCAATATATTCGCACTTTTTCAGATCTAAATAGTTATCTGTATGTTTAAAATATGTATACTATATCGTACATCGGTATGGTACTGTTAATGGTACAGAGTATAACGAAAGGTATTCCCGTTTTATTATCATTTGCTTATAAATATGTTGATAAACAAGATTAATTGACTGCATACTGTTTTCCTGTCAAAATGTCAAACCGTAATAAATGTAAAATGTACAGATAAATCTCATTTTACTAGTACTTATGAAATCGTTTATTGCAAAAATATCAATAGATAAGGGTTTGATTGGCGTTATTATAATTATTATGCATTTTATTCATATTGTGTGTTGGTACAGTGACATTATTATAATAATTGTTCATATTGTTAAACCAATAATATTTAAATTATTTTCATTTCCTCGCACTAGTAAAATAAAAAAGCAGCGTTAAGTTCCGCCGCTTAATATGCAATGTCAATAATTCGGCGGAAAGTGCAGTACTGAGTCCCTTGACACTAGGTACTTTCTCTTTAAATGTTCCTCTCTAGTGTCTATCCTGCAGGATAGCAGCTTAAAGCTAATGAAAAAAAATTTACCCTTATGGAGGCTGGCTAATAATAATACATTTGTATTATTTTAAGTTTCAAATTCAAAGCTCTTATACTATGTAAATATATTTTATATTTCATTTAAAATAGATCGTATGTCATTATTATATAGATAAAATAAAAGTTAATGGCTAGCTCAAAAAATATTCTACGTTGCGCTGTGTTTAGTTCCGCAAGCGTTAGTGGCTCGATTTCGAGAGAAAAATGAATCGTAGTATCTGGACATTAGGTTCTGTCTGAATATAAAAAGAAAAAATGAAGCTTTAATTATATTAGACATTACACGTTGGTTTATATTATATGTGTTATTGTAAAATAAACAGACATTCCACTGCTAATAACAGCTTGCAGTGCTTATAAATGGGTATATTTTAAATGTAATTTTGCATATAACTGCATTAGAGGCTGCGTTTTAAGTGAGGGGATTTCTGATTTTATGGAGAATTCTTCATAAAAAGCCTATTCTCAATTTGTATTGATTGATTTTCCACTAAATGTACAGTTTTTCGATGTTTGACTTGTATTTATTTTATTTTAAACGCGCTTGGTAATAGGTTTGATACGCATTTGAAGGAATAGTTATATTTAAAATGTATTTTCACTTTCTGCTCTGGTGGGACAGAGCGCGGCGTTGAGTTCGAACTCAACAAAATATTTGTTAAAAATTTTTGCATTTTGTATTACAAAACATATCTTGATGTCATTGTGTTGCAACTAAAATGTATTTAACCGACTACATGAAAGTAGATTGGAATCCCAATGAAAATTAATAAAATAGAATTTGGAACGAAAAATTTTCTTTATACCTTCGAGGGGACGTAAGTAAAAAATATGTTAAATTCTCAGAGACCATGTACATACAATAGGGAATGGAGTTTGATGCTGTCTGTATAAAATTTAGTGATAAAGTATGAAAGGTATGACAAAAGGTGCCGCTGAACTGTTGCAATAATATCTAGATTTATGTCATGTTCTTTCTAGTGTCAGGCTTTTTAATGGCGGGAAAGCCTTTTGTTTTAGAAAAAATCCTAATAATGGAAATGACCACGTTTTGTTATACTCAAACATATGAGATTCAAATACTGTGTCTTTTTTAAATTAAGTATCAAAGTTTTATATAAGGATATTCTCGATCTTGACAAAATAAGTAAGTTAATTAATATATTTAGTAACCTTAAAATAGTAATAAAGCAAAAAAAACATATTTTTTACCGTATGTAGTTATTTATATCGTTATTTATTGGGGACTGAGACAGGTTATGTGGGACTTGGAAACGCCTAAAATATACCCACTAAAACCTCACGGTGTTCATCATCAACTGTGATTAGGCGATCGCCTATCGAATCGGGAAGCTGATCAGCTTCCCCAAGCTGAACGCCTCCTGGCCGGATACAGTAATCGAACTATTTATAACTAACTAGCGTTTGTTCTGAAATGTTATTCTTTTGAAAGACACATATATTAATATTCTAAAGTCATAACAAAAAAAGTTATATAAACAGGCTTAAGCCGAATCGAGTTGTTGTTATTAGATTATGCTAAACAGATACGCTACGAGATGCGGCCGAGGACCTAAAGTTTGTGAGCCAATATAATATAAAGCTAAGGAAGTGAAAGTACTCTTGTTAGATCTAATTAAATGTATCTATTGTGGTACAATTGGATATTGTGTGATTGGTTTATGGGATAGTTTATTATTTTTTTTTATTGTGTATTACAATACCGTTTGTCTTCCTAATAAATAAATAAATATTTTTTTAGCTTCACTTTTTTATCCCGCACAGCAGGATAGACAGAAAGTACCTAGTGTCAAGATACTCCGTACTTCGCTTTCCACCGAATTCGTGACATTGCGAGTTGAGTGGTGGAGCTCAACACCGCGCTTCGTGTTTTATCAGAGCGAATCCGTCAATTTTTTCGTTTTAACATATGTTTTCGGTGGCATTTTTAATAAATGAGAAATTATTGAAATTGTAGAATGTTATTTTGGTATATATACACCATTTTTTAAAAAAAACATAAAAACGGACTTGTATCTTGAACGGTTTCCATTAGGCGCGGATTCAAGTCCCGCTGCGTTCAAATTTTTATACATTTTTTCAAGTGTTTTCTGATCCTTAGTGTGGAATAACACTTTAAAAAAGTAAAATATTTATGTTCATATGCATTTATTTAAAAGCGGTTTTTTTAATTACAAACAGACAATACAATTGTAGTCATTTCTGTAGATATGATTTTAATTGTCTTAACTTGAAGTTTCATCATCAATTCAAATAATTACTTTATATTATATATGTTTAATAAATACGATTTATAACTAAAGAGTTTGTTATTACTCAAACCTGTTTCTAACATCTGCAAATGTTTCTAACAACATGCTCACATACCTATCATATTAAATATACCTATAATAATAGATATTATTGTTTATTTATTACTTAGAATTTATTTCAAATAATATATTGTAAAAATATTCATAATTCTGTCACAGTTTTAATATTTTAAAATACAACGTGCGATGAATACAAAATGGATCATGTGACACGTGAAAATAATGCAGGATTAAAGGATTTTTTTATTGAGAGTTTAAAGCTGGATTGAGTGATGTATATTTACGGAACTTAACGCCGCCGACTAGAGCGAGATATAAACTATGACTCTCGTGTTGTTACCACTACGTAACGATGCCCGAATTTTTTAAGGAAATAATTTATACTAATTAACTGAAATTAAATATGAAAGAATTTCGTATTTAATAAAAGTAAGAAACATTAAACCTCTCTTTAAGTAAACGAAACTAGAAGTAAAGCATTCTGATGCTAGTATTACTTTATTCGTGAATAGAACGAGCTAGCGGACGAAAGTTACGTAAAAAGACTAAGAAGAATCAACTTGTTGTTATTACATTATGCAAAACAGATATTCTTCCTCGAGAAGAAAGCTAACCGAAGGGTTTCGTAAGAAATTTAATAAAGGACTAAAAGCAGTTTAAATATAATGACGGATTTTGTGTGTGTGTGTTATTTTTTTTGTATGTTTATTGTAGCCTTAGATTACTTGAAGTTATATGAAACTATTTTGAAACGCCAGATTTCCAAAAATGTATTATCGAATACCGAAATATACGCGATTAATCCGTTTAAAATAGTTACATTCTTTTTCTTCTTTCATGGAGCTGCTTTTTTAATAAATATTCTTTTTCTTGAAGGTTTGTACACCTGTACAGGGTAGATATCAATACAATTTTTGTGTTATTTACCAACATTAGAAGAAAAACATAATTTCTTTAATCTTAATCTCAAGGTAGTCGGGTAGAACGAAACGCCATATGCTACGGTCGCTGCTTACGTCTTTCGCCTCGTCCACAGTCATCAACCTCTTCATACATGCCCTTCAAAGGGTCCTCATGCTTTTACCGAGACTTTCCTCCAGTATTATCGATACTGTGTTTCCGAACGTCAACCAAGGTCTCCCCCCTATCTCTACCACCACTGACCTTTATCTCCCTTGCCATACTTAGTTTATTTTAAGGCACACTAATAAGGTATACAGATCTTATTTAAAAACTTTTATTCAGGTTTTATAGACTCGGTAAGTTATCGCGTAAGTAAAACAAATTTACAAGTTTAAATTAGCTGGCACTTGCCGTCGCTCAAACTGCCATGCGACTCCATTGGGGATTACTTACCATTTGCTTCTACTTTGACTTCCCTGTGAACATTGTACTTAGAAATAGTTTTGACTTGTTTTAGAATAGCTTTTTTTAATACTTTATTTTTTTTTAAAGTTCATACATAATAATATATTAGAAATATTTAAAGTCAGTAAATTAACACTACTTTGCGTTTGACATATACGTTGCTATCGCTCCATGTATTATACGTTTAATTCATACTGATATATAAATTCCAAGCAAATTTGAACTCATAACTTTAACAGATAAAAGCAAGAGGCACACGTCCACTGCGCCACTATATGTTAATGTATTAAAATAATCCTATCGAGTCACCTAAGTTATTAAAGACAGGAATAGCAGTACTTTGATTTTGGCCGTGATTCAAGAAAAAACGTTACTCACATGTTTACATGTTATTGTATTTTTGAGTTCAATGCACTTTAATCTTATCAAAATTTACTTTTATTGTTATAATTATTGTAAAATACTGAAATGATTGTTTTGGTTTCTATTTTTGGTTTTCTTTTAGTACAGCTTCACGCTTTATCCCGTAGAGCAAGGCTGATAGAGACACCTTAGTGTCGCTCTGCCTGAAGTACATTGCGTTTTGAGTGGCAAACTCAACGCCGCATACCAAAACTTTATATTAATCTAAATTTTTAGTTTTGTTATATATATATTTATTGTCTACAATTTTTTTTGAACGGGGAAACTGAGCAAGTCATACTAATTTTTTTTTATTTATTTCAAGTTTATAAGGGTCAATTTTTTTTTAAAATAAATGCTAAGATTATCTTTTTCATAATAAAGATATCTCACCACTGATGTTTCTAGTGATAAATTACTTAGTTAACCTTCACTCGTTACTTTGCCTCAGACACATGCCAACTGCGCTTATTCAGTATTGCATTATTTTTAATCGAATAGTAATCTTGTGAGGATGTATGTGTGTATATATATATATATATATATATATATATATATATAAATAAATACTGAGTGTTTTTTAATGAAACTTTACAGTTCTATAGTTTATACCAATATACTACATCGATTTTTGTGTAATTTATTCGTATTATCAGGTACTACACCTTTTTTTATACAAACACTACGTAAGCAAAACCGTGAACGGGATTTAGTCTCTATATAAAATCAACGTCAGAATTCCTAAAGAGTGTGGAAATGAGAATTTAAATGTTAAAATACAATATCCCAAGACCAACGCATAAAAGAGGAGATTAAAAATCTGTTGTGTTGAATTTTTTATTTTGGCATTACGTGTCTCGACTCGTTTAGTGCTAATACCGCTATAAAGTACACACGAGGCTCAAATGTGGGCGTCATTTTTGTAGTTTTATAATAAATTTGTCGAAAGTTTAAAGACCTTTTTAGTTTCTGTAGTCGTATTAAAGCAATAATGTTTGAAATTAAATATGAAAATACCTTGTATTACATATCTGTTAAAACATTAAAATATCAATTTTCATATTAATCATAAATATAACAAGAAAACGCTTACAAGGATTTATACTGCAAACGCGTGTCATGTTAATCATTATGTCATCGATTAAGACACTCCGCTTTCCGTCGAATTCGAGACATTGCATTTTTTTGGCGGATTTGGCGGAACTCAACGCCTCACCTTTTTTCGCTTAGGAAATGAAAATAAATTAAATATAATCTTTCTTCCGCCTGGAAATCGACACCACAACCGATCGCGCTTACAATAAACGCTGTCCTACTTTATCTACCTGCAAAATTAGTTTTATAAAATGATCATATTAAAAATCTAAATTTTATTAATTCCAAGGGTGATACGGCAAAAGTATTATTTTTTTAATAATATGAGTGACCTTTAAATTCTACAAAACGCCTCAAAACCCTATTGTGTACGAAAAAGTCCCTTGATTTTAATACGTATCATAAAAGGCAAGTATAATCTAACTAAACTCTTAAAAGTAGATTATTTATCATTCATAGATACGGAAAGAATAATTAATTTTTATACTAGTGAGTGCCTGTAACTTGTCGTGTACCTGACCGTTGCCAATTTTGTTGAACGAAATACTTTTAAATGATATATTTTTTTTATATATGAACACGTATGCATGCGTATACAGACAACGATCAACCACGTTTGTATTATAAGTACGTATGTGACCTCTGTTTTGCCTGTCGTCGTATGGCAGTAAGTGTGTGAACGAGTTAATTTTTGTAATACACATTTTATGGCATTTTGTACAATTAATTATCAAAAGATAAGATTCCAAAAGTTTATGTGAATTAGTATATCATTATTTGATATAATATAGCTGCACACTTTCACGCTTTGTCCCGCATGGTAGGGGCCAAAGCGTGAAAGCGTGAATCAAAGACGACCCAGAGGTTAAAACACTGTTTTGCTTTTCACTCAAAATCGAAACTGCACATAGAGTGGCGAACTCAACACACTGTGTTTTACTAGCGAAGAAGTCAAAATTAAACTATTCTTATATGGAAGAATACGACAGGTCTTGACACTAGGCACTTCTTGTACTATGCGGGATAAAAGCGTGAAGCTTATAAAAAAATAACAAAATATGTGTACACATATGTAGGTATAGAATATTTTTAACGTAACTTATGTAAATATCATTTAAAACACAAACACTTTCATCTCAAAATAAACAGTTTAAAGTGAATTCAAACCGTTATACATTTTATTTAACTTTGAAAACCGGAATAAATTTCAGTGCCTTTGCATCCTGCTGGCAGTAATTAAACTTTTCTACGTAATAATTTGTAGAGTAGGTAGCGTTTGCAAAAAAAAAATGAATTAGTAAAACTTCAAGTGCAAGTTGCAATTGGGTTTCTTTGAAAGTTGCTGATTTTTTTAACAAAAGTATAGTAATTTAATTTTAACATTGTCAGATTTTAATATTATTTGATATGGAGTATGAATATTATCTGAAGCTTATAATTTATTGTTATTTTAGCTGTATTCGAGTCGATTCGAGTTGGGATGGAAACTGTGAACTTTTCTCATGCGTTCAAGTACGCTTCCACTGTGTACATATTTAATATATTTTCTAATTGAAATAAAGGAAATGTACCTTGATTTTTTTGCGTTATTATTAAATTCACTTGTATCTATCTATCTATAAATATATATGGTTATGTAAAATATTTTTAAAACACTATTTCAATTCGCTTCTTATTGGAGCATTTACTTGATAGAACCACACGTGTCCAGTACTGATCATAATATCATATGTTTATAACTTCAATTGACATCCTTGTCAGCGTGTTCCTTTTGAATTTTTTTTAACCTATTAGAAATCATGATTGGCAGAACTTTATATCGTCAAGGTAAATTATGTTTTTAAATCAATAAAAAAAAATTGTTTTTTTTTTCTATATACTCTGCTGTCTCTACTGTATGCCAGGGTTTTTTAGTTTTTAAAGTAATATTTAATTTTATTAGCTTAACAGGTGTCCCTCATCCCGTGGACTTGATTAAAGATACCGTCATAAATTATGATTCTGTTAGCGTTTTAAACTTCAAAATGATAAATAAGCGTTGACATGCAAGAGTTATAGCTTTTTTATTATAGCTTGTAAATCATATTTTTTTTTAATAATTTATCTCTCGCTTTGACCTCTTGTTTTTATGATTATATAATATGTTTTTTTTTTCAGTATTGTTTCACGACTCGAGCATTTGTTGTTGTTTTGTTCGGAGTGATGAAGTCTTGAATAGAATTAATTACTCGCCCTTAATGTTAGTTTCCTTAAATTTTTGTGAACTTTTTTGTGGTAGTTATATAATATAAAAGCAACCGCTTTATAATTGGTTGTTGGTTGATTTTTTTGTAGCTTTGTCTGTTTGAATTTGTTTTATTTATTTTTTTAGCTACACGCTTTTTATCTCGCATAGCAGGGTGTCTAGTGTCAAGACACTCCGTACTTCGCTTTCCACCGAATTCGAAACATTGCGTGTTATATGGTGGAACTCAACGCCGCACTTTGTCTTACCAGAGCGAGGAAGTGAAAATAATTTTAAATATAATCACTCCTTGGAGTGGGGATCGAACCCACAACCGGTCGCATTTACAGTCAGACGCTGTCACACTGCGCCATGACCGACCTTTGTTTTTTTCAGATTGATTAAATATTAGTGTTATGAGGTTATATTTTAATAAATACATGCATTTGAAATTATTTGTTTATATATATTGATATTCGTCATTTCTTCGTCTTGACACAGATGGTGGTAGATTGATATAATTATTTTTTGTATCAACTGACAGACGAATGCCACCTCAGTGTACCCGCAAGTGTGACTACTGTAAAGTGTTCGAAACGTCAGGTTTCTAAATATGTATTTTCGAATACCAAAATTTACACTATTAATCCGTTCAAAATATTTTCATTTAAAATGTGTAAAAAACGCAAAAATTAAAAATCTTGTTATATCTATCTTTTTTTAATACTTTGTCAGTGTTTGTATACAAAAACATTGACCACCAAAACTATTTATTTGATGGTTACACGAAATATTAATACTAGTTACACTATCTAATATCGAATATTCGAAGTAACTTCAGTTAGGAGTTGATCAAGTAAATTGATTTAGCACTTGCTTTTCCGTTCTAATATATTTTACCTGTGCTTTAACGTGTGGCTCCTAAATTTGTATGGACCGAATTATAGTTTACGGCTGTATACATGGTGTAAACAAAAGTGTAGGGTATTTTTTTATTTTATTCACTGTTAAATGTTTATTTCAAGTGTACATCTTTTTTATGTAGGTATGAGTTGCAAAATAAATTATTATTTAAATAATAGTCCATTTTTTAATATAATGTATACATACTGTCTTGATATATGTCAATATGGACTATTGACTTAAATAGTTTATCTTTTAAATTAATCTTAATTTAGCAGTGGTTAGTTTTATCTATTATATGATTGCTCGTAGTAATAAATGTTTAAAAATGTAATTTTTCACATTATATAAATTATTATAGTTCTTCTTACTTCATACTTTTTCCGCATAGTAAGATAGTGAGACAGAATTTAGTGTCACGACACTCTGTTCTCAACTCCCCGCCATGAGTCGATACAATGCGTAATATAAATTATTAAAAAACAATAATAAAAATAATAATATTAATAAATTGAGTCCGGTCGTGGCGCAGTGTGACAGCGTCTGACTGTAAACGCGATCGGTTGTGGGTTCGATCCCCACTCGGGGGAGTGATTATATTTAAATTATTTTCACTTCCTCACTCTGGTAAAGACAAAGAGCGGCGTTGAGTTCCACCACACAACACGCAATGTCTCGAATTCTGTGGAAAGCGAAGTACGGAGTGTCTTGACATCAGGTACTTTCTGCCTACCCTGCTAAGCGGGATAAAAGCGTGAAGCTAAAAAAAAAAACTAATAATAATAATTCCTGCCTCCCTAACCGACCGCGTCTACAGGCAAATCGGACGCTGTACCACTGCGCCACAACCGCCTAAAATAAATATATGTATATAGTAATTTGCTTTTCACACGGTCCCAGTCTCGGCCAAATTAACCTGTAATATTGATCTATCATAGTAAATGGGCGCGGTGTTTTATTGTACGTCACAAAACGTTCCATAGTGAAGTGGAAATGGGCGGAATCACGCCATCTTAACTAGTATTAGACTATGACTTTGGTTTTTTTTAATATTAGATATATTTAAATATACCACTTTGAAGCGTATAATATACGGTGATTTCAAAACGTGTATCTTTAAGTAGTAACATCTTTAAGTAGTAGAAATTTGTAAAATCTCTCTACAGAAATGCTAACAACATAAGTTGTAACAAAAACGTATAAGAACTTCGACGCAGCTGGTAGTAGAACGCATGGCTTAGCGATCAGAGCGCTTGGACAGTATCGAATAGGCGCGGGTTCGAATCCCGCTGCGTTCAAAAAATTTTATACGTTTTTTCAAAGATATTTTTTAATCCTAAGTGTGGAATAACACTTTAAAAACAGTATATATGTATATGTTTATATATTTTTTAAAATTTCAATGTAAAGTCATTTTAATAGTTAAATGTTATTTAGTTACTCCTTGCAGCATAAGCAAAAATATTTTAGACTAGAGAATGCTTGGAATTTAGTTTGAGTGGGATTGACCATTGTTATGATAAATAGGGTATTAGTATTCATTAGCGGATATTTAAACTATTTTTTTAATATAAAGCTTAATGCACTATAGATCGGGTCTGTACCTTTTGCCTTATTGCCTTATTGTTACTTGTTTCTCATTTACATATAATTATAATCAGCTACTTAGAACAAAAGATTTATATTTAAATTTGAGCGATTTTTTAACAAAATTAAATTATCTTAACTGTACGAAGTATATTTATATAATTTATTTTTCACGTTGAACATATAAAACTAAATATATAGAAACTTGGACCCCAAAGTAAGTTATAAGTATACAAACAAGTATCTATTATTAAACTAACTGGGTTTCATTATGAATTATCTACATAGAAAAATAGGTTTTCAGCAAATACAAGAAAACAATGATTTTACACCGATTTCGTCAAAAGTAATTGAAATGCAATATTGAAAACTACATTTAAATTGGTTAAGCCGTTTTCGTGATTAGTGTTCATACCACGCATGCCCAAAGAGACACAAGGATAAAAACAAAAAGATAAAAATAAAAAGAAGTGTTTTGACATATCTTACATTTATAAATGCCTCCTCATAACAGTTTTTCTCTTATATCTATCACGCACTTTTTTATAATTCGTATAGATATACACTCTACCTATATGTACTAACTTATAATATATCCTCTAATAAATCGGAAATGAAGCTTTATTGGCACGTGCTTCTATTCTAGAAGTATGGAACGTTAGAGATTGAGGTATGCATTCAAAAATAGTTTTATATATAACTTGTCTTTCAAGTTATTTCTATCTTTAAGCAGAAATACCACGCTTAGATTAATCAAAGGAAATGCTTTTAGACCACGTCGAATCGCTTGTGACGAATTGTCTGTTTGTCTCAGTATGTAAATGGGGACAACTCATAATAAAATTTGTTTAATACAAATATATGTAAGGTAAATATATGTACCATTCATGCATCTGATGAAATTATAACAATATATTTATAGGGCATTAACTTTATATATTTTTTATAAGCGAGTTATTATGTTTTTATTAGGTTATCTTTATAAAAAATTAAATGAAGCAACATTCGAACCTCCTATTAACGAATTCCTTCCAAGCAGAGTGCTTGAGAGCCAGTACGTTCTTATCGAGTTACATAGGAATTTTTGTGCGCTTGTTACAGCTTTTTATTTTTAATATTATTTATTTAGCTTGCCACGTATTATAAGGTCGGTAGTCCATCAAATTGAAATAGAAGATTTTTTTTGCACAAAAAACAAAAATGCCGACCTTCCCCCTATTGCTGTATCTATCTATATCTGTCATCACTCACCAGTGTCAGTTGGTGTCAACCGATGATTTATGACCGTTGAAATAACTTCACACGTTTGACGATTGTTTGAATTCGATATAGTATACACTATAAGCACTTAGCCGTTTTTCTTAGTTTTTGGTATCTTATGATTGATATTTTGTTATATTTTTTTATTAAGGATTTATTGTCTTGGGGATTTTTTATTCTGTTTAATTGTAAAAAATTGTTACAAAGTGGTTTTATAGATGTAGGCAAGTATTAAAATACTGTATAAAAGTTTAAAAATGATTGTGAATATCACATATTAGAATTTCCACTTTCTGGATGACATAGGAAATATTTTTTGACTACATATGAGACATAAAGCACGCTTCACGCTTTATCTCGCGTAGCAGAATAGTTATAGATAACCCAGTATCAAGACATTCCGTTTATTCTATTCTGCACGAAATCGAGATATATCGGATCGAGTGGAAAAATAAAGGTAAATTCTAGGATTAATCAATTGTTTAAGGGAATTCCCTTAGTGGGAATCGAAACCACTACCAACCTGTTCCTGACCTCTAAAAATTAAGACTTAGTCTTAATTTTTAATGGAAACTCGTAGCCGTAAATAGATTAAAATTAGTTTAATTGATTTAATCTATCCTTTTTAATATAATAGAATATACTTATTTTAACTTACAATATTTGTTCTAATATGAGTAGAAATATTTCATTTAAAATATTATCATTTATTTTAAACATAGTTTTCTTATAAACAAAACATAAAATTGACGTAAAATAAAAAAAACGTAACATTTTGTAAAAATTTTTGATCAAAGTAACAACCAATTGGGCAACAGATGTTATAATTATTATGAATTGAATGATTGACAGAAAGGTCACATGTTTTCATGAAACATTTTAAAAAACAAAAATAATATAACCCAGTTACATTTTGTACCAAATTGTTGTAAAAAAATCAAGTTTCAAAGGAGATTTTTTTACGTTCGTTTCCTATGTTTTTTTTAATCTTCATTAATGTGATACGAGAGAGACGAGAACATCCTATTAGTGATACATCACTCAGTCATCCACTCAACTTCACGCTTTTTTCCGCATAACTGGGTTAAGACACTCCGTTGACTCTGTTGACACTCTGCTTACCGCCCAAAATTATAAATATATTGTCGTTTGAGTGGCGGGTTCAACGCCGCGCTTTCTCTTACCATAGCGGAGAAATGAAAATAAGTTTTAAATATAATCTTTCCTCCGAGGGCGAATCGAACCCACAATTAATCGCGTTTACAGTCAGACATTGTCCCACTACGTCATGATAGCCTCTCCCACTCAGGTTTAAAATAATCAATATAATTTGACTAAATGTACCGTATATTATTACAAGCAATTTCTATTAGCGTTAACCAATTTCTCTTCACCCTCACCTTTCCACAATATCTGCAATATTATATAACAATCCAATACGTCATCGCTTCAAAGTCAGGCCGGTCGTGGCGTAGTGTGACAGCGTCTGACTGTAAACGCGACCGGTTGTTGGTTCGACCCCACTCGGGGGAGTGATTATATTTAAATTATTTTTACTTCCTCGCTCTGGTAAAGACAAAGTGCGGCGTTGAGTTCCACCACTCAACACGTTGTTTTTCGGCTTCGGTGGAAAGCGACGGACGGAGTGTCTTGGCACTAGGCACTTTCTGTTTACCCTGCTATGCAGGATAAAAAGCGTGAAGCTTAAAGTCGTATTATGAATAAATTTTGACTAGTTTTACAACTTTTTTCATTGTTATATAAGTTCTATAAGTATTTTTTTTACTATTTTTATTACAAAGTTTTTCTATTGTTTAAATTTTAAATTAACATTTTAAAACCTAACATTATATTTATTTGTTTCATAGTGTAACACTTGAACTATTATTTGACACATACAATGCTTCAGATAAAAAGCTGTAATGACAGTTTTCTTTCTTTGGCTGACTTATTATTACTTCACGAGTTTTTCTCTTTTTATATCTGTAAGATGACTTCAACTTCTAGCGGTACATACGATTATGTTGATATTAAGTTTTAATAATTACCAGCAGATCATTTTAAACATATCCCATTCCCGCGAAACTCAACCCACATTACGTATTTCCAATTAAGTCCCATATCTCCCATCTTTGCCAACAAATTGGGGCAATTAACCTAATTGCCTCTTCCTATACTGTGAAAATTTTCTTCATGCTTTTAGTATATTTATATTATACGGCCATTAGTTATATTATTTTATAATAATATAAATTTAACACCGCTATGGCATAGTGGAAATGTGTTTTAGTGTTTTAGCGGTGTGGGTTCATGTCCTAGTTGTAACATAATCGAAGATTGGGTTGCGCTGATACATTTAGAAATATATGGGCATTGCCGTTGGTTACTGAATTTTCATACGGAATCTGAACCAACAATCGTCGGAGCCCGATATATGTAGTATAATACAAACATATGTAACACAAACCAACAAACAAGCAATCTACTACATATAACAAGGAGGACAAAGAATCTTATTTTATATATATATATATATATATATATATATATATATATATATATATATATATATATATATATATATATATATATATATATATATATATATATATATATATATATATATATATATACATCGTGACATTGCGTATTGCATGAAAAGAACCTTGAAAACAAATAAAATTTAATTATATTCATGATATTGGAACTTATTACTATCGCTTTAACTGTGTACACTGTTCCACTGCACCACCTTGATGTCTCCTCTAAAAATGTGTTTAATATTTCGATATCCAAATCTATGATTAATTCTATTATTATAACTTGTTAACCATAGAAACATACATACCTGTTGGATGTTTGTATGTCAAAGTTGCCGTCTCACTGACCTAGATAATAGCAGGATGAAGTTGGTCTTGAGATGATTTACTATTATGTAGTATCACATATTGCTTATAAATAAACTTATAGAGCTACGTACGTCTGTGTTAAGATCTTAATACTAAAGTTGTATTGGACGTGTGTTTTAATAACTTATTGGAATTATCGATTTTCTTTAGGTTTTTAACATTAGATGAATATATTTCGAGGCCGTTCGTGGCGCAGTGGAACATCTGAATATAAAGGCGATTGGTTGTGAGTTCGATTCCCACTCGGGGGAGTGATTATATTTAACTTATTTTCACTGTCTCGCTCTGGTAATACAATTTACGGCGTTGAGTTTCAGTGGCGTGTCTTGACACTAGAGACATTGTGTCTACCCTGCTATACGGGATAAAAGCGTGAAGGAAAAAAAAACTAAACATTTTTATCCTGCATAGCAGGGTCGACAGGAAGTACTTAGTGTCAAGAAACTTAGCAATCCACTTTCCGGGACATTGCGTGTTAAGTGGCGGAATTCAACGCTGCGCTTTGTCTTACCAGAGCGAGGAAATGGAGATAGCTTTAAACATAGTCCCCCAAGTGGGAATCGAACTCACAACCAATCGCGCTTACACTCAGACACTGTCATTAGCCTACTTTCTTTTATTATTATTATGAATGTATTTCAGATTATAATTTAATATTTTTATTTTCAGGTAAGCCTAAGTGCCAGTTGTAAATCATAAGGGCGTTATTCAGAACAGTGAGTGGTTGACATGATAACGTTTCTGCCTAACTTGTAATTTTATTTGAATGTCATATATTTTTTTTCTCATTTTCAAGGACAATTGTGTTGAGAGTTTAGCTTTTTGTAGGAGACAGTCAAGTATTTTTTTTTTGTTAAGGTCAAATATGTATCTAGAATTAATGATTTTAAGTCGACGGAAAGCACCTAGTGTGAAGACACTCCGTACTTTGCTTTGCACTGAATTAGAGACATTGCGTGTTGAGTAGTGGAACTCAACGCTGCACTTGTCTTACCAGAGCGATGAAGTTTAAATAATTTTAAATATACTGCCCTGAGTGGGGATCGAACCCACAACCGGTCGTGTTCGCAGTCAGACATTGTCCCACAGCACCACGACTAGGACACGGCAGTAAAAATTATTATGTTTTTAAGTTCGTTAAACTAATTTTTTGATTAAAACAATTATACAGATGTTATTTTTATTATAAATGAAACGTTTATTAAATTTCACCGTATATATTCTGACAAATTGTACGAAATATTGAGGGCTTTGAAATTTGTCCAATATTTTTACCTAGTAGGTCCTACACATAGCACTAGATATATATACATTTATCTTTGTTTATATCATGCTACATAAGTCATTATATCTTCTAGTCTTTGAGATCGGTCGTGGCGAAGTGGGACTGTAGACGCGACAGGTTGTGAGTTCGATCCCCACCGATTATATTTCAAATATTTTCACTTCCTCGCTCTGGTAAAGAGAAAGTGCGGCGTTGAGTTCCACCCACAATGTCTCGAATTTGATGGAAAGCGAAGTACGGAGTGTCTTAACACTAGGTACTTTCTGTCTACTCTGTTATGCGGGATAAAAAACGTAAAGCTAAAAAAAATAATAATAAATTGTATGACCTCTATAATAATGATTAAAATATTCAGCTAAATAAATTTGCTTTTTAGCACGGTAGGTATGAAAAAAACTAATGTTAACAGTTAAAGTAATAATTCCTAAAGTTTTCATTCTATATTTGAGACATATTCAAAAACACATCACTTTCAAAAGTCAAACAGATGAAACAATGCGATTTCCCAAATTATAATAAATGCCTATGAATATTTTTTAACAATTTAAGATTTACTTTGTTCTTATTTATTTTAATTTAGTCAAGTATACAAAAGCGCAAATTAAGGTTTTTTGGGTGTTTGTTGTGTTTGCCACAGACTTATTTGCGTCTATGTTTTTTTTTAAATTATTATTATTATTATTTAAAGTCGGTTACAAAGCATTTGTTCGTTCGTTTTTTTAATGTTACTATGAAACTCTGTTTAGTCGGACTGAAATCTTGATTCGTCAATTTATAACGTTGAATAAAGTGAGATAAACGTTTCTATGGCAACGTTTGTTTTACGCGTCAAAGGTGTCTGATATAGATAAATGTTGGTAAATCAAAAACAAAATACGACTGGGTTAATTATTTTTTACAAACTCGGCCAGCGTTAGAGTTACAATAACAATGTAAAATTTATCATTATTGTGACGCCTAACCGCCATTAATTCACTCGCTTCGGGCCTGATCTAAATGATTAATCGGTCTCGAATTTGCTTAGTGAAAATAAACTTTGCTTATTATGAATATCGTGTTACGGAGGATATTTTTATAAGGATTTTTTTTTATGTTTATGCTAAATTTGACGATGGTAGCGCGTTTGATTTTTACGTCGTTTATTTGTCGAGTCCGTTTAGATATAAATATATTATTTTTGTTTTCGATTCGTTAAAAACTTTGTTTATAATTTTTTTTGGATGAAAATTTAGATAATAATTTTAAGTTACTAAATTCTAACAATTCTTTACGTTCGTACATTTTCCTTATAAATAAGATGAGGTGTCACTTTTTGTCTGAATTATTTGGATTTGTTAACAAATTAATTTGAATAATTGGGATCACTGTGTTGTAGTGGGACAGAGTCGACTGAAAACGCTAGTTGGGCGGTTCAATTCCTCTATTTTCATCCGAGATTATATATAACATTTATATTCAGCAAAAGCGAAAAAAATATGTACATAACTGATTCTCTCTGTTTTCCTTCTATGTGGAACAAATCATGAAACTGCTATTATACACAATACAAATATATTTAAACATTTGCGTCTACTAATTGGCAAATAATGAAAAATTATAATCGTAATTTTCTATAAGCTTTCAGGAACTCTGTAAAACTTTAAAACACCATTCATTCTATATTTCCGTTATAATTAACTTGATCTAGTAACACTTAGACGTAAAGATTGTTCTTGTATGAAAAGCGATTAACGCGCTAATTTGTTGCGTTAAGTAAAGGTTGTGTATATTAAAATTTAATAATAATTATCTTTAAAAGTGGTTTCACGCTTAATCCCGTATAGAGGCAACCTAGTGTCTATACACTTCGTTGACTGTTTTCCGATAGAATTAGAGACAAAGCGTGTAGAGTGGAGAACTCGACGCCGTGCTTAATCTTAGGAGTGCAATCAAAATCGATGCGAGAATCGAATTCACGATCAATCGTGCTTACAGTTGAACGCTGTCCCACTGCGTCACAATGGTCTCTAATTATTTTTTTGCCTTTAAAATATGAAAAAGTCAAGATTCTTAAGTAATGCTCGTACTTTATTTATCGAATAATGAACTATGGAATTTTATTCTTATTATAAATATGGGACTATGGTTTTATATTATTTTAATTAAAGACTTCGTTAACTAATCAAAAGAAAAAAGCTAAGTTTTTGTATATAAAAAAAAAAATAATTTAAATTAGTTCATATAGCAAAAGACGCCACCCTAATTGAAGTTCATATAATGTTTTGTAATTATAGTACAGTTGTTGGTGAAGAGCTTTGAAGCTTTGAGCTTTCCACTTGTGTAGGGAAGTGCTATTCAATATGATAACGATTTATTGGTTCTACTCATCAATGGGAATTAAGAATGTTAATAATAAAATAAAGCCTAGGTCTGTTTTATAATTTGTGGTATTGAAAAGGTTTATACATCCGGTGCCGCTCGTGGGGCAGTGGAAAAGCGTCTGACTGTAAACGCGATCGGTTGTGGGTTCGGTTCCCACTCGGGGGAGTGAATATATTTAATTATTTGCACTTCCTCGCTCTGGTAAGACTCTACACGTAATGTCTCGAATTCGTTGGAAAATGAAGTACAGAATTTCTTGACACTAGGTTATTTTTGTCTACCCTGCTATGCGTGATAAAAGCGTGAAGCTATAACCTACGTATGTACGTATATAGATAAAAGTAAAGAGAATAAATTTTTATACGTTGATACGTGATTTTTTTTAAATTGTTTTTAATAAATTGTGTTATATTATATGCTGTATATAAAATTTAAAAATAGTTATGTTAATCGTGTAAAAGCATTTGTTCTTTAATAGTCTGGTCTTACTATTTTTTCTTATTGGAAGTCTGTGTTCTACTTTGTACGATTATAAACATCCTCTATAAGTTTATGGAGTTTTACGTCCTTTTTCGCGATATACAACTACGGTTTTCTTGCACTTCCGGTGGTTCGAACTCTTTTTTGATTTAATTTGATATATTTCTTCTTGTTGTGGATGGTGGTTACATCTATATAAATATTGAAGGAAACATTAATTACAATTACAAAAGGCGGAGTTTGATAGGCCGTCAGATAAATGGTTTCTTTGATGCTCGTTAACAGACTAAACAATGGAGTTGAGCGAAATCCAATAGCATTCTAATTGTGGTCTTAACAATTATTATGAAAGTATTAAGTTTTCTCGACGGATTATCGCGTCGTGATCCATTTAATTAAGTGAAGCTTTGGTAGGAGTTAGTTATAATGATTTTGGTGTTTTCGTTTGGTTTGTGTTTCGTCCATTGCAAGCGATATTGGTTCAAATAGCTTTTGATACGTGAAGAAAGCTTTAACAGTTTTTTAGTTTTTTTCCTTTTAATTTAATAATGTATGAGAAATTTATTAATTTAATAATATGAATAACACACAAATAACAGTAATGTTATTTTTTATATTCCAAAAGAAAATCAGTGAGTATTAAAATATTATTGATTATAAAGTTTTGGTCCAAAAAATTCCTATTTAAACAGTTTTATCGTTATATAGTTAAGTTAAAATGCTATATTTTTCCCGATTTAAATCTAAACTACACATTTATTAATGTATAAATGTATTTATTAATCATCAAATTCAAAGATATGTTTATATAATTATTATTTATTTTATTGTTTTTATGTATTTTATTACTGTTACTTTATTGTTCTTTTTTAAAAAAATTTTTGATAATTATTTTGTGTTTAATTTTTGTTACACTTACGCCAGTGAGGCTGGGGACTAATAGCTGCGACTAGAGTTTGTAACTAATGCAGTTATTATAGTTATAAGATATTATATTCATGTACTAAATCTTGTGATAAATAAATATTACTATATTATATTAATTAAACGTGAAAATGTTCCAAACGCACAATGTAAAATAGTTCTTAGTCACTACAATATCCAATATCACCGCTCCACCGGACGGATGAAAACATCGCGTAGCCGCGACGTAAGACGGACAGGCATCAAGCGTTACCATTAATAAGACAAATGGGCGCGAATGTGCGACTAAAATAAGAATTCAGTTAGTATACATTATGAGATACCGGACTTTCTTTTTTGTGACATAATTGTCGTTTGACCTAATATTTTGCTTTAATTCTTCCGTGTACAATGTGTTTTTTTTTTAATATTACTTTTTACGTGTATTAACTCTGTACACCGCTTTCCGCCGAATTCGAAACATTTCGTGTCGAGTGGTGGAACTCAACGCCGCACTTTGTCCTATCAGAGCGGGGAAATGAAAATAGTTTAAATATAATCCTTCCCCCGACTAGGGATTGCATCCACAACCGATCGCGTCTACAGTCAGACGGTGTCCCACTGCGCCACGACCGACCTCTAAAGTGGAAAGTATATTTAACAAGTATTAATTGATTTTGATCAGACAATTACATTAATGTTTTTGTATTAACAACTTTAATATCTTTAAATGTACTAAACATTTACTATCGTAAAATAAAAGCCGCCTAAGTTACTCCACTTCTTATGACATCGCCTATCTGTCAGTAAATGTCCCGTGAAATTTGTAAAAAATTATATTTTATATGCATTATGTATACATACTGGTTTTAATATTTAAATAAACGTCCCTCTCACTAAATCAATATGTATGTACCTGGACCAATTGTGACGGGACTTTAAAATGGCTGATACATTTGTAATAGAAAATAATTTAGGCTGTAGGTTACTTGAAGACCCAGAGATGTTAAATTACACGCGGACTTAATCGCGTACGATAGCTCCGTAGTGTGTTTATATAAAACCAATATTTAATGTTTTAGGTTTCTTTTTTTTAGCTTCAAGCTTTTCTTGACACTAGGTACTTTCTGCTTGCAATCCATCCCGCATTGCAAGCAGAAAGTACCTAGTGTCAAGATACTGCGTGTTGAGTGGTGCAACTCAACGCCGCACTCTGTCTTATAGGTGTGAGGAAGTGAAAATAATTTAAATATAATCACCCCGAGTGGGGTTCGAACTCACAACCAATCATATTTACAGTCAGACGCTGTTTCATTGCGCCCCGACCGGCCTCTATTTATATTTTATCTTTTACTTTACATAAATAATAAATAATTTATTTAACTAAATTATATTTTAATTAATTTATTAAAGATTTAACTAATACATACTTGAAAACGTCAAAATGATCGTTATTTTTGTTCGCTTCGGTACTTGATTGACAATACAATCATTCCACGTGAGACGCACGTGGTATAATGTACTACCGCCTGCTCATTCGGTAAATAGGTCACCTGTGCTACCGATTTATTGCTTATAAATGGATTGAGGAACACATTGATGGCTATGCTTGGTTTTACGGCATAGTGGTTTATGTTGATAATGGTTAACGGCTTCCCTTTATTATGATAACGTATTGTAATATTTATTACTATTTTTTTGTTCATCTTTCACTTCATTCTTTAAGGCAGTTTAAGCAAATTTTTTTTTGTCAATTTTAGGAATGCAAATTTTTTTTTGTCAATTTTGGGTTAGTGGAACACATGGTTCCTGATATTTAAATTATATCATATTTACTATATTGTCCAACGGGTAATAAATTAGGACTAACGCGTTTACGCACGAACAATTGACATTGTTATAATGCATTTGATAAGCGTTCTATAAATAATTAGTGTCATTTGGATAGTCCTCTAGATTTTAATTAATATTTAAAATATTTTCTTCCTATCTATTAATAGAATTGCTCTTCCTATCTGGTGATACGAAAAAAATTGAGATCTAGTTTATATGGAGAGATGGCACTTAGCTTCACCGTTCGTTCCCATGGGTGTCCTTCGCATTCAAAAGGGAGAAAATCCTAATATTATTTGAGACTTGCAACACAAGTGAAACCGATCAGAATCAGAATTTCTTGCTCTACTTAGTTTATCATACAAATAAAACATATTATTATACCTATACATATATTCGTCACAAACCAAATCAGTTTCGGAAACCGCCTAAGCATTACTTGCATAACGTCCATCCATTGGATACGTTGAGTTCCTAACTAATTACAGATAGTTATCTTAGCTATGATTAACTGAAATACGAGGGTGTTGCGTGCGCTATACGCATATTTCATATGTTTCCACTTTCCCTTATATATGTAGTATAGGAAACTTTACTTTGCTTGCTAACGATAACTATTATTAATTTAATATTATTAGTTTCTGGGTAATATTTCTTCCATAGGCTTTCTATTTTATTGTGATCTTTAATGTATTAGTTTTTTTTTACTTTGTTTGTTGATGTTTATTGTTAGAGGCTTTGTGTGTTATTTAAGTTTAACTTGCCAATAAATAATAATAGGAGCTTCACTATTTATTGCCTTGTTAAGTTACTTAACACGCAATATGTCAATTGCGGGTGAAAAGTGTTCAATAATGTCTCGACACTAGTGTCACTGACTACTCAGCTATTGCAATCTATCACATAATAGGATAATCAGAGAGAACCGAGTGTCAAGACACTATTTGGTGCGTACGAACGCAACGCTTTATCTCACTGGGGCGGGATTATGAAATTTTAACATTCTTCCGAATGGAAATCAAACTGATGGAAATCTGTCAATATGCTCTGCCGTTATGCTACAATGGTCTCAACTCAAATCCCAAATCATTCATTTTATTATAATTATATAAATAAAACATTCATTTAATTATAATTATATAAAAATTAATTAAATAAAAAAAACATTGCTTTTTATTTTTAATATGTATACTTACATACTATACAATTATCGGCTTCTAGTGGGAATTGGCAAACGGAATGCCTCGGATCACGTGCAAGCATTTAAGCTATCGAAGGAATCATGACGTCACAGTTCAGATCATCGTAAATCTTCCACAGCAGTGGTTGAATAGAACTAATGAATTTACGACCGATGCCAATAAATCAAGTGGGATCGAATACCAGAAGCAAATAAAAATGTATGCCGTTTGTGGTTTCTAAGTTGTTTTTTTCCATTTTTGGTGTTATTTTCGGGTGTTTAAAGATTTTTTTTTTCCTTTTTTTTTAGATAATTTTTGATTAGGTGCTTATTTTATATGACAATTAAACTTAAGAAATAGGCTTTGTGGCTTAAAACATGATGTCTCTGGTCACAGGTAGACTCACTCGGATTCACTCAAGTAGACAACGCACTAATGTAAAGTTTTTTGAAATGTCAGATTTTCAAAGATTTATTTCCTAATACCAAAATACACACAATTGATCTGTTTAAAACAGTTTCATTTAAAATGTGTAAAAATAGAGAAAATCAAAGATGTCTCTTTTAGAGCCATAAGGAAGGATTTGCTTTCAAGTTCACATTTCATAAAATTAAAATATGTATGAATTATATTTGATTTTATATCAAATGTACTGTACATTGTAGAATTTCGATCGATTCTTCGTAATGGACACGTATATTCTCAATTTTCCCCGCGAAAACAAAGCAAAATAAATGGCAGAACTTAACGTCGCGTTTTGTCTAACCGCATCGGGGCAACAAAAATATTCGTAACTTCTTTCAAATTCAATTCGAACAGAAAGCTATCGTTTGTTTAATCTAATATTCCCACAACGCCACAACGGTGTAACAGTTTCCAAGGTATTGAAAGTACAAATGTAGCACTGACCTGATTTTGTATGAGCGTCACATTTGATTTGGGAGACGTTTTAATTTGACACACGAATTCTCTCTTTTTGTAATCAAGATAAAGCGGAGCTTGCTTTTTTGTACCGTAGTGTTTAATCTAGTGCTAAGAGGAAGGGGGTTTACTTAATTTGGTTTACTTTATATGGTTTTTTTTTCTTTGTTTTTTTTTTCGTTTATGAATCAATGTAGTCGTACATTATTTCACTTACTGCCTAAATCTGGAACAGACTCAGTATTAAGTTGTTAAATCCTGAACAGCATATTGTACTTAAACAATTAAGTAATAACTCTCCTTTTGACAGTTGGGTAAAAATAAAGAAACCAGTAAAGCAGATATTTTAATTATATAAGCTTTTGCTCGTGAAGAGCAATAAAAAAAATAAGTAAAGAAATAACAGATACTCTTATGTACATAAAGAAAAACTCATTAGATAATACACATACCTGCACATTATTAAAATTCAAAGCAACATTTTGTTATTTTATTGAATTTTATTATTGTACTGTATTGTATTGTATGGTTGCAAGAAATAAGTATTTTTTTAGCTTCACGCTTTTATTCCGCATAGTAAGCTAGACAGAAAGTACCTAGCGTCAAGACACTCCGTGCTTCGCTTTCCACGAAAGTCGACACATTGCGTGTTGAGTGGTGAAATTCGAGGAAGTTAAATATAATCACTCCTTCGAGTGGGGATCGAACCCACAACCGGTCGTGTTTACAGTCAGACGCTGTCACACTGCGCCACGACCGATTCATTTATATGCTTTTGTTAGGTTAACAGGTTCATATCACACTCGGGGGAGTTTTTTGTAATATGTTCTTTTTTGTTATGTATAACTGCGGAAACTTTCCAGCACGCAGTATTGGTGAATAAGGAAAGGACTAATAATGCTACGTTTTCTTTGAGTACCTCGCAATTTAAATACATATGCGTGGAGATATACGAGTGATTCACGTAATATTAATGTTAATCATAAGTGGATAAGGGCCAAAGTGAACATTCCTACGCCCCCAGCGCGTTTCGTTTTTAGTCAGGTGACATATTTCTAAATTGACAATATTTATTACTATTTACTATTTGTTGACTGTTGTGTTAAGTGTAGGTATTGGGCTTTTACGTTTTGTTGATACAATTTTTAAATCGGTTTCTAGTTTATTTTAAATAAATTTTATTTAATATTACATATTAAATAAAAAAAATATTGAACACTCTATTCCGTACAGGGTAGAGACAACCTTGTGTCAAGATACTACGTTAAATGCTTAGTAATAATGTTACAAATATTAATCTTTATTCTTTTCTTTTTTTTATATTGAACACTTATACGTAAAAATATGTTGCATAAATACTGGTTTTTGTAAGTATATAAAATTATTGAGCTCATAATTAATATGTATTTTGCCTAAATTGGCAACTAAGTATATATTTTAAGTTTCAGGTGCAAATAATGGCTCAATATAAAATTCATTCGTTTACATTCGTTTTAAATTCATTTCTTTTTTAATTTTAAATTGATTTAAACTTAAGAAACAATGAACTTGAAGTTCAAAATAAACAATTTGGAATTCAAAGCCCATGTATGAAATTATGACAGCAAAAATATAAAGTCAAGTCAAAAGTATAAAGAATTCTTTAATACATTTATACTACGTGTTTAGAAGTTTTATCTTTATGTGATAATATTTTAGTATAGATACACGTATCTATTCTGGTAGCTTTTTACGATACGATCGAACTTAAACTAATGATTTGGTAACCGACGCGAATAAATCAAGGGGCATCCGAGTGTTACAGAAATAGCCGACCTTTGCCAGGTATTCCGAGCGTGATGCTCGATTAGCAGAGATTAATAATGGTCGGGGCATAGACCCCGTTTGAATGCTGACTGTATCGTTATTTTCATATATTTAGACTTTAAAAGATAAAACTTCTAAGAGTTGGGAGGTCGATTAAGCTTTTCAAGTGGCGCTGCACATAGAAATGACTCAGGGTAGCTTATGGACTAGAAATAAGGAAGGAAAGGATATAGGTCTGATATATCTGATAACCTGGCCTGACCTGGCCTGACCTAAGGTTTGGAAGACACGGCTTATATACGTCCGTGGTGCTTACAAATAAAGACCTGAGGTTTGGGTTCGAATTCCACATTTTAATATTTTTATTATCAGCTTTAAACTGTTGTGTCCTAGGCATATATCGACTAGTGGCAACAGAATCGTGACTGTCATCATGTAATAAGTATTCATTTCGATAATTTGAATTTTCATTATGTTTTGCGTATGCATGTGACGACATAATGATTTGATTGGTTAGACAAAGTTAGGTGTTAGGTTTTATTACCCAGTAGTGTGCTCATAAGGATGTTATGGAGAAGTGATATTTTACTTAGTTATGTTAAATTTTAAAATCTCTGGAATATATGAGCTGTTATTTATAATAATTTTCTTCATATGTTTTACTGATCATTTATAATTAATAAGATTTTATTTTAAAAATTTTAACTATTGCCCACGATCAAATTTTAGATTTTCAAATAGAAAATATCACTCATAAACTAAAACCAATATGGGTCACGTTTCAAGCCTCGAGACTTTTATACGGAAAGTACAACAAATACTCTATTCTGGTTGTAGAGTCTGTCTAGACATTTATTCAGCCACATATAGCCATGTTATATTTGTCTTATAAACTGAATATCCATAGAAAATAGTTATACCAAAGTTTATTTGTTATTCTCCCAGACTTAGTAATTTATGAATATTTTTGTATCGACTCTTTGTGAGTTATAATGGTTACAGGTGGTCTTGAGATGATGTGGGAGGAAATTTATATTAAAGTTATGGATTTAGGCTTAAACAACTCATTGGTTAACACGTGCTGATAATGTACAGATGGTACGAAAAAAAAATTGTTCCTACAAAAAACTATAGAGCCGTTAATCATATTTGAGTTTGCTTGTAGATTAATTGGTGTGTGTCACTTAACATGACTTCAAATCTATCTTTTAAGCTCTTATATTTTTTGTATATCTATTGCAGTGATGACAGAGTGTCGCGTTAATAACAAGTGTTATCTGACTAATCGAAAACGTCTTTGCAATAAATAATAAACATGAAATTATTATTATAATTTTCTTGATAATAATTTATTAAAATTATACATTTTTTTAAATATTTAAAGTTTCAAATACATTTGTAAAGCATCAAATTTTTCTAAAAATTATCAAATGAACGGATTTGATATTGAAAAGCATAATATTGAAGTGGCCGGTCGTGGTGCAGTGGGACAGCGTCTCGGGGTAGTGACTATATTTAAATTATTTTCACTTCCTCGCTTTGGTAAAAGACAAAGTGCGGCGTTGAGTTCCACCACAATGTCTCGAATTCGGTGGAAAGCGAAGTACGGAGTGTCTTGACACTAGGTACTTTCTGTCTACCCTGCTTTGCGGGATAAAAGCGTGAAGCTATAAAAAATAAAAAATAATAATATTGAAGTTCGATAACTATTCTCGTACAATTAGTTCGACTTCCGTATGTGATTAATGTTTTTTTTTCATATTTTAAAGGAAACGTTATAACATAAACATAAAGAAATCGTTACTCAATGGTGATGAGATAGAAAATGTGAATATTAAAAATATAACCCAATTTCTTAAAACAAATTCCACAATAATAAAATTATATAATATTATATATGAAAATGTCATAGCCTTGAACGTAAAGCTTTATAGCGTCAGTCTGATCCATTCAAATTTATGTAAACAACACTTGTTCGTGGTTTGCGTGAACTATTTTACTAACAATGTTATTAAAGCGCTTTGTTAGGTACATATCGTTGATTTTTTTCATACAAAAATGTTATAATATTTTGCTAATATACGTATACTGTTACTAGTTTTGCAATGGTACCGATTTTAATTGTTTTGCATGTAAATGAACGTAAAATATGATTTAAGTAAGTAGGTTAGCTTGTTTTGACTAAAAGGTGGGCTCTTATAAAATTTTCAAATAAAAAGACTAGATTTTGCGAGACATTAGACTGCATTTGGACTTGACTCAAAACCATTTGATATTATAAATATTTGCTATACACTGTCAAAATGACACTAAATTTATTTCTGAATTTTGATTTCTTAAATGGATATTAAATGCAGTATTTTGTCACTAACTCAAATATCATTCCCAATGACCATATCATAATATTTCTATAAGAAATCTAAATTACGAACAAAAGTGCTCCAAAATATAATTTACATGTTAATATTTAGTTTGTTTGAAATATTACAAAATATATAATACAGTTCAGCCTGGCGAGACAGAGGAGAAGTGAGGAGCAAGATTTATTTCTATTAAGACTGTAATGTCAACTTTGCGAACCTGTGGGGAGCTAGATAATGTATTAAAACGTTTTAAACATTATAAATGAGTTCGCTTCACAGAGTCACACTGCTTTGTGGAATTATGAAATATTGCTTGAGATTTTTCTTTATATATATTTTTTACCATTTGTTTATTATGTTTAATCATGGATGCTGTATTTGTTTAATATTATTATAGTAGTAATTAAAAGGTAGTTTAAACAAAAAAACTATAGGTACTTTCTATTCTATTCTGGTCTCACTGTGGCAAATATGTCTATAGATTCTCCCTATGAAAGCATTGTATTGTCATCAATTTTTTTTCTTGTAATATACATATCTATATAATGTTTGTATGTTTGAGCTTTGAATTTGGGGAAAATTTCGTACTTTCTACAAAGTTTCAAAAGGAATTGCTTAGCAAAAATCAGCTTTCTACAGACAGTAGTTGCGCCTGTGCATTGTCTATCAGTCGCTCGATAAAGTAACAGGATCCTTTCATACATACAGTTACAGAAATGCAATAAAATTCAACTATACGAAACATATTAGTTTAAAACCAATATATCTCGTATAGTAGATGCATTTTAATGCATTTCTTTGTAATATGCAAATCTTATAAAGAGATGGTTAAAAAGATTTTGTAGCATGACAAAATAGTGTAAATTTATTCTCTTTTACCAATCAATCTCCTTCGTGTGTTCTCCGTGACATTGGCGCAGGGATTTGTGCTCTACTGGCACGCTCTGGCGCCGTAATTAGAGAACTGTACTGTACTGTAGTCGCATCAACGCTTTGTTGTTATACCTATGTAGATTGTGTTCGTTACACATCTATTTACAAATCCAATAGAATGTAAGCAATCATCGCGGGGCGATAGTTTCTCTCGCCAATAGATGTTTATGGATCAAACATGCATACATATCCCGTACGTACATTTGTGCTTGTTGCGAGTGATTTTTGTTATGGTTGCGGCGCCATTTATTGATGTTATATAGCGTTATTGGATGAGATGGTTGAGTTTTGTAAACTTTGAAGAAACAAATTTGTCAAAGTCAATTTTTTTGAAAATTATACTTATTTATATTTCGTTATCTCTATATACGTGCGTTTTTTTGATATTCTTATTACTAATATATAATAGATTTTGCTTCGTTTCAAATCTTTTTAAGACTTACTTCCATCTAACTATCTTGGGTTACCGTGTAAATTCTGAAAATATAAAGATAATTTCATTTTTAGTAAAATAATTTTGGAGTAAATTTTTAGAAACTCAGTACATTTTCGGCGCTCATCTGGGAATTGACAAACGGCAAATGTCAACAATAAAAATTGAACGCCATCGTTGGACAAGGCATGTTTTGAGAATGGATAACATGAGAACTCCCAAAGAAACTGCTCATGCGAATGCCTGACTGTCTCAAATTCTACAGAATTTGAGGCTGGCCCAAGCTGTGATGAACAAAACCAAAATGAAAGCAAACGCGAAACCTCGAGCTTAAAAGTTGGAGGCATAAAACCTAAAGCAGATCTGGTTAGAAAAATTTACTGGACCAAGTCAAGACCCACCCTCGATTGATTATGGTAATAATAGCACATACATACAAATTATGATGATGATGAAAGTACATACACGTAAAACGCGACAGCATTTGGAACGTCGGGTTTTCTAAAATGTGTTCCATTAATACTAAATATATAACGTTAATCTGGTTAAAATTGTTTAATTTAAATATTACAAATACCTTCGTTTCTATCTAGATATAATATAATCATTTTGCATCTAACGTACATGTAGATATCACATGCAAATTCCATTACGTACGCAACTCTTACGCAAGTATTAAAAAGATATATTTGTTCTAAGAAAACTACTAACAATCAATTCCTTATACTCAAATCTCTTAGAGTATTCCTCTCGATATATGTTTGCATTTTATCTCATACCATATATTATTTTGATTCGTATGATCCGAAACGTTACGTTTTAGCTCTTAACAAAATATTTCCATTCTGTATCCAATTTTGAAAGCGTAAGATAATCGCGCTCTCGACATAGCTGGTAATAATCCTGCGTATGAATCAACGTGGCGTGCACTGTATCAGGACGTTGGATGGATGCCAGTGGTAGGCTATTCGTATACTGAGCGTTGGTTTTAAGTGTCTTTTGAAAAATAAATATCATTGTTTATTTTAGTGTCTTTAGTGACGCATATTTTTTTCTCCGTTTTGAATAATTCGACTTCTATATATATTTATTGGCGTTTTGTTTTAATTGTGATAACTATTATTTTTTTCCGTTATGCTATGAAACTCTGCAAGTCATACTTCCACACTTCTTGTTTATCCCACTGCCAAAGGGACGATTATGTTTTTTACTCCATTTGTAAGTATGTATGTATGTAAGTCTGTTTCTTTGTTCCCTAACTGCTGCTAAATTTGACCTGATTTTGACAAATGATACGTCTTTGGATTCATCGTAGGGCGCGAGTGTCACTGAATATATAAAATTACTGAAAAATTAAAACGCAATGGGGTATTTAATTTTTTTAATTATTTTATATCATAACGGTTTTAACTTATAATTAATAATATATATTTTTATATAAAAATAAAAAGAAACTGCATATTTTGCAGTCAAGTTTGTAACCAGCCTTTAACAATCGGTACATAGGTGAGTAGCGTATACAGATGACATCGGACACACCCACGAGTACCGTGCTTACCAATAAATTTAACGTATGCGATAATGACCGACCGAAATATTCCACGTTTGGAAAATAGTTGCGCTTAAAATATTATCGTATTTGTTTGGTGAAACAAGTGCGGCGTTCAGTTCCGTTACGTTACATTTAGTGTCTAAAATCAGCGGGAAGGAGAAATTACGGAATGTCTCCGTCCTATAATAATAAAAAAAAAAGATTTTGGTTTGTTTGGTCGTTTTAAAAATGGTGTCCAATTTAATAATTTCAATATAAATTGTAACGAAATACTTCAGAGTTTGTCAGGATAGCATGTTTTGTTGATAAATGACGACATTAATTTTTTTTATTTGTGGCTGCCGGAATACACATGGTTGTAGTGTGCTTTGATAAATACTCTAAAACTAAACTAAAATATTCGAGACCTGCACTTTTGGGTGCTTTGAATAAAGCAAGAAGAGGGAGGAAAGAAAGGGAGGGAAAAAATAAGAGCAAACTTAAAATGTACTATACATAGGTCCTAATCATTTTAATTGATTTCAAATATTTAATTTTTTTTTGTACATAAATAAATAAAATAGAATTTGGACCCATATGCTATGCTTTTATTGTTCCCAACAAATTTAGATGACTCCACAAGTGTACAAAGAACATAATTAAAACTAACAAAATTACCAACCAACGTTGATATTTAAAGTGTATGTAAAATCAGAAATACACAATTCACTGTGTGTGATATACGCTTAGCACTATGCAGGTTCTTTATATTAAAATACTTTAAAAAATTCGGTACATTTATCCACAAGAATATTCCAATTTACACAAAATTACCCGATCTCAAACATAAATCGATCTCGCTTCAAACCAAAACAAATAATCATCCGTAACATACGGTGTAAACACTTTCTCGTACAGAACCGTTGCCAAAATAAATGTAAACGATTACGTATTATGCTGACCGTACCCTGAATAAGATATTATGAATGAAATATACTCATCGTTTTACTAACTTATAAGGTCAGCCTTATTTATAGTAACATTTACGATTGCCTTGATCCTGGATAAGTGAAAATAAATAATGTTAAAATTAACATATATAAATATATATTATGTATTTAACTAGTTGTAGCACGTCGCTTGCGTCTATTATAGAACCTTAAGGTCCCAATATTTCCTGTCTTCGTGGGAATTTCAAGGAAGGGTTCCTTGAAATTAACTCTTAGTTCTTAAAGATCATATATGCCAAATATAAATTCAACGTTCAGTCTTCTTCTACTTTGTGCCAATGAATTTGGATGCTTTTGATGCTTAACCAAGTTGACTGCGTCTTCAGTTAGAGTTTTATGTCAAGCATTACACACACAGTATATGACGCCCTTCTGGATAAATCCCCAGATATAGCTACCCAAGCAAAAAAATGGGAGATGTTGGCCACATCAAATTGTATCCTGGAAGTAAACACTGTTTAGGTGGGTTGAAGCCTGGTGGCCTGGTGGCCTGGTGGTAGATGGTGGTTAATCTGTGGCAGTTGTAGACGATGGATGGATGCCAGTGGTAGGCTATTAGTATACTGCGCTATCGTTTAAGTGTCTTTTGAAAAATATCGTTGTTTAATTTAATGACTTTAGTGACTCGTATTTTGTTCTCCGTTTTGAATAATTCGACTACAATATATACTCATTGGCGTTTTGTTTTAATTATGATAACTATTATTTTTTCACATCACAGTCTAAAGCTGTGTGTGTGGATGACATATGAAACTGAATGAATGTAGGAAACAATAGAGACTCCTGGCTTGATCAGGACGATTTGTAATTATAGAACGTTGAGGGTCTTTTTTTGCTCCAGTCTACATCCACAATAACACAATTAACAAATGGCGTGCTATGGATGAGGCCTATCTATATCCAGCAGTGGACATTTTTCGGGCTGATTTATTTGTATCAACAATATAAAAATACTATATAGCGAACGTTATAAAGGAAGTACTCGTCATTCAACTGGCATTTTTTTATTTGAGTAGAAATTAAATAAATAAATTGATCTAGATTATTAAAATGTTTTTTAGTGAACAGCTAACAGGGTAAAACCGTTATGCGTGAAATAGGCCTGTCGCCTTTAAAATGTGAATGTTGGTACAGTTGTAGCAGTATGGTAGTGTGTGCGAGATTATTTGTTCTTATCTTATAAATATTACGTATATAATTTCATGTCTACGGTAATGAATAGTTCAAGTGTAATAGAGGATAAATAAAATTTCGTCGTGGCGAAGTGAGACAAAATGCTACTGTAAATGCGAGTGATTATGATTTCGATTCTCACTCGGAAGAATTTATATTAGAAATTTTAGGTCAGACAAAGCACGGCGTTGAGTTCAACAATACGTTTTCCAATAATGTTCTTTTTTTTAGCTTCACACTTTTATCTCGCATAGCAGGGTAAACAGAAAGTACCTAGTGTCAAGACACTCCGTACTTTCCTTTCTTTGATTTCCACCGAATTGTACACATTACGTTTTGAGTGGTGGGCCTCAACGCCGTACTTTGTCTTTTACCAGAGCGAGGAAGTGCAAAGGAGGAGGAGAAGAAGTGCGAGGAGTAGAAATCAAACCCACAACCTATCGCGTTTACAATCAGATGCTACGTCACGACCGGCCTAAATAAAATTCTTATTTAAATGATTTCCTTAAAGATATAAATATTAAAATCAAGTGACGTCCCCGTTAATTACTAATATTGCGGACTAATATCCAATGATATCTATTCATAAATAAATAACGGTAACGATTACATAAACAGATACATCCTAACTTAACTTTATCTATTAATTATAAATAATTGACACAATCTTTACACCTCACTCATTGTGCCTCAATAAACATTGCTTAATAGAATTATTGTAAATTACAACCGAATACTCGTAGTAACAAGTCATTTCCTTAAAATATGACACTTGCAAAGTCGTAACAACCAGCGTGTATCATCTTGATCGTAAAATTATACACTTGTTGTATTGCACGTGTTCACTGTTTAATAGTATAAACTATTAGCGATATGATTTACGATATAAGTAGTAAAACTCTGGAGACCTAGGAGTTGTAATATTATAGCTTTTTTTGTTTATTTAGCTATTTTTTTTATTTAGCTGGACGCTTTTTATCCCGCCTAGCAGTGTAGACAAGAAGTACCTAGTAGCAAGGTACCGGGAAGTACCTTGTAAAAAAAACACCGTACTCCACTTTCCGCCGAATTTGACACATTACGTGTTGAGTGGTAGAATTTAACGCCGCGCTTTGTCTTACCTGAGCCAAGATGAAAACAAATAAATATAATACGGAGGAACCGTATGGCAATCGAATCCACTACCGATCGTGTTTACAGTCAGATGCTATCCCACTGTGCCACGACGGGCCTCATTATTTAGGAAACTGCCAATGGATGAATTCTTGACACTTGGTTATCACTGACTAACCCAGCTACGCGGAATAAAGCGTGAAGTTTCTTCGACATTGTATATATTCTAAGTTATTGTTACACAATGATTTAACTATAAATAAGCACTTAACATATGTAGGTAATGAAAACTTTTTACATCTATAAATAGTTTTATGGAAATTATGAATGTGTAAAAATACGTTAATTATGTTAGTTTTTTCATTCTTAAGTTTAACTTCATTTAAGTGTTATTTTATTTTTATAATAATTCTTATTTTATATCTAATATATCTCATCGTCTTTATTATCGTCATTAGCCGGTCTTCCGGTTCTAATGCCTGACATAAGCCTACCCCATAACGAGATAGTTGGAAAGACTGCATGCCTCCTGCATCCAACGGGTTCCCGCAATTTTAACAAGGATATCGGTACGGGGCCAGTCTTGTAAGGGGCAGTCCCGCTTCCGGTTCGTGGTCGCCACTCGAAAGTCTTTGCTCTCCATCCGTTATGGGTTCTACGAGCGATGTAGAAGGCCCTTTGCGACTTCAACTTGCTAATTTGTAGAGCTACGTCGGTGAATTTAATTCTCCTGCGAATTTCTTCATTCGGAATATATTATGCGCTATTTCGCTTTTTAGTGTCAAAATATATACTTTTGTTGTAATGTTTGTAAAGTATTGATTGATTTTGTGTTGTACAAATTTAAAATAAACTTCAATTTGAGTAAAATTTATTGACTAATCAAAAAGTTTGGCAAAAGTCGCCGCCATATGTTATTATCTCCTTGTATTTTTTTATATTTTACTATCTTTATCAAAATTTTTTTATGCATAATTTATCGTTTAACTAACAATAAATGAACACTAAATTACCGATTAAATGTCATATGAGTTTTTATGTCGTTTCTCGATTTTACGTTAAAATATAACTTTTTATTGAATTATGTCGGATATTTAATATATAGAAGGAAAATCAAAAAATATTTATTTAGTCCTTAATGAGCATTTTAACGAAAATCATAAAATAACTTTCGTGCGAAACACGTTGTAAACGTTTCGAATATCCCCATAAAAGAATACTAAAACTACGAAACTTGTAACCCCCATACATTTCCTCTATATAAATTACTTGGATACCTACGTACGAGCAAATTGAATTGCTATTGCAATGTATTAAGGTTTAATATTTAGATTTTATTATTAATCCAAAAGAAAAAGTTTTCACATCAAAAGCTACTTACTGTTAAATATGGCGTCGTCGATATATATTTTTGTTATAATTTTTCACGAAATATATTCACTCTTTAAAAAAATTCAACCTATACATTCGTACAATCAATACATCTATGCATAATGAATGAATAAGATTGGAGTGTCTATTTGTAATAACATTAATGGATTTTACTAAATTTACTTGTAATGTATACGTAGTAAATATACTCAAATACTTTTTTTTACAATTTTGGCCTGTCTGTGGGTCTGGTTGTTCTGACTAATCTCTGAAGCGGCTGGGTATATTGTCATGATTCTTACTAGCTAAAGTAATATGGAGTAACTTGAAGTAACATATTTTAGACTTTGAATTTAAACACGAACGATAGAGCATAGCAATTGGTACATAAAAAATCATCCACTAATATGTGAATTTTCTTTATTCCCAAAATTGTTTATATAAAAGTTGATGTTCCACGTACCAAGGTAAGAGAGAACATATTTTCACAGCCAATCCGTTTTCCGCCTTATTTTGGGGCAAAGCGTGATGGGTGGCTTAACTCAAAGGCACTGCCAGTTTTAAAAATATAATTTTACCCCAAGTAAGGACTGCACTCATAAGCTCCGAGGTTACAATCAAACGCTGTCCCACTGCGCAACAATGGTCTCACACGTATATATATATATACTATTATTCAGTATAGTCTACTGTACAGTATAGAGCCATGTTTACAAAACAATAATTAGATGGCTAGCTTAACATGTAAATTCTATGTCTAATATATTTACCAATAGAACTGCAGCGAAGCTTAAACAAAATTTCCGTAATATATATCGTAGTTAAATAATTGACTGTTAACGTCAAATGTAAAATAATCAGTTAAACTAATTTGAACTCTAAAGATCACAGAGTAGAGTTATATTTTGATTAAGTCCGTTGATATCGCCCATATGTTTTCATTAAACTCATAAAATGTTGAAACAAAAGAAATTGAACTCTACAGTATGGGAGTTAAGGTGTGTTTTAGCTTTTGTTAATGTGAGTTTCAGTTTGATAACAAAAGTTATATAGATTTTATTTCAATAGTAAATGTCACGTAGTAACGTTAATTAATTTGAATACGTTGTAAAGATTTCGGCTAATTGACAACACAGTGTTTATTTTGATATAATTGTCGTTAAAAGTATCAAGTATTTTTGTTTTAATTATTGTAATATGTTATTGGAATAGAAAATAAAGAAAGATGGCCTATCTTGGCGGAGTGAGAGAGCGTCTATATATAAGAACATATACGGTTGGTCATGGGTTTGATTTCCAATCGGGTAAATAATTATATTTGAGTTATTTTTATTTCTCTGTTCAAGTAAATGGGGAAATGAATATAATCGAAAACTTAGGTCTTTTCTGCTAGGTCTACATTGCCTACTCCGCTACGTGAGTGGAATTGTGGATCTAACATATTTTGTATTTCCACCATAGAATTCTAAGAAAATTTTCAATACTTATTTTTAACGATTATTAATAAATCAAAATAAATATGCATAATTCTACTTTTATGCATCCTTGTACATACTGTCTGCAAAAATACTAATAAGAAAAACCTTGAAAATAGTATATGAGTTTCTTCGTAGCGGAATGTAAACGTTTGAGTATAGCTTAATTGGCTAGAACAGTTTGACGTGTTACTAAATATTTTTATACGCTATTTCAAAATGTCTAGGCTATTTTTAATATTCTGGGCTATTTATATTGCATGCTTTTGGAAAATAGTAAGAGAGTTATAGACGTTTTATAAGTTCCATTCTTTTTTTTTATTTTTTTTTGGGCTTTACGCTTTTATTCCGCATACGAGGGTAGATACAGTGTAGAAAGTACTTAGTGTCAATAACTCCCTACTTCGCTTTCCACCTAAGTCGACAGTGGAACTCCGTACTTTTCCTTTACCAGAGCGAGGAAGTGAAAATAATTTAAATTTAATCACTCCTCCAAAGTAAAATTATTAAATTGTTCAACTGTATTTGTTTTATCGTTCTGATATATCACATTTTTAAATTCTGTAGATTAATCTCTTAGTCTTATAGACTGAAAACAATAAATATTCAGTACTTAAGCCCAAGGAACAATATCAAACCTTATATACACTTATAAGTAACTCGTATAACACTGGCCGGTCGTGGCGCAGGGGGACAGCGTCTGACTGTAAACGCGATCGATTGTAGGGTCGGGGGGGTGGTTATATTTAAATTATTTTCACTTTCTCGTTCTGGTAAAGACAAAGTGCGGCGTTGAGTTTCACCACTCAACACGCAATGTCTCGAATTTGGTGGAAAGCGAAGTACGGAGTGTCTTGACACTTGGTACTTTCTATCTACCCTGTTATGCGGGATAAAAGCGTGAAGCTAAAAAAAATAACTACCATTAAATTTACTTAACAATATTAAATTATATACCAAATAATTTTTTGCTAAGTATTATTGGAAAGAAGAGAGTTTTGTCATACCTAACGGTTGAAATACGTGTTTATATTGTAAGTACCGGTAGAGAAAGGATCGTCGAGATTGTGGAGCTAATCCGCATTTTAAACTGGGTCCCTTTAAGCTTCAATTGAGTCACTACTTGTAACACGATGTCTTCGCTGAATAGTTACTGCTTTTTTCCGTAAATAAGATTCGAACCCACAACCAACAAGACCTATTGCAAAATTTATAAGTCTAAAAAACTGTCATATTTTAAACTGATTTTGAGACATTTACATTCAACTGAATATTCAAAGATCCTTCCTAAGGTCAAATTAAATAAAGATTCTTTTGAATTAATTTAAATATGTTTTTACTGTTTTCAATCTTTTCAAAGATTTTTTTTTTGTAATTATATAAATTTAATTCTTTGACATCCCATTATTCGTAATATAGAAGTAAATATATTACAGTTTAATCTTCCTAATATTTTTTTTGAATAAATATACAATTTTCGATTTAAATTAAATTAAAATCAATTTTAATAATTTTAAAAAAAGGCATACTTATTACAGAACCTTCTTCTAATTCTGATTGTTATAATTCGAAAGTGCACACAATAAGTCATAACAAGGCCGTATTCAGTACAATCAAATAGCGTATAACAAACTTGAATGCATTCAAAATCGAGATTTCATTTGAGCTCTGAACTAATTAAATATACCTCGCGAACGAATTCCAACGGTTTTGTTTCCAACTTGCTCCAAGCAATTTCTTCTTGGTCTTAGTCTAAAAGTGAGGAGTAGCGGAATTAATTAATTTATAATATTTTCTATATATTGGTTATATATATATATATATATATATATATATATATATATATATATATATATATATATATATATATATATATATATATTACTTTAGCGATGGTGGTACGTTCAATTCTCATACTGTTCTGGGAACATGAAGTTAATTGTCAAAGGAGTTAGTCTAAAAAATAGAAAAGAAATAAGATCTTTGATTTTCGCGATTTTTACACATTTGAAATGAAACTATTTTAGACGCTCGATGTTCACTCGGAAGTTTGCTATTAATTAGATCGAGATTAATTTAAGATTGCGCGGCGTTGAAGTCCGCTACTTTACACAAGATTTCAAATTCCGTCGGTAAGTGGACGGTCTGTACACTAGCATGTCTATACACTGTTGTATGAGAAATTTTTGTTGATGAAAATTTACTTTATTAATTCGCCATTCGCCTATAACTTGAATTTGTAAAGTTTCGAATCTCATTGTTTCTACGAGTTTTGCCGGCTTATTGATATTCCCGACTACACCAGATATGAATATACATTAAAAGTATACATTGAATCCATAATAGTTGAGCCGCCGTCTTTCTTTTTTACTCTTGTTTTTCTTTCGTAAGCTCTCGATCGTTTAATATGCCGTTTAATCTTGAATATTTTATCGCGGTTTCTTTTTTTACTTGCGTTTATTAAATTTTACTTTTATATATAATAAGGACTTTTTGCATATATATGTGAAAGGTTTGCGTTTGACCACATCAAGCCTGGCGTTAAGCGTTGATGTGGTCAATGGTCGATGGCACACGCTTGCCTTAAAGGTACCTATTTAGTCTATATTTGAAGAACCCTGGATTATAAGACAGACGCCGGCAATAAGTTCCACTGTTTCGCTGTGCGTATAAAAAACGTCGCCGCAAAGCGTTTTCTCTGCACTATAGTACTTTCTACCATGTACGGATGACATGTAGCGGTTTTTCTTGAAATTCTTGGTTTTTAAGACTGTAATGATTTATTTTGAGAGTGGTTGATATATGTGATATTTGTATATGTTAATATTCGGCTTTTTAAATATTCAATTTGTTTTTTATTTAACAATTAGTTTATACTAAGTTGTCATTTGGTATGAAATGACTGAAATGGTAGGCAGGCGAGCAGTGCTAAACAGAGAATTATATGATTGCCATCAAAATAAAATATAATCTAATTTATAAGAAATTAAACCGACTTCATGAACACTACACACCTACCTATCTATGTATATTTTTGACTAGTTTTTAATGTAGCTTGTACTTTTTTAAGTTGAAGTATCTCATCTCGATATCACTGTCAGTTTTAGAGAAATTAGTGGGCAAACATACAAACATACACTTAGCAAAATAAGCTCACAGGCTTGGAAGCATAAATATAACATCGTACTCAAATATTATTCATTGATTATCATTGATTATCTCCTGCTTTTGAAGTCATTAAAAATATTTAATTTTTATTTAAAAAGAAACTAATTAAAATTCTTCGAACATTTTTAATTACATATTTCTTTGAAATCTATTTAAATATTCTTAATTAAATTTATTAATCTTATTATATTTAATTTTAATTATAATAATTTTATATTATAATTACAAAATTAAAGTAGTAGAAACCTGTACTTTTTTCAGACATATATAAATATTTATTGTGATAAAATTATTTAAAAGCTTTTATGTTTATAAATAGTCTATTACAATATATCATTGTCGTTTTCTACGTTCATTTAAAATATAGACACTACACTACCAATAATTTAGCCTTTTCCACCCCTGCATTTGGTTGTAAATATCATTTAATACTCCAACAATATATGTTTAGTACACTCTAGTGGGTAAATAAGCTGTATTTATGGATGCCTGCGTAGTGTACGTTTTTGTTTTTAGTTTGGTGAGCCAAGCGTGTGTGTGTGTGTGTGTGGTAGTGGGTTCGAATTTTACACAATTTTTAAACAGGTTGTAAAAATTTAAACGCAGCAAGATTTGAACCTGCGACTTTCAGAAACCCTCCAAGCGCTCTGACCACTACACCATACTTTCTATATATATATATATATAGGTGTATATATATATATATATATATATATATATATATATATATATATTAGGTATTTAGTATTTTAAATAGATTTTTATTAAATTATTTTTGGGTATCCAATGTAGATATGTCATGCATATTTATCAAAATCGTAAATCTTAACGTGAATCGTTATTACAAACTATTCAGTGTTTATGCTCTCCTGGTACTTCTGACTTTAATGGCTTCAAAGTTCCGTGTCACGAAAATCATGGAAGTTTATTATGAGCTTATTTTTTATATCGCAAATAAATTTTAATATTTTATATTTCACTTTATTGCTTATACTACTTAATGGTGAAGTTAGTTGTGCAAGTTTATTTAATTGTTTGTAATGATGCTGGTTCTATTCCCGGCTAGGGCAAATATTTGTATTGAATATAAATATATATATTTTCAATTTTGGATTTTATAGTTTTATTGGAAAGTTTGCTAGGTTTTACCACTTTCAATATAAAGTAAAAATTTGAAAAGCGACAAAAAAAGTTTTTGGTAATGGTAAATAGTACAAATAAAATGAATTTATATTACAGGGTGAAAAATTTTATTTCTTATTTTTTCTGTTTTTTAGCTTCACGCTTTTTATCCCGCATAGCAGGGTAGACAGAAAGTACCTAGTGTCAAGACACTCCGTACTTCGCTTTCCACCGAATTCGAGACATTGCGTGTTGAGTGGTGGAACTCAACGCCGCACTTTGTCTTTACCAGAGCGAGGAAGTAAAATAATTGAAATATAATCACTGCCCCGAGTGGGGATCGAACCCACAACCGATCGCGTTTACAGTCAGCCTCTGTCCCACTGCGCCACGACCGACCTCTATTTTTATTTTTTAATATATTAATATAATTGTTCTGTTGTTTCAGGTAAGAAAATTGAAAATTCTCTTTATTCAAGAATAGCGAGAGTAAACCGAAAGTAAAAGGGTTTATTAATGACACGTCACATGACACTGTCACGCAGTGGGATATTATCCGACTGTAGATACGATTTGGTTTTGGGTTCGATTCCCTCGGAAAAATAATTATATATTTTTTACTTAATTCTTTTGTCTTTCGTCTTCTGTGTTAAATCGAAAGCCCGGCGTTAAGTTTCGCTACTCAACGCTAAGTGTGAGGCGGAGTGCTTTGATACTTAGTTATTTATATAAGCGGAATTTAAGCCAAATTCAAAAACCCAAGGGGAAAATTCACAAAGTTTTTACGTAAAAGTATCGCTTTTTACAATCTTTGTAGTGCAAACTCAGCATATACTCGATTTAACTAACAATAACAATATTTTACCACGAAACGTGACGTTTATACAAGTATACGATATTGTCGAAAGCGTTCCCGCCGTTCTACCCAGTATCCAGCATAAGAAACCTAACACGTGGTTATCTCTATGCAAAGTTTCGAGTTTTATAATAAACTTTGATCTTTACTGGCGACTTGGGCTACTATACTGTGTATGTGGTAGTGGATTTTATTGACCATTTATTCCTTTGGTAAATTTTAAAAAAAGGATTTTAAGTGGGATTTTAGTTTAATCAATCATAGATTAGTTTTTTGTAATTTTTTAATTTCAATTTCAATTTCAATTTTCAATATATAACTCAACTGTACCGTTATGGCTTGATATTTTTATACATATCTATTAAATGTTTAGTATATGAAAATAGTTAATTATAAGTCAAGCGTCTTTATAGTTATGTAAGATTACAAAGGTAATTAATTCTCATTTCTCCACATAGAAGAAGAAGTGAGATACTAAAGTCAAGATTCACGGAACTTAACGACGCGCTACGTCTTGATATAACGGAGAAATTAAAAATTTTGCACATAATGAAAACTACCATGAATGGAATTGAAACTAACAACTAACACGTTGGCAATTAGAAGCTGCCTTACACACCATAATTGTGAAGTGATTATATTTAAATTATTTTCACTTCCTCGCTCTGGTAAGACAAAGTGCGGCGTTGAATTCCACCACTAATCACGCAATGTCTCGAATTTGGTGGAAAGCGAAGTACGGAGTGTCTTGACAATAGGTACTTTCTGTCTACCCTGCTATGCGGGATAAAAGCGTGAAGAATAATGCTCCCATTAATTGATAATTGTATTACTATACCTTAATATTATAAAACCACTTAAAGCATTATTCAACATTTTGCTTAATGAAATAGGTTTTATTCGAATCGCGAGGAAAATGTATAAGCAAATTTTTGTTGTGAATATTTAACAAAAATAGAACTAAAAATATTATTTTTGCCTTTCACAGAGTGTCTTCTTATGTAATGCAGTCGTAAAATACTGGGTTTTATGCGCCTTGAGATAAGAGTAGGCTTTTCTTGCCTCGCCTTTTCAACCTCAGTATAAATAGGTAGAATGTTAAATATATTCTTTGGAATCGCTCAATGCAATGCAGAAATGCATATTCTAAGCTACAAAAGTTTATACAATGTTGACATACTAATATGACGTGGATAATGGTTATGTCATTTGATTTGGTTTGACATTGACATTTGATGACATTTGATTTAGTTTGACATTAGTTGGTGACCTTTAATAATTTGCTAATTTATAAGTGATAATATTAGTTTTTTTATAAGACATGTTAGTCTTAAATTTATAATACTAAAATATATTTACAAATTTAGAATAAAATATTATTATAAATTTATTTGGTCGTGGAATAACGGGCTTAATTTTTTTTATGTTTTTGACAATACTACTTATTTTTTATTTAATATTTTGAACTGTTATTTATACTAATATATATAAAGAAAAATGTTCATAAACATGTTTAATTTGTGCATAGCAGGAGTCGGTCCAGCTGCTATTACAAAACGTTCAAGACTCCTGTTTCTTTCAGATTTTTTATCATTCATTCATTCATTTCAGGCTTATATAAATAAAAAAAATATTTTTTAACTAAAGAGCTACTGGAAATCTCGTCTTAACAAGTTATTAACTTAACCAAGATGGCCAAATGTGTCTGCTCCAATAGAGCTTTATACCAAAACGGATATTGTGTAAGCAGCTGTAAACAGAACACACGACAACATGATGATATTAAATTCCAATGTGAAATATTGTACCGTTTTAAAATTGCCAACGTAACCTAACGTACGAATGCGAACATTTTCCACTTTGTTCTGCTACGTGTCTCAAGTTTATTATAAGTTTTTCTCTATTTCCTTTTTGTATACAAAAACGGAATGCTGTATATACTTTCTATATATATATTTCACTGTTGTTATTATTAACATTGCGTGTTAGATGATCTTTTACGTTCCATACTAATTTATACTTAATACTAATATCATAAATGGGAAATTCATTTGGTCTGTTACGTTACTACTTGAGGGTCTTAGGATGAATAGGCTACCTTTAAAGTACTTATAATTATTTCGTTAGTTTGCTGCTTTAATGTTTTTTAAACATTTTTTCTCAATAAGTAAATCAAATTTTCATTAACTAAACGAGTTATTATTCAATATTGTATAATACAATACTAAATATATGTTCATGAGGGTAATTTATTTTTTCTCATACTGTTACAATTAATAATTGACGTAATTCAATATCCCTTTTAAAATTTTTAACCATTGTAATATATACATATTTATATAAATAATTTCATGTATTTCTTATATATCAAATACAAAAATAATTAACTATTTTCTTCATTTTCACATAATTTTGGCTTATTTTCGTGAAAAAGGATCAAATGTTTATCCTACATGTATTGATACATAGATTTTTTTGAAATATCATATATGTACCATAAAATCTAAGATATTGTAATATTTACTATTTATGAAGTGTTATTCCCACACTTAGGATTAGAAAGTTTTTTTCAAAAAAGATATATAACATATAATATGTAATGTTTAAAAATGGTCCAACAGGCGGACTGCTAGCATTTTCCACTTTGTTCTGGTCCTTGTGCCATGTTTATTACAAGTTTTCCTTTTAAATGGCAGTCGTTCTCAGAAATGTACGCTCTTTTATTATCTCTGTATATTATAATTTATGTTTACAGCTGTTTCGTTAAATTGGCTTTTTGTTTAATTTTTTTTTCTCTCTCAGTGAAGAGAGCAGCGTCCAAGATATTCACGTTTCACGGTAAAGAGTTTGCTTTAATATTTTTATATCTTTTTCTTATTATATATTTTTATGCATTATTATGACAAAAATTGGTTTTTCATATTTTCTTATTTGCCAAATTTAATAGTCTTTTTATCTATATAATACGTAAGAGCGGAGAAGTGAAAATAGAAAATTTCACTCCATTTCCCCGCTGTTGTAAGATGGCGTTGAGTTAGATACTCAACTCGCAATGTTTTCATATCCAACGGAAAACAGTTAACATTTGTCTTAACACAAGATTGTCTGACTACCTTCCTAAGCGGGATATAGCGGGAGGTTATAAAATAGTATGTAAAAAGAAGCCTAGAGTCTAATAAAGAGGCTTTGCTGAAATGTAAAATGCATGGAACTTTAGCAAGATATATGTAATTTTTTGCAAACGGTTATATTAAACGCTTAGTAGGGTATGGAGTATTTATTATATTAATTTCATATACAAGTTCGACTAATTTTCGTCGATAATTTTCCCTTTTTTATTAATCTACTAGGAAATGCCTATAATTTAATGATTATATTTTCATTTCCATTTAATGCATATATTTTCTATGACAACGGCGAATATAGGTCCAATTCTGAAACATCTTTCATACTATCTTTTGTTTAACGCAAACTAATAGAGTACTTTGCTGCTGTCCCCGATGTACACTTACTTGGTGAAGTTATTGCTCAATATATATTGTATGGATGTTACTGCTTGTAATTATATAGGAAACATATAATTTATTTAGTCTATTGTATTTTATGAGGTATATAAGGAGAATTTTGTGAGATATTACATGTGATGAAGAGAATCATGACTCAGTGGAACAGTATATGATTATAATAAGATCTTTGATTTTCGCGATTTTTATACATTTTAAATGAAGCTATTTTAACCGGATTAATCGCGTAAATTTTGGTATTCAAAAATACATTTTGGACACCTGACGTTTCGAACACTTTACAGTAGTCCGTGGTCCCAGGTAGACTGAGGATTCGTCTGTCAGTTGATACAAAAAATATATGAATAGTGTATGATTGTAAACACGACGGATTTGGGTTCGATCCTCATCTGGGAATTTTATTTATTTCGCAGGTCTAGCAAGACGTTATCACGACGTTGAGTTCGGCCACTCGTTTTGCATTAAAAGTGGACTCTAATTCATCTGTTCCTTTGCTATGTACTGATCGGGAAAAAACGTGAAGCTAATAAAAAATACTCAATGAATTTTGCATACAATTAATTGTATTTATTATACATGTTACGCTACGCCATTGTGGCGCAGTGGTACAGCATCCGACTGTAAACGTGATTAGTGGCGAGTGACATTCCCACTCAGACCAATTATATTTAATAATTATTTTCATTTCTCGCTCTAAAGAGCGCTAAAAAGGATGTCTTGGCACTAAGTTGTCTTTCACTAAACTGCTATGCAGAATAAACTGCAGCTGTTTTTTTAACTTCACTCTTTTATCCCGCATAGCAGGGTGGACAGGAAGTGATTAGTGTCAACTCCGTATTTCGCTTACCCCCGAATTCGAAGCATTGCATGTTGAGTGGCACAACACAACGCTGCACTTTGTTTATATGTTACCTTATCATAATGGATTGTCATTTTTCATAATAATTTCTAAATAAATATTTATACATTTTTGTAGTGAAACACCCTAAAATGCCTAAAGCGTATTAATTCGCATCGTTGCTCCCTCATAGAAAAGCTACGGAAGGATATGTAACAGTCTTGATTCAATTGTACATCAGAAAATAACAGCTGTCTCCTTTGAATGGTGTGATATGTATTCACAAAGGTGAAATTTGACTGATACGCTTTAGAAATGTTGAACGGGTTTAGAATAATAAAAAGCCCGTGCATAAACATACCTATATTATTATAAGAATATCTTAGTATGATTTTACACGCTCGTTTCTAAGGTGGTAGGTGATAGTGAAAATAATTTTAAATGCAACCATCATGCTCTTATTCGATATTGGAATTCAAAATCTTTATTAACGTGTTAGTATCGACCAGGCGCTGGATCCGCTTCGAATTTCCTTCTATGCCCAACTTGACATTCGATTTTGAATCGATATTTTGTATGTTGTATAATTCATATTATTATTTGATTCCTGTATTATTTTCTCCATCTTGGTACAGTGGGTAAGCGTCTGACTGTAAACGTGATTGGTTGTGAGTTCGAATTTCACTCGGAAAATATTATATTTTTCTAAATATATTTATTGTCATTTCTCCGCTCTTATCAGACTAAGCTGAGTGGTTGAGTTTGCTATTCAGCACTCAATGTCTTGATTTTTTGCGGAAAGCATTCAACGGAGTGTCTTGACACTAAGTGTGGGTTAAAGCATAAAGCTGTTTTTGTGTAATAACTTGTGTTAATGCATATTTGCATTAATATTTTTATAGATTTTTCTTTTGTACATAGTTGTCTATGTAATTTTTTTCACGACAAGAAAATTACTGTAACGTAATAATGTCTTAGTTAATTTTCCTAACATTTGTATGTTAAAATTGATATGAACCAAAGAAAAGGAAATAGTAACATCGAAACTTCTTAATACATCACAACACTAGTTCCAAAGATATTCAATAAAGCGCCAGTAAATAACGTCTGTCGTACGTGGACGGATTTCGGATATAAGAGGTACAGGAGGAGATGGTACAGTTAGTGATAAGGGTTATCTCCATGTTATTATGTGGCGGTTATGCGTTTTTATTGACTCATGTTTGTGTGTCTATTTGACTGTTTCTATGAATATGTACGGTATAATATTTTTTTTATTGATAGACAGAAAGCACCTGATGTCATGACGCCCCGTACCTCGCTTTCCACCGAATTCGAGACATTGTGTGTTGAGTGGTGGAACTCAACACCGCACCTTGTGTTACTTGAGCGAGGTTGTGAAAATAATTTAAATATAATCACTCGCCCCAGTGGGAATCGAATCCACAAACGATCGCGTTTACAGTCAGATGCTATTACACTGCGCCACGACCGGCCTAATAATATTATTATTAAAAGCAGCTCTACGCTTTATCAGTCTAAATTCCTTTGTTTATATTTATGTTTCATGTATTTGTTAGGATGACATCGCTATTAAAATTTATTTGTTATACATATTTGTATAATTATTTCATTATTCAAAATAATTTTATCATGTTTGTGTTAGTATTTGTGCTAATTTTGTGTTAATAATGAAATTTTTGTCAATTAGTATACAATTGTCCGGGAAAATATAGTTTTAATGTGTTTGTTTTAAAGCATATCACGTACAAGTATGCTTTCTGTTGTATAATATAGTTGCTTGGTCTCACTCCAATATTAATAAACTGATTAAGATAAAACTTTACTCTAATATAGCCTATAAATTAGGTTACAATACATTTGAGGCCGGTCGTGGCGTAGTGGGACAGCTTCTAACTATAAACGCGATCAGTTGTGGGTTCGATCCTCACTCAAGGGAGTGATTATAATTAAGTTAGTTTCACTTACTCGCTCTTGTAAAGTGCGGCTTTAAGTTTTACCACTCAACACACAATGTTTCGAATTTGGTGGAAAGCGAAGTACGGAGTGTCTGGACATTAGGTACTTTCTGTCTACCAGCCTGCTATGCGGGAAAAAAATGTGAAGCTAGAAAAAAGAAAAGATATAAAGATTGTGTGTAATTTGGCGTTTATGTAAAACAAAACAATGTTACAATAATCGGGAGACAATCTAGTGTCAAGACTTTCCGTTGATTGATTTCTATCCGAAATATATAGTACCCAATTAGTTGTTAGGTTTGTGATACATTTAATTGACTGTTATCATACTTAGACAATCTCGTCACTGGGTTTGTACTTGTTGCTCGTACGTCATAATTGTGAGTTTATAAAATAGGTAAGTCATTTATAATGCAGGCCTTGCTATCTATATCCATGTATTTATACGTAAAGCAAAATCGTTGTACCTCTTTTTACGCAAATAACATGACCTGAGGAATATGGATTTTTATATAGAGTAGGAGCGCAGGACAATAATATTTTTTTTAATTATTTTTTTTTAAAAAAAAATGATGCATTTTTATGTCATTTGCATGTGTTTGACATAGGCATTTATGTAAAGTGACATACACGTTGCTACGGCAACGTATTGTCAACACGTTAACGGGACATCTAGTGTTATATATTTATGTAACCAGTCAGTCATAGCAAAGCGTCACATTGGTTTTCCAACTAACTTTCTTTCAAAATGAAGATGATAAAAAAAGATATACGGTGTAATTTTTATATTTCCCAACTATATATGTTGTTAAACATACAAAAATAACAAAGCGGAAAAGAAACTTATATCTGAAAAAGATTTCTTCCAGTCAACCTGTTAACGTGTATATGTAAGAAGAGGCGGAAACAAGAATATCAGGCAATAATAACTACAATAAAAAACAAAAAAATAGAGAAAGAAAATGTATAATTGTATTAAAAATTAAAACTATATTAAATTATATACACTGTGAGCAATACATGTTAAAAAGCGTTTAGAATATTCGATCTTAAATAAAACAAAACCTTCGCAATATGAACTTAATTCTAATGTAATATATAAGATAAGGGATCATGTATAGAATCGTGCATGCGGATCAGACCTCCGGCCTCGATTTGGTCAATATTAGCCGGGAACACATCCGGCGCGTGGCTCAGTACTAAAAGCTATCGATCGTGCGAATTGCTATAACATATTAAATTAATTTATTTTTGAATTCACATTTAAACTATATTCATTTGTCCCACTCATGATAATCGCGGCGTTGAGTTCCGGAAAGCGAAGCTGGCGAATGGTGTGTTATAACACTAAAATATTTTTTTTTAAATAATGCAAATAATTTCACATCATATCAAATCAATCTCTTGTTAGTGACAATTCTCATTGAAGTTGGATCTCATTAGAAAATATGAAAATACAATAAAATTTTTTTTAAAGTAAATAAATAAACTATCATTTTCCGTACAAATAAGAAACTGATTTAATATTAGTTTATACTAAAAAGTGTCATACAATCTGAATTCGAGAACTCCTAAGAGACCCGAATAGAAATTGAAAAATATTTCCACAACAAATATTGATCGTGTCTGTGAAACTTGGCGGAATTAAATGTAGCGAACGTCCCCTGAGCACGACCAGGAAAGACATGTGTTTCATTTTGTCAAGGTAATATATAAATTCATTGCAATGTATGTCAGATTGATAGCTTTATCGGTAAGTATGTATTATTTAAACATTATAAGATATAAAGGATAATCTAAAAAATTGGAAGCATTTTTTATTTGTGTAAGCCTACAGATGAGATTCTGCGAATTTTATAAATAGCACAAATTTATAGCAATTCAAATCATGAAAGTTATTATCTGGTTATGTAGATAATAAAATTTGATAGATTTATTATTGTTTTTGTATAATAGCTTTTTTTATAATTATTTAAAATAATGTCACTTTAAATGTATCGAATAGACTAATTGTCATTTTTATTCGAATAGACATAAATACAGAAATTTAATCATAATAATTGAAATTAACTTCATGATATCTAGATAATTCGGCCTACACTATTTTGATACATAAAATGTAACTGCCAATGGAGGCGTTGTCTAAATTGACCGTGACGTCACTACCATCGATTCTACAGTCACCTCTATAGTTCCACGGTTAATTGACATTCAATGAACACCGTACAGACCATCAATACACCCATAAGGTAATACTGAGAAGCTTTCTAGAATAGAATAGAATAGAAGTAGAAGTAAGTATATGAAATGTCTAAAAAACTGAGGAATAGATGAGTTACAAGCTTTTTGTCGTTATCCTATTAAGTGCGTTTGGATTTTAAATATTTGATTTCAATGTTTTTTCAATTGGGTAATTTTTTCTCATGCGAAAAATATTAACATTTATTTATGACGTATAAGATCATCAATAAGATGTATTATTTTCCCGATTTTTACAAATTTTAAACGAAATTATTTTAAATGTACTTTCCAATTACAAAATATACGCGATTAATCCGTTTAAAAAAGTTTCCTTTAAAATATTTATGATATAGTAGATAGAGGAAACGTAGTGTTACAACATAATTTATTCGGTTTGTATTCCTTCGCAAAAAATCTATAAACGTGATTGGTTGTCGGTTGGATTCTCACACGGGGAAGTGATGAAATTTTAAAAGTAAAGAAAAAGTGCGGCGTTGAGTTCCACCATTCAACACGCAATGTCTCAAATTCGGCGGAAAGCGAAGTATACAGTGTCTTGCGGGATAAAAGGGTGAGGCTAAATTCTTTCCTATTCTATAATAAATAAAAAATAAAAATGTTTACTGTGGGTATGATGGACATATGTTAAAGTGTTTTTGGAGGCATTTTTATGATAAACATTTATGTAGTATATTATTTTGATGTATGTTATACAATTTAGTCAGCTCGGACGTAGGTTTTCTTATACCTTCATTACAAAATATGAAGGTATCTGTATTACACGAATGTTTCTTTTTTTCAAAGTTTTAAACCTCTGGGAGTAAATTGTTTTAATGATTCGTTGCGTCGTTTAAGAGAAAAAAGTTTGGAAATATACAGACGAGGGTGAAGTCCAGATTCAGTTTGTTTTATACTATATAGTAATTTACTTTATTCAATACCAGTAGCTTTTTTTATTTATAGATTTTAATTTATTTTTTTATGTTTCTTACTCTACAAAATTTATATGAAAATTTTCCAACATGTACCTTATTTACATTCAAAAGTATATATTAATATAAATGCTTATGTTCCAGCTTACACGATTAGCGCTAAATCATTGAACCGGCATCCACTGAGATAATTTACGTGGAAAACCACAAAGGTTGTTTACAGATGGTAAAATAATATGTTTAAGATAATTATTATTTTATACCTTGCTATGTCCGAAAGGCTTCTTTAAAATTTTAGGATTCTTAGTGTTAAATCTTATTAAATTGGTACGTTTTGGCTTCGAAACACGACATGCAACGTGTCGATTTCGGGCAGAAAATGAATAACGGAGTGTTTTTACACTAAGAATTTCTCTGACTACTCGATAGTGTTAGAATACACAAGTGAAATTTATTCAAAAAATAATAATAAAGTCGTGATTAGAAAAACAGTAAAAAAGCGCGGTGGTGTAAATAATATTATATAAACTTTACTTGCATTTATATAATAAGACATTAGGAATTAAAACAATGTTTATGACAAATCGTCCCGTAACGTCACAGGGAAATGCAGTTTGCTTTGCCACTTCACTCGCACTGAAATATAGCAAATCTTTTGTCATGTGTGTTTTACAGTAAATATGAATTTTCATAATAAAATTATGATATTAAACGTTTTTGCTTTACCTTTGATATATATTTTTTAGTTTCACGCTTCTATCCCGCATAGCAGGGTAGACAGGAAGTACTTAGTGTCAAGACACTCCGTACTCCGCTTTTCGCAGAATTCGGGACATTGCGTGTTGAGTGGCGGAGCTCAACGCCACGTTTTATATGTTTTTAAAATAATTTTAAATGTAATTACTCCCCCGAATGGGGATAGAACCCACAACCAGTCGTGTTTAAGGTCAGACGTGTCCCACTGCGTCAACCCGCCCTCTTAAAAATTCAAATATTTTTTTTATGTATAAGAAAAAATAAACATTAATTATGATTCTTGCTTAGAAGTTGCGATTGAAAATATCTATTCTTTTTACATATAAAAGTTTTAAATTGTTTTAGGAATTTCGTACTACTCATAACAACATACTAAAAATAGCTCCACGTGGCGCACTTGTTTGTAAACAACCAAAACAAAGTGAAACATAATTTCTCACCGCATTGGATATTTGCAAACATTTAATAAAGCCAGCTTTAGGATAATTGGGGTGTGAAAATAAAAAAAATATATTTTGTTAAAAGCGTTAAATTATTGAGCTCATAAGAATATCAAGGTCGTATTCTTATTCAAGTTTAAAGATTCAAGCAAATATTATTGTTATATTTTACGTTGTATCATAATGGTTAGTAATTATCAACATTAACAGAGATAATGTGTGTTACAATCACCTTCTTGTGTTTTCTTTTCCAAGTTTACTTTGGGTGTACATGTGTGTGATCGTCTATATATCTTAGTACTATAAGTTTCTACGATGTCTGCTTTATCTATGCGAGATAAAAATTCTTTTATCACTTAGAACTTTCGTATATATGTTTTTTATTTACTTGGTAATTTTAAATATTTATCGTTTCTACGTACCTAAGTAACCTAACAATTTGCAAATATAAATTTTGTACTAAAACCAACCTGGGCTTATCTTTCCGTTCTATTTCATAGTACAACACTGAAAGATCAACCTCGGCTGACTATAATATTATGTTGATACGATACGGCTCATAAAGTTTCGTTGTGCTCAACGTGCATTCTGCATTTTCATACGTAGCCGTTGCCGTTCTAAGACCAAGTAATAAAGCATGTAGTGTACACTACGATATTAAATTCCTGCCCTCATCTAGACATGTGAATGACAGCCTGACAAAAGCTGTCCTCGTATAGGGATAAGTGTTTGCTCTAAAATTCGTTGTTTTTTTTTTATTTTTTTATTGTATATTGTTTTTTTTTCTTAAGATTATGTTACCATTAAGAATAATTGTTTTTAGTAAAAAGTATTGATTTAAAAAGTCATAAAGGCTAAAAGATAAGATAAAAGTATAAGAAGTAAGTGAAATATGTACGATAAATGTCTGGCTGGTTGCTTACCGTATGATCTAATTAAAAATATATCTAAAAAAAGAGATCTTTTTTATAAAGAAAGATGACTCGAGAAGACGAAAGGAATGACTTCTTAAAAAGCCTAATAGACCCGTGTTGCGAAGGTCAACATTAACAGTATTGAGCCAACAGGTCAACAGTATTGAGCAAGTCACAAAATAATTCCAAATCAGGAGTTCAGGAGTTGAAAGCAAAAGGTCCACAATAAATCTTGTTAGAGATTAATTTTGAATTAAGCCAATACACACTTGCAACTGCAATAAAATAAACAATATTCAAAAAATAATTAAATTGAATGCGTCTCTTTGAAGAAATGAAAATCAGCGACAAATTTGGCTATTATTTATTTGATTCAAGATTTAAAAAAATACGTTTCTAACTTCGTTTTAGTAAACTATTAATCAATATTTAGAAAGCCACAAGTCTGATCCGAAACGAAGGAATTTAATAAAACGAGTACATGGCGTGGTCGCCTTGTTTTTATTGCATTTCAACTTGCCCCAGCGTGGGTTGTCTCTAGTGAAATAATCATATCGATTTTGAAAATATTATGATTCTCGATAATCGAGTAATTTCAACTTGATTTATTTTTATGGATTAACATATTTTTTGTTTGTTTTCAATGATTTTTTATACATACTTAAATTGTGTTTTGTATTTCATTAAAAGTGTGTTTATTAAAAGAAATATCAGTTCATTTGCCAACTTAAATGCGTTAGGCATTTAGTACTGTTATGGAACTAAACATTCTGCTGTAATCAGTACTGTATGATATTCCTTTTCTTGATGTTAAATAATGAATATATATTATTGTTTTGCAGGGAATATACATATATTAACATTAACTTTGTATTTGATAACCAAAGATTTTCGATCTAGATCCATTTAATGAAGTATGAGTTTTGTCATTTTAGGTGTATATAATAGTCCAGGCTATGATGACTATTATTAAATTAATTAAAACGATTTACCATTGTGTTTATGCAAAGAGTCTAATATCATGTAACATTTCGTAATATAAGACAAATTGCGGTATTGAGTTCCACCACTCAACACGCATTGTCTCAAATTCGGTGGAAAGCGAAATACGGAATGTTTTAACACTGGGTACTTTTTATCTTCGCCTCTGTGCGAGATAAAAGCGTAAAGCTTTTTTAGCTTTACGCTAATATAACATACAAAGCAACGTATCTTATAAATATTACAATCAACATATATGTATATTACAATCTACATACATACGGCGCAAGAGTATAAGACAGCGATAATGCTAGTCCCATTATGTTTTGTTTATATAGAAAATAAAACGACTAAGTACACCAACTGCATACTAACTATTTTACATAGATTAAATCTTCAGTCCTATATTTAGCGCGAGCTTTATTACTTTCAAAGCTCGAATGTGGATTTATACGAAGTTCTACGAATTTGTAAAAAATGTTGTTCCCAGTTAATTATTTTACATATTTCTCGTGAAAGGAAAGAAATGTAAGAAGTAGGTTTATTCAAGATCTTTTGTGTTTAATTAAAAACTGTTAATTAACGCGTGATGAATAAAAGTTTTCTTTTATTAATATTAAGATTTTTAACATAATTGGAGCTAAAAGTAGGTTTAGGTCAGAAGTAACCTGGAGGTATATTTGCGTTCTCTACTCTCCGCCCATTTAGGAGAATTGCATTTTATTATATTTAGGAGAATTATATTGATATTATATAATATTATATTTTCACTATTTTTACACATTTTAAATGAAAATGTTTTGAACGGATTAATCGCATATAATTTGGTGTTACGGGTGACCTGTGACCACGGACTATGTAAAGTGTTCGAAACGTCAAGTTTTCATAAATGTAATCCGTTTGAAATAGTTTCATTTATAAAATATTTATTCATATTTATTTGAATTAAATTATAGTGATATTTTTATGTAAATATTGTGCTAATAAAACGTATACTCCTGCTGTTGTATTACCTTGCATTCAGGCCAGTTTCTTGGTTGTCCTTCTGATAATCCTTCTTCTTTTCTAGTTGTCGACGGTTTGCTTAGTAAAAAAATATAAACTAAAACTTTATTTTACATTGTGAATACATTACATTTATATAGCGTATCCATTGTTTTTTTAGCTTAACGTTTGTCCCTTGCAAATAGCAACACACAGAGGGAACCTAGTGTTACAAATTTCTGATACCCCACTTGAGGGAAGTGGGGTGATCGCCCAACGCTCGATTTACCATAGTGGATAAATAAAGAAGATTAATTACATACGTTTCATTACGTTGAGAGGAAATTGAACATATAACTATCACATTTATAGTCGTGTACTCTTTTACTGAGCAACTATGGCTTTATTATATTTTTCTCTAGTAATTAATTTATTAAAAACAATTGAAGTAATTCATATAATGACTATTAAACGGCCGTCTAATTGCCTTACATCTGATTGCACCGCGAAACGTAACACTTCTATCTAAACGTTTGACCGTAGCTCAGGTTGAGGTTTCGGGTGTTCTCGTTCATTTAACACGAATAGTTTAGAATTCAAAGTGCTTTTGTATTTTAACAATGGAATGATTTGCAAATTACTACTACCTTAACTCCAATAAACCAATGATGTGTGGTTTTAAGCCTTTGTACATGAAATTTTCTGTGAAATTGTACATACTTTTGCATATTTTTTGTGTTTGTTCAAATATATTTTTTTGTTTTATGGTAACTTTTTCAAATATAGATTTTTAACATGGACGAAGTGAAAGCGAGGGCTACGCAGGGACCGCAGTGTGTGGCGCTTGATACAGCGTGAAGCTAAAAAAAATATAATATGATAACTCGTGTGGATGTTTTGTATACAGTGTGAATTACAGTTCGTTCTTGAATAAGTTCTTCGCTCTTATTCGACTAACAGGGCTGGTAACCTCGTGTTTAGATACTTCGACCTCAGACCTTAAGCAAGTGAAGTCAAGTTCGGTTTACTTACTAGTACTAAGAAATTAACAATTAAATAAAAATATAAGCTATCGCGGCGCGGTGGGACAGCGTCTGACTATAAACGCGATTGATTGTGGATTCGTTTCTCACTCAGGGGAAAGGTTATATTTTTCTTTTTAGCTTCATCCCTGGCGGGGTAGTCAGAGAGCACGGAGCGCCAAACGCTACGGTCCCTGCATACCTCTTTCGCTTCGTCCACATCCATTATCCTCTTCATTCATGCCCTTCGGGGGGTCCTAATACTTTTTACGTGACCTTCCTCCAGTATCTTCGATAATATGTTTTCGAAGGTCAGCTGAGGTCTCCCCCGACCTCTCGTACCACTCACCTTGGCTTCATAAATCTTTCTTAGCATTGTTTCACCACTCATTCATTCAACGTGCCCAAACCACCTGAGCACATTCTTCTTTATTCTTACTGTGACATTCACGCTTACACCTGCCATTCTGCGTATCTCCTCGCTGCATATACGGGATCTCATCTCTACTGCATTCATCTTTCTTTCATGCTTCTTTTGACACACCCACATTTCGCTGCCGTATAACAACGTCAGTATCAGTACTGCATTGTGAACGGCAACATGTGCAGGTACGCTGACGTTTTGCCGTCGCATCAATGCAGCAAGAGCACCGTTAACCCTGTTACCGGCAGCAATACGCCTTTCCACATCCATAAGGCTATATTTAAAATTTATTTCCATTTCCCTGCTCTAGTAAGATATAGCGCGGCGTTAAATTATCATACTAGGTTGTCTCTACCTACCCTGCTATACAGGATAAAGCGTGAAGCTGAAATATAGTAATTCTTCCGAGTGGGAATCGAACCCACAACCATTGGGCCAACAGTGAGACGCTGAATTTAACTAAGCATTAAAATGATTACTTCTTCAGTATCATCAATATTGTTTATATAAAAGATTACACCCGAAATGAAAGTTGGTAATATCGTCACGTAACATAGAAAAGGACTGATAATGCGTTTGATATAATTACATCGCCCTCCAGTCTTAATGGAAAAGGTATTAAGTGTATAAGCGAGGCGAGGTCAAGGGGTCAGAGGGAAGAATACTTTGCAGGTAGACATTTTTTTTCTGTTGTAGTCATATGACTTTGTATTTTTATTTTATTATTAGAAAATATTTATATAACCAAAAAATATCTTGAAACAAATATTTTTCTTTTATCTGTCAGTCCGTCTGTTTGTTCTAGCTAATCTCTAGCATATAGCTTATTTATTTAATAAGGAGCAACTTAGGTTAAACAAAGAATTATAAACTAAATGTCGATATATGATGTAAACTCTATGCAGATAAAGTCGCGGGTACAACTAGTTGTAAAATAAATCAAATTATATCATAAAGCTGTCTTAAACAAATATTTTCCTTTAATATTTTATTACTTTTAAAGTATTGTTCCACACTTAGGATTAGAAAAGAACCATCCATGGAAGGTTTCCATAAGGTACAGGTTCGAATCCCGTTGCATTCAAAATTTCATACGTTTTTTTAAAATATTTTACGTCTCTCCATTTGTCTTTGTTACGACTAATCTACAGACAAGTGATGTAATAAGTAACTTAGAGTGCTTTTATTTTTATTATAGAATTATGAAATTAGAACCAGAGACGTTAAATTTTACGCAGATAAAGTCGCGGATAAAGTTTGTTTTAAAATCAAAATGAAATTTTTAAGAAAGGTGTTAATTATTGATATTTAAATAATTTATCGCTATATTCTTTATTACATACATTATATAGTGTATATTTTTCTCAAATGTTAATTGAAGCAGGTGTGTTCTGTTTCTACACGATAATTAGACTGAGTTGCCTCATTTTGGAATCGATGGAAGCGTGATAAATGGTCATATGATATTATCTACACAGTTGATAATTAAAAAAAAACATTATTTTTTTTTAACTTAGTAGATTAATGAGTAAGTTATGTAATGCTTATATTTTTGCATACTTTGTATGGCATAAAAAAATCTGTTAAATAATTTTGCTATAGAAACCATTTGCTTTTAAATCATTATGTTCCATTTTTTAAAAGAGTGCTTGGCGCTCTTCACTGAAGAAATAATATTAATATTTTCGAGGCCGGTCGTGGCGCTGTGGGACAGCGTCTCGGGGGAGTGATTATATTTAAAATTATTTTCACTTCCTCGCTTTGATAAAAGACAAAGTGCGGCGTTGAGTTCCACCACTCAAGACGCAATGTCTCGAATTCGGTAGAAAGCGAAGTACGGAGTGTCTTTACACTAGGTACTTCTACCCTGCTATGCAGGATAAAAGCGTGAGGCTAAATAAATTTTTATTTGTCACTCACTCGGTTTTTTTTGTGGAATAAGCGTTACAAAGTTAGACTAGATATACGTATACTAAACTATATAACTTAAATATACTTTTATTATAACTTACTATATAGATATATTAATAGCTCTGTTGTCGCGGAATGTATTCGTTGCCATAGCTACGTGTAACACATATCTGTAATAATAATAATAATATTTTTTCAATTTAAAATACTTCTACATCAAATTAATATATTATAACGGTAACAACTGCACTAGTATAAAACTGTGTCGCAGACACATTATAGTGAGTGAAGTTTATTTCTTCGTTAAATTTTTATAAAAAAAAATTCTCGTAAGTAGTAAATTCTTTCACATATTAATATAAAACGTGTATTGTATTTACTAATATTAGTCCTAAATCTATGCGAAGTAACTCAAGTAACAGACTCACGAAAATAAAGTACACTGCGATTTTCCGAGCAGAATACACACACGCTAGGTGTTAGAGCTAATACGATTTATTAAGAGTTGCTTTAATGGGAAAATGTAACAATTATGTATTTATCATGAAGCAAATATCATAATATCTCTATACCACTGGAGAAATTAATTAGTTACCTGTTTCTTTTTAATTACAAATGCATTTATGTTATGTTACAGAAGAAATTGTATAAGAAATGGTGGATATTTGTGTTTGAGGACGTTATAGTTGTAATTTTAAATGTTATGAGGGTTTTTTTTTATAAAAGCGTGTAAGACTATTAGCTTTATCGATCTGTTCTATCTAACATTGATTAACATGAGAGAGATTTGTCATACTATATTTTGATTCATTTCTTGACGATCATTTTCCTTGCAAATTTTCATAGTTTGTCCAGGTCCGGCCATAGAGAAAATATTGTAAAACATGTTTATTTAGTTTGAAATTTTATGAATTTGTTGTTTATACGTTTGAAATATAATATGTATTTCAAATTATATAATATGTATACATAAGTAAATATTAATTAAAAATATACCAAAAAAATAAAAATAAAGTATATTTTTATTTCAAATGTTCTTATTCGGCGAGTGTACTTGAAGAGCCATTATAATGTCAATGGTCGAATCGTTATCACAGAACCAATATTTTCAAAAGAGCTTAATTTGTTTCGATAACAATAAGACTGGAATAAATATTGGGTAATTCTACTAAGGAATTCGTCGGATCGTCTTATTGTTCTATTCTTCATACAAATGAATGATGATTCAGACATTTACAAAGAGAGTTAGGTATCTTACTGGCTTTTTATATTTATTTATCTTTTTTCTATTTGACGTCTAGTACTAGACATGATATTAATTTTAAAAGAATGAAACATGATTTATTTATTTTTGTTTTTAACTAAAAAAATAACAGTGTCGTCTTTGCGCTTTTCACCCAACAGAGTAGATAGAGGGTCTAGCCAATCTAGTGTTAAAAACCATTTTTACTACTCTCTATCTGTATTTAAGATACTTGATGTCTCGAGGCGGAACTGAACGCTGCACTTTGTCTTACCAAGGCAATAATAATTTGTCGTCGTGGACAAATATGTTTTAAATATTCTCTTTTCGATAATAATAATTAATATATTTATTTCCTGAAACCATTATTCACTTTTATTTTTTTTATTAACGTATATTGCAAGTAAAGAAAAGTGAACTTGTGTGATATTCAACTGCTTTATTTACTTTCCGTCCGTTTAAATCAATTTAAATATTAAAATAACCAAACCAAAAACTGGTGAGTGATACCATACAGTCGGTATGTACTAACGCTAAGCACAATTCATGTTTCATATTCGAAGTACATTAACATTCGTATATATAAAAGAAAAAATCTCCTCGTTTCCCTTTTTTTATAGTAAATTCTTATCGTAAGTGCAAATAACCGGAACTAAATCAGTTTACACGATAAAACGTTCACAACGAACTACTACGTTTTTAACTTTGTTCTCCCTTCGTTGATAAAAGGATGAATTGCGTTGATTTGGCAAAGCGATGTTTGACCCTCGGGCAAGGATGTACGAGGAAAATCCCTTTTATGTACCATACATTATATAGTAGCTACTATAAGCGAATTATAGCGAAATGTGGGCGAAATTCTTGGCATATTTTCCAACATAGAAATGTAATTTTTAAGCATAGCACGTTTTTTGTTTGATATATGAGTATAGTATTTGTGACGACAATGTGTCGCCGTTTTTTATTGGCACTGTCTCCAGCGGAAGTTGTAGGTTCAATTTCAAATTTTAGAATAAGGTTTTGGCGTTAGATATATAAATATATTTTTTTTATTATTTTTAAAATGTTATTGCACACTTAGGATTAGACAACGTTTTTGAAAAGACGTATGAATTTTTCCTAATAATATTTGGGTAGCAGAAAATCTCTTTACAAAAATGCAGCCAGTAGTAGAACGTATGGTTTAGTGGTTAGAGTGCTTGAACACAAGGGATTCGAATCCTGCTGCGTTTAAATTTTTATATATTTATTCAAAAAGTTATACTATTTTTTTTGGCACTTTTTTAAAACTAACGAACCCAGCTAGATCTTTATTCATACGTATATCCTAATTTAATCATGTTGTAGATTGTTTCATTCTTTACTTTTTTCTTATTACGACCGATATTCGAATATATTAAACTACATTTTATATATTACAATTTTTATTTGTAATTTCGCGTAGTTATTTCAGTTTTCACTTGATAGAAGTGGAAAGGTACTTGAAAATAATATTATCGCTCCATACATATAAATGGTTTCGTTAAAAAAAATATATACACATTTAGTACACTTTGAAATTATTTTCGTTCTAGGTGTACACGCAAAGGTACAAATTTTATGGTCATCATGTGACTTTTGTTACCATCTCGTTAAATATTTAAACCCCTCGCCTAAACTATACCAAACAAGCATATTGTGGCTTACAGAAAACTGAATAATCATTTCTTATTGAAATAAGGCCTAAAATATAGTTTTTTTGTGGCTTTACCTGACTTTAGGGACTCATTCGAGTGTGCCAGCAAGTTCATTCATTATTTTGTTTACACGTAAACCGGTTTTTCTATACGTTAGGGGCCCTTACTGATACGAGCTAAAACGATTATATAACTTATGCTGACGATTTAAAGGTGATAGCGATCTATATTTTATATTTTCTATTATAATTTCATTTTTTAGAGGTTATATCTGAATATTGTCAAGGGAGCCTTTTTAAAGATAATATTTTTTATGAATGTAAATATGTTTAGTGTGGCGTGTCTATTTTGTTAACTTTGAGTTTTTAAATTTTCAGTATAAGATGGGTTTTTTTTATAATTTATAACAAGAATTCATGATGTTTTTCTTTAATGACAATATGAATTTCGACGATACTTTTCAACCTGAGGCTTAAGTATTGTAAACAGTGCTGAGTCGCTTACCGTCAAATTGGTTTAACAACAGATTAAATTACGTCTCTTGTCCAAAAATAAAGCCATTTCACGGCGTTAGATCGTGTTACAGCGGTGGAATACGCAGACGTGGCTAAAATGTGTTTTTTTTGTCTTATATCTGGCTCAACGGACCATTTTTGCACTTGTTAGACAAGGCATTAGGATCGTGTTATCTATGTAACGATATAATATTGCTATGTTTTGATTCGAAGTTCAAATTGGATTGCCGTATAAGTTTTATAATTTTTCTTTAGACACTATTAGGTTTTATATAAAATATTAATACCTTAGTTTTTCAGTACGTAATTGAACAAACAACTTCCGGTTTACAATGCAATTACTATGTAATAGGTGTTTTTGACGTGTTTATAGCAGTAGTAATACTTTACTTTCATAATGTATATACGTTTTAATAATCCAGTAGTTGGTTTTTCTATACATTCTTGTAGCTAATGCATTTTATTTATTAATTTTAAGTATTTCTAGTGCATTATTATGAAAAGACTTGTTCTTAATATATATATATTTAATTTACTATATCTTTTACAATTTACATAGTTTAGTCATATTTCACGATATAGGAGTTCATAAAAATCCAAGAGTATATCTATATGTCTACAAATATTGACATTTTAAAAGTACTGTAAGTAATAACAATGACTATACTTCACGCTATCATCTCGCATGGTAGACAGGAAGTACTTAGTGCCAAGACACTCCGCTTTCCGCCGAATTCGTGGCATTCTTGAGTGGCGGAACTCAACGCCGTACTTTGTCTTACCAGAACGAGGACATGAAAATAATTTAAATATTCCTCCGAATGCGAATCGAACAAAAATCTTTAAGTATATTTAATTTTGTTCTATTTCGTCGGCATAATATAAAAAGTGACCGAAATTCGAAATTTGTTTTTTCATATATAAATATTTTCCTCTAATCAAAAATAAACATCTTTTAACCATTCCTCTTATCCCTTATATAATGCATTTCTCCAATCACCCGTAGTCCATAAGAGCCAATCTTTCAACCATACGTCAATGAAATCTCATACATGTTTTATTAAAACCTCGCCTTATCTGTTTTGTATGAGTTTCATGGATAAGCTACGTCAGTTGGCCATTATGATATGGAAAAATATAAATTATATTTGGTAAAATGATTTTTCGTATATATCTTTGTTTTTAATTGTGTTTCAGTATATATACGGTGACTTAGTAATACATAACGTAATGTGGATGCATTTTTGTGTTCTCTTTTATAAAATATTATTTTAAAAAAGACGCTGACCTCACGGTTCGAACACTTTACAGTAGTCCTAATTGCCTCGTGTATTGCCCTGGATTAAGAAACAGATGTCGGTAGATCGATATAATTAATTTTTTGTATCAACTGACAGACGAATGCCAATTCAATCTACCTGTGACCACGGACTATTGTAAAGTGTTCGATACGTCAGGTGTCCAAAACTGTATTTACGAATACCAAAATATACGCGATTAATCCGGTTAAAATAGTTTCATTTGAAATGTGTAATAATTGCGAAAACCACAGATCTTATCACATCCACCATCTAACACGGTAAGATAAATAAAAACTTATAAAAAGATGATGCTTTATTTAATTTTTAAATCAAATATTCTAAGTATTATTGCTTTAACCCTGTAATTAAAAGTACAAAATATTTTTTTAGCTTCACGATTTTTTATCCCGCATAGCAGGATAAAGCAAAATGCACCTGGTGTCAAGTCACTCGGTACTTCGCTTTCCATCGAAGTCAAGACATTACGTGTTGAGACGTGGAACTTAACGCCACACTTTGTCTTTACCAGAGCGAGGAAGTGAAAACAATGTAAATATAATCACACCTCCGAGTGGGGATCGAATCCACAACCGGTCGCGTTTGCAATCAGACGCTGTCACACTGCGTCACGACCGGCTTCTCTACAAAATATACTAAAGTATATTAATTATTTAGAGTTATTTTGTTTTGATCGTTTTGAAACGTATAATGAAATATAATTCGTACAAGTTTCGAACAAGTATTTCTCTCATTCTAAAAGTTTTAATTATTAAATCATTAACACAATTCCAATATTATTGTACAACCAAGCTCTATTGGAATATCTCTATGAAGTCATTAAAATCCCTTTATCTTTACGATTAATCAACCACTGAAAGCTTATAATGTAAGCATTTTGGGCTAAACCCTGTACTTTAGGGTTCAATTATGAGAGAAATGAAGACATTTATTTAATACTAGCTGTGGCCGTGACTTTGTTTGCTTGGAATTCAACATCTCTGTATCTTTATTTTATAATTCTAAAATATTATTTTGCTTTCTACCGAATTCGACACATTGCATGTTGAGTGGCGGAACTCACCGCCGCACTTAATTTTACCAGAGCGTGGAAGTGAAAAGAATTTAAATATGATCACTCCCCTGAGTGGGATCGAACCCACAACTTCGCCATAACCGACCTCACTTACAGTTAAACCTGTTATTTTAATATCATAAACAGATACTACAATTTTCTTTATATGAATAATTGTAATATTTTATACATGCCATAGCTGAGTAGTTAACATGTGAATGCTAACAACAATCGGCTCATATTTCCTTTAGGAAAGTAATTATAGTTTCTTGCTTTTAGCTGCGCCGTTTAGTTTGTTAGAATGAAGCTAGGTTCACTTTCACTCTATTATGGTGGCGCAGTGGGACAGCGTCTGACTTTAAACGCGATCGATTGTGGGTTTGATCCCCATTCGGGGGAGTGCTTTTTTAAAAATTATTTTAGCTTCTTCGCTCTGGGAAAAGAGTGTGCGGCTTTGAGTTCCACCACTCAATACGCTATGTCTCGAATTCTGTGGAAATTGAAGCATAAAAACATGTTAACTTGGTATATGTTACGTTTGTGGGTGAGTTACAATAGATACTTTAATATAATAAAGTATATGGCATAAGATTTAAATCGGCTTTTGATGTTTGAGGTTAAAATCCATACCATCGCTTAGTCTGGTACACCTTAAAATTTGCTCCCTGCTCAATAATGTATATGTATGTACTTATGTATAAAGTTACAACAACCGTCTCTAAACCCTATCATGGCCTAAATCCAAAAACCGCAGACTAATAGCATCTATGTACATTCAATTAGTGATAACCGCTATTGTGATAAATATTTAATATTCTATTTCATACATTACGTTTTAATCTATCGTTATATAATAGTTAAGTAGAAATCTAAATAAGCCTGCTCATTATAAGGCTTTAAATAATAAACAAGTAATTATAAAAAAAATTGACTAGTTAAAAATTAAGTTTTTAAATCCGCCATTTTCTTTTATTTTATATATTCAGTGGCCTACCGTCGCTACCTTAAAAAGAATCTAACGATGTATCATTTGTCAAAATCGCTTCACGGGCTTAGCAGTTACAAGGGAACAATGAAACGGACGTTCATACATCTTTATATACGCGGTAAAAACATAACCCTCCTTTTGGCATAATAAAATTGTAATCAAAGGCAACATTTCGAACGGAGTGTCTTAGCACTAGGGTCTCTCGGACTACACTAGTAATGCGTCAAGTATTTTTTTTTACTTCTATATTAGAAAAGAGGTAATCAATATCCATTTTATCCGCGGAATTGGTGGCTTTATATCCATATGATGATTAAACAAGGCTTAATAAAAACCTGTTTAAATATATTACGAAAGATTATTTCTAATTAGTAATCGAACCAGTTATCTAATGAAACAAATTTTAACGGATTAATCGCGTACATTTTTGAAAATGTATTTTCAAATACCAAAATAAACGCGATTAAGCCGTTTATTATAGTTTCATATGAAGTGTGTAAAAATGGCGAAAATGAGTTTTTGTCAATTTTATTGTTTCAACAAATAAATGGTCGATCCATGTAAACGTACTGGAGTTTCCCATTCGATTGAACTAAAACCCATTTATTTCGGATTTAATTATAGATTTAATGAGCCCTAAAGTGCACTGAATAAAATGATTTTTTTATGTATTATTATTATTTTTTAATTTAATGAATATAGTTTTTTTTTTAAATTTCCTTTTTACATTACAGTGTCAGACTGAACAAATTATAAGAAAAGTTCTTTCTTTTCTTCATAATTTAAATTATTTATATTTATATAAAATTTATTACAATCCAAAGAATAATATCATACAAATGATCCTATTTTTTGTATTCGTATATATTACTTTGTTAAATAACAAGTCTGCAAAGGCTTTAATCGTACTTAGACTTTAAACATTCAATAAAATGCATAATTATTGAGTTAATTAAGTTAATTCATTCATTAACTACCCTGCCTTTTGGTGTAATGGTACACGAGTTGACAGTAAGTGAGATGATATGTATTCGATGCCGCTCGAAGAAATTAATCTATTTAAACTATATTTATTTAATAGTAGTTGCATCGCAAGTATTAAGACAAAACGCGGCGTTGAGTTCAGCCGCATCACTGACAACGTACAATGTCTTGACATTAATTGCTTTCTGCGGCTAAAAGCCTTAAGTTGTTTATATGTGTTTAAGTGTACTTCTACTTCTTTTTACTAAAGTTGCAAACAGTAAGTTAATCTCTCTCTTACTCTCTCTCTCTCTCTCTCTCTCCCAAGCATTATTATTCCCATTCGATTGTGGGGTCTGCCTTCCCAGTCTTCTCTTTTCAGTTCAGTCTATTGGACACGTCGTCCACGGAAACGTTGCCTTCATGTCTTTTTCAACGATGTCTGTCCATCTCATCTTCGATCATCTTCTTCTTCTGGACTCAAAAACGTTCAGATCCATCGTTGCATTCTCGATATAGCAGTGAGCCAATATTTTACTTTATTAAGTATCATCTTCACCTCTTAATATTACGTACTCGATACCAACCAGATGTACTCATTCCTTCATATCAATATCGTACTCGTATAAAAAGCGTCATATTTCACATGATTCATTAATCTCGAGATAATAATAATGCGAGTAATAAAGTACTGTTTATGTAAAATCCGATGTTAATGTACTTTTACCATACAAAATGTCCAATCAACCGTTTCATATAAATTGGCTCGGAAATGATTTATTTTTCCGCCAAAATGGCTTTTTGTAAAGGAAATTCAATTTGTTGCTTGTTACTTATAATTAATGCTATTGTGGTGTGAATGAATCTCGTTTGAGCTTGCAATGGTACTAGGTTCGATGTTTTTCCAAGTTGATTTTTAGTAACTTAATTATGGAAGTGTCTATTATGTCATTATACATGATGATCTATGTATTGTTTTCTTCTGTAATAAAATGGAGTAAAAAGAAACCACACTTCTAGTGCCAACATATTTAATGAATTTCAATTGCTAAGCAATAGACTTCCTAATATACATATAAACTTTACAAAAGCTTTCTTGTCAACCAACAGGCTTACACTTGGTTTAGTTTCGTCTGCCCTGTAAGAGAGTTGTAATGCTGTACTGTATGGAAAATACAACGAAACCGTTAAGGAATACCAACTATACAATATAGCTCCTTCTAACCAATGTCTCTTATACTAAATTATTAAGATACTAATTAATAAGGTCAAATTTACAAGGTACTCTGAATATATATATATATATATATATATATATATATATATATATATATATATATATATATATAATATCCGACGTTTAATATATGATAACACAAGTCGTAGGTATTACTTAGTATTCAAAGTTACTATGATTGTAACTTGGATTACAAAGTGAGAGATTATTTCAGACAATGCCTGCAATTTTTGCCTTAACTTCCTTCTGTAAAATCTAGGTAACATGTAAAAAATTAAAAGAAAACTCAGCACAAACGAAGACAAGGGTAAAAACAAAGCTATCAATTGAAGTGTTTTTCAAAGCAATTGAACAAAAGGCGTACGGACGACCTTATCCATATACACATATACACATAACCAGAAATGTACCATTAAAACAAATAGCTTATACCGACGGTAACAAGGAAGGGCCTGCACTCGTACAAGAGAACTCTTTCCGGCTGTTTAACCCGATGGTATATGAGTTTTGGTGTTATTGTTATTTTTTATTATTAAATAGCTTTACGCTTTTTATTCCGCATAGCAGCGTAGATAAAAAGTACCTAGTGTCAAGACACTCCGTACTTCGCTTTCCACCAAATTTCCACCAAAAGTGGTGGAATTCAACGCCACACTTTGTCTTACCAGAGCGAGGAAGCGGAAATAATTTAAATATAATCACTCTCCCGAGTGGGAATCGAACCCACAATAATCTTGTTCACGCTCATGTTTGGCTCATTTAATTCACTTCACTTCAGCGGCCCATTGCGCCACTGTGGCCTGATTTTTTTGTAAAACAATTATTAAAATAACATGACGTAGATATTTAGATTTTCATCGCAATATTTCTCTCAACTGCTTTCTGTCCAATACTTTGCACTCCTTCGTATCTCACACCAGCTTTAGTGATATCTGGTAATAAAAATCTATATATTTCCTGCAAATTATTGCTAGTAAAGTAAATAAATGTCGCAGATTATTTCACTCTATGAGAAATTTATATAGTTTCAAAATAATTATATTTATTTAAAAAAATACATCGTTTTCAATATTTAATTAAATGAAATTGAGAGAGATTAGTTTTACAAGTCATTATTGTTTATTTTTTTACTAACAGTTATTTATTTTGGTGACAAATTCTGTCATACTATTTATTATGGCGAAATTTAACGCCGTTTTAATCTTGGACTATTAGGTTTGTTTTTTAGTTATATAGTTGGTTGTGGGTTCGATTCCCACTCGGGGGAATGATTATATCAAATTATTTTCTTTTCCTCGCTTTGGAAAGACAAAGCACGGCGTTAAGATCCGCCACCTAGCAAGCGATATCTCGAATTTCGGTGGGTAGCGGAGTACGGAGTGTCTTGACACTAGTTACTTCCCGTCGACTCGGCTGTGCGGAATAAAAGCGTGCAATTCGTTCAGCGTTCTTAATAAGATAACCTCTAAGGCGTTGATTCTATAAACATTTAGGTAACATTAGTCACTCTCGGTCTTACGGTCTCAATTAAGCCGTTAAACAATTTTCTCATACTATTAGGCATTAACGACCTACGACAACTTGCGTTGAAGCCAAATTGCGCCGTTTGCGGCCTGGCGATTGACACGCGCTTATCTAATTTGTTTAGATATTATGTTTTTTTATATTTTGCTTTCAGAATTCATTATGTACTCATTACTTTTTTGTATGAATCATATATAAATTATATATATATATATATATATATATATACACATATATATATATATATATATATATATATATATATATATATATATATATCGCATTTTAATATTCAATATTTTAACTTTCGGAGGGTAGAACTAAACATAGAGTTGTCTTGAGAAGTATGGTGAAGCTGTAAAAATATATTATTATTAAACAAACATTTAACTATCTATGATAATCACCTTTATTTATGAATTAATTTACATCAGTAACACAAACACACTTAGCGATCACTAAGAAAATACAACCAAATTAGTGTCTCAACTAGGACGCGCAAGCCGTAAAAGTAATTTTCAAATAGTCATCGTTGTAATAACGGCCGTTAGAGCATCTGCTAGCGCCAAACGACCGAAACGACCATACACGACGACGTATATACGAGTATGGCGTGTTTTCATGTATATTTTAAATATTTTACTATTATTATAATTTTTTAGCTTCACGCTTTTTATCCCGCATAGCAGGGTAGACATAAAGTACCTAGTAAAGTACTTCGCTTTCCACCGAAGTCGAGATATAGCGTGTTGAGTAGTAGAACTCAACGCCGCACTTTGTCTTTACCAGAGCAAGGAAGTGAAAATAATTTTAATATAATTTAAATATACTTCCCCGAGCGGGGATAGAACGCACAACCGGTCGCGTTTACAGTCAGACGCTGTCACACTGCGCCACGACCGGCCTCAATTATTATAATGTTTTTTTAAATTAATTTAGAATTATACTTTTAATTGAGGTATTATACTTTAACATTTTAATATTGTATTCATTATATTATACGCCTTGATTAATTGCTTGAAGTGTTTTACATTGTTCAGTATAGATTTTTAATTATACAAAAGCCTATAAGGGTTTATGCTAACGAAAAAGCTACGAAGATAATATGAATTTTAACATAAGCGTTTTACAGTTATGGTATTCTTATAAATTTAAAACAAGCAACTTGTAAATATATAATATTGAAGATTATTATTATTGTTACCCGACAGCGGCAGAGAGGGTTACGTGTTTCGAGTGTATGTATGTATGTATGTATATATCAATGTTCCCTGATACGGCCTGAACGCCTTATTTATTATATATTTTAATGAATGATGTATAATTTGATTCCAGTTTAAAACGCGAGTGAAACTTAGGACAATTAGAATATAAGAAAATATAAAGTCTAGATTTGTTTGTTTGATTTGATTTTCGCGCCAGTAATAAATGTGAAACATATTAATTAGTTCTTTTTTGCCATTACACTTTTATCCCACATAGCATGGTAGACAGAAAGTACCTAGTGGCAAAACACTCCGTACTTCACTTTCCACCGAATTCAAGATGTTGCGAATTGAGTGATGGAACTCAACGCTGCACTTTGTCTTTACCAGAACGAGGAAGTAAAAATAATTTAAATATAATCACTCCCCCTAGTGGGGATCGAATCCACAACCGATCGCGTTTACAGTCAGACGCTGTCCCACTGCGCCACGACCGGTAAGGTTTTTTAGGCATTAAAATACATCGAAAAAAAATATATAAAAAATAATAGATAGACACTTTACTCTTGACATTAAATTATAAAGCTGGCTTTTAACGTTTTCGTGGCTATAAGCACTCTTGTATTGTATTTAACCACTCTTATCACGATATTAGTTATAATGTACATACAAACAAGTATGACAGTTTAGTAGTAAAAGTTAGTCGAACATTTTTCCTGTAACTATTTATATATTGATTTACTGTCAGCCTGCCGCCGTCCACCGATCAACGTAAGTCCTCATAGAGCGCAAACCCTCGCGGTCCGGGGTAGCTCTTCATCCGCTACTAGCGACCTTCGTCTATCTATTGTCTTCGTTATACCTGGTTGTTGTTTATATATAGAAATACATTATATAAAATATTTGTTAGAATTCACACGTTAAATATTTTAAAATAATAATAATGATATCAGGATTAGCAAAATAGGTAGCACCGAACACAGCCGAACTATCCGAACGCCCACGAGTAAAAACGCTCCGTGTAGCTTCAATTTTTCGAATTATATAGGCTAATCGAACAAGGGAAGGCAAATCAAGGTAAAATGGAGGGTAGGTGTTTTTATATTATTATTCAAATGAATTCTTTAAAAATATAACTATTAACATCGAATGACGTCCCCTTAATTGCTAATATTTAGGATTAACATACACCTATGTTACCTATAAGTAAACCACGCTAACATATTATATGCTAGTTTTTTATTTCCCATTTTATTCTATTGATAACAACTTGCTAATTAAGTTGTTCAAAGTATATTGTGTTAAATTTTTTAAATTTTTATTAGTCCATCTGATTTGAAAGATATTTTCATAGTGTTTTCCATCCCAGTGTTGTGAATGCCGCCAGTCGACACAAATGTCATTATGGAGTACTCGGTATCTCGTTAAGAATACTATCAGTAATTTATTCTCATTTCACAGCGAAATATGCTGTGTTTATTTATAGAAGTTATTTGAAACATTTTCTTGATTATTTTTTTCAAATTTTAGTCCTTGACACCGTTGTGAAGAATGCACGTCTTATGTGAGTGTCTAGAAGTGCTTCTTTGGTCTTATGATTTATGTACTTATTAAATTAAAAGATATTTATTTATACAGAGATAAGATATATGTGGCCGCGCTTTGCCTGCGTGGAAATTATGATGTTTGATGTTTGTTTTTTTAATTTTATAATTGTAAAAGAAAAGTAGATTAAGTTACTCCTTACTACATCAGTTACCTGTCAGTGAAGTGTACTATCAAAAAACAGTGAGCCATTCCAGATATTAGCTGGAACAAGCAATCAGACAGACAATTGTAAAAAATGTTTTTTGGTATATGTAACGTGTATACATAGGTACATATGTATTTAGTAAAAAGCAATTATTATAATATATATTCGAACCCCAGATCGAGCTCACAACCGATCGCGTCTACAGTCAGATGCTGTCCCATTGCGCCACAAAAATAAAACAGAATATATTCTTTATTTACAAATATATTGGATATAAAGCATATTGTAGAACATCGTGACGTAGTGGGACGTCTGGCTGTAAGCGAGATCCGCTATTATATAACTATATTTATTAAGGAAATATGGTTATATTAAGGAAATATAACCATATTTCCTTTCGGAAAAATGATTATATTTAAAATTAAAGACAAAATACAGCGTTAAGTTCTGCCACTGAACATGAATCGAGGGAGGTCTTGATATATAAAAACATAAACGTATAATAATATAATAAGCAACGTGCAGCGTTTCAACTAAGGTTTAATTTAAAAAAAAATATTTCAAGATAAATGGAAATTTTTACTTCACATTCCCAGCTACTTTGCATAGTGGCATCTTTAAGATGTTATCTTTAAGTGATATTTATATAAGCTACACTTTTTAAAATGTTCACTGTAGATATTCCTTTTACTACAGTATTGAGTGTTCTAGGATTTTTTTACATACTTACAATACCAAGAGAATATTTAATTAAAAATCTGAAGCTCATATACTAGTATTATTTAGGTATATATTTACTATTTTTTAATATTTTTAAGAGTATTTAAACATTATTACTTGGTATTTTATAAAATTTCCAAATAAATATTCAAATAATATTGTGTAACAATTTAAATGTCTTGAATCCGTACCTTTTAATAATCGTTGAAGTTGAAAGAACATCTTTACACTATATCCTGCATAGCAGGGAAGACTAAAGACACTTGTTGTGTCAAAAAGCACTTGTTCATTTTGTCGAAATTTAAAAAAATATTAAAAAAATAATACATATACAATAATAATATATATACAATTACGCATTTATTTGTCCCACAAGTCGAGCAATTCATTTTACAAATTAAAACAAACGCTCCATATAACTCCTCCGAACAAATTTTATATTTTTTTGTTACAGTATTTCTCGACACATAAATTTGATTAGGTTATGTAAAGGTGTGAATTGGGCGCTCTAATTTCACCCTTTTTTTCATCATTTTATCAGCGCTCTTTTCCTTGTTGCCGTTATCTTTTATATATATATTTTTTTGTCTTTTTGTGGACTATTTATTTTAATTAATGGCTTTTTTAACGCTTTTCACGTGTAATTATGTTATCTCTCAGCATGAGCGACCATGTTTTAATGAATGTAATATTTCTTCATTTCTGAAATTTTAATATATAACGCTAAAGGAACGTCTCGGATGGCCTTTTACGATCGACATACAAGATAAAATATGTAATAAATTGATATTAAAAATAGTTTGTTTGCAAATTAAGCCGAGCCTCTTTCACAAAGGTAATTTATAACCACGTCAAATTTAATGTCAATGAACAAAATTTGTGAGAATCTCAAGATTCTGTTGAAATACTAAATTGTTATGGAACGAAGAACGTACACTCGTCTAGTTAACAATGAAAAATCGTTTTAATATTTTGTGTAGTGAAGTGACAAATTTCATTAAAACTGTTTCATTTGCTACAGTGATAATCGTTGAATTTCCCAATTTTTTACACCTTCTAAATAAAACTAATTTTTAAACGGAATAATCCTTTATATATGTTGGTAATTATATTTTTGGTAACTTGACGTTTCTAACACTTTACAGTATTCCGTGGTCACAGGTAGACTGAAGTTATTGACTGAGCTTAGAATACGCTACAATGATATATTTGTATATATATTTTAATGTAACGTCACATGCATTCTTGATGTTAACTTAAACTCGGATCAGATGTTTTCATCTGTCATACATCTTAAAGTTGTTTTGAGTGATTGGCAGAATGTTTTACTGCATTTTGTTATATGAAATAAAAAAACAAAATTATGCCATTGCAAACGACTCCACGAACAGCATCGCATGCAATATGAGAGTCACCTACCGCAGTATTTTGATGTGTACTTTAATATACACCAGGAAATAGGTTGACGTGAAAAATACGCGTTGCTATAGCAACGTCATTTTATACACAATCGCATGCCAAATATTTATTTTATTTAATATATTTATTATTATACCTCTTTCTTCTGCACTTTTATCACTTTCAAACATTGATTATGTCGTCGCATTATTTTCGCAGAAAGGACTACAAAATTTTTTCTAAGTTTTTATATACTTATAAAGGACAAGGCTAAAAAAAACGTCTTGTAATTAGTATTGGAGAACTGAAGAAACAATCTTGTTATTTTTAAACGATATAAGGTTAGTGATGTAAATAGGTGTATTAATTATTAATAACTAATCTATTAATAAAAGTATTATTTTCTATTTTATTATTTTAAAATTATTAAAAAAAAGTATAAAAGTTCTACACTTAGGATAAGAAAATATTAAAAAAAAGTATATAAATTTGAACGCATTGGGATTCAAAATTGGGACAAAAATGTAAAAGAATTTCAACGCAGCAGGTACTAGAACGCATGGCTTAGCGGTCAGAGCGCTGGGACGGTTTCCAAGAGGCGCGGGTTCGTATCCCGATGCGTTCAAATTTTCATACGTTTTTTTAAAAATGTTTACTAGTATTATTTCCTTATGATATGATCTTGTAATAGATTTATGACGTCGTTATTTTCAATATTAGTGCATAGACTTGACAATTTATATGTTAATATGAAATGTAGAATATCAATGTAAAATAAACCTTAGCTGTACAGAAATAAAGTTTAATTTTGTAATATAGCATTCTTTGGATGCTCGTCGTGTGAGAAATTCAAATATGTTAGGATTTAAAGAGTTTTAAGGTGAATCTTCTTACGGTAAGGCGATGTTTCCTTTCATAACAAAGATGAGAATAGCATTAATACAAGCTGTGACTTTTAACCGCTTGGTGGAATCCAGATTCAGATAAGTATATAGGTATTTTACTTGTGGATTCAGCTTTTTTATTTTCTATGTTAAGTTGAATAGAATTATATTTTTTATCGGAAACTAATAATTTTTCGTTGAGATATGTATTTTTTTAGTTTTTTTAGTTAGAGATAACCTAGTGTTAAAATATGCCGTTGACTGTTTTCCACCTTAAATCTAGACATTCCGTATTAGGTGCAGATGTCACGCCGCGCTTTGTGTTACTAGAATGGAGAAATGAATGAATGAATGAAAATCGAACCCACAACCGATCGCGTTTACAGTCAGACGCTCTTCCAATGACTTCCTCTTAGTTATGTTTATGAGAATAATATGTAGTCTAATTTAAATAAAATCTTTAAATTATCGCGCTTCAAAAACAGCGACTGATCCACCCTCGGGGGAGAGATTATATTTAAATTATTTTCACTTGCTCACTCTGGTAAGACAAAGTGCGGCGTTGAGTTTCATCACTCAACACGCAATGTTTCGAATTCGGTGGAAAGTGAAGCGCGGAGTGTCTTGACACTAGGTACTTCCTGTCGATCCTGCTGTGCGGAATAAAAGCGTAGAAATACCTAATTTATATAAAAAGACGGTAAGTATGAGTAAGTACTTAGTCGTATATACAGCAATACAATATGTATGTAAAATAATAGAAAAATATTTTTTTCGCTCGCTCATCAAATAATACATATAAGTATAAAGAAATTTTCATGTATATTTCCATGTAAAATGGTAAAAATAAACAATACAACTGTACGTTCTTTATTTTATATAATTGTACAAACTCTGAACTAAAAGAAAAAAAAAACTTAATCCTTATCTAATAACGTATTATATTTAACAAGCAATTAGAGAATCCAATTATTTTTTACAATGTTTAAAGTTAAATGGTAATCGCGTATCTAATCCCTTGATACGGGCAGCGCGATATAATTGTGATACCCTACAGAGTATGCTAGCGTTTCATGCTGACTGGCCATCTTGTTATATGGCTAATACAGCTAATAGGTATTTGATTTGCATATAATATTTGGGTATGTTTTGTAATTGATATGATTATTTGGAAATTATATGGATATTTTTAATAAAAGTATTTCTTAGCTGTTCACAACTTTCTGTTCGAATTTGAGATACCATAAACCCATATGATACCATAAACATAAAAAACCTTATTTAACTGATCTTCGCCTGCGTCTAAAAATATATATTAATTCATTAAGTATTATAAATATAGCAACTATCAAAAAAACTAATTTAAAACACTCGAATATTTTATTTTATACTATACGTTTAACAGGGTTACTATAAGATTAGATATACATACTTCAAAAAAAATATATAAAATGTTTTTACAATCTAATCTCAACTGAATTGACGTTTAAAAACAGCTATATAGAATTAATCATTCTTAAAGTCTAGTCTAGTCTAGAACTATAGTTATAATAAATTTTGTTTATCAGATAAATTAAAATTGAGGCTATCATTGCACTGTGGGACAACGCCTGTCCGTAAATACGATTGGTTGTAGGTTCTACTTCCACTGATGGCTTATATTATTATATTTAAATTATTTTCATCACTAAGCTCTGGCAAGGCAAAGCGCGATTTTGGGTTCCGCCACTCAACATGCAATATCTTGAATTTGGGAAACGGAATATTTTAATACTACATTTTCACTGAAAAATCATTTACATTATTTAGCTTTTATAAGATTATTTCTATAAGTCACTTGCAAATAATATATTCGGATTTCGTTCCAACAAGATTAAGTCAAAATTAGATCGGCGACAGTCCCAATAATATTTGCCGTTTTCTTAGTTATTGAGTTTTCAAGTTGTAAGCTTCTCAAAGGGTTCAATATTTTTTTCGTCTCAAATAGGTAGAAAATTTTAAAATTGTGATAATTTGTTAAATTAATTTTACTTTGATAATTAATAAAAAAATAATTTTTGCCCGCAACTTCGTTTGTTTAGACTCTTTGACGTTTTTCCCCTAATTTTGTTTTTTCCATTCGCATAAGAATTTCAGTAAGTCCTTCATGTTTATTAGAACTATAGGTTTATTTAAGAATGTGTAAAAATCCATCCAAAATAAGGCCGGTCGTGGCGCAGTGTGACAGCGTGTGTAAACGCGATCGGTTGTGGGTTCGATTTCCACTCGGGGGAGTGATTATATTTAAATTATTTTCACGCGGCGTTGAGTTCCACCACTCAACACGGAATATCTCGAATTCGGTGGAAAGTGAAGTACGGAGTGTGTTGACACTAGGTACCCTGCTATGCGGGATAAAAGCGTGAAGCTAAAAAAATTATAAAAATCACGAAAATTAAACATCTGTCCATTTACCTTTCTAAGTCCGCAGCGGTAGAGTTTGATATACAAAGACTATTTTAGACATAGAAGCTTTCATGATGATTTCCTTGGGAAATATCTAAATGTACATACGGTGAATGTTGGTTCAAAAGACCCACAGAAAATTGTTTATACCACTCAATGCTCATACATTATTATGGTTCACGATTTTTTCAAGTGATTTACCTTTTTGTAACAGTAATAAAAATTAACATTACACGAGCTATACAACTGTGAATCGACCTACCCTGCGGCAGTGTTTACAGGTCGATACGGCATAAATACCTTCAAAAAACGCGCTTACTTCCATCTCAAACCTGCACCTGTAGATCTCTGGTTTTACACGTGGCCACGTGATTGAGCGGTGGTGATCACTTACCATCAGATGACACGCAAGATCGTTTGCCTTGCCTTTTCTATAATATAAAAAACGTTTTAAATTTCTGCTATATTCAGGTGTTATTATATATATATATATTTTTTAGTTTCACGCTATATTAATAATATATTTAAATCCTTACAACTTAAACTAATTTTGTAAACGCCAACATCTCAGAATCTCTCGACAGAACAAACAAGAGATCACTCCGCTAACATAACGTAAGATTAATTTCGTAATTACATCAACTCGCTCATAATACATAAGCACGTAACCTCTTTACGATATTGTGTTTGAATTGACGACGACGTTATTTTACAGTTTATGGCCACTTTACTTCAAGTGGCAACGTGATTCTATGTGTTTTAGTTAAATTGTTTATGTTTAAAAAAATAATCAGCTCCTGCGATATAGTTGGAAAGCGTCTGAATGTATATATGATGGTTGCCGGTTCAAATTCCATGTTGGGGAATTTTTATTTGAATTAGATGAATGTTTGTTTATAAGGTTTGCAGAGGCAAACTGTAAGATTGAGTTTTGTATGCAATAGATATTAGGAATTTGTACATATAATTAAATATTCTATTGTAGAATAAAATAAAATTTACTGTACATTTATAATAGCTGTAAAACTATATAATTTATTGTTATTAAATTAATAGTATAAATATACTGTACGCCATATTAAAAATAATAAGAACAATTATTATTTACAAATGCTTTTAAGATATGAATGAATGGATTTTTAGTTTGTTACAATATAATTGTAAGCAAAACTAGAACTGAGATGACGATGAAAACGCAGAAGATTTTAACTTAAATAATTGTAAAGCCCGGCCGTACTATGGGCGTGGAGATGAATATTCATGGCGCGTCTTATTGCGTTTGTTTGCTGATAGTATATTGTTTGTTATTAATTTCAATAACGTTACTTTTGACTTCACTGTTGGAATATTAAATGTTTAAGTCGTATTACATTTTAGTTGTACTATAGATTTTAGCAAGTTATGATCCTTCGAGCCTTTTGGACCTTATTTTTGTTGTTAAAATATAATAATGGAATAATAATTTGTTTTTATATATTTCGTCGGCTCTAGTTAAATATGAAAATATGTTTTGTATAACGTTTTTAATTCTTGATACTTAAAGCTTTTTCATTTTTATTAATTTAAGACTATTCTATAGGATAATACCTACATCTTCAGGCTTTTTATCAAGACACTTCGTTGTCCACTTTGGCGCGAATTCATGATATTTCATGATGGAACTCAACACGGCACTTTATTATATCTTTTTGATAGGAGAGAACCCTCATTGTCATAATTTAAATATATACCCAATTATTCTTCCGAATCGGAACTGAAGCTGCAACCATCGCGCTTACATTCAGACGCCCCACTATGATACGACTTATCATAATGACCTATTACATTTTTGACCTATTATAAAACATTTTTATACCTTAGGAAAACCAGTCGTGACGCAGTAGGACAGCGTAAAATTATTTTCACTTCCTCGCTCTGGTAAGACAAAGTGTGGCGTTAAATTCCACCACTCAACACGCAATGTCTTGAATTCGCTGGAAAGCGAAGTACGGACTGACATGACACTAGGTACTTTCTGTCTACCCTGTATGTAGGATAAAAATGGCGAAAATAAAAAAAAATATTTTTTTAATATAACTCAATGCTAAATGTTAATGCATTATCCATTAAGCTCTCACAAGGTAATTTATAGCGATTCTAATTTCTGCAAATTGTACTGGAATAACGTATTTCGTTCTACGTTCGTACTTTCGCGTCACTGTCGGCTTGCTTTGACAGCCCGAGTGACGGTAATGACGCGTTGCATTTCATAGAGCGTGCGAGCTATAGAGATGATTGTGTTTACTTTATTATGATATATTGATTGTTTAGGTTTTTAAGTCAGTTTGTGTGTGTGTGTGTTTTATGTCGCAAATAATTTTGTGTGGGCCTTCGTTATTTTTTTTAAGCATTTGGTGAATTTTTTCGTTTGGTTGCGGAACTCAACGCCGTATATAATATTATAAATAATATTTCGCATACTACAAAATTATTTCAAATGTTTTCTTCGATGAATTTATATTAAATAGGTTGGTCGTGGATAATTTGGTAGTATATTTTTATTGCCACTTATCTAATACTTCATGCTAACTGAAATATATATTCCTTGTTTACATAAAAATTATATCTACATAATTTTAAATTCAGCGTAAATTATTCATTTTTATAGCATGTTACCTAGCCCACTTATATGTTAATATTTATTAAAGATAATTTCAAAATCCTGTTCGAAAATAAAACACTCACTAATTACTATGAAAATTTACTTATTAGTATAAATGCAATCAAATTATCTTATATTTTATTATCTATTATGTTAATACGTGAATGAAAATATTACTACTCTTTTTACAATAATTAGATGGATGGAGGAGTATGAAATTTCTGCAGGTTACAATGGACAAGAAGGAAGGCGTGGAATGTTAATATTTATTATATTAACGCATTAGAAATTCGATTAAACTTATCAGAACAAGGTCATTAATATATTACGTAAAACCTGACATATGTTACTAAGATAATTTTTACATATAAAAATGGCTTTTAGTATAAATTAAAATCAAATATTTTAGAAAAAAACGTATAAAAATAGCGGGATTCGAACCCGCTGCGTTCAAATTTTTATACGTTTTTCTAAAATGTTTTCTAATCCTAAGTGTGGAATAACACTTTAAAAATAGTAAATATTAAAATCAAATATTTATTCCATAATGAAATATTAAATTTTCATATAGATTATACATATTGTGCCAAACAATAGCACTGATCCTAACTATATGAGTCGGTGTGTCAAACGACTCTCACGCCATATCGCATGTCAATTACCTCTGCGCGAAGTGCTCTGTGCATTTTGATTTATTGACAATGACAGTTGGACGTTTAATTGCGTACTGGAAATTTTGATTTATCCCTTTCGAAGATACTAAGGTATGGTGCGATGTCTAAGGAATTTGGTTTTTACATATTTTTTTTAATCTATTGTATGTACTCTTATGTTGGTAGAATTGCCATATTTGTCTAAGACTAAGCAAAATAAGTACCTTGACATAAAGTTCTCTCTGCCTACCCTCTTATATGGAGCAACATGAAGATCTTGATATCAAATATATTATAACTCTAAGCGCAACTTGTTGTGGATGCGATACCCACTCGGGAGAGTGATTGTATTTAAATTATTTTTACTTCCTCGCTCCGGTAAGACAAAGTGTGGCGTTGAGTTCCACTACTCAACACGCTATGTCTCGATTTCGTCTGTCTACCCTGCTGAATATATATATATATATATATATATATATACATACATATATACATATATATATATATATATATATATATATATATATATATACATATATACATATATATATATATATATATACATACATATATACATATATATATATATATATATATATAAAATTTTAAAAATTTAAAAGTGTAAAATCGTGAAAACAAAAGTTCTTTAATGTTTTATGTTATTTACAAACTTGGAATTATAAACGTATTAGAATTCCTTATAAAATTATTTTACTATGTTCGAAATTATAAAAGTTTTTATTACAATTACTGTTACAGCAAATTGTAACCTTGAGCTCTGTCACAAGACACGCAAGCTTTCTTGTAAAGGTGGAACATTTTCGAATTATTTTCAGTGTAATAGATTGATGTAAAACTTTTTGGAAATACGTACAATTAAAAAAAAATATTGACATTGTACTCTTTACACAACAAATGAGAGTGATCGTACAGTCGCATACTTTTTTAATTTGTTCCAAGAAATTTATTTTCATCTCGCTGGGCAGCGTAGCGCGGCGTTGATTTCCGCCACGGAATGCGCAAGAAAATAAAAAGAATATTAATATTACTAATATTTTTAACTTTACTAAAAATGTAATTTATAATACGTATTCTTGTGGTAGTAAATAAGTAGAAAATCACTAAAACTTTATAATACAAAGCAAATTGTGAATCAAACTGACTGTAATAAAATATGTCAATTTTTTTTCAGCTTCACGCTTTTATCCCGCGTGGCAGGGTAGACAGAAAGTACCTAGTATCAAGACACTCCGTACTTCGCTTTCCACCGAATTCGAGACATTGCGTGTTGAGTGGTGGAACTCAACGCCGCACTTTGTCTTACCAGAGCGAAGAAGTGAAAATAATTTAAATATAATCACTCCCCCGCGTGGGGATCGAACCCGCAACCGATCGCGTTACAGTCAGACGCTGTCCCACTGCTCCACGACCGGCCTCATGTCAAATTTGTTACGAATAAAATCCTACAAACTTGTTTAAGTTAAAGTAAAGTACCATACATTTGACGTGTTTTAAATCAACTGAAATCCACTTTAAGAGGCACGTTAGTTGCATTCGTTATAATTTAAGCACAAAAAAGATCACATGTAGCCTCTCGTTATAGATATTTGCTCATTTTAGAATATTTATTGCGACAGACGTGTAGGTTTTTTTATTTGCAAGTATTTATTGGAGTTCGCAACACAGCAACGTTTTTGCCCTGGAAATGTTATAAAGGTTGAAATTAAATTTATTTTGAACCTGTAGACTATCAGGTAGTATGTTCTTACTTACAGAGCTCCACGGTGGCATTTTATATACCTATTTTTGCTTTAAATCTTATCGTTTCAGATTTTATATATTGTACACTATCCTGTATTTCTGCAATACAAATTCAATTATTTGCATATATGTGAAAGGACACAAAAGGGATTCATAGGTAAAACAAAAATAGCAACCGTAAAATAAATACTTGTTATCGTTATTTTAAGTTAAATTTACACTTATAGCATCTTTATTATTCACTGTTCTGTGTGCATGAATCACAGGGCATGTGTAGCTGACGGACGACATAAATAAACATTTTGTATTCTTTTGCGTTCTTCATTTTTTAGCTCCAAATGTTTTTATTGTAAGTCTTTGTGGTTCTCAATTTAATATATAATTTATTTTGTGTATTTAAACTCGGGGTAATATAATATTTTGAGATACATTATAAATTAATTTATTTCTTTTGATCAACTTAGTTAACTACCAAGACAACCTAATGTCAATACAATTTACTGAACTTAACTCCATTGATAAGTTTAATTAGTTGATATTTGTTTTTAGTAGCTAAAAGAAGATAGAGAAAAAGACCATTGAGAATGCCATATCATTTAATTTGTGCAGCATGTGACAGATTTAAAAAAATCTAAACATATATAAATAAATTGAATAAATGAGAATTATGATTAAATTCATCTTTATATTGTGAAATTCGTATAACAACATTTTTATATGTATTTGATATTTTATATTAAATAAAGAATACATTTTTTTATTATAACTTTTCTATTTATTTTCAGAGTAATGGCAACAACTACATGTCGGGCGAGCCGCGGCGTAAGCGCGAGCTGCCCGCGCGACCCAACCACATTCTGCTATACACCATCATCAATCCGGCCTATCCTATCACTGTGGTAAGTTTTCTATTATGAATCAGTTGTGTCGTTTTTTTATTTATGGGACAGGCCAAAGCGATGACCCAGTAAGGTCACCTGATGGTAACTGATCACCCCTGATGGCCCCGTGTAACACCAGGGTTACACGTGCGTTGCTGGTTGTCGCCTTTATAAGTAACGCGTTATGTCACTCTTGTGTCTCAATGTCTATTAATATAGATAGAAGTATGGTTATGTACGTATTTAAATGGTAAAACTCAAGTGTTAGGAATTGATCAAGTTTAATTAATTTCAAAAGTACTAAACGCACTGTACACTTATTAGTATGTCTTATGTTTCAATTTTTTTTGTACTGGCAACTATCAAATATAACAATAATAACCTTAGTGAAAAACTACAATTATAAAGGAATAGAAATTTGATTATAGTTTATTTTGGTAAACTTGGAGGATTGCTTATTAAAATAATTAGGATCTTTTCCCACTAATATAAGCAGTTGTTAGAATATAATCAATTGCATATATACTACGGTATATAAATTCTTCAAACATTTAACTTTCAAAGGAAAACTGTCATTCAATGCAGATAATTTTCTAATCTTAATCTTTTATGGCGTCAGTGGATTTCAATTGTAAGAACAGTTTCAGTTCTGAGTGCTAAAGTTTTAAAACTCTCCTAGACGTTTCACGTTCAGCGACGTGATTCTGAAATAAAAGTGGAAACTATGTGCCGTAGTACCAACTTACCGAAAGTCCCTCCTTGTATTTACAACGTTTGTATAGAATTAAATGACTCCATTCAAACTACAGTTTCACCGTTGTCTTGTTTCGTTGTTTTCTATATTTTTGTATTTTTTTTTCTTCTTGTATATTTATCTTTTTTGTAAGATAGGTGTTTTTTTTTAGGTTCACGCGTTTTTATCGCGCATAGCAGGGTAGACAGAAAGTACCTAGTGTCAAGACTCGAGACATTGCGTATTGAGTAGTAGAAATCATCTCTTTGTGTTTACCAGAGCGAGGAAGAGAAAATAATTTAAATATAATCACTCCCCCGAGTGGGGACCGAATCCACAACCGATCGCGTTACAGTCAGACGCTGTCACAATGGATGGCCTCAGATGGATGGCCGGATAAATAACACATTTCTCATACAAATTGCAGTTTTCATTATATTCTGATATAAAAGGTATATTAGTATGGAGTATTATATATTTTAGTGTGATAATTTACAAATATCCATCCAACCGTCCTCTCAAACTGTCACATTTATAATATTAAACTATAAGGAGGATACGCTTCGTTGCAGTCTTATAGCAGCTCTCAAATTTATTTTCAATCTGGTTTACACACTGTTTTGATTTTCTTAAAAATATTTTCAAAAAGCACTAGCTTGGAAGACATCCACGAATTATGGGTTCGACAGTCAGCCATTTAGCACTAAATTAGCTGACTAGCTGACTGATTGTTTAATATTTATAAACACGTATACAATTTAAATTTAAAACCTTGTTACTTTTTACCAAAACGGTTTGGTGGTTTTATTTGAATCGCACTTTGGGGAATAATATAGACCGTGTTTAAATAAATTTAAATGGTGAAAAATATTATGTGTTAAATTACACTGTGTTTTATGTAGCGGAACCCGATTCAGTACTTTTATTTGATTTGTGTAGCATATTAATATATATTGTCTCTACAAACCTTTTCTAGTCGATCTTAGTGAAGACTATGAACCTAATGTCAAATAGATGTATTTATCACTTTTTGCTAGAAATCAAGACATTTTTACAATCACGGTGTCCCACTACGCCAGGTTAGCCTTATTTGTAGAGTGCCTCATATTTTATGAGTAATTATTATAGTATATAAATAAAATTAGTCGTCGATATATTTTATACGTCCCATTGGATTAATTAATAATGCGTTGTCCTAGCAATGTGTATGTGAGTTAAACTATTCGTGTCATACCATATCTCACAAACACACAGTAGTGTGTGCTACATTTTTTTTTAAATATTTTTTAAAAAAATATTAGCATTCGGCTTTTTATTCTATGTAAGCGATAAAGAAGGGCAAAACTTTCTGCCAGATGTCAATAATATATTTAAACGTCAAAATTTGAACCCACCTTGTCTTAAATTAGATATATCTACTGTACCGTAACAGCAAATAAAACGTTAATAACAATGAGTAAATTGGTTTTTTTATTAATATTTAGTAATTTATTTGAATCATGACAGTCCTACTTTATATTTTGTAATCACGACATTGGGTGAGTTGCGTGATACTTTGAGTTTAAACTTAACTAGATATTTTATAGGTATATTAGTTACCGCCATGCTACTTCGTTTGCATAGTAAAAAATATATAGTACTGTTGGCAGCATCATGATATTGTCAGGGTAGAGGCACTTTTACGGTGACGCTAGGAAAAAGAAGACCTCGCTTTTGCCAGAACAACCGAACACGATAGACGTCGTAAAGTTTTTTTGTAATCATAATAACCTGATAATAATTGTATACGTATTATTATTATATTATAACTGCTTGTATGAAGAGGATAATGACTGTGGACCAGGCGAAAGAGGTATAAAGGGACCGTAGCGTTTGGCGCTCCGTACTCTCTGACTACCCCGCCAGGGATGAAGCGTGAAGCTAAAAAAAACTGTTTGTATATTGAAGCTTATTTTTACTCTTTACTCCTTTGCTACATTTTCTTAACAGTACTATAACGTTTAAAGATCTTTTATATTTCAATAACAATAAACCAGAAAAGTGGAAGAATACATCTGACATACAGAAGCAAATGTTTCTTAGATCTATTTAGCCACTTTTCATAGTGTCGCAGTAATTATTATTTATATCTTCTTCTATATATTCTCTAGTACATATATATTTTCATATAATTCTCCATTACGTCATAAATTTCCATTAATCCAGTACTTTACCAAAATCTGTTCCTTTATGCACATATATAGGTATGTAATTAAGCTCTTAATGTTCATAATGAATATCACTATTGGATGCACTTGTGATTTGATACATGCGATTTCAAGAGTGTTCTACGGTTATATTTATCATGTGTCAATACATGAAATAACATGTGAATATTATGACTACATATATATATATATATATATATATATATATATATATATATATATATATATATATATATATATATATATATATATATATATATATATTATATTTGAATCGAAATTACAATTAAGTTTCAAGTCTGACGATATGTCACTTCGACACTGCAACCTTTTGTTAAGATAATCTGTTTTTACTCAATCTGATATTGTTTTTCTGGTTTAGTCTATTTCTATTTTTATTCCGCACCGAAATCGAACTCACAACCGATTGCGTTTACAAACAGACGATGTCCCACTGCGTCACGACCGGCCTCCAATAATCTTTACTTAAAGTAAGTACTATATACTTGGATGAAATTATTAAACAAACTGTTCACTTTGTAATTAATTAATTAATATTATAATGATATAAATGAAACTTAACTTAATATATTAAGATAAACTTTACACATATATAGTAAAATAGAAAAAAACATCGTACATAAACATTACAGGCAATTTATAAGCAAGGAGAAGACTAGCGGCGACCTGTTGAATAACAGCCAAGTTTCAGTCAATCCGCGTCATTACACATCGAATGTTTTACACTTTCACTCTGTTACTTTGCGTTGTTTACGCGATTTCTTTTATACTAATGTTATGGAAAAGTTGAAATTTTCAACGAATTTGCTTCTACGTCTTTGTTTGTTTGTTGCTTGTTTTGTTTTTGATAGCTTTTTGGCGGTACGCTTTGAAAATAATGGCAGATTCGGCGATTTGGGATTTGATGGATCGTGCTCAAGAGGAGATTTGTATATGATATAATTAATAATTTGCATTAGATATAAAAAGGTAATTATTTATGTTTATAGTGAATTATCAATTTTCATTTTCGATCAGTTTCTTATAAGTTAGTTAGTTTCGTTTAGTCTTTATAAATGGAACTATTTTAAACAGATTAATTTTGAAAAACCGACGTTTCGAACACTTTTCAGTAGTCACAGGTAATGTACCTAGGTCTGAGGTATATGTGGTCTTTTTAAGAATTTTATAAAAGATACATATTAAATTTGTGTCGTTTTATTCAAAATGTTTTAAATACTGAAAAGTCGTTGTTCAGTTTCGCGCTATCTCCTCGCCTTTATACACTTTCAATGTAGACATTGCATGTTAAGTGACTGGGAACTAAACGCCGCGTTTTGTCTCACATGAACGGGAAAATATAATAATTAAAATGGAATCACTTGTGTTTATATCGAACCCAAAACAAATAACTATTACAGTGGGACACTGCCCCATGGTGCCACGATGACATTATATATATATATATATATATATATATAAAGCATACAAATCTCCTTCGCTGCTGGGTAGCGTCCTGTAAGAGGCGGATATCCCAGTAATTTCGGGTCAGAGGTTAACCCTCCGACTGGTTCGCGACCACTATCATGACAAAAACGATCCACCAAATATCTGATGACGTGTTTCGGTTGGGCTCGATGTCACGTAAGCCAGCTTTCCCTATACCCATCCTTTTCCTCATCTCCTATCACTTCCACTCCAAGGCTGACAACGCATCTACAAGTGTAATGTTGAAGACATCCATGGGCGAAGGTGACTACTTATAACCAGGTGGTTTTTTGGCTGATCGTTTGCCTATTTTTTTGCCCAACTATTATTTAAAAAAAAACAATAGTTGGGCAAAAGTGAACAGTACAGACAACGTGTGGAGTTATTATTAGATAAAATCTATCGCCTCCTAAATCTTTGCCAATGCTGCGATTGTTGTTACTACTTTGATACGAGTTTGATGTTTCCGCGAGAGTTACTTTGAAGACTTTTAAAAGTTTATAGTTTTTATTGTTATGGACTTTTCCCATCCTGTCGATTCCGTTTAATGTTAGTTTTGTTGTAACCCGATTTTTTCTTTAACTGCATCGTATGTACTTTCTATATACTAACATGTGTAGGATGTTTAAAAAAACTGAGAGTAGATTGTGTGGTTTTTTTGGCATTTTACATTTTTATTTTGAATGAAATTAATATATAATTATGGTCATTATTTGTTTGTCATTGTTAGGGATGTTATTTATCTTTCGCAATGCATTTTTTAAGTATATATAAATATGAGTTAAATAGATAGGCCTTCGTTTAAAAATATTGTAAATTATTAACGTAAGAGGCGCAGTGGTACAGCGTCTGACTGTAAACGCGATCGGTTGTGGTTTCGATCCCCACTCGTGGGAGTGATTATATTTAAATTATTTTCACTTCCTCGCTCTGGTAAGACAATGTGCGGTGTTGAGTTCCACCACTCAACACGCAATGTCCCGAATTCGGTGGAAAGCGAAGTACGGTACAGTCTTGACACTAGGTACTTTCTGTCTACCTAGCTATGCGGGATAAAACTTGAAGCTAAAAAAACAATTGGATATGGAATTGTAATCACGATTACGTTCATATGTACCGCGTTATAACGCTTAGTATATGTTTAAACATGGTGATTAATTGAAAATCCACTTGAAAGTACTTTAATATTATTCAAGCTTACAAAAGTTCTCCAATGGCCTTCACTAAACCTAAAATACTTTATCCCAGCCGTCGCAAAATCAAATTCAAATCATATTATACAGTACCTATCCGTAAATATTTGGTATTCAGCCGGCATTCTCAATCGCCAGTTTAACGTGGAAACTTTATTGTTTTTAATGTAAGAACTTCGATATTTTATTATTTATTTTGTTCAAGAATAACAGATAAATTCGTTATCCTCCTTGCCACAACTTGTTCAGACAATATACGGCGTTGTGTACCGTCAATAGATTATCACTTGATTCTAAATAATAGTATTTTAACAAACCGTTGTTAGCGCATATTTTGGTTTTTCGAACCCACAACCAATTGCGTTTACAGTGGAAAGCTGTGTTGTTGCGAATCGATATTTAGTGTTATTAAAAAAAATATTTGATTACTAAATATAATTGAAAAATAATGTAAGTATTGCATAATAACGCACTATTACGTTACTACGACAGTAATCAAAGGTAATTTAGCGATAACAAGCTAATGCGAAGTTGTTTCGCGTGACTTTTCAAATTATCATTTAGTGTTTATTCTGCTTGTTTTTGTTACCCTTGGACTATAGTTATGTATGAAAGTTCTGAGCTAGTTTAACATTAAACAAACATAATATTTTTTTTTACATTGTAATCACGTAAAAACGTTACCAGACTAGTTGTTTTAGTGCCTTCAAGCAAGTGCAGTGTATGCGGGGGTTGCTGGATTCAAATCTGAGTGTTTCTGGTGGAAAGCGGATAATGAATGAATGAATTGTCATTTTGGTGTTTTTTCTACTTAGTTTAAATATATTTATATAAGTGAAATCTGAAAAAAGGCAATGAATTAGTGTATTTAGAAATATAATAATTTATTCAAGTAGTAAATAAAACAACATCACTGTAGTATTACAAAAAAAGGTGTGTGTGTGTGTGTGTGTGTGTGTGTGTGTGTGTGTGTGTGTGCGCGTGTGTGTGTGTGTGTGTGTGTGTGTGTGTGTGCGCGTGTGTGTGTGTGTGTGTGTGTGTGCGTGCGCGCGTGTATGTGTGTGTGTAATAATGTACACACGTAAGAAGTGAAACTTTTCCATGTTTCCATATTATATTAATAAAACTTGCTTTTTTTAATTTAGATTTCCGCTTTTATCCCGCATAGCAAGGTAGACAGAAAGCTAACCTAGTGTCAATAGTGCCATGATAAAGATATTTGTTTTTGATTGGTGGAACTCAACGCCGCACTTTATCTTACCAGATCAAGGAAGTGGAATTTTTTAAAATTATAATCACTCCCCCAGTGGAGATCGAACCGACGTTCGGTCGCGTTTACGCTGTTACACTGCGTCACGACCGGCCTCAACTTACTTGTACGTTAGTTATTAACGTGTAACAACCTAAAGTAATACATTAGGTGTCGATACACTTCGCCCTCGCACTTGACTGATTTGGCAATTTGTCATCGGCAAAGTTCGCGCCTTGACAGGGCGACCACGATGAGAGAAACATTCGGATGATAAAACAAAATTGAGCTTAAAAACCTTTTTTTTTTAAATAAGTACCATTAATAATAGCATATTTTTTTACGTTTAGAAATGAGATAATTAAATGTAGATATTTGAAATTATAACGATATTTCAGAGTAAGGCTGTCATTGTAGTTAATATGACAAAACTCTGACTTTTTATATTAGTGAAAATGATTACTATATAAAATCATTTATGTTTTTATCACTCAAGGCAAATTTATATTGAATATTCTTGACTCGATTAGCTTAATTATTCGTGATTACGCTAATTTAAATGTATTAATATAAAGGTTTTTTTTTATTAGCGGTATTATAAATTACTTCTTATGAATTTCAAGTTTTTTTGACGTATTATATAGATTTACGTATTATATAAATGGTGACAAACGGCTAAGGGCAAACGAATTGTTATAGAAAATTAAAAATTTTAAAAATCTTTTTTACCAACATCCTTAACATATAAATTATACTGAAAAAAATTTTTTTTTTGGACCCTAAATATTGTCACCCCAATCGTCACCTAGTCTGGAAAGTTCGTGTCAACGCATATCATCACACGTATAATACATCACTGGTGACGTTGACTTTCTTTTAATATTTACGACCTGTTTTTTTCTCATTTCTTTCTCAAGCAAAATACACTAGAGTATATTCATCATTAATATGTAGTTATACATATTTTTTTAATTTGATATAATTAAAATTATGTATAAATCATGTCGTTTTTAATTATATTTAATTTTTGTAAAGGGGAATCGCAGTGACTTGTTTATTTTTTTTTTACCTTGGTTATGTGTACTAAATAAGTAGCTTCACCGCTTATCTAGCAAAGCAGGATAGTCAGAAAGAATCCAGTGTCAAAACACTCCGTTAGCTTTTCAAATATACTTTTCGTAATACAATTACGAAAGTAAAATTTGATTTTATTCATTAAGTGATACAGGAAGTAAGTGATATTTTTTTTTTCTAATTATTATTTCGTCAAATTTATAATGTTATAATTTTATACTTTTTTAAAAAATGCCAATAGACCTATATTATAATACAAAATAACAGCATTGCAACGGTATCTGAAGCACAAAATCTCACAATAGGAAACCCGTCATTAACAAAATCCCCATTTATATATTTTTGAGGGTTCGCTAATCTTCAATACGCACGTCTCTTTGTATAATAGGAGCTATTTCCGATACTTGCTCGACTGATTATCGAACCTCGTACCATTCAGGCGGAATACAACATATGAATACATGTAGCTCGTTCAATTTGTTGTTACATATGAATTTTTTATTGAAATTAGGTTTTTTATATAGTTAAAAATATTTTAAATGCAATTGAAAACTTTTTAGGAGTTGTGAGATTTTTCCCTCATAGTATTTTAGTTAGAGATAATATAGTGTCAAGACACTCTGTTTTTCACCTTCCGCCTAATATGGAGATATTGTGAGTTAAGCGGCGGAATTCAATGCCGCGCTTAGTCTGCCCAAAACGGAGAAATTAAAATAATTATTACATATAATTGTATTACCGGGTGGGCATCGAACCAACAACCAATATCATTTACGGGTAGTCGTTGTTACACTGAGCTGCGATGGTCTCAAATTGCAGTATTAAGTATTATGTATATAAATTGACTGCCTTATTTGCTCTATAAAAAGGAGAGACCCCCTCTGTTCATTAGGATATTTTATTTTTTCTTTGATTTTGTAAATTCTTTGACTAATATTAATATGAAAACTGTTTTTTTTTTTGTGTTTTTTGCATAAAATTATATAATAATTTTACACTTTGTGTTTGAATTCTACTTATCCTGCAAGATCAAAGTATTTTCGTGGGTATATGGAAAACCTGTGATAGCAAAATGGATTGCTATAAGGAAACTTTTGCTATTAGATTTGCCTTGCTAGAGATGTTTTTCAAACTAAGACTTCTTTGCGAGTTTTGTAGTTATATAAATATTTTTAAAATAAACATTTTTCGCCTTTTTTATAATCGTTTGAGATATATTTATATTTCTGATTATTATTTTATATTAGTTTTAATATATTTATCTAATTTTGTACGTAACAAATTAAAGTAATCCTTATCAAATGTACTGCACTTGATAAATTTGTATAAGAGAGAGTTCTTTTCGTATGTATGTATGTAAATATCGTATCTTTAGAATTAAAGTTCATCGAATTTGACATTGTTCTATTAACACAACATATTCAATATTGTGCTTGGATAACTATGTCAAATTTGATTAATTTTGAGTTGTGTCACTTTAATAAAAAATAGATGGATAAAGGAATAGATAATACATATCTATAGGAAGCCACAAAGTACATTGTATTATCATCATTTTCCTAACATTTCTCCTCCAAGTTATCGATATTGTTCAATTCGCTAACGTATTGTTCGGCTTCCAGACGGCAAAACGTTTTTATTGTTAGTAGATAATAAACTTGTTACATGACTATTTATCTCCTTTTATTGTGCCTGCTTTTTTTCGTTGCTCTGCGATACCGAGGCAGGCAGAGTACTTACCGAGGTGGACAGAGTCAACCTAGTGTCAAGACATTCTGTTCTCAACTTTCTTTCGCGAATTTAAAATAATTCTGATTGTCTTGTTATTTAGTTCTTTCTGCTTACTCTACTATATGGGAAAAACATGAAATTGTAAAACACGTCCTAATATTATAAAAACAATAGTTTCAGGCTTTTCTTCTCATGTCACGGAATTCGAGTAACATTGTTCGCTGCTTTACGCATGAAATCGTTGCATTTAAAGTGACGAAACTCAACCCTGTGATTTTCTTTATCGGAAGGGAGAAATTAAAATAACCAGCACCTAGTGGGAATCCACAGACTTAGCGTTGTCTGTCCCACTGCGCCACAATGATTTAACACGTAATGTCTCGGTTTCGAATAGAAAGCCGTCAACGGAGTGTCTAGACACTAGGGTTGTCTTTGACTTCCCTGCTATACAGGATAATGCGTGAAGACGTTCAGTACTCGCAATACACACAGAAGTCAAAATAAATATATATGATAGGCTGTATAATCGCTCACTCCCTACAATTCATCGCGATAGATCAAAGAAAAACGCGTCAAAGTAAATTTAAACAAGGATTTTGTGAGAGCTTTCGCTCTGCTGAGTTTGCGGTATAAATATTTCTATTCGTTACTTTGTGTAATTTTTTTTCTCTTTGGCTCGTGAAAAGGCTTAGGCAATTGTTTTATTGAATCACGGTTCAGGTGTTTGTTTATAACTTTTTTCGTGCTTGAGAATATATTTAAATTGGTATCTATAGTGACTTATCACTCCATATTTTTCAGTTATTTGGTTACTTACTTGGTCATAATTATACACCTGAGTTCATGTGGGCGTAGAATAACTTTATATCAATATATTATTATTAAACATTACATTTTTTTGACGTATAAATATTATTTATATAAGTACTTAGAAAATTCATCGTGGAACATCCCGTTAAGGGGTGAACTCACGTGGCCTTAGCGACGTATGTTACAGTTTACATAAACATTTATGTATATTTTATCCGTTATCTTAAAAACATATTAGCTTTCTGCACTCGTCTTTATAACTCGATGCTCCTCTAAAGTATAATTGTGCCAAATTTTATACTCTTCAAATATATCATACAATATGATATGATGACTTTTGATTAGTTTGTGGTCACAGGTAGACACGGACTGATTTAAAGTCACTACAGTACTGTATGGCATTCGTAACGTCAAGTTTTCAAAACTTTATTTAGGAATACCAAAATATACGCGATTAATCAGCTTAAAATAGTTTTATTTAAAATGTGTTATAATCGCATAACTCAAAGATCTTATTATGATATGCGTACTTTTTAAATATAATAAAATCTTTAACTATTATCATAATAAATTTAAAATAGACAAATAAAACTATAAAAGTATTTAAATTAATAAATCTTAATAATTCTCTAAACACATTTTCCAATTAGACCCTACATTTACAAAACATCTGCCTTTCAAAATCTATGAATATTAAACAACACCATTTTGTAGCTATCCCCCTTGAATTTCCATTTACTATAAGTAATTCAATTTGTAATATTGCGCGTACATTTAAATAGTAAAATAATTGCTCGGTGACAACTTAATTTTCATAAATTAGTTTCGTTTTGTCTGTTTTCAAGCCTATATTAGGTTTTAGAAAGAATCTATTTAGTAAAAAACACCTTATTATAATTGCCTATTTTCTTTTCGGTAAGATAAAGTACGGCGTTTAGAACGCCAATCAACGCGCAATGTCTCGATTTCGGACGTAACGTATTCAATGGAGTGACTTGACACTGGGTTGTTGTCTCTCACCATTCTGCTATGGGATGAAGTGAGAAGCTACTTTTTTAAACCAATAACAATCATGAAAAACACTGAAATCGTATAGAATCTCTGTATTGTACGGTATCCGTTTATGTTCCCTATCCGTATATTTGGGTATTGAAAAATAATTGATTATATTAAATTGTTATCCTTTTCTCGCTTTTAAGACATAGTGCAGCGTTGAGTTCCGCTACTCAACACTCAGTGTTTTCAATTTGGAGTTCGAACTAAAGAGAGCTAAGTGTCTCGATGTTAATTTAGGCTCTCTCTATTATTATCTATATCAGAAATAGGAGACTAATATTTTTTGGAATTATTATTCTAATATTATTACATAATTATTAATACAAAATTTTACTTTTATATACACATAATATCGTTGACAAATATTATTATATACACGTACCGTTTTCATATTACACGGTATAGAGACTCGGACAATGGTGATGCGCGACGTTTTGTTTCTATTGTGATATTGAAAATGCTCCTACCGTGTCTGTCTAAATGATTAATTACATTTACAACGACATGTAGGTATTAAGTTCTTAAGTAAAATTAGTAAGAACTATGGTAGTTAGTTTTATAGTTTTTTCTATGTTTATATACTTTATTATTGTTGTTTTTTTTCTTATATTCACGCTTTTATCCCGCATAGCAGAGTAAACAAGAATTACCTAGTGTCAAGACACTTCGTATTTCGCTTACCGCCGAATTCGAGACATTGCATGTTGAGTGGTGTGGAGAAAGTGATAACAATTAAATATATACACTCCCCCGAGTGGGAATCGAATCCACAAACGATTGCGATTACGCTGTCCTACTGCGTCACGACCGGTCTTATTATTACAAATACCCGAATGACAAATTAAGTTATTATTACTACTTATCATTGTTTCTTTACATTTGTTTACGTCACACACACACGTCACACGTCTTCAAAGATATTTGTTAGATTGATTACACGAAGTGGACCTAACACAGATTTGAACCCAAAACCAATCAGATATATATTAATAATATAATGCAATAACAAATATGGCGTTCATTAGTTATAGCCCATTTCAAGCAGCTTTATAATATTCCAATAAAAATGATCCGCGGTTGTCGTCTCCTTTTGTCGCGGACTACTTATCTGTTATTGAGCAGAAATTAAATTATCTTGAAGATTTTATTTGAATCTTGTTTGTTGTAATTTGAGAATAATAATGTTTTATATACAAATGTAGTTAATTGTAAAGGACTTGCTATGAATAAATTTATTTTAATTTAAGCAGATATTCTACTACGAGTATTGTGACTACTGGGGGTGGTCCAGTTTATGATTATTTATAAATTTCTGTTTTTCATTTATTATTTATTTTTTTAATAATGACTCGAGGTCGGTTATGGCGCAGTGTGACAGCGTCTGACTGTAAACGCGACCGATTGTGGGTTCGATGCCCACTCGGGGGAGTGATTATATTTAAAATTTATTACCATTCCTACCCTCTGTTAAAACAAAGTCCAGCATTAAGTTCGCCGCTCAACACGCAATGTCTTGATTTCGAGTTTCGGGAAGGCAGTCAACGGAGTATTTTGACACTAAGAACCTCTTGTCTACTGATATAGCTCTTATGATTGAATACATTAACATGATGAATAAATAAAGCTCTATCTTCTAAACACGTGAAAGCTGCGAAGTATAAAAAACTATTTTTGCTAAAAGGAATATATATATTGAAGTATGCATAAGGTATTAAAGATTTTACATAGATTACCTAGAATAACTTCTAAAAGGCACAAAACCTAACGTCTTTGACAACTAACTTAGAATCTAATGCGAATCGATCGGCAGATGTTCTCCTTAAGCCTACTTGTAAATTCATGCTTCCCAGAGATAAGCTTTGATCTTTTACATAACAGTTTGAAGCGATACTTTAAGGCGCTCGGTCTTATCCACACCGGACTTCCGTCGGGTTATCGCGAAATGGCGCCCGAGATGGGGCTAGAGACTGGTGTTTGAGATATCAGTAAATATGTTTGAATATTGATGTACTTTGGATGAGCATTATCGAATGTACAGCGTCATTTTGGTTTAGCTACCACTATACGATAAAAGATATTAACAGTACAATTGTATAGAGTGGTTAGCTCAGTGGAACAGTACCCGACTGTATACGCGAACGGTTGTGGATTCGATTCCTCCTTAGAGAATGATTATATTTAGTTTTGTCATACATATTGTTACGAAGAGACCCATTATTTTGTAATTTATGTAACATTTATTACAATTATGGCGTGTTACTTTAATACATTTGTATGAAACCATTCAAAAAAATACAAAGTTTATTTGAATGTGTTTCCTTTGGTAAATGGAACGCGACGTTCGAGGCATTGTTTAAGCAACGGGCAAAAGTCAAGAAAAATGATATGTCAGTTTGTTTTTCTCCTAAAATAAAAATATAGTTCACTAATCTTTAGTTTAATATATATAATTATATACTTTAATTTATTAAATATCATTTTTTTCATGTTTCCGCTTTTATGTTTCCGCGTAGCCGTATAAACAGGAAGTACTTAATCTAGTCTTACCTAAAGTGAAGACACTCCGTACTCCGCTATTCGCCGATTTTGGAGGCATTGCGTGTTGTGTGGCAGAAGTCATTTCGCTTTGTCTTGCCAGATAAGGAAATGGAGATGCTCTCTCACTTGTCCACGATCGGCGTCTATATTTCTTTATTTCATAAAATATGAAAGAAAAAAACCTTTTATATTTTTAGGTTATATTTACGCTAGCTACCTTTAACACCGATGAAATAAACAAAAAGGGGGTTCATCATAATTTATATAATATAATTCACCCCCAAAACGATACAGCCCCGGTATGTAACATTAACTGAGATAGGTCCAGAGATACTGAGCTTCATTACACTCAAAGTGACGTTATTTACATAATAAAGGAGTTAACTCAACAGATTCAAACTTTACTAATATCTAACATTCCTATAGTAAAACTTTGCACAGATTATCTCTAGACCATTTGCAGAGCTTCTGACGAAATATTGTTTTCGAATTTGTTTTTGCATGCTTTAAATTGTTTGGCGTTGTTCAAATGTTTTACTTCGCGTTTTCTTGTATAAGTTGATAGCCAGAGACAACATATTTTCTTTTTCCTAAACCAAATTTTCCTACATAAAATTTGAAAGCGTTTTCAGTGGAATAACTTGTTTAACTATACTAATCATTTCTTCAAATGGGAATCAAACTCACCACCAATCGTATTTACACGTACACTCTGTCCCACTCTGCCACTTAAACTGTTAAATATAAAAATATTTTCTTATCCTAATTTTGAAATAACAATTTAAATATATAATATAGTAAAATGTTACTATCATTTTAAATTTTCAAAAAAGGGTATATTGTCTTATATTCTAAACTAAACATGTTGCTTGCGCTCAATTATAGAAGTATTATTTTTTAGCTATTATATATAATTTTGTGCCTTAATTATAAGCGAAGAATGAAAGTCACGTGGACTTTTTTTTAGGACTTTAGTCTAAACCCAACCCAATACGCTTAGACTTTTAAGGTCCACTGAAAATTGAAACATCACTGTGTACCAAAGCGAGTGGAAATATCGAACGTGAAATTGCTGACACAAAGTATTTTATGTATTATTAGTGTATATTCTGTTCATTTTCCACTATCTGTATTAATGGCGGAACTTAACGATCCGTTTTATCGGAACTACTGTACGCATTAAGACCATCTTATTAGTTATCAGTGTTGCCAGTTATCGGTGTCGGTTATAGTATTTAGTATTAATGTTTCCAAGCTTAAGGAATGTTCACAGTACGAGCTTTTTGTTTTATAGGAAATTGTATATGGTATATTTTATTGAAAATGGAAAGAGAGAGAGAGTGAGAGAGAATTTTGTGTATGTCACTACGCTTTTTATTTTTTAAAAAATTTAACATTATATATTTTTATTAAATAATATAACTTTTTAGAAATTTCTATCCTAATAAGATCTTTGATTTTCGCGATTTTTATACATTTTAAATCAAATTATTTTATTATGGTCATGTCTACCTGTGACCACGGACTACTGTAAAGTGTTCGAAACGTCAGGTGTCCAAAATGTATTTTCGAATACCAAAATATACGCGATTAATCCGGTGAAAATAGTTTCAATTTCTATTCTCTTAGTATAGTGGTCTTTGTCACTAGTCGCCGGCTAGAAGCTTGCGAGTTCGATTCCTACGTTTCAGGCTTCAGCAGATATACATTTGTATATTAATACAAACACTTTCATAAACATATGTGACATACTCAATAGGGTAGTAATAAATTAACTATATGTCCCGTTGACACGTTGATATCGTGTTGCCATAGCAACGTGTATGTCACTTTACATAAAAGTGTACGTCAAACACATGGTAGTTTGTGTTACATTTATTTTAATAATTTAAAATATTTTTATGCTTTATTTTAAAAAAATATTATTATATTGAATTCTTTCTCTATATAAACTATAACTGTGCCAAATTTCCATACTTCTCTATTAGCGTTATTTTGCTTTACGTATTAATATGTAGGTACACTTGTTTATACAATATTATTAATATTATATTTATTTATTAACTCATAATAGCTCTGTCTATGTTAGATAGTCTGGTGAGAATGTCTAAAGATATTCTCTTCTTAATATTATAATCTCTCAGTATGTAATACCAGCCCTTATTACAACCCGTATCTCCACATTGCAGGCACAACAAATTGCCTCGGCTATAGGTAGTGTAGGCGCTATCGATCTCAATGCCTCTCTTATGAACGTGATAAATAGTTACGATGTTCTATCCAGTAATTAAACTTCTTATAATAAGCTGAAGTGAAATGTTGCTTATATTTGATGCCATGCCTTATCTTTTTAGCTTTACGCTTTATTTCGCATATCAGGGTAGTCAGAGGCAATCTAGTGTCAAGACACTCCCTTGATTGTTTCCCACCCTAAATCGATAAAGTGAATTTTGAACTCAACGCCACGCTTTGTCTTAAATTGAACCCACAACCATATGAACAGTCAGAAGCTGTACCTCTGTGCCGCGATGACCTTGTTTGTTAACATATTTATTTATAACTGGAGTCCTTGTTGACGCGTAAACACGCGTTGCCTTAGCAACGTCGTCACTTAATAGAGACGTGTATATATGTCAAACGTATGAATATGTCGAACGCATATAAAATTTATATATTATTTAAAAAATATATGTAGTATTTGCATTATGCAGGCCTTTGCTATATAAATTATAATTGTGTTAAATTTCATACTCCTCTTTCAGCGTAATTTTCTTAATAAGATAAATTAGCTTTAACTCCACGTATTGATTAATATGTAGATTAAATAAAACACGCCATGATTATGGGTTTCATCCCTAATTAGAGGTTTGATATCTCTAAATATCTTGAATATATTGTAAAAATTAGAGAATGAGCGTGTTTTAATACTAAGCTAAAAAAATAAATCTTATGACTAACTTTGATTAAATATTTTTGAAAAAATGTATAAAAATTTGATGTAGCGGGATTTGAACCTGCGCCTCTTGAAAACCGTCCAAGCGCTCTGATCGCTAAGCCATGCATTCTATGTATTATCGGCTACGTCGAAATTCTTATACGTTTGTTACAATTTATTTATATTGTTTGCATCTCTGTAGAGACATTTTGGTTCCAATCCCGCTGCGTTTAAGTTTTTATATGTTTTTTCTAAAATATTTTCTAATCTTAAGTATAGAATAACATTTTAAAAATAGTAAACTATAAATTATACATTTCTTCAGATATATGTCTTCGAATTATTACTACATACTTAAATAAGAACTTTTTTAAAATGATTTAATCACTTTGTTAGAAAGTAAAAAAATCTTGCTATTTCTTATCATACGATTAGCTTGAAAATTGGTACACGTGTCCGAATCTGATGACAATTAAATATGGTATTGGATACCATGGTCCATATGTCCTTGATAGAATTATCAGAAATTTTATTTTTTTACACTAGGCTAATAGCATTAAATTCACACTTTTCCTAAACAGTAATAATAAATATAACAGGTTTATATATTTATTATACTAATGCAACGGTAAAACGTTAATGCCTTGTTACTTTACCCGTTTTTATGTCTTACAAAGACCTTTATGTGTAATTAATTTTTATGGTCCAATAAAAAGACGACACGGATCTAGTCTTGTTTATTATCTAACTCTTGTTCCAAGTGAGATTTTGTTATGAATTCTTTAACTTGGTTTCGCATATCTTCTTATATATTTTGTTTCGTTACTCAAAAGTGTTTCGATTTTAGCTGGAAAGCAATCAATGGAGTGTCTTGACACTAGGTTGTAAGATTTATGTATATAATTATGTATGTACCTATATATTAGTCTGAGTGTATCTAGGTATTTTTTTTTCTATAAATTGGAACTAATTTCATACTCCTTCTTACGTATAAGTTTGAAAATTTTGTATCTTCACGAATTACTATACATTAAAAATGTAATTTTCTCCCAAGAAATATATGAACCCACAAACATGGCTTTATATATAGATGTACTATTTTAAAAAAAATTATATACATGTACTGTTTTGATAAATTACTCAACATTATCTTGATATATATATATATATATATATATATATATATATATATATATATATATATATATATATAATTTATTTTATAAAAATGGTTTGCCATTATGAGCGAAGTGCAGAGTTGTATTCATTCTATATAATAACAAGCAGGTTCAAGATCCCAGCAGTGAAGATTCACATCAATGTGTCTGAAAGATTTTTAAGAAATTAAATTTATTCCAAGCTTTAAAACCTCTCAAATATATTCCATTTCGCATCTTCAGTCCTTCTTTTCAGGTGTTTTTACATTTATAACTGTAATGTATTCAACTAGTTATCCAACCTGCGTTACGTATGTCTTGTGTAAAGTTGTCTTTCGTAATTCAGTTTGAGTTGGTGGTCATTGTGCAGTAGTAAGGTAGCGTCTGATTGTAAGCGTGATGTTTGTGGATTCGATGTCCCCTCGGGGGAATGTTTACTTTTTTAATGTTTAATTATTTATGATACCTTGATATTGCTATACTTGATTATTTAGACACTGACTCTTTGCTATCCAAAATGCAATGTTTTGAATGCGGACACAAATTAGAAGACTGGATTGTTTTATTATTAATTTTTCTATGTAATCTGCTAAACGAGAAAGATTTTTTTAGCTTCACGTTTTTTATCCCAGATAGCAGGGAAGACAAAAAGTACCTAGTTTCAAGACATTCCGTACTTGGCTTTCCATCAAATTCGGGACATTGGTGTTACGTGGTGGAACTCAGCGCCACACTTTGTTTTACCAGAGCGAAGAAGTGAAAATAATTTAAATATGATCATTCCCCGAGTAGGAATCGAACTGCGCTATGACTGGCCTCAAAAAGCCTTCAAAAAGTTTTGAAATTGGCCAAAATATCATAGTTATTATAAATGTTTTAATTTGAAGTTATAGCTTCACGCTTTAATCCCGCACAGCAGGGTAGACATGAAGTATCTAGTATCAAAACACTCCTTACTTCGCTTCCCGCCAAATTCTAGACATAGCGTATTGAGGGGCGAAACTCAATGCCGCACTTTGCCTTAGCAGAGTGAGGAAGTGAAAATAATTTAAATATAACCAACCCATATGTATTGTGCGGTAAGGTATTCTAACTGCTTGAATATAATTCTATACTTACAATTGTAAAATTTAAATTTTTAAAATAATAACATTTTGTACATCATTACACTAGACATTTACGAACAGTCCACCCACTGTTACAATGAATGAAATGTCAAACCAGAACTAATTGAAACATCTCATACTAAGCCAAGCAATTATATCCCCTACTAAGAGAGCATTTAACAATAAAATACTATGAGCTTACGGAATTATGGCGATTTGAATAAGCGTACTACGGTTTTATAGGCAATAAAACGTTTCTATTCTTACGCATGTTTGTAATCGACAGAAATAATGTGGTGTGGCCAATGGTTGGGCCAATATGACATTTTTTGTTGAGCTTTATAAAATATTTAGTTAATTTTTTTAACCTGTATAGTAAATAATTACATAATACATAGATTGTAAATAATCAATACATAACTCATCGTTCTCTTTCGTCATTGAGTAATTGAGAAATAACGCGCGGCCAATTACTGGCATTATTTGGCACAACAAAGCTATTTCAATTGACACTCAGCGAGGGCAAAGGACATTAAGAGGGGATTTCCCCAAAATCTTAAAGAAATGGGAAGACGAGACTACGTTTTACTATCGTAACTACAGATGATGTTAAATGTAATATATTAAGAGGTATATATAATAAAAATATTTGAATTATAATAATATATAGGTTTACAATATCGTAACCTCTAGGTTCTGTAAAGCGATATAACCTTTCTACCTTATATTTGTAATTTTTCTTTTCCATGTTTAATATTAATTTTATTTTTGTATGTATTATATGTATGTATGTTTGTCATCAATTTTTTCATAGTGTTGTGTAGTTATATGCCTATGAATATGTTAAAAGTTGTTTATTTTTTATTTAAACGAACAATTCTAGCTCGTGAACTTTTGAAATTATTTAAATCATATATTTTTAATATAAATTATTTATATTTATTTTCATTTTGTTACAGGTAAGTAGCTGTATTATGGTTATAAGTAAGTAGAATTATTTGCTAACTGTTAATTTATATACCTGATTGTTTAGTTCAACAGTTTTTGTATTTTAATATTTACTATTTTTAAAGTGTTATTCCACACTTAGGATGAGAAAACATTTTTGAAAAAACGTATAAAAATTTGAACGCAGCGGGATTCGAACCCGCTCCTCTTGAATACCGTTCTAAAATCATTACGTGGACTGAATTTTTATACGTTTTTTCAAAAAAGTTTTTGTATTGAAAAGTGAAACGTACAGTTCACCAACTATACATGTTATAATCATTTTATATCATTACATACCATCTGTAAATTATTGTAAAATATATAAGAATAATATAATAATTTTTATATATTTTTCATATTATTAATATCAAGAACACGCATTGACGTTACGTAAATATAATTCCGAATAACTAGATTTATTGCAATTACAAATAGGACAAAATTAAATAATTTAGGATAGTAAAATGGATTGATATATGGCCTGTACTGACAGTATAAATATAAATTTAAAAAAAAACGAAAAACAAAGCACATCTATGTACGTGTATTTTGAGTCACTTTACCTAATGTCTCTATAACAGACTTCAAAGCTTTTTGAAGCCTGTTAGTTACTACACAATAATGCTATCTAACTAATTTATTAACAAACCGAACGTAAGTAAACGATCTCCTCAAATATTCTTGGCATTGATCCTTTATATTCGTGGCGCCACGTGTTGGTGAAGATCACTTCACGTAGTGGCCAACGTTTACTCCAATGTATCAATGCTCCAAAATTCCTTCAGTAATCATGACTTCTAAAATAGTTTTTTTTTATTGAACTAGTTCTATATAGCTTATGTTTGTGAATTCAAATTTAGCGTTTGTAACATTATTTGAGTATTCTATGGATTTATATTCTTTTTCAACATAGATAACCTCTAAGTGTCAAGACACTCCGTTGACTGCTTTCCGTCTGAAAACGAGATATTACGTTTTGAGTGGCGGACCCAACGCCATGCTTTGTTTACTAGAGCGGAGAAATTAACATAAATTTCAAATATAAACATTCCTCCTTGTGGGAATCGACCCAGACCTATTGGCAGTCAGATGCAGTTCTACTGCGCTATGGTGGCCATGTTCCACGTATGTGTGGCACCAAAATATATAATACAATATACATGTATGTATGTTGCAAAAAAATATTGGCGTTATGTATACAACATATTGAGGAATTCGCCTTAATGTCACACTTTCTGAAAATCAACAGGTTGTTAAAATCTTTAAAACATTTTATCATGTGATTAATATACGCTATATATTTTAAAACATTCTTGAATTAATCCTTATTTTTTACTTTATATCTTTATTAAGTTGATTAGTTAATTGAGTGAATATATAATAATTGAATTATTTTTATAAATAGGTAAAAGAAACAAATTTCTATGCTTTCCTCTTTTAGATATTAGAAAAACCTTACGACTTATTTTTCCTAAAGTTATAGCACGATAGACATAACATTTTGAGTAGATCAATAATTTTTATAATAATATCTATGAAAGGTTGATATATGAGGCTGATCGTGGCGCAGTGGAACAGGGTTGTGGGTTCGATCCCACTCGGGAGAATGCTTCTACTTAAAAAATTTCTATTCCCTTGCTTGAGTAAGACTAAGCGCAGCGTTAAGTTCTAACACTCAACACGCAGTATCTCGAATTCGGTGGAAAGCGAAGTACGGAGTCTCGATACAGGGTACTTCCTGTCTACGCTGCCATAAAGGATAAAAGCGTGAAGCTAAAAAAAAGAATTTCAGAAATGCGACAAAATTATAAGTAATTATTTCATATTACTGTTTATACTTCCTGTACACTATGTATGGATATACACTATGTATACTATACACTATGTATGGATGCATACACTTTCCTAGGCACACCATAAACGTCAGCGCGATTGATCGGTATAACATAAATTATTCCAAGCTATATTAAATAAATAATAAACTATATTAAAAATAAAACAATTACTTTCCTTCCTCTTCCTATAAAGTATACTAAAAAAAAAACAAAAGGAAAATCTAACAATATCGTATCCATCTTTATTAAATGACGCCATTTTGAAGAGGGTGACCATAACGTTCCCGTGAAATATTTAAAACTTCGATTTTTCTAACGATGTGATTATCATAATTATGAAAGATCGGACAAGTGTCTTATGAAAGCTTTCAGAAAAATTATATTTTACTCCAGGTTTTAAGAATCCTGTAAAATATTTAATAGATATGCTTAAATTATATTATTTTATTTTATCAATATAGGGGAGAGGTGATAAAATTCATATAGAGGTCAGTCGTGGCGCAGTAGAACAGCGTCTGAATGTAATTGCAATCGGTTACAGGCTTAATTCCCACTCAGGGGTGAATATATTTAAATTATTTCCACTTCCTCGCTCTGGTAAAACAAAGTACGGCGTTGAATTTTACCACTCAACACGCAATGTCTCGAATTCGGTGGAATGCGAAGTACACTAGGTACTTTCGGTCTACTCTACTATGCGGGATAAAAGATGTGAAGCTAAGTTACCAAGCTTGTTAAGTTCAATTTTGTTTAAATGTTTACTTACTATTACATTTTTTATATATATGTCAGGTCTACGAATTGAATAATCTTCTAATAGATAATTACTTTGCTAAGTAGACCGGGATGATATTACCCTTAGTGGAATATAAGCTTGCAAACATTACGACACGTCTCGTCTGAACTGTGACGATATCAGAGTGAGAGGTTTAAACAGACTTTTAAAATAATAAAATTTAAAAGCGAAACGAACTTCCTGGTGCCCACAAGTTGTACATTGAAAAGATGTTAAATCCACTACAAAGTGTCTATTAAATTTAAATTTATGGTCACTCCAAACAAGAGATACTTTTATAAATTCGTCTCTCAATCGTCATTTGCGTCAAAACAAAATAGTATTAGGAAGCCAAAAGCGTAATGTAAAGCGTTCTGTGACCTGAATCTCAATGTGGACTCACTGGAATGCTTGTATTGTCTCTGTTAAAAAATAACCCTCGATTTAATACTAGCCGTCGCCCCCGCAACTTTGTTGCCGTAGCTTACAACCCCTTATCGTCTTTTGGAGAGACTCTTCTAATGTTTTCTTCATTTCTTGCAATGTGTAGGATGCTCTCTACCCGTCAATGTAAAAAAAACACTGTTATACTTATAAGACAGTAACGAAAAAAAACCCCTTGTAATATTTCTTCCGTTAAGTTTGAAACTCAACTGTTGTTTTTTTATAGGCCCGTTGCAATTTCGAGAAATTTATAATGAATTAAATAACTTAATTTTCTTGATAATATCATTGGAAAGCCTGAATTTCTATTGTCTAATAATTGTTATTCACTTAAAAGGTGTTTTCTCGTTCAGTTGGATATATCACTATAGTTTTCAGCTATAACAGTCTGTCTTCAAGTAGTGTTTTTGGACGGAAAAAAAGACATTATATGTATAATTTTTATATATAATATTAAAAAAAATGATTTTAGATAATATAAGAAAGCTGGCAGTAGCAAAATATTATAAAGGTTGTATTAAACTTAACGAATAAATTATTATCTGAGAAAAAGTTTGGTTATTACCTTTCTTATATAAAACCTTAATTACATAGATTAGATTACATAAGCTTCTCGCCTAGAATATTTATGATTTAGCGCTTCTTTTAATTACTTACAAAATTAGCAAATTGCTGCGAAATACCTGTGTCACGACGAAAGGGTTATAATAAATAGGGCTACGCTTCGTATAATGTCGCATCCTTTATAAGAGAGATATAATTTGCTTACATTTTGTTACGTGTCTACTAAATAAATTAAGTTTAAGTTGGTTATTTACATCATTATATAAAAAAATTGCTTATCATTAGTAGCTAGTTATTTTAGTTTCACGCTTTTATCCCGCGTAGCAGGGTAAACAGAAAGTACCTAGTGTCAAGACACTCCGTACTTTGCTTTCCGCCGAATTCGAGACATTGCATGTTGAGTGGTCAACTGGTTGGTGAGCTTAACGCCGCATTTTGTGTCTGACCAGAGCGGGGAAGTGAAAATAATTTAAATAGAACCATTTTCCCGAATGGGGACCGAACCCATATCCGATCGCGTTTACAATCAGACTCTGTCCCACTGCGCCACAACTGGCCCCTGTGCAGTATCTACAATATCTATTGAATTTTTATATAAGTTTAATATGTACTAACATTTGAAGTCACGTTTTGGAGAACACATTCTAGTGCTCTAATTAGTTGAGCTAAGACCTATAAAGATTCTACGTGTACAGTTCTCATTTTTTTGCCCTAAAGGAAAATTTTGTTTAATTCCCCTTGAGTTAAAGGAATAACATTTTGAACTTGATATTAGAACTATCTTTTTATCGTCGTCGATATTTGTTAGACATTAGTAAGATTTTAATATTCAAACACTTTGCTTAGTGCTTTTCGCTCAAAGTCAACAAATTGCGTTGTAATTTTGAACATAGTCTTTGCCCCAAGTGGAAATCGAACCCACGATCAACCGCTTCTGCAATTAAACATTGTCCTACTGCTATTTAATGCTCTCTCACATTTCAATACATATTCTCAATGTACTTGGATATAACATTTCCTTGAAAAAATAGGTAGATTTGAAAAAGTAATGCAATTTATTTTAAATACTTAAGTTTTGCGAACATTTAAGTTTGCCAAAAATAATAGCATCAAAACCGAGCTGTGTTCAAACAAAAACCCACGAAGATAATAATGAAAGTAAAACTTTACTCAAAATTAATAATTGTCGTTAGTAACAAGAAAATATGCGGTAATTAATTGTACTGATTGACATAACCGTTTGACGGCACCTCGTTGGCAGCGAATCGGTGTACGCTTTGTGCGAGACACATGACTCGGGTAAATGAACTGTTGTACGTCATTCTTAACACGCTTTTATTAGCTTAAGCTGTGTGTATTAAGGTGGCAGGCAGCGGACCCACGACTGGGGTAGGTGACGCTCTGATGAGATGAAGGTGTCGAGGCGGCTTGAAAATAAAGTCTATTTATCTATTTTTATGACCTGTCAATCGTTATTTAATCTTTACTATTTTTAAAGTGTTATTCCACACTTAGGATTAGAAAACATCTTTTGAAAAAAACGTATAAAAATTTTGAACGCAGCGGGATTCGAACCCGCGCCTCTTGGATACCAACGACGACGACGGTTCGAATCCCGCTGCGTTCAAAATTTTTATACGTTTTTTCAAAAGACGTTATTTAATCTATTGTTATTTGAAAATTTGCGGTAGGCGGTCGGTCGTGGCGCAGTGGGACTGCGTCTGAATGTAAACACTATTGGTTATGGATTCTATTCCCACTCGAGAAATTATTATATTTAATTTATTTACATTTTCTCGCTCTGATGAAACAAAACTGGGCGTTGAGGTCCGGTCCCAGAAAGCGAAGTACGGAGTGTCTTGACACTAGGTACTTCTTGTCTACCCTGCTATGAGGGATAAAAGCGTGAAGCTAAATATTTGCACACGTGTTCGGATATTTTGAAATCTTGAACCTGATATCCTTGCCAGCTTGTCAATGTCGTTCTAAGCTGAGGGATTTAGTTCTTTGTTACAATAAGTTTAGTTGTTGTTAATATTAAAATTAAATTATTAATTACTTTAATTACATTGGGAAATTGCTATTGTATATAAAAAAAAACATTATATATATTTTTATACTTTTGTTTTATACTTTCTTTCAATTATTCTGTAACAGTTGTTTATGCATTTTTATTATTTACTTTTTTTTATTATTTCTCCATTCTGGTTCTGCTTAACAAAGCGCGGCGTTGAGTTCCGCGACCTAACGTGAAGCTATGACATGTTAACGCGTAAAGCGTGAAGCTATGACATGTTAATTACTATATATTAAATCAGTATCTCATTACAGATTAGTGTTATAAACTTCCAATATAGAATTTCCGTCGTTGAATTGTATCTGTATCGACATTGACTAACTGGTTTTTAATCAATTACTTTGTCCGTCGGAACGAAAGAAGGCACTCACCGAAATAACTAAGACGATGAATTGAAATAACAAACTCTTCTTTGATTAATCATTATATTTTTTTAGTATGTTTTTGTAGTTAACAGAATAAAAAGCTAGTAGATGATAAATACTGTAGTACTTTATGTACTAAAGGCATAAAGGTGAATTTAAAATAATACAATATAGAGGCTGGTCGTGGCGCAGTGTGACAACATTTCTGACTGGATACACGATCAGTTGTGGGTGCGATTCCCTCTCGAGTGAATGATTGCATTTATTTTATTTTTACTATTTCGCTCTGGCAAGACGAAGCGCGGTGGTGTGTTCTGTCAAGATAGCAGAGTACAGAGTGTCTTGACATTAGGTGATTCTACCCTACTGTACAGGATAAAAGTGTTATGGTAAAAAAATAAACAATAGGCTTATAACTATTTTCTTGATATCCTTGTCTCTGTGAAAGAGACGTTTTGGATTAAATATTATGAATTCTTGCTAGGAATTTATTTTAATATGATACTTTCATTGAAATCGGACACATGTGCAAATTTTTGGCTAATCAGATACCAAGTAAAGAGTTAAAATAACGTTCCAAGACATTGATACGTATGTATATAGTTGTATACAAACAAAACGGTACGCGTTTCATATTGAATACTATCTTGGATCTTTGTATTCACTCTCCATCAAATATATTATGTAGCTATAAAATTATTAGGAAATCTATTAATTGAATGATAATTATTTCCTTCGTTTAATGATGTTAAAATAATTTCGTTAATAATTATTTTATTTGAATAAAATAAAATATAAAACGTGAAACGTGAAACTGCGTTTGTTTGAATTAAAAATTAATATTTTTAATTCAAAGAGACACAGTTTCACACTTTTTCCAGCACAGCTGGGTTGTAAAGTATAAATAAACCTTTATTATAATACTCCTTTGACTGCTTTACGCCTGAAATCGAGACATTGAGACATTGCTGAGTGGCGAACTTAACGCTGCGCCATGTCTTATCAGGGCGGAGAAATAAAAGCTAATTTTAATTATAATCATTTCCCCAAATGGAAATCGAACCCACAACCAAATTTATTGTATTAAGAAATCATTTTCAAATGTCTGAAATTAATTTATAGTTCCTAAATATAAACTTTTTCAAATGTCATTGGCGATTAGTATGTCACATACATATTTCAATTCAGCTCGTTTGAACTTGGTCGTTATATTGAATGAAATAACTTCCACTTGGTAATTTTAAAATAAACAAAATAGATTCTACTATAGACGTTTAATTAAGCCACCGTCTACGACAAGGTGAATTTTATAGAAAGAAAAATTGTATTTGGGTATCTAAAGAAATGGGTTTAATTAAAGCCCGGCGTGGAACTGAGTGCGACAAGAAAACCGCGAAGCTGTTAAATAATGATGTTTCTGCGTATATATCACGAGCGGTAGCGAGTGTGCGCCTGCTTGCTTGGTTTGGGCTAGTTTTTTATTGTTAGAGAGTTCTATGCGACCATTATATGTCAGTAGTATTGTCAGTATATGGTATTGTGGGTGTGAAAAATAGGCAAGGGATTGTTTGTGAATATGATTATCTATGTTGTTTATTTTTAGTTTAGTTTTCAATTACTTCCTTATGTGGCTCAGTTAGTTTGTTTAATATATAAATGTGTTAATAAATATCCGTTTAATACGATTTTTTATAGTGTTTATTTAATACCGGATGGTATTAGATTAATTTAATAAAATATTATTTGGTTCTTTATTATGTCGTATTTCTTAATTGTTTACGTTTCCGTTATTACTTAGTGTGAATATTATATATTATAATGTATTTTGCAAATTTAGAATCTTATCAATTTCTATAGTTATATTAAAATCGTTATACGCACTTATCTTGTTCCACTGCACGCCACTGTAAGCCTTTAGCTGGAGGAAAGCAATTATACTGCGTAACAAATAAGCGATGCTCAAATGAAACCGCTTGAAATATTCAGGTGCCAATGATTTGTTGTATTGTTTCAAATTAATTCATATTTTCTGATTGGTTTGAATTTTTTTAATAAAAAAAATACTGTTTCATTTGAATATAGGCTAGTTAGTGTAGTTAGTTAGTTAAAACTTTATTGTACACTGATAAAATACACGGTATATAGATTAAAATAGACTAATAAAATACACAAAGGCGGCCTTATTACTGAAAGTGATCTCTTCCAGGCAACCAAATTATAAGGATTTGCCATGAAGAGATATTTGTGTATTATTATAGTATATTAATACACAATTATTTATCACAGGCTTATTAGTTGATCGCATTTTGCGTTCGTACGATTTAGAAAGTCATTTATAGATTTAGATATGCAACGTATCCTTATAGGTACAGGTCAAGACACTTCGTACTTCGCTTTCCACCGAATCCGAAACATTGCGTATTGATTGGTGAAACTCAACGCCGCACTTTGTCTTTTACCAGAGCGAGGAACAAAGTGAAAATAACTTAAATATAATCACTCCCCCTAGTGGGGATCGAACCAATAACCGATCGCGTTTTGGACGGTCAGACGCTGTACCACTTCGCCACGACCGGCCTCAACAGTGTAAATAGACTAAGTTAAAAATTTTGGTTGTCGTAACGATTATTATGTACGTGGCGCGCGTTATTATAATAAATGGAAGTAGGGGAAAACAAATTAGAAAAATTTACTGCTTTGAGATATTATACCCACATATTTATTTACTTATTTAATTTTCATTGTAATAATTTCTTTATACGTATAATATTATCAATTAATTAATCTAAATTAATCATTTTATTCTTATTGTTATTTTATTTAATTGCTATTTTTTTTTTCCAATTATTATAAATCCAATTTATTAATATTGTTTAGTTGTATTAGCAATATATTTTCATAATTTCATACTGCGCTACAATATTTTTGGATAAATTTATACATGTACGATAAATTTCTACGTGTGTGGAAACTTTATTGGTGTATGTATTTATTTAACTTGTATTTATTTTATGTGAACTATTATACTGTACGTTTCCCAAATAAAAATAAACAAAATTTAATAAAATACACAATAACGTTATGATTCGTTTAACTGGATCTATGAAAAAATCTTTTTAAATACTCTTCTTGGTAGCGTATTCGAACCCAGTACCACTGACTATCAACATGTCACCATTGTGTCACAATGGTGTAATGTAAGACGAATTACTCCACTAAATCACTTAAACGACTATGAGTCGCTGTTATATTCTAATAATTATATGAACATAGGCGGCTTTATTACGTTCAGGCATGTCATTATAGCCTATGAGTGCAATAGGAAATTTATAAATGGGTTTAAGAGCTGTGTGTACTAGCGTTATATAACAAGCATTTATTTTGCAGACCTAGTTTCACCTCACTTAGCTTTTAGTCAAATTCGAGACATTACGTGTTGAATTGCGGAACTCAACACCGCACTGTGTCTTACCAGAGGTTTGAAAGACGTTATAATAATTTAAATATAGTCACTCCCCCAAATATGAATCGAACACACAACCCATACCGTTTACAGTCTGACGCTATCACACTGCGCCACGATTGGTGCCAAAAAATCAACACTTCTGTTTTCTTTACTAGTTTTAAAGGGTTATTCAACACTTAGATATAGACTTATGTCGACCATATCATTTGTTCAAGTTGTAACCATCGTGGCATAGTGGGATTATCTGATTATTAAAGTGTTTGGTTGTGGATTCAATTACTACTAGAAAAAAATTATATATATTTAATTCTTTTTTCTTTGATAATACATAGCATTGATAATACATAGCATTATAACACATACATTGAGTTCCGTCACACGACCCAAACGAAAAAATAACCTAAAATCCATAATTAATTTTGGTTTTTTTTTCATTTACTTATATATTTAAAAAATCACCATCTCGTTTAGTGGCTCCACGTATGACCTTTACGCGTAGAGCATTATTTGGAAGGCGCGACGTGACAATTCCTCACCTTGTTGACATGAAATAGCTTGGGAGCTAACACGATGTAATAAGTGATTGTGCGATAAGTTGGCTATTAGTCTTAAGGCGTATATGAGTATAATGTATGAAAGTTATTATTTACGTATACATTATAAAATTTAAATAACATTCTGCATTTTTTATTTTTTAAGCACTTTTTTTTGTATGGGAAAACTTCTAATAGTTGATAAAATTAGATAAATAATTGCGACGTTAGGTTCCGCAACTCACTTATAAGACGTAAGGAATTCTAATTCTCTGTAGAACGTTATTTGCAGTTAGTTTTTAGTAACAAATCTTCATTTGATTCTGAGTTTGATTCATATCCGATGCTATTATGAGATAAATCTTGCACAGAAGTTTCTAAGTAAATTTGGAAGTTCAGCGTAACACAGATATTGACATTTTTAACTGCTTGAGTTTCCTTTGTTTGAGTAGAACTACTTAATTTTTGCAGTCATGTTTCTCATCTGAGGCCCTCGTTACGCAGTGGAACAGCATCTGACTTTAACCGCAATTGATTGCAGGTTCGTATCCCACTGAGGGGAATGATTACATTTAAAATTTATTTTCATTCTTTCGCTCTGGTACAAAATGTCTCGATTTCGGCTGGGAAGCGCTCAACGGAGTGTGTTGACACTACGTTCTCTAACGACCCCGCTTTTCATTTTCATTAGACAATTTGGGGGGGACTACTCTACTATTTTCTGATTTCCTTGCAGTGTGTCTGGTGCTCTTCACTTGTCATCATAAAAAAAATCGTAAACAATTACTGTAATTAAACATAAAACATGATCAAAAAAATCATGGAGGCCTACGTCTTTGGTTTTAACAACCATGCTTGGCGGGACAAAGCGGCTTTTGTTTGTCACACATTTTGAAATCAGGAGAAATGGAGCGTACCAGACATATATATATATATAAATTCCAATAAATATTGAACTTACAAATACTGTGATTAGTTAACCAAAAATCGATACGCTGCCATATGCTTTTTCTTTTTCAAAAAAGAAATAGATTATAAAACGCGGAATTTTAATTAGATATGGATACTTTTATTAATTACGAGTGTACGCTAGAAACAATCGCGTTCAGCACAACAAATATGAAAACCGTTGATTTATGAGTAAAACTAATTAACAAACCAATTAATAGTGGCGGAAATAATCGTTATCAGAGTTCCCTTCTCGCTTGATTTCGTGGCGATATTAATTTTCCTCTCCGCGTTTGTTATTTCGACTTGGAAAAATTATATTATAGTTTAGTTGATGTAGTACTTTTAGTCATAATGAATATGTATTTCGTTGAAGGTCTATTTTAATACAGGAAAACCGATATCGCAGTGATAATTCGGTTCACGAACTTATTTTATTTCTTATTTTTTTAGCTTTACGCTTTATCCCTTGCGGGGTAGTCGGAGAGTACGGAGGGCCAAATTACTCGTCTACATTATCTTCTTCATACATGTCTTTTGGGGGGTCCCCATGCTTTTTACGTGACCTTCCTCCAGTATCTTCGATACTGTGTTTTCGAGGATCAACTGAAGTCTCCCCCGACCTCTCGTACCACTCACTTTGGCTTCATAAATCTTTCTTACCATTTTTTCACCACTCATTCTCTCAACGTACCCAAACGCCTAGAATTTTAAAATTTACTGGGCAAGCTAATCAAACTAATAGCCTTATAGCTTGCACAGTCTATCTGTGAACCTTTGCCTTTATAAAAAGGTACATGACTGCGCCTCACCAATCATCCGGGACCTCTCCCTTTTTTCAGAATGAATTGCATAGAAAAAAGAACAGGTCCAAGATGCGCGGCCCTCTATTTTGATCATCTCTGCAATAACTCCCGCTGCCTTACCACATTTCAGATTTCGTATAGCATTCTCTACTTCCTTTATACCGATTTCGCCATCTGCTACATCAAGACTCAGCTTATTGCTGTTGCTCGAGACAGAGGCGTCATCACATTCGTACATCTTCTTTTAGAATGCCTTCCATCGCTGCAAAACGTGTGTTCTTTTCGTAAATATTTCACCGTCCTCAGAAAGCACCCCATTCATTCTACAGATGTGCGAACAACGCCGAGAATCAGTAACTTCCGGCCAGAAAAGCGTGTTTTCCCGGAAATTGTTTGTCAATCTGTCGCCTCTTTTATGCTCTGACTTTTCACTCTTCATCTTTATCAGTGCTTTCGTTAGGTGCTTTTGCAACTTATAGTCTTTCTTCTTAATATCTCTCATACTTTTATTCTTACTCGAGTCTTTATAGTTCTGCCAAGAAGAAAGCATTTTTCTTTCTACTGTTTCTTTCACTTCATCATCCCGTCATTCATGACGCTTTTTACTAAAACCTCTTTTCCTAACGCCACACACCTCAGTTGCAGCTTCAATCATACAATTTCTAAGATTCTGCCAGCATACATCAACACCTTCTGTACCTATTTCGCACTTGTCTAGCTTCTTGGAAACCCTTTCTTCATATTCCTCTCTAATCGGTGGGTCTTGAAGCTTCCAGCTTCTTATGCGATTATTCGCCTCCAAATTTGGACACCTCGTGCGGCTGCGCCAACAGGCAAACAGATCTCTTTTTCTAGCAACTCCTAGATAATTATCTGTTTCCAAGTTGGCACACTTAAACACACCATCCGTTCCCACGTGTACATGTGAATTTGTTTGTGGTCAATCATAGTGCTTGCCACAAACAACTCCATTCCCTTACATAATCCCAATATGAGTTACCAACCTCATTTACTCTCTTATCACTATCCATTCAAATCACTATATACTAATAATTTTTCGTTCCCTCTTACACTACCTAGAACTTCTCTGATACTCTCCCAGAACTCCTCTAGTTCATTTGATAGAGCTGAGGATACCGGCGCATACGCCACTAACAAGAATTATCTTGTTATCCTCAGCTTGAAGCGAACCCAGAGCAGCCTCGGGATGATCGTCTTATGTTCTACCATTGCACTCACCAATCGAGAGGACAATAATAACACATCTACGCTTTCGGTCACTTTCTGGAACTCCCGCCCAGAAGGCGACTCGGTTGCTCAGCAAATCGGTTATGCTATTGCCCTTTCTTTTGGTCACAGTCACACAAAAACAATATTTAAATTTCTTTCATCCATCACATCTAAAAATTCATTCATCTTCTGTTGCATCCCTCCTCTTACATTCCACGTAGCTATTTGTAGCTCCGTTCTCCATTTTATTTCTCGGAGCATCTCATTTTATTTTATTTATTGGAACAAAAATATAAGAATTTTATTAATATTAAAAAAGACGAAGATGTTTTTTGCCATTCCATTTTTGTTTATGTAAAGCAAAATTTTATTATTATTTTAAATTACTTGACTTTCCTCGTAAATGCACACAATTAAATAACTTAAACCTTGATAAATGTTCTCATTCCCATGTTTTTTTCGGTGCCATCGAGTGCGAGAAGTCCCTTAATTGCCTTTGAGCATTCCAACACATACCAGTAATTTTTAACTTGCTGTTTTAGACAATTTAAAGATACTACAATATATTCCCTCTATCTGTTAAGAAAAATAAATAGGATTTACGCCATTTTCTCTGTAAGTTAAATGATGTGCTTATTTGAACTTGGTACTTGTTTATGGGTCTTTTAGTTTTTAAATGTATTGTATTGTATTGTATTGTATTGTATTGTTACAAGTATTTTATGTTTTCTCGATAATGTTTAATAATATTGTTTCGAAGTTATTTCTTGCCATATTACTTATAACAATTTGTTATATATTTTATAATACTTGCTCATAGAAGATTTAGGGATTTATTTTTAATAATTTGCTTACTTTTACGTAATTGTTGTTAAATTATTTGTGAAGCCGGTCGTGGCGCAGAGGGATAGCAACTCACTGTAAACGCAATCGGTTGTAGGTTCGATCCCCACTCGGAGGAGTGATTATATTTAAATTATTTTCACTTCCTCGCTGTGGCAAAAGACAGTGAGGCGTTAAGTTCCACCACTCAACATGCAATGTCTCGAATTCGGTGGAAGGCGAACTACGGAGTATCTTAACACTTGGTACTTTCTGTCTACCCTGCTGTGCGGGATAAAAGCGTAAAGTTAAAAAAAAATGTTTCTTTTAACTACATTTAATACAGTTCATATTACTAATAAATAATAAGAGATTGTTTTGTAGTTTGCATATATATATATTTTTTATATAACAAAATTTTATTTGGACACTATTTAGTCATGTATGCTAAATATAATTTAAACAATATGTTTATAAACTACAAATTTTCGAGTTCTGTGAATTCATTAAAAAAAAAGCAAACGAACTATGTCGGCCGTGTCTAAAATGATCTATATCTAACTGCTCTTTGTGTTGAACTCGCCGGACACAGGTGTCAAACATTTTGACAGCCGTCATATTTGACAACTCCTAGAGAACAATTTTTTATTCGTTATTATTTATAATCGTTGACTCCCATCAAAACGTGTGTTAAGAACTAATTTATTAATATATATCCATTTTCGTAGTATGGCATCTTCCATGCAAATAGGTCATGGGAAATGGAGTGACAAATTATAACATCGTGACTTTTCAATATATGATACTGTATAAACATTTGGAAAACTCAAACTAGAAGTTTTAAAAAAAGAACAAAAATATCACCATATGTACAGTCTTCTTTTTAAAACTGAAACACTCGGGTCTGTATACGATTAAGCTCTTTAAAGTGTATAAGAAAATTATTATAAAAAGAATCAATATAACAAAAATGAATCTGTGTTCGTAGACTGTTAATAAAAATAATTAGAAAAAAAAATACATCTAAAATCCCCTTAAAATTCTTATTGTACTAAATTTTCTATGTAAGTCTTTGATTCTGATTGAAAGCTGAAGTTAGCACGCTTAGGTAAGAGTATCTAACCGTTTCTGTGCTCCACCGAGCCGTGCGACGTTAGCGTTTCCCGCAAAATTGACGAGCTTTGATCCATTGGATATATTTCACCGACGCCCGGTTACGGTTTTCATCTTCTATAGTAATTAGCTATTTTTAATGTCCGCTTTAAATATGATAGGTTATTTTGAGAATATGATTCAATATTTCTGTGTACTCTTTTGTTTCTTTTAATACGTACATATATATGATCTGTATTTCTAACTAACTAAATGTTACTTAGAGGCTAAACGAGTTTTGGTTATTGAGAAATGATTTTATTTTCAATTCTTTGCTCTGGCGTGATGTCAATTAGTACGCGTAGTTTTTTGACTGAGTTTGGCGTATAAAACGTATAGCGGCTGTAATTTATAGCTATGAGCTAGGAAATATGTGTTCCTTGAAATATAGTCCAGTTTATGTATACAAGCTCATAATGTTTAAGCTCTCAGTAATATATAATGGTCACGTAGCTATTAGATATTTTTAAAATAATTTATGTATGTAGTTAAAATTCATTTTTATTTCTTATTACAAATAAATCAAAGCACTCGTGAAAGAAAACACTGTTTGAGAAAGCCTCTCAATATATAATGTATGGGCTGTTGTAACATCATCTTGATAATTTTCAGTAATTTAGGTTAATAGATCAGTCAGATGCTTTCCACTTTCATACTTTAGATAAAAGCTCGTCAGAAGTAATTACTCATGAAGTGATGAATTTTAACATAATAATACAATGTACTTAGTTTCGTTTAAATTAATGAAATATGTTTAAACTAGAATCGAACCCACAACCAGTGTGAATTTTGTATTAAAACCTGTTTGCCACTGCGCCTAGATGTTGTCTTGTTAACGCAAAAGCGATTAATAAGGACTAAAGTGAACGTATATAAATAAAAACTTTTTAAGGCTGAAACGTTATTAAAAAAATTACTTTGTAACTCGTTTAACTTTGAACATTTAAATAGTAATTGTTTTTCGTTAATTAATTAAAATATTGAAATTGCTGCATCAATGGCGTTGTGTTAACGACTTTATCGAGAGAGGCTCGGGCTTTTATAGTGCGCTCTTTGTTTGTTTCATATGATGTTATTCAAGCTATTATGGTGCAATGGGACAGTGTCTCAGTGCACACGTATTGGATATAGATTCGATTATCATATTTGCATAGCTTTTCTGATTAGACAAAGGTTGAGCTCTGGTACTTAATTCATTCTGTAGTACAATATAATACTACTAAATGAATATATTTTAATTAATGTATTTTTAGATGTTTTTAGGAAGTATGTATATATGATTTATATATACAGTCGTCGACAAGGAGTAAAAGAACAAGTAACGTGACAGTATTATTTACTCTTTTCTCTATAATAGAGAAAGAAGCAGCTTCACGCTTGTAACCTTATAGTCATAGAGAACCTAGTGTCAAAACACTTCGTTCTCTACTCGATAAACACTAGCATTCTCCTAACCGTTCATTATTAGATATACATAATACATATGAAACAAAATTTTCTTTAACTGAATTTCAAATTTAAAACTTAATAATTCTTCTCTTTATGTGAAAATTTTTAATAATGAATACTTTCTTACTGGAAACAAATATTGCTTGGAAAGTACTCGTTTCGTATCACCGTATAATTCAATAAAAAAATATCACTCACTACACTACACACAGCTGCCAGGTTCTAACGAACTAGTTAGTCGCTTTACGGCGCTCCGTATAATCAAACTTACTAAACGATGTTTGTTTTGTCGTAATTTATATAGAGATTTAAAATTTTTGCTTATAAAATATCCATATATTTTATCAGATAATAACGTATTTTTATTTTATTAAGCACCTTTTTTCTTTATCTATCTAGCAGGGAGGACATTCTACTGTCAAGACATTCCATTGATCGCTTTTCGCTTAAAATCAAGACATTGCGTGTTGAGTGGTGGACTTTAGACCGCGCTTTGTTTTACCAGGACGGAGAAATTAAAATAAGTTTTATATATAATCCCTCCGTCGAGTGGACGGAATTTTAGTTAGACCCTGTCCCACTGCGCCACGATGACCTCAACCTTATCATATTCATAAGGTCGTTGATCGTTATTTTTAACCTGCCAATTTAACTATTATTATAAATAAATTAATATTACCTACCTACATATTGTAGCGTAGCACAAATTGTAAATAGTTAGACTAGAGATAAATTTAATCTATTTTGTATATCTTTGGTTTCTTTAAAAAGAGCTATGTTCATTTTAAGTTTATATGGATTTACATTTATACTATTCATACTACAATATTTTTACTATGATAGTGTTAAAATGGTTTATTAACGTTTTTGTTATCGATGTAATGCGCTTGCGCCTGATGGTTTGCAAAATTTTCAATACCTTTATGATAAATAATAATTGTTCTTTAGCGAAAAATGGAATACGGTGACCTTTTTTGTTTCCTGTGTCCTTATGCAAAAAACTATACACATATTTAATAAAATATAAAACCTCATAAGCATTTGAATGTGAGAAATTTTTAACTCACGTCTCTCACATGTGTCATTGTTAAACAAAGTACACGATTAAACCATTTATAAAAAAGTAAAAAAAATGACTATTCTGAATTGTAATTAATTCAAAACTAATAACTATATAGAGGCCGGTCGTGGTGCATCGTCTGACTGTAATGCGACTGGTTGATCCCCGCCTGGGGGGAGTGATTATATTTAACTTATTTTGACTTCCTCGCTCTGGTCAGACAAAGTGCGGCGTTGAGTTCCACCACACAATACACAATGTCTCAAAGTCGGTGGAAAGCGAAGTACGGAGTGTCATGACGCTAGTACTTTCTTTTTATCCTGCTGTGCGGGACAAAAAGCGTGAAGCTTAAAAAACCCAATTTAAAATTATAATTGTGAGAACATGAATGAGTTAATACATACTTTACCAAGTCTTCGTCATTTTCCTCATCTCACACAACACTGTCTGTGTGTTTACAGAAAGTTGTCAAGAAAACTCTCGGGCAAGTTTACTTTGCTCGTTATATAATAATTAACTGAAAACCAATTTCATTTAGTACTTACGTAACAATTCTAGTAGCATGTTGAAAAAGCCACCGTCTCGAAGTGTCTGTATGTAAACGCTACTTGTAGTGTTTTAATTTTTTTTTCATACTAAGAAAACATATTTTAACTGTTCTGTTGGGCTTTGAACCCGCGACTCTTGGAATTCGTTCAAGACGTCTTTCAATTTTTAACTTTTTCTGCTCCGGTAGAGCAAGGAGCAGCGTTGAATTTTCCCACACGCAATGTTTTGAATTTAGGCAGAAAGGGGAGAACGGAGTGTCTTCAGACTAGGTTTCTGACTACACAACTGTGGGATAAATCGTAAAACTGTTAAGAAAGAATTGAAATTCCATACAAAAGTTGTGTTTCATTTAAAAAAATGATCAAAATATCGGCGTTCCGTTAAGCCAGTAGTTTCTTGTTTTATACAGCTTGTAGGTATTCCCTTATCAAATCATGTAGGATATAAAACAAGATGTACAAAACTTTGCGTCGGGACCCTTATGTGGAGTTAAGTTTTATCAACTCCCTGTATAAAGTGAACCGTAAATTTTATATGCAAAGATAAATTTGTACCCATATATGTTTATAACGTACTGCCTACGTGGCGCACTGGGACAGCGTATGACTATAAACGTAATTGGTTGCGAGTTCGATCTCCACTCGAGGGAGTGATTGTTTTCGATCTCTATAGTTTTTCAAGTTTTTCAAGTACACTTTATTTCTTTATCAGAATGAAAATGTCAGTATTGTCAAACATATAAGAAGCTACCGTTAGTTAAAAACTAAGTTGTGTTTTTTTTTCATTTATATTTCTCTAGGTTATTCTTAATAGGCAGAGAGTTTTTGATATATCGTTTATGATATGATCTCCTTTTAACACATTTCATTTCTTTGTGTGTTAACATAATAATATGTTAAATTTAAACATTACCTCGATTTAGAATCGAACTCGCAACCACTTAGGAAAGCAATAGCCCTCCTATTTGCTCACTAATATTAATGTGCAATATATATTATTATCAATATGTGCCGTTCAATATATGTAAAGCAAGCACAAGACGTCCCTCTATCAATTCGGTCTTAGTTAAAGTTCTTTTCGGGTCTGACATGTTGAGTTAACTTATAGTAGACCTTTTCATTCGCCTCCCGACACCGCCACTCGTAAAAATAAAACGTTGTTTTTTTTTCACGTATTGGCCGTATGTGTATATTAAGTTTATGAAACTTGTGTTCAGCGGTCGTGGGTTCGAATTTTTCAACATTATTAAATTAAATTATAAAGAAATTAACACAATTTTATTTGTTTTTTTTTTTCGATTTCGGAGAATTAAGTGCGATGGGTAAATTTCGTTCCCTATTGGGTATTTTGAGCGAGCACAAGAAAAGAATGTTTCCACATAAGGTTCTCTCTGCCTGTCTCACTAAGTGAGATGATTAAGAATAAAAGTAATTCATAATTGATATTTTTAGGTCGGCCGTGGCCCACTGGGACGTGGTCATATTATATACGCGATCGGGTGTGGAGTCGATTTCCGTTGTGAGGAGTGGTTATATTTTAATTATTTTCATAATAAGACAAAGAGAAGCGTTGTGTTTTGCCACTTGAATTCGATTGAAAGTGGAGTACAGAGTGTTTTGATATTACGTACTACATGTTTACCCTGCTATACGGAAAAAAGCATGAAGCTAAATAAAATATTTAAAACAGAATTTGAACTGACTATTATCACACGAAGTCTGAACTGAGTCATAACGTGCTTTCGATATGTTGCATAAATTACTAAGACGAAATATTCTCGGATAATTTGGAAGAAGTGGTTCTTAACGAGACCCTTCGTAGTGTAAGCGCGTGACTCGAATATGTAGGGCATGGGGCCATTGAAAATTGACAATCGTAAATTTATTAACCGTATTTCAACAGATTATTGATAAAAACTCATTTTATAGTGTCATAAAATATCTTATTACAGAACTGATCGCTGATAATATTTTATTATATATTTTTAAAGGTTTTCAGATGAAGATTTTGAGGAAAATCATTATAATAATATGTACGTATATTTTAGACCCTTTTTATAGATGAAAGAGTAGATAGGTAGTAATTTTGATATAGTTAAAATGTATATGGCAAAGTATGCAGAAATCATATAAGTATAATTAATTATGAAAGTAAAGACTAAACGCGGCGTTGAGTTCGCCATTCAACACTCAATATTTCGATTTAGGGCGGTAAACAGAATGTGACACTAGATTTTGTCCATCCTGCAATGCGGGATAAAGAGTGAACACAAGTATTAAATATAATACTAACATATATGTTACTTAGGCCACTGCGTAGGTACTTTACTTGTCAGGCGGTCTGTGTCATGGTTGGTATCTTCTATAGGCTTTCATTATATATTGGTTGAACTGGAAAATGTCGTATCGTCTCGGAATTAAATAACGTAAAATAATCTCAATTGTTAAAAATTTGTGGAAATTCAATAACATATTTGTTTATAGTCTAATATATTTGATGTATTTAAAAATTTTCTTAGAAATATATATCAAGATATATAAAAAAATATCTGTCTTGCGAATAATCTGAAATGGAAATGATATATACTAGAAACGATGTTAAGTTAGCCTTATCTTGGGAACGGCTGGGCTTATTTCCACCCAAAATCTTTTTAATTTTAGATGTATTTATAGAAATCTAGTAAAGGTTTAAAAAGTAACGAAGTTTACTATTTTTTAATTAAAAAATACTCTTTTAGTTTTGCCTATTTATATAATGACTACAAAACATCTATGTTACAATTGAAGACAAAGAGGTATATATAACCCAATTAAAAATGACTAGGCAACGAAAAAAATCTAAATAATATGTAATTCTTAATAAAATGTCCCAAGACAAGAAAAATCTTTTATATTTGCATTTACCAAAGGTTTTACTATCTTTTATTTATAGTGCATTTTACAGCTATTTTATCTGTGTGTGCCTTTTTTTAAGGACCTATTCTGTACAAATCAGGATTTCTATCTTAGTTTTTATGATCGTTTCGCCGATAAAATGTATGCCGTACAATTTATATATTCTAAGACGAATTGTGGCTCGTAGCTTATTTTCCGTGGTCTATCAAACGTGAAGTACCGTCTTTTCCTTTCTTTTGGTAATTTCAAGAAATCCCCTCTTTGTTCTTCTCTATATTCCCAAGCATGTAAAACCTACATGTCAAATTTCCTCTTTTGTCTGTGCTTTGTTTACTTAGTAACGGCAAATTTTTAGTATTAGAGATTAAATTTGATTGCAGGCTTAAATCCTGGCAAATCCATGATTTTAACTGAACTACAGACATATTTCATACAAATTAAACTGTTCAGGATTTCCATCTAGTTGAGTGTAGAGTGACTTTCGCTACATATCTGCCTACCTTTCAAGTATTCAACGTATGCTTAAATTGCATGATATATAATTTATTTTAAAATATACCTTTATATATAAACTCTTTGTATTTTATTAAATCGTAACTAGCTCGACTTAATTAAAACTAGTAATGGATTTTCAAAAGGATTAAAGATAAAGATATTTTTTAGATAGATTTGTTTGTTGAGACTGAGCCTACAATAAATATAAAACGACTAAATTATTTTTTTTATTATTAAAATATATTTTATCTAGGTAATAAATATTATAAAAATATAATTTGTTATGCACTCTATACACTTGACATTAAATTATAGAGATTATTTAATGAAGATATTAGCAGACGTGACTTGTGTTTTTTTTATGTACCTAGTGTCATTCGCGTTATCAAGATGAATCTCAAGATACCTTGCACATTAAAATCCATCAAGCCGTTTAGGCTGTGCCAGAGAACATAGAAATATACATACATACATAATTACTCCTAAAAAACCTAACCCTTCCTTGTGTCGCACTCGGGTAAAAATTTACAGTAACAAATAACGAATTTCAAAGAGTTAATCCAAAAATAAAATGAAACCGACAAAATTAAGTCCACCCTCTAATAATAAGTTGCTAATGGAGTTGGGAAAACATCTGCCGTCTCTCTCTAACATATAGAAACGTGACCATTGGAATAGGGTCGAGATTTTCAAGCTAACCACACAAGTAAATATGTATTAAATAAGCTAGCTTTATTTCAAAAGAAAAATAATAAGATTTTCACTTTGACTCTTTGTATTGGAAATGTTAATATATTTTAAATTAAATAAACGGAATTTATAATATATATTGAATAATTAGATTAGAATTTATAATTATATATGTAAATAAGTTGTAACAAAATTTATAAAAATTTCAACGCAGTTGGTAGGAGAACGCATAACATAGCGGTCAGAGCGCTTGGACAATTTTCCAAAGACGCGGATTCGAATTCCGCTGCGTTCATATTATTATAAGCTTTTTAAAAATGTTTTCTAATCCTAAGTGTGGGATAACACTTTAAAAATAATTAAAATTAGATAACTATGTATCATCATCATCATCACCACGAGACTATACCTGCTATAAATACCATTGCTTGATATAACCCTCCTCCAGTCCTCCGTTTTCCTCATCCAGTGTCTACCGACGATTCTAAGAATGTCGTCGGACCAGCGGGTCGGAGGTCGTTCTACGCTACAGCGGCTATCGGTCCTATGACAGATATGCCCAGCGCACTGTCACTTCAGCTTGGTTATTCTCCGAGCTATGCCCATTACTTTGGATCTCTCACGGATAATCTCATTTCAGATTTTATCCGTGAGATAGATACCTAGCATAGCCCGGCCCATCCGCCCGCAGCGCGACCTTAGATTTGTGAATTACCCTCATTGTCATTGTTCACGTCTCGGCATCATACGTCATCATCAATAGGACACTGCTCAAAGACATTCGTCTTTAAGCATCATGGAACTATGTATGTGTATACATTGGCTAAATGCGTCATGCCATCGTAATACTATAATATATTATTTATTACCAGCTATTGCTACAACTTTCTTTACGTAAAATCCCGTGTCTCCATTTATTTTGGCTGTGCCTTGTCTATCTGTCATTCAATGGCTCATTGCTGTAGATTCACGATTCCACTTTCTACTTTAAATCGGGACATTGTGTGTTATATGGCGTAACTCACTTTGTTTCCACTTGTATTTTTTTAAATTATTTTTGGGTAATGTTGTATAAGTATGCCAATTAAACATAACATTATGTAACTATTAGTTGATTAAATGCTAATTATCAAATTAAAATAAAAAATGTACATACGTTATACAATAATGCATGTAAACAAAAACCAATGTTAATACACGTATCTAACGTGTATTTGAAATTATAATAAACACTGTAAATGTTACTTTCTCGCCGCGATCGACCGAGCGTAGCTTTATGCGTAGCACGCGACTTCCTCTACGAGACATTGTTTGATTGTTTATCGATGTGTTGAAATAATACTTATAATAACGAATTAATTTAAAAGGAAATTAGAAATTAAGGCTGGTCGTGGCGCAGTGAGACAACGTCTGGCTGTAAGCGCAATCGGTTGTGGGTAAGACAAAGCGCATCGAGCATTGAGTTCCGCCACTCAACATGTAATGTCTCGAATTCGGTGAAAAACACAGTACGGAGTGTCTTGACACTAGGTAATAAGAAAATGTATAAAATATATTAGCAAGCATTTACTTGGACATTCTTTTAATCGTCTAATTTGCTAAAAAAAAACTGCGCCTACTATGCCTCGACCAGCCTCTATAATTTATATCTCATAACTCAATACCGCATTTCATCTAACCAAATCTAAATAATACTATATATATAAATATATATATATATATATATATATATATATATATATATATATATATATATATATATATATATATATATATATATATACAAATATAATATTAAGAAATATTTCGTATTATTTAATCATATGTCGTTTGGTTGTAGCCATCGAGGCGTAGCGTGTATAGATTACTGTCAGCACGCAACTTCCTACGTCGCATCGCAAATTAATTTATTACTCTGTGACGTGTTAAGATACTGTCGTTAGGGAATTGCTTACATACGGACCTTATATATTAACACTATTTTATTATACATGTATGCCTGTGAATTGAATGATTGAAACGGGGTTGAATACAATTCACCTCCGCTTCTGGGTGGCGTCCCGCAAGAGGCGAGTATCTCAGCTAATTGGTAGTTGGAGGTTAATGCTCCGAGTGGGTCACGACTATCGTGATAATAACGATCCACCAAATATCTGATGATGTGTTTCGGTTCGGTTCGATGTCATGTAAGCCTCACCTATTATTCCCACCCATCCATTACTATCCATACCTCCTTTCACTTACATCTTAAGACCGTAATATTGTAGATGTGTGACCATGCTGTTCGCGAGCGACTACTTTTTGTATGAAAATGAATCCGCAATTATTATCCTTGATATAACAATTTGAATATTGTACTAAGTAGTATGAATGTAGTCTGTTTTTTTATTTTATTAAAAAATAAAGCATTTTATTGTGCACTAACAACAGTTACATTTTAATTTTTTTTAGCTTCACGCTTTTATCCCACGTAACAGGGTAGACAGAAAGTGCCTAGTATCAAAACACTCCGTACTTCGCTTTCTACCAAAGTCGAGTCATAGCGTGTTGAGTGGTGGAACTCAACGCCGCACTTAATATTTTTACCAGAGCGAGGAAGTGAAAATAATTTAAATATAATCACTCCCCCGAGTGGGGATCGAACCCAAAACCGGTCGCGTTTACAGTCAGACGCTGTCACACTGCGCCACCACCAATGTCTTTAATACTAGGTATATAATGCATTATTTAAAAAGATTTCGTAAAAACATAAATGAAATTTATGAAAGCACGTCATGGTTGTATATCTATTTCTGTTGTGTCCGTGACTTCTGTTACAAAATGTTAATATATAATAATATTTGTGCAAATATTTCTTTTCTTCATGCTCATAAACGCAGAAAATGTATAATAAAATATACTTTATTCTTAAAGATGAAGAATTTGTAGGTGATAAATCATTTGAATATATGGTACGATAATGTACTATAGTGAAGTAAGGTAACTTAATAGTAACTCATGGTACAGTTGTGATGTTTCTAGCACTTTGACATGTTTGTGGATTCTCTTCCTCTGTATGGAAATGTTTCTGTTCCTATTATTTAATAGTTGTGGTTAACATTTCAAGCATCTCCTTATAGCTTTAGCTATTTGCCGACGAAAGTTCAATCAAATTCTGCCCAGTCATTTCAGAGATTAGCTGACAGAACCAAACAGACAAAAATTGAAAAGAAAATGATTATTTTTATATAAGTACGGTGTATGTATACTTATCCATTTAGTAAAAGGCGGTTACTTTAAACACAATAGATGGTTTGTGTGTGCATATTAGTCTGATTTCAAATTTATACTACCTTCATAAATATGAAGAGTTCAGCTGTTTCAGAGATAAACCGTAATAAACAGACAAAAATTGTAGAAATTATTATTTTGGTATGAATACCGTGTATAGGTAAATATCCCATTAAGCATAAAACGGGTTTCTAACTTATAATCTCCACTGTATGATGAAAAGAGTGTTTTATCGTTAGGTATTCTCAATATTCTGCAAAAAGCTATAACTGTGTCGAATAATACATTTTTTTTGTTTTAGCTTCATGCTTTTATCTCGCATAACATGGTAGACAGAAAGTACCTAGTGTCCAGACACTGCGTACTCCGCTTTCCACCGAATTCGAGACATTGCGTGTTGAGTGATGGAACTCCATGCCGTACTTTGTCTGTACCAGAGCGAGGAAGTGAAAATAATTTAAATATAATAGCTTCCCCGAGTAGGGACCGAACCCACTATCGATCGCGTTTAGTCAGACGCTGTCCCACTGGGCCACTGCCGGCCTCAATAATACAAATAAGTTATATAAAGTACAATACTTGTATAAACTTATTTAAGACACTGCGAAATTTAAATAAACACCATATTACATTCCACCCCCAAAACTGTATGCTTCCACAAGATTGCGAAGAAGCTGGAAATTTATAAACTTATAAAATTTTCTTACGCTACGCCAAAATTACCTCTTTTCAATACCGCACTTTCCATTCAAGTCACGCCCGTGTGTTTAGACGGCGTGCAAGATTGAAATCTCTGTACGATAGTTAAATATTACACTCACATATGAGACTGGTGTAAAGTGGTCTAAGAAAAGTAAATATATAAATAATAATTAATCGATTTCCTGCCTCAGGTTTATTGATCGAATTTCATTTTAATTTTTTCATATAACTTTCATTTAAAATTTAAATACTTACAAATTAAAATTAAAATAAAAACATTCCTTTTAATTGATAATGTTAGTTAGTTAGTTTACGTATTTTTTTTAATAGGAAACTGTTTTTATAAGAACAAAAGAAGTGTGAAATATGATTTGAAAAGTTATAAGTGCGTTTATCAAAATCCCGCTTCAAATTAATTTAGTCGTCTGCGACGTTTCTTAATAATTATTTAGTATGGAATAGTCAATAAATAGTTAATAATTTGAATTAATGTTTAAAACAAAGTAATTATGGTTGCCTCAGTAACTATCAGCTTCGCGCTTTATCCTATATAGCTGGGTAGTCAGAGACAAACTGTGAGACCGTTCTGGTGAGTGGCGGAACTCCGCACTTTGTCTTACCAAGAAAATGAAAATATATATTTTTTTAATTTTTTATTTCCCCGTGAACATGTATCAAACCCACGACTAATCTGGGCTACAGTCAGACGATGTCACGATAGACACTAATTAGCCACTAATTATTATTATATTAAAAATGAAAATAAATGTACTTAGGGGTATTTTGCAATTAAAGTCAGTTATTGTGTTACTCTGAACTCAAAAGCGCATACATATATTAAGAATATACAGTGTGCTTCAAAATGGGCAACAAAATAGCATGTTCCATTTTTACGTCCATATCGTAGTAAGTTGTCTGGGAATTTGAAATTTAGGAATGAAATGTATTCTAGTTTGGTAAAATTTAACTTCTTATTAATTCTATGTCTATTTTCAAGGATTATTGTACGTTTTAATTGTGTTTTGGTGGAAAAATCTTGCTAAATTTAATTATTTAAACCGTATCTTGATCGATGCACGTCAAATGTGTTGCTGGCGGTGATTGTTACCATTTCCTTGGACAGTGTTTTGGGCCAAGGAACCTTTATGGAACCGAACATCAAAGATTCTTAGAGAGAACTTAACTATTTTAAGATTAACAGAACGGAACACATCATTGAGGAACTCGGTCAGAAGCGAGTAGTTAGTGAAGCGGACATGGAGTCTATCCTCTAGGGATCGGACTGACACTCTAAAAATATCAACGTAAATTTCTTCAGTTCGAAGCATCTGAGATGCCAAAGACAAGCAGCAAGGGAATCTTAAAAATGTCATCAAAGTCGCAAACGATAAAATAGTAATAAATAATTAGTATATATCTATTAATATATTACGCAATTTGTTTATCTGCAATTAAAATTAAAACTATTAACATAGCTATATTTGTATCTAGATAGCTAATTAATTATTATAATTATATCCAAATAAGACGATGTTATTCGAGTCACGCGCCGCTGTTTGCATGCGAGATTGTAACTTCTATCTATTTCGAGATACTACACTCCTTTACTTATTTTCTACTAAATACTAAAGGTTCAGTGGTTAGATGCCATTGTATTGACAAAGACAGATTACGATATAACGCGAGGGTTGTGCGTTCGATTTCTAATCGGCGGATGTTTGTATTAAAATTTTAATTTTTCAGTTTTCTACTCTGGTATAACAAGCGAATTTAGCGAAAATTGGATCGAGATTGAGGAAGGGTGTTTTGACTCTTAGGTATTGATACATAATAAAATATTCTTTATCAATAGTTTTTATTTTAAATAGATTTGGGTCAATCGTAATTCATTAATTACTTAATTATTAAATGAATTTATCGTAAAAAAATTGAGATACGTTTCAATCGCAAAGATATTTGTGGCTACCCGAACAAAATGTTTATTTATGTATCAGAGAACACTCTTGTTCTCTTCTAATGTCTTAACATTGGGGTCTTTTTACCTACCGTACGAATATAATGTGGAAACTGCCTAAAAAGATAAATCTACATTCTAATAAATAACTTAAATCCTATCAAATGTATGCAAAATATCTAAAGAATCTAAATTTTACCATGCCAAAAGATTTTGAGTGCGGATAAACCTACAGAGTGACATTTTCTTTTGGAATTCTGTATATTTCTGAGCCTTTTTGATCGACAATTTTTAACTGCGAAAGCGCGAATATGCAACTCGTATGTCATTACCGAACTGTCACAAAGCTAATGCTTGTGATACACGTTATTTAATATACCATTTCAAATTAGATGATGTTCGGAGGACATTAGTAGTGACGCGTAACTCAGTCCCGCATTGTTCAATGGATAACGGAGCTTAACACCGTTCTCGGTCTAACGAAAGCGGAGTAATGAAGATATTTTTTAAACATTAAGAATTCACAGTATATGTCCGTAATGTAATATATAATATTTTTTTTTTAATTTTGTTTTTTATAATTACCTTGTCTGCTATAAGCTTTAAACTGTAGGTACAACTGTACGTACGATGAATGAGATGAGATGAATCACAGAAATTCATTTGGCGCTGAATTTTTTGAAGCGTTATGTTCTAAATTCTTGTTTAAAAATGTTTTATTAAGGGAAATTAATGAACAGTTTCAGCTTTTTGTCTGGAAATATGCACTTTTGAATTTATCATGACAACAAGTTTGCTGCTTTTTTTTTGATGAAATTTGTTGAATTCGTTTAGCCGGAGAAAAGTAGTTAGTGAGGCCATTTACTTTATATTCATATAAGTGGGTTGTATTATTTGTTATACAGGACTTCACAAATTAAAATAATATCCCATATATTTTTATGATTTTAATTAATGAACTCCTGTATTTTAATTTTTGTTTTAATATGGACTTTTTACAGTTTCACGCTTTATCACGCGAAAAGTGAGTCTACTAGAGATTACATAGTGTCGAGACATTACCTTGACTGCTTTCCGCTTTACGAAATCGAGATATTGCGCTTAGAGTTGCAAGCTCAATGCCGCGATTTATCTTACCAGAGCTGAGAAAGTAGCAATATATATATACAGGCGTCCCTCGTATAACACGGTACTTGTAAAACACGGTTTCGATATTACACGGTACAAGAATTGAGATTAATATAACACGGTTTCGATATTACACGGTAAAACAGGGTTTTGAAATAAATAACAAATATGCATTGAAAATTTGAATTTTTTTTTCCGTTCAATAAGGGGAATACCACAAATTTATTGCTACAAAAAAATATCTCATTTCGTTTTGAGAAGTGAAAGTACATTTGCGTTTTGTCCTTTGTAAATGAAGTTGATAAAGTTTTAGCTTGCTTTGTTTTTAACATTTTAGAAAGTAAAGTAAAAAGTACGTAGTAAAAAAGCCTTCTTTTGCAAGTTTATAAGTGCATAATAATTTTAATTTGAGGTATGTAAAAAATGAAGTTGTAACGTTTATTGTAAATCTTATTTTGGACCCTAAATTTAGATAATGTCTGACAAGATCAAGAAGCAAAAATTTAAACGAAAATTTATTTCACTCGAAGAAAAAATTGCAATTTTAGATCGTATAAAAAGCGGAGAAAAACCTACATCGATTGCAAAATCATTAAATTTAAACGAAGCTACTATTCGAACAATATTCAAAAATGAAAGCGAAATTAGAAAAAATGTTGCCTTTGGTTGCTCGCAAGGTGCAAAACGTGTGTCCCGCAAAAGAGATATAAATATCGTAAAAATGGAACATGCTCTTATAATATGGATAGAAGATTGTTTAGATAAAAAAATCCCTTTGAGTACAAATATTATTAAACAAAAAGCCCTCAGAGTTTACACACATTTAAGGAAAGATGAACTTTCTTCTAAAGAAGAACCAAACCTATCATTTTTGGCAAGTAAAGGGTGGTTTGAAAATTTTAAAAAAAGATTTTCTTTGCGCAATGTAAAATTGCAAGGAGAACAAGCTTCAGCAGATGTAGAAGCTGCTCAAAAATTTATATTGGAAATACCGCGAATTATTGAAGAGTATTCAGCAGATCAAATTTTCAACGCCGATGAGTCAGCTTTATATTGGAAGAGACTGCCGTCTCGAACTTTTATTTCAAAAAATGAGAAGCAATCACCAGGTTATAAAACTTGTAAAGATCGTGTTACCCTTCACATGTGTAGTAACCTATCAGGAAATTTTGTAGTAAAACCAATGATAATAAATCGTTCCTTGAATCCCAGAGCATTGAAAAACGTTGATAAGTCTCATCTACCAGTCTTCTGGCGAGCAAATAAAAAAGGCTGGATGACGCAAAATTTGTTTGAAGATTGGTTTAAAAATTGTTTTATTATAGAAGTAGAAAAGTTTTTGAAGAAAAAAAATTTGAGCTTTAAAGTTTTATTGCTCATTGATAATGCAGGTAGCCATAGTAGAGAGTTGAATCATCCTAACGTAAAAATTGTGTTTTTTCCTCCAAATTGTACGTCATTGATCCAACCATTAGATCAAGGAATCATTGCAACAACCAAGGCATACTACATACGACTAGCATTCCAAAAAATTTTTGAAAGACTGGAAAACGATAAAAATGTTACGCTTAATCAAGCTTGGAAAGAGTTTTCTATTTTAGATTGTGTCACAACTTTAGATGTGGCTTGCAAGGAATTAAAACAGTCTACACTTCATGCGTGTTGGAAACCTTTGTTACCGCAAATGGTCCAGAGAGGAAGCTGTGTCCTATTTGAGGAAGCAGAATTTAGCAGAATAATATCGGTTGCTTCTAATTTAGAAGGGGACGGATTTTCTGATATGAACATTGATGATGTTCGGGAACTATTTGAAGAGCAAACTTTGAATGAGGAAGAACTAATTGAACTACTAAATAACTCCAACTTCGATTACCCCGATGATTCGGAAAACATTTGTAATATTACAACGGTTCCTCATTTAAATTTAATTGATCTGGAAGAAGGAATAGCTTTAGCTAAAAAATTGGAAACATTTTTCGTTGAAAAAGATCCTTCAGTTGTACGTAGCGGAAAATTTAAAAGAGAATTGAATAGCTCTTTAGCTCCTTATAGAGAAATTCTGACAGAATTGCAAGATCGAAATAGGCAGGTAGTTGCTACTACGTCAGATAACCTTTGTCATGATGGAGAAACAACTAGTGAAGAGGAGTTTCAACCAACCTGGAGAAAAAAAAGAAGATTAGCTGTAATTTCTGATGAGAGTGATGATGAAAATTAATTTTGTAATCGTAATAAGCTGTTTCTACTTGTTTTATAATATGTAATTATAATTATTAGTCATTGAATATATTTTTTGTTGTATTTTTTAATTTTTGTATTTCATCATAAAATTGAATTTCATTTATTTTTCTTAATAAAACTTGAAGGTAACTTCCTTTTTCATTTATGTAGTATTTGGAACGAAATTTCAGCTATCATAAAATTTTACACCTTAAGATTTGGTTTCGATATAACACGGTACACATTGCCTTTATTTATATTATTTCAAGGTTTCGTATAACACGGTTTCGATATAACACAAGACAAGGTCTCGATACTACACGGTATACCTTGTTTCGAATAACACGGTTTCGATATAGCACGGTACGAATTAACCGTGTTATACGAGGGACGCCTGTATATATATATATATATATATATATATATATATATATATATATATATATATATATATATATATATATATATATATATATATATATATATATATATATATATATATATATATATATATATATATATATATATATATATATATATATATATATATATATATATATTATTTCTCCGAGTGAGAATAGAATCCACAACTAGCGGAATACGGAGTGTCTTAACACTAGGTACTCTCTGCCTACCCGTTTATGCGGGATAAAAGCGTGAAGCTAAACATGCGAACTGACTGCTTCACGTTACAATTTTACATTGAACTTTCTCATAATCTCATTTGCTATATAAAATCACAACATAATTCGATTTCCAAAAACGCCATTGCCAAATAGCTTCACATTAATATCTAAAATATAAATTTGGCTAATTTGGGTTGTTCAAATTAAATTTACGCTACCCTGTTTATGCCCGCCTTCGTTAATTGTTTGCCTCAACGTTCTCGAATTAATACAGTTACATCATAACGCGGGTGGGTTTTCATTGTTTTATTAATTGAAATGTCTACTTTTTTTACATATATATTTTGTGTTAAGCGAGAATGCCATAGCAAGAATGGAGAAAAACGTGCTCAGGGCGTTTGGGCACGCTTAGAGGATGAGTGATGAAAGAATGGTAAGAAAGATTTATTAAGTAAAGGTGAGTTGTACAAGAGGTCCGGGGAGTCGCTGTCTGACCCTTAAAATCACAGGATCAAAGATTCTGGAGAAAAGTCACGTAAAGCGAGGATGAAAGAGGTATGCAGGAATCCTAGTGCTTAGCGCTCCGTTGTGTCTGACCACTCCATCAGGGATACAGTATGAAGCTAAAAACATTCAAGAAGTCCAGGATATGAAGTTACATGTATCGAATATATATATATAATTTTTAGATTGAGATAAGTTTTAAGTTGTTATAGCCAATGTAGATCTCCGTTGATTTTTGAGGATATTATATTGATAACACTGTAGGTAACTTAATAACAGCAGATGAGGCGATAGAATATTAAAGCAGAGGCTGAAAAAAATAATTTTGTGGTAATTGGTCATTCGTGTACTACTACCTTAAGTTACATAATTGTATTGCGTTTAATACGCAGAACTGCCTTCCGAGGCCGTGGTGACTTCCCGTAGGACTGACAATACTGACGCTTGTGTTTATTAACAATTCAAAAGTGCTTGTTTAAATGAAGCCTATTTATATAAAGAATATTTTGATTTTTGATGTTTGAGTATTTATCAGTGATATCAGTTGGCAAATCAAAATGAATTGTTCATCGTTTTACGTTACTTTGAGACCATGTTACTTGCACACGACTACCTTCAGGTATGTGTTAAGCTTATTTTGTACCTTTTTTATTATCCTTGGCATACCCTATCTATGCATAATTAGGCTTCCCATTTTAAGTCCTAGTTCAGAATAGGGTTATATGGGTGTTCGACCATATTGACGAATCAGAGATAATTATTTATTTTTACCTGCATAATAACATAAAAAATATGGACTTGTTAAAATATATATAAAACACTTAGTTGTATATTATTTTTTCATTTCGTCCCTCCTCCACAAGGAAATGATTAAAATGACTTTATTAGAACTAAAATAAGTTTTCTGATATGAATTGCTTGGAAATTCATTTTAGTGGCACAGGATGACAGCGTCTGACTGTCTGCGTCGCGATCGGTTATGGGTGCGATTCCCACTTAGGCGAGTGATTTATGTTTATTTCATAATCACTTCGCTCTGGTAAGACAAAGTGCGAGGTTGGGTTCCGCAACTCAACACGCAATGGCGGAAATCGAAGTACGGAGTATGTTGACACTAGTTACTTTCTATTTACCCTGGTGCAGGATAAAAGTGTGAAGCAAAGTAAGTAGAAATATAAGTAAGAAATAGTTGATCTACGTTTTCCATCGAAATTACTAAAACAATCGAATCTTAATAGAAGTGTCACCGACATGTGACATTTGTGTAATTTCACGTGACGAGGGTAGGATAGGTGTTGCTGTGTTTTAGTAAAAAGTTCTTTCTATCTGTGTTTCTTTGTCTATGTATAATGCATATACTTACATAAATAGTATATAGTTATATGTATTTTAAAGTTTTCTTCCGTGTGTGTTTTGGGCCTTTAATTTTCTAAAATATTGTTTCAGATCATAAATTCATTTTTTCTAAGTAATTTAACGCGCAATAAATGAATTTATATATCTTTACTTTGACTAATTTAGTAAAGATTCTTATATATAGGAAGTAAGAGACCTGGAATAAGGTACAGATATAAACCGATATATGAGGGAGGTTTTTGAAGAACTATTCATAACATCTAAATATTTTGTTAGTCTTATTTCTTTATTAATTACATCATCATCTTATATTAAAATTTTATGTATTCAGTTACTGATTTTGTATGAAAAAATCCAAGCAAAGTTTTATTATTATAATTTAAACAGCTTAAAATAAATTAATTTTAATATAACTTATTAGTTTATAATTTAAATTTGTTATTGGTTTTCGTTTATGTAATTATTTTTAAAATTACATATATTGATAGATCTGTCTAAAGTCTTTTTGTTTTTTATATATTGCGTTATAGTTAATTCCGCCACTTGTTATTTATCCATGTACACAAGTTCATGGAACAGATCTCTTTCAGAGATCAGTTCACCTTTTCTCATTTTCAAATAATAATTTTGTCCTGTATTAATAATTATTATGGTTTTCTTACAAAGTAATAATCAGTTTTCTCTTTTCCTAGCGTAAGTAACACGAGTTACGAACTTAATGATGCACCCTAAAACTTGAGATCGAAATAAATTATAAAACCGAAATTATTTATTTACTCAGTAATTTCGCGCTAACGTCTTCTAAGGAAGCGGGACGCTCGTTTATTCATAAAGTACTGATTAGTGGCGGGTTTAAGATTAACAGGCATACTACCTTTATCTTTCAGTTTTATTTGCGTCGATTTATATATAAGATTGAGACCATCGTGGCTCAGTGGAATAACGTCTCACTGTAAATTTGTTTGGTTGTGGGTTAGATTCCTACTCGGGGGATTTATTATCATTAAAATAATATTTACATTTCTCCACTTTGGTCAGATAGACCACGTAATGTCTCGATTTCGGGCGAAAAGCAGCCTAGAAGTTGTCTCATACTAATCTGCGTGAGAGCGAGTCAAGCTATTTTGTAAAACATGAAAACGTATAACGTAGCATTTGAAGCCGGTCGTGGCGCAGTGTGACAGCGTTTGACTGTAAACGCGACCGGTTGTGGGTTCGATCCCTACTCGGGGGAGTGATTATATTCAAATTATTTTCACTTCCTCGCTTTGGTAAAGACAAAGTGCGGCGTTGAGTTCCACCACTCAACACGCAATGTCTGGACTTTGGTGGAAAGTGAAGTACGGAGTGTCTTGACCCTAGGTACTTTCTGTCTACCCTGCTATGCGGGATAAAGCGTGAAGCTAAAAAAAAAATTTTACGTAACATTAGAATGAATTCAAACCTCCTATACGGCTTTTATTATTCATACACATTTATATAATACATACATAATACATAATATATTTATTTTATATAATACATACACCAATAAAATTTCAACTAACAAATCTATCCCAAATATATTGCAGTGCAATATGAAATTGTTTAAAAAAATGGCTTCTACGTAACAATTATTTAATAATAATTAATAATCTCATAATTTGAGGCTCAGTGGGACAGCATCTAACTGTAAATCGGTACGTGATAGGTTGTGGGTTCAATTTCCATTCGGGAAAATTTATATCATTTTGAATTTTATACTAGGTATATAATTATTCCTTGTTACGCTATTATAATCTAATTTTTTTTTAAATTATACGTTTTTTTTTCAATAATTTTTTCTAATCCTAAGTGTGGAATAACACTTTAAAAATAGTAGGATATGAATATAGTCTAGTAAAGATGTTGCTGCAGACTTCTACGATAGTGTCTGTATATACATACACATTTGCTTATAAAATTTGATGTTCACATTCAATGAATGGATATTTTCCCCTCTGTTGCCTCACAAAGCCGTTTTAAATATTTATAAATGGCAATAACGCGATTCCGTTCGGGCGTTATTGTGTAATTGAGTTACAAACCGACATGTGCCCCGTTTCAAATAATTGATATGAATTCGATTGTTTCATTGTAAAAATCAAAGTAAGCTTTTTTTATGTTTGGTACTGATTTTTTGTGTTCTTAGTGGTATATTGTCGTTGGTAAAGGTCGTGGGTTCATATATATATATATATATATATATATATATATATATATATATGTAAATTTTTAGTAGTATTTATAATTCTCCACTCTATAGTTGAAGTTTTTGTCAGTACTTTAAACAAAAAAAAGCAGTTTCACGTTTATTTCCACCAAACTTGTCAAAGACAACCTACTGTCAAGGCACTCCGTTGCTTTCCGAACGAAATCGAGACATCGCCTGTTGAGTGGAGATCTCAACGCCGCGCTTTGTCTGACCAGAGCGAAGAAATGAATATACCAACCAAACCAAACCAAAAAAACCAATAGCATTTACAATAAAACGTTGTCTACAAAATCTTTACTTTTATTAAAATATTCTTATTTTTTGTGTTACGTTTATCTAATAAATTCATTATTTTTGTTTCAGGTACGTACCATTTCAATCTTGCGTTGAAAAGGGTTTCGCTGTTACACGTCATATTTGTTAAATAACTTAATACATGTAAGAACGTATTCCTTTTAGTAAGCGTGTTTTTTGTTCTTTTATATATCTATAGATATCAGTGAATTTATATTCCATTCTCACCAAGAGAATTTCAAGTTATTTCTTTTTAATTTATTTTTACAATGATTATTTCTTTATGAAATTTAAGTGTAGTTGATGAAAATTTATAATAATAAACTAATTAGTTGTTGGGTTCCGTTTTCCGGGACTTTGATATTTTTCACAATTTATTCCCATTTCTTTGTTCTGATGTGACAAATCGTGGGGTTAAGTTCGCCATTCAACGCACAATGTCTTGATTTTGGGCGGAAATCAGTTAATGGAGATTGAAATGCGTGATAAAGCGTGAAGCTGAAAGAAAAATGACTAAATAAATAACTAAATCGATAGAAAAAAATCATGGATAAAATATTATTTAAATAAGAAAAATACACTAATATACATACTCATATGTACGTAAAGACATATTAAATGCGGTCAAACCAAAACTAAGCTTCAATAAGTAATAAAAGTTAGTATGGTATACCGTCTTTGTAGTTTACGAGGCTTTTGCATGTAAATGAAATTAGGGCTGCCTGCTACCTACCTACTTGTTCTAAGATTACTTGAATATGCTGAAATCGATGAATATGACGTTACAATTTAAATATTAAAAGAGATGGCCACAACGCTTGAGTGAAAACGCGAATGGTCGTGGGTTCGAATCCCTTTCGTGGGATATTACCTTTTTTTCTCTGTTAAGACATAACGCGGTTTTAATTTCAATACCTACTCGTTTGAGATTTTAGGAAGGTGAAGGTCAAGAAGGTGGGTAATATCTGCCCATTGTTATATATATATGTGAGTGAGAACGTAACGCTGTAAAAATTTTTACTATGATAATTTGGCTTTAATGATACTGACACTGTTTAACGAAATTATTTTCATGGTTTAAGTCATGTATGTTTTGTATTTTAAAAAACTAATGTAATCACGGCTTACTATAAAATGTTTGTAATCGTGTTTTATCAAATGTTTTATCGAACACTGAAATTTCCGCGACTTATCTGGTTGAAATTGTTTTGCTTTATGTAACTATAGATTTTATTAAGTATTTATTAGTATAATTAGTGTCCTTATTCATATTTGTATGGATATTTTGAAAGTCAATGGAGATCAATATATGGAGGGAGAGGAGAGAATAATCTATGGAATTGACAACATGTACTGTTCTAGCTTTTGTTTACTACATTTAATGTATTTACGCACTAAGTGTTAACTTTGTAAACGATTATAACCATACGATTACATAAAATTTTAACATTAGATATATTGAATAGGTTTATGTATTTTTGTATGGTGCATTATGCATATTCTAAAATCCACCTCATAAAAACTTAACATAGTCATTTCAGTATATATCCTATATGAAAAAAAAACTATAAGATCATTATTCATAGTTGGTAGTACGCGATGGCAGCCCTCTCGCCGTGATATATTTCCCATTCGGGTTTTAAATCTTTAAACTTGGACAAGTTGGAGCGCAGTTGTAACTACTTTGTAACCGCGCCGGAAGATCTTATGGCGCTCGAATTATTTGGATACTTCCGCGGCATTCGCAATTTATTATCTGTTTCATGTATATATGAGTATATACTCATTATATATGTGAATGTATGTATCAACTTACTGAACATTTTTAATATTCTTGATTTTCGATTCAAAGACTTTTATGCGCCTACCAAATTTTTAATATATTAAATAGACATAGGTAGCGGACGCTGTGATTTACTTTTGTATTAAGTAAAAAGAATATTTTAGTTTGTTTAGTTCATATGAAGTCAAAGAAATATTTGACTACATTCTATACATCCAGTGTTAAAATCATTTTTACACATACGCTTTATTTCGAACCATTGCATGTTTAGCGCTTTATCTTACCAGAGCTGGGAAATGATTTCAAAATCTTCATCATACTCGTACAGTATTTCACAGTGCAAACATAAATTGATAATTTATTATACAAAATATCCAGCGGCCAGTCGTGGCGCAGTGGGAAAGTGTCTGACTATGTTTACAGTCAGATCGGTTGTGGATCCGATTCGCACTCGGGGGTCTGATTATATTTTCACTTCCTCGCGCGGTAAGACAAGGTGCGGCGTTGAGTGCTGACGGCACCCAATACGCAACGTAATTTTGTACACGAATTTGGTGCAAAAGTGAAGTCCGGAGTTTCCCTGCTATGCGGCATAAAAGCGTGAAGCTATGAAAATATCCATATTATACTACTAAAGAGAATTTTCTATCACCCTATTCTATTCTATTTGTAATAAAAGATATGCTCCTTTATCAGCAATTCCATTAGCAAATATACGAATTCAGTACTAACTCTAATCAAGATGACATGTACCGTACCTTTCGCAGAAATCATGCAAAAAATGGGAAATTTCTTAGAAATATTCGAATATGGGCAATCAAAAAGATCCCAGCCATTTGTTACATTCATAACGCTTATATGTGATCCACTGTGATTTGTTGAAAATATGTTTTTGTTATTTATTTTATATAAGTAACAGCATCATCTCAATATTATTATAGATAAACATTTTTCTTTGTATGGAAAAACAGTAAGTAGGTGACGTCTTACGACCGTTAAATTTAACAGAAAATTGTCTCTATATATACCCAGTTAAAGATACATTTCAAGCGGAAAGCAGCCAATGGATGGTCTCGATACTAGGTTTTCTCTGAATACCCTGCTATGTGGGATAAAACGTATAACTGCGTTGTTTTGAAAACTTTATAGAATTTACTATATTTCGTCTTGTCAATCTTGTAGTGCCCACCGCTGGACATGAACCTGCCCCTATTATTTCCACGTTGATCGGTATATCGGTTTTAATATTTGATATTATTAGATGATTATAAAGTATTTAACAAAAAACATCGTAAAGAAAACCTACGTCTGAAATTTCGTGATATAAGGTCTTTTCGTTAAAATCTATCTCTCCTTAGAGATGCTATTAACGTAAATAAGTTGTAACAAAACGTATAAGATTTTCAATGCAGTTGGTAGTAGAACGCATGGCTTAGTGGTCAGAGCGCTTGACAGCTTCCAAGAGGCGCAGGTTGGAATTCCGCTGCGTTCAACATTTTATACGTTTTTAAAAATATTTTCTAATACTAAGTGTGGAATAACACTTAAAAATAGTAAAATATGTATATAGATAAAAAGTATAATAATTTGACCACTTTAGTTTCTCTTTATCTTAGTAGTTTGCAAATGCACCAAAAAGGTGAAAATAAATAAAATTTTTATATTGAAAATACATTTGACGCTGAAAACAAAGTTTAATCTATTCCCCTTTATTGGATCTGCCACTTCTCCGTTCAGTATCCGCCGTGCTCACAGACTCAACAGCGTCTTAGTATTCAGCGAGCTGTGGACGGACGAGGAATTCATTATTATTATACATAATTAAATTGAAATGCTCTATGTTACGTTATTTTGTAGATTCTCAATGAATCACTATGAAATATCTTAGTTTTTCTTTTTTGCTTCACGCTTTTATCCCGCATAGCAGGGTTGACAGAATGTACCTACCATCTAATTCGAGACATTGCGTGTTGATTGGTGGAACTCAACGCCGCTCTTTGTCTTTACCAGAGCGAGGAAGTGAAAATAATTTAAATATAATCACACCCTCGAGTGGGGATCGAACCCACAACCGATCGCGTTTACAGCCAGACGCTGTCGCACTGCGCCACGACCGGCCACAAATGTCTTAGTTTTTTAATCATATGGATGTTGTCTTAATTTGCCGAAACGAATAGAAATTTTCATACAGTTTTTAACACAGCGTGAATACTGCTCGTCTGTTATACGCCATTATTTGTGGGTTTGATTCGGATTTTAAAGAATAATCGTCATCATCAGTCGGAAGATGTTCATTGCTGGCCTCGATCATAGCATGCCAATTGGAACGGTTGCATGCCTTCCACAATCAGCGGCTTTTTTGCAATTCTGACCAGCTCGGTCAACATTCGTCGGTCTACCTTGTAGGGGTTTTCCACGCCACTCCCTCCGGATTGTGGTCGTTCCTCGGGAACCTGTATAAGAAATATTGTATTTAAGTACATTATACGTTTCTTAACTCTGATAAGTTAATCTTCGTCACCTTAACACGCATTACCTCAGTTTCACGTAGAAAGTGCATAGCGTCTTGGCACTAGGTTCTTTCTGACTCTTCCTTTCAAACATCTTGCCACTCACAACTAAATTATGCAAAAATAACAAAGTATTTAAATATTTCTTCAATTATTGAAAGTGGTAATGGAAGCGGTACTTTTACGAATTATTAAAATACTAAAAATTGAACTTAAAATTAAAATATATTACTTTTCATAAATAAAAAAATATATCAAACTAACTATATTAATGTAATATTTTAATCTGAACGAATTATATTTATAGCCGGCTAAATTCCTAGTGGGTTATAAAGAAAAAATGTAATTGAAAATATTTCCTAACCGTTTCGTTTGACTAAACGCTGTTACCTTTAACCAAGCGCCGGTCAGACGGCCACTTCAACTTGTTGAGTTCAATTCAAATGTTATTCGCAATGCGTGAAGGAAGGTCGTTCGTACAAATGTTTAAGCGTGACTTGGTTTTATACGTATTGGTTTTTCTTTTGGGTTTATAAGTCGCTTTGACTTGTGTTATTATTATTCTTCATTCATATATTCGTTCATTTATTTGCATTCATTCATTTATACATTCATTGACAATTATAATAAGAGAAACAATTTCGTTCACACCATGTCGGCCCATTGTCAATAGTAGATAGTCATATCAGTGTTTAGGTTTTGGTTATTTAATATGGTTTTTTTATCAAGGTTTATTGATATTTTATTTTAATAATATGTTGAGATATATTTAAATTTACATACAAAGCCATCCATTATTTTTCATGCCCATAAATTACTAAAACGAACTGTTATTAAGGCATTCTAGGTTACTATCTGGTTTTTTCTACCCACATCCGTCAAGATATCAGAGATAACTTTGTTATAAGGTTTAAAAATTCAATTAAAAAGTTAAAATAAATAAGATTAATTGACTTGTCGCTAAAAGCTGATGTTATCTCGACGGGGGTAATACAATGGCTGACCCCTAATAGATGGTATCACGTTAATGTAAGGCACTTTACGGGCGTCCGGGGGATGTCCTGTTTCAATACTTTGAACAGTCGAGACGCCCTGTCTGTCGATGCCTTCGCTGTCTGTTGGTAATAGATGTTGATATTTTAATTTATTTGTTTGTTGTACTGGGAATGTCAGTTTTTTTATTAGAGAAAGATATATTAGCTTCACGCTTTTATCCCGCATAGCAGTGTAGACAGAAAGTACCTAGTGTCAAGACACTCCGCACTTCGCTTTCATTGCGAATTCATTACGTGTTGAGTGGTGTAACTTGCGTTAAGTTACCCACACTCACTTGGTTTTTACCAGAACCAGGTAGTGAAAACAAACACGGTTAAAATAACCGTGTTGTAACCTGTGATTTTAATCTAGAGTATACCTATATATATATATATATATATATATATATATATATATATATATATATATATATATATATATATATATATATATATATATATAAAATATATATATATATATTTATAGGTATACTCATACATAGTCATATATTTGATGTAACAAAACCTAATCAAAATTGTTACTTGAAAATTTAATAAGGCATTTAAAATTTCAAATTTCCTACATTGCGGTTGTGAATGTTCAGAAATTAGGCTTTTCATGGCGAGCTTATCAAAGCTTGCCCAATTTGCATTTATGATTTTCGATTGAAACCGTTATTGTGGTTGCCGTTCTATGAGGAGGTTATTAAATTTTTACATTCACCAGTTTTAATTTGTTGCTTTATTATAAAGGCGAATTGAAAAATTACCTTAGATTTAGACGTTTTGAGTTAAAATTAATATATTTTGAAGATAATTTAAGCAATAATTTGTGATTTTATTTATTTTATGCCTCTATTCATAATACAATATTATTTTAAAACAAATCTGATGTTCTGCGAATATACTGTCAAAAATACAAACACCTGACTGTCTATATCCTGTGTGAAGTAGACCTTACTTCCTAATGTATAATGAAAATAAAGTTATAAGCATTATTCTTTATTTAATCGAACATTACAAAGTTTTTTTTTCTTAATTCATTAAAAAAATACCAAATATACTTCGGAGACTCGCGTTGACAGTATTACGAAGTAAGTAGAATAAGTCAGTAACGACGGTTATATAAATCAGCGCGAATAAATGGCGGGTGGAGACAATCGCAAAGAAATGTTTACGCCAGCTATTAACAAACTTGACAATATAACGCTTTTTCATACTTTAGGCAGAAATTTAAATAAAATCCGTTGACGTCTTCTGAATATGGGAGAGATGATTTGTATTTAAGCTTCTTTTTGTTTTTGCTGTTTTATTTTATTTTTGTTTTGTTTTTAAGATTGGAATAAGTGTTTTTTTGTGCGTAATATGCTATTTTTATTTGAATTTTCACGCAATAATTGAAGGTATTCTTTGTATGTAATGTTCAATTTATATGAAATTTAAGTTTTAAGATTTTACTAAAAATTTTAAAAGGAAATAATCTCTTATTAAGAAGAGATTTTTGTAGTAAATTTCTCTATTTCTCCGCAAGTAAGACATAGCGCCGTGTAAAGTTTGCCACTCAACACGCAATGCGTCGATTTCGGACGTAAACAGTCATCGAAATGTCTAGACTCTAGGTTGCTTCTGTTTTTACTGCAAAATGTTTGTTAAGGCTTAATTTGTGTATTAAGCCACATATACACACACACACACACATATATATATATATATATATATATATATATATATATATATACTTCCGAGTACTTCAGCTTAAGCAAAGATAGCATAGACAAATATTACTTCAATTAATATTTATTCCCTCTGCTTCATGTGTAAACGCAAGACCTTTCTAGCAAGTAAAACCCACACATATGTACGTCACAATAATTCATGTACGAAACGATGAAATTTAATCTCTTCCTTACAAACTTGAGATAACTTTATATGTTCTTTATGATTCACGAAGAAACTTCTACAGCCATTTCTGTCATATACAGTAAAATTAAATAATGTATGTACGTAGCTTATTACAAGCAGAGTTGGTTTGTGACGGAAGAATAATGTCGCCGCAAACTCTTCTACTTAGTTCTATAATTTTTTTTAAATTAAATAAAATGATATTGCGGTAGTAGGTGCTGTTTGAGGTCTGTCGCGGCGGAGTGTGACAGCGTTTGACTGTTAACGCGATCGGTTGTGGGTTCGATCCCCCCACTCGGGGGAGTGATTATATTGATTAATTATTTTGATTAATTAATTAATTATTTTAATTATTTTCGCTTCCTTGCTCTGGTAAAGACAAAGTGCGGCGTTGAGTTCCACCACTCAACACGTTATGTCTCGACTTCGGTGGAAAGTGAAGTACGGAGTGTCTTGACACTATAAGTACTTTCTGTCTACCCTGTTAAGCGGGATAAGAAGCGTGAAGCTAAAAAAAAAATTATATTGCGGTAGAATTGTTAGTGGTATATAAGATTTTTTTCTCTATTTAAATTAATAAGCGAGATGCGTAACTAATATTCTGTAAATATAATAATCTTTTTTTACCAAGAATGTTTGTTAGTTATTAATGTAATGTTATAATTTTTTGCTTTTTGAGCGCGACATGAAAAAAACGCGTCAGCGACAACATAGTGTCAAGACGCTCGCTTGCTTATCGCTTGAAATCGATACTGTATGTTAAGGGTTGAACTCAAAGCCGCATTTTGTCTTTCGAGAACGGAGAAATGAAAAAAAAATAAATGTAATTATGATGAAATGAATGTAATTATGAGTGAGAATCGAACCCACTGCGCTACGATTTCCTCATTGTGGGTTCAAATTTCAAATCATATACGTTTAAAAAAATGCGATTATCTTTAAATATAGTTTACATTATCAATTCTATTTCCCTCGAAGTGCCTAAAACTTATCCATTTCACATCTAAACGTTCAACTGATGATCATATTGTATCCATCCCTCATCAAGACGCATTCAGTTGAATTCTGATTACGCTTGTAATCCTTTACCCGCCTTCGTCTCGGTTAACAACTGTTCTGTTATTAATTTGCCAACTTGACGTTAAAATGTTTCGCGAAACCCGAAGACGTTGCTGTTTTCGGTAATTAAGGAACTAAAGCGAGCAAGTTTCCACCAGGAAAGGCGGGCTTGTCACGTGTTCAGTGAATAGTGGAGCTTTTAATTATAACAGATTATGTATTAGTGTCTCTAAATTTTTTTCTTCTCATTTTTGCGCTCTGATAATACAAAGCGCGGCGTTGAGTTCCGTATGAAAAGCGGTCAACAGAGTTTCTTGACACTAGGTTGTTTCTGACTAGCCTTGTCAAGCGTGTAAAAACGTGTTGCTTAATTTTTTTTAAATGTACTAAATAAAAATAATTTACTTTGTTCTCTGATTTATGCTCATTTGATTGATATGTTGCGTGAAGGTTGCTGTGGTTTGTCTGGCTCTGATCGGGGAAACGTTTTAAGGTATAACGCGGAAATCCGGGCACATGTTTAATAAAAGTTAAAAAAACCATACAAATATTGAGACAAGTGCTTTACATTATGTAAAAGAATTGTACAATTCCTTTTTATTTTCTCTAAAATTAACAAATTGTTTTTTATTTTGTTTTCAAACTTAACTCAAAACTACTTAGATAATTGATATTCGCTATATATTTCGCAATATATATCGAGGCCGATCGTGGCGGAGTGTGATAACGTCTGACTGTAAACGCGATCGGTTGTGGGTTCGATTTCCACTCGGGGGAGTGATTGTGTTTAAATTATTTTCACTTCCTCGCTCTGGTGAAGACAAAGAGCGGCGTTTAGTTTCACCACCCACTGTCTCGAATTCGATGGAAAGCGAAATACGGAGTGTCTTGACACTAGGTACTTTCTGTCTACCCTGCTATGCGGGATAAAAGCGTTAAGATAAAAAAATATATTTATTTCTGATATCGTTAAAAAATAAAAAATATATTTATTTCTGATATTCCCAAATTTGACATAACAGCTATAAAATGAATTAAAATGTGAGGGCTTTATACTAGTAATGTTTGAAATTCTTGAATCTGGCGAAAATGTTAACATAGCTGTTGCTTATTTTATTTTTATTATTTATATTTATGATATGTTAGTCATAGAAACTATTAACTTTGATCATGTTCAATATTAATGTCTAGATTTTAATGTAGGTTTAAATTTCATTATTTACTAGTAATGCAAACAATTTGTACCACTTTATGTATAGCTATATGTCTGAGAAAATATCACAAAACTTGACCCTCGTTTTGTCAAAGTTAGCACATGTGTCCGGATTCAATAACTACAATATTTTTGTGTAACTAAACCATAAGTTATAAGTTTCGTTTGTATGTATGTATGTATGTATGTATGTAGATATGGCTCAAAAGGGAGCATATTAATTTCTGTATATTTATTTTTCATATAATTTGGCCAATTGCTATATATATTCATATGTCACGTTCGGGATGCTAACAAATGAGAAATTACGTTTTCGTTCGAAGGTAATCAGAAGTGACTGTTGGTTTTATTTTTTATTCGCTCCAACCCCAGGGAAATAAGGCCCGTATGCATTATGTATGTGCTAGTGTCGGACTGTCTGTTGTAGAGTAAATTACCTGAAATGCTAGCTTTTGTACTTAAATTTAAACGCGCCATAGTTGTCCAAAGTAATTTCACTAGTTATAAGAGTTAAAGTTCTAATTCTCGTTAGTGGTAAATATTCTTAAAAAATAAATCAACTATAAAATTAATTTAAAAAAAATTAATAGGTATCAAAGCTTTAAGATTCAACTAAATATGAAATACGGCGTAGTTTTTTACCACTCAATACAAAATGTGAAAATAGTGAGTAATAAGAGAAGTGACTAAAGACAAAATATAAAAAGACTTTTTTTATAAACTTTTTAACTTAACGCATTATCCGGCATAGTAGGGTGTCACAGACTATCTAGTGTCAAGACACTTCGTTGACTGCATGAATCGGTCAACGCAATACCGCTCTATGACTTTTTAAAGCAGTAAAATAAAAATTTATTTAAATATATTAATATTACCGAGTGGTAATCAAATCGCACAAATTATATTTTATAGTATATTTATTTCCTCGCTCTGGTATAACAAATTCGTTAAATTCCACCACTCAACATGCTATATTTCGAATTGGGCGGAGAGTAGAGTACGGAGTGTTTTGACACTAGGTGCGTCCTGCTTACCCGTGCTATGCGTGAAAAAGCGTACAGCTGAAAAAGAAATATTCCATATATATTTATTACACAATCTACTAAGACACTACTAAGACGCCGGAAATGCTTTAATAAAACAATACAAGCCCGCCTCTCATAATGTTATCAGCCGCCCCTAATATCATACGTTATATGTCTGACCTAGAAAGTTATAACTACGATGATAGCGGGTTATCTCAAGTGACAGTACGGATTGAATCACTGTGTTCTGAACAAACTTTTAGAATTATTATATATATGTACTCAAGTTTAATGATCTTATGAAAGGAAATGTTTGAAATGTGAGTTATTTTTTTATTTTGTTTAGCTGGCAGCGTTAGTTAGTTAGTTAGTTTCCACTTAGAAGCTTTCTTACAAGCTTTATTTGAACAAAATTTGGATAAAATATCATTTTTTTACTAATGGTTTGATAATAATTGAATGGTTTCTGACACTACTGGTGATTTAGTAAAATACTTGAGGGAATGATTATATTTAAATTATGTTCATTTCCTCGCCCTGGTAAGACCAAGTGGCGGCGGCCACAAGACGGCATTGAGTTCCGCCACTCTCAACACGCAATATACCGAATTCGTCAAAACGCGGAGTACGCAGTGTCTTGACACTAGATACTTTCTGTTTAGTCTTTTTAGAGAAAAGGATTCCTAAAATATAAATATAAAAGAATGTAATAATACTCTTTATACTTCTTATGAAATATACGTTACGCAATATTTTTTTTTAGCTTCATGCTTTTATTCCGCATAGCAGGGTAAACAGAAAGTACCTAGTGTCTCCGTACTTCGCTTTCCACTGAATTCGAAACATTGCGTGTTGAGTGGTGGAACTCAACGCCGCACTTTGTCTTTATTACCAAATTAATTTAATTCTTTTTTAAGCAATTTCAATCTATTCATAATAGAAATCAAAATCTATTTGCATTAATCTGACGGATTACGCTAATAATAGTATAATACTGCTAATCATCGGCCAATGTGTTAATTGTTACCTTTTGATAAAACACATCAACGTTATATATATATATATATATATGTGTGTGTGTGTGTGTGTGTGTGTGTGTGTGTGTGTGTGCAAGTATACTTGGAATTTATATTGAATATTGACAGTAGATGGATATTCGTTAAATATTACTTTCGATGAATATTAAAGAGATTTAAACTATTATATATTTTTTATTTTAAAATTGTTTTTTTTTTGTCATTTTTTTACAATTTAAATTCGATAGACCAATAGATATCTATAGTATTTGTTCATGTTTTTTTTGTTTTATTAATATATAGTAAACAAACCGATTTATTACATACCGCAAATCACTCCCTATGGAATGATAGTGGTCATGTTGGCTTAATAACACAGGCTCAGTTGTAAGTTCGATCGCACATGTTTGAATGGGATTATATTTGCTGGATAAAGCGGGAAGTTGCTTTATTATCTATGGAAATATTGTAAATATTAATATTTCTCAGTTAGTAAATAATATTTATTAGATATTGTTCAAAAGATTGTTTTGGTAACTTAATATTTACTTGTCAACATATTAATAGATACTTTGTTATTTGGTTTCAATATCTTCTATACAATAAAGACCTCAAATCTTTTATTAAAAGACAGTACACATAAGATTCTAAGAAATGAATCCTTTTTCACGACACTATTAAGATAAAATTTACCTACCTATGAACATAAAAAAGTCAACCTGCCTTAGTCTTGAATAGGTTTTTAGGAATACTTACTATGATATATTAGATACTTAAAAAGGAACCAAAAAGGCCGAGAGAGGCCGATCGTGGCGCAGTGGGACGGCGTCTGACTGTAAAAGCGATCGGTTGTGAGTTCGATTTCCATTCGGGGGGTAGTGATTATATTTAAAATTATCTTCACTTCTTTGTTCTGGTGAGACAAAGTGCGGCGTTGAGTTCCACCACTCAACATGCAATGTATCGAATTAGGTGGAAAGCGAAGTATGGAGTGGCCTAACAATAAAATGAGTAAAACATCTCATCTGCAGCATCTCATCATTGGTGCGATTAGCTCGATTCAAACTAAAAAGTGAAAATTATTTAAATATAATCATCATCAATACTCCCTAACCGGACTTTTATTACCGGAATAATATTTTTAATTATTATAAATAAATAGATGAACAACACTTCGATACATTACAAAATAACTGTTTAATTTTGTTAATGTCCTGCGGTCGCTGCGGCAGGCAATGTAACACCCATTCATTAAGGCTACCTTAATCAACTGACAGATTTGTACAGTCTCTATGTTGCTCTAGTGTTGTTTAACCAGTACTTTAAATTAATAGTTGTTTTTTATAAACAGATGCAGGTTTTTTACGTATTCGCTAGCCAATAGGAAAACTAAATATATTTTTTTATAATAACCCGAAGCTTTTGTAATGATTTTTTTAATTAATTTTTAACATGTTTTGCTGGCTGGTCTTGGTGCATTAAGATAGCGTCTGACTGTAAACAATTGGTTGTGCGTTCGATTTCCACTCGAGATAGTGATTATATTTAAATTATTTTTGTTTTTTTCTAGTAAGACAAAGCATAGCGTTGAGTTCCGCCACCCAATACACAATGTCTCGAATTTCGACGGAATGTCTTTACACTAAGTATTTCCTGTTTACCTTGCTATGAGGGATAAAAGCATCAAGCTGAAAAAAAAAGACATCTTTATTAGCTTCACTGGTGTCTATATGTCTAATATATAAAATAATGTAACGTAGTCAGAGACAGTCTAGTGTCAAGACACTCAGTTGACTGCTTTCTGCCCGAAATCAATGCGGGTTAAACCAAGAGAAAAAAGTATATTATAAACACAATAAATGTAAAGTAAAATGTTTTTTTTGTCTGTACTACGCAAAAACTATCTAAGCAAAAAGATCCCAGAGTTGTATCTCTTTACACTTTCCTTTATTATTTAAGAAAGTTTGCGTGTTAACATGCCTAACGTTTGCACGTGGAATTCCGTTAGGTTTTAAAATTTATCTATATATATATAAATATGTAAAGCAAAAACTTTGTACGCTTTTCATGTGCAAAAAATATATTTAATTAACAAAATAAATGTAACACACACTACTTGACATACACGTTTATATAAAGTGACACACGTTGCTGAGGCAACATGTCAACTGAACAGTTTTTTTTATAAATAAATATTTACTTATTCCCTTCAGATATACCAAAATTGATATAATCAATAACCAATAGGTTATATCGATAATCTAAAACCGCGGATAAATAGCCTATAAATGAATAAGTTTACGTTTATATGTACATGTGCTTTGTAAATGCAACACGCGACGCCCGTGCCGGTCCGTGCCTCCGCGCGTTTGCTTATTTGTATGCGACAGCTACTATCAAGTAGTTTTATAAATAGATGAATATGCAGAAAAGGTCAAAGCTCACCGGTATCAGTTAAGACTATGATGGGTGTGCAGATTTTGGCATTTAGAATAAGTTAAGTTTTTGGATTGACTTAAAAAATATTATATTATGATAGTGGTGTACAGAGAATTACAGTTTTTCGTTTACGTTCCACGTATTTTTAGTAAATTAGCTAGTATATAATCTAGAGCTACGCTTTTCCCTTTTTTTATTATATAGTTTCTCGACGTTACGTGTTGAGTGGTAGAACTTAACGCCGCGTTTCATCTTATCAAAGCGGTGAAATGAAAATAACTTTAAATTTAATAATTCCTTCAAGTAAGGATTGTTACCCGAATCATTTGCATTTACAGTCACACCCTGTCCCTTTGTGCCAAGGTAGTCCCAAATAAATTCACAATAATTCAATAAAACATCTCAATTCAATGACTAATTAATATTCTTTTTGCATTCTTCTCCCAAGACGTAAATAAAGTTTGAACAACTTTGAAATTTTCAAATTAGAAACCGAGAGAAGGTAGCCCGCATGTCTCGAAACTTTCGGCGTCCTATTTTCTCATACATACCTATATTTATAAGCTTTTCAAAATGTATAAAAAATCATTTAAATTATATGACATCGAAAGTCTTACCAAAACTCGGTCTAATGTAGAGTGTGTTAACACTATTGGTATGGTAAGTAATTGAACACGATGGCAGCGGGTTCAAATATGAATATCTATATAGACGTGTCCACCGTGTATTCCATAAAGTATGGGATAAATCATTATTGTATGTAAGAACGTATACTAAAGATACCTTTAGTATCTTATTCAATTTCCCGCCATGGCGCATTGAACATATATCTGAATATAAACATCATGGTTGTAAGTTTGAATACTATTCGAAAAATTAGCACGATTTTTTTTTACATTCACGTTTTTATCCCGCACAGCAGAGTAGACAGAACGTACCTAGTGTCAAGACACTAATCTTCACCGAATTTGAGTCATTGCGTATTGAGTGGCGGAACTCAACGCCGCACTTTGCTCTTACCAGAGCTAGGAAATGAACATAATTTAAGTATAATCACTCCCCCGAGTGGGAATCGAACCCGCAATCGACCGCGTTTACAGTCAGACGCTGTCACCGTGTGCCACGTATTTATTTTTTGTATATATTTAATAAATATATAAATCGCTGTCTATATATGGAAAATTATTGAGTAAAATTATCGTTAGGGCCATTCATGAATGTAATTAAACCAAAAATACTGGTTTTAAAATATTTTATCTGTTTGTCTGTGCGTTTAAGCACGCTAATCTCTAAAACTGCTTAACCTATTTAAATGTAATATTCACTATTTGAATATAGAATCTTCCCTTTACATTTGATTTGTTTAATTTCAATCGTTTTATAAATAAGAAATTTATATCAATTTAAAGCATTTTGTTCGACAAAATTATAACAAGAGAAGCTTCGGGCATTCACTAGTGTTCTTGTTTTAACACTATACATTGAAATTATACGATTATAATAATTACTAGAGTCAACAAGTTGATATAATATTACAATTTCATTTGAAGCCACTGTACAAGGTGATTATTGAATTCCTTAAATGTCTTGCGACATTCCCTGTGACTAAATATCTAACCATATCTAATTATTGTTTCAATGTCTATTTGTATTTGATTGATTTTATATGTATATTATATATTTATTTGAGACCAGTCGTGGCACAGTGGGCCAGCGTTTGACTGTAAACGCGATCGGTTGTGGGTTCGATCCTCTGTCGGGGGAGTTATTATATATTTAAATTATTTTCACTTCCTCGCTCTGGTAAGACAAAGTACGGCGTTGAGATCCACCACTCAACACGCAATGAATCCGAATTAGGTGGAAAGTGAAGTACGAGTTGTCTTACCACTAGATACTTTCTGTCTACGAGGTAAAAGACGTGAAGCTAAAACAACAAAAAGTATATGTTACAGTACTTATGGTATCCAGTTTATCTCCTATGACAAACTCTCATAGTTAATGCGCTGCTATTTGCTTCACCCGTATCTGTCTTTATATATGTTAATGTAAAAAAATTCAAATGTGTCCAACATTTTTAAATTCTGTAACATTTTCTTTTTCGGATTTGATGATAAAAAAGAAAAGGAGCGTGTTAGAGTAATCGCTTCTTTTTTAAAATATATTATTACCTTTTTCTTATACATATTTAATTTTACAGCTTCACGCTTTATCTCGCATAAGGGGATAGCCAGAGACAACCTACTGTCAAGACACACCGTTGAGTGCTTTTACCCCGTAATCGAGGCATTGCGTGGTTGAGTGGAGAACTCAACATCACGCCTTACCTTGCCTAAGTGTAGAAATGAAAATGGGAATCGAACACGCGACTATCGCGCTTACAATCAGACGCTGCTAGAGTAATATGACATAATCAAAATGTCAATAGCGTATACAATCGCAAGGTCGAATAATATTTTCCTTTGTTTGTTATTTTAGTTCTAAATAGCTTCTAATGACTGTTGTTTTAGAACTAGAAACTACAAGTGTACTTATAAAATTTTTATTTATTTCTTTTTTATTATATAATTAATATTATTATTTTATAACTTGGTTACACGTATCGCGTATAGAAAATGTTTTCAATATATATTTTTTTGGTTTCTCGCTTTTACCTAGACAGAAATTACCTAGTGTCAAGACAGTCGGTACTTGCTTTCCGCCGAATTCGAGACATTGCGTGTTGAGTGATGGAACTCACCGCCCCACTTTGTCTTACCAGAGCAAGGAAGTGGAAATAATATTTTTGAAAACATTTTTGAAAAAACGTATAAAAATTTGAACGCAGCGGGAAGTGAAAATAATTTAAATCCAAAAAATCACTCACCCCGAGTGGGGATCGAACCTACAAACATCGTTTAGAGTGAATTTACTATCAAATTTATTATAGTTAACATATTACATACGTTTTTGTCTGAATCTTTATTAATTATATTTTTTAATTTTTTTATTCAAAGATATACAGAGCTTAGTGTTGTAATATTTTCCCTAAGATAGAAATTAAAATATATACATTAAGAAAGCTATTAATTACTTAAGAAAATAAAAAAAAAACAATAATTTAAAGTAATATTTGTTAATAATTTCCTAATAATATTCAAGGCACAAAGAATATCTTGCAGCTCATTGTGTAATATTGAAGCACAGGACCGTCGGTATTATTGCTACCGCTACGGTTACGTGAGGCCAAAATAAAGAGTTGCCTTCCTTTGTGCGGTTTTCTTTTGACGTCTACTCAAATATATATAGGGTATACTAGTATATATATATTTTTAAATATATATATATATATATATATATATATATATATATATATAAATAAATAAATATATATATATATATATATATATATATATATATATATATATACTTGCATTAACCCTATTACATCGTCTCACGGTAAATATGATTGGTTGTGGGTGCAAACGTCTCTCTCGATCTGATCTTTTTAAATTATTTTTTATTGCTTAAGAGTGATAAAATTTAAGAAGGAACCCCTTTCCAACCTTGACTAACTGAAATATTAGGCTTTTATACCAAACAATGTTCATTATCAAATACTGTGAGATTATCATCTGTATAAAAATAAGCTTTTTCACGTCTTATCCCGCATAGCAGGGTAAACAGAGACATTTTAGTGTAAAAACTCTCCGTTAATTGCTTCCCGCCGAAATCGAGTCATTGTGTGTTGAGTGGCAAACTTAAACACCACGTCTTACCATAGTGTAGTAAGATTCAGGAAACATTTTAAGTATGATCCCGTCGAGTGGGAATCGACCCCATTACCAATCATATCCAATATCTTTCAACTTTATTATTTCTTTAAGAAAATTGTAGACACTAGTTCATAAATATTATAAGTCAACGAACTATTACAAACAAGCTAACAATAGTATGTAGTTGCGGTCAATAAATCAATAAAGGACATTAGTCAATTTTTAACCTCGTCGTGTTCCTTTTATCGCGTCTGTCCTTTCTGTCCTTGGTCGGTGTCTCGGGCATTCTCTTTGTATCTGTAGTAGTTATATTCTTTCAGTTATTTTATTAGCTATCACGTTGACGCGTTGCTTAGCAACGTGTATGGTGCTGTATACAAGTGTATGTCAACGTATAGTAGTAGTGTATGTATTATTTATTTTATTAATTTAATGTAACTTTAATGTATTTTCCGGAAATTATAGAGGAAATGTCAATGACATATTTATAGTATTTATCAAAAAATAACCTAAGCGGAGAAAAACTCATGTTGTGAATTTATTAGATCGTAATTAAGATCGACAAGTGTCACGTGCAAGTAGGATGGCACAGCTACCTTCTCTTTTCTAGGTCATAATTTTAAAATTTTGCACCATTTTCCATCATTTATACGTCTGTATTTGTTCCGTCTACTGCCACTTGCGCTAATCTATTGTTTTTTAATATTCTATGCAATTTTTCGGGCGGTAACTAAGATGTCTCTGACTACCCTGCTAAGCGAGATATAACGTGAAGGTGGTTCTTATTGTCAAGTAAACAGGAGACAAGTAAAACATATCACTTTCAACTATTCACTTCACACACTTAACACTCCACACTGCATTTATCACTATTCATAAAATGTCATTTTATTTGAACACACACGGACACTTTACACTTTTACACCGTTCCACATAGTAACCACATAAAATGATTATATACTTATACGACCGTGTCATAATCGTTCAATACTATTATAATAATTATATGGGTATTTTTATATTATTTTTTATGTGAACTACCCTGATATTAATATTTTCATTACATTATATCATATACATACCAAAATTCTATAAATGTTTTCATAGAAAACATTTATATAGAAATATTATCAACATTTTGCGAGTAACACAGCACGCCCGAGGGTGGACGCGATAACGGAAATAGACCTTATTTAGTGAATACAATATCGATTTATGTGTAGCTGGTGTTGCGAGTCATTCACGCTTTCTTTGTTATTATCGGATTATTATCATATATGTATATATAATTATTGTCGTATGTAGGTACATTACTTAAGGAAAGGGTTTCGATTCTTTTTTACAATAATTATGCCGGCTTATTGTGATTGTTCTTTTCGGACTATGACATATGGTGCATAGAATTGCATGGGATTTTTTTAAAATAAATTCAACAATACTAACTTCTTGTTCAGTTCAATACTTTTGTATAAAGACTGACTAACACGTTTCTAATGCAACGCGCATTTTACGCGTCAACGATTCTTTTACTATGTATAATAACTTCAGAAACACATTATTCTATCTTATCTCTGTCGCCTGAAGCGAGAGCCCCCAAGCCCGTGGCAAAAACTTGGTACATAATAGATAACAGGAAAAGTTACTCTATCAAGCAAAAATAGATTTTTATATGGCGAAAATTGGTTTTAATGAGAATCGAAAGGGGACCAGTGACAGATAGTGGCCATTTATCATAGAACTCTGTTCGCTAAGAAAATAAGCTGTATGTATGTGATATTTATGCGTTTGGTTTTCTTTATATTTATTTTTACGCGTCTTTTGAAATGTTTTCGGATACTGGAGGAGTGTTTATAATATTTTAATTTTTTTATTAATATACTGTTCTAAAGTGTAATAATATAAAAATTTAGTATTTAATGCGTTAATACACATTTTACAGGGACTCATCAAGTCTAAATTATTGTAACAAGTCACAGACACTGTCTGACACTCATTCATTGCTTTCTGATTTTCACACAGTGACTTCTGTATGTATAGAAAATAATTATATTACTTTACACTGGAATTTTACCTTCAAATAGTTATGTATCATTTAAAAAGATATTCTACTTTTTAGAGACTCGAACTCGAATTTATTCTGTAAGCAGAACTTCATTGTTTTAATTAAATCACGCAAATATATTTTGAGACAAAATATTCTTGGACTAAATATTCGAACTTATAACTAAAGTCCTTTTATGTGTATTTATAGATCTTATATGAATTACAGGTAAAATATAAAATTGAAATAACAATAGGAGGCCATCGTGACGCAGTGAAACTATGTCGGATTGGTTTCCAAAATTGATTTTAGGTTTTCGATTCGATTTTAACTCGAAAAAATTTATTTCCAATTCTCCAATCTGGTAAGAAAAAGCGCGTTGATTTCGTCACTCGGCAAGCAATGTCTCGATCTCGGGTGGAAATCAGTCAACGGAGTGTCTTCACATTAGATTGTCCCTGACGTCCCTGCTATATGAGATAAAGCGTGGAACTATAAAAAAATAGTAACATGTTTTAATCTTATAATAAAATCTATGAATGTAATATGTATGTATGTTCATAAATTTTCAAACTATTGTTTTACAACGGCAATGCTGACTTGAAAATTTTTACAGCGAAACGGATTAAACCTCCCGTCCCTCTGAAAGTTTAAAACTTGCCAATATCTCAGTCAGTCTCTGAGGCGTATCGTCCGGCCAACTTTTTAAATATTGTTCTACTTTAGAGCGTTCCTGGTAAGCTATTCGAAAAATTGGCTTTTTATTGGCCGTTCCTCTGAAACAAATATATTTGGAGTGTAAGTTTTAAAGTTGATGTGTGTGTTTGTGTGTTTTTATTTGATGTTTGTTTTTTTTTTATTTTATTTGATGTTTGTTTTTTTTTATTTTATTTGTGCGGCCTTGAATTCCACCATATAATACGTAATATCTCTAATTTGGTTGAAAGCGTAAAATTGAGTATCTTGACATTCTGCATAGCTGTGCAATACATACAGCGGTACATGTGTATATACAGGAAACACTTATGCGGAAAGCACATGAAACTTTTTATTGACATTTTACTGGAAATTATAATTTCTTTTATTTTCAACTGTTTTAAGCGTTTTTATCTATAAGGGAATTTTGATTTGATAAAGATAAAAATACCCCTGAGTGTTTTTATGCCAAACCAAAGATTTACGTTACGTACGAATGACAGATCTTGTACATTGCTCCACGATGGTTTTTGATTTTTATACTAAAAACTTTTCATAATTACTATGTAAATAATCGCAGCGTATATATATCGAATAAGTATATATTGAATAAGTTATGCGTTCGAGTACCACTCGGGTAATTTATTATATTTGAAAGTTATTCTCATTTCACTGTCTCTGGGAAGACAAAACACGGTGTAAAGCACAACGGCCAACCTCTCAATTTGACACGGAAAGTAGTTAACGAAGTTTCTTGACATTAGGCAGCTTCTAACACCGTCTGGTAAGAAAGAAAATTCTTGACATTGAGTTCCTCAAATCAACACTCAAGGGCGCCAATACTGGCGGAAAACACGTAAAGTACGTAGTGTCCTAACACTACGTTCACTCTGACTACTCTAATAAAAGAGAAGCTTTGAATGAATGAATGAATGAATACATTATTAAAACTAATGAAACAAAAATAAAATGAAAAATATTCACCTTTTCAATAATGTTATTTCATATAGAATTACAAATCAAAACATGATAGAGCATCTGTTAAGACTCGTGACCTAATTTCGATGTTAGTTAGGCATCGTATGTGTTCGTGTAATCAGTCTTGACCTCTTTTACCCCTGTGGAGTTGCAAGCGCGAATCAAAGCCTATCTGCGGTACGTACATTTTTCCTGTTTTTCAATATATATTTAATATAAATAAACTTTTTGTTTATTGGATGTGCGTAATTTTTTTCTTTTTAACACATTGACCGGTTTATCTGTCACTGGTCACTTTTAACTATTCTAATTGAGCCGTGTCAGTTCTTGGAGACTGACACTGTATACTTACTTTTATAATGTAATTTAGCGCTGTCAATCACGCTTTCTGTATTCAAGTCGATAGGCTTGGCTGATGCGGCCCATGCGACGTTCCTGCAATTTGGCCTCATAGGCTCATTTTTTTTAACATTTTATGAAAAACCCGTATGGCGTTCAACGTGTATGCGTTTTCAGTTAGAGTAAAAAAAAAGATATTTAATACATTATGAAAAGTTTATATATAATAGGTACAATATACTAACGAAGGAAATTTTGTAATCCATATTTACCATGAATAGATTCGAACCTGCAATGAAGTAGGTAATTACTACAGTTTAAAAGTAACACGTAATAATATTGTGTCGCTAGGGATTAGTATGTTGTAGTTAATATTAATAGCGAGTTTGATTTCCATTACACAGTGAAATTTTTATTATATTTGAATTATCTTCATATGTTAAAAACTGCAACGGTGTTAAGTTCCGCTATCTCAACACGTATTGTCTCGATGTCGGGCAGAGAGCAGAGAACGGACTTAAGTCTCTCTTATTCTACCTTACTAATCTAATCAAAATAAAAATACTTTAAAGTTTTCCTTGACATAAATTACTAGATATAACCAACAAGTGTCAATAGATTCTATTCCTATACCTAGTTAGATATATATATATACACATATATATATATATATATATATATATATATATATATATATATATATATATATATATATATATATATATATTTATTTCTTAGATATATATATATATATATATATATATATATATATATTTATTTCTTAGATATATATATATATATATATATATATATATTTATTTCTTAGATAACTCTTACGCTGCCGTCGTCTGTCTTGAAACTTTGCTCATAATACGTAAGTCGCATCGTATTCTATTAAAAGTTTTATTCAAAAGGCAGAACGCTGTAATAAAAAAATAAGAAATATTGCTTTAGTAGGTACTTCATGTTTAATATCACAAACTTCTAGCCTATTTATTTTATTTTACTTTTAGCTTATACGGCGATAGTGTTCAGATAAAAGGTGTTGTGTTTTAGAAAAAAAATATATACGCTTGCGTAAAGTATTTTTATAAATATTTATAAATTTGTTCGATCCCCAATCGGGGCAGTGATTATATTTAAAATTATTTTCACTTCCTCTCTCCGGTAAGTCAAAGTGCGGAGTTGAATTCCACAACACGTAATGTCTCGAATTCGGTGGAAACTGAAGTTCGGAGTATCCTGACACTAGGTACTTTCTGTTTAACCTGCTTTGCGGGATAAATTTACTATCAAAGATATTTTTTTAGTCAGAGAAAGCATAGCGCTGAACACGATGTTTACTATTATAAGCACACCACCATACATCCCGATTACTATAGAGCCACAAACGCGTCACAGCCAAATAGCAAAAGCGTATTACGACGATAAACGAGAAACTGTTATTGGCCACAGACATTTCCCCAAAATGGGATTCGAATCAAGAACCATCCTGCGTACTATATTTTTCCGTCCGTTCTACGATATCTTCTGATTATCTAACTAATAGTAGCTATATATAACGTAATTAGTACAAAAAATCAGATCACGTGATCGGGTAAAACACTTGCTGTTGATGCACACACGAGTGCCTCGTAATCATTGCGAATAATTTTTACATTACGTTTGTATACTCGCAACGTATGGTGAAAAAAAATTTTACGTCGATGTTACGAAGCGTGTGCGACGGGTGGGAAAATTGGATTTGATAGACAAGTGGTAGCGGGTTTGATTTTATTTGGCTTTTTTTTGATAGTAATTATTTTTTATTTAGTTATGTAGGCTTTATATGTTATATTTTTTTTGGGTTTTTAGATTGTATTTACAATGTCTATGATGTTTTAGTCTAATTTCGAAGGATTTTACATATTAATATGTAAGTAAATGTATTGTGTGTACAACTAAGCAGTTAAGTTACTTGCGTTTTATTTGCTAAAACAATGCTCGTAGTAAAACTTTATTAATATTTTTAAAATACATTTGAAGGCATTATGAATATAACAGTTATATGAATATAACAGTTTAGTAAATAATTGGAAATTTATTTGAATGTTTAAATTAATTTTTTGAATATATATCTTATGACTTATACCACAACCTATTGTGGTTTTTGCTCGAATGCGAACTTTCACTCACGCGTCCTTCTTCCCACGTGTTTCAATTTCATAATCCTATTTATACTAATTTAGACCTTATTATCAATGTATTAAGAGTTAACGATGTGGTAATATATTTTTGTTTCCTAGTCCAGTATGTTACAGCTTGAACAAAGAATAAACGACCTTGTCACTAATATAATAAGGTGTAGATTTAAATGTTTTGGTAAATAAGGAAGATAGCTTTATGTAATCCTGACAGATGGTTTTTGATTAGGTTCTTTCTATTAGCGGTTGAAAAGTCGTGGATTTGTTTATATTCTCATTTTATTAATACATTTAATTAAATGTAAGGGCCGTAGTGGTGTGGTGGGTTAAAATATTATACGATCGTGGCGCAGTGGGACAGCGTCTGACTGTAACGCGATCGGTTGTGGGTTCGATCCCCACTCGGGGGAGTGATTATATTTAAATTATTTTCACTTCTTCGCTCTGGTAAGACAAAGTGCAGCATTGAGTTCCACCACTCAACACGCAATGTCTCGAATTCGGTGGAAAGCGAAGTACGGAGTCTCTTGACACTAGGTACTTTCTGTCTACCCTGCTACGCGGGATAAAAGCGTGAAGCTAAAAAAAATATATATAAACGTGAAAGTTGTGAGTTTGATTTCTACTCTTTCTTTGGTATTGTTTGATAAAGTTCAGCGTTATGTTGCGCAAGTCAAAATCCAATATATCGATTTATGTAGGACGGTAGACATAATATGATCTTGACTATATATTCTCTAGGAAAATCATATCAAAAAAAGTGGTTCTATTTTATTGAAATCATATTATTTTGAAATAGTATTTTCTCTCTGTGTCTCATGATTTTACAAAACATGTTTTAATTTTTGTAAAAAACGTTTAAGTATTTAAACGCAGCGGGATTCGAACCGCGCCTTTTAGATACTTCGTCCAATCTTAAGTGTGGAATAACACTTTAAAAATAGTAAATATTAGTTAAATATTCCTTTACCTTTGAATGTATTAACAAATGTATAGATATACATATATTCAAAATATATCCGTATATTCAAATTTATAAGTATTTAACTTTGTTTTTAAGCGGGCAAAGTAAAATAAATTATTTTTTTCCAAATCCTTTGATCCTGTATTCTTTCTTCATATAAAAGGTTTTTATTTTTAAATATATGACATATATTATTGTCTTTAAAAATATATATCAAAATCTTAGTTTTACATTTTCTTAATAAATTGCTTGTTTTAGAAAAAAGAATTAACATAAAACTACTCTTGAAAATGTGCATTTTTTATAAATATTTATTTTTGGTTTCAGGTATGTATCATACATCATTATATTATGCTCTTTAGTAAGTATTAGACTATTGATTTCTACGTTGGAGTTAAACATAATACAATAATTTTGCGGTTTCTTCGACATTTAAAGGGCACTCAATGACCGATTTGTGCTAATTTCAAATGCTATTGGACCAAAATTGTTAACCTGATATGCTATAAATGTTATAATGATTTTGTTTCTTCTTTCATTTATCTCTATTTAGATGTGTTAGAAACTCCGTTGAGGTGTATAATATGCGTTGCCATAGTAACGTGTACAAGTGTGTTTTTTTATTAAGGAAGGTCGTTATGTTACTTTCGCTTATTAATGTATAGATTGCTTTTTATATATAGCAGTCTAACACCTCTATTTGTAATTATGATATATGTATATATATATATATATATATATATATATTTAAAATGTGTAAAAATCGCAAAAATCAAAGGTCTTGTTAACATACGTCTAACATACATTTAAGATGTTAAGAGCGCTTCATTCAAAAAGTTGTTTTAAATCTAAACATTCAGCGCTCCGTAATTCACATAACTACGTTACATATGTATTGTTACAACGCCGTTATGTTTGCTTAGATTAGATTTGAGCCTATTTAGTGGGAAGCTTTTCGGCTTATCCCTCTCTGCTATATAGACGATGCTCAGTAAGATCACAATATACAATGATATATGTAAGACTAGGCTTAGAACGTGGTTTTGCTTTATTCTGATTTGTATATATTGATTTATAAAGTATATATTTTTTTAAAATGATACAAGGCAAGTAATTGTTGTTGTTTTTTTCTTTCTATCAATTATTAACAATGTGTTGGACAACAGATTTTTTTTTATATATATATATATATATATATATATATATATATATATATATATATATATATATATATATATATATATATATATATAATGTTAGTAAAAGTATTGTTTTAATACTGTGTGGGAATCGAATCCACAACCATCAACTAACCAACTCAAGTAGTTAAATTGTGTTTCATTGTGCATATATGCAATGTTAAGTCACAGAACTATATAAAACAACTAATAATAAACAAATTAAAAACTCGAATGCGCTTAAAAACTAAATTTTAAAATCCACGAATTTCCACCGAAATCGAGACGTAGCACGTTGAGTGGCGCAACTCAACAACGCGCCCTGTCTTAACAAAGCGAGGAAATGAAAGTAATTTAATTATAATCATTCCCCATTAAGTTGAGAAGGCACCAACTACCGATCGCGTTTACAGTCAGACACAGTGCCACTGTGCCACGACCATACGTAAAATTATACTTTACCTATAAAATCCACCAATAGATTCTCTGCGATCTAGGTCGTGAAAAATAAATGAAGCGGCTACGTAAACTATCTACTAAATACACTTTAATCTTTAAGCTAGTGCTTACATAAGTTTTAGAGTTAATTTTAAGTGACGGGTGTAGATAAAGAGATTATAATGATAGATCGCTTCGCTTCTTAACGCCTGCGTATTCTACTAACTAGGACATTAATTGAAATTAAATCAAATCAACTTGTTACTACAGTAGTATATAAGTTACGTTTTTTAGTTTTGATTGGGTGATAATTAATTACGTTTTAGTTGCAATAATCAACTATTACATAGATATTACGATTTAACTAGTTTATATTCTTTTATATAAATAGGTTCTATCGTGGCGCAACTGATTTGTATAGCTGTTAATACTTTTGATTGATTGTGGATTCGATTCCATAAATAATAAGAATAAGTGTATCGAATCCGGACACGTGTGCAAGCTAATCTGTCAGCCAGAACGGGTCAAAGATCGCTGACAAGATTTTATTATATACTAAGTATAATAGATCAAGTTAAGCAGAAAAATGAATGAATGAATGAATGAATAAAAAACAGATTCCTGATATATGTATCAGGATTCCACTGTTCCGCGTAGCAGGATATTCAGCGAAATTCGAAGTTTACACACGGAAAGCAGTCAACCTAGTGTCAAGACACTTCTCTCCGTCCGAAATCGAGACATTGCACATTGAGTGACACAACTCAATTTACATAAAGCCTAGTACTTTTAGTTTCAAGAGGCCGAACGTGGCGCAGTGGGACAGCGTCTGACTGTTAACGCGATTGGTTGTGGGTTCGATCGTCACTCGGGGGAGTGATTATATTTCAATTATTTTCACTCTCTCGCTCTGGCAAGACAAAGTGCCACAACTCAACACACAATGTCTTGAGTTAGGTGGAAAACGAAGTACGAGATGTCTTGACACTAGGTACTGTCTGTCTACCCTGCTAAGCGGGATAAAGAGTGTGAAGCTTAAAAAAAAAATAAAAGTAATAAAAAGTTTCACATGTCAAATACATAGACAGACAGATCAACTAACAACTAAATCAAACATACAGATAGATAATTTGACACCCATGTGCCGAGTTGTATTAGAATTTCTAGTATATTCTGTTAGAATACACAACTAGTAATATGTTGAAATAGTATTAGTATAACGTCAGGATTAAAAGAATAGGTGGCAACCTATTTGAGAACTAAGGATTAAAAACCCGCGTGTGGCTTTAACTGTTTTAATATAGGCATCCAACAAAGGATGGCGAACCATACTTTAAAAGGAGAGTAGGCGTTATCTTATAATAATAATGATGATAATAATAATAATACCACTTTATTGCACACCACACACATAAAAAGAACAAAGAAAAACAAAAACAAAACATAACAAAGTAGAAGGGTACAGCAGGCGGCCTTATCCCTATGAGCGATCTATGCCGGGCAAACTTAAGGTGTAGGACAAACCAAATCGATATTTTATATATATATATATATATATATATATATATATATATATATATATATATATATATATATAATTCATATTATTATATATGGAATTATTCAGTTTCATTGATGGGAAGGGAGTTGCAAAGTCGTTCACTGTGTAGGAGTTAGAAAAGAAAGAAGTAGAATGAGGAGGGAATTTTATTGGATCGAACAGACGACGACGACGACAGTGTGAGTTATAGAAACTGAAACTGTTCTTTTTGGTAAAAGAGAGTTGAAGGATTAAAAAGCATACAATGAAGTAGATGTAAGATACGAGTCTTCCTGCGAAGTCTCATAGGAAGCCACATGAGTTTCTTGCGGAAGTCGGAAATGTGGTCATATTTGCGGAGGGCAAATATAAACCGTATGCAAACATTTTAGAGTCGCTCAAGTTTACTTCATTTATCTTATAATATTCTTATTCAAATGACTTCCTCTAAAATATAACTATAAAGATCAAATACGTCCCTTTAATTACTAATATGTAGGACTAGTATGCAATATTTCTTTTAGCTTCACGCTTTTTATCCCGCATAGCAGGGTAGACTGAAAGTACCTAGTGTCAAGACACTCCGTACTTCGCTAGCCACCAAATTCGAGGCATTGCGTATTTACTGGTAGAACTCAATGCCACACTTGTCTTGTATTAGAGCAAGGAAGTGAAAATAATTTTAAATAATCACTCCCCCAAGTGAGGATCGAACCTACTACCGATCGCTTTTACAGTCATTGTCGCTGTCACGCTGCGCCACGACTAGCCTACATGTTACCTATTTATAAATAAATTACGCTAACAATTCTATAGAGAATAACTATAGAGCGCTTAAATATTAAACATGCTCGCATCCTGTGACCTAATCTGAATCTAGACTTTCGTTTCATCGGACCAGTGAGCCGTGAAAGCTCGGAACTCGGAGCGACGGATGTCCCCTTGGAGATTTTTTTATATTAAAATTTTGTACGGAATTTAAGTATCGTAATTGCTTTTTAATTAATTAAATACTAAATATTCTTCATTTTATTGAAAATATATATGTTTTTTTAATTGGAAAGAGATAATATTAGGTTACTAAAATTTAAATTCCATTAACAACGATTAAGCTAAGAGGCTTAGCGGTGCAGCGTCTCACTGTAAAAGTGACGATAGCGGCTTCGAATCCAATTCGGGGTATGTTCATAATAAAGTTATTTTTACGCCTTATTCCGCACGGTAATCAGACACGACCAAGACTTTCAGTTTACTGCTGTCCACCAGAAATTGAGATGTTGCTTGTTTAGTGGCGACTCCGCGCTTAGTCTTTTACCAAACCGAACCGAGAAATAAATATTATATTTTTAATAAATTCCCAGAGTGGAAATCGAACCCCTAGTGGGTTTTTGTATGTATTTCCGCCATTTTTATGTATTTCCGTTTGGTTCGTATGTATTTCCCTGTTCACGTAACACAAATCACAGCATTGTGTTCTACTAATCAACACGCAATATCTCGAAATTTAGTGGGAATTGAAAAATGGAGTATTTTGACACCATATTCACTTTACCTACTGCTATGCGATTAAAATTCGAAGTTGTAAAAAGGCAACTATATTTATAAAGTATAATGAAAGACGCAAGCTTAAAATTTAATAATATACATATATAAGAACAATACTTTTATAAATAAAATGCTATTAAATAATGTTATTATTTATAAGTTTTAAGTTATTAAAAACATCCAAAAACAGCTATTTTTAGGCGACTCTTCTTTATAATGTTATTTTGTACTAAAGTCATTTATCATATTATGTTTTATTTATTCATCTTCCTTCATAAATTGAATTTGAAAAACAAAAAGCTAAAGAAATTAATAGAGGGAGTGCAATTTCATCGTTAAAGAGCTGTGAAATTTCGCGTTTCTTATCTACAAGGGGCAGTTGGCGATGAAAAATTACACCCTGTATCGCAGATGTTCTCATAGTAGTTGCAAATGATGCTGAGATGAGTCAGTACATTTGTTATGTTGAGTCTTAATATTTTGTTTTTGAAGCTTCAGTTCGGTGCGGACCGTCTGTTGTAGATTTTTCCCCTATTTTAGTGACGTGACAAACTGTGAAGGTGTTGGAATTCTTATTTATTTAATTATGTATTTACACTGAGGCCGGTTGTCGCGCAGTGGGACAGCGTACGACTGTAAACACGATTGGTTGTAGGTTCGATCCCCACTCGGGGGAGTGATTATATTTAAATTATTTTCACTACTTCCCTCTGGTAAAAGACAACTCAACACGCAGTGTCTCGAATTCGGTGGAAAGTGAAGTACGGAGTGTCTAGGTACATTCTGTCTAACTGCTGTACGGGATAAAAAGCGTGAACTTAATCGCGTCCAGTTCCTAGTATTACTGGTCGATAATGTTTTACCACATTGAGATTAAAAAGACATTTTATTACACTAACTATAATCACGGCAACATATTGACGCGTAAAATATGCGTTGCCTTAGCAACGTGTGTACCAAAAATGTAAGTCAAACATATTTGTGTATAATGATGTTAAGGGAGAAACAGTAGAGATTAACACTATTCTTCTAAACATTTTTTTTAGCTTCACGCCTCTATCCCGCATAGCAGGGTAGAAAGTACTAGTGTTAAGACACTCCGTACTTCGCTTTCCACCGAATTCGAGACATTGCGTGATGAATGGTGGAACTTTAACGCCGCAACTTGGTTTTTACCAGAGCGATAAAGTGAAAATAACTTCAATATAATCACTCCCCCGAGTGGGGATCGAACCCACAACCGATCGCCTTTCAATCGTGGCGGAGTAGGACGGTGTCCCACTGCGCCACGACCAAAGCCTCTAAACATTTACACAATTTGCTTAAAATTATTCTTTTTTAATACAAAACCTTATTTTCTAGCTATTTATATAAAATATCGTTCTCTTTTAGAGTCCTTATACTAATACTGTTTTAAGCTTTTGACTGGAAACTTTAATCCCAGTTATTGCGGTTTAACAGTCGGAGTAATTTGTAAAATGGTCGACAGACGATCTTAATTAAGCAGAGTTCGTATGTAACTAAAGTATTCATACTACCTATATATAATTAGTGGTTATTTTAATATTATGAGGAGTGTATGTGTTCTTTTCTCTTTGTTTTTTCTAATATTGTTGACAGAGAGAACGGAGTGCCGAATGCCCTATTTCTCTCTACGCCTCTTTCGCCCTCTCGCAAACCCAATATTCCCCTATTATCATCTTATATGTTTTGATCATGTGTTTTCAGTAGTCAATCGAGGTCACTCCCTTCCTCTCTTGTCACTCATATCTCTCTATTCCTCTCTTGTTACTCTGTTTTACCAAATGGATGGAAGCAATTTCTCTGTCCTAATTTTTATTGTCTAGGATTTTGCGTGTTGGGTTTCGGTCCCTAACGTTGCATTTTTCACTTGCAAAAACACTAGTAGGCATTGTCTTTGGAAACCTTGTAGCGGTTAACGGGAAGAAAGACGATTTGTATAATAAAATTATTCACAGTATATATTGTGTGTGAATTTATTATTATTTAATATGTTAACGATCGCTTCTTATAAGATGATGTCTTCTTGAGATGATTCTCATGAACACGCTAAGTGACGTCACTTTGATATAAACTGCACTTATAAAATTGCACTACAATGGGTTTGTCAAGATCTTATCTTCATACATAATACATGAGATGTCTGTCAATTTATATGAGCAAAACGTTGTGTTCTATATATTTTTTTTCTATAAACAAATAAATTATATTTATATAATATTTAATATTTCTATGTATAAGCTAGCAGTGGCTAAGCTAAGCAGTGGGACAGCGTCTCAGTGTAAACGCAATCGGTTGTGGGTTTGATTCCCAGTCAATAAATTATTTTTTCCTCGCTCTGTCAAAACAAAGCCCGGCTTTGAGTTCTACCGCTCAACACGCAATGTCTTGGATTCGGCGGAAATCGGAGTACGGAGTGTCTTGACACTAGGTACTCCCTGTCTACTTTGCTATTTAAAATAAAAAGCGGGAAGCCTTAAATTTTTTATCCGTAATGTATATATTTCGTATCATATTTGGTACTGACAATTCGCTCTGTTTGAAATATTTATTACAATTTGTTTTAGGATTTTTTTGCTTTATTGCAGCAACAAAATTATTTAAAATGATTAAGGCTATGGTAGCACAGTTATGACTGTAGATTCGATTTATACTTGAGTAATATTTACATTTAAATTACTTTAATTTCTCCGTTTTCTTAAATACGAAGTATCTTAAGTTCGGATAGAAAGTAGAAAACGGGGTGTCTTGACACTAGGTTCTCGCTGTCTTTCTTGCTATATAGGATGAAATGGGTAGCTGAAATTAAAAAGAAATGACACTTAAGTGGAATTTGAACTCATAATGTAATTAATCTCTTTTTTTTGTTTTCTAGCTTCACACTTTTATCCCGCATAGCAGGGTAGACTTAAAGTACCTAGTGTCAATACACTCCGTACTTCGTTTTCCACCGAATATGAGACATTGCATATTGAGTGTCGAAGCTCAACGCCGCACTTTATCTTAGCAGAGCGAGAAAGTGAAAATAATTTAAATATAATCACTAACCCGAGTGAGAATCGAACGTACAACCGATCGCGTTTACAGTCAGACTGTGATCTCTTCAAATACGATTTTCTTTTTGGTTGTAATTAACATGTTAATGTAAATTTATTTGAATATAAATATACCAAAAAATTTTCACTGCTTATATATTTAAGATTAAACTTGTTATTTTCATATAAAGCAGACGACGAGACAGTTGGATGATGGCTAATAGTGCAACGCTTTTAGCTCGACCGTTTGAATTACAACGTTATGTGTACTTTTTTTAATCACTCTTTAGAAACTCTCCTGCATTTGCGTAATTTACAGAGAATTGCTAGTGATACGTTATTATGTCATACATTTGGAGACAGTTCTTCACTGTAACGTAACATTTAGCTATTTTAAATATAATACTCCTCCCTGCGTATAATTATATAACTTAAACAAGAACCAATTTTTCTGTATGTATTAATAAAATAATAATGAAAATAAGGTATTAATAATTATATAGAACGCGGCGTTCAGTTCCACAAAATAGTAAGTGATGATTGATAAACATACGAAATGTGGATGTTAATCTGCTTGTCCATGAAAATTTAGGAGTTATGTATGTACATAATGATAATAGACATACATTTTTGAAAACACGACGTTTCGAACACTTTGCAGTAGTCCTTGGTCACAGATTAACTGACAGACGAATGTCATCTCAGTCTACCTGTGTTTTGGAAACAAAGTCTTACGTAAGATATATAAGATATATTTATACATAATTAATTTATGCAAATTTTATAACTCTGAACTTGATTATTTTTATCTTAAAACTGTACTTTTGACAATTTATTTGTAACGATGTTTCTATAATTTGTACAGTTCTTTTCTTTTATCCCGCATAACAGGGTAGACAGGATGTACAGGATGTCAAGACACTCCATACTCCGCTTTCTGCCGAATTCGTGACGTTGTGTTTTGAGTGGTGGAACTCAAAGCCGCGCTTTGCTTTACCAGCCCGAAGGAATGAAAATAATTTGAATTATAATCATTCCGCCTAGTGTGAATTGAACCCGCAACCGATCTTGTTTACAGTCATACGCAGTTCCAATGCGCCATTATTATTTGTAAAAATTCTTCACTGTATACGAATTTTCATAGATATTTCTGTTGACCGAACTATAAAACAATATTAATATTACACTGATATCCACAAAAGTTATGGACGGTCACAAGAGATCGGTGTCTATTCATCGAATGTCATATTATAACAGCGTTAAGTGAGCGCTGAAAGCTTCTATTAATAAATTAGTATCTATATGCCAGCCAAGTCATTTGTAACTGATAACATACTTATACATATTTCATATCCACAATTATAGTTATAATATTCGTATTTTTTGTTTAATGTATTTTAAGGTAGCTAGAGAGAGCCTAGCCCGAAATTGGAACGTAGCATTTTAAGTAGCGGAACTCAACGCCGCCTTGCTTGCTTACCTGCCAAAGTAGGAATGTTAAATAATTCAATGTAAAGATTTCTCTGATTAAGGATCAAACCATTGGTTATTATGTATAATCAGACATTGCCCCTCTGGATCATGATATCCTCATTATAAAATTATTATTCACTTTGTTACAGTTCGCAGAAACGTTAATTAATGTTTTACTGGCGTTAAATAAAATTCATTATCGATTTAATCTCTTCAAACGCTAAACGATTCCACTAAGAGCGGTGTTGCATTGCATTTTATAATTCAATTTTACAGGCTGTATTGTGATAATGATATCAACAAATATAAGAGATAAACAGAATCTGTATATTAATATATGAAGCAACGTTTTGAATCTATTTTAACGAAAATTATACGAAACAAAGTGTATGAAATTTTGAATTACTGTAAGTTAATGTTGATGTATACAGTACTTGTTACTATGGCAACGCGTATTATATTCTTCAAGAAGTTTTTTGGTATATTTGTATGTAAAAGCAGCTTCACTATTTCACCAGCTCGTGAACTGTCATTACAATGTTTTCACCAGCGTTAAGCTCTGCCCAGTAGGACACGGATACTCTGTTTTGACTTTTTCACAAATTCTTGCCCTTGCATGTTGATTGACGGAGATTAACATCGCGTTTTGTTTCACCAGAACAAACAAATGAAAATAATTAACATATATACACTACCACCCTATATTCCCACTAGGTCAATACTGTCTCCATTACTGAATTACCCAAAAGCTTTTAACCTTACCAATTATTTATATATATGTATGTTTGTTTGTAATAGAATATTCTTTTTCAATTACAATTACCAACCCCCCCCCCCCCCAAAGAAACGCGCCGCACTATGCATTTGGGCCACGTAAATCGCAACAATGCTACAGCAAACAAAAGTGCGCCGTTCAATCGGCTAATGGACGGGAAAGATACGCTTGTACACGTCTTATTGCCACTGTACTGGGAAAGTATTAACTCGTTATAGACCGATTTATAGCTTTTGATACTGGTTTCAATGATACGAACGATATTGTGTTTTGTATTGAGTGTGTTTGGTTTTTTTTTATTTTGGTTGTTTTTATGAATGTTGGGTATGAATTTATAATTTTTTTTTTCACTAAAATTTGTACTTTACGTAGAAATGATTTTTTAATTTTTTTTCTTGGTTTTTATTTATTTTCATAGAGAGAACTTATACATACAAATGATTACATTACATTCTCCATTTCACAACTTCCAACCGAATCAAAATGGAACCTGCGACCATCTCTCGTACAATCGGATGACAACAAATATTTCTAATATATATTACTTTTTTTTGTATTAGGAAAGCTTCGTATGACGAATAAGAGAAACATTTTCAAACCACATTTGTCGTTTAATTCGAACTTTATATACTCAGTTAACAAAGCGTGAAGGCAAATTGTGAACAAAAACTATTATGTATTAAAATTTGCATATTACACCGAGATCCACTTGATAGAGCGTGTTACTTCGATCGAATGGACTTATGAAACTTTGCATTGTAAATGATCTCTCTCTCATATTGAAGTAATTTGAATATTTAAGGCCGTTTTTATTATATTTATGTATACATATGTGTAAATAATGAGGTATTCTACGCGTACAAGGACAGTGACTGACTGTAAATACCATTGGTTGTAGGTTCGATTCCCACTCGAGGGAGTGATTGTTTTAAAAAATATTCGGTCTTAAAGCAGTCAAAGGAGTGTATTTACAATAGGTTGTTTCTGAGTACTCTGCCATACGGAATGAAGTGTGAAGCTATAAAAAATTATATGTTAGTATAAAACGCCTTTTTGGTGCAGTTGACGTGTGTTTGAGGGAATACAATGGGTAAAGTATCAAATACAAAGTTGCATATTTTTAATAAATCAATCTCTAAAAGAAGACCTAGTAAGACAAAGTTCGGCGTTGAGTTCCGCAATATCTTGATAATCGGGCGGAAACATCGGGTTAATTAATATATGTACCAATATAAAAATTTATTTGATAAACGTATCTTTATTAAAATACCAATATTTTTTGAATATATATTTTTCTGAGAACAAAACAAAAATATCAACAAATGTTAACATTGCCATTGCATTACAGTAAGGTAAAAAAGCTTAAATTTAAAATACAATTATTTGGAAAGCTAGTTACGTTGTTTGCTTTTGCATACGTTTTTTAATCAATGTTTTAATCACGCGGTTCTAATCAACGCGACGGTTCGATTGTTATTCTATGTTTTGTATCGGAGCGTCCTTACTTTTCATTGCATTTTCCGAGCGGTATATTGTTTTGTTCAATTCATACTGTTAGGAATTTATATAGGATAAATTTGAACTTTTGTTTTTGGTTTCAGGAGATACATAACTCTCTGCACTTTGTCTCATCAGAGTGAAAATATTCTGCATGTTATCATTGCCATCGTGGGAATCGAACCCGCAACTAATAACACTTCAGTCCCACGTAGACGTCCCACTGCCCCACAATAGATTCAATTTTAAGTTACGTTTGTCTATATATATATATATATATATATATATATATATATATATATTGGTTGTAAAAACAATAAATATTCGTTTATTATTTCATTTATTTGTTCCAATTCTCTTTGTATATTATATTAAAATATCATCCCTATAAGTTATAAAAGTGAATTATTCGCGATGGCTGGTATTACTAGTTTTCATTTAATTAATTTTTCTAGTTCAATTAAAATAATCAACTTTAGCGTGGTTTTATCTGTTTTATAGCTTCACGCTTTTATGCCGTATAGCAGGGTAGAAAGAAAGCATTTAGTGTTAATACACTCCGTTTTTCGCTTTCTACCGAATTTGAGACATTGCATGTTGAGTGGTGAAACTCAACGCCCAATTTTGTTTTACCAGAGCGAGGAAGGAAATAATTTAAAATATATTCACTCCCTCAAGTGAGGATCGAACCCACAACTGATTGCATTTACAGACAGACGCTGTTACTCTGCGCCACGACCAATATTTTTCATGGCAATATAGTAGAAAATTCTAAATACAGTTCGTTTAATCCCTGCAGAGTGACGATATGACATTTTAAACGTGAAAAGATAGTATATAGCGTTCTGGCATTTGTTAAATATACGGCTATTCAAAACGATCCGAACGAAAATGTTCCGTTCAACTCGCTCTTCGTTGAAAATTACCAATTTACCGCCTTAGTGCTGAAAATTACTAGCTACTCTGAATTTTACGTTTTTAGCTCTATGTACGACAGTATCGATGGGTAATTGCAGTGACTGTCTGTTGAAACTAGTTTAGTTTTAACTGAAATGGCTAAGTCAGGTTCTGTTAGGTTACTGACTGGTTATTCTTTTTCATAGAAATTTGTAACGCAAAGTTTTAGCTAAAAGGTTTTGTTAGTTTTTCGTATATTTTTTGGATAATTAATATAATTTTGTTATAAAATTTCAAAACAGTTACATCAGTATACAGAACATATAAAGAACGCACTATCTACATATGTTATGAATTATTTTAATTTTTTATTAGTAAGACGTGACTCTACATTTTTTTTATATTAAATATGGTTTAGAACTGGAATAAATGATATAATTTATTAAAAGGCTCTCCTGCCAGCGTGTCAGTGTCGTCGGTGCACAGTACTTGTCGACCTAAGTATGTTCAAAAATAGCTTTGAATCGATACTACTATAGTATTCCTAGAGACTCTGTTGTACTCCTGATTACTGATTTATGGTATTCTCTGACATTTTAACATATTTATTGTTTTAAATGAAACTGTTTTAACCGGATTAATCGCGTATATTTTGGTATTCGAAAATACATTTTGGACACCTGACGTTTCGAATAATTTACAGTAGTCCTTGGTTACAGGTAGACCTGTGACTACGGACTACTGTAAAGTGTATTCGAATACCAAAATATACGCGATTAATCCGGTTAAAATAGTTTCATTTAAAATTTATTATATTTATTGTTAAAATTTATTATACTTATTGTTGCATTTTTCTTAACAAAAAAACCTTCACGTAATAAGATCTTGGGTTTCTTCAATTTTACCAGATTTTAAATAAAATTTTTAAATGGATTAATTGCGTATATTTGTTCTTTGGAAATACATTTGTGAAAACGCAGTTTCAAACGTTATTACGATACGTAGTCCGTGGTCACAGATGGACTCAGGTAAATCTTCCTATGAAAAATTTATTTTTGAATACCAATATATATCTGAGTATTACGTTTAAAATAGATTAATTTCATTTTACTCTTTTTAACATATATCAAGTTTTTCGATCTGTATTTAGAATTAGAGGCATTTCATATTGACGGGCGTTATAAAAATAATTTTAAATTTAACAACTATCGCGTTGACAATCAAAAGCTGCTCCGCTGCGTTACGATAACCTTTGTTCTAGATTGTCTAATTGATGTAAATGATGACCATAGTATGATTTAATAAAACTGGGCACTTGATTTTGATAGATTCAGTCTGATAAAGAAAAATAACCGCGGTGTAGAGTTCCGCTAATTGTTACTTTAACAGTTAGTTTTGCTTTATAATGCGAAAAATATATACTGTCTTGAAACTTCTCTATGCGTAATTTGCTTAAAAGAAGTGCTTAATGACCGAATACAATAAACAATTTACAACTCTATACCTTAAGTTTTATGAGTATTTATTTTGAATTTACCCTCGCCCGTTGGCGCGACGCCAGCGATGTATGGAAACTTGTATGATTCATTTAAATAGAGCGTCTCAGATAAACGCTTTATGCGATACGCGTGATTAGTTGTTTGGGATTGGCGTGCGTTTGGTTGGTTTTGTTGGTTGGATAGAGAGAATTGTGGTCATTTTCTCTGTTTTTTTTTATTGTGATATGTTAAGATTATCTGTGTAATTTATTATATATAACTTCATAATCAAAAATATCGTGCCTTTTCCCGAATTTCAAACTAGAATTGATTTTTTTATACTTTAAATAAAATTTTAAAGTTAAATATGTATATTAATAATTATTGTAATAATTGTAATTGGATATAATAATTCTATCAAAAATATTAATGCTGAAGCGTAGAACATAATTCTGTTAAGTGGACGGTATGATTATTTTTATAAGCATTTGTGAAAATACTGATTGCATAATTTTTCACTAAAATTTTATTCCGAACCATCAGAATTTCTTTACATTACTGACATTAAGGTTAATAAAATAAATATTTATGATGGCGCTTGTGAAAGTATCTCTGATCCCCGCATACCTCTTTCACCTCGTCCACTTCCTTCGATAAGTCCTCATGCTTTTTTAAGTGACCTTCCTCCAGTATCTTTGATTTTCCGATCTCCCCGACCCCTCGACGTGCCCAAACTCCCTGAGCACGATCTTCTTCATTCTTACTATAATATTCTCGCTTAAATCTGCTATTCTGCGTATCTCCTAGCATATAAAAAGTTCCAAATCTTGTTGAACATATTATTTTTTTGTATACTTCTAAATATTTAAGAATATCAAAAAAAAATAGTTATTGATCTTTTTTATTTGCAATATCGAAAGCTATTATGTATAGTAGCAATTTGTTATAGCTTTCTGACGTAAAAGATTTAATTTTATATTAAAATTTTTTTAAACAACACTACTCTAGATTCAATTTTGCTCGCTAGGGTAGTTCCAATAGAAAAAAAAAACTAAAAATGACAATTTCCGGCAGCCGGTCACCGTCCACGTCAGTCGTGCACCGATACCCGCGGTGCGCGGACGTGTGAACTGTACGACGGAAATGAAATTGATTTCATATCGCTCTATCACACTACGCTATTCCGATATTGGAAAGATTTCCAATATCAAAATCTATATTTTTTCAAAGAAAATATGTTTAAAAGACTTTATTTAATTTAATGAATATACATTTAAATTGTAGTAGTTGTTAAAAGATAAGAAAAGTACCTATTCATATAAGGACAGTTAGAGATCAGCGTTAGAAATGACAATATTTTAACTATAGCCTATATACTTCAAAAATTATCGTTTCTCTATTTTGATTAGATAATATGCGGTGTTAAGTTCCGTACCCAACAAACAATTTGAAAATATTTAGAAAGTAAAAATAAATTAATGTATTAGTACGCTCTCTTCGGGTATCCTTAGGGATGTGACACAGGATTATATAAAAAATATTGTAATAAATTGAGCCTTACGAATTTCATTCAGCACTTAGTAAATCATCATGAAATATTACATGACGCTTTCCTCCTTGTAATTGGATTTAATTATACAAAACTAATAACTGTCCTCTACAATATTTTATATCGCTTGAATCATTTTGGCGATATATTATTTTGATGTCAAACGGTTAAAACTGGGTTAATGATGGAATAAATGAGATAATAACTAGGGTGAAAATGTCAATGTTACTGAAGTTGTAGGTATGTGCATAAAAGTATGTATTTTACTTTGCTTATTTGAATTGTGAAAGATGACGACTTACTGTACTAAATAGACTGATAATTCCTTGATTTGGGCATTCCTTTTTTTTCTGTTGTTTTTTTTTGCTTTTATACCGCATAGCAGGTTAGACAGAAAGTACCTAGTATCAACACATTCTGTACTCTCTTCTTTCCGAGAAAATTCGAGACAAGCGTGTTAAACTCAATAGCGCGTTTGTGTTAGAAGGGCGAGGAAACCAGATTAATTTGAATATAATCATTCTCCCGAGTGAGAATTGAACCCACAACCGGTCGCATTTATAGTCAGACTCTCCCCCCACACTTTTATCTTCTTTTTCCTTTTTGTTTTATCTCATTTACTTTATTTAAATATATAATATTGGCGCTATAAGCGCTTTTTATTAAATACAAATTATTCTATATACGATACATTGCCAAAATAACATTTTTTTACAATTTTCGTTTTATATTTGAAAGTTATAATCCCATAAAGCACAAAACTCCCAGTTGTTACATATAAAATACCTGCAATGCAATACTTATGCGTCAGAACCGTTCGTCACGATGCGATTCGTTTCCACTGCCAAGTCACCAATGATTTATATTTATATTCAGCTCAATATAGGTACGTCTCCATTGTTCACTTTTTGCAGATTATATTCAGTTGCCAAAGTATGTGGATTAGAGGTCGGGTGACATTTTCAATAATTATTAATTAAAGTTCAATCGTTTAAATACATTTGTCGTATCGGTCGTGTGTTGTTAGCGATGACGTTGGTTTATATATTGGTTTGCGAGTCTTAGTGTTATTTTTGTATTCATACTTGGCGAATTAAATTATATAACATTCTTTTTTTTTAGCTTCACGCTTATATCTTATAAAGCAGGGTAAACTGAAAATACCTAGTGTCAAGACGCCCCGTACGTCGCTTTCCACCGAATTCGAAACATTACGTGTTTAGTGGTGGAACTCAACGCCGCACTTTGTCTTAACAGAGCGAGGAGAAAATTATTTAAATATAATTACACCCCCCGATCGACCTTGGGGATCGAACCCACAACCGATCGCGTTTACAGTGAGACGCTGTCCCACTATGCCACGATGGCCTTGTAATTATGTTTTCATAGAACATTATCATTATCATTTACCTTTAACAACGATCTCACGTGGTATTCGAAGTCCTAACCACTGCTCTCAATTGCTTCTAAATGGCCTTAACGTAATTTTAAACAATTTTGCGAGCGTACACTACATGTCGCCGCCTACATTGCGGCTCCACTTTGTCTTGGCACCTGCGGGAAACCACGCATCTCGCACGTCTGGTTCAGTCGTCGGGTGACATGTTACTATTACGTACCTTACCATGTACGATTGTATTTGGAAATTCTCTTCAGGAGAAAAGCATTTAATTATAATTATTATTCATCAAGAGTGTTGAGTGAATGTTTTTATTCGGTTTTTTTACTACATAATTTAATTTAGAATGTCGAATATTACTGTCGATTATATATGAGCTCGTTACAAGTAGATTTAATCTATTGAAAGCAATGCAAAGGAAATTTTCTCTCTGTTTTCTACATTAGATTTAAATTCTAAATTAGCGAACTTACAATAAAAATATTTGTTTTGATGACTATTATGAAAAAAGTAGATAACTTTTAAAAATCATAGAGTAGAGTAGGTCATAGATAGAATGGAGACTGGTGTAGCTCTTATTTTTATAAAAATAGTATATTTTAAAGTTAGGTATTTAGATAGAGTTGCCTTATCAGAGCGCAGATATGAAATATATATTTTAAATACAATTATAATGCATATACCGTTATATTTTTTTTCCTGAGGTAAACAGAATATATCATTAAGGTTGTACAACTTCGTCGTTGGGTTCGCTCGACACTAACAAAATATATGTAGCTAATTAGAGTTTCGCTTACGGTTAGTGAGCAAGGCAACGTTGTAATTGTTCATCGTGATATAGTTGCGACGTGTTCGAATGCGTTTGCATCGCGTCGCGGTTCGTGTCGGGCGTAACGTTATGAAATGTATTATGTTATTATACATATATTTGTTTGAATGTTTGTTTGTTTTTTGTTTTTTTTTGTATAAAGGAAAAGAGGATACTTTTATAATATTTAAAAGTGTGTACTGGTTATCGGTTCGGTTGCCATTCTGGGGAATGGTTATATTTAATGTATTTTCATTTTTTTCGTTCCTCCATCCAACATGCAATTACACAGATTTCGGCGGAAACTGGAGTACGGAGTGTTTTGACACTAGATCTAATGTCTATCCTTCTATTTGGGAGAAAAACCTAATGCTATAAAAAATAAATTAGTTTAACAAATTTCAATTTTACAAATAAAACACATAGAAAATGTTATTTTTTCCAAACAACCTAACTGAGCGCTCTAATCATTTTGCTCTATACATACTTCGGATACATCTCTAGTTGTATTGGTGTACAGTTGTTAAAACTTTTATTATAAGCATATTTGTAAGAAATTTCTAATTATTTGAAAATTGCATTTTTTATATGAAAAGCTTAATACATTTTAATGTTGGTTAGATGAATAAATTTTTATTTTATTTATTTTTATTATTTCAGGTAAGTATGCGGTACTACAATAATATATCTTCATTATGTGCCGTGGAAGTGAGTTTCACTAAGCATTGTCAGCGTTACGTTTCATTCCGCATAGCAGGGTAGTCAAGACTCTCTACTCTGGTGATTGCTTTTCCCCAGATTTGAAGACATTGCGTGTTTTGTGGCGAACTGTATGCCATGCTTTGTATTACCAGAGCAGGGGAATGAAAATTAATTATGGCCATCGTGGCGCCATGGGATAGCGTTTGACTGTAAAGGCAATAGGTTGTAGGTTCGATTTCCGCCCGTTAAAATGATTGTATTCTGATATGTATTTAATTATATTTCACTACAAAATATGCGAGGGGTAAGGTGAGAATAAAAGCCAAGAAGTAGTTTGTAAGTGGCGTATCAGATAAGTGTATATATTTAAAACTCAAAATGATGTGTTTAGGTTTGTTCCTACCTATTTTAAGATTTTTTTTTATATTATTATTTTTGAATTTCGCATCAACAGGTTAGTCTTGGAAGATTTTAGATAAATCATAAAAAGCTTTTTATGTTATTAAGTTTTTTACATTTAATTATATATGGAAAGCCTAATAAATGTATATTCTAATATGTGAAATAAAAACTAGATTTTTTCTTCCAAAATATATTCGATCAGAGAAATATGAACTTTTTGAATTCAATTTTTTTTCTGTTTAAGTTTATATAGAGAAAAAATGAAAAATAAATAATAAAATGTTTCACAATAATACGTTAGAATCACAGTATATGTTCATTAATAATAATTAAATAAACAATACACACACTATCATATATCTGACATACACGTTGCTATGACAACCAGTAATTTACGCGTCAACAGCGCTAATACAATAAATAAAATAACTATTAGAAGAAATGTAATACCGTATTTATGATTTACTAGAACGTTTTAATTAGTGGCCACAATATTACTAATATAAAAAAGCTTTTATGTTTTATTTTTTTTTTGTCTTTATCTTATGTATTTATATGGAAAGTCGTATATATCGAATGTGAGTGACCATTTAAATCCCTATTTAAGGCTAAAAAAGGTTTATACATTTTTACACATGCTCTACCATATTACGTTATAAAATATGTAGCGTTCCATTTGCAAATAACAAAATTGATCTTGAAGTCTCGAAGTGCCTTAATCTATAAAAAAATAAATATAAAATGCAACTTCTATATACAAAATTTTTTCGTGAAAGATATTTTCATAGTTTACCACCAACTAAGCTTACAAACAATTATTCTCTTAACTCCCGTTAACAGTTAAGTCACTTAGTTTTTCACTCTTAGTAGCTTCTATAAGCCTTGGGTGCTTACACTGCGGAACTCAACGCCGTTTTTCATCCAGCTAGACTGTGTAAACTGTAGAACCATTTAAAATACAACGATTCTTACTCTAAAGGAGACAAAAGAATCTTTTGTGAACCCTTTTTTTTATATTTAAGGTGATTTTAATCTCACCTCGGTGCCATCGAGAGCAACTGAAAATAAACGTTCTTTCATTCATTCTTACTTCATTCATTTATTTGGACCATCGAAACCCATTTTTATAAAGGATCGTTCCCGTCCATTCTTTCACGCTTCATTGAGTCGGATTCATTTTCGAATGTATTTTTATCATTCATGTTATCAATCTTTTTTTTTTAGATAGCTTTTATTGTTTTTATTTGCTCACAAATAATATAAATATAAATCAAATTATATCTATAATATATATTATTTGATTTATTTTTTATATGGTGTAGGTAAATGATATATATACATATTTACTATTTTTAAAGTGTTATTCCACACTTAGAATAAGCCATGCGTGCTACTACTAGCTGCGTCGAAATTCTTATACGTTTTGTTACAACTTATTTATGTTGTTAGCATCTCTGTAGAGAGATTTTTACAAATTTCTACTACTTACAGATTATTAATAAATAATCGTTTAACAAGAGAGATTGCTATTTTATTTTAATATTTACTATTTTTAAAGTGTTATTCCACACTTAAGATTAGAAAATATTTTTGAAAAAACGTATAAAAATTTGAACGCAGCGGGATTCGAACCCGCGCCTTTTGTATACTGTCCAAGCGCCCTGGTAGTAGAACGCATGGCTTAGCGGTCAGAGCGCTTGGACGGTATCCAAGAGGCGCGGGTTAGAATATCGCTGCGTTCAAAAAAAATTTTTATACATTTTTTCAAAAATTATATATTTACATGATATAGGTACATGTCACGGTTTAAGACGATTCTGGGTTTAATTTCCGCTCGATAGATCATTAAATCATAGATAGATGTTAAATCATTTTCTGTACTACAATATTTAATGTATTTGTATATGCGTCCTTGAAAAGTATATATATATATATATATATATATATATATATATATATATATATATATATATATATATATATATATATATATATATACATACGTGTGCTTTTACTCGCTTTGCTTTTACGAAGATTGGTATAAAATAAAAGTATAGAATATCTTACATTGTTTCATATGTGCTACGATAAAATTATAACAATATATAATAGACTGGAAAACATTTATATTATTCTCATAACCTTAAATAAACATTTATATTATTCTTATAACAGTCGTGGCGCAGTGGCCACGGTCTAACTTTAAATGCGACTAGTTGTGGATTATATTCCCAATTTCATGTATTATCTTGTTTTGCTCGATAAGAAGAGAGAAAAGGCGAAGCGGGCCATTGAGTTCCACTACTCAACTTGACACTAGCTACTTTCCATCAACCCTGCTATTAGGGATAAAAGCGTAAAGCTGAAAAAATAATATGCTTAAAAGCTAATTAAGTTAGCCACTTAAGAAGATTTCCTACTCACAAAAATAAGGCAAGAATTCTTCTTCGACTTTTGGCCGAATTGTAATTACAAGTGACAATTCTAGGGTTATCAAAGAAAGTGTCACACTTGAGACGCGGCCAATTTCCTAAGATGTTCGTATTTACATATACATTGTATTGTATGTATGTATGTATGTATGTTTGTATAGAAGCTTTTTCTATTATAAAAGTAATGGATTAGGTTTTTGTGACGTTTTGGTTTGGTTTGGTTTTTGGTGTTTTAGTTACTAACACATCTGACTGTCAGTGTTATGATTAGTCATGGGTTTGAACCTCGCTCGGAGGAATGATTTAATTACTGTCATTGCGCCACTTTGTTAAGACAGGGCACGGTGTTGAGATTCGCAACTCAACACGAAATGCCTGGTTGAGTTGAATAGTGGAAAGGTAGTGTTGACACTATTTCAAACGTAAAGGCTGTAATAGAACTAATAGGTTGAATATTATATTCCTTTAATATTACAGCTATATTTTTGTTTTTCATTTGTTATGGTGAAATGAAATATTCGAAATTAAAGATAATTATCTGTTTTTTTTTATTATGATAACGCTTTAATTTAAGTTAAATATTGAAGAATTTTATAATAAAACCTGGAATAATTTCAAAATGTAACACTGGGAAGGATTCTTATAATAAATGCTTATATAATGAGATATAATAAAGTGGCACTGTCGGTCCTTTCTCTCTTCCAGTGATATTGTGTGCTGATATACGAGTATATGTGTTGTGGACGTAAAGTAAATGGACTCGTTTAAGTCCGTTATGGACAATAGAAAATAATAAATAATTTAATACATGATCAGTTTTTAATATTGTCCATAATTTGAGGTCGGTCGTGACGCAGTGGGACAGCGTCTAACTGTAGACGCGATCGCTTCTGGGTTCGATTCCCACTCGGGAGAATGCAAAGCGCGAGCAAAGCGCGGAGTTGAGTTCCACCACTAAACACGTAATGTCACGAATTTCAGAAGAAAGTAGAATACAGAGTATCTTTACACTAGGTACTTTCTGTCTAATAGATAAAAAACAAACATGTTTGCATTGAATGAACTTATTTTGAAGCTTTCAGGATATTTTTTTATATAGTGAAATGAAATTAGTTTAAATACTTAATTTAATTCTAATTACAGAAGATATCAATCTTCACTTATTAAGGGAAAACAAAACTTTGCATAAACGTCTTCGTCGGCAATCTGAAACTTCGTAATTGCTATAATGGCCTTGCGGTTGTTCAGTGTTTCAAGCAAAAGTATCAAATGGATGTGATGATTGAATTATGTGTTTTATATGAAAATTGCTTAGTAATGTTTAGAAGAAAATCTAGTTTAAATTACGTTTCTTCTGTTATACGTAGCTTTTTTTAAAGCTAAGGCTGCGAAGGCTTTTTTTTCACAAAGCAGTGTTTTCATGTGCATGTTAAGTGGCGGAACTCAACACGGCGCTTTTATGCCATAGCCCAACAGGAAAATGAAAGTAAGAAAATATATATACACATACATACATATATATATATATATATATATATATATATATGTATGTATGTATGTATGTATATATATATATATATATATATATATATATATATATATATATTCCGGCCTTGTTGTTAGCTAATTTATCTACTAACAGACAGACTAATAAAAAATAACCTTTATAAAAATCCTAAACAACGCAATGTATTGTAAGTATATAGTAAGTAGTGATGGAACTTAACGCCGGTTTTGACTTACCAGTATAATATAATCCGTCTTCTGAGTGGGAATCGAACTCACAACCGATCATTTACAATTAAACGCTGACTGTCCCACTGCGAACGAAATCAATATTTTCAACATTGTTAATTTTTATTCTTTCACATAAGAATCCAAAATGTACAAAGCATTGAAACAGTCATAAAAGCTAAGATATTATAAGATTTTCCTACTAAATAAGTTTGTCCAACATAAAATAACAATTTGTACCGTATAGAGATGTACCAACCAACTTGCGCGAACGTTCAGCTACAATGAGGTCCGTGTCTGGATTTACTTGAAACTTACAAATATTGGTTGGGAAATTTTATTACTATAAAATGGATTGTAGTATATATTTTTTTAATATATAATATAATATTTATTGCACTGCAGACCGTTTCTGTACATGATTCTAATAAATTATTTTTTATTATATTATTTAAATAATTTTTATTAATATTAAAATTGTAATAGATGATATGATAGAGGTCCAGTTATATTCGTTTTAGTATACGTTGTTGTTTTACACAGTTATTTTGATTTGTTGTTTGGTTTTACAATTTGGTTTATATATTTTGTTTAATGTTTATCTTTAAATGTTCGTATTGATTTTGGTCCTCACTCATGATTTTTAAGTGCCCTTTCTCCAGTATCTTCTATAATGTACTGTCTGTCTGAGGTCTCTTCCGATTATTTTTTTTCTTAAAAAATACTTAAACCTATAACCATCGTATATATACACTTGTCAGTCTGTATATTCCCACCGAGACCTCACTGTTGTATACATATAATGCGATACAAAATTGCAATGTGCACGCGAGCATGCCGCAAACAACGGTGTTTGACTCTCCCACTTTGAAAGTCACCTATTGGACGGTGCGCTATCGCTAAGCTTTTAGCTACAGTTTATTTACTTTTGCAAGTTCCCAAAGCTTTTTGTTTTGGATGCGGTTAATTTTCTGTCTTTGTTCTGTCTTTTTTGATGTTTTTTTTTTATGTCAAGACACTCCGTATTCCGCTTTCAAATTCAATTCTAAATTCGAGGCATTGTGTGTAGAGTGGCAGAACTCAACCCCGCACTTTGTATTACCTTAAAATATTTTATACATAATCTTTTCCCGAATGGGAATTGCAACTACAATCGATCGCGTTTACAGTCAGACACTGTTCTACTGCTTCGCGACCGGCAAATGACAGTATTTTATATGGATACGTGTATATTTTCTTTTTACCATATTATATTATATTTTTCATATCATTATAGTTTAATCGTTTAATGACGTTGGCAGTTAGTTGTTAATACACTGATCTTATTAATTCCGCTTATATATTTTTTTATGTAAAATATATATTTACATACAAAATTTTTATGGCTAATATTGAAAATTCGAAAATAGCCAGTATATTTAATATTAAATTCCCAACAAACTATTGATGCATTTTAATTTTCTCTCACAATGAGAAATTTTCAAGCTCAACTCTAAAGTAACAACTAAGTTGTTGTGTAAGCTGACTTCTGGAGCTTTTACGGAGTCTTAATATTTAATACGTGAAAATGTGTGCGGCGTATGACGACGGCAGTTAGGATAAGGAGTAAGTAGTACTTGACTGCTCGGTCTTCTGTTCGAATCCTACTTATATTACAAATATAAATAGGATTTGAACCAAAACTTTGTACCGAAAAATGTTTGTCTAGATGCAAAACGAATTGTGTCTATTTACGAAGTAAACCGAAGGCAGACGGATCTTTTAGAGAGTAAATTTTTGTAGGCATATCTTGCAAAGCACGTAAGATGAGAAAGAAAGCGAGCTTGATGTGTAAATATATATTAAACTCCGTTCTTCATGTAATTCGATTTATGAAAGTAGTTTTATCGCTTTTCTCTTTTATGTTAATGTTTATTAGTTTTTAAACAATCTTTATGTGGAATGTCGTGTTTATAATATAAGGCTCACTGTTATAAGACGTAATATATACACTTAGATCCAACACCTTCTGCCACTCAGTTTTGACATGCGTAAATACATGTATGTAGATTTTGCCAGTTTATTGTAATTTTTATTTAGGATTATTCTACTGTATCTTTAGCATGAGAAAATACTTTTTTTTTTTTAAAAAATACTTGATTAATAAAAGTTGGTATTTTTTATTAAAATGTTTCGTAAAATACTTAAATTGTTTTGTTAAAATACATGAAACCTTACTTACTCTCTACTCTACAATAATATTTCCTACCGATAATAATGTTTTCGTTCCATAAATATTTTGGTTTACTCTAATGGAAGATAACTTGAGAATTTCTATTCTAGTACTTTTACTACACTATTATTTTAGTAGTACAAAAAGCGAAGTGATTTATTATTGTTATTAAACTGTTTTATCATTTCTGTAATATAAGTGGACACACGGAGACTGCTTTTAACAGTTGGGAAGTAAAAATCATGATTCTCTTATGTTTTGATTTATTTGATATTGGAAAGATTTTAAGAAATTTATCGAATAGTTTAGGAAATTTATCCGTTGCTCAATGAATGACTAATGGACAACGCACTGCTGAAGCTACTGGATGTAGAATTTTTTTTTTAGCTTCACGCTTTTGTCCCGCATAGCAGGGTAAACAGAACGTACCTAGTGTCATGACATTCCGTACTTCGCTTTCCATCGAATTCGAAACATTGCATGTTGAACGGAGCTCAGCGCCGCACTTTGTCTTTACCAGAGCAAGGAAGTGTAGAAATTTGTAAGTTTTTATATACGTAGTTTCTTTGGGGAATGTAGGAGAACAAGTACAGAGGATGCCTTAAAAAAAAGAAAATATAGAAATTTTTTATTGTAAATTAAAAAAAAACGTACAGTAATTTGAACGTAAAGAAATTCCAATCTGTGTATTTAAAATCCGTCCAAGAACTTTAGATAATTAACCCTTACGTTCATGTCGAACTACTTCAAAAATATTATATATATCATATCTCTTTATTGTTCTTAATATCCCTGTTTGGAATTTTTTACAATTTTTGATGGAGTCGACTTCATGATTATGACGCAGTAGGATAGCTTCTGACTTAAGCGCGATCGGTTGTGGATTTAATTCCCACTCGGAGAAATGAAATATATTCAAATTTTTTTCATTACCTCGCTCTGGTAAGATAAACCGCGAGGTTAGTTTCCGTTTCTCAACACGCAATGTCTCTATTTCGGAAAAAAATACAGTACACAATATCTTGACACCAGGAACTTCCAGTCTACCCTGCTTATGCGGAATGAAAGCGCATAATTCGAACCCAAAACAACAGCTAACAATGAATATAACAATTGAGCCAACACAGCCTCTATACATGTTTGCTTAGAGTTGCAATATATCATGAATATTTATTTATTCACTACACTCGAGTCCTTAGCGTTTGAAACACAAATCACTGAAGCTAATTGTTTCGGACACAATAAAACCCACAACAGGCATAAAAAAGATTTATTATAATTATTTTCTTTATTCTCCTCGAATATAAAAGCTTGCTTTTGTTTGAGATTATTATGTTAGAAAAGTCTTATTTTTTTGTTGACTGTATGCTAGAAATTGTTTTAATGTTGAAATAAGACTTCCAAATTGTTTTTATTTTTTTGTTTTTTGTTGCACAATTTTACTTAATATGTGTGTTTATGAAATTCTCTCGTTATTAACTGGATTATAAATAATGCTCAGAGAATATTGCTTAATAGAAAAAACTGAAATTTTGCATGAAAGTTACTTAGAGTATTTTACATGAAACTATTTAACCGGATTAATCGCGTATATTTTGGTAGACAAGAAGGTCTACCTGTGACCACGGACTACTGTAAAGTGTTCGAAACGTCAGGTGTCCAAAAATGTATTTTCGAATACCAAAATATACGCGATTAATCCGGTTAAATAGTTTCATTTAAAATGTATAAAAATCGCGAAAATCAAAGATCTTATTACTTAGAGTAGTGAAGACACTCCCCCGGTCCCTTGTTTTGATTTTTTTCAACGTGTCTATTTTATTTTAAGAACCCTTTGACATTATATCAAAACGCTTATTTAAAATTAATGATTTTCTCGTTGCCTTGGTACTTCTACATTACATTACCTACATATAAATTTTTTGTGTTCCAATCAGAAAATAATAAACTTAATACGATACTCCAAGTCATTACTCTACATTTTTTAAAAATAAACTAAAACACAGAACAGTACATACAGTACAGTATACAGTAGCAATCCATCATCAACACTTTTTAGTGTCCACTTTTGTACTGGAGAGGACTTTCAGATAGTACAATGTAGCGACGTAATGGACTACTGCTACATTATATCCTTGCCAGTTGCGATATTCAGAGAGAGGCAACGCTTTACAATTGTCATAGAGAAATGTAGCCTATTATTATTTACATATGTATATATATATATATATATATATATATATATATATATATATATATATATATATATATATATATATATATATCTGTATTCGTATATATAATTTGAATCTTTCTCTGAACATTTTATTATATTTTAGAAAATATTTTAATATATACAATCAAGGTAGCTTCCCCTTTTTTTTCGTAATAACGTGACAAATCAGATTAAATCTATTGCAAAGATATTTGCAAATTGAATGGCTTAGCTCAACGCTGCAATTTTTCGACCTATAATTACATAATTTCAATTTAAAAATAAATGTAAAAATGTAATAGTTACAGTATTACACACAATATACACACAGAGTCCAAGGCATACTTATTCAGAAATCTGACACTCGCATGAAAACCGAGCGTTGTAAAATTTTATGTAGAACCCGGGTTTAATGGGCGATTTGTGAGAGGAAATGGTTTTTTATTGAAAAATTAATGGTTTAGTCCGGTTTTGTTATTGCGAGACACTTTATAGTTCTTCAAAGTTACGCCAAATTTTTCTCTCAAAAACCAACTGGGACAAGATTGTTAACGTAAATAATGAATAAAGTGATACGTCATGATGTATTTCAATTTTGTTTTTAATTGCGGGAGTTGAGTTTAGTGGTAATACCATTGTTATGAAACAAACACATGATGCTTATAATTTTAACTATGTATTCTAGGTACATAATACCCAATAGGTAACATTGTTGTTATTTTTTTTCTTAATATAAAATTTAATGCACTCCAAACTAGGTCTGTACCTTTTTTTATTTGTTTTATTCGTTCATTTACATATAATCATAATTAGCTAATTAGAACTATCTATTCTATATCTAATTTATATTTATACGAATTTTAGATAGGTAATATTTATAATACTGTATACTTTACATGGGTGTTGTTTGTTCAGAGCTTAGGCTATTAATAACATCTAAAACGATCCTCTTCACAGGGTTTCTTTCAACTAGTGAGAATTGATAATAAACCCTTAAACTATAAATAGATATTTTAATTATTTACAATATATTAATACACTATGTATGTATATTTGTATGCGATAAATTGTTTTTGTCGTTATTTTTTTTATTTTCACGCTTTATTCCGCATGGCAAGGTAGACAGGAAATACCTAGTGTCTAGACACTCCGTACTCAGCTTCCCCCGCCGAGTAATTTGAGACATCCGAGGCGCATTGAGTGGTAAAACTCAACTTCGCACTTTGTTTTACCGGAGAGAGAAAATGAATATAATTGAAATATAACCAATTCCCTTGAGTAGGAATTGAACCCACAACCAATCGCGTTCACTGTAAACCATGTCCCGATGTACAATATTTATGTTAGGTGTATTTATGTAAATAATATATATATGTACCTTTGCTAGTATGCTTATGGTTTTTTTTAATCTTTTTATTTGCAATAAATATATATTTTCTATAAACCATGAAGCGGAATACAAACTTTGTCTTATCTAGACTAAGTCTTAATAAAGCCAAGCCATCGAGTCTTCCAGTTTATTGTCAAGTTAAGCAGAAAGAGCACGCCCATTCCCTTACACTCAGATAGAAGTGATAACAATCCTCGTTTACGTTCCAACAGCGTCTTATTATGATAACGCTTGTAGAACCATTGGTTGATATCGGAATTATATTAAATGTAAATTTTTATTGTCATGGTTTCTCTCAAGTAGTGCTTGAGGTTATTGGTTTTTGTAACTTGTTTCACATTAGAAAGAACCCAGCGTTAAATTATGCATGTTGGCCGTTTTATGTCAAATTTTAAGACATTGCGTGTCGAGTGGTATAAATATAAAATAACTTCAATTTATATATAAATTTCAGAATTATTTATAATAAATTCACATTGAACTCGCTATAAATATGTATATGTACACAGGTATTGCGCCACAATAGCATTAATGAATAGATATAAATAGACTTATAATAATTGTATACCCTGCTTTATGCTTTTCCTTATAAAACAAGGCAGGGGATACCTAGTATATAAACACTATATTCTTCACACTCCGCCAAAATTGAGACATAATATTATTGGCGAAACTCAACGCCGCGTTATTTTCATAAATATTTAAAATTTAGGATTTAAGACTTTATGTATCTATATCTGCATATATTGCATTTCTTTATATTTTTTGGTTTCAAACGTAAAATAATATTATAATATAAACGCTTGCCCACGAGTAATTAGCCAAGTTTATTACGGTATTAGCTTGCATAGCACTAACACGAACACTAGCTATGAACGTGCGGTCTGTCTGCTGTGGTCAACGAGCATGTGTTAACATTTGGTTGGATCATGTATTATAATTATAATACGACTGAGATAATTTGGGACGCCTATGTGGCGTGTTTGGATGTGGATAGATTTCGTTGCTTGTTACTGGGATGTATTTTTTAAAAAAAACGTATAAAACTAGTGAGGGAACGCGATTCGAACTCGCACCTAGTGTTAAGATATTGAAGACATTGCATGTTAATTGGTGGATTATATATATATATATATATATATATATATATATATATATATATATATATATGTATATATATATATACATACATATAGAGTAGTGTAGAATTAATTAATTACAACATTGACCTTTGCCACTCAATAGACATTGTATTTTAGGTAAATTGTAAAGCATCACTGCGTAATACGGTACAGATGCAATAAAATATTTGATTTGCCAAATCTTCATTATATATAGGCGGGTACATTTATTTTGAATTAAGAAGAGCTTACGGTTATTGGATTTTTAATTAATATATAATTTAGCAAAATTACTATTATATTTACTAACCAAATTCCGTACTCAAAGGCTTTAAACAACAAAGAAGACTTTAAATTCACAAAATCAAAAGATTATTTAGAGACTCGTAAAGCAGCTTCAATATATAACTACAGTCAGGCGTGAAAAGGACAACAGTATACGTTTGCTTGACGTGTAAAAGATATGCAAGATAATATTTTCACCTAACTTGTTGCGCTGAAGAGAGAGCTCCATAAATATTTACAGTATTAAAATCTAATTACATCAAAAAGCGCTTTTGTGAAACACTTAATACTTGATTCTATTAGTAACAAAATGAAAGTGAAAACTCTTTATCAATAATTCGCTTGGGAAATTGTTAATTTCTTTGCAAGTAAGCCGGCATTTACATATTTTATATTTGAAGTATTACATGGGATATTAATTTTGTAAAGTTCTTGTCTGAGGCATGGACCATGTTTTACAGTTTATTTGAAAGTATTTTTTTTTAATAATATTTCAAAGAGGTAAACTTATTGTATACTATAATGAACTCATGATCTTAATACATAGCACGGTGTTAAATTCCGCCAATGCTCAACACACAGCGGTGTGGTTTTTCAAGGACGGAAAAAAGCGTGAAGCTTCAAATAATCTTATTGGTCTGATTAATATTTTACAATATTTTTTATATAATATTCGTTATATCACGTGTTGGTAATATTAATATTATATTTCTTTTAATTTAATTCTACTTATAATAAGAAAAAAAAATCAGAAAACGTATAAAAATTTGAATGCAATGGGATTCAAACCTCCGCCACATTGTAATCGTAAAAATGCCCTGACAACTAAGCCATGCGTTGAAATATAAGAAACAAACAGACAGACAGTTTGTTCCTTGATCTCTAAATGACTATGATATGACTGACGACTGAATTAGTCCATTTTTGTATAGAGACCTTAATAAAGCGTAATTGTTTCTGTTATTCGTCCATTAACCACGCTCTATAGATTTTGATAACTGATAACGCTTCCTGACTACTTATTTTTTGTTCTAAATTGGTTTTAATAACTTAATTTTTTTTTGGTTTTTAATATAATAAAGTAGAGTATATTTTTTCAAACTTATTTTTATATTGCAACATATATCGAGGCCGGTCGTAGCGCAGTGTAACAGCGTCTGAATGTAAACGCGATCCGTTGTGGGCTTAATGTGGCCTCACTCGGGGGAGTGATTATATCTAAAATTATTTTCACTTATTCGCTCTGGTAAAGACAAAAAACGGCGTTGAGTTCAACCACTCAACATGCAATGTCACGAATTCGGTGGAAAGCGAAGTACGGAGTGTGTTGACACTAGGTATTTGCTGTCTACTCTGCTATGCGGGATAAAAGCGAGAAGCTAAAAAAAATATATCAATTTTCAAAAGTACATACAAACATACATACATATTACATACATTACATTTCTCCAGTAGGACAGTGCATCCTACACATGTCTAAGAGGTATTGAGTTTCAAATAGTAAATCTAATAGATTCTGTTCATATTTAAATGTGGCTTTTTTTCAATTGAGAATCGAACCCTCTATTATTGCTATAGTTTTTCCGTCTTCGCCTTTAAAGTTCACATATATACATATATATTATATATGCGTACAAATACGTAGGTATTTGCATAGTATTACAACAGGAAGTAAATACCCCTAATTTATATCCTGCATCGTGCGTTTCCCGTTAGTCAAATGTACCACGTATCTGTCACCTGTGCCATTGTTATATGGCGCTGTATGTTATCATTGTGTGTGTTATGTTGACGTATATATGTAAGGAAATGGTTCATATAACAAAAACATTATCAGGGTGCCTTTTGTATGAATAAATTAATTTATAAATTGTAAGTATAAATATTATAATAGAGATCGGTCGTGGCGCATTGTGACAGCGTCTGACTGTAAACGCGATCGGTTGTGGGTTCGATTTCCACTCGGGGGAGTGATTATTATTTACATTATTTTCACTTCCTCATACTGGTAATATAAAGTACGGCGCTCAGTCCCACCAATCAACATGCAATGTCTCGAATTCTGTGGAAAGTTAAGTACGGAATGTCTTGACACTAGGTCTACCCTACTTGAGGGATATGAGTGAAGCTAAAAATAAAAAAAATAATAATTTTATATCCGTCGTGGTACCATGGGATAGTGGTTGATTGTAAACGCTATTAGTTGTGGGTTTGATTCCGACTATGACATGACAAAGCGCAACGTTGTAGTCGCCGCTCAATACGAAATGTCTCGATTTTGGGTGGAAAACAGTAAACGGAGGGTCTGGACACTAGGTTGTGTCTGAGTAACCTGCTATGCAGGATAAAGGGTGAAGCTGTAAAAATACCATTATATTATATAAAAAGCTGTTAAAATACTATTGAAATTTAACCCATACAAGACAATTCCAAAATAAAACGTATTTCATTCGAAATAATCTAATAAATTTGGACATTTAGTATTTATTTTCGATGTCGATAAACCTTTATAAAATTTCCACCTTTCATCAGTAACATGTGGGGTATGTAGAGATATACGTAGAAGCCTGAGGCTTCTTTTTAGCAAAATTCAATGGAATTGAAACTAACGTGCAATAAACACGTGAATTTAATATTTATATATATATATATATATATATATATATATATATATATATATATATATATATATATGTGTAAAGATAATAATATGCCTTACCAGTTCAAACGTGGTAAGTCACCAGTCCTAGTATAGAAAGCGTAATGGGCAGCTTTTGAATCACCGCATCGTTAGAGCACTGGTTCTCTTAAAGTTTGTACTATCCAATAGAAAGCGGCTGATTTTATCTGTTGTAAGTTTTTAGATGTATAAATATATATATGTGTGTATGTATATAAGTATATCCTAATGCCACTTAAATATATGTTTGTAGTAGCCTAGTATTCCTTATATACGGTATTTTAAAGTTTTTACTTTGTTCTTAATAAGTTACATTTTTGTATTTTTAATTTTGTGTGTGTGAGTGCGTGCGTCAGTGCGTGCGTGCGTGTGTTTGTGTGGGTCTGTGCGCGCGTGTGTGTGTGTGGGCGAGTGTGTTATTCTGCGTGTGTGCGTGTTTTTGTATGTTTGTAAGTGTGTACACACGTGAGGAGTGAAACTTCTTTTTTTTAGATTCACGCTTTTATCCCGCGTATAGCAGGGTAGACAGAAAGTACCTAGTGTCAAGACACTCTGTACTTCAAACTTTAAACTTAAACTTCTTTACGATATTATTTATTTACTAAATCAGATAAAGTTTAATTAAAAATAAGCATGGCACGTAATAGAAATATATGACATACAAATAAAGATGGCGGGTAACAAAAATAATTTAATTTTTTCATTGCTTTTTCATCCGTCGAGGTTGAATGAAGTTTCACTTCAAAAACACTTACATGAAGTGGTGGCGCAGTGGAATTGCGTTAGACTATTAACGTGATTGATTGTGCGCTTGATCACTACTTGGTGGAGTAGTGTGCTTGTATAGTAATAAAGTTTTTATTTTCATACTTTTGTATGATAAAGTATGGCGTTGAGTTGCGCCATTCAATATGAAATTCAATTATGCGGAAATGAATGTGTGGCCGGTTTTTTTCAATAATTAAATAAAATTGTATACAATCTGTTTTGTCTCTACTATACCATAAAAACTTTAATCAGTTATGTAATATAAACGCGATACAAATAACTTATTTAGTTAATAACACAGATAATGCACTTTGCAAGTTTGAACTGCAGTAGAAGCAGACGTGTGAAGTCTGGAACAAGTTACACGAAGTCGCATTAAGTTCACAACTCCCAAGTTAGCGTTAAAACATTATGTAATACAGCTAATTTATATTTAATAACAGGATAATGGTTATGTTTTCGCTTCAAAACTATTTTTTTTTGTTAAATAACTGAACTGAACTGAACTGTACTGTACTGTATTGTATAATTGAGTTCAGTTATTTCATTAATGGTTTTAAACGTAGTATGTCAGTACATATGACTTTTTCGATGTATTTTGTACGTAAACTACCTTCAAGAGATTAATATGGTTTAAATAAACACCAATAAACAAAAGGGCAATCTCAGGTAATTTCTCAAGAATAGATAAAAATATATATAATTTTTAAATGAAACTATTTTAACCGGATTAATTGCGTATATTTTGTACTTATCACTTTACAGTAGTCCGTTGTCACAGGTAGACCTGTGACCACGGACTACTGTAAAGTGTTCGAAACGTCAGGTGTCCAAAAATGTATTTTCGAATACCAAAATATACGCGATTAATCCGATTAAAATAGTTTCATTTAAAACGTATAAAAATCGCGAAAATCAAAGATCTTATTAAATATATAAATATTAATAATGACAAACTCATACATAAAATAAGTCTGTGGCAACTAGAACAAGCGCTACAAAAAATAAATATGGTTTAAATTTTTATGTACGTGGAACTTAGGACCGGCAGTTGTAGGCAGTTTATATGTATATCCACTAAAGCTTCATGGTGTTTCTACTAGACCGCTACAAGTCACGACCACGAGAAAACCATGTGGAGGCAGATGAAGTCTGGGTAAAGGCTGTTTGTCTATGTATGTATATATATATATATATATATATATATATATATATATATATATATATTATGTGTGAAACCATATGATGAAAGGTGTTGTTAGATTACTGGAAATATCGGAATTATAACATATATTTAGTATGTTACACCTATTGGTTATAATTCTTTAAATTAATCATTCGAGGAAATTACTATTCCTTGCTCGAGGAATAATATATGATTATTCCTCGCTCTCATACAAGCTTGGAGAAAATAGAAAAGATAATGAATTCATTACGCGATCCGTTGTGGGTTCGATTCTCAATTGGGGGAATGATAATATTTTAATTATTTTCATTTTCTCTCTTTGATAAGATAATGCGTCTAGAATTCGATTGAAAGCGGAGTGTTGGTGTGTCTTAACAGTAGGTACTTTCTGTCTACTGTTAGGCTGTTTCTGTTAGGCGGGATAAAAAACGTGTAGCTCAAATAATAATAATAATTATTATTATAAATTCAAATATTTTAAAGCAAAGTAATTTATTCATCATTTCCATATGAATATCATTTGAATACAGTCCTTCCTCACATATCACTCTGCCCACTTTAAAGCCATAGCCCGTACTATATATACTGTAGGTGAGAGCGTGTGATAGGAAATTGTCGTATCGATCCGGAACAGGTACCGACAATACGTTATGATGAATTGGTCGCCGTTTTCATACATATGTACATACATACATACATACATATAGTATATATATGTAGTTTGAGATAGTAAATATATAATACACTTAATAGTTTTATATAAAATTATTTGTAAATATATTATATTTTTTGTTTTTAGTAAAGTTGAGAGATATAGTGAGAAGAAACTATGTAATTTTAGTATCTTTTTAAATATAGTCTTGGATGGCGGAACTCAACGCCGCACTTTGCTATCTAATACTAGGGAAATGAAAACTGTTTTAATGTGGAATTGTTTATTTTGTATATGGATCTAACATACAACTATACACAATAAGACACTTCTCGACTAAAACTCTAACAGTTACAACCATCTCTTATCTTAAACTTTTTTTTTTCGTCATGAAATTCATGTATACAAATAAATAAATTTGAAATGTCTGTTTCTAGTATTAAAAAATGTTTTTACTTAATTCATATTTATGTGCCTAAACGTCGATTGCGGATTCGATTTCCACTCGAGGGAGTTATATTGAAATTATTTTAACTTCCTCGCTTTAAGACAAAGTGCGACGTTAAGTTCCACCACTTAACACGCAATGTTTTGAATTTAGCGGAAAGCGAAGTACAGAGAGTCTTGACACTTGGTACATTCTATCCTGCTAATCGAGATAAATGCGTGAAGCTAAAAAAATATTACATTTTTATCTGGCATATATTACTACATTATATACTTTATATCTGTCCGTCTGTCTGATTTAGGCGGAAATTACACTAGGCAGGTTGATATAGTAATGAGTTACTTGGGATTTTTATTTTTGAATTATAAACTAAACATTTATAACTGTTAAATTCTACGCGGAGGATTAACATATAATCCTCAAATAAATCAAAATACAATTGTTTAATCATTGCTACCAACATTAATATATACGTACGCTTTAACCGGAAACGTTCTTACATACGTCAGTACTATACTCGATACTATTCGCTTGTGCGTTGTGTCTCATGTAAAATGATTTCAACCGTCCACTCTAATTTGTAATGCGTTTCCGACATGTTTACAGTGTTTTGTGAATTAGTATGCGATTGTTTACGTTTTATTTATTTGTGATTGTTTACGTATTATTTATTTATTCCGCATAGCTGGGTACAAGGTAAGTATCTAGTGTCAAAACGCTTTGTGCTCCGCTTTCCGTCGAATTTGAGACTGCGTTTTGAGTGGTGGAACTCAACGCCGCGTTTTATCTTACCAGAAAGAGGCATATTTAAAATTTGCGTTAGTTCGAGTTGCTCTTTCTATGTGACATTTTGCCTTAAATGAATATAAACCAATGACAGTCGGTCACATTCTAATTAATAATAACAGCTCCATAGAGTTTTTGTATTAAAGTATAATTAACGTCAAATATTTCGCCTCATTCATCATACTTGATGAGTTGAGATTGCTTTCTTTTATTATGTACATTTTAATTATTTTCTTTTTGTGAATTCTAATCTGCATTTGTCTTTGGATGTTTAGAATTTTAGATGTTTGTGTTATTAGCCAATTTTTGTTTGAAGAGGATTATGTTTTAATATACGTTCTTTGTTAATAGTTCAAACAAAAGATATCGTTGCGCAGTGGGGTAGTCTGACTGTAAGCGCGATTGGTAGTGAGTTCGATTCCTATTGTAAAGAGGCTCAGAAAACAAGTATTAAATTATATTTTAAACTTTATTATTCTGTTTTCTACAATTCCTCAAACTATACTGGCATCAAATTCAAAAACACGTCACGTTTAATTAAATTTAAAAGATATATATTGTAGGTATAAAAAATATATATGAAGGTAACCAATTCTACATTATTATTTATATATATAAATATAAACCCTAACACTAGTTAGGGGGATTGTATTTAAAAAGTATTTTTTTTTTCTACTCTACTATGCATTTTGTTTTAAGGCAGAAAGCAGTCCACAGATTGTCTTGACACTAGGTTGTCTCTATCAATATGTATACGGGTGCTGTTTATAATGGAAAAAAAAACGTGAAGCTGTTATTGGTGGAAATTTAAACGATTTTTTTAACATTGCGCAAGAGATATAAGTGGTCGTGGCGCAGTGGGACAGCGTCTGACTGTAAACGCGATCGATTGTGGGTTTGATCTCCTCTCGGGGGAGTGATTATATTTCAATTATTCTCACTTCTTCGTTCTGGTAAAGACGAAGTGCGACGTTGAGCTCCACCACGTAACACGCAATGTCTCGAATTCGGTGGAAAGCGAAGTACTGAGTGTCTTGACATACTTTACTTATACTTTACTTGATACTTTCTGTCTACCCTGCTATGAGGGATAAAAACCGTGAAGCTAAAAAAAAATAGTTTAGTAATAAATACTTTTTGTTAGAATTAATCATTAGATATTTTAAGCGAGAAAACATATTTTAAAAAGTCGCTCAAGAGTAGGCTTTATATATAACTTCATTACGCTGGACTCGATAAGTATTGCGTTCAGGAAAAACTCGGAGATTGACGACTCTAATAAACGTTCGACAGAGGAGACTGTTTGAACTATTGGTGACCAAAGACTTTGTTTTCTCTTAAATTACTATTTCTATTCTACTAATCCAATTAGTATTTTAAATTGTTGTAAAACACCGTATAGATATTTTTTTATATATATATATATATATCTGAGTCTTTTATCGGAAGGGAGGTGCATTTATAATATTTAAATAAATTCTCTTCTTAATCACCACTGCATAGTATTGCATTCAATTTTCAAAATTAATTTTAATATGAAATTAAAGTTTTATTAATCTTATTTATTATCTCAGTGCGCTCTTTATATCGGGGTAAATTGACATTGCGTGTTGAATTGCGGAACTCAACGCCGAGTTTTTTTTTGTACCTCCTTTTAGTCAAGTAGTAAAGTTTTGCTTGTAAATGATTAACATAAATGTTTTATTTATTCATATAAAACAACATTATAAAATTTAATTCACTGTAAGCTATTCACAACAAGTCTGTAAAATTTAACATAATTTAACACAAACTATCGAAATAACAATTTCAAGTATTGATTTTGATTATATGTACTTTAATACTTCACTTCATGACCGATACATGTTTGTTTTGGCGTACAAATACTCATTAAACAATATATAACTCGTTCAAAACTTTTCAACCGAAAAACATATGAAATTCACATTGTCAGTTAAACGCCGAAGTTGTGTAAACTTTGAGTTTTCCGAATGGCGATTTTAGGCTCCCAAACTAATAATCTTCAGCTGACGGCCTTTGGGCTTTTGCCTTTATTTAAAGGGCGAGTTGTGCCGAAATTTTGATTATTGCTAACTTTAATTTTGATTTGAGGCCCGATGATCGTGGCGCAGTGGAACAGTGTCTGATTGTAAACGCGATCGCTTGTGGGTTCGATTCCCTCTCGAAATTATTTTCGTTTTATCTTATATTTCTTTGCTCTGGTAAGACTAAGTGCGGCGTTTAGTTCCGCGCCATGAACGCGAAATTTGCTGGAAAGCGTAGTACGGAGTTTCTTAGTACTAGATATTTTTGGTCTACCTTTCTATGCGGGATAAAAGTATGAAAAAACTAAAAAAAACGATTATGGGAATTATTTGATGAATGATTATTTTGTTTTGATTGGTTGTATAAATGTGATGTTTTTGTTAATAATAATAATTAGTATTTATTGCAGGAATAAAAATTCCATTATAAATAATTTATTAATAATATACAAAACAAATATAATAGTTAGTAAATGAATAAATATTAAATAGATTACAAACATGATCACAGATTTAGATTTAATTTTTGTATAAGATTTAAAAGGAATATTGAAAGTATTCACATTTTTATTTCTTTCGCGCTAGTCAGAGACAACGGAGCGCCAATCGCTACGGTCCCTGCATACCTCTTTCACCTCGTCCACAGTCATCAAGCTCTTCTTAAGGCGTGCGCCTTTCGTCGTCGTCATGCTTTTTATGTAACCTTCCTGGAGTATTTTCGATACTGTAGCTTCAAAGGTCAACCGAAGTCTAGCCCGAATATATTTATATATGCTAGATTCTAGGTTGATGCGTAATGTTTATTTTATTAAATCAGCATATATTTAATGCATTATTATATAAAATTCTACCTTTCCGTATAGAAGTTCGTAAAGGATCTTTATATAAATTTAAATTTTCCCTAAGATAATATATTTTTTATGCATTGCAGCGCTAGAATTATCTTATTATTATGTTCTTTATACCAACATGTTTAATTCTGGCAACATTACAGTACAATAAATTTATTACCTCACTTTTCTCTCAACTACTTATACTACGTTTTAAGCTGATTTAAACGATAATACAAAATAATTATTTTCACTTAAATCAGCTTACTTTAAGTTTTGCAACTTTTACGGATATTAAACTTGTGTAGTTAATTTTAACTATGAAAGTTAACCGAGATTAAAATTATCAAAGTTAACCAATTTCTTGGGCTCTTGCTCGGCTACCGTTCACTTGCTACAAACTAACAATGCAATTGAAAATAATGGAGTCTATATTTTTGTTGTTTCACACAAACGAAAGGGTCTGGGGTTCGATTTTGTTAATTGTTTCCCCTTTCAGAGTACCTTGTTCATTTCCTAAATTCAAATAGAGGGGGAAGAACCCTTCACGCTTGCTCTGATTTAAATTAAATATTTATATTATACCTATATATATGTATATATTATGTCTATTGGTGATTTCCTGCAAAAGCGTTCTCCCAAGTCAATAAGACAAAGTGGATAACGAAAGGGAGTAGCGCCTCTTAATTTTTCCTTTGCTATTACTATTTTCTCTGCGATGTAGTATCTATTTTTAGAGAATTTTCACACGAAAACATATTTTTTAAATATATAAAAATAAACCCTTAGTGAGTATGGAACCTACTACAGTCGTATGGCCAATCGTTGTTCTAGTGCTAAATTTATTAATGTTATGTTCAGTAGCTGCACGCATAAGCGAATTAGGGAATGTATTGACACTAGGTGATTCCTCTAAAGTTATACATAGTACAACAATACAACTATAGAGTTATAGTAGAGCAGACAGGAACTACCTAGTGTCAAGACACTCCCTACTCTGCTTTCAACGCCGCGCTTTATCTTACCAGAGCGAGGTCATGAAGATAATTTAAATATAATCATTCCCCCGAGTGAGAACTGAACCCACAACCGATCGCATTAACAGTCAGGCTCTGTCCCACAGCGCCACAACAGGCCTCGGCTTACTTGGTGTGGCAAGTTGTGATTATTTATGACTCTACAATCTTGTTTATATATATTACTCTAATTAACTAAGTGAAAGAAAAGTTTCTTGTAATTTTGCGAAGTGCATTTACGTTTTGGCACTTTGTTCGCTTGGTCGAGTGAAATTTTTACCTTGTTTACTTCTAAGTTTGCTGTCTCTATTGTTATTATTATATATTTTTGGCCCATTTTTATCATTTCTATACAAATGATAAAATCTATTTACCCATATATAGGGATATCTGGTATAGTCTACTTCTCCACTATTAGTCGGTGGTCTACTGTAAAGTGACCACGGACTACTGTAAAGTGTTCGACACGTCAGGTGTCCAAAATGTATTTTCGAATACCAACATATACGCGATTAATCCAGTTAAAATAGTTTCATTTAAATATATATATATATATATATATATATAATATATATATATATATATATATATATATATATATATATATATATATATATATATATATATATATATATATGTGGTGTATGTGACCACAGTGACAGTATAGTTTAAGACAGCAATGGTGGTTGCGTCTATTTGAACACGAATATTGATACATATTTTCTATGGCAATGTCGTTTAGCTGGAAGTATTTTCATGTCTTTTTTCTACTTAATCACAAATACGATACATTCAACAAATAAAATAAATATTTGTTTGTTCGTACATAAGGTATGCTAATTAATTTAAGTGTGCTCTCGTAGCATCTTCTCTTCATGCATTTTGATGTTAAGAAACGATGTACAAATATTACTTTATTACTATTTTAGATCAAAAAGCATTCTAACTAAAGGAGCTACTGAGAGTGTGACGTTTGGAGTGAAATAATTTAATTGCAATACAGTAACTTTCATTGGTTGTAAAAAATATGAAACAAAATATTGGATATAGGTTTGACCTTTCTAGATGATTTTTTTTGAAATATTCTCGTTTTTGTTTGGTGTAATTACCTAATGCATTCTAGTAACGTGTAGCGTTAAACTCTGTTAGTGATTTTTAAAAATATTTATATTTTTTATTGTGTTACTAGGTCTCTTGACTTTATATATTTCGTACATTTAATCTATATATGTATGAATATGAATGCCTATTTCTCTTGTTCATAAATATATAATATATAAACTTTTTTAAAATAACTCTTTTTTTTTATTAAAGTTTAAATATATTATTCATAGTTAGTTATTATATAAAAATAGATATAAGTTAATATTGTAGTGTATATGTGTATGTATGTATGTATGTATGTATGTATGTATGTATGTATGTACGTTTTATATTGTCCAACAGCAGTACCTCTGTAATTGACAGATTGAAAACTTTAAACTCATGCAAATTTTAACTGAAACTCGACCCAAATTTGCAACTTCCCGCGGACTTGAGAAAGCTTAATGGCGACTTTTTGTCGGCGCTTTTGCCACGCTTTTGTCACTTAATCTTTTTACACACGAAACTTTCGTTCGTTCTAAGCGTATTCTGTTCGTCTTTTTTTTTTTTGATGAAATTAACTGGATTCCAAAGAGACGAGTCTGACGTTTTTTTTCGTCGTATTTAAATTAGTTGTAAATTTGTTTATTAACGTATTTATTTTTGTATTTTTTGTTTGGGATTGTTTCTTTCTATTTCTATATTGTGTAGAAACTTCTGATGATTATATTTAATAGGTAAATTTGATTTCTATAATATTTTACTTTACAAAAACGTGGCAATTGTTTAGTAAACGATCTTTAATTCTGCATTTTTTATTAGTGATGTAATAATATCAAATATAGATTTATTTTTTATAAAAATGATCGAGAATTTGTATAAAATAGAAGTTGAAAATGTTCTTCAAAACTAGATAGGATAAATTAATATATTTTAATATTTACAACGAGTTGTTCTCGATTCTTTTCTTAAATATCTTAACAGCTTAATAGTAATAAAGTATATGCTAGGTGCTACTTAAGGAAGTAACTAAAATAAGAAAATATTGTATTTTACTTTATATAAAATAAGACCTACATGCTTTTTTTAATAAAACTTTTACATACCGTTGTGTAAGTGTCAATAAAGCTTTTTTTTACCCTACTTTATAGGATGGATATGGCTCAACCGATCATGGTATTCCCATACGGACGTGTGTGACGTGTTTGTCAAATACAAAAATATACTTGTAAGCTTTCATATTCATAAGGACAATATGCGATGGGAATGTATGTATATGAATTTAATATGGTAAGAATTTAATATTTTAGGTAAGATTTTTCGCGTACATATATATATATATATATATATATATATATATATATATATATATATATATATATATATATATATATATATATATATATATATATATATATATAAATATATATATATATATATATATATATATATATATGTATATGTATGTATATTTATATATGAGATTTGGATCAGTTATAATTTATATAGAGAAGGAGAGCAAAATATTACTATTTTTTAAAAATAATAAATAAAAATATATTAAACTAATAAAATAAATATAACATACACTACCACGTTTGACACAAACGTTTATATAAAGTGACATAGACGTCGCTAAGGCAACGCGTTGTCAACGCGTCAACGGTACATCTAGTAAACTCAAAATATATTTACTATTTTTAAAGTGTTATTCCACACTTAGGATTAGAAAAACATTTTTGAGGTTGATGATTTGAAAGCGTATACAGATTTATATTTCTATATAAATGTTAATATTATTTGAATATTATCGCAACAAGTATTTCAACGGAAGTTAACGACGCGTAAGTAAACTTACCGTGAATTTACACTAATATAGACATTTATTTAGGTACATAAAAGGATTTTGTTGTACTTAAGCGTGCCAATATGTACACACTTATAAAATTATATTATTTTACGCGGCGTTGAGTCCCGCCACTTATGAGGCAATGTCTTGAATCCAATGTTAAGAATACAGAGTGTCTTGATAGTTTCTTAAAGCTATAATGAAGAAAGAAAAATCTTGTTTTCTTGCCAGTACTTTTTTGTTTCTTTTTGGTATAACGACTCATACATATGTATATATCAAGACCAGAAGAACAAATAAATGCAACGAATTCAAATACACCATTTTAATGTTACTTGGTACACTCTTACAAAATCAGGCGTACATCGTTTTACAATATACGAAAGTATACAGAATAAGAAAAATAAAAAAAAATGCAGAATATATAGTCACTATCAACTAAATAAACAAATTGATTCCTATCTCTTTAAATAGTATGTAAACATAAACAAATAAATATATATATATATATATATATATATATATATATATATATATATATATATGTATGTATGTATATATATGAGATTTGGATCAGTTATAATTTATATAGAGAAGGAGAGCAAAATGTTACTATTTTTTAAAAATAATAAATAAAAATATATTAAATTAATATAATAAATATAACATACACTACCACGTTTGACACAAACGTTTATATATAGTGACATAGACGTCGCTAAGGCAACGCGTTGTCAACGCGTCAACGGTACATCTAGTAAACTCAAAATATATTTACTATTTTTAAAGTGTTATTCCACACTTAGGATTAGAAAAACATTTTTGAAAAATTTTTGGACGGTAACCAAGAAGCGCGGGTTCGAATCCTGCTGCGTTCAAATTTTTATACGTTTTTTCAAAAATGTTTTTCAAAAATGTTAAACTCTAAATATGTTAAACTACGAACCCCGAAGTCCGCGTGATTCGCGATTTCGTATATGATTTTTTTCTAAGTAAAATTCTTTTAACATATTATACAAGTTCTAGCAATTGATAGTGCGTTAGATAATGTGTAAAGACAAAGCGCGGCGTTTAGTTACACCGCTCAACACGCAATGTCTCAAACAGATGGCTTTCTATCTAACCTGCTATTATATTATCTATATACTTAAATTCTAAAAATTATATTGTCTATATACTTATGTATAGGTTTATATATATACAGGTATTGTATATTTGCATACCCGCTAATGGAAGCATTAATGGGCTTAGAACCTCATTGAATAATTATGTGACGCGCAATGTCCCACTAGAAATGAGATAGCCTAATTACTTGGTATAATGCTGGTATGTCCTTAACGTTGGTAGCTCTTTAAATGTGACCGTTGTAGATCGGTGCGATAGTTTCACTGTTAATATGATAGTTGTGGGTTCGCACTTTAGTCGGGGGATGTGTTTTTTGTTATTTTACAATTCTGGTAAAACAAAACAAGGCGTTTCTTTACTCCTTATCGGGTGAAGTGTGAAGCTGATAAAGAAAGTATATTTTAACTGAAGCTAATTCGGAAGATCGATTTCTGTGATTAATATTAATATTATAAAATTTAAATGCCACCTTTAGGACTGATCATAAAATGAGTATTAAAAATATATATGAAATTGCAGGCGTGGTTATTTATTTGTGTCTCGCTTTTACTGTAATGATTATGTTAATTAATGAAATTATCAAGTTAATGAAGATTTTTTACGTGGAACATATAGTTCTTTAAAGAACGTTGTCTAATTTATTCTACAATATTAGAAAAATTTTTTTTAGTTTTACCCTTTTATGCCGCCTAGCAGGGTAGATAGAAAGTAACCAGCGTCACGACACTCCGTACTTAGCTTTCCACCGTATTCGAGACATTGCATGGTGAGTGGTGGAACTCAACGCCGCATTTACCTTGCCAGAGCGAGGAAGTGGGAATAATTTAAATATAATCACTCCTCCGAGTAGGGATCGAACCCACAACCGATCGCGTTTACACTCAAACGCTGTCCCAAGACAAGTCTTACTAAATTGTTACATTGAAATACATTCCATGCTTTTCGATCAAAGATCTTTAGTAGCACTATTATTCTACATATTGAATGGGTTAAGCAACGCTGACTAAAATGAGAGTTGATGGGTGTGCAGGCAATCTTGCTATCTCCGTGCTTCGGGGAACGCGTTAAGCTGTTAAGCTGTCGATCTAATTTCACGATAGACGTTACGGCCAGTCGAACGCCTGAGTCACTTTGATAACTGGTCTGTCTATTCATAAGGTTCCGAGTTATTCCTTCGATTGAGATGGTTCTTGACTTTCTTGTTTATGTTTACATACTATTTAAAGAGATAGGAATCATTTTGTTTATTTAGTTGATAGTGACTATATATTCTGCATTTTTTTTTATTTTTCTTATTCTGTACACTTTCGTATATTGTAAAACGATGTACGCCTGATTTTGTAAGAGTGTACCAAGTAACATTAAAATGGTGTATTTGAATTCGTTGCATTTATTTGTTCTTCTGGTCTTGATATATACATATGTATGAGTCGTTATACCAAAAAGAATCAAAAAAGTACCGGCAAGAAAACAAGATTTTTCTTTCTTCATTATAGCTTTAAGAAACTGTCAAGTCTGTATTCTTAACATCGGATTCAAGACATTGCCTCATAAGTGGTGGAACTCAACGCCGCGTAAAATAATATAATTTTATAAGTGTGTACATATTGGCACGTTTAAGTACAACAAAATCCTTTTATGTACCTAAATAAATGTCTATATTAGTGTAAATTTACGGTAAGTTTACTTACGCGTCGTTAACTTCCGTTGAAATACTTGTTACGATAATATTCAAATAATATTAACATTTATTTAGAAATATAAATCTGTATACGCTTTCAAATCATCAACCTCGTGTCTCCACTTAGTGTAAACCCGCGAAATAAAGCAGAAAAGTAACTGGAATTTCGGACGGATTCAAAGTAAATGGGATTACGTTTCTGCACCCACGACTCAAAGCCCTAGCTCTGCATCTGGAATATTATAATAATCGTATTATTTTTGTATTCTGAAAGTTGGTAAGTTTTTATGATTTTTGGGCCTAGATTTTGCTACAGTTTTTTTTCTCGAGAATTAGCTGAATATATATATATATATATATATATATATATATATATAGATAGACTTTTTCAGGTTATATTATGTATTTTTCATGTTGAATGTGTGTAGTGTAGTTTTATGTCTATGTGTGAGACCGCACACAACTATCACAAGGGTCACTGAATAAATTAAGTAGTCTCAATAAAATAAACTACCTTGTATATTTACTAATTTTAATATATTAGATATTATAATTAATTGTACTGAATGAATGCTTTTTCTTAAAAATATATTTATATTTTAAATATTTCAATTTCAGTGCCTCTTTTTATAAACTTTTATTTAATTTGCATTACTGAGTAAGTACGTGAAATTTTACAAGCTTAATCTGACCTACTTTTCATTGTAGGATTGAGCTTGTAATTGAGAATATGATTTTAGTTCTGATGTCAATGTAATTACATATAATCAATATTGTTGCTGATCTAAAATGGCCGCCACAACAAAATGGCGGATTATAATTTTTTACACAATCCACCTTATTATAGGTGTATTAAATGAAAGGCCTTGATTTGACTTGTGATTAGCACTATGAAATGTTTCTTTTTTATTATTTTTTTAGCTTCACGTTTCTTATCCTGCATAGCAGGGTAGACAGAAAGTACCTTGTGTCAAGACGCTCTCGCTTCTTTGTTTTCCACTTAATTCGTGACATTACGTGTTGAGTAGTGGAAATCAACGCTGCACTTTGTCTCACCAGAGTGAGGAAGTGAAAATAATTTACATATAATCACTTCTCCGAGTGGAGATCGAACCCACAATCAAACGCGTTATAATCAGACGCTGTTTCTAAAGAGCTTTTATAAATCTCATATTATTACTTAACCAAACTTTACTTTTTATTTCTATTAAAAACAAATTATAATTTCAATATAAAAAGTATTTATTTGTTTCGAAATCAAAGTGAATATTCACAATTATTATTTCCACATTCAAATATGTCTTTTATATGATCTTTTATTATCTATTTTTGGTACATTTTATTACCGACGTGCAACCCTGTTTAGGACGTGGCATATTTTTACTTTAGAAATAAATCTTCACGCTATTCGATTTCTCAACGGGCACTGGTGGTATTTCAGCTCAATCCTTTGTGTGTATATTTTGTTATATTCATGAAAGATTGTCACGTGAATGTCAATAGTTTAGGTCTGCTCCTGTTGGTCTTTTGGTGACAAAGTGAAATATCGTTTTTTATGTTTATGCCACCTAGTGTCAAAACACTTAGTTCCGCCGAAATTTTAGATTAAATTTGAAATATTGTGTGTTCAGTGGCGGAACTCAACGCCTCACTTTGTTAATTTAGAGCGATGAGATGGGGTTTGAATTGAATAACGAAACAGGCACTCCGTGTCTTACTTATGATATAATATGTATTTTTAATAAATGAATTTTGTTATTTTTTTTTAGCTTCACGCTTTTATCCCGCATAGCAGGGTAGATAGAAAGTACCTAGTATCAAGATACTCAGTACTTAGCTTTCCACCGAAGTCGAGACATAGCGTGTTGAGTGGTGGAACTCAACGCCGCACTTTGTCTTTACCAGAGAAAGGAAGTGAAAATAATTTAAATATAATCACTCCCCCGAGTAGGGATCGAACCCATAACCGGCTGCTTTTACAGTCAGACGCAGTCAGTCACACTACACCACGACCGGCCTCATTTTGTTATAACATTAGTAGAATTGTAATGTCTGTCTATGTGCGATGGATTTAATGCAAGATTTTTTTCATTCTTATTTATTTTTTCTTTAATAAACACTCGAACGAAACTGGCGCTAGGAAAAGTTTTAAGAGCAGTTGACTTTAATTAGCAAAATAAATCAGCCATTTTTCGGAAATAAATAATTTAGTTATTTAGTTATGCTTTCTATTTCAACCTAGTACATATAGTATATACAATAATAGTCCAGTCTAAGTAATAAGGAAAATAATATATTTTTTTATATAATTTAATCTAAAAAGTACACAAATAATATTTTAAACTCAGTGTCGACAAAACGCCGAATCGACAACAAAATGGCAACGCAGTACAATTCACAGAGCGTGCGACATTTAATTATAACCCTCAAGCGGAATGTTGGTCGTGCAACATTGTTCATTAATTAAATGTTAATTATAAGTGTGTATTGTGATGTCTTTTTATTAACAACACGGATATAACGGGTTCGATTTCTGATAATGAATTGAGGTTATTTGTTTTCTTACTTTTTTTTATTAAAAAGATGTCGTATGTAGTTTAGAATCTTGGGAAATTTGTCTTATTTGAGTATTGCGGTTTATGGGAAATATATAACTTACTATTTTACTATTAGAATTAGAAAACATTTTTGGGAAAACGTGTAAAACAAAACGTATGATAATTTTAACATAGCCGGCATTAGAACGTATGGCTTAGCGGTCAGAATGCTTGTACGGTTTTCACGAGGCGCGGGTTCGAATCTCACTGCGTTCAAATTTTTACACTTTTTTTAAATATAATAATGTAAATTTAAGACTCTTTGAATTGGCCCTTTAGTTGTAACTTCAAAATAAGCAAAAGTCCATGTCAAATATATTTTAAACATAATCAACACCCGAGTCGTTCCGTGTCTACTGTATTTATTTAAAGGAATTTTATAAAGTGAATCGACTTCTTACTTATTTTTCTTAATCGATTTTCTACACTCCGATTTACTTGATATATTGATAATGTCTTTTATTTCTTAATATTCATAAAACCCAATATATTATACAAGAAATTAAACGTATTATTTAGTTTTGGTTTATCGAATAATTATTTAGAAAGGTCCTTTGACGTTCTATGTTTCTAGCACATAAAGTAAATCGAGTCCCAAACGCTCCGAATTCCATCATAAGATCCTAAAAGTTATATTATCGTGCCTAAAATAGACCCTTTTAAAGTAATAAAATGAAATACATTAAATCTATTGTTCATCTACTCTCAGAATTAAAACGTATTTTGTTTAGAAAATTGAAGCTGGTTTGCGATAAATCTTGCTTTTAAATTGTAATTAATTTTTTTTATTATGTTTTGTAACGGAAAAGATAGGCTTAGTTAAGTCAAATTTTAAGTTTTATATTGTCATTTGATAGTGATAAATCATACTTTATTTGGTTTTACATTGAAATTATTGTAAACAAAATCAATTTCACGTTTTATCCCACCTAACAGGATAATCAGAGACATCCTTGTGTCAAGACGAGGTACTAGTGGTTGAGGTTTAATTCTTTTACCTATGCATTAATTATTTTGCTTACTTTCATGCTTTTGGATATAGAGACTTATTCAAGTAATTTCTAAAGGCTACGGGCCAAATAAAATGCTTTTGCTGGATATGGTCCGGTGGTGGTTCTTTGCTTGCAGCTTGCTTGTTTGCAGCTTTTTGCCAGTTTTTTTACAATAGTCTAATAGTATAAATAAATACAATCATTTTCCATGAGTGAGAGTCCAACTTGCCAACCGTCTGTTAACTACCTCACTGAAATTTCATGTTGTGTTCAGTCATCTTGGACAGAATTGGATATCTCAAGGTGTAATTCTTATGTCTTTACTCAACTACGTATTATTTTCTAATATCATACGAGGGGCAGTTCAGTAAGTAGTTGAAAATAAAATACTCTACTTTTAAACGTAATATGATGTATAGCGAAATTGAAGCAAGATTATTTTTAATACATATAATGAGTTCATATATTTAAAGTAATCTTGGGTGTTTAAAGTAAATAGACAAACTTAATTAAATAAGAATGATTGATTACTTTAAATGAAATTATTTTAAACGGATTAATCGCGTTTATTTTGGTATTCGAAAATACATTTTGGACATCTGACGTTTAGAACACTTTACAGTAGTCCGTGGTCAAAGGTAGATTGAGGTGGCATTCGTCTGTCAGTTGATACTAAAAGGTGTGAAAATCAATTACAATATACTCAACACGACAATATTGCGTAATTATTATTATTATTATTATTATTATTGGTGCGAACAGCGATTTAAGTTTCTTTTAAAAAATAGGCAAATTATTTATAGGCATTTTATTGTTTTCATATATTTAAAGAGTATTTTTTTTAACTCTTATAGTTTTTTATATGGATACCTTAATCTGCTCACTCGTTTACTACACTTTGCGCTGTGCTAGCGTCTTCCTCAGCTTGGTATTTAACATCTCTCTATCTTTATTTTATAACTGACAAATATAAGTGGCCTTAGTTACTCGTTATTACATCAGCTATCTGCCAATAAAAGTCCAAAGAGTTGTAAGAAAGAACAAATAGATGAACAGATAAAAAATATAAAAAATAACATGCATTTAATGTATTTTAGCATAGCATTGCAATGTATATACAAATATTCAATTTTAATTATTTGTATAGATGATTTATTCAGATTGGTCTAAAAATATAACCTAAATATTATAACTAGTACTACATGTGTTAATTGTACAGTTTAATTCGAATACAAATTTGTGCAGCGTTGAGTTCCGCCGCTCAACACGCAATGTCTCAAATTTCAGTGGAAAGAGGAATACTAAGTGTTCTGACACTAGGTACTTCCTGTCTATCCTGCTATGCGGGTTAAAAGCGTGAAGCAAAAAAAAATGTGCCATTTTACATTTTTTTTTCAGTTATTGAGTAATAGTAACGAAATAATATTCTACATTCAATTACATTATTACCATGACAGAAGGAACAAAGTCTTCATTTCGAGAATCTCACAATTAAGCATTTGAGACAACATTAATCGGATTTATTTTAACATTTTCATACAAATTTCAACCCTTTGCCGTAAATTTTAGAGTTTTATTTAAAACATAAGATGTAAAGTAAATGTTGAATATTCGTCTTTGTTTTAGTACATCTTCTTATGTGTACTGTCGCCATAAGTACCCCTTTTTTTGTGGACAAGTCCTTTTAGAGACAAAAGTTTGTTGGGAGTTTTCTTATATATAAGATGATTATTTTATATTGTATTCTAAAATTAACTGAGGCCCGCCGTGGCGCAGTGCGACGGCGTCTGACTAAGCGATCGGTTGTGGGTTCGATCCCCACTCGGGGGATTGTTTATAAGTTATAAGTGCGGTGTTGAGTTCCACCACTCATCAATGCAATGTCTAGAATTCGATGGAAGGCAAAGCGAAGTACGGAGTGTCTTGACACTAGGTACTTTCTGTCTACCCTGCTATGCGGGATAAGGGTAAAGCAAAGAAAATTTTATGTTAATTGTAGTATTTTTTTTTAATGTGACTTGTGAAAATAGTGTTAATATTATTAAATTTCTTTAATTATGTGGAATTTGATTAGACTGATGCTCGTTACACTCTCTGACGCTAAATTTACTGTACTGATTTAGATGAAACTTTACAGTGAAATTGCTTTTATAATAGAAATATAAAATAGATGTAGCCTAAATTGTAAAATCTAATGTAAAAAAATTAAAAAGAAATGAGATTCTTTCAACCTCCTTGTTCAGTCTGCACTACGACAAATATGAAGGCTATTCTATATTTTGGCTTAACACCGCCAACAATTATTAACATTTATTTAATTCTTATACAAGGGACTTGGAAAATGACCGTTCCGACTCAAACAAAATTATATTCTTTGTCCCACTTTTATTAGTTTTTGTGTCACCTCTATTTACGTGTTTTCGGTGAAATCCGTAACATGTGCGCTGAAAAACAAAATCGTATTAAATGTTAATACCATTATGAAATGTGTGTTTGTAAAGCGTTTTCATAGATTTTCGTTTTCTCAGCTTCACGCTTTTATCCCGCATAGCAGGGTAGACAGTAAGTACCTAGTGTCAAGATACTCTGCACTTCCCTTTCCACCGAATTCGAAACGTTGCGTGTTGACTGGGGGAACTCAATTCCGCGCTTTGTCTTACCAGAGCGAGGAAATGAGAATAATTTAAATGTAATCATTCCCTCGAGTCGGAATCGAACCCACAATCGATAGCGTTTAATTTTTATAATTTACCTTATTTATAATTTTCCTTTTTTTTATCTTCTTATATTTTTGCCGTGTTTGAGACGGTTAATAATTAATTTTTTGATTATTTCATAAATACTGCTATTTGAGTATCACGTCTTGAAATCGAAAGTATTTTAAATATAAACCTTATATTAGAGAGCAAATTACAGATCGAACCTACGTTAGGCCTTTCCTAATCACGACAAGTTATCGCCTATATCGTCGATTGCGTCCTTTTCTTTATTTTAGTACTAAAAATTTGATTTTTATAGCGTGCTTAGCTTTTCATAGCGTCCTCTGATCTATAGCTACGTTGTACAGTATATTTAGTATGTGAAATTGTTTTTAACGATCATTTTTTTGTTCCAGGTAAGTATCTCCGAAAGAATATATATCTCGCTTTATATTGTGGAGTGGAGTAAGTAATATAATTAAGAGAAATACTTTCAGTGCCTCTGTGTAGCTTTAATGCTGTTTTATTTCCTTTAATCATACTTAAAGTATAATTTACAAGATACTTAATGTTAATGGAATAACAAGAAAGATAATAGTTACTTGCTATTTAATTTTACAATTTTTTTTCTATGATTACTTCCTAAAGAATCAAACTTAAAATCTTCAACTGAGTCATATTAAAAGTATTCAATGTTAATACATATCTCGCGGCTTTCCACAACATTGCTCATTGATTGACGGAAGTAAACGCCGCGTGTTGTCTTTTCACACTGGAGAAATTGAATTAAATCAATTAATTATATAAATTAAAGTTCTTTAAATAATATTTAAACACAAAACTACAGTGTACATAGAATACAATAAATATTTCAAGTATGCCACGATGACAGCTGTCATTATGATAGAGTTGGTTGATACATTAATGACTCTATCACGTACGACTTTGTGTCAAGACACTCCTTACTCCTCTTTCTACCTCAAGGATCACGCTTAATCTCACATTGCAAGATAGTCAGAGAGAACCTAGTATACCTACCCTGATACTCTGTTGATTGCTTTGTGCTCGAAATTGAGATATTGCGTATTTGAGTGGCGAACTCAACGCCGCGTTTTGTCTTGCCAGAGTGTAAACAACAGAATCGAATTTTAAATTTAATCATCTCCCCAGAAGGAATCGACTCCACGACCAATCGCATTTACACAGACGATGTTTTACTGCACTTTAAAGTAGTATAAATTACAATCCATACAAAAAGTGATATGAACAGCTAATATGAAGTGAAATTGGCGTGAATAATGGTAAAATGTAGGTATTAACACGACGGCGACAAGATAAGCCAGTCAATGACGTTACCAACGAAGTTTTTAATTGAATCTGCTCGAGATACGCGCCGTATACAAGAGTAAGTTTGTAACTACGTATAAAGTTGTTATTGTATTAATATAAAATTTTATATATATATATATATATATATATATATATATATATATATATATATATATATATATATATATATATATATATATATATATATATATATATATATATATAATTGTATATAAAAATAGATTTCGTTGAGCCATTTTTTATGGAATATTTTGTAGTTTTTATTGCAAATTATAATATTACATATAATTGTGTTACATAAAATAATATACATAAAATATTTTGAAGAGATGTTAATAAGTAATATTGTATTGTAATAAGTTTTGTAAGAAAATCCAATTTAACTTTTCGAGTTATGGAGGAGAAATATAAACCTACATGGCATTTGGGGTCTGGTGCAGAAAATAATGATGTTGCAATTATTTTCTCAAATATAGGGTTGAAATTTCGACTAATGGAAATTTTTGGTGTTTGAAATATTTTTTTATAGAAGAAGAGATTAGAAAGCTTTCAACTTGTCGAGCTTTGACTTGACGAGGTTCTAGTTCGTGTATCGGAGTTCAACGCCGTGGTTTTTCGTATCAGATGGAAGAATATGAGTATTATAGTTTAAATGTTGTTATTTCACAAAGTCTGAATCGATGTTTTAGTTTAAAGCATCAAATTAATTATATGGCAGTTATACTATAGCACTACTTGTAACTAAAGTATATTTATTTATTTTTTTTGCATTTATGAGGTAAACAATACAATTTTGTCTTCCAAATATTTTAAAAGTTTTCATCTGAACCTCATTTTTGTGGATTAATTAATTAATGTATCTCCTGTCCCGTAGCGGGGAAATGAAAACATATTCGAGGATTTGTTCTAATGAAAACACAGAGATGAACAAAACTTTGTAGGTGCTCGAATGACTCACTGGTAAATATGTATTTTGAACGGATTAATCGCGTATGTTTTGGTATTCGAAAATCGTTTTTTTTTTAACTTTTCGTTTCGACCAATTTAAAGTAGCCCACGGTTATAGACAGTTGTCCAAATTATAGCAATTAATATTTAGAATAAAATATAGTTTCACGCTTTATCCCGCATAACAGGGTGTTCAGAGAAAACCTAGTGTCAAGATATTCTATAGAGTATTTTATGCTTGAAATCGAAAAATTGTGTACGTTGAACTCAACGTTGCACTTTGTATTATAAGAACGGAAAAATCAAAATACATTTTAAACATAATCATTTCCCCAACCGAAAATCGAACCCACAACCAATCGCCCTTACTGTCTGATGCCGTCCCACTGCGCCACGATGGCCTCAATATTGTAAGTTATATTTCATTATATCAGATCGATTGATTTTTTTATACAAATACAATTTATCTTGTGAACATTTAATACCTGTTCGAAATGATGGACGTTTTTCAAAACACGGCGAGTGTTTTTGATGGAATATTTACTAAATTTTATTTTATTTATACTTTGATCGAGCCTTAATCGTTTCTATGACCTTTAAATTGTTTTTTTCATTAAAAATATAATTTTGCTTTTAAATTTAAGGGGTTGGTTGGTAGGCCTGTTTTTCTTTCTCACGCAAGTAATTTTAAATGTGTTTAGATTGTATAATTTTATGTGAATGATATTTTTTTGCTAATTTTTAATTGATTTTTAATCTTAAATAATCGAAAATGGAAATTCGTAACACATTTTTTTTGTTTCACGTTTAATAATAATATGTTTAAATCCATATTTTAAAAAAAATATTCATGTTAGTTTATCGCCTTATTCTAATTTACAAAAGTAAATTTTGCCTAAAGCGTTTCTTATATTGTTCACGATAATTATTCAAAAGTTATTAAAAAAAAACCTATACATTCCAGTTACTTAACGATCAATACGCAAGTTCAGAACTTAACGCCGCCCACTTTTGTATAATCTTAAAAAATCTAGTCTACCCTGGTAAGCGGGATAAAAAGCCTGAAGCTAGAAAAAAAGTAAAAATACGTAATTGAGGGCTATCGGCTCGGTACTTGAGCGATTGGAGTTTGATACTCACTGTAATGCATATTTTAATTACATTCAATTCTCTGCTGTGGTGAAGCGTGGCGTTGATACACTATTTACTAAAACAACTTGATAGACTTCAAATAGAGATTTTGAAGAAAAAAGGTATAAATTTATCCATTGAAGAAAAGGCAAATATTAATTCTATTCTCACCCCATAATTGCAGTCATACCGAAGTGGAACAACGACTGAATGTTAGCGCAATTGGTTTTGGATTCGAACCCAACACACTCGGGGAAATATTTAAAATTTTAACAGTTCACCATTCCACACGCAATGTCTCCATTTCTTGACACTAGATTGTCTTAGTAACCATGCGGGATAAAGCGTGAAACTAAAGAAATTGGCAGTGTACTGCCGTTTTCGGAGGCGTGAAAATAGGAAAAAATCTTTATGAAAATTACACTACACTAGTTTTGGGCGAACTGCTTACGTGTTTGATAAAACAGTATTGTTAGTTTTTATGCGAGATCGTGCTCGCAAAAAATTATGATTTTGTACATAAAAAATTATGAGCCATTTTATTAGAACTACCAAATGTCTCATTTTTATTGCCAACGTGGAAAAGATAGCTAAGTTATTTTTTTAATTGTTTTATTAACGTAGCGTGGAGCAAGTTCTAATTTTTTTGCACGATGCTTACTTTAAGATACTCAAATTATTTATTGTTCCTTACCTACCATAATAGCGAATCTTTTTTATATATATATATATATATATATATATATATATATATATATATATATATATATATATATATATATATTAGCTTGCCGCTTTTATCCCTCATATCAGGGTAGACAGGAAATACCTACTGTAAAGACAATCCGTATTCCGCTTTCCGCTGAATTCGAGATATTGTGTGTCGAGTGGTAGAATTCAACGTCTCACTTTTTCTTACTGTTAAGAAAAAGTGTTATATTTGAATTTCTTGCAAAAAATCAAATATAATCACTACCTCGAATGGGAACCCACAGCCGATCGGATTACAATCACACGTTATCCCACTGCGCCACATCCAGCCTCTATGCAAATAATGAAAATAATTTAAATATAAACGTGTCGCGGAGTGTAAATATAATGTTTAGTAGAAAATCTATAGCATCGAATTACTTTGCTAAATATTACTAGTTTCTATAAATCATAACTTTGTGATACTAAGAATTACTTTGCACAGAAATAAATTCGACCTATAGAGTCGTATTACAAAGCAAATGTGCATTAGCGAGGTTATTCTAAGACACCTTTTCATACCCCACATTAGTTACGGTGATCGGCATATCCTGATATTCAATTACAATGCTCTACTCAACTTTTCTATATTTGCATTGAATTTGAATAGATTATATATTTGTTTGTTATCTACTTACCTGTGATTCTATGGGTTTAGCAATAAAAAAAATCTGTTTTATTTTTTTATAGGTTTATACTTTTATTCCGCATAGCAGGCTAGTGTCAAGACACTCCGTACTTCGATAGACACTTCCACTTGACACCAAATTTAAGAGATTCTGTTTTGAGGAACGGAACTCAACTGCGCGTTTTGTCTTACCTTGCCTTTGAAAATAATTAATATCAAAATGTCTTAGTTATTAGAGACATACTATATTCCAATTACTATAGAAATATATTATAATTGAAACATAAACAAATACCTTTTTTCTACTAAGAAATATCATTTACTCAATTTACATTTAAATCATACCAACTCAATTACAGTTAAAAGTCGCAGTTACGATGGAACGGGGGTTAATGTAGTGTATTATTCAGAAATGACCGGACATATTTAAAAATGTACGACGCGATGATACTCGCTCGTTGGGTGCAATTTGGGCCTCTTTTGTGTCTACTGTAGAAGTAAGTTCTTTAGCTATATCATGAAAGGAATTTACGCTTTTCAATATTCTTTATGGAGCATCTGTATAGCAATTTTAATATATTATTCGCTGACTTGAAAATATTTTTGTTTCAAATAGGAATTTTGAAAAAAAAAACAGTTTCACGCTTTATCCCGCATTTTTAGGTAGTCGGACACTACCTAGTGTCAAGACACATTGTTGACTGCTTTCTGCCCGCGATACAGACGTTGCGTGCTAAATTATGAACTCAATCCCGCTCTTTTTCTTACTAGAGCGGGGAAATGACGATAAATTTTAAAAATATTCCATTCTCTGAGTGAGAATTTGCACCCACAACCGATCGCGCTTGCAGTCAGATGTAGTCCCATTGCGCCACGATGACCTTTGAATTTAGTTTTTTTATTTAAAGTTGATTTAGAGACACTCGGCTTTGGACGTGCGTTATTTCTCACTCAATAACAAATAAATTTTAGATTAATGTATTTTTAATATGAAATGTTAAATAGCGTATAAACAAATATTTAAATAAATATATTTATTAATGTGGCAGTTTGCCATTAAACACTGACATTTGCCACCGTTACATTGTATGTATGCGAATAGAATTGTAATCGTTTCTTTTTTTTTTGGGTCCACAACAAGTCATAGGTTATCCATTTCAACACCTAATTTCAAAGATTTATCACATTTCCGTTTGTAGTGAATGGAATTTTATTTGACATATAAATGCGTTTAGATACGCGTTTAGACATTATGCAGTTATGAATGTATTACAGTGATGGTTGATTGAATGATGTTGTTTTGACGTAACATTTCGTGCGAATGATTTTCTTTTAAAATTTGCATCCGTGTCCGAATGCAATGATATTATTATATTTTTGAATGATTAGGTTATGATTTTAAGCGTGTTGCTTTACGTTTAATTGAGTTTTGAGAAAGGGCCTATATCGGTTATAAGTTAACGCGTAACTCAACGCCTTATTTTGCATTATGAGCACCAAACGAGCGTCTGTCTCATAGATATTTATTACCATATATGAATTTATACCGACGAAGGTTTTGTTCATTTTTGTAATAAAAAAAAATTGTCCCACGCTTTATCCCGCGTAGCATGTTAGTTAGAGACAAGTTAGTGTCAAAACACTACGTAGAGTCAATCGATCATCGATAACTCGATGAAATAAAAGCATTGAATGTTTAATGTTAACGTCTTTTTGTTTTACTTAAAGGAAATCGAACCCACAACCAGTCGAGGTTACGGCCAGACTGTCCCACTGCGTCACGAATGGCATCTATAACTAATAACGGGCCATAATACCAAAAATGTTATTTATAAAGAAATAATAGTAAGCGCACAAATCCCGTATCCCACAGGGCTACCGGCGGGTACGGTGCAAGCTTAGTGAAACACATAATGGTCTCTAATGTCGTGTCAACTAATTTCCCGTGTGGGTAGTTATAAAATCATGTACTCCATTCTATCTGTGAGAAGGAAATCTTATATTTTATTTTTATATAGCTTCACGCTCTTATCCCGCATAGCAGGGTAGAGTACCTAGTGCTAAGACACTCTGTACTTCGTTTTCCACCGAATTCGCGATGTTGCGTAATGAGTGGTGGAAGTCAACGCCGTACTTTGTCGTTATTAGGTTTAATTTAAATATACTTTAAGCCGTTGTAACTCAGTCATGTAGTTTCAGGCTGTAAAGGCGATGGTAATGAGTTTGTTTTTCGATCGGTAAATTGATTATATTTAAATTGTTTGTTGTTTTTATTTCCAGGCTTCGGTAATTAACAGAACGGTGTTAAGTTTTGCCGTGTAATCCATTCTCGAATTCGTTTGGAAAGTGGTGAACAGGATGTCTTGAACTGTCAAAAATCTTTTTCAATCACATTGCGTGACGAGTGGTGAAACTCATTGCTGCGCTTTGTCTTACTAGGACGAGGAAATGAAAATAATTTAAATATAAACATTGCCCCCAGTGGGAATCGAACCCACAACTGATCGCGTTTACAGTCAAACACGGTCACGCTGCGTCACGACCGGCCTCGACATATCAATATGAGATGTCAATTGTCATTTATTTTATATATTTATAGCTAATAAAAAATACTCGATATATCATGAAAAAGATATTTCATTACAATTCTATATTAGTAATTCTCACAGACGCAGGTCATTTTCGGCTTCATGTTCTTTTTTTATACATTGCGTCATTTAACACCCCGCGCGGTCTCCGTTGAGATCACGTAGTTAATACAATACGTGATTTGAAACCCTTTGATGTATTATGCGTTACTGGCTTATATTTTTTTCGATATCAAATTATAACGCATAATGTTTGAATGACCAAAACGCGGTGTTAAGTACCGCCTCTTGATAGAAACATCTTCTAAACAAAGCAACCTCACACTTTATTCCACCTAACAGTGTAGGCAAAGACAAACTTGTGTCAAGACACGGTAGTGTCTTAGTGACTAAATTTTGTTTGATTTCCACTATCCCTCCACACGTCTACTATAGATAAAAAACATAATGATTTATTTATTTTCTTTTTAGCTTCACGCTTTTGTCCCGCATAGCAAGGTAGACAGAAAATACCTAGTGTCAAGACACTCCGTACTTCGCTTTCTACCGAATTCGAGACATTGCATGTTGAGTTATGGAACTCAACGGCGCAATTTAATTTGAATATAACGCATAATCCCTCCCCCGAGCGGCGATCGAACCCACAACCGATCGTGTTGCCACTGTGCCACGACCTGTCTCTACATAATGATTTATCACACCGTTATCTCATTTTCCCCACAAGAACGACTTGCGCTGATATCGATCATAAATCAAATATTCTTAATTTTGAAGGCAATGAGCCACTTCGGAGATTTTTCATTGATAACGCGAGGCCTCGACTCACGCAGTCATCTCGCTCGATTATATTAATTTATTCGACAGATTAAGTGCTACCTACCTATTTAAATTGAAGTGACGTCGATTAGATGAGTTCTTTATAGGATTTTCCATTCACTGTGCTCTTTGATTTATTGTTCGGTTTTTTTTCAGCATAGGGCAGAGAAACCATTGGGTTAAGCTAGGTTCTGCCTATATATACTCCATTCTCTACTATCTACCCGAAATAGAGATATTACGTCTTGCAGTGGATGACAGTCCTTGTACCTTACCAGAGCCAAAAAACACTTATTATTTAAATAAATTCCTTCCTCTGAGTAGGTACTGTAGGCAGATAGGCACCTCTGACTTATCGCATTTACGCAGATGATGACCCACCGTGCCAAAGAGAGTGTGAATTATATATATATATATATATATATATATATATATATATGTATATATATATATGTGGTGGAGAATTTATCTATATACTTATATAAACCTCAAGACTGATATGTAAAAAGTAAAATGTTTTTAATAAATTATAATATCATACTATTTTTTTTATAATTTTTGCAATGGTAACACCTTATATAAAGATTATATGTTTTTTTTCTAATAATTCACTATAGTCTGGTCTAGACTAAATTTGGTTGACCAACCTTTACACTATTTCTTCTTTAACAATCAAAACACATGTAAGTCTCCAATTAAAATTTTAAGTCTAACCTAAAAGTATCAAGTTATTTGTATTTTGTATATAATTTGGAATATCAATTAGAAGACTGATAAGGTCTTTGGTTTTCGTGACTTATACACATTTTAAATGATATTACTTAAAACGGATTAATCGCGTGTAATTTAGTATTTGGAAATTTAGTATTTGGAGGAAATGTTTATTTTTTTAATTTATTGCACAACAGACTGGGTCTGTACGTTTTTTTCCCTTATCCTTATTTATCTCTCACTTGCATGCTTTTATATTCGGTTACTTAGAACTAATCTATATTTATATTTAAGCGAGTTTTGAGCAAAATAAATTATTTTAATTCTTCGAGGTACATTTAAATAACTTATTTTTAATATTATAAACATATAAAACTAAACATATTTTACTATTAACATACTATTATGTTGTGAAAAATCTAACATTTCGAACAATTTATACTAGTCTGGACACAGGAATATGTATAGTATAACTATTTGAAACTTCGGGTTTTCTTTTTATTGTATTTTCAAAATACCTAAATATACGCGATTAATCCATTTAAAATAGTTTCATTTAAAATCAATTGTCTGCTTTGTAAACATATTGAAATATATAAAATTTTGTTTTAGAAACAAGAATGTAACTTTTAAAATATATTTCTTTGCTAATATTTACTTTTAATAATTACCTTTATTTGAAGCCAACTAAACACACTGGTGCTTACATTAATCTCATCGTATGCAACTACTTAATTCTTCAAATCCCCTTATATGCTGAAAAAGTAGTGATCGATCACTTCCACCCACTGGATACTAAACACCTCAGCGCTTCAATGTAGATTTATTACCTTTATCCGAGCGCTGTTACAGATTTTCTTATACTATCTACATTCTAGATAAAGATTTTTTCATATAATATGATTTTGAGTTTATTTGACATATTTTTGATTACTCAGTTTTCTTTTAGACCATTTTTTCTTTAAGGTTTTGTTACATTAAAACACATGTACCTGTGTCCGATAACAATAATTTCATAATATGAGCTAATCAATGACTCGGTTAAAACAACCAGGATACGGAGTAAATAATATAAAGCGTATTCTTTCAGTTTTTTGTTAAACTGATTTTTTAATTTTACTTATAATATTGCGATACTGTTTCTTGTTATTGACATTATGTTACAATAACGGCTTTGTTATGAAAGGGATAACAATATACAAAATAATTTCCATCGATATGGTATCACTATGGTTAGGACGTTCCGCGTTGTGTTCGCCATTCCACACGGAATGTCTCGATTTTGGGCGGAAAGCAATCAAAGGAGTACGTACCTACCTTGACACTACCCTTCCATGCGGGATGCGGGATGCGGGATAAATAATTTTATCCGAGAGAAAAAATATATCAATTATTTTATATTTTTGTACTTTATTTAAGTGTATGTAAAATCTGATTTTTAGCACCTACAGATCGTCTGTCTACTCACGCTTAATGCATCTCACTAGCATTTGAACGTATAATAAATTACAGTAAAAACCAATCACCAAAATTGCATCAAATGCACTTAACTTAAATCTTGGAAATCTTGCGAACTTTTTACACTGGACGAATCGATCAGCGGTCATTTGACGGCTGCGGCTTGCGGAAGATTTATTATCTTCTAAGTTATAGTTTGTTGGCTCGCTTTTGCTTTTGCTTTCATAATAATTTCTTAACGCATGCTGTGTGGTTTAGGTTCACCCCTGCGTTTAAGAATGGAAAGTAGTGATGTTTTTTTTTGAAGTAATAATTAGTTTTTTTTTCTAAAAAAAAATTCAAATCTAAAATAATTATGTTACTAATAATATTGTATAAAAGCACGTGGCTTTTCGTGTTTTGCTCGGTAAGAAAAGAGGGGAGACAAAACTCGGCGTTGATTTCCGCCACTCAAAACGCAATATCTCCGTTTCGGTGAAAATAAACAACAATTGGTACACTAATTATAGCTATTTAAAGATATGTGTAGTCATAACACGTAATTAAGCGCTTAAGCGCTACTAAGAATATTTATGTAAGGTTTTCGAGTGGGGTTGTATGTGAGGATATGAACTGTATAAAGGAGGAAATATACACTATTTCTCTCAATTACTATTTTTTTTAGCTTCACGCTTTTATCCCGCATAGCAGGGTAGACAGAAATTACCCAGTATCAAGACACTCCGTACTTCACTTTCCACCGAATTCCAGATATTGCATGTTGAGTGGTGGAACTCAACGCCGCACTTTGTCTTTACCAGAGCGAGGAAGTGAAAATAATTTAAATATAGATCAGACAGGCCTCAATCGATTATTTTCTTAATCAAAATATCCTATCTTGTCACTGGATGACTGATCATTTCAATCATCCATAAGATACATATTACTGGAATAGTTTAAAAAGAACACAGTCATATATCTACATTCTCTCTGCGTGTTGCCTAAAATGGAGTATCATAAATATATAAAGAAGTATAGTTTTTGATGTTTATGAATAATTTAAGTTGAACATAATTGGTGTATTTTTGATGATGATATTACTATGAAAATTATTAACTTAGTTACTAATTAAGGCTAGTCGTGGCGCAGTGGGACAGCTTCTGACTATAGAAAGGTTTGGTTGTGGGTTCGATTCCCACACGGGGGGATGATTACATTTAAAATTATTATCATTCCCCCGCTCTGGTAAGACAAAGCGCGGCGTTGAGTTCCGCCACTCAACAAGCAATGTCTATTAGTACGGATTGTCTTGACACAAGGTGTTTCTTGTCTACTTGTTGTTACTAACTTTTAAGTTAATAAAAATCAATTAAAAAGCTTTAAAATAAACATCAAAGATAATTATTATATTAATTTTGACGTCTTTTTATCAAATATAAATATAATATAATTTTAACTGTTTTTTTTTCATGATTCAATTAAGTTCAAAATGTTGAAAACGTTTACAATAAAAATGGAATGTTTTCTAATTTGAAAGTTTTCCAATTAAAATCAATAATATGCTGTCAATATTTGAACTGTCACCTGATCCGACCGAAGATCCATCAGTTTAAAAGCCTTCGATCTGTCTGTGATTGCGTCATTACAAGATCCCGTAAAGCCTTACTTTGGTCTTAGAGCTTACGTACCTTACCTAATGGACCTTTTGCGATGAGCCGTTTCTATACTTTAATATACATATATATATGTATGTACATATGTTTTGTTTTATATGTTTCGGATGTTATGAACGAGCTACCTTGTGATGTTTTGTATTTTATGATTTTTTTTGGTGCTAATTTTCGCGAATAATAGTCAAATATTTTGTTAAAATTGTGGGAATATAATTTTGTATTGTAATTCATATTTGGGAGTGGTATTTTAACACATATTTCGTGCATTTCAAGTCGTCTCAAGTATACACATTGACTAGACTTTAGTGTTTTTAATTTATTTTTGTAATTTATATATGTAAGTAAATAAACATTTATCAACTAGCGGTAGTAAGTAATATTGGTGCTCTTTCGATACAAGTAAAAATTACCTCGAAAAATCTTATATTAAACATAATATACGCTCCTACTGTGTTACACGATACTTAATTAAAACAAATGTACAGATAGACAATCCGAAGATAAATATCTATATAATACATTTAAGTTATCTGGAGACTAAAGGGTGAAGGATATCAGCGTTCATCAATCTGACGCTGTCGATTCGGTCTCGATTGTGCCTTTACTGAGTATATGAAATGTACGTATTTACACCATGGTTGGTTATTTTTTATTGTTATATATTATTATGGTAAATTGAAGTAATTATTAGTTTTAATAATATGTATATCAATATGTGAAGCAAAATCTTTGTACCCCTTTATACGTAAATTATCCGAATATAGGAGTATGAAATTTGGCACAGTTATAGTTTATATAGAGAAAGAGTGGAAAATGCATATATATTTTTAAAAAATAATGCATAAAAATATACGCATACGACCATATGATTAATTGAATGATTCTAAAACATTTTATACTTAATTTCTTAAACATTATATTAATTTATATAACTTTTAAATCATATTCTATCTTATAAGAAATATTTTTCAAAGAAAAAACGTACAAACTGTGTTTTTTTTTAACTCTGAAGTGTCTGCATTTAGTTAACAGAAATTTGTTAAAATCTCTCTACAGAGATGCTAACAATAAACGTATAAGAACTTCAACTTAGCTGTATATAAAACGTATAGTTCAGTGGTTAAGGGTTTGGACGATTTCCGAGAAGGGCGAGTTCCAATTTTCATACGTTTTCTAAAAAATGTTCTTCTTGTACCAAGTGTGTGAATAAATCTTTGAAAATATTAACTATATTCATATATATGCTATTACGTCAAAATGTAAAACCCAAAATCCCCATTACACTACTATCGGATTTACGTAGTACCTACTGTGTTTGGACAGCCGTCAACGTGCCGGGGCAAATTCCTGGCTTTAATGTTACGAAACTAAGACTTTGATGCTGTCTAGATTATAAGAGGTAGCGTATATGTGTGTTCACATATTTCTAGGGACTAGAATAGTTTTAAATGGCATTTTCTTTTTTTTTATTACTTAAATATTGACCGGGAGGCCGTACGTGGCGCCGTGGGACAGTGTCTGACTGTGATCGGTTGTGGGTTCGATCCTCGCTCGGGGAGTGATTATATTTAAATTATTTTCACTTTCTCGCTCTGGTAAATGACAAAGTGCGGCGTCGAGTTTCACCACTTAACACGCAAATGTCTCAAATTCGTTGGAAAGCGAAGTACGAAGTGTCTTGTCACTAGGTACTTTCTGTCTACACTGCTATGTGGGACAAAAGAGTAAAGCCATACATACATACGTAATTATAGACTATAGTGGCAATGTTTAGAGTAAATCGATAAATATAGAAGCTGTGAATTGGTTTGTAGGAAGTATACGTGAAAGGACTATTCCCGCAAAAGGAAAAATCTTGGCTTTTTACTATGTAATTTTACCGTCGTATCGTTACTATTTAATTTACATTGTCATTCATGATATTACGCGTAGCGGGGTAGACAAATAGTACCTAGTGTCAAGAGACTCCGTACTTCACTTTTCGCCAAATGCGAGACAATGCGTGTAAGTGGCGGAACTCAACGTCACATTTTGTTTTATCAGAGCGAGAAAGAGATTTTTTTAAATACAATCACACCCGCGAGTGAGAATCGAACCCACAACTCGCGTTTACAATAAGAGACTGCCCCACTGCGGCACAACCGTCCTCCATATATTTATTAGAGTTAATATTTTTTTAGAGTAATCTTATTTTGCAAGAAAAAATGAATATAGACTCTAGAAACAGCTAGCTTTTTACACCGTTCAACTGTTCACTGTGACATCGTCTACGGCCGCTAGCTCGGTATGGCGCGCCACGCGCCAGCCCCTCGCCGCAACCTCGCCTCGTATTGTTCGCTGTCGGTGTTAATGCAACGCGCTACGTCTCACAGTGCCTAGAAATTACGTTTTAAGCTCGACAAAAGCTTCTATTAAGCGAATATATATGTCGTCTTAGTGAGAAAATGTAAGGAAGATGGTGGTTTTGTATACTATGTATATAGAGGTGGTGTTTTTAAGGAATCGTTGATATTTTTTTCTTATTTGGAGGTATGGCATAGTTTCTCTTTAAAATTAAAGACCAGGACAGAAATGTTTATAATATACTTATGTGTGTAATATTTGTTTCAATTTATTTATTTTTGTTTTTTTTTAGCTTCACGCTTTTATCCTGCATATCCGCAGGGTAGACAGAAAGCATCTAGTGTCAATAGTGCCAAGTCACTCCGTATTTGGCTTTCAGACATTGCGTATGTGGTAAGACTCCACGCCACACTTTGTCTTACCAAAACGAGGAAGTGAAAATAATTTCAAATATAATGATTTCCCCGAGTGGGGATCGAACCCATAACCTATCGCGTTTACAACCAGACGCTGTTACCCTGCGCCACGACCGGTCTCCTCCATACACCTCATACGACTCCCTTCATATAATATTGCTCAAAAATGATTCGATGTATCGATTGATTAATCGAAAACATGAGGTATGTTTTAGATTTTTTTCACGTATTTCACATATATTGTATGCATATATTAATAAAAGTGTAAAGTCTTTAAATACACAAACGAATATTATAAATTAAATTTAAAAATCAAATATTACTTATTATATTGTACTTTCTTTTAAATAATCATTAGATGTGCATTTTAAACCTGGATTTGAATGTGTAATGTATAATTTACATGTTGGAGTTATTTTGCATGCTGCATATATTCGCTAATGCTACTAAAATATTGAATATATGCATGTTAGAAAACATTTTAGAAAAAACGTATAAAAATTTTTATACGTTTTATCTAAAATGTTTTCTAATCCTAAGTGTGGAATAACACTTTAAAAATAGTAAATATTGAAATAAAATAGCAATCTCTCTTGTTAAACGATTATTTATTAATAATCTTTAAGTAGTAGAAATTTGTAAAAATCTCTTTATAGAGATACTAACAACATAAATAAGTTGTAACAAAACGTATAAGAATTTCGACGCAGCTGGTAGTAGAACGCATGGCTTAGCGGTCAGAGTGCTTGGACGGTATCCAAGAGGCGCGGGTTCGAATCCCGCTGCGTTCAAATTTTTATACGTTTTTTCTAAAATGTTTTCTAATCCTAAGTGTGGTGTGTGTGTGTAATAACACTTTAAAAATAGTAAATATATGCATGTTGTACAGTTTTTAAGCATTTGGTTGAATTAATGAGTCCGGTCGTGTTAGTGACAACGAGCGGCGTTGTGTTCGCCACTTAATACAAATTTTTCGAATTTCGTAGAAAACAGGGTACGGAGTGTTGAGACGCGGATCTCATCGCCGCGTTTTGTAATACAAAGGGTAGAAAGCGAGAGCCAGAGCGAGGAATTGAAAATAATTTTAAATGTAATCATACCCCCGAGTAGAGATGGAACCCACAAACGATCGAGTTTGCAGTCAGACGCTGTCCCACTGCGTCACGACCGGCCTCGCTAATTATTTTCTCATAAATTATTCCCCGAATATGGATTAAACACGGAACTTTCGGGTTTTACAGTAAAACGTCCACTGCGCTACAATGGTCACTGGTAATAATAAATATTATCATAAAATATGGAAATGATTTTAAAATGGATTATGCACGGTTTTTATACAAACAAGATATACTAAATATGTGAGATTAATGTAACAGTGTTGTAAAACACAGATGTTCAACGAGATGTAAACACTTCACGCGTATAATAACATCCGGTCATCTAAAAGCGTCATAATTTGTTTTATGCCACCTCTTTGGTATAGTTGCTGTATGTTATCGATTATAGGTTTTTTTTTATTCAGTTTTTTATAAGGCAACGTGTTCTTTTATTTATTATATTGTCCAATTGTTTGTAATGCCAGCTCGTTTAGTGTTGACCAACATACTTACATACATACTTTCTTTCCCCTAAAGCCGCAAGCAAAAAAGACCGTTCTATCTAAATTTAAAGAAATGATTTTTTTTATAAATCTCTTAATATTTAATATCAAAATGTACTTTTTTATTTACAAAATTAATTTTTTGTCACTAATTCTGAATATATTAAACGTCGTTCAATACTGACTGACTGACTGACAAGGCCTGAATGGAAAATTTAATTGTCGATCATCACTGATCGACGCGGCCGGTATGGAAAGATGCATATTTTTCTTGGGGTTCTGACGTGTTAAATAATACTATGAATGAACATGGACTGTGTGTTAAAAATATTTTGAGGGCTTACCGGTACTTTGACCAACTTACTTGTGAGTTTTATAGAAAAATGAATATTTGGGTGTTAAGTAACTTTTAAGGTGGGAAAGAGGAGAAGAGAGGAAAGAGGTTACGGCGCCTTACATGAGGAGAGGGTCAAAACTCTTCAAGATATTTCGTTACGTGATCCTTGAACGCCCCCTTTGGAAGTACTGTGGATATAATTTTGTTCTGATAATCGTATGATAAATTTGGTGTTTTACTATTGTATTCACTGTAAACTTTAAATTCAAAAGAAACATGTATAATTTTAATAACACTGACGGCATCAATGTAACTAGTGTCAATTCCCATTTAAATATTTGTAACATGCTTTGAAGATATAAATAATATATTATATATTTTTTAGCTTCATCTGCTTTTATCGCTTTTATCTTTTATTAATTTAATATATTATATAATTCTGTATATTTAACTGGGTGGTATACTTATGTGCTAGAATGTGGTAAAAGAATTTATGGTAAAAATTGTTTGTAAAGAACATTCAAAACAGAGTTTAGTGGTCCTTCATTCTTATTAATTTTTTTAGCTTCACTCTTTTATCCCGCATAAAAGGAAAAGTCAGGAAAAATTTAGTGTCAACACACTCCATACTCCGAATTCCACCGAATTCGATACATTGCGTGTTGAGTTGCGTATCTTAAGGCCGCGTTTTGTCTTACCAGGGCGGGTAAATGAAAATAATTTATAATCATTCTACAGATTGGGAATCGAATACACAACTCACGCGGCACGACACCGGCCTCGATTTCGTATTAGACCATACAATAGTCACTACTTTAACTTTACGATTATATTCTCGGTAAACTTAGTATTTCCGAAAAATATAGTTATATAATAAAATGTTGAATTTTTCTAAGTTAGTATATTAAATTCCACCAGAATGACAAGTTCTCTTCATAAAACATGCACACTATTCTGTCCCATAAACGTTCTCATACATCGTCCCAAAGAAATTTCCTTTCATCCGGTGTAGGGATTTGTTCAACAAATTTTGAGTGTGAAATTTTCACATGCGATGAATTTTTCGTCGCATTCGTGATTACTTGACTTAAGTATTTTTATTTCTAGCACAATAGCTTTACATGTTCTATTCTAGTGTTTTAATTTTTCTCTCCTATGTATGTATGTACTTGTATGATGGACACCGCTGTGGTTCAGTTGTTGTATTTCTTGGTAGCTCACGCGTTCGTTGTGGATTCAAAACCTCTACTGTCTTAAGCCAAGTTTTAAGTTAGGGGCCCTCCATAAATTACGTCACATGAATTTACGGCTTTTTTGACCTCTCCCCCCGTACTCGTCACAGCTGGTTCCTTTTCGTCACACTTTGACGACCCCCCTCCCTCCCTATTCGCGTGTGACGTGTGTAATTAGTGGCTCCTAGTACAAAATTTAAAAAGTAACTAAATATTTGCATATTCAAACAAAATGTACGGAGCACAATACGTTTGTAGGTTGTCAATACAATAACAATAAAAATTGAATTTTAAGCCATCTTGTTGTAAATAGGATGTAAGGAATGGATAATTAGAAGCCAATGACGAAGTTGACAAAAATATGAATTTACAAGTCGGTTGTAGATTCGATAACTATTCAGGGGAATATTTATGTTTAAAATATTTTTTAACTCTGGTAAAGACAAAGTGCGGCGTTGAGTTCCCCCCCTCAACACGTAATGTCTCGAGTTCGGTGGAAAGCGAAGTATGGAGTGTCTTAACACTAGGTACTTTCTATCTAACCTGCTATGCGGTATAAAAGCGTGATGCTAAAAAAATCTATTTCTTCGTTCCAATTTAGTTTAATTACAGTGTTAAGTTCCGCTGAGTACGAAGCTGCCTGTTTATAAAACTTTTAATTTCTTCTTCTCTAATTTTTTTTCTGTGGGAAACTGTCACAAAACAATTTTTTCAACATAAAATAAAATTTTAAGTTTTCTTTTATTGTTAAAGCTACCGGTGTTGTCGTTAAAATAAATGTTCATGGTTATATTTTTTATATAAAATAAAACGAAATACAGGTGGCCGGGTCAAGGTGGGCGGTGCACGCTGGCTAAAAATATAAGTTAATTCTTTTTAAAAGCCCTGTCGTTTTATTACTCGTTTGTAAACGCTGCTACAGAATGGAATAGTATATTTTTTGTGTTTACTTATCGATTGTAGCAGGTTCTAATATCATGTTCACTTTTGAAATGTCAAGTATTACGCTTTATCCGGACAGTAGGGTATTAAGAGACGACCAATTGTGAAGACACTCCGTTGATTGCTTTCCGTCCGAAATCGGCTGAGTGCCGAACTCATCGTCGCGCTTTGTCTTATCAGAGCAAGAAAATGAAAATAATGTGAATATAATCATGCCCCCGAATGGGAACAGAACCTATAACCGATCGCGTTTACAATCAGACGCATTATCTTCGAAGTAATTGCAAGTTCTTAATGTTATTGATATTGTCTTGTGAAAATAATTAATTAGTAATTAGTAATTTTTGGATTTTGTCAATTATTCTTTTGATTTTTTATTAAAATCGTCCGTTTATCAAGAATAGGTGCTCGTTGACGCATTGACAACGCGTTGCCTTAGCAACGTGTAAATCTCTTTACATAAACGTATATTTTATTTATAATATATATATATATATATATATATATATATATATATATAAGAATTTAAATTAAATATATATTGTATACGTAAAATAAAGTCTAGGACCATTATAGTTTTAGACTTCTTAAGTTAAGTGTTTTATTAATTCTAATCTCTTTGGTTTTACCTTGGAATGTATGAATGTTTTCTGTTCAAAATTTTTGACTTTTACTTTTAATACGTAGGACTTAACGTACTGTTACTGGACATTCAATAGACGCCGTACGGCGATATAGAGTTTGTCGGCTCAATTCATTCGATATTCGCTTTGTTAATATAGTAGGTATTAAATTTTATTCCACATTTATCCCATATATATCATAGCAGGGTAGTAATAGAGAGTGAACTTAGTGACAAGACACTCAGCTTTCCATTACGGGCCCGAAATCAAATTAGAAATTGTCATACCAGAGGAGCGCAATATAAGTATTTTTATATAATTATGTTTTGGAGTCGGAATCGAATCCACAACCGATCGATCTTACGGTCAGTGACGCAAAAAGCTTTGTACCCTTTTTTACGTAAATAACGCGATCGGAGTAGTATGTATTTTGGCACATTTATACAGAAAGAGAGTGCACAATGATATTTTTTTTTTGAAAATCAGGCATAAAAATATATTAAGTTTATAAAAAAATGTATCGCACACTACCATGTGTTTGACATACACGTTTATATAAAGTAACATACACGTTGCCAAGGCAACACGTTGTTAACGCGTCAACGGGACTTTTAGTTTTTGTAATTAAGTCATGTATAATAATAATAAATAATAAAAAAATTTGTTAAACTTAAATTTGAACCTATGGCCTCCGTATTTTGAAAACATTGATAATGCATTTGTTATAACGCCCACTGTTATCAGATTAATTATCAGTGTTAATCAATTATAACACAAAATTAGATAGAAAATGGTAAATCCTATATCGGATGATTTATTTAAATACATTTCGCCCTCGAAATTTACGTTGACATTTCTCGTTAAATTGATTGTATGCGTGGGTTGATAAAGAGAGCTTAGAGATTAATCACTTGTTTATAAATTCCATTCATACTGTAACACTATATTGCCTGCATATGATTTTGTTTGTCTCATGATACTTATATGTACAAATTTTTATTTTATAACTGCACTGTAGAACAGCGCTCGACTATAAACATGATTGGTTCTGGGTTTGATTCTCAATCGGAAGAATTATTACAAAAAATATAAATTACTTTAGTATCTATACTTATTTTCTTATTATACACACTCTTCTTATTATATACACTAACTTAAAAGACACTAAATTAATATCTTTGCAATCCAATATTTTTTTTTGTCTATGGCCATTAAAGATTTTCAATTATATTAGAAAATATTGTCAAATACCTTATTTTTTATTATTACATTTGAATGTCACTTGTTTCTTCCTTATTTAATTTAATTATTATTAAAAAAGGTACATACGTTAACATTTTATTCTAATTAACATATTGTACGGGAAATTTAACAGTAAAATTACTGTTTATTTTTTATAAAAAGAAAGATTTTCTTATTTACTTCATAGGATAAATATGTAGTGCAAATATATTTCGATGCAGGATGTTACGAGATTGGACAGTGCTCACGGATATCGGCTGTATGGCCGCGTGCCAATTAACCAATTAGATAATAGCCGTTGTTCCAAGTTGCGTGGCACTGCACGGCGCGCGGTGTGAAGCGGTGCAATCACATGACATTTGATGATCTAAAATAAATTTACAAGGAAATTTACTTAGCTTATGCGGGAGATGTGATTGTTTTTTTTCTGTCAATTAGGTCTAAATCTAGATTTTGATTGCATGCTTTGGTTTCGGTCTTTTATTTTGTCTGGGAATTAAGTAGAGATAGCTGCTTCTAATGGTTGTCAAAGATACGCCATCTTAGGGAGACCAGGATTTATAATGAGTTGTCCTAACTATTTAATTATATATCATGAATGTTACTATTTACTTAAAGTATTGTACATGTTCAATAATATAACAGTTTTACCCTTTATCCTTTGAAGGTTAATTGAAGACAACCTAAAGGCTCCATGCCTTGCTTTATCTTAGCAAAGCGGAAAAATGACATTTTTTTTAATATAATCATCCTCGAGTGGGAATCAAACCCACAACTTTTATTATTTTTTTTTAATATTTATTTGATTTTTTTTATTACATTTTCATTATCCAAAACTACAGTTTAACGCTTTTATGGCACATAGCAGGGTAGACAGAAAGTACCTAGTGTCTCCGCACCTCGCTTTTCACCGAACTCGAAACGTTGTATGTTAAGTGGTGGAACTCAACCCCGCACTTTGTCTTACTATTCTATTTAATTAATTATTACTAACTTTACTGTTCACTTTGAAATATATTACAAGTGTCTAATATAACAATGCCACAAAATAGAACTTAAAAAGAAACACGTTTTGTATGAGCCATTAATTTATATGGAGCTTTAGAACGTTCAATGTGAGTATCGATCACAGTACAAATATAGCACAATTAGACCAAGTATCTATTTTTGCGGTAACAAAAACCAGACCCGTGTGGTACAAGTTTCAATTCATTTTATATACAGTTTGAATTTTTTATAAATTTTTATTAATTTTTATATACATTTATATTTATTTATAAGTATTTTTTTGTTTAGTTTACTTGACTATGAAAAATAGCCTCCCGCATAGCTGGATAGGCTAAGAGATGTCAGGAAACTCCGTTCTTCCGGCTTTCCGCCTGAATTGGAAATGTTGCTTTTTAAGTGGCGAAATTCAAAACTTCGTCCTACGAGAGCGAAGAAATGGGAATTATATGAAAATATAATCATTCCCCTGAGCGAATGTTGAACCTACAACTACAGTATTTACAGTCCCATAACAGTTTAACTGCTTATGGTATATTAAGTTATGAATTGCGTTATGTTAAGATCATAATAACTTGTTAAAATCATTTATATGAGACACAAAGGAAATAATTTAAACCCCTTATTTATACAGGAATAATGACTTGGAATTGAAGAAAGTCGATATTTTTAATAACAAAAGAAATGACTAAAAATAACAATATAAATAGTACGTACACACACTACCATATGCTTGGCATACATTAATGCATAAAAGTAATACAGAAACGTTACCATGGTAACCCATATGTTACCCGCCATTGCATTGTTTCATTTTTTTAAATTTACCGCTCTCTGTCTTAAGTTAGACATCCAATAACGTTAGTAATTCAAATGTAATTGAAAAAAAAGTGCTCTTTGTCTTGCGGCCAGGCATCGATAGTTTGGTGTCTAGCTTCCCGGTTCAGAACGCAGGGTGGGGCTATTTATACAAGGGAGCCGAGTGATTGATTAAATGTAAAAATATATCGTGTCCCATTGTAGACGTGCCGCGTCTGTGAGGCGCGCTTATTCTCATGCGATCTTTATTTATATGAGTGAGTGTACCTATTATGTATATATGAATACACTTGTTATTTTTTGTGTATGTATTTCGATATTAAATATTGCGATTGTCGCTCTGGTAATACAAAGCGCGACGTTGAGCTCCGCCACTCAACAAGCAATGTCTCGAATTTGGCGGATATAGGAACCACACGTCATGGAAAAACAACAATGACACCTAATCATTTTTGAAAACGCCTATAAAAAATTTATACATTTTTTTCAACGCATTTGGGTTCGAACCCGTCTGTTCTTCCGTCTTGTTCCTTCTAAGCGCTTTGACCGCTAAGGTATGTGTTCTATATCCGGCTGCGTCAGAATTCTTATACGTTTAGTTACAACTTATTTATTGCTAATAATAACCTTGAGGGAAGCCAGTTGCCAAGCTGGTCTAAGTTGAGCAACCCGTTCAGAAGAAAACTAAACAAAGTTCAGTTTACACAATTACATAAAATAAATAGCATCTCTGTACACAGATTTTTACAAATTTCTGCTAACCAAAGATTATTAAGAAATAATTGTTTGGCAAGAGAGAATGCTATTCATTTTAATATTTTACAATTTTTAAAGTGTTATTCCACACTTAGAATTAGAAAACATTTTTGGTAAAACGTTTAAAAAACTAAATTTAAATTTATATACGCGTGTTGAGTGGTGGAACTCAACGCCGCACTTTGTCTTACCACAGCGAGGGAGTAAAATATATGAAATATACCATGACGATAGTGATTGTAATATATTTTGCAGTAATAAAACAGATGCGCCCTCTGAATTACATGTAAATAGTTAATCAAAGAACTCGTTCCTTCTTGTTTCCTACATAGCGGTCTTTGAATAATAAATTGTTGTTTCAGCGATACTATTGGTCTGTTTTAAAATATCGATATTATAGATTTATTTGTCTTTGTGTGTATATATATATATATATATATATATATATATATATATATATATATATATATATATATATATATATCCGTTAACGAGTAAAATACACGTTGCTTTAGCAACCTGTCATCTTAAACACATTGTGTGTAATACTTGCGTATTTTTATAATGAATTTTAATTTAATGCATTATTTATAAAAAATATTTAGTTTTTTGAATTTCTCCTAAAATATTAAATGTTATATTAATTGTTCTACATGAAGCTCTGTATAAATATGACTTACTGTGTCAAAGGAATTATATTTATTTGAGAAAATACCCACCCCTCTTGTTATTAATAAATTGCATAGATTTTTCAGAAGTGCTTTCTTTTGGACATTAAAATTTATTTATTTCTTTTTATTTTCAGGTAAGCAGATTTCAGTACAAAAAACAAGCGTAAACCGAGTGACGTAAAGTATAAATATAAAATATTTGTTTTATGCCTGTCTTAAACTATTTCTATTTCCTTTAGTCTTAGTGAATTCTTAGTTTGATTTACCTTATGTATAGTAGAGGAGAGAAAGCGCGAGAGTTGTATTCGCTTTAGTTGTGGGTTCCATTCCCACTCGGAGGAATTTTATTGAAATATATTTTTATTTTCCTGCTCTGATTACCCAAAGTGCAGCGTTGTGTTCCGCCTCTCATCCTATAATGACATCGACATTAGAATGTCTCTAATGTCGATGACATTATAGGATGAGAGGCGGAACACAACGCTGCTATGCGGCGAAAAATACTTACTTACTTATGGAAGGTATCTAGTTATATTTTGTAATAATTAGGTGTAAAATTACACATATTGTTCCGTGTATGCACTAGCCGATTGAATTTTTTATATAAAATATTCAAGTAAAATGTACAATTTTGCATTCTCATCCAGGTAATCATTATTCCCGTAGCGAATATACCGTCGAATTAAAAGTTAAAAGGAGCTTTAAGTATTTCCGTCTCGTTTGTAACGTTCCGTAACAATGACGAGACGCTTTGAATTCGTAGGCGGTTGTGAGTTTGTAAATATAATGCATATAATTGTAGTATAATAATAGTACCCATTGGCTTAGTGGTAACTAACTCTGATTAAGGTAATGGGTTTGATATCTATTCAGGACGTATGTGTTTTTTTTCTATATATTTTTTTAATTTTCCAACCCTCGCGGGTGGTCTGCGTAAATTGTATTTTCCAGCGACAAAAAAAATGGATTTGAACTTGTATTGGTATAATTAGAAGGCCATTGTCTGTTTTTTTTAGCTTCGCGCTTATATTCCGTAGAGCAGGGTTGACAGGAAGTACCTAATATTTAAATATAAGCGTTCCCCCGGGTGGGAATCGAAACTGGGACCGATCGCGTTCACAATTAGACCCTGTCCCACTGCGCTACGACGGCGGTCGATTATATTTTTAAAAAAATGAAAATCAGTTTTGTTGCCGTCTCCTCTAAAATATGTAAAAAACATATAGAGATTTTATGAAACCGCAGCGACGATGTGTGTCGTGATGGTTTTTTTATACATTCCATATATTTTTAAAACATATATATGTTTGAATAAATGTCTGCGAAAATGGCTACCGTTATTTCTGTATCAACATTTCGTGCCTGTCAAACATTTTGAGGCTAAAAAGTATTTTAGAATCAGTTATTTTTATGCTGAACGTTCCCAAATAACTTTTAGTTCCAGTTGTCAATTTTTATTTAAAACGTTATAGTTTTATACATTGTGAGAAATGTGTGAGGCCCGTCGTGGCGCAGTGTGCCAGCGTCTGACTGTAAACGCGACCGGTTGTGGGTTCGACCCTCACTCGGGGGAGTGATTATATTTAGAATTATTTTCACTTCTTCGCTCTGGTAAGACAAAGGGCAGCGTTGAACTCCACCACTCAACACGCGATGTCTCGAATTTGGTGGAAAGTGAAATACGGAGTGTCTTGACACTAAGTACTATCTGTCGAAGTGTCTATGTCCTAAAAAGGTAAAAAAAAATGATAAACATTATTCTCTTAGCACGATCGCAAATGAGGTCGCCGTCGACGTAAACTGAGTAACATTTGTATAGAAATTCATTTTTAAAATACTTACTTGAACTTTGCAAATGGTGTGTAATTTACAATCTGTGCTCTCGCTATCGTTTATTTATTGCCCCTATTTAAGGGTTCAGCATTTGAAAGAGCGGTCGTTAAAAATGTAGATCTACCGCTATTTCTAGGGAATTTAGGCTTCGTGCAATAGAACTTTTTATAATTTATTCATTTTTTTATTGCAAATATTTTTTTATATTTATGCAGCTATGTTATTTAAGATATTTTGAATATTTTTATAGTGGTTTATTATGTTTCGTTTGTATATTATATTATATTATATAGTTTATGTTATATTATTTAGTATGTGTGTTTTTTTGTTTGTTAATCAATTTTTGTTTTTAATTTTGCACAATATTTTCGGTTTTATAAATTCATTTCAATGGTTATATTTTTGTAATTAAATTGTTTTCTCTTAACATAAATAATGAAGACTTTATTATTTATAATATATATATATATATATATATATATATATATATATATATATATATATATATATATATATATATATTGCAAAGTATCAGAGTAGACACTCCGTACTTCGCTATCCATTGAATTCAAGACCGGACTTCGTCATGCATCGAATAATTTAAAATATATCATTCTCTCATATGGGAGTTGAACCCGCAACCGATAGTGTTTACAGTCAGACGCTGTTCAACTGCGCCACGTCCGGCCTCCGCTGAATAATTGAAAAAAAAATAATTGAGAAAAAAGAAAAACATATTCTCCAGAGCTTTTAACATTTGTTAACGTTGTATTTAATATTTTATAAAGGAGGCTTTAAGATTATAAAACACGTAAAACTGCTTGTTTTTATTCCATGCATTCGTAATACGGCGAAACGTTTAAGCAGAATTGCACACAGATTCTACAAAGCTTTTTAATATCGCACAGTAGTGTTAAGTTAAAGCCGTTCTCGTGCAATCAACCTTAATCTCGCTACCGGATGCTGAACGCCGCGGCCGTGGATAAATTACAAATAAGCTCTTACCCGACTTTACTGAGATAAAAAGTGTTTTGTGTGTGGTTTATTTATTTGTATTTTTTTTTCAAGCATGTTTCTTCTTTTTCTTAAGTTAGTTACTTTGTGTGTTATGGATAATTAAATGAATTTCGGTGTACTTTTTAAATTTGACATTGTGAAATATGTTTCGAATATTTATATTCTAACGAGTGGAATTTAAAGAAATTATATAAAACGGTCGTATTATATTTTTATAAATGTTTTTGTTGTAGCTTCACCCTTTTATTTCGTAAAGCAGAATAGACAGAAAGTATACTTCCTCTCTATATATACTAGGTATAGTGTAAAAATATCCGTATTCGCTTTCCTCCGAATTTGAGATATTGCATGTTGAGAGGTGGATCTCAACGCCGCACTTTGTTATCAGAGCGAGAAAAGGGAAAAAATTTAAATACAATCATACCGATCACAATCGATACCGTTTATAGTCAGACACTATTCTACTGCGCCACTATTGAACTCTATTTTCTTATATTATTATAAAGAATATATAAATATTTGTTGTCCTATAGGTAATAATATTAGCATGTAACAAATGTCGCTGTCGATTCTCGTATGTAGTCACCCTTAGTCCGGCCACCGGCCCGCTAGCACGATGGAGGTATAAATTACAAATAAGCTCGCCTTTTAAATTTCCATAGAAGAAGTTGCAGAAGTAGTTGCGTTCTATTGTTGTTCTTAGTTGTCTAAGTACTGACTGATTATTGAATTGATAATTATAAATAGTTATTTAGTAAAGAAAAAAATTAAGAATTATAAGTTTACAATTTTTTAGTATTTAAGGCTTATTACGTCTGTGTGAAGGATCGTTTTTAATGTTTAATAATTCGTATATTTTATGTGCTCTTTTATAAGACATTACATATTTCTTCAGAGAATCTTTTAAATGGCAAATATAAATGTATAAATTATTTATTTTTCTTTTTTTTTTGCATACAAAATTTCAAAAAAAGTAGTTGAATGAACCGAACGTTAGGAAAGTTTTACATAAAAATAATATATCAACAAATTTATACTTATAACAAATCTATACTTTAAAAAAAGAAATACTAGGCGGTTCGACGCAGTGTGACAGTGTCTAATCGTAAACGTGATCGGCTGTGGGTACGATTCCCGTTCGGGAAAATTGATTGAGTTTGGATTCCACTCTATGGAATGATTATATTTAAATTATTGTCAATTCCCCGATCTGGTATCTGGAAGATAAAGCGCGGCGTTAGATTCCGCCACTTAACACACAATGTCTTAAATTCGGTGGAAAGCGGAGTACAGAGTGTCGTGACACTAGATACTTCCTGTAAAGTGTAAAAATAATAAAACGATTCTTAAAGTTAAAAAAAAATTAGAAATTAATTTAATCAAGGGAAATTTGAAGCTAAAATTCTCACTTGCTCTCTCATATATTAACTCGTCATCCTACACAGGTCAAGTTGTTCAAGTATAACAAAACTATTAACGTAACAAGCTCCTACAGACAACAAATCCACCCCATTCTAGTACACCGTAAATTTTAATAACAACCCTTACCGATTACAATTTAAACATTCACAGGGGTTGGGAGGTAGTCGCGGTTATTTTATCCCGAACGATTCATTATTTAGAGGATCTCTTAAAACCACTTATGGTCAACCGCTGGGAACCGGTTAAATCGGTTTTAATGCGACGATATAAATTAGTTTTAAATTACTCGTTAGTTAGCTGTGGATGATATGGGTGTTTTTTTTTGCTGTAAAGGATTTATCAGGTTTTGATTGATATTTTGTTTATGAAAAATACATTGAGGCCGGTCGTGGCGCAGTGTGACAACGGCTGACTGTAAACGCGATCGGTTGTGGGTTCGATCCCCCCTCGGTGGTGTGATTATATTAAAATTATTTTCACTTCCTCGCTCTGGCAAAGACAAAGGGCGGCGTTGAGTTCCACCAGTCAACATGCAATGTCTCGAATTCGGTGGAAAGCGAAGTACGGAGTGTGTTGACACTGGATACTTTCTGTCTACCCTGCTATGAGGGATAAAAGCGTGAAGCTGAAAAAATAAATTAAATACATTTTAAATATTTTGCATTATTACTTTGTTGGTGACACACTTTATGTAAAATTAAATTAAAAAAAAAATGCGTATTTAAAGCTTAATTTAAATAGGATTCCTAAATCAAAGTTATTATTGTTTAAGTGTTACAACACTATTTCCTTGTGTTTTACTGAGCCATTTATAATATTTATAAGTATATGTGGAAATATATACATAGATAGTGTTGTTCTACATTTGCTTTAACGGGATTAAGTAAAAATGTCACTCGGATGAACAATCCCTTATAGATTATCCCGGAACCGATCCCATCCATTAAAATCTTTGCGGGATTAGTTGCAAGCGAAAAAGTTTGCTAATGTTGTGTTTGTCTATTTATAATATTATTGGAAGTTTATTGACAATGCAAGTTTTGCGCGTTTCCCGCTTACTAAGATAGAAAAAAAAGAAAGTAGTTTCAAGATTTGCTTTTTTTTTCAAATTTGATTTTGGACGTGTTGAGTGGCTGTATACAATATATCTCGACTAGGAATCAAACCCACAATGCTCGCGTTTACAGTTAAAATTAAATTAATGGTGTTTACTAGAAAAACAAAGCGTCGTTAAATTTTAATTTATTTCTGCCTCTTGATTCAAAATAATATTTTGAGTTTAATAATGAATTGTGTAAAAGGATATACAAAAATAATATTATTAATGTTTGTCATCCACTAATATGTTATACTTATTTAAAAAATATATTAATTATTTTTTTAATATATATATATATATATATATATATATATATATATATATATATAGACCGGTCGTGGCGCAGTGTGACAACGTCTGACTGTAAACGCGATCGGTTGTGGGTTCGATCCCCACTCGGGGGTGGGATTATATTAAAATTATTTTTACTTCCTCGCTCTGACAAAGACAAAGAGTGGCGTTGAGTTCCATCAATCAACACGCCATGTCTCGAATTCGGTGGAAAGCGAAGTACCGAGTGTGCTGACACTACGTACTTTCTCTCTCTCTCTCTCTCTCTCTCTTATATATATATATATATATATATATATATATATATATATATATATATATATATATATATATATATATATAGTTCACTTTTATCTCCAATGTGTTTAAAAAACGCTTTACTGTAATACAAATACAAAAAAATCCAAGGTGTAAAATCACTCCCGGTCACAGATTCTACGGATTAAGGCTTAAAGCGTCCCATTCAGGGTGCGCTACGAGTGCGATTGTGTCGATTCCGAAAGCAGATTTATGGAAATCGATTTGTTTTGAGTATCGAGTTTGTATGTATACAACGTTGTGTTCGTTGATAAAGTGTAGTGAATATTTTATTTATTATATATAGGCTTTAGTTTTTTTTTAAATTGGATATCTCGTTCACGCGTCAACAATGCGTTGCCTTACCTACAGTAAATGTCATTTTATAAAGGTATATGTCAAACGTATAACACACACGTGTTAATAAAATATTAGCATACTGAATTACTTTTTTATAAGATACTCCTTATAATATAGTATTTTTAGAAACAAAAGGGAAATGAAGTTTGCGTTGCAATGTATCCTATTGCATATGTTTATTTTACATGTTGCAAGGAGTGATTGTTGAATTATGATATAGATAACATATTAATATATATATATATATATATATATATATATATATATATATATATATATATAAATATGTTATCTATATCATATATCCATTTTTTAATTCTAATATGGCATTACACCCTGGATTGCGGAACTTAACGTCGCACTTTATTATAATTATTTATATATAAATGTTTATATGATTTTTATTAGTCTCCTATTTAGAATAATAAATTTTAACTGCGTATTCTTGAATAGTCAAAATCGTTTCAATGTATCAGAAATGTATTGAATACCAAAATATACCGATTAATCCGTTTACAATAGTTTAATTTAAAATATTCAAATATTGCAAATTTTAACGATCTTATCAAAGCGTGAATATATAAAAAAATTAATAATATATGTGAAATGTAAATTATAATATTTTTTTTTGTGACTTTATATTCTTGTGTTAGAGTCATCCGTGTACGTCGAACTTTATTCGGCAACACTCGATCCGATCCCAGCTACTCCTCTAAGCTCTACGGATTAGGATAAACTTACAGACATAAAGTTCAACATTAAAACGGCAAATAGAATGGCATACTTTGTATCTAGAGCTTTTACACTGGTTACTTGAAAGCTTTTTGTTAATAAATATATAATGTTTATTAAAAATCGAATAGTATAGTGTGTGTAGTATTTATTTACTTTTAGTTTCCCCTATTTTATCTTACATAGCAGGGTAGATAGGACCTAGTGTCAAGACACTCCGTATTCTGCGAGTTAGAAACATTGCGTGTTGAGTGACAGAACTCAGCACCGCGCTTTGAATCCACACAACCGGTCGCGTTTCAACAGTAAGATGCTGTCCCACTGTGTCACGACCAGCTTCTTTTTATTATCACGAGGATAATTTGTTTCATTAATTTAATATATTTTTACTACATTATAATGAACATTTCTGACCGCTAAGCCATGCGTTCTACTACCAGCTGCGTCGAAATTCTTATACGTTTTGTTACAACTTATTTATGTTGTTAGCAACTCTGTAGAGAGATTTTTACAAATTTCTACTACTTAAAGATTATTAAGAAATAATCGTTTAACAAGAGAGATTGCTATTTTATTTTAATATTAACTATTTTTAAAGTGTTATTCCACACTTAGAATTAGAAAACATTTTTGAAAAAAACGTATAAAAATTTTGAACGAAATTATTATACGTTTTTTCAAAAATATTTTCTAATCCTAAGTGTGGAATAACACTTTAAAAATAGTTAATACATTATAATGAATAATTTGTACTTTTATCTGCATTAAATTTACTTGTGACATGTTAAAATTTGTTCCCTATATGTAGGAAACACTCTTAACATCACTTTCTTATATAGATAGATACACAGATGTAATTACCACATTTATTTCTTTTAACTGTATTTTTCATATTACTAACCAAGGTGATAATCTTTTCTCTCACGTGTTTCTCGAATGTTTTCTATAAAAGTGTTCTTACGTAAATTGTGGAAATACCTCTTTAAATGCATACTCGAATGTGTAAAAGAATATGCGGAGTGCATTTCATTCACTTAAAAGGTGTTATTATATTCTTGAGACAGACAGTAGCGCTTGTTAAGTACGTCTTTTTTTCATATTATTTGTTATATATATATATATATATATATATATATATATATATATATATATATATATATATATATATATATATATATGTGTGTGTGTGTTTCATATAATTTTATATACATATTAGGGATATACATAGGTATCAACGCGATCGGTTGTGGCTTCGATTCCCACACGGGGGCATTGATTATATTTAAAATGATTTTCATTTCTTTGCTCTGGTACGACAAAGCGCGGTGTTGAGTTCCGCTACTTTACAGGTAATGCCCCGAATAAGACGGAAATCGAAATACGGAGTGTCTTGACATAAGGTACTTTCAGACTACCCTGCTATTTGAGACAGAAAGTACCTAGTGTAAATACATTCCAAACTTCACTTTCCACCGAATTCAAGACATTGCGTGTTGAGTGGCAGATTCAACGCCGCAGTTTTTCTTACTAGAGCGATGAAATGAAAATAATTTAAATATGATCACTCTCCCGAGTGGTAATCGAACCCACAGCCGATCACATTTGTAGTCATACGCTATCCCACTGCGCCACAACGATTTCGAAGACAATAAAAATACTACAACGTATTTAATAGCATCAATAATTCTAAATCGAATATCCAATACGAATCCAGTCAAGCAATAATTCACAATAATGGTATGAGCAACAAACTTATCTTATTCTACTAAACATTTCAAGTAAGCCACCTTGAGAGAAGCCCTACTCGTACTGTATCGTAAGGAATCCCATCTAAGACCTGTCCCGGCGATTATACAGCTTTAACCCGGTTATTGTAACAAGATGAGTTTGCACCTGAGTGTATGAAACGTTCTAGAAATTGTGGAATTTTTTTTTTTGCTTTATTAATGTTTTGGTAATTGTAAATATTGCATTTTTTTTATTTTTCACTTCACTTCATCTGGCGTAGGAGGGTAGGTAGGACGCATTTCGCCGCGTATTGAGGAGCAGACCTCCAAATACGCGCTTTTTTCTCACCAGGGCGGAGAATTAAAAATATTTTTTAACACAATCGTTTCCCCGAATGGGAACCGAACCCAAAACCAATCACGTTTATAATCAGTCAGTCAGTCAGTTATTATATACTACATTTAACTAGGTATATTTGTAGAAGCTACATAGTTTACTGAAGATTTAATTGAAGAGGGCAGCGTCTCGTCGTTGTTATAGGTTCGATCCTCACTGGTATTCGGCGACGACATTCGGCGTATGGCGTTCACTTCCTTTGCTTGACACGCATTGTCTTGAAATCGAGAGGAATATTGAACGGTGTCTTGACACCACAATAGACTACAAATATTACCCAGTATCATCCCTAAAGCTATTTTCAAAAAGTGATTTTTCATTTCCTCGAGCAAACTGCAATTTAAAAGCCATTAACTTACCGTTCTAGTTAACTCACACTCAGATGAATTAATGGCTTAAGGTGTGAACGCTACGTGATATGAAAGATTGAGAGCTACGTGGATGTATCACTTTGATTCCGATCTTGCCACAATCTCCGTTTAATATGCAAGTTCAGAATGCAATACCGACTCTATACTGACTCTGAATATATGTATATATATATATATATATATATATATATATATAAATTCACTCTTGTGCACCCGTCTTTCTATGCAGGATAGAAAGACGGGTACACAGGAAGTACCTGGTGTTGAGACACTCCGTTGATTCAAATATTTACATCAGATTTCATTTAAAATGATTATCATTCCCTCGCTCTGGTAAGATAATTTAACGGAGTTGAGTGCCACCACTCAGAACACAATGTCTCTGTTTTGGCGGAGAGAGTAGTACGGAGTGACTTGAATAAAAGAGTGTATCTAAAAAAATATACCTTTAGTACCTATTTAGTAATGGCAATATTTATAACAACAAAAAAAATATTACATTTTTAAATTTAATTTTCAATTTCATTTTGTGAAACTACGATTTAAAAGCAATTAACTCACAGTCTCGTTAACTCTAACTGAGATGAATTAATGACCTGAGGTGTGAACGCTATCTGATATGGAGGATTGATGGTGCAAATGGCTTCGCAGGTGCCGCTCTCATACGTAGAACTAATGGCGTTCTGGTTTTGCTTTTCATTTATTTTTTATTTGAATTATTATTTGAGGCGGGTCGTGGCGCGGTCGAACAACGTCTAGATGTAAATGCGTCGGTTGTAGGTTCTTTTCGCTCTTCGGGGGAATGATTATATTTAAATTTTTATTGTTCTTCGCTCTGGTAAGATAAAGCGGCGGCATGGAGTTCCGCCACTCCATACACAATGTCTCGAATTTGACGAAAAGCGGAATATGAGGTGTCTTGACACTAGGTACTTTCTGTCTATGCGGGATAAAAGCGTGAAGCAAAAAAATAATTATTATTATTAATAAGTAAATAAATTAATCCCTACACTTCCTCGAGGAACGGAGAATTTAAATTATTATCTAGTAAGATTAAGTGCGCCGTTGCGTTCCGCCATCGTAAGCGTAAGTCTCTGACTATACTGAAGTTGTAAAAAGACAATCTTTTCTAACCCACTTTTGATACCTATTACAAGCTCCTATATAACAATATTGCTTTTAGTCGAAAATCTAATATTAAATACCTAATTAGTGTGGCCTGAAGAACAAATATTTTTAAGTAGTCATAAGTTTCATACAATAATAAACAATTTCCTTTAAACAAAACCGCATATAAATTAGTCACACCTGGCATCCGTCCAGTTGTATATTGGCAAATATATATATAATTGTCTATCGTTGTCTACTCCATAGTTTTAAGATGACCAAAGTATCTATGAATCATCTTCATAGCAAATAGCAGCTATAAATTATACGTTCATATAAAATATATCTTAATCTTAATACCGCAGAGTCGAAAATGTACTAAATATGTTGTTCGTCATACAATTTTTGTCTTCCTCTGTTCTAATATTAACATTTCATCGCTGAATGACAGACGCTCCAACGTGTGACTTTTATTCGTCGTCTAAGCGATGATTTATATATACATATGGCTTTTCGATTTTTTTTCTTTGCATCTACGAAAAGATTTTCTTTTAATGATTTCTTTGGAACAATTAAGAAAGTGGGTTGGTTTATTTTTTGTGTCTTTTTTTGATCTTGTTTTTTTTATTTTTTTTGCTTTTTGTAAATGTTGCTTTTTTTTACATTAGACGAGCGTTCTGTATTAAGCTAGAAAGAGGTTAAAATACATAGTGTCATATTCTGTTTACCTATTTAACTATTACTAGCAATCTGGACTAGGAGTTAGGTCTATATATTTAACACTTAACAGAATTAAACCCACAAGTCACGTCTAATTTTATACTAATTTCATTTATTGGTTGTTGTTTCAATTCCCGCTCGGAGCTATTATTGTGTATACATTTTATTTTTATTTCGCCTCTCTGGTAAGATAAGGCTCGGCGTTGACTTCGCCTTTTAATACGCAATGTCTTGATTTCAAAACAGTCAACTGAAGTTGTATAAAGAAGTATATGACAAATTAACGGTAATATATATTATTTTTATTTATTATCTAATATATTATTATAAAAAGATTATTTGATTTCGCCAAACTAAATTATAAATTTGACAATGTCAAAATCTTGACGCGACTTGCCCAATCCGAAGCGAAACACAAAATACGCGTTCAAAAATTTTCCTTTACAATTTTAATTTCAATTTATATGGTTTTTTTCCTCTACCTATCAAATTTAATTTTATGGCATTAGGATTTTTGCTTTGAAAATAGTGTTTTCCATTTGAGTTTCATTTATGTGTGCATTTTTAGTGGCTGTCATTAGTTTTATTGCGCCGTATGTTGTTATGTAAACTATACATGTTGTATATATTATCGTATATATTGATTATTGGAAAAGTCTCAAGAAGCCGGTCGTGGCGCGGTATGACTGCGTGTGACTGTAAACACGATCGGTTGGGGGTTCGATTCCCGCTCAGGGAAGTTTTTATATTTAAATTATTTTTACTTCCTCGCTCTGGTAAGACAAAGTTCAAAAAAACTCAAAAAAGTATTTCAAGCTATGCCAAAATTAACTTAAAATTATTTTGATGTCATTTGGGATGTGCCTGATTGAATTTATAAAAAAAAATTATTACCACGGAATTATAAATATTACCACGAAAAGAGAGGCCGGTCGTGGCGCAGTGGGACAGCGTCTGACAATAAACGCGATTGGTTGTAGGTTCGATTCTTAATCGGGGAATTGATTTTCATTTCCTGCCACTCAACACGCAATGTCTGGAATTTGGCGTAGAGTGGAGTTCAGAGAGAGTGTTTTAACCATACAAGGTACTTCCTGTCTACCCCACTATGCGGGATAATATCGTGAAGCTAAAACAATTGACTAGTAACGAGGTTTTGCTTTTTAGTAGCAAATACATCACTAGTGTTGGTTTGTAGAGGCAAAAAAAACTCTAAATATAAATAAATCTTTTTTTGAAAATTTGATACTGGATTCGAACCCGTTCTTTATACGATTGAACTTGTATATCTATACGAATTCAATGGAATCAGTACCTCTGGTGTTACATCATAGAGTAGGCATTTATAAAGTAGTTTGAAAGTTTATCCCCATTTCTATAATTATTACGGTCAAGTATACGACCCACATTGGAAACTATTAACGTTAAACGGATGCATATGACACGCTCCTTGTAATACGGAAGTTCGTGTATTGGAATTCAAACAAACTTTGTAAGCTTTACGAACTTTTCAGTCCAAGCTTTTATGCATTGTTTTTTTTCTGTCTGTTTATATTGTACAGTGGCGGTAGCTTTACGAATGCTTGTTGTCTCTATCAAATTGGATTTTATAGGGATTTGGCTCAATCTGTTGCAAATCATTCAATTGTTTGCTTTGTTGTCTGTTTGTTTTGTTTGTTAGAGGTATTTTTTTTAATTTTTTGTTTTGTGAATTTATTGTTTGTACTACCGATTGATGAACGTAGTGGTTACAGCTGTACATACAACTAATTGTCGATACAGCGTTAAGTTACGCCACTCTAATACTCTATATCATCAGCATACAAACGCAATTTTATTTTATTTTACATCAAACATGATGTTGAGCGTTGATTGCTTTTTGATCCGTAATAAGTATACACGTACGTACCTTTAAATTATTTTTATCTAATGGAAATCATGATAATACTTCTAATATGCTTCACGCTTTTCTCCCGCAGTAGAAGGGTAGACAGGAAGTACCTAGTGTTAACACACTCCGCTTTCCGCTAAAATTCGGGACATTGTGTATTGAGTGGCGAGACTCAACGCCGCGATTTTTCGTACTAGATCGAGGTAATTTAAATAATTTTAATAAAAACCATTCGCTCCAGTGGGAAGCGAACCCACAACCGATCTGCGTTTACAGTCGGACACTGTTCCACACCGCGACGGCCGGCCTCTATTCTGGTATACGATAAGTCTTATTTAAGTCAATAATTTAATAATTGAATCAGATTAGTTAATTACATTTAAAATTAAGTCACAGTCACTTAAATTTTAAACACTTTAAATGAACGAAGCGTACACCAACAACCGGACACGATGTTGCCACTCAATAAATTGACCGGTCCGCAATTTAAATTATAGTAATTGCGTTCATTTTGTATGCTGGCAATTTATTAATAAGCACCTTTCCTGGTGTTTCTGGTCTGTCCTTTTATATTTAATATAGATTATTTTTTTAGCTTCACACTTTTATCCCGCATAGGAGGGTCGACAGAAAGTACCTAGTGTCAAGACACTCTGTACTTTGCTTTCCACCGAATTCGAGACACTGCGTGTTACACTTGAATACACGAGACATTGCGTGTTGAGTGGTGGAACTCAACGCCGCGCTTTGTCTTTTTTTCACCAGAGCGAGGAAGTGAAAATATTTTTTAATATAATCACTCGTCCGAATGGAACTCACGACCGATCGTGTTTAAAGTCAGACGCTGTCTCACTGCGCCACGACCGGTCTCGAAATAGAAAATGTACATAATCAGATCGTATCGTCAGCCAATTGCAGTCCACTGCTGAACATAGGCCAGTTTGCGCCAAACATCCCGGTCCTCCGCAACCCTCATCCAGCCTGCTCCGGCAACCTTGCGTATGTCGTCAGTCCAGCGGGCCAGAGGGCGTCCTACACTACGTTTGCCAAGACGCGGTCTCCACTCCAGGACTCAGGATCAGATACAAATAATAAAATCTAATTCTTTTTATTATTAAATTTACTATCTTTTAAAATATTGTATTAGACACGTGTAGCTTGTGCGAGTCCAAATTTTGATAAATATGTATATTACTAATAAAATATATTTTTTCAGTGAGAGAACTACGATTGATAGATATAGATAATATGTTAATGTATTGAACGACGTAACCTAACGCCGAGCTTTGTTAAACTGTTGCTCCGTTAATTTATTTATTGTTAGTACCAAAATGTATATTAATTAACATTTACACATACTACGCTTTTCTAAAATATTATTTTTTGTAAGATCCAAGTCTTTGTATTTTTTTACGTTTTCCTCCCAAGTTATTTCTAATACTAACACAGCAAGTCCGCTCGCTCTCGAGATTGTCACGGGTAATCCCCGGCTCAGGAAACAAAGAACTCTAAAAGGCACACCAATATATATGCTGTGTACATACAAACGCTATATAGATTTTCTTCCATTATATAGTGAAATTGATGTTTTATTTTATTTTTTTTCATACTTTTAGTTTATTTTTTGTTTCTACTATTAATATGGTTTTTATGCCGAATGTTTCTTAATAATATTAGTTCCCTGCTAACGGTGGCCCGTTTCCACTCATAAATCAAGACATGTTGCGTGTTGTATTGAGTAGTGGAATTTAACTGCGGAAAGCGGAATACGGAGTGCCTTGACACTAGGTACTTCCGGTCTACCCTGATACACGGAATGATACCGTGAAGTATCGTAGTACCGTAACGGTACAGTAGATATGTATGTGAATTCTCTATAGGTATTCCATTTTGGCTATCAATTCAAATTCATTTAACAATTTTAGTTTAATTTTTCACGTTTCTAAATTTTTAATATAATGTTTAGTATTAGAACGTTTTTTTCCTGTAGTTTTAAACGGTTAAAATGAAAATTCGAAAGTCATGCATATCGTATGCCATCCAATTTTCCGTCCAAAGTGATTCCGGTACCCGGCGGTAATCCTCGGGACAAGAAAACACTTTATACTAGCTCGCCTCGTAAATGCTCTGCTTATAGAAATTCAATTTGGTCCGTGCATGTGTTTTGGTGATGTTCAATCTTTATTCTTTTTTTTTCTGTGACGGAGTGAAGGAGTGTCGCTACACTAAGTGGCTAGAAGATGCGTGCAACGATAAAAATATCTTTAATATTTTTTTAATCCTTACTGCCAAAGGGAAGGTTGTGTTTTCGCCGCGTATGTAATTATGTATGTATGTTTGTCTGTTTCTGTGTTTCCTTGTTTCCGATTTTGACAAATGCTACGTTATATTCGTCTTGATGGCGTGAGTGTCACTGAATATATAAAATTACTAAAAAAGAAAATGGTGGATTTTAAAACTTAATTAATAACCACATTTGGATTTTTAGTTTTTTTTTAATTATTACTTGTTGTATTTACATATTTTACTGTGTACTTGACTAGTTTTAGCCCGTAACGTCGGGTTCCGTTGATATGAAATTGTAATTGTTTTTGTTACACATTAAACATTGCGACTTCAGTCGTAACACATTGTTCGAATCCTATTCTGAGAAATGATTATATTAAAAATATTTTCATGACATCGCTCTGATGAGACATAACACAGCTTTGAGTTCCACCAGCCAACGCACAGTGATTCTTAATTGGGTCACTCTGCTAACATAATAGCATTTTTCTGAATGGAAATCGAATCTACTACCATCAAGCTCGAAGAAATTCAGAAATATTTATTTTTTATAAACACATATAAATCATTTGATTTACTAATTGCTTAAATATGGTATTATACACATGTATGTATTTATTGTATTGAATTAAATATATTTTCTAAAAGGTAGGGACATGTCACTTATTTATATGTTAACTACCTAGTAACGAAAAAAATTTGAATTTATTAAAATCTATTAGCTATTTAAACGGTGTTTAGAGGTTTCAGTTAGCCGGCGGAACTCAACCCCGCACTCCGTCTTACCGGAGAGCGACCGTAGTAATTAACATAAGCGTTTAAATTCGGACGTTGTTCCGTTAAACTTCAATGATTTCCTAATAATGTTCTACATTAATCCTCATAAAAAAACATTATTTTACATAGAAATGTATGAATCATTTACATTTTAATTTATCTCCGGGTTCACTCTCGCGAACGATGTCGGCATTCCCAACACTGACAAATTGTAAAAACACTGTTCATTGTGACAAGGTTCTAAAACACTTTACACTAGACACGTGTTGCGACCGTGTCACAATATGTCACTAATGCATTCTGTACTTGTAAATCATTACTGCAAAACATATGTTTCTTATCGCCTGTTGGTTTTGTAATAAAAATAATTTTCAATTTTCGACTCTATATCTATACTGTTAAGGGTTGTTTGGTTTAATTGAGGTATTTTCTTTCAGGCATTCGTAGAAAGCTAGCGGAATATACAAGAATAATTTTCGAGTGAATTGAATCGAGTATTTTATAAATAGTGTTTAGATAATTTGTCGGCGTGATGAATACCGTATGGTGATTGTTTTTTTTTTTTTTTAATTCAAAGTGTTTTCGCCCAGTGTTGGCTTAAATTAGACTGTTAATCAGTAAAAAAATGTAGTGTTTTTTTTTACAGCCTCAAACTTTGCCTTGTATAGTATAGGAGGGTAGTTGAAATCGGCCTAGTATCAATGCACTCCGTTGACTGCTTGTGTTGATTGGAGAACTCAACGCCGCCCTTTGTATAGTGTTCAATTATTTTTTTATCTATATTTTAGGGTAGGAATGGGCTACTTTCAAGGGATGGGTTTATGTTATATAGTGTAAACGTAATTAGTCCCTATTTTTATTTTTCTTTCTGCTGTATTTCTTAGAATATGTTTACGGTATCCGAACTCAAGAGTTAGACAGACGAGACAGTACGTGCTGTGTGGAGAACTTAACGCTGTGCTTTGTCTTACTAGGGTTCTCAAATTAAAATAAATTTTAAATACAAGTGAGTGAGAATTGAATCCACAACAAGTGCAACGCAAATGCAGCCAGACCCAGTACCACTGCGCCATAACGGTGTAATTTCTATGTAGCTTACCTATGTCAATATAACTAGTAACGTACAAAACATTTAGAGTTCTCACCCGCCATATATCACTCAAAAGTAAACTCAGCGACGGTTCAATGAATATTTCACAAATGCCAATTGATTTATTACCTTTCCACTATTTGAACAATACTGGGTCTTGTATTGTTTTTTTTTTGGAGTTTTCATGCTCAATGAGTGTGAGTTCGTGTATTGAAACTAGCAATTTTTCGTAGTTTTCGTAGAGAAAAGGAATTTGGTTTTTGGTAATTTAAAAATAGATGAAATATACTATTGTGTTGTAAATTGTTAGAACGGCTTGAAAAATTGAAACAGGATTTGAATTGACATCTATTGAAGTCCACTTAAGTGCTATTAGCCAATTAAACTGTAATAGGTTCCGACATATAAGGATGCCCTTTACGTGTAGTGTCGAAATTCCTATACGTTCTTTACAACTTTTGTAGTTAGTTATATGAAGTTTCTTAAGGATTTTTTTTTAATTTTAACTAAATAATCGTTTTTTTTATACTAAATAGGTCATCATGGCGCAGTAAAATGGCGTCTGATTTTAAAAGCGATTTGTTTTGAATTTAATCGCCACATAGTAACGGTAATATTTAAATTAGTTTCATTTGTCACTTCTGGTATGATAAGCGCAGCGTTGAGTTACGCTACTTAATGCGGAATTCTCTGCTACATTTGTATCATTACAACGCTGATGAAACCCACTGTTTCGCTTTCAGGTAGAAAGCAATCTATCCGGGATAAAGCGTGACCCTTAAGTAATACACTTACAAAACTTTAATGAAGCTTTAAATCTTGTTTCTATACTAAAACTAGTTTATTGCCTGAAATGATGTTAATAACAGATATTAGACGATAAAAGCTTCTAGACCAAAGTTCAACACTTAATTTATGGTTTTAATTTACATTAGTAAGAAGTAGAGATGAAGTTTATATATAAAATTGGTTCAAGAACACTTAAAACTCATTAAAATCTTATTGTTTACCGCTTTGCTCTTGTTTACTTCAAGACACTTGTCGTACTATTTCCTTTTCTATATGCCGTATATCCAAACGTATCGATCGTATCGTAATTTATTTGAGATTTTTCATGATATCTGCTGTTTATTTAAAATATTGGAAATATTTGTAATTGAAAAATTATTTTAAAAGGATTAATATATAAAGACAAATATTTTTGAATGCCAAAATATATGACATAAATTCGTTTATATTCGTTTATAAAGTATAAAAATCGCTTTAAAAAGTGTAAAAAACGCTATAAATTAAACGTCTTATTATAAAGTAAAAGATATTCTAAATACAAGAGTTTCCACGTAACTCATAATAATTATTTATGATATCTGCACAAATGTCTAAACAATACTAGCAGCTAGAAATGGCAAGGTTTTTATGTTGATAGATTGGTAAATAGATTCGGGGCAAGCAGATATTTTACTATTTTTAAAGTGTCCAAGTGTAGAATACACTCGGGATACGTAAAATTTTTTGGAGCAAATTTGAACGCATTCGGATTCGAACCCGCGGCTCAAACAAATTATTCAGGTAATCTGACAGGTAAGTCATGAGTGCTACATTCACATTATTTAATATGATTTTAGCTTCACCACGTCTATATGTTTCATAGACGATTTTAGTTTTTTATCTAAAATTTATCTCCTAATATAATTTGTAGCAATATTCTAGAGAGAAGAGACGCGATTTGTTCCTTAATAGGTCGCAGGTCGCTCCCTGGAGGACGATTTGTATGTTCTTCGGGTAACGTTAAAGGATACGCAGTTTATCCGTTTTATTTACATTTCACGCTCTATTTCATGCTTTTGTTTATGAACTTAAAACTGTTATTTATATGATTAAGTAGAAATTTCACATATTATAGTCTTAGTGATTTCTTACACTCCCCAAGGAATCTTAGGTCAAATTTGACCTCTATACGTGCAGTCGATTTAGTTAGTAGTGATGTATTTTTAAAAAACTTTTTAATAATAACTGTAGTTTATATAAGAATATATTTTTATCTAATAGTGTATTAAATAGCAAAATAGTCTATTAGTAACTTCATATTTGACCATACTCACTTAAGGCACTCGATTAGCTCCAGTTGTGGTCAGTTAATGTATCGATCCTGCGACCATCGTCTAAACGTTTCTACTGAGCTACAATAGACAAATTTCTTATTTTGTAAAATTCCTTAATTAAAAGCTTAATTTGCAATATGAACGGCGACATCTGTACTCGATCCGTGTAGAGTTAAATGAAATAATGTCTTCATTTTGCCGCTTGCATGTCTTAATTAAACTGTTTAAAACTGCGTTTGTTATAAGTAAATGAAGGGGAAATGGGAGATTTCAATGTTTTGTTCTTTTTTTATGGTAAAGTTGATTTAACTATTATATTAACCGGATTATTCACGTATATTTTGGTATTTAAAAATACATTTTTGGACACCTGAGGTTTCGAACACTTAACAGTAGTTAAACGCGTTGTACCAGTCACGTCTCAACTGGTAGCTTAGATGCGACTCAGACTATCCTCCGTCTTAGAAATTACCATACAAATAAACATTTCTACTTTGCGTTACGTTTTAATATCTCAAGAATAATTTTAAATTACGACTGTAATTCTATACTCACCTTTCCCCAAATTTCTCCTCTGATTGGACGCAAGGAGCGCTATTACGTTGCATTATTGAAACGCGTAGATTACAAAAGGGTCTCGCCCGCTCGGCTGCTAAATATTGTATAGAAATGGACGTTGCCTGTTGGTTTTGGTTAAGTTACACCAACCCCAGTCCGCTTCTAGATTGGTTGCCGTTTTGTATGTGTGTATGTAATATGTATTAGTTGATTTTTTGTTTGTTAGTTATTGTAAGGTGTTTTTTTTGCGTGTAGTACAGTAAGTGTTAAGAAATGTAGTTTGTTTTTCACTTTTCGGCCTTTTGGCTAAGACCAAATTGTAGTGTCTATTCTTTTCAGCTTAATATTTGAAAGTTCCCGCACTACGGAACCGGTATATTGAAAAAAAAATATAAACCTCAATCCGCTTTTGATTGGTTGCTATTTGATATATGTGTAATATGTATTAGTTGATTTTTTTGTTAGTATTGTAAGGTAGAAAAGAAATGTAGTTATTTTTTGTTACGTTTGTTTTTTTTTCTTGGAAGGTTCGCCTGTGATACAGGTTTTGTTTTAAAGAATGTAAAGCTATTGTATGTATTTTTTTTCAACATATTAATTTAGGTTATAATGATTTACGTTTTATCCTGCCTAGTAAAGTAATCAGAGAGAATTTAATGTCAAGACACTTTGTTATCCGCTTTATTACTTATAAATTTATACTTCCTATATGTTAAGTAAATTAATATAGGAGTATGATGTATGAGGCCGGTCGTGGCGCAGTGGGACAGCGTCTGACTGTATACGCGATCGGTTATGGGTTCGGTCCCGACTCGGGGGAGTGATTATATATAAATTATTTTCACTTCATCGCTCTGGTAAGACAAAGTGCAGTGTTGAATGCCACCACCCAACACGCAATGTCGTGAATTCAGTGGAAAGCGAAGTTCAGAGTGTCTTGACACTAGATATTTTTTGTCTATCCTGCTATGCGGGATAAAAGCGTGAAGCTAAAAATAATATAGGAGTAATAAGTTACTAGATTTTTTAGGACTATTTCTAGATTTATCAAAATTAATATTTAAATATTAAAACGAATTAAGCAGGAAATTTTGTCTCTAATACAATTTATGAACGAATTAATTTTACACAGCCCTAATTTTAGTCATGCGTGTGTGTAACGTTAGAAAAAAATATATGTTTTTCTCAATTAAGTTTCAATTTTTTTAAGTAAAGATTTTACATTACACCTTTGAATGAATTTATGGGGTTTAAAAAAATAGCCATATAAAATTGCTTTTTATATTCTGCTTTTTTTCATACTTTTAATTTAATAAATTTAATGCAAAATTTTTAAACAAATGTCAACAATATCTTTATTAATTTGTCATAAGTTTAAAGTTATATTGTGAACAGTATGTGTACCGCACCTACAGTAGCGATGTTAATTACATTCTGTAAAGTTGGTAACATTGTTATTACACGGGCTCACTTAATTATGGCGCGTGCCCTATTTAATTGAAGAACTTAAAACTACAAATAGGCGCATAATTACTAGCCCTGAAGATATAGCTCGCGTATAAGTAACAAGGGTAGGGTATATCAAATAGTATATTATAAAGTACTTTATTTAGTAAGATTTTTGATTTTCACGAATTTTTACACATTTTAAAGGTACAGTAAGATCTGAGACCACTAACTGTACTGTAAAGTTTTCGAAACATCAACGGTTTCCAAAAATATATTTTCGATTACCAAAATGTACGTGATTAATCCGTTTAAAATAGTTTCATTTAAAATCCTTTGTTTAGATTAATTTTTGTAAGGTAGTAAAGGATTTATGTTTTTAAATTATTTTCCATATAATTAATTACTAAATATTTTTTATATTTTAAATGAAAATATGGTGGTATTCAAATGTATATATATAAAAATATTTTCTTTATTAAATCATCTTTTAAGTCTTTTGGATATTGTAGAAATCAAAATGTTTAAATTATATTTTATTTTTATACAATTTCTTTAAATAATAATTTACGTAATTTTCATTTTCAATACTAAATCCTTTTTGGTTCTCCTGAAAAATAGGTACAGATTAAAAATAAATATCTTTTCTTTGTTAAGAAAACAAATATATTAACTTCACTGGTATAAATTTACTAATTTATATATATTTGTTTTTATTATGTCTTATAAATTATTTATTTAATATATTTTTTTAAAATTTATTTGTTATGCTAACCCTACACGCTAGCTACTGACCGCGTGTTCTTTGATCTCCAGCGTCGTCCCAACGAATGTTTTTTTGCTTTACTTTGGTTATCTTGTTATTTTGAATGTATTCTGAATACTTGGGATTACTCAAGTGACCGCCGACTGACACATTTTTGTTTGCAACGATGTTTGAAATCTCATTTTTAATCTCAAACTCGAACATATGTTTTCATGTTTTCTAAAGATTTGTAAAGATTTGTTCTTGGAGTTTTTTTTTCTATTACTACAGTAAATGTATAAAGATTAATCAGTTGCAGTCGCGCAGTACGACAGTGCTTTAAATGATGATGCTCAAAACGTTTATGTTGAGTGGCGGAACTAAACACTGCGCTTTGCCTTATCGCAGGAGAAATGAAATAATTTTAATATATTATATTATATATGTGTATTAGTTAAGAATCGCTAAGTCAAATCAAAATAGGTACTTTCTAGGCAAGCATGTGTCTTTGTAGATCGCATTAATCCTTAACATAAGTCTTGATGTAGTCAAACGTAAGCTTGTTATATATAAAAACCATAATTAATAATAAGATCTTTGATTTTCGCGATTTTTACATATTTTAAATGAAACTGCCATAAGAAAGGCCGGTCGTGGCGCAGTGGAACAGCGTGTGACTGTAAACGCAATCGATTATGTCCGGTCCGAGTCCCACTCTAGGGAGTGATTATATTTAAATTATTTTCACTTCTTCGCCCTGTTAAGACAAACTGCGGTGTTGAGTTCCGCTACTTAAAACGCAATGTCTAGAATTCGGCGGAAAACGAAATATTGAGTGTCTTGGCACCAGGTACTTGCTGTCGAGGGTAGGCGTGCGGGATAAAGCGTGAAGCTATTATAAACGGATTAATCTCGTATATTTTGGTATTTGAAAATACATATTTGGTCAGTGAGATATGGACTAATCTGTTTAAAATCGTTTTATTTAATACCATAATTAATACACATTCATCCCAAAGTCTACCTAAAGGCACTGTCCTACAGCATCATATTTGTTAAACCTGATCTATATATAAGGAGAAAAATTTAAAATATTATATGTATATTGTAATGCTCCAAGAGCAAGAGCAGAGCGCGCAACGGCTATTGTCCCATTCAACAAGTAAATTATTAGGTACGTCTGTTCGTGATTGTTGTAAATAAAAAGAAATATTTCTTAGAGTAAAAATGTCTTTTAAATCTTCTGGGGAAAGTATTAATGAATACACTGACTGCATATTATCACTCGTTTCTAATTATTTTTTTTCTTGCTTTCTGCTGCGTGTTTTGACAATTAAAAGTTTTTTTCACGCTTTTTTATCCCGCATAGAAAGGCAGATCGAAAGTACCTAGAGTCAAGACACTTCGTATTTCACTTTCCACCAAAGTTGAGACATTGCGTTTGAGTGGTGAAACTCAACGCCACGCTTTGTCTTTACCAGAGCGTGGAAGTGAAAATAATTTGAATATAATCACTCCCCCGAGTGGGGATCGAACCCACAACCGGTCGCGTTTACAGTCAGACGCTGTCACACTGCGCCTCGACCGGCCTTAGAAAAAGCGTGAAGTTAAAAAAAGGTTTTTTAGTAAGTAGTATATTTTTTTGATAATTGTGGTTTTTTTTTCAAAATGGAAAGACTTATATTTAAATGTTATATAGAAGAATATAATATCTGTCTGCATTTGGCTTGCCTTGATGAATACAATAATAAAATAAATAATTCTAACAAAAAAAATAAGTTGTAGCAAGCGTATAAGAATTTTTACGTAGCACGACAAGGCCGTATGGCTTATTAGTCTAAGAGCTTCGATGGTTTATAAGAAGCGCGGGTTCGGGTCTAGCTACGTTCAATTATTTAAGTTATCTAATCATGTTTCTTTACCAAAGTGTGTGAATAAAATATTTTGTTTATTTTTATATGGATTCAAACAACATCGCAGACAATCGCTTGTCCTTATATTTGTTGTGTAACTCAAGCGCAGTTAACAAAGCCGCGTGTTACGATTTATCACAGCATCTAAACCAGATGTGAAGTTCTAGATTGCTACTGTGGACTAACTTTTCAGTTCACCAACTGAGTGCATTGTTGGAATGTAAGAACGTTTTATATATTATCTATGTATATGTTTATTATAATTTGATATATATTTGAAGTAATTTTAGTTTTTTTTAGTTCCATTTTTTTTAAAGTGACATCTTTTGACGTAAATTACGCGGACGGACAATTATACTTTATGTCCAGATAGAGAAGATTTTTATAAATAACACAATAAATAAATATATTACACTAACAGAGATCCACTACCATGTGTTTGACATACACGTCTGTATGAAGCGACATACACGTTGCTATGGTAACACGATGTTAACGTGTCGTCTAGTTTGTATTAACACGCTTTTAGGCTCACGTGTAACTTTTGTTAGATTGATCTGCATGTGCGTGTCTGTACATTTTTAAATAAGTAATTTATTTGTTCATAGTATTTAATCTATTTCTTGATTACGGAGTGTCTTAACACTTGGTACTTTTTGTCTACCCTGTTACACGGGAATAAAATTGTTATGCTAAAAAAATCTTTTTAAATGAAACTTAATTTAAACGGATTAATCACGTATATTTTGGTATTCGAAAATACATTTTTGGAAACCTGACGTTTCGAACAGATACAGTAGTACGTGGTCACAGGTAGACTGAGATGGTATTTGTCTTTTGGTTTAAAATAGTTTCATTTAAAATGTGTAATAATCGTGAAAATTATAGATATTATTAATAATACAATCTTATATTCATAAGATATATCTTCATATAATTTACATAGCCGCTTTAAATACCGACCATTTGGTCCAAACGGCTTTAACTAAACCGCAAGATAAAGTTTATCGCATCTAAACCAAACGCTAACTTAGAGATCACGCTCTCGAACTGCTGAGCACAGTACGTTTGTAACAAAGTTCTCATTTAGATGTTATTATTATTATTGTGTTTCTATGGTTACTTGTATAAGCCATAGTGGAGCTTTAGATTTAGATTCTTATCGCGCAAGGTTATGGGTTCGAAGTTCCATTCCAATTTCCTGGTATATCGAAATATGGCGTTAAATGCTGTCATTAACAATTGAAATTGGACAACGTAGTGTCTGTACTAGGTTTTCCCTAAATACGATGATATGTGGAGTAAAGCTTCAAGCTTATATTGGTATTGTTATTTTATTTAAACGACTAACACTCGATGCCATTGTGACGTAGTGACACTTATGCCTCTAAGCGTGATTGGTTGTGGGTTCGATGCTAATTATGGGAATGGTTTTATATTTTTTCAACTCCACTCTGGCACGTCAAAGCGCAGTGCTAAGCTTCACCTCACAACACGCAATGTCTCGTTTTCTGACAGAACGTTAACTACGGAGTGTTTTGACACTAGATCTTCACTGACTAACTTAGTCTGCCAGTAAAAACAAGAAGCTAGAGACGCTTTGCTTCTTCAAAATTATTTACTTTTCTAATATAAACAAACTGTTTAAATTTTTTCTATAAATAAGCACGATATATGAAATTTATTTGCTGTTTGATGTACCCATACTTATTTGTATTTGGCAGCGATACGATTTTCCAATTTATTTTGATATATCACCGAGATTAAATATTGTTAGCTATCAATCGGTTTGTATGTTTGTTTGCATTCAAAACATACGCCCGAGATGTATTGAAGGTAAACACTGTGTGTAGATATATGTTTAGTTTTGCGTAATGGATCGTGAGTGTGATGTCTTACGTACTAGATATTAATTTATATTTATTTATATTATTTTTAAAGGTCATCGTGGCGTATTGGAACAGCGTCTGACTGTATATGTGATTGGTTGTAGGTTCGATTGTCCTTCGGAAGAATGATTATTTTTTTATTTCATCGCTCAGAAAGACAGAACGTGGTGTTGAGTTGCGGCACCCAACCCGCTGTCTCCATATCGGGCGTAAAACAGAGATTGCTATGTCTCAACGCTGGGTTCCGTCTAACCCCTCCTTTTTGTTCTCTTCGTGTAGAAACTCCTTTAGGAGTACCCACCCATTAGGGGACTCGGGCGAGTTATGTGGGACTCCTAAGCCGGAAGATGGATGCCGGCCGACTACTCACGAAAACCTCACGGGATCACTTTTTCAATCGCCACTAACCGAGGCCACAGACACGACCCCAATCATCCGTGGACCCCGGCAGCGGAAGCCTGCAAGGCACGTCGCAGAGTCAAGGGTAACGAACACCCTCGACTGCTTGCTCAGAAAAGCGCGCGGGAGTAACCGGCGCGTGCCTACTCAGGCCAGAATACTGGGCGGTCAGCTTCCCCAAACTGTCTAACCCCCTAGTTAAGCTGCAAAACGTAAAACTCGAAAGAAATGATTTTCGAAATAAAATCCTTTATAGCGCAGGTGAGCATGCATGTCGGTACGTGAAGTTTGTAAGTTTGATTGTTATACAAAATGTTTATGTCGATGTTAAGTGGCTTTAATTGGTGAGAAATCAGTAAATTACGTGTTCCCATATTTAATTAATATAAATAATTAATGATAATTTAAATAAACAGTAGAGTCCACCACTCTACTGTTAATTAAATATGGGAGTGTGTCTATACACACGACTATTCTTAAACGCTAGGTTTTTATCATATGCTTAAAAAGAACTTGTTTTTTTTTTCGGTTGAAATAAAAATATACTTGTGGCCATATACGGGTAGACTCAACACAAACTGCTGTTAATGATAACATCTACCGGAGTTTTCGGGGATTCATTATCGGAGATTACGCGATTAATCTGATTAAAATAGTTTCGTTTAAAAAATGATAAAACGATCGATCTTGTTAGTAGACCTAGAATAATTGGCAAACCTACCAATACCTACGATATCTTAACGAGTAGAAGAATGTTATATAATAAATATACTACCTATATAATCTAATGAGGCCGGTCTAGGCGCAGTGTGACATCGTCCGACTGTAAACGCGAGCGGTTGTTGATTCGATTCCCACTCGGAGGATTGATTTATATAATCAATTATTTTCACTTTCTCGCTCTGGTAGGACAAAAGCGCGTCGTTAAGTTCCACGACTCGACAAGCAATGTCTCGAATTAGGTGGAAAGTGAAGTACGGAGTTTCTTAACACTAGGTAGTTTCTAAAAATCACTATATCTAGATTTGAACTCAATACTACAACAATTTATTTACACATATACTAAAAATATATATAATCGTGGCGTATAATTACATTGCAGCCGCGGTCTGCTCGATATTGCGGTGCCTCTTGTATAAATTGAACCAATAAAATTTGCATATGACGTCGAAGAGTTTTTTAATAAAAATGTTATCTCACTTCCGATATCGGCTTTATGGGCAATTTCTTAGCAAAATTTTTCCTAAATGACTTTGCTAAGTTGTTTTTTTTTTGTATTTTGTTTTTTTTTTCATGGTAGGTACCTAATTGTTGTTGGGAAAGTCTATTTTTATGTGACCTTCCGTTGGGGTAAAAAGTTTAGAAAGATTGCTTTATGTTTTTTCTTAGCTTCACGCGTTTATCCCGCATAGCAGGGTAAACTTGAAGTACCCAAGTGTGTCAAGGCATTGCGTACGCCGCTTCCCGCCGAATACGAGACATTGCGTTTTGAGTTGCGTAACTTAAAGCCGTGATTGGCCTTGCCAAACTCAGTAAATGAAAATAATTTAAACATAATCTTTCCCCCTCGTTGTAATCAAACAAACAACCGATCGCGCTTACAGTCAGACGCTGTCCCACTGTGCAACGACCGGCTTCTACGCTATTCATGTTTTACTTAATATTTATTATAAACTAGTGAATGCCCGCAACTTCGTTTGCGTGATCTTGATACTTGCTATAATTTTTGTCGAACAAAATACTATATACATTAAACAATAACAACTAAATGTTAAAGGAACATTGCCAAAATACAATAGTGAAAACTGCATTTGAATTGATTCAGACGTTTTCGAAATTAGCCTAAATTTATTTCTTACTATACTATTTAATAATTGTACATTAATAAATGCCCATAAAAATAATAGTTATTTCTTGACATTTTCATTTCAAGCAATATTTCATAGAATTTATTCTAATCAAGTTTCGTTTGTTATAGTAGCTACGTTTATTTTCTTTTCTTAATTCGTTTTATATCACAAATTGTGTGGCAGATAAGCAAATTTGCCGCTCCAATCGATATTTCATTTAACCCAATCAGAAAAAAACACTGCTATCAAATTGAAACAGTATCTTAACTTACAATTTGATATATGATTCAAGATTATATAAATAGGTAGGAACTTAAGAAAATTCATATGAAAATAACTAACACAATTTGTACTATACAAATACTAACTGTGACAATACGCGATCGATTGTGGGTTCGATCCCGACTCGAGGGAGTGATTATATTTAAAATTATTTTCACTTCCTAGCTCTAGTAAGACGAAGTGCGGCGTTGAGTTCCACCACCCAACACGCAATGTCTCGAATTCAGTGGAAATTGAAGTGTCTTGAAGCTGTCTGTTTGTCTGATACTTTCTGTCTACCCTGCTGAAGAAAAAAAAATACAAAAAATGCATAATGTAAAGGGATTTTTTATTATTATTTTTTTAATTTATACATAATCTTATACTGACCAAGTATTGACTTTTAATACAGTCAAAGAATGGTACTATTTCACGATATCGTCGTCGATATGCCGAGTGAAATTCCTTAAAACAATAGTAATTTCCTATTTTCATTATGGATTTTATTTTATATTGTGTGATTTTTGTTATATAAAACGTATATAATAAATTTTTATTAGTGCCTACAAACGTTTGCAAGTGCCGTTTGTATAGCCCAGTTGTGTTCCATGAACGTGTTTGTATTACAAAGTATTTGTTAACTGGATTACGATAAATTCTACCGTAGTTACTGAAAATTTAGAAGATTTTTTTTTGATATTTTAAATGCTTCGAATTTTTTTTTATGTACGACTAACTTACTCTATACGATAATAGTTATTTTATTAGTTAAATATTAATTAAAAATTAAGCCGATCGTGGCGCAGTGGGACAGCGTCTGAATGTAAACTCGATCGGTTGTTATTTCGATCCCCACTAGGGGGAGTGATTATATTTAAATTATTCTTACTTCCCCGCTCTTGTAAGACAAAGTGCGGCGTTGAGTTCCACCACTCAACACGCAATGTCTCGAATTCGATGGAAAGCGAAGTACGAAGTGTCTTGATACTAGGTACTCTCTGCCTACCCTGTTATGCGGGATAAAAACGTGAAGCTAAAAAAAATTAACCCCACTTTTGTCTTAATATGTAATTGTGCCTTTAAGAACTTATACCTAAGAGGGATAAATAAATGCAAGTCAAGACATTTTGCCACAACACTGTAAGGGCTATACGTAAATTACGTCAAACGTTAAGGTTAAGGGGTCGACAAAGTATGACATTATGTGACAAAGACGGTGGAGGGGTTATAAAAACTATGAAATTCATATGACGTAATTTATGGATGACCCCTAAGAGGGAAAAATGTTTTTTTATAGGAAACTGTACATTAAATAAATAGGAATGAAAAAGGAATAAACACGTATCTATTTCCTATACCTAGTATTTTTTTACTACACTATAATAATTTCTTATTATTTCTATTAATTATATTTTATACCAGTATTGCGAGTATTGCAATTTGTTACTCTTTCAAACAACTGAACAGTTTTACATAGAACTGTACAGTTTATTAAGATTTTATATTATAAGGATATTAAATATTAATAGTATAATAATTAGATCTTTGATTTTCGCGATTTTTACACATTTTAAATTAAAATATTTTAAACAGATTAATCGTGTATATTTTGGTATTTAGTAGACTCAGTCAGACAGTCTACGTGTGACAACGGACTACTGTAAAGTGTTTCAAACGTCAGGTTTCCAAAAATGTATTTTCCGATTACCAAAATATACGCGATTAATCCGTTTAAAATAGTTTCATTTAAAAAGCAACTTATTTTAACAATGTAATATAAAGAAGATTGTATTACCTTATATAATGAAACGTGGACCGCTCTCCAATTTGTACGGACAGCATACAATCGCCTCACGCTCAGCGCGTGGTCGGAAACTCAAGGAACTACATATTATATTGTTGAACTCGATATTAGATTACGTGTTCCCATATTGTAGTAGCCTAAATAAAATTGAACTTACTAATCGTTTTTAATAGATAATGATAAAAAGAGAAAATACCTTTTTTAGATGTTTGAAGTAACATACAGTGGTGTATGGTTGCAGGTAGTCTACCTGGGCTTTCCAAAATGTGTTTTCGAAAATTATAATTGTAGGAATTGTATGATTGAAGCTGCAACTGAGGTATGTGGCATTGGGAAAAGAGGCTTTAGTAAAAAGCGCGATGAATGGTGGGATGATGAAATGAAGGAGGCAGTAGAAAGAAAGAAGAAAGCATGGCAGGACTATAAAGCTTCGAGTAAGAATAAAAGTATGAGAGAGATTAAGAAGAAAGAATATAAGTTGCAAAAGCACCTAACGAAAGCACTGATAAAGATCAAGCGTGAAAAGTCAGGGCGTGAAAGAGATGGCAGATTGACAAACAATTTCCGGGAAAACACGAAGCTTTTCTGGCGAGAAGTTTTTATTGATTCTCGGCGTTGTTCGCCAACCTGTAAAATGAATGGGGTGCTTTCGGAGGATGGTGAAATACTTACGAAAAGAACACACGTTTTGCAACGATGGGCGGAATTCTATAAGAAGATGTATGAATATGATGACGCCTCTTTCTCAGCAGATGGCGAAATCGGTATAAAAGAAGTAGAGAATGCTATACGAAGTCTGAAATGTGGTAACGCAGCGGGAGCAGATGGAGTTACTGCAGAGATGATCAAATATGGTGGACCGCGCATCTTGAACCTGTTCTTTTTTCTATTCAATTTATGCTGAAAAAAGAGAGGTCCCGGATGATTGGCAAGGCACAGTCAGCGTGCCTTTGTATAAAGGCAAAGGTTCACAGATAGACGGTGCAATCTATAGAGCTATCACTTTAATTAGCTTGGGCAGTAAAATTTATGCTAAAATTCTAGCGAGAAGAATGCAAGAGAGATCCGAAAGGTTTTTATGGGAGGCCCAAGGAGGATTTAGGCCTGGAAGAGGGTGCATGGATCAGATCTTTTCTCTCCGCATGCTTACGAAAAAGTGTGTAAACCAGAAAATTTTCTGTGCTTTTGTGGATTTAGAAAAAGCATTTGACAGGGTTGTAAGAAAGAATTTGTGGGAGATACTGCCTCAGTACAATGTGAGCGGACCCTTGTTGCAGGCTGTAAAATCTCTGTATCGAGATCACTCAGCCTGTGTACGAGTAGGAGCTGGCATGTCGCCTCAGTTTGATATTCAATCGGGTGTTAAACAGGGCTGCGCCATGTCAGCTTGGCCGTTCAGTTTGTATTTCAATATTTGTCTCCAAGGAGTGAAAGATAGTGGCATAGGAGTGATAGTTGGTGATTTGATAGTAAACTGTCTGTTGTACGCACATGATGCAGTGCTAATTGCTTCATCAGAATGCGAGTTACAGGCATTTGTCACCACTGTGAAAGAAGGGTGTGAAAGTAATGGTCTAAACCTGAATGCGAGTAAAACTAAGATTCTTGTATTTGAAAGAGACGGGGAAAGAACGGAATGCAAGATTATCGTAGATAGAATGATATTAGAACAAGTGAATGAGGTGATATATCTGGGAAGTATGTTTAGTAGAGATGGAAGATACGAAATGGATGTGGAAAGGCGTATTGCTGCCGGTAACAGGGTTAACGTTGCTCTTGCTGCATTGATGCGACGGCAAAACGTCAGCGTACCTGCACGTGTTGCCGTTCACAATGCAGTACTGATACGGACGTTGTTATACGGCAGTGAAACGTGGGTGTGTTAAAAGAAGAATGAAAGAAAGGTGAATGCAGTGGAGATGAGATCTCTTCGTCGAATATGCGGAGTCAGTTTAGCTGACCGTATACGCAGAATGGCAGGTGTAACCGTGAATGTCGAATGAAGAAGAAGAATGATCGATGAACGAATGGTAAGAAAGATTTATGAAGCCAACGTTAGGGGTACGAGAGGTCGGGGAGACCTCGGTTGACCTTCGAAAACACAGTATCGAAGATACTGGACGTAGGTCACGTAAAAAGTATGAAGACCCCCCGAATGGCATGCATGAAGAAGATAATGACTGTGGACGAGGCGAGAGGTATGCAGGGAACGTAGCGTTTGGCGCTCCGTACTACGCCAGGGATAAAGCGTGAAGCTAAAAAAAAACAAAAAAAAAATAATTAGTCCAGTTAAAGTAATTTCTCAAAAACCAAACCTATTATTGTACCTATTATTATTATTTATTATATGTATATATATTTAGTTCACAATTTTAACCCCCGGGATACTCTTTTCTTTAGGGGTAGATTTTCCACAATTTTTTGTTTTCTTGCTGATTACTAAAACTTGTAATGCATCGAACTATAAAGAAAAAAAAATCCCACTCAAAATTTATATTGAAAATTCATATCGAACAAAATAATACGTCCAAAATAGTTAGAAGAAGTTGAAATGTTCTGAAAATTGTTCGCTAGAACTAAGAAGTTAGTGCGGCGGTCGAAGTTAGGCGGCGTTTTCTGAACTGTTTTGTAAGGCATCGTTGATACGTGTCTATAGGTTTATGTTGGTTTTTTTCGGATAGTTTAGTTTTGCTATTGATAATTACGAAGTATATTTTGTTATTTTATTTATAATAATAATTAATTCCATTTGTCTTTTGATTTGTAAAAACTTTTCATTTTAAAGATTGTGTGTTCGATTTTTATTTAACACTAGGTGTGCCCGCGACTTTGTATGCGTGCAATTAAAATTTATGGAAGTTATTTTATATTTCTATAATAAGAGTCTAAATTATTCCTTATTGCATCATCTATCTGAGAGTGAAAGTCCCTTCAAAATCTATTCAGCCATTCCAGATAATGTTTTGGTATAATATACACCGTGTATATATACATACGCATTTGGTAAATACGTTTATTTTAATATTACAAACAGACAGTTGCCGGCGACTTTTTTTTTCTCATACTTTCTGGCGGTAAATTATTGAATGCGTAATTTTCATCTTTCTAAGAACTTTAAGAGATTCCTTAGATGTAATTCTTTACTAGTCTTTTACAGCTCTCAAAGAGCTTACATGCGAAACGTCATTTTATTATGTATCCAGTAGTTGCAACTGTACGTTGTCTATCAGTCGTTCAGTGTTATTTTGTATTTAGTAAATAAAAATATCGAATTAAATACTGGTACCGGGTGGTTGCGCAGTGGGGCAGCGTCTGACTGTAAACGCGATCGGTTCTGGGTTCCATCCCCACTCTGGGGAGTGATGATATTCAAAAATTATTTTCACTTCCTCGTTCCGGTAACACAAGGTGCGGCGTTGAGTTCCACCACTCAACACGCTCTGTCTCGAATTTGGTGAAAAGCGAAGTACTGAGTGTTGTTGACACTAGGTACTTTCTGTCTACTCGGCTATGCGGAAGAATATTTATCACTGTGCCGAAACTATGACTTAACTGATTGTATGAATCGGCCTTAACGAATTTAAAGATGGTATTGGGTGCCAGTGACATTTTTCAAAAGAAAATATGATGAGTGCGATTAGTGTGTCAGATAATGTTTTGGTATATACATTGGTATATATAATAGAGAGACTTTTAAATAAATACTCGACACGAAATTTTTATTTTTTTTTATATTTTTTGATTCAGAATCTTCAATCAATCTAGTCTAGCGCAGCTTGATGAAATTATTAATATAGATTTATTGTTTGCGACGTTCAGTTCCGCAAATAAATACGCAATGTTTCGATTTTAGGTTGTTTTATTTTTAAATATTAATTTATATTTCTCTTGTTACAGGATGTCATACATACAATAAGCACACCACACGGGCAAGTGCAGAGGATTGTTGTATTCAAGAAAAATGGTGTACAGGCGATGGTTGAATATCCTTTTCAAATAGAAATATGATATAATATAATAATAAAAAAATAGTTATCTATATAGAAATATATGTAGATGAACGGTCTAGTGAAAATCTTAGTGTATGCCTAACACTCCATTCTCTAGGCCTATTTTGATAAAAGGGAAATCAATAAGTCTGTCAGTATTGACAGTTAAATAATTATTATACACATTAATACTTATTAAGCAAAGATTATGTTATATATATATATATATATATATATATATATATATATATATATCTTTAGTTTTACTTGTTTATATATATTTTTTAAAAACATTTATTCTAAGTAAAAATAGTTTTTGTCTTATTACAACTGCTTCTCTTTGCCAAAAATGTATTTGAAGTGTTTAAAAAGTTTATATCTGAGAAAATATATAAGAATACATAGGTGCTATCTATTGACTATAAATAGTATGAATTTCCGTCTTTCCTCTTAATCGAAGGGTGGTTTACTGGTATGAGCACGCGCACGCAAGTTGCTACTTGCTTAATATAATTATAAACATACCCCATAATAATTGTATAATAGTCGAATTTTCAACCAAATTGAACTGTAAATAGATGTTACTTTTCCATGTAAATTAATTATAGCAGATTTTCTATTTTTGTTAAAATCTCTGTTTATACTTATTAAAGGTGCTTAGTGATTCTAGACCTTAGACTTCTCACTTCCTACGTTCTTCATTTAAGTTCCTATATTGCATGTAGTGTTCATGAGGGAGTATTCGTATAACTGTATGGTTAGTTGTGTTTAATATTCTAATTATATCTTAATATATTAAAAATTTATATATGTCACTTTAAATGAAAGTGTATGTCAAACACTAAGTTGGAAGTGTGTAATATTTTTGTTAATTCTGGATATTTATTATTCTTTTTTATTAAAAAAAAACCTTTTGGACTACAAGTTCTTTGTACATGTTGTAAGTACGCCAAATATCATATGTCACTTCCGTCTGGAAATCAAGTGTATTAAATGACGCAACTCAACGCCGTGGTTTGTCTTAACAAAACAGTTTAAAGGAATTCCTTTCATAAAAATCGTTCCCATGAATCAAATTGAACCTGTAACAAATTTACAGTCAATAGCTTTTCCAGTACGTCAAGACAGCCTCGATTAATTTTATTTACAGGCCAATACTTTCGATACGATTGCAGGTCGATTTGTTCTAGTGAACTCTTGGCATTTGTATCTCAAGGTCATCTCGTGGTAGAAATATTTTTTATATATATATATATATATATATATATATATATATATATATATATATATATATATATATATATATATATATTAATAGGCAAAGCAAAATATTTGTACCCTCATTTAGAAATATTACGCGAACTGAGGAGTGTGAAATTTGGCACAGTTAAAGTTTATACACAGATGGAGCGCAAAATGCTAATATTTGGACATACACGATTATATGAAGTGGTTGCTAAGGCAACGGGTTGTCAACGCGTCAACGGGATGTCATAATAGATATAAAATTTATTTACCACTCTTCTGGTGCAGTTGAAATTTGTCGTGCTTAAAGTGCCACTGTGGGTTGGAATTCAACTTGTATATATATATTTTTAATTAGGTATATTTTAGAAGTTTTTTCTACATAGTTAGCCTTATATGCGGCGTTTAGTTTCGTTTTCAAATGCTCTGAAATTTAAATGAGTTGAAATGAAACAACTAGAAACGCTTCTCTTTGTCTATTCCATATAGATATCTTGATTGATATGAGATTATCTATATCTATAATGCGTTAAGAAAAACAAATTATTTTTTGAAATGCGTTAAGAAAAACAAATTATTTTTTTCCTTGAGAACATTTCTTGGTATAGCTGAGCGATAGACAAAGCGATTCTTTCTTTAACATAACACGTTTTGTATTTTCCATCTGAGTTCGAGAAATTGTGTAGAAAAAAAATATTCATAATCATTTCCCAAGTTGAATTCGAACCCACTCTCTCAAGATTGCGATGATGACCCCAAACTCTAAATACCTAATAGGTGAATGTTTATAGACGCTATAAAGAAACGTGGCGTTTTTTTTCTATTTCACTATAAATACTGTTTCCACCTACATTCAATTATAATAAGAGTTTCGTAAACTAAATGAAATAATGGGAACCTTTCAGGTTGGCGTCAATCATAAAATGTAGTATATTTTTCATTGCCCCTATACTTGTACAGTGTTAGTTTAAGCGTTTTATTTTCTGAATTTCTGGACATAAGAAAAGAGTTATTATTTTAGATTGTGAAGTAAATATTGGAAATGTAATTGTGTTGTAAGCTCTGTTCCCACTACACATGTTACATTGAAATTGACTGGTTTGACAAAGCACGGCGTTTAGTTCCGCCATTCAACACGTAATATCTTGAACTCAGGTAAAAAGTAAAGAACGGAGTGTCTTGACACTAGATCCTCTCTGGTTACCCCGCTATTTCCTATGCGTAAAGCGGGATGCTGTTTCAACACGTGCCTAATCCCGCTATCACTTGTCCCACAACTCAACACAACCGCATCGGGTCATATCGTTAACAGTAAAAAGGGTACATAAATAAACACGTCTTAACGTTTCATAGTGCTTTTTTATATAAATATACGATCTCATTTATACCTGTCTGCCACGTTATTGTGGAATAAACTTTATTTATATTTCAATAAGGTGGATATTGTATTGTCTATTATGTTATATTGGAGTGTCCTATTTGTTTTGTTTTGGTACGTAATTGAAAGTAGGCTTCCTTCGACTCGACCTGGTTTGAAGATGGGGGTAGTGAGTTCTGTTTTATTGTTAATACTATTGTTGAGGCCGGTCGTGGCGCAGTGGGACAGCGTCTGATTGTATACGCGACTGATCGGGGGTTCGATTCCCACTCAGGTTATGCTTATATTTAAATTATTCTCATTTCCTTGCTCTGGTAAGACAAAGCGTTCGATTTCCACCACTTAACACGTTATGTCTTTAATTCGGCGGAAAGTGGAGTACAGAGTGTTTTGACACTAGGTGCTTCCTGTCTACCCTACTATGCGAGATAAAAGTGTGAAGCTATATATTATTGTTCTCGCGCTAAAGACATGGTCGGTTCTTTTTTTTATTATAATTTGGTGTTTTATATCTTTTTTACTTCAATTTGGACTTGTGAGATTCGTAGAGAACTTCAATAAGCTTTTTAGACTAGTTTTCGTTGCTCAGTTGCTATAGGGATAATATGTGGAGTTCAAATACTGTGCATTTTGATTAGTTTAGACAGCATATAATCTCCGAGTTTTGTATTGAAAATATTTAGTTACTTTACTTTTTTTTGTATAAAAATACATCTACAGGTATATAGTTGTGAAATAGAGACGCGAATGGTTGTTATGAGTGCTAAAATGGCACAAGAATAATCTAGTAACTGAAAATTTGTTTTAATTGTTTTTATATATATTCTGAAGTATGCCCTTTTATTCCCTTTTATGGAAAATTATGTAGATAAGAGAGAGAAAGTGCTGAATGTCATTTTACTTCAATACACATTTGTATTAAATGGAAATGTTGCTATGGCAACGCGTAGCGTCCCCTCAACAGGTCTTGTATGTATAAAATTTAAAAACTCAAATTTCAAAGCTATTTCTTTTTATTATTAAAAGTGATAAGTTTAAATATAACGAGGTAGTAAGAAATAAATATAAATACGTATTGTACTACCCACTTGTGGTTAGAAGATGCTGACGTCTTTACTGCCACTGTTAAATATATCTGTTTGTTCATATGCTTTTTAAATTTAAACCTTATTAATAAAGAAATAAGTAGGAAAATTGAATCAATTGTTACAACAGTTAAAAGTCATAAAAGCAGAATTGTTTGTGAAACAAATAACTATTGAGTGAATGAAAGAGATGAGTGTATTGTTTTTTTTTAATTGTTATTTTTTTTTCTAAAGCATTTGATTACGGTTTTGTAATGACGGACGGTTTTTTTTGTTTCGCTTATGTTTTTTTTGTTGTAATTTATTTTTTAATTTTTTAAAATTTCAAGTCAAGTTTATACTACGTATAATGTGTATTGGTGGGATATAAAACATAATGCCGCAGTTTATTTTAATCAGATGTATATGCAAAAAAAAAAACAATTAATCCGGCGACAAAATGCGGCGTTGAGCTCTGCCACTTAACCTAACACAATGGTCACCAATTCGGACGGAAAGTGGAGACCGCAGTGTGTTGATACTAATTTTTCTCCGACTACTTTAAATAGTATTTCAAATCACAACTCGACGACTAAAAAAACTAAATCCCATTGAAAATCGAAACATCAAAATCATTAATAAAATTAACATCTTCATTTAAAATTGTAGAAAAAAAAATAATCAGATGATTAATTACAATTAACGTAACAACTAAATTCTTTAATCTTTTTACATTAGTCAAAATGTCGAATAAAACTACGAACGAACGTATGTATCGAGTTTGATTTACGCCGGTATAGAAATAAAAAAAAATGCACGATGAAAAATAGTTCGCACGTGGTCTTTATGTTTCAATACTCTGTGTGCGTGGGAAGGGGAATGATGAAGCGAATTAGAAGCGAACGGAGATACAAATGATCGAGTGATGTTGAATTAGTGTGAATTTTTTAGTTATTTTTTTTTTAGTTTTCGAAATAGTTATAATAATGTGATTTGAATACACGCTCTATTCCATTAGAGAATCTAGTGACAATGGCACTGTGTTTGCTATTTTTCGCTCGAATTCAAGTTATTACATGTTATGTGGCGGAACTTAACGCTGCGTTTTGCTCAATCGGGCGCCGGAAAATTAGACTAATTTTAATATGAATATTTATCGAATGGAAATCGAACACAAAACCCTCGGGCTTACAATCGGACGCTATAATCAAAATGTATAGTATTTAACTGTGTTTATACAAGATAGATTGTGGTAATCTAAGTAGCAGATAGATGTATTTAAAGCTTTTACACCCTGCATTATAATAATTGATATTGAAGCTCGCGTGAGATCAAAGCGGGTATTTACGATACGCAGTAAAAAACAATGTTGTACAGTTAGTAGCGTGTGGTAAATGTTAGACATCACGTGTGTTTGAATTGTAAGTGTTTTCTATAATATTATTTATTGAATTTGGGTTAATTTTGTATGGATATTAGGCGCCTGCTCGCTGTTTCGCCTGCGAGGTACTACACTATTATATTTCATTCAATATATAAATATTTCGTTTTGGGTAAATTGTGTTTATCACAAAGAACATAATGTCGTTACTAACACTGACCCGTTCGATAGATAATGTATGATAGAGTAATTATCACGGTACCATGAAGATACTTTGACTTTATTTGCCATTGTGAATCGGTTTTAACGAAATTAAAATGACCTTAGTCAGTGACATTTTTAATCAAGATAATATGATGCCTGTGATGTCTCTGTCAGCGTTAGAATGTAAGAAAATACTAGACAAATTGGGGTTTTAGAGATATATGATGTTATTCGAAATATTTATTTTTTATATATTTTATTATAAAAGCAAGGTTTAGAAGAAGAGAAATTATTAACATAGATATGCAAGCTTTTTTTCAAGGCCATCGTGTCACAGAGGGACAGCATCCATTTGTACACTCGAGGGGTCGTGGGTTCAATTCCAATTCATTATAAAGATTACGTTTGCAATGGTCTTGAATTGGGGCGAAAAGCGGCGAACGGTCTTGACACTAGGTTCACTACGATTACTTTGCTATGCGTACTAGCATTTTTTTATTTTATAAGTAATAGTTTTTAATAGGAATTTAGAGCCTAAAAATATCTTTTTAAAAAGAGGTCGAAATTTATCTATTTTTTAGTATTGTAGAAAAGAACAAAAATATATAAGTTCATTTTTTAATTCCTACTTTAGAATAGTTACTTAAAAATCATAAGACATTATGTTATATTTGTTATGTGATTATTTTCTTGAGTAGGATGTGAACCCAAAGTGATGGTTACTTTGAGTTATAAATGCTATAAATAGAACCTTGCTTTTTTTAAAAAAATACTTATACAAATACAAAACACAGTATATGTTTGTTATACCCTATTCCTTGGTTTTTTGTCTGGCAACAAAATAATTATAACAAATTAGTTCGAAATAACATTTATTCGCTCGTAACGCAGTGGGACAACGTCTAACTGTTAACGCGATCAAGTGTGGGTTCAATTCCCTCTCAGGGGATTAATTATATTTAAATTTTTGTCCTTTCTTCGCTTTGGTAAAGACAAAGTGCGGCGTTGAGCTCCACCACTCAACACGCAATATCTCGAATTCGGTGGACAGTGAAGTACGGAGTGTCTTGACACTAGGTACTTCCTGTCTATCCTGCTAAGCGTGAAGCTAAAAAAAATGCTATACTTATATAAAGATGTCCATGGCGGTATTGTTTATAGAATACCATTGTGAAAATGCAGGTGTTGCTACGTTTGATTCATTGCTTTTGATTGAAAGTTTAAAATTTGTTATATTTAATACTTTTGACCCACTTTTAAAGGTGTATTGTTTATTTTTACACTTCGAGTGTGTTCTTTTTAACCTCATTCTGTAGTTTATCTATATACCTATATATAATGTTAATATATTAATTAAAGCTTTTAAATCTCGTTTTTATGAAGAAAAACGTTTTTTTTATATTAATACTTTAATTAGTGTTGTATTATTAAGGGGATTTCAACCTGTAGCGCCCTCTTTAGTAAGTTAATTTATTGCACTACATACTGGTTCTGGACCTTTTTTTCCTTATTGTTGCTAAGTTTTATTTGCACGCTACTTGGAACTAAGATCTATATTTATATTTAAGCGATTTTTTTATGAAATTATAATATATTTATTCTACGAAGTACGTTTATTTAAATTATTTTTCATATTGAAACTAATTATCATTATGGCTTTCCTTCATTTTAAGCGCATAGTCACTTTTTTTTTGTTTTAAAAAGAATATTTTGTGTGTATTAATAATTCAATAATAATTCTGGTCCACTAATTACAAGAATTAGATTACACTATTTTTCTATACAAACGTTATGCATATTATACGTTTATAATACCGAAGCGTTGGAGTAGGCTGAGGGAAGTATAGGCTTAAGCTTCCCTAAGCTACTCACAGCTTAGGGAAGCTGACCTGGGTGCGTGCATTAAGTCACCATTGTCTAATGTCTTGACTTGAAAAAAGCCAGAGAGAACACACATACACACACAATCAAACAAACAAACAAAAAAAGTATTGTTCATACAGTTATAAGTAGGAGATAAAGGGAAAAAATATTTTTAGAAATCGTATATATGTTTGAAGTTAGCGTTACTTAGACTTCCGCTACGAATAAAAATGATTTGTATCAAGTATAAAAGAATATCAACACAGCTCAATAAAAACATTAGGTTTAATTGTCTAGAGCGTTTGGTCGGTTGCCTAGGGTCTCTGGTTCGATTCCTGCTAAGCTCAAATTTTGAAATTTATGCAACATTGATTGATGTGTTTCATTATAGAATTATAAATATTTTATATTTTTGAAACCGATAGTGGGATAGTGTCTGACTTTAAACGCAATCGGTTGTGGGTTCGAACCCTATTCAGAGAAATGATTATTAATTAATTTATTTTCATTGCCACGCTGTGGTAAGAGAAAGCGTGGCGATGAATTCCGCCACTCAACATGCAATGTCTCTATTTCGGTGGAAAGTGGAGTACCAAGTGTCTTGACACGAGATATTTTATATCTACCCTGCTATGCGGGATAAAAGCGTGAAGCTAAACAAAAAGTATCTAAATTAATATGTTTTTACCTATTAATAACAAAACTTTCAAAATATTCCTTAACTCCTGGTTACAAATTCGAGAGCATCGAATCTGCGACGCGCGCTAAGGAGGCACTACACGGCTGCGACATTTACTCCGGATGCTGTACACTGAAAATTGAATTTGCAAAGGTAAGTGAAATATATATATATATATATATATATATATATATATATATATATATATATATATATTAAATTTTAATAACGTTTCTTTTCTTTTGTCTGTCCTTATTTTTATTACTGAAATAACAATTTTCTAAATAAATACATAAAAAGATCTTTGATTTTCGTTATTTTTACACATTTTATATGAAACATTTTTAACGCATTAATCGCGTATATTTTGCAAAATAGTGCCTACCTGTGACCACGGACTACTGTAAAGTGTTCGAAACGTCAGGTTTACAACAATGTATTTTCCAATATCAAAATATATGCTATTAATTCATTTAAAATAGTTTCATTTAAAATAAATACTTGTTTAATAAATACATATATAGAGATAAATGTAAAAATATCGAAAGAATATAATAAATAATCTGTTTGATTGACTGCTAATAGTTAAAATAAACCTGGTTATTATTTCTACTGTTCTTAAAGTATTAATTTTTATGTATGCGGTACATTTATGAGTTTTTAACTCTTTACCGTCCTTGTCACGGCTGAGCCCTTGTCAAGTGTGTGACCACCGTTGTAAGGCAATGTCACACTTTGTCCACCCCCTCTCTCCCACTTAACGTGTGACGTAATTTTCAGACAGAGATAAAATACGGCGTTGTGTTACGCCACTCAACATGGAATGTTTACGATTTCGCAGTGTGCCACAACATTTACAGCAAAACGCCTGTAGCTACAAAAAAACAACTAACATTTTTTTTTCTTCCAGCAAAAACTTAGCGCAGCCTTACAGTATAAAATCTAAATGCCTAACCGCTATGAATTTAAAACGTCTCTTCTTTGTCACAGTGAACGTTTCAAACGAGACGGAAGCACTTAAGCCTCTTTTTAACTTTTAATTCGACGCGATATTTGCTACGGGAATAACAATTACCCCTTAGTAGGGAATTTTCCTTTAAATAAGAGAATTTTTTTTTCTCATAATGACTGTATTATTTTTTGAATGTATTGTTTTTATATAACTAGAAGTTATAGAAATGGCTCAATTAGGACGTTACTGACTGAACACAATGGGTTATGGGTTTACTTTCCGCTTGGAAATATTTAGTATGTAGATATAATTATTATTTGTTATTAGAAGGCCATAGTAGCGCAGTGAGGCTGCGTCTAACTGTAAACACGATTGGTTCTAGATTCAAAACCCAGTCGGAGTAATGATAAGTAGTTCTCTAATATTAGTCTAATAGCTGCTAGCTTAAAATATCTGGAAATTTAATTTTTTCGCCTAATATAATAGTATGAGTAAAACAAAAAAAAGTTCAAAATTATTGTACGTTTTTTCAAAAATGTTTTCTAATCCTAAGTGTGGAATAACACTTTAAAAATAGTAAATGCATTATCATCGTCAGCTATTAGTTAGATATAGGCTTTTTCATTTGTATGCCACTGGGCTAGCTCTTCAGTTCTGTCATTGCCAGCTACTTAAAGTGGTTAGTATTCAAATTATTATAGCTATTTTTACACATTTTAAATAAAACTATTTTCAACGGATTAATTGCGTATATTTTGGTATTTGAAAATATTTTTTTTAAGAAACTTAACGTTTCGATCACTTTACAGTAGTCCGTTGTCACGGGTAGACTTAGATGGTATTTCTGTCTGTCGGTTGATATAAATTTTTTTGATTATAAATTTATAATTTATATACGCGATTAATCCATTTAAAATAGTAGTAATATTGGTATATGAAAATATTTACTAAATTTTCACAAAGAGATCCTGTCCATAAAAATTGTAATCATAGTCATATTAACCAAGAGGCACGGGTTCTAATCGTTAAATATTTTGTTTATTGTACACCAATATTATAAATTTCAACTTAGTGTCTTGACACTAGGAAGGTGTCAAGCTCCTTTCTTCTAATACTTTAGGCCTCTTCTAAAGCGTTGGCGAAATTACTACCACTATGCCATACAATTGTCAATTTCAATACATTATAAACCTTGTCAATTATTAATCACTCGGTTAACCCCTCACATTTCATAGATAACGTTTGACAGAATTTGGTTTGTGGTATTTAATATTAAAAGCTACATAGTAATATACTTAAATGAATTGATGTTTAAATGTATTTGGATTGTTAGTCAATAATGTCTTCGTACAAGTATGGATTCGAATCGATTTTCGATATTTTTAAATGGTAAAAATAGGAAACATACACTTTTAACTCTAAAACTCATTTTTTTTCTCTTCAAGAAACTAACTTGCCGGGTAAGTTAGTTAGTTAGTGAGTGTGTGAAATTTTACAACCCCAATTTGAATCACTTCCGAGTGTCCGATTATGCTGTAATTTAGATTACAATAGAAGACAATGAAATTATGCATGATCAATATTATTGTTAAATTAAAATGGCCGCCGTAACAAAATGGTGGATTAAAATTTTTTATACAACCCACCTAATATGGATATCATACGATAGGGCTCAACTTGTAGAATAAATTAAAAAAGTATTTTTTATTAATATTAGTTTCTAGTTAAAAAACTAAATATTTATGAATATTTTGCTCTAAAAATAACCATACTAAAAAGAATGACAGTAAGTTTAAAAGTTTCTGTGGAATAAAACCAGGAATAAATAAAATTGACCCAGTTCCTATCAATATTATTAGAACAATAACAGATTTTTAATTGGTAGCTCTGAAATGTGCGCTTAAATACTGAGAAATGTAGAGTTCAAAAGTTGAAGATTGTTTTTTTGTAAAGGGAAGTCGTTTTCGCTCTTTGTCGACCAAATTGCTGGAACTCAGTCTAAAGAATAACAATCTTTGTAAATATATAGAGATTCTCTGTCTTATTGTTTTATGTAAAATTATTTTTTCATATTTATATATATATATATATATATATATATATATATATATATATATATTTTTTTTTATAGTTTCACGGTTTAGCTATTGCGTGTTGGGAGTTGCTAACTCAACGCCGCACTTTGTTTGACTAGAGCGGAGAAATGAAAATAAATTCAAAACATAATCTTCACAAGTGGTAATCGAACCCACAACTAAGTTTTACTATAATATTATTTCTTACAAGTCTTTACTATAATATTATTCCTTATATATAAACAATAGATAGTATTATTGTAGTATTAATATTTTAAGTTAGATTTCTTCATCAGTGAATTTATATTTGTGAGCTAATGAATTCATTTGCTAATTTTGAATACATTTTGTAGATAAGCAAAGGTTCTTTCTACTTACCCAATCTTCTACGCTCTGCCTTTGACGTAACAGGTATATTCGTATTTTCTAGTTTTCTTTGTAGAATTCCCCCTTTAAAAATGTAATTCTCATATATTTGCTGGAATTACTTTTGAATTCACTCTATAAACTCATTTGGTTAGCTATTTTTTGTATAAGTACGCATTATATATATATATATATATATATATATATATATATATATATATATATATATATATATATATATAAATTTTAAGTAAATTAGTTTATTAAACATTATCCCCCATAATAAGCTCCTGCCTACGAGATAGGCTAAAGAGAAAGTAGTAACGTAGTCATACAAGCGCCACTTGTTTTCCCCCAATGTCATCATTCTCATCTCATGAACTTTGTGCTTAACTTGAAAAGTCGAGAATGATTGTCACGATGTAGGAGAGGTATAAATATTGCCAATATAAATATATACTAAAATAACATTATATTATAAATGGTTAGTGTAATAGTATACTTAGTGTCAACACACTCCGTTTTGACTGTTTGTCTTTCGAAATCGAGACACTGAGTGTGGAGTGGTTAATTTAACACCGCGATTTGTTTTACCACATCGGATAAAATAGGAAATAAAAAATTTATATATAATCATCCCCGATTTAGAACCGAACCCACAACCAATCGTGTTTACAGTCGGTTTACCACTACGCTGATATTGCCTCTACTTATGAAATTTTGATCTAATTTATGATGTTATAATTAATAAGTAGGTGCCTAATGCGGTTTCTATTATAATAAGTATTGTATTCCATGTAACGTGTGTTAAAAAAAATAACTCGGATCTTAATATATCAATTTCTTATAAAAAAATAGTAATTTTTTTAAACACGAAATAAGGGAATCTCAAAAATTAAAAAACTGTAACGGAACGAAGTAAGGGAGGGTGATAGTACAAGGACCTCTTATCTTCCTCCAATGTCATCATTCTTATGTCCTCGTTTAGTCCTCAACCTCGCGGATAACGCCCGCCCTACCGTAGTTATGAAATTGGTTTTAATTACCTAACGATAGTTGGTAAAGTTAAGTGGTTAATGGCGGAGGTTAGGGATTCGATTTTTAATACGAAATATCTGTTAAGTGTGTATTATTTTATTACCAAAATTACATATATAATACATATATAATAAATATAAAGCAGCTTCACGCTTTATCCCGCATAGCAGGGGAGTTAGAGACAACCTTATGTTAAGATACTCTGTTGAGTGTTTTTCGTCCGGAATAAGACATTGCGTGTTTAGTGATCAACGCTGCGTATGATCTTAAAACAGCAAAGAAATGAAAATCATTTTTTAATGCAATCATATCCCCAAGTAGGAATTAAACCAACGACCGTTCGTGTTTACTGTTGTACGCTGTCCCACAAGACACGACGGCCTTAAGCTTAAAGGTTAAGTTTTTTAAATAAAGAATTATCAATATTGTCTTTTCGTTAGACGTTTGGACGGTCGTGGCGCCTAGCTGTGGAACGGCGTCTAGCTGTGAACGCGATCGGTTGTGGGTTCAATTCCCACACGAGAGAGTGATGATTATATTAACATTATTTTCACTTCTTCGCTCTGGGAAGACAAAGTGCGGCGTTGAGTTCCATCGCTCAAAACGAAATGTCTCGAAATCGGTGGAAAGTGAAGTACGGATTTACCCTGCTATGCGGGATAAAAGCGTGAATTATAATATTAAATATAATATTATATATAATAAATAAAAAATAAAATATAATTATGATAAAATCGATACCTACCATTTCGAATTTCGAAAATATGTACTTTTATATGTTGATAGAATTTATACAATATATAGGTATTCTTATTATATAGAGAAACCATTCAAATTGTAATTAAAATTTGTCTCTGCATTCTAATTATTACCATGCACCGTTCTTTAGTTCCCAGACGTATGAGCTTAAAGTTGGTTTCTCGAAATGATATTAATTATATCTTTGTAGGTATAAATTTTGCTACATACGGGACCATATTGCTTTAACGTTAAAGGTGGCTAAGGAGCGAGTTAAAGGATTATTTTCATTTTTAGGCATCCTTCATACTTCGCCATCAAACCAAATATCACGATTTTAAAAGTACTGCAATATAAACTCCATATTCCACTTTTCCCTCAAATTATGTTGCTATATTCAAATCACAACACTTTTATTAACCATGACAAAATATAGCGTTGAGTTCCGCCTTTCCTAACACCTCGCCTCTATTTATCTAATATCAAGAAGCTTTCTGATAAGCCTAAACCCAAATCTAACTGTAAGAGAGCGAAGATACTTGCAGCATACCTGAGGTATGCAGAAAAAAAGCGCGAAAATACTTTTATAAATATGAGCGAAATGAATTTATATTCATTTTTTATTCCATACCCTTAACTAAGGTTTGAACCTACAACCATCTCATCCATAACGTTCTAAGATTTAACTAAAGCACCATTATTGTGATTAAACGCTATATCGTTCAAATTAGCTAGTGTTTGTTAGCTTGTTACGTATTTCACAAGGCTTCCCTTAATTGGAACGGGAAAGTTTCAAAGTTAATCGATCAGAAACTTTGTGTGCATAAGAGGCGATATGCGTTACTTTTAGATGCAAGATATGATAGCAGATCTATTTTAGTAGAATACAAGATTGAATAATAAGTAAATAAAGATATTCCTTATTAATTTTAATATTTTTTGATATGTCAAAGAAATACAGTTGCACTCTGTCATGCTAGTGTCAAGACATTGTGTTGTCTATATTCCACCTAAAGTGGTGTTGAGTGACGAAATCAACGCCGCGCTTTGTCGTACCAGAGCGGAGTAAAGTACAGTACAGTACAGTACAGTAGTTGCATTTCAATGAACATTACGCTTATATTAACGACAGTTATCGCTATTTATTAAATTCTAAACTTTTCATTATCACAAATATTTTTTGTTCAACATCATTCAAAAATGGCCATTGCTTAAAAATGCAAATAAAAAAATATTCTACAATGTTCTTATTTGCAAAATACTAGTTACAATTTCGACTTCTCAAATTGTACAGGAAGCTCTATGAAACCCGAAACACGATATTATGGATTGTCAAACAGGAAGGCCACTTATCGCCTTCGGTTACTACGCGAGTATTTTGCAAGATTGACAGGCCTCTGGTGGTTAGTTGAGTTTTGTGTGCGTATGTATATATTTATATATATTGTGAAAAAAATTGGTGGCGTTAAGTACCGTCACTTGTTTTTTTTATAAATAATTGGAAACGGGAGTACGGAGTGTTATAATACTATGTTCTGTCTGGCTTACTCGCTAGATATAAGAAAATATATAAAGAAAATAATAAATTTGATCGTGTCTGTTTATAAGCTTTGGTTATATGCTCAAATTATAACTGATTTTTTTTTCTATTGGATTCCGACGTTTTGATTGATTTTGACGTGTATTGAAATGACGTTTTGTATTATAAAAATTAAATTTGTAAGGTTTCCGTTAAGGAATAGCTGCGTTTTTTGCTTCCGCTAAAAATATACAGATGATTGAATTCTCGGCGGAAATGGAGAACAAAGTGATTTTTCATTACATTTTCTCTTATTTCCCTCAAAAGTTGAGAAAAACAAGTGAAAAAGTGAACATTTTTGAATTTGAAAGGTCGACGTTTTAATTGCACACAGACTATAATAGACACGTAGATCATCGTAGCATCACGTAGCGAGTAACGTAGCCGCATGCTACGTTGTGTACAATGTATGTAAATAGAGTTTAATTTGTATCTTAATCACGTTCTACGTACGGCTTGTTTGGAGATAAATTATTTTAATCGGTGGTTATTTGTCATGAAGAAATATTAACGTGGTTGTGTTTACAAAATGTGAATGTTTAAGTGTAATGGAAAAACAATTTATATATTGCTTTCCAGGCGATATCGAGATATTGCTTGTTGAGTGGCGAATTCAACGCCACGCTTTGTCTAATGTAAGAGCGGAGAAATTCTAATTTTAAATATCCATCATATCCCCCAATGAGATTCGAACCCACAACATTTCGCGTTTACAGTCACATACCGTCCCACTGTACCGCGACGGCCTCGATTTTCACTTAAAGATTTATTTTCCTTTACAGTATTCAGCGTCTTCATTTTAGTTAAATAAAGTAAGTGGCATAAGTGTATTGTCGAGTTATTGGTTATTGACTTAAATTGGGGAATTGAACTAACTGTTACAACTATTGGAACGAACTCAGAACGTCAGAACCGAACAGAACCTTTCGAGCTTCATGTAGGACTGTAAATCCTGACACTCGTGTTGATTAAGGATTCGAACATTTTTTACCAATTTAAATAAAAAAATATTTTAATTTAATTTGAGATAACCATGTCTTAATTCTCTTTTTATCATCCTCACTTCATGTGTTCGATATAAATGAAGACACCGCAAGGTCATTCATAGTGATCATAAACCGAATACGAGACGAAATTTAACGCCGCGCTTCGACAGAAACTGTTGTTTCAAAAACAAAAGCTCTTCTTAAATTACATAGATTGTGTGTATTGATGAATGTAATTTAATTGTAAATTCTTTCATATTAAAGCTAACTCACACGCAACTTCCGCTCTGTACCGTTTAGATTATTTAACGTTTACACAGGTGTCATGCAACGCTTTCCAAGCTTTTTAGTTGTTTAACACGTTATATGCCAAGAAAAATGCATGTTTATAGAAACATGCATTTTTCTTGGCATATAACGATCGGCCGCGACGGTTAGTGATGGACGACAATTAAGTTCTGTTCAGGCCATGTCAATCAGTACTGATTGACTGAAAATTTTGTGTTGTTTACCTAAAAATATAGTTTGATATTGAATATTATATATTCTCGCTTTTAACCCCCATAGCAGGATAGACAGAAAGTACCTAGTGTCAAGACACTCCCTATGCCGCTATTCACCGAATTTGAGACATTGCATGTTGAGTGGTGTCGAGGAAGTTAAAATAATTTAAATATAATCACTCCCACGAGGGGGGATCGAACCCACAACCGATCACGTTTAGACGCTGACCCACTGCGCTACGACCGGCGTCAAAAGTTTTTTGAACAAAATAATTGCTTCAAAATTAAAGGAAAGTACGCCGTCAGTCAGCGATGACTACGTTGGCAGTGAGCGTGTTAAGCGATTTTTGATTATCCATATAAATCCATACAAAACCAAACATACACTGGTATGGACTTGATAACTGTATCTCGAATTTGAAATAAGTATATTTACACGAGTGTGTATTGTTTGTTACATGAGTTGATTGTAAATTGTATTATTTTCTTGGCTTTTGTACATTTTTCTTTTCTAAATGTCATTTTATGTTAGTTTTTTTTTAAATTTGGATGTAGATTATACAGAAAAAAAGATTGTTTTTTTTTTTAATTCACATAAGCTAGCCTGTGACTGTAATAGACAATATATATTTAGATTAGATTAGCAGCTAAATGGTCCTGAGGGAGGTCTAGGTACATTCAGTAGTGGCTTTCATCGGGTGAAAAGAAGGAACTCGCGATTTTTATACATTTTAAATGAAACTATTTAACCGGATTAATCGCGTATATTTTGGTATTCGAAAATACATTTTTGGACACCTGACGTTTCGATCACTTTACAGTAGTCCGTGGTCACAGGTGTCTATCTACCACAGGTGTATACCAAATCCTTAGTATATATATCGTAAAATACCATTTTCATTTCACACACAATCGTCGGTATTTACAAATGCTGTGCTCTAATTAAGTATGTTTTCACCGCAATGGGTCTTTTCTCTTATTTGACATTTTAGGTTTTGTCGAGAAAAGGACTTTTAAAATTTTCACGCTATTTTTCAGGATACTTCAGTTTTTTTTTCGTCTATTGTGACACAATTTGAATTTTTCAAAGGAATTGGAAAAAAATTGTGTGGATTTCTAGGTTGTTTTTGTAATTAGTACTCCTGAATTGTTAGTAGTTGGCTCGGCTAAAAGAGTTTTGTACGAGAAAATTATGTGCATATATATTTTATATCAATCACTTACTGAATTTTTGTTTTCTTTTAAATTTATATTCTAAATACGTGGTTATTTTATTTATTAGTAGCTTTGCTGAGACAAATTGTCGATCGTCGATCAAATGTTTTCATTTTAGCACGACCACCAGAAGTAACATTGTATATATATATATATATATATATATATATATATATATATATATATATATATATATATGTATATTGTATATATATAATGTAAGTATGCTCACAACTACAGTAGACAACATTGACTTACATAAGTGCCCAATTGTACCAACACATCTAAACAGCCAATCATTTGTCAACATCATAAACACATAAACATAAATAGTACGTATAATAATCGTTTGTAAAACTCTCATAAATATTTACATCGCTCCCTCGGGTGAGGAATCGCGTCTCGACCCTACACCGTTTAGTATACATTGGGTCAAGAAAAGAGGTCATTAGGGCATTTCCGAATGTCATGCCGCGTTATAAATTTGCTATAGATATTTAAACACTAAATCTCTAATATTGTGTTTATTCAGATTTTCTAGGCTATTTAAATAAATATAAGCTTGCTTTACAGGTAAAACAAGGTTTTTTTTTTAAATCTTATTGATTTTCTAGAATAGACAGTAGGAATCAGAAGGCAAAGAGTGTTATGCTTTACTTTTTTCACCATAGTTACATTTTTGTCCTTTTTTTGGTTGTACCTTTTTATTTTCACTTCAAACTCTTTTAAGATATTGGAGCGGGTTATATGGGATCTAAGTAGACAGAACTTCACGGCAGTCCTCCCTGGCCGCGGATACAACCTCTGCCTTCAGTAAGCCAGCGGGAACCAACTGGGAACATTCCTCTTAAATCTAAGGGGAACTTTCTTTTTAAATCTATCTTAAAATCCAATATAAATCAATAAAACAATCACATATTTATATTCTTTTGTGTGCAAGTTTATTTACCTACGCCACAATGACGTTCACTTTTATAGGCTGTGTTTTTGTCTATCATAAAATAAAATGCCTGTTAAAATATTTTGATATTTTGAATTGAACAATAAATAAATATTGTATTTTTATATGCCCGTTAGTGTTGTGTCTTTTTTTATATATTTGGAATATTTTAATACACTATACATTTGAAAATAGTATAATATAGGACGTTGCTTTTTGCATAAGTTTATTTTTTAAATTAATAGTTGGTTATTTGCAGGTATTGAGTGAGATTTTAGTAAAGATTAAGGATATATATGTATTTATGTGCATGTATACGGCGAAGTAGGACAGCGTCGGACTGTAAACGCGATCCGTTGTGGGTTCAAAACTCGGGGGAATTATATTTAAAATTTATTTTCATTTCAATAACTTTGAGAAGATAGAGCGCGGCGTTGAACTTTCTGGTTACCATCGATTTCCGGTGACGAGCAGTCAACGAAGTGTCCTGACACTAGGTTGTCTCCAAGTACTCTTTTATGCGGTAAAAAGCGTGAAGCTGTAAAAATAATTATATTCATATACATTCCCCTACTTAAAATTCATATAGCCATTACCGTTACATAACTACGGCTACAACGTTGCTAAGAGTTTTCTTCCAACTCCAGAATAAAACCCCCATAATACAAATGGCAGTTGCTAAATAATCATTATACAAAAATATCTTCACTAAACGTCGCTTTAACGTCTATAAAGAGTCTAATAAATATTTATGTACACCATTCCCTTAGAAAACGACAAATCACGTCACGGTCAGAGCGACCGCGACACCGTTTACACAAAAGAACCGTTTTAGCACTTCCGCCGTGTAATATCCAACCGGATGTAAACGGAGTTTTTAGTGGCAGCGATATAGAGATAATTGCTCAGTGAAATTGTCTTGTTTAAAGGCAAAAGAATTATTTTTATATATATGAACTTGAATAGCTTTATGCTTTTAATATCAATACATTCAAAGAGAGTCTAGTGTAAAGACACTTTGTTCACCATTTTTCACTAGAATTCAAGACAAGATATTGAGTGATGAGATTTTAGTTGTTTTTTTTATACTTGTTTACATGCTTTACTTTAATTCGTTCGAAAAAGCTTCCTCCTTTCAATCAATGGAAATTTCGAGGTAATTTTTAAAAGTTTTATATTGCATGAACCTTATCAGACTTTTGTCTTAAGTATCATATAGACAAGAAAAAAAGAAGTTTTTTTCTTTAATTTTTGAGGTTCAGATCAAAATGAAGACATTTTAATTAAATAAAAAAGCAAAGGCTAGTTGCATGCTTTTTTTAACGTCAAATAATTTACCAGCAGTTCACTAAAGTTAATGCCTCAGGCCTGAGAAGAACCGGCGCAAGAAACTGAGCGGTACTTGCTCTTTTAATTAATTCCAATAATTACAAATAGCTAATTTATTAGCAAAATCTTATATTAAGTGCGAAGTAATTAAAATTAATTAACGTGTGTTTATAAAACACATGTTTATGTGCAAAATACATAGAACTTGGTATAACCACACTCGGATATTCATTTACTTGTGTTATGTAGTGGAGTTAAACGCCTTGCTTTGTCTAACAAAACGAGGACTTTTAAGAAACGTTTAAAAAACATTTGATTTATTAATTGTAATATTAGAACAAAAAATATTACGGTTTTAAACGTTTTAAAATAATGTTTCCTTTTGACAAGTCGTTATTCAAAATCACAAGTCGTATCATGTCTTTTATATAGATTTCACGTGTGTGTTATTACCAAGAGAGTGGATTGATAAAAGTGCGATGAACATTTGCTATTGTGAGGATATTTTTTATTAAAGAAAATATTAATTTGTACGAACTTTTGTATTTTTTTAATCTAGTTTAGACTGAAACCTAAAGAATATCCCGACTTAGAACAGTCGGGATATTCTTTAGGTTTAAGTGCATTAAATTAATTTCATGAAAATTTTTTAGAGCAATATTACAGTAATATTTAATATTGAACTGCTATGAACATGTATTGTGTACATGAGAAGATCTTAAGTTTTCCTTAATTACCTTTAGTATTTTTAGGATTAACTTTATATATATATCAAATCCGTCGTACCTCGTAGCGTAGTGGGATAGCGATGACTGTAAACGCGTTTGGATGTGGTTTCGATTTCCAATCAGGGTAATTATCCATTATAAACATTTTTCCTCTCATGCGCAATCCGGCGAAAAGCGGCGATTAAAGTGTTTTGATCTACGGAGTGCTGGAACCTAATTCCCTCTGACTGACCTGCTGTACGAGAGAAATCGCGAAACTGCTAAATATAATATTTTAAATGTGTACTTAAACTATATGAATAAGATGTCGGTAAGCTTACTTAAGGAGAACAAAGATACATTTGTTTTTGAATTTTTTAAGTAATAATTATATAATATAAGTAGTCCGTGGCGCAGATCGACTGATGTGGCATTCGTTTCTCAGTTGATTCAAAAAAATATTTATATCTAGCTATCTAAATATATCGTATTAAATCAATTTCACATTAGAAGTAAATGATTTATGGTCTTTTTTAGGTTTTTACCATATTTGTATATGTATTTATGCATGTATGATCCTTAACTAAGATTCTAGTATTTGAAAGGGACGAAGAAAGAACGGAATGTAAGATTATGGTAGATAGAAAGATATTAGAATAAGTGAATGAGGTGGTATATCTGGGAAGTATGTTTAGTGGAGGTGGAAGATACGAAATGGATGTGGAAAGGCGTATTGCTACCGGTAACAAGGTTAACGGTGCTCTTGCTACATTGATGCGACTTGCCCTTTACAATGCAGTACTGATACCGACGTACTTATCCGGCAGCGAAACGTGGGTGTATCAAAAGAAAGAAATCATCTTTCTTTCTTTTTCTTTAGAGATGAGATGCAGTAGAGATGAGATCTCTTCGTGAAATATTCGGAGTCAGTTTAGCTGACCGTATATGCAGCGAGGAGATACGCAGAATGGCAGGTGTAAGCGCAAATGTCACTGTAAGAATGAAGAAGAACGTGGTTTGGACACGTTGAGAGAATGAGTAATGAAAGAATGGTAAGAAAGATTTATGAAGCCAAGGTGAGTATAAGAGACCTCGGTTGACCTTCGAAAACTCAGTATCGAAAATACTGGAGGAAGGTCAAGTAAAAAGCATGAGGACCCCCCGAAGGTCATGTATGAAGAGGATAATGATTGTGGACGAGGCGAAAGAGGTATGCAGGGCCCTTAGCGTTTGGCGCTCCGTACTCTTTTTGATTACACAAGGGGTAAAGCGTGAAGCTAATAAAAGTAAAAAAATGTATGCACGTATGTATGTATGTATGTATAGGTGATATTAAATGTGGTTTTTATTACGTACCAAGAAGTCATTCCGTTAGTGATACGATTTAATAAATTGACGTACGTCACGCGACACACTTATAATTTTTATATATATATTTCGGCTTTTTCCTCTATTTTTCCTTGAATTTAATTGAGTTTTATAGTTTTTATTGCCTTTATTATAATCAAGATAATAGATATATTATTAGAAGTTCTTTTGTACTATATATTTTCAATTTGAATATAATATTTGTAAAACAAAGAAACTACTGTGATTCGATTCCCACTTGGAGGAATGATCATATTTCTATTATTTTCATTTCTTCGTTCCGGTAAGACAAATCATGGCGTTGAGTTCCGCCATTCAATACGCTAAATCTGTAATTGAGGCGAAAAGCGGAAAAAGTTATACTTTTACACATTTTCTTAAATGACAATATATTGTCATGTTAGAAAATATCTATAAATATCACAGCAGGGTAATCGAAGACAACCTAATGTCAATACGCACCATTGACCGCTTTCCCTTTGAAATCGAGACATTGCGTCTTGAGCAGCGAACTCAGCCCTGCACTTTGTTTTACTTGAACAAAGAAATTAAAATACAATTTAAGTGCAATCGTTTTGCCCGAGTGGGAATCGAACCCATTAACCATCGCGTTTACAGTCAGTCACTCTCCCAATAAGTTTAAAGGACTTGGACGGTATTCAAGAGGCGCGGGTTCGAATCCCGCTGCGTTCAAATTTTTATACGTTTTTTCAAAAGATGTGTTTAAAGCGATGAAATAATGGTAGGAAAGATTTATGAAGCCAAGGTGCGTGGTATGAGACGTTAGAGGAGACCTCGGTTGACCTTCGAAAACACAGTATCGAAAATACTGCAGGTCACGTAGGTCACGTAAAAAGCATGAGGACCCCCGAAGGCGTGCCTGAAGAGGATAATGACTGTGGACGAGGCGAAAGAGGTATGCAGGGACCGTAGCGTTTGGCGCTCCGTGCTTTCTAACTACCACGCACGGGATAAGGCGTGAAGCTAAAAAAAACACATACAATGTTATGGAGCGTCTGAAACATTTTAATACACTCTTATAATAACTTATTGTGAACATAATATTTTCTTGGTGAATAAAAATAAGATTATCTTCATGATTTATAGTTTCGGTAAAAGCCGTACACGCTCCTCTAGCTTCCGATTACGAGGACATACAGTACTTCGTACTTCCAGAATATGTAGTGTACTTGTTTTTGTTAGTTTTTTTTTTATCTTAAGCTTCAGAAATTTTAACTAGGTATTTTTTAAATTGTCGTGTCGTAAAACGACTTCAGTTCTGGTAATAATTAAATTATATATAATCAAAATGGCCGCCGCAACAAAATGGCGGATTATAAAATTTGCACAATCCACTCAATATGGGTACCAAATGAAAGTGTGTGATTTATAGAATAAACAGTGAAATAAGGTTGTTTTCTATGAGATTTTTCTTTAATTTATATTTTTATTTTGTATAGACAGAGAGACATCGAGACATCGTCATAGTGGCGCAGTGGGATAGTCTGACTGTAAAAGTAATGGTTTTGGGCTCGGTGAATGATTTATAGAATGATTATATTTTTTTTTTCTTTTCGTCTGTTGAGACAAAGCGTGACGATAGATTCTGATCCAACAAGCTCAATTGCTCGAATTCAAGTTTACAATGGAGAACGAAATGCCTTGGCACCAACTTCTATTTTCCTTAGATATATAAGTTAAAATAAAAATTTACGCATAAAAGTTTCATATAAATGACTTTATATGACTTTTAGCTTAACGCTTTTATCCCTCATATCAGGATAAACAGGAAGTATCTAGTCTCAAGACAATCCTTTCTCCGCTTTCCACCGAATTCAAGACATTTCATGGTGAGTGGCGGTACTCAACGCCGCGCCAATCTTATTACTGTGAGGAAACGTAAATAATGTATATATGTGTAACCATTTTCCCGAATGGAACTCGAATCCACGACCGATCGTGTTCACAATCAGATGCTTTCTCTCTGCGCCGCGACCGGCCTGATTAAAATATAGACTTTCTGATATTTTCTTTATTATAATCAAACGTAAAAGCCACTAAGAAAGTGCATAAAATCCAAAGGAGGTAGTTTGTTTGTGTTAACATAAGGTAATTTCCTTCTTAGCAGTTTGCATAATTGCCTCGCTAACGGTGAAACGAGATAGTATAATTTTAAATAACGTTGAAAGTATAAGAAAGTATGTAGTATTACTAAGTAGTTCTTTAATTTCTTGTTTTTGCCCGCTATAGTGTAGTGGTTCCGCATTTTGAAGTAGTTTCTGGTTCGATTATCGGTTGGGAGCAAACAAAAGTTTGCTTAGATTTTTTTGGTATTTATATATATATATATATGAATAAATATATATTTATGTTCGTACAATAATTCACTAATAACCAAACAACGTCTCGAACTCAGTAGAAATCGTGGTACGGAGTGTCTTGACACTAGTTACTTTCTGCGGGATAAAAAGCGTGAAGATACTTTCGAACATTTAAGATAAATGTGAAATGGCGATGCATTTAGGATATAACTAAAACAACCTATATATACATAGTTAGTCAACATTTACTCCACACTCTACTTTCTGACGACAATTGTAGTCCTTTTGATTTAAAAATAAAATCCTAGTGATAAATCATTTCGGTGTTCCACTAGGTTAGCCCCGTACGCCGTAAAGCATATATGCAATATATTAAAAATACATCGTTCGTAAATTGTTTAGAGTGTCTGTCGCATTTTTTTTAACGAATCCAAGCTTTTGAAAATGATGCCGACAAAGATTTTTTTTTGTACATGTTTGTACTTTTAATCTCTTATACCGTTTATTACCTTTAAAAGCTCGACGCTTGCACAAAATGAATATAGTGAGCTTTTAGAGTTCAGTTGTAAGTAGTCTTTCAATAATTTTATATTGTGTGTTGTTATTATTATTAAAACGGGCGTTGTGATGAAGTGGTTATTAAAAGTGTGTGTCTGCGAGGACGAATCGTATAAACATGCGTTTTTTAAAGTGTATTAGATAGATATTTTGTTTTTTTTTTTAATAATTTCTTCGCTGTAGTAAGACAACAACGACTGGAAGTTCCGCCACTCACCAGGCAATGTCTCAAATTCAGCGGAAATTGCAGTATGAAGTCTTGACATTAGATACTTTCTGTCTACCCTGCTATGCGGGATAAAGGCATGAAGCTAAAAAAAATTAATAATCACCTATAAAAATTATCTGAAACACTAATCGCTTGTTAGTATTTTTTTTATTTACTAACAAACGATTCTATTTATACGGAACGAATGTACAATTCATATAGTTTCGAATAGTGTGTACTTGTGTAGGTATGTAGGTACCTCGCATGTTGCACTGCGAGCTGCGAGTATTTTAACTTAGCGGCTATCCATCCCTTTCACAAAGCCCACCCGTGATAGCTATTTTACCCGCGGTCACTGGCACTGTGTTATCTTAGCGCCCCTTCCAGCCATAAATTGTTATAGTTATTTGTTTCTTTTGGATATATATATATATATATATATATATATATATATATGTTTGTATGCATGGGTGTTTATATAATGGGGATCGAACCCACAACCGGTCGCGTTTACAGTCAGACGCTGTCACACTGGACCACGACTTTATGTACAAAGTCTATTGTAGGCAGGTTACGAATGAACGTCATTTTATTTTTATATATATGAATTTAATATTGTTTGTTCGGTGAATTTATTTGCACAAACGTGAGGTTTGTACAGTCATCCGCTATGTTTGAATTTCAACACTTTACGATATTATTGAGCGTCATATTTAGTTAATTAATAGAGTTGTTGTTTGTTTATTCATTATTTATTTTTATTAGCAAATATTAAAATGGAGTAATGATTATAATAAAATAATGAGGTCGTTCGTGGCGCAGTGGGACAGCGTCGCGATTGGTTGTGAGTTCGATCCCAAGTCGGGGCAGTGATTATATTTAAATTATTTTCACTTCCTCGCTCTGGTAAAGACAAAGTGCGGCGTTGAGTTCTACCACTCAACATGCAGCGATCTTGATTTCGGTGGAAATCGTAGTACGGAGTGTCTTAACACTAGGTACTTCCTGTCTACCCTGCTATGCGTGATAAAAGCGTGAAGCTAAAAAAAATTATAATAAAATTATTCTGCTCCGGTACCACAAAGCGTTTTAATAATCGCTATTCGGCACATAATATATCGAAATCAGGCGGAGTGTACAGAACAAAATTTTCTTTTCATTAAATTATCTTTGTTTATCCTTCTATATTCTATTGTAATGGCTATCGTGGCGCTGTGTGTAACCGTCTGACTGTAAACACGATTGACGACAATTTATTAGAATTTTTCCGTTTAGGTAAGACAAAGTACGGCGTTGAGTTCACCATTCAAGACGCAATTTCTCGATATTAAGTAACGGAGTATCTTGACAGTAGTTTATTATAGGATTGAGAGTGAAGCTGCTTTTTTTCCTTTTAAGTGAGTTCAAAGAAATTTCAAATTTCTCTCATTTTTTATTTATGATAACTAAGTACAAATAATTTTAAGATGTATTTTCAGTAAACACCGTAATTGTTTGTTTTATTAGTGAGTTATTTTTTTCAGTTATTCCACGTTTTCAGTTATTATACGTTTGTTGTTGTTATGAACCAATGATTGACTTCTGAATTTCGATCTCTTCACAATTTTAGAAACTTTCAAAAATTTTTCCCCGCACATTTTCCTTCTATATTTTGCTGCCAAAATGTCGCAACACAAATATAGCGGCGATTTTTCAATTTTAAACAGAACAGTGAACCACGGCCGTGTCGTTTCGGGTGTGTTTTGGTCAAACGTCTATTCATTTTTAAATGACTTTCCACCGAAAGAGGTCCTAAAATCAACAAACAAAAATGCTCGCATATAAAATGAGATCCCCGAACAAAGTAAGCGAAATCTCATTTGCATAGACTTAAAGCTACGAGTATGTATGTATGAGTTAGATAGACAGACAGGAAAATGAGACACGGTTTTGTATATATAATATTATCGTAAAGTTTAAACTATTGTTTGTTTTCTTAATAAGTAGGTATTTTCATTTAAGGCTGCTTTTTTGGTGGTCAATTAAGGAAGGGTTATTTGTGACTTCCTTTCTTTTTATTTTTTTAATCTTTAAAGTAGTTTGTACATTTATTTATGAATAATTTAATTGATAAGCCAACCAACTGTATCTAATTACATTGAGGTAGGTATTAGAAATGTTATTTATTTGTTTAAACTAGGCAAAGTTTTCTAAATACTGGCGAGGCAAGTATTTAGCTGGGACTGAGACTAAGGAGCTAGGAGGATACTGATTTTTCTAGCTCCTTCTTAGGTCTTTTTTAGTCCATGTCGGTGGTAGCTTTAACCCATAATAATTATGATGATCAATCATGATTACTCATTATATCATACATTTTCACTTTGTTTTTAAATAAGGCAAAAACATATATAATTTTAATAATTCTTATACAAACATTACTCCAATTGACACTATTGGAAACCACATTAATCGTTTTCAATGAAACACATTTCATCTCATCTAAATAAATTATGACGTAATTAATTATATTTTCATACTGAAACTATGATTATTAACTTAATGATTATATTAAAAAGCCGCTTCAAGTTTTATCTTGCATATCAGAGTAAGTAGCGACAACCTATTGTAAAGACAGTACTTTCCGTCAAAAAAAAAGTATTGCCTTTTGAGGGAACTCAACACCGCTGCCTTGTTTCAGCAGAGCGGAATGAAATGAAATTAAATTTTATTATAATTCCCCACAATGGGAATCGAACCCACAACCAATCGCGTTATATATTTATTAAGTATATGTAAGTAATAATAATGCTACTTTTGTAATAGACGCCAGAGCGTCTTGATAATTTTTATATTATTCACAATACGTATTGTATTATTCAGTCATGTCATATGTAAGGGTCATTCGAATAAATTATGTTATTCAACCCCGTTTTCATACATTGTCCATAATAAAAATATTATAATATATAAAATAAATAATATACACTCGTATATCTCAGAGCTTTCATCCACTCAATGTGTCCATTGTCTTTTATTGTGATGGTTTCTGATTTGACTACAAATGTTATATATTATATTCTAGTCCCTTATCCGTGTTTTGTTTGCAAAATGCTTTTTCTATATAAAAGAGTGGTCAATAGAAACCTCAAGTATCAAGACTACTGTTTACATACTCCGTTATACAGATTTTCTCGATATTTATATTCTGTACACAATTTTTACGATAGTAATTTCTTAAAGGAATTTCGTTTAGGAAATGTACTACTTCAAAAAAAATACTTTTCTATTAATTAGTTATTAAATGATAAGAAAGATATTTATATTTGCTTTTATTATAATCGTTTTTTTTTTGTATATAAAATGATAATATGTTTTTTTCATGCAAACGTTAATTTTTATATATTAACACACATATATGAGATGGATCGTCATATAAATAATACTAAGCTTACAAGTTGGCCTCGTTTGCTTGCCAAATCCTTGGTTGATGCCAAAGCGATGTTTGAAGCCAAAACGTGTTGAAGTGAAAGGGTTTTAGAACGCGTGATGTACCAACCCTCGCTAGATTAGTTATGGGGATACTTTATCATAAATGCAGGTGCTTATATTTTGAATAATGTTAATAAATTAGATCTTTACTTTTTAAATGAAACTATTTTAACCGAATTAATCGCGTATATTTTGGTATTCGAAAATACATTTTGGACACCTGACGTTTCGAACACTTTACAGTAGTCCGTGGTCACCATTTTAACTGAAACAGACTGAGGTAGACTGTCTGCCTGTCTTATTAGACCACGGACTACTGTAAAGTGTAAAATATACGCGATTAATCCGGTTAAAATAGTTTCATTGAAAATGTATAAAAATCGCGAAAATCAAAGATCTTGTTATAGATCTTTACTTGTTGCGACTAAACTCATTATCATATCATATTATCGCTCTGTTAAGATAAAGCGCAGCGTTGAATCCCGCCAACACGCAATGTCTCATATTCGACGGAAATCGGAGTACGGTGTGTCTTGTCACTAGGTATCTGTCTACAGTGCTATGCGGAATAAAAGCGTGAAGCTAAAAGAAAATATTATAATTTTTGTTTATTAGAGAAATACATTTAAAGAAATATTAGTTCTAATATTGATTCGATTTTTTTTCTGTTTTGAGACGCAAAGTATTTTTTAATGATTTATTTTATTTATTATATTATTAGGTATATAAAATAGCTTATTTAGTTTAATTTAATGTGTTTTCCTTTATTTATTGAGATTAACAAAGGTAAAGGAGATTCTAGTGTTAAAAAAATCCTTTCTGCTTTTTAGAGACATTTCTTTTTTTAAGGCGAAACCTAACACTGCGCTTTGTCTAACAAAGTGATAAGACGAGATTACTGTTAATTCTAAATATTCTTGGCCTATTAATATAGTGTCTTTTGTCCACCTTCTATCTAATTTACCTTAACTGTATTGCATGGTATAGGCACCTAAAGCTATTGTCTTACCAGAGCTGAACATAATATTGAGGCCGGTCGTGGCGCAGTGAGACCATCTGGCTCTAAACGCGATCGGTCGTGGGTCCGAGTGGGGACTCGAGGGAGTGATTATGTTTAAATTATTTTCACTTTCCCGCTCTGGTAAAGGCGGTGCAAAGTGAGACGTTGAGTTCCACCACTCAACACGTAATGTCTCGAATTCGGTGGAACCTCATTCCTCATCGTTATTTTATAATAAATTAGAAATAGACAGACAAAATTTATAATAAATGTTATTATACTATTATATGTAGGTGTAGGTATGAATGCACTAAACTGTTGTTTGAATATTACAAACAGACAGTTCAATTTTATTTATTTGTAAATATAAAATATAAAATATTATACTCAGTTAGACACTTACTAAGTATTCCTCAAGGACTTATTACATATATTTAGGCTTATGAGAATTTGTGGTCGGGTTACAAACCGATTAAATTTCAAGTGCGTCCTTTAAAAGGGTGTATGGCACTCGTCCTACGGGACACAATAAATACTCAAAGACCCCAGTGAGTTATTAACCCCCTGATTTTTTTAATTTACTCTAGATATTTACCGGTTTTTTTTAACGAAAATAGAGATTTTTCTTTGATTTTTATTTTTTTAGACACTCCGTGGTTTGTCATAGTAGTGGGGGATGGCGGATCTCAACGCCTCCTTTGATCTTACCAGAGAGAGGATATGATTGGACAGTCATGGGACGGCATCTTACAACTAACTAAGATTAATATATTCTGCTGAAAATAACTTGTTACACAAAATAACAAATTGTAAAAAAATTGTATGTAAAAGAAAAATGTCTAGTTACAAGTTCGATTCTGGCTCGGGGAAATGATAATATTTGATTGTTTTGATATTTTTTATTGTATCAAGATATACTTGCAGTATGTCAATTAGCTAACTTTACTGTAATAATCGTGTTGTTAATAATAATTTTCTTTTTTTTTTCGTTACAGCCTGAAAGATTGAACGTGTTCAAAAATGACCAAGACAGTTGGGACTATACATGTAAGTGTTGAAATTTTTATAATAATATTTGTTCGTTAATACCGTGTATTGTAATATTTGAAATATTTTATATATATAAATGCAATGAAGATATTATAAGCTAAATTTACTGACATATTTGGTTAGCCTATATATAAAAATACGTAAAGGAATACCTTTTAATTCTCTTCTACTTCTATCTAAATGCCATATTTAGATAGAAGTAGAAGTATGACATTTTTCACATTTTATATAAAAAAGAATTGAAGAAAATCAATATTTTTTTAAAATAATTATGTGTTGGAATATTAAATTAATTGAATAAATATTATACACACAGCGTATGTGTTTGATTATTCACTTTTGTGTAAAGTGTATATCAAATACATAACTGTGTGTGTAAATACTTGTTGGTGAGGCTATGTCAAGTTTACTTAAAACATAAAGAAACTACATACTTTGAAAAAACTAATTATTAATTTTTTAAAATTATAATTTTTTTATCAGTCCTTATAATTCACTATATTTTTATACTAACTTCTATATTTTATTTGCCGAAAAAAAAAATATTCTTGTAGATATTTTCATATTGGACGTCTCTTTCCAGTATGGTTTCATTTTTTGCTAAAATTTAACTATATCTATCCATTTGTTTGAAATATACAACATAGATGACGGATTGATTTATTTTATATTAATACATGAAGGAAATATTTACGAAAACTGCTGGCTCATTATGACATTTGATACAAGTTAGTATAGAAAAGTAACTACAGAAATATATAGAAAGCTAACAGCCCGTACTTTTTATTAAAAATATATATTTTAAATAAAAAAATATACTTAGACATATACATCAAATTTTTAATATAAATATTATAGCATGTAATTGGTATGATATTATATATAGATGAGGTATGAAGATTTAAATGTTTAAAAAATTTAAAATATATTCCTTTTTTTATGTATAAAAAAATTACAATGCACGGTACTTTGACCATATATTAAGTAAATGCAAATCATTTTTTTTCTATTATATGATTTTAAATAAATTATTATTATTTATATATATATATATAATTTTGATTAATAAATATTATTTTTATTATGAAAATTTCAATTCCTAAGTTTATATCAATATAGATAAAACTTATTTTTAGTCTCCGTATACAGTGTGGACGTGACTGTGAATAACTGAAGTACGAAAACGAACTATTTGAAACGTTCGATTCTAAAACAAAATGGAAGCTCTAAAAGCTCCATTATTTAGGCTTGTATGAAAAATGTAATTTTTAAATGAAACTATTTTAACTGAACTCATTCCATATAATAATGTTATTTAGAAATTATTAATTAATACATAAAATCCAATTAAAATATTTTCATTTGAAATGTTTAAAAAAAATATTATCTGTATTATATAAAGCTTTCTGAACGAATTTTTACCATACTAAAAGCTTATTTTTTATATTAAATATCAATATGTATAAGATGGCATGAAACTATTTATGTATGTATGTATGTATATATATATATATATATTGCATGCGTTTACTTTTACTTACGTACATTATTACTCTATTAAACCTACAAATTGAAACTTCTACATTTTACTACATTATGTCATTACAAACAGTGCTATTGTTCAAGAAGCGGTGAATTATAATTTAATTTCAGGCTATATTATCATAAATATAATTACTATTTACATACAAAAGTTTTTGTTTTAAGAATTAAGCCCAGATTTTAGAAGTTTTTTTGTGAGATTATTGAATATTTTAAATTATGAAGCGAAATGAATTGCATTTGTCGAGTCAAAGTTACGTATTTAAATATTCGTTTTTATTATACATTGTCAACCCAATGGTTGTGGATGAAAATATTAAAAAATGTTTTGTTTTTTTTTTGTTTTTAATGTTATTTTTTTTTTCGTTTTAGCGAGTTTTATATTGTTTAACAATCTATATGTGTAATGGTTTGACAAATAAATTTCTTAAACTCTGTTCAGTTTGCCTCCTAAAGTGTACAGAAACCTACTTAAAGAACATTAAAAAAACAGTTTTATGTAATTAACATAAAAAACAGTTTAAACATATGTTTATTTAGTCAATCCAAAAAATAATTTGAAATTTGTTATGTTCCGCTAATAGTAAAAAATAGCATAACCCTTTATCCCGCATAGCAGGGTAGACAGAGACAACCTAGTGTCAAGACACTCCGTTGATCCGCCCGAAATCGATACTTCTTTGCTTTTTTTTTAAATTAATAATTATAAACTAATTTAATATTCATCAAACGCCATAGTAGAATAGCACAAATAAAATTTTCTAAACAAATACAAGTACAGTAACAATACCGTTTTAGCATTCCTATTCACGATTGTCCACACAGTGCACAGAGTAAACTGGTCGTAGAATATTTATAATAATATATATGGAGTGTTCAATGCGCCGTGTTTGAGCTTCAGAAATATAAACTTGTTATGACACTGTTTGGTGTATATTAGAACTGCGATAGAACTTTGTTTGATGAATATGAAAATTCTGCCACAATAATAATTAGATATTAAAGTAGTTCGTATATATTTAAACAACTTTTATAGCAGCTTCACGCTTTATTCCGCATAGCAGTGTAGTCGGAGACAACCTTTCTTTTACGTAAGGAAATCCTATTAAGGATACCTTTGCGATTGTGGACTCAGTACGGTTTGGCAGATGTAGGGCTTCTCTGTTTACCCACTAAAACCTCACAGGCGCTCTTCCTCGAACGCCACTAAATGGACTTTCGAGTACACCCCAATCGTTTTGTACACCATGACTGCGGGAGCCAGCTAGTTGGAGACAACCTAGTGTCAAGACACTCCGTTTAACTTTGTACCTCATATCGTCAACGCTTCGTTTTGTCTTAACATAGCAAAGAAAAATGAATTTTAAGTTCCTCCGAGTAGGCATCGGACTCACAAGCGTTTAAACTCAGACGCTCGCAAGTATCTATATATAAAAGATATTATCGTTTATCTTAATACACAATTTTGTTGCAAAACTGCACATATATTAGTCACCTGTCTCATATAAATAAAACAGAATTGGCTCAAGCGAACATCTTCAAAACAGCGTAAAAGGTATATTACTATGAAATATTTTTATATCAAAACTTTTGTTTTAGTTCCGGTACGTTTATTTTAACGACTCGCATTTTGGCGCCCAACGTGGGCTCCGATTAGATGGAAAGTTTTAATGATGCTTTGTTTATTTTAACATTCCTCACAATTTTCACAATTCATTTACAGTACAGTGACTTTAAAGATGGACGCCTATATTTTTTCTTACCTTTTTCCTTTGTCGTTACAGCTCTTGGTCGCTTATTTTGTTATGTATTTTTTTTATATTTTAACCTGTTATTCTGAATTTTCTATAAATGACAGTAGTTTTAAATAATATTAAATAAAGATAATTTAAAATAGTTATGTCTGTTACTTATTGTTTAAAAGGTAGGTTCACGCTTTATCCCGCATAACAGGGTAGTAGGTATCAACCTATTCCTGAAACAGTTTTGAGACATTGCGTGTTTAGCAGTGAACCCAAAATCGTGCTATTTTATTAGAGCAAGAGAGAAATAAAAATACAGTTTAAGTATAATTTTTAATCCGAGTGGGAATCGAACTCAAAACCATTTATATTCAGACGCTGTCTCACTGCGCCACGGTCGCCTATTACTTATTTAAGAGTATATTTAATATTATATATTTAATATAATATTACGCATTGTTTGAAGCATGTAGTGACAATTAGTTTAAAATATTTTATGTACAAATATTTCTCCAATTGGACAACGCTTACTATCACATACAGACAGACACTTAATTCTTTGAAATATATAGAAATAAATATACTAAAAAAATATATATATCATATTTAATCCGTTTTATTGCTAATACGAAATGCTCAATATTTTCTAAGATTAAGTCGTTGTTTACAAAGAATCCACGCCAGACAGGTAATATCCACAACTTGGCAAATGTCGCAAATCTCGAAGTACCCTCGATACAAAGCCGTCGGATCATTTTGGCCCGAATCCAGTGATTGCGATTGACAATATGCTATGGCTTATGTAGTATGGGAGTTAGTACTTAGCTGCATACAATAGTGTGTTATCAAACATTTAGTTGAATATTACTTTGGTCTTCTTTTAAAAATAACTAGTTTTAAGTTTTAAGTAAGGTGTTGCTTTAATTCTCGTCGTTGTTCTATCGTGTTTAGCTTTACGCTTTTATCCCGCATAGCAGAGTAGACAGGCAGAACCTAGTGTCTAGACACTCCGTACTCCACTTTCCGTCAAAATCGAGACATTGCGTGTTTAATGGCGGAACTGAAACGCTGCGATTTGTCTTACCAGAGCGAGGCAACGTAGATTATTTAATTATAATCATTCCTCCGTGTGGTAATCGAACCCACAACCGTTCGCCAATAAAAATGGTATTACCGAGTATTGCATTTTGTCATCTCGTATTAACGCTATGTGTCTTTATAATGAATTTAAAATAAATTTGAATACATTGTTGAATACATTGTCAATGAAGGCATACGAATGAATGTATCAAATTTATTTCACATTTTAAAAAATTAAAAATCATTGAATTGTATACAATTGTATTTATATACGAAATAACCAATATCCGCAACAGTTACTGTAAAAAGCTATTTATTTTTACCAAAGATTGAAACCCAGATATAACAAACTATTATAGTTCCTATAAACTACGAAATAAAGGACATATTACGTTATCCTGTTCGATCTAAATGTTTGCAAGGCACGCAAATACGCGCGTGGTCGTAACAAAATATTTGATTTCAACTCGAATGCCGGCACTTTATTGATTTTTTTTTCTAGAAAATCCATGTGAAGATTTTTAACTACGTGGAAATTGAACCTTTGCCTTTAACATGTGTCATAGAATTCTTAGTTTTGGGTTCTAATATAAAGTCGGGAGAGAACTTTGATTGACCTTCGGGAACACAGTGTCGATGATATTGGAGGAAGGTCACCTAAAAATTTTGAGAACTCCTCAAAGATCATGTATGTAAAGATTAATGACTGTGGACGAGGTGAAATATATATGCAGGAACGTAGCGTTTGGGATAAAGCGTGAAGCTAAAAAGAAAAAGAAAAGTTGGCTTGGAATATGCTTATTCTGATATCTATATCTTTTCGTTGTGATATGATATAAGACAACCTGATTTAAAATCAACCAACCAATCAAAAACCAAAAAACCAACACTCCAAAATATTATTTTTTTTATCTTTACCCACTAAATGTCAGAGAAAACCCACTCGTCCTCGGTACAGATATACCATAGGAGGATACTATTTTATTCAAGCCTAGTAAAGTAGGCTATATCAAAGACATATTGTAGAAATCAGAGTATAAATTTATAGTAATAAATTGTAATACGCAATGCAATATTGAGAGCTATGACCCCTTTTCAAACGGGAATAAAATTAATTTGTGTTTTCCTTTTATTTTTTTCTATTAGCATCACGCTTGTATTCCGCATAACAGGGTAGACACAAAGTTCCTAGTGTTAAGACACTCCGTACTTCGATTTCCACCGAATTCAACTCAACGCCGCGGTTTTACCGTACCGATATAGCGATGAAATGAAAATAAATTAAATTATAATCATTCCCCGAATGGGTTCAAACCCGCAACCGATCGCGTTAAATCTGACGCTGTCAAACTGCGCCGCGACCGAGCTCATAATTAAAATATTGATATTTTTCTATTTCGACCCGATTGGTGCCGATCGGTTCCAACCGGCCATAAGAGTGGAAATTTTAAACCAGACTCCGCGAATATTTTATCGCCCCCGGTTATCTCGGCGTCCAATTTATTCAAAAGTCTCTCAAGGTTTGAAAATTTTTGGAGATCATTACTGTGTTTCAAGTTGGTATGATAACGGAATCGAGTTCAAATAATTTTATCGCTAATCGATGATGATTATTTCATCTCGGAAATTTTGTTCATTATTTTAATTATCTTCTGATAGTTATTATAGATATAAAATTGATTATTTTAATTTACTGCGTAGTATAGAATTTATTATAACAATTATTTTTAGGTTTAAATAGCTTCTGGTATTGTAATATAAATGTTTAGGTGAACGGAGAGTATTTGATTTCCTTGATTTATGAGAAATAATGTGAATATATGTATATGTAGAATAGAGGCCAGTCGTTGCGCAGTTTTCGGTTTATATTTATTTATTGTTCGTTTCGAAACAAAACACAAAAAAAATTCTCACCAATTGATAGGTAATAAATCAGTTTTCTCTCTTCATCAACATCTAATTATCGTTCATCCGATTCGCTGCTACGCGTGAATGCGGTATTTCCATACAATAAGGTCAGGGAAACCTTGTGAAGTGCAATTTCCTTACCTCTAACCCCCTTCAAAAGGGGGGAGGGGCTTTCAGTCGCGCTCACCCCCCTCCCCCCTATCGTTTCCGTCCATTAGCGGTAGGGTGAGGCTATAGTACCTGTTTGGCGGTAAATAAGATTTATTCGAGATGTCATTGTGTTGAACAATTCATTTAGTGTTTAAAAAAACTTTGTTAATAAGAGCTTGTGGTGAAATTGTAGTGTCTGTTTAATTGACAGATAGTCGGTTCAAATATGATTCGTGGGATTTGCTATAATCATACCTTCCAACTGGTTATGTTTCTTGATTTTATTATATATATATATATATATATATATATATATATATATATATATTACTTTTACATATAACTATGTCCCCGTTGAGGAACGATAAATACGTGTTACTTTGGCAATGTTTAAATTGCTCTATACAAAAGTACATATATCAAACAAAATGATACTGTGTTGTAAAATTTATTGTATGAATTTAAGGCATATCTGAGAGATATTAGTAGAATATATTAACTATAACATTATAATATTATATTAACTTCAATTAATGCCAGATTTCGTACTCCTTCGTCCGCATAATTTTTTTAAAAAGGGGTCCGAAGTGTTTCCTTTCATATCGGCACATCGATGGATGTTCCTTGTTCTTCCTTAGATGTACAGTCAAGATAATAAATAAAAACGCTTAAATATAAACCGTAGTTTAAAAAAATAAATTATATTAATATAAGTTTTACAAGCGAATTAATATAATAATAAAAGAAGACATAGACTTTGTCTATAGTGTGATTTATTTAATATTATTAAAAAAAGAGATTTCCACGTATTAATATAATGCTTCTATGTACTGTTTCATATAGCTATGGCCTGAAGAAACCAATAAATTAACATATTGTAAGCGACATTCCTTTCATTTCATTTATTAAAGTCTTCTTCCACACTTAAGAACAGAAAACATTTTTGAAGACACGTATAAAACTTTGAACGCAATGGGATTCGAACCCGCGCCTCATGTTCCCGGTCCAAGCGCTTTGACCGCTATACCTTAAGTTAATAATAGTAATTTACCTCATAACGTCTACAATACTGAAGATTGCACGTATAGAACAAAGTGGTTCTCGTAACTGCATCAATTGTTTTGTGTCGGTACGAACTATTGTTCTCACTGTCTTTCTATTTCATACAACTGGAAGTAAGATTTTTACAATTTTAAATATATATTTGTAAAATGGATGACTTTTGCACACATATATATATATATATATATATATATATATATATATATATATATATATATATAAAATATTTATATCGATTTTTCTAAACATAGAAATTTAGTATAAGGTAGGAGTATATTTTCATCGTCAATCTCTATCAATATTGAGGCCTGTTGTGGCGCAGTGGGACAGCGTCTGACTGTAAGGGCAATCGGTTGTGGGTTCGATTCCCACTGGAGGGAGTGGTATGAGAAAGCGCGGCCTTGTTTTCGTTTTGGTTAATTCTTTGCTTTGACTTCCGCTACTTAACACACAACGCGTCAAATTCAACGGAAAGATGAGTACGGAATGTCTTGCCTGAAAAAATAAAATGTACGATTTTATTATAGAAATAAAATGTACGATATACAGATTCAAAATTATTTTAAAACCATTAAACACTATTAAAAAGCTAAAGCTTGAAATTTATTTAAAATAACGTTACAATTTGAAATGAATAAATATATTTTTTCTTAAATTTCAATTGTACCCCAATTACAATGATTTTAATGACAGTATAAAATAAAAATTAGTCCAATATTCAATTTCGCCCGTTTCCTATCGCAAACATCCCCCCTTCAAACGTGACGATGGCCATAAGCTTCAATACAAAACGTTCTCTTCCTTCCTGCATTTGACAGGTTTGAAGTTATATTGTAAATATTTCGATTTCGCTTTATTTATCACAGTATTACCGGCGTCCCCGATGCTTGTTACCTTCCGTGACCGTGCAATGCAAACCCACATCGAATGCTGTAACATCACGCGACACTGCCTTAAAATATTCAACTACCCTCCTTTAAAATTTTTAGAAACTTCAACTCTATTGTAACAAAATAAAGACTAGATTCTCTTAAAATGTTAGATAAAATAGGATTTGCGTGCTGATTTTCTATTTTGAATCTTAAAATCATAAAAACAAGGTATATTTTTATATGTGAGTAGATCAAAAACGTACAGTAGTAGAAGGGTACAAATTAAATGAATTGTAATGAAGTGCCTTCGTGGTTCCCGTATTAGGAGTGCCTTTTTGGGAATTTGGTAAAAAGTTTTTGCGGTTTATGTTGGTATTGTATTTTTTTTTATATTTTCGAGTAAATGTTGTTATGACTTTTCTGAATACTTTATATTCCAATCGCTGGTACAATGGTCTTAAAATTGACAAAATATTACCTAAGTAAGACTAAGTTTTGTTTTAGCTAGAAATATTTAAGTTTTTATCATTATTATATTATATTTATTTTTAATTTGTAAGGTTACCTCACACTTAGCTGGCATTTTATATAACGAACGCTGTTTAAAAGGTCAGCTAACAAACTTATATCGGATGTCAGTGACGAAAGAGTTCTCGATTGCTAAGCGATGATTGTGTGGGTTGAAATTTCATTGGGACTGTATAATGTTGAAACTCAACGCCTCACTGTCTCAATAAACAGACGTAAAATAATTGTTTAATATTTTTTAAGTGTTATTCGACACTTTGGATTAGCAAACGTTTTTGAAAAAGAAAATTATACGTTTTTTCAAAAATATTTCCTATTACTAAGTGTGAAATATCAATTTAAAAAATAGTAAACTATTAAAATAAAATAGCAATCTCTCTTGTTAAACGATTATTTCTTAATAATCTTTAAGTAGTAGAAATTTGTAAAAATCCCTCTACAGAGATGCTAACAACATAAATAAGTTGTAACAAAACGTATAAGAATTTCGACGCAGCTGGTAGTAGAACCGCATGGCTTAGCGGTCAGAGTGCTTGAACGGTATCCAAGAGGCGCGGGTTCGAATCCCGCTGCGTTCATATATTTTATACGTTTTTTCAAAAATGTAGACAGTCGTTTTAAAATGAGGATAACGATAAGTATTGTTTACAATTTGATCATTATATTATAATTTGATTATTATGCGTTTATTATTATTTTTTAGTTTTACGCTATATCGGTGCACGGTAGACAGTGACAACCGGACGTCAGGATTTCCCCCCTGAATTCGAGACTTTGCGTATTGAGTGGTGGAACTCTATTTTACTAAATGGAAATCGAACCTATAACCATCACTTTTGTTTTCTTTATTATTAAAGTCGTACATTATAGCGATCAATAAGAAAATAAGCTTAGAAGAGCATCCATTTAACATAATCTATTATACATAGGCATACTACTTTAAACTAGACGTTCGTTACGCGGTCGTATCGTGACTTATTTCTTAGTAATTGTAGTGATTTAGTATTCCACCTCACAAACGTCGATATAGTCTCTGATTATTTATAGGCTATAGGCTATAGGTCTTGCGTGTTTCAAATAATGCCTCACATGCAACTATTGAAAGCTGCGCTTAGTTATTTATTTATTCATGGATTTTCTATTCTAGTATTGTATAGAATTTTGTGTATTCGATAATGTGTGTCAAATAATGTACCCTATATTTGATAAATTTCTATCTTTGCCAACTATATATTTAAAACGATAGAAAGCTGGAGTTTTCTTTTTAAGTGAAATTTCTTCATCGACTGATGGGAGATGTTTTATACCAATGTAAAAAAATTGTATCGCTTTTTTGTTACGCGCCATCTTTATTTTTTTATTTTTTTGTTTTTTTTTTTATCAAGCTTGGTAGGGTAGACAGAAAGTACCTAATGTCAAGATACTCCGTACTTCGGTTCCAACCGAATTCGAGATATTGCGCGCTGAGTGGTGGAACTCAACGCCGCTTTGTCTTTCGCAACGCTTTATCTTTTACCATAGCGAAAAAGTGAAAATAATTTAAATATAATCCTTCCCCCGAGTGGGGATCGAACCTACAACCGATCGCGTTTACAGTCAGACGCTAAACCACTGCGCCACGATCGGTCTCTTTATATCTAAGTTACATATACGCGCCATATATGTTTTGTTTGAACTTTATTTGATTGACCTTAACGAATTCCTATAAAGTTTGAAATAGTGTCATAAAGAAGTTTCACTTGTTATGTGTTTACACTAATATACTCACAAGCACATTTATTACGTCACTTTGAGTTCTCTTTTTTTACTTTGATTATTTTTTATAGACAATCTTCGACCTATTGTAGTAGAAAAAAAACATACAATATTGTCCTAATTGTTTTCGTTTTTTTTATATACCTCATTAAGTTAATAAATTAAAAATCAACGAACGATCAATATAAAATATTTAAGTCTAGATTTTAAAGCAGTCAACAAGTAACGGCTCGATTGTTTTCTTTATTAGTGTAATTGATATGGTTGTTACTATTGTAATAGAAGGGTTAGATAACGAAAGGTTGAAATGTATTTTTTTTTAATTGAGACAATTTTACAAAATAATACCTTTTATATTGTAAAAGATGTTATTATCTAAAACCGTTTATGTGCCTGGAAAAGCATATCGCATTTAAATGTTAATATAACAAATCTCCAAATCGTTTCGAAAAGTACCATTTCTTTTAGAATTTAGATTTGAAATTTACTTATCAATAATATTTTTAAATTTATCATTTCTATGGGAATTTTAATAGCAGCTGGTGACAAATCACTCTTTTTTCCGCTATGTCGCTCGATTTGAGTCTCTACAATGTTATTATACGTTCACATCTGAAACTCATTACCATTTTGTAATTTAATTTCCAATACGACATAATTATGTGCATACGTTTTCTTAAAAAAAATATGTATTTTGTTTCAAACTTCGTTGAAAGAATCTGTGCGTTATAAATATCAGTATTCATAGAACGCAGCTGATATCGACTCTGGCCCAATATTTTATTCAATTATATGTAAAAACCTCTTTTTCCTTTATTGTATTTCGCTTTCGTTCTTGGAATCTAACGTGACATATATTTATATGTGTATGTTTATATGTGTATGTTTATATGTGTATGTTTATATGTACATATGTATGTATGTTCAGCTTATTTTATTACTTAATATAACACAATAAAGGGAACATGGTTTGTTTTAGTTTGACGCTTTTATTTAATAGCAGGGTGGACAGAAAGTACCTAGTGTCAAGATACTCCGTACTTCGCTTTCCACCGAATTTGAGACATTGCGTGTTGAGTGGTGGAACTCAATACCGCACTTAGTCTTTACCAGAGCGAGGTAGTGAAAATATTGTAAATATAATCACTCCCCCGAGTGGAGATCGAACCCACAACCTATCGCGTTTACAGTCCGACGCTGTCACACTGTGTCACGATCAGCCTCATCGGTATGGTTTTTATTTCCTTTTCCTTAGCCATATCCTGGAACATACAGGCTACATAAAGGCTCTGTACTCTTTTATTAACTTCATTCATCATTTATCTTAAATCCGTTTTTGAAACATTAAAAAAATATAAACATTATAAACAGAGATGTTGAATAGTAAATTTAAAATAATATAATTTTATTGTACACCCAGAAACAATAAAAAAGGCATAATAATTAAGCAGTACAAGACGCGACGTAACAATGGCGATCTCTTGCAGGCATCCCATAGAAATAAAATCTATAATATATAACATAGAAATAAATAAAATTATAATCTGTTTGTAATATTAAAATAACCGCTTTTTTACTTTAATACATGCAGGAAGAAACAGACCGAAATACATAAATTGTAAAAAATGTTCCGGCTTTCTAATCTTTGGAACGGCTGATAGCTATGTTATAATGAATAACTAATGTTACTTTGCTTTTGATATATACGACTAGAAGGGGTACGAGAGGTCGGAGGAGACCTCGGTTGACTTTCGAAAACACAGTATCGAAGATACTGAAGAAAGGTCACGTAAAAAGTACGAGGACCCCCCGAAGGGCATGCATGAAGAGGATAATGACTGTTGATGAGGCGAAAGAGGTATGCAGGGACCGTAGCGTTTGGCGCTCCGTACTCTCTGACTTCCCCGCCAGGGATGAAGCGTGAAGCTAAAAAAAAGACTAGAATAAAAATACATATATGTTCAATTCCACGCCCACGAAGTTTTTAATTTTACGTGCGTACGTGAACTTTGACTTTAATAATTCCACTAAAATAAGCTGGCATTTCAGTGAAACGAGAAGATAATTGAAGCTGATTAATCTTTACTAAGCTTTTTTTAAAACATAAAAATTTTCGTAAAGCAAAATTTGTACACTGTTGTATTTATTTGTACAAGGTATGTAAACTAAGGACCCAATTTGGACTTATTGTGTATTAAACACAATTGTAAATGTTGCCATTTTTAACATTTTTGTATAGAATTTCATTTTTTTTAGCTTCACGCTTTATCCCCTGCGTGAGGATATGCAGAAAATACGGAGCGCCAAACGCAACGGTCCCTTCATACCATTTTCGTCTCGTCCACAGTCATTTACTTTTTCATACACGCCCTTCGAAGGATAATCATGCTTTTCACGTGACCTTCCTCCAGTACCATTGATGCTGTGTTTTCGAAGGTCAACCTAAGTCTTCCCCTACCTGACGTACCTTCGCTTCAAAATTTTTCTTAATATATATTATATTACATATTGAATCATTGGCTTTTCTTATTTACTTAAATTAGTTTTAATAATCTATTTTCTTTATTATAATAATCTATTCTAATTTCACATTGTTAATTTTAGCTTCATTTAAAATATTTCGCCGTACATTTTAAACTGTAACATTCATTGTTACAAGCCCAGCTCCTCGTCGTCGTCGTAGCGGCGTAGCATTACGTAGACGTCTACGAGATGCGGTGTCACATTGTATAGGAATGTTAAACGTTTCGCAATTTTGCTTACGTTTGTCCTTTTTTTTGTTTTTCTTTTATTTACTTTTAGTATTTAGAGTTCATCTATTTCTGTAAATCTTTTATATTATATAAAGTTTTAAAATTCAAAAAGTTTATTAAATTTTCGACGTTGCTCTATATATAGTACGGCTTTATTCGGCTTCGAAGAGGCTCGGGTTTGACTCCTGATGCGTTTAAATTTTTATGTTTCTAGATATATAATAATGTCCTCAGTGTTTTTACTAACATTTTAAAAAGTCTTAAAATATGAGTTATATTATTTGGTTAAATATATTAAATAACCGAATGCGAGTAACGTTTAAGATGAGATTCTTAAAATGATGAAGATATCAAATAAGTGTAAGAATATGTTTGAAAAGTGATTTTGACTTGGTAACTAAAATGACATAATAAATTGAAATTACTAGCAAATAATCAACATATATAGTTATTTATATTTAGCTTCACGCTTCTATCCTGCATTTAGGCTGGACAGGTACTTTCTGTCTACCATGCAATGCGTGTCGCTTTGTGTCAAGACACTCCGTACTCCACTTTTCTTCGAATTTGAGACATTTCGTGTTAAATGGCAAAACTCAACGCCGCGCTTTGTGTTGTCTATCATATATTTTCGTCGTATATCTTAATAATTTATTATATTGCCAACAGAATTCAATCCAGTACTTCCACCTACATAGTAGTGCTTCCACTGAGCTAAACAGTAAATGTACGTACAGACGACATTGGCTTTTTGAAGTCGAAAGTGTAATGAGAAAAAACATTTTATTTACATAAAAAAACTTTCAGTGTTATTTCAGTAACATGAAATAATATTCAACGTAAAGCGCGAACATGTCTATCTGTTCGCCTTTGACATTTTGAACTAGTTACGTTTGCGCGTGTTCAGATAACAAAAATTATAACTATTTTTTCGTATTAATATTTTTGAACATATATTTTTTTATTATTTTATCATTGGATAATACTTTTTTTAAGCGGATCGTGGTCGCGGCGTCTAGCTGTAAACGGGATGGATTGTGGGTTCGATTTCTAATTGGAGGAATGATTTTTATATTTATGTTTAAATTATTTTAATTCCCTGGCTGATTCTGATAATAAGATAAAGTGCAGCATTGAGTTTTACTACGCAATGTCTACAATTTAAGCATCTTGACATAAGGTATTTCCTGTTTACCCTGTGTTGCGGGACAATAATGTGAAACTAAAAAAACTAATTTCTTGCTAATTACATGAAAATCTAAGGCCCTTGTGATAACTTTGAAATATACTAAACGATGAGCCATGGTCGCGGGTTCAAATCACTCAATTGAATGTCTAGTGAAACAAGTGTGGCGTTTAGTTCCGATATGCAGTAAAAGATATTAAGTAGAAACTTGAAAAAAAATGAATATTTTCACATTACGCTGAGATAAAGATACCATTTCCATACGAATGTGAAGTGAAGATAAAAAAATATATATTCCTCATCAATAACTGCTGAACCCTAAACTGGCATACTTTTAATGCTATTAAGGTTATAACGAAACGGGGTCCGCTCATTAAAAGTTTTAATGAAATAACGCTCTAACTACGCGCGGAATATTAAAAAGCACGGGTAAATAAAGGATTACGCATTTTGTAAGAAGAAAAATTTAAGTTCAACGTGACTTGGGGAGATTTAAAGTTTCAAGTATTTATTTTATACGTAAGTAGTAAATTACGTTATATTTTACAGGTGTATTTAAAAATTTTACACTTAATTTTATGATAAAATTGTATGATGTAATTTTAAAAGCAGTTTCACGCCTTGTCCCGCGTAGCAGAGAGTTTTAAGATACTCCTGCTGTTTAGTCGTAGTGAAACGGTAAAAATATTGCTTTTTTGATACCTATGGATTACTACAGTACATTTTACTACATTAAAATGTTTTATTTGAAATTATTTTAAAAGGATTAATCGCGTATATTCTGGTATCTGAAAATACCTTTTACGTTTACACATTACAATGTCCAGCCTAAATGCGGGATAGAAGCGTTACACATTACAATGTGTAAACGTAAAAGGTATTTTCAGATACTAGAATATACGCGATTAATCCTTTTAAAATAATTTCAATTAAGACATTTTAATGTAGTAAAATACAGTTCTATTGTCACCTTCCTAAATAGAGTTAGCTACGTCTATTGTATTAGAATTACAAAAAACTGTAAAACTGCTGCTTTTTTTTTGGATTGAAATCAAAACTATATATGTATCAAAATGGCTTCAGTTATTTCCAAAAATATGTTATATTATTAGAATTTTTCTTACTCGGTTTGATTTTTCATATTTACATGTTTTTATTTTAATATTTGACAATATAAATCGTTTAACGTCTACATCTCTTGACATTCAAAGTATCTCACAGAGCATCATACATGTTTGCCTTTTATAATTCAAAGCAACCTTAATTCAATATAATAACATTTATATTAACGCTGTAGACATCTTTTGTATTAAACCCAGTTATAAAGTTTTGGTTGTTTAATTTGGCACCAGTGTATAACGAAATATGCAATATGATAAGATATCTATTATATACAAGAGATATCTATATGATATATAGATATCTCTTAGACAATTATGCCGAAGTATTCTTGCCAATTAGGCCAAGCGTTCTTATCAATCTACGTCAAAATTCATATACCCTCATTTCAATTTTCACGTTTAAAAATTTTATACATTTCTTATTATTTTTCTTTTGTTAAATTTTGAATACAATATACATATTTTTTATATATTACTAGTTGGAAATTCTCTTTGAAAAATCGGCCAAGTGCGAGTTGGACTCGCGAAGGGTTGCGTGCCATTAATTTTTACGTGATCATTATTCATATGGTTACAGGGATACACCCTGGGGACAAACGGACAGACAGACAGATGGACAGCGAACACATTTGAATTTGGGTACGGAACCCTAAACACAAAATTCTCTATATTTATTCCATATACTAAAATGCTAATAAATAAACAATACTATATTACGTCTTCGCGTAGTTATCTAACGCCTTACATTTCTCTCTGTCAGCCAACTCGAGTTCAACCCGATTCTGATGTATTTGTATTGTCTTACTCGCAGACTATTGTATGTATGTTATCTTAAAATAACAACAAGTAACAAATTTATATGATTATTATATTTATATTTTTGTTTAAAAAAAAGCAGTGGAACCATCATTGTTATCGCGGTTGATTGTGGGTTCAAGCTAGGGGAAATGATTGTAATAATTATTTTCTTTTCTCCGCTCTGGTAAAACTAAATACGGCGTTAAATCCCGCTACATAATACGCAATGTCTCAAATATGAAAAACGGAATATCTTTACGCTAGGTCAGTGACCTATCTTGTTACATTGGAAAGATATGGACAAAAAATAATTATAATAGAAAATAAAAAAAAATCTTATAAAATTCGAACCCACAACTAACCGAAATCTGCCACAACAGCATTTAAACTCCAAAAGTCAAATTCAATATTGATAACATTCCAGAAAAATACTTTTCGAATGTCAACAAGTGGCTTGGTATTGCTCCACGATTTATTCCCCGAAGTATGTACATACATATGTACGTGCGTCTTGTGTTTCCGTCGTCAATGGAATGCGGTGTAGGATTCATGAATTTATTATTAAAATGCTTGGGCTGTTTCATTCTTACCCGCCTAACAGGGCAGTCAGAGAGGACCTAGTATAAAGACTCTACGTTCTCACCTATTCACTTAAAATAGAAATAATGCGTGTTCAGTTGCCTAATTTAATGATACTGTGATTAGCCTTGCGAGTCTCAAATGAGCATCAACAGCGTTTAACTCCACGCAGTAATCTCTAAATAGTATTATTGGATAGAATAATATACTTGTTCTAATAAAATGTTTTTAATCTTAACTGTAAAATGTTCAAGCGGTAAGTTTGTAAGTATTTGTGGAATTTTAATATACATACGTATGTATATCTAATGATTTATTTACCTTTGGAAGGCGAAAACTCTGTTCCCGTAACCGTCCATTTTTATTGCACTTTTATAGCGAATTTCTATATGGCAGAGATAATTTTACCAATAAATATATATATTTATATAAAACTCTTTCATTGTAATGAACGACGGACAAACAATGGGAAATTATATTATTATTAGTTATTTTTTTCATTTACAAATTTGTAAGTGAAAATGCATTTTTTAACGCAATACGAAACTCAATATTCCCAAGGGATAAATCAAAAAGCCGTTGATAAGTGCGGATCACTTTCACTTTGATGTAGAGAACGCGTCAAGGGGGATGGAACTAATGACGACATAAAATGAAAGGAATATTTATTAATATTGCATGATTATATTTATTTAAAAAAAAATTACAAAAAATCTTACTGCTAATATATATATACATATATATATATATATATATATATATATATATATATATATATATATATATATATATATATATATATATGTGTATATCTTTATACTTTTTTTAACGGATTCGGCTCCGTAACTCATTGTAACCGATCCTCTTGCTAAGGATAAATAATATGTTACAAGTATATTTTTAAAATGTATTTTCGTATACCAAAATATACACGATTAATCCGTTTAAAATACTTTCATTTAAAAGGATATAAGAATTTTGACGAAACTCGATGAGAACGTATTAAACGGCTTAAACGCTCTAGCCTGCTAGAGCGTTTTTAAAATATTCTCTTCGTATCGAAAATATGAAAATAGCATTTTAAAATTATTGTAATATCTTACTAGCAACTTCATTATTAAAGATAAAATTATAAAGTTACTTTATTTGAAAGCAAACCATCGTTCAATAACAATTTTCCCAGATATTTTTATGCAACTAGATTCCGCTCGCGGCTTTGCGTGATGTGAATAAAAAAACATGCGCGAGTCGAACTCGCACGAAGGGTTCCGTAGAGGGAAGTATATAGTTTATTTATAGTGTTTTATGGTAATTGTAGGAACAACGAAGTTATAATTCGCAGTGTACGAAACAGTGCAATGTCTTAAAAACTTCTGACCGTTTAAAAGCTAGAGGGCGGGGCACAGGTTTTAGTACTTTGAAAGTGTCGCCCTTTGGACCGATTGACTTTGAAAACAAAAATGGTTTAGGAAACTCATTGCTATTTTTAAACATCTATCTATAGATACACGTATAGATTTGGAGATTATTTTAGTTTCAGTTCCATGTGTATAAAATAATCTTAAAGCGATTAACATCATCTGCTTACTAAATTTCTATTGTATAGTGTTAACAGTTGCGAAATAAATTAGATGTGGCGTACAGACGGAGAGACAGACGTGATGACTATATAACGTTTCCGTTTTTCGATATTCTGCTACGGACCTCCATAAAGCTAGATATTTATCATTATGTAAAATGGCAAATAATACAAAATCATTGTAAATGGTAACCTATGTATTCTTATGTTTAAACTATGCTATTTTGTAAAGTTTCATCCAAATTCGTTCAGTTCATATTTACGTAAAAATGTAACAAACAAAAATACACAAAGTATAGCAAAAAATCTAACATTTCTTACCTAAGTTAAGTATAAGAACGATTGATAGCCTTCCATTGTGGTAGCATCGGACTACCTACAAATTGGGCCTTGTAACTCGATTCTAGTACGGACAGGGGTTGGTTAGGAATAAATAATGTGCATTGTATCTTTCAAGTAATGTATATATATATATATATATATATATATATATATATATATATATATATATATATATATATATATATATATATATATATATATATCGTCGTGGCGCAGTGTGACAGCGTCTGACTGTAAACACCATCGGTTGTGGATCGATCCCCACTCGGGGGAGTGATTATTTAAATTATTTTCACTTCCTCGCTCTGGTAAAAACAAAGAGCGGCGTTGAGTTCCACCAATCAACACGCAATGTCTCGAATTCGGTGGAAAGTGAAGTACGGATTGTCTTGACACTAGGTACTTTCTGGCTACCCTGCTATGCGGGATAAAAGCGTACTAATTATATATATATATATATATATATTTATATAAAAGTGTATGTAAACATATGTTTTTATTTTAGTAAATATATTAGCATTTTGATCTATATACATTATACTTATGCAGCTACTTGGGAAATACTAATATAGTTTTTACGTTATATCTACTGGGACGATGATATTTCTAAAAATAGGATCTTACGTTTTAAATTGGAATGGAATAAAGAAAATAAATACAGTAATAGTTATAAATTCCATGCAAACTAAATTGTTTATGACAACCAGTATATACCTACATATATATATGAAACTAAAAGCTTTTTTTTATCATCGACCTAGACGGAACTTGACCTATATCATTTATGTATCATTGTGCATGTAAATGTATGGGGATGCAAGGGTATCTCGTAATAAATACTATTTTTATATACGTTTCAAGTCAAGTGGCGGAAAGCGAAATATGGAGTGTCTTGACACTAGGTACTTCCTGCCTATCCTGCTATGCGGGATAAAAGCGTGAGGCTAAAAAAATTACTTTGTTTGTATATCTTTTAAAACAAGAGACAGAACAGAGTATGAAAGTAAAAAGCACAATTATTATTCGTTTCTTTCAACCTACTACTTACCTCGTAATAAGTACGACATAAAGATACGTTTTAAATATTCAGTTTAAGATAATATTACCCTTTGTCAAGTATTCATTCGATATTGCCTTTAAATTCAATACTGTTCAAGATTACTGTAGTCTATCTCACTATAGTGAATTTAGTGCATAGGTTTGTGAATCGAATCCGGCCCGTTGAAGACAAGAAATTTGGTTTTGCCCACTTCCCTTGTGTCAAAGTGAATGCTGAATAACGCCTAGGAGATTTATTGTAGATATCTCGTTGTATGACCTCTTTGTATTATTTTCCTTGTGTTATTATTGATTAATGTTACGTTTTTTCTGTTTAATTATACTAGTTGCGTTAGTATGCGGTTACGCATAATGCGGCGTTTAATTACGCATCGCAACGCAGCGTAATTAACATTGGTTGTTTGCATTTTAAGATTAGCGATCAGTTTTTTTAAATATTTTCCATATTTAAAAAACTGATCGCTAATCTTAAAATGCAAACAACCAATGTTAATTACGCTGCGTTGCATAAAAAATAAAGTAGGTACTTTTGTTCGCTATTATCGGTAGCTTCACTCTTTATCTCGTATTACTATGGTGGTAGTCATAGTCTATCGCAGTCTGTTATCATAGTGTCATACTAAGGTCATTTTCCACCCAAAATCAAGACATTGAGTCCTAAGTGGCGGAACTCAACGCCTTGCTTTGTCTTATTAAAGAAATGTTAAATTAAGTAACGGCTGAAATAATAATATAATAAGCAGTTATTAAAAAATAGTGTAGTAAAAACTGTGCTTTCTTAATCTCTGGTGAGACAAAACGCGTCGTTGAGTTCCGCGTCTTAACACAAGATTATTCCTGACTACCTTGTTATACGGGGTAAATATATATATATATATATATATATATATATATATATATATATACAAATTGTTTAGTTAAAACATAATATTACAAATCCTTTTGATTAAAACTTTAACCCGCATAACTAACTTTCGTAGAAGCTTACACGTGAAGAAAGCAACAAGGTTTCTCACTGAGAATTCTCTCGTGCACTTGAATTATATGAGAAATTTCCACTAGCAAAAGTATATTTTATGCATGACATGGTTTCTACTGAAAATATAATTTTCTACCATTATATTTTATATTCTACCATTATTATATCTTATATTTCTACCATTATAGATTATTACTTAAAAAAAGTAAAGTGGGTAATATTTCATTTCCTCGCTCTGGTAAGATAATACCGGGTTAGAGGCCGGTCGTGGCGCTGTGGGAAAGCGTGTGACTGTAAACGCGATCGGTTGTGAGTTCGATTCCCATTCGAGGAAATGATTGCGTTTAAATTGTTTTCATTTCCTCGCTCTCGGTCTCGAAAGCGGTGTACAGGAGTGTGACCTTGTGACCTTGACATTAGGTACTTTTTGTTTCCCCGACTAATATTATAATGTACAATGTCTTTGAATGATCAAAAAATGAACATTAAAAATACTATAGCCATAACCCTTTCGCAGTGTATGTAGTGTACAGTGATTTAAACAATAGCGGAAATTTCAAGAAAGATGCAGATTTTACACTCGAATGCTTTAACAGTAATAACATATTATTATACCTTACGTATTTATTGAAACATTTCAATGAGCTGACTGACATTACTTACTTATAACTACAAAATTTACTTTTTAGTATGAAAAATGTAATTTGAACAACTTTTCATAACAACCACAAACAACCATATCTATCCAATATCAACATTTCTTCCAACTTGGACTTTATTATTATAAAACTCCACCAAATTTTCCACCAATTCCAATATAACTTTTTAGCTTTACACACAATATTCGATCTATAATAATATTTAAAAAGCTCGACATTGGGTCACAGGTTCAAATGCACATCTTAAAAAAAATATTTATTATTTGGAAGAGTTTATAAATAATATTTTTAATATTATTATTGATCGAATATAAAACAAGTTTTTGATAATTTAGGTTCAGCAATGCTTTCTGCACTCCATAACTGGTATGTATTGCTTACAATCACTGTAACATCGGTCTTAATGTTTCTATATATTAAATAATATGATATATTATTATATTTTTACCCAAGCTGTCAAAAAAATGAATGGTGGGTAATATATATATATATTTTGTTAACTGAAACATTAAAACCAGCTTTTCTCTTTTAAAAATTTATTTCTTCACTTATACTGTCTAGCTTTTATACATATAGAACTATGGTTCTTTTAACATACATGTACACGAAAAGTGAAGGGAAGGTTGGCCAATGCTTAAAACGATATGAAAATCATGACTAAAATATATATATATATATAATTAAACATAGAAAACGCTTTTTTTCTTTTAGTTTCAAAGTAGTCAAATAATAATAGAATTATTAGCTTTAAGTAATTTGGTGAACCTATCCTCAAGTGTTTTGTACCAAATATATATATATATATATATATAATGATCATTTAATATTTAAATATTGAAACTTCTATGCACATATAAAACTAAAGACAGACACACTCTATTAAAAAAATTATATATATATCTAATAAACGTCATAAAGTCAAAAATTAAAACGCTAAACAACAGGGACGTAAGCAACATCAGAACACGACACTAAAATGTCTCTACACAGACAGACAAGTGTAACAATGGATTTTTATATACATTTTTGTTTAGTTATTAGGTAGGTAGCTTTGATGGAATTGGCATGCACAATGACGCTGTACGTTATGGGATTATATTGGGAGCGTTAAATATATTAAATATATAGAAATATTTTAGAATAAAGAGTGGTCTCGTCTTTTTTTATATGTGCAGGGAAGGAACACCGGTCGACGCGAACGCCGACTTGCGCATTTACGGTGAGTTAGGTGGATTTTCAACCTTATTATGTTTTGTGTTTAAGTTCATTTTTGTTGATTTTGTTTTCTTATTCCATTTGAAAATTTAATCTTTTTTAATATTATACTTGTAGTTAGTCGACTCTAGTGTAGTTTGTTAAATGAAGCTTTTTTTCTTTTATTTTGTTTGTTTTATTTTTGTTTGTTTTTTTTTAATTTTTTTTTAACTGGATTTTGTTCTAATAAACTATTTTTAGTCTGTATGATGCATTTTGCTCTCATCTTTTTAGTATTATTGCAAATAGGAGTATTGACAAAATTTTAAATTAAATTAAAAGAATTATAATGAGACCACAGAGACAGCAAGCGATTGTAGGTTCGATTCCCACACGGAGCAATGATTATATTTAAGAATTTATTTTCGTTTCTTCACTCGGGCAAGACAAAGCGCGGCGTTGAGTTTCTCACTCAGCACGCAGTTTCGATTTCCGGCTGAAAGGAGTAAACAGTGTGTCTTGACACTAGGTTGACTGTGAATACCCTGCAAGACACTTCTATACTTGTTTCATAATAGTATTGCCTTTGAAAGTTATAGCATACTCTATTATAAGTAAAAGATGGCTTATTATTAGGCTAAAAATATTCTAAATTGTTTCTTTATAATATTTTTTTTTATTTAATTATTCCGGGAAAATATGAAAATTTCTTTACAAAATTTTGTCAACATTCCTATTGATTTCTCAATTTTTTCCGCTTTATTATTAAACAAAAACAAAGCGCAAAGAAGATTTGCCTTTAACAGTTTATCCATATGGTCACACATTCATTTCCAGTTTCGTTCGAAATACTAATCTTTTTTTTTAATATAAATAAAAAGATATAACAGATTCTAAATTTATCAAATATACAAAATAATATTTGAATTGCTTGAAGGGTATATTATCTTGAAACACATGATGGTTAGGGTTGTAACTTAAATTTAAATCTTTATGTTTTTTTTAAGTAATTTCTTTTGATTATTATACGTTTTGATATTTTGAAATTGCTAAATACATACAATAGAGTATAAGTTTAAATTATTAACTTATATTGTGTTATTGGTATTCGAAAATACAATTGACAACCCTGTACTTACATATATGATACTAGAGTAGGCCATGCTCTGAAATGGGATAATCGCGAAATACTATTTGCTTATAATCCTAATACTATTTGCTTGAGTTATATTTTTCATACAAAGACTTTCTTCCGCTTTTTCCCGCATAGCACTATAGGCAGAGAGAAGTAAGTGTTAAGACACTCCGTTCTCCGCTTTTTCTATTTTATTTCATTATAGTTATGAGATAGTAATGTAATATTTTAATTTATCGAAATTGCAAACCATTATCAACAATGTTGTACTGTTACTATTGAAATATATTTAATATTTTATATGTTTTTTTATATTTTATTATTTTATTATTATATTATTTATAAAAAATATTTCAATTCAGTAAATTCAAAATTAATATCTAATCCATTTATTTACAATAGAGAGATACGCTCGGATAGTGGTAAGGGTTGATGCATTTTAAAGGGGCCCTTTTTACATCTACTCTAAGCTCGTTAATTATTTAGCTTTTAGAGATTCGAACTTGCTTCCTCTTGGAGCAAGTAATCAAACTTGCCACTAGTATCATTATGATATTTCCGTTTTATTTATTATAATATACTTTTTTATATTTTTGCTTTTAAATAATTATGTAATTTATTTGATAGTTTTTTTTTTAATTTTACATTTTAGGCAGTTCGTTTTGAATTGTTCGTCCTATATTAAGAAATAAATTTAATATATATATCTATAATTATATACATACATAGTATATGTGTATTTGTATGTTATATATATATATTTTATTTTATATACTATATCTCTTTCAGTATCAGAAGATGTACAGCCCACGCAAAGAAGCGCGCCGTTGCTACAATCACCACAGTACACCGGTGGGCGACCACAGCCTTATAGTGAGTAAAAAGATATTTTTTTCTATACGCTTATTCTATCAAAAGTCAATATTAAAATTTGTACGTAACAAGATATGAACCCACATTCCTCGGTTAACGACCATGAGTTTGACACGAATTAGCTGTACGTAATTGTCGTGTCACGTCGAAATTCTTATACGTTTTTATTGCTTTACTTAATAGAATCGAGGTCTCTGGTTCGAATCCTGCTACGTTATAGTTATTATATGGAATTTCGATATATATATATATATATATATATTTTAGATTTTGTTTGCTTGTATATATTTATATTGTATTTATTTTATTTATTTGCTGTCGGCATTTTTATTAGTTTAATATAGTTTAAATATTTTTAACCGAGTAAAACTATATTACACTTACATTTTCATCACGTGTACTATTTATATATATATATATATATATATATATATATATATAATGCGAGAACTCGCTATTGGTTTCCTTTGGAAGTTTTCGTGTTTATTATTTAAATAATGTATATTCGTATATTATTAATTAATATCTACAGTAATCGTTTTGTTAAGGAATACAATAGACTCGACCACTACTAACAACATTATCTGAATCATGAAACATAATAAAATGAGTATTTCGAGGCGACAACATATATTGGCAAAAACAGACAAATCGCAGTTGCAATATCTATCTTTAGCAAAACCTCACTGACAGCTAATACTATCTTCTTCAAATAAGTTCATTAAGGCCAATTCACACTATCAGTGAAGTCAAAGTTTCTTCTTTCATGCATTATCTATTGAACGTGTCCTTATCAGTGTAAGTAATGATATTATGCTCTTAGTATTTTAAATAATTTGAGCAAAATTAAATTTTTATATATTAAAATAGAATAGATATTGGTCTGGATTGAGGCACCTAGTGGCGCAGTGGGACAGTACCTGACGGTAAACACGATCGGTTGTTGTTGGTTTGATCCCTACTCGGGGGCGTGATTTTATTTTAATTATTTTCACTTTGTCGCTGTGGTAAAGACAAAGTGTGGCGTTGAGTTCCACCACTCAACAAGCAATGTTTCGAATTCGATGGAAAGCAAAGTACGGGGTGTCATGACAAAATAAACAAACTTTATACCTTATAGCATAAGATTAAATGAACAAAATTGAAATGAATATCCTCTAAATAAATAAAAAAATCTTGCTGTTGCCTTTTTGTTTATTTCATTTTTATTCATTTAATAATACTTTATGTAATTAGAGTATATGTATTTTTTCTAATATAAGCTTCACGCTTTTATCTTGTACATCAAGGTAGAAATTAAGTACTTAGTGACAAGACACTCCGTACTCCGTAAGACTTTCCGCCGAATTTGTGACATTGCGTGTTGAATGACTCAACGCCGTGCCTTGTCTTACCAGAGCGGAACAATGAAAATATTATTAAATATAATCATTTGCCCGCTTCCCAAATCGAACCCACAACCGATCCATTTGACAGTTAGACGCTATCCCACTGCGCCACGACCGACGAGTACATTTATCCTCCCAACTATTTAACTTCGCTACTTAGTACATACACTAGCAAGGTGAAATCATAGCAAATGGAACACGAAGTTGTTACCTTATCAATTAGTAACAAATTTCTTCCCTCTAGAAGTTCCTGAGACGTGTGACTTAGTTGTTTGCAGTTTGAACGAATCCAGGACTTGTCTCCTAACTTTTGTGCTTTAGAAAACTTTTTAAATTTGATCGCGAACGGACGTGACTTGAAGTGACCACTAGATTTTCAATTGTGTTAGTTGACTGCTTTAGTATACTATACATATATCTTAAAAAGCTTTATCGAATTTCGAATAACAATACTGACTTATTACAAGTTCAAAATTTAATTACAAGTTCAAAATTTACAAGCTTTTGATGTTCTTGAATGAACGACCTGATCTGAATGATAATATGTCACTCCTTATTAAAATCCTCTACTACTATTAATATTATCTGTTTTTTCTTTCCTGAGGAGAAAATAAACAAAAATATTTAGTATTTAACGAAATTTGAAGCCAGCCCCAGGTAAAAAAAATAACTTCACACTATATCCCTGATGGGGATCGTCAGAATATGAGACAACGGAACGCCGATCGCTATAGTCCTTGCATAGCTCTTTCGCCTCGTCCACAGTCATTACCCTCTTCATACACACCCTTCGGGGATCCTCATGCTTTTTACGTGACCTTCCTCCAGTATCTTTGATACTGTGTTTTCGCAGGTCAACCGAGGTCTCACCCTGGTACGAGAGGTCGTTCCACTCTCTATTGCTTCACCTAATCTATCTTACTATTTTTTCATTACTCATTTTCTTAACGTGCCCAAACCATCTGAGCTGGTTCTTTTTGTTGTTTTTAAATATGAATATATATTTTAAATATGAGTATATATTGTATAAATATTTTTTATTTCCAACCGAAGCGTAATCAAAGAGAATCTACCGTCAAGACGCTCCGTTATCCGATTTTCAATGAAATTTGAGTCATAATTATTTTTAAATATATATGTATATTAAAAAAGTAAACAATCTCCAGCGTTATAAGCTGCGAGTGATCTTTTATTCAAGCCGTTCCGTTAATTTCCCGCTCGGTTGCGCCGCGGCGTGTCTTGTTGCCGACGGGTGTTCTATTTGCGTGAACTGACATTTTTCTTTTCAACTGTTGCATGCATGATGCAAGTGATATGGGGATGTGAACTATATTTAAATTATGAATTTCATCCGTCCATGATTAGGCAGTAGGTCGTAGATTTGATTACATGTAAGAATTTGTTACGAGAACGGTTGTGGCGCAGTGAGACAGAAAGACTGACTATAAACGTGACGAGTCGTGGGTTCGATTCACACTCAGGAGAATGATTATATTCAAATTATTATCATTTCCTCGCTTTGGTAAGACAATGCGCGACGTTGAATTCCGCCACTCAACACGCATTGTCTCGTATTCGGCGGAAAGTGAAGTAAAGAGTGTCTTGACACTAAGTACTTCCTATTTAGCCTGCTGTGCGGGATAAAAGCTTGAAGCAAAAAAAAAGAAATTATTAAGTTACATAAATAGAGTCGCTAGTTACGGAGCGGCAATGAAGCGGTAAATTGACTGAACGTCATGAACAAAATAACGCTTTTTTAATAGAACTGTTCTCAAGTTGGAAATGAAAAAGAAATAAAACATTTATGTTATATATTTTTTTATTTATAGATAAGAAAAACATGTAATAATGTATTTGTCTGACTGTGACGCTATTGGTTGTAGGTTCAATTCTTACTCAGGATCATATTGTATTTATTTGTCGTCTGGTGAGACAATTGCGGCGTTGAATACCGCCACCAAATAATGCAGGGTCTCAACACTGTGTCTCTCTAATTGCTAATAAAAGGTTAAACGTGAAGTTGCAAAAAAAAATGTTCATAGTCATATTCTTTAAAAAAAATAACATTTTATCTACGTGTAGCGTTTTTCAATTTTATACTATAAATAAATGGTAAATCGATCGTTATATCTATGATAGACTGACAGATAAAGGCATAAAGATATTTGGCTACCTATTGGATGTGAACAATACCAAAAAAATCCTAAATTTCTCAAGGAACCAAAAAATAAAACAATTTTACATTATTTGAAGGTTTTTGTTACAATTTTAAACGTTTAAAATAGTATTTCTTAATATAATTTAGCACTAAATAACTATAAATGCTTGTACAAGCGCATATCAAATTGGACTATCAATTAAGTTGGATCCATTTCGTGTATAATTTCATGAATACATTCATACTTCCCCGTCTCTTACGGACTTGGGTGTTGAATTTTAAAGCAAACGATTTTGGAACAATTTGTGGTAAGGTGTTTATACAAAAGCAGTTCTAGTATAAGATTATATAGATCTTATATGTTTTAAATGGATTCCTACTATACTAATTAATATAATCAAATATACACAATTAATCCTTTAAAAATAGTTTCATTTATAGTTATATAAAGGTAGTTAATATAAGAAAAGAGGAAAATAGACAGTACCCATTAAGTAGAATATATCCTATTAAGCTTTTTTTGTATATCATATAATAATTTAAGAAAGAATTCAAACGTTAGACCTTCTAAGCTCAAACTAACTAACTACTAAGCAAACAGGTAAATGACTGTAGGCCAAATTTCCAATGCACAAAACGTACGCATCGTTAACGAATGTAATATGTATATATGTACAACAGCTACACTATTGTATTGAAAGCGTGACCATGTTTGCATATTTCAAATCTATTGACTGTCCAAATTGATGTTTTGAATGCTATGTCTATTTATTAAGCGGTTAAAGTTGAAAGGTGTTATTGTTATTAGCCTTACCAATTTCCCAGATAATAGTAGTATGGGTAGCCTTAGAAATCCTAGTGTCAAGACGCTTTGAAGAATGCCAGAACTCAGCGCCTCAGCCGCGCTTTGTGCAACGCTATAGATTTTTTTTTAAAAATAATATAGTTATTATCCCAAATAGTATTCTTTTTCGAATATGTAGTATACTGTTGGCCCTACCGGCCTTGATAGTGTCACCTTGGCGTGGTGACCTCCAGGACCTTCAACTTAGAACCCAGTGTCACAAGGGCACGTCCTGTGAAGCACGGACCTCGGTTTGTGTGCACCGTTTGTAGTGGGGCGACTTACCTGTCCGGACCAAAAGGGAATGGAACCCATAACCGATGGCACTTGTAGACACTGTTATAGAAGACAGACACAATAGTCTCAATATAAATTCGTGTCATACCATATTTTTCTTAAATATACATTTGTGTGGAAGTTTTTTTCATATAATTATGAAATGTATAAATAAAGTTGGTAGTTCGGATGGTAGCGATAAATTGACTGAACGTCTTCATATTATGCTTTTTTAATTTTAGATTTGAGATTTGAGGCCGGCAGGGTTAGCGTCTAACTGTAAAAGCGATCGGTTGTGGATTCGATTCTCCATCGGGAGAATAATTATATTTAAATTGTTTTCATTTTCTCGTTCTGGTAAGAGAAAAAGCTTTGAATTCCGCCACTTACCACGCAATGTTACACACTTATAAATATGTACATATATATATTTTACTCAATGTACTATAACGGTTGTATATAATTTACATGCGGATCTAATATATAAAAATAATAATTAAGTGGCGTTGAGTTGCGCAACCTAATTCGCAACATCTCGGATTTGAGACTTTCCTTCCCTTCAATGCGGGAAGTGGCGATAAGCTGCCAAAAAATGAACAAGTCGAGTGAAATCTCACATGCATAAATCAAAAAAAAATACACAAATTGAGAATTCAGATGTTTAAATAATTCATAGCTCTCGGCGATACGGTCCCGATGTGGCCGCCGGCCGGTTTCAAAATATATCGACACGTATTGTCTGGTGCAATGTGTTGGACATTTGAGTCTAGATGGGAGGGAAAGGATTTTCCTGGTTTTTTTGGTCATTTTTTTTAATTTTTTATAGACGTATGGTATAAATGCAACTTTATCAACGTTGTGTGTTGATAAGTAGTAGTTTAGTACATGTAATTTATAAGTTTTGTTATACTTTAACAAAATTATTATACATTATAGTGTTTATTTATTTTAACTTCACGCTTTTATATCCCTCATAGCATGGTAGACAGAAAGTACCTAGTATCAAGACACTCCGTATTTCGGTTTCCACCGAATTTGAGATATTGCGTGTTGAGTGGTGGAACTCATCTTAATTTTGTTATTTTTAAAATTATAGTAGTAGAAAGAAACAGACAGACAGTCAGACAAACAATGTAAGAAATATTATTTTAATATGTGTACGTTTAGGATTTAGTAAAAAGCGATCATTTTAATATTACAAAACAGACACTCCATTTTTTTATTTGTAAAGTTGATAACAAAATGTTTAATTAAATATCTTTTAATTTAATTATTTTTGCTTTCATAAGAAAATTCATTATATTAAATTCTTTCAAAATTAGCCATCAAGCAAGAAATTAGCTTTTTTTTAATTTTCAATATTAAAAATAATAAAAAAATATATATTTTACTATTTTTAAAATGTTATTCCACACATGGGATTAGCAAACATTTTAATAAACGTATAAAAATGTTACAAAATAAATATATATATATATATATATATATATATATATATATATATATATATATATATATGTATATATATATATATAATGCAAAAATATAAAAAATAAAAAATATATATTTTTTAAGAACAGCATTAGAAATACAATAAATTACTAAATAAAATACGCTACACACACTACCATGTGTTGTGTAGAGTGACGTAAACGTGCTTTACCCATCAATGAAATAATAATCTATGTAATCAATTCTTAACAATCTGAAATCTTACCTACATATGCAATATAAACACTCGTTTGTGTGTACATATATATGTTACTAAAACATATTATTATCTGTATTATCACTTTACTTAAAAAAAAGCAGCATCGCGTTATATCCCGTATAGTAGGATATTCAGAGGCAACCTTGTGTTCCAAGTTTCAAGACACTCTGTTTCTTCCCAAAATCAAAACACTGCGTGTTATATGGCAAATTCAACGCCGCGCTTTGTCTTGTCATAGTGAAAAATGATATGAAATTTTTAATACCATCAATTCCTCGACTAGAAATCGAACCCACAACCAATCGCGTGTACAGACAGACGCTGTACCACTGCGCCACGAAGGCCTCTTCGTTTTTATTATCTGTTTTTCATTGACAATATTGGAAGGTAATTGGATTTAGTTATTGGTTTTGTCCTAACTTGCTTTTCGTATTTGAGGTACATTTTTAAAACACAATTTATTTTTGATGTTTCGTGCACAGTTTTTTAATCAAAACGGTGAGCTATTTTATATTATATTTATAACACAGTTTTATTAATCAATATATGCGTAATATTCTTCTGTCAGTCACTAACTGACTGACTGACTGACAGACTGCGCAGATTTAAGTGAAGCTACAGGGCAATAAAGGCTGAAATTTAGCATCTTAGTTCTATTAGGAACTTTATAGGTTAACTGAGAGAAAATTTCAGGAAATTCCAACAAAAACGATAAAAAAACATAATTCGTACAATTTAAAAAATACGTAAAAATGAAATATCTCATACAAGTTATTGGTTTTATATTTATAATATATTTTATTACAAATTTTATAAAAGCAGCTTCAAGCAGAGCAGGGTTGTTAGTGTAGACACTCTTTTGACTTTCCACCCGATATCGAGACGTCGGCGCATGTGGAATTCGAACCCACAACCCCGGTCGTATTTACAGTCGGACGCTGTCCCACTGGGCGAGGGCGCAACACGAGATTTTACATATTATCAACAATAATATTAACTTTTTTGTAATAAAAGGCGTTATTGTTTCCTACTACTAAACAAAATTTACTTTTCATTATCTAGTTTTTTTTTTTTTTTTTACTTCGGAAACATACAGTATATATTGTTCACATAAATATATACCAATAAAGTTTCCACTAACAAATGTATCGTAAAAATATTGCAGCGCAGTATGACGTTATGAAAATGTATTGCTAATACAAAATAATTATTTATACAATTAAACTGACTGTAAACGCGATCGGTCGTGAGTTCGATCTCCACTTGGGGGAGTGATTATATTTAAATTATTTTCACTTCCTCGCTCTGTTAAGATAAAATGCGGCGTTGAGTTCCACCACTCAACATGTAACGTTTCGAATTCGGTGGAAAGTGTAGTACGGAGTGTCTGTCTATCCTGCTATACGGGATGAAAGCGTAAAGCTAAAGAAAACTAAACAATATGAAAAAAAAAATACTAATTAGACAAAAATAACAATAAGAAAATTTTTATTTTGTTCCTAAAGGAAGAAAAACCAATGACCAAGTAATATAAAAAAATACTAGAAAATCAACAGACACCCTAAATTTTTTTACGTTTCCACGGACTTTTCGTTCGAACGTGAACCTCATTAGAGTCATCAAATAATGTAACCTCCGAGCTCCGCTTTGAAGTGCGACCCTCTTAATATAAAAAAAAGTAATAACTTTTTTGCCATTTGTTATTTGGGACGATTTAATAAATTTGTTTTTAATGTTTTAATGCTTTTTTTTGTATTTGGATTCATTAATAAGCCCATATTGGTTTTTAATTAATAAAAGTTTTGATACTTGGCGACTGTTAGCGCGGTGTTTGTGGGTTTTGATTTTCCCGTTGAAGTAAAACAAAATACGGCGTCTTAACACTAACTTCTCACTCACAACCCTCCTATAGGAAAGAAGTCTCATGTTTTGCAGTTATTAACTTATGAGCATTACCAAGTACGGCAATGTACATTTAATTGAAGAATATTTTTTATGATAATTAAATTACGTTTTAACCTAAATGTGTGTGTGTGTGTGTCTTTCTGTTTTTTCTTTTTAAAATGAAAATATTTCGTATTGAGTTACAGAATCTTTCGCCCTTTGTATTATTAGAAGTAGTAAATGAAGAAAAGTATAATCAGTATTACTTGGTAAAAGAATTAGAAATAGTAAAAGACATAGTGCGGCGTTGAGTTCCACCACTCACACACACGCAATGTCTAGAATTCGGTGGAAAACAAAGTATACAGTGTCTTGACACTAAGTTCTGTCCAACTACTCTGATATGCGAATAAAATTACTTTAATATAATAGTTAAGTATTTTGTCAATTAGCATTCCTGCTTACAACGAATATGTCGTCAGTCAATTTTTAGTCTATTTTATCTCTACAAGCAAGTAAAGTACATGTGCAAAATATAAACATTTCGCGCATATAAAGACAATACGCACAGCGTTGCGCACCGCCATTCAACAAGCAATATCTCGTTTTCGACTGGCGATCAACGAAGTGTCTTGACACTAGGTTGTCTCTAATAACCCTGCTATGCAGGATAAAGCGTAAAACTTCTTTAAAGCTGGATTGGAACTAGTAACTATCGCCTTTATTCATATATTGTAAAATGAAACACCCTTCGTGTTTCATTTTACATATTAAAAAATACATATTATTATTATTCATTTTGATATTTCCGCGCGCTCCGTCTCCGTTTGACTGCGAAGCGTCGACTTGAATTAAATATTTGCCTAACGTTACATCACGCTACAATGGCTGTTTATTTGACAAGTGCGGTATTTGTTTTTGTTTTGAACTCTGTGGCTATGTATGTATGTGTATGTATGTGTATGTATGTGTATGTATGTATGTGTATGTATGTGTATGTATGTATGTGTATGTATGTGCATGTATGTATGTGTATGTATGTATGTATGTATGGAACACCCAATTTTATTATGTATGCGTTTTCCTAAATTTACTTAGTTTTTGGTCATGTTTAGTGTATGATATATGTGTGAAGGGCCATCTTGGCGCAGTACGGCGTCTGACTTTAAACGCAATTGGTTGCGGTTTCGATATCCCACTCTGAGAATTGATTGTATTAATTAATTTTTTATTTATCTGCTCTGGTAAGACAAAGCGCGGCGTTATGTTTCGCCACTAAATACGCAATGTCAGGAAACGGGGAACAGACTGTCTTGACACTGTATTCTGATTACTTTGCGTGAGGATAAAAAAAGGTTTTAAAATATTTTTTTACTATATACAAGTAGTAAAATGCCGAATTAATTAATTTATTAATTAATTTAGACTTTAAAGTCAATGTTAATTTTATTGTTGAATTCGCATTCGTTTGTTGGAAATAAAATTGATATAAATTAAATTGAAATGTTCCGCGAGTATTGGTAAATCTAATTAACATAAATTCAATTTATTTGTTCTTACGGTTTTTATATTTTATTTGCTTTTGTTTCGTTAGTTATATTTTAACTATACGCGTATTTTGATGCAGTATATTTGAATAATAATCTTTATTTGTTGTTTATGTATGTGGCGTTGAGTTTCGGAATCGGGTTTTATTTCTAGGTTCTCTAACAGGCCTGCTATGCGACATGAAGCGTGCATTTTTTTTTTATAGTAGAGACAATTCTATGTTGTTATGATAACCACAATACCTTTCTTTCTATCTCTGTCTCTCCCCTCTCCCCTCCCTTCCCCCCTCTCCCCTCCCTTCCCCCCTCTCCCCTCCCTTCCCCCTCTCCCCTCCCTTCCCCCCTCTCCCCGCTTATCTCTCCATCACTGTATCTCTCCTCTTAGTATCCCATCCTCACTCCCTCTGCTGCTCCTCTATCTCTCATCTTGTGCTTGATATAGCTTATTTAGATAAACATATTTTCATTTTGATATTAGAAATATATGTATGTACAGGTTATTTTTATATTTTACGTACACTGTACAGGTATTTCAAAGAGAATATTTTTCAAACCAAAATGAATATGTTAGTTCGTCTTTTAATTCTGTTACTAGTGGAATTCGTCGTTGTATAGAGAATAACAAAATGGTTTTTTTAAATTCGTTAACTAGGATTAGTTGTGGATTTTTCTCTTCTATCAGAAAGTATAAATAATTTTATGTTAAAAAGAATTTTAATATTAAATTGAAAGTTCTTTAATAAATACATTCTCTGTACATATATATATCATTTTTTTTATGTCTGTTTTTTCTAATTAATTTCTTTAACGTCTAGACCTATTTTGATGGGATAGTAAATCTAATAAAGAGTAAATTGGGCTACATTTATTCTAGAATTACGTTTAAATTATAGAGGTATATTAAATTAAAGAAGACACAGAAGAAGTCGTTTTAAATGCAGTTTAGTAAATACTGCCAAGTATATATAATTTTTTAAAGTCATTTTCATTTAAAAGAACTTTTAATAAAAAAATAAAACATTTACCAATTTCAACTCGTTGGTATTTCCGGAAATATATGGATAAAGGAAATCTTTACATGGGCTTTGGGCGTTTGTGCTATTATTTTTATTTTAATTGTATTTTATTAAGGCATAAATTTAGTTTTAAATGTACTGAACACGTTGCACAAGTGGAAATTGTTAAAGCATATCTCGCGCTTCCGCCAGGACTGTCGTGTCGCGTTCATTTTTAAAACGTTCGTGTATTCGACGCTGCGTTCAAACAGAAAACAAGTATTTCAATATAATCTTTTTTTTTAAATATATTTACTTTAAATATTTTTTTTCAGTTTTTTTTCAATTTTTTTATTAAATGATGTAAAATTATATGAGGCCGGTAAATATGATAGATTGTGGGTTCGATTCTCACTCTGGGATTATATTTGAAATTGCGGCGTTGAGTTTCCGGCGTTTAAATAAACTACAGTGTCTTAACAGTTTGTTCTCTTTTCCTTCTTGTTTTAAATTGAACTATTTACATTTTCTTCATGGTCAAAGATTATTTTAACTTCACGCTTTATCTATTACATATACAGGATAGTCATAGACAACCTAGTGTCAAGACACTCCGTTGACAGCTTTCCGCTGGAAATCAAGACATTGTGTGTTGAATAGTGAACTCAACTCCGCGTTTCGTTTTATTTTAGTGGAGAAATGAAAATAAAATTTATATATGATTATTTCTCTGAGAAGAAATCGAAGCTACAACCAGCCGCGTTTACAGTCAGACGTGGTTCCTACTGCGGCACGATAGCCACAAATTTGACTGTAATATACAATAATATATTTACACGAGAATTTGACATCATACATATACTATACATTTGAATATAATCTAGCCGGCTTCATCACAATAACAATAGTTGAGTAATTCTATGACACGTATTGTATTAAATTGATTAATTAAATCCTATAACAGGTCTATTAAACTGTTTGTAGTTAGCGATTAATGTAAATTGACCGTCTGCTTCCTCTAAATTTTTTGTTTGTAAAGTATTAGCTTCACGCTTTATCTTGTGATTTTTTTTATTTAAAGCCGATCGTGGCGCGGTGTAACAGCGTCTGAATGTAAACGCGATCGCTTGTGGGTTCGATCCCCACTCGGGAGAGTGATTATATTTAAATTATTTTCACTTCCTCGCTCTGGTAAAGACAAAGAGCGGCGGTGAGTTCCACCACTCAACACGCAATATCTCGAATTCGGTGGAAAGTGAAGTACGAAGTGTCTTGACACTAGGTACTTTCTGTCTACCCTGCTATGCGGGATAAAAGCGTGAAAAGCGTGAGGCTTTATCTCCTTTAGTATACCACGATGCTGCCATAATTCTCTTATTTACGTGATACACATAATATACGCATTAAACTTAGTGTCTTGACACTAGGTTCTCTCCGACTACCCTGCTATGCGAGATAAAGCTTCACGCTTTTCACGCTTTTATCCCGCATAGCAGGTTAGACAGAAAGTACCTAGTGTCAAGACACTCCGTACTTCGCTTTCCACCGAAGTCGGGACATTGCGTGTTGAGTGGTCTTTACCAGAACGAGGAAGTAAAAATAATTTAAATATATTCACTTCCTCGAGTGGGTTTACAGTCAGACGATGTCACACTGCGCCACGACCGGCCTCAAATATATCGCCATCTACAGTCTTTAATATCCGTCATCGTGACGAAATGGTTGTGAGTTTGATCATGGCTCGGGCTAGTGATTATGTTTAAAATTCTCCACTATTATAAAATGAAACGCGGCGTTAAGTTCCGCCACTTTGGCGGAAATTTGAAATCGAATCCACGCCCGCCACGTTCAACATTCAAAAATGTTATAATGTTATAATGTTATAGCTATTCTCGAGATACATGTTAAAGAGCATTCGCTAAGAATTTCTCAAAAGAATTTAAATAAGTTTCTGTAAAATGAAAGATTACTGCGAGAGAAGTGATTCCTTTCAAAATGAAACCATTCCCCTTTCCATTATAGTTTAAGAGTTACATATCGATTTATCTTAAGATTTTATCATACATTATAATACATATTTGGTTTTGGTTTGTATGTATGTATTCTACTTATATGAATAAATACGCATTTGTACTTTTTTACTGAGGTCGGTTGACGCGGTCGATTTATTTTGCGTTTTTTATACATTTTAAATGAAATTAGTTATTTTAAACGGATTAATTTGTGATTTTAAAGTCTATAGTTACAAATTGGTATACGTGCCTGTCTATCCTATCCAAGCAATAAATAAACAAATGCATTAAATAAGTCAACAATATATGTATGTACGTACTTATTTTTATATTTAATATATTCATGTAATTCATTAATGAATAAAATATTTTTAATCATATGAACATATGAGGCCAGTCGTGGCGCAGTGGGACAGCGTTCGACTGTAAAAGCGATCGGTTGTCGGTTCGATCACCACTCGGGGGAGTGATTATATATAATTTATTTTGACTTCCTGGTTCTGGTAAAACAAAGAATTTTGTTTTGAATTTAGAGGAAAGTGAAGTGCGGAGTGTCTTGACACTAGGTACAGAAAGTACCTACCCTGCTATGCAGGATAAAAGGCGTAAAGCAAAAAAAATGAACGTATAGCTCTTAGACTAATATACGTATTCTACAACTAGTCTCGTCGCAACTTCTTTATAATGGCTTTTCTTATGTAAAGATCTGAATCTCCTGAATTTCAGAAGCTATTTCAAAGGAATTTAGTTTTTTTTTCTGTTACGTTTTACATTTGAACCTCTCTATCTAGTTTAAGAAGTATTTTTGTATTTATTTTTATCTAGATTCTATTAGTACTGCTAAGTTCTAACTGAAAACTAACGATGATTGCGCAGGCATCATTAGATGAGTTACGCCTTTTGTCATAAGTGAGGCCGGTCGTAGCGCAGTGGAACAGCGTCTGGCTGAAAACGCGATCAGTTGTGGATTCGATTCCCCCTCGGGGGAGTGAATTATATTTAAATTATTTACACTTCCTTGCTCTGCGGCGTTGAGTTCTGCCACTCAAGACGCAATATCTTGAATGCGGCGGAAAGCAAAGTACGATGTGTCTTGACACTCAAATATGTTTTGTTATTATTATTATAAGAAAAAGGTTAAACCTAGACGGAAAGGTTGAAGTTTACGAGAAATTAAAATTTCAGTTATTCATGTTTTTCTCTTTCAAAAGTGTTGACTGATTTAAAATTTTATTTACTAATTAATTATAATAGAAAAGGCGGACTGGTCGGTTTGCACAGTGGGACATTATATGACTATAATAATCGCGGTTGGCTGATTCGATAGCTACTTAGGGGCATGAAAACATTTAATTAATTGCGATTTTTATGTTTAGTAAGACAAAACGCGGCGTTGAGTTACGGAACTTAATATGCAATGTCTCGCTTTCTAAAAAGTGCATTTTTCCTGTCTATCCTACAATTCCTGCCTGATGTCCAAAATTTATGTGTTATAAACTTACTACCATAAATCTGATTTGAAGTTAATAACCGTCACTCAACAGTCGGATACATTCCAATAATACTGGCGACATCGATTTTACATATTCAGCGTTCAAATTTCCGTTCGTGATTGTGCGGAAATTGTATCAGGCTATTTTTATACGTTCGAATAATCCAATATAAAACCATATATATATATATACATACATATATATGTATGTACATACAATATAAATTAATTGAACTGCTCTCAAGCAATTACACGGACACGCGCACGCTTTTAAACAATTAAATGAGTTCGTGTATTACTTCATACGTATTCAGTACGGGCCGATATTGAAAGTTGCGGTTCGACGCATTAATGCGCCGTAAACTGAATATATAGCGTATTGAAATTTAATCGGTGTTAAATTTAATTTGATAATGTTTAATTTTTATGTTGTTTTTTTTTAATGTTTGTTTTAATAGATCAAGTTAATAAGGTTCAGTTCACATAGAGTATGGGTTAAATTATTATTTTGATAATAATAAGCTAACCTTTTATATAACATTTTTTTACTGACTTTGAGTTAAATCATGTTTACGCAATTGTACACGTTGGTTCTCTATTTCCCGTTTGCTATAAAGGCATTGCTTGATGAGTGAACGGTCTTAGAGCAAGTTAAAACTAAAGACCTACAAAATCTTAAACATATAATACATTCACAGCATATTACTTTCTACATGAATATTAGATAATCATACAAAGGTGTGACCATTATTTAAATCAGCAAAAATAGTGAACATTTACTACACAAATATTCAAAATACGGCGAGTTTTGAAGACAAGAATAACAACAACAGAAGTTTCCACTAACAATGAGAGTGTATGAAAAAAAAACGGATTATTTCAATAATTTTTTTTTGGATGTCAAAACCAAGCAGATCCCACCGGCGTGACGCCACAGCCGCGGGCGTGCAGCGAAGACACCTGCAGCCAGCACAGTCAGCACTCGTGCGATCAAAATGGTCTGTATTTTAATGGAAATGTATGAAAATATTGTATTTTGACGCTAGCTCTACTATGTATGTATGTATGTATCTGTTAGTTTTTTTTTTGTAATTAGTTAATTTTCAAATATTCTTGATTTTGACGAATGAAATACTAAATTTATAATTTGATTAGTTTTAATACAATTGAGGGAACTGGTTATCTTTAATATATCAGTGCTAGATATATTTCCAATCAACTATTTTTTTATATGTTTTAATTTTTAACGTATTCTTTGTGTATGTAAAATTTTAAATTTGTTCCTAATAAACGTATTCAGTTGAGGTCGGTCGTGGCGCAATGCAACAGCATCGGGCTGTATACGCGATCGGTTGAGGGTTCGATCTCCATTTGGGTAGTGATTATATTTAAATTATTTTCACTTTATCGCTCTTGTATGACAAAGTGCGGCGTTGAGTTCCACAACTCAATATCTCGAATTCAGTGGAAAGCGAAGAACGGAGTATCTTGACACTAGGTACTTTTTGTCTACCCTGCTATGAAAAAAAAACGTATCTAAACTGATAGTCAAACTTTTTTTAAATTTGCAGAAAGGGTCTAGTATATATATAGGTTTATTTTTAACTTACTCGTTGTTTTGCAACAGTTAAGCTAAAAAAAATTAAAAAAAAAAGAGTTGTCAATAACAGAAACTCAAGTGATACCTATTATTTTTTTGTTTTTTTTTAATGAAAAAAATAGTTACTATTGAAAAAAAATGTATTTTTTATATTAAAGTAATATTTTTCAAGGTATAGCTAGCGTTAATAGCGAAGTATTGTGTTGTGTATAGACATGGTAGCATGTCAGTATGTATGTCAATGTATAGCTATGTAACATTAGATACTAAGCGTGTGTGTGTGTGTGTGTGTTGACTTAACCCCGTAGTTGTATGAAAAATGATATACCTACTATACAAGATCACACACACATCTTTGTCTAACTACCTTTAATATAATTTTTATTTATTTTTTTTTCAATTAAATAATTTTAAATTTTAATTTATGAACAAAAATAGTAATTGATATTACTCAATGAACGGGATGGTCGTGGGTTCAATTCTCTGTTTTTGTGGTCATCGTGGCAATGTCCCGATTTTGGGGAGAAAGCAGTTAATGGAAATTGTCTCTGACTGCCTTGTAACGCGGAATACAGCGTGAAGCTGTTTCTTCGTACTGAATTATCTTGAAGGGGTTAAAATAAAAAAAATATCAAGTTTTGTCCACCCCTATATAATATACAAGTCGTAGATATTTGAAAAGGATTTGTGATTTGATTCCATTATATTAAAGGTGGTTCCACAAATAATAATAACAATAAATGTTAAACATTGTTATAAACATTAATAAATAGGTTTTGAACTTTAAATATTAATATTAAATATTAAAATACGTTTATTTATTTATTTATTTTCAAAAATATATTACAGTACATTATATTAAATCCATTATTTTAAAATGGTTTCTAGGGGATAATAAATCGCAAAGATGTATTTTTTGTCCAAAACCTACAAATATATCAATATTGACAATAAAAAAAGGCCTGTTTATACCATCATTCCATCCTTGCATACATATATTTGTATCGTATACATTACATATGAGACAAAAATTGTTTATATTACATACGAATATCACAATATACGAAAACAATAAAGACATTTACGCAAACAGACTTTCATTTGTACCTTCCAAGACCTTTGCATGTGTGTATCGACGCTCGCTAACGATTATACTATAATTGTCATTTGTAAGAAAAACATATTTTTCTCCACTAAATAAATTTAAATTTTGCAAAATTAAAAAAATATAATCATTTCAATGAATATGTAAAATTTATATTTTTGGCGTATGACGTAGTAGAACATGCCCAGCTGGTGTATGTTCGAATCCTTCTACTGCTTATTGCTTATAATTAAAAGTATGATCTAGATCTAGATCGTTTACTTTGATGAGTTGATTCAATATATAGAGTGATTTTATCTTGGTACACTACCATGTATAATTGAAAATATATGTTTATATATATATATATATATATATATATATATATATATATATATATATATAAAGAATAAATTTGACAATTATCAAATTACCGTTTTAGAACGTCGATACGTATGCTACGTAACTCTGGTACCGCACGTTGTTAACGCTACCTTCTTGAAATTTCCTACTCTGAATGTTTTCACCCAGATTCTTATATACTTATAGTAATAATATATTTTTGTATTGTCCGTCTGTTACTATATTATATAAGCCACTGTAGTTTGTTTGCCAGTTATTGAGATTAGTGTCACAGCTCTCTTCTCTTTTATTCATTTTTGTATGTGGTTGAAATGATGTTTTAGGTTTCTTTTACTAAATGTCTTTATAAAAAGCAAAATGTAGGGAGCTGAATGTACGTATGTCTACTTGCTATGTAATCATATGTATCCCGCAAAGTAAGAAGAACATGTAAAAATAACCATCTGTGTATAAAATAAAACGATTATATAGAGAGTTTAGTGTACTTACGTTACATTTTTTTTGGTAACTCAAGATTTACTATATATTTTTTTTTAATATAAGTGTTTTTAAAATGTCTGATTTAATAATCATATTAAAACCCAAAATCGAAGTATCATCTGTCTTAAAAAAAAACAAATATTTATATTCAAGTAAATGTGAAAAGACGCAGACAGTGTAACGATATGCAATACCTTTGGGTTCAAGATGAACCTTGTGGGCCTAGTGGACTTTAGGTGGTTTCCAAAGGACGCAGGTTCGAAGCTTGCTACGTTTTTTAAAAAAAATTATACTATATATTAAATTTTTTTCCAATATTGCTATAATTTAGTTAAATTCATGTTTAAATTGCTATTTATTTTCCTTAAACATTATTCAGATAATATTTACCTGTAGGTTTAATAGATTAATACATTTGATGACATTTTGAATATGCTAATACCGGTGCATTATTAGATTACGTAACGACAGGTTGCCTTATGTCGACCGTATTTTAATGTAATTTCTATGGAAATCTGTTTATTTGGTTGGCATTACGGTTGTATTAATTGTGTACAATTTTGTTTTTTGGAAAATCATGTGTTATTTTGATTTTTTTTATGTACATTTTAGATGTTTGTAATGTGTAATATGTAATGTGTAATTTCTAATAAATGAGAAGTCAATATTACCAATTCTGAAGGGTTTTACGTTAAAGAGATGTTTGTTTTTCAAAATTGAGATTTATTTTTCAACGTATTTTAGTAATCAGACGTAAAGTTAAAATTAATAATATATGTTATTATATTTTAAATAAAATTATGTTCTTGTAAAAGGTTTTTCTTTGTATATAATAATGATATTTTTTTAATATTTTCAGATATGGAGTTCGGTAGCGGAGGTCCTCCGCCACCCGGAATGATGAAGGAGAGACATGGTCCACCGCCTCCACATCACCCGGTTAGATATATTATTATTTTGTATAGTATAAAGGAATCAGTAGCTAAAAGTACGTCGTAGAATTAGAATAATTTATTTGTTTCAAATAAAAATATAGATCTTATTTCTAAGTAGCCGACTATAATAATAAGGATAAAGAAAAAAACGTACAGACCCAGTCTGTAAAATAAATAAATTTTATATTATAAAAAAGGGGGATAGATATAACATTTTTGAAATTGCTTTTATTTGATATATATATATATATATATATATATATATATATATATATATATATATATATATATATATATAGTGAATTTTTCTGTCTGTCTGTCTGTTCTTTTCAGCTGATCTCTGGAACAGATTGACTGATTTGTTTTGACTTTCATAGATAACGCAATAACAAGTAACTAAGATTACTTATGTTTTAAAATTATAAAATAAATATTATCAATGTTAAATTTGACGCGGAAGGAGTTCGGAGTATAGATAGTTTTGTGACTTAAAAATATTCACTCTAAGAAATTGAAAATATTCACTGTAAGATATATACATATATTTGTACCTTTACCAAGATATTCATTTTAAAAGGTTTAACAGTACATACTAATATACGTAAAATAAATTTATCTTACTTTTATAACAGAACTCATTATAATGACTGTATTAGAAAATATGTAGATATGCAGTGTAAGCGGTATTATTTTTCATAAAGATCTAGCTATATTTCTTTCTTTTTTGTTAACTTTGTTAGTTATTATGTCAAAATAATATTTATATTAAATTTTAGTTTCCTAAAGAAAATTTTGAATCCCACTTTGAATTTTTCCCTCGATATCCATTCATTCTCGACGATGTAGACGTCGCGTTAGATATTCTGTCATATAGCAGGTGCATCGCTGTTGAAAGCAAAAGGATATATTTGAAATATAGCCGTACAAAATAATATTATGAATTTATAAGGTTTTATATACATTCTGCAGTTTTAAATGAAACTATTTTAAATGGATTAATCGTGTATATTTTGGTATTTGAAAATCCTTTTATTCAAAAATGTAGTTTCGAATGCCAAAATATGTAATGTGCGAATAATCCGTCTTAAATAGTTTTATTTAAAAGGTGTAAAAAATCGCGAAAATGAAACATCTTATTACATATTACAGTATTTTATACGATTTTACTAACGAGCAATGTTTGGTGTTTTTTGTACGTCGTAGAAGTAGATGTAGAGAATGAAATTTCTACAAAATCTCGGCCTATCTAGAACTATTGTTATACCATTTCTAGCAAGTGTTTGGAAAGTGATGTGAAGTGACTTCGAGCCGTAAAAAGGATGTAGTTTATTTTAGAGGGCCCCTTATGTGTATACATGAGGAGCAAGGCACCTGCCACTGCTCTAGCCTGCTCTCTCTAACACTAGAGGGTTTCATGTCTCTTCTTTCTTAAAACGTAACGTATAGTCTAGGAAGTGAACAGGAAGTTGATATATGTTTCTTATTACTTTGTTCTTTTTTACAGCGTGACGGTCGCGGCTATGGACCAGAGGGTTACGGTGGTGAAGGATTCGTTCCACCACCCCCTATGCATCATCCGCCCATGCCGCCACAGAACCAGGTGGGTGTTTGTATTTATTATATGAAAAACGCTGGGCTTTTGTTGGTTATTTTTTATTATTAATTGTATGATATTATTAAATTATTCTGATTACCTTTTTTTTCATATTTAGCCTGGATAGGTTGTATTAAAATATATAATCCAGCATCTTGAAACGGCCGCCATTTCGATTGACAAAAATACTATTCATATATAATTCTATTATCCTCAGTATTAAAGGTGTATTTTCAATTTCAACTCGATGGAATATTGGAAAGAGCTAAAATAGCTTACAAATATAATAAAAAATATTTGTAAAGAATGATGAATTTTCCCAAATATTTAAGTCATAAGATTTTTTTATCTACTTGATATAACAAAATTTAATATTTTTAAAAAGATATTATAAAAAAAATATTATTAAAAAATATCATATCTAAAATTTCATATAAAATATATATATATATATATATATATATATATATATATATATATATATATATATATATATATCAAGCGAGCGCTCGTTTAGTATAGGTTTAAATATATAATCACAAACAAATCGAGACATTTGCGAGGCGTTGAGTGGCAGAACTCAACGCCCCGTTTTGTCTTACCAGAGCGGAGAAATGAGAATAACTTTTAAATATAATCATCTCCCAGAGTGAATACCGCATCCACATCACAGAATAAATAAGTACTATAATAATTAATATGTTAATTTCTACTATATATTTTTCTGCAGTGTATAAAAAACCTTTTTTTTTATTTTATTTTTAGGTCAGGTTCTAGTGTTTAACTATTCAAGAAAAAGTGTTTTTTTTAATTAATTTATTTATTTTTTAATTCTTAAGATTTGAACATTTCAGGGCGGTCCTCCCCAACAAGGTGCAGTCATGATGGTGTACGGCTTGGACCCCAACACGGTGAATGCGGACAGACTGTTCAATTTGTGCTGTTTATACGGGAATGTTGTTAGAGTGAGTGTCTGTACCTATATATGCGTGTGTGAGTGAACAGTGTCATGACACTAGCTGGTCACTGACTTATCCCTGTTCACTATCCCCTCAAATTCAAGACGTTTCTTGTTGATTTGCGAAACTTAACGCGGTGCTTGTAAATATGTCATTGTCAGAATGCAATACATGTTTATATCTATGTTAATACCAAGTATTTTAATTATGTTTGTATAGAGAGATGAATTTGTTTTTTTTTTTTATAAACACAATCGTTTTATGAAATTAAAATCGAATCGAATAAGTTATGTGTTTTAAAATTATACTGGAAATTATATATTTGCATAGCCTTGCGGTTTTCTCGCACAGCGAGGTACGGTAGTTAGTGTTGAGATGCTTTGTTTTCTGTTCTAGTTAGAAACAAATAATTCAGCATTCAAATATTCATATATTTTACATACTCCTTATAACTGCTGCATTTTGCATTAAAATAAAATATTTAGGTAATTTTATAATATTTTCGTAGATGTATTTATTATTTGTTTTAGATTAATATAAAGATGTATTTTTAGTAAAAATCAAACATTGTTTAAAATAAAAAGACACACTCATCGCGCACTGGCATACAACGACGTTATTATTTTATAATTGAAAATAATATTTTGTATTTTTTTTAAATCGTAAATAAAATGATTTTAGATAAAGTTCCTTAAAACTAAGGAAGGCACGGCCATGGTCCAGATGGGCGACAGCGTCTCCGTAGAGAGGTGTGTGCAGAACCTCAACAACGTTACTGTAGGCGACTACACGTTGACACTCGCGTGAGTTTATATGTTTATTTCATATTTAATAGTTTATTGTACGGCTACCCTCCGATCCTCCGACCTCCGAAGGTTTTTTTTTTTGATAAGGTTAGTACTTATTACTAAAGACATAGTTGCCTGTAACAGATCACTTTTTTTTTGGTTGTGGCGCAGTGGGACAGCGTTAACTTCCATTTGGGGGAATGATTATATTCAAATTATTTTCATTTTCTCGTTCTGGTTACACAAAGCGCGATGTTGAGTTCCGCCACTGAAAACGCAAATGTCTCAAATTTGTCGGAAAGTGGAATTAGGAGTGTCTTGACATTAGGCGCTCCCTGTCTACTCTGCTATACTGGATAAGAGCGTGAACATAAAAAAAGTTTTATTATGATTTTTTAATTTATTTGTAAAACATTTTTATCTTCCCAAATATAAATGAAATTTGAATGGTGGAACTGAGCGCAGCACTTCCTCATATATATTAAATGATATATATATAATAAAAAAAAATAAAAAAAAATAGTTGGTAGCTTAGACTGAGTTCCGTTTCACAATTATAACCATTTAAACATTACATACAAAAAAAACGACAACTAAAAGCAAATTACAGTAAACACTAAAATAACAGAAATTTATATACTTTTTTTTTAATTCATTTTTTTACCTCATTTCAGGTTTTCAAAGCAGGCATATCTATCGGAGGTAATGAACCCGTACCCGTTGCCCGACAAGAGTCCGTCGTTCAAGGACTACGTCGGTAACAAGAATAACAGATTCCTAACGCCCGCGTCCATACACAAGAACAGGATACAGCCACCGTCCAAGGTAACATGGGAATTTATTATTGTACAAGTAATGTACGACTTTCTTTCTGTTTATTTTAAACTTTTATTATTAGAGAGAGGGTATCGTGGCGCAGTGAGACATAGTATCATTGTAAACGCGATTGGTTGAGGGTTTGGTTGCCATTGGGTGAAATGTCAATTTTTTTTCATATTCTCACTCTGGTACAATAAGACGTAGCGTTCGGTTCCACCACTCAACACGCAATATCGCAATTCAGCGGAAAGCGGAGTACGGAGTGTCTTGACACTAAATATTTCCTGTCTGCCCTGATATGTGGGTTAGAAGTGTGAAGCTAGAATAATGTATTAGAAATATATTAAATTATTAAAATAAATACAACATACCCTACTATACTACTGACATATACTTTAATTACAATCGGACGCTATCCCACTGTGCTACGCCCGGCCTTTATTAATTTTACCTTTTTTTAAATATAATTAGTAAAAAACGTATAAACGTACTAAAAATGAACTAAAATATGAAATAAAATATGTTTCCTATATGTATATATGTATATATATGTTTATATGTATGTATGTATATTTGTGCAGGTACTACACTTCTTCAACACGCCGCCCGACGTGTCGGACGAGCAGCTGCTGCAGGTGTTCCAGGACTACGGCGTGACGCCTCCGCACACCATATCCAAGTTCCCGCTCAAGAGTGAAAGGTTACTCTTTCAAATACTTAGTTTATATCGTATACTTACTTGTAGAATTAGTTTATCTATATCTGATTTCGTCTCAAAGTAATACAATAGGATTCAGATATGCCGTCTTGAGTTCTTAGAAGAATGTATGTGTAGAATATTTCATAGATGCTCCCTGACCATAGTAATAAATTATTTTTATTGCCTATATAACAGCATTCCTTATAAATCAGCCTGTCATAATCATAATGAAATATTCAAATTCACCTAGAATTTTCTATGATTAGTTTAAATAATAAAAAAAAACAATCCTTTGCACTATAATTTTATCACGATATATAAAATAAATTGTTAAAAAAGCAGGATGGTCCGAGACAACATAATGTCAAGACACTTATTCATCTGAAATCGAGACATTGCGTGTTGGGTGACGAACTCAAAATTAAATAACAATAATACAAACAAATTTGTTCTTTTTGTATAATTTTCCATTACATTTACTCATAATTTAGCTCAATTTGTGTTGTAAGTAAAGTTTATATATAGGTATATGTATATTTCAGATCGTCTTCGGGTCTCATGGAGTTCCAGAACATATCCCAGTCGGTGATGGCCATCATGGCGTGCAACCACGCTACCATACAACATCCAGGTATACATCAATCAAATATATTTTAAAAATATACTATAATATTAAATGGAAATACGTACTATTTTGATATTATCTATATAAGTTTGTTTAAAAACCTTTTCATTTCCTTCGTGTGGTTAGATAAACTGCGGTGTTTAAATTCCCAATCTGTTATTATGTTTTTAAACTTATGAACGAAAAATATATTTATATTTTTGCTTATAGTTTCTTTCTTTTTTCCTCAGAAAGTACCTAGTGTCAAGACACTCCGTACTTCGGTTTCCACCGAATTTGAGACACTGCGTATTAAGTGGGGGAATTCAACGCCACACTTTGTCTTACCAAAGCGAGGAAATGAAAATAATTTTAAGTATAATCTCTCTCCCGAGTGGGGATTGAAACCACAACCGATCGCGTTTACAGTCAGGCGCTGTCACACTGCACCACGGCCGGCCTCAAATTACCTTATCGGCTTATCAATTGTCATGCAAAAAATTGTAACCCTTTTACCTTAGGGCTTAGTGATCAGAGTGATTTAACTGTTTCCAAGATGCGTGTGTTCGAATCCAAAAATGTACATACTCACAGCAGACGTTCAATTTTTATTTATACGTTTTTTAAAAAAAAATCAAATCTTAAAGTGTGGAATAACACGTTATAAATAGGAAAAATATAATATATTTTATGTCTCAATAAATGCCTTAAATATGTAACCTATTGTTCGCTTAGTTATGTAAACTAAATTAGACATTTCACTTGAGTAAGTAATTATATATAATGTACAATACAAATGTTTACTCTCATCCATAATGTCTGAGAATGTGTCATGAGGTTATGGCACTTGCGAATTTAGGAACTAGTTGTAAAATTTTACAAAAACCGCCTCTTATTAGATTTAAAATTTTAAGCGTATTTACTTTTTCTATATTTTTAAAACATAGTTTATAGTCACATTTAGAATTAAAAAAACGTCTTTAGCAAACATTTCAAAATTTGTAAGTTAGCGATATTCGAACCCACGCCTGTTGAAAAACATTTAAGCGCTCTAAGCAATTAACCAATAGGTGGACCTATGGAATTACCTCAGGAAATGTTATACGTTTATTACAACTTATTTTTTTTTGTATTACAATATTTCAGGAGCAAAATTCCCGTTTGTAATGAAACTATGTTTCTCGTCGTCGCGACAAATCGGCCAGGGGAAGGGACAGGCGAAGAACCAAAATCAGGAATCGAACCGGCAACACGACAACGGGGAGCAGGACTACTAGTAAGAGAAACTATATATATACATATGTAGATACATATATACATATTACGTGCTGTATGTATGTATGTATGTTGTAAAATAATTTATTATAATATGTATTTATTATATGTAAATTCTTAAAAGGGTTGAGTGGATATCGTGTTGTACTATTGTGGGTATTTTGATTTTTTTTTGTTTAGTTAATTGGTACTGTAGTTTTGAAAGTACTTATTTTTTGTATATTTTTTTTTCTTTCTTGTCGATGTATTTATTGATTATATACTTTTTTACTGTATCTGATAGAAGTACTACAATATTATAACATTAAATTAATATCCACTAAACTCTATGGATTAACGCAAAGTGTTGAAAAAGACATGTAAAGTAGGGATCGGACCAATTATGTGAGTCGGAAAGATGAATAAGCCAAATGTTACCAGCTTCTGAAATTATTGTTTTCTTTTTTAATTAAACTGTATGCACAAATAGGTGTAGTGTTACCATTTTAATAGATGCCGGCCTAAATTTTTGAAATGGCAACTTTTTTTTTGTTATGAAATCTTAAAGATATTATCCGAATGGTTTTCTAAAAAAAATATTCCATATTTTTTAAACCTACAGTAGGGACCATAGAGCTTGAGTTATGTTTGCTTGACAAAACATGTATTGTTTATTATTAAATATAATAAATTATATGTATATAAATAAAATTTATTAAAAGAGTTTTTTTAATCTACAATTGTAAATAATCTATTTTGTTTTGTCATTTTGACAGGCAAACATAAATGGCGTCTTTTCTATACACCCTCTTGATTGTTTTAAACGGATTATATATTCTTATATAAAATGTACACTTTCCGATATTATGTAATTTATAATAAATTTTTGACTGTTTGACTCTTGAGCATTTGACGTATTTCAATATGTTTTTTTTTAATTTCTAAGCTTTTTCGTATTAAGCCAAATATTAGCCAAAGTGTTGAAATTGTTAGTAACATTTTTAAACGTTTTAAATATAGATAATTAATTGTAAATAATTTTTAAATATTGTTTTTTTTTTTCGATATTTGATGTATGGTCTATACAGATAATATATATGGTGGAAGCCTATAGCAATAAAGTGGTACCTGATGTATAATAAATATAAAGAAATTATTTATTTTAAAAAAATATTCAGTGTTAAATCAAATGGAATAACTAACTTTTATATATTTTTAAAGCTAATAATATTTTTGCATAGCAGAATAATTTTCAGCCTTTGCCATGTTTATATTATCTGTATGGTATAATCAAATACACAAGAAATAAAGAGATATTATTAAAATGTTATTTTTATGTAATATAAGAGTTTCTTCACTTCTCAATAGGTTGGTTAGGTTAAAAAAAATGCCTTTTTAACTACATATGTTTAAGTTAAAAAAAATATTGATTTTTCTGTAATAAAGTATATTATTGGGTATTGTTTAAAGTAAACTATAGGTTTAAAACTGAAAATTTTCAAAATCCTGAAACGCTTTTAACAATTGTGTAAAGAATTACATATCTAACCGTTGATGTGGCTGCGAAGTCAATTTTCGAGATGATATTTAAAAAAAAATTGTAGATAAATAACGTATTGTAATGTATATGTATTGTTTTGTATAGTCGTGCACTATTGTCGTATATTTTGTGATGAGTCGGAATGCTTTCTAGGCTTAATAAAATCTAGATTTATATAAATAAAATGCTAAATATTTTGTAGTAATAATAGATTAGACAAGTCGTGCTCGACTGTACATTGCTTTTGAAATGTCAATTTGTAATTTAAACGATCGATTGGAATATTATCTGTGGATATTTTCTTATTCTAATCAAAGATGGCGGCTTTTTTTTTCTTTAGTTTTTGATAATATTTCAAACGGTCGTAACCGCTCTAATAGTTTAATCGTGTGTTGTGTACTGCTTCTAAAACTCCTACATATCAAAATGACAAATAATTAATTAGTTGTATTATTGTATTGGGGTACTTCATGTCTTTTATACGGAAATCGAGTCAATTTCTTACTAGTCTTTATATTTTTTTAATTCTTTTGGTTTGTTTTTTTTTCTTTATTTATTATTTATTCTTTATTCTTCACTATACTCACTAGTCAATTTTACAAACATTAACTTACATTCGCGTTATAGATGAAAATTTATCAATGAAATATGTCGTCGGCTTACAGTGTAAACCTCGCTTCGTGTTTTTTTTTGTTTATTTTATATATATATATTTATTTAAATCATTTCAAAGTGTGCATTAATTGTATATTTATTAAAAAAAAACATATAGTAACAGATTTAGTATAAATTTATCAATAAAGGGTCAAAGAGTGAACCTCTACTGAGAGTTGTTTAAAAGTTCACAGCTGACTATAATATATATAAATTTGCTGTAAAATCCTTCTTTTATAAAGAATATATTCATTTTTATTTTATATTTAAAAAAAAAAACATTTTTTTTGGGTTCTAAATTTATACTAAATATTGAAGAGCAAGTTTAAACTTAAAGCTGACAATTTTTTTTTCAAATACAATGGCATACGGTGTGATACAAGTTCATCTATACCGCGTTAGTTCGGAACAAGCGTACTCACATTCAAATATTTGCTTCTAGCTAACGGCGACGGCGGCGAACACACAAACACACATATCAAGACGGACGGCACACACACACAGGACACAACCATACGAGAAAATTAAACGGATATGCCATTGCTATACAATAAACACAAATAATCTATAAAAAAATAGATTAGCAGAATTTAATAATTATTATGAGGGTTAATTGTTTTTTTTTTTGCAAAAAAAAGTTGTGTGGATTTCTAAAGTCAATTTTGAATGTTTATACAATGGCAACATTTAATAATTCCTTAATTGTAATTTTTGTGATTTATTTCACTCATAAAGACATTAACATATAGTTAATATTAGACACAGTTTTCAAGTAACACATTTCCATTATTTTTTTTTGGTTTTTATTTTTTATTTTAATTTTTTAGTTTCTTTGTTTTTTGTTGGGGCAACCCCATTTGAATGCGGACGCATTTTTTTTAACTTAGATTTTTTAAGCATTATTCCCATTATGAATTAATTAGATTAGTTTTAGTTTATTATTGTTTAATGTCATTGTCAAGTTTAGTGTTATTTTTCTTACACATTCGACTTCTAAAAGAATATGAAGAGAAATTGTCGACATTTTTTTTTACGCAATTTGGTGTAAAATATTTTTGGTTTATTATTATTTGCGTATGACATAAAAACAAATAAACTTGACAATTGTGAATTGTACAAGAAATAAAGAATTGTGGTAAGGAAGGTAGAGGATTTTATTTGTGTTTTTTTTTTAATTTTTTTTTTTAATTTTTAGACTTTGCTTGCAGTTGCATGTTTCAGTGTTGCATGCGTTTCGTGTTAGTCTAAAGTTATATTTCATCAGATTAAGAACCAAAATATTGTTTAACTCTAAGTAAAATAGATTAGCACTATCTAGGCTAGTAGTAAGTGTCATTGCGATGTCAATTATATTCGACTAGTGGAAGTTGTGACAGTAACAGTAAATTTTCTATAAACTTTTCTTAAAAATTAAAAATAAAAAACGTGGCGCGTAATAAATGAAGCCAGCACAAGTATACAAAGTTTGTCGGCTTTTTTTTTAGTATTTTTAATGTGAACAGCTGACAAAGTTTGGAGGTACCGGTTGTTAGATATAGGTTTTCGAGGACGCCATGGAACATGTTCCCGCTGATTTTCTTTTCTTTCTAGTATAGATTGTTCGTACGGTGTGATCGTTGTAGCATGTCTATATAGCTGTTTATGATATGCCCTCTCTTACTAACTAAAGTCTTCTAACGCCTGAGTTTTATAACAGATTATATAGAAGATGATTTCATTTCATAGAGTAAACAGTTTTATAGTCTGTGCAGTTAAAAAAAATAATAGGTCCCTAAAATAGCTGAAAAAAAACAATGGTTATCAGGTAAATAGATGCATATCTTTTTCTCTAGAGATATTTTCAAATAAATAAATGTTTTAGCGTTAGGACATTGGTGTCGTGATAGCTTACTATTTGTGTTGGATGTATATAAGGGAAACGATTTGTTTGTCTGTCTGTTATTTTAATATAAGTGCTATGGATTGTATGGAAAATATAAATTTAGTATGGAAATATTGTAAAATTTTACATGAATAAATAAAATTATTTGAAAAATAAACGAACATCACACACACGAGACCTTGTCAGAGAACTGAGAACATCAACAGCATAGCATTTTACATACTTTAAGATAATGTAACGATTAATTTTAGTTTGTTTATTGCATTGATATTAGGTATAGTACATAGAAACATTAAATACATGTCAACACAAAACCTCTTTCATTTCAACACTACCAGTAGCACATTCCCAAACACAAATGTTCTAAATCATAACCTACATACAAATTAAATTACTATTATACATATATATTTTTTTTATTTTTAACTAACTTTCTATTATAAAAATATTTTGTTTTAAAAACGTACCTTATAACTTTTGCTTTGAAGTATCAGTAACTTATTCACTTCTTAATATATACACTACAATTGATTTCACGATCGACAATAATGTGACTTTTGTATAATGAATTCAAAATTTCAACAACATTGAACGACTCCATTGTTACGACGTGCCATTATTATATTTGCTCAAATATATATTTAAAAATTAAAAATAATTATAATGTTGTTATATAACACAAAAGTATTTTAGCCGTAAAGTTATTTGCGCACGTAAACTCATGTATAAAGTATGAATAAAAGAGAATTAAGTTGATAATGTACATAGTAAATTATTGCGTTATAATTTTGTTTTTTTTTCGTTTATTGTAAAGTTTGTGTAAAATATATTTAATGTTAGGACGCTGCAAGTAAGACGCGAAAATGTAAATTGTATAGAAATAAAAAATGTTTTTGATTGATCTGTAGTTTTTCTCTGAATAATAAAAGATAAAATAAATAAAAATAACGTCTCACCCGTTTAATTATTTGCAAAATACCTCACAAAGATTGTTTTTTATAATAAACAATTAAGAACATCATTTATTAAGTCAAAATGTTAAGAGAAATTAATATGAAATGTGAATTTTTGACATTTGAAACAGCCGCGTTTAGGTAAACTCAATTTCCCGCCTTTTTCATTGACCATAGACAATAGCTGTGGAAGCCGCTTTGCTTTGACATTTATTAGTTGTGTGTATATAAAATTAAAATATAATGTAAAAAAATTTAATAATAATTAAAAATGCGAAAGATATAATTTAAATTTTGTTTTATTTACTTTTTGTAATTTCGAATTTATTACAAATAAATATTATTTGTTAAAAATTGCTTCATAAAACGTAACGTGTGAATGAAAAGTTCAAATAACTAAATAATAATATATATTTTAACTTACGTATTCATTTTACATGTATGTTAGATTGAAACACTATTAAGTAAGATAAAAAATAAAAATATGATACTAACAGTTAATAACAATCTGTTCAAAAGTAACAAAATAAAAATTTTGATAATCTTACAAAATATATTTAAGTAACGCTAACCAACCAAACCAGAATACATGATCCTCTTAATATCGATTCGTTCTATTTAATAAAATAAAAGTGGGTTCTATATCGTGAGTATTATTCTAATTTCTAATCATGGTTCGAAATATGAACCATTATTTTAAACTTACTAGAAGGCTTCACAAAGAATAGTTTTAGATTTCATTTTTACATTTACGCGGTAAAAGTAGCAAGGGGTATTATAATACCTCACTATTTCATTATTGTGAAATCTTTCAGTATATAAAAGAATTAGAACTATCTTACGTTCATATCTAGAATATAAGATGTAGGCGGTATAAGTAGGATCTTTTCAAATTTAAATAGATAGTAAAAATAACTTGGACAGTTGAGACGATCACAAATTCGCCGCAAATCTTAGGCACTGCTGCATAAATCCAAAAAATAGCTAAACAGTTTTTTCTTTGCTATTCACTAAAAATATTTCTTATAATATCTTTTTTCGTTAAAATTTAGTAAAAAAATTTTTAAAATCGTCATTGTCTCCTTGAAAGATTAACTGAATGCAACATACTATTATATATTAAAAAAAATAACAAAATGTAAAAATTTATGTCACAAGTATAGATATTTATTAAGATTTGAAAAAAAAACATGAATTTTCTTTAGATATGTCGTTTGTTATTTTATTTGAATGAATAAATATAATATTAAAAAAAATAATATTGTGTTTTAATACTTTTTAATTCAAAAAATGAAAAGGTATTAAAAATATTGTTATTTTATAATATTTTTGAATATTAAGGTGTAAGCACAGCTTTAATTAAACCATTGACCATAGACAATACATTTATAGAAAGGAAACACGTAGCGCTACTTCGGTAAAAAAATGGAACTATTTAATACGTAATGGTGGCTGCTTGTGTTAAAATCATTGCTGACAACTTATTTGGAAAATTGTTTCTGCAAACTTTCAGAAACTAATAAATGCAAATGAAAACTTGAAATGTCCATCAGGTATTTAAAATGATCGTTTAAAAATGAAAAATTCGTTTAAAATTCTTCTATATTTCGCGTATTGTTGCCAAAATGGCTGACGATATACGAAAATAAAATATTATAATACATTACAACGAATATCGACATTGCGTTGATAATGGTGGCAATAGATTTAAAATTATAGTAACTGATAAGAACGTAAACAAGCTACTACTGTGATAAGAAATAGTAAAATTTTAATTTATCTTAAACTATTTGATTAAAACAGTCAATTGTTACATAACTGACCAAAATGAAACCTATTTATATATTCTGGCACTATAAAACACTTTATGTCGACGTAAGTTCTTAAAATTTACGTGAAAATCAAAATAATTTTAAAATTCTACATATAATTCGTATCTATACATAACTATAATTAATAATAAATATATGTATAAAACATATATTTGTTATATATAATATAAATACTCAAAAAACAGAAATTAGTTGTATAGAAAAATTCTTATTTTACGATTTCAGAATGAACGTAAATCCTTGTTGTTTCATATGCAACACGCGGAACGGTGTCGCTTTGAGGAACTCCAGCAATTTGTTTGGTGAAGATGTAAGTTATATGTATATATAACTATATATCTATATACAATAAAACTTTAGACAATTATTGTTTTGTTTATAAGCTTCTATTTGTCTCCTAAATATTTTTTGAAGTAATTTTAAGTGGATGGGAGATATTTAAAAGTTTTATATATATTAGATTATAAAAATATTAAGTATTTTCACTTCCTCGCTCTGGTAAAGACAAAGTGCGGCGTTGAGTTCCACCACTCAACATGCCATGTCTCGACTTCGGTGGAAAGCGAAGTACGGAGTGTCTTGTCACTAGGTATTTTTCTGTCTGCTATGCGGGATAAGAGCGTGAACTTAAAAAATATATATAAAGATTTCGTGTGAAATTTAGTATTATATTTAGTATAATTGAAAAAAATTAAGTATACTTAGTCAAAAAAGTGCACTGTAGCCCTTTTTTTAATTTTTTTAAACATGAAGAAGCATACATCTTCTACATATTATTTCCTTTTATTTTATTCAATTTATCTTATAACGTTCTTAGATAGTGCAGAAGTTACAGGTTCATAGCCTTCTAGTATATTTATGTCAGAAATGTCTAAGTAAACAATTAAAAAATATAAAAATGTATTGGATTTGTTTCCAGGTTTCGTTAACATCAGGCAAATCTTTAACAGATATCATAGGTGATATAGTAGAAAAACAAATTAAGAAAGATAATATTCACACTAATATAGTATGTAAAAAATGTCAGAAAGCAGTCGTTGAATATGATTCGTTACAAGTAAGGTGAGAATTCCATATATCATTTTATTTATTCTAATAAGATCTTTAAAACACTTTTATATTGTCAGTTAATATATAAATGTCAGTATAGTCAGTCTGTATAGCTACCACTGTCTCATAACATAGTTTAGCTGAGAATAGCCACAAAGAAACCAAACATATAGAAATTATTGATGTTAATGAATATTCAGTGTGAGTTCAATTCCCATCAAAGTAATGTTTATAATTTAACACTGGATTCCACCCCGCTAATTTATTTATATACAATATCTTTTAAGTTACTGAATAACTAAGAAACTAAATGGCATAATGTCTTCATTTGCGGTGGTAAAGTTTCCACAGAGTGTCTTGACACTAGATTGTCTCTGACTACTGCCCTATGCAAGATAAAGCACAAAATCTATTTTTTATATATAGTGTATGTACAAAAGTCATAGTTTATATAACAAAGGTCACTATGGTACAGTGGAATAGTTTTCAAATTTTAATTCTACCAGGTTCAATTCCAACTTTGGCTCAATCATTATATTTATAAAATATATTATTTCTATTTTTCTCTGGTAAGAAGATTGTTGATATTGAGTAATATGCAATGTATTGAACTAAATAATTATGATTACTTGTAGCCGTTTTAAATTAATATTTTCAAACAAAAATAATTACCGCCGATGTCTGTCTGTTTACAATGTCTGACTATAAATGCATTCGGTTGTGGGTTCGATTCTCACTCGGAGAATGATTATATATAAATGGTTGTCATTGCCTCTCTCTATTACGACATAGCGCGGCGGTGAGTTCCGCCACGCAACACGCAATGTCTCGAATTGATGGAAACCAAGTGTCTTAACACTAAGTACCTCCAGTTTACCCTATTATGCGGGATAAAAGAGTGAAGCTATAATAAAAAAAAATACTTAATTATTATCACTTTCTGTATATTTAATATTTTCAGATTAAAATCAATCAGGACGGAGCTTCTCAGTCAATTCAAGAAAAGTCTAGAGAAGCACAACATTAGCTATGATAACTACAACACAATATCTAAAATTCAAACTAAACCTGAACTCAAGAAGATAGTTCTACCCGCATCCAAGTTACAGCCTTTACCGCCAGATTTCGTTATACGAGGTGGGAAATGGTTGAACAGACCGATCACTGTACCTAAATTGAAGGTAAGATTGTTTTTAATGGGAAGTACCTAGTGTCAAGACACTACTTCGTACTCCGCAGTTCCGCCGAATACAAGATGTTTCGTGTCTAGTGGCGGAACTCAACGCCGCGATATGTCTTACCAAATCGTGGAAATAAAATTAATCGATATATAATCATTTCCCTCGGTGGAAATCGAACCCACAACCGATCGCGTTTACAGTCAGACTCTGACCCACTGCGCCGCGACCTACTTCTAGGTTTTAATGATTATTTTAAATATAGTCATATATTTAGAAGTACTCAGCCTGTGACTTTGCTTGCGTGGATTTGACCTTTCTATAATTTTTGAGATTTGACCTTTCTATAATTTTTGAGATTCCCAAAATACAATAGTGATAACTGCATTAAATTCGGTTAAAATTTAAAAAATCATTTTTCTTCTTATTACATTAGTAGCAGTTAAGTTTTCTCTCGTATTTCTTCCATGTACAGACAGAGAAAAAAGAGCAATTTCTCCATCATATCACAGTGGGATAGTATCTGACTGTAAATACAATTAGTTGTGCCGCCCTTTGTTTTACCAGAGTAGAGAAATTTAAATAAATGTTAGAAAAAGTCTGGTTTTATAATACTTTTTTTATAAACCCGAAAGTACTAGAATAGAGAAAAACACAACATTTAAATTAATTTAATTTTTCATATAAAATTATTAGTATTATTATATATTTACTATTTTTAAAGTGTTATTCCACACTTAGGATTAGAAAACATTTAGAAAAAACGTATAAAAATTTTGAACGCAGCCGGACTCAAAATTTTTATAGGTTTTTTCAAAAAAGTATTAATATATATTTTTATTTGCAGCCCATGATGACGATACCGTCATCTAATATAAATTTAAAAGTGACCGTCGGTTCGTCAGTTCTCACCCAGTCAATAAACACACTGACGAGCAAACAGAAAATCAATCAAAATCAAATTGTAGATCCAAAAATAATTATGACGTCATTAGAAAATAAAATCGAACAGAAAAATATGCCAATAATCATAACAAATTCGACGAAAACCAACGATATCATTAGTTCGTCGAGTTCGACGTACAGTTTGTCGCAACCGGTTACGACGAAAAGTCCCATGTTGAGTTTCAACGTGAATTCGTTGCCAAAAGATTTCCTTTCGTCGGCGATTTTGACGAAAGTCGACGAATATGGCTTGGAAAAGGTGAAGAAGGAAGACTCGGTGGTGAACGAATTGGAAAACAATGAAGAATCTATGGAAATTGATGAAGGTTGGTATTGTTTTTTTATTTAATTGAAAAACAATTATATTTTATATTAATTGGATTAAAACGAAATTGAAAATTGTAATTTTCATATATTTATGTGTTGAGATTTGCTTTAAAAAATATGTAAATGTGTTAGTTAAACAATGTAAACTAATTAAGTATTATTAATTTTAACATGAGGCCTGTCGTGGCGCAGTGGGACAGCGTGTGACTGTAAACGCGATCGATTGTGAGTTTGATTCCCGATAGGGAAAATGATTGTATTTAAAATTTACTTTCGTTTCACCGCTCTGGAAAACGAAGCGTGGCGTTGAGTTTGCCACTCAACACGCAATGTCTAGATTTCGGGAGAGAAACAGTCAATGGAGTGTCTTGACACTAGGTTGTCTCTGACTATCCCGCTGTGTGTGATAAAGCGTGAAGCATGTCCAATCACTACTTGGAGAAATTATTTTTATACAAAAAATAAACACTAATGATCATTTTAAGACCACATATTCTATTAGCCTTAAAAGCCTGATTGATCAAAAAACAATTACTACATTATTTTTTCCTAATAAAATGTTAAAAATCCTTTTCATTTTAATTTTCCCTTTCTTGAGATTCATTTTATATCTTTATTTTTTTTATGGTTTAGTTGTTTTTTTTTTAATTTTGCTTTCTCTTTCCAGATTGTTCGTTGGCAGTTATAACGTCTAATGACAATAATGATAAATTGACATTCGGAGAGGATGTCAAGGTATTTATATTATACTAGCTGTGAGCGTGACCTCGTCCGCCTACAATAAATTCTACGAGATGTTAAAATATCTAAATCTTTTCTTTATAATTCTAACATCTATATATATATGGGTTTTTTATAACGGATTTTCATATATTTTTCAGGCAGAACGTAATGGAGAATACGTAGATATAAAGCTAGTGGGAGCCGAAGGCCAGTGCTTTATGGGCAAGTTACAAATATTGGCAGACCAGCTGAATGAGCAGGATGAACGTTAGTGTTGATTTATTTTTTTATTTATATAAGTAAATAAAGCAGTATGTTAACATGTTAAACATCAAGATAAAATATGCATCTTTCCATACTGATGATGTCAATTTCATTTTCCGTTCAGGCCATGTCAGGTCAGTCAGTCAGTGCTGATCGACGTTTAATATATTCAGAATTAGTGACAAAAATTTCCTTTTGTTGATAAAAAAGTACATTTTGATATTAAATATTAAAAGATTTTTGTAAACACAATTGCTTCAAATTTGAATAGAACTGTGATCTTTGCTTGAAAAACCTCCATATCTCGAAAAAAACATTTTTGTTTACTTCAAACATCCAAACTTCCATTACACGAACTCATCAGTTAGTAGCTGCGAGCCCTATTTTCAAATTTTATAAAGCAGCTTCACACTCATCACGCATAGAAGAATAGTCAGGGACAATCTAGTGTCAAGACACTCCGTTGACTATTTCCACCCGAAATCGAGACATTGTGTGTTCGATTCTCACTCGGAGGAATGATTATATTTAAAATCCGTTGAAAATCGTCCATGCACTTTAACTGCTAAAACGTTTTCTACCAAAGTTAATTTGTAAAACAAACATATAACAATTTAAATGCAGCCGGTTTTAGAACGCATGGCGTAGTGGTCTGAACGCTTGGACGGGGAACGAGAGGCGCGGGTTCGAATCGTATTTACAATCGGACACGATGGCTTTTTATCTATATTTTTTATCATATGTATATTCTGATATTTATTATATTATTATTTTTTTCAGAAGCAATAGTCGTTGAAGGTGACAATATTTTAAGAGTAGTTTCCGGACAAAAGTTTTTGTATGGAGATAGTGAAATATCTCTTGTGATGCCTGAAAGTTTGGACAACAACGATGAAAACGTAGATGGCCAAGGTATTTATATAGAAATTATTGATTATTTACTATTTTTAAAGTGTTATGCCACACTTTGGATTAGAAAATATTTAAAAAAAAACGTATAAAAATTTGAACGCAGCAGGATTCAAACCCGCGACTTTTGGATACCGTCCAAGCGTTCTGACCGCTAAACCATGCGTTCTACTACCGGCTGCGTCGAAATTCTTATACGTTTGTTACAACTTATTTATGTTAAAGATTATTAAGAATAATCGTTTAACAAGAGAGATTGCTATTTTATTTAAATATTTACGATTTGTAAAGTGTTATTCCACACTTAGGATTAGAAAATATTTCTAATTTAATAATCTTTAGCTGGTAGAAATTTGTATTTGGCTTTTCGCCTGAAAGACATAGCGTGTAAAATCGCGTTTTTTTCTTTCCAAACCGGAGAAATTAAAATAAATTTTAAATATAATCATTAAATAAATTTTAAACATAATCATTTCCTCGAGTGGGAATTGAATCCATAACCAATTGCGTTTACAGTATCCTGACGTTCTGACATTTTCCTACTGTGCCATGTTAGCCTCGATGGATTATTTTAATATGAAAACTATTTATTTCACTAAATATTACAAATGTAGATAAATTAATTATTTTGAAATTGTGATCTAGTTAGAAAGCAGAGAGAAAAATTTAATTTATTATTTTTCTTATGTATTGTATAGACGAATACAAATTGTATTAAACTTATTATAATTAAGTTGAAATAGTTTAATTAATTTAAAAAAAATACTTTTTTAAAGCTAGCTAATTTATTAGAATAATATATCTACAGTTTTATTTTTGTTATTTAATTTCACAGAATAGTAAGATATTAAATAAAAATAAAATATATCATATATGAAATAGTATATTTAAAAAAAAACGTATAAAAATTTGAACACAACGAGATTCGAATCCCTCCGCGTTCAATAAAATATATATTTTTTTAAATGTAACTGTTTTAAACGGATTAATCGCGTATATTTTGGTATTCGAAAATATATTTTAGGAAACCAGACATTTCGAACACTACAGTAGTCCGTGGTCACAGCTAGACAAGGTTGCTATTTGTCGGTTGATACAAAAATTAATTATATCAATCTAATATTAAAATTTTTTATACATTTTTAACAATGTGAAAACATTCTAAGAAGTGTGAAATAACACAATAATATATTGAAATAAAAATTATATTAATATTTTAATCTTCAGATTCAAACGATGAATCCCAAATAGAACTTCAGGTGTCGGGTGACGAAGAAACGGCTAACGCGATTATCGCGGCTGCCAAAGAACAAGGTAATTATTAAATGTAATTGAAAAACATTGATCTTTATACATTTTAAATATATGAATTTTTTTATAAGTTTTACCCCTTTATCCCGCATAGCAAGTGTCTACCTTGCCTAGAAGCACTTAGTGTCAATATACTCAATAGCCCGCTATCCACTGAATTCGAATTATTGCGTAATGAGAGAACTCAACGCCGTACTTAGCTTTACCAGAGCGAGGAAATTTTATATATATAAACATTCCACCGAGTGGTATTTGAACCCACAACCAATCGCGTTTGCAGTAAGACGTTGTCCCACTGCGCCACGACCGGCCGTGTAGTTACAGGTAGCTCACCTGTGATTACGTACTACTGGAAAGTCAGTCAGAAACGTCGGGTTTTCAAAAATTTTTTTTGGAATATCAAAATATACGTTATTAATCCAGTTAAACTAGTAACGTTTATTATATTATAATTAACTGTAATTTCCATTTTTATAACTTTGTTTCTAAAATATATTAAAAAATCTTGAATATGAAAATATAAATAAATATAAAAATATAAAAAAAACAGCCTTCCACTTTATCCCGTATCCGAAGGAACAAGTGTCAAGACATACCGTTATGAGACATTGCGTGTTGACTGGCGCAACTCAACGCCGAGCTTCGTCGTACCAGAGCGGAGAAATTATAGTATCTGTACAAATAAATTAATTGAAATATTTGTTTGAATTACTTAAACAATCACATTTTACATGATACACGCGTGTATGTGTTTATAATTATACCAAAACAAAATGTTTACAATTTTGTCTATCCGTTTGTTAGATAGATAATATCTGGAACAGCTATACCGATTTTGATAAAACTCCCTGGTACAGCCATCCCAAAAGGCACGATGGCCTCTTATTGATAAATATTACAATCACTTTAATCCGCATAACAGGGTAGGCGGAGAGAACCTTGTGTTAGCACTTTACGTTCTCCACTTTCCGTTTTCAGCGGCGGAACTAAACGCCGCGTAATCATTAATATTAAAGTTCTCTTCGTACACTTTCAGGAGGTGCCTTTATTAAGGTAGAGGGCGGTGAAATGTTTGAAGTGAAGTCGGTAGAGAGCAAGACTGATGATGACGTTGTGAAGACCGATAATACTGTAAATATTTGTTACATACATTTAAAAACTATATTTATACGTAATTTATATTTAAATGTCGCTTATAATATGTTTTATTTATTAAACAAATTGTTGGTATTTTTTTTCTAGTTTCACGCTTTTGCCACGCATAGCAGGGTAGACAGGAAGTACCTAGTGTCATGACACTCCGCTGATTGCTTTGTCTTATCAAAGTGGAGTAATGAAAATAATTATTAAATATAATTTTTCATCCGAGTTGGATTCGAACCTACAAACGATCGCGTTTTCAATTGGATGCGGTGCCACTGCGTCACGATGAGAAACACATTCTTTTTTAAATTTCAAGCATTTTGTCCTGCACAGCAGGATGACAGGATGTACCTAGTGTCAAAACACTCCGTACTCAATTTTCCATCGAATTTGAGTCATTGCACCAGAGCGAGGAAATGAAAATAATTTAAATATAATCACTCCCCCGAGTGGGAATCGAAACCACAACCGATCGTGCTTACAGTCAGACGCTGTCTCATTGCGCCACGACCGACCTCTTAAAACATGATACACAACTACAAATATATACAAGTATGTATATTTAAAAAAAATTAGACATTTTTTTAAATTAACATAATTTTATTCTCTTCTTTTGAATAAAATATTTTAAATTATATTTAAAAAATATTATTTTTTAAAATTATTTATTCTAAGTATTATTATTGAGTTATATTATCTTTTTGTTTCAGTTACAATTGGTGGTGCACGAAAACGGTCAGTTCAGATGTCTTCTATGTGAGAACAATGATGACAAACGTTAGTATATAATATTAAAAGGGATTTAATTATTAACAACTTAAATTTAAATATTAAATTATAATACGTAATTATAATATTGGTATATATTTAATTGTTTATTTATTGGTGTCCCCAGAAGGCACACCGTTCACGGGAGACGCGGACGCGTGTATGCAACATTTGAAATCGAAACATTCGGCTCGAGCTTACATTTGTTATTGTGGACACGTTGCTAGGAAACGGGCTGACTACGTCACGCATATAGGTTAGTATGTGACGCCGTGTTGAGCTACGCGAGTTACGCGATGCCTGGATTGGCGAAGGGATGTAGAATGAAGTGTTCGATGAATTGTGGTGTGTGTGGTATTTGACTGTAAATGCAATGGTCCTGGGTTCAACATCCACTAGGGGGTTGAATTTGAATTGTTTTAATTGTTTTACGTTTTCTCGTTCCAGCCAGATAATGTACGTTGTTAATTTCTGCCATTTAATACATAATGTATCTAAATTAGCCTGGAAGTGGACAACGAAATGTCAAGGCACTAGCGCTATGATTAACTTATTAACTAAAAATATGGGCAGAAATAATTGTAGTATAATTACATTTTAACGATTATTTGCTCTATTTGAATTTAATTTGTATGTTTGTTTGTTATATTTACGTGTTGAGCAGCGGAACTCAACGCTGCACTTTGTCTTACCAGAGTAATGAAATGAAAATAATTTATAATATAATCATTCCCCCCGCGTGGGAATCGAACCCTTAACCGACCGCGTTTACATTCAGATGCTGTCTCACTGCGCCAAAAATTGGCAAAAATAATACAATAATAGACAATTGTGTTTTTTTCAGAACAACACGCACAGAAAAATAATAAGAATTTGCAAATCACAGATAAGAGTAAAATGCACGAATGTAATATATGTAAAAAGAAATATAGGTAAGGTTTATTTAATTTTTTATTCCATATATATATATATATATATACATATATATATATGTATATATATATATATATAATAACCGCTTATTCTAATGTAATGGTGAAATAACCGCTTATTCTAAAAGCATATTTATGTCTACACGGTACATATATTAGAATATATTTTTTTATAAGCCTGTTTGTTTGTTCCGGTTAATCTCTAAAACAGCTGGACTGATTTTGATTGGATTTTCACTGGTAGATAGTTGATGTAATAAGGAGTACTTTAGACTACTCTTTATTTTAAACTAAATTTGAAATAAAATTTAAACTAATGATTTTTATGTGGTTTAATTTGTTTATATGAAGTATTCTGCTTTTAATTTTTTATTAGGTTCATAATTTATTTTTTCTTCAAATACACTTATTGAGTAATTATTAAATTTTTAAATGATTCTTATATATCATTAGACCACATATCATATATTATATCATAGATGCATAGTACCGGAGAAACCAAGTGTCAAGACACTCCATTCTCTAGCTTCGGCCTAAAACCAAAACATTATCTATCGAGCGATTGGCGGAACTCAACGCCGCCTTTTGTCTTACCAGGAAAGGGAAATGAAAGTATTTCAAATAATCGAATATGCGTGTGTGTGTGTGTGTGTGTCCAGCTCGCGCACGCTGCTGGCGGAGCACCAGAACGTGCACAGCGGCTCGCGGCCGCACGCCTGCCACGTGTGCGGGAAGACCTTCGCGTCCAAGTACACGCACCAGTCGCATCTCAAGACGCATCTCGTACGCGCTGTGTGCTTCTTATATCATTTTGCTCACCACTCTTATCTTAAGATTCATCTTGTATACATATACCATTTTGTGCACTACCTCTATGTTAAGATTCATCTAGTACGTATATACCATTATGTGCACTGGCAATATCTTAAAATTCATGTTGTATGTATATGCCATTTTCTAATTAGAAAACTACGATTTGTAAACTAAATTAACCTTTTTAAGTTAGAAAAAGCCAACCATACTATTTTTGCCTCTGTTATAAAATAACTAGAGAATGCCTAATTGGTTCTCGGCCGGTCTAGCACAGTGGGACAGCGTCTGTAAACGCGATCGGTTTTGGGTTCGATCCCCACTCGAGGAAGTGATTATATTTAAATTATTTTTACATCCTCGCTCTGGTAAAAGACAAAGTGCAGCGTTGAGTTCCACCACTCATCACTCAATGTCTCAAATTCGGTGGAAAGCGAAGTACAGACGATCTTAATACTAGGTATTTTCTGTCTACCTTGCTATGCGGGATAAAAGCGTGAATTTAAAAATATGCCGAATTTTGAATTAAAATTTGTTTTATAGGGTAGTCAAAGACAACCCAATCAACCCTGCTTCACTCGAAATTGAGACATTGCGAATTGAGTGGCGAACTCAACGCCGCGGTTTGTCCAACCACAGTGAAAAATTTACAAAAAAAAATTCAAAAACTATAAGCATTCCTCCAAGTGGGAATCGAACCGACAGCCAATCGCGTTTACAGCCGGACGCTATCCCACTGCGCCACGAAGGCCTTACTCAATAGTTTTGTTTGTTCCCCAGGTCCGACCTCGTCCCTTCAAATGTAATCAATGTGGTAAATCGTTCTTCACGATGCAAAATTTAAATCAACACGAAAAAACACATTCTGGTATCAAGGATTTTGTTTGTAATGTATGTGGTAAGTATTAATTTTCCTATTATTATTATTATTAGTTATCTGTGACATAATTTTCGGGGTACAAGTTTTTGGAAGGGTTGCTATGGACCAGGTCCAACAGGTAGCGTTTTTCCACCCTTTAAAGTTGATAACCAATAAATATAAGCTGGAGATGGGGGATATATAGATACCGCTTTAAATGTTTCCAGTCTGTGAGTTGGTCTCCCGGGCTTATTATTATTATATATTATTTAACAAGACAGTATCTTAATATTAACTATTTTTAAAGTGTTATTCCACACTTAGGATTAGAAAGCATTTTTGAAAAAGCATATAAAAAAATTTGAATGCAGCGGGATTCGAACCCGCGCCTCTTGGACCCGGATACTTGGACGCTATCTATACAGCACGAGAAGAGTGTAGATGATACATTTTTGAAAAGAGGTATAAAAATTGTAACAAACGTATGAGAATTTCGACTCAGCAGAGCGCTTGGATGGGAGCAACAGGCCCGGGTTCAAATCCCGCTGCGTTTCAATTTTTAAACATTTTGTCAAAAATGGTTTCTAATCCTAAGTGTGGAGTGACACTTCAAAAATAATAAATTATAGAATATATTATTTTTAGTACTGTACTCATAACGTGTGGATTATATGTCGAATTCCGCTAGTTTTATCTAAATAAATACAAACGAAAGTATGTCGAGGCCGGTCGCGATCGCGAAACGCGATCAGTTTTGGGTTCGATTCCCACTCGGGAATTCACTCTTTCGCCTTGGTAAGGCAAAGCGAGAAGTACGGAGTGATCAGACACTGGGTAGCGCTGCGCAGGTTAAAAACAACAACGTCACTAATGTAGAGAGCGTGTTCCTCAGGCAAAGCGTTCGGCACGCAGCACAACCTGGAGGTGCACGGCGTGGTGCACTCGCACACCAAGCCGTACGTGTGCGGCGTGTGCGGGAAGGCCTTCGCGCGCCGCGCGGAGGTGCGCGACCACATGCGCACGCACACCGGTGACGTATTGGCTTGTTCTTCTCGTTCTTGCTCCTCGCACTTCGCTTTCCCGCGAATTCGAGACATTGCGTGTTGAGTGGCGAAACTCAACGCCGCGCTTTGCTTTACCGGAGCGAGGAAATGGAAATAATTTAAATACAATTACTCTCCCAAGTGTCACGTATATTTTTACGTATATAATAATGAGATCTTTGATTTTTACGATTTTTACACATTTTAGTCACTGCGCTCGCTAAATCTCGGGTGCCATTTGTATATTGAGCAAAGCGAGCGGTTAACAGTAAGTAAGGGACTCATAGTTGTAATTGAAAATGTAGTTTGAAATAAAACGACTGAGAAATATTAGTATTTCCGCCGAAAGTGAATAAAAAAATTATCACGCAAAAAAAAATATCACTGTGGAGCAAAATATTCGCACGATTTTTTTCCATTGACTTCAATGAGATTTTCGATTATTGGTGATATTTTTTAACGACATTAAATTTTTCCTATTTTTTTTTACATCATCATCTTTACCATAATGTGTGTACATAATTTAACCGTAGTCGGAAAAGTTTTTTTTCATTCCAACTCCAAAGGAAAAGTGTGAAATGTCTCGCGTAAAGTACTCCGCTCGCTTCTCTCAATGAAACCGTTTCAAACGGATTAATTGCGTATATTTTAGTTACGAACAGTTTATGGTAGTCTGTGGTCACACTTGCGGGTAGATTGAGGTGGCGGGTGTAGAGAAAGATAAAGGCAGCTCCATCTGCACCATCAGGCGACACGCTCGTTTGCCTTGCCTGTCTTATAAAAAAAAACAAATGGCGGTAGATTATTATAATTAATTCCTGTATTCCCGCAAGTGTGACCAAGCCCCACTGTAAAGTGTTCGCAACGTAACTGTGTGTGTGTGCGGCGCCGCAGGCGAGCGCCCCTTCACGTGCGACGTGTGCGGCGCGCGCTTCACGCAGCGCTCCAACCTGCACTCGCACCGGCGCGCCACGCACCTCGACGACAAGCGCTACCACTGCACCGTGTGCCCCAAGCGCTTCAAGCGGCGGCGGTGAGTCACGTCACAGCGCACACGCCACGCACCACACACCACACGCCACACGCCCCACACGCCACACACCACACGCCACACGCCACACCCAGTAACCAACTCTACAAACGCCTACTCTGTCTCCAGTCTCCTGGACTACCACGTGAAGGCGTCCCACACTGGGGAGAGACCTCTCAAGTGCGAGATATGTCGCGCCACCTTCGTGTACCCGGAACACTACAAGAAACACGCGAGAATACACAGCGGGGAGAAGCCTTACACGTGCGAGGTATGTGTTGGACACAGACGACATGGTGTCAAGACACTCCGTTGATTATTTTTCACGCGAAATTACTGGAAATGAGAGAGGAAAAATTAAAATAAATATAAATCATTCATCCGGAAGTTAGTAATATAATACATATCATACAAGTTACCTCCCGGCCTATAATATTAATAAATGCGATTAACATATTTTAATAAATTGTTCTGTTATCCTAGACTATAATGAATATTACGTATGAAGGCGCAAGCCGACGTAGTGTAGTCCCCAGCAAGGCGCGCACGTAACCGTAACTCAACGCCGCAGGTGTGCGGCAAGTCGTTCAACTCGCGCGACAACCGCAACACGCACCGCTTCGTGCACAGCGACCGCAAGCCCTACGAGTGCGTGGTGTGCGGCGCCGGCTACATGCGCAAGCAGCTGCTCTACCACCACATGAACACCAGCGTGAGTGCGTGACGTCACGCGTCATTACGTCATTGCGTCATGACGTCGTTGCGTTCTCTAACTCTCTTTTTATGCGACAGGGTCATTTGGCTGAATCGATAGTGGTGAACCAGCCGCGAGTCACCAAGCTGGCTGATAATGTGAGTTCTTATTGCTTCTAACATTTTATTTCTTTTGATTTACTTTATATGTAATAGATATTTTAATTGTAACATGATTTAACCAAAGTTTCCCTTATTACATCAGCTATCTACTGGTGAAAGTCCCGTCAAAATCAGTCCAGCCGTTCCAGAGATTAAAGGGAACAAACAACCAGACAGATAAAAAAAATTGTAAAAAGATTGTTTTGGTATATGCAATTACTATTACAGACAACGTCTTATGGATCACCCCTAACACTAGTCATTCAGAACTTCTTTTTTTTTTAGTGTAGATAGGAAGTAGTTTCAAAACACTTCTTACTCCGCTCTCCGCCGAATTCAAGATATTATGTGTTAAATGGGCGGAACTCAACGTCGTGCTTTGCCTTGCCAGAGTGAGAAAATGAAAACAATATAAATACAATCATTTCCCAGAATAGGATTCGTACCTACAACCAATCATTGACTCATATTGAATATATGTTAACAAATCGTTTGATGTACTGAAATTATTTATTTATACTTTTTGGAGAATTTTAAACGTGCTATTAAGAATTTCTACACAGCTTGCAAAGAATAAGATTATTGTATATATAATAATTGAATTATCTAAAACATATTATTATTTATTTTTATATATTTTAGGTTCTAACAACGCAGTCTATAATAGTCGACACGTCAAAGTCTGAGAAGTTTCCGGAAACTGTGAGTGTCGTATATTTATATGTGATTTTATTATTATTATATTTATTAGGTTTGTTTATTTTTTTTACTTAATACTTTAAAAATACTAAGTCGGTACACATGATGATTTTTTATTATATGTATATAAATAAAAATATTTGCCTTCTGTTGTATGATAAAGCGCGGCGTTAAATTCCGTTGTCACAAATGAAGTGTCTTAACACATTTTCTTTATCTATCGTGCCAAAATTTTGACAATATAAAAACAGATTCTTCTGTTTTATCCCGAATATTGGGATAGTCTGAGACAACCTAGTGTCAGGAAAACACTCCATTGCCAGCTTTTTTCATGAAATCGAAACATTGAGATTATGTTGAGCAGCAGAACTCAACGCCGCGTTATGTTTTACCAGAGCAGAGAAAAAAAAATGTTAAAATTTAATCACTCCCCCGAGTGAGAATCGAACCCACAACCGATCGCGTTCACAGTGAGACGATATCCCACTCCGCCGTGATGACTTTTTTGCCAATAAATAAAAAAATATAACATTTTTTCCATTATATAATATTATTATATTATTATATTGAAATTTCTTTTTAGATATATGAAGCGGCTGAGGAGCTGCAATTGCAGTCTGATGACAAAACCGTCGGTGAGTTTGTCTGTATGTTAATTTAATTATTTTCTATTACATTTATTTGTTTGTGATTATTCTTCTTTTTTTGTATGATGTGTAATTTTTTTTTAATTTTCCTTCCAGACGGTGACACCACTACGAAGTTCTTTATAACGGGCGATAAGAAGCTTCTATTACAAGATGGTACGGATTTTAATTTTTTAATTTAACATAATATTTATATATATGTATATATATATATATATATATATATATATATATATATATATATATATATATATATATATATATATATTTGTGTGTTTAAATTGTCAAACAAACTATAAGGGATCCATCTCATCGATACGGTTTCATTTAAAATATATTCGACTTATTTCTTTATATTTTAGATGTTTTTTTTTACATTTCTATTGGATTTATATAACTTTACTAATAATAAAACGTTTATTCAATGTAAAGTATATTACACTAAATAATAATAATAATTATTAAGTATTATTCAAGTATCAGAGCTGTCACATTATAAGATCTATCTTGGTCTGATTTCTTTTATGATAATTTTTATTGTCGTTATGTTGGTATTACTTATTAAATATTTTTTTTTAATAATTTATGCGAATTTTTGTATTTTATTTTCAAAAATATTCGAAATTGTACAGTTATGTTTCACATCGTCTCTGTATCTTTATTTTATAATTCTAAAGTAAGAAATAAATTAGTTTGTATTACATCAGCTATCGGCCAATTGGAATCCAATCAAAACGACCTCGGTCCTATCAGAGATTAGCTGGAACAAACAGATAGACAAACATGAATTGTAGAATATATTATTTTTGTATATGCCCCGTGTATTCATAGTGTTTAGTACAATGCAGTTATTTTAATATTACAAAGAGACATTTCAATTTTTTTCATTACAGTTTATTTTTAATTTGTTTGTCCTTTTTTACTAATTTCTAGTTATTTTTTAAGGTAAATCCACAATAAACCTAGTTCAGGAAGGTGAGGCGCCGACGCTGTTGACTTTACGTTAGTTTTATTTTTTTTTATTTATCTATTTTGTATTATACAGATAATGTATTAAATACAGTGCAACTGAATATAACGACCCTCAATATAGTGACTACGTGGATTTAACGAAGTTTTTGATATTACATAGAAATTTATTAAAAATATTCCTTTAAATTACGGATACATTATAAATTATTTTCACTTCCTCGCTCTGTTAAAGACAAAAAGCGGCGTTAAGTTCCACCACCCAACACGCAATGTCTTGAATTCGGTGGAAAGCGAAGTACGGAGTGTCTTGACACTAGGTACTTTCTGCCTACCCTGCTATGCGGGATAAAAAGCGTGAAGCTAAATAAAAAGAAATACGGATACATTTGCCAAAAACCCTTTTTATAAAGAATGTTGTAAAGTATTATTTGCTGAATTTCGTCAGCTCGTAACCTCAACATAACGAATTCTATCAGTCACCAATATTGAATTTCTCAATTTTTATCTCGTTATAACGAATCGTAGTCCCACCTGACCTCTGTATATCGCACCCCGATACCGCTTGTAACGAAGCGCTTGATATAACGAGCTGTTTCCGTTTGTTTAATTCAAACTTGCACTTGTATTAATATTCGATACTTGACACGTCTGTACGTGTGTGTGTGTGTCTGTGCGTGTGTGTGTGTGTGTGTGTGTGTGTGTGTTTTAAAAATATATTTTATTAATTTAATTTATTTCTATTGTGTTATAATGTAAGGCATTGGCCTTTTGGATTACCTTTTCATATAAACTATAATTATATTAAATTTCATAATATTCATGAAGTAGTTTCTAGCGCAATATTGTTTACAGTTTCGGGTTTTATCCAACATAAATATCATAGAGAACCTAGATACTTTACATCGAGTGGCGTAACTCAACGCCATACGCTATCTTACTTACTTCGGAGATATGAATATAATTTAATTATAATCAGAATATTAATTATTATTAATTTTCTATTAATATCTTTTCTCTTTCCAAACAGATAACATAGAGGGCAATATAAAAAGCGATGGAACGATTATAGACAACGTCTCTGCGGAGCATTTGAGCGAGCAACAGGTAATATATATTTTAAGGTTATTTAATTTATAATAATTATTATTATATTAATTTTATAATTATATACGTAGTTTAATGTTATTTTATTTAATATATAATCACTAATAAAACTATTAGTATAGGCTTAATCGCGTATATTTTGGTAGATTGACCACGAACTATTGTAAAGTATTCGAAACGTTGGGTCTTCAATAATGTATTGTCGAGTATCAAAATATACGCGATTTATCTGTTTTAACTAGTTTCATTGGAAATGTGTTAAAGTGATAAATTCAATATTGAATAATAAGTCAATTGTATTTGTATAAATGATACTACCGGTCGCGGCGCAGTGGGACAGCGTCCGACTGTAAACCCGATCGGGTTCGATTCTCAATCGGGGGGAATTATTATGTTTGATTCATTTTCTTTACCTCGCTCTTTTAAGAGTAAGCGCGGTGTTGAGTTCAGCCACTCAATATGCAATGTTTTGTATTTCGAGAACGAAGCTTTTAAATGTTGACGAAGTTTGCTAAATACACTGGGTGAAACTGCATTAAAATCGGGTTGAAGCCGTTTCCGGGGGGGGGGAGAGGAGCGTTCACACAGAAGTCATACGTGTTTCACGTACAACGCCCTCTATATACAAACCGCCGTCATGTTCGCAGACGAGCAGCGCGATCACCGTTGGTCCCGTGGAGTTGCCGGACGCTACAGCGGGTGGGGTCTCTCTGAACTCGTGATGACGGCGCGGGGGCGGCTGGGGCAGCTCGGGCGGGCTGGGGCATCTCGGGCGGCCGGGGCGCTCCGGTGCGGCTGGGGCACTCGTGGCGGCTGGGTACCAGCTCGGGGCTGCTGGGGCCGGCTCGGTGCGGCTCCGGCACGGTCCGATGGACCCGCTTGAAATTTGATATTACAAAAAGTTCATTAAAACCTTTTGAATCCGAACTTGAATTATTTTTCATAAATTAATAACTTATTTATTAGAGTTTTTATTTTATTACATCATTCTGCGTGTCATTTGCCCCCTCTAGACCGTCGGCTGGCGAACCAATTGTTCCCAATGTTCCGCGCGTTCGTTTCACGCGACTGTCTCGTAATGTCGTTTGATGTAAGTTGAGATTGATGTGTCTATAACGAGTTATCTTACATGTAATCGACCTGCTATCAACGTACACGTCTTAAGTAATTATGCATTAAGTTACTCTGGTTAATTCCACTAATAATTTATAATACATTGAACACTTTGGTTTAGGTTTTTTGCTAAGAAATGTTCCTCACACAATTTGTTTGAATTTAAAAATAAAGACGATTGTTTTTTTGTTTCGCTAAAATACTAAAAATAGATTTCTCTTCTATTATAACAATTTGTGCGTTGATTAGTTTTATTTTTTTTTAATGTAAACTCATTTTTTTATTTATTTCGCTGGCCTCACAATGTTTGCAACCTTGTATATTATAAGGAATACTATTAAATGCCTTTCAAAGTACACAGCGCGTTACTTTAATGTTTATATTTCTATATATTTATGTATCACAACATACTCGTAATGAATCATAATAAACGTTCATTTTTAATACAATATTAAACAGAAAAACATTTTTTTTTAATATTTGAGGGTTTCTTCTTCTCTCTTTAAGTTACTTAGATTTTCACTAAATGGCTGTATAACATAAATAGATTAAATAGCTTGGTACTTATTGTTATAAAAGTCTACCTAGGTATTGATTTTGATTGTTTTTAAGATTGTCAGACCTAGCTGTCCGTTGTTTAAGGTACATATAAGTATTGATGAACTGTACATTGTGCTTTAATACATTGTTATTTCAATATTGTGTGTTTTATTTCCCCGAATATTGTATTTTTTTATATTAATTTTAGGCTATTTTTATAATTTTTTAAGTGTTTTTCCACAATTAGATTACAGAAAATTTCTTGAAAAAAATCTTACTAAAAAGTGCAGCAGGATTCGAACCCAGCCCTCGTTTACCTGTACCAGCGCACTGTTGAGTTCGTTATGAGCTCTACACTCCGTTTGTCATTGAAATACATATAGGTGTGTACACGTATTTACATATGTTAGCATCTCTGTAGAGAATTACAAATTTCTGCTATACAAAATTATTTCGACGAAGATTTTTCTTTTTATTAAGCGAGAATACCATTTTTTGGCACTTTAGTAACAATATTTAAACAACATTAGTAACTAACAAAAGCGACCGGTTGCATTACATTACCGTAAAAGCAACCGTTCTAACGCCTACAGTCCCTCGCCGTTACCATGCGATGATTTTTCCATGGTAGGTTCATGTTGCTATTCCACACGTCTTATCCTTTTTAATGTCCCTATTTCATTTTTTCCGCCACAAAACGGCACACACCTCAAACACGCGTTCCAGTTGTCAGCATCCCTGGTGCAGCGAACCGCGCGGTTACTGTAATTACGTCTTTATCACGTTGCAATCTCTTAGTTCTCCTCCAATCGTCCAAGACTATAATTTTTTTCTATTACTGTTTTTTCATTTGCAGAATTCTTTTCAAAGTGGTATCATTACATTTTCGTTGTTTTACGACTATACTACCAGGAAGAAATCAAATGCAAACTATTTGATGTAATGCTAAAATACAATGGTGAAAACTGCATTAAAATCGGTTGAGCCGTTTCCGAGAGGAGCGTTCACAACCAGAAGTCATACGTGTTCCACGTACAGACGTCCTCTTATATACACCGCTCGTCGTTCGCAGACGAGCAGCGCGATCCAGTTGGTCCCGGTGGAGTTGCCGGACGGCTCCAGCGGGTGGGTCGCTCTGAACTCGTGATGACGGCGCGGGGCGGCTGGGGGCAGCTCGGGGCGGCTGGGGCAGCTCGGGGCGGCTGGGGCAGCTCGGGGCGGCTGGGGCAGCTGGGGGGGGCTGGGGCAGCTCGGGGCGGCTGGGGACGGCTCGGGGCGGCTGCCGGCCACGGTCGATGGACCGCTTGAAATTTGATTATTACAAAAAAGTTCATTAAAACCTTTTTGAATCCGAACTTGAATTATTTTTCAATAAATGTAATAACTTATTTATAGAGTTTATTTATTACATCATTCTGCGTGTCATTGCCCCCCTCTAGACCGTCGGCTGGCGACCAATTGTTTTCAATGTTCCGCGGCGTTCAGTTACGCGTAATGTCTCGTGAATGTCTTTTGATGTAAAGTTGAGAGTGAAGTGTTCTAACGAGTTAGCTTACATGGAATCTGAACCTGCTATCAACGTACACGTCTTAAGTAATTATGTCATTAAGTTATCTTGTTAATTCCACATAATAATTTTATATACATTTAACACTTTGTTAGCTTTTTTGCTAAGAAATGTTCCTTAAACAAATTGTTTGAATTTAAAAATAAAAAAGAATTTGTTTTCTTTTTCGATAAAATACTAAAAATATAATTTCTCTTCTATTATAACAATATTGTGCAGTTTGATTAGTTTTATTTTTTTTTAATGTAAAACTCATTTTTTTATTTTAATTTCGCGCCTCACAATGTTGCAACATTGTAATATTATAAGGAATACTTTAAATGCAATTTCAAAGTAAACAGCGAGTTACTTTAATGTTTATATTTCTATTATATTTATGTATCACGAAACATAACGTCGTAATGTATCATAATACAAACGTCATTTTTAATACAATATTAAAAAGAAAAACATTTTTTTTTATTATTTGTGATGTTTTCTTCTTCTCTCTTTAAGTACTTAGATTTTCACTAAAATGGCTGTAATTATTACATAAATAGACTTAAATAGCTTGTAATTATTGTTATATCTACCTAGTTATTTATATTTGATTGTTTTTTTTTTAATATTGTCAGACATGCTGTCTGTGTGTAAGGTGTACATATAAGTAGTTAATGAACTGTACATTGTGCTGTAAATACAATTGTTATTTCAATATTGTGTGTTTTATTTACCCCAGAATATTGTTTTTTTTATATTATTTTAGCTATTTTTTATAATTTTTAAGTGTTATTCCACAATTAGGATTAAAAAAATTTTCTTGAAAAACTTTACTAAAAATTTGCAGCAGGATTCGAACCCGCGCCTCGTGTTACCTGTACCAGCGCACTGTTGGAGTGCGTTATGAGCTCTACATCCGGTTGCATTGAAATACATATAGGTGTGTTACAACTTATTTACATATGTTAGCATCTCTGTAGAGAGATTACAAATTTCTGCTATACAAAGATTATTTCGAAGAAATTTTCTTTTTAGTAAGCGAGAATACCATTTTTTGGCACATTTAGACATATTTAAACAACATTAGTAAACTAACAAAAGCGACCGGTTGCATTACAGTAACGTAATGCAACCGGTCGTAACGTCTACAGTCACCTCGCCGTTACCAATGCCGATGAGTTTTTCATGGTAGGTCATGTTGCTATTCAACACGTACGTATTCTTGTTTAAATTCCCTATTTCATTGTTTCCCCACAAAACGGAACACCTCAAACACGCGTTCCAGTTGTCAGCTGGTGCAGACCGCGCGGTTACTGTAAGTTACTGTCTTTAATTACTTTGCAGATCTCTTAGTTCTCTCCAATGCGTCCAAAGACTATAATTTTTTTCTATCACATGTTTTTGTCATTTGCAGAATTCTTTCAAAATGTAACTTACATTTTCGTTGTTTTACGGAGCTATAATACCAGAAGAGGCAAATGCAATACTATTTATGTAAGCAGATTATTGCTAAAATCAATGAAATTAAAAATATCTTTCCTGTACCATCAGATGTATTCAAAAATTAAAACCCTCCAGTGCCAAATATAATTTTTTGTTAGTATATAATATGAGTAGATTCCCTGAAAACATCGAAATCTAATAGTTTTTTACTATTGATTAAAAGCACTGTGCAATGGACGATTATGCTTCATAAAATGCTTTTTTTTAGCTTCACGCTTTTATCCCGCATAGCAGGGTAGACAGAAAGTACCTAGTGTCAAGGCACTCCATGTTTCGGTTCCCACCGTATTCGGGACATTGTGTGTTGAGTGGTGGAGAAAGAGAAACTAATTTAAATATAATCACTCCCTCGACTGGGGATCGAACCCACAACCGATCGCGATTACAGTCAGACGCTGTGCCACTGCGCCACGACCGCCCTCAATATTTGAAATTTTCAACACAATCAAGCACATGTCCTCAACGCCTCAATTGTATCAAGGCCTCGTTGCAAATTTCTTATGTAATTTGTAAATATCCCCCATCAATGTTTATAGAAAGACACCTTAATCAGTCATACACTTTGGAACCCATTTTATCAAATATATTTATTATTTGTATGTATGAAGCAAAAGTAGACCACAGTTGCCACAATAATAATAAATATATTGTATTTTGAAAAACAATCAGGTGTCAAAGTATTTGTGACCCTTCCCCACTCCTTGTTACGCAATATCTCATTTAAAAATTATTTTTAAATATAAAATTATATATTAAGAAAAAACAATTCACCAACCCTCTTCAATAAAACAAAACAGAATGTCAATTCAAAATATTTTATTTTAACATTGTAAAAAATATAAACAGTGAGTGCTCGAAGCAAAATGATTACACAAATATGGAAAAAAAATCATCCAAACAATTAAAGCAAATTACTTTTATATAAGAGAATAACAAAATTAAAATTTTCGATTAATTTTTTTTTTAGTTTTACCCTTTTATTAGTATAGGTCAAGACACTCGCGGTACTCGGCTTTCTGACGAACTCGATCGTGTGCTGAGAGTGGCGGAACTCAACGCCGTTGTTTGTTTTACTAGCGTAAGAAAAGTGAAAATAATTGAAGTATTAGGTAAAATTATATGTTAAAATATCTATATACAAAATTTTTACACACAATTCCAATATCAGTACAGATATATATAAAGTATGTTACAATTTCATAGACAAAAAAACATTGAGATTTTGAATTATTTATATTAAAATAAATTGAAAATACGTATCTATTAATTTCAACCACAATATAATTTTGAAAATTAATTTAATAACCTATCTACTTTCATAATAAAAAAAAATAAACTTATAAGGAAACCCCAAAAACAGTATATGTATAAAGAATTAAAAAAAATTTTCTCCTAAAAGGATGAAATAAAAAAAATTATAACAGTAATAACATAATGTACAAAATGAACACTAAGTGTCTAAAACAATCAATGTTCATTTGAACATTAGGAAAAAAATAAAAAATCATCATAAATTCAAATATTTTCATATTTTCACAATGTTCAAATGAACATTATGTGTCCCACAGCGCCGCTCACTGTTAATTTGAACATTTCTCCCCCGTACAAGTGTCTCCGTACTCCGCGCAAGGTCTATCCGATTGCTTTAGTGGTTCTGCTTTAGCACAGAATTGAATTACACTGAAAATTAAAAAAAAACAATATTAGAACGTAAAGTATTCTAATATTATAGTTACTTCAAATATGAATTATCTCTATATAAAATGCACATTATAATAGAAATATATTAAATTAAGAAAATTACAAGCAGTGACAATAGTGTGAAAAAATCTTTTATCCCGCGTTTCAGGATAGACAGGAAGTACTTAGTGTCAAGGCACTCCGTACGCTGCTTTCTATTGAATTCGAGACGGTGGTGGAGCTAAACACCACGCACTGTCTTACCAGAGTGAGAAAATGATAATAATATAGATAAATTATTGTTATAAAAATATTATATTTAATAATAATATACTTTGCTTATGTTTATAAAGGATTTTAGGAGGACGCGGAGTTGAGTACGCCACTTTTTATATATATATATATATATATATATATATATATATATATATATATATATATATATAAATATATATATATATATAAAAATAAATAAGAAACATTACCCGTAATCGCCTTTCTCCATCCATTTCTCATCTATTTTGTTCAATTGTTCCCATTTCCCTTTGGGCAGACCGCAAATCAAGTCGGCTTTAATTGTTCTTAGAGCTATTACTGGAGCTGGCATGAAACCTGATGAACAAAGTAGAAGACGAGTAAAAAATGTAAATTAATTGATAAAATAAGGGAATTATAACAAAAAAAAAACAAAATATAACAATCAAAAAAAAAAAAACAATTTACCAAAATATTAAGCCGATTTTATAAGACTATATACAACTACCCACCTATATTTTTATGTTACGAATGATTTACCTATATATCTGAAACTACTGGACTGATTTTAATGCAACTTATACTGGTTCCTCAAGTTGAAGTATATCTAACTTGTAAATGGAAAAGAGTGATGTCGATATGACTTTTAATTTTAAGAGAAATTCGTGAACAAACACACAAACATACACTTATCAAAGTAAGCACACTTGCTAGGAAGCCTATAAATGGATCGTAGTACACAAATAATATTAAACTGGTAACTTGCTTTCTTTGAAGTCGGTAAATAAACTAAATATAAATTGAATTAAAAAAATAACTTAATATCTATTAATATCTAAAAAAAGCTAACTATATAAAAATACTAAAACAAACATAATATGAACAAGGAATTTCAAAAGAATAATAATAAAGTTTATGCGAATTGTGACAGTAGTCCGCCCGAGTATAAACGCCTATAACTTTGGTAAACACGGCGTTAAGTTACACCACATACTTTTAACATAAATAATAAATAAACAACGTGGTTATCTAAAAAAATCATAATAGGTATTGTGATTTAAAGAAGTTTCATATATATGTATAGCAAATAAAAATAATAATTAATGTTATATAATTAATACAAAAATGATAATAAATTAAAATAAAAAAAAACATTAAAAAATATAAAAAATATATAATAAAAGAAAAAATTAAAAACAAAAAGAGAGCCGCCCGAACAGGGACTTGAACCCTGGACCCTTGGATTAAAAGTCCAATGCTCTACCGACTGAGCTATCCGGGCTACGATAGACATACCGAAATAGGCTACCACTTATATATATATATATATATATATATATATATATATATATATATATATATATATATATATATATATATATATATACATAGCAGGGTAAACCGGAAATGCCTAGTATCAAGACACTCCGTACTCCACTTTCCGCCGAATTCAGGACATTGCGTGGTGTGTGGCGAAATTCTACGTCGTGCTTTATTTCCACAACAAGGAAATGAAAATACACTAAGTGGGAATGGAACCCACAACCGATCGTGTTTACTTACGGTCGGTCGCTGTCACACTGCGCCACGACTGGCCCGTTTAAAAATACAAATTATATTAATATGAATATTTATTTGTAGAGGAAATATTAATTCATATTTTTTATTAATTATTTAGATTAAATTGAAGACAGATTTATTGATAAGTTTTTTACTATTTTTAAATTGTTATTATACACTTAAGATTAGAAAATGTAAAAAAAAAAAGTTTTTATATATTTAACACGAACTTTGATTTTGGCGATTTGTACACACTTTAAATAGAACTATTTTAAACGCATAAATCGCGTATCGACTACAGGTAGACGACCGATTTTTTCACGCTTTCACCTCACATAACAGGGTTGAGTTGCGGAACTCAACGCCGCGATTTTTCTACCAATCTTTAATTTTTCTGTTCTAACTTTTTGTTATCTGTTGTCGTCTTATATGTTCTTACATTTTTGCAAATTTTAAATTTATAAATTTTTAAAATCTCGAGTTTTATATTAACTAATACCAAAGAATATATATATAATATAAAGTATAAAATATCACCTTGTAGTGCAGCTTCGAATCCCAGAGTGGGTACACAGTTCCTTTCCGCCAACAACTTCCGGTAATTTAAATCACCTTTGAACAGAACAGCGATCGCGAACTGCAACTTCCGGTACAACGGGAAGTCGTACTTCTTCATATCTTTGTATACATTTGGTGACGTCCAATAGTCGTCGCTCTGGAATATACAACATGTTTAGTTTGAAGGGTTGCAGGTTCGATTTTATGCGTCATAATATAATTTAGAATGTATCAAGTACTGATATACGAAAATAAATAAACATATTATACATATATGAGGAATTCTTAAGGATTTTTTTAATTGGTTTTCTGTAAGTTACCTAGACTATAAATATATGTTTAAATAATAATTAATAATTCTTACAACTTTTTTTTTAAAGTGTTAGAAGACAACAAAAAACTGACATATTTTTTTATTTGACAGAAAGTACCTAGTGTCAAGACACTCCGCACTTCGCTTTCCACCGAATTCGAGAGTGAGTGTGAGCGTGTTGAGTGGCGGAACTCAAGGCCTTGCTTTGTCCCACTATAACGGAGAAATGAAAATAAATTTTAAATATAATCATTCCTTCTATTAGGATCAAACCCATAACCAATTGCGGTTTCAGTTAGACGTTGTCCCACTGCGCCACGATGTCCGCTTTAAATATTTGTATATAAATAAAAATGTCTAGTTTGTGGTGTTTTTGTGGAATTAAGTATTTCTATTTTTATATACTTTTGATCTTATTTTTGTATATATAAAATTGTTAAAAAAAACTCAAAAGTTCATACTTCTTAATGAAAAAAAAAACACCATATTCTCTAATAATATTATAAATACGAAAATATTAGTGTTATAAGCGCAAAAGTAACTCTGCCTATCTGTGACGTCATCACGCCTCAGACTCACTTGAAGGCCTTGAGATGAACATAGATTATAATTTTTTAATACTTTTTTAAAATGTTGACAAATATAATGAATAAATTAGTTAATATAATAAAAACATAGAACACACCATTACAATGAAAGTGCCATCTGAATAGTATTTAATCCATTCTTCGCCCAGTTTCTTCAGATTTTCAGAATTTACTTTCAACGGCGCTTCTGGCTCCGCTGGTTCACCTTCAGCTGGCTCTATAATTATATTATGAAATATTATAGAAATATATATATATATATATATATATATATATATATATTATTAGTATTATTTTACTTTTCAACGAAACGGACGTGTGTGGTCTTCTTTATCGACAATTCTAAGTTTATTCAGTTGCAAATTTTTATTCTTTATTTTTACTAGCTAAAAAAGCTATAAGTTAACTTAAATATACTTAAAACCATCTTACCTTCTGGAATAGCATTTATAAACACAATTGGTTGTGGGTTCAATTCCAATTGGGGGGGAACGATTATAATTAAGTTATTTTCATTTCCTCGCGGTAGTCAGACAAAGCGCGGCATCGAGTTCCGCCACTCAACACGCAATTTATTGAATTCGGAAAGTACAGTGTCTTAACACTAGGTACTTATTGTCTACCCCGCTATGCCTGAAAAAAGGGTGAAGTTAAAAAAAATTACCTGGTTTCGGTTCCGCCGGTATTTCCACACTGTAGCTAGCTTGAGCGCACGCCTTTATCACATATCTGAAATAAAAAATATAAAACATAAAACACATAAATTTTTAAAAAATAAAAAGAAAATAGATTTAGTAGGTAAAAAAAATAATACACCCAACAAACATAAATTATTATAATTATTTTATTTATTATATTTAATAAATAATTAAACTCACTTGAAATCCCTCGGCGTCACGTCGGAAACGAACCAAGGAATCTTTTTCACGTGAAATCTCACCTTTAAATGAAAAACAAAACACAAACATCAACATATTGTATGAAAATGCCTTTATATTATTATTTTTTTTATTAACACACTACGGAAAGATTACCATTACTTTTGTTATATTTGTTTTTTTGTTTTATTTTTATTTCTTATCGAATTCTAATTCAGAGGCCGGTCGAGCAGTGGGACAGCGTCTGACTGTAACCACGATAGGTTGTGGGCTCGATCCCCACTCGGGGGAGTGATTATATTTAAATTATTTTCAAACATTTGGACGCAGCGGGATTCGAACCTGCGCCTCATCTTTCCCATCCAAGTTCTCTGAGCACTAAGCTGTACGTCCTACATCCAGAGCAATGGGACGAAAAACCACAGAAGCTTCATACGATGCCGCATAGTATGGTAGTCATAGACAACCTAGTGTCAAGACACTACGTGAAATGCTTTCCGCTTGAATGAGAGACGGTGCGACGAACACAACGCCGCGCTTTGTCTTATCATAGCGGAGAAATTAAAATAAATATAATCACTCCTCCAAGTGAGAATCGAATCCCCAACGAATCGCGTTTACAGCCAGACGCTGTGACACTGTAATTTTGTATATTTAAAAAAACCGTATAAAAATTTATGCGCAGCAAAATTCGAACCCGCGCCTCTTATTCCCCGTCCAAGTGCTCTAACCGCTATGATATGCGTTCTACATCCGGCTGCGTTAGAAATATTATACCTGTGGTGAAAACGCATCGACGGATGAGATAACAGGGTAGTCAGAGAAAACCTAGTGTCAAAACACTCCGTTCACTGCTTTACGTTTGAATGAGAGACATTGTGTGCTGAGTGACGAACTCAACCCACACTTTGTCTTACCACAACGAAGAAATTATGATTACTTCTTTAAACACGATAAATCCTTCGAGTGGGAATCGAACCCATAACCAATCGCGTTAACAGTCAGACACTGTCCCACAATGACGCGATGGCCAAGAACTGAGTGCAGAGTTCAAATTTATTTTTTTTAATACATTTAATTACTTTATACGAGCCAGTATAAAGTCATTTGCACAGCTGGGATTGCCTGGAACGGTTCACGAAATTTGTACTTTTTTCTATTCTTTTCATTGTTTTTATATTATTGATATATAAAATATTAAATAAGCAATTAATAATAACATACTAAATTAAATTAAACTCTATATAAACAGATTAATCGCATACATCCATCTCGTATATACACTAATTAATTTTTGGATATACCGAAAGATTTGTCTAGTGGTATTTGTACCACCTCAGTCTACGCGCAAGTGTTACCACGGACTACTGTAAAGTGTTCGAAACGTTGTATTGTAAAAAAAATATATATATTTGAATACCAAAATATACACGATTAATCCGTTTGAAATAGTTTTATTAATAATAAAGTAAAAATTGCAAAAATTAAATATTTAATTAACATACCTTTTGTACAATATTGTGTACTATTAGAAAATGAGCGAGACAGAGGTCCGAGAACAATTCGTAGCCGGAGTTATCGCAAACTATATCTGTAATAAATACATTGTAAATTAACTAAAATATATTTATATTATGAGTAACGCTTCTATCCCGCATAGCAGGATAGACAAAAAGTATCTAGTGTCAAGCACACCCCGTTCTTGGGTGGCGGAACTCAACACTGTGCTTGGAAAAATAATCATTCCCTCGAGTGGAAATCGAATCCACAGTCGCCACGACCGGCCGGTCATAATAATAATTATCAGAAAATTACAGAAACTAAACTAACATATTTTTTATAGTATTTAATAAAAATTTCTTATTTAAAAAATCTTGCTTCATGTATCTCCCGTGTATCGGAGTGTTTAAACATAACCATATAAAATGATAAACTGACTAAATTTAATTCCAACATTGGTAAAAATGTGATTCAAACCCGCACTCTGGGAACTGTCAAAACTAAAAAAAAACCTAGTTCGCTGTACTCCTATAGAGGCACAAATTAAAAAAAACACAAACACAAAATAAGAAAAAAATATAATAATAACAATATACCATGAAAACTAACCAAACATAACACTTTTTGGTATTGTCATTTTAGCTGGACAGGGCTCCGGCACCTCTTTGGTTTCCGGAGCACCCTCCACGTTCTCCGCATTCTCCGTTTCCTCAGCTTTTGTTTCCTCAGTTTTTGCTTCTTCAGTCTGAAACATTAAATATATATTTTAAATATTAACAACTAATTAACATGTAACTAAACAACTAAATCGAGTTTAAACTAATTAAATCTAATATATAATTCTATAATTATTACTAATAATAAATAAATATATGTATCTTTACATAACTATAATAAAAATGGAACTGATCGCTCTCTGTCTGTATATATAAGATATATGACAAAAATTATTATTATAGAATGAATTTTTCAACTGTTTGTGTGTTTCTTTGTCTGTGCGCTTCCGGTTGATGGTTTCGAAAACGGTTTATTTAACCCATTTTAATGCAGGTTTTCTATTATGTTTTGACAACTTCGTTTGTTTTTATTTCAATCGGTATATAAATAAGATACTTATATCCGCTTAGTGTTTTGTTCAACAAAATTATAGCAAAGTCAAGCAAACGAAATCGCGGACATCCACTAATAATGACTAATAACTAAATAAAAAAAATGAGGCCGTGCCGGCAGTGTGACAGCGTCTGACTGTAAGCGCGATCGGTTGTGGGTTCGATCCCCACCCGGGGGAGTGATTATATTTAAATTATTATCACTTCCTCGCTCTGGTGAAGACAAAGAGCGGCGTTGAGTTCCACCACCCAACACGCAATGTCTCGAATTCGGTGGAAAGCGAAGTACGGAGTGTCTTGACACTAGATACTTTCTGTCTACCCTGCTAGGAGGGATAAAAGCGTGAAGCTAAAAATATATCTTCACACCTAATTAATTAACAACTAAATAAAGTTTAAACTAAACTACTTAAAACGTACTAATATATTAATTTTAAATTTAATCTCTAAGTTGATCTCAAAATTGATTTCTAGAATACAAAAAAGGTGGAAAAATCCAATTATTATGTACAAATAAAAATTACAATAATATAATACAAAATTTAATATTTATATATATATAAGCTGAATTTTTAAAAAAACACCTGTGTTTTACACAAAGGCATTCCAGCCATAGCAGCGAGTCTGTGACAACTGCATTTTGATTTTAGACTTGAATTCTGTAATGTAACATATATATGAAAATAGCTATACTATATTTAGTGAAATCTTAGTGACACGACTCTCCGTTTTCCATTAATTAAATTATTTAAAAACATATTTTAGATCAAAATTTTAAAAAATATATTCTACTAATATCGCGTCATAGTGGCGCAGTGGTACAGCGTCTAACCGTAAACACGATTGGCTGTGGATTCGAATCCAATTTGGGGGAATAGTTATATTTAAGAAAAGAAGACATTTATATTTACTCATGAAAATAACAATTAACTACACAATTTCTTTATTGACTTGTAATAAAATGTTTTAAGTTCTCACCTCAATGGCTTTCGCCATGTTTTCAGCTTTGGTTATAACCTGGTCACATATTTTAGCGGAATCGTCCACTAATACCTGGGAAATAAAAAAAATAATATTTTTATAAAAAAAAATGTCAATTTTTTTTATACGTTCGTTACAGTTTACTTTTGCTGTTTACATCTGCACAGACACACAGATTATTTCTAAAAATGATCATTTGGCAAGACATATGGCTATATATTTAAATATTTTAATGGTTTTTTTTTATGTTATTCACACACAAAGCTTTTGTACGGTATAAATGATGCAGGTTCGAACTCCGCTACGTTCAATTTTTAATTCCTTCCTGGGTTTTCTTCGAAAACACTATCAGATTATTAGTTTTGTAATTAAATTTATATTGAAATTTATTATATGAACAAATTTCATAAACTAATGTAAGTTAAAAATATTTAAATATCTATATGCCTTCTACACTTTTATAATTAAAACAAATAGGAAACAGATTCAAATCCACCTAAACAAGAATTTTATATTAAATTTTGTTCGCAGCTTCGCTTTAACATAATAGTAAGAAATAATGTCCAAACACTACGTTGGTTGAAATTGAGACATTGCGTGGTGAGTGGTGAATTCAGGGCAACGCTTTGTCTTACCAGTGCGGAGAAATGAAAACAATCAACAAACAAAACAATCTTTCCCCCGATTGGAAATCGAACCCACAACCAATTGCGTTTACAGTCAGAGCCTGTTCCACTGCGCCTCTATGACATCTAAATTATCAAAGTATTTCAAAAAAATATTATACAAAAATAATTCATATTACCTTGTCCTTTAAGTCCAATACTAATTGAAAGGGATCTAATAATTTCCTAGACGTTACGCTGGAATCATCTTTTAAGGTCACTTGTTCACCCAGAGATAACGACAAATCGCATTTGTTTGACCACAGGCAAATCTGTTAAATAATATATATATATATATATATATATATATATATATATATATATATATATATGTATCACAAAATTTTAAAGTATATGAAAATCTTATAAATAAATCGATTTAATAACACCTTTATGATATACAGTACTAAAGCAGGGAAACAAGAAAATAATAAAAAAACATATCCTTTAATGGAAATCGAACCCACAACCAAACTACCCGCATCTTACGGCACGCTATCCAGCAACGGAGGGGAATTGTATTCTACCCTGTCCCGTCACAGGGAGAATTAAAGTAAATTCACTTTAATAAATAACAAATATTATTTTACCTTTAACAATGTAATAAAGTCGGCCCGCTTCTTGTCCTTGTCGCTCTCCGACAACATGGCGGCTAGCTTGTCAGCGACAACACACATTGGTTCCAAGCTATTTTGGAATGCTTGTTCTTTTTGTTCATCAAACGGATCGAAATTTTGTAGAGTTTTGCTATACAAGAAATGAAAAGTTAGCGACTTACTTTGAATATATAGTATAAGAATGTTAAGTGGCGGAACTCAACGCCGCACGTTGCCTTACCTATGCAGCGAAATGAAAATAATTAAATAAAACTAATACTACAAACTCCAGAGACGCTTGTTCCAATGTTTATATGTTTAAACAAACTATAAATATATATGTATATTTATATAATAAAATTACTATTCAGTAATTATTACAGTACTAGTACTTACTAACCAGTGATTAATTTACGTTTCTTTATTCTCTTATCCTCTATCTACTGCATATAGATAACAAGGTTGGTAATAGGTTCGATTCCCACTCGGGGGCAATAATTACGTTTCAAATTAATTATCATTTTCCGCTCTGGTAGACAAGGGGCGGCGTTAAGCTCGCAATTCAATACGAAATGTATACATTTCAGATGGAAAGCAAACAACGTAGTGTCTTGACACTTCTCTATCCTGCTATGCGGGATACAACGTGAAGCTGTTTTTTTTAATCTATTACTTTTATCTATGTAGTAAATGCATTATGACTTATCATATAGAACTGCTTGTAAGATTACATAATATGATATCCAGATATTATCTTAGTTCGTTTATTTATTTATATTATTGTTTATATATTATTAACTATACTATAACATGCTAAATATAGCCAGGGTATCGCTAAAATAGGGAAGGGCAAGCAATATCGATACACTATATACTATTTTTTGGTCGATATTCGATATTTATTTTTACATATATCGATATTTATACTTTTCTACATTTCTCATGACACAAATTAAAAAAATATAAAATAAACAATTAAATTATTATATTAATAACAATAAATCAAATAAGTATACAAAAAAAATCGATAAAGTCTATCTGTGCCGTCATGGGGTCTACCTGAGACGGTGTATCAAAAATGTATTTTCGAATATCAAAATATACGCGATTAATCTGTTCACAGTTTCCTTTAAAATGTGTAAAAATCGCGGAAACTATAGAACTCATCAGGGAGATTTTTTTAATTTTAATTGTAAGCCATTTATTACCAATTTCTATTTAGAAGCAGAGCTATTGGAGCGGGCTTTTCAATTCCAAGGCGTGTTACCTTTTAAAAACAAACGTCTTTTCACAATTTCTTTAAATGGTGACATAGAACGTTCTCGCTCGTTTTTTGGGATCCCATTCTTAATTTCATTGTACCAGGAAAGAATTACACATTCGATACAATTGAGTTACGAGTCTATGCCTATTTCGGGTGATTATTATTGCATACATCACTGATTTCGGCAAAATCGTTAATATGTTAATTAACATATATATTTTTGTTAGGTTCACGCTTTTATCCCTCATACCAGGTTAGACCCGAAGTACCTAGTGTTCCACACTTTATACTCCGCTTACCGCCAAAATCGATACATTATGATTTGTCTTACCAGAGCGAGGAAATGGAAATAAAAATCCAAATATTATCATCTCCTCAAGTGGGAATCAAACCCACAACCGATCACCACAATCTGATCCATTATATTATCAAAAAATGAAACTTCATCATCATCATGAACTCGGAAGACGTTCACTGCTAGACATAATCCTCCCAGAGCACACGAATTGGAACAGCTGCCCGCCTCCCACACCCTGACCAAATCATCGGTCCACCTCATTGAGAACTAGGGAATCGTTCCTTACCTCAACTCGCATCCTTCTATAAGCCGCCTGTACACGTAGCATTCGGAGAACACCCATACGTTTGTAAAATAGTAATGGCATTCACTATTTTGTATGTAATCGTTCCACTTTTTAGCCTCAGGCGTGTCTACTGTTAGTAAGTCGTACTTTTTGTTTGTTACCAAATCATTTTTTAATTTTGTTATGTACTGTATATACGAGCGTATATCTTCATCTGACTGTAAAAAAATATATTAAGAAAACGTTCATTAGAGGCCAGTCGTGGTGCAATGGGACAGCGTTTGACTGTAAACTCGACCAGTTGTGGATACGATCCCCACTCGGGGGAGTGATTATATTTAAAATTATTTCTACTTCCTCGCTCTGGTAAGACAAAGTGCGGCATTGACTTCCACCACTTAACACAATGTCTCGAATTCGGTGGAAAGCAAAGTAGGTAGTAACTTGACACTATATACTATCTCACCACCCTGCTATGCGGGATAAAAAGCGTGAAGCTGAAGCGTGAAACGTGAAGTTAGAAGCTATAAAATCAAAATGAAGTAAAAAATCAACAATCAAATTAAAATCAAAATATTATTTACTTATATTAAGCATTACAATTATTTTGAAATCGTAAGTTAACATAAAAACGTCAGTTATGTCAGTCCTACAAACTACCTCTGGTTCGTCGTAGGGCAGTTCTGCTGAATAAAACCACAGAGAAACTGCACAGTTGCTTTTTTTAAATAATATTATATGTGATTTAATATAATTCCAGAAACGAAGAATAATACATAGAAATTTCCTTTCACTGCGAGGGATACAGGTTCAAATCCGGATCTGACGTAACACATTTTTAAATATTTCAATTCTTTTGAGGCCGGTCATGACTCAGTGGGACAGCGTCTGACTGTAAACGCGATCGGTTGTAGGTTCAATATCCATTCGTGGGAGTGATTATATTTAAATTATTTTTGCTCTGATAAAACAAAGTGCGGTGTTGAGTTCCACCAATCAACACGCAATGTCTCAAATTCGGCGTATAAAATCATGAAGCTAACAAACAAAATACTTATACTTACAGCAGCATACGCAGATTTGATCTTGCCACTCTCTCGCGATAAGTAATCAATAACTTTAGTTAATATCACTGGCAGTCGCTCTTTCAGCGAATAATATGCGAAGCTCCTGTGAATTCATATTTAAAATTATTATTCCAACACCTAAGACAAGATTTAAAAGAAACGTTCAAATTTTTATACGTTTTTTGACACTGTTAGGTCTTATTCTTTTGAATTATCTAAAACAAAGTTACATTATCATACTGAATTTAAAATAAATCCAACTAATATCTGATCACAATCATAAGCGAGGTCAGTACAGTCAGTCACAAATCTTTTTGATGAGTATATTTATAAGGAAAATCACTAGATGTTCTCTAAACTATTTATATTAAGTCAAATACTAAATAACTTGAAAAAAATAAATATTATTTAATACTTGTATTAGCAGTGTTACGTTGAGTTTGATTACATTAATTATATTTTTTTTAAATAAATAAAAAAAAAAAATGAAAGTATAAGGAGTTTATATAGTACCCTCCCTAGTAACACATTCGGGTAAAGAGAGAGAAAAGGAGAGCAGAGAGATATTTATCGCTATATTATTCTTGATTAATTTAAAAAAAAATTCATGCCCGGTTATTTTCAATTTCCAATTATTGACGTTTAAATATGAAGCATTATACTTCTTATTTAGAATAAAATTACTTTGTTCTTTTTTCCACGCTTTTATCCCTCCTAGCAGGGTAGACAGAAAGTACCTAGTGTCAAGACATTCCGTACTTCGCTTTCCGCCGAATTCGAGACATTGCGTGTTGAGTGGCGGAACTTAGCGCACTTTTTATTTTGTTCTGTAACTCCGTAAGTCTATTTCAAAAATAGTTCAAGGTTATTAAATATAAAAACTGCCTATAAATTTTATTATTTTCACGGTTGATTATTTTCTATTACAAATATATTATATATATATATATATATATATATATATATATATATATATATATATATATATATATATATATATATATATATATATGTGTACGTATATATATATATATATATAAATTCGTAGATATTTATTTGCTATTAATAATCCTGTATAAGAAGATTTGATATGCTCACGTTTGTTATGTTTTTAACTTTAAATAATTTATTATTAACAATTAGTCAAAATTTCGAACACGATTTAGATAAATAAGTACTAAATATTTTATATGTCAACTACTTAATTCAAGTGATCAATAAGAAACGATCATCTAAAAATAAAATTTGAATAAAAAAAACATACATTTACATAAATTTTATTATGCAAATTAAAAAAATAAATATAAAAAAAGCAGAAGAAATAAAAAAAAGCAAAAAGAGAGCCGCCCGAACAGGGACTTGAACCCTGGACCCTTGGATTAAAAGTCCAATGCTCTACCGACTGAGCTATCCGGGCTACGAAAGTGATTGCGAAATAGTGAATCAGAGTCTTATATAAGCCTAATTTTACATTTTGTTAATATATATATTTTTTATAAACAAGATTTTTTTTTTAATTGTATTATTATATAAAAAAGGAACAGAAATGAAAAAAATATAGATGCTGTGTTTCTAACCATTTTTAAATACATGTAGAGGAAGATTAGTGACTAAACTCTACTCTATAAGAGTTTGTTCTCCATTTCTATCCATTGAATGTATTAGGCTAAAGAAATTAAATTATATAAACCATTATACTGAACTTAATTATTTTTATAACATAATATAAAATTATTATTACTTATTTGACCTTGATTTTGAATATAAATATGATATATACTAAATGTATATTTTAACTGTTTTGTAACTAAATGTATCTGTGCATATTACGTAACATTCATCTTAGAAAAAAATATTACTCTCTAAAAGGCAAACTAAATATTATTGAATAATTATAAATAAATATAGGAAGTAACTTGTGTTAAAACACATGTTAGTTTATCAATTGTTTTTTAATTACATCTAATACATGTTTTCTTACAAAATTTTTATATCTTCATAAAATCATAAAAAAAACTTATATATCAATCAAGATAAGATTAACCTAAATAGGTTATATTACATATTATTACCCAAAACAAATTTATCAATGATAGTGCAATTGTATAATTTCTCATTATTAAAAATTGTAATAATTTTTCATCAAATTTAAATATCTACATTTTAACAATGTTACATTTAATAATTAACACTAAAGATATTTAATTTCGAGGAGTAAAAGTTAATGTTGTTTTGTGTTTACGAAATGGTGGAATTGACGATAATTTCAAATTTCATTCGCCTAAGTTATGTGAATTTTTATTTCTTTTTCATAAAAGAAATGAAAATATCATCACAGTGTCTGTCTAGTTCAAATAATTTAAACAACAAATACCTACTCTAAAAAAATATATTTTGAAGTGACAGAACTACTCTATCGGAAAGTTACAAGTATACTCAATTATCACTTTCAGAGAATTCTTATAAGATTTTAATTAGAATGTTTATAAAACCACTAAGAAAATTATTGTAATTGCAATGAAATTGCTAACAAAATAATAAAATGCCTTTATAACTAAGCGCTGAATTATAAATACTAATGAACCATAGAAATGTCTATAAAAATATTTACCTAAGATATGGTGAGAAGATAATAATTTATGCATCGCATTCACTTTATAATACATAATTATTAATTTAAAGCTTCATAGATTAAAGAATATAATTATTTTACTTACTTTTTGAAAGTGCCTTGTAATTGAGTATTAAAGGGAGTAGCAATATTTAAAAACGGGCTTGTTGTTTGTGAAGTAATGAAAGGGCCACCGTAAATAAAATCTGGTGAAGTTTCATCTTGTACAATGGTTTTTGTTTCACTTATTACAGGCGACACTTCCGACGACGGCTTTGTAGATATTGTGCTCATTTTGTTATTATTTTGTATATTATACACTTATGATTTAAAAAAATGTAGTTTTACATTACAATTAAAAATAATAGTGAACTCGGAATTTAAAAGGATATGTTTTTCAAATTGACATTTTATTTTCAGGAAAATGATATTTGACAGTTGTGTGCATTTACGAAGTGGCTTAGGAGTTTAAATTGCAAGTCGAAAGAAAATAATATAGTCGAAACTGGAATAACTAATTACATTTTAAAATAATATGAAATTTCAAAGAATATAAATATGTACATATTTTGCTAGTTTCAAACATATTATATATAAGTAAATCTTTATTGTCTCTGCAAATGCTAAATGAAGCTTGAAATCAATTATATGGTCTTTAATAAAAGTAAAAAAAAGCTCCTAAAAACTAACGTTTATTGAAAAAAAATGATTGATATCTAAATAACTTACATTCCATATGTTCCACACATTATCACATTACGGGGCGTCACGATGCGCATCACCGGGTAATTCTCAGTATCAATAGGCCAATCGTATGGAGCCATTTTTGAAAATTTACAACGAAATTTTACATATGAATTTTACGATAACATTAACTAGAAGTGTATGAAAGCACAATATAATCTGAAACAGTTTTGACCGTGATACGACTCACCGAGTAAAAATAGAAAGCAATATTTAGACTCAATGTCTAACATCGGGATTTTTGGATAATGGTTTTTGCCTATTTACATTGTCTTTTGTTTACTCTTATTCTGTAATTCCCTATGAAGTCTTGCGAAGCGAAGATTTTAGTCCGAACTAGATACTAAATTTTCCCTTTCAGAAATTAAAAAAATATTTTTTGGAGTGGTGGAACTCGATGTGATTTTTTAACCAGAGCGGGTTATAATAAAATAAACTTTTCACCAGAGTACAAATGGAACTTATATCCAATCGCATTTAGAATCGAACACTATTCCACTGCACCATGATACAATTTTATCTGCTAAACAATAAAAAAAACGCATACTTACCACATTTTGTACGTATATACGCGTAAAGGGATATAACAAAAGAAAACAAAATCTATTATATGAAACATATATTAAAAATACAAGAAAATCGTAATACAATTAGTATTTCTCTTAAATTTAAAAATTCGAGTACATGATGTACCATTAAAAATTAAATCAATACCTTTAGAGGTAAGTAAAATTTAAAAAAAGAAACTACTAAACAGACATATATTGACAATTATATGCTTAGCCTGTTTTCCTTACATATCTAATTCATAATTAAATTTCATAAAGAAAGTTTTTATCAAACTTGTCGCACAATCTCTTCATTTATTTATTTAAAAATACTTGAAAAACCCATCACATATTGAAATAACAGTAATAAAAAAACATAGATATTATTCTCAAAACATTATTCAAATATGTCAAATTATTAAAAAAAACATTCATAAAAAAACTTAAAACCATCGAACAGCAAGTGCCTATATCATAAGATAATAAGTCATTCATATTGGTTTTTTCTAAAACTTTTGTAACAAAAAACAGCATATAACATTCCAAATAACTCCACAATTAGATATTTAGAAAATTAAAAAGAGAAACAAAAGAAAAGCATTTTTTTTAAAAAAGAACAAACTAAAAATACTTAATCTCATGTATTAATATTAAAAACATAATTAAAAATAAACTTTTCTTCCTTAAGATACTTAAGTATTACATGCCTTGAAATTACATAAAATAAAACAAATGAGATCATATTCACCCTAAAACATTAATTATCTGTTTAAAACATAAAAAATAGATAATTAATAATTAATTGTATTATTAAAGATGTTGGTGGGAAATTTAATTTTATTGTTTAATAATTAAAAACAAATACAGTGCAACCTTGATATAACGAAACCGAAGCGATAATTATAACAGGGTAGACAGGAAGTACTTAATGTCAAGATACTCCATACTCTGCTTTCCATCGAATTTAAAACATATGTGTGAGTTATGACATGGTAAAAATTGTGAAATTCAATATGGATAACTGGTAGAATTCATTATAATGGGGTTATATAAACTGACAAAATTCTTTAAAGACATGTAAAAATAATAAGTTCTATTATATGTTGCAAGGATTTATAAAAACTTTTGTTGACAAATGTATTCATGTATTCTTAATATAAAGGTATATTAAATATCGACTTCTATGGGCCACTTTAGGGGATATCGAAATTGGCCAAATCGAGCAGATCGTTATATCGAGGGTCATTACATTGACTATAACAAATTGTGATATAAGTATTGAATACTTTGTGCGTCTTTTTTTTTTTAAACACACAAAACTTGTAATGGAAAATAGTTTGCTAAGAATTAGTAAGGACTGAATCACAAAATGTATTAACAGCCTTATGGCCAAAATTAAAATAATAATATGAAATTAAAAAAAAATACTTCAGATTCTTGAATAGTAATCTGTAATATTTTATATATACTTAGTAAAAAATATGTACAATGGTAATCCTTAAGGTTTACCAAGTTTGAACTTTTACCATCAAAATAGGAAAATCTTAGCAATTACCAAAATATGAACATTTTGTTTCACATTATAAAGAGATCAAAAGAATTCAAAACTTAAGTTCTTTTGATATCTTCCATTAAATTTGTCAATGAAATAATAATAATATTAATAAAAATCAAATGTAAGCTACTATAACAACCAAATTAGTAATTTTCATATACCAAAGAAATAAACTGTAGGTCAAAAATATATCAAATTTGAGATAACTTGAGATATATACGGTTTTTGGACATGGTGATTTTTCATATCACTTTGCATTATTATTATAAATTTAAATAATATTATATAAATACATCCATAATATATAGTAAAAAGAAAGTTCTCATATGCTTTATTCATAAGTAACACTTATTGACTTAACAAAGAAATAAAAGCATTATTTTGGTTAGTTTCATGTAAAATTTAAGAATATAATCTTCATATGTAAATTATTTAGTCATGATAATTTGTTTTGTCAGAATATTTAATAATAAAAGCAGGTTTTTCATCATAATTATTATAAGTAATGATTACAATTTAGGTCAAAGTATATAAAATAAAAAATAAAATGTCTTTTAAGAAAGTTGTAGTCAATTTTTTTTATACAACCTCCATAATTTAAACAAAAAAGTTTTGATTAATATTGTCATATGAAAATTTTGTCAAACGAAAAGTAATATTAAAATTAACAATTTTTTTTTTTTCAAATTTTGTCTTTGTATTTGGTCATATTGTATATATATACATATAAATTATTGTCATGATTCACGTATGTAAGTCAAAAATGTATACAATAAAATATATATAAAACCTCAAAATAAAATGTTCCAACTTGAAATATGTTAGTTATAAAATAGAGTCAGTTATAAAATATATAAGTATTTTAACATTTGTTTTTTAATTAAATTCTAGATTTATTTGTGCCTAAATTATTATTTAAATAATTTAATTAATATCTTCTCTTACCATTGCTTTTAATTCGTGTACTTTTCAGTGTTATGGTAGTGGACTGAAGGGGTCTACCATTGTTATTACTTCGAAGTACTGGACAGTAGGTTCTAGAAACAAAAAGAACTTCAGTCAATATTCAAGTATAGTACATAAAAGCAAAGAACATATTAAATCAAAAAATCCTGTTAAAATAGGGTGTTTGTGTAAGTTTACAAAAATAAATTAAAAAAAATTCAATTAATATACAAATATCAGTATTGTCATTTCCAATTTCAAGTAGAACTTTCTTAGGCATTGTTTTTTTTTATAATAAGACTGTCTACAGGATTGGTGCCCATGCCTGTTGATAAATTTTATTACATTACATTCAAGATGGTGACCTATTTTTAATTTAGTCTTAAAAATTAAGGATCCTGACCGAGAAGATTTCTTTTTTTTAAAGCATTATTTAGACTATTCTAAATAATTACTAAAATAGGAAAAAAAAGTATTTAGGACAACGAAATGTACACAATTATGTGTACACAATTAGTTGCTAGATTTCTTTTTAACATGCTACCTATCTACGCGTAACCTTGCCCTTTTTTATAGTACAATCTTCTTTGTGTGTTCTTCATACAATGTGACATTAGCAAAGTGATTTATGCTCCACTGGCATGCTCGGAGAGCTATATATAAAAAAATGTACTGTAATTGTGAACAATTAACCATGGGTTTAAATATGATACTTACAAAGTATGAGCATTGTCACCCGAAGCTCCACAAGTCACACATTTATGTGACCTAAGTATCGGGCAAGTTACTTTATGTCGATTACCCATTTTCTCTTTGACACAATGTGTCATATAAATCTCTGGTCTTTCACCATTCTTACGGCAAAACGTACACATTTTCGTGCCAAAATCATCTTTTACAGAAGGCGGTGTTGAAATAGGTGTAAATGTACTGAAATTTGATATTTTCTGAACATAGGGCTTAGGTGAGAATAAATTTTGTTGTACTGGAGGAGATTGGTGTGCTATATTAAAATCGTTTGTATTATTTTTAGTTGGAGTGTAAAAATCATATTCCTTCTTTTCTATAGGGAAGAGCTCGTAATTACTTTGATTATTAATTTGTATGGCCCTTTCGGTTCTAATTGATTCACTAGAACCTAAGATTCTCCGTCCCACTATAGGCCTTAAACGCATTTGTGTTGTTGATGTGTGGAGACTAGAAGTTGGTGAATCAATTACTGAATTTGAAGACCGAGGATCAGAGTTAAAATTATCAAATATATTATTCAAATCTTGCGTTAAGCCTTGAAAGGACAATAAGTCACTATAATTTGGAGCTTCAAGTGTTAGTTCTGGACGGTATAAGTCATAGTAGGACTCTGGTGAGATAGAGTCGGCAGATGAGGAGGATCTATTGCCTGCTTGAAAAGGTGATGTGTAGGTGAATGGGGAATCGCCATCTGGAATTTAAGTTTATATTATATAATAGTTATATTTGATTAAAGTTATTCTTGTTTTTACTAAATTACTTATAAAAGCTACAGTACTTGTTTGGATGTACGTAATATATAAATAAATAAATTTTTGAATTCTGTTGTAAGTTTAACTAAGTTGATAAGCAAAATTTAGTAAACAAATAAATAAATAATAAAATTAATTAAGCGACAAAGTTGCGAAGTAATATAAAAGCAAAACTGAAAATCTATAATTAAAAATTAATAAAACCAACATGGTCGTAATATATTTTTCTATACACTAGATTTCTAAATATTATAAATGTTTTTACGTAACTCACCATTGTTTGTATTTCTTGAAAATAACTTGTTAATATCGTTCACTATGTCCTTAGAAGGCAACATATTATTATTCTGTAATATAAAGTCACATTAAAAACATATTGTGATAATAAACAATATATTTTGTTAATGTTAAACAATAAAAATATTAATAATAAAGAATTAATAAGTATTTAGGTAGCCATCTTTTGTTTCTTTTTTAATGCAAATAACGCATAAAATTAATCATTTAAACACTTTATAAAATAACAGTACATTAATTTGGATGTTCAATTATCTTGAGAAACTCTAAAAATATTATATATATTTTTAACATAACTATTAATTTAATAAATGTTTCTAAAATAACTTTTTATAAAAAGGGAAATTAAATATTATGATTAAATCTAATTTGTTAACATTAGCCAAAATATTTAAAAATCCATTTAATATTATTTTTTATACGAAATATGTATATATAGTTATACTAACACAAGAAACGTTAAAATTTATAACTACTTTGAATTGTCACACAAAGTTCATAAAGATAATAAATTTAATAATATTATCTTCAACAAACAAAACACTGCACCTAATATAAATACACAAATAAAAATATTTTGATTTAAACGTGTGCCGTGTGTAGTTATAATAGCTAATTAATTTAAATATCATGTAATTTATTATTTAAGACTTAATTAATTCTATTGTAAACCACTGTATTTTAATTACGTTTTTTTTAAAATGATTTTAAAATAATAAGCTGTACATAATATGGACCCGTACAGCTAAAGATAAGCAGAAGTGGAAAACTTTAGAGCCTTTGTCGAAAGAAAAGTAGATTAAGAACCGTTTGCCAGTAAACATTTGAAAAAATCAAAAATATATAAATAAGTCACAATTATAAATTAAGTTTTCGGCTTTCTTATATTTAAATACCATGTGAGCAACTGAAATAAGGGCTTATTTTTTTAATTTACGCTTTTATCCAGCATAGCTGGGTAGACAGGAAAGAACCTACTGTCAAGACGCTCCGTATTTCACTTTTCACTAAATTCGAGACATTGCGAGTTGCGGTGGAACTCAACGCCACACTTTGTCTTACTAGAGCGAGAAAGTAAAAAATATAATCACTTCCCCGAGTGGAGATCGAACCAATAACCGATCAGCAATTATGGTCAGACGTTGTCGCATTGCGCCACGACCAGGCCTCATATTTTATTTTTTAATTTAAAATAATAAGCGATTGATCTCACTGCAAAATACGCATTTAATTGCGAAACTGAACATTTTAAAGCAGATTGTGTTTTCTAATGGCAAAAAAACATTAATATAATTAATCCAATACTTACATTTTAAAAGTAATTATTATTTAAATTCTCTCAAACGCACCACCTTCCTTGACGATTTCCTAACGAATGTCTATTTTTGTTTCTTCAAGCGGCTCCCTTTGTTAAGCTTCAAAGGACCCGACACACCTTAGTGTTAATTGATTAATGATTTTAGGTAGTGTGTGTTCGATTTCATTTTCTTTGTATTTTTTAATTAGTTTTTATTTATCTGTTTATTTAGTATGTACTATATATTATATCAGTTCCAAAAATTAAATTTATAATCAATTATTATTATATTAGAACGTAAATGTTATCATAAATACTTATTGTGAATTGTGAAACAGTTTAATTATATGCTTGGCATAACTATGTTTAAAAAATTGTTTTTTTTTTAATTGAAAGTTTTGTTTGAAGTTATTTTACTTACATTTAAAAAATATATATTAATAAGAATTAAATATTAATAATATCAATATATTATATGATTAGTTTGAATATTTTAGCTGCATTAAAATATGAATAAAATCAATAAGTACGAAATAAAATATTTTTAAATAATATAAAACATGTTTTTTTATGATGAAGCTACTATTTACATAAAGGCATGCCGCTTTTGTTTACGAATGCCGAAGAACACATGCTTGTTTATCTACTCGTTAAGAGATGGCGATAGTGTCTATGCGAAAAAGAAAAATATAATTTCGTTATTTATTTAATTATACTTTTCATTTATGTTTTTTTACTATTGTTGTATTTATTTCAGTATTAAGTAAGTAAATTAAACTTGACTGAAACATAATTCATTAGGCATAAGACGTTAGTTTCTACAGCAAATTATTTAAACATATATATATATATATATATATATATATATATATATATATAATCGTCATGATATACTAAGAATAATAGTAGAAGGAATGAAGGTTAGCTTTTGTTTTGTTTACTTTAAAATGTTGTGCTAAATTTTATGTTTTAGCGCCATCTAGTAAAGAATATATGATAATATTGATGTGGGGCAAGATCTTTTAATTATTTATAATTGTATACAGTATTTTTATCTTTATCTATAAACCAATATTGGTCCTGAATATTTAATGTATTTTTTATATTTTTATATTCTTTTGTAGACTGAAAGTACCTAGTGTCAAGACATTCCGTACTTCGCTTTCCACCGACTTCGAGACATTGCGTGTTGAGTAGTGGAACTCAACGCCGCACTTTGGTTTACCAGAGCGAGGAAGTAAAAATAATTTAAATATAGTCACTTCGTTCAGTTAGTCACTTCAGTTTAGTCCGAGTGGGGATCGAACTCACAACCGATCGTGTTTATGGTCACACGCTATTCCACTGCGCCACGATCGGCCTCGAATAGTTATAAAATAATGTATTGAAACAAAAATGAATATATCATTGATTTATTACTTTTATTATTTCAATTTAGTTTAAAGTTAAAAATTAAGTTTTCAGATGACCTTACTCCCGTCCTTCATTTTCTTTCTAGTTTCTAAAAAAACGTAATGAGTTTGTACACGTCATTCGACAGACGTGAGTTCAAATATGCCTACGTATAAATTTTCATATAGAATTTCGTCTTTACTTAATATCAAATGATGTGAATCAAATTCGAACCTTATACCTCAAAAACCAAACAAAGCAATAATAAAATAAAGCAGAAGGGTACAAAATGTAATCCTAAATCGTAATAATAGGCAAAGATTTCGCAAAATGTTTTCGCGGAAGACGGCGTTACCGCATGAGATTCCCATATGCAGATTTAAATCTATTTGATATATATGAGAAGCCTTTTCAATTAAGTAACACACATGGACGTACAAAATGATTGCAAAAGAACGACTGTATCATTTCTAACTCATCAGTGAACAACTCGATCCTGTTTAGAAGTAGTATCGATTCAATGGTTTTCATTTTCTTAAGAGTAAGATAAAGCGTGGCGTTGAGTTCCGCTACTCACACACAATGTTTCAAAATCTGTCTTCCCCGCTATGCGGGATAAAAGCGTGAAGCTAAAAATATAATTCTAGCACGTACACATTTCGGAGGACGAGGCGTTAGTAGATTTATTCAAATTTTGTTTGAGAGAGGGGCTTTAACAGTGGAGGTAAGTCTTAATATATTTTAGAGTATCTTTAGGATTTTAAGGAATTTCGTCTCTTGTCAGTGTCAATTGATTATAGGTACTAATTAAGCATAACACAGTTTCTTTTTTATTACGGTCGACTGTAAGGACTTCACGTTTTCGGCTTCGCTTATAAAGTTGCTAAATATCCCATTGATGCGTAAATTACGCGGTGTCTTGGCAACGTATATGTTCATACACTTCAAAAAAGTATATATCAAACAAATGGTAGGATGTTTTTTGTTAACTTAATAAATTTCCACTGTAAAATTCTAAAATAATTTATATTTCGCTTCTCTTTTTTATTCGCATAGCAGGGCAGATAGAACTCTCTGGTTGACTCTGGTTGATATTGATTGGTAGATCTCAATTCCACGTTTGATCGTGCTTATGAAAATGACAAGTTAAAAAAAAAACAAATAAAAAATAATAATTATAATTTATAATATATAAAATTTTATAATTAAATCTTTGATTTTCACGATTTTTATACATTTAAATGAAACTATTTTAACCGGATTAATCGCGTATATTTTGGTATTCGAAAATACATTTTGGACACCGGACGTTTCGAACACTTTACAGTAGTCCGTGGTCACAGATAGACTGTCCTACCACTGACCGAGTCTTTCAAATACCAAAACATACGCAATTAATCCGGTTAAAATAATTTCATTTAAAATATTAAAAATACAAAAATTAAATATAAAAATGAAAATTAAAAATAATTTCCGGTTTGCAGTCAGACGCTGTCACCTGAGTCACTATGGTCCTATAAATATATATTTTAAGAGTTTAATCATTTCCGTTTGTGAGTTGTGACTCATCTGCTTGGACATGACATGATGGTATTAGCTGTACAGTATGTAGAACAAGGTCGATGTAAGCGGATTGTCGGTTTGGTAGACTGATTGCGGTCCAATTTATGAAATATAGCGAGTTTTTTTTTTCAAATTATAATTTCTTAGGAGATAGTAACCAGCTTCGTTACGTAATGCGTATTGCCATATGCTTAGCTTCCTTTTCTTATTCATTTCCGGAGAGACGCCACTCTCCTTTTTATTACTCATTGTTGAGTTTGCCATAGACATTTATGTATGTGTGTAAATAAATAATAAATATATTATATATATTAATAATTAATATAATATTTCCTTACTTGCATACATATATGAAATTTAGTGATCGAAATTTTCTCATGTCAAACAACACCAATATTGCATAGTTCAACTTAGTTTAATAATAATAATATTAATAATAATAATAATACTTTATTGCACACTACACACATGAAAAGAAGATCTCTGCCGGGCAACCTTAAGGTGTAGGACAAACCAAATTGGTAGGCGGTGTACTTGCTACATATATACATATATAAATAAATAGTAGAATATGAATTTATACACATACATACACATATACATATATATATACACACATACATACATATATCTAAATACACACACACACACACACACACACACATAGATACATACATACATACATATAAATATCCATAAATAAAAATACACATACATACATAGTTTAAATAAAAATGAGTATATATGGAATTAGTCACTTAAGTAATGTGCTTTCACCAGGGACTTAAAACTATTAAGAGTTTACTTTAAATTATCATTTCTGTCTTTAAGTTATAATCCTGAGACACATATGTTTCATATTTTTAAATATTGTGTATCTTGCTAGTTAGTTATAAATCTATTTATGAAAAAAATATAAGTGCATAAAAATATTTAATAATAATAATATTTTCTTTAATTTTAAACGTATGTAACTAAGCCAGATGCGTTACGTTTTAGAGCTCAGTGTTTCAAAAGGATTTTACTCAACAAACTATGATTTGGTATGAATATATGTTAACTGTTACTGATTTTTTTTTGCAGATTGCCCGGCACTCCTCTAGCTCTCTCAGTAATAAAATGTGCAAAATTTTTTTTATTCCGTTAACTGCTACCATTAGGTACCATCTTTAATAAATTTTAAAGTATTGTCGATATTATTTAGAATTAGACTTGTTCAATTACTAGATAATTTCGACAGCTTCCTTAAGGAGTCCAGTACGTTCTAGTATTTAAGCCAGCGTAATTATAATAATTTAAATTAGTTGCCACACACTTAAAGTCAAAACACTCTGTTCACCTCGTTCTGCCGGAATTCTAGACATTACATTGCGTAACTTAACGTCGCCTTTCGTCGTCATATCAGAGTGGGGGAATTAAAATAATTTCAATATAACCGTTACCCCCAGTGTCATCACAACCCACGACCTACTATTTAAAATCAGACGCTGTCCCACTGCGACTCGAGGGGCTAAATATCGCTTACATGTTATTACTTAAACCGCTCCGTTCAGTTTATTGTATTTTCGCCATATTCGACGATACTTTCGTTATGAAGAAAGCAAGGTCAGTTTTAGATGAAGAATTAGTTCATTATAATACAATAGGCGTATTGTGTAACATTTGTATGTAAAATTTTGGTGGACGATGAATGAACAAAGGGTTTCTTTTTTGTCATGTACATTATTTGTTTTTATCTCTGATGGTTGCGTAATAGAAAATTAGTCGATTCGTATAAGATATTTGATTTGTTTTATATGAAGTAGAAGTTAGATGTAGAAAAGTTTGTAGTTATCAACGGTGAAATGACATACAACACGAATCTTTTAATCGCTAAGCTTTACGCTACATGCAGCATAACAGGGCAATCAGAGACAACCTAGTGTCAAGACACTCCGTTTACTGCGTGGAGAAATAAAAATAATTTTTAAATATATTCATTACCCCAAGTGGGAATCGAACCCATAACAGTCTCGTTACGGTCACATTTCCCCATGGCGGCAACTACAAGTACAATTGTCATATAATCTAAGAAAACTTTAAAAAATATTTAGATTTTAATATGAAGTCAATTTCAACTCAAAACGTATTTCATTTATTTTTTTAGCTTCACGCATTCATCCAGTAAAAGCAGTAGCAGGGTTGACAGGAAGTACCTAGTGTCAAAACATTTCGTATTTCATCTTCCGCCAACTTCAAGACATTGTGTGTTAAATGGCGGAACTCAACGACGCATTTTGTTATACCAGAGCGAGGAAATGAAAATAATTTTAATATAGTCATTCAACCGAGTGGGGATCGAACCCACAACCGATCGCGTACAGTTACAGACAGACGGTGTCCCACTGCGCCACGACCGGCTTTAATTTTTCTTTCATTTACTATTTCATTCGTCGTCGTCGTCGTCATCAGCCAATCGCAGTCCACTGCTGGACATAGGCCTCCCCAAGTTTGCGCCAAACATCCCGATCCTCCGCAACCCTCATCCAGCCCGCTCCGGCAACCTTGCGTATGTCGTCAGTCCAGCGGGCCAGAGGGCGTCCTACACTACGTTTGCCAAGACGCGGTCTGCACTCCAGGACTCGTCTGCTCCAACGGCCATCGGTCCTGCGACAGACAGAGGGTGCTAAGAATCCCCGGAGTAAAGGCTGCCCAATCCGAAAACAACTTCTTTCATAATATTTCATTCATTAATATTTCATTCATAATATTCTGAATACTGAAAGGCTTTTAGTACTTATTTTCGAAGCCGGTTCGCCTTTATCGAAAACCACACTTTGCAACTACTACATATGTTATGATGTAGTATGTATACATCTATATAAATAAATAAAATTGAAGTGCCTGTTTATTTCCTAAATATATATCTATGTATAAACGGTATATACATAAAAATAGTTTTTCTGTTTGTTCCGGCTAATCTCTAGAACACCTGGACCGATTTTGGCAGAACATTCACTGGTGGATAGAAGATGATAATTTTCACGTGGACGAAGTCGCGGGCATAGCTCGTTGTATACAAATTCTTTACAATAAGTACAATTATAAATATGGTAATAACTGTAAGTCTTATTTTTATTTATATGCTATTACTTTCAATTTGTATAAGGAATTTATCCGTGTAGTAAAATAGTGTATATGAAAACACGGTACTCTGAAATAACTAAGTTTAACGATACATAAATAGTCTGTTTACGAAATTTTAAATGCCTATTTTATCTGTGCTCCAGTTGTTTTATTTGATCTGTCGCAATTTAACAATTATCTGTGGTAGCATGAGATGCTTTGCTGATAGATTCACGATAGTTTTGTAAGGAATTACTTAAAATGGGAAATATTTTAAAAGGACTTTAGTAATTGTATGATTTTGGATAAGATCATTCGTAGATAGTGTTTGCGAAATTACAATGCTAAGGAATGTTTGGTAAGAAATGAAGCGTTCAGTTACGCTAACCAACGTGCAATGTCTTGAGTATAGGTGGAACGCTGTCAATGGAGTGTCTTGACACTAGGCAGTCTCTAACTACCTTGCTATGCGGTATAAATCGTGAAGGTTTATAATTTAATATGTTACTTTTTTTAGCTCTACACCTTTATTCCGCATAGCAGGGTAGACAGAAAGTACCTACTGTCAAGACACTCATTGCGTGTTGAGTGACGGAACGCAACGCCGCACTTTGTCAGCAAAAATATAGATAATATAGTATAATTACTCCTCCGAGTGGGAATCGAACCGATAACCGATCGTGTTTACACTAGAGTGGTATTTTACTAGAGCTCCTTTCTCATAAATCATCATCAATAGATGGTAATTATAAAAAATCGTGATCCAGAATCAAACGGACAAGCAAATCTATATCTAATAAGTAACTTATTATGTTTCGACATGTTATTCTTCGTGATTTCTATGACCTTATTACTGGCGAAATACGTATTGTTAAAAAGAAAAAATGCCTTAATGAAATTTATCTATTACGTATTTATGTTCGTTTTCTTTACTTTACTTCTTTAAGACGCCATAGTGGCGCAATGGAACGGCGTCCGAACGCAAACGCGATTGGTTGCCGGTTCGCTTCCACCTCGAAACAATACTGGCAAGACAAAGCGTGGCGTTAAATTTTACTACTCCACACGAAATGTTTAGATTTCAGACGGTACAATATTCAGCGGAATGTCTTGACACTCCGTTGTCTTTATCTAACAGTAGGGTTATATAGTATTACAAACCGATATTACACAATTGACAACAAAAATTGTAACAATTAGCTGATCTCTCACGTAATGGCATAATTGCTTTAATATGCTAATGCTCGAGGGAAAGTTTCAAGGACTGAAACTGCAAACATCGCAATTCACATGATATCTATCTAAATTAATACACTGTAATGAGGTTAAGAAGGAATTGGGAAGTGTTATGAAATATTATATATGTTGTAAAGTTTCTTTAGGTGAAGATATAGAAATGGAGTACGAAGTGTCTTGACACTTCTGGTACTTCCTGTCTACCCTGCTGTGAGGAAAGGCAAAAGAAATAATGAAGAATTAAAAGTATTTTAGTTCTATAAGAATTTGGATCAATCTTTAAGCTTATCTATTTTATTTGAATGAAATCTTTGTCCCGGAAGTTAACGCTGGGCTGTAACTTAGACACACGAGCAAATCCTTCACGTCAACGAGATGAAGATGCTGAGATGGTCTGGTGGTGTCACCAGAAAGGATAGAATATGGAATAACGATAAGATAAGGTTCTTTTAAGGTAGCTCCTATCTGCATTACATAGAAATGAAGTAGTTCCTCCCTGAACACTTATATATTATAATTTAAGAAGCCGGTCGTGGTGCAGTGCGAAAGCGTCTGCCTGTAAACGTGATTAGTTGTGGGTTCGATTCTCATTTGTAGGAGTGATTATATTTAAATTATTTCCACTTTCTCGTTCTGGAAAGACAAATTGCGGCGTTGAGTTCCGCAACTCAATCCGCAATGTCTCGTATTCGGAAAGCGAAGTACAGAGTGTCCTAATACTAATACTAGCAGGCTATGCAGGAAAGCATAGATGCTTTCTGTCTAGCCTGCTAGGCGGGATAAAACCGTGAAGCTAGAAAAGAAATATCGATTATATTTAAAATAAATATGTACCTTTGAAGAAAATTCATTTTTTATTACTAATAGGTTTCTTCATAACTTAACTTCAGAATTTCGGTGGTTTTTATCTCTATATTTTCTGTTTATCTTTTTTGTAGGCGTAGTTAGAGAAAATTCAATGTTAAGACACTGTGTGTTGAGTGGCAAAACTCAACACCACATTATTATGAGTGCGGAAAGAGTATAATAGTATAGTTACTTCCCCGAGCGGATGTGGAACCCATAACCAATCGCGCTTACAATTAGACACTGTACCACTGCGACACAATGACCACCTATTTTTTTTAACACTGAAAAACGTATAGTCTCATTGGAGGGAAACTGAATAAGGTGTGATTTTGTCATACTTGATACTGACCAATAAATAGGCAATATACATTGTCGTCTCTGACTGGAAACCATCTTTAGTAAATTATCATTTGAGACAACAAAAAAATCTTTTTTTTTAAAACATATTCTATGTATGAGAATGCTTTTATATCACATTAATATATATTATATATGAAAATAAATACTAAAAGCCTTTCAGTATTTAGAATATTCATATATATTATAGTCAGCCTTCTCGGCTTTTGAAGAAATTCATAAATAAAAATAGATAAATGCAGTTTTACCGGGTTTGTTTTGGGAGTTGTTTTTTACAATATCGAATGGTATAAAAAAAATAGAAAAAAGAAACAAAAAAATAACGTAGGTGGCTAAGCTACATCCTACGCAGACGATGTTTATGGTCTTTTGGTTAGTATATGAAGGGGAACTGAACTTAGGACCTTGGTAGAAGGCTACGCTGTGAGCACGTACCTAGAAGTGTTTAGATCAAATCAAATTATATATTTCGTGACATCCTGCATTAAATAACTAGGAATGTCATCGGCATAACTACTATGGTAAACGAAAAAAAAATTTTTTACAAACATACTTTGTCCTAAGAACCCTTTAAACGGGTTTGAATAGGCGACCCTCTCTAAAGACGGTCTCGTTATTTGCTTCAAATGCTAACTTTTAACAATTAGTTCCAAAAATATACGCTTAAAGAGAAGCGCTGAAAATAAAAAAATCTGCTTTAAGCATTTTTTTTAAACAGTAGGACAATGTCTAATGTCAAGACATTTATCTTTTAAATTTCAGCTTAAATTCGAGTTTTTGTTTGTTGAGCGGCGGGACTCAACGCCGCGTATTATCCAACAAGAACGATGAAATGAAATGTATTTAAAGATATCCATGTAACTGAACCCACAACCAATTTTTTACAACAATACTGCTTAAAAAACAATTTATATAACCGTCAAGTGCTATAATTAATAAGAATTTAATGTTGTAATATGTTTTGAGAGTTATAAAAAATAAAAAAAATCTATCGCCCGAACAGGGACTTGAACCCTGGACCCTTGGATTAAAAGTCCAATGCTCTACCGACTGAGCTATCCGGGCTGCGGGCTATATTATCAAATAAGTAAATATAGATATACTATTATATACAAAATGCTTTACTAGGAAACATGTATCGAAAGATTTTCTCAAAAAGAAGAAAAAAATGATAAAATGTTATGTATTATCATATCCGTAAACTCGATCAGTTGTGGGTTCGATCTCCACTCGGGGGAGTATATTATGATCATATTTAAATTATTTTCATTTCCTCGCTCTGGTAAAGACAAAGTGCGGCGTTGAGTTTCACCACTCAACACACAATGTTTCGACTTCGATGGAAAGTGAAGTGCGGAGTGTCTTGACAGTAGGTATTTTTTGTCTATCCTGCTATGCGGGATAAAAGCGTGAAGCCAAAAAAATAAAATAATAAAATAAAAAAATATTTTTAACAGTAAACTGTACGTACCTGTTTTGAAAATCTATACGAAATTCTTTTTTGTCAGCTTTTAACAGCAGGATAGACAGAGAGTATTTAGTGTCAAAACACTCCGTACTCCGATTTCTGCCAAATTCTAAGCATTACGTGTTGAGTGGTGGAACTCAGACCGGAGAAATGAAAATAATTTATAAATATAATCACTTTTGGTATTAACCAAAGGGAATTGAACCAGTAACCAGGTGACAGACGCTATCACGCCATTATCACGGCTTTTAGTTTTGCGTAGCAACGTATAATGTAAAATATAAAAATTGATATAGAACTCAGTGTCTTGGCACTAGGTTCTGTCACTAGCTCCCTGTATACGTATTCCATATATTCATATTTACCGCTTAATATTAATAAATCAAAATAATATGTTTGTTATAATGTTACTTCTGTGAATTAGAAAATAACTGTTTATTTCATTTTATATATAATATGAAAACATGTAATGTCTGTATGTATCATTAAAATATTCAACCTGCTAAGCTATCAATGTAAGGAAATTTGCAACACTATTTTATCCCATTTCTAATTTACTTTAAAGCATCTTTTTTATCCCGCATAGCGGGATAGACAGGGTACCTAGGGTTAAGAAGGCTAAGTTCTCCGTACTATGTGGAGAGTGCAGGAACACTGCGTTTTGTCTCACCAGAGCGAGGAATAATTTAAATATGAAAATAATTTAAATATATTGATTCTACGAGCGGAAATCGAACCCACAACCGATCGCGTTTGCAGTGAGACACTGTAAAATTTCTTACACTACAGACTAGGTCTGTATCTTTTTCCCCTTTTTATTATACATTTCTTATGAAAATATACTTGACATCAATGTAATCGGCTACTTGGAACTAAAACTAAAATTTAAAATGTTAACGAGTGTGAGAGTGAGCGAATTCCGAATCTGACGATAATACAATATTTTGACCTTGCCAACATGAACTATATAATATTAAAAAAATAATTCAATTCTTGCCTGTATTTTAAATTTCTAAATTCGCCTTAAAAGAAAAAGACTTTATATGAATAAGGGTAAAAATGAAATATTAATATGTTTGTTTTTCCAATCAGTACACGGGGGAATTTAATATTTTGTAAAAGATCTCGATCTGCCTCGAACTATCAATAATCCTAAAGTTATATCATTTCTGGCACGTATTTTAAAGGCGACATTAGTAGAATCATTTCTTATATAGTAAGATAGAGGGAGGAGCTCGAATAGTATAGGCCATTAATGGATTTTTAGAAGGGCCCCTTAACCTTACACTTATTTTGCAAGTTTCTTGGTACTGTACCGAGCTTGTCCCTCTGTGATCTGATGAGCTTGAATCCCACGCCATAGCGAGTGTAGATATTACGGAATTTCTTCTCTTTTCTAAAAAAAAAAAATAATAATAAGGATATTTTTATTGAACGCAACGGGATTCGAACCCGCGCCTCTTGGAAACCGTCCATGCGCTCTGACCGCGTGCGCCATGCGTTCTACTACCAGCTGCGTCGAAATTCTTATACGTTTTCTTACAATTTATTAACGTTGTTAGTATCTCTGTAGGGAGATTTTTATTGTTCGTTATTATATTTAACACTTTAAAAATAGCCAAATAAGAATTTTTTTATCTACCAACAGAAAATGAAACCTCAGTTGCAGTCTACCTGCGATCACGGGCTACTATATAGTGTTCGAAACGTCAGATTTCCAAAAATTTATCTTTGAATACCAAAATATATGCGATTAGTCCGTGTAAAATAGTTTCATTTAAAAACATATATATTAAATAAAAATTCAACCCTCCATCTAGTTGAACAAAATTCTACACGAAAATTCAATATATATAATTCAATTTGCAGTAAGCCCATAACGGAAACCGGAAATGGAAAGCTTTGATTAAATCTCTATAAAATATAAATTATCACAAGAATAGACAAGCGTTGTTCATAGTATGTCGATTAAGCGTGACAAATGACGTAAGAGATAAGGTCAATGCCTCTCTGTGAATCAGTTAGATATTATCACGTTTTTACGTACAGTTTCTTTTAAGTTGCCGCGTTTATATGGAAAAATATACGGCTTATAGCATGCTACCGGAAAACACGCTCGAAAATTAGTTACAGGTTCAAATTTTGTATACGTAAAACTTTTCTTATATATTTTTAGACTGAACAATTGTTTTTGTAAGTTAGCCGATAGACGTTTAGTGATAAGGAAACTCTGTTTTGTTCTTTCCGTCTATTTCTAGATATTAGTGGGCTAATAAATTCGTAAAATTCACGAATTTTACAGAAAATTCTATGTTGAAGTCATGGTAAAATGTATGATATTAATATCATTGATTTAATTTATTTTTCTAGCTTCACGCTTTTATCGCGCATAGCAGGGTAGACAGGAAGTACCTAGTGTCAAGACACTCCGTACTCCTCTCTCCGCCGAATTCAAGACATTCTTTGCTTTATTTGTAAAAGTATTAGTTTTCTGAACTTCTTCTTAATATAAACTTTAAAATTTCCACATTTTTTACTCCTCTACAAAGTCTTTTGTAAAAATTTTTCTTTATATTTCTATTGGGCTTAAATAAGCAATTGATTTACTTATTTTTTAATTTAAATTCGAAATGAAACTATTTTAAACGGATTCATTGCGTATATTTTGGTATTGGATGAATCCGTTTAAAATACTTTCATTTAAAATGTGTGAAAAACCAAACGCGTACAACCAAAGAAAAACCTTATTGGATCTCATTTTATATATTTTTATAAATATATTTTCTTATAGCTTCACGCTTATATGCCGCACAGCAGAGTAGACAGAAGGTATCCTAAAGATTTGGACACAGCAGTATTCGAACCCACGCCTTCGAAATTATCCAAGCCATGCGTTCTACATCCCGCTGCGTAATTATTGTTCGCTTCTTGCAATTTATCTTTAATTTTACATTTATATGATTTTCAAACATGTTTTCCAATCCTAAGTAATAACACTAAGCTTTTTATCCCGTATAGCAGGGTAGACAGAAAGTATCCCTAGTGTCAAGACACTCTGTACTTCGCTTTCCACTGAAGTCGAGACACTGCGTGTTAAGTGGTGGAACTCAACGCCGCACTTTGTCTTTACCAGAGCGAGGAAATATGGTATTACAAAGCCCAATATAACAACATCAAAGTAAGTAAACTTAAGATTAAAGCTTTAGTTAAAGGAATAAGCTTGCGTCAAGGTTTTTTTACTAAATAGATTTAAAGATTAGGCCTTATAAGTAATATTGTAAAACATTAATATGCAATGTGTATGTAAAATGTATACAGTATGTTATTTATTAATATATATATATATATATATATATATATATATATATATATATATATATATATATATATATAAAACGCTTTTTAGCTTTTTGTCTATCTGTAAATAAATATGGCCAATGTATTTTAATTTACTTTTGTATTGCATTTTTTTTATTCTGAAGAAAAGTTCACTCTGTTAGTCTTTATAGTGATATCGATAGAAAGAGGGACGAACGTACTCTGTTCCTGCTAAAAATGCATGCGTGGCTGCTTAAGAGGGTGCCAACGGTCACCAAGACCTCCTTCGAGATTCCGCCTTCGCCTTGCGGCCGATGGGCGGGCTGGGTCCGGATTGCATGCACTTTCTTCTATTTCCAGCAAGCGTGATGTCCTTTACACGATGATTAAAATAACTGGAAAATAGCTTTGAATGGTCTTTTTTGCTTTTCTTGCCTTTTATACACGCTGGTGCTAGGGTTAAACTTTTAGGCGTCAGCAAACAATATCTGTCAATGGGAAGAAAATCGGAAAACGTAATGATGTACCATTAAATGGCTTAGTGTGTTCTGAGTTTTGTGTGTGTGTGCTTTTTGTATATTTTAATTTCCAATCTTTCAGACAAAATGTCATCAAAATATCGTTAATAGATACAAAATTATTAAATTACATTAATAGATACAAAGATGTGAAGAAAATCGCAATTGGAATTTGAGATCGGTTGGTTTGATTGATTTTCTACTTCATTTTTTTAATATTATATTTTTTTTAATTTTACTTATTAAGCATATATTAATATATATATTAATATATATGCTTAATAAGTAAAAAATAATAAAAAAAAAACAATTTATTATATATTAGTAAGAGCGTGGAGTTGAGTTACGTCACACACTACAAACACACACAATCTTAAATGGTTTAAAGCGAAGAACATTTACTTCACTTCACTTCATAGCTATATTACTACCGATTAATTAGTCAAAGAACGGCGTTGGGCTCCGCAACGCACCACAATATCTATAAATTTCTCCCTACCCTTCAAGCGAGTTTATAATCCAACATAACCCATGATTTTAACTAGAGCAATGGCGATGCGTATATAAAAACAAACCTCGCGAAATTATAACGCAGTTTCATTCTAACCGATGCCTTGCATTGTATTGTGTGTTGTGAACTGATTTTTTTATATATCGTGCTTTTTTTTGAAGTAAGTTGTTTTTTTTTTAATTTTATGGCGTAAGTAATGTTTGAGTTTTAATATAGAATATATATTAATTTCATATACTTTTTTAATAGACACAGATGATAAATTTTCTTTTTGATTTATAGTTGCAATATATATTAAAACTTATTTATTTTTTATATTTAAATGAATTTTATTATTATTTATAATATTAATACAAATATTATTTTTTATAATAATAAAATATAATTATGTAAGTTGAATTGTATATAATTTAAAAAATATTTTGATAGTTTTGTCTCCACATATTTTCCTACGCAGATAGATCTTATAGTGCCAATGACTTATCACTTGCCCTAGGTGAAAATTGAACCTAGTACCATCAACAGTGATTTTTTATAAAAGAAAATATATTCAAGTACAGTTGTTAATGTGTTTAAAATTTCTTAAAATATTTTTTTTAATTGTAACTTGCTCTAGTATTAAAAAGCTCACCATTGTATATATATATATATATATATATATATATATATATATATCATGGTTTTTTTGAAGTCTCCTTATTATAAAAAATATATTTGGACACTTGAGTTAATTTTTATGAAAACCATATGTTTTGTTGTCTCGGAAAATGGGCGTTACCTTAGCAACGTGTATGTCACTTTTTGTCTACAAAAGTTATATCAAACGCATAGTACTTTGTGTAATTTTCATTTTATTAATTTTATGTTTTTTTAATGCATTGATATAAAAAATATTAAATTTCTGCATAAAGTCTCCTTTTTCTCAAATTTTATTACCCCTTGTGAGACTAATTCAGATAAAATAGGGTTGAATCGTTTTGCTTGATGTATCTATTAATGTATGAGAATAAGTCAGACGAGGCTGAATATAATTTGACCAATGATATATATACATAACAAATATTTTTTTAAATATATATATGTATATATATATATATATATATGTATATATATATATATATATATATATATATATATATATATATATATATATATATTTAGGTTCACGCTTTAGAAGCGCCAAAGCATTTGGCGCTCCGTACCTGCATGGTACGATAAATAAAAAATGACATAGTTTTTACAAAATAAATATAAGAAAAAAAATTTTTACATTCGTAAAGTACTCCTAAATGATAATGATAATGATGGCTAGTATAAGACACACGGTGTTGTGTTCCGCATTTTATGCGAGTGGAATAAACAGACAGAACCTAGACACTCCTTTCCCTTTGTCTTAACAACCTCTATGTCACATGTTGCTAAGACGTATTCAATCTCTATTTTTATTAAAATTAAGAATATCTAGGTTACGTAGCGTAACTCAACGCTGTTCCATTTTCTATATAAAGCGGGCTAATAAATATATTTAAGTTGATTGCAAGTACATCTGACGCTTGCAACTCCTACTTGCCGAAAAGATTATATTGAAATTTATTTCAATACAATAAAACAGTACTCTACCTTGGTAAGACAAATCACATCATAGATCACAAACGGAGTGTCCTCACACTCAGTTCTTTTTCCCTTGAAAAAAGCTTAAGAATCTTTCTTACTTTCTTGAACAGGATTCAAATCGCAAACACGATTGTAAATTTTAACTAAGAAGCGATGGTGTAAGCTACCCTCTAATTAGACTTGGAAAGAACTTCCCACGGGGAAAGATACCATCGATAATAGCATTATATAAGGAAAAAATTCAAATGGTGTTAAAATGTATTACAGACTAGTGTTATAGTTTAAGCAATTTGCTGGTCACACAATTACGTGGATTGTTATCTGTGATTTTTTTTTCTAATTTGCATTCAAACTCTTTTGTTTGATAAGGCTTTTGTAAAGTATGCTTTAATATCAAAGAAACTGATGTTAGGTTAGCATGACAAATCACGGTGTTGTGTTCCGCATTTCATGTTAGTGGAACAAGCTGAGAGAAGTTAAAAAAGCTATTGATTTGATGCGTAAACAACGCGTTGCCTTAGCAACGTGTATGACATTTTAAAAACACATGGCAGCGTGTGTTAAATTGATTTTATTTGACATTTAATAAATAAAAAAAATAATTAGAATTCTGCACTCCTTCTCTATATGACCTATATGTGTAAAGAATTCCTTACTCTATTTGCGAAATTTTCGTTAATACAGGTACAATGTTTCTCTTCAAGTTTTAATAAAAGATTTGTAGCAGAATACTTAGAAAATACTAATATAGTCGATATTTTAGAAAAATTCAAACTGAGAATTGAAAAACATTCAAAAAAAATAAAAATAAAATCGAATACCACTGTGTCCAAGTGGTATTCGAACCCGCGACTTCGAAGTTGTCCAGGCCATGCGTTCTACATCCAGCTGCGTCGAAATTATTGTACGCTTCTTGCAATTTATTTTTAATTTTACATTTATATGGTTTTCAACATGTTTTATAATCCTAAGTAATAAAATTATAAGCTTCACGCTTTTTATCCCGTATAGCAGTGTAGACAGAAAGTACCTTGTGTCAAGACACTCTGTACTTCGCTTTTCACCGAATTCGAGACATTGCTTGTTGGGTGGTGGATCTCAATGCCGTATTTTGTCTTACCAGAGCGCGGAAGTGAAAATAATTTTAAATATAATCACTACCCCGAGTGGAGATCGAACCCAGAACCGATCGCGTTCAGAGTCAGACGGCACTATAAAAGCAGTAATATATTCAATTTATCATATTGATTTATTAGCTTGTTTCACACATACGGGCAGATTACAAAATTCAGTCCAGACAATTTCTAGTCTAGATATTTAGTGCGTTTAACAGTTATTACAATAATTAACACAACTTTCCCAAGGATCGAAGTGATAAGAGACTACAATGAGAAATGTATTTGTATGTGTGTTCGTCATTTTCTATTACATAGTGGTCTAAACTGTTAACGATTGAACGATAAGGCAGTGGATTCAATTCTCAGTTAGGGGAAGGCGTACCTTTTTCTTATTTTTACAAGCTTTTAGTTGACTAACTACTAGTAGTGTATGTCAAATCCTGCTAGCCCACTTCCCAGTAATTTGACCCACTTCTTCTTTGACACTGATAACAATGCATATTTAATCGATTATATATAATCGATTTAATTATATTTTCAAAATACCGCATTAAAATGTCAGATTATATTTATTTGTACAATGCATCAAAAATATCAAATAAAATTGTTTGAAAGTTAGAATACAGTACGTTTATAAAAATATAAATTTAAAAATTTGCTCCAAAACCTTGTTTTTTTAAATATATTTCACATTTTGATGGTTAAAACGCTTTTATTCCTTTTTTTGTGTATACTGTTTAAGACAGTCGACAGCGTTAATGTTTACTATCAACAGTCTGATTTACCTGAACATGACAGTTGACGTATGTATCATGCCTTTATACCGCATAGAGGAAGTCGGAGACAACCTAGTGTCAAGACATTCCGTTGATTGCTTTCCGCCGAAGTTTCGACATTGCGTGTTAGGTGGCGAGATCAAAACCGTGCTTTTTCTTACCAGTGAGGTTAAATAAAAAATATTTTTAAATATAATTATTCCCCCGAATGGGAATCGAACCCACAACTAATCGATCCAATGCTATTACAATAACCTCATAGCATCGGCTAGCTGTCCTTGTTAGAGTCAGGATGAAGAGAAAATATTTTTAGTGTTTTTTCTTATAAAAAATGATGTTTTCGACAAATAAAATACTAATATATATTTTTTTAGCTTCACGTTTTTATCCCGCATAGCAGGGCCGCAGCCAGGAGGTACCTAGTGTGAAGACACTCCGTACTTCGCTTTCCACCGAATTTGTGATATTGCGTGTTGAGTGGTGGAACTCAACGCCGCACTTAGTCTTTTTCCAGAGAATTTTTTTTTAAATAATTAATAATAAAATATGTTATATTGTTACAGATACAACCCTTGCAGTACCAGAATGATTTCAATTATGAAGGTAGGAAATTATTATCAGAGATATCTTGAATATCTTCGAATATATTAGGAAACAGTTTCATAGTTTATCCCGTTAGTCACAGTGAGTCTAGTGTCAAGACACTCCGTTGATTGCTTTCCGCCCTAAATCTGGACATTTCTTGTTACCAACTGTCAACTTATCACCGTATTGTGTTTTATCAATATGAAGACGAAATATATGAAGATAAATTTTGGATTACACCGAATGGGAATCGAACCCACATCTAATAGCGTTTACAGTCATACGTAGTACTGCGCTATGAAAGAGAAATATTCTTTGAAAGAGGCCATTTGAATGTTGAAAAAAAAACGATTGGTCTTAGAAATTTGCTTTGTGTAGAGGGAAATGGGTAAAAATCTCTACACATCTGTGTAGAGATTTTTATTTTTATTGATTGATTTTTACCAATTTCCATATTCATAACAATGACACTCAGATTTGGCTTTATTCCGTCATACTTCATATCTTACTAAATAGATACAGCGAGTTGCTGTAAATAACTAAAGCCATGTATTTGCGGACGGGTGTGCCACAAGGATCAATTTTGGAGCCTTTCTTATTTTTAAAGTATATAAACGATCTTCCTATTTTTACTAAGAATTGAATGAGAGCATTACAGGGCGATATGGTCATACTTAGGACAAAGCTCTATATTAAAGAAGTCAGCCGTAGCGCAATGGGACAACGTCTGACTATAAACGCGATGGGTTGTGAGTTCGATCCGTGTCGCCGGAGTGCCGGAGAATGATTATTTTTCTATTACTATTATTATCCTTGCTTTGGCAGAACTCAACGCCGCACTCTGTATTACACAAAGTGTGGTGTTGAGTTCCGCCACTCTAAGTGCAAAAGCTAGCAGAATTGACGAATTTTCATTCATTGACTATAAACATGTTTCATAATTGTGTAACGTAACGAGAGCGTAATTGGTATTTGATATGAGTTTAATATGCGTTGAAAATGATAGCTATAAGTGAATTTTGTTAATACACCGGAACGCAGTGGGTTATTCCAATAGTCTAGTTAATTATACCACTGTGGTACAGTTGGACAGTTTCTGACTTTACAGATGTAAGTTCGAATAGTACTTGGAGGACTGTTTGTTCCCATTTTTTTTAATATAATTATCATTTTAATATATTATCGCGCATCTCGTTCCCCTTCCAAGCGCTCTGACCGCTAACCAATACGTTTACCTAGTGTCAAGACACGCCGTACTTCGTTGTCCACCGAATTCGAGATGCTTGTTGAGTGGTGGAACTCAACACCACATTTTGTCTTTTCCCAGAGCGAGGAAGTGAAAATAATTTAAATATAATCACTCCCTCGAGTGGGGATCGAACCCACATCCGATTACGTTTACAGTCAGACACTGTCCCACTCATTGCGCCACGACCTGCCTCAACGTTCTTAACGGCTGCGTCGAAATTCTTATACGTTTGTTACAATTTATCTATGTTGTTAGCATCTCTGTAGGGAAATTTCTGCTAGCGTTCAGAGTGCTTGGAAGGTTTCCAAGAGGTTTTCTAATCCTACATGCATAACTCCAAAGATAGTAAAATATAAAAATATATTTGTTTAATGTTTTGGGTATTGATGATTTATTTAAATTAACGTATAATGTGTTATACATTTACATTTTTACATATACTTTTACAATTCCTTTGTGTTAAATCCATTAAGTAGCTGATAATTTCGTATACATATATATGATATATTGAAAATTATACTATGAAGATTTTTTTTTGCAATTTTTAAATTATTATGTTTATTCCACAAGTCACTTTGATGAAGCACATCGTGGCGCAGTATTTTAGTGTACAGGATGGTTGTGGGGTCGAATTTTTATTGGGGGACTGTTTTAGTAAAAAAATTTGAAATTGTTCTCTTTTTGGTTATCGACGATAATCTTTTGTTATAATTTAGTAAAACTAAGTTAAAGTCGTTTCTATCTTAGCTCTTTAAGTGACACTTAACACTTTTCTTCTGAATATTTACATTTCCTTTACTTGAATACTTTAGAGAATGATGTGAGTATATATATATATATATATATATATATATATATATATATATATATATATATATATAATTTATTGAAAATTAATATTTGTAATGAGCTTTCTTAACCAATTTTCAAAGAAAAACCAAGCGAAATCGCAATTTCGAGGGCGAAGTTATGTAAGTAGTTAGGCAGGAAATTCCCATGAAAGTTGGCTATTTATAATTTGCATACAATTTGTATGAAAATCTCACGTGTGTCAATATTTCTTAACAATTAACAAAGATAATTTGTGGGTGTTTCCATTATGTTATATATATTAGTAGTTTAATCATCATGTTAGACGAGGTCGGTCGTGGTGCGGTGGGCCAGCATCTGTCTGCTAATAATATGGGTTATGAAGACCGCAGCGTTGAGCTCCGCCAGTCAACACGTGTTATCTCCATTCCGCGAAAAGCTGAGTACGGCGTGTCTTGACACTACGTATTTTTCTACTCCGTTATGCGGGATGAAAGCGTGAAGCTGAAAAGAAAATAAAAATAAATAATTTATTTAAAAAAAAAATAGAGAAATATATATTTTTTTATTTACACTACAACATTATCACTAGCAATTTCTAGGCAGAAAGCGTTAAATTGAAATAATAAAAAATCATCGCCCGAACAGGGACTTGAACCCTGGACCCTTGGATTAAAAGTCCAATGCTCTACCGACTGAGCTATCCGGGCTATGCAAGCTAATGTAAATATATAAAGTACCTTTCGTAAACAGATCGTGGGTTCAAACCTATCGACTTATGAAAATGTAGTTGTGACATTGTATACCTTAAAAACGCGACCTTACTTCCATGGAGTGTTACATGGAGCCTTGATGGTGATTACTTACCATCAGGTGGTTTGGTGTTCCTTTGCCTTGCATGCTTCATAAAAATTTTTTTTTGTTTAGTTTTACACTTTTATGCTGCATAGCAGGTTAGACGGAAAGTACCTAGTGTCTTGACACACTTCGCTTTCCACCGAATTCGAGACATTGCGTGTTGAGTGGTGTAACTCAACGCCGCACTTTGTATTACCATACCCATTGATAAACATTTTTTTTTATTTTATTTACTAAGATCCACCAGTAATAACAACATTGAACCATGATCAATAGCAAATATAATCTAAAAATTTAAAATAATACAATTAATTGTATAGATAGGATATATTTTTAACACTTTTATTATATATATATATATATATATATATATAAATATATATATATAACTTGTGAATAATATATAATCATTCGCCCTAGCGGGAACTAAATCCAGGACCAATGACCTATACAGACAGACGTTGTTTCTCAGTTACATTTCCCATAGAAACATTTGTTTAAGCATGCTTATATAAAATGTAGTATGGGAGCACCGCTTGAGAACCGCTCTGTTAACATAACAACAACAATAGATACGAGTGAAATGAAAGTAAACTTGCTTTTATTAAATTGACATTGTATGACCCAATGTTATACATAATTTATTATGAGAATTTACACGCATTTATATTTATTTATATTTATTTATTTAATTATTGTTACGGTCGTGGCGCAGTGTGACAACGTCTGACGATTCAATTCTCATCCATTTCCTCGTTCTGGTAAAAAATGCGGCGTTGAGTTCCGCCAATCGACACGCAATGTCTCGAATTCAGGGGATAACGGAGTAAATGTTTGTTAAAATAATTATTTATTTTAACATTCTATTATTGCTAAAGGAGTTAGACCCTACTAATCCGTCACAGACGTGGAAAGAATGGTGAAATTGATAAAAAATTCCATTTGACAGCTTCATAAATTTAAGTAGAACTTAATGTCAAGATCAAAAGAGTGTCCGTTCACTTGTTTCCGCCTGACGTCGAGATATTGTGGCGGTACCCAACACCGCACCTTGCCTTCTTAGAGCTGGGAAATGAAAATTAGAATCATAATTGTGTTTTAAATGAAACTATTTTAACCGGATTAATCGCGTATATTATGGTATGGTGGTGGTAGACTGACCTACCTGTGACCACGGACTACTGTAAAGTGTTCGAAACGTCAGGTGTTCAAAATGTATTTTCGAATACCACAATATGCGCGATTAATCCGGTTAAAATAGTTTCATTTAAAATGTATAAAAATCGCGAAAATCAAAGATCTTATTATCATAATTGTGGTTGGTCATCGTAGCGCAGTGGGACAGCGTCTCATAGTAAACACGATTGATTTTCAGATTTAATTCCCACTCAGAGAAATAATTATAATTAAAAATTATTATCATTTTATTCTGCTCTGGTAAGACAAAGCGCGGCGTTGTGTTAGACACTCAACTTGCAACGTCTCGTTACCGGGAGGTATTTCGACATAGTTAATAGAAAGAACGAGAAGATACTTTTATGTTTTCTTTGTAAGTTCTGTCAGTCCGGTAAAGTGATACAAGAAAAAAAAGGTCATATAGATACTTATATAATGTTTTTTTATATTGTTCACAGATAATCATCAGTTTTAGTTTGTTCGTGCTGGTACAGTCGGAGCCTCCAGTACAAGGGTACCATTATGAGCCAAACAATTACAACTTAAATAACTATAATGTACCCAGCAATACTTATCTACCACCTAAAACTGGTAAGAATGATTATATTTTCTTATTTAAATATTGTATGTAAATTGTTTTTATAGCTTCACATAGCGCCATTGTAGAACTTAACAGGTTAGAAACTACGTACGAGAGTTCAAATCTTTAAGAATAATTTTATATTTCTTCTTTGTATTACCTTATAGCAGGGTAGACAGGAAGTAGGTACCTAATGTCAAGACACTCCGTACTCTGCTTTGCTCTGGCAAATTTGAGACATTGCGTGTTAAGTGACGGAACTTAACGCCGCGCTTTGTGTGTCTTGTCAGAGCAAGTATATGAAAATAAATTATATATAATCATTTACCGGAGTGTAAATCGAACCTACAATCGATGACATTTATGGTCAGACGCTATCCCATTGCGCCATGTATACGTCATGAATGTCTCTAGATACTTCATGTTTACCCTGCTATGCGGGATAAAAGCATGAAGTAATTTTCAGTTATGTAATATTATTTTATGCATTTATTATTCTATATATTTTTGGTTGAAAAATTGACTTCAAAAAGGAAAGAAAGCTCTTAAAACTTAGTTAACTAAAAAGTTGTTTTATATCAAAATAACATAAAATCATGAAAATGATTATAGCAACAAATATTAGAATTTACCAATCTTGTATATAAACGAGTTAGGAAGAAAAATGTAAATTTTCAACCTCTGTCTATCTGTCAAATTATTTCATTACAATTGGCAGATTTTAACGCCGCACTTGGCATTATCTCGTTAAATTAAATAAAACATACCTCTAAGAGTGGATATTGGAACACACGAATAATATTATTGTAATATTGCAGGTCTAAATCTTCCCAGCAGCTACTTGCCGCCTAACTCTTTCACGCCCAACGTTGACCACCACCATAATCAAAACCAACATGGTCATAACGGACAAAATGGTCATGGTCATGAGAACGAAGTGGTAAGTTTTAAATTAAAATAAGTTAATAATAATTTAATTAAAATAAGTATTTAAGAAAAACTTTTAATTTTTTTTCTATATATGTATTAAAAAAAAGTTTACAATGTTGAAGCCGGTCGAGGCGCAGTGGGACAGCATCAGACTGTAAACGTGATCGGTTGTGAGTACCATTCCCACTTGGGGAAGTGATTTAAATTATTTTCATTTCTTCGCTTTGGTAAAAGTAAGATTTGATAATGACTTCCGCCACTCAACATACGACGGAATTCGACGGAAAGCGGAGTGTCTTGACTCTAAGTACAGGAAGTATTCTAGCTTTTTATGTGGGTTAAAACCGAGAAGCTAAAGAAATAAATAAAAATTATAATTGTAGGAATATATTAAATTAATAAAATCAAAATGTGTGTAAAATGTCACGCATCCTACCATGTATTTGATATACAAGTCGATATAAAGCGACACACGTTGCTAAGGTAACGTGTATTGTACGGATCAGACCACTTTGAGGCGTAAAATACGTGGATAATTACTAGTGCTTTTTCCATTACTTCAATATTATTTTTTTATGAAAAAGTATGTAATAATATATAAGGAAACGTTAAGAAACTGAAACGTAACTAAATTAAATAATTTTTTTTTAGCTTCACCCTTTTTTTAACCGACATAGCAGGGTAGATAGTAGGTTCCTAGTGGCAAGATACTCCGTACTTCAGTTTCCACCGAATTCGAGACATTGCGCGTTGAGTGGTGGAACTCAAGGCCGAACTTTGTCTTACCAGAGCGAGGAAGTGAAAATAATTTTAAATATAATTACTACCCCGAGTGGGGATCGAACCAACAACCGATCGCGTTTACAGTAAAATAACTTTAATTTTAATTAAAATAAAAAAAGAAATCTCTTAAGCTAATAATGAAAATAATTTATTTATCACTTCACAATATAATAAATATTCTTAATAAATAACATAAAATAAATAAAATAAAATAAAATAAAAAAAAAGAAACTAACTCACTATTAACACAAAGTTAAGATCTATATAAAATTTTTATGAAATCTATATAGGAAATACGAATAGATCGGTTTCAGTCTATAAATACTGTTATCTATGGAGTAAAATATATCACCGTAGTCACCGAATGTAATGCTCCGAGGAGCAAAATCCAGGTTGGCCACGTGTTTAGCTGTTCCATTGCGACAATCAATTTCATACAGACCGTCCTCAGTCACACCAAAGGTTTTGTATTGGTCGAGAAGAAATTGATAAACTACTTTTAGATGTTTGTTTTTCACTGCTTCCCCACCTTTGGGCACACAATACACTCCGCACATAGATACGAAATGTATATTATTTTTATAATCAACGTCGAAATCCAAAACACTTGTCGCTATATCTTGTTTGACAGCTCTCGTTCCTCTATCATATATTTTATAAATCATATGATCGTTCGCATCTATGACGTACATTGCGTTGTTTCTTATAACTATTTTGAATATATTCATATTGTACAGACCGATGTATTCAGCTTGTTGGGTTATTGGGTTGTATTTATATAGACCGTCCTCCGAGCCGAAATACACTTCGCCAGTGTCAGTGTCGACTGCAGTCGCTTTATTTTTTTCTATGCCCGTTATTTTATTGGATTTCTTAGTGATTATATTAATAGATGCTCGTCCAGAATTTTGTATGACATCGTCCATGTACATGAAATATAAATTCTTACCCTCAGAATCGTAGTTTAACTCCTTGGCGTCTTTAAATTCGTTCGTCAACAGATGTTGCTTGTAAAGCCGATTTCCTATTTTTTGTACTGGAGTGTCAGTTACGTATATTGTGTATTTTGCTTCCACATATATTGTAATAATTGCTAAGCTTATTAGTGGCATTAATTTAAATATAATTAACATTTTTAAATTAAATTAATTTATTTAAAATTAAGATTAATTTTAAACTATCTTAGAGCTTTATGGACTTATTTATTGAAAAGTTTTTTTTTATTTAAATAACAACGTAAAGCGTCCCCCGTTCAACAGTTTACGTATAAAACTGACTCCAACAAATGTTTTAATCTTTCCAAACCAATTATCATATGCAGTTAGTTTGGTAATGTTAATGTATTTTAGCTCTTATTGTTTAGATAATAACGGCCGTGTGTCACAATATGTTTTTTTCAATTCTACGTGATATTTGTCATCGCGGATGTACGAGAAAATTGGTGTAAACAAGCATAGAGGTCGTTTTGAACGACTCATCGTTAAAATAGTTAGGGAGTACCTACATTTATAGGTTTTATTATTTTAATTTGTAATATTAAATCATGTTAATTTGATAAGAGATACAGAGAGATTTGACACTAGATTTTCTCTGCTTGTCTTGTACATAACAAGACAAGTAGAGAAGGGAGAGAAATCTAGGGAGGAAACGCTGACGCTGTTTTATTTTCATTTATAATTTATGCAACTTTATATTATTAAGTTGGTAATAATAATTTATAAATGCCGACTGACATTGCTTTAGTTGGTTTAGTCCGAGTGTCAGTCATAACATTTTTGGAAAAATTAAAAGAAATTAAATTCGAAATGTTTTGTCTGATTAAGTGTCTTTAATACAAAGTGACTATAATTTTAGTATTCCACTTTTATTGAGGAAAAAAAAGTGTTAAAGTCAATTAAGAACGTATTTTTGTAGTTAATAAATATATAATATATGAGTATAATATTAAAAATGTATGGATGAAGGTTATAAGTTGAATAAATATCTTTCAAAATCAATTAAAATTTAACTCATCTCATATTATAGCAATATTCAAAAACACCTTATAAAAAATTGACAAAAAACCTGCAAATACTCCAAATTCAGAGCAAAAAACTTTACAACTTTAAACATTCGTTCATATATATTTTTAATAATAATTTCCTTATATATTCGTATTCTTTATATCATATTTATTATTTACAAATGTGAATTCTACCTTTTATCATGAAATTCCAATCAAATGTGAAACAGTACCAGATTTTCGTAACATCAGTTTACTTACTTAGCGTTAACAGGCCTTTTCCTTATTAGCTTTAAGTCGAATCAATTTAGTGCTGTCCGAGTAAACTATATTATCAGCGTTATCGAACGTAAGTCCAAAAGCATCGTCTACATCTAGTATTTTATCTATTGATGTTGTATCTTTATTCACTTTATATATACCATCTGGCATACAAACATACACGTCACCTTTCGAATTCACAGCTAATTGTCTAGCGCTACCGTCAACGAATTGCTTGTAGAGAACGGCGTTTTTACTACCCCTTTTTTGACCATACAAACCGGTATTGTTAGTAAAAAACATAATATCCTCACTATCAATTGCAAATTGATCTACTTTAGTATCTTCCAGGTCTTTAAGCCTCACTGTTTCACCATTTATATGTGTGCTCAGAAATTGGGAAGGAAAATCGGTGAAATATAGTACATCTTTAAAAAACATACTCCATATGTCCTTGCCCTTCTCAGCTATCAATTCGGGCTTTGTATTATGATTGTATTTATATATGCCGTCACTGCCACCTATGTACACGATGTTGTTCTTCTGATCAACGGCGTGTGTGAAACCGTTGAAAACACCTTCTAAATCAGCGAATTCTTTGGATATTATATTTACATGTGCACTTTTGAATCCATCGTCCTTCTCGTTTATACTGTAACTAAAGTATACAATATTAGTGCTGTAATCTACAGCTAATTGGTAAGGCCTATCGAGATCCGCCTTAAGTACTTCCGGTTCATAATAAACACCGTCTATCTTCACTCCCGGACATGGATTTTGTTTATCTTCTTTTATAACGCCGGCTCTTATAATGGTGATTGTCAATAAAAATATAAGAGATTGCATTTTCCTGTAATATATAGAAAAATATGTGATTTAAAATACAATTTAAAATCATTGCTTTAATATTAATTATATTGGTCGGTTACTTTGTTGTCGTCGAATGTTATGTGTCTGGATCTTTATTTCATAATTTCATTGTAAAACTAGCCTAATTATTATAACATCAGCTATCGGACAGCGAAAATTCCGTCAAAGACAATTTAGTTGTTCCCGTGATTAGCCGGAAGAAATAGACAGACGGACAAACAAAAATTGTAAAAATGCTATTGTGGCGTAGTGAAGCAGCGTCTGACTATTAACGCAGGTTAACAGACTGGTTGTGGGTTCAATTTCCATTTGGTTTTCTTTCCGCCAATCTGGTAAGACAGAGCGCGGTGCTTTGTTACGCAAGTCAACATGCAACATCGAAAAAGCGTAAAACTTTCAATTTTCTCGATTATTATCGTGCATCAGAAAAATGTCCACTTTATTTTCAATTGAAACGTAAATAACATGTATGTTTGTATAAATTTTGATGTTTTACGTTTAATTTCAAGGACAAATTAATAAAGTCGTTAATTAGTTATTATTAAAATGCAACAATCTTTAATAAATTGATCAAAGTCTAGAATACGTATAAATTAGACTAACACTTTGAGCTCAATTTTTATTATCCCACATAGCAGGGTAGACAGGAAGTACGAAGTCACTCGGTATTCCGCTTTCCGCCGAATTCTAGACATTGCGCGTTGATTGACGGAACTTAACGCAGCTTTTTGACTTACAAGAGTGATTAAACGATTATAATTCGAATATAAATATTCCCCCTAGTGGAAATCGAACTTACAACCAATCGTGTTTACAGTCAGACGCTGTCCCGTTTTCTATGTACTTATGAGATTCTCCATACATGAAAAAGATTAAGTAGAGAGCATGACACTCGATATATATGAGTGTGAGTTTCAACTCCGCTCAGGGAATGATTATAAAAAAGCTTAAATATTCTTATATATTTTCCTCTCTGGTAAAATATAGCGTGACATTGAGTTCGCCATTCAACACAAAAAGTTTAGATTTTTGGCGGAAATCATATCCCCGACTGAAATCGAAACCACCACCTATCGATCTTACAGTCAGTAGAGTCAGATTGCCACTGTACTGCCCGCTACCTTGAATATTTTTAATTATTTTTATAGCATAGCAGGATAGACAGCACCCAGTTTCAAGACACTGCATAGTCCGCTTTCCCACCGAATTCGAGACATTGCGCCATAAGTGACGAAACTCAATGCTGCATTTTGTCTTACCAGTGCGAGGAAATGAAAGTAACCTAAGTACAATGATGACACTCCAAGTGAGAATCGAACCCACAACGTCGGATGTTATGCCCACTGCGTCACGATCGACCTCATATAAACTAAATTAATAAATAAATATCACATAATTCTAACATTTTCTATGTGCTTAACATTTTTGTATGAAGTGATTAACTCATTTAAGTTAAAATATTTTTTTGATTTTTTACCCAACTACGAATAAAGCATAAAGCTATGAATGAAAGAATGAATGAAGATTTTCTATAAATATTTTTCCTATCTATTCCATTTTATTATATATAAAAGTAAACAGTTATATATATAAAAAAAAACAGAAATGAAATTACTTTAAGTAAAACAAAACAGTATAATTTCTTGTCGTTCGTAGTTTAGTTACGTCTATCCAATCATAATTATTCCATTTCGGACGGAAAGCAGAGAAATAAACGTCATGACACTAGGTTGTGTCTAAGTACAATATTATGCGGGATGATGTATGAAGCTATTTTTTTTAAATAATGCAACTCTCCTCTCTTTTTTCTCTTGTTATTTTTTTACTATAGATAAATGTAAACTAAATAAACTTACCCGGCTCTTTGGATAGCTTGACAATAACTAAACTAAATTATTAGTTAAATATCGTATATAAATGTTGACATTATAGAAATCTATTGAATAGCAATAGAAAACTTTGCTTAGAATATTTTTATGTAGAATTTTTTTTTAGCTTGACGCTTTTGTTCCGCATAGTCTACCATAGACAGGAAATACCTAGTGTTAAGATACGCCGTACTCCGCTTTCCGCTGCATTCGACACGGACATTACGTGTTGAGTTGCGGAGCTCAACGCCGCACTATGTCTTAGCAGAGCGAAAATTGAAGTAATTTAAACATAATACCCCCGACCGACCTCTTCCTATTATTGAGTATAAATTGAGTATAAAAATATTATTATAAGGAAACCGTAATATAGAAACGAAAATTACAAAAAAAAAAGAAAAAAGAGTTTATACGGTATAGCCACTCTTTACCTTTCTGTGTTCCATAAGTCCTTGACAGTAGATGTTAAAGGTTATCCTTGTACAATATATCAGATTCAATAACATATGTATTTTGTTATATATTTTTTCCTTATAATACATATTTAGATATTAGAGGTAACAATTATTTGTAGAATTAAGTCCATAGTGGACTTATCGGCGCAGGTTTATCGGACTATGAACACGTTCGTTGTGGGTTCGATTTCTTTTCGATGAAATTATTATGTATTAAAATATTTGATTTTCACCAATTGTACGCATTTTAAATATGACAGTTTTAAACGGATAATTCGCATATATTTTAGTATGCAAATATACGTTTCGAACACTTTACAGTAGTCCGTGGTCACAGGTAGACTCGTAGAAATTATTATGTTTAAATCATTTTTTTTAAATTGTTAACTTAATTAAACAAAGCGCGGTATTAGGTTACGCCACTTAACACAGCATATCGTGAAAACAGTCAGAGAATCGAGAAAAGAGCGTCTTAACTTTAGATTTTCTGTCATCACTTGCGTTACCTTAGTAACACTAAGATTACACATGTTAGTTTGTATAATATCTATTATTTATCATATTATTTTTATTTGGTTATATCTAATGAATTAATATGAAGAATACTGGCTTTCTATATGATTTCCCTTTTCAACCTTTCATACGTTTTTTTTGCTTTGCGCTTTTTTCCACGCTTTTGCTATATTCCACGTAGCAGGGTCGACACAAAATACTTAGTGTCAAGACACTTTGTACTTGGCTTTCTGCCGAATTCGAGATATTATGTTTTGAGTGGCGGAACTCAACGCCGCGCTTTGTATTACCAGAGCGAGAACTAAAATATAATTTAAATATAATCATTCCAACCATAACAACGTTTATGTCACTTTATACATATAAATTCATTTAATATATTTTTAATGTATGCATTATTTAAAAGGAATATACTAATATTCTGCTATATAAACGATAGACGTACAAACATTTGTTCATATATTTACATATAGATATATTATATATTGATATTTCCTTGTTCCAGCCGAAATCCTATGAATTTGGGTATTCAGTGAAAGACGCAAAGTCCGGCAACGATTATGACAGACGTGAAGTATCTGACGGTAACGTTGTACGCGGAGAGTATAGAGTGCAATTACCTGATGGGAGGACGCAAATCGGTATGCCATATTAATATATTTTAAATGAAACTATTTTAAACGAATTAATCGCGTATATTTTGGTATTTGAACATACATTTTTAAAAACGACGTTTCTAACACTTTACAGTAGTCCGTGGTCACAGTATATCTGTGTTGTTGTAAAAATTTCATTTTAAATGTGTAAAAATCAGTAATCTTATTATATTAATATATTTTTAGGATCATTATTTTTATAAAAAAATTTTCGTGAACATTATTCGGTTTGAGGCATTAATTACAGTGTACTGCTTGACTTTGACTTTCACTCTCAGTGTCAAGACGCTCCATTGTCTACTTTACGTCATAATTCTTGACATTGGCGTGTTAATTGGTGGAACCCAACGCCGCAACAAATTTAAATGTCATGTAATATCGAGTTGAAATAAAACCCACAATATAAAGTCCGATATGAGAACGTGGACATTTTTCAAACGGCGCGGGTATAAATTCCACTGCGTTCGAATTTGTTCCTTTTCTAAACATTCTTTGTTTTCCTAAGTGTGGAATAATACTTTAAAAATATATAAATGTAATAATAAGGCCGTTGTAGTGCAGTGGGACAGGAGAAAACGCAATCGGTTGTGGATTCGATTCCCTCTAGGAGAAATCATTGTAGTATATTCATTTCACGCTCAGGTAAGACAAAGCACGGTGTTGAGTTCCGACGCTCAACACGCAATGTCTCGGAATCCGCAGACAGCGGAGTATGAAGTGTTTTGATACTAGGTATTTCCCGTCTATCCTGCGGGATAAAGCGTGAAGTAAAAAAATGTAATGTTCCTGTCAACAGTTAGTTATCACGCGGACTGGCAGACTGGTTTCCACGCGGATGTGAGGTACGAGGGAGAGGCGAGATACCCAGATACTAATAATCAAGGTATGTCATCTATATATTAATATATATCATATAATAAACATAAAATTGTAAAAAAAATTACATTCGAGACCCACATTTAATGGGAACTGTTTAAGTTGAAATTCTTAAATATTTTTCACAACTTATTTTTCTAGTTAGCATCTTTGTAGAGGTAGATATATAAATAAAACAGGAAAAATCGTTAAAAATATTATTTTAAAAAAAATAATTTTGAAAAGCAAATTAATTATATATTTATATATAACAGGGTTATAAGAGACAACCTAGTGTCAGGATACTCCACTTACTACACGAATTCGACACATTACGTATTAAGTGGCAGAACCTAACGCTGCGTTTCGTCTTACCAAAGCGGAGGAATGAGAATTCATACAAATATAAATACAAAAGCATCTGCCTGTTTGTATGTGATATTATCACTTTCATATAGAAATATTTGAGCTGTCTTGGAATGAACATATTTTTCTCCCATTTTACCCATTTTATTACTCTAGGAAATTAATTCTTTTACCTAGTTGAATTGTGGGGCGCTAAGCCCAGTGGTGTTCACTGGTATTACAAACATAGTCATTCCCTGAGTGGTTTAAACTCACCACCAACCATACTTACAGACACTACCACAATCCCGTGAGACTGACGACTATCTCATTAATTAATATTCACCATTTACAACTTCTAGGCTATAACTACAACGTTCCAGACTATACCGGATCTCTCAACGGCTTCCACAACGGTAACGGATTCAAACCCGCGTACGGTCCTCCGGGATACCATTGAAGAAGTTAAATTTATCCTCGTAAGGGGTCGTCACACGTTACGGGTGAGGAGCGGGGTCGACAAAATGTGACCGGGGGAGGGGTATCAAGATATTCGTGTGACGTCATTTATGGATGACCCCTAAAGTGTAAATCTAAGTAATTTTTTGATATATTTTTTTTAAACCAGAATAACATATAACAGGCAACATATAACTATCTTATTGATGTTTTTCAGAGCTTACGGCCATATCCTGTATAAGTTGGCTTCATCTTTTTGACAGATGTAAATTTTCTGATCGACATTACTTTACAATGATGGATATATTATCTTCTTTATTTCGTGATTTTAAAAATTGTAAATATATAAAAAAAAATACTTATAACACAAAAGTCCCTAAAGATTGAAGTGTTATACGAAAATATTAATATGACTAACCTGTCTGTAAAACGGTCAAGCTAACTTGTACACGGTATAACTGGACTTCAAGAAAAAATAAATGTTTTTAAGGCATATTTTTTACCTTCTAACTTTAGGTTTACACAAATAAGATGTAATAATCCAAGCCATGCGTTCAACCACCTTACATACAACTTATTTTGTAGAACGTAGAACATGTTGTTGTAGTAGAACGCATGGCTTAGCGGTCAGAGCGGTATCCAAGAGGCGCGTGTTTGAATCCCGCTGCGTTCAAATTTTTTATACGTTTTTTCAAAAATATTTTCTAATCCTAAGTGTGAAATAACACTTTAAAAATAGTAAATATTTAGATATAATAGTCTTGAAACTACAACTTCAAGTCACACCAATGTACCTATGCGTATACGAGTATTATTAGTGTATATTTTGTATTTTAGTAAATAAAATTACAATTTAAAATTTTTATATTGATTTTTTTTACATTTCATCCCGCATAACACGGTAATCAGACACAACCTAGTGTCAAGACACTCCGTTGACGGAGTGGCCGAACTCAATGCCGCTCTTTGTCTCAGCAGAGAGAAAATGAAAATAAATATTAAATATAACCTTTCTCTGTAGTTGGACTCGACCACATAACCAATTGCGATTATAGTCAAAAGGTCCCACTGGGCACTATGGCCTTTATTTTATTCAATTTTCTAGTTTTTGCTTTTCTTACCAAAAGTTTTAAAAGTACACTGCAATCGCGATTGGTCGTGGGATCGAATCTCAGTCGGGGAAATGATTATATATAAAATTTATTTGAATTTTATTATAATGGCAAGATGTCGTTCACTTTCATTACTCAACGCGCAATATCTTGATTTCGAGTGGAAAGTATAGATGATTTAAGTTAATTAAAGTTACGTTTTATGTATTTATCTATATTTTTTAAAACGTTCCAAAATAAATTTCTTTTGAAAATATGAAAACTTGGCTAAATTCTTTGAGTATTGATCTCTATGTTATAATTAACATCCATAATGAACAAACTAATTATTCATATATAATAGTCCTAAATATTTAATATAAGAAATGTTTACATAAGCAAATAAATATAAACAAAATTAAAAACTGTAGACGACTGTACTTTTTAATTGTTTCTAAAAAACTTAAGGAAAAGTATTTTCCTTATAACAGAGTAATCAGATCGTAGACACTTTATTCTTTAACGTTCGCTTTATACTAAAATATTTATTAATAACATAAACAAAAAATAAAACAATACTAAAATTACTTAAAACCTTTCATTACTCTATTCAATGTACTAATACAATAACAGTATTTGTTTAAGTGTGGGTGTGTCGCACTCACACACGCGGGCTCATTGCCGTATCTGAAACGAGAAAAACAACATTTACCACGTTTTTATTATATTTTTATCCTACATATCAATGTGGGAAGGGGACAGGGAGTACCTAGTGTCAAGACACTACCGTACTCCGTATTTCCGCTGAATTCGAGACATTGCGTGTGAGAGGCGGAACTTATCAACACGCTTTGTCTTACCAGAGTCAGGAAATAGAAATAAGTTAAATTTAATCACTCCCCCTAATTGGTAATCGAACCCATAACCGACCGCGTTTACAGTCCGACGCAGTCAGAACCGTGGCACACTGTTGCGCCACGACCGGCCTTTGATTTTACCTATTTTAAAATCAGATTATTTATTTGTTTATTAAGAAAAACTCACTAGATAGATATTTGTAACACGCCATGAGTAAACGGTGCAGAGTGTTGTCTCACTAATAACCGGGTTGTTACATTGTATGCGACGTTTTACGAAATTAAATATAGCAAATATAAAGTAAAGACTATAAACGTGATCGGTTCGATTCCCACTCGGGGGAATATTTAAATTATTTCAATTTTCTCGCTCTAGTAAGACAAAGTGTAGCGTTAAGTTCCGCCATTCAATACGCAATGATTCTCGAATTCGGCGGAAAGCGGAGTATCCCGTACTCTGCTTTCCGCCGAATTCGAATAGTCTTGACACTGGGTACTTTGTTTAAATAGCATAAAATTTCCTATCAAATAAAGCTATTGAACACGAAATTCGAACATATTTCAATTCCAAAACATATCGTTCTTATTAGGAAACCCCATATTACAAGCGAGGCACATGTATACATATGTATGTCTACATACATATGCCATTAAAAATAATATTTCTCACAATTTTTATCTGTCTGTCTTTTTACTTTCGTTTACAATATATGTTTTTTTTAGTTATTTTTAATTATTATTTAATATACAAGACCATTTGTCAGTATATTTTTTAAAAGAAATTATGTTCTGATTTATTATACTTGGTTGTATCTATTACTTTGGGGGTGAGTCAAAGAGAAACTAGTAATAAAAAACTTCGTTCTTCACTTTTCTTGACATTTAGAGACACTAAAGCCATCCTATCCACATTTTCCACTGAAAATCGCGAGACATTGCGTGTTGAGTGGCGGCAGTAAACGCTGCGTTTTGTCTTACTAAATGGAAATAACATCAAAAGCTTTTTATATAGCCGGTTTTTATATAAAAATATTTATGATATAAATATTACTAATGCATTATTATATAGTTTACAACATACCTTAGATATATTTATAATCAATCATAATAATTATATAAGAGACACTCACGCAGATATTCTAGACACGTCACTGTCAGAAATGATGAACTTGTCAAAATAGCCGTCATATTGTAAAGAACACTCAAATATGGCGCGACCGGGACTCATTATAATCTGAAAATAATAAAAATATTTCATAAACAATACATTAAAAAATAAAATAAATGTTAAAGTCTATCATATATTTGACATATACTTTTATACAAAACTGACAGGCGTTGCTAAGGTAACGGTTTTTTGACGCATCAACCGGGGATATTTAATGACTGACAGACAATGCACAGATGAAACCACTCGACCAAAAATCAAATTTACCATACGAGTTCTTTAAGGATTTTTCAAAAAAATTAAAAAATTGGGAAATGGATGTAATAAAGATGTGTGATTTACGCGATTTTTACATTTTTTATATGAAACTACTTTGAAACCACAGTCTATCTGTGACCACGGACTACTCTAGTATTAGAAAAGTCAAGGTACCAAAAAAAGTATTTTCGAATACCAAAATAAACCGAATTTCATGTATTTTAAAATTCTCAATAATAGCACATCAATATAATAATATAAATAATATAATAAAGATAAATTATTGATTGAGAAATAGCTAACAAACCGGGTCCAGACCACGTGTCCGTGGTTTTTTACAAATGAACGTAAACGAATACACGCAAATGAAACTACAGGCGATGGCGCTCATGAACTCTTCTGATCTTATTGTATGAGGAACTCGAGTCCCTTCAAATGGTCTACTGCAGTGGTTGTGGTTTTCTTGACCACTGGTCGCTAATGTGTATATATGTGGTAATTCTTACCATAGCCTGGTAATACACATTTTGAAGATTTCCCTTGGATTTATCAACACTTTGTCGAGTCACCCATTCTATGGACACCAATTGGCGTACAGCACAAAAAGATCTGGAACATATTTTATAATAAGACTTAATAAAAAAATATATTAATAAAATATATTTTTTCGATTACATTATCTGACTGTAAACAATGTTTTTATTGTAAATTCGATCTCGACTCGGGGGAATGTTTGTATTCAAAAATCATTTTTAATTTTGCGTTAAGTTACGTCGCTCGACACGTATTTTTTTATTTAAAGCTGAAAATTCCTTGTCACTAGATTCTCTTCGACTACGCTGCTATGCTGCTTTTAACAAAATATATAATTTAAAGTTATATATATATGAAAAACTGATATTTTAGTAACTGCTCTATTATACATACAGGCGCTTTTACTTAAAGTCTTAATCAAGCTTCACTCTTTGTCCCGCATATTAGGATAGTTAGAGAAAACCTAGTGTCAAGACACTCCGCTCTCTATCGAGGCGATAATCGATTGGTATGATGGTATACATATGGAATGATTTTATTTAATCATTTCATTTCTCCGCTATGGTAAGACAAAGTGCGGCGTTGAGTTACACAACTCACATATTGTTTCTTTTTTTTGTGGAAGTCTCAAGAAATATTATATAGTTTTCCATATAAAAATATTATAAATATTTTACATATTAAAGGACCCCTCTCTATTTAATTTCTATTTCTTAAAAGCCAAGATCCTGCGGAAAAAAATAATAAACTTTTATATCAAAAATTATAGAATAATACTGAAAACTAACCTCATTTCTAAAGTAACATTATTAATGAAACCAGCGACCGCCTCCCCGACTTTCTTGTACATGACATCCTGAGGCGGCACATTGTACCACTTGGTGTTGAGACACACACACCAATGCGGCAGGACGCCGGCTTCGTCACACGAACGGGATTTTGGTATCTAATGAGGTAACATAGCAGGGTTGACATTAGAGACATTGCGTGTTGTATGACGGAACTCAACGCCGCGGTTTGTGTTACGATATCCAGGAAATGAGAATAATTTAAATATAATAGTTCCCCCGGGTGGGAATCGAACCCACAACCCATCGCGTTTACAGTCAGACGCAGTCCCTTTGCGTCACAACCGGCCCTCCGTACTCCGCTTTTCGTTCCGCTCAGGTTATAATTATTGTATTAAAAATACCTTACATTATATCGAAAATGAGTTGATTCTCATTAAAATGCTGGACCGTTACCTTTTAAACATAGCCAAGAAATCTGGGTTTCTACTCGATTGAGAAAACCGCATCGATATTGGCCCGGCCATTTGCGAGATACGGTGCAACAGACAGACATACATCGACTTCAAGCTTATAACAACCCTTGTGCAATGGGAGATATGAGTAATAAGAAGGAAATATATAGAAAGATAACATTTAAAAAAAAACGTATAAAAGTTTTTTTTTGAACGCAGCGGGATTCGAACCCGCGCCTCTTGGATACCGTCATGCCATGTTCATTTTTATTTTAATATTTGTTTTTTAAATGTTTTCTAATCCTAAGTGTGGAATAACACGTTAAAAATAGTAAATAGACAGATAACAATATGATGGCGCTTGACTAAAAAGAGATTGGTTGTAATTTTTTCCAACTGGGGGAATGATTATATTTATTTTTATTTCACTATTCTGATATAACAGGAACACCTTAAACTCAAGGATGTAGTGGAAATCAGAGTGTCTTGACACTAGGTTTATTGTATTAAAATAATATTCCAATTAAATATATTAAGTGATATATAATTTAGTCAAGCAGGGTATAGCCCGGATAGCTCAGTCGGTAGAGCATTGGACTTTTAATCCAAGGGTCCAGGGTTCAAGTCCCTGTTCGGGCGATAAAATTTTTATTTAATTTATCAGTAAATTACTATTAAATATTAAGATAACAATAAATTTTTTAATGAAATTACTGTATTTTAAATTAAAAATATTTTGTCCTATATTTTTCTGCATTTTGTGAAGTACGTTTTAATTAACTTTAAGGGTTGTAGTACAAAGGAGTACTAACAGAAGATTTCTTGAAATATTTATTAAGAGAAAGACTTTGTATTAGAAAATTAATAATAATAATAATAAAAAAAAAATCTATACAATAAAATGTTACATGTGTCCATATATTGCTATTAAATATAAATTAAAAAGTTCTGGCTACAATAAAATAATAGTTATTTTAAATGAAACTATTTTAAACAAATTAATTTATTATATTTAGTTATTCGAAATGACATTATTGAAAACTTGGCGTTTCGAATACTTTACAGTAGTCCGTAACCACCAAAATATACGCGATTAATTCGCTTAAAATATATTCATTTAAACAAAAAATAAAATAAAAAAATTACACATAGTATATTTTTTTAGCTTCACGCTTTTCACCCGGATAGCAGTATACGACAGCAAATACATAGTGTCAAGACACTCCATACTCCGCTTACCCCCGAATTCGGAATAAGATATTAAATGGTGAAACTCAACACCACGCTTAGAGTCACCAGAGCGAGAAAAAAGTAAACAATTAAAATATATAATCAATCTAGAGCGAGAGTCGTACCCACAGTGACCAGCGCCACGACCGGTCTCTAAACATATATATATATATATATATATATATATATATATATATATATATATATATATAACAAACCACAAACCGGACGCAAAAGGCTGAGACCTCTTCTAATTTTCGCATTCGGCACTGAAAAGTTGCTGGCGAGCGCGGACAGGCCCATGGCGTCCAACAGGGTCGTGTGGATGTCGAATGGCGTCGTCAGGACGTTTGCGTTGGAATTTAAAGCGATCTGAGCATCGGGACGATCACTCTTAAGTACATCCGGCAAAGTTATCGACATAAAAGGCAATCTTTCCTCCAATTTCCCTTGGTATGTCGCTCGCATTGGTGAAAATCTGTATTGGATATATTTAATTACTTTGTGTTCAAAGTAATTTACCATTTCATACTTAGAATTCCACCTCACTGTACAAAATTTTATAAAAAATCTTTCACTGTACAAGCTGTACAACTATGGAACGCGTTGCCTCTGTCTATAAAACAAGCAAAAAATTTGTCAATTTTTAAAAAGCTTTTAAAAGACCATTTCCTGGCATTGTCTTATGGTGACAATACTTTTGATATTTGATATAGCATTTTGAATGTATGTATGTATCTATGTATGTATATATGTATGTAAATATTTATTTATATATGATATGTATGTGTATGTATATATGATCATTATTATTTAATATACATTTTCCCTATGACATGTGACACCACCCTTCTCTGAAATCACGACTGTGTTTCTAAGCCCATAAGGTTGTCTGGTAGAAATCGCTACCTAGCGATAAGACCGCCTTATTGTGCATCTACTTTTATTTTGTATATATTTTTTTTCTTTATTGTTAAATTTCTGTTATTGTGGTGTACAATAAAGTATATTATTATTGTTATTATTATTATTACCATGTTCAAAGTAATTAAATAATCAATAAATGATTGAATTATTGATTACTTAATTACTTTGAACACGGTAGACAGGAAGTATGTAGTGTCAAGACACTCCGTACTGTTCTGTCTAACATCGATTGCGAGACATAGGAGTTATATAAATTAATTTAAAATAATAAAGAATCGCCGTTTTCATAGACTTCTATGATATAAATTTCAAAGACCATTTAGTTATAGTATGTATCAATCTTAAACTTTTAATAGAAAATTACGTGGATTCTAATAATTTCGTTTATTAATAAAAAAAGGTTTTTTTAGAAAACGTATTAAAAAAATTGTAAAGCGGAACTCAACGCTGCAAGTTACTTGGTGGAAATGAGGAAACGATAATATTTTACATATAGGTGAGTATCAAAATTATTACAGACACTTGGATGTGAGTGAAATTTAGTTTACAAGATAAACACACAAACATATAAACATTAAAAAAATAAAAAAAGATCTTGTAAAAATACTTTTAACTGTATTTACTTAAAATCTATATAATTAAAACACTTATATATACATATATATATAAAAATAACACTCAACCTAGGTCCATGATCACCCATAACAATAAGCAAAGTGTCGTTTAGTTTCCCAGTTCCCTTCATGTAGTCGATAAACTCCACCACGTCCGCGTCCGCAGTGGATATCATGTTGAACTCGTCGTGGGATATGTCTGCTATGAAAGTAAAGCAGAACCGCTTGTTTTTGGTATACATAAACTAAAAGTATTAAAATATATATTTTCATATATTCAATTTATTATTATAAGAATATAATGGAGGCCTGGGCGTAGCGCGGTGGGACAGCTTCTGACTGGAAACGCGATCGGTTGTGAGTTCGATATCCACTCGGGAGAGTGATTTACTATTTTCTGTATACCCTGCTATACGGTATAAAAGTGTAAATCTAAAAAAATATATAAAGAAAGATCAGAAAAGGTTAATTAAATCTTAAATTGTGATATCTAGAATAAAGCAAAAAGCTGTTTATTTCTGATAATATCATCAGCTCGAAGAAAAAGAAACATTCTTCACATTCCTCCCGCATAGCAGGGTGGTCAGAGACAACCCCATGTCAAGACCACTCTTTTCTGCTTAAAATTAAGATATTACGTGCGGTGTACCAATCCAACGCCGCGCTTTGTCCTACTTGAGCAAATATATATTTTTTAAATATAATGACTCTCTATTCGCGTGGGAATCGAACCGACAACCAACCGCGTTGACAATCAGAAATTGTCCCACTCCACCACAATGGCCTTTAGTCAGGTAGTAAAAATAACCTACCTGTTTAGTTAAATTAAGCATAACCAAATACTGCGGCTTTGATCCTATACAGTATCGATTTTTGATTCCCTTCCACCACTTCGTGCCGTCTTTCGTCTCTTCCATCAGAAAAGACCTGAGATAGTGGTCTGATGGACATTTACTGAAACCGTTGTAACGATACTGGAAGGAGCCTATCCACGGCATATCTTCATAGTAAGCCGTCTCATACCTAGAATAGGGGAAAATAAGATTCGTAGATAATATAAAATAAATGCCCCGTTGACATAAACGTGTATGTCAAACACATGGTAGAGTGTGTTGCATTTATTTTACTATATATCTGTACTTTTCACACTTCAGTTCGCGTATATATATATATATATATATATATATATATATATATATATATATATAAATGAATACATATATATACTAGAAACTATAACTTAGAAACGACGGGACCGAACTAGATATTTTTTCCTTTTATTTGTTGAAATACATTGTGACACGTCTTCGGTACATTAACAAAACGCTAAAAGGTCAGTATAGCTTTAAACATATTGAGAATTTGGATAGATTGAAGAAAGAAAACGCACAGAGTTGTATTTATATTACATGCATTAAAATAATTATTAAAACCTTAGGAAAAGATGGCAAAAAATTACTTAATAACTAAAAATACGGAGTGTCTTAACACTAGGTGTGTTAAGACACTCCGTATTCCGCTTTCCGTTGAATTCGAGATATTACGTGTTGAGTGGTACTTTAGGAAATATATAAAAAGCAAAAAAAATTCCAACCCGCTCCTCTTCGAAATCGTCCAAGCGGTAGTCCACTAAACCATACGCACTTATCGAAACATCAAAATTCTTATAACTTTTTCATATCGTTTTGTCGTTACCATGAAGAAAACTTACCCATCCAACTTAGCTGTGTGAAATATAAACAAATCCGGGTCGAGGTGTATCTCCTTGGAGTATCTTTGTCTCGCGTTGGGGTGTTGTAGCTCAGTTCGTCCTGACAATATTGGAAACAACGCGTCTGGTGTTCCATCTCCTACTATGTTGTAGCTGAAAAATTTTCCATACTAATTATTGAAACATCAAGTATCGACCATCGATCGTCTTGTGAGTTGATAGAGGGGCATTATGCCTTGCGTGCGGATGTTCTGCGTAAATTACATTTCCCAGCGACAAAAAAAAAAGAAAGGGTTAATTTAAAATTGCATTCAACCCAGTCTTCCTTTTTGTAGGTTATTTTCGGTATATCTTAATATATAATTAATATATTTGTAACCTTTTTTGCGAAAATTACGTGAACATAAGAGAATGAAATTTGGCACATTTATATTTTACATAGAGAAGGAGTAAAAAAATATATTAATCAAAAAATAAATTAGTCGTAGACAACCTAGTGTCAAGACTGTCTATTAACTGCTTCCCGCACGAAATCAAGACATTGCGTGTTGAGTTGTGAATGTAACGCAGCGGAAAAAAGAATAATTTAATTATAATTAACTAACTTTAATTATAATTAACTTACCCGTTAAGTATAACAGCGCCTATTTCACCCAAGCGTTTGTAAGTCTTTGGCATTTTTCTTATGAAGCCGCTGTGAGAAGCGGAATCGAAACCAAGAATTAAAATATTCAAAGAATTATCTCTTCCTTCCGGCACTTTAGGAGGTGGCAGGGGTCTCACGCCCGCTTTGTAACCGTGCCATCGTTTAGATAATAGACCAAATCTTTAAAAATAAATATAATATTAAAACAATTAAAAACCACATCGAAATTCTTATATGTTTAATAATAAACGGATAAAAACGTAGTGACTTAGTGAAGTAGAGATGTTGGACGGTTTCCAGCAGGCGAGGGCTTTGATTCCAGCCGTGTACAATTTTTTTTATTCGGTAATTCCTTTTTAATTATAATTCCTTATACTCAGTGTGGGATAACACTTTGAACATATTGAATTAAACAACATATTATTTCATGTTTACTTTCCTTCTATATATAGTAGAGCAAACAGCGAGAACTCGGACACTACGTTACACTTATTAAGATAAATTGCGGCGTTGAGATCTGCCACTCAATATAAAATATTTTGAAATTAGCAGAAAAGGAGAGTACGAATTGTCTTAACACCGGATTCTCTCTGGCTACTCTACTTATTATGTGAGAAATATGTGACATTTTTTTAAACCATTTAAAAAACAGGATTATTTTTCCAAGACTAAGTATAACAAGTATAATATTAATAATATATTTTTCTATTAACGAGCTTTCCCCTATAATTTTTTCTATGGGGTAATAAAAGCTCTGTTCTTTTGTTTTTGCCAATATTCTTTATATGTAACTAGGATAGATACACACAGTAGGACAGTATCTGTCCGTATAAATAATGATTGTGGATTCGATTCTCTTTCATTCAAATTATTTTTTGCGGCGTTGTACTCCGCGACTGAACACGTAAATATCTCTAGAATGGGTCAAAAAAAAATGAGAAACCAAGTGGTTTAACACTGGATTCTCTGAATTAAACATAATATATATACGTATATCATCAACTAGTAAATATTTGTTACTGACCCATCCTTATCGTATCCGAAGCACGACACTTTGACGTAATCGCTTCTATTCAAGACGTATGCATTATCGTTTGATACGGTGACTGACGGAGCCACCTTGTGGCTATGATCGTCCAAATACAAGATATCCTTGTAGTGACATGTCAGAGTTTTCATCTTATTTAAAATATTTTCTGTTGCTCTACATTCGGTAATCTATATACGTATAAATATGTATATACAAATATTCGTATAAATATGTATATACAAATATTCGTATAAATATGTATATACAAATATTCGGTAATATTTGTATTTATACGTAAACCAGGGTTAGGTCATATAGAGCTTAGTGTTAAGTCACTCCGTTACTACTTTGAACCTTATAAGATCGAGTGTTCAGTGAGCTCAAGCCGTATTTTGTCTTACCGGAGGGGAGAAATGAAAATATTTAGAAATCAAACCCCCAACCAGTCTCATTTACAGTCTTGGTATCAAAAATACCAATATAATAATAAGCGCCTTTCTCCATTTGGATGAATTTGAGACAGAAGAAATTTTAGAACCAGTTCTTATCTGTTTATAATAATATTGTTTATTAATTTGGATTTTAATAATTTTGTTTTAACATCGTATTGCTTAGCGTTGTGAGTGTAGATTCGATTCCCAGTTGGGGGGCTGTTTACATTTAAACAGCAAGTTAGTTTGATCTATTTATACAAAGTATTAATGAATTTCAAACGAAAAACTATTAAGTTTTTCTTATTCTATACGTGTTAAAAAAAACTTTAAAACAATAATACAGCTTTGATTATATATCTACGTAACAGTAATTATGATTTTCTTATTAATTAATATTAATTAATTTTAATTATAATTAATAAATATTGATTAATATTAATTATAATTTTTTTATCTTCAAGCTTTTATCCCGCACAGCAGAGCATATAAAAATACCTAGTGTCAAGACACTCCGTACTCAGCTTTCCACCAAACTCCAGACACAGCGCACAGCAGAGCATATAAAAATACCTAGTGTCAAGACACTCCGTACTCAGCTTTCCACCAAACTCCAGACATTGTGTATTGAGCTTTCTTACCAGAGTGAAGAAATGAGAATAATTTAAAAAATCATTCCCAGGAGTGGGAATAGAACCTACAACTGATCACGTATACACTTAGACGTTGTCCCAATGCGCCACGAGCGACCACAATTATCAAAAATAATGATATTCATAAGTGAAATAAGGTAAAAATTAGTATCTTACTAACGTTACATTCAACCCAGTCTTCCCCTTCGCAAGTTATTTTCGGCATGTCCTTATTATATTTCATGGCTATCGACGAAAACGGATCAACGTATGGGAACTGACAACCAACATCGTATGATATACGTACATTTGTTTGATATCTATTGACATAAAACAATTTGCATTAAAATTACACATTTTTAATTTAAATTATTTCAAACGGATTAATCGTGTATATTTTGGTAGAAATTCGTCGAATTATTAAAAAAAATTTTTTCTAATACCGAATTTTATGCGATTATTTCGTTTAAAATAGTTGAATTTAAATAAAATATTTATTTATTTCTAATTTAAATCTATTTTATTCCAGCTTCACCGTGTTCCCCACATATGAGTTTAAACAGAGATGATATATAGCCAGGATACTCCGTCTCCAACTGTCGCTTAAATTCGATATTCTACGAGTAGAGTGTCGGAACTTACCGCCACGCTTTGTCTTGCCAAACGGAGAGGGTTGAACTCACAACCAATGACATACATTTAGACGCTTTACTATTTAGCTCCACGCTTTTATCCCGCATGGCACTGTAGACAGAAAGTACCTAGTGCCAACACTCTCCGTACTTCGATTTCCACTGAATTCGAGAAATTGCGTGTTGAGTGGTGGAACTCAACGCCGTTCTTTGTCTTTACTAGAGCGAGGAAGTGAAAATAATTTAAATATAATCACTCCTCCGAGTGGGAATCGAACCCACAACCGATCGCGTTTACAGTCAGAATGCGCCACGACCGGCACCGCCACAATATTTTTTTAATAAATTATTAAAAAATCTTACGGCCGTATATTGTTTTCCTCAATTTCCTTCTCGCATATATACCAACTCCATATATACACGCAGATTAAACTGAACATAATGAAACTGATACCTATGTAGTAGTAATTCTTTTTCACGCGATACATTATGTTTTGTAATGTTACTATACACTGAAAATCGTTATAAATATAGATATTTTAGCTGTCATGGTTCAGTTAGTAAGAAAATTCTAAACAAGATAGCCGATGGCCGCATTCGAGTATTTATTGCCTAAGGAAAAAAAATTTTTACTAATATCATAATTTTATATATAATCTCTGTACGTTAATCTTAGATAGTTAATAAAGATCGTATTTATTTACGCTTCACTCTTTTATCCCGCATAACAGGGTAGAAAGGAAGTCCCCAGTGCCAAGACACCCTGTACTACACTTTCTGCTGAAATTCGAGACGAGTTCAGTGGTGGAACTCAACGCCTCGCTTTGTCTGACCAGAATAGGCAAGGAAATAAAAATCATTTAAACATAATCATTCCTCCGAGTGGGAATCGAACCCACAACCAATCGCGTTTACAGTCAGACGTAGTCCTATTGCGGGACGACCGGCCTTAAAAGGCTGTTTCATTATTATTCAGACAGAGTTATGAATGGAAGGATATGCCACTAAATTTTTTTCTTCCGAGACTGCCAGAAATGTGTATTCTGGTGGTAATTTATTGCTTGTGATTCATATTAATTAATTTAAGTGGATTTAAATTATACTAACTGAATAAAATTAACTTTCCATACAGTAATAGGAATTTTTATTCTATCATCAAGAATTTACTATATCTTTAAGTTGTATAGAAACAAGTTCTGCTATTTCGCTCACTTAAAGATATTGCGATATAGTTAACAGGTAATTTCAACTAGGTAAGAGATAATTAAATCTATTGAAAAACATTGAGGTAAGTATTTAATGTGTATATATATATATATAGAGAGAGAGACAGAGAGAGAAGTCTATAACCTTCTTCTTCTGTAATAATTGCCGCTTATAAAAATTTATAGTGTATATAATGGTTCAAAGAAATAAGTAACTCAATCCTCCATTTTCCCTCCAACATTCAAAACGCCTTTACACATATTTTCCATTATGGTATTTTATTAAAAAAAAATAATACAAATTATACTCACGTTCCAAAAACTTGATATCAATAACCATTTAAATTCCATATTATTATTAAAATATGCTTCTCTTTATTAATAACGGGAACTTAATTTTTTTTTGACATATTTTGACATTATATTTTTAATTGAAATATAAATAACAAGGATATTATTGTAAACGGCTAAATATTATCTTTAATATATGATTCTAAATAATTAATTTATAATTATTAAAATATTTAAATAAGAAATAAATATAGACTTTTTCAGTGATTTTTTTGATATTATATATTTATAATAATTTCAATATCTATTACTCATAAGACATGGTTACTCTTTTAAATATAAATACAGATAACGTATATATATGAAGCTTAAATGTTTGTTTTTGTACATTATAATAAATTAAAAATGCTTACATCTACTATGTACAAATTATTATATTATCCTAAAGTTATCTTCTGGATTGTGCTGAAGGTCATGTCATGATACTCTATTCTCTTCTTTATTATAATAATATATGTATATGTATATGTATATGTTGTACTGTTTTTTTTAATTTTACTTTAAAGCTTCACGATTTATCCCGCACAGCAGGATAGCTAGAAAGAACTTAATGTTAACACCATGTTAAGCACTTCCCGCTTTAATTTGTTATTTTTATTCGTGGTACTTAAAACGTCTTCATTAATCTTCAAAACAACCTATTTGACTTAAACTTAATTTAACTAACAAATCATTTACCGCGTAAATTAATTCATTGGTTTTATAAAAGGCGATCACTTTAAGATTTTTTAAATCAGCAATCTTGTCGAAGACATATTTATATTTGTTATACATATATAAACCCTCTTTCGTACAAATAAAAGCTCTAGAGTACGAATCAGTAGCGATTGCGTTTACCACGTGCTTTTCATGTACATTTAAAAGTTTCGTGTTTCTTTTTATTCTGTACAATTTTTTGTTATCTGTAAATATTATATTATCATCGTCATTCACAATGAAACTGTCAACTTTAGTCTTTCTTAGCTCAGCAACAGGTGTCGCGAATCCATCTTCGAATTGGAAAGCCTGTCCTTTCCTATTGACGAAGTATAGCACGCCATTATAGTGCATTGATATTATATCGTCATACAGAGGCAGGCGTTCGGGTTTCATTTCCGAGTTTATTTTATACAAACCATCACTTCCACCTACGTACACTTTGCCATAGAACTGATCAACCGCTATGGCTGTTGCGTTATTAACACCATGTATAACAGTGGCCTTTCTAGTATTTGGGTTGAAATGGGCGAGTCGTCTCACTACAGTACCATTAATATCGTCATACGTAAAGTAGATGGAATTATCGTTAATGTTTACAGCTAAATCGTGTATATTGTTTATTCCATCCTTTATAATTTCCAAATTGTAATATCTGTTATCAATGTAGACGCCGTGACATCTCTTATCGGCTAAGGTCACGGCCGCGAGTGACGCTAGTATCACAAAAATCTTCATGGCAATCTGGAATTAAAAAGTGTTTGGTTTATTTTTTTTAATAGCGGAAGTTATGATCTATATCCTTGACATAATTATGTAGTTTTTTATCTTTTTGTTGTAGACGTCGTGACGCAGTGGGACATTGTTGGACTGTAAAGGCGATCGGTTGCGGGTTCGAATTCAAAATGGAGGGGGAACAAGAATTTATATTTCAATAAGAGGGGAGCCCTTATTGTTCATAGTGGAGTATTAAGTTCAGCCGCTCTACACAGAATGTCTTGAATTAGAGCAGAAAGCAGTCAAAGAAGTGTCGCTGTTGTATGGGATAAAAGGTGAACCATTTTTTCATCCAGTAATACGCTTCCTAATAATTGTACAATCATAGATGGCCGTTATAAAATTGCCGCTCGTGGCGCAGTGAAACAGCGTCTGACTGTAAACGCAATCTGTTATAGGTTTAATTCCCACTTGGAGGAATGATGAAGAATGAAGAATATATTTTAAATTATTTTCATTTCCTCGTTCTGGCAAGGCAAAGCTTGACGTTGAGTTCTGTCACTTAACACGCAATATTTCAAAGTCGGCGGAAAGTGAAGTACGAAGTGTCTTGACACGAGCTACTTCCTGTTTACCCTGCTATGCGGAATAAAAGCAAAAATTAAAAAAAAAAATTAACATAAATATTAAGTAGTCATAATAAAAATAAGTAGATAAGAATATAAACAATGATGATAAAAAATAGATTGACTGACTAACCTTGCCTAATATATTATACTACGAGAGGGTCCGAACTATAGTTGAACTTAAATTTGATCAGGTCATATATAAGGCGGAAGTAAAATCTTTACTTGATCTTACTTCTGGTGTTATATTTATTAGGATAAACAGGATAGGATACGTTAATATTTTATTTATTATTCCTCCATAACATACATACTAAAGGATAGGGTACTACATACTAGGGTGTATATATATATATATATATATATATATATATATATATATATATATATATATATATATATATTTATATATATATATATATATATAAACGAACGTGTGTGGATTCAATTTCCACTCGAGGGAGAGATTATATATTAAATTATTTTCACTTCCTCGCTCTGGTAAGACAAAGCGTGGCGTGGAAAGCAAAGTACATAATGTCTGTCTACCCTGCTATGTAGGATAAAAAGGCTGAAACTAAAAAAGAATGTATGGTGTATACATATACATTTCAAGACACTTTCTGCCCGAAGTCATGAGTAGGCAAAAGTAGGTACGCATTAACGGACTTATTATCATTTCAAATGTAATCATATACCGTAATAGCCGCCAAGTACTCAAAGGAAATTTAGTGTCAAATTACTCCGTTTCCCACCTTCATTTAGACACTACGTTAGATCGTTATAGGTATGCAAAAAATAATGAACATTGATGGATTTTTATGTGTGTATGTTTTTTTCACGTTCCTTCTGTGATTAAAAGTATATAGAGAGAAAAATAATTGTTTTCATCTTGAATTAGAGATACTGCGTAAGTGGCGTAACTAAACTCAGCTGACGAGACATTGATTATGAGTAATAAAACTATTTTCATTTTCGCCAAGCAAAATGCAGCGTGGCGTTGAGTTCCAATAACCAACAGGCAATGTGTTGAAACCAGGTTGAAAAGAGAGAATGAGGTGTCATGATAGGACTGCTATGAGATACTTTATATGTCGACTTTGCGTCCTTTAATAGACAACAAATCGATTTCATATATATATATATATATATATATATATATATATATATATATATATATATATATATATATATATATATATATATATATATATATATATATATATATATATATATATATTAAGTTTTTTAAATTTATTTTTTATAAATAATCACCATTGCCATTTTAAGTGACTACACATAACAGTGTAGTCAGAGACAATTTAGTGTCAAGGCATAATGTTGACACGATAAACGAGACATTGCGTGTTGAGTATGTTCTACCGGATGGCAGAAATGTTTATTTCTGTAAATATAGTCATTCCTAAAAATGGAATCGAACCTACAACCATTTGCTATTTAAGTTATATGCTGTCCCACTGTGCCACAACGGCTTTCATAGTTTTAAGTAATGGCACTTCTTACTATAATTAATTTTTGTTATATTATGTTGTCAAGAATTCTGAATTCTTAATAACATAACTGACAAAAGCTAAAAATTAAGGTCGACATTCGAGATGGTGCGAGTTAATGTCACAAAAATTGGGACTGTCCCTGAGAAATTGCGACAGGTGACAACCCTGACCGTTACACTTTATCCATTCAAATGTATGTACATGCATGTAAAATAACCTTCTATTACCAAATAATAGTTTGTTTGTATTGTTAATGTGACAAAAGAAATAGAATGAATGAAGTAATGTTTAAATTTAATATTAGAAAGGAAAAGTTTTTTTTGGATTTGTTGTCGCCAGAAAGAGAGAGCGTAGTGATAAGACACTGTGTTTAACTTTGCTATTTATACACACGGACTAAGTCTAATAATATAGTTTATTTTATATATATATATATATATATATATATATATATATATATATATATATATATATATATATATATATATATATATATATATATATATATATATATATAAAATAAAAATAAGTATGATTTGAAATAGTTGGACATTGATTTATGTAAAATAAATATATATATTGTACATAATTCATTCATAATAAATAGGTTACTATGAAATAGAAGAAAATTATACATATTATTGAAGATTATAAGGAAAACGAAAAATATATATAATTCATGACAGTTGAGTCACGTATGCTTAATTCCTTGCAAATATTAATTATTTTACAAATTCATTTTAGTAATATTTAAAACAATGTATATTATTTTAGGACATAAACAAAAATTAAAGCTAAGGATACCATTAATTAATCCAAACAGATAATAATAAAAAAAATATCACATTTATGACGAAAGTTTAAGCTTAATTAGAAAACTAATATTATTATGTTAAAAATATTCTAACTTACCCACAAAACGTTAAATGAGCTAAAATTCGTCACCACTAGACACTGTACGACCACTCACTGAGTACTCAGTGTAGGGAAGTGAAACGTATCGATATATCTTTCATCACAATATTACATAAGGTCGTGGAGTTTGAGGTCACAAGCATGTTATTCTATATGAAAAAAAAAATAAACGATAAATTTATAGGTAACAAGTATGTCAAATCGTATAACATTTTGATAACTGCAATTTATTGTTATCTGGGGTACCGCGCAAAGCTATTTTTTATATCTTGTTTTAGGCATGAAAACATAGTTATCGGTCTACAACTTTACATTCTATTACATAGTGGAAGTTTGTGTTTTAATTTGTACAATTAATTATAGGAAATGATGTTTTTATTGCAAATATTCCAGCAAGTAACTAAGAATACAATAGTAATATACAATGAGACATTTATTAACTGCGTCTTAACAATATGAATTTATTATTTGTTCTTATCTTTCGTATTTTTATCAAACAGGCAGAAATCAAGTGAAAACAAAATAAGAAATGAATTTAACTTTTAATTTAATATAAATTTACATTTATATTGTCTACATGGAAATCATCTAAGCACTATGTCATAATGATAGAAGAAACAATAGAATGCGTTATTCAAGGTTCATACATTATGCAAAAACATTATATATATATAATATTTTATAACAGATACTACAATGCCGTACTTTTTTAAATTAAATTTTTAAAATTAAATAAAACATTCCAGGGAGCAGGAATGAATACACAACCATAACGATTGTTTTTGTTATCACAAAAGTAGGATACCATAATAGAAAGAAAATTTTAAAAATCATCTTTTTAATAATTGTTATATTTAAATATTTTGCTTATAAAATTGAATATAAAAAAAATCCCTAACAACTGTCTGTTTACCGTTTTGATTAGTTAGTGCATAGTTCATTAATTTTTATATTCTATTGTCAAATAACACAAACTATGAGTAATATTTTATTTAAAAAGTCATTAAATTAAAAATTTTGAAATATTTTTAACGTGAGATAACTAGGAACTTACTTATATTTTAACCTACTTATAATTTACTTTTAGTTACTTCTTCGGGTTACGAGGTCATTGTATTCGCTGTAAAGTATAAATTAAAAACCTAAAAGGTATCATAATGTACTGGTAGCATACAGTAATTCTTTAAAAAACTACCCTTTAATAAGTATACTTAATATAGCAAAAAAATATTTATAATTTTTTGCCATATTAAGTAATATAAATATAATTGAAAATAATAAATACTTTTAAATACAAAAAATATATTTTATTTTTTACTTTGATTTAAACTATCCCGTAATATTTTTATGGGTTGAATATAATCAAGGGCCTTCGCTTGAGTCACGTTCATGTGTTTTATTAAAACTGATTTCTAATTTATTTAGGTCACAAATGTCACTGTCAATGTCATTGTTGCTATGCTGAGATTTCGATTTCAACAGGGCTGCCATATGTATGAATTTTCCTCTTTCCATTAGTATTTTTATAATATAATGTAAAAAAATAATATAAAATCTTTTTACATATAATCTATCTCATGTATAGATAGAAAAGATAAATGGTTGCTAAGATATTAATTTTCTCTCTATATAATATTCTCGTAAATATATGAATGACAATGAACTAAAAAGTTAAGAAGTAATATGCAAGAGAATATTATCGTTTTTAGAATATTTGCAAGTTATTTAACAAACTTATTACGTTTTTTTATGAAATTTAATAATGAATGCAAACGTAACATTTTATATTTATTTATAGTAAATATAAATATGCTCTATATTATATAATACTAAAAGTAGTAGTTTTAAAAATAATTTATCAAGCATTTATTATATATTACGATAGGGTAAAGAATACATATCTGGTAACACTCAATTTACCCATCTCGGTAAATGGTACAGTTTTTGCATCGCTACTAAAGAGAGCTGTCATTTATTGTTTATCATTTTCCTTAACGCTTAAAATAAAACGTTTTTGCTAATGAAATCGTCGGTCAACGTCCGAAAATAAATAATTATCCTGAAAAGGTGAAACAGAGTACAAATCTACGCTTTTTCTATTTCGTGGCCTATACAAATGTGTATTTTGGACTGTTTATAGAGGAAAGGTTAGTTGAGATTTTATTCCTGTAAACAAATTATTTATAATATAAAAATATATATAACATGTTTTATTATGAAAAGGTGATCACATTAATAGCACTCTCCGATTATTTAATACTAGATTATTAATTATCCTCCTGCTATTTCATTTGGCGACGACGTTTGCGTTAGACGATTAAAATATTTATTATATCTTACTTTACAAGTTTATGTTTATGTAATAATATTAATTAGAACAGTACTTCCTATATTTTTGCTGCAGTTACGTAAAACACCGTATACTGCAACAATCGTTTTAACATGTATTTTATATTATATACGCGTAAAATAACGAAGTGTTAATAATTAATTAATATATAATAATTATTGTTAATAATTATTTAAGTTTATCTATTAAATATTTTTCTTTGAAATTCAATGCAGTCAACTGACACATAAATCTGATATATAGATATTTCATTAGCTTATAATAAACATAAGCTAATGAAATATCTATACATTTTCGTAATTAATAAGAAATATAATAAAAAAAATAGTTACATTGTAAAATAAATTTATATATTTTTAGGATTATTCTTTGCCCAATCTAGTTTTCACTTATCCAATTATCAAGCAATTTGTTAAATAGTGTAGATAAAAAACACAGAAAAGAGTGCTTTTAATTAATATAATTAATTTATTTTCTTTATAATGTGAACATAAATTAAAATAGATTATTACATCATAATGTATATAAAGTTATTAACAAATAAATCCATAGTTTCCAAACATATATTTTAGTTCATTCTTACCACAAAAGCTGTAAAACTTATAAAAATAAGTATAGTTTTAAAATACATTCACTCAATGAACTTGTAATATTTTTTTATTAAATTCCTGTCTTTTGAGTCTTAAGGGATGAGCACAAACAAGTTTGTCAGTGTCAGATAATATCAACTTAATATATTTATTACTTATACAAAATTATTAAGTTAATTAGAATTCAAACCATTGTGATACAGTGTGACAGTGTCTATATGTAATAATTTAATTGTGTCTGGGTTTGATTATCACTTGGGGCAATGATTATTTATAAAAAATATTGTCATTTCTTGCTTTGGCTAAAATAAAGCGTGGCTTTGAATTCCACTACTCAACATCTTGGTTTTGTGTGGAAAGTAGTTTATGAAGTGTCTTATAACTAGATTCTCTGTGTTAGCTGTAAAAAAAATAAGAAATAAAAATATAACATATTATATAACTAAACAATTTTTATATATTATATAAAATGTATCAACTGCTATGGTTTATTTGGTACAGTGTCTTGCTTTACACAATGATTGTAGATATTACCTACAATATATATAAACTGATGAACATATATTTTATTTTCATATTAAAATTTATCTCCTTTGGGGCATTCAGCATTAGTTCATTATTTTCCTATAGTTAATGTAATACTATTTTTTTTACTGTAGTTTGCTTAGCTTGGCTGAGTTTTGTGGCATTCAGTTTAAAAATACTCATGTGAATGTTTAAATGATATTAATTTCTGATTATAATTTTTTAAATTAGACGTTCTTTCTTGCTTCCGCTCCTTTATAAAATTTAGAATAAAAGTAGATAAGGCTGGTCATGGCGCAGTGAGATGGAGTCTGACTGTAAATGTGATTTGGTTGTGGGTTCGATCCCCACTTAGGGGAATGATCATATTTTAACTGTTTTCACTTCCTCGATCAAGTAAAGACAAAGTGCGGTGTTGAGTTCCACCACTCAACACACAATGTCTCGAATTTGGTGGTATGTGAAATACGGAGTGTCTCAACACTAGGTACTATCTGTATGCCATGCTCTGCGGGATAAAAGCGTGAAGTTAAAAAAAAGTAAACATTAAAATGACTTAACAGTTGTTTTTTCTGTTCATCCATTGTTTGTTGAAAGTAGCATGGAAATAATAAAATTGTAGATAAATTATGTTAATGTTTACACTGCTTATAATCTGGGACATGACAAACATTAATTAGACTTAAACACTAATGTAGCAATAAGAATGTTTTGAAATAATAAATAGTTTCACCCTTTTTTCTATTAAATAATTCTATTAAATACCATCAGGCTAGAGCAGAGAAATTGTAATAATTTTAAATATAATTATTCCCCTGAATTGGGACAGAATTAACAACCGAGATATATATATATATATATATATATATATATATATATATATATATATATATATATATATATATATATATATATATAATTTGAAACTATTTTAAACGGATTAATTTTGTGTGTTTTGGTATTCAAAAATATATTACGGAAAAGGCGACGTTGCAAACACTACTATATTTTGGGGTCACAGATATACTGACAGTTAGTTTACGAATTTAAAAGCCGTAAAAATTATATCGTATTTGTATCAAGAAAACAATTACAAAATCAAAATGAACATTAAGAACATAAGTTTAGAAATTCACTAACAATATCTTAATATAATTACTTCCGAATATAGATAAAATCATACACATCAAAATAATTAAGCTAATATTAGTGTTTATATTATTTTATTTATGCGTACTTATTTTACATAGTTCATTCATTCACAGAATTGTGAAAGTCTGTAAACACGACGTCACAGTCATCCATTCATGCCTTCATTCATATCTAATGGCCTTGCACTGCTGACAACAAGTATTTAAATAAGATGTGTTTCATGCGTTTTCACATGCAAAATAAGTGCATTTGAAACCTGTTTACATTAATTTGTGAATGTCACGGCTTTGATGTTATAGACATTGTCTAATGACGAATTTAAACAACAGATGGGTGTTGACTATCGTTGTCTTATCATAGTGGAGTGTCGGACTTTATAGATATGCATTTGAAGCTCTATTTCGATGTTACTCAAGGAAATGATTATATTTAAATTATTTTCCTCGTCTCTTATGGGATCATGCACCGTTACTCTTTATCCCGTATAGCAGGGTAGTCAGAGACAACCTAGTGTCAAGACACTCCGTTGATTGCTTTTTCCGAAATCGTTGATTGACGAACTAAACGCTGCGCTTTGTCTTACTAGTTATTTAGACATTCCTCCGAGTGTTAATCGAACCTATAAACAATCGTGTATACAATGTCAGACATTGTCCCTTCATGCTTCCCTTCATACAAACAATTTCGGGCTTATTTTACAGTTAAGAAACTTGGTTCTATAAATTTCGCCCGATATCTGATCATTGTGTGAGCTATGTATTAAAATGAAAGTATTTAAAATATAATTATGAAAGGTAAGTACGGAGTGTGTTGACACTAGATACTATCTATCTACCCTGCTATGCGTGAAGCTATATTTTTTCATACTCTTTGGACTGGACTGTACAATAACCGACAATCAAAACCAATTTCGCTTACAATAAGACGTTGAGTCTATGATAAATACTGGGCTTGAAATTGCATAGATTTTATTTAAATAATTTAAATGTCACTTTGACAATATTTTATTAGAAAACTGCGAGTGTCTTAACGTGAACAGGATACCCAGTCTAGCTCTCTTGCCCACCACGGTAAAAAACGGAGAGTTTTATATCTTTCTGCCCCTAACTATATGCGAGAATAGCGTGAATCGTGATTCGTATAATAAACAATGTCTTGTACGCGAAGGTTACCTGAACACCTCTAGGGTATTGTTTACATTGAGAATATCGTGGTTTCTTGGTTCATTGTATAAAGTACTTTATTATTAATTCATACTAAAATGATGTTATCTATAGGAACATATAGTTAATATAGAAATTAATGAAAATGGATGAAATAATATAAAATTTTAATTTAATTGAGTTTTCACGATTTTAAATAAACATTTTTTAAGCTTCACGTTTGTGCCCGTATGGTAGGATAGTCATAGATAACATGGTGTTATGGAGTCGCGAGTGAATTATATCAATTAGCACATAATACATAATACGTTGTTTTCCAAATAAAAAGTATGAACATACAAATCACAATCATTGTTTATATATATTTAATCATCGATTCGTCAATTAATATAAATGTCTGTAATGTTTCACGCTTTTATCCCGCATAGCCGGATAGACAGGAAGTATCTAGTGTCAAGACACTCCGTACTTCGCTTTCCATCGAATTCGAGACATTGTTTGTTGAGTGGTGGCGCTCAACGCCGCACGTTGTCTTTTTACTAGAGCGCGGAAGTGAATATAATTTAAATATGATCACTCCCCCGAGTGGGGATCGAACCCACAACAGATTGAGTTTACAGTCAGATGCTGTCCTACTGCACCACGACCGGCTTGTCAGTCTTATAAGCTAACACCGTGTCCAGCTGGCGAGATATTCAGAAGATGCTCGTTTTAAATAAAATTTTACAATAGTTGTACAATTGGGATAAGGATAAATAAATAATATAAAAACAGTATATCCTGAGGATAAATAAATAAAATAAAAACAATATATCCTGCGGATAAATAAATAAAATAAAAATAGCCTTTTATTACTTGCAACTCAAATACTAAAACAAAATACAACATTGTAAGACAGACAATTGACAGTTGTTTTTAATTTTTTATTTTTGGCATTAACCATAAATTAAAATTAGTTTTAGATAAAGATGGATTTTCTTGTATATAGTTATATTTAATGATGTTTGGATGAAATAATCTATATAAATATATAAAATTGAAATGATAGAATTTGAAGTACAATTTGTTTGTACACACGGTACATATATCAAAATACTATTTTTTTCAATTTTTATCTGTCTCTACGTCAGTTTGTTTGTTTCGAACTATCTCTGAAATGATGGAAATTTAAATGTCAGGTAGTTGATGTCATAAGAAGTAACTTTTGTTTTAGAATTATAAAGATTTATTTTAACTCATTATACTCGTTACTCAATAATTATCAAGTTTTGGTTTGATTTTGAACAGTTACTACCAAAATCGCATCTGTACATACATATATATATACATATGTACATTCATACATATTATATAAAATTATTTCACTGGAATATGAACCTGTAACCAAAAGGAATGTGTTTAAACTTATGTATGTATTATATAGTTAATACTCATAAAAATGTAGTTTTAATTGGTATTCATATAAGCGTATATCTAATCATTAATTCCTATTAAAAACCGTTGTAACAGTTGCAGTGTTCATTTCAGATGGCGGTATCAATGTCGAAGAGATGGTACCGGTCGAGAAGAAATCAAATCGTCGTTATAATAGCCATAGTGTTTTCCATACTGTACTATGTGTCACTAAATGACAGTTTACATAGAGAACAGGATTTAGATTTAACAAGAAGGTGAGTTTTTCTTTATTGTATATTTCTATTGTTTTTCACTAATTTAGGATAGGAAAAATGTTTTTTTTTAAATGTGTTTTATGTTTTACGTAGTGAGATTTGAACCTGTGGTTCTAGAAATCAAATGCTCTAGCGATTTATGTCACTTACGTTGAATAGTGTAAGATCGATTTTTGCAAATTCAAGGTTGGTTTTCAATTTTTTCTGGTTAAGTTCGAAACATGCTAAGAAAAAGGTTATAAGTATATTTTCTAAGAATGTTTTTCCTATCCTAAGTTATATTAATATACATTTATTTGAGAATTGTTTAGGCTTTTTTTCTTGTAAGTATTATCTATAAAGTAATAAAATATGCATAGTTTTAAATGAAACTTTCAAACGGATAAAACGCCTATATTTTAGTATTCGAAAATACATTTTTGGAATCCAGAAGTTTTGAACACTTTACAGTAGTCCTTGTTCACAGGTAGACTGACTGTAGTCTATATATACCAAAATAAACGCCATTAATCCGTTTAAACTAGTTTCATTTAAAATTTTAAAAATCGCTTCTGAGCATCTTTTATGCATAATCTCTCACATCTCTCAAATAACTGTATACAAAAGAAAAGAAACTTAAATTTCCAAAAAAAAAATTATCGGACAAGCAATAACAAACGTTGGAACAAAATGTTTACGTGGCAGAATATGAACGTATAGCATAGTTATAATAATTGTAATGCTTATATAATATTTGAGAGTCACAGGTTCGATTTTGCTTGGTAAAATTTTTATATATATTTGTTCTATTAGTTTTTTTGGTTTTGGTTTGGGTTATTTGTGTTTGTGTGTGCACCTACCTAGCATGTAGTACCTGTAGATTTCTGATTTTGATTTTTCATATATTTATGTGATGTCTGTCTGTTTACTTGTTTCCTTGTTTTTGTGTGAATTAATCTGTATGTTTTCTTAACATGATAAGGTAAATCTTTCTAATTTCATTTCCCCTAATATAACTCCTCCACAGGAGTATTGAATTTTGCAATTAATTAAACAATGTATTAAAAAATTAGGTATTACTTAGTTGATTCCCATTCAGGAGGATGATTATATTTAATAAAATGTTTTCATCCGTTTTTCCGTTATAGTAAGGCTAAGCGCAGCGTTGAGTTCGGCGCTCAGCACGTAGTGTATCGATTTCGGGAGGAAAACAGTCTACGGAGTGTCTTGACGTCTCTGACTATCCTGCTATGCGGGTTGTCTCTGACTATCCCGCTATGCGGGATGAAGCGTGAAGTTGCTAAATATACGAAATGTTTTAAGTCATTATTACTCCCACTACCGTGTCTATGACATTTTTCTATAAAATGTACTACATGTTGCTAGGGAAACGCTTATTTTACTCGAAAACGATATTTTAGTACAATATGTCAACTAATGAGGCCGGTCGTGGCGCAGTGTGACAGTGTCTCACTGTAAACACGATCGGTTGTGGGTTCCATCCCCACTTGGGGGAGTGATTATATTTAAATTTTCACTTCCCCGCTCTGGTAAAGTCAAAGAGCGGCGTTGAGTTCCACCACTCAACACGCAATGTCTCGAATTCGGTGGTAAGTGAAGTACGGAGTGTGTTGACACTAGGTACTTTCTGTCTACCCTATGCGGGATAAAAGCGTGAAGCTAAAAAAAATATATGTCAAGTAATTGGACAACGATAATATTAATTATGGTTTAGTAGGACTGCCCCATGATAAATTCCCATTGTTAGTTTTTATTATTGAAAATGGACATTCGATTTTCAACTATAATTATATAATTGAGATACAAAGCACTTTACGTAATAACAATTTATATATTCGATACTGAGCTATAGATAAGGTGCGCTATTAACGAATTGTGGGCGTATTGACGTGTGCGTGAATGTATTAATAGTATTTTACTTGAAATATTACAAAAACTTTTTTATTATGACGATATAACTTACATTTAGATAAATGATAACATTATTTGGGTCGGTCGTGGCTCAGTGGAAAAGCGTCTGACTGTAAACGCGATCGGTTATGGGTTTGTTTCCCACTCGACAAAGCGCGACGTTAAGTTTGGCACAGAACCCGCGATATATCGAATTCGGTGGAAGGCGGAGTACAGAACGTCTTGATACTAGTTACTTCCTGTCTATCCTGCTATGCGCCATAATGCGGAATTTGATTATCTGTACATATAATAAAATTGGAGTGTCTGTTGGTAATTTTTTTTATAATTTTTGTATGTCTGTTAGTTCCCACTAATCTCTCGAACGGAAGGACCAGTTTCGACGGGCCTTCTACAATGTAATAAGAAGTAATTTAGGCATATTTAATCATATATTTATAATAATGAACTGAAGGTCCAGGCAAATTAAATTCTAAAGAGATTCTTGTTTATTGTGTGTGTGTGTGTGCGTGTATTTAATAAAGTCTTAATTTTTTTTAAATCTAAAATCATGAAAAGTAAAGTGAAGTAAATTTTAATTAAAAATTAATGAACAGAGTATAAAAGTTTACGACAAAGATATGGTTTTATAACCTATAATTCATTTGTGGATTTTTAAATATACTTTCGTTGGATATATCTGCATATAACATATCTGCTATAATAACGCTAATTTTCTATCTTGCTTATATTTAATGGTATTATTTGAAGAAAGTGAGAAAAAATATTGAAAATATTCTATATCCCATTCTTCTTTTTTCGAAAGTTCTGATTTAAAATAATAGTAAATTAACCACAAGTGAATATAGAATTCGATGTCGAGGCCGGTCGTGGGGCAGTGTGACAGCGTCTGACTGTAAACGCGATCGGGATCGATCCCCAATCGGGGGAGTGATTGTATTTAAATTATTTTCACTTCCTCGCTCTGGTAAAGACAAAGTGCGGTGTTGAGTTCCAACACTCAATACGCAACGTCTCAAATTCAGTGGAAAGCGAAGTACGGAGTGTCTTGACACTAGGTAGTTTCTATCTACCCTGAAAAAGAATATCGAAATCGCAACTATTGTGGATACGTTCAATACTTGTAAATGTCACTATTTTATATTCATTTAGCCCGCATTTTATTTGTACTGCAGACATCTAGACACTTTGTTCTCTGCTCCTAACGAATTTAAGGTATGTCGCGCTAAGTAGCGTAACTTAACACCACATTGTGTCTCAATGAATGTCATAATTTAATTATAATCTGTCCCTATTGTAGCTACATACTATACCCCATAGCAGCATAGACGAGAGAACTTTGTGCCTAGACACTCCGGCTGACCGCAGTCTTAATGAGTTCTATACATGCCATGCTAAGTAGCGGAACTCAACGCCGCGCTTGGTCTTACCAGAGCGAGAAAAATAACTAAGAACTGTTGATCATATAACCTATAAGCACCCAATTTTCGCTCGGACGCTGTACCATTGCGTCACCATGACTCATTATTAAATATTATGTAGTTATATATAATTCCAAAGTGGGATTTCCTTTCTATTTAAATAAAAATACTGTTTGTATATTTTAAGATAAGATAAAGAATTGCAAGGTTAAAATGTTTTAGGACTGTTTTTGTTCAAATATCATATATGGTCGAGAGAGGCTCTCTTGGCGCTCAGTCACTCGCTATGACTGTAAACGCGGTGGTTCTAAGTTCGTTACATTGTTACAAAACATGTCTTATTCCCCTTCCTAATTCATTTTCACAAAGGAGAATATTTTCCTCTACCCAAAGGTTACCTGAAAGAGATAGCTCGCTTAGATAAGGTCACCTATTGGTTAAATTGAAATATTATTGTTAATGTTGCATTTTTATTAGTGGTACAATAAAGAATATCTTACTTTACTTTATTTTTGTTGAGCTTTTCCGAGATTTCTATTTAACGAAGTTAGTTTAAAAGCGGAGAAAGTTCTGTCTTCTACGATATATAAAATAGTATAAAAGTATGTATATAGTAATATATGTTTAGTTTCATATGTTTAATATTAATAGTAGTTTATATAAATGTATCGTACAATTAAAACAATTTGTTTTAAAAAGTCGCTTAAATCTAAATCTTATATTAAAAAAAAACAAAACAATCGCGTTATTTTCACTTTCTAATACTTCAAGTGAACAGACAGATATTTTACATAAATTAACTATATATATATATATATATATATATATATATATATATATATATATATATATTTAAAGCGCTCCCATAATTGCTTGCAATGTTTTAGAATTGAATCACCTAGCACTGCATTTCAGAGTAAGCTTCTGGTTTCTTTGTCTAACTTGCCGGAAATACATCCTAATAATATTGAAAGGTAACTTTCATATTTAATCTTTATTTAAGCTTCACGCTTTTCTCGCTTATAGCAGGGTAGACAGAAAGTACTTAGTGTCAAGACACTTCGTACTTCGCTTTCCATCGAATTAGAGATATTGCGTGTTGAGTGGTGTTTGTTTTACTAGAGCAAATAAAAATAATTTCATTATAATCACTCCCCCCAGTAGGCATTGAACCCATAACCGATCGCGTTTACAGTGCAACGTCCAGTCTTTTCAGAACCTCTGGAACTTTTTCTATATTTATTTTATATTAAAAAATTTTTAGTACGCATGGTGCTTTTTTTTTTTTTTTTTTACTAAGTTTCGTTATGCATGTTCAGTAACAAATATGAAATGTTTTAAACTTCTTTATATATATATATATATATATATATATATCAAATTAACATTTGTCCTTCTGTCTGCTTGTTTGTTCCGGCACATTTTTGGAACGGCTGAACCGAATTTGACGGGACTTTGCATGTCATATAGTTTACGTAATAATAAAGAGTAATATGAGCTACTTTTATTTTAGAAATAAATAAAGATTTTCTAAACAAGTAAGTAAGTAACTAAGTAAATATGTATACACATATTTACATGTTCTACGTATATACCTCGATACCTGTTACTAACATATATATGTATACAAAGGTTAACCACAAGTGTATCTCAATTTACCTAAGAAAATTATTATGTTAACATAATTTATTTATAAATTAAAATATTCATAGTTTTCTTAAAATATATCTATTAAGATACTACTACAGTATCTTAATAGATATATTTTAAGGAAGTCATTTTAATAATAGTATTATAATAAATCATCTACCTTCTTTTTAGTTATTATTTGCCTTCCTTATTTCGGTGCCTTTAGTATTGTAATCCTACTGTGATTGTTACCAGTTATGGGTTCTATTCCCATTTAGGCTGATTATATTTAAATTATTTTCATTTCCTCGCTTTGGTAAGACAAAGCGTGGGGCTTAGTTCCGTCACTCAACATGTAGAGAGTCTTGACACTAGGAACTTTTAAAAAAATGTATAATTGGTAATTAAGGCTACAGAGGACATTTTATTCGTTAACTTTCGGTTATGTTCAGTGCTACCTACTATTTATGCTGACTTTATTTTTTTATAATATATTCCACTTGTGTATTCTAATTATTCTGCACAGTCTAGCATTAGACTGTGCAGTTTTAATGGTTCCAACAAGTTACTTATTGCTGGATTTGTTTAATTTTTTATACTTCTGATATTACGAATTCAGGGACGCACCGTGCGTTATGCTATTCTCCACTAAAAGTATTTTAAAATTGAAAGTTGGACAGTTGAACATACGTTAATTATCCAAATGGATATAATGTTTTTTGTGAGAACAATGCTAGCTCAGTTGATATTTAAGTGATCCGCCTTCGAATTCAAAAGTCGGGCAGGTCTGAATCCCAGTAGCGACGAATCACACGTGGAAATGGCATGATGTCTGATGCAGACAAGTAAACTCACATGTGGACCGTGATATCATATGTGGATGAGCAAAATCACATGTGAATCATGTTGTCGTATATGGGAAAGCCAACTAAAACGTGGACAGTGATATCATGTGTGGATAGGAGAAATCACATGTGGATCATGATGTCATATGTGGACGTGTCGAACCACATGTAGATCATAATGTCATGTGTGGATGGGTGAAATCATCTGTGGACATGATGTCATATGTGGATGAGAAAAATCACATGTGGACCATGATGTCATATGTGGACATGCCAAATCACATGTAGATCATAATGTCATGTGTGGATGGGCAAAATCACATGTGGACCGTGATATCATGTGTGGACAAGTCAAATCACATATGGACTATAATGTCAAGTGTGGATGGGTAAAATCACATATGGACCATGATGTCGTATGTGGATGTGTAAAATCACATGTGGACCATGATATCGTGAGTGAATGAGTGGAATCACATGTGGGCCATGATGTCATATGTGGATGTGTAAGATTACATGTGGACCATAATATCATGTGAGGATGGATAAAATCACATGATATTATGTATGGATAAGAGAAATCACATGTGGACCATGATCTCATATGTGAATGTGTCAAACCACATCTAGATCATAATGTCATATGTGGAAGGGTGAAATCACCTGTGGACATGATGTCATATGTATGTCATATGTGGATGAGGAAAATCACATGTGGACCATGATGTCATATGTTGACATGCCAAATCACATGTGGACCATAATTTCATATGTGTACGGCTCAAATCACATGTGGGTTAAGGTGTCATATACTGATTACGGAAGTCGCAGATTATGATGTCATATGTTGATGAGTCAAATCACATGTGGACTATGATGTCATGTGTGGACGAGTCAAATTACATGTAGACTATGATGTCATGTGTGGATGGGTAAAATCGCATGTGGACCATGATGTTATGTGAGGATGAGTAAAATAACACATTGGCCATAATGTTATATGTGTATAAGTAAAATCATATGTGAACCATGATATCATGTGAGGAGGTAGGAAATCACATGAAATTTGAATGCAGAACATGTTTATCAAAAACGGTTCTCGGGACTCGCAAGTTTACATGAAATTTTAGGCTCTTTAATTTTGTGCCTTAGTCTGAACAAATTTTAAGATAGGGCCCATTTAAGGAAATATAACAGCTATTGCAACAATATATTCAAAGAATCTGTATATCTTAGAAACAATTAACTCTCTCACGGTTAGTTAGTTGTATTTGATTAATTGTAGATAATTTCGCCTAATTTATGGGCGCCAGAAGAAAAAGTTATAATTTGGTATTTGGGGAAATTTTACAAGAGCAAGAATTTTTTCAAGTGTTACATATCTATAACTTTAAATGTTCCACTTATTGAGATATGAGATATCTTTGAATCTCATAATATTTTATGTCTTCACTATTGCACAGACCAAGTCGCGGGCGATAGCTAGTATTGTATATATCAATGCAAAAAATCTGAAAATCTGTTTAATGAAATACAAACTGTGCCCGAAACGTCGACTACGTGGAATTTAATATCCCTGGATAATTATTTTATGAATCTAAAATAAAAGTTTCCAAAGCCACTCCTTAGTTTATTGGCTATTTGTAAGTGAAATTTCTGTCAAAAACTGCCAAGCCATTCTAGAAATTAGCCGAAACATAGAGACAGACAAAAATTGATAAAAAATATTATACTCACCGTGTATGCATTTAGTAAAACAGTTAGTTTAACAAAGTCAAAGTCAATTTTTCTTTTAAAAGTAAGGAGTTATATGCTTTATTTTTTTTTTTTAAATGTCAAATGATTTACCACCAGTTCACTTAAGTTAATGCCTCACCTGAGACCTAAGAAGAACCGGCATAAGCAACTCAGTGGGACTTTTTATTTTATTTTAAATGTGCAACATTTGCCAATGAATAGATTTAATAATACAAACATTGATATACCTTTGAAATAGACTGGAGTGAGCATTTCGTTCCTAAGGTGTGTTATCATTTATCAAATCATTAATATGTTAATAACCTTTAGCGCACAAACGTCTTTACACAACATTTTTATATTGTGATATAGAACAATCTTGAACGCTTTCTGGAATCTGGAATTTCTTTATTTATCTACATCAAAAAGTTTCTTGAAACTTCTATAGAAAGAAAAAAAAAAAGAAGAAGCCACTCCTTAGTTTATTGGCTATTTGCAAGTGAAATTCCCGTAAAAAACGGCCCAGCCATTCTAGAAATTAGCCGAAACATAGAGACAGACAAAAATTGATAAAAAGAAATATTATATGTACCTTGTATGCATTTAGTATAACGGCTATTTTAACAAAGTCAAAGTCAATTTTGCTTTTCAAAGTAAGGGGTTATATGCTTTATTTTTTTTTAAAATGTCAAATGATTTACCACCAGTTCACTTAAGTTAATGCCTCACCTGAGACCTGAGAAGAACCGGCATAAGCAACTCAGTGGGACTTTTTATTTTATTTTAAATGTGAAACATTTGCCAATGAATAGATTTAATTAGTGACATTGATATACCTTTGAAATAGACGGAGCGAGCATTTAGTTCTAAGGCGTTTTATCATTTATGAAATCATTAATATGTTAATAACCTTTAGCGCACAACCGTCTTAACACAACATTTTTATATTATGATATAGAGCAATCTCGAACGCTTTCTGGAATCTGGAATTTCTTTATTTATCTACATCAAAAAGTTTCTTGAAACTTCTATAGATTCTTGAAAAATTATATTAAAAATCAAAATAAATCATAAAATAAACCATAGCTTAAAATAAAAAAAGCATTCGTTTGTTTATATCTAGTTGTCCTAAGGGGCCATCCATATATTACGTCACACGTTAGGGGGTAACATTATTAAAATATTATTTAAATACTTTTTTTACTTTATTTACTTAATTTAAGGATAGTATGTACAAATATATATATATATGCTTTAGCATGTATTATAATTTTAAAGATTATCGTATCGCATCCTTTGAATAAAAGTGGCCTAACTCCAAAATTTGCGATTTTCTACTAATATTGTAATATAATTTGTTAGTCGTTATAAATGAATCTATTTTAAACGGATTAACCCCGTATATTTAACGGAATTCCCTAAAGGCGGAGATTATCGATTCGGCCGGTATCTTTGTTTTTGTGTTTTGATATTCGAAATACATTTTCGAACACATTACAAAATTTCGTGGTCATATGTAGTCTACCTGTGAATACCGAAATATATGCGATTAATCCGTTAAAATAATAATTGTATTTAAATTGGGTAAAAATCGCGAAAATCAAAGCTCTTATTGTTTGTTAGCCTTTCACGCCAAAACTCGTGAACTGTCTTCCCTGAAATTTGTATGTAAATTAGATTAAACGCATAGGCTGCAAGTTTTAATGATTTATGTAGTCTTGGTCTTATCTTTTTCTTTCGTATTAGCTAGTTTTTATCAACACATTCAGTTAAACATAAAATTTATCAATAGAAAATTATTTTTTCTCAAAGGTAAGCCTTATTTAGATGAATTCTTGAAACCAAACTGTGAAAATTAATGAATAAGAAACAAATATAGTATGCAAATTAAAAAACAGAAAAAAAAACGCGCCTTAAAGTTAGAAAAGTTTTAGTTAGTTAGAAAATATATACAGTTATATAACTGTTTCTGTCCTTTGGTTCAAAGGGAGCGATATGAAATAAGAATGTATTTTTTTTTAATTTAACTTATTGCATCTGTGGCATGAATTATTGATGTTTTTTTTTTATTTTTTTTCAGAGATACGCTTGTTGAGTAAGTAGTTTTCTTTTTTTTATATATTAGAATTAGCCTTATTATTTTATTAATTATAAGCTGTTATTGTTAGTACTTTAAAAGTATAGTTTACTAGTATGGTAGTTAAAGAATATTTAGAATTAAAGTAATAAAAAAATATTAAAAGTAATTTTCCTATTTTTAATGACAGTGATATCATGAAGGCATGACGCTGTGTACAGCGTATGATTGTTAACGCGATTCGTTGTGGGTTCGATTCCCACTCACCAAAATTATTATATCTAACACGTTAAATTTCAAAAAAAATATAGATCTTTCCATGTCAGTCAGTGCTGACCGACGTTTAATATATTCGTAATTAGTGACAAAATTTTTAAAAAAGGACATTTTGATATTAAATATTAAAAGTTTTTTTTGAAAAAAAAAACAATTATATCAACAGATATATAGAAAAGAAGTTAGAACAAGCGTTGAAGCAAGATAAGGGAACAGGATGTGAAATTCCTAGGTTAGATCCTTTTTCTAAGGAAGTGACGCAGTTCGACAAAGAAATGCCTAAGGTGGTTTGTCAGGGCATTGATTGGGTTAAGTGTTATGTAAGTATAATATTAATATAACCTGTCAGCCATTGTTAGCTGACATAACTTACATTTGTTCGTGTGTTTCGGGAAGAATTAATTTTTTAATATAATAACTTATATTCGCGATTTTTGTACATTTTATATGAACTATTTTAATGGATTAATCGCGTATACTTTGGTATTCGGAAATTCTTTCTATTCATCCTTGGTCCCAGTTACAGTTTTATCTAGTTCGAATATCTAAATATATGCGATTAATTTTAAATTAAATAAATTTATTCGTTTATAATAGTTGCATTAAAACTAATATTGTTGTTAAAATAATTATTGTTAAAATAATTACAAAACAAAATTATAGCGGAGCACGGAGTGTCTTGACACTAGTTTTTTTCTCGCTAACAAAAGCGTGAAGTCAAATATACTGTTTCTTTCCATTACAGCTTTCGCAATGTAAAGTAGTGCCTGAAATATTAGAAACTACGAAAGATATAGTGTGTAAATACATTGACATAATATACGAGAGCGATCATAAATACACCCTGGGGCCACCCTTCGATGTATACGGTAGTGACGCGTACGTTCTAACGAAAAGCGATCACGTGAAGATTAAGTGTAGTGGAAAACATAAGAATAGGTAAGTCGGTCTTTTTACCTATCTTTTTATGTTCAAATGACTGTAAACGCCATCGGTTGTGGGTTGATTTCCATACGGGTTAATGATTATATTTGATTATTTTCATTTCTCTGTTCTGGTAAGACAAAGTGCTACGTTGAGTTCCCCATGTAAAACGCAATGTCTTCAACTTTGGGAGAAATGGAATAATAGTGTCTTGACACTAGGTTGTCCCTGACTACCCCGCTGTGCAAGATAAACAGTAAAGCTCCTATTTACATATACAGAGTGTTTCTGTTCAGCCTTTCCCTATACATGATATACTTACTTTAGGGTTGATCAGTTGCGATAACTGCATATAAGAATTTTCCAGAACGAAATTAGAGTAAAAACACTCCGTGCTTTATTTTTCAGCCATTTTACAAACATATTTAGACGTAGAATTTATTATTACAATGGTCAGTCGAGTCTTGACTTCAAGTATTTTTATACATTTCGCAATATTTTTCTTCTTAGTATGTGAATGTCATTATAAATTAAAATAGTGTTTAAAATTGTTAATATATTGTATATTGAGCGGCGTGCCATTACGTCACGGTTTATTTCTTATATATTCCATTACACTTAAAATAAATATTTTTTTTATACGTTTTCTAAGAGGTATTGATCTACTAAAAACATTTCGTCGGAAAATACTTAAAGAACGATGTGTCTTGTTTAGGTATCTATATGTATTGTTTTTATTATTTATAAGCAAGAGTCATTTTGATTTTATACAAATTAATAAATTTTCCAGCATTCTACCATCAAAATGGATAGGCCACGGTATCGGTTTCAGATCGACATCGAACCCGAAAACACCGCCCTTGGGAAGAGAGAATACTCTAAACGTATTGATATTTGGATTCGATTCCACCTCCAAAAATGGTTTTATACGTAGAATGCCTAAAAGTTATAAAGTGTTGACCGAAGAGCTAGGGGCTACTGTTTTGAACGGGTAAGTGTTTTTTATACGTCAATTAAATTTCAGTTGCGTAACTCAACGCCGTGTAGTATAATTAGATAAACACAAACTAATCTTTTCTAGGTAAACGAGTTCTCGTCTGTATTATTGATATCTAACTATAAACAAACATACTATTAGGCTTTCTTTTTGAGGGTTTTTGTTACAAACCACGGATTTATGGGCGGACTCTATGAATTCGAACGATCCTATTTATAACTTTGTGATTTTTATGTATATATATATATGTATATACACACACACATATATATATATATATATATATATATATATATATATATATATATATATATAAGATATATTTAAGATAAAAATTTGAACGCAGGGGGAATCCCCTATTGCCACCACTGCCTATTGTTTCCGCCCAAGTGGGCTGACCGCGTGCGACATGGGCTCTTAATCCGGCTGCGTCGAAAGTCTTTTACGTTTGTTACAACTTATTTATGTTGTTAGCATAGTGAAAAAGAGGCGCGGGTTCGAATCCCGCGTTCAAATTATTGTTGAGTTCCGCCAAGTTGAGAAGCTTTAGATGACAAATACTGACAGTACAGAAAATTTAAAAACATTTATCATTTAATATTTTTAATTTCAGTTACAATATAGTAGGCGATGGTACTCCGGCTGCGTTATTTCCCATATTGACCGGTAAAACTGAATTAGAATTACCCGATATGAGGAAAAAAATTAATGACGTCACATTGGACAAAGTGCCGTTTTTGTTTTACAAATTGAAAGAAGATGGGTAAGCTTATGAAATGTAAAAATTTTGCTTAATCAGTATTTGAATCCGTTTCAATGATATCGTCTAAGGGTTGTATACAACTGAGCTATACGTTTTTATCTTATCATGTTGAAATTATTGTCTTGTAGGCTTAAAGTATAAATCGGGTGAGTATATTTTTTATTTTTATGATACCTCTTCATACGTCGTATATTTCATTATATATATATATATATATAATTGTAAATCTTTTATTAAGCTAAATATTATGTACTATAAATAGATAAAAAGACATCTAGTAAAATATATTGATTTTTGGGTCAATTTGAAATCCTGCTAAGTTTTTATGTTTATTTATAACAATCATTATTTTGAGAATTTTTATTAAATGAATACTAACTGAAATAGAGATCACAAGGGCGCAGTGAGTGTCATTCGACTTTATACGCGAAGGTTATGATATTCTATTATTTATTATCATCTCTCTTTGCTCTGGTTAAACAAACTGCATTGTTCAGTTTCACTAATCGACAGGCAATATCCTTAATTTGAGCAGAAGGTGAAGGTGTCTCAGAGTGTCTCGATACTAGATTTTCTCGAATTTTCCTGCAATAAAAAGTTGAAAGTTTATCGATTCGAATTCGTTATATTTTGTTTTTAATTTTGCGAGTTAAAGAAATACCATATCAGGGCATAAGCATTTGTATATTATTTATTAATTCATACTCGTGTTCCCCGTAAGACAATCAGCGTTGTTGAGTTACGCCTCTCAACACGTCAAATTTTCTTTGATAATAGAAGCCGGAGTGTCTTGACACTACGTTTAATTTCGGTAGTTAGAGATAACCTAGTGTCAATGTCATAGTGTGGAATAAAGCGTGAAGCTAATACTATTAACTATATTTTATCTGTGTATTTACGTATCTATTTTTTTTTCTAGATATCGCACAGCGTATTTTGAAGATATGCCATGGATCGGAACGTTTCAATACAGATTCAACGGTTTCCTTCACCAGCCCGCGGACCATTATTTGAGATCGTTTTACTTAGAGGAGTCCAACAATGGCAAGAAATGGTCGAGTAGCAAAATAAAATACTGCGTGGGAGACACGCCGCAGTATAAGCTTATGTTGAATATAACTGATCAGGTGTGTATGTTTCTCCCCTTATCTCATATAGTTCTCCTCTCGGGCAGACAGAGATAACGTAGTGTCAAGACACTCATGAATCTGTGTGTGAATTTAACGCCGCGCTTTATCTTACCAAATCAGAGAAATGAATATAAATTTTAAATGAAGTCATCTTCCCGAGTTGGAATCAAACCCACAACCAATCGCGTTTACAGTCAGACGCTGCGTCACTGCTCCACGATGATCTCTATTTTATGTTGACCTCTATATTATGTTACCTAGTAACTTCTTTGATGCGTAAAAAACACGTCACCATAGCAACGTGTGGAACGTAATTACTTGAATAGTTTATAATATTTCTAAAAATATAGCTATTCTCAATAAATTACATGATCTTTTCATTGCCATAATTTTCTTGTAGATGAGTTCAAAAATTAATTATTTCAAACTACCGTCATCTGTTTCTTAATCGCATTGCTATTCTGCAAGAATCCAGGGCAGTATGCGAGTAATTTCTGCAGTCTTACCTGTGACCACACACTACTGTAAAGTGTTCAAAACGTCGGGTTTTCAAAAATATATATTTCAAATACCAAAATATACGCGTTTAATCCTTTTAAAATGTGTAATTTCATTTAAAATGTGTAAAAATTGAGAAAAATCAAAGATTTTATTTATTTATGTTTTTCAGTTTTTCCATTTAAACGGCAAACGTTTCGCCTTCACCTTCATAGCGGATATAACTCATGATGACTTCAATATGATATCAACTGCAGATGAAGATACGGCCGAGTTTCTGTCTGATTTTGTGAAGTCCGGCAGAGGGCGGGACACTTTGTTGTTTGTTATGGGAGACCATGGGCCTAGGTATGGGGGTTTTATATATATATATATATATATATGTATATATATATATATATGTATATATATATATATATGTATATATATATATATATATATATATATATATATATATATATATATATATATATATTATTCTAGGGTCTTTTAGTAGAATAATTTTTCTTGTTACACGTTTGACGTCTAATTAAATAGTGTTTCATTTAACTTTTAATATATCCGCCATGTGATCTGTTAATTAGTGAAATACTTGTTTACTTTGACGAAATATGTATGATTTTTTCTATTTTCGCTTGATTTCATGATACTACGTGTTAAGCGGCGGAACTAAACGCCGCTCTTTGTCTTATTAGATCAAAGAAAATTTAAATAAATACTTTCAATGTAATGATTTCCCTAGTGGGATTTGAACTCACGACCGATCGCTTTCATAGTCACACGATGTCGCATGAGACATAATAACTGACAAATATTTGTTCTTCTTCTTACTTCTTTTTCGACGAATGGGAGATATTTTAAGGCAATATAAAAGAAAGAAGCCGATGAGGCCGATCGTGGTGCAGTGGAATAGCGTCTGACTGTCAATGCGATTGGTTGTGGGTTCGATCCCCACTCGAGGGAGTGATTATATTTTATTTACTATCATCTTCTCGTTCTGGTAAGACAAAATGTGGCGTGGAGTTCCACCACTCAACACTCAACGTCTCGAATTCGGTGGAAAGCAAAGTACGGAGTGTCTTAACACTAGGTACTTTCTGTCTACCGTGCAATGCGGGATAAAAGCGTGAAGCTAAAAAAAAATTGTAACGTTTTTCCGTTTCTTGCCATCTTTTTTACTTAAACTTTATCTAAGTTAGCTTTGTTAAAACAATTCCTGTGAAGTTGTTTGAAGTCAAGTTGTTGTGTTTATTTTATATTCTAGATATGCAAAAGTAAGGGACACGTTACAAGGTAAACTAGAGGAACGTTTACCACTTATGGCCATAAGATTACCAGATATGTATGTAAGAGAGAATCCAAAAAAATTAAAGAATATGGAGTTAAACGCCGAAGTATTAACAACACCGCATGATATATACGCGACTATATTGGATGTATTAGATTTACAAATGTATAGTAATAATTATAGAGTGAAAGGAGCTGATTTAACCAGAGGACTCACTTTATTGGAACCGGTATTATTATTACTTTCCTAAATTATATATATATATATATATATATATATATATATATATATATATATATATATATATATATATATATATATATATATGCATAGAATAAGAAAAATCTAATAGTTCGACTTCTGGGATTTATCCAATACTTTGTATAGCTGAAAAGACATGAAATTATATTTTTAAATATAATCGTCGAGTGAGAATCGAACCCACAATCAATCGCGTTCACACTCAGACGCTGATGGTCTCAAGTTGTTTTCTAAATATTTAGCATACCTACTTATTAATTATTTTTTTCTCTTCCAGATAACTAAGAATCGTTCGTGTAGTGAAGCGGGAATCGAACCCCATTGGTGCTCGTGTCTGTCTTGGCAGAATGTTTCGTCGAACGAAGCGATGCATGATAAAGTTGCGAACGCACTTGTTTCTTATATAAATTTATTAACAGAACCTAAGCGGTGAGTTGATTGTTTTTAGTTTTTTTTTTGGTAAAGAATCAGGTGTTATTTTATATTTAAAGTGGTGGAACGTAACGCCATATTTGTTTGTTGTTGCCAGAACGGCGAAAATATTTTTTTAGCTGCACGAAACTCAAAGTCAAATAATTTTATTTTAAAAAAGCAATTTAATACTTATTTTTTTAATTGTCATATAATTTACCAGCAGTTCACTAAAGATAATGCCTCAGACCTAAGACCGACGCACGCAAGAACCGGCGCAAGAAACTCAGCGGGATTTTCCCTTGTTTTTGCAATTGAATAGGTTAAAAATTTATATTTTAATATTCACGCTTTTATTCCTCGTGGCACAGTAGACAAAAGTACCTAGTGCCGTGACACTCCGTACTCCGCTTTTCGACGAATTCGTGACAGGCGACGAGAGTCAGCGTTGAGCTTTTCAAAAAATGTATAACGGATCTTAACGCCTAATTATTTTTGTATGCTCCGCTTATTAACACCGAAATAATATAATATTTTGTTTCAGTTCACAATGCGCTACACGTACTTTAAAATCAATAATATGGGTTATGCGGAAAATAGCTAACAATGGCGTCCTCACGTTTGTGGAAGCGAAGGACTCCGACGGCTATGTGGGGAAGTTTGGCGATAAAGTGAAACAAATGAGGGAGGATTATCAAGTTAAAGTAAGGGAGATGGAATTATTATTTATTTATTTTTTTAAACTTATCCCACATAGCAGATTGGACAGGAAGTACATAGTGTCAAAATACTTCGTACTCCGCTTTCCATTGAATTAGAGACATTACGTGTTGAGTGATGGAATTCAACGCCGCATTTTGTCTTACTAGAGCGAGGCAATGATAATTTTCTTTTTTTTTACTTCCTTGAGATTTTTTTTATCTTCACGCTTTTATCTTAGAAAGTACCTAGTGTCAACAAACTCCGTACTTAGCTTTCTACCGAATTCGAGACATTGTTTGTTGAGTGGTGGAACTCAACGCCGCTCTTTGTCTTTACTAGAGCGAGAAAGTGAAAATAATTTTAATATAATCACTCCCCCCAGTGGGGATCGAACCCACAACCGATCGCGTTTACAGTCAGACGCTGTAACACTGCGCCACGACCGGCCAAAATGTCTATATCTTTTTTAATGAAACTCAAAAATTCATTTCTTTCATTCAAAAGTGTTCTGTGATCACACTTGCGGGTAGACTGAGATGCTATTTGTCTGTTAGTTGATACAAAAATTAATTATATCAATCTACCGCCATCTGTTTCTTGATTGTCTCGCGTACTGCCCTGGATTCTTGCACGTACAACCGCAAGAATCTTGCAGTGTTATACCTTTTTTAAATCTGTTATTGTTTTTTTTTAAATTACAGCTAGCAGTTGGCCCTGGACATGGTATTTACGAAGCCTCTTTAACTTATGTAGTAAGTGAAGATAAATTCGAAGTCAATTCCCGAGATATATCCAGGACTAATGCGTAAGTAATTTTCTAAAAGTAACTCCCCATTACTGAGAGTGTGACATTACGTTTTTAAAAGACGTTTAAAAATTTGATTGTATCAGTCGTATTCGAACCCACGCCCCTTGTTCTCCGTTCTACTACCGGCTGCGTCGAAATTCTTATACGTTTTGTTACAACTTATTTATGTTGTTAGCATCTCTGTAGAGAGATTTTTACTAATTTCTGCTACTCAAAAATTATTGTTAAGATATAATCTTAAATAAGATTATTTTAATATTTTCAAAGTGTTATTCTGCATTTTTTTTAAAAAAAATTGGAAAGTAACTTGGCATCAAAATTAGTAAATATAATTTTTTTTTTGCAAACGGTACAACGATAATTTTGCTAACCTAACTTGTTGTGAATAAAATTATTTAACTTCTACTATGAAGCTTACGCGAGGTAATTGTGTGTTAAGGAAATATAAGTATATTTTTGAAAAGTATACAATTTTAGCATACCTTCGTAAGAACGTACAGATTGGTTCGAATGCAGTTAAGTTTAATTTTTTTTTATATTTGATTCGGTGACGCGGAGTTTCGATTACTATGTAATATTTATGTTATTTGTTAGTTTGGCCAATATGTCTTGTGGGACAGCGTATCAATGTTGACGCGATTAGCTGTGGGTTCGAAGTGCGGCGTTAAGTTTCGCCATAAATATGCTATAACTGGAATTCGGGCCTAAATCTAAATCGTGAAAATGAAATAATATAATCTATTTAATGGTTAGACAAAACGCATTCATTATATTCACAAGATATTGTTCGAAAATATATAAAATATTACTTTAATATTTATGATTAAATAATATAACGTTTTAATGTTAATTTTACTATTAATCCACATAATATTATTATACAGTATGTTTAATATTTATATTCCTTTATTTCAGTTACAATAATGAACCAGCCTGTATAAGCGCAACACATCCACACCTCAACATGTATTGTTATTGCAATGATTGATTTAAATAATATTAATCATATTAACATAATAATAACGAATAGTAATAAAAAATAGCTTTTCAAAATTCGAACTTATTAATAATTAAAAAAAAAATATAACGCAAAAAATATAAGTGATAATAATAATTTGCTTAAAATTTAATAATAGAATAAAAAAAACCAAATGTATTAATATTTTTCCATTAATAACAAGTATTTGGAAATTATTGTGATTATAAAATAATAGATTTTATTTAATATCGATGTTTTGAAATTAATCGATTTTAAATATTTGTATTGTCATAAGGATTTTTGATCTCGATATTGGCTTGAATTTTTAGTATAGTTATAATGTTTTTTTTTGTTTCTTTTTTTTTTAAGATAAAGATGTTATAAAGTTCCTTGTTTAACGGAATAGTCATTATGATGTTACCTATATTTATTTAAAATACATAATTGGCACAAGTTGATGGTCGCAAATTCGATTCTGGAGTTGAGTTAATAATATTGTTAATTGTAATTATGTGTGTATGTAATTTTTTTAAGACAATTCTTTAGTTTTATTAAATAACCAAAGTCTTCGCATAATATTAGTTTATATTATATATATATATTCGTAGAAAATTTTAATCAATTTTCGGGTTTTTTTTGGATATGTTTAACAATTTAATGTATTACATTTCAACTGATTTGCTTTGGCAATATTTTATTTTATTTTAATATGTAAGGCCAGTTGTGGCGCAGTGGGAAAGCGTGTGACTGTTAACGCGATCGGTAGTGTGTTCGATTTCACTCGGGGGAATGATTATATTTAAATGATTTTCATTTCCTCGGTCTGGTGAGTCAAATTTCAAATTCTACTACTCTAATCTACTTTCTGTCTATCCTGCTATGCGGGATAAACGGGTGAGGATAAAAAAATACAATCTAAGAACTAACTCCTAACTCTACGGAGGTCTTTAGAAATTTCTTGATACGACAATACAAAGGGAGTACTGCGCCACATAACGATATTATCTAACGCTTTATAATTATAATACTGAATATTTACTACCAAATAATAATAAGTGCAAACAAGTTACTTTATTAATTTATTATTATATAACTTTTATGATTTTTTTAATATTTGTATTAAAAAATAATTATTTTATTTGTTTATTTTTAAAATAAAAAAACACAGTAAGTCTGTTCTACAATTTGTATATTTTAAAGACTTTTTGTGTCATTTGAGTGAACTGAAATATGATTTTGTTTAAAATAACTCTCTGTAAATGCGACGGTCGTGGATTTGATTCTCAATCGTGGGAATGATTTGAATTATTATTAACAAGTACTCTGGTAGGTTAAAAGTATCAGTTCCGTCATTTTACATATAAAACTTTAATTCAGGCGATATTAGTATTGATAACAATTGTATAGTTTTAAGCAACTCTTTAGTGAGATACAGTTTCGTATTCTTTTTTGTACATATATATATATATATATATATATATATATATATATATATATATATATATATATATATATATATATATATATATATATATATATATATATATATATATATATATATATATATATATATATATATATATATATATATATATATATATATATATATATATATATATATATATATATATATATATATATATATATATATATATGTATATATATGTATATATATGTATATATATATATATATATATATATATATATATATATATATATATATATATATATATATATATAGAGACACACACACACACACACACACACACACATATATATGTAGAAATGACTCATTAAAGTTTTCTTGTTAAGGGGTCTAAAGCGAATATTAAAAAAAATACGACATTATAAACGAAATATCTGCTTTTTATTATAATGATATGATTAATGAATAAAAAATTTATAATTTCAAATAAATTACATAATGCGTTATATAGGAGTATAATCGGAAAACTCAGTATAAGATTTCCGTGTTTTAAGCGTTCCCGTTTATAATACGGTAATCTTATACCGAGTATGGTTTACGCTAAAAAGTATAGTAATATTAATTGGTAATTAAAAAACCGAGTGATTTTACCCTCTAATATATTCTTACTATCACGCATGTAGATTTTTTTTATTTTTTTTAAATGTGCTTTTTTAATACATACATAAGTAAAGTATGTTTGGTTACTTTTTAAAATGTGATTTTGTATGCATAAAAAAATTTATATTACTTCTTTCCATAAGGAATCCATTTCGTAAAAGTTACGCAAATTACAGCGTTAAACTCTGCTACTTAAAACAGTGTCTCGATTTCTGTCTTTACTTTAAATTAATTATGAATATATAATTAAGTTATCAATTTACTAAACTTATTGTTTTTAATGCTTTTATATTAAAATTATTTTGAGAACGTTACACGGGGTTGTTAAAGTATTACGTAAGCACTATAAAGGGGCTTCCTTCGATTTGCTTATTTTTGATGACATGAAGGGAAGGGTCTAAGAGATTACGTCATCAATAGTTTTTTTTTAACACTCAATATAACATTCCACGCATTGTCTATGATTAAAAAGGAAAAATATTTTCGGGGAATCCCACATATACATATATATTAAAGGGGGGTTTCAGAACTTTGCCTACTGTTGTTCATAAGATGTTTGGAGTAATAAGTAAATGTTATAAAATCTGCTTACGTAATACTTGACTAATATGACAAATGAAGGTAACGGGGTTTGTTCTGATATACCAGTGTTAGTAGGTTCGATATTCACAAAATTAAACTATTATCTCAAAAATTTATACTCATTTAGAATTATTGTACAACTCTTATAAAAAAAAAGGTTAATTTAATAATAGTTATAGTTATGTAATAGATCTAGACTGTATAATATTGTAAATAAATATGAAACGTGTTTATTGTGTTTTTTTTTGTTGAAAATCCTGTCTAAAAGATATTGTTTAACTTTCCTTGTTTGTTAGTTAGTGTGTGTCTTGCTAGCTCTATTTGACCTACTTCTCAGTGTCTGATTGTGTTGAAATTTGGGAATTTCTGATTATAATGAAATTAATGAAATATATAATGAGACCGAAGCCGGTCGTGGCGCAGTGTGACAGCGTCTGACTGTAAACGCGATCGGTTGTGGGTTCGGTCCCCACTCGGGGGAGTGATTGATGATATTAAATTATTTTCACTTACACAGTTCCGTGGTGGAACTCAACGCCGCTCTTTGTCTTTTACCAGATACAATGTCCACATGCAATGTCTCGAATTTGGTGAAAAGCGAAGTACGAAGTGTCTTTACGTTAGGTAGTTTCTGTATACCGGCATAAAAGCGTGTAGCTAAAAAAAACAAAAAAAAAGATATTTTTACTTTATAAGACTTTGATTTGATTCAAGTATTGAAAGGTAATGCGAGTGAAAACCCAAAAAAAAAACTTTAGATAATTTATTGTAGTTTGAGGTAATATTTTATAATTGACCAACCAAAGGAAAACGGACCGAGTATTAAGAGAAATTGGTTATTGCTAAAAAAAGTATGTGTGTAACAAGATCTTTGATTTTTTTCCACATTTTAAATGTAAATATTTTAAACGGATTAATCGCGTATATATTGGTATTTGAGAACACATTTTTGGAAACCTCACATTTCGAACATTTGACAGTAGTCCGTGGTCACAGGTAGACTGAGTGTGATAGTATTTGAATACCAAAATATACGTGATTAATCCGTTTAAAACTGTTTCGTTTAACATGAGAGTGTGTATTAGTGCACATATGTAAGAAGTGAAACTTTTTTATAACATCATTTATCGAAAATGATTCACTATTTATAACTTTACAACTATTAGTTTAACAAAGCTAACTTAAACAAAGTTTAAACAAAACAAATATGGTGCAGTGGTACAGCGTCTGACTGTAAACGCGATCGGTGTGAGTTTGATCCGCAGTCGGGGAAGTGGTTATATTTAAATTATTTCCTCGCTCTGGTAAGACGTTGAGTGCGGCGTTGAGCGCCACCACTCAACACGCAATGTCTTGAATTCGGTGGAAAGTGAAGTACGGAGTGTCTTCTCACTAGGTACTCTCTGTCTTCCCTGCTTTGCGTATAAAATATACAAGAGCGTGAAGCTAAAAAAATATAGTAAATAAAAATGTGACTTAGAAATCAAAATGGCGCGTAACGGAAACACATTACAATTTTTTTTACTATTACTTTAAAAAAGGAGTACCATTTCAACAACTTAAACCATTTGAAAGTGACATAGAAAAAAAACAATTATTATAAAAAAGCATTATTTTATTTAAAATATTTACAAAACATATTATGGCATTTCGTAATTATTATAGAGTATACACGTTTTGGTAGTACTGGCCTCATTCAACTTAACACTAAATATAAAATGAACCTTAAACCTAATGTAATACGATTCAAAATCCGTTATCATAGCCTAGTCATTGTTAAAATAATTTACATAGCAATACTTCAGCTTATAAAGAGTGTATTCGATCACTACTGATTAAAAAAAAAAACAAAATTACTTAAATTTCAAAAAAGGTTTTTAATAAAAAAAATGTACATAATAATTAACTATAAATAAAAAAAATGTAACACTGAGTCCTAAATCCAAAGAAATCTAGGACTAAATCTAGATTTTGATATTTTAAAAATAAAAAATAGAATATCTAAATGAAAAGATCTAAAAACAATATTTTTTTATCTGTTCAATAAGGTCCACTCGCGTTGCTGTCATAGCCTTGGCCGTTGGACCTGACCCCAGTGTCTTCGTATGACACTTTTGGTTTGTACCCGTTTTCATCAGCCTCGTATTCTACCGTCTAAAACAAAATAATTAAAAATTTACAATAATTGCTTAAATTTTAATATATATTTCTATAGCATGACATAGAGCTGCGTTGAGTTCATCAGAGCGTAGAATATTTTTTTAATTTTTAGTTGAGTGGCGAAACTCAACGCCGTACGTTGTCTTACCATTTTTGTCTTATCATTTGTGTTATCATTTCCCCGGGTGGAAATCGAACCCACTGTGCTACGACTGGCCTCAAATTATTTTTTTTGAATCACATAAAATACTGTATATTTATTATAGTTTTTTTAACTACATTTATTAACTAATACTACTTAATTATACCACATAGGCGTATACAAAAACCTCGACCTCGAATCTTGCTACGTTCAAATTTATATATAAAATATTATATTAAAAAATATATATAAAAATTTACATACATACACATATATATATATATATATACATTCCAAAAATTTTAAGTAAATCAGCTTACCTGTTTCCTGCCATCAGGTAAAAGCACGTAGTACAATCCCTCAGCGCGACCACCAACTCTTGATTCGCGATGACCAAAATCGTTACCGGAGTATTCGTCCTTCACCATATATTCGAAGTTGTAGTTGGCTGGCTCCTGTGACAATATTAAAGGTATTATTATATGTATATATATATTTATTTTTTACTTGAATTTATTATGTTATATGGAGGTAAGTAAAGTATGTAATGATTTATAAATCCAGTTTTCACTTTGTTACTTGGAAATACTGCATTTTATGGGTTATTATAAGCTACTTATTTTTTGTGACAAATCTAGGTAAATTGAGGCCGGTAGGACACCGTTTGACTGTAAACGTGATGGGTTGTGGGTTCGATTCCCACTCGGGACGATTATATTTCCTCCCTCTGGTAAGACAATTACGCCCGCTAAAGAAAAGTGCATCGTTAAGTTCCACCATTCAACACACAATGTCTCAAATTCGATGGAAAGCGAAGTACGGAGTGTCTTGACACTAGGTACTTCCTGTCTACCCTGCTATGCGGTATAAAAGCGTGAGACTGAAATAAAGCATATTTTAAACGAATACAGAATTGTCTCACTCCGTGAATGTAACTTACTCCATTGCTGCCATCGTCGTATCCAGCACCAGGAGGCAAGTACTGTCTGCTTTGTTGGTTGTAATCGCTATCTGATCTTTGATTACCTATAAATTATTATATTAATGTATGAAAAAAAAACTTTGGGAAATAAAATCGATTTTTATGAGAAGTCTGGATATAGACGAGTAGGTAATTCTATATTCTAGGGCTTCTTGTTATATTTTAACTGTTTAAATACACGTTAATATAAAAGAGAAAAAATGATTGAAAAAGTCTAAAGAAATCGTTCCAAAATAGAATATTCTCACTTTAATATTTGCCAAATTATTAATATTCTTATATAATAGAAATATCATATTTATAGTTCAAAGGAAAAACGAGACGTCGTACTTTATTAGAATCATCACAGTATATTACTATATTTTCGTTAACTAGATTTTATTAACACTTATTTGCTACCAAAATAATTTCGTTTTAAACTTAAAAAATTGAGTCAGCTTGAGGTGTATTGAGCGCGGAGATTAACGCCGCGCTTCATTGGGAAAATAAATTTATTTTTCTATATAATCTTTCATTCGGCATGGATCGAACCTATAATCAAGTATGTTTACAATTGGATTCTGTCTAGCTACGTCACGGTAGCTTGAATTATAAAAAAAAAACAGAAAGCAATATCCTTTTAAATATATAAAACGCTCACCTCTCAAGCCAGGTGCACCATATTGTTGATATGGCGTATACTGTACACCAGCATTGGGAGGCAGGTATTGATTTCTTGGGGCACTGTATTGGTTGCTTGGAGCTTGGTATTGGTTGCTAGGGGCTTGGTATTGGTTGCTAGGGGCTTGGTATTGATTGATCGGGGCTTGGTATTGGTTGCTAGGAGGCAAGTATTGGTTATTTGGAGCCTGGTATTGATTGTTAGGAGGCAGGTATTGGTTGCTGGGAGCCTGGTACTGGTTGTTGGGAGTAAGGTTTTGGCTGCTGGGTGATTGGTATTGGTTATTTGGTGCTTGGTATTGGTTGCTGGGTGCTACATATTGATTGCTAGGTGGTAAATATTGGTAAGTTGGCCGTGCTCTCGGTGTTCCATATGTGGATGATAGACGTCTGTAAATAACAAGTTTCTTTTTAAAATGTACCGTGTATATTCCTTGGAACAATGCTATGTTAGAATTTTTGTATACATATACTAGCTGTAAATGGACGTACGTACGGATGTCTCTTTAAACGATTTTTTTTAAAACAAATATTATTTGCTAATATAAAAGAATGTCTTCACCATTCCATATATTCTATGTTCCATCCCCATCGGTGTTGCAGAGAGAGAAGCTCGGAGCTGATCTTAGGACTGGCGACCTAAGGGACTTAAGACCTTTTAAAATACACATTAACACCCGCTTTCACTATCTAATCTCCTCTCTATACCTAACTAAGTTTGAAAAATCTTTCTAATATATAAATACTATTACTTACCTAAAAGCAACAGCGGTCTGTCGTTGTCCAGCGCTAGGTGTTCCGTATGATGTTGAAAGAGCTCCTCTTGATTGAGGAGGAAGATATCTAAGTAAAGTTAAAAAAATGATTTTAATATATTTTTCTGTACTCTTATTTACCTAACCTTTAAAATAATTTTTAAAAAGTATAAAATAGTTGTTTGCATCTTATTGAATAGAATAGAGAATCTTATTTCTTGATTTTAAACTGGAAATCAAAAATTGTAAACTAAATGTATTATCAGTGAGAGAAATGACATATATCTAGATACACGGTAGAGTGTAAAGCCATTTCAAGATAACAAAATTGGCTAGTAACACTGTGTTTGTGTGTCTGACATAGCTACTTGCTAGGTGTTGGCTAGGTGGTCAACCAAAGTTTCAGCCTGAATAAATTTTGAATCTTATGTCAAAACTTTCATTGAAAGGTATCTTAAAAATTTGCGAATATATATATTATATATTCGCTTTCAGAGAAATTGCGTGAAAGTGTTGTAACTCAACGCCGCACTCTGTATTACCAGAGCGACGAAGTACAAATAATTTAAATATAATCATTCCCCCGAGTGGGGACGGAACCCACAACCGATCGCGCTTACAGTCAGATACTGTCCCACTGCGCCACGACCGGCTTCATGATTTCATATATCCCCTACGTTGCGCGATGTGGACGTTTAGTCTAATTGTTTAAAGCTTGCTTGGACGTTATCCAAGTGTCGCCGGTTCAGATCTTGTTATGTTAGAAAACTTTAAATTGATTTAGAACATCTGACTAAGACAAAGTGCACGGAAACTTGATTTATTTTATAACATTTGTAACTCATTTATTTTAGATTTTCTTTGAAATAAAATTTAAAAATCGACGTTACTCATTTTTAGAAAGAAAAAATCGTAAATTTATGACAATTATCTCTAGACACTTGAATTTTAGCATAGTATTTATAGTTTTCATAAAAAAAACAATTTCTTTTTTAACATTATTAAAGTGTTGCTCCACTTTTAAAATTAGAAAACATTTTGAAAATACTTATAAAACTTAAATGCAGCTGGATTCAAACCTTTTGGAATCCGTTCAACGCATCGTTTAACTGTTAGGGCTCTCGGACGGATTCCAATAGGGGCGGGTTCGAATCCCACTGTGTTCAAGTTTTTGTACGTTATTTCATAATGTTATCTAACAATTTATTTAGACATTTCGAAACTATATCTCCACAGTAGTGTTAAGTTTTTTTGTGTTAGGTAATTATCGATTTACTAATAAATGAGATACGTTTTTAATTTGTTTAGGTACATTAACTAAATGAGATCTATCACAGTGACAGTCTCTGACCTACCCTATTAGCAACTTAGTACCATTCGCCCTAGTAAGACAAAGCGCGGCGTTGAGTTTCGCCATTTGACAAGCAATGAAAATGAAGAACAACGTGTCGTTAAAAATTACTTACCTATTGCTGACCGGTGGTTCCGCTACAGTAGAAACGATGATAACGGCACAAATTATAAGAATCTGAAAGATTTTTCCATGTAATATTAAATTGAAATAATACATTAAGGTATCAAGTATTAAATAAGAAAATTATAGTGATTATAATTGTCATTGTGCGGCGCATTAAAGTGCAGCGTTGAGTTCCGCCATTCAAGACGCAATGTCTCAAATTCGATGGAAAGCGAAGTACGGAGTGTCTTGACACTAGGTACTTTCTGTCTACCCTGCTATGCGAGAAAAAGCGTGAAGCTAAAAAAAATGTAACTTACCCTCATTTTTGATGTTGTTTATATGCGGTGGGGTAGGCTGTGACAAAATATATATAATAAGTATAGCGAAGTTGTAATAAATTGTAGATGATAGTAACAGATTCAAAGCATCGCATTTATTAGCCATAGGGACAAAAAATGTTGTGTTTTTTATTCTTGTTTATTATTCCTTTAGCTAGATTATGTAAAAATATTTTATTATAGTTATATATAGAAATAAAGGCCATTCTGGCTCAGTGGGACAACGTCTAACTGTAAACGCAATTGGTTGTGGATTCGGAAAACTGATTAGAGTTAAATTATTTTCATTACGAGATCTGTTAAAATAATGCGAAGCATTGAATTCCACCACAGAACAAGGAATGTCTTTAATTTGGTGAGAGTTTGGATACTGGACGATGGAGTGTCTTGACACTATGTTGTCTTTGACTACTTAGCTATACAGAATAGAATGCGTTAAGGTGCAAACAATATATAAAAAGGAATATTTAATTTTTTTTATTGAGGACGGCCGTGACGCAGAAGGACAGCGTCTGACTGTAAACGCGAACGATTGTGAGTTCGATTCCCAATCGGTGGAATGATTATATTTAAATTATTTTACTTACTCGCTCTGGTAAGACACAGTGCGGCGTTGACTTCCGTCAATCAACACGCAATGATTTGATTCACGCAATGAATAAATTTATACACATATGTATATGTTACAAGAAAACCTACCTCAATATATAATAGTAAATTATCGAACCAAATTCTAACAGATGTATTGAGATAAGACGATCGTTTTGGAATGATGCAAAATTTGTAGCATCCTCTTTATATACCTACTGTTAGAGATACAAACCACTCTAGCACGCGAGATGCGCTTTGATGTCGCCTACTCGACCGTAAGGAGGCTTTACGTTGAAAATAATTGACATTTTTGTATGAAAATTTACGCTATAATAAAAGGCAGAGACAATCTATTTTTGCCAATCAAAACGCAGTGTCTCGAATTCGGCGGAAAGTGGAGTATGGAGTGTCTTTATATTGAGTTCTTCCTATCTATCTTGCATATGGGATAAAAGCGTGAAGCTAAAAAAATTGTATTAGCTGAAATTCAACGTCACGTTTCGTCACCCAAACCGGAAACATGATTATAAATTAAAGAATAAAAAAGAGGGTATCGAATCTGCAACCCTAAGTATTTAAAGATAATCAACTGCTCAACTGCACTACGAGGGGCTTAAAATTTCATTTTATGAATTAGCGAATAGTATTAAATTTTTATTTTAGTAGAGCACACTTCAAGTTAGATAATCTACAATCACCGAAAGCTGATGGGTCGTGCTCTACATATTACGTTTGAAGCGAGCTTTATCAATTCCAATACAGCGTATTACGAACGAAACATATTCGCAATGTTTCTAATAATTATATTACACTAAGTTCCACGCGTGACTTTGTCTATGTTCGAATAATAATTGGGTGAAATCTTATTTTTTTTAGCTTCACGGTTTCATTCCACTAAACAGGGTAAACGGGATGTACGTAGTGTCAAGACACTCCGTACTCCGCTTTGTAATCTTAGAATATAGAATATTTAGTCAATGTATTTTCATACATTTTAATTCTATTTGATAATGAATATTCTATGTCTCGATATTCAGTCGGAAAACAGTCAACGGAGTGTCTTGACACTAGGTTGTCTCTGACTAATCTGCTTTAAAGAGAAGTATCTCTATAGCTTATGTATAAAATGTGAAAAAAACAGACTTATTATTCTTGTTCTCTTCAACCTCATAAAGCACTGTTTCTCTTTACTACAGGTTATATTGTACCCTTTATAAGAGGAAAGTTCCTATACTTAAAATGTTACTGCATTTACCAATTAAAATAAAAAAATTAAAGAATTTATTTTTTTATTTATAATTGGGCCATATATTTTTTTAAATGACAAATGCTCGAGGAAACAAAATAGTTATATGGAAGATGGTAAGCTGATATTAGTAATATTATGTAGCTTGTTATATGTATTGTAGTATTTTATTATTATTTCTTTTTAATTTCACGTTTAAATCACGCACAGCAGTGTCAACAGAAAGTACTTAGTGACGAGGCACTCCGTACTCCGCTTTCCGCCAAATTTGAGAAATTGCGTGTTGAATGGCGAAACTCAACGCCGCTCTGGACAGAGCGAGGAAGTGAAAATAATTTAAATATAATTACACCCTCTAGTGGGAATCGAAACCACACCTGATCGTATTTTTAGTTAGACGCTGTGGCGCAGTGGGCCACGACGTGCCTTCTTCTTCATGTTATATACTGTATATTATTGAAAAAATAAAATTGAGGACATTTTAAAATTAAAAAAGTATTATTAAACTTTTAATAAGAAATGTAAAGGATTGTTTTAGCGCTTTAAGCCTTGTAGTAAGCCTCATAGATGTTGTACACATGATTAAATAATCATATCGCAAAAAACCTTCAAACTCCCATCTTTTAAGAACAAAATATAGTCCTAAATAAATCTAGACAAATATTAGTGTAATTCCTAACTTTTTTCAATATTTTTATAATTTATTATAACATTTATATGAAAAAATATCGTATTGTGTTTTAAGTTAACAAGTAACACAATATATAAAAGAAATAATTAGTATTAATTATTTCATAATTTGGGATGTGGATCGATCAAACGAAAACACTTTAGTCAACTAAACCGCGGCGTTCAGTTCCGCTCAACAGGAAATAATTGAAATTAGAATAGATTGACTTTACTAAATTAGGCGGTTTACATCACTTACTTAACAACACACGTATTAAAACTAGATAATACTTAATACTTAAATAAATGAATGAGAATTGAACCTATACCCATTCTGCAAGTCCAACTTTACCACGGCACCATATTGTACGTAAATAAATGACGTAACACAATTTGATGAAACTTTTCTAAAAAGGGGCTATTAATAAATTCTCAACAATAACATATAATTACTGTGAAGGCCAATTACTGATAAACATTTTAGTGATGTTCCATTATTATTTGAATTTTTCAATATATTATATTATATAATTTAAATATTTACTTACTTATATTGATATGGTTTTTTCATTGTGATAAGACAAAATACAGCGTTGAGTTCCGCCAGTGATACCATTGGATATATATATGTATATATAGTAATCAATCATACCATCGTGATACTGTTGGACTGTTTTGCTAACATTGCTCAATGCGTAATGGCTCTGGGTATGAATTTCATAATAGATATGTATATTATTTTGCGATATATATATATATATATATATATATATATATATATATATATATATATATATATATATATATATATATATATAAAGTTGTTTTATGGCACGTTCTTCATTTTTTAATTAATAACGAAATTTTATGTGTAATGTGACGACTCTCAACGCCATACTTTGTCTCCACAACCTGGAGACTCAAAGTTATTTTAATATATTTATTCTTTAGAGTGGGCATCATCCTTTCTTACTAGTAGTATTTCCAGTTGGACAGCTTCTTCTTTTTTATTTAATAAAAACGTAAAAAAGTGCATTTTAAATATACATTTTAATTACTTAAAATTCAATCTACAACCGTCACGTACACCCATACATTTAAACCGTACTTTAAAATCGTCGCCTAGAAAATATATACAAAAAAAGAAATATTATTGAAAAATAACCCAAATTCCCATCACTATAATTTCAAAAGCATGATACGATAATCGAGTAACACGATTACTCGTTTCATTATATTTAAATTCGAGAGCAAGGTCTCGATGCTTCTTACCGTATGATTTAAAACATTTTAATGAGATGCTCTAATGGAATTTTCATAGTTAAGAAATAGTACAGGTGTTATGGATTGTTTTTTTTCTTTAGTGAAAGAAAAGGAAGATCTAGTGATAAATCACTCACTGTTCTTCTTTTCGCGCATTTTAGTGTATAAATAACAGTTTTGCGCTTAATTACGCATAGTAGGGAAGTCAAAGACAATCTAGAGTCAAGACACTCCGTTGACTGCTATCCGAAATTAAGACATTGCGTGCTGAGTGACAATCTCAACGCTGCGCTTTGCTTACTCGAGAAGAAATGAAAATAATTTTTAAATTAAATCACTTCCTGGAGTGGCAATCGAATCCACAACCAACATTACGTTTACATCTAGATATTGTGCCACTGGGCACGATGAGCTTTAGAGATTTGATTACTATAAATTTGTTATTTTATATGATAATAAAGGTACATATTTTTTATTTTTTATTTTTTACAGTTTTACACTTTAATACCGCATAACAGTGAAGACAGAAAGTGCTTAGTGTCAATACGCTCCGTACTTCCCTTTTCACAGAATTCGAGACATATGACTGTCGAGTGGATATAAAAACTTTACATATAACCATTCCCCCGAGTTGGAATCGAACGCGCAACTGGCCGCGTTTACAATCAGAAGCTGTCCCACTGTGCCACGAACATCCTCAATACCGGACTAATTGTAATTTTGTGGATTTGTAAGAATTACATATCTATTGATATCTAGATACATATTAATATATACTAAATATGGTCATACTTAGGTAATGTTAGATTTGTTTTTAGCTTCACGCTTTTATCCCGCATAGCAGGGTAGATAGAAAGTACTTAGTGTCAAGACACTCCGTACTTCGCTTTCCACCGAATTCGAGACATTGCGTGTTGAGTGGTGGAACTCAACGCCGCACTTTGTAAAAGTTAGATAACGAAATGAAATTAAACGTCACATTGTAACGTCATTCATATTAAATTTAAATAAAGTGAACCTCTTTTTAAACCACTATAGAATTTTCCAAAATCTGCTCTCAGTAGTCCTTTACAAATTTCAAGGAACATACCAATATATGCAATATTTCATATTTCTTGTATTGGCGGTGCGTTGTCTGTTATTAACGATACGAACGAACTAGCGTTTTATATATAGATATATAAAAATATATTATTTAAAAAAAATAGAAGCTTTAATTATAAATAATTGGGTCATTTTCATACTAAAATTGATAAGTTGATTTGATAAATTATATATTTTTTATTTGATGTTATATAATATTTCACATAGAATTCCCACAGCCCGGATAGCTCAGTCGGTAGAGCATTGGACTTTTAATCCAAGGGTCCAGGGTTCAAGTCCCTGTTCGGGCGATTACTTTTTTGTAAAGCTATGTTACATATAAATATATAATTTAAAATCATACAATAAAAGTAGATGCTTTTTGATATTTTTTTTTATTTTTAATATATTTTTTTTAAAAAGTATCCTCACACTTCCTGCAAGGATCTAGTCAATACATCTCCATGTATATACTCCATTTGCAAGAAATTGTGCATTTTAAATTGAAATATAATATATTTATTTGTAAAGGCGAGATTTAAGTAGCAGCTTTACTTTTTATCCCGCATAACAGGATAGTCAGAGACAACCTAGTGTCAAGACATTCCGTTGACTGCTTTGCTACCGAAATTGTGTACACAGGTACACAGTGTAGTGTAGTATAGTGGACAATAAAACGTCGCGCTTTGTCTTATCTGAGGTCAAAAGTAAAATAAAATTTTATTTATAATTAGTTCACCGAGTGGGAATCGAACCCGCAGCCAATTGCGTTAACAGTCATACGCTAAATTAAAATTAAGCAAAATGAGTCATTTAATTCACCTCTTTATCCATAAAGGTAGGTCACGACACGGTGTTTTATTTTTTTTACATACTAGGTGGCTGATAATAGTGTCTAGACATTCCGTAATCCACTTTCCGCCGAATTCGAGACATTCCACGTTGAACGCAACTCAACGCCGCGTTTAGTGCTAATTGATGTTTAACTTGATAGTAAAAGTTTATTATATTCTTTACAAGGCATTTCCTTTTCAATTTGTTTTTGGAATAATTCTCATCTATTTTATATGCAAATATATAAATCAATACAAGTTTCATTTACAGTTTTAAATAATATATTAAATAAATATTCTAATAATAATAAAATAATATGAAATATATAATAAATGATCTTTTTAAAAACAATTACTTAAAATTTTTAACAAAATCGCCGGTCGTGGCGCAGTGTGACAGCGTCTGACTGTAAACGCGACCGGTTGTGGGTTCGATCCCCATTCGGGAGAGTGATTATATTTAAAATTATTCCTATTTGTGGCAGACAAAGTGCTGCGTTGAGTTCCACTACTCAACACGCAATGTCTCAAATTCGGTGAATGGCGAAGTGTGGAGTATTGACACTCGATACTTTCTTTATAATTTGCTAACAGCGTAAAGCAAAATCCAGCAATGTATTAAAATATAATATTTTATTACAAAAACAAGTTAAAGAAGTTAAAGGAGCTTCGGTTTAAAAAACTAATTTGAAGCTTTAAGCTTTAAAAATCTTATACCGAATAGTTTGGCTTTACAGGGAGAGCCTCCGTGGCGCAATGGTTAGCGCGTTCGGCTGTTAACCGAAAGGTTGGTGGTTCGAACCCACCCGGAGGCGGATATATACTATGAACTATATAGAATATAGTATATTTCTTTAATAATAACTTTTTTATTATTATATATATCCGTACGCCCGAACATCGTATCAACTTTTTTTACAATTATTTTTTTTACTACACGCTTTTATACCGCACACGGTAATCAGAAAGTACCTAGTGTCAAGACACTCCGTACATCGCTTTCCACCGAATTCAAGACATTGAGTAAACAGTGAAACTCAACGCCACGCGTTATCTTACAGTCATTGGTTTTTATTTCCAATACAATAAATACTAAATAATAAACATGTACGAAATATTTCCTGTTTATCCTCCAGGATAAAAGCTTGAAGTTGAAAAATTAAAAAAAAATATTACTATCATTATCGTTCCATATTGTAATATATTATATGCGGATACGTGGAGATATTTTAAACGGTATGCAATAACTACATAGAGTCAGTGACAGTTTTCAATCTAAATCAATGTAGCTGGCTTGCTTCATCGCAGCCGCAGGTCGTGAGTTGTCTTAGCGCGCTGAAGTATCGATTAATTATTAGTAATATCGGTGTAAGTTATAAGAGTTTGTATGGGAAATTATTAGCGTATTTCTCTCGTATAGAATTTTTAACTATAACAATTTCTTATTAAAATTTGTCTTTGCTTTACGCCTTTATCCCGCATAGCAGGGTAGACAGAAAGTACTCAGTGTCAAGACACTTTGTATCTCGTTTTCCACCGAATTCGAGATATTGTGTGTTAAGGGGCGGAACTTAACGCTGCGTTTTTACCATAGTAAGGAAATGTAAAAAAATAAATATTACCATTTCCCCGAGTGAGAATCGAGCCCACAATCGATCACGTTTACAGTACAGAGTGTCTTGACATTAGGTACTTTCTGTCTACCCTGCTATGCGGGATAGAGAGCCAAGCTGGTATTCACGGTGATCATTTAAGATGGCTAAAATCCTATCCACGGGACAAAATTCAAGCAGTAGCCGTCGAAGGCTTTATTTCGAGCTTTGTCTCTATTACTTCCGGCGTTCCTCAGGGTTCTCAACTCGGACCTCTGCTCTTTAACATATTTGTTATTGATATTATAAAAGCTTTTGATAATTCTAATACCAGAGGTTTGTAATACATACAAAAGTGCAAAAGGATTATAGCTTATTCCTGAATCTTGATAAATATCAAATAATAACTTTGTGTAGAAAGAAGTCTCCTATCCTATTTAATTATATAATTTCTAATAGACCACTGTCAAGAGTATCTGTTATTAAAGATCTTAATAAATTCTGGTCTCTTATTTCATAAGCACACAGATAATATAATTGGAAAGGCATTTAAAATGCTTGGTTTCATTTTTAGACCGGGGAGTGATTCCCGTATATTTAGTCTTTTGTATAATGGTTATGTGAAGTGTTGTCTATAGTGTGCTTCACCTGTTTGGATCCTACAATACAACAAATATATTTGAAAAAAACTTATAAAAATTTTTTGAAACGTATAAAAATAAGACGTATAAAAATAATGTAACAAACGTATAAAAATTTCTACGCAGCTGGTAGTAGAAGGCATGGCTTAGCGGTCAGAGTGTTTGGACGGTATCTAAGAGGCGCGGGTACGAATCCTGCTGCGTTCAAAATTTTTATATGTTTTTTCAAAAATGTTTTCTAATCCTAAGTGTGGAATGACACTTGAAAAATAGTAAATACTATAAATATGTGACCACAATTGACAGTGTTGACAGAATAAATTCATACGGCGATTGTTTTATAAATTTAATTTAAAGGTTATACTAGAACTGATTCTGTTATAATTAGAAAAGCGCAGAGAATATAGGGATCAAATGTTTTTATTTTTCTTTAAAATTTTACATAATCTTATAGATTCCAATTATTTATTAAGTAAAATCCATATTAAATATCCATCTTTAACGCTCGCTTTAGAACAGTTTTTTTTTGTTCTTTTTTGGAGAATTCAATTAATCACGATTTCTTTATTATTAAATAAAAATGGTGTAAAATCTTGTACTTTTTTATTTTTGCCTTTAAATATTATATAATGCATTTTTTGAATGTTTATAGTTAATAGATTATATTGAAAGCATCTGTGTAATATATTAAGGTCTTCCTGCGCGTGCTTAGATATAATTTGTAAGCAGGGGCAGAAGTAAAAAACGCATGTGTCATCTGCATAAAGTGCTCGCCCTGAAGTGATAATTCACTTATATTATTTATGTAGATTAAAAATAATAAGGGACCAAGTATCCACCTTTGAGGTACACCGAAAGTAATTTGATGAGTAGAGCTCTGGTATTTATCACTTTATACCATTTGCTGGCGATTGATTAGGTAGAATTCTAGTAATTTGTAAGCAGTACCAGTGATAGTTATTGCTATAAATTTTTTTAATAAAATAGGGCAACTTACAATATCGAAGGCCTTTTTCAAATCTATAAATATACTCAATTCTACATACTTAGCATCAATATTCTTCTTAATTTTTGTGACTACGTCTTTCACTGCACACAGAGTACTTGATTTTTTTTAAACCCATACTGACGCTCAAAAAGAAACCCAATTAGAGATAAATGATTATCTAGACGATTATGAGTCTTTCAAATATTTTAGAGATTACAGGTAAAACAGAGATCGATCTGTAATTACCTTGATCAGATTTTGCACCAGATTTGTTCACCAGGTGATCAGAACATCTGGAAAAATACCTTCATCCAAACATTTACTTATACAATTCGACAGCTCCGCAACGATGTACGGTTTTAAACATTTCACCAATTTGTAATGATTCCACCTATTCCAATGCCTACGTTGGAGTCTACTTTCTCAAAAATTTTAGTAATTTTGTTTTTACTGTAACAAACAAATTATGATTAGTCTTTACTGAAATTATACATACTTACGGTAAAAATTGTGTTATTATGATATTTAAAAGGAATTTGACCAGCCAAGTCCTTTAAAATATTTTTATTTATCCACTCACCTTGTGGAAGATTTTGTATTTTAAACTTAATGACTGTATGTATGTTTTTAATTCTTTAATGGCTTAATGAAGAATAATATAAGAGTGACAGACTGTGTTAAAATGATACGTTGCAGCATTTTGTCGTAAAGATTCGAAATTAATAGCATCATATTGAATCCATTTGTGTGGTTCACGTTTGTATTGATTCATTCCAAGAAATATCTGATCTGAGATTGGAGAGTCAGTCAATGTAAAGTGGTATATTTTATCTCTAAGATTTGTGATAATATGGTCTATTATAATATTAGTTGAAGCTGTTGTATGAGTTGGAAATTTTTTATCTATTTTATTCAGTATAGTGTAGCCACATTCAGTCAGCATAGCTTTTTATTTTGTAAATTCTCCAAAAACAATAACCCTTCCAATTTAGTTGAGTTCTTCTTCAAAGTCGTCCATGAAATGATTAACATTCGTATCACCTGGTTTGTAGATGATATCAAATCAAGATTAAGCTTATTGATGTGGATCCATAAGTAGTTATTTCCGTACAATAATGTTCCAAGTTATTATGCACAAAAATAGACATTCCACCTCCTCTTCCGGATTTTCTTTAGTTATAATAGTAACTACTATTTCACTATTGTAACTACAGAAATATTATAAATATAATTATATATATAATATTTCTGTAGTTGGGTATCTGTATCCTATTGGCTTCTTGTTCAGATTTTATCCAGGTTTCATTTGGTAATTTAAAGTGAAATTTGGTATCTATATAAATGATAATACATTTAAATTCATCTAATTTTCTAGGCTTAACTATACTTCAAGCATTGCAGTAGAAGGAGTTCTGTGACATAATATTTTTCTGTAGTTGGTCTTGTTTATTATTTTATAGATTATGTTTGATTTTTTATTTATTATTGAGTTTGTAGGTTTATTAATTAGTAAGATTTTTTAGTTTTGTAGTTTTTCGGCACTATCATTATCTTAGGATATCCATTTATATATATAATTGTTAAATTATCTTCTCCATTTTGTTGTCGTTTTTGTAGATCTTCCTTTACTTGCTTAAGGTATAATTGCTCTCTGAAGGTTTTGTTAGTATATGTTTAAATGGTTTTATTAGCCGTAATGTGCCTTTCACGTAATATTAGTTTAGGTGTCTTTTTTGAGTCGAGACATATCTGTATGGGTCTATTTAAATTGGGTTTATCTTATTATATTATATTCATTATATTATTTCATTTTTGCCATGGGTGTATCTATCTTCGCCCTTTTCTCGATGTAGCTCTCTAATTTCCGCTATAATCACATTCTTTTCACGTTCGAATCTATCTTGAACTTCACGGATGATATTTTACTGTTTGCTAAAGAGATTATTGTAGAACTTGCTGAGGTATCTTCTTTTGATAGAATAATTCCTTCCTAAATTGTTTTTAGGCTGGTTTCAGTTTCGGTGTCATGTTTTTTTTAATTTTATTAATTCATTTATTATCTTTTTATATTCTTTAATGAGATATTCAGTAGAAGATTGGATTTCGTTAATCTGATCTTTTATTTGAGATATATCCTCCCTTATAGCCAACATGTGTTCTTTTTGTGAGTTAGTAAAATCAGATATCATTTATATTATTTAATTTTGAAATTTAATTAATTCTTTGTCTCTGGTTGGTTAAGTTTGCGCAGTGTAACTCGTCGTTCCGCTGCCTCGTATAACTTCGGGACGTTAGCATGTGAACCACTCGGTGACTTACTCACGTTAAGCAATTTTTTTCCTTTTTAGTAGTATTTTCGTAATACTAAGGTGTAATTTCAATTGATTTTATAAGTTATATTTTAAACAGATTAAGATAAGATCCGAAACATTTCCGAGCATTTTTTGTTATTAAATATATTACTGTACTTAACATGAATTGAATTGTATTTGGCAATATCGTACTTTATGTTGCCGTTATTGGTATTATCTATTTTTATTCTGATGTAATGTAGGTAAATTTGCTTGTTTTTTATTCTTTTCTTTTCTTTCTTCTTTTTGTATTCTTTCTTTTTTTAAGTCACTCCATGTTCTATGTAAAAGTGGAAACTTAATTGGCTTAATGTTATGTTTTTACGTGATAATTGTATGTATTGTCAATGCTGTTGTTTTCCCAATTTTGGTAAAATAAAATAATAAAATTTATAATAAAATGAATTTTTCTCATGTTCCATGTACCAGTGCCAATTAATAAGCATTTAAGTTTTGCAAATCTTAAGGGAAGATTTAATGCATTTAGTGTTTGTCATTTAACATGTACAAACATTCAAAACGTCGTTAAATACAAAAAATATCAATTCAGAGTATACCAATAAACTTGATTATATATATATATATATATATATATATATATATATATATATATATATATATATATATATATATATATATATATATAAATAGAAATAATAACTTGTACCATACATAGAACATAAGTACTAATAATTTTGCTTTTGCACGAATTTGCCAAAGTTGTATACCTATTTGGTACGTCTTTAATGATAGGATGATCATAGCAGGTATTTCAATCTGTATATACATATTTATACAGAAAAGACTAGTTAGTTTGTTCATAAATTAATTGGATAATTAATATATATTAGTGTTTTAGACAAAAAATTCTGATACTTAATGCCAGACATCCTGATTTCTATTTGATAGTGAAAAACAGAGTGTCTTATTGGAGCATAACTTCACTCTACGCCCGATTTGGAAACTTTACGTGTTTAGTGGCGGAATTCAACGCCGCTTTGTGTTACAAAAGAAACTTATTTAAAAAATTAAATAATATTGCGGCAAATAAGATCATTTCACCAAGACGAGAATGTAACCCACAACCATGCCATTCACAATCCGACTCTATACCACTGCACCACTTGGGTTTCAACATACTAAATGTAAATTGATGAAATTAAAGCGTTATCGTAATACATTAAAAAAAAAAGCTTTCACCATTCTTGTTAGACAAAGTGCGGTGTTGAGTTCCGTTCTCGTTGTACAGTTTTAGTGAAGAGCAGATTGAAAGTATTCCTCTCAAAGGATCAATCTTTGAAAAGCGATTTCTTCCATCTAATTAGGTACGGTGCGGCGTTGAGTCCCGTAATGAGCGAAGTGACTAATCACTAATTTATTTTTGCGTAATATTGAAACGTCTCCAGCCGAGTAATCCAAATTATTGGTTCAAATGACTATCCTTTTAATATAACTATATACTAATAACGTTCTTATGAAGGATGTACAAATGTATATTATCATAGTATATATATATATATATATATATATATATATATATATATATCTATCTGCTTTCACTAACTATTCAATAGCTTAACGTTAAATAATTTGTAGTAATCATCATGTTTAGACTAAAATTGATTTTACACGAGGTGGTCTATTCTAAAATATTGTTACAGTATTTTTTAACTTTTTTATTTAATTTTGCCTTAAAAAATACTTCCTATTCCAGTACTGAAAACAATACATATCATATATATTTCCAGCCTATTTCAAAGGTATCATTGTCACAAATGAAAAATGACAATTTGAAAATGTTTTGCATTTGAAAACAATGAGAAGTTCCCTCTAAGATTCTTGCGCCGGTACTTCTCAGGTCTGAGGCACTTACTTTAGTGAACTGCTGGTAAATGTAAATACTTTTTTTTCTTTTTTTTGCTTCACGCTTTTTATCCCGCATAGCAGAGTAGACAGAAAGTACCTAGTTTCAAGACACTGCGTACTTCGCTTTTCCCGCATTCAACTCAACTCAACGCCGCATTTTGTCTTTACCAGAGCGAGTGAAAATAATTGAAATATAATCACTGTCCCGAGTGGGGATCGAACCCACAACCGATCGCGTTTACAGTCAAACGCTGTCCCATTGCGTCACGACCGGCCTCGGTGTAAATACTTATTTTGAATAAATTTACTTGACATTGATTTGAAATATTACATTTTAAAATATTATATATTTTTTTAGAATAGAATTTGAAGCTGTTCTATATCATCAAATAATGTTAACACGTTATTTACCACTTAAGGACACAGCCCGGATAGCTCAGTCGGTAGAGCATTGGACTTTTAATCCAAGGGTCCAGGGTTCAAGTCCCTGTTCGGGCGGTAGTTTATTTTTGTATTATTAATAAAAATAAATTTAAAAATTAATTTTAGCAATTGTTAGTATTTATGAATAATATATTTAATAAAATATTTTATATATATTTTTATTTTCGAAATATATTTTTATTTGAACTAAAAGTTCAAAATAGGAAAGTTTAAATATAAAAAATATATATATTTTTAGTATTGATGGTAATGTCAATAGAAAAAAATTTGTATTTTATTAGTTCAAAATGGCCGCCGTAACAAGATGGTGGATTTTATATTTTTGTACAATTTATTCTATATTGGTGCTAAATCAAAGGGTTTGAAGATTAAATAAAGCTTCACGCTTTTATCCCGCATAGCATAGTAGACGAGAAGTACTTAGTGTCAAGACACTCCGTATTCCTCTTTACGCCGCATTCGAAACATAAGGTGTTCAGAACCGGAATTCCACGCCGCGCTTTGTCTTACCAGAGCGAGTAAAAGAAGACAATACAAATATAACCATTTCCCTAAGTGGAAATTGAACCCATAACCGATCACATTTACAATCTGCCTTTTTAATATTTAATTTATTCATATATCAAACGGTTTCAGAATCGACGCCAAGTCGTGTTGTATTAATATATTAACGCACGATTCTCCAATCGTAATAATTTTAGTATAATCACGAGATTGCCACATTATCGTCTTAATCGGCTACAATATATAACTTATGCAAAGAATGTACAAGTTGTAGTGATAGGTCTCTCCTTTAAGTGACCTAGTTTTTTAAACCGTTATCTCTACATAGTGATGTAGTCTCAGAGACTTTAGTGTCAAAATATCTAAATGGTCACTTGGGGTTATATTTAAAATTTATATTAATTTCTCCGTTCAGATCAGTTAAAATGAGGCGTTGAGTTCGACACACGCGCAAGGTCTTGATTTCCGATCGAAAGCGGTCTACGGAGTGTCTTGACACTTGGTTATCTCTGACTACCTACTAAATGAAATGCACACGCACTAATATTTAAACACTAAATATTAATAGTGTTCAGAAGACGTTACCTGATAACCGTGCAGGTAGCCACAGATAACCTAGCAAGACTCTCCGTTCTCCTTATTCCTCTTGAATTCAACAGAATGCATATTGCGTGGCGGAGTTCAACGCCGCACTCTATCTTACCATAGCGAAGAAACGAACATATCACTAACGAATGAAAATCGAACTATAGCGTTATGTTTTACAAACTAACAGACGAAATGGTCGTATTAATACTTTTGTATATAATAAGTATAGTAATATGTTCATAAGATCTTGAACTAGATCGTCTTTTCATAACTTAACAAGTAACATATAATTATAAGTTTTGCAATTAACATCTAAAGCTTTGACTTGAGGCGTTAAAACTGATTGGGAATTATAAATTGGGGCTGAATTACTCTTTATATATAATTATCTAATAAATATTTCGTACACATATATATATATATATATATATATATATATATATATATATATATATATATATATATATATATATATATATATATATATATATATATATATATATATAGGAGGTCGGAGGATCTTGGCTTAGTGGTACAGCGTTTGAATGAAAACACTAATGGTTGTGTGTTCGATTTCGTTCGGAATAAATATTTTTTTCGCTCTTTAAAGACAAATCGCGGTATTTATACCTCTATAGTGTGAGTGCGGAGTGTTTTAGCACTAAGTACTTTCTGTCTATCTTGCTATGCGGGATATAAGCATGAAGCTCTAAAACCACAATGATATAAACAGGGGCAACTCTCTCTAAGTGATTGAATAACACGTAAGATCGAGTGCAGGGAATTATTCCATCTGCACCCTTTTGTGCTCGTTTTTACAATAATAATGTTAATGAACTGTGAAATATGGTATGGTATGGTTACAGTTTATTAAAAGAAAATATGCCAAACGCCAATATTTTTTAAAATAATACAAATAAAAATATTAATAAAATTATATGTTTAACAATACAGGCTTATGTAAAGTGGCATACACGTTGCTATGGCAACGCGTTGTTAACGCGTCGACAGAACGTCATATATATATATATATATATATATATATATATATATATATATATATATATATATATTATAATATATACTCCGTGATATTAGTAAAATGTACAAAACGTGAGATTTACAAATATATTTAATCTGTAATCTGAAAATAATTTAAATTTAAAAATAAAGTCGTTTCCACACTTCTCCACTAAACGCACGATTTCATACATTAAGTAGGTATAATAACAAATTGCCTAATAACAAACAGTTGTGATTGCATTCACGATGCGATGAAATCTGTATACAACCATTAATCATTACGCCCTTTAACTTGTTTGAGTATCTTGAACTTCTAATATATATTCTATTGTAAACTAGCTTTTGTATCTGGTTTTTCTTAAACTAAGAACATATTTTAAGACCTTAACTTGATATCTGTTACTTTTTTTGGGTATTTCCCATAATTTTTTTAAGGAGTTTTCTGATTATGATACTAATAATAAATTATATTTTAAAAAATATCATCCTTATCGCCCCCTCATCACGCCGGGGCGTGGACATTGATTTTATATTTTAAAATAAAGTCTTAAATTATAAAATATGAACAAAATAATAACGCATGAGTGTTAAAGATATAATGTGTAACAAACAATAGCTTCAATCTAGGGAATTTATTTCTGTCTTTTGAAATTATATATTGGTTTAGAATATATCAATTCTTGTTGTTTACATCTGTTTTATTATATTTTAACATATTTATATTTCAAATCAAAAATAGACATATAATTAGAAATATATTTAAATCTGTATTTAATTATTTATACTATTCCAATACGTTTCTTTTTTTTTTGTATATCTCAATAAAACTTTCATTTTAATTTATAGGTATGGCAATTTTTTTAGGAAATAAAAAAAGAAATGATTTTCCAGTTTTTTATTTATCTCAATATTTATGAATCACAGTGTACTACTTGTTAATAAATCACAATATTTAATAATACCGTTGCTGTATGTTTATTTATAAGTTACAAAAATTATAATTAAAATAGGCAGATTCGGTTCAGTTTTGCGTTCACACGGTTTTTTTAACGCTGCGACAGTAAATAGTGCATGGCATATGTATAGTATATAGTATAAAGTACTGTATATCGTATATAGCATCCTATATACAGTATACAGATAAAGTGTATACTATTAAAAAATAATAGAAAGTATTACAAAAAATTTTTCTCAGTAAAATTCTTCATATAAATTTATTATGCTACAAAGCTGTTGGCTTTTATTATAGAATTTATTATTGTTTAAAGATTAACTAATAAAATATTAAAATACATATAAATATATGAAATAATACATTTTGTTACTTAAAAGCAACCCACTTCCGGTCCAGCGGAAGTATTATTATTTACAAACTAACTTAATAAGTACAAAACGAGACGTATTACTGCCTTATTCTATACTTCTATATAGAAATACTGAAATCGTTATAAGATGGAGCGTTCAAGTGTGCAAGGAAGCGGTATGCAAATAAAAATTAAAGGCATTTTTATTGTATCTAGCCTCAATTGAAAATATTCATATAAATAATTGTCATGTTATTTTTAAAACTAGGATAGAAATGGAATTTAATGTTTAAGTTGAATAAATATACATAGTTATTTTCGCCTACCAACAAAAATATGAGAAATATTCTTGTATCTAACAATATACCTTCTTAACAACAGAACAATTAAAATAAAAAAAATTCTAATAAAAGCTTACAACTTGAACTTTCCATTTAAAATGACACATATGAAATATTTAAACTAGAAACATTTTACAATCCCTCATGTTTAATATTAAAAAACGCAATACATTAAAATTGAATCGCAGCGTCTCGTCGCGCGTGTGAAGCGCCATATTCTTACTAGCATCAGGAACTTAAGTTAGGTTATTGTTTTGAAACACCTATCCGTCTGTATCGTTCGGCTGAAACAAAAGAAAATTGCTTATAAAATGTATATACGATCAATGAGAAATAATTGAAAAGTTTTTGGATTTAAAATATATTTTAATATTGAAAATATCTTGAGTGGGATTCGAACCTATTAGAGTATGAGGACCTATGAGTTTAGTTTTGTATGTAATAACCTGAGCCAGAAGTGAAAATTTATGAAGAATTTTGAAAGAAAAGAGTTTGTTAAACTCAATTTTCAAAATGTTAAGTTTTAGTACATTTGAGAAAACAAGTAGTATTTAATTTTTTTGTCAACAATTTTACATTTAAAGTATCTTCTATCAATCTTACATTTAAAGTAGTGAGATCTTTAATTTTCGCGATTTTTACACATTTTAAATGTACCTATTTTAAATGGATTATTCGCGTATATTTTGTTATTCGGAAATACATTTTCGGAAACCAGACGTTTCGAACACTACAGTAGTCTGTGATCACAGGTAGACTGAGGTGGCTTTTTTTTGTCGGTTGATACAAAAATTAATAATATCAATCTTTTTGTATCAACCGACAGACGAATGCCACCTCACTCTACCTGTGACCACGGACTACTGTAGAGTGTTCGAAACGTCAGGTGTCCAAAAATGTATTTTCGAATACCAAAATATACGCGATTAATCCGTTTAAAATAGTTTCATTTAAAATATAAATATTCCTTTAAAGCATTCGAACCTAGGAATTTACATAAGCAATAAAAATACTCACTCGTGCCGGATAAACAAATGTCTTGATCTCGCTGCTTCCATACACGTTGGTCGCTTTACAAACAAACTCTCCCATATCACTCCACTTTAGTGACGAAATCACTAACTCGCCTGAACGAAGTATCTGTAACCAATTATATATTTATAATATATATTGTATATGAAAAATATAATTAATAATATTATAAAAATATCAATCAATCAATTATAGGCTTTAATATTTATTTTTTTTATAACCAAGTGTTTTTTTATAATATTATAAAATTCAGTTTATAACTAATTAAATTATATATTTAATTATATAAAATGTATCAAAATAAAAAAAAATTGGGGGACAACCAGGGAAATGGAAACGGGTATCAATTATTTCAACACCTCCGCTTTGGCGAGACAAAGTTCGGCGTTGAGTTTCACCACCAACGCAAAATATCTCGCCTTCAGTCAATACCAAGTATATATATATATAACAACTGTTACCTTCATTCTATTATCATTTTGGATAACTGTTCCGTTGTTATTCTTCCACGTGACAATCGGTCGGGGATGTCCTTTCGCTCGGCATGGGAGCACTATGTTGCTGCCTATTGTATCCACGTATACTTTGTACGCCACAAGTATGCGAGGCGATAATGGCACTAGCTTAGAACGCTCCGTTATATCAATGCTACCATCTGTTGACAAGTAAAAATATGATAAATATTTAATATTTTTTTTTATTTATTAATAATAAATACAAAATCGAAACATATAGGCTATTAAAAGCATTTCCAATTGAAATGTCAGTATTATCAGTCCTTTATCAAGTCTCGGAAGGCAATGTCACTGAGAATAACCACAGAGAAACTTAACACTTGCAAGAATGCAATAGTAAAATGTATTGTCATCTATTAAAAGTAAAATCAATTTATTGCCGATAATATATTTTTGAGATTGAGAAGAAATTAACTACATATTTGTTTGAATATTTGTAAAGTATGATATTTAGATTTAGAAATATATATATTTTGACAGAAAGTACCTAGTGTCAAAACACCAGTACTTCGCTTTCCACCGAATTCGAGACATTGCGTGTTGTGTGGTGCAACTCAACGTCGCCATTTTGTCTTTACTAAAACGAGGAAGTGAATATAATTTAAATGTAATTACTCCCCAGAGTGGAGATCGAACCTCCAACCGATCGCGTTTAGAGTCAGACTGTCCCATTACGTCACGTCCAGGCCGGTCGTGACGCAGTGTCTCAAAAATATTTAAGAAACCTTTAAAAAATCAATTTTCTGGGATACCGTCCAAGCACTAAAATAAAAAAAGCCGTTCTTATTCAACTACGTTGATATTCTTATGTTGTTTATTATTGTAGTTAAAGAAACTCTTTTTTATTTTAAATAGAAAAATTTTTATATTAAAGGAAATTGTCTTTTTTAATAGATTTGCAATTTTTAAAAATGTTCAATTTTTATATTAATATGTGAATTTAAAATTAATTCATTAATTGGGCCGGTCTTGACGCAATGGGACAGCGTATGACTGTAAACGCAATCAAGGTTGTAATTCTGATTCTCAATCTGTGGAATGACTGAATTAAAATTTCCTCGCTCTGGTCAGACAAAGCGCGGCGTTGAGTTCCGCCACTCAAAGTGAGTACTTCCTGTCTACCATGTTATGAGATATAAATGCGTGAAGATAAAATAAATATACATAAATTTGACATAGTTACAATTAAAATTTATAATAATGTATTCGATGTACAATTAATTTACACACACTACGATGCGTCTAGTATACTCGTTGCTAAGGTTACGTGTATTCTACGTGTAAGTTGAACCTATATTTATATTAAAAATTAACTTGGTAATAATTTAAATATAATTATTCCCACAAGTGGGAATCGAACCCAAAAACGCTTTCCATTTCATCGCTCTGGTAAGACAAAATGCGGCACTGAGTTCCACCACACGACACGCAATGTCTCGAATTCGCCGGAAAGCGGAGTACGGAGTGTCTTGACACTAAGTACTTTCTGTCTACCTTGCGTTGCGGGATAAAAAAATGAAACTAAAAAAAATCTAATAATATTCTAATATTAGCCAGGTCTTCAGTTTGCTATTTTTCGAGCAAAATTAATAATCCAATTAAGATAATTTGAAAACTATTTTTGGTGAATACCTATAAGCTTAGACTAGACTTTTTTAATTTATTCTATAAGTTAATATTACATTACATTGAATTCTAAAAATAACTTTATACGTTTAATATATTTTCATAGTCTAGTTATAAAAGAGAGAATCTAGACTCAAGGCACTTAATTCATTACTTTGCAGCCGATACCAAAGCATATATATATATATATATATATATATATATATATATATATATATATATATATATATATATATATATATGTAAATGACTTTGGGCAGGGTAGTTAGAGACAACCTGTTGTCAAGACAGTGTGGAGACAGTCTGCCCTCCGTCCCAAATGGAGATCGATTGCACACCGCTCTTTGTTTACCAAGAAATAAATTTCAATATATTCATTTCCCCTAATCGAACCCATAATCAATTGCGTCCTACTCAATCACAGTGTTTTTTTGATTAAAATTATTAATTGTATTATAAATGTAAAACCGAGTGTACATAGCAAAGTGATGTCATCTTTATCATCACTTTACAACTGTCCAGTGCTAAAGTCTTCCCTAGAGCGGGTCACGTAATATATTTATATATGATATATTTAACGCAAAAAAGAACTTAAAAAAGAACAAAAATATATCTAGTTATATTTTGAAAGAAAACTATATATCATTGTATATTTTTTTTAGCTTTACGCTGTTATCCCGCATAGGAAGGTAGATAGAAAGTACCTAATGTTAAGACACTCCGTACTTCGCGTTCCATCGAATTCGAGACGTTGCGTGTTGAGTGGTTGTACTCAACGCCTCACTTTGTCTTTTTGTCAGAGCGAGGAAGTGAAAATAGTTTATTTGTATATTATATTATACTACCCTTAGTGGGGATTGAACCCACAACCGATCGAGTTTATAGTCAGACGCTGTCCCACTGCGCCACGACCGGCCTAATTATTTTATAACTTTTATATCATTTTATATCTTTGTGGCAAATAAAACCTCATACAAAGCATGCTTACTATGTATTTTATTGTAACACACTAAACTTATATCCAAAGTATTATATAAAAAGTTATAAGGTCATACTAATAAGAATTTGTAAGTTTTTCTTGCATTAATTTTATAGTTATGTCGCTATTATATGTGTTTGCTATTATAATATTTCAGGCGTTATTACGATTTTAGTTTTTTTCCATATCAGATTTAAAAACAAGTTTTATGGATAAAATGATAATAAAAATACATTACAAATATATTCTTTAATGGTATGTTAAAAGAAATAAGTATGAAACTTATTCCATTTCATGAATATAGAATTCCTCAAAATATCTTTAAAAAATATTAAAATCACTCATCTCAATGAAGGGTTTTGTTTCTTTACGAAATTATATTTAATTAATTCAGTATACATTAGATTATATTTTTGTCATTATTGTGCTTTTCAAAATATATTTGCAAATTGGACAGTCGTGCGATGGGTCACTTGGGGAATGATTCTCTCGCTCTAGTATGATAAAGCGCGGCGTTGTGTTTCGCCACTCAATACGCAATGTCTCGAATTCGGTGGAATGTGGAATACAGAGCGTCTTACCACTAAGTACTTTCTATCTAACCTGCTACGCGGAATAAAAGCGTAAAGCCAACAAAAAAATACTGTACCGTACCAACATACTTTTCGACTAAAATAGTTTCATTAAATCTTATATTACTGGGAATCTGAATGGCGGGTGACGCATTTCATTGATAAATGAACATTAATTGAGATTAAATTAGACCAACGTCATACATTACTTCATAGTACGTATGTAGATGAATAAAGCGGCAGCCACTAATTCCTAAATAGTTGGGTACAGAGGGATAGAATTTAGTGTCAAGACTCTTGGATTTTTCCGTCCTAAGGGTTCGTGTTAAGTGGCAGAACTTAACGCCGCCCATTGTCTCACTAGAGCGGAAAAATGAAAATAGTTCAATTATATATTTAATCATTGTCCTGAATATGGATCGAACCTAGAACTATCGTATTTATCGTCAGACACTGTGCCATTGCGCTCAGTGTATCATAAAATTGTATTAGATAATATTAGTTTAATATTAAGTGTACAATGAATTTGTCATTCCCATATCTTATCTTTGAAATAAAAAAAAAGGATACGAAGTTATATTTAAAATTTGGAATTTCATACACCTTTAGATTGTGCAGTGTTATCATTACTGAGGCGCCGGTCTACCGTTTAACGTTTTTTTCTTCTTCCGTACAAATAGATTGTAGTATGACTCATACAACAAAAATTTATAGTAGGGTAAGTGTTGTAATACGTTTTTGGAGCGTCACGCTTTTACCGATATCGGGGTAGCCAGAGAGAATTGAGTATTGAGAAAAAGTGTCAGATACCTGGTTCAGTACTTCCCACCCAAAATCAAGACATTGCGCGTTTATTGGCGGAAATCAACGCCGCGCTTTATAAACATAGCGTGGAAATGTAAATAATGTAAATATAAACATTTCCTCGAGTTGGAATCGAACTTTGATAGTTTCTTATATTATCTCTTATTTTTGTATTATTATAATCATAGTACAATAGTCAGAGAGACACTAGTGTCTACTAGGAGACACTCTATTCTCCGCTTTACACCCAAAATATAAAACAATTGATTTATCAATATAAATCGAGGCCGGTGCAGTGGGACAATGTCTGACTGAAAACGTGATCGGATATTTAAATTATTTTCATATCGCTCTGGTATGATAAAACGCGGTGCTGAGTTCCGCCACTTAACACGCAAAGTCTTGAATTTGGTGGAAAGCGTACGACGTGTCTTGACACCAGGTACTTTCTGTCTATCCTGCTATGCGGGATAAGAGCGTGAAGTAAAATAAATAATAATATATTACCTTTGCTGTAAACAATAGTAGATGCTCTAGCAGTCCTCGTCCCGGATACAGCCAGACAGGTATATTCGGCTGGAGTCTCACTACGTGAAACAAGTAGCGTCGATGACACTCTGGCGAGTGACGACGGGTTGGTGTCTATCACTTCGTTCGACTCTTTGTCGTACTGAAATAATGAAACGAGATTTAGTGGAAATATATCTTTTCATTTCCTCGTTTTTGTAAGACAAAGTGCGGCGTTGAGTTCCAACACTCAACACGTAATGTTTCGAATTCGGTGGAAAGCGGATTACGGAGTGTCTCTACACTAAGTACTTCCTGTCTATCCTGCTATGCGGGATAAAAGCGTGAAGCCATAAATATCAAGAAGTAAGAGGGAATTTTATGTTTTTGAGATATATTGGTTATTTCTATACACAAAATATATATTAAATTAACAAAATCATACATGTGATCTATACGTTATTGATTAACCAACGGGAACAACGGGTTGCTATGGCAACCCGTTGTTGACGCGTCAACGGGACTTACTTTTTCTACATTCAGACTTCATCAATCTCAAATTCTATGGAGATTGCATTGGTAACAAGAGTTTAATTTTTTTTTCATGTACATGTATATTTTGCAATAAGTAGAGAAGGAGAGAATCCAAAATTTCATTTAAATTTCAGTATAGGCAGTAGTTAAAACATTCAAAGCGGTAACTTACGTAAAAACAAAAATATACTTCCTGTAAGCAGGATCTGAACCTTCTAGTATTAAAAAAGGATATTCAAATTACCTCATAAACAGGTGCATCGTTTTTGAACCAGTGTACCGAAGGTGCGGGCGCGGCGATTGCTTCACACGTGAGCTCTAGGGTAGTGCCCGGTACGTGGAGACTGCGAGCTGACGGCCGCCTCGTTAAAGTAAGGAAACGTTTTGATTGTGCCGTATGTACTGGAAATAAATAAAGAAAACGTTTTATTAGCAACAATCATTTATATATATATATATATATATATATATATATATATATATATATATATATATATATATATATATTTGTTACAATTTGTATATATTTGTTCTGGCTAATCTAGGAACGGCTCGATCGATTTTGACGGGACTTTCACTGGCAGATAGCTGATGTAAGAATGTAAGAAGGAGTAGCTTAAGTTTTTACTTTAGAATTATTAAAGTTGGTTGTATATGGATATATTAGACACTGAGAGAAACACAAAGAAATTGTGATTTATTTATCCGGTTTTAACCATCCAAAAGATAAGAAACTTCTTGTTATTTCATAAATTTATGGTACAGGGTGACCATCGTGTTAAAGAGAAAACAAACTCCTTTGAAAATCGTTAACGCTCACTTTTACTGTCAGAGCTGCGCTCTTTACACGATAATTTAAATAAATATATAATTTAGACAGTAAAAACATAGTATTTAATAAAATTGTTCAAAAATATTCAATTTTAAGATATCTGAAGGCACCCAATACCGTGTTCTGTTCGTTCTTTACAATTTTTAGATGTTATCTGTATTATGTTTAGTATGGCGTCACACAGCAAATATACCACTCAACAAGAAATGCATGGGATTCGGGCGAGTGTCTTGACACTAGGTTATCTCGGACTACCTCGCTATGCGGGATAAAGCGTGGAACTAATTGATTTTTTGATTATGTACAGTATTTTAAACAGACCCTAGGCATATAAATTATATATTAAAATAGAATAAAAAATGTATTTTGATTTATTTTTTCTTAATAATAATTAAGCGGAGACAATTAACCGATAAATTAGTTCGTTTTCCGCTTTTCGCCAATTTATCATCATTAGACATTGATTGGCGGAACTAAACACCGTACTCTGTCTGGAGACATACACATATTCTATATATTTGATATTATTATAATATAATCAATACGTATTTAACATATTTGTAGTATAATTTTTTATCTTGCTCAACGCTTTTGTAAGACAGATAACCAAGATCGAGTCACACTCCGTTCCCCTTTCCGCTTTAAATTGACACAAAGGCGGAGTACGGAGTGTCTTGACATTAGGCGTCATTGTCATGACGTAAAACAAGAAAAAATCCTGACTTTGGACGTTTAAACTTACCATTGGCGTGTATGTGATTATCTAAGTCCAATAGCTTCATATGTCTGTTCACGTTGGCGGCTTTCGCTCCAGCCAGGACGAATATAATTAGTATCGTATACATTGTTTCTGAGATTCTGTTATCTGTAACAAATGTAATTTTTTATGAAATAAGTACAAAAAAAAATTAAATTATAAAATTTCGCTATTTTTACAGTATTTTAAAAAATAAACACTACACTGTATTTCAGTCTAAGTACTCAGAGACAAGTCTAAAAGACCCTCCGTTGACCGTTCCGCCCGAAATTGTATTATTGCGAGTGCAGTGGCGATCTCAACGACGCTCTTTGCCTAACCAGAGTGAAGAAAGGAAATTAAATTTTAAATATAATCATTCCCCCGAATGGGACTCGAACTCATAACCTACTGCGTTTACAATCAGACGCTGTCAATACGCCCCAATACCCTCAGTTAATCGGATGACCACATTTTATATAAAATCATTTTAACCAAATTAATAGCGTATATTTTGGGTATTCGATAAAAAATTCGGAAAACCCCGATGTTTGTAAACTTTATTACTGTAAAAAATTACATCGTGGCCTGTACGAGTATATGGGATTTGCTTAATACAGAGGATATTAAGAAGACTGTATTAAAATTATAGTCGACTGACATTACTGACATTTGACATAGAATCTAAAGATCAATTAGTAAATATGAACTTAGCGTCTATTTAAACATAAATAATCATTTTATAATGCCATTAAAAATATGCAATTTAAAATACAGGGTCTAAAATAGAGTAGGTGGAGAAAATCTGAAAAAAAATCACGTTTATTATTATTTGAATCTGAAAAAAAATTACGTTTATTATTATTATTTATCATATTGTATGGTTGTATGGCGTATTGTATTGTATTAATTATTATTTATAAAAAACGTATTTAGCGGACAAAGCGTATGGCTCAGTGGCCAAAGTGCTTGAACATTTTCCAAGAGGCGCGGGTTCGAATCCCGTGTATTAAATTTTTGTATTCGTATATTAGAATGGTTTTCTAATCATATAAATAAAAAATATAACTCCCTTGTGTTTCACGCTGAATGACTGACATACATGTGTATAGCGTTTTGTAAATGGAAATTTGAAATTTTGCATTTAGTTAGGACTTCCTGAAATTCCTATGAGAACAGGGTACAGAAATTTAATATTTAACATTTAAACTTAGGACAAGTAGAAATAGATAAGGCATATGAGTCCAAGCAAACGGTGTTGCTGGCTCCAGTTCTGAGTCTACTATCATCGCTTATAATAACGGCGTTAGGTTCCACCACTTGACACAATGTCGCATTACCTGACTAAAGAGGCCATATCTGCATACATATAGAAGGGCGACTGGTATTAAACCCGTTCAATCTATATGAAATTTTCAGCATTTGGTAGGTGAAGTTATAATAAGTCATAACCCGTTTTTATCTGCTTTAAATTTTTAAGTATTTATATTATAAAATATATTTATTATGTTTAAATAACTGCATCAAAATCGGTTTAGTATTCAATTTAAACTTAAACGTCTTATAAACAACAAACAAACAAAAAATCTATTTTTTTTTCTTTATTTATTCTAATTCTTATTAACGAAATATTTAAGCGTAAATATTTATCAAAAGGGGTTTAGCTATCGACTAATGTGTGAAAAATTATGAAAATTTGCCCATGTGTCCGGATACCGTACAATACAATATTGTATAGTACGAACCAGATGTTCTTGGTGGAACCACCATGGATAACATAATAATACTTTTAAGTATAAATCAATCAAAATAAAAAACAAAATATTTTGATCAAATAATCTGCTAACAATCTGCTAACAAGCATTTTCGAATCGTCGATTAAGAAAAATGTCAGTTCTGTCAGTCCTAAGGGAAGCTAACACCGGGTCAGAAGGCAGAAACTCAATAGTTTCTCTTTTCAAATATATAATTAGCTTCTTGGTTGAGTGTCAACTGCATTTAATCCCACCCATTAATATCCGTATGGTATTTTTGTATAGGATAATATAGTTTTTACAATAATATATATTTTTATATAAAAAATAATAAAGTATATTTAGATATCTATCTATTTTAAATATATTTAAATCTCTTATTTTATTATTTTTAAAGTATTATTTCAAACTTTATATTAGAAAATTCGTTAGAAAAACAAAAATTTTTTATTTGGAAATTATCCAAACGTCGCGGGTTCGAATCTTGCTGCAGTCATTCTTTTTAGTATATGATATAAATGTACTTAGTGCATGGAAAGGTCATAAGTTCTCAGATTAATAAAGAAATGATTTTAATTTAAAACTAAGTGTCAATGTAGATGATACTTTTGGTGAATGTGAAGAAAGGAGAGATGAAACACTAAGACGTTTAGTGTCTAATTTTCTATTGGACATTTAGGTATATATTGTATATTTACTATGATTTTGTAATATAAAATCAATTTAATAGAGATTTTCCAATTTTTGTTTGAATTTATATTTTTTATGAATTTATTTCTTTTTTGATAAAAAATATTGTTTTCAAAAAATTATTTTATATTTTTTTCATTAATATAAATAATTACAGTTTTTTAAAATATACTCAAGTTAATACTAAAAACAAGAAATATTATTGATTATATATTATTTTATTATTATTAAATTATTAATTTAATTCCCATATATTAAATTAAATAATATTAAAAAAACACTTAAAAATCTCCGCACATCAGTTGCGGGTAAAACGTACGTTATGTTTCACTTGCACAATAGATCACAGATTCCTAGCGTAGAATAGAAATACGTAGTATTTGTTGCGTCATTCATTTTTCTTTACTATACTTTTACTATCGATAACCATTTTTTAAAAGTACTCTTTCAAAATACCGATTAAAAATTATTAATACCGATTAATATATATCTTTATATATCACCATTATTATATATACAAGAATATAATTTTAAAATACTAAGAAAATATATAAATAATAAAGAAAAAAATGGTTACCTTTATGAAAAAAAAATCAGCTACACACGCGAATAACCTAGCCACAAAAATCACAATCACTGATATCTAGGAAAAATAATTAAAAAAGTAATATTAATTTAAAAAAAATAATGATTTAAAAAAAAGTTGATAAAAATCGATCACTTTTTCAAAATATGCGCGTACGCAATAAGGCATTGGCCTGAACTAACCGCCTATTCTCGAAGACGGCATATATATAGAGCCGCCTCTTTGAATACCAAATCGAAAAACGTATAACTTTTCTGATAGAGTTTTAGTATAACTTATAGATAAACGTTTTAGTATTAATTATTATATTATATCATACAATATTAAATTAATAATTTATTATGATATAAAATTGGTTTTCTAGTAATTAATTGTAAAATAAAAAACAAATAAATACAGATAACAAGAAAATATAGATACTATATAAAAAATTAAATTAATTCCATTTAATATTTTAAACTATATCTATGATTTACATTTTTTTGTATAAACTAAAAATAAATGTCTGTTATAAAAGAAAAAAAACCTTGGTTTTTATAATTATCTTAAAATACGCCTCAGTTTTTTTTTAAATTGTGTTACGCGTTTAAATTTAGACTTGAATTTCGACGGTCTCAGGTTCAAATTCTACGATGTTTTGAATGACTTTGTCAAATATGATATTAAATAAGCAAAAAGTGTTAAAATGTATTTATATAACTTTTAGTATTTTCTTTACGTGACATAAAAAAATGAGCATCGGAAATTTCTAGAATAACATTTTTGGAAAAAAATGAAAATTTCAAATATCGCACATGTGTGTGTTCAGTTCTCGATTTCCATTCCTGAACTAAATTAATATTTACAAGTAAAAATCGATGTTGCGCCAAATTAATCATGTATTCGATACAGTTCGACTTATATGTACCTTAAATATCATTCCTTCTTTTATATGAAGTAAAAAAATAATAAAATTTAATGTATTAAAAAATTGTTTAAAATTAATTTAGTATTTTTTTTTAAATTTTATTATAAAAAAATGATCCCAAAATTAGTACGTCAATGTCATAATCGTCTGCAGACGCAATTGGTTGTGGCTTCGATTCCCAGTTAGACTTATTATAATATTTAAATTATTTTCATATTTCCTCTCTATCAGGCGAATCTAATAGAGGTTAAGCACGGCGTTAAGTACTGCAACAACACACGCAATATCTCCAATTAAAACAGAAAGCGGTAAACATAGTGTCTTAACACTAGGTTATCTATGTATTATCTTATAAATATAAATATATATATCAAAATATATTTTCTTCGAAAATTACAATTTCAAGTTACGTTCAAGTGCTGTTACTATATCACTATACTTGTGGGCATAAAAACTGGTTGTTGCAGATCGGGACCAAAATCGTTTATATCTTCAAGTGTCTAAATATTTTTTTCTAGTAATATTTAAATTATTTTCACTTCTCCTCTCTAGTACAGACAAAGTGCGGCGTTGAGTTCCATCACTCAACATGCAATGTCTCGAATTCGGTGGAAAGCGAAGTACAGAGTGTCTTGACACTAGGTACTTTCTGCCTACCCTGCTATGCGGGATAAAAGCATGAAGCTAAAAAAAATATTAACGTTTATATGTTTTGAAAACTTTATTATTATTGGTTTTATTATATTTTTATATAATTTTCTTCTAGTGAATCCAAAAAAAAAACCTTCTATTACGCTTAAAACGTCATTACTTAAAATATGAACTCAGTTTTCATTCATTCTTCCCTTTGAAGTGAAAGAATTTATATTTAAGCTAACAATAAAAAGCATTTCTTAAAAACTTAAACAGACATCTAGGTATATATGAATTGAAAACAACTAGAATAGCCTCATAGTTTTATCCCACAAACCTAGTGTCAAGTCCTGTCTCTGTACTCCGTTTGCTACCAAATTCCAGACATTGCTTTTTGAGTGGCGAAACTCAACGCTGCGCTCTTACCAGAGCGAGGAAATAAAAATTATTTAAATATAATCATTCTTCCGAGTGAGCATCCAACCAACAACGGATTGCGTTTACCATACCTACATTAGGCTATTTACAATTATTTATATATATATATATATTAAAATATGAATAAAAATCCATTAAAAATCAAATAAACAATCAAATTCACGCCATTTTATTTCATAGTATTTATATTAAAAAAAAATAACAAGTCATATTTCATAAGTGAACCAATTCGACTGCAACATGCACTTTCATGATACATGGCCAATTGATAGAAGTACGTAACAGGCTACAATCAATCATATCCATTAAACTGAACTTAAACGATCGTTTTATATGCTTTTATTATTTTTATATTATTATTATATATCATACACTTTGTATGGTGAGTTATCAATTATCCTACATTGTTTATGATAACGAATTCTTTGCTGCTATACGTATGTATTTTTCCCTATAGAATGTTAGTAGGTTCAAAATATATTTGGGAGATGCCATTGCTTTAGATAGAGAACGGCGTTGAGTTACGCTTGTTTATAACTAAAGTCAAAATCGGGGAAAAGCAGCTTTACCTTATTATCTGCATACATAGCGCTTGCCGCAGACATGTACTGTTGACAACTTACCATCTTAATCACAGACGTTGCGTGGCGGAATTTACAACCGTGCTATATCATAGAGAAGGAGGGCAGTGATTCCCCTAAATGGGAATCGAACTAATCGTGTATACAGTCAGACGTTGTCCTGTGTTACGATGATTAAAATAATAATCACTTTTTAGTTACAAACTTTTAGACTTACATTTATGTGTTCTCGTGATCCGGACACACGTACAAAATTTTCAAACAATTTGATCTATTAGAAGTTGAGGAAAGTTGAAATATTTTCTTATATTGATACTATAGAAAAACCTGTTGAGGCCGGTCGTGGCACAGTGTGACACCGTCTGATTGTAAGCGTGATTGGTTGTGGGTTCGATTCCCACTTGGAGGAACAATTACATTTAAATTATTTTTATTTCCAAATGTGTATGACAAAGTACGGCGATTAGTTTTGCTATTTAACACGCAATGTCTCATATAGCGGATAGCGGAGTACGGAGTGTCTTGACACTAGGTGTTTTCTGTCTACCCTGCTATGTGGGATAAAAGCGTGAGTTAAAAAAAACACGTCAAAAATTGAGCCCCACGTTATCACAGTTGACACGTGTCCATTTGCACGTAGTGGTTGCGCCACCTAACTCTCGTATTAAAGCTATGTAAATTACCATATATATGTAGTTTCAAGCTTTTTCCTGCATAGCAAGATAAGCAGAGAGAACGTAGTATCGATACACTCTGTTGTCTCATTTGAGTTGCGAAACTAAACGCCGCTCTTTGTATTACCAAGATTGAAGTAATAAAAATATATAACTTATGTAACCTTTTAGTTAAAATGGATAGGAGAATAATATGTCACTTGGTATTCTTTTAATATTGTATAATTACAGAGATAAAAAATAAATTTTGTCTGAAATGGAAACATTGCGTGTTGAGTGGCGGAACTAAACGCCGCGGTTCGTCTCAGTAGAACGAAATGTCTTGCTACTAGGCTCTCTCTGCCTTTCTATTTCTACTAGGTTCTGTCTGCTTTCTTAGTTTATAAAGTATTAAATAAAAAAGAAATTTTCTAAAAGTTAGGAAAAGAATATTTTACGTGTCAATGAAACGTAGTGTGCACGCGTAGAGCAGCACGTAGCCCAGCCCTATAGACCGCTCAGTGGATTAAGGTAACTTAAACATAGTTTTATAATTCTTTTACAAAGGATTTATTTTTAATAAATAGTTTTTAATATTATTTAGATCAATATTTAGGTAAAAGAGAAAAACGTGACCGGTGTCGGGTCCGATTCTCACTCAAGGGAATGATTATATTTAAAAGCATTTTCATATCTTTGTCCTGGTAAGATATAGTGCGGCGTTGAGTTTACCACTCAACGCGCAATATCTAATTTGGTGAAAAAGGAATTACTGAGTGTGTTGAGAGTAGGTACTCCCTGTTTATCCTGCTATGCGGGATAAAAACGTGAAGCTATAAAAAAATAAAGGTGTTATGTTTAAAACTATATTTTTACAAGGAGTTCCAGTGGGTTTGAATCTTATTTAAGATACTCTTAAGGTATTATAGTTACAAAGATAGACATTTAATTGATAAATAACATATAAACTAAAAAAGGACAAGCATGCTTATACTCCTGGATTTGCGTTCGTCTTTTGGGGGAAATTTTTATATAGAATTATTAAATTATTAAATTTTAATTTTAATTCTTAAATCTTAATTTTAATTTTAATTATTAAATTTTTATTAGTAATTAGTAACTCAATTTTTTTTCTTCATGTTTTTATCCCGCATAACCTGTCTACCCTAGACAGGAAGTATCTAGTGGAAGTAACTTCGTACTCCGCTTTCCGCCGATTTCGAAACATTGCATGTTAAGTGGCGGATCACAACGCCGCGCTCATCTTTCCTATTGTGCGGGATAAGGCATGAAACTAATAATAATAATAATTAAGTATATCTAATTTTGTATGCGTATTTTTCATAATAAGTAATCTAAATTTTTCTCCACACTTTAATATTATGTTAATGTAATATTATAGTGTAGACGTAAAAAAAATTAACACAATCTTTCTAGAAGCGTATTACCATAAATACATTTGTAAGTTCAGGTCAACGAAGATGCGCAGGCGCGAGTACAGGAATATATTTAAAGGTAAATAAACTTTTCAAATATTTTCACACACACACACACACACACACACACATATATATATATATATATATATATATATATGTGTGTGTGACATATATATATATATATATATATATATATATATATATATATATATATATATATATATATATATATATATATATATATGTTTGAATCTTTTGTTAACACACTCTCTTCTTCGCTCTACGCTTGAGATCGAGATATTTTGGGTAACGTGACGGAACTCAACACCACAGAGCAAACAGTTCTATGGTTTTCTTTAAATTTTCTTTGGACATTTTTTCGATAGAACTCTAATAAATTTATGATTTAATAGAAAGTAGTGGTATTTGAACCTGTATTCTTCAAATTACATTCAGTAGCTATCAACTTAATTAAGAATTAACAGAACAATTCAATTAACAGACTGTGTTTTACCACAAGTTGTTGTATCGGCCTATTCTGTTAAGCGAGAAACACTACAAAGCGAGAAGCTGATCGTTGATTGCTTTTTAGTGTCAAAACACTTTATTTTCTGCTTTCCGCTCATTTTTAAGACATTATAAATATAATAAATGCAAAAAATATATACAAACAATTATTATAGTATATACGTCTATACGCAATATACGTTTTTATTAATCACAGTCACAAATAAGAAAAAACGTTCGGGTCGGTCGTGGCGCTGTGGGACAGCGTCTTACTGTAAACGCGATCGGTTGTGGGTTCAATTCCCACTCGGTAACTGATTATATCTAAGTTATTTTCAATTTCTCGCTCTGGTAAGACAAAGTACATCGTTGAGTTCCACTTAACACATAATGTCTGGAATTCGGCGAAAAGCAAAGTACGGAGTGTCTTGACACTAGGTACTTTCTATCTACCTTGCTATGTGGGATAAAATCGTGAAGTTAACAAAACAAAATACTTCACTAGCTCTGTTGAAAGCTGGAGCGGTTCTCAATTTTTTTTTATATGTAAATTTTTCAAGGCTTCAACCAACACGAGGATATTCAGAATCGTTTGGCCTGAATTTGTATATATAATTGAATTTCAGATGAAGACCGCGCAGAAGGCGTTGCGGTCCAGTTTCTTATTTCCATTTAGTGTTTAATTTTTTTTATTTTACTCTCAGTAGTTATTAGTATAACAAGAGATGACATTTCTTAGATAAATTTTGTAAAGAATTTCTTTAATTTCTTTATATGATATGTGGATGGCCAAAGAAAGGGTGTGGATTAGTGTATTGTGACACAAAGGGCTCGAGGGGCCCCTTGGAATACAGATTAAGGCTCATCACCACTGTCTGAGCTTCTTAACTCTACGTAATCCAATTTAAAAAGATCCTATTAATACCGCTATCTTTATACTATTCCTTTATCTGTTAGAAATTAGTTTTCTACATATTATTACTCTTATAATACATATTGATGTACACTGTGTCCCGGTGATGCGTTGATAACGCGTTGCCATAGCAACGTATATATCAAGCGCATGGTAGTGTGTGTTACATTTATTTTATTAATATAATATATTTCAATGTATTCTTTTTAATAAACATTCCCATTCTGCACTCTTTCTCTATATAAACTAAAATTGTGCCAAATTTCATACTCTATTCGTGTTACTTTTTCAAAAATAGGTACAAAGATTTTGTTTGTCGTATTTATTTATAGATATATTATTTGTTCCCACTGTAACACCTAAAATCTCATTGTATTCTGTTCTTTTAGGAAATTTGGGATATTATTTTAGTTTTTGTGACATTATTGGGTAATACCAAAACCATACACCATGAAATATATCATATTTGTTATCTTTTTAAACGTTTTGTAAATTTTCTTTTAGTCTCTTTAATCCCTCATAGCAGATTCAGCCGAGAAGTTCCTAATGTCGAAACACTCCATACACGGCTTTCCGCCGAATTCGACACATTGTGTGTTGAGTGACGGAACTGAACGCCGCGCGAGCAAATAAAAATAAATATATATTTTTTTAAATTTTATAAGTCTATAATTATTAAAATAATAACTTCGATTAATAAATTTGTTGAAATATGTAGCCAGATACAATTATCCAATTATATTCTTTCATCAATAGCACTCTATGGACACATGCCCATACCTTTTGTTTTTTTTATTATTATACATTTTTTTATATAATTTTTAATGGCTTATATTAATAATAATAATTAATTAATAATTATAAAACTCATAGAGACCCTAATGTCTGTGTGTTGTCTGAGAAACTCCAGGATTTACCATCAGTTGCCTTACTTAGTAACTAATCTAAATTTTCATATAACTATTATATGTATTTATAATGTAATTTATACTAACACAAACACACAGACCCACACACAATATCTTATTTTAAATTTAATATGCACTAGGCTTTATATATATTAATATATATATATAAAATATATATAAAACAAAATCTTAGTATGATTTTTTTACGAAAATTACATTGACGAAGGTGTACCTATGAAATTAGGCATAGTTAGTTATATGTATTTTATAAGTCAAAGCAAAATTAAAATATTATTTTAAAATAATTCAATGAAAAGCATTAGATTAATAAAATATATGTAACACACAAACCATAAAGCGCGTTTACACCCCGAAAAAAAAGGCTTTTGTTTCTATAGAAACGCAACCTTGCTCTATATTTTCTGTTTTGCTCTCCTCTTAATATAAATTACTTTTATAATAAGATTTTCGCTTTTCTTTGATTTTCAGATTTTTACACATTTTAAATAAAACTATTTTAAACAGATTAATCGCGTATATTCGGAATTATATTCGTTATATTCATAATTATAATCGGAAACCAGACGTTTCGAACACTTTACAGTAGTCCGTGGTCGCAGGTAGACCCGTAAGAAATCGATTTTCGAATACCAAAACATTTGCGATTAATCTGTATAAAATAGTTTCATTCAAAAAATAGTATATATACTACGTACGTACGTACGTACTTCCTGTCTAATCTTCCTGTTAAGAAAAAAAGACCCATCATATCAATATAAACATACCCTAAGAATTTGAACCCAAACCAACCAACTAACCATCGACTCTCACCATCGCTTGGGTAATTCAAATCGCAAAATCAATTGCAAACATATATTGCAAAATATGCGGTTTCCGGTAAAACTCAGTTGTGATCCATACGTCGGGCCTTATGCGAAATACTGATTTAAATTTTAGAAAATGGTCGTCTCATAAATATCGCTACAAAACCAACAAGATACAAGATAAAAGAGAATGTTTTATATGAAAAATAATTTATATAATTGTAAATTATTTTCACTTCCTAGCTCTGGTAGAAGACAAAGTGCGGCGTTGAGTTCCACCACTCAACACGCAATGTCTTGAGTTGGGTGGAAAGCAAAATACAGAGTGTCTTGACGCTAGGTACGTTCTGTCTACCCTGCTATGCGGAATAACAACGTGAAGCTAAAAATATTTTTACACAAATGTGAACTTACCTCTTCAAAAAAGACAAAAAAATGACACTACAAGAAATCTTAATAATCATATGAATAACTTGAAATTATGACTAACTCTAAAAGCAACTTCACGCTTTAACCCGTAAATCAGAGTATTCAGAGACAACCTAGTGTCAAGACACTCCGTTGACCGATTTCTTTCCGAAATCGAGACACTGCGTGTTACTCTACACCGCGCTTTGCCTTACCAAACCGGAGAAATGAATATATTTTTCATATAATATAATAAAATGAACGAACGAAAATCGAACTCACAACCAACCGTGTATAAAGTAAGACCGTTTAACGCATAATCAATTCAAAATTATCCTTTAGTAATTAAACGCACAATTGTAACTGGCTTTTATACGCTCACAACCAAAGCGTTTTGGTTAACACCGGATATAATAAGATTTGTCGCCGATCGGCCAATCGTCATATCAATATAAGGGGAGTCTGGTATCAACTAATTTAAGGTAATTTTGTATTTATTACTTCTTGCTTAAACCATGTTAGTGAGAAAAATTATTAAACCTAGATGTTCCGTTGACGCGTTGACAATGCGTTGCCTTGGTAACGTATATGTCACTTTACGTTAACGATATATTTTTGCCATTATTGTTTAAATTTATTTTTATTTAAAATTTTTAAAAGGTCTATAAAGATTTTGCTTCACATATTAATATAATCTATATATATATATCTCATTAATATTTATACGTAAATATTATCCTCGTATGTATGTCTTAGATGAAAGTGGTGAATTGTGTTTAAAGCTTTAGTAGGATAAAACTGAACAATCCTTTCAAGATTCTCTCACAGTTTCACGCTTTATCCCGCGTAGACATTAGAACAGGTATTCAGAGACAACCTAATGTCAAGACACTCCAGTCACTGTACTTTCTTTCACATATATACGAGTATATATAAAATAACGTGTAATTTCAGTGTCTCATATATAGGTCTGTTATATATTATATAACATACGTATATAGGAGACACTGTCTGTATTATAAATATGTCTGCATTTGTCCGCACAAGGCAGCTACTCATACCGTCCCCGCCGGTGGAGACGAGGTCCCGGTTTCGTGTCCGCCTGATGCCAATAGGCCTGTTCCGGACAGGCAAGACCCCCACCACAAACCGTGTATACAAGCCGAGGATCATGCCTCACAGGAGGCGCCCTTGTGTCACTGTGTTTTAGGTTGATGGTTTTCCTCTCGAGGTCTCCACGCCAAGGTCAGAGATCTTCTAGCTCGACCTCCCCCAAAACCCAGTGACGCTGTCAAGGCCGATGGGGCCAACAGCATTTTACACAGTCGTAAAAAAATCCGAACAAGGCATCCTCACTGCAGTTTTCGAACAATGCAGACCTCTCTGAGATCGTATCTGTCTAGGCAATAAAGGAAGTGGAAGTGGAATATTTTGGAGTTTGGACGTCTCTCTTTTAAAAAATACTTGTGAGGTTTTAGCCTCCTCATAAGTTAAGTCAACGGAATGTGTTGACTTTCTCATAATTCTTATAATATTGTCATAATTTTATTATTACAAGGAAGAATAATCGATATTCATTACGATGTTTCTCTACATAATAAATCCATACATTGCATCAGATTTCTGCAACATGCAATGCTCTAAAACATTTTGTTGCGCTCTTGCTTCTTAAGTAGACGTATTCTTTCTCACATTCCTAACTACTATTGAAATAGGGTTAGAGAATCAGGTAGAGCTGATTCTCTAACCCTATTTCAACCTGACACCTGATACCAGACAAAGAGAACTTATTGACAAAACACTCCGTTCTCCATTTTAGGTTGCAAAACGAAATATTGTGTATACAAAGGTGGAACTCAACGCTGCCACTGTTCTTTCTGTTACACGAACAAGGAAATAATAATAATAATAATAGACATTATATTCCGAATATAGTATAACATTATTCATTATGAATTTAGTTAAATTATACTATATTTGGTAATTCAGCGTGATTATCGGCATAGATCTGCTCCAGCTCTCTCCTTTGAGTATGGTCTCCTGCAACTCTAGTCTAGAATGGTTCGAAAATTAGGCGATTACTATCGCTCCATGTTGCCTTATGGTGTACCCTCTTGGATTTTAGAAAAGCAGGGTTTTTTTAGCTTCACGTTTTTATCCCAGCAGGGTTCACAGAAAGTACCTAGTATCAAGATATTACGTACTTCGCTTTCCACCGAATTCGTTGCGTGTTGACTGATGGAACTAAACGCCGCACTTTATCTTTTACCAGAGCGAGGAAGTGAAAGTAATTTAAATATAATCACTCCCCCGAGTGGGGATCTAACCCAAAACCGGTCGCGTTTACAGTCTTACGCAGTCCCACTGCGCCGCGACCGGCTTCTGGGAAATTATGATATATAATTTAATGCGCAGGAATAGAACTCGTAAACAATCGCGTTTATAATCATATGTTGCTCTACTAAGACATGATAACCTGAACTAAGACGTGTACCAGTATGAAACTAATGGTGTTTTCATTTCCCCCCATCCCCCGGATAAACCATATGCAGATAACCATTTGTGTCAAAACAATGGACAACTTATTAATTTTTTTCATATATTTTTCATTATCAATGAAGAAATGGAACGTTCTTCTCGTATTTTCGAAGATAAACTCTTCCCATGTTTTGAAAAAACGTATAAAAATTTGAACGCAACGGGATTCGAACCCGCATCTCTTGGATACCGCCCATTTCCAAGTGGTATGGTATAACATTTTAAAAATAGTAAATATATAAACTCCTTCCCCCAAGGATTAATTATTATTTTAAGAATATTTAAAATAATCGACATTTCAAGTAAGTGATCAATTGAAAGTAAAAGTAATGTTAATATGTGATTATTTAAACACTAAAGTGGTCATAATACTGTATATTTAAGTTTGAAACGTGTCTAGAGTAAAAGTCACGTGGACGAAAAAAAACTGAAATGGACGAATCACGTGTTTGATTGAAATAAATAAGCTGAAGTTATATGAAGCAGCTTCACGTTCCATTTTATCCACTCATAGCAGGATAGTGAGGGAAAACCTAGTGTTAAGACACTCCGTTCTAGTATCCCTTAGTCTACTAATATAAAAGGCATTTGCTTATTATATGTTTGTTGTTTTTTTTACATTCACGCTTTTATCCGGATAGCAGGATAGACAGAAAGTAGCAGTGTCAATACACCCCGTACTCCACTTTACGAAAATTAGGTCGACAGATGGGCATGAAATTTGGTACAGTTAAAATTTAATTTAGAGATGAAATTCAGAAAATAAATGTTTTTTATAATAATAATAAAAACAGCTTGACTTACCCCATAAAGTAGGGTAATGGGAAATAACCGAGTTGACTACTTTTCAACTCAAGATCAGCTCATTCTGCAAAAATCTACGGCAGTACGCGAGGCGATTAAGAAACATATGGCGGTAGATTGATCTAATTAATTTTTGTATCAACTGACAGACGAATGAGAGTCTACCCGCAAGTATGACCACTACTGTAAAGTGTTCGAAACGTCGTATTTCCAAAAAAAATGTATTATCGAATACCAAAATAGACGCGATTAATTCGTTTAAAATGGTTTCATTTAAAATATTGATATACTCATCATATTAAAAAATCTGTCTTAATAGAGATAAGCCTGTTGAATAAACTATTAGCGTAGAATCAATAAATATTAATTATAGAAATATATTTTTAAAACCAAGCTTTTTTCATAATTTATCGTATCCCACAAATGAAGCCCTACCATTTGATACCGATATTGGGTGGGTGGTGGATAAATATGAATTTATAATCCGCCATTTTGTGCCGGCAGCCATTTTAGATTAACATTAATATTGATTATATATATGTAATTTCGATCAAACTAACTAACACGGCAAGTTAGATAAAAGCTATAAAAACACCAATTGAATCCGCAATTACATAATAAACTTAAACTTTAGTGTATAAAAAGGTAATTTCTAAGTAAAATCTGAATAAAAAAAATTGTTCACATTTCCACTACATCCTTGACCGGTCTGGAAATTATACAATGCGGTAATACTGTATAATATGTAATTTCAACGTGACGAATCATTATTTACACGTTCCTGTAATCGTGCCCCTTTTTTGTATCTTATGTACATATATATTGATAATAAAATTGGCTAAAGTCGATCGGTTTATTGATTTTGAAGGGTTCCGCAGATTATTGTAGTTATTTTTTAATGATTATTTTGTTTTTTGTGTTATTTATATATTACACATAAGAGAAACATATATATTTTAGAATAATTTATAAAATTTTAAACGTCGCAGCAATCATCAATCAATCATCAATCAATCAATCTGTATCATGGCAACCGTCCATACTAGCTACATAAGCTAGGCGATTTTATATAACTAAGTCAATATTCTTATCAATTGCCACTGTATATTTTTGTTCTTAACACTGTATAATGTTTATAAAAAAAACATAAGAAATGTTCAAAAACTATCAAATAAACATTCACTGCTTCTGATCACCAGGACAATTAGGATAGAAGATAATGTTTTTAAACACATTTCTTTACTGCTTTCCACCTGAATCCTCAAAATTGCGCTGTCACTCAATAAGTGACGGAACTCAACGCCGCGATTTGCCTTGCCAGAGCGGCTTACTGAGGATAATTTAAATATTTCCCCCGAATCAGAATCGAATTTACAATCAATCCCGTTTAAAATCAGATGCTGACCTACTATGCGACAAGGTTCTCAATAGCGATTATAATGATGGTTGATTTCCTTCCATACAACAGGACCCCAAACACGTGTATTACTGTTTACAGGCATATTACATTTGCTGCACGCCTCACAATGGTATTATATAAGAATAATGTAAATATTGTAATGTTTTGTTTTGATTTGTCAAAATGATGTAAAATTTAAATGAATCTCTTTTGGTTGCTTTATTTTTTTGTCTTTCTTTTGAAGGCGATCTTTTTTAGATCTAGTAAGTAAATTTACTATATATATATATATATATATATATATATATATATATATATATATATATAATGTAAGAAGACAAAAACAATGTTTTGATACTAGGTTATTTTTAGTAAGCTCACTTTCCCTTAAAGCCGAACACGCTGTTTCATTTTACGTGAAATTGAACAAATGTAAGTTTCATTTTGCGTGAAATTGAACGAACGTAAGTTTCATTTTAAACGAATTTTAACAAATATGAGTTTCATTTTAAATGAAATTAAACTTAACCGCCTCGACATACCCAAAACACGACATTTCTATAATCTTTTAAACTATCTCGGACTGTATAGAGTTATCGTTAATTCAAATCTATCAAGTATTTCAAAGCTAGCATTAGTAGGATCTTTTAAAATTTCTTTAGGTAGAGAGAAGAGCTCGAATACTGGAGGCGAGCATTAATATATATTTAAAAGGGGCTCTTGAACTTACACCCAGATAGTGCTAGGACCTCTCTCCGCAATGTGATGAGCACCCACATTGTGAATCTATGGAGTAATAATTATCTTCATACACAAAAAGTGTATGTATGGGGAGTTATTTTTAGCTTCACGCTTTTATCCCGCATAGCAGGCTAGACAGAAAGTACCTACTATCAATACGCTCCGTACTTCGCTAACCATCGAAGTGGAGACATTACATGACGAGTGGTGGAACTCAAAGCCGCACTTTGTCTTTACCAGAGCGAGGAAGTGAAAATAATTTAAATATAATCACTCCACCGAGTGGGGATCAAACCCACAACCGATCGCGTTTACAGTCAGACGCTGTCCAACTGCGCCACGACCGGCCTCAGACATAATGAATATCATTATATTATTTTAATAATCTATTATTTTATTATAAAAACCTATTTTGTTAAAATAAACTAGACTATTTTTTTTCAATATAATAACATATAACCTTTGTTTCTATCTAGATTCTGGACTTACGTTTTTTTTTAAATTGAATAAGATTATTCTAATGTGTATTCGAGAAATGTGAACATTACACAATTGATACAAAAAAAATATAGAATTTCAATGAAGTAAAGAATTATTCTGATATTTTATTTTAGCATATATTTAAATATTCTTTTCCAAGCAATATTTTTTTTAACTAGAAAATATAAGAAATTATGGCCAGGCTCAATATGTTGACTGAGACAAGGTCCAGTATTTCTTTTACATATTTGTTCAGCTAATTCACTTGTCTAAACTGCTGAGCTGTTTTAGGTGAAACTTAATATTATATATATTTTTGTCATTAGAATAGTACAAGGACCATAATTTGTAACGATTTTACAACGATAAGCATCCAGTATAATATTTTTTTATTGTCACTCATTTCCTTACAAGTAGTAGGTAGTGTCATAGTAGTGTAGTGTAGTAGTACTACGTAGTGTTTTCTGTTACGAAGTGTCAAGACACTCTTTACTCCTTATAAATGATACATTTCATATAACAGAATAAAGAGCCATTATAAAACAACTAATGTTCACAAAATCAATTTTATTGAAGAATTGAATACACTAAGTTCGGTATAGATATAATGTAGAGAGATGAGTCACAAATGCCATGCCTTCTTTCAATTGTTGGAAATAATCGATTTCTTAGGCGATGGAAAAAATTTTCAATGAACTTGTTGTTTTTTTTTGGCTTGCAGATTTACGCTTAGTTTACACTACGTGGGTTGTATTCAATTGCTTTTTTTAGTTATACATACACGTGCTGATACTTCTTCTAATTTAGGAAGATTATATAAACTATCAGAATGTTTGTCTGTATATATATATGCCTTACATATGTAATTTAGATTAACAGTGTCTAATACTGCAAATTCTTTAAAAAAATCGAGCAAAATAATCCAGATATTCTGATATTCAACTTACTACTAAAATTGAGACACTGTTTGTCGCTTTGAAGGTAGTCGCGGCGTAGTGTGACAGCGTCTGACTGTCAACGCGACCGGTTGTGGCTTCGATTGCCACTCGTGTGTGATGGAGTGATTATATTTGAATTTATTTCTACTTCCTCACTCTGGTAAGACAATGTGCGGCGTTGAGTTCCGCCATTCAACACGCAACGTCTCGAATTCGGCGGAAGACGGAATACGAAGTGAAGTGTCTTGACACTAGGTACTTCCAGTCTATTCTGCTATGTGGGATAAAAAGCATGAAATGACTCGTATGAAATAAATATAGTCAAAATATAAAGTTATACGTTCAATTCTCATTCGGAGGAACGACTCTATTTATGTTACTTTCACTTCCTCGCTCTAGTAAGCCAAAGTGCGACGTTGGGTTATGCCACTCAACACGGAATGTCTCCATTTCGGCGGAGAGCGGTGTACGGAGTGTCTTGACATTTCCTGTCTAACCTTATATATATATATATATATATATATATATATATATATATATATATATATATATATATATATATATAAACAGTTTAAAATGCGGAAATTCCAGTATTCAACTAAAATAATGTTATTTTTTTGAAAATATATAAAATAGCAAATAATTAGTGTATTTTCATAACATATATCTTTCAACGCCACATGCTCTTATCCCATTTCGCAATGTAAACAATTTATATTTTCGCTTAAATAGTTTGAGAGCGTTGAATGATTCTGTTAAATATCCGCTGACTGACTTGATTGATTGGAAATAATCAGTTCTAAAATACACTTTATTTTGCTGCTTTTACCCGAGTTTTGTATGAAAAAACGATATTTTTAGATTTTTATGTTTTCAAATATTTGTTTCGTATACAATGTTTTGGCGAAACTTGTTAAACTTTCAAAAACACGGGTCTCGTTGACGCGTATAATTAGCGTTGTCATAGTAACGTGTATGTCGCTATATACAACAGTAATTAGTATGTCAAAAACGTACGTATTTACTGTTTTTCCGTACAAACTTTTGATTGTGTCATACTTTGCCGTCTTAGTACAATTAAGGTCATAAATGTGCACATATATATGAAAAATTATCAATATGAATGTTATGTTGAATTTAATACAAGCACTAGTTTCCTCTATATTAATGCAAGAAATTCTTGTTCTTTTCGTTTTGTTTTTGTCTATCTTTCGGTCTATTTTATAATGTTCAAACACCCCGTTAGTCGCTTATCGCAATACAATATAGTTTTTAAGTGGCGAAACTAAACGCCGCGTTTTGTCTTTCCAGAGCGGAAAAAACAAAAATAATTTATCATAAGATCATTCTAGCGAATGGCAATCGAACCCACATCCAATCGCATTTACAATACTTTAATCTTTAACTCTAACTAAATGAACTTTCCTGCTAATATTTTTCTTAGAGCAACTGCGAGCATCTCTACAATTCCCGTAACACATACTTTAAGATGAAATTCTGAAATAGAGAGTGTTGGAATGTTGTTTTGAAAACAGCATTGAATTGGCCTCAGTTGAGTCACTACCGGCTAATTTGATAGCTTTTGCTAAAGCAGTAATTTATGATTCACATGCGCTTATTGTATGTCTTATAATTGTTTTGGAAATATATATTTCTTAATTTTATCCAAGCGACCCGTTTTTTGGTAGAGAAAGTATTTTTTATGTAAATAAGTCGATTTCTTTTAGCTTCACGCTTTTATCCCGCATAGCAGGGTAGACAGGAAGTATCTAGTGTCAAGACACCCCGTACTCCGTTTTCCACAGAATTCGAGACATTGCGTGTTGAGTGGTGGAACTGAACGTCGCAATTTGTTTTGTCAGAGCAAGGAAGAGAGAGAAGAGAATTTTTAAATATAATCATACAATCGATCGCGTTTACAGTCAGACGCTATCCCTCTAATACTAGTCTTCTTCTCTCTCAACCTCTTGCGGAGGGAGAGGGGAAACGGTTGTTGGGCTGGGCCCTCTGACCGTGGCCTCAATCGCCACCCATTAAGAGGAGATTGAGGATGGAAGTCGCGATCAGGGAGGATGAGCTATGGCTACCCGGGCGCGCCGCCCAGCCAGGTGAGACCTTTTATTACTCGAGAGAACCCTAAATAAGTCTACGAAATATCTTATACATTTGGTTAGGTAGATGAAAACCTAAGCCTTTTCTCTGGCTTAGTCTGGTTGATAAAAAAATCATATAATATCGTTTGTCATACTACAATATTTTACTGGTCTCGGGAGTCAGCGATTGATTCCTACTGACGAAAATGACTATGTTTAAACATAATGATTTTGCAATTAGCAATGTCTTGAATTTCGTAGAGTAGTCAACGGAGTGTCTTGACACTAGCCTGGCTTTGACTAATTTTGGGATACACTTTCCTAGTGTTTCCATACACTACCCAAGGAAGTGCCCATAAAGCACTAACTTCAAATTTTAACGGGATTTGCAAAATTTTGTTAAAGGCAAAATTTGTTTTTTTGTTTATTTATTCTATTAAATATATAATTGTATTGTGACATTACTACAGTATTTATTCATACGATGTTCTTGTATAACACTTAGGTATATTCAGAATATTTCATGTATATGTAATGAGTATAAAGGTCGAATGAAACACATACAAGGATACATCTCTACCTTGAACAATTTTTTTATCTTAAACTTCGAGAAAATACTGTTACTAACGATTTTAGTTATTTTAAACTATTTTTTAATATAAAAAAATCACCATTGTGGTGCAATAATACAGCGTTTGATTGTAAACGCAATAGGTATGCGTTTGATTCCCACTCACGGTACAATTATATTTAAATTATTTTCCTTTCCCCGCTCTCATAAGACGGTGTTGAATTCCGCCACTCATTGTCTCGAATTTGAATGGAAACCGCGAACGGAATATCTTGACACTACGTTATCTCTGTCTACCCCCCTGCTTTGCGAGATAAACCGTGACTATAATTTTGGACAATGCAAAGTTATATTCATTTGCGTATATATTTACCAGGTATTTTATAGAGGAAAAGATAAAACTATGAGTACACACAGTATAAAATAATATAGTTTCCAACGAGTAAGTAAATCAGTTAGTGAGTGCTTTCCATCTAACTGGTGCCCCCGATGACGCATAAAATACGCATTGCCTTGGTAAAGTTTCGTCATTTTACACTAAAGTACATATATTTTGATCCCACAGTGTCAAGACTCTCACCAACTAATTCGGAGACATTGCGTGTTGAATTGCGGATATGAACGCCGCATTTTATCTTACCAGGTAGAGACACAATAAAGGCTCAGTGAATAATAATAGTTTTAATATTTTTATGAAAATGGTAATAACTAACAGCATTAAAACGCCTACGACGCTTTAGCGGAATAAAATATTATTAAAAGAGGGTATTCGTATATAAAAATAGCAAATCCATTTTTTCATTAAATGTCGATATAATATTCCATATATAATATAAACAATATTATATATGGAATATTATATATGGAAAGTTTATTTTAACGTTTTTTATATAAGTACATACAAAATACGAATTTAAGCCTTCCAAGTGTAGTGTCAAAGTGTGTAACTGTAATTGCGATGGTTTTGGGTTCGATGGTAAGACAAACCAGAGCAGTGGGTTCTGCCACAAAATAGGAAATATATAGATGTTAGGTGAAAACTCCGCATATCACAGGGTAGACAGAAAGTATTCAGCTTTTCGTCAAAATTGCAGACATTGCGTGTTGAGTAGCAGAACTCAAAGCCGCGCTATGTCTCTACCAAAGCGAGAATATTAACATAGTAACGTAATAATTTATTACAAATATTCTATGGAATCGCAACAAAAAACATTACATTTACCTTCTAAGACTTCATTATTAGGTTTTAATATATAACATGTTGCTGATCACTTAATAATTTCTGCAAACGTTTTAAACGTAATTTAAACGCGCAAGTATGTATGTATGTACTTCATTAAATAGTCATTTGATATAAACATGTTAGCTCGAATATAATAGTTTTGATCTGCTTAAAACGCCATAGTGGCACAGTGGTACAGCCTCGGAATGTAAACGTAATTTTTTGTGGGTTCAATTCCATTTCAGATGAATGATTCATTTAATTCAATATTTATTATTCGCAACCAATTTATTTCTCCATCCTGGTAAGACAAAACGCGGTGTTGAGTTCCGTCAACAAATAATATGAGATAAGTTTGGATATAAAGAGAATGGAGAGTCTATAGTGGCGTGAGGCGCCTTTGTAATTAAACAAAGATATTATAATTGTAATAACTATAATGGGTATAAGATATATTGGTATACAAGATATTAAGTTGGTTGGAATTAAGATAGCCATAGAATAAAAGGAAGGAACATCACGATAAAGCAAAGAGAGGCAGACGGAGTGACTTGACACTAGGTTATTGACCATTTTGACCTTAATACTGACTATAATACTACTTGAAATAACTTACTGATAGAAAATTATAATATTTTATTGAGAATTGAGAAAATTTTAAAAATATGTAAATAATTAAAAAAAAACAGAATAAATATGTACGGGCCAACCTGTTTGTGGCGTTAATAGAATTCGATAAAACTTTCTTAGAGAGTTTAATAGAGTAGAGGCGAGTGGTTGTACCAGCTCTTCCTTTTCCAGACAAATTTAGCCTAATTACAATTAACTTAATGTATGAAGACAAAACGAAATATCGTCTCTTAATGAAAAGATCTCTTTAAGAAATATCTGATTAACCAAATGAATAGAAATACGAAATGCTAGAAATAGAAATAAATATACCAGACTAGCGTAAAATAAATATGAATTTTAGGAACATCTAGTATCATATTGACGTAGTTTTAATGTTATGGCCTTTCTTGGTGGCTTTTGCCTGCGACTTCTTTCGCGGATCGGAATGTTGGCTTATTTAATTAAAATTATGAATATATTATTAATGTTGGGAAAAAAAATCGAGCTCATTTTTGGTCTTTCGAGCTTTTCGTAAAACTAAAACTTTTAAAAAATAGAAGATAAAAGTGGACTATAATCAACCCAATATTTTCAAGTATCTCTATAAGCAACTTTATCGTAAACGGTTCAGCAGTGTCACCTTGATAGACAGACAGACGGACTAAGTTACAATCGCATTTATTAGTATGGATTAGCAAGTGTATCTAACTACAAATACTTAACTTGTGTATAGACTTGATATATGATGTGTTAATATCATATTTTAGATAAAAATTGGCGTTGAGTTACGGCATTTATCATGTATGTTTCAATTCCTAATGGAACAAGTGTAAAACTGCAAAAAAGTTCTTCAAATTTAATTTGAATCTATTAATTGTTGTTTTTAATATTGCAATTCTCTACTGTACCATGAAGGTGTCATATGATCTCTAGTTGATTTTAAAATGAAACGGTATAAATATATCAGGGGCAAAGGCTGAAATTTTTGTAAAAGTCGCCGAACGTTTATAATAAATATTAAAAGTGCGTTGGTCGTGGCGCAGTGTGACAGCGTCTGACTGTTAACGCGACCGGTTGTGGGTTCGATCCCCACTCGGGGGAGTGATTATATTTAAATTATTTTCACTTCCTCGCTCTGGTAAAGACAAAGTGCGGCGTTGAGTTCCACCACTCAACACGCATTGTCTCGACTTCAGTGGAAAGCGAAGTACGGAGTGTCTTGACACTAGGTACTTTCTGTCTACCCTGCTATGAGGGATAAAAGCGTGAAACTAAAAAAAAAATATTTAGTATATTATAACCGAATGGTGCTTTCCACCCAAAATCAATAGTGCTGAGTGGCGAATTTACCGCCGCGTTTTGGTAGAGCGGAGAAATGAAAATAAATTTTAAATATAACCATTCTTCAAGGAAGCGTAACTTAACGCTGTCCCACTGTGCTACGATGGCCTCATAATTTATATATAGATATTTCCCCACTGATGTACACACATACATACATACATACATACATACATACATACATACATACATACATACATACCATACACCTGTTAGCTAATTATTGTAAAAATTCTAAGTGTCCCTACTGATTATCCTTTTGTATTTATGGAACAAAATTGTCTTCAAATAGAGTCATCTTTTTCTAGGAAGTTATAAATCTAATACAGATAAGGTCCGGTGTTTTACCTGTTCCAACAAAAACGGACCGGGATGAATAAGGAAAAAAGGTCGCTCCAGTTGCTGTGTGTTCCCATTCTCCATGGTAACAGGGTTTTAGATATTTCCAGCGGAACTTAACGCCGCGTTTTATCCTACCCAAAGTGAGAACTGCATGTTGGAGTGACGGAACCCAACACCGCGCCTTACGAGTCAAGGAGTCAAAATTATAGAAATATAATTCCACCTTATGGGATCTTCAACTATTGCGTGTACAATTTTAATAATTTTCTTGATTTAACATAAATATGAAAAATATTTTTATAGATAATTTATACCATAATTTTAATTATTATTTTTTATTTTATGCCTTATTTTCACCCTACATATGAGATTTTGAGAATTTTTAATAGTAAAAAATGCTCAAACAAATCGCTCTGAACTAAACAATGGAAACTTTGACTTTTTTTGGTTACGTGACATAATGCACGGACAGACGCACGGACGACACGTCAATTAACATGTATACTTTATTAAACGACTTTGCACTTTAACTTAATAATAATAAAGTCTAAATTAGCTATATTGTGACATTCTTGCATTAAATTTTTCCAACCGACCGATAGTTTTAAACGCATTTAGAAGTTTTTGTTGGAAATTTCCTTCTACAGTAATGTAAGTGCTCAAATGATAAGAATTTTTACTGTGCTGAGCCGATTTTGATGAAGTTTACTCTTACCCAAGGCAACTTAAAGGTAACTAGAGAGAACCTAGTGTCATGACACTCCAATTAAAAAGTTACCTGATAATTTTAGTCCTTTAAAGTCAATGTTTATACATTAATAAACTACATTAACATTTTAGTCCTTTATTTAATTAAACTTAGACAAAGGGAGGAACTCAGAGAGTGACGGCGGGAGTAAATTAGCATTTTAGTATGCCTTTAAAAGGTAAAAAAAAATTAAAACAGCAGTTAGTGTCATGACACTAGATCTTGTTTAAAGACCTTTCATTTCTTTATAGTGACACTAAACATCATCAAAAACGGTTCAGCATTAAAGAAATTCTTATAGTTGGATCGCACAGCTTCCAGCTTCTTACTCTACCACCGAATGGGTTTGTACCATGAATTAGGAATGCTAAGTATTTCACGTAACTTTTTATTGTATTTCTTCTCTTTTTTCTCTGATCGCTCGATCGATCGAAAAATCGCCTTCAAACATTTATTAAAATTACACCTTATATCTGTTCATATATGGTATAAAGCAATATATGTTGTTTATTGTGGGTTCGATTTCTACTTGGGAGAGTGATTATATATATATATATATATATATATATATATATATATATATATATATATATATATATATATATATATATATATATATATAAAAACCAACATGTTTTTACATGTTTCGTTATCATAATTCGTATTATTGTTTAATTACTATTTGACTATCGTGATTATTTTCATCACGTGTTCGTGATACAACTATGATACTGTTATATCAGATCATGATTTATAAATGATATGTTGGCTGCTGGTGTAAAGTACACTGTGTAATATCAGGGTAGTCACATACAACCTAGTGTCAAGACACTCTGTTGACTTTTCGCCCGAAATCGAGACATTGTGTGTTGAGTGGCGAGTTTATAAATAGCAGTTAGAGAGAACAGTCAAAGACAATCCTTTGTTCAATTCGCGCCTTAAATCTAATCTTCTAATCTTTTTGAAGAAATTTCTCTTAAAACTGGACGTTTTATAATTTTTAACCTATAACTGTATATTCTAACAAATATTACAAATATACATAAAAATCAATACGTCAAAAGTAACCTGGTTTGACTTGGCGTGGCGTACAGTTCCGCCATCAAATATATAATCGATAAAGTCTTGAACAGACATTATACTCAAGAAAGGAGTGTTTTAACACTAAGTTCTCTCTGATTCTAGGCAAATAATATTTATGTTTAGAAAGAAACATCCCTCATACAAAATATGTGTTACAATTTTATAAAAAAAGTTTTTTTGTAAAATTTTAACTTAACAAGAATATTTTTAAAGTTATACTAATATTTTTAAATTTATACAAAAATAACCTAATCTCAGAGAAAAAGTGGCTAACGGAGTGTCTTGACACTAAGTTTTCTATGACCCTACTATACGGGATAATACGTAAATATATATGTAAACTTGATAATATGTTCGTAGTTATTTTATCAAATTTCAACTAAGCCACTTCGAACTAAATAGCAAAGTTGACTATAATAATAAAAATGTAACTTTCTCAAAGAGATAAGTAATTTTATTGCAAAGGGGACATGCCCCAAAACCTTATCTCTGACTCGGGAGCCGATCGGTTCCTATTGAGCATTGCGTCATAGCTAGAGATCGTACGATATCCACGTGTTTCCTGTAAGGAGTAGGGTGTGGATGATTTATGATGCTTTTGAGACGGTCCTAGTAAATATTAAATGATTATTGACATCAAATTTGTTTTGCCATTTAAAGGTGTTGTATATTTTCAAGCGTAATTTAACGCCGCATTTTTTTTACTTAATTGAATAAATATATATTTTTTAATTAATTAAAACTAAATGAACCTATTCCTATAATCTGTAAGCATGTCATATACTGTAATATAATAGAGTTGACGAGATCAATATCTTGTAAGAAATATTATTAAAAATTAAATATGTAGTTATAGGAGGCAAAATAAATATCATGAATGACTTAACGTGGTAGTAGTGAGTTCAATAATGTATTAATAAATAAAACATCTGATTGTGGTGTTGAGTTCCGCCACTCAACACGCCATTTCTCGAATTCAGCGGGAAACGGAGTACGGAGTGCCTTGTCAATAGGTACTTCCTACCTGTTATGCGGTATAAAAGCGTGAAGCTAAAAATAAGTTAATTAAACCTTTTGAAGGTTTGAATGCTTTCAAAAACTATAAATGATTATAATTTTAACAGACAAATTAAACGTAGTATATTGCAATTATGCAATAAAATGATAAAATAAATCAATGGCAAATGATAAATACAATCAGACGTCGAACATTCGTTCAAAATCAGCATATAACCTACATAGATAAGAAAATATTCTACGTTACTTTGAATATTATTACTATTATAAAATATTCCTTAAGATTTTTTGTCTGTTTCTTTTTAAATATATCTGATTTTCTTACGATTTTTTTTAAGACGAGAGACAAAATTAGTGACAAATCACTATGTTGTGTTTGTTTCTAAAGTATGATTGATGTGCTGATAAGAATATGGATATTTTTTAGTTTCACGCTTTTATCTTGCAAAGCAGGGTAGACAAGGTATTTAGTGTCAAGACACTCCGTACTCTACTTTCTGCCAAATTTGAAAATTCAAATATAAACGAAAAGAGTTAATGGCGGAACTGAACGCCACGCTCTTTTTACAAGAATGAGGACGGACGTTGGCGAAGTTTAGAATTTTTCACTGTTGTAATTATTCCGAGTTTTTAACACATTATATCGATTCTGCATCTCTTTAGGGTCGACAACTCTCAATGATTTCAAATAATTTCATATTGACCCACACCAATGCCTCTTATTGTTATCTTAACGCACGTTTTGTGATAGCGTTATCATAACCAGCTGCTTAAATTACGTCTTTTTTAAATGGGAATTTCTAAGGCGCAGTTGATATGTCTGGGTGACCTTAATGGCTGCGCCATCCGACGTAAAATAAAAGAAAAGTGGAAAGTAAACTATCATGATATATTTGGTAAGACAGTAGAAGATATTTGGATAATTTTTTGCTTCACGCTTTTATCACGCATAGCAGGGCACACAGGAAGTACCTAGCGCCAACACACTTCGCATTCCGCATTTCACCGAGACATTGCCTGTTGAGTGACGGAACTCAACGCCGCACTTTGTCTAACCAAAATGAAAATAATATAAATATAATCAGTCAATCAATTGAACCCAATACCGACTGCGTTTGCCAAGACCGGACTTTTCTTGATCAGATATCAGAATTTAAGAATTCATAATAATGTTTTATTTTCTTAATTTCCTTAAAAAATATAAAAAAAAATCAAGAATAAAATAATCTTTGAAAAACTAACGAGGAACTAATTAATACTGTATTATACGAAAACTGCATAACAAATAAATACCTTGATGATGGTAACGGATGGTTGATTGATTTTAATGAAGTTCTGAGTACTTGCGGAAGATTATTGTATATTATTTAAGTATTCTTTTGAGAAATTCTTTATATACTTATTATTAATTCATTGTTAATATTGTGAAAAAAAATATGACTAAACTAGAGGCCGGTCGTGGCACAATGTGACAGCGTTTGACTGCAAACGCGATCGGTTGTGGTTTCTATTCACACTCGGGAGAGTGATTGTATTTAAATTATTTCCACTTCCTCGATCTGGTAAGACAAAGTACGGCGTTGAGTTCCACCACTCAACACGTAATGTCTTGAATTCCGTGGGAAGTGAAGTACGCGGTGTTTAGACAGTAGGTATTTTATGTCTAACCTGCTATATTATATATATATATATCTATATATATATATTTATATATATAATAAATTGCGTCACAATGGATTCTTAAAAAATCGCAATGCGACTTACATTTAATTTTTTAATCATATTTATATATTTCAAGAATAGATTAGAAATAGGCTAAAGGCTATCGAGTTACTCGCTCACTCTTAACACTTAATGATTAGATATTATACGGAAAAAAATATAAGCGATTGGAAGTTTTAAATTTACTGTGATAGGAATTTCTAATATGCGGCGTTGAGTTCCACCACTCAACACGCAATGTCTCGAATTCTGTGGAAAGCGAAGTACAGAGTTTCTTGACACTAGGTACTTTCTGTCTACCCTGCTAAATTCTAATTTATATTATCTCTAATTTTAATACAATTATGTTTTTATACGGAAATTGTAAGTATATTATTTTTTTTTATTTTTCCTACAAAAATTAAGTATTGGCATTCAATATCTTTAATAATTTTATACACATGACGAAATATATTTAAAATATAACAACTCCCCCGAGTGGGGATCTAACACACAACCGGTCGCGTTTACAGTCAGACGCTGTCACATTGCGCCACGACCGGCCCCAAATATATCAGTGCAAGAATAAAATATTGTTAGCTATATGAATGTAAAATATTTTGCTTTTAGATACAAACAAAATTTAGAGAACAACGCGGAAACAATATTAACATATTATCTCTAGTATTAATATCTGATAAAAGTAGTATAATATCTTCATAATAAACCTTATCGTGTCTCTCTCGGTATATATTTGATACGCAGTTTGTTGACTTTAAAATAATTTTATATTTTTGAATAAATTATCTAACGCGTAAAGCAATATGTGTTTTTACAAAAGTTGAACTTTGCTTATGAATAAAGTGATTCGGAAAATGTAACTGTACATTGACTTCATAGATGGAAAATACATAGTGTCAAGACAATCCATACTCCGGTTTCTGCCGAATTCGAGTTTTGGGTGTTGAAACAGTAAATATAATCATTTTGAACATATATATATATATATATATATATATATATATATATATATATATATATATGCTTGCTACAAAAGGTCCGTAAGACATTGATTGAAGCAAGACGCCTTTACATATATTTTATATTAATATTTTGTTATTTGCATTTATATATATATAGTGCAATATAGTATATTCTATTCTATTCTTACCACATTTGTATTGATAAAACTGTTTATTTGTTATAAAAATACCAATATTTGTAGTCCAATGGAAAACAGCAGACGAGAAACTTAACAATAGTATTTCAAAATATGTTTTTATATGTATATTATTGTTAACTTTGGTAGTTTTTAAATATTTAAGATTAATATATAATATTATATAATAATTATATATTCCAAGTGAGAATTACACATTTTAGAAGAATTGAAAATCACATATTATTTTATATATTCTTTATACATCTTTGATTTTTGCAATTTTTACACATTTTATAAAACTGATATGAAACTTTTTTAAAGTCAGTTGTTAGTGACAAATAAAAGAAAGTCAGTTGCTGACAGACAAATGCCACCTCAGTCTACCTGTGACCACGGACCACTGTAAAGTGTTCGAAACGTCTGGTTTCCAGAAATGTATTTAGGAATACCAAAATACACGTGATTAATCTTTTTAAAATAGTTTCTTTCATTTCATTATCTAAGTATAATTTATCGAAAGCAGACAAGCGGCTTAAATAGTAATTTTATTTAAGATTATTAATCAGTCATTAAATTTATGTATGCATGTAACATGATTATAGATTAGAACGATAAAGAAAGACATAGATTGAGCATTGGCGGCACATTATATACAGATAAAATATTTCAAATAAACACAATATCTACTTGTCTACTATAAAATATCATTTGAGGTTTTTTTTTATTTAACGGCTAACATTAATATAATGTATCAAAATCAAAATTAAAATATTCTGTATTAAATAGACTATTTATAAGCACTTTTGAGTGGTCTATCAACATGTGTCAGTATTGTCTTGTTCTATAAAATCTTTGTTATTCACTTTTGTATAAACTTCTAATTATTTTTTAAGAATAACTATTAAAAAATATTATAATCTGAAATAATATATACATATATAACTGGTTGATTAAAAATGAAAAAAAAATCCACAAATCCCGATCATCATGGTCACCCCGATTCATTCATAGATTGGTCGGAATGCGCTCACTTCCCAGAAGTCAACGTCACAGTCGCATGCTACTTAGTGGCGTCCTTCCTGCCTCTTAAGGGTACCACGTTGAAATCCTTAATCATTTAGTCTAGACGTGTAATTACTAATTATGTTGGATTTTTTTATTTCATGGCTTATATATAAAATTGGACAGTTTGTCTGTAATATTAAAGTGCTCGCTATTAACTAAATGCATTTGTATATAGTATATATAGAGTATACGTGTATTAGAAAAAAATGTATTAGAAAAAAATTTTTAAAATTTTTGTCTGTCTATCTCATTCCGGTTAATCTCTGGAACGGCTCGACCGATTTTGATGGGACTTTCTGGAATGGGACTGGCAAATAGCTGATATCGGAGTACATAAGGCTACTTTTATTTTTGTATTATAAAATAAACATGAAGAAACGCTAAATAAAGTCGAAGGCACAGTTAGTATAAGTATGTAGAACAAAATTGGGAACGTTATTTTCGTATATATACCGTGTATTAATATATATACATTAAATAAAAAGTGGTTTATTTTAATATTACAAAAAGACAGTCCAATTTTATATATTTGTATAGAAAATTTAAAAATTTGATCGAATGATATTTTAATTCCGAAGAATAATCAATTGAAATTAATCACAAAGGGACTACAAGTAACTTTGTTAACAAATACCTGCGGGATGGTACTGGCTTCGTTTTTCTGTATAGCAAATATCTTCACTTTCCATTGTTTGTTTGTCCGGCGTAACTTAACACTGTATATAAATTTTACGAGAAAATGATAAATACCATTATAGATATAAGTATTTAGTACTAATAAAATTATTAGCTGGTATTCCTTATTTTACTTGTTTGAAGCAAAAAATGCCCTTAGGAATGAATATAAAATCTTAGACGTTTTTATCGTATAGAATGAAATAGGCTAGTCATGCTGATAGTCACGTAGGTAAGTTTGGAATTTTTTTTCAAACGATACTTTTATAATTGATTGATATTAAGAATTTGTTAAAAGTAATTTAAATTTAATTAGATTTGGGTAGCTGCTTCAATTCTTAGGAGATAATTAAGAAGACTTCAAGGCACTTGTGGCGCAGTGGTAGAAACACTAGCTGTAGGTTCAATACACACTCGGAGTAATTATGTTTAAAATATTTTTAGTCTTGTTGTAATAAGCGTTTAAAGCACTTGATGAAACTAGATGTAGAACGTATGGTTTAGCGGTCAGAGCGGTTGGGCGGTTTCCAAGACGCACTGATTCGAATTCCGGTACGTTTTTATTAAATACACTTTTTTAAAGTAAATATTTTTTTTATTCTAAGTGTGGAAACTTTAAATATTAAAATAGTTACATTTGAAATATTTTAGTATCACACAACTGTACACGCGCTTATTCCGTATAGCAGAGTAGACAGGAAGTACCTAGTGTCCGTATTCCACTTTTCACCAAATTCGAAGCATTGTGTGTAGGCGCAACTCATCAAGGTGTAATGAAAATATTTTAGGTATAATGATTCTCTCGAGTGGGAATCCAATCCACAACCGATCAACCGACTTACCTAACCTTTTAGTGGGAATTTCAGTAAAGATGTGAATGTTTAAAATAACATAGTGGTATCTACCTTACAACATCTTACTTAGATCTTAGATATATTTACGAATTTATATTTTTTTATTTAATCAATTATATATTTTAAAATTTTAGTATTCGTAAATATATTTGACACCGTCTGACTGAGAACGCGGAGGGAGTGATTTTATATAAATTATTTCCACTTCTTTGCTCTGGTAAGACAAAGTGCGGCGTTGAGTTGAACTGACTTGACACTAGGTATTTTCTGTCTACCCTACTCTTCGGAATAAAAACGTAAAGCTAAAAAAAAACAAATAAGAAAACACAACGCTTCAAACACTTTACAGTAGTACACGGTCACAGGTGGCTACAAACCAAATAGGAATTCATAACCTAGAGTTTTCTAAAATGTATCTTATTCATTTATTTATACCAAAAAAGAGGTCACTATCAAACTGTTCTTTAGATGACTGTGGGCTCGATTAATTTACCACGGAGTGCACGAATAACTTCATTTTAAGCGGATTACATGATGGTAATAGAACGCATGGCTTAGCAGTCAGAGCGACTGGACGCTGTCCAAGATGCGCGTGTTCGAATCCCGTTCAAATTTTTAATCGTGTTTTTTAAATATTTTTTAATTCTAAATGTGAAATAACACTTTAAAAATAGTAGAAGTTAAGTAGAGTATTTTTTTAATTCTCAAGATACTCTGTGCCTATTTTGTTGAATGTGAGACTTGAGTGAAGAAAATATAAGACAATTTGTAATTTGTGTACTTTGTATAAAGGTCTTAGGTTAAAATTTAAATATAATAAATACTTATAATTTTATTTATGGATGTTTAAATACTATATAATATATAGTTATTAAAAAGAAAATACATTTTAATCAGCGGAGTGTCAAACATATTGTAAGACCCTTCGGTTTTAACTTTTCGCCTAAAATGTATTGAATGGCGACACTTAACGCCGCACTTTATCTTACAAGAGCGAGGATATTAAAATAATTTGAATATGTTTAGTTTCGAAAGAGGGCATCGCTGTCCCAGTGAAAAAGACAAGGATGTCGATCCAAAGTTTATTTTTAATATTAATATAATTTTCTTAATAAATTGATTTTGAACTAAGTTATTTTTAATTATTATATATTGAGCTTAATTATTGTAACTAAATTAAAATCTTTGCTTTTCGTGATTTTTATATTAATTTTTTTTATCCTGCATAGCAGGTTAGTTAGAGACGACTCACAATGTTGATAGGCAAACTCATTACTACACTTTATCTGAATTTTGTGTATATATATATATATATATATATATACACACAAAATTATATATATATGGGAATGGGAATAATAACTATACATATCAAGTACCCAGTGTTAAGACACCCTTTACTCCTCTCTCCACCGAATTGAAGATATTGCGTATTGAGTGAAATTTAACGCTGCAGTTTATCTTACCAGAGCGAAGAAATGGCAATAATTTAAATATAATCATTCCAACAAGTGGAAACGGAACCCACAACCGGTCTTGTTTATAATCAAACGCTGTCCCGCTGCGCCACGACCAGCCTCTTAATATTAATTATTCTTCTTTCTCATAATTTCGATTAAAAAATATTATAAAATTTCATACAAAATATTTAATGTAAGTTAAATTAAACGTATAGACATTGGCGTGTCGATGAACGTGTTGGTTAATTGGCTTAAAACGGTATTCAAGACGTATGTAGACGTTAGTTTTGGATTCAATTTCCCAGTTGAATATCTTTTTAAGTCTCAATTGGTGATCTTATTATAAGCTTTGGACGCATATAAATACTATTTTGCAGCTTCACGTGTTTTCTTTTTTTTAACGGAACCCAAAGACGAGCTTTGACTTACTAAAACAATAAGTGCAAAATAATTAAAATACAATTTTTTCTATGAATAGGAATCGAACCCATAATCATACGCATTAACAGTGAGACGTCCAACTCCGTTATGAAGATTTCTTTGAGAAATTTTAATAACAATATATAAAATATACCTTAAATTATTGTAACCTTACACTTTAACACTAACTAAACGTCAATAAATTCACAAAACAGTTAACTATATATAAATATATTGTGTTTCGTTCAATGAATGGTCACTCACGAACAAACACACTGCACTAAGCTTGTATGTGTCGATTATTTTCTTTTATATGGAGGCGCCTGCGGTTCTCAATCGTTGGATACAGGTGCTCTAAACATTTTGTTATATATGTTTTATATCTTTATATTATTATTATTATTTTAATTTATTTAATAATAATAATAAATAGAGGATACCGTGGCGCAGTGGAACGTTTGACTGTATTTTTAATTAATTATATATATATATTAATTGGTTATATATATTAATTGGTTGTGAGTTCGAATTCGAATCGAATTGAATCGAAATTCTAATTGGATTATATGGAATATATTTAAAACATACACACACAAAGACCACAAAATGCTTGAACTTCAGAATTTCGGGCGAGAAGCAGTCAACGCAGCTTGTTAACACTATATATATCGGGATAAAGCTCGAAGATATACATAAATAATAATAATAATAAAGTGCAAACACATGTTTTAAAAAACGTAACGTATAAAAATTTTGAATGCGGCGGGATTCGAACCCCTCGCCTTTTGAAAACCTTCCAAGCGCTCTGACCGCTAAGCCATGCGTTCTACTGCCAGCTGTGCTGAAATTTTTGTAGAGAGATACATTTATTCAATTTCTGTAGAGAGATTTTCCCAAATTTCTGCTACCCAAAGATTATTAAGAAATAATTGTTTGGCAAGAGAGAATGCTATTTATTTTAATATTTTACACTTTAAAAATAGTTTTAAAGTGTTGCTATTCCACACTTACGATATTGGTATAACAATTTTACATTATTATTAATTTTTGTCAACATTTATTTTCAATTTTGTTTTGTGAGAAAGCTGTTCCCAATTAAACAAAATACTATAGTCTTTATGGCAAAAAAAAATAGATAAAAAATAATTTAATTTGCAAAAACATTAAAAAAAATCCAAAATAATAGATGTGAGGAAAAGAACGAGACTACTCAAGGGGCAATGGGCAGGAAACGTTAGACATAATGGCTTCTCAGATGCACAGAAAGAAATAGAGGAAGACCGAGTAAAAGGTGGAGTGATACCTTCCACCAGAGACTTCTACCAGATGGAAAGGTTTAGGAGAGGCCTACTCCAAAGAGAAGACTACCACTGTATAATTTAAACTTTGTTTGAATTTATTATTGTTTTAAATAGTTTTGTTTGAATTAGTTTTAGAAAAAAAATTACATATTCATTTTATTATATAATAGTAACGAAACAAGGGCTATATTGCTTCAAGTAATCTCTCACAGACATCATTTGGCAAAGATTAATCGTAATAAAATAGGGATTCATTTTTCTAAATGATTTAATTAACAGATATTACATATTTTAGATAACCTGATGTTTTAGGTTCGAACACTTTATTCCATTCAGTCCATTGTCATAGGTACACTGAGGTCCACGGACTACTGTTAAGTCTTTGGAACGTCAGGTTACCAAAAATGTATTTTAGAATACCAAAATATACGCGATTAATCCGTTTAAAATAGTTTCATTTAAAATGTGTAATAATTGCAAAAATCAAAGATCTTATTAGATATTACTTATTTCTTTATATATCTATCTTTTTAACTTAGCCTTTTATGTACAACGGATATTAAAAAATATTTTTTTATTTAAAATTCTCAAAAAAATAACATAAACACTCTTAAAATAAAAAAAATAAAAAAATAATCTTGTTCCTTGTCCATCACTTGAGGAATTATACATTATTGATTGATATTTGCAATAATCTGATATTAAAAAAACGCTAGATAGCGCCGGCACAAGTCTGTGATGTATTATATCCTTATTGTAAGTATTGACGTACTTTTGATATGAATATAACAATTTTGAAATAAATTAATAAAAAACATACCGGTACCGTTAGGAATATAAAATCTCTCGATTCCTATTACTGCAGTTAACTGATAGTAAAGTTCCATAAAAATCGTTCCTGAGATTAGCCGGTATAAAGAGACGGACAAAATATAACAAATGTACCATACATGCAAACATATGCATTTAGGATACGATTATTTTACTATTACAAACAGACGCTCTGATTTTATTAATTTATATAGATTAAGAAATATATCTTTCGGGATACTCTGGTTTATTCCTTTATTCTATTCGGCGTTGACCGCTTTGTATGTATTTAGTAATAATTGACTGAACTAGTACGGCTAGTACTTTCTTGAAGCATTCTGAATAAACACCTAACATGCATACTATATTTATTTCAAGAACTTCGCGAAGGGGACAGTGGACTTATTTGAATCATAAAACATGAAAAAATCGAGATAAAATAAATCGAGTCAACAACATATAACCGCAAAATTTAGATTATTGATTATTTTGTTAAATTCCTATGATGCTAACACAAATGGCCATATTTACTAGCAAAACGTATCTGAACCACAATGCTTTCTTGAGTTCGTAAAGCCCGTTTCGCACTATCAGTAAAATCGCGATTTCGGTACAGTTCCACGATATGCTCGTATTCATTCTTACGTTATCTATTGAACGTATGTCGTTGTCGTCGGTGTCGGTAGTGACACGGTGCTATCAGTGATTCAAGTAATTTAATTGAAATGATTGTATTTTGTATTTCAATTATTTTCGTTTCGACGCTCTGGTAAGACGAAACGTGGAGTTGAGTTCCGCCACTCAACACGCATGGTTTCGAATCGGCGGGAAGCGGGTACGGAGTGTCTGACACTAGGTACTTCCTGTTTACCTTGCTATGCAGGATAAAAGCGTGAAGCTAGCAACAGCAACCATGTCTCGAATTGGCGTGAAGCGGGGTACGGAGTGTCTTGACATTAGGTACTTCCTATCTACTCTGCTATGCGTGATAAAAGGCGGAACAGCGGGCATACCGCTACTTATAATATAAAATATAAATTATTATTTTTAAACCATTGCATGCATTATGTCAAATGAAATCTGTAAGCATATATTAAGAAAAGCCGACGGTTTTTCATTTGACATCCAATCTATACGAATATATGAAGTTAGAATGTCTGTTTGAATTATTAAAACAACCGCTTTTCACTTTTCTGGAACAGCTTGACCTATATCGACAAGACTTTCACTGGCAAATAGCTTACGGAATAAAACGTAACACAAACTGCTTTTATTTTAAAATTATAAATTAAAAATCCAGTGAAGTTAAATTACGCAGACGGAGTTGCGGGCACAGCTAGTTAAATATATAAATTTGTATGTATAATGTGATTATTTTACATAAACTTTGAAAACCTGTGATATATAGTAACTAGTGGATCGGATACAACGATCAAATATTTTTTTTCTCCTAAAAAAAATGACGATCAGTCATAAAATAAAAAATAGGGTTATTAAGGAAATTTATGATTGTGTTCCGTTGTACAAAATTAGACTTTATCACTAATATAATAAGGTTTATTTTTGTTTTGAATGTTTGATTACAATGTAGCTTCAATTTGAGTAATGGTGTCTAGTATGGGCGTTGAAACGAAATAAACCTAGTAATTATGTGAGTGCTGAAATTATTTGTAGTGATGTTAAAATTATTTCTTTAGAATTAAATAACGTAATGAACGATCAAAAAATAGCCCGTCGCGGCGCAGTGGGACAGGGTCTGACTGTAAACGCGATCGGTTGTGAGTTGGATTCCTATATAGAGAATGATTATATTATAATTATTTATATTTCCTTGCTCTGGTAAGACGAAGCATGGCGTTAAGTCTCGCCACTCAACACGTCATTTGGCAAGCGAAGTAAGGAGTGTTTGACGCTAGGTATTTCCTGTCTACCCTGCTATGCAGGATAAAACCATTATTTTGGGTTCCAATACATTGATAAATGCCACACAATGCCATGCCTACGGTATAATGTAACATTTTTATTATATGTATAAATTGTGTGGCAAAACACAACGCCGCGTTTTATTTTTACACAGGGAATAAATTAAAAATATCATCTAAGAATGACATCTTAAATGCAACTAATTTTTTATATACTAATTATAAAACCTTATAAATGATACTTTAATTTGCGGATAGATAATTTAATATAATATAATTCAGGAAAATATATTTACTATCCTTCTATTATCTCTGTAGTTGGAACAGTAACAGTAGCTTTTTGTTATAATTTTTCAATTTTTATGCAATGTGGAATATTTCTATGGTTACGCCAGGAGAAATAAAATATTTTTGTATAATCAGTTTCACGCTTTATCCCGCATATCAGAGAGAGAATAGAAATTCGACACATGACGTGGTTAGCGACGGAACTCAACACCGCGTTTTACTTTAATTAGGAATCGAGTCAAGAACCAATCACGTTTATAGATAATATAAGATATCTTTCGAGACACCATGATCTGAATTAATATATTTTTTTAGCTTCACACTTTTATTCTGCATAGCAGAGTAGACTGAAGGGACCTGGTGTCAAGACACTCCGTACTTCGGTTTCCGCCGATTCGAGACATTGCCTGCTGAGTAGCGGAGCTCAACGCAGCACTTTGTCTTAAGAGCTTCTCAACTTCAGTGTGAGGAAATGAAAATAATTTAGCACCTATCCTCAACCGATCGCCTTTATAGTCAGATGCTGTCACGCTGCGCCACAACCAGCCTCAATTTATATAATAATTAAAGAATATTATTAAAAAAATAATCAAACAAAATGTACACGTACATCACTATTTTTTGTTGTCAAGCAATTATATTAATATGCTCGTGCCTCTATTCCTAACTTCTTTAGCTGTTTTACTTGGAATTTTTATCTTAATCGAGATTATTTTAAGTTTTTTTTTATTCATTAATTATCTGTAAACGTCTTAATAAAAATTCTAATATTTTTTTATCTACGCCGTTATGACACAGTTATGATTTATTTGACAGCAATTGATTGTTCTGGATTCAAAAAAAATATTTCAGTGTTTTATTTTTTATGTATTAATAAATAACTTAGGAGTCAAGACCCCGTTTGTCACTTATTGCCTCATATCTAGTGTGTAGCAAGTAGCTAAATTGAAGGCCTTTAATGTCAAAATTATTAAAATACAATCATTCCCCCGCATTTGGAATCAAACCCACAACCATTCACGTTAACAATCAGATCTCAGCTCTCGCACTGGGACACGATAGCCATTTTTTTCTCATCACCAACCACTCTTAAAATATTACGTCACCCCAAAATAAGCAACTGACAGTGACTTAAAGAGTGGAAAGAGTATCAAAAAAAAAACATCATACAAAAAGTGTAAAACACGAAAGGGTATACGGTAACAAATAAAAAAAATGTCAAATTGTTATTGGTCGAGAAAGCGTTAGGTGGGTGAGTCAGAGACGAGCGAACACGGGCAAAAAGTACCACAAAACACCACGGCAGGTGTGTTTCGAAGGACGAGTGCCGATGAAAGTCGTTTTGCGCATTTAAAAAGTATTAGGGTACGTTTTTTGGGAATGAAATTTGTATTGACTAAAGTATTGTAACTCTATTTAGCTTTTTAAATATGCTTATATTAAATTAATGCTAGTTAAATATGAGGCCGGTCGTGGCACAGTGGGACAAGCGTCTGACTGTAAACGCGATCGGTTGTGGGTTCTATTATGAATTCGATTTTTCGCTCTGGTGCGGCGTTGAGTTCCACCACTCAGCACGCAATGTCTCGAATTCCGTGGAAAGCGAAGTACGGAGTGTCTTGACACTAGGTATTTTCTGTCTACTCCGCTATGCGGGATAAAAGCGTACATATGTATGAAATTTTAGATATTAAGTTGTCAACTTAAAATTACAACAAGCAGGTTCATTTTTTATCCCATAGCAGAGTATTCCCAGTGAATTTCGTTTATTTATATTTAGATTGTTAACTGGCGGAACGTAACGCTGTGCGTTGTCTTGATCTATACGCTTTAATATTCAAAATATTAGAATAAAATCTGATTTTATTTATTGTATAAGCGTTGCCTTGGCAACGTGTATGTCAAACAAAGTAGAATGTGTACTAATTAATTTTTAGCGACACTCTTTATGTCGCACAGCAGGGTAGTCAGAGGCAACGCAATGTCTAGACACTCCATTGACTGCTTCTCGTAAGAAAGCGAAACACTATATGTTGAGTGGCGAACTTAACACCGTACTTCATCTTACCAGATTGGGAGTATGAAAATATATTTTTTAAATATTTATTTTATTAATGAAATTTATTTAACACTAAATATTATTTGAAAAAAAAAACATGTTTTTTGTCAAATTTCAAATCTCTGCGTTCGCTTTATCTGTCAAAACCAATATATGTAATAGGCTTTCTATCGAATATTGAAAATTAGTTTAAAATTATCCTTATTATATCGGCATAAGTACAATACATATATATATATATATATGTTAGAATAATAATGATGTACAGTTCAGGTTAACAAGACTATGAATATAAAGTATTTTGATTATTCATTATTTTGTGAAAATGGTAAATTGTTATAATGATGAATTGTATATATAAAATTGGGGTGTCTGTTTGTAATATCAAAATAAACACTTTTACTAAAATAACATTTTTACATTTTTTGTCTCTATGTCGTTTGTATGTTCCGGGCAATCTCTAGAACTTTACCATAGACATATAAAATAAAGGTCGAGAAACGTTAAATTCTACGCGAACAAAGTCATCGGCACAGCTAGTTAGATATACAATATAATACGTAAACACATATATGTACCAAAAACATTTCTTTTCCAATTTTTATCTATCGGTTTGTTTTATCTGGCTAATCTATGGAACGGCTGGACTAATTTAGATAGGACTCTCACTGGTAGAAAACTAATGTCATAACGAGTAACTTAGGCTTGTGTTGGCACAGCTCGCTTTTAATATTTTAAAAAGTGTTATTATCACATTTAGGATATAAAACATATAAAAAAATGAACCTTGATCTGGAAATTCACGAAGCGTGAGTTTAAATAAATAATTCGAATTCCCAAATCTACGGAACCATACATATTTAAAAATTTATTAAATTTAATTTTATATATGTATCGCCGTACATAATTTTATTATATCACTACACCGAGCAATTTTAAAACTTATTTCATATGAAATAGAATTAATTTTAGTTTAAAATACATAATATCTACATTCGATTATAAAAAAAAAGTGGTATGGCAAAAGCATTTCTTCGAGTGCTAATTCATTTTTCACAAATGCAAAGAAAAAAAATGTAATTTAATGATGTAAGCTTCAAACTGGCTGGGACTTGACCTTCTGGTGATGTATAATATAAAAAATACTTGTATGTTTGTATGTAATTCTTTTATATATATATATATATATATATATATATACGAGAAAAATAGCTTCACGCTTTTATCCCGCATAGCTGGGTAGTATCTACTGTTAAGACGCTTCGTAATCCGCTGAGTGTTGAATGACGCAACTCAACGCAGCACTTTATTTTACTAGAGCGACGAAATTACGTAAATTTAATTATAATCATTCCCCCGAGTGGAGATCGAAACCAAAACCGATCGCATTTGCAGTCAGATACTGTCCTCTGACTGTCTGAAAACAAAGGAGTCTTTCCTAACACTTTTAGTCTATTTAAGAGATATAAATTACTATCGTTACACATTTGGTTAGGTAGAGAGAAGGGCTTCGACATTGGCTATCATGTATGGCCATTTAAAAGGGGCTCTTAAACTTGTACTTAGAAAAATAAGTACATAGTGAGTGTAAGAATGAAGGTCTTCTGGCACAATGTTAAAATGTATTGTATATAAGTAACTTTATTAAAAAAATCTATATTCAACTACGTATTTCCGAATTGTCAGGTAATATGTTAGTATTGTTAAGGTATCACAGATTGGAAGAGCAATTCTGCTGAGAAAAGCCACAACGATACTCAACAAACATTCATTTAAAGTAAAAGTTTACAAAAACTTCATAAAACTTGAGCGTTGCAAGTGAATAAAATATTTTAATATTTACTTGTAATAGTCTTAGCCTTTATACTGTCTCAAAATTATAAAAATATTAAGCCTCAAAGAAGAGAAAGGAGTGTTTTGACACTAGGTTCTGACTAACCTGATGGTAGATATCTATATATCTACGGGATAAAGCGTAAACCTTTTAATATGATTAAATTTTTATATGTATTAGATGAATATCTTGAGTTAGGCTTTGCGTGCTTGCATACTGATCAAAAGCTCGCAAGTGGAGTCAGGCTAAATTAGCATAGCGTGTTACCTTGATAATGGCCTGTTGTACTTTTTGCGGTAACCCGAAGCGCACGACAAAAAGCCTAACAAAAACTGAGGCATTGCGTAACGATTATGTCGTAATATCCGATATTTTTTGTTATTCAAAATATTTTTCGGTATAGGTATTCGTTTTTTTTTTAATTACCACGCTTACGTATGTGTAAGCCAAGCTAATTTTTAACAGCAGGCTTAAGGATAATTTGCAATTAAAATCAAAGAGGACGGATTAATTATGTATAGAGCAATGGATCAGCGTCTGAATGTAAACGCGGTCGGTTGTCGGTTCGATTCCCAACTTGGGGGAATGGTTCTATTTCAAATCCGATGTTTAGAATATTTTACAGTAGTTCGTGGTGTCAAATACACTGATTTGACATTCGTTTGTCAGTAAAAAAAGTTTCATTTAAAGTATGTGAAAATCATATTAAAATTTTATAGATATATATTCCTATCAGAACATGGACATGATATAAATACAGTGCAAAATTATTATAATTATTACAAAAATTATGTAAATTAATAATGTTAAAAGGAATGGATATAGATCTGACGAAGAATGAAGAAAACGATTTTTATAGAAATGTAATTAAGAATTATTATAACTTAAATTACATTTTGCATTTGCAGTTGTGGGTTCAATTCCCACTCGGGGGACTGATATATTAAAATTATTTTACCTTCCTCACTTTGATAAGATAAAGTCCGCCTCTCACGCAATGTCTCAAATGGCGGAAAACGAAGTACGGAGTGTCATGACACTGGATACTTTCTGTCTGAAACAACTGCATTATATTCATTTTTCACATCATATGTATTGGCGTACTGGCGTGACAAGCTTTACATACATCTGTTTTGGGTTCGATTTCCGAATATTTAAAAAAAAATACAAGTATATCATCAATCAACTTAACTTAAAGTATTTTTAATGATTTATTATAGAAAATAATGGCGTTCTGCATTTATTCTCATTAAAAACCATAGCATTTATGGCAACAATCATAGATACTCCTACGTCCGCATAATTTTCATTAAAAGCAGTACAGTTTGTATTTACGTATTAATAAAATAATTATTGATTTTCTGTCTTTCAAAGACGTTTTCAGATTTTTTTTAATATTCCCTGCGTGCAAATTGCAAGAAATATGACGGTATAAGGGAAAAAAAATGAAAACACATTCGCCTGTATACATTATGACGTGTGACGCACGCGTTATATAGGTCAGATGCATCTTGGAAAGTTCTTTGCATGTACGTCATCGGTTGATATGCATGTGACCTGTGAAACTAGCGATTTAAGAAACTGTACTGAAAATTGCCTATTAGAGAACTGATACGGATATCTCGTTTTTATTTATATGAAAAAAATAAAACGCGGCGTTGAGCTCCGCTATACAACGCGTGACGCCTCTGTTTTAGGTAGAGTGTATAGAATGAATGTTTGGACCCTAGATCCTGTTTGATTCAGATCCTGTTATGCGAGTTTGAGTCAGCTATTCTATTTTCACCGATGACGTAGGGTCTACTGCTGGTCAGGTAAACTGATCTTCTACACTGACTGAAATATAAAATATTGATCACTCAATATACGATATCTTGAATTTGGAGAAAGCGGAATAAGGAGTGTCTTGATAGGTACTCCCTGACCATGCTGCTATGAGAGACAAAAGGTGTGAAGTTAAAAAATTGAAAAAAATTATCATAATATTAGCCTTAATAATACTCTTGCCTAAGTAACTGGAAATGGGTAATTACTGAGACCCAATTATTTTTCCCAATTATCGTCTTACATTATAATATGTAACTCTAGCTAATTGTGAGTAATTTGAAAGCTAATACCGGCAGTTAAAATTTACTTTCATATATTTTGTTAATTTAACGAAATTTGTATGTCGATTTTTATTCATTTATCGCCATGATGGCTAAAGGCTTTTCCCGCGTAAAAGACCAAAGATAACTTAGTATCAAGACACTCTGTTCTTCACTTATAAGTGATATATCACCAGTTATTTTAAACTCACGTTTATAAATATTAAATTAATCAAACATATTATAACATACGTTCAAATAATTTAATAAAGCAATTATTTTTACACATGCAGCGAGCTCAACGCTGCCTTTTGTCTTACTAAAGCGGAGACATGAAAATAAAATTTAAATAAATACATACTTTCAAGTTGAAGTTGAACCAATCAAATTGCGTTTACAGTCACAGGGTATGGAACTTTAAGTCCCTAGCTCTGTAGTGCCAATCGGTGGCAAGTCACGGCTCTGGTTTGGTGTCTTGCAAACAAGCTGCCATTATCAAGCGCGAAGCATACCAAATCTCGGCTGAGGCACTAGTCACTAAGGATTCAAAGGTGAAAGCCTTTAAAGAGAAAGTATAAGACGAAGTTCGGACTTTGCAAATGCAAAGTCAGAGCATATCGCTAAAGTCGGTGAGAAGCTCGAGAAATACCCGCCTGGAACTCGTCAGTTCTGGGCGCCTTCATAGGTTGCACTTGATGACTTGATCTTCTCTGGACATCCACAAGTCGAGTGGGTTGTATGGCAATAGTCGTTTAGTGTTCCGTGTACATGCTCCTGAGTTGTCACCGGTGCTAACGTGTTTATTTGCACATTCTTATTCACTCGGCGTAGTCCCGGATTCATGGAAGAGCGCTCTAATCCACCCGATCCGGAAAAAGGCGATGGTTCCGATCCGACTTAACTACAGGCCTATAGCTTCCCGAGAAATTATGGAAGTGGGTCGACTGCACATCAATGACTTGCTAGAGGATCGCAGCACATATTATGCAGACGACATCACGGTGGATGCCGTCTACACCGGCCGTGCAGGGTTTCTCAGAAAAACGTCGATAAGTGCCAAAAAAAGCTTCTGTCTTTCGTCGAGGCATCCCTTGAGAATGTCTCTTTTTAGGGGGAAAAGAACCTGGTTCAGTTTAACCCCCTGAAAACACAAGTTTGCACGTTAACCACTAAGAAAACCCCATTTGTTTTATCAGTAGTCATTGGATCGATCATTTGGAAAGCAAGGCCAAGTTAACCTTGAAAAAACTTGGTGTCATCGGCAGAGCGAAACAGTACTTCACGCCCAAATACCGTTTGGCCGTTTATAGGGCCCAGATTCGGGAGTACTGTTCTCATCTTTGGGCTGGTGCCCACGAGTATCAGCTTAAACCATTCGATCATATACAACGGAGAGCCTTTTGGATCGTTGGGGATTTGATACTTTGGCGCTGCAGTAGAGACGTTCCATCGTTGTGCGTTCTCTCTCGCATATATCACGGGGAGAGTTCTGGAGAACTGTTTGACCTGGTTCCTGCCGCTGAATTTTCTAACCGCACAATACGTAACAGACTAAAATACCATCCCTACCATCTAGAGACGTTGCGTGCTACTACTGTGCGGTTTTGTAGGAATTTCTTTCCACGTGCCACACTGTGACTGTGGAGTGGCCTACCTGCGACAGTGCTTCCAGGTTGTTACGAGATAAACACCTTCAAAAAGCGCGCTTTTTCCCAGCTTAAAGGCTGTTACCGGCCGGCCTTCTGTAGCTCCCCTGGTATTACACATGGTCGTGGGCGGCGGTGATCACTTACCATCACTCACCACTTACGTGACCCGCACGCTCGTTTGCCTTGCCTGTCCTTTTAAAAAAAAGTTACATTTCTTCGCTGCACATGGCCTGAGAGGTATAAGACAATGTATATTTTTCATTTTATTATTTTTAACTTTTCTTAAGCTAGTTATACAGACACATATTCGCCGATTAAAATTAATTATAGCTAGATACGTATGTAGATTAAAAGCAAGTCATAATATGATGTAATGTTTCAAAGTCCAAATGATTACGAACACTAATGTCGCCATGCAGTCTCTTGAAGCCAATTGACTACGTAACAGAGTATGGGACAGAGTAAATATATATAGAGAACTTTAGTTTTTTATTATAAGCAAGTTCAATACATATTTAATCTGTGGTCAACCACGGCGGTAAATAATTAATAAAGCAATACGTCATGCGTCATTCTGGTGAAATAAATTGATATATCTATTTTTTTTATTGCTAATACAACTTAAAGATTTTTTTATCTTTACGGGTTTTTCTGCATATCAGGGTACTGATTAGTCAGGCAAATAAATTCAACCTTTTCAAGACAACGGAACTCAACACCGCATACCATATTAGAGCAGCGAATTTATTCCGCTATAAAACTTTATTATTTGTTTAAGATCACTTCTGCTAGTAAAGATTGAACCTACTACCAATCGCATTTACAATCACACGATGCTGTTACACAACTGTTTCCTTCAAAGTTTTTGTAATTAGAGTTTTATTGTTTCTATTCCCAGTCCGCAGAATGATTATATATATATATATATATATATATATATATATATATATATATATATTATTTTCATTTCTTCGCTCTAGTAGCACAAAGCGGGGCATTGAGTTATGCTACTCAACAAACAATGTCTCGAGCTAGAACAAGGTACTTCGTCTTAAATTTAAATTATAACATAATATGTTGTGTTAAAATAAATAAAATAAATAGAGATATAAAAACGATATATAACGTAAATCATTACTTATTGAAGTCTCTATATTCCATCCATTCCACTTTTATCCCTCGAAAAGTATTAAAAAATTGAATGCAGAGAGCACTGATAAAGTTATATTTCTGGTATTCCTCTAAAAGCAGTTCTACTGAATAGAAGACAGTTTAGAAATATATATATATATATATATATATATATATATATATATATATATATATATATATATATAAGCTACTGATTTTAAACTTAACATTGAAGAAAATTGCCTATTGAGTGACGTAACTTAACGCTACACTTTATCCTTTTGATGATTAACATAGTAGTGATGGATAACATGCAGAGTTGAGTTCCAGCAAGCAACACACAATAAATCCGACAGTTATCAACCAGACCATTAAAGAAATATTGCTTTTTGAGTGACGGAATTCAACGCGACGCTTTATCCTTTTGATGATTAACGTGGTCGAGATAGATAAAAAGCAGAGTTGAGTTCCGTTAAGGAATTCACAATAAATAAAATAAAAGAGATGAAAGTCAAAAAACCGACAGTTATCAAAGAGAACATTTAAGAAACATTGCATTTTGATAGACGGAACTCAACGCCACGTTTTGTCTTTTTGACGATTTACGATATTGAGGTAAATAAAATGCAATGCAGAGTTCCGGCAAGCAACACTTAAAAAGAAATATTTAAAAAAATATATTTTTATAATAATTTATATTTTTAAAGTACTCTGTACAAACCCGAGTGGCAACAAGTGCATCCAAACGCGGTGGTCTCATTGATAGCAAATTACTTCTATTACACTTTATTGGAAGTCAACACACATTTATTAAGGGCGGAGGTCGCGTTGCCCTTCGTTAACACTAGGGCTTATTTATTTTTTTGTCAGCCTGTTGCCGCTTAGGTCAGTCAGCAAACCTAGTGTCAAGATTCGGAACTCAACGCCGCGCTTTATTACTCGTGGGGAGAAATGACAATTATTCATTAAATACATTCCGTTAAATGGGAAACGAATCCATAATCAATTAAAGCTCACAGTTAGAATTGTTCATATTTCCCATTGAGCCTCAATGGTTTATTGATATGACCTTTTATTAAGAAAATTATGTTAACTTAGAAGTATGAAATTTGTTTGAAACTGTTCGAAGCGTCGGATTTTAAAAAAAATATTTAGAGTAGTGGACTATAAGAAAAAAAAGTAATTGTGAACGATATTCTTTTAAATACACGTGTATGTGCATAGACTTGTTCTAAATAGTACCGTAAACTTTAAACCAGGGTAAGCATATTCTTCCCTTGAACCGAATTTCGTCGTTAGATCCGTTACTTTGCTTTATGATTGTGCAACGGAAACCGTTTTCGTTTTAAAAACGATATTTGTGTTTCGAGGTTCATGGTATCAAATACCATTATAATTTCCATAGTTTTTTTTTATTTAGTTTTTTTTTATTTATTATTACCTTTACGCTTTTTATCCTGTATAGCAGGGTAGAAAGGAAGTACTTAGGGTCAAGACACTCCGTATTGATTGGCGGAATTCAACGCCGTGCTCTATCTTACTAAAGGAAATGGAAATCATTTTAAATATAATAAGTCTCTCAATTAAGAATCAAATCGATGGCTTTTATCTTCAGACGCTGTCACTCGCCACATACTATGAATACAGGTCCATTTTTTACATTTTGTTATATCGATTTTTTTTAATTATTAATTTTCTTATAAAATTTAAACATTTGTAACCTTTTTATGTCATAATAAGTAAGCAATTTGCTTTATAATTTCCGGTTGTTAAGCCTATAATTGAGATTTGCTCTGAAATATTGTACGTATATTACAAGCTTGTAAAGATAGGCCGGTCGCAGGGAAGTGAGACAGCGTCTGACTGTAAACGCGATCTGTTGTGAGTTCGATTTCCACTCGAGGGAGTGATTATATTTAAATTATTTTCATTTCCTGGCTCTGGTAAGACAAAATGCGGCGTTGAAGCTGGTGGAAGCCAGTTAAGACGCAATGTCCCGAATTTGGCTGAATGCGAAGTATGGCGTGTTTTGACACTAGGTACTATCTGTCTACCCTGCTATTCGGGATAAAAGCGTGAAGTCAAGAAAAATGATAAAATGTACTCATTATAGGTATATATGCGTTCCGAATAAATAAATAAGTAATCCTATATAAATTTCAATTCAATTACGATCAATTCGTCATGAATTTAAATTTTAACCCAGATATATAAAAAAAATCATATTTTTTTTCTAATGTTGTTTAATAGTTGTGTTGGAAGTGTATAGACACTTTGCTTGCTTCTTGATCATCAGGGAAAATTGGATGTTGTTAACAGATTAAGATGGAGAAATAATTACTTTTGCATTAATGTCTATTATAGTTTCAATAGTAAAATGGAAAATCTCGTCTTTATAAGAATTTCTGGAAATTTTCACTTAGAATATCAGGAAATTTTTCTATTATATTCTTTATACTCCAAAGACATACTTTGTAGTTATTTACCTATCAAATTCCAACTATCTACGTCCAATGCTTTCAGCCAAGCAGCTTCAGGCCGTTTCCTTCAGGTTTATCCCGTATAACCAGGGTAGTCAGAGACAACCTAGTGTTAAGACACTCCGTTTTAATCTCCATGTATTAATCTTTCAGTGAGTTATAGAACAGTTTTACATATATTTTATATTTATTCTCAACTATGATCACAATTATTGAATTGTTTTATATTTAACATTTATTTTCATTTCTCCGCTCTGGTAAGACAAAGTGCGGCGTTGAGTTCGCCACTCAACACGTAATGTTTTGATTGTCGGGTGGATAGCAGGCGACGGAGTGTCTTGACAATTCAGGCTTAGTCATAGCAAAATGTTCTAAGAATGGAAACCAAAGTATAGTTTCCTTACCAGATCCAGCCACTCTGCTGTGAGCGGGAGATATATGGAAGCAAAAAATGTTATAATTTCATGTATACCCAATTGATTACGTATTAATGTGTGTCGAGGACAACACACGCGTCATAGTGACGTAAAGCGTGCGCTTATTTCTTGCAAGTTGTCCCCGACAACTTCATTTACGTGGACTGTATTAAGTACAGTCCCGTTTTTTTATGTTTCTGAAGAATTTTCCAGAAATCATCTTTTAGTGCTTCCTGCATGTCATATTTCAGCTTGCTACGTCAAGGTGTTTCGGCCACGCCTTGCCTGTCAGTCAGTTCAACAGCGTGGGAATGCAAAGAATAATATATATATATATATATATATATATATATATATATATATATATATATATATATATATATATATATATATATATACCTACAGTAATAATAGATATTTTATTCAAAAATTGTAATACTTTATTTAAACTTTTCTTTTGATCCTTCCACGAAGATAACTTCCATGACTTTTTTTTAGCTTCACGCTTTTATCACGCATAGCAGAGTGGACAGAAGGTGCTTAGTGTAAAGGACACTACGTACTTCGCTTTCCACCGAATTTGAGTTGAGTGTGTTGAGTGGTGGAACTTAACGCCGCACTTTCTCTTACCAGAGCGAGTGAAAATAATTTAAGCATAATCAGCCCGAGTGCGGATCGAACCCACAATCGATCACGTTTACAGTCCGACGCTGTGCCACTGCGCCATGACCGGAATCTTTTTCACATCCACAATATAACGGTTTTACTATGTAAGTAATATTAAAGTATCATTTTATAATATTAAAATAATCTATTTGTAATAAATACATATGTGCGAGTATGTCTATGGAGTACATATACCAAAATAATATATTTTACAATTTTTGTGTGTCTATCTGTTTATTCCGTCTGATTTCTAGAATGAGCAGACCGATTTTGACGCGACTTAGTCTGGCAGATAGATAGCTGACGTGATAAGTGGTAATGTAGGCTGTTTCTATTAGAATTATAAAATAAAGATCCAGATATATTAAATTTTACACGGACGAAGTCGCGTTAACTATATTATTCTTATAAAAAAAATTTAATATGCATTTTTCCCTAAATGTAATGGAAAATGGTTTACAAATGTAAAAACGTAAAATAATTTGGACATAACTCGATATGAAGGTATGGCTTAGTTGTCTACTTCCAAGACGTATACAATAGGTGTGGATTCGATTCCCGCTGCGTCCAAATGTTATGTCTACAGTCACTTATATCTATTATGAATTCCCTAGAGACAAAATAACTGCGCAAAAGATACCTTATAACGTTATATTAATAATACGTGAAACTATTTCTATTGTTAAATATTTATATATATATATATATATATATATATATATATATATATATATATATATATATATATATATATATATATATATATATATATTGTTTTCTACTGATTATACAAATAATGGTAAAACTATTTACAATACGTGTGATAACACGAGTGTCAATGACACTGATATACAGAGGTACGTTTTTTATTGTTTTTCGTGTACGTATGTACGCTAAACTTTTAGATCAACATAATAAGATACACCTATAAAAAAAATTAAAGCCTCGAATCCACCACACCGGAGACAAAGGTACAGTCAGCTCATTCTGCAAGAATCCAGGGCAGTACGCGAGGCGATTAAGAAACAGATGGAGGTAGTTTGATATAATTAATTTTTGTATCAACTCATAAACGAATGCCACCTCAGTCTACCTGTGACTACGGACTACTGTAAAGAGTTCGAAACGTCAGGTGTCCAAAATGAATTTTCGAATACCAAAATATACGCGTTTAATCCGGTTAAAATAGTATCTTTTAAAACTTACATCAGGTTACATACTGTTTTGTCGAAGACGGCAATTGTAGAGTTTTTTAATTGGTAAAAATCACACATTCCCCGGTTTCTAGAATGGGAATCTTTAAAAGATTTTTCCTGTATAAAAAAACAGTTTTATTTAACTATTCTGTTAGACTTCCATATAATATTACATTATCTTTACATGAGAGGCCGATCGTGGTGCAGTGGGACAGCGTCTGATTGTAAACGCGATCGGTTCTGGGTTCGATCCCCACACTTCACTTCTTCGCTCTGGTAAAGACAAAGTGCGGCGTTGAGTTTAACCACTCTACACGCATGTCTCGAATTCAGTGGAAAGCGATTTACGGAGTGTCTGTACACCAGGTACTTTCTGTCTACCCTGCTATGCGGGATAAAAAAAAGCGTGAAGCTTTACGTGGTATGTAACGAAGTCGCCTCTGTTGTCAGTGATCTTCAAATTATGTGAATGATTTTAACGCGGTTTTCATTAAAACACAGGGTGGCACATAAGACAATTGGCCGACTGACTGATCTAAGGGAGGACGCTGGCGGGAGCAAAAACAAAATAAATATGGTCATGTATTACAAAGCCGCGAACAGGCCGCTAGTATTTTAATAAAAAATATATTTTTTTTCCAATTCACTACTATGCGTGTTAGGTATATGACTAAGGTAACTTTAATGACGTTTAAGGTAAGATTTTTTTCTTGTTTTCAAGTTAACTCAACGCCGTGCTTTGTCTGATCAGAGCGTACAAATAAAAAGAATGAAAAATAATAACAGTCCTGGCACAGTGTAATAGCGTCTGACTGTAAACGCGAACGGTTGTGGGTTCGATTCCTTTTTGGGGAATGATTATATTTAAATGATTTTCATTTCTTCGCTCTGATAAAAGAAAGCAGAGCGTTGAGCTTCACCACTCAACATGCGATGTCTTGAATTAGGTGGAAAGCGGAGTACGGAGTGTCTTGACACTAGATACCTAGATCCTATGCAATGGAATAAGAGCGTGAAGGTAAAAGAAATTATAATTTTTCAAAATAGAACCCACAACCTATCGCCTTTATAGTCATACACTATCCCATTGCACCTTACACATTCAAAAACCTTAATATGGCTTAATTGAGAAAGTTATCGACATTTCTGTTACTTAAAGATTATTAAGAAATAGTCGTTTAGCAAGGGAGAATGCCATTTATTTTAATAATTTTAAAGTGTTATTCCACACTTAAGATTAGAAAACCCTTTTCAAAGAAAACCTTTAAAAATGTTTAAATTTTTTTACGTTTTTTAAAAATTAATCCTTAGTGTGGGATAACATTTTAAAAATAGTTAAATATAAATTTGTACCTACGACCATCTGGTTGCGTTAGTTATGAGCTATCCTTTATTATAAAATCTTACAATTTCTAAACAAATCTGGCTTCCAACCACTTTAGTTTCAGATGGATCTGGCCGTTAATATGATTAAAATCTGACCTCGTTTCGACTTCACCGTAACTACGCTATAAACCGTTTTATACGTTAATTTAGATACACATATAAATCTCTTCCATTTGTAATAACTGACTGACTGACTTTTTTTTTATCTTCACGCTTTTATCCCGCACAGCAGAGTAGACAGAAAGTACCTAGTATCAAAACACTCAATACTTTACTTTACGCCATATCCGAGATATTGCGTGTTGAATAGCGAAACTGAACACCGCACTTTGTCTTACCACAGCGAGAAAGTGAAAATAATTAAAATATAATCACTCCCCCGAGTGGGAATCGAACCCACAACCGATGGCGTTTACAATCAGACAGTGTCACACTGCGTCACGATCGGCCTCATTTTTTCTACTCAACTGATTTTGACTGACTTTTTCTATTGGAGGTAGAAAGTTGAATTGTCATTTGTCCTTGGAGAGGTTATGAGAGCACTTAAAGAGAATATCTCGAAATGCCCACGAAAAATAATAAAGGGATTTTAAGTGAAAGTAATAATAGTATGTAAAATGGTGAAATTTGTAAAACTTTTTGTATAAATTTGAATTGTAAAACTATAATATATAAATATAATATATAAATGTGGAATAACTATAATATATAAATGTGGAATAACACTTTAAAAAAGTAAAATATTATAATAAATAGCATTATCTCTAGCCAAAAAAAAATAACCTGATAATCTTTTTGAAGCAGAAATTTGTAAAAATCTATCTACAGAGATGATTACAACTTAAATAATTTGTATGAAAACGTATAATAATTTTGACGCAGCTGGTAGTAGAATGCATAGCTTAAATGTGCGGAGCGCAGAGGGTTTCCAAGAGGCGCAGATTCGAATCCGGCTACTATAAATTATGAATTCATGGATATTATATTAGACAATGACGATAGAGCGCCATCTAAGAAAGAGAAGTTCTTTAGTTTTCGCAGTATCTAAGTATCACTGGCCACAGACTATTTATTGTACAGTGTATTTTTGAATATCGATTAATCCGGATTAAATATTTTCATTTAAAATATTCGATTTATTTTTAAAGTCCAAATGAATATAATCACTAAAATACTCACCCCTAATAGCAGAACGGAGAGAAAAATAAGTATATTTAAAAAAAAAAAGAAATAACTAAACACTATAAATTATAAAATAATACTAAATGTTAAATAAGTAGAAATCGTTCGTTAGTATAATTTGCCTTGAAGAGCACGTGATTTATTTGATTTCATAGAAAAAACTAAACTAGACTAAATAGTGGGCGGCGGAGCGCAACGGACTGACTAGATTCTAGACTTGTTATGCGGAACCCAGGTTTGAATCTAGATGGATTAGTTGAAAAGGTAGACTGTCTGCAACCACAGAGCGCTGTAAAATGTTCAAAACGGCGGGTTTTCTAGTCTAAGCGATTAATTCCGTTTGTAATAATCGGGGCCGATCGTGGTGCAGTCTGACTGTGAACACCATCGATTGTGGGTTCGATTTCCACTCGAGGCAATGATTATATTTGAGGTATTTTATTTCCTCGCACTGTTAAGACATAGCGTGGCGAGTTGCGTTCCGCTACTGAGCACATAAAGTCTCAAATTCGGCGGACAGCGGAGCACGGAGTGTCTGGACACTGGGTGCTTCCTGTCTACCCTAAAATACTTATGCGCTACTGTGAATACTGACAGAAACATGAGAGTGTACTCACTGAGAGAAGAATTTGCGTATTTCTTACGGGAAATAAGGAGATTTTACTTGTGATAATTATATATATATATATATATATATATATATATATATATATATATATATATATATATATATATATATATAGTATTTATTGAGGTCGGTCGTGGCGCAGTGGGTTTCACTTCCTCACTCTGGTAAAAAGACTAAGTGCGGCGTTGAGTTCCACCACTTAACATGAAATGTCTCGAATTCGGCAGAAAGCGAAGAACGGAGTGTCCTAACACTTAGGTACTTTCTGTCTACCCTGTTATGCGGGATAAAAGCGTGAAGCTAAAAAAAAATAAGTACTTGGATTTTATATAATATCTTATTAACAGACAAACGTAAGGTAAAAAATAAAGAAATCAAAATTATATAATGAATCATAGTAAAATAGATTATGCGATAATTTTTTATACATTTAAGTGGCGTTCGTGTAGTTATAAGCAGTTTATTATTATACTTATATTTTTCATTATTATTTATCATTTAAAATAATAAAATATTTCCATTTCTGTTACGTATTTGTATTACTTCACAGTAGTTCTTTACCACAAGTAGATATAGAAGTTTTATAGAAAATATTTTCAAATGCTGATATATATGCGTTTAATGCTTTAAAAATAGGTTTTTTTATAAAGAAGGAGGCAAACGAGTAGATGGGCGATCTGATGATAGATGGTCACCTTCGCCCATGGATATCCAGAACATTAGAGTTGCGGATGCTTTACCAGCCTTTCGATGGAAGTGAAAGGAGATAGTGTTCTAGCCACTACACTCTGAGGGAAAAGATGGGTGGGAGTATGGAAAGCTTGCTTACATGGCATCGAACGGGAACACATCATCAGATGTTTAGCGGATCGTTTTTGTCATGACTAGCCTCCTGCCTCCATATTATTAGGATACCCGCTCTTATAGGACGCTACCCAGCTACTGGGGGAATTACCCTGTCCACTCACAGGGAAAAATATCTTAGTATTATTAGAGTTATAATCAAAAATTTTACATACAAAAGATTGCTGTATAATGTTTAAATTTACTACTTTGGTTGAATATGTATCAAGAAAATATAAGTAAGATTCGAACCCAAAATTCTCTTATTCTTTCAAAAACCTGCTATTCCTTGTATAGGGTATTTTCATACTAAAATTTTATTCACCATTTTTATACTATACTTAAAAAAAAATTATACTTAAAAAAATTGGAATAAATTGGATTTTGTTAACAAACTTAAACTGTTACTTAAAATCCGGATTATACTGGAAGCGATTTCTATGAAACGGTCCCGCTCTCACGTCAACTGTTTCCGCTGTCTCCATCTCAATGATAATCATTGTGATTTTTTTAATGAATTGATGACGTCATAGTGACGTAATTGTCACAGTACACTTAAAATACGATACAAGCTGTGCCCGTGACTTCCGCGTGGAATTTAACATCTTTGATGGAATGTTTTCATTAGATAGAAAGTACTTAGTGTCAAGACACTCCGTACTTCGCTGTCCACCGAATTCGAGACGTTGCGTATTGAGTGATGGAACTCAACGCCGCACTTTGCCCTACTAAAGAATTGAACCCACAACCGATTGCGTTTACAGTCAGACGATATCGCACTGCGACCGGCCTTAATATTACTTTAAAAGTTAATAAATTAATTTATTTAAGAAATTACTAAAGCAGCTTAACATGTTTTCCCGTATAGCAAAGTAGTTATCTCGAATTCGGCAGAAAATGAAGTACGTGTTCGGCAGAAAATAAGTGTCGTGACACTAGTGTAGTCTTTCTATCTATCCTGCTAAGCGGGATAAAAGCGTGAAACTAAAAAACGTAATATAATCAGTAAATATGTATAAAAATTGGTATGCCCAGTAACCTTAAGTTAGATAATAATTTATTGCTTTCATTAATTAAAATTTCAAAATTAGCTATAAAAAAGAAGTACGAACCGTGTGTCCGTGTTGACCAAATTAAACAGAGAATTTACTAAAAATTACCTGCTATGCGATGGCTTGGTTAGATTACTTCGAATGCTATTAGCAAAAATGTTCAATACGTCTAATCTTTCTCTAGTACTGTATGTTGAAATAATATATATAATTTCATCATCTAAATGCAATAAAATTTTAAAGATAGAAAGTATAGAGAGTTATATGTAATGACTATATTTTACTATGTTAAACTGTTATACCACACCTACGATTAGAAAATATGATTGAAAAAACGAATTAAAGTTTGAACGCAACGGGATTGGAATCCGCACCTCTTGGCAACCCCCCAAGCGTTCTAACCGCTAAACCATTCGTTTTACTACCGGCTGCGTCGGAATTTTTATACGTTTTGTAACAATTTATTTATATTGTTAATATTGGAACGCATGGCTTAGCGGTCAGAGTGCATGGACAGTTTTCAAAAGGCGCGGGTTCGAACCCCGTTGCATTCAAATTTTATATGATTTATCAATAATGTTGTATTGACTAGTTCCTTCTACCTCATGCGATAAATTATTCGCTTTATTCCGCACATCAAGGTACGCAGAAATTACCCCGTTAAAGCACTATTCAAAATCTTTAATTATGTGAACCAAAATATTTGTTTCCCTTTTTACGATAATAATGTGATCTGAAGACCATGAAATTTGGCATAGTTATAGTTTATATAGAAAAGGAGTGTAGAATGGTAATATTTAAAAAAAATGCATACAAATATTTTAAATTAATAAAATAAATGTAACACACCCCTTTGACATACACGTTCATATAAAGTGATATAGACGTTGCTAAGGAAACTCGTCAACAACACATCTAGTATCTGTAAATATGTGACATGTGACGAGAATAGTCATCTAACTAAACTAGTTTCAAAATCACATGATATAAAATTATTGCTTATATCGTAAAAGCATTCTAAGAATTCACCGTGCCCTAAATAATTACACGTACATATATATATATATATATATATATATATATATATATATATATATATATATGTCTGTATGTTTCTTATAAATGAATAAGTAATGCGTGAATCAGCGGTGCTGGGCTTGAAATAATAAATAGAGTACTTAGTGTCAAGACTATTCTGTGTGCTGTTTCTTCTTAGCTCAAATTTAAGATATTGATTTATATATGGCAGCTCTAAACGCCGTGTTTTTTTTTTAAATAAATTTTATTGTAGGTTAGTATATCTTATATTATAAAAGAAGCGAAGACAGGCAACAGTGCTAGCAACCAGTAAATCTATGAAATAGCTGATTCGACACCCTTTCATTGATATCTAGAAACTTACGATTCGCTTCATTGTAAATGTTTATAAGCGTTTTCAAATTCCAATAATTTGTTATATGCGAATAAAAATACGATTTAGCAATATAATTTTTTATCTGTGTTGTCTATTTTATTTTATGGTTATTGAAAAATGTTAACCAGAGGTCATTCATGGGTTTGATCTCTTACCATTACTCATACATCTGCTTATTTTTATCTTCTTTCAATTTTTTTAGCTTCACGCTCTTATCCCGCACAGCAGGGTAGACAGGAAATGCCTATTATCAATACACTCTGTGCTCTGTTGAGTGGCGGAATTCAACGCTGTGTCTTACCAGAGCAAGGAGGTAAAAATAATTTATATATAATCACTCCCCCTAATGGGAATCGAACCTACAATCTAATCGACCGACTAGTCTCAATTGAATTTACTAATGATAGTACGAAAATTAAAAAATAAATGTATTTTACTTTTTTTTTAAAGTGTTATCCCACAAATGTATTCTAAAAAAAATTAAATGAAACTAATTAACCGGATTAATCGCGTATATTTTGGTATTCGAAAATACATTTTGAACACCTGACGCGTCGAATACTTTACAGTAGTCCGTGGTCACAGGTAGAAGACTCCTGTATTTTCGAATACCAAAATATACGCGGTTAATCCGGTTAAAATAGTTTCATTTAAAATGTATTAAAATCGCGAAAACCAAAGATCTACATAATAATGAATTCAAAAAAATCGATATTTGTAGAAAAAGCTTGAACACCAATTTTAATACATTTTTAACTATTCGATTTGTTTCAGAATATGCACGTGTGTCCGGATCCGACGAAAAACATTAGTATAATATGATGTCTTTGCCAGAATGACGAAGAGAAAATAATTAATAAAAAATATATTAATTTCGTTTATTCATTCAAAATATGTTCTTTATATTTTTTTCTACGTAGCTTGTTGTATCTATTAAATACTTTTGTTATTGATTCGGCGTTTAACTCCGCAACTAATTTAATGTTTGTAATTAAAATAGAGTAACATTTAGAATACTTTCTAAATAACTAATATTTTACTCTAAAACCGCTAAGTCGATAGTACCAGTCGACCTTGAACTGATTATAACGGACAATGACTTTACGTTTTAAACCTAGGGTTGTCAACTCAATTTTTTAAAAAAAAGGAATTAAAAAAAATACAAAATAAAATAACAGATTCAAAATGAAGTGTGTCGAAAACTCATTAATTAAAAAAGTACTAGGCTTGTCAAAATTATATATTTTCAATTCGTTTTTAAACAAAAAAAAATATTAGTTCATTCAATTACAAGTTTAATTATGTTTTCTTTATTTTTCATAGAGAGCCTAGTGTCAAAACACTGCATTCTTTCCTTTACTCAGACGTTTTGAGTGACGTAACACATCGCCACCTTTTGTCTTACCATAGTTAAGGACATGGGGAAAATTTTTATTTAATTATTTTCCGAGCAGGAAACTTGCTATATTATAAATATATTAAAATAAATGTATTTTACTTTTTTTTAAATATATTTTAAAATATATTTTAAAATATTTAGTTATAGGACATGACGCGACTAATATTGCGGACATTAACTTGCCGAATTACATACATTTTGAATTTGGTTATGGTATTGGAAAGAGGCACTATGCAGCCGGCTATAATTAAATACTATTAAGGCATTTTAAATGAAGAAATCTGAGAAGCTTTTGTGGTAAAGACGAAATATACAATATGAATGTAAAAAGGTATATTGCTATCAATAACACGGTAAACGGTGCTTTGGCTGCATTGATGCCATGGCAAAACGTCAGCGTACCTGCACGTGTTGCCGTTCACAAAGCAGTACTGATACCGACGTTGTTATACGGCAGCGAAACGTAGGTGGGTCTAAAGAAGAATGAATGCTTTAGAAATGCCTTCTCTTTGCCACATATGCGGCATCAGTCGCTAATCTATGTCGATGATCGTGTATTATCATAGATTCTTAGAATGGCAGGCGTAAACGTAAATGTTATAGTGAGAATGAAAAAGAACGTGCTTAGGTGATTTGGGTAAGAAAGACATACGAAGCAAAGGTGAACGGTAGTAAAGGTCGGGTGAGAACTCGGTTTATCTTGGAAAACACAGTATCAATAATATGATGAAGTTCACGTATGAAGCATAAGGACCCCCCGAAGGACATGTATATAGAGGTTAATGACTGTGGACGAGGTGACAGAAGTATGCAGGGCCCGTAATGTTTGACGCTTCGTCCTTTCTTGCTGCCCCGTGAGGGTTATAGCCAGGAGTTAAAAAAACAGTTTCACATAACATTATTGAAAAAACGTATAAAAATTTTCAACGCAACGGGATTTGAACCCGCGCCTCATGGATACCGACCAAGTGCTCTGACCGTTAAGCCATGCCTTCTACTACTAGCTGTGTCGAAATTCTTATACGTTTGTAACAACTTATTTATGTTGTTAGCAGCTGGAACGCATGGCTTAGCGGTCGGGGCACTTGGACGGTATCAAAGACGCGCGTGTTCGAATCCTGCTGCATTCAAATTTTTATATTTTTTTCCAAAAATGTTTTCTAATCCTAAGTGTAGAATAACATTTAAAAAAATAGTAAATATTAGTTTTACATAAATCGCGATAAACAATGATCTTATCCTAAACTGTCGAGGTTACTGTCCCAGATACTATCAATGAAGTTAATAAAATGTCGTGATATTTTTGTTAAATATATAGACATTCTAAAAGGCTTAAAAGGAAAGGATTCCGATGAACAACGTCTCTAAATAACTGAAGCATTCACCACATGTTCTTATGGTCTTATAACTGATTGTACCTGACATGATCATAAACCCAATAAAAATATAACTAAATTAATATTAATAAAGCAAATAAATATAATAAGCCTAAGTTTTTCTTATAGTAATTATAAAAAGGTTCATATGGAGTTATGAAGGTAGATATTTTTAATTCATACAAGTATAACCAAATATTCTTGAACTCAAATATTCAACAAAAAAAACGTTTTATAAATCTAACCTAAAAGTTTTGATGATCTAGAGATACCTTACTTTTATTACCCATTTCAAATAATATTATATATTATAGTAAAAAAAGAAATGTGGCCGGTCGTAGTGCAAAGGGCGATCAGTTGTGGGTTCGATCCCCACTCAAAAGAGTGATTATATTTAAATTAATTTAACTTCCTCGCTCTGGTAAAGATAAAGTGCGGCGGAGAGTTCCACTACTCAACATACAATGTCTCGAATTCGCTGGATAGCGAAGTACTGAGTGTCTTGACACTAGATACTTTTTGTCTACACAGCTTTACGGGATAAAAAGCGTGAAGCTAAAAAAAAAGAGATTAATCCGTACCTTAACCAAATGGTAGAATTCATTTTTTGATTTTATTTTTTTTGTCATTAGCAAATCATCGGTGCCTGTATACGGCATGTCTATATGAACGGATGATAATGTGAGACATCAGTTACCGTGACACTACCCACTAAAACCCAATAAACCTTCTCGAACTATATGACATAACACCATTAATTCCTTCAGATTGCTCTAGGTGCTGTTCCAGAGCACCCGCAGCCTTGAAGACTTGCAAGAGGATCAACATGACTTCTCTGGGGACAGAATCGGAAGAGTTTTTCGGAAGAAAGGAGGATGTGTAAATACACATCCTCCTTTCTGTATATATATCAGTGAACATAGAGTTAAGATACATTTTTTTACACTACATAAGTGAAACAACGCGAAGTTGAGTTCCGCCACTCAACACTCAATGTCTCGATTTTGGCCTTTAACTCATAAAAAAACTTACTATTTATTTCTTATATTATATTGCGAAATATTATTTTTAAAATTTCTAACATAGGCCTCTTTGCCCAAAACCCTTCAATATCTAAATATCATATTTTTATTACTTAGAACATTTAAGCTAATACAGGTACAATTACAAACATGCGTAAGTTGGTTATTATAAAAAATTAGCATTCATTATATTATCATGTGTTATTTATTCTATTTATTTGATACACCGGTATAATAAGTTGCGATAGAAATATTAAACGAATACACGAATATATTCAAATTTCATATAAAAAATTTAGATATAGCGGGATTGTTATCCACGCCTCTTTGAATGGAACTAAGGTTGACAAAACTACATGAATTCATTTCTTATATTTTTTTATATTTTATAGGGTCAAGACAAGTGTTAAGACACTTCGTACTCCGTTTTCTGCTGATATCGAGACATTGCGTGTTTAGTGGTGGAACTCAACGCCTCGCTTTGTCTTTTCAGAGCGAGAAAAATGAAATTTATTTAAATTTAAACATTCCTCCGAGTGGGAATCGAACTCACAACCGGTCGCGTTTACAGTCAGACGCTGTCCTAATGCGTCACGACCGGCCACAGCCTACCTTATTGTAAGGACAATCCAGAAATACAAACAATTAGCTATTCCTTTAATTTTGGTATAACTATTTAATAGCAGATTTGAACGCCGTACTTTGTCTTCGAAGTATAGAACGAAGGGTAAAGTTTCGGTCCGTTTACTTTAATATATAATAGAGAATAAACGAGAACATAGATGTAATTTAAAATTTAGAAAAAAAAAAAACAATGTTTTGGGTCTTTTATCCAAACGTTTAATCCGTTACAATTTAAGCCTTGGTTTCGCTACCATTTCGTCGGAAAATGCCCAAACTTAAAAACGTTTGGGTGAACTAGGATTTTAGATTAAAACATTGAGTGCTTAGAAGCGGAACTTAACGCAGCGCTTTATCTTAAAAAAGCAGCAGCATGATTTCTGTCAGAGAGCCTAACTACGTCAGATATTCTATATGGGGCAAACGAAGACTCATTATATATCGTATCGTATCGTATCGTCAGCCAATTGCAGTCCACTGCTGGACATAGGCCTCCCCAAGTTTGCGCCAAACATCCCGGTCCTCCGCAACCCTCATCCAGCCCGCTCCGGCAACCTTGCGTATGTCGTCAGTCCAGCGGGCCAGAGGGCGTCCTACACTACGTTTGCCAAGACGCGGTCTCCACTCCAGGACTCGTCTGCTCCAACGGCCATCGGTCCTGCGACAGACGTGACCGGCCCATTGCCACTTCAGCTTACTGATTTTGCGAGCTACGTCGGTTACTTTAGTTCTCTCACGGATAACCTCATTCCTGATTTTATCCTTGAGAGAGACCCCGAGCATAGCTCGCTCCATAGCTCGCTGAGCGACTTTAAATCTGTGGACCAGCCCTACTGTCAGTGTCCACGTCTCGGCAGCGTATGTCATTACAGGTAGGACACATTGCTCAAAAACCTTCGTCTTTAGGCTTTGCGGAATTGTTGACGTAAGGACTCGACGGAGCTTGCCAAATGCCGCCCAACCCAACTGAATTCTCCTATCCGCTTCCTTCTCGAAGTTGTGTCGGCCAAGTTGTATTGTCTGGCCTAGGTAGGTGTAGTCCTGTACAACTTCAAGAAGAACGCCTTCGACCCGCACTGGTCTCGGCATGACGTTTCTGTTGAACATAACTTTTGTTTTGTCCAAGTTCATACCAAGACCAACACGTCGGGAGGACCCATTTAGGTCGTTCAGCATTTGATTTAGCTCTTCCAGTGTCTCTGCAAAGATGACTATATCGTCGGCAAAACGCAGATGAGAGATATACTCTCCATTGACGTTGACGCCTCGTCCAATCCAATTCAGGGTTTTAAAGACGTCCTCCATCGCGTTGGTGAACAGTTTCGGGGATATCACGTCCCCCTGTCGCACCCCACGATGGAGCCGAATAGGTCTTGTCCGCTGATCTTGGATTTGGACGGTCATCGTCGCAGCGCTGTAGAGACATCTCATCACCTCGATATATCGCCAGTCGATTTGACATCTCTGCAGGGACTCCAAAACAGCCCAGGTTTCGATGGCGTCGAACGCTTTCTCATAGTCCACAAGTGCCATACACAGCGGCTGATTATACTCCTCAGTCTTCTGTATAATCTGCCGAACAGTATGTATGTGGTCTATGGTGCTGTAGCATTTTCGAAACCCGGCTTGCTCCGGAGGTTGGTATTCGTCGAGCTTGATGGCGAGACGATTCGTGACGACTCTTGAAAACAACTTGTAAACGTGGCTCAGGAGTGTAATCGGCCTGTAGTTCTTTAGGAGGGTTTTATCACCCTTCTTGAAGAACAAGACGACCACACCCCTGGACCACGCTTCTGGCGTCATGCCTTGGCGGATGACGGCATTAAAGAGTTCTGCTAAGGCCTTTTGGACCGGTAGTCCACCAGCCTTTAGGAGCTCAGTGGTAATGCCATCATCACCCGGGGCCTTCCCATTCCTGAGCTGTTGAAGAGCCGCACTAATCTCACTTACGTCAACGTCCGGGATGTCTTCCGAGTAATGGCGCGTCAGTGGTGCACGTGGATCTTCAGTGTCCTGAGCTATAGGCTTGTGTGTGCGCGATGAGTAGAGCAGCCCATAGAACTTCTCAACCTCATTCTGGATCTGGGGTCTTGACGTGACTATTGTGCCATCCGCTGTCTTAAGCTTTGCAAGGTGGCTTCTCCTTAGCGGTCTTTGGAAAACTTTGGACCCCCTATTTTGCTCAATGAGGGTTGTAATATTTCTCGTGTTTGAGCAACGGAGGTCCCGGCGCGTGAGTTTCCTTATCCGCCTAGAGAGAGCCCGTTGATTTGGAGAAGCTGCTTGAGCGAATGGCATTTCCCGTCTCTGCCTCATCAGATCCAGGGTTTCGGGAGCAAGTTTGGACTGCTAAGTGGTACTCGTCGGCGGAAAATGCTTACGGCCCAGTTTACACACTGTCTTCACCACGCTGTCGGTTATCTCGTCCACATCGTCAGTGGTTTCCAGCGAGTCGAATCGATTTTGCAGTTCCAATTGGAACTGCTTGGACACACGGTCTACTTGGGGCGGCGTAGGTCGGAGAGTAGATTTCAGCAGGCGTTTTCGTTCGACTTTGAAGCATATATTCAGAGTGCCTCGTACGAGTCGGTGATCGCTGCCGGGGTTAAACCTGTTGATCACAGAGACATCTTTGAATATATACTTTCTGTCCGCCATGATAAAATCTATCTCGTTCCTTGTCACAGTATCTGGACTTTGCCAGGTCCATCTCCTTTGGGGCTTCTTCTTGAAGAAGGAATTCATCAAGTAAAGCCCCTGCATCTCGAGGAAGTTGACCAGCATTTGCCCTCTGTGATTTCTGCACCCCAACCCATGTGGTCCAATCTTCGATTCGTCGCATTCCTGTACTCCCACTTTAGCGTTGAAGTCTCCCATGACCACGTTGTAGAAGCATGAGGTCGTACCATGTATGGCTTTAGTAATGTCCTCATACATGGCTTCAACCTCTTCATCGGAGTGTGTCGAGGTCGGCGCATATACCTGCACTACCTTCAGAGAGTACCTGTCGGTAAGCTTGATTACGAGGTACGCTACCCGGGTCGACACACTACTAACTTCCACAACGTTGCCAACAAGAGCTCTATGGACCAGAAAACCGACACCACCTTGGGAGGCCCTATCACCTTCCCGGAAGTAGAGCAAGTGACCAGAGTCAAGGGTTATTGTATCCTCTCCCTCTCTTCGGACTTCCGATAACCCCAGAATACTCCACTTTATATGACTTATCTCTATTTCCAGTTCTGTGAGGTGATGGTCCAGCCGAATCGTACGTCCGTTGTACGTTGCCAAATACATATGTTGTTTTCGGCAGCCTTTACTCCGGGGATTCTTAGCACCCTCATTATATATATATTTATATATATATATTTATATATATATATATATATATATATATATATATATATATATATATATATATATATATTATAATAAAAATGTCAAATCGTTACTCAACCTTTAAATGAAATATATAAGGTCGAGCAAACGTCAAAAATTACTAATTGATTAGCACGTATCCTTTGCCAATTCTTAATTATTATGAAATTTAAAAAATGCATAATTTAAATGTGTTCATTATTCATGGCAATGGAAGAATGTATAAAAAAAGCGGCTACATATTTTATTTCAAATTGCAGGGTAGTAAGAGAAAATCTAGTGTCAAGACACTCCATTGACTGCTTTCCACAATCTTTTACCTTCCAACTTCCAAAAATATTATTATATATTTTTAGCCTTCTGGCTTAGTGGATTGGAGCTATTTTAAACATATAAATACATATATAAAAGATTGAGATTACGAACACTTTACAGTAGTCCGTGGTCACAGTCAGATTGTCGAATATCAAAATGTACACGATTAATGTATTTAAAATGTGTGAAAATCGCGCAAATCAAAATTCATTTTCCTCTTCAAATATTAGTGCCCTTTTATGCTCTACAAGTAAGTTAGATACCAAATTCCGTTTATCTATGCCTAATTGTTTGTTAATGCCGCTCAGTTTCACCGTATGTAGTAGATTTTATTTTAATTTAACAATTTTTAATAATTACTCTATTTAAAAAAATAGCCTGAGTTACTTCTTATTACATTAACTGCGTAACTGTGAAAGTCTTGTCAAAATCGGTCCAGATATTTCAGAGATTAATCGAAACAAATAGACCGACAAAAATTGTGAAAATGACATTTTTATATACATACCTATCATATATACCTAAGTAAAATGCATTTATTTTTATATTACAAAGAGAATTTCCAATTTTATTTGTCAATTTGGCAATTTATTAATAAAATAAAACGCAAAATAGCATTATTTTTCGGTTTGTATGTGTATTTATGCACCTTAATCTCGGAACGGATTGAAATGCAGTTTTCAGTATTGTATTTCAGTATCCTTCCCTTAACATATAGTATATTAATCAGTTTATGACAAAGCAAATTTGTTCGAAAAATTATAGTTAGAGCCAAGTTCACGCTAACAGATTCGCGTGCATTCGCTAGTATTACGATAAATTCTTACCCAATTATCTTACCTTATCCGCACATAAACTATTGTAATACACAATTATTCTGTTAAAACACATTTTGAAGTAAGCAACTATAATAATTATGTATAATCATATAAGTGTATTAAATTGTATTTAAAGGACAAGGCTATACTATTGAATGTGGTTTAATTATTCTGAATTTCTTTCTCTTTAAATGAATATATGAGTACCCTCTTTTATTATGAATATAGTGAAATTACATGTAAAATTTCTGAATCATGCCACTAATAGGCTAGCTAACTAGGTATGCCTGTTACTTCGTCCGCCCGTCCGTCCAATTTTATGATTTCAAAATAAAACAGTCTAAACTACACTTTAGGCCGGTCGTGGCGCAGTGGAACAGCGGCTGACTGTAAACGTGATCGGTTGTGTGTTCGATTCCCACTAGGGGGAGTAACTATTATTAAATTATTTTCACTTCCACGCTCTGGTAAGACAAAGTACGATGGTGATTTCCACCACTCAACACGCAGTGTCTCGAATTAGGTGGAAAGCGAAGTACGGAGCGTCTTGAAACGTCTTTCTACCCTGCAATGCGGGATAAAATCGTGAAGCTAAAAAACTACACTTTATTACGTCAGCTTTTTTCCAGGGAAAGTTGCGTAAAATTGTTTAAGCCGTTCCAGAGATTAGCAAGAACAAAAAAAACAAATAAAAATAGTAAAAATTATTGTTTTCGTATATGTATCGTATATATGAAAGTATTTAGTTAGAAGCAGTTATTTTGATATTATAAATAGACACTCCAATTTTATTAATTTGGATCTATACAGTAAGTAATAAATACCCTTGTCAAATTATAAGTTTTAGAAATTATCTTTGAGTAATTCTAGGGAAATAACCCAAAAATTACCCTAAAAATAAAAAATGTAAGAAAAAATTAATAAGAATTTTAACGTAGCGCGATAAGAACGCATGGCTTAATTGGATATAGCGCTTGGACAGTTTCCAACAGGGGTGAGTTCGAATCCCGCTACCTTCAAATTAATGCTATTCTAATTATGTTAAAAACAATTAAATAGTTTTTACAAAACCTCTGTAAAAAAATTTTATTTATAAATATATTGAAATGCCGTTGAAATTGTAAAGGAAAATGTAATAGACAATTTGAAATAAGCTCAGTCTACATACAAAGATTGATGATCAATTTTCCCCGTTCTAGAAGACAAAGAACGGCGTTTAGTTCTGCCATTGAACACGTAATGTCATTCATTAAGGAGGCATGAGTGGATGGAGGATGTAGTGTTTTGACACTAGGTAATTTTTGCACTATTTGTCTTTAATTGTTTTAGGCATTGAACCCGTTATATCCGCATTAAATGCAACTGTACTTATACCAGCTAAGTAATTATTGATGCATATTTGTATATATTTAAAGATAATTTCACATGTTCGAATCTAAACCGGTTAGTTGGAAATGTAACCTCGTTATTTTATTAACTCACTAAATTTTTTAATTATTTTGCATACACCAGTTAAAGGTTTTTGTAAGTGTTTAAAATTGTGAATATTCTTGTCTTTAATTCCTGTATATTCGTTTATATATTTTTTGACTAAGAACAGTTACAGGTTCGATTCTGACTAGAGCAAAAGGAAGAAGCTTTAAATATTCAAGTGTTTAAGATTTGTTCAGGTATCGCAAGTCTTGATTTTGTGAACACAACTTAACACTTTTCACCATATAGCGTAAAGCAGGATAGGACTTTGTGCCCGAAGGCGCATATGAAAATATTTATTTTTAATATATATATATATATATATATATATATATATATATATATATATATATATATCGAACTCACGATCGATCGATCGATCGGTAATCGAACTCACAACCAGTAACATTTACATATAGACATCTCACTGTGACGATTTGGTATCAATGTCTCAATAAATGAACTAAATTTGCCCCTGTCATTACTCAAACGAGATACACTGCAGGGTAGTCTGAGACAACCTAGTGTTAAGACACTACGTTGAGTGCTTCGAGAATGGCCTGTTTATAATAATATATATTTTTAGTAGCATTTTAAGAACGCTACAAAGGCATAAAAAGTAAATATATGTAATTATAAAAAGATTATCCATCCAGTAAGGACATACGCAGTGAACTTCCTTATAATAATGTTAACGATTTCATATAAAATTAAATGACTATTTTTTTTATATTTTAGCTTCACGCTTTTATCCCACATAGCAGGGTAGAGAAAATAAATAGTGTCAAGACACTCCGGACTTCACTTTCCACGGAATTCGAGGCATAGAGTGTTGAGTGGTGGAACTTAACACCGCACTTTGTCTTACCAGAGCGAGGAAGTGAAAATATTTTAATATAATTACTCTCCCGAGTGGGGATCGAACGCACAACTGATCGCGTTTACAGACAGACGCTGTCACTGCGCCACGACCAGCCTCATGTGACTAAATAAAATATACTGTATATATGAAATAAATTTAAATATATATATATATATATATATATATATATATATATATATATATATATATATATATATATATGAATAGTACAAAACAACAAAAGGACGAGGGTGGTGGATTCAAATATAGTGATTTAAATAAAAATGAGAGACAAAACACTACGTCCATTTTCACAATTTAAACAAATATACAAAGCAATAAAATGGAGAAATTGGATAATTTTAAATATTCTTATATGAAACAAGAGGCTTTCATAGCGCAGTGGGACAGGGTCTGACTATAAGGGATTGGTTGTGGGTTCGATTTCCACTTGGGGAATATATTTAAAACTCATATCTCTGCGATGGTAGAAAAAGTAGAGTTGATGTTGGTACAGAGCACGCAACGTCTTGATTTCGTTTAGAATATAGTTAACGGAGTGTCTTGACACAAGGCTGTTTTTGAATTCTTACCTATTGCTAAGCGGGGTTGCTCTTTGTGTATATTCCATTGTTATATACATCAATGTAAAATTCCTCCCATTTATGTTTATCTGTTGCTGTTGTTATCATTTCCTATTTTAAAAAACATATTGAGTTACGTAACTCAACACCGTAATTTCTCTAACTAGAGCGGAAAATATATGGCTCGCTTTTAAACGACTGATATTTTTTTGTCCCTTTAAGTGCATATGATGTCAAAATCAGTGGTGCTCTGTGATAATGAAATATATATAAAATTTATAAAGACCCCCATATCAAGTTTATCAAGCGAGAAGGATTATGAAAATTTGATTAAGCGTAATCTAATCTTAAGAATTATATTATGAATTTGCTTTAATAAAATTTAAATCCTTTGAATATAATTTATATAAAATTTGGCCTAAGAGAATAGTTAGTCAAAGTAGTGTTAAAACACTATTTTCATTTACAAATCAAGATAACACAAATGTGACGGAACTTAACGCTGAGTTTTTTTAACCCCACGAGAGCGAAAAAACTAGAAACAATTCAAATATAAATGTTTCTCAATGGGAAAGTCGAACCCTTTACATCATAGTAGAACGTGAACTTTAGCATACCTGTATATATGCATATATATATATATATATATATATATATATATATATATATATGTATATATATATATATAAATGTATATATATATATATATATATATATATATATATATATATATATATATATATATATGTATATATATATATATATATATACACACCTATGTTACAACACTGTTAAATGTAATTTATTTCCTCTTATTTGTATTTATTAATTTAATATAATGAAAATAAATGAGGTAATAGGTTCGATTGTACATTTAGAAAAAATATTGAAAGTATAATAAATTAAGGAAAAGAAACTGTATTTACTTGTAAATAATTTCATTTAATAAATAAACATTTACGAGTATATTAAAATATAGATTTTTTAAAATAAATATTCCTTTTACTTTATTTTCTAACACATTAAACACCTTATGTATATTTTAATTAGCGGAACTCAGCGTCGCATGTCAAAACGGGCAAGCTAAATATGTTCAAATATAACTATTTGAGCTGAGCGGGCATTGAACCCAGAACCATCGCGTTGACAGTTCTCAAATGCGCCACAATAACTTAAGTATGTACGCACACCCACACACATATACATACATTCACAAGTACATACACATATACATATATATATATATATATATATATATATATATATATATATATACATACGTATATTATATACGTATATTTTACAAAAACATATAAAAAAGTTAATGACATTCATAAAATAAATTGAAAATTTTTTCCATATGGAACAATATAGATTTAAAGAGTTTTCATAACAAAAACGACGGTAGCGGGTTCGATTTCCACGCATTGAAGTAGTATATTTCCATATTAATTCTGCCACTTTTCCCCTAAAAGTTCAAAATAATGATTTCTCATTATTTTAAAAGCCATTTTTTCAAGTAACCATGTAGAAAAAGGACTTGAGTTCTTTAAACAAGAATCTAAAATTGTTAAAATTTATCAAAATCTAAATAAAAAAAAATGTTTTTTCGAACATAATTAAGATAAAAGTCAGTATTGTCAGTCCCACTATTAGCTACCATCAGCTCGGAAGACAGTTCTGATGAGAAGAGCTGGCGAGAAACTCAACAGTTGCTCTTTTGAATTATAATAAACAAAAAAACACTCACCTGAAAAATCTTTCTAATACTGAAGAAAAACGTTAAGGTCACCAAATGTTACTTTATCGCGAAATACATATAATATTGTATTTTTAACACATTTACCATTTTGTTATTAAAAAAAAAAAACAAAGTTTATTCTATCGAACACCTCACAGATGTAGGTACATCACTAAGAATCACGTGAAACTAGGAAAAAAAAGTCCAACAATCTATTCAAAAGGGATTGAAATAGTGACGTGAAAGGCTCCAATGGTGAGTATCGATAAATACGTCTTAAGTACGCGAGTGCACAGAGTGGAATGCCGAGTTATATTGTAAAAGGTATTATCAGTAAAGTAAAGTATATAATATTTTAAAATGACAGAAATAAAATACGATTGTATGGATTTTTTAAAGAAAATTTTCGAGATTTATTCGCTAATAAATAAATTTATAATACAAGAATTTCGACAAGCTTGACTATAACGTATGGCTCAGTTACTAAGCTAGAAGACGTAGACGTTGTCTTATAGTCGCAGGTTCGAATTTTTTATAATGCTATGGTCAATTTTTTAAGTGTTTTTTAATTATTCCTCTTTACTAGGTTTTAACTCTGTTGTTCATTTTTTTATTTTGAAATTTATATATTTTTCCTTACTGCGTAAATAGTACTTTAAACGTTTAAGTGTGAATCTAGTATCGAGAAAAAAATCTTTGCAATCGATATATTATTATTAATATAAAAAAAATCCATCTGGATTTGAAGGTAAAACCGTTGCAATAAGGCAATGCGCCACTGAACTATAATATCAAACTAATGAATTTTCATCAATTAAATATTATCAGAAACGGTATTTAAATGGAAAGCTATGATATTAAGCGTATTATTTTTTACCTTCACGCTTTTATCCCTTCTAGCAGGGTAGTTAGAAAGTACCTAGTGTCAAGACGCTCCGTACTTCGCTTTCCACCGAATACGAGACCTTGCGTGTTGAGTGGCGGAACTCAACACCACGTTTTGTCTTTGGAAATGACAAATAATCACACATTTCAATTTTGTATATATTATTTGATTTAAATTTTCAAAATATTATAATATGTTTTATTATAATATTTAAATCTATATATAAATAATGAAATAATAATAATTATTTTTATATATTGTTACTTTTTCTACTACGTACATACGGTTATATGTAGCTATAATGCTATATATAATTTATATACATTGATTTTCTATTTAAATTAAAAAAAAAGAAAGTGACTTAGAACCTACGACCTTTGTAGTATAGTATATATGTATCTACCTCAATACCTTTCTCTCAATCTCAGTGTTGAGAAAGTATATACAAATTTATAACTTCTGGCTTTTTATCATGGTATTCAAATAACCCAATGTCAAGACTTACACTTGTCCTTTTGCGGTTTGAAATGGAGACGTTATTTGTAGATTAACAGAATTCAACGCCGCGTTTTGTCTTTCCAAGGTGGAAAATATATATATATATATATATATATATATATATATATATATATATATATATATATATATTTTTCCACCTTGGTATATATTAAGTAAGAAAGCGTAAACGACAAGTAATTTAAAGAAATCTATTGAAAAAAATGCACACATTATCACAATAAGTTATATGGAAGTATTGAGAACGCGCAATAAAATACTGTTTCCAATCGTAAAGATTAAAATGATAATTTTAATTAACACTTAAATAGGATTTTTTAAAAAAAAACCAAGCAAGAACAAATAAACCATTTAATTTATAATAATGCGATTAAGTTGATATCTTTTTGGTTTTTATGTGCCCGTTAAGTTTGCGACTGATTTTTTTTAAATATCTTACTTTTTGGTATATAAAATAGTGATTTATTCATCTTTTCTCCTACAGGACCGTAGCAAGATTTGAACCTGCGACTCTTTTAAGCCTGTAGCCGCTTTAATCAATGTAAGCTATACGACGTTATAAATTTACGTCGAAATTCTTGTAATTGAAGGCCAGTCGTGGCGCAGTGAGACAAGTCTGACTGTAAGCGCGATCGGTTGTGGGTTCGATTCCTTACTTAAATATTTCATTTCCTCGCCCTGGTAAATTTAATTTTGAATACGGCAGAAAGTGAAGCACGGAGTGTCTTGACACTAGGAAATTTCTGTTAACCCCATGTGGATAAAAGCGTGAAGATAAAAAAATATCTTATATATTATTGTAAGAGGTGCAGGTACGAATTCCGTTGCTAAAATAAGCAAAAACCAACTTCTATAAAAAAGTATAGCTAATATATATTAAAAATCATCAATCTGTTTGTATGTAAAATTACATTTAATATTGTAGTAGTCATAATATGTGTAAACTTTCAGTTGAATTAACTGGACCTTGATCTCTCTACGTAACGTTCTTCTATATAAAGTGAAGGTCAAGATAAATTGTCGTAACAATTGATTGCTTTAGTAAAAATATTCTCTTATCGACTTATATAGATATATTTATATAGTAAATATGTTATACATTGACACAAACGATTTGATTTGATTATGTAATTGATTAAGGAGTGTTGGGTTCGAATCTCGGAACGATTAGTGATTTTTTTTGTATAAAAAATACTTTTTAAGGATTTTATTTCATATTATATTATATAGTGCCTAATATATGTATATATACATATATATATATATATATATATATATATATATATATATATATATATATATATATAAAGAAATTGAAACATAGGTACAAAACATATATAAGAATAAAATTTAATCAAAAACAACCTAGTAAAATACTCACCATTTCACTTTCTATTCGAAATATCAATATATTTTAGTTAAAGGGCGGAGCTTAACACCGTGAACTAGGGCTGCATAATGTAAGTAATAATGTTCCCAAATGGGAATCGATCCCACAACCAATCACGTTTACACTCAAACACTGTTCACTGTACACACACACTTCCTTATTCTATTCCCGGCTGAGGAAATTAACAAGCGCTAACCATAACCTTCAATTGTTAGTAGTTTTTTAATGACACCTCATAACTCGCTATGACATAAGGAGGAAGGCAAGTCATGCTCTGAAACTATTGTTATTTTATTGCTTTACTTATTACTTTTTTAATATACATATATATATATATATATATATATATATATATATATATATATATATATATATAATAAAAATAATACTTTAAGTTAAGTAGACGAAATTTAATTAAATATACTATATGAGAATCGAACTTGCTACTATTAAGCTTATTAACACACTTTAGTCTTTACTATAGTATAGTTGTAGATAACTTTATAGGGCGATAAGGAATAGACGATTTACTCTATGTTCCTTTTTAACAGGGTTGATAGAGAGAACGTAGTGTCAAAACGCTCCTACCATTGCTCTCCACCTGAATTCAAGACATTATGTGTTAATAAGCGGAACACAACACCACACTTTGTTCCATTAAATGATACAAGAAATAATCTAAATATAAACATTCCACTAAATGATAATTGAACTCACAACCAATCGCCTTTACAGTCAGACATTGTGCCACTGCGTTAGGATGGACTAAATTAATTTAAAAAAAAATAGAGCAGAGTAATATTTTAAAATATATCGATACTGGGCATCACTAGTCGTAGTGGGCGTGGCTCTACGTCACAGCGTGTGTACTTGAGAGTTGGGACTTATCTGTCGAATCGAGTTTAATAATATTTCTGGTATTTTACACATATAAATTAAATAAATTAAACTTTTTTAATGAAATTATTTTAAACGTATTAATAGTGTATGTTTTGGTATTCGAAAATACATTTTTGAAAACCTGACGTGCAACACTTAACAGCAGTCTGTCGTCACAGGTAGACTGGTCAAGGCAGTCAATCAGTCAAAATCATATTCACAAATAATAAGATCTTTAACTTATGCGATTTTTACACATTTTAAATGAAACTATTTTAAACGTATTAATAACGTATGTTTTGGTATTCGAAAATACATTTTTGGAAGCCTCACGTTTCGAAATCTTTACAGTAGTCCGTGGTCAAGGGTACATTGAGGTGGCATTCGTCTGACATTCGTTCTTTCGTCGTCTGCTTGTTAAAATAAACGCAATTTATTTGTTTATAAAACAACAAAGATTTTATAAATTACACGCACGGTTTCAAAGAGGTGTAGGTTTGAATCCCGTTGCGTTCAAATTTTTGTTGGTTGTTTAAAAATGTATTTTAAAAAGACTAATCGTATATATTAGATAATTTCTTACTCATACGGTTAGTAGTTTAGGTAGTAACGACCATCATGGCACAGTTCAGCGGTTGACTGTAAACGTATTTGGTATTGGGTTCAATTCCTGGAGAGAACCTAGTGTCACGACACTCCGTTCGTTATTACAAACATGAAATTCTCATTTGCGTTAGCAGGGTACACATAAAGTACCTAGCGTCACGACACGTATTCTGCTTACACAAGGCGTATTTCGCTTTACGCCGAATTTGTGACATTGCGTGTTGAGTGGCGGAACACAACGCCGCACTTTGTGCTACCAGAGCGAAGAATTAAAAATAATTTTAAATAGGATCTCTCCCCCGTGTGGGAATCGAAACCACAACTGATTGCGTTTACAGTCAAACGTTACTTATAGTATTTTACTTAATAATTTTATTGACATATGGTTAAAAGAATGAAACCCGATAGTTTTTATTACAATTACACGTCGAATGCTAAAAATGGGTTCATATAAAATATTTTCCACATCTCCTCGGAAGTTTATGCACAAAAATTCTTCTTTTGAAGCAAATCATTTAATAAGATCTTTGATTTTCTTGATTTTTACACATTTCAAATAGAATTATTTAAAACATTGGCATTTATTTGTCTGTTGATTGATACAAAAAACTAACAGACAAATGTCACCTCAGACTACCTGCGACCACGGACTACTGTAAAGTTTCATTTAAAAGCACACCATTTTCGTATATTTTCATATGAATCAAAGTGTTATTTATAAATATATTCTATTAGAGCCAAGTGAGAGGAAAAATTTGCAGGTATTAATTAATTAACCTTCCCATGCAAACTCTCGGATCATTTCCCCGGGTCCCCCTTTTTATGTGTGAGGTGAAAGTAACAAGTAAGTAATTCAAACCACAAGTACCTGTTCATCTTGACAGTAATCTTAACCTTAAGAGCTTCCAATAAATTATTTTCCAACTTTTTAGCTATTTTTTATATTGACTCAAAATAATTACTTTTTGTTTTTGATATATATATATATATATATATATATATATATATATATATATATATATATATATATATATTATATATATATATATATATATATATATATATATATATATATATATTGAGATTGGTGTTATTACACCGGGCCTTCCCTCGTCAGTATCCCTCTTTATTCATACCCTTAGGTACTTTGTGCTTTTTACGTAACCTTCCTCCAGTATCATTGATACTGTATATTTGAAGGTCTCCCCCGATCTTTGCTTTATAAAAGTATAGAAGTAAATTTAAGTAATCAATTTACTGATTTATAAAGATTAAACCTTATAAAAGAAAACAAATTGAGTGTCATTGTGTATGGACAAAATGTTAGTCACACTAAAATTATTCGAGCACAAACCTAACAAAGCAAAGCTCTTTAAGGCCTTTAAAGGCTTTAAAACTAATATCTAGTTAGAAACTAGGTAATCTAACAAAGCCTATCTATAACATCTTCATATTGTAATTCAACGCCTAAAAATAGGAGGCCATATTGATTGTACTATTCATGACCCGTCACGTACGTTGGTTATTTTTAGAATCAAATATTCTCTTTCATCCTTTCCTAACAATATATAGGTTTTATGTAACAGAGTGGTCTTTGATTGGTTTGTATATGAAATCAAATGGTGTTGAAATTCTTATTTTTAGCTTCTCACTTTTATCCCGCATAGCAGGGTTGACAGAAAGCACATATACGAGTTAAGATACTCCGTACTTCGCTTTCAATCGACTTCGAGACGTTGAGTGGTGGTACTCAACGCCGCACTTCGTCTTTTACTGGAGTGAGGAAGTAAAACTAATTTAAATATAATCACTCCCCCGAGTGGGGATCGAACAACCGAGCGCGTTTACAGTCAGACGCTGTCCCACTGCGCCACGACTGGCCTCAAAATCTTGAAATTCATTGTAAAATTATCTTTGGCAGAGTAACTATTGAGTGCCTTGCTGGCTCTTGTCAGTTATACCTGCCTATCGAAATGGTTGGTTGGTTGGTAGCCTTACTGTGGGACTGACAATACTGACATTTTTGTTTTAACAGTCATTTCGAAAATGCTTGTAGTAACCGTTTTTAATATACAAGAAGGTAATGATAGTGATTTTAAATATAAATCGGGATTATATAATATTTATAAAATAGATGTCGCCTAAAATTAGTAAAATTAAATAAGTGATTAGTTGTGTGTTCGATTGCCACTGGAGGGAGAATCATTATAATTAAAGTTTATTTTCGTTTCTCCACTCTGATAAAACAAAGTACGGCGTTCCGTAAAATTTTCTCTTAGTTAAGGATAGAGATAGTACAAAGATGAATTATTCTTTCATTAAAAATGTACAAGAACAATGAGTTCTTATAGAGAAAGGGGCTTTAAGTTGTACCTGGATTTTATAATACAAGTGTAGAACAAAGGAGCCCTTAAAATAGCATTAACGGTCTCTATTTCGAGCTCTACTTACTCCGAAAACTTAAAATTAAAAATCTAAAGTATACTTAAGATTTTTTTGTATTTTTATAAGCTTCACGTTAAACTGACAATACTGACACTGACGAAAATATGCAATAAATATCTTTTAGTACCAATAAAACATTTGTAAGATTTAATAATACCATTTCATAGTCCATATTATGTACTATTCTAACTAAACACTCTGATAAATAAGATAAACACAATAATTGGTATACGACGCGGTGCACGAGATCGCGTATTGGCAAACTATAATTAATATATTAATCATCATCCTACGCTTTTATTATTTTAAGCTGTTTTCAAACGAACGACAAATTAAAAGTTATATTAGAACTTAGTGTCTGAACACTCTGTCTCCAACTTGTCTCGGCAATTTGAAGGCGAAATAAAATATTTTTATGGGATAGATATGGCAAACGAGCATATGGGTCAACTGAATATAATTGATCACCGTCGGCCATGGTCCCGTGTAACATCCGTGGAGTTACATCTGGCCTTAATATTTTGTTTCTATATCTTTAATATTAAGTGAAATTACCTTTTCTAGCTTCAAACTTTTATCCCACATAGCAGGATAGATGCCTAAACATTGCGTGTTGATTGGCGGAACTCAACGACGCATTTTTCTTACCAGAGAGAGCACATGAAAATGATTTTAATATAATCATTCCTTCCAGTGGTAATCGAACCCACAACCTATTATATTTACAGTCAGACGCTGTCTTACTGTGCCACGATCAGCCTCAACTGTTAAATACTACAGTACTTTGTTATCAAAAATATAATATTAGTTATTTATATTGTCTAGTTCACATAGAAGCTATTGAGGCGAAGTAAGATAGAGTTCAATTCCCTGTCCTGGTAAGACATAGTCCGACGTTAAGTTGCAACACTCATAACAATATCTAGAATTCATCACAAAGTGGAAAACAGAGTGTCTTACCACTAAGTTCTCTCTGACTACCCTGCAATGCAAATTAAACAAACATCTTATATACTTGCTTGTATAAAATTCCTTATACCAGACCAGCGCCTTATCACTCCCCTTCATTACGTGAAAACAAAACGACAATGCTTATTACAAGATATCAATATAAATAGACAGCTTAATGCCTATCCAGTAATATTCATAATTTTATAATTTTTCAATCAATTGATATTTATAAGTGAAGGGTGCTTTATTTTAAATGTAAAGCCTTAGGCCTTAATACACGTAGCTTAGTAATAAATGATGCACTATGTAGAAGCTATCGTGGATAAGTAAGTCAGTGTTCATTTCCCAGTTCTGGTAAGACAAAGTGCGGCGTTGAGTTCCGACTTTATCGAGAAAAGCGGAGTGAATTATAACCAAGTTCTCTCTGATAAAATAACATAATTCGTTACAGACATACTGTCCACACCTTTTGTTCTAATCCATCCATATATATACATATATATATATATATATATATATATATATATATATATATATATATATGTATATATATATATATACATACATAAGATAGTGTTTGTTCACACGAGAGAGGTACCAGTTCAAATTCAACTAGGTAGTTCTTTTTTTTTTAGTTTCATGCTTTTATCCCGCAAAGCAGGGTAGATTGAAAGTACTTAGTGCTAAGACACTTCATACTTCACTTTCCGCTGAATTTGAGACATTGCGTGTTGAGTGATGGAACTCACCACCCCACTTTGTCTTGACAGAGCGAGGGAGTGGCAAAAGTGACTGTGATAAACAAAATATTGGCTTCGAATATATCGCTGAGCAGGTACCTAGGCGGAAATTACAAAACACATTGATATATACAGCTGACTCGATCGGTATATTTAGTAAAATGCGGGATAAGACGATGATCAAAATTCTACGTTTGTCGCTTTCCTCTCAAAAGCTTTTAGCTTTAAGCGTTACAGCATGAAGACGTTCTGTTGTCCAGATATCATGTATTGAATTACGGAACACAACGCCGTGCTCTTACCAAAACGAGGAAAAAATCTTTTAAATACAATTACTTTTCTCTTTTTAGCTTCACGCCTTTATCCTGCACAATAGGGTATACAGAAAATTAATGGTGTCAAAACACTCTGTACTTCACTTTCCACTGAATTCGAGACATTACTTGTTGAGTCGTGGAACTTTATCTTACCAGAGCGGACAAGTGAAAATAATCTAAATATAATCTCTCCTCCGAATGGGAATCGAACCCACAACCGATCGCGTTTACAGTCAGACGCTGTCCCACTGGGGCATGATGGTTGAAATTGATCTATAATTAGTCTGTAATAACCCCCCAAGTCGATATTCATTCAGTAAATAAGTTATAATAAGGTTGATTTATTTGCTTTATTAACTAATATTGTATCCCGCTGTCTTGTAATTATATTCAATTTTGTACATAAATTGGCTTAAACAAGTGTGGCTTTCTAAGAAAAACTTGGTAGTAAGTTCAAATTCAGTTTCAGGTAAATTGTATATTTTTTAAACAGTTTTTGTGATTTTTTTATAGTATTCGCTTTATCTCGCATAGCAGGGTAGACAGAGAGAATCTAGTGACTAGACACTATGTCCTCCACTTTCCATCTGAATCTCAAATATTATATTTTGAATGTTGAAACTTTGCGGGCTTTGCCTTTTCAGAGTAAAGAAACGAAAATAATTTAAATATAATCATTCCCTCAGATAGGAAATTGTAACACAGTGGCATGGCGCCTTACAATAAGCATGTTTTTTATCATTCTTCCTCTCTGGTAATACAAAGCACGGTTAGCCACTCAACGACCTACATTGGGCGGAAAGCAGTCAACGGAGTGTCTTGACACTAGGTTTTCTCTGACTGCCTTGTTATGGGGGAAAAAAGCGTGAAGCTGTCCTGTGATAGGAATCGAACCTACAATTATCGCTGGCACATTCTGCCATTACCAAATACTGTTACAAAAAAAAAATAACTTAAAGTCAATGAACTTTCAAATCGTTAAGTGATGTCTTTATACCGTAACGAGTTACATGTATGAGTCAATATCAAGTATAAATTGTTATCGATAAATTAATATCGATTTTAAATTTTAATTATATATATATTTTTTTGTACTTTTAATTATTTATTTTTTGAGCTTTACACTTTTATTCCGTATAGCAGGGTAGACAGACAGTGCCTAGTGTCAAGATACTCCGTATTCCTCTTTTCGGTAAATTCTAAACATTGTTATTGTTAAGTTACGGAACTCAACACTGCCCTTTGTCCTTATAGAGCGAGATAATGAATATCTCTATTCTCTCGAGTTAGAATCAAACCCATCACCAATCGTGTTTCCAGTGAGAGGCTGTCCTACTGCGCCTCAACCGACCTCTACATTTAATCATATTTTACTAATACACAAATTATAAGGTTGAATTCCTACACTTTTACTACACGTATTAATTTTGCAACACATCGTATACGATTATAGTGGCGTAACTTAACTCCGCAAATTGTCATTATCAGAGTCAGACTTAACATAATTGAAATATAATCATCCTGACAGGGCATCGAACCCACAACTTTCGCGGTATATCTTTTAAAGTTATAAAATTAATGAAACAAGTTATACTAGACCCGTTGAAGCGGAAAATACGCATTGCCCTAGCAACGGATAAAAGACACATGTAATATATTTTTTTCAATTAATAATATTTCTAACCTATTATTATGAAATTTTTATCTTACTGGAGTTCTCTTGATATACTTTAGGTATGAATTTTTAATTGTTTTAGTAAAAAGGTACCCGCGCCTCTTGGATACCGTCCAAGAGGCGCGGATTCGAATCCCGCTGCGTTCAAATTTTTATACGTTTTTTCTAAAATGTTTTCTAATCCTAAGTGTGGAATAACACTTTAAAAATAGTAAATAATATTTATTCAGTTTATTTTGAATTAGTCAATGAAGTATTCACATTTTAAATTAATTACATAATTTTAAAATTCAAGGGTGTGTGTATAAATTAATATGTTAAAATCTAACATGTCTGGATCATAATTTTATTATTCTGAAATAAAAAATAGTCTAAGTTTCTCCTTATTATATCAGCTATCTGTGAGTGAAAGTTCGTTCAAAATATGTCCAGCCGTTCTAGAGATTAGCCGGAACGTACAGAATGACTGATGAATAAAAATTGTAAAAAATGTTACTTTAGTGTATGTATAGTGTATACATACATATGCATTTAGTAAAAACGGTCGTAATTTTAATGTTACAAACAGACATTTCAATTTTATTTATATATGTGTTTAGGTGTAAAGATTATTACAAATACTTTAAGAAATTCAATATTTTTCATAAACCTGTACAATTCCACGCATCTTTACCTCGATTTGGTGTTTAACGCCGCGCTTCGTGTTATTCGTTCGAAAACAATGAATATAACTTTTAAACCCATTGTAGCGCAGTGGATTAACATCACTCCAAGTAACGGTTATATTTAAATTATTTTCATTTCTCTTTTTGATAAGGTAAAGTACGGCGTTGAGTTTTGCCTTCCTTTCTGTATTCAGACATTAGGTTGAGCTCATAATAGTTGTCTCAGTGACGAAAAAGGTTCATTTAAATAGTTGTAAAATTTCTCTTAAGATAGGAAAAAATATAAAAATATATGAAGGAAGATATCGGCTTAAAACATTATTTTTAATATCATCGTTAAGATCAGAGCTTAGTGATACAAATATAACTAACTAGTATATCTATTTAAATAAACAAGTAGTGTCTAGACACTATTTTTAACTATAAAGATATGCATGAATTTCGTATTGTAAATTGTAAACGCGATCGGTAGTGGGTTCGATCCAAACTCGGGGTGATTATATTTAAATTATTTTCACTCGCTCGGGTAAGGCAAAGTGCGACGTTGAGTTCCACCACTCAGCACGCAATGTCTCGAATTCGGTGGAAAGCGAAACACGGAGTGTCTTAACACTAGGTCCCATCTGTCAACCCTGCTATGTAATTAAGTCAAAATTGAACCGGCGACCTTCGACCCATGCCAGACAGTCGAGTTAGAAAAGTCAATTTGAATAAATCCATGTAAATGCACATGTTAAACTTTCATCTCGTTTTGTAAACGATCTGAAACCTGAAATTATCAAGTTCTAATGTATCACATTAGGCGGCCCGTCGGTTCTCACTAGGTGAATTATTTAAACTCGAATATTAGTTATTTATCACTTTTTCCTTATATTTTTTACTAACTTTGCAAAAATTTTGAACGATAAATGTAAATAGATTATTTTTTTTTTTTTTTAATTATATATATTGCAATTTTTTTTTGCTTCACGCTTTTGTCGCGCATAGCAGAGTAGACAGAAAGTACCTAGTGTCAAGACACACCGAATACGAGACATTGCGTGTTGAGTGGTGGAACTCAACGCCGCACTTTGTCTTTTACCATAGTGAGAAAGTGAAAATAATTTAAATATCATCACTCCCCCAGTGGGGATCGAACCCACAACCGATCGCGTTTACAGTCAGACGCTGTCCCACTGCGCCACGACCGGCCTCAAATATTGCAAATGACATGATTTCTTTTATTTTTTTTGTAGCTTACCGCTTTTATCCCGCATAGCAGACTAGTATCAAGACAAAGAGCCTCTTCGAGACATTACGTGTTGAGTGGTGGAACTCAACGCCGCACTTTGTCTTACCAGAGCGAAGAAGTGGAAATTAATTTAAATATATACTACCGGCTTCAAACATGAAATCACATCTAATGTTAATTATGCATGTAGGTCTAGTAATCAGAGAATTACATTATGAAGTTGGTCGTAAGTTCAAAGATTGATATTTCCAATAGTAATAATAATTTTTTTTGTACAATAACAAATTATCTGTTGACGTTTTTTGGATTATTTTGACTTATAGGAAATATATTTGTACTGTTTTCTTTCAACCAGATCTCAAGTCCAGATGGTATTTAGTTTCCATACAATGCCTTTAACGGAGAATAGAGTGTCTTTACTCTACATTCTTTCTACTGACTTTAATGAAAACGTACGTTATTTTTTACATTCTTACATCACTACAACATGCGTAAGCGCACATTTTTTCTTATACTTCTAGTCAGATATGATTAAATTATGATACACTCTCAAAGAAACCATTTATAAAAAAAAATATTTCTTCGTATATGATTCAAATCTAATTCGGAGAAATAATTTAAAGATGACGGATCTAGTGTCATATATATCATGTTAATTAGTGATCAGCGAAATGTTTAAATTACAAGTTTTACTGATACGCCTTTGAAGGTGACTCAACACCGCCATATGTCTTGTCAGAAGACATTAGGTTATTTGGATGAGATTATTCCCCATTTTGGGCTTGAATCCACAATGGTTTGTTTTATTATTAAATATTCCACGTGCGCCACGATGATTTCCACTAATTTCATGTTTTTTACAAGAAATATAATTATTTCAGTGAGTCTGGGTTTTTTTTAACGTTTGACATCGTCGAGTAAGGAAAATATATAAGAAAATCCATTTAATGACAGTAATTTTAATTAAAAATGATACTGCTAATCATATCTAATGAGACTGTCGTCTGTTCTGGGGATTTCCCCGATTTTTTTAATATTATTCTAATTTTTGAAATATTTTTTTTCTTGTAACAGGTAAAATTACTATAGAATTAGTATGTACTTGCTGATAAAATTATTTTAGTACGCGTTGTATTAATTAATAAGAGTGATGTTTGAGTGATTTAATTATAGTTATTGTATGGACTCACCCAGGTACTATGAAAATGGAGGGGAAAATTTAAAAGAGAAATAATTTAACAAGTTAAAGTTAATTTAAGCTAAAAAGCTTTGAAAAGTAAATAATGGCAATTTTTTTTTCATTTAGCATTACGCTTTTATTTCACTTAGCAGGGTATACAGAAAGTATCTAGTGCCAAGACAATTCGGACTGTGCTTTCCGCTGAATTCCAGATATTGCGTGTTGTATGGCGAAACTCTAGTCTTCTTAAATATATATGTATTTATATAACTTCGGTTTTATACACATTTTATATTTTAAATTTAAGAAAGAAGTAGTAAAATTTATTTAAAAATGTATTTAAATTTTAAATGTTAAAACGTACGGTCCGTGTGTCCGAGATATAGGAACGTGGAGATAACTTTACGATATACTCGTATTTAGAAATTTGAAAATTACAGTACAATAATATTTTTATATGTAAGGGAAAAATCAATTCAAAGCACGGTCAAAGCGCGGCGTTTGGTTCTGCACTCAAAACGCAATATCTCAAATGCGGCGGAAAACTGTAAAGCTAAAAAAAATAACAAATATTTTTATTTAATTTCTCTCTAATTTCTTAATATTTTTATTTAAATATTTTTATTTAAATTCGTTTTCTAAACCCTATGAGTTTAAAGATAAAATCTGCCAAATTGCGTAAACCAACGCCGCCGCCGCTCTTTGTCAAAGGACACATGATATATGCAACTAATTGTTATTATTGTAGTACATATCAATATTGAAAGATAAATCTTAAGCCATTTCAAATATAAGCAAGTGATATATGATGCTTCGAATACAGTCAGTAATATTTTGCCGTACTCACGTTTCAATCCTGGCGTGACTTTGTAGCGTATATATTAATTGTGTTAACTTTTCTATCAGAAATATATTGTTTTAAACTCTATCATATAGAATATAAGATATAATATTCATGCTAAGTGAACGTAAATGAAATATTTCGATGACACTAGATAAAATTCTGTTTTGAGACGTCAAAGACGATTAGCATCATGACCTAATACAGTCGTTTGTTGGTTGTTAATTGTATTGTTGTTTGGAGCTTTTGGATATTTTAAACAGGAAGTGAGAGGAAAGCTTATCAAGGTAGAGCTTAATTAAAAATATTTTTTTCTTAGTTCAGAAATATATATATAAATCATTTCCAAAGCCTATTGCGCCATAATTATTGTACTTACAGTAACTAGTATTTAATGGAATAATATATTTGAAATTATTTTTAAGAATTTTCTGTAATATTTGAGCTATAGAGCACATAGTAGAAGGTATAGAGATTTTTCTTTTAGGCCAAGCAGTCCAATTATGCGTTGAATTGTAGTAAAATTTCATGTCAATAAATATAGTGACGTTAAGGTCCACAACTCAATAAGTCTCGAATTCTGTGGAAAGCGAAGTATGGAGTGTCTTGACAGTAGGTACTCTCTATCTACCTTGCTATGCGGGATAAAAGCGTGAAGCTAAAAAAAGAAATAAATAAATAATTACGTTTTAAATTGTAAAATTAATGATTAGATTTATTTTTTTATTTAAATTTTACTTATTTCTTAGCTGTAATAAGACAATGCGCGACGTTATGCTACCCAATGCAATACGCAATGATCAAATTCAGGAGGAAAATTGTTCTGAAACAAAACAATGAATATCTCATCAAAATCGGTCTAGCCGTTGCACAAATTAGACAGAACAAACGGACAGATAAAAAATGTTATTTTACTATATGTACCGTATATATACATACAAGTGAATTCTATTTTTATTTATTTATATGGATTAATTATTAAAATATTAATTTATCAATACCTACAATAATATACAATTTTAATTAGGTCAACGAATTAAACTTAATAAGATCATTGATTATCGAGATTTTTACACATTTTAAATGAAACTATTTTAAGCGGATTAATCGCGTATATTTTGGTATTCGAAAATACATTTCTGGAAACCTGAAGTTTCAAACACTTTACAGTAGTCCGTGGTCGTGGAATTAATCGCTGAAATATGCTAGTACAAGCCGCATTGACACAACCAGGAAACGAATCCTGGAATCTTTATAATTGGTCTACATATCGTATAAGGAAAATAGTCAGCTAAAATTCTGCTACAACAATAATTAATATATATATAGTTATTTCAATGAAATCCACTCGCACATTCACCTTAATTCATTAAACGCAAAGTTTCAAACCACTTGATAATGTTCGAATATGATTCATGAGTAGTAACATGATGTAACATTTGGTTGACAGATGTAATAAAAAGATGTAAATACATAAATATATATATGTATGTATGAACATACATACGTACGTATGTATGTATGAATGGATATATGTATGTTTGTATGTATGTATGTATGAATGGATGAATGAATTGTTGGATGAATGAGCGGAATTTCACTTATCTTTGTATGGGATAAAAGATCGTACCGACATTAGTGGAGAGCGAAGTGTCTTGACACTAGGTTCTTTTTGACCACTCTGTTACGCGAGAGAAAGGAGGGAGGTATAAAGCTGGTATTATTTTAACTGTTAAATAATATAAAAAATTATATCTATATACTTATAAATTATTTTTTTTTTCGAATTAGTTCTTGTAATAAAGAGATGTCTGAATAAAATACATTTGGCTCAGTGGTAACGTGATTCATAAGTAGGTATAACAGCGGAAGTCACGAGTTCGGTTCTTATAAGAGGCAACAATTCACGGTAATTCATGTAATGCTATCAACAACGTCACAAGAAATGATAAATGTGATAAAGTTCTACTTACTTATCTTTTTATATTTAATATTTTTTAATACATTGTGTGTTTTTTGAATATACATAAATACTTGTAAAATGTGGTAATTTTTTTTAGCGTGACTTTATTATCCAACTCTGCCGGGTAGTAAGGCACCCCGTACTCCACTTTCCGTCGAATTCGAGACATTGTGTGAGAAGTGGCGGAACTCAACGCCCCAATTTATTGTAGAAAGAGCGGACCAGAGCGAGGAAATGAAAAATGAAAATTATTAAAATATAATTATTAAAAATGAAAATCGAATCCCACAATCAATCGTGTTTACAGACAGACGCTGTCAAACATATCCGAGATATGCTACCATTATTAACAAAATATATAGTAAATTAAATATACCTTATATATATATATATATATATATATATATATATATATATATATATATATAGACATACGAAAAATCGCCTAGTGTGAAACGACATCTCGCCGCGTATATAAGGGATGAATCCTATTGGTTTGTCGTACTCGCTTGAAAACGTTATCCCAGAAAGCATCTAACAATATTATATACGTATATATACGAAAAGTGCTCAGTTTCTGTGATATTTCAGGTATGTATGTTTGTTTATTGTAAATTTGAATGAAACTAGATATATAATAATTATTATTTTTAAATTATTTTTTTTTATATATAAATTACTATTTTAGTTAAAAAATCATATATTTTTTTGTATGTACAAGAAATTCTTCATTTTTCGATATATTTATAAAATTATTATTATTTAAGTTAAAAATAATTATTGTTGAATTTCTTTAATTTTTTTTTTCATTTAGTTTCTGTAAAAATTGTATAAAATTCATATATTTGATTTTTTTTACATTGATTTATTTAGAAAATATTCATTTACCTGTTATCTTTCTTTAGAATGAATCTTATCTGTTATAGTGAATTCGCTAAATTCCATGATATTTGATTTATGGGTTTACATAATACCCTCTGTATTTATTATTTTTAGTATTTTTTTTAAATTGGCTACGTATATTCTTTTTTTTGCCTTTTTTTAAATATTTCTTTTAATTAAATCCATTACTTTAAATTATTATAATTTTAAAAATATATATAATTTGTAATTTCCTGATGTATAATATTTTTGATATTAACATGCAAGGTCAAGGTGAAAAGGTCCTTTAGAACAAGAATTAATCAATGTATAGGTTATTATTTTTTTTTGCTTATTTAGTGGGACAGCATCTGACTGTAAACGCAATTATATATAAAATTATTTTCACTTCATCGCTCTGGTAAGACAAAGTGCGGTGTTGAGTTCCACCACGCAACACGCAATGTCTCAAATTCAGTGGAAAGCGAAGTATGGAGTGTCTTGATACTAGATATTTTCTGTCTACCCTGCTATGCGGGATGAAAAGCGTGAAGCTAAAAAAATATAATAATCTTTAAACGATTCATAAAATATACGCACGAAAATCGTGCTAATAATATTTTTTTTTGTTAATTATATAAATGACTTTTCTTGTAAAAATTTAATTTATGATTATTCGTAAAACGAAATACGTGATACTTCTTAATATTCAGGATTTAAACAAAGAAAAAAGATTTGAACATAATTCGGACTCAGTTACATTTTACTTAAAAAAAAAATTAAAATAAATAAAAAAATAAATAAAGCATTAGCTACTTAGATACTGAAACTTTAATAATAAAATTTAAATGGTAACCATTATTTAACTACAGGTTTTGATAATCAACTACCGCCATCTAGTGTCAAGAATCATGGTCGCGATAATGTCGCTACTCTCCACTGTGGCGCTGCTGTCGCTGCAATCCATAGCATACGCGCAAATCAACGAGAAAGTCGAAATGGACAATAGTTTAATACCAAATGGTGAGTTAATTTTCTTAAAAGTATTATTTTTAGGTATTTATTAATATAAATGCATATAAAAATACTGAATAATTATTATTTTCACGAATTATTATTACTCTATTTAGGAGGGATTGTAGATAACCTATAGGTGATACATTTTTTTCTATTCACTCCGTACTTTTTTCGCAATTTTATAGAGAAAAGGAAAGTATTGTCTAATTCTAATTCAACTGTGAACCCTCAAATATCTCGTTCGTTATACGTGAGACTTGTTTTCAAATGATAATGGCATTAAAAAGGTCATTGACTAATTTTTAAACTTTATTTAAAATTTCTTGCAATTTGCCAGTTGCTATTTATTTTTATATTTATATCTAGTAAAATTGAACTGTACGCTAAAAATATTTAAAATGTACCTCTACAAATGTATTGAGATAATCGTTTTTATTACAATTTATTATAATTAAACTAAAAAAATAAATAAAAACTAAAATAAATTTCAGTGTTTTTAACTACAATACATATAAAATTTCGTAAAATTATACATGTTTCCAAGAATATCTACCATGAAGATATAAAAATGCATCATCGAAACTATATTAAACAGATTAATCGCGTATATTTTGGTAAACGACACATTTTTAGAAACTCCACCTTTCAAATACTTCACAGTAGTCCTGCGTCGCCAATATGATACTACTAATAGCAAAATATTGTGAATTAACTGAGCAAATAATTACATTATTTATGTGTAAAAATCGCGAAAACCAAAGATCTTGTTTAATCACCATTATACCTTCACGTTTTAAGACATACATTTTCATTTGATGTATAAGGCTTTATGTAAACAGTTATATATAATAAATATATTAAATTTTTAACATTGTGTTTGTATAAATATTATATTTTTAACATTGTGTTTGAATAAAGAAAAAAGTACTAAAATAATACTTTATATTTTCGAGTAATTATTTAAATTTATTTGGTACTATGTTTCAATTAGTTATCAAAAACTAAATTGATTAAGCTTGGTGCATACTGATCATATACAAAAAACAATTCAAAGAAAAATCAATAAACATATCTTGATATAAAATAAGAAATAAGTCAAGAATCCAATATAAATCGATATTTTTTTTCAATCAAAAAATATAAATCGATATTTGATGTAGAAATGAAAAAAAAATGTAAGCTACTATAATATGCAGCATAAATTGGCCATCTGGTAAAGTAATTGAATTACAAAGTTCCAGACCATTACAAAGTATAATAAACTTTTTCGCGCAAAAAAAACTATAGCATCGAATTTTTCGGTCATATATTTCTTAGATGGTGATAAGTTGGACATTTACATACATATATATTTCATGCGATTGAAATGTAAACGTCACAGTGTTTTAATCGATTTCTCAATTTGATTTATAAGTCAATCCCATCACAAGTATAGTTTTGTATTATATATTAAAAAAATTTTAGAAAACGTTTATATTAAGAACGCAGCGAGATTTGAAACCGCGCTATTTGAAAACCGCCCAAGTGCTTTGATCTTAAACGAGGCGTTATAGTCATTTCAGATTAACATTCCAAAAAAATTGTCATCCTAACTGTTTTAATAACCTGTAAAAAATATTATTATTTGTACCAAAACCAACGATAATGATAACACATATTAGTTATAACTTTAACTTCAACAGTATTTTTTTAAGTAATCGTTTTTCCTTATAGAAATACCAGCCCCGCGGCATAGTCCGATCCGCAATTATGTAAGAATCATGTCACCACCGCCAGAAACCGTGAGGCATATACCTGGAACTACCCTTGTTTTGACATGTCAAATGAGAGGAAATCCGTCGCCCGTTGTGAATTGGTTAAAAAATGGTGTACCTATTACTGATGTAAGCATATTATTTTTTGTTGCAATTATAATATAGAAGAAAACTAAGTGAATGAAATAACTATTAACTGATTCCATGAATTTAATAACAAGCAAAACGTACGTTTTTCTGGGTAGCTTACTTACATTTTTTGTAATTTATTATTTTTTACTTTCATTCACGTATCCTGCATTTTGTATAGCAATACACAATATCTCAATTTATTCTCATAAAATATATGGACGTGAGAAATTAGGCTCTAGCGAAGTCAAATCTTGTCTCATGATGCTGTCTTATTTTTTACTGTGCTCATAAAGTGTGAATTTTAACTGAATTTAATAATAATGTTTTCAGTTTGAAGAAGACGTCAATGAAATTCTTTCCATACCACCGTTCAGTCTCACTGAAGTGACAAGTAAACTTGCCGTACGTTCTCCGTCTAACGCCGACGTTTATACCTGCGTAGGGACCTCTGGCTTACTCGAGATCAGTGCTTCCACTACTGTTATCATTATTGGTATGTATTATGAGACATTAATGATAAAATTGTTAGTTTATTAACTATATTGATACTTTTAAATAGTTATAATGGAAACAATTTTAATTATGTAATTAAATTTCATAAAAGATTTCTTAAGTTAGTTAATTTGTAACCTAAAGTAATATTTCTTATTTTCAGGAGAAAACAAGCCTCAACCGCTATCTTCTATCATTCAATCTAAACCTTTGATCACAACATATTATAACAACTTATTCCAATTTATTGGATCGAACGTAATTCTACCTTGCCGTGTCGACAGTCCCACTAAGTCCCAAGTTGTCTGGTCAGTTATTAATAGAGAAAATGACGATAGTGAAATTATATATGGAAATGGCAGACTTAGGGTATGTAAATAACAAATTTATTAAAAAAAACTTTAAATTAAAATCCATTTTTAAATCTAGAACAAAACATAAAACAGTCTATTTTTTAGTAAACATATTTTTTTCAATTTTACAGATTTTACCCTCTGGTGACCTTCATATAACCGACGTAACCTTTAACGATATGGGCGGATACACATGCACCGCTAAAAATGCATTCGGCAAGGATGTGGTCGAAACTTTCCTTTATCCTGTTAAAGTTTAAACAGGTAGATATTTTTATTATACAAAATCATCAATCGTTCAAGCCCGTTTGTCCCAAACAAGCACTTCAGAATCGACAATTAACATAAAAATGCCACTGTGATCTGTTCTTCGGGGCACGTTCATATTTTTACATAAATAAAGCGTTTCCTTTATGTATAATATTTTATTAAGCCAAAAGCCAGCTTTTTTATTATTAAAAAATATTGTAATTGTTTCAGATATAAAAAAGAAATAAAGGCCAACTGAGTTACCCGCCGATGATAAAGCGATGTTCCTACATTATATATAAATTTATATTAACTTATTTTAGGCTAAGTATCATTTTAGTTTATTGCTCACGGTCACTTAGTAGTGTCATAAAATAACTTCCTTCGAATATCCCAAAATGACTGTGGAGACAGAGGAAATGATTATCAAGCTGTAAGCTCGATAAAAATATATTAGACTTTCTTCTTTCAATAACCTCAATGAATAAAACACAGAAACGTATTCAAATGATGTTATTTAAATTCTATATTACTTCGACGAACGAGTCGTTTCATTCATGAGTGTCTTGGCCGTAAATATTACCTATTCATTACCTTCGTTTCACAAGTATGACCCATAAGAGGAAAAAGATTAAAAAATATTTAACTTTTTTTTCTAACACCATTTGCAATAATTATAATTTTGTAATGCAATAAGTATTTCTTAAAATTCAATTTTTTTTAAATGAATAACTTCACGGAAAGGTTGGGAATCGCTGGAAATTTGTACTTATTTTACTTTATTTGTTTTATAACTCAAAATAAGAAAATTCATAATACATTATTGATTATTTATGTTATTTAACTAATTAAGTTATTATAAACGTTGTACTTAAACTTATAGTATTAATATCTATTCAACAATAGATGGCGCTGTAGCAACTCGTGTAAAAATATTAAAGTAATTTCTTTTGAGCAGCAAAGTTATACTTCTTCATATATAATATGCAATAATAATTTGTTATAATACAATATTAAATATTTTAGAGGTTCTATTACAAAATATCTTGAAAACTTGGACTTTAAACTATTAAAAATAAAAAAAAAATACTTAAACAATTTTACACGACAATTATTAATAATATAGAGCTAATATAGTTATTTTGAGATTTATTTTAACGCTGGTGATAGTTCGTCTACTCGACGGCAGATGGCGCTAGTAGTTTAATTTTTTAATACTTTTCATATTAATTACCTTACAGATGTAAAATATTCTTTTATTTATTATTTAATTATTTATAAGTTATTATATATATATATATATATATATATATATATATATATATATATATATATATATATATATATTTATATATATACACTTTTTATGATCAACGCTTACAAAAACACAAAAACAGTGGTGAGCATGTGCCAAGTATAATTATGTATTTAACAAACATTAATGTCTACTGTGATTCAATATAATAAATGTTTTAAGATATACGAAGACTTATTTATTTTAAATCATATTATTCTTTTATACTATATTTTTAGTAAAAAAAATAAATAGTATTTATTTTTCATACTTTTCCATAATATTAAACATCAGAAGTTTAAATATTTCTTTTCAAAGTCAATTATTACAAGTAACTAGTTAAAAATCATTAGTTATAAAAAAATAATAATAATAAACAAACGGAAAAGAACCCACTGCTGGTAACGATATTCCATTGTCTTCTGCTCACTCTATTGGTATTAAGAAATTATTGGTTTTCCCTTGGATTCGTTGCAATTCCTTCACTAAAGTATCGGCAGGTAATTCAACATTTTTTTACTTATAATAGTTATACCTACGTGTTAAAAAACGGTATTTTAAATTGATTTTCCGTATAGTAAGTGTGTCAGAAAGTAGCTAATGCCAAGGTTCTCCGTTCTTTCCGCTCAAAATTAAGGCTTTGTGTATTAAGTGGTGGAACTTAGCGCCGCATTCATCTGAGGAACGAAAGTAGCTAACGCCAAGGCACTCTATTCTTTTCCCTCAAAATCAAGACTTTGTGTATTAACCCTGCTATATGAGATAAAGCGTGATCTTATATATAATATCAGCTTTGTGACATATAATATAAGCTTGAAATCTAAACCCAAATTAATAAAGCCCTTAAAACTTACGTCAGCTCAGAATCACAATATAATTCAATATTTTTGGCAAATAAGAGGGACTATGTTTAATATTGTAATGTTTTTGTCGGAACCGATCGTGGCACAGTGAGACAGTATCTTAATGTAAGCGCGATAGGTTGTAGGTTCGATTCCCACTCGTAGAATGATTATATTCATAATATTTTCATTTTCTTGTTCTGGCAACACAAAGTGCGGCGATGAGTTTGGCCACTCAACAAGTAATGTCTCGATTTCGGTGGAAAACGAAGTACGAAGTGTCTTCCCACTAGGTACTTGCTGTCTACCCGGGATATGCGGGATAAAAAAAGTCAAGCTAAATAAAAACGGAAAAGCAAGGGAAGTCACCATTGCTGTTTCCATTTATCTCCATCGTATTAAATCGTTACGACCTCACCTAACCACTGACGGGTTATTGAGTACTCTGGACGTCAACCTCCCAACTAAACCCTCACGGTGCTCCTCCTCGACAATCACTAGAGGGACTGAGTTTTTTTCTATAATCAAAGTAATCTAGCATTTATGCCTAACCTGACTTCGAACCTCCAGCTACCTTCTTCGATCAAGTATATGTCAATTGTGCTACGAACGATTGGTGTGCTCAAGCCTAAGTTAGCATACTATATATATATATATATATATATATATATATATATATATATATATATATATATATATATATATATATATATATATATATATATATATATATATAGTACCCCCCGGTAGCAGAAAGAACGGAGCGCCAAACACTAAGGTCCATGCATACCTCTTTCAGTAGTCCACAGTCATTAACCTCTTCATACATGTCCTTGTGCTTTTTACGTGACCTTTTTCCAGTATCATTTATACTTTGTTTTCGAAGGTCAACCGAGGTCTCCTCCGATCTCTCATTCTTCTTGTTCATTTTCATCGTAATTCAATATGACATTTATTTGCGTTTAACGCTACAATCTTTCAATCTCACAATACAAGCCGAATATACAAAATTTGAACATTTTAAAATTACTAACTTTATAAATATGTACACTAAAGTAATATTTCAAATTTTATCCTTTACGACTAATGATCTGTAATAGTTGAATATTACTTGCTAATATAATTCCAGCCTTATTATTATTATAATAAAGTCTAATTTCATTTTGCATGTACCTCTAAGTGTCAGTATTCATAGTAAAGTCATTCTCAACTCTATTAGAATATTAATAAAGGAGACGATACTAAAGTGGCATATGTGTAGTTAACCTTTGCAAAATGTTAACCGGTCGAATGAAGTGCATGCTTCATGATTAGGAAATGTATGGAGACGGTGTTCTGTTAATTTTTTTTTTCGTTTATTTATTAATATGGAATTAGTTATATTTTTGTTAAAAGTCTTATATGATTTTATTGTGAAAGTTTTTTTATTGTGTATTGTTGTTGTGATCACACTTTATTTTACCATTCATCATTATGCTTTTTTCCTTTCAAGCAATATTCAGCTTAAATGATTGATCAATAAAAATGGTTTTTAATATATTAGTTTTATTAGTTTCTTTAAAGATTATTTTTAAAGACAAAAAGCATAAAAGTTTTTAACACAGAGGGATTCGACCCCCGCCTCGTGGAAACAGTCCAAGCATTCTGACCGCTAAGTCATACGTTCTACTACCAGGTGCGTCGAAATTCTAATACGTTTGTTACAACTTATTTATGTTGTTAGCATCACTGTAGAGAGATTTTTACAAATTTCTACTTTTTAAAGATTATTAAGAAACAATAGTTTCACAAGAGATCTCTCTTGCTATTTTATTTTAATAGTTTTTATATGTTCAAAATTTTTATTTATTTTTTCGAAACTGTTTTCTAATCCTAAGCGTGGAATAACACTTTAAAAACTGTAAACTAAGCAGCTACATTTCGTGTTTTGAATTATACTGACATTATTAATTTTTTTTAAAACAGAATCCAAAAACATAGTAACTATTCAGTGGAGCAGTGAAAACAAAGGCAAAGGAATGGACTATCCATTAAGTTTTTGACAAACTATTTTCATTATTATCTATTTCACAGTGTTATAATTTTGAGATACATAATCCTTATTCGAACCGACTGCAAAGTCGGTTGTGGGCTCAATTCCCATCAGAGGAATATTTAAATTATGTTAATTTCCCCGCACTGGTAAGGCACTCAATACTAATGTCTAAAATTCAGCAGGAAGTGGAGTACGGAGTGTTATGACACTAAGTATTTCCCGTCTACACTCCTAAGCGGGATAAAAAAAATATCTTTAAAAACAATACAATTAAATTTTATTAAATTAAACACAAACCAATCCAAAGTGTACATAATACTTCAAACTTATTCAACATGAAATCTAATTGTAAATTAAACGTAAGCTTTTGAAATTTCAACGCTTAGTCCACTGACCTCTTATACGTATTTACAGAGTACTTGCTAGAATAAACATTTTGAAAACCACTGCCTCTAAGTTCTAATAAGTTTACACCTACGTAGCTCCTGCATTAAGTTCAATATATATATATATATATATATATATATATATATATATATATATATATATATATATATATATATATGTATGTAAAGAAACGTATAAATTTTAATTTTAAATTTTAAATTTCTTTGTATAGTGAGTGGGTGACGGACTCAATCAGTATCTGTCTGTAAAGTCGTTCATTGTGGGCTCGGTCCCTATTCGAGGAAGTGATTATATTTAAATTGTTAATAATTTCTCTAGTCTGCTAAGACTCACTGTGGCCAAACCAATGAATAGCAATGGCTCGAATAAAAGCGAAAAGTACAGGATTCTTGCTGGCTAAATCCCCTTAGCTATTAGCCCTTTAAAAATATTTATTCAAATGGGTATCGAATTCAAACTTATCGTGTACAGTTAGAAATATCTTACTGTGCCACGATATATTGATATCAATAAATATAATATTTTTAGCACGAACCCGCTCTATACATTTCAAGTGAATTAGTAGTGAGATAGAACGCGTCGCCTTGAACTGTCGGCATACCTTTCTTTGTTGATCTTCTATATTATAAATGTGGGTCTAGTAGAAATTAGTATGAGCTATGAAACACTGTTGGTACTGTCGCGGTGGTAGCGAGTTCAATTTTTGCATTTTATAATATGTTTTTAATATTAAAATAGTAAAGTAAATTATAACTAAATATGAGGTCAATATGGCGCAGTGGGACGGTATCCGACTGTAAATACAATTGCTTGTGGTTTCGATTCCCAATCGGGGGAATAACTATGTATTTTTTTTCAGCTTCGCACTTTTATCCCGCGTAGTAGGGTAGACAGAATATACCTAGTGTCAAGACACTTCGTACTTCACTTTCCACTAAATTCGAGATATTGCATGTTGAGTGATGGAACTCAACGCACTTTGCTTTACTAGAGTGAGGAAGTGAATATAATTTAATATAATCGCTCCCTCAAAATTAGGATTTTTTAATTAATTTTTTTTATTTATTTGCCCCTTTCGGGATGTCAACCCCAACTAACACTTATTACTATAAGCTTGTTCAAAACCAATACTTTAACCTTAATTATTTAATACCAACTTTATTTTTCTAACTAAACGCGATTACTTGTTGCTCCGAAAAATATTTTTACTTCTCCGCTATCCTATGTCAAAGCGCGACGTTGAGTTCCGCCATTCATCCATCAAACATGCAATATCTCCGTATATCTTGACACTTGGTTATCTCTGAGTACCCTAATAATCAGAATAAAATGATGAATCTAATATAATAGAAATATTGAAAAAAAATAATTACGTAAGAACGACCTTAGCATGATTAAATAAGGCGCATCAAGAGAAACGCTTTCGCAAAACGATCTTAGTACAAACGTGATAGGGCACTGTAACACGTTTAAAAGAATGTTTAAAAATATTCATCTTTTGATTTGTAACAAGTTTGAAATACGTTTCTAATGAAATATATATATATATATATATATATATATATATATATATATATATATATATATATATATATATATATATATATATATCTATATATATATATATATATATATATATATATATATATATATATATATATATATATATATATATATATATATACGTTTCTAATGAAAAAAAATAGTATATTTTTTATCCCGCGTAGCAGGGTGATAAATGGGAAGTGCCTAATGTCAATACACCCCGTTCTCCGCTCCCCGCTTAATTAGATATATTGTGGGTTAAGCGGCGGATTTCAGCGCCGTACTTTATATTACCAGAGTGAGGAATTCCAATAGTGGAAATCGAACCAGCACTCCGCGTTTACAGTCAGACGTGGCCCTACTATTTTGTAATTGGGAATTATTTTATTCAAACCTGACTGTTGACTATTGATAGTGGATTTGATACAGGAAGATTATATTTAATATAAATATTTTTATTTCTCCGTTCTGGTAAGACAACGGGCGGCGTTGTGTTCACCAGTGAACACGTAATGTCTTGATTTTGATGAAAAGTCACTCAAAGCTGTCTTGACACTAGGCTGTTTGTGTCTATCCTGCTATGCAGGATAAAGCGTGAAACTGCTTCTAAGAAAGGATGAAGAAAATGATATAGAAAGTCACCCTTGTAAGGATATCAGGTCACGCGTGTAAATTGTCAAGCAAATCATATAGCAACACGTCAAAATAAGGTTTAAAGATTTTCTTACATTAATATATTAGATAGATACAAGTGAAGCTAATTATAGTTCTTTTATATAGCTTTTCATTACCTTTATGCTATATTTGAGCTCGGTGTTAAGTTACGCCGCTTAACACGCAATATTTCATTTTTTCGAAATTGAGGCGAAAAACGGTAAACGAAGTGATGCTATTATCTATACATATAAATAAATAAAATTAGAGCATCTGTTTTCAAAGTTAAAATAATGTAACACTTTTTAGTAAATGCATATGTTTCAGTAAATGAGGCCGGTCGTGGCGCAATGGACATCGCCCGACTGTAAACACGATAGTTGGTGGGTTCGATTCCCACTCGGGGGTGTGATTATATTTTAATTACTTACACTTCCTCGCTCTGGTAAGACAAAGTGCGGCGCTGAATTCCACTACTCAACACGCAATGTCTTGAAGTCGGTGGAAAGCGAAGTACGGAGTGTCTTGACACTTGATAATTCCTGCTACCCTTCTATGCGGGATACAAGCGTACATATGTATATACGATCTGTTTGTTTATTCTATTAAATCTCCGAAATGGCTAAACCAATTTTGATGGGACTTTCACTAATAAATAGCTAATGTAATAAATAGTAACTTAACCTACTTTTATTTAAGAAATATTAAATAAAGGACCAGAAATATTATATCAGCTTGTATTTGCTAAGAAATCATTTTGTTAACAAAATGTGTCTTTTTATACTAATTTAATTTTGAAGACTCTACTGTAAAAAAAATAACTGAAGACGTTGTTATTTACGTATCCTCATTTTTAGTAATAAATTCAAAAGAGTTAATTTATTTATTGTTTTCATTTGAGGCCGTCGATCCCTAATCGAGTGAAAACTGACAGAGCGCGGCGTTAAGTTTCGCCATTTAACATGCAATATTTATATAAAAAAAATGGAAATGCGAAGTGTTATTCTACTATATACAGAGAAGAGAAGGCACTTTAATTTATCAGAAACCCGGAGATCAAAACAACCTTGTTTCACAATAACAAATAACTCAGATAACCATCTCCAATATCACACTTCGCCAAAGGGAATGTCTTGGCCTTGTCGTGGCAAAAAAAAACCAGGGCATAATCTAAACGGATTTTGATGAAGCCAGCCGTGATGAGACCAGCCTTGCTTTACAAATATCAAAATCTCATTATATCTCCATATACAATATACATATATTAATATATACAGATCTTATTCTTGATTTGAACGGTTTCTAATGATTACTTATGATTGTATATCAAAATTTTGTTTTAGCTTTTATCCCGCATAGCAGGGTGGACAGAAAGTACCTAGGGTTAAGACACTCCCTACTTTGCTTTCCACGGAATTCAAGACATTGCGTGTTGAGTGGTGGAACTTAACACCGCACTTTATCTTTATCAGAGCGAGGAAGTGAAAATAATTCAAACATAATCACTTCCCCGTGTGGGGGTCGAACCCACAACCGATCGCGTACAGTCAGATTCTGTCCCACTGCGCCATGACCGGCCTCATTAGTAGTATTTCTAGATATATATATTTATATTACGTAGAAGTCTTACTTTACTACCAGAGGTTATAGAAGCGTGGTGTGATAGGGTGTAACTATAAACACAATTGTTAGTGGGTTTGAGCTTCGTTTAGGGTAGTAAGAATATTTTTACATTTTTTCCAGTCAAGTGAGACAAAGCACGGTGTTAAATTCGCCATTAATCACAATCTGAATCTCATAATGTCTGAATTTAGGACGGAAAGCTACAAGCGGAGTGTCTTAACATTTGGTTCTTTCCGATTAACAGGGTGCCATGCCGGAAGGAGAGTGAAGCTGATTTAAAAAATTAATAAAAATCTATATTTTCCGCTGTAGTTATTGAAAGAAACCAGTAGAAAACAAAGTACAAAAATATTTTTTCACTAATTATATGCGACTGATCGTGGCGCAGTAGAACAGCATCTGACTGTAAACACGATCGGTTGTGGGTTCGGTAATCGGGGGAATGATATTTAGATTATTACCATTCCCTCGCTCTAGTAAAGCAAAGCACGGCGTTGACTTTCGCCACTCAACAAGCAATATCTCAAATTCGGCAGTAAGCGGAGTACCAAGTGCCTTAGAACTAGGTACTTCCTGTATACCCTGTTACGGGGAATAAAAGTGTGGAACTAAAAATTTATCAACATGTATTTTCCTCTGTTACAAAAATCTAAAGAGGAAATATATTTTGTATACTTATACATACATTGATATGGGGGGAAGATCCGAAAAACCATGATCACCCTCCGAAAGGACTTTGATTATAGTCAGGTGATGTGCAAGAAGTATGCAAGGGCCGTAGCGTTTGGCGCTCCGTTCTTTCGGATTGCCCTGCTAACGATAAACCTTAAAAAAGCCACTTTACTCTTTATTCTATTTAGCAGGATTATCAAACACCATGTAGTTACTCAACACCGTACTTTGTCATACCAAAACTGCGTAAAATACTAGACTGGAAATCGAATTTACAACCAATCGCGTTTACCAACAAACTGTACCACTACACCGATGATCTCTAATTACATATTAAATACTTATATAACAAAAATTTGGTGAGTGGTACAAAACAAGTTCAACTGTCAGTCTGTATGTTACACGGTAGCACGAACCTGTCAGCCACTTGAAAATAGCTTAAAAGTTTGAAGTTTTAATTGTATGAATTACGAAATAGATTTCATAGATATTGTTTTTTTTTAATTATGCTTATCTTTCTTATATTTTGGCTTGGAAATGAAACTTGAGAGTTACATCATTCATTCACGCGTGAAGATTATCTCCGTAAAATAACATTACCTTTTCCGACAATTTTTTTTGTCGAAATTTTAAATTTTTATCTAAGGATATTACGCAAGGTCTGTCTGTATACAAAAATGTTTATATAATAAAATATATATTAAATAATTAACTAACTTATATATTTGAAAAGAGCAAATGTTTAGTATCTCATCGGCTCTTCTCAGCAGAAGTGCCTTGAACTGGTGGTAGTTTATTGTACTGACAATACTGACACTTTTATGAGAGTTAACAATTTATAATTGCTTGCTACCAAAAATATGAACTAGTGTAGGATTTGAACCCACGAACATTATATGTAGGCGATGATTAATAGACACTTATCAAGTTAACAGGAAAATTCAAAGTGATTTTATATTAAAACATATAAATTTTATAACACCACCGTACAACATCTTCGTTCATTCAGTAAAATATCAAAAAGGCAAAGCTTGGCGTCATGTTAGACCACTTAACACGTAATATGTCGTATTCGGACACAAAGTGGAGAACAGAAGGCCGACCATGGCACAGTGGAACAGCGTCTGCTTGTTAGTATGATCGGTTGTGGGTTTTATTCTCACTCAGGGAAATGATTATAATTTAAAAAAATCCTTTCTTCGCTCTGGTAAGACAAAGCGCAGCGTTATGTTACGTCATTCAACAAACAATGCATTGAACTCGGCAGGAAACGGAGTACGGAGTATCTTGACACTAAGTACTTCCTACCTACCCTGCTATGCAAGATAAAAGCGTTAAGCTAGTTTCTCTCTAACTGCCCTGAAAAATAGTCAACATTTTTCTAAAACCTGTAAATCAGGTAAATTTATAATAATACAAACTGAGTTCGTAACTCAACCCGTATATTCATATATGTAAAATAAACGTTGCCTAACTTATACCTTATGTCATCTTTGATTCAATATCTGCCAGTGAAAGTTCCAAATTATTCAAGCCATTCCAGAGATTGGCCAGAACAAACAAGCAAACAGACAAACATAAATTCTAAAACTTTTTTGAATACATATGTATATATATATATATATATATATATATATATATATACAAAAAAAATTTTGAATGTGAGATGTATATATTCATATAGTAAAACATTGTTATTTTAATATTACAAACAGTCATTCTATTTTATTTATTTGTATTTTAGGTTCTTATTTACCATTTATTTTTAAATCGTTAATAAATTACTTATAATTTTAATAAAATTAAAATCTTAAATTTAATTTAGTTTCTTTCAATTTTCTTCTTCTGTTTGATTAATATTCCAGCTTTTGCACAGCCCGGATAGCTCAGTCGGTAGAGCATTGGACTTTTAATCCAAGGGTCCAGGGTTCAAGTCCCTGTTCGGGCGATTTGAAGTTCTCTCATTAAACGCTGATAGTTTTATTTTTATACCTGACATGGTGGAGGTCTTTGTTTTTTAAATCACATATTTTCTATTAATTTTAATATATATTTGTAGTTTATTATATGTATATGGTCCCGGATATAGAGCCTTAAATAATGGCAAAATATATATTTTATTTTATTTTATTACATACATATATCAATAATTTTTCCTAGCATAGATTTATTTATAATACTTCTATACACTTTTAGCAAATTTTGTATACACTATGTGGTTTTGTATTTCACTCTAAAAATGTTTACATTTAAATTATTTTCAATTTTCCGCTTTGGTAACACAAAACACAACAGTGTGTTCGCTTCACAATGTCTAAATATAGAACCGAAAAACACTCAAAAAAGTGTCTAGACACTAATCTTTGATTATCCTGCTCTGTGGTACAAAGCGTGAAACTGTAAGATCTTTAATACTGTAGGCGATAGTCATGGGTTCGAATCCTTCCATTATATATATAACATTAAACAGCTTTTACTTTAAGAAACATGATTGACAGACAGACAGTTACATAAATACATAATCTATTGTATTTTATATATATTAGTACGCTTCGGAGATTATTCTGACATTGACCTGCACTGAAAACGTATTACTCATATCATAACAACCCAAACTAATGATTAGACGCCTAATAAATTGAGTCCAAGGTTCGATTTTGTCGAATTTTTCACAGCTATTATTAACTGTGATGAATTTTGTTTTTTTTTTATATATCTGTTCGGGTTTTAACGTTTTTTTTTAATAAAAAATAATATATTTTCGGCCTGTCTAGATTTATTATGAGCTAATTTCTATGTATGTATGCATTAATATTTTTTTTACATATTTTAAAATAAGTCAGGTTAGGTTAGAAACAAAAATTTGGACAGTAGAGGTGAGGAAGAGGGCCCCTCAAGCTTACACTTGGACTGGAAGTGCCAAGCATTGCCACTCTTTGCAACGCGATAGGTGTATTCAGAGAATGTTAAGAAATTTCCTCTTTTCTTTTCATGAAGCAAGTTTTATATATATAATTAGCATTCTTTTTGTTTTTAAGTTAGTAAACTAAATCAAAGTTCGGCTTCGAGCAATGTGTCTAAAGTTAGCAATAAATCTATGAAAGAATAATCTTTTGTTGTGAATACATGGTCTGCCAATCCATCATGTAATGAAAAAATTATAATTTGAATATAAAAAAGCTGTTAGCCAATAACATAGGCGTTTTTAATTGAAACTATTTATTTAAACAAGTACACTGTAAAGTATTTGAAACGTCTGCTTTTCAAAATATATTTTCAAATACCAAAATATACGCTATTGATTCGTTTGAAATAGTGATTTGATTCGTTTGAAAATAACTAGTATCGACATTTATAACGTGTAAAAAACGTGAAAATCAAATATCTTACTAAGACAGGCTTATTGGTCGGATTATAACATTTTTCTCGTTGTTTTTTGCAAAAAATCTAACCTTAAAGGTAAAAAATAAAGATTTATACGTCGAGTTCGCCATTCAACACGCAATGTCTGGATATTTGGCGTAAATAACTCAACGGAGTGTCTTGACACTAGGGTGTCTTTGACTACCCTTTTTATTAACATAACGCGATATAGGCCGCCCCGTTTACCCACTTAAACCTTACCGCGCTCCATATCGATCGCCACCAGCCGAGGTCCCAGAACCCCAATCTTTCGTTACCTTGGCTGTCTCTGACTACTCTGCTATGCGGAACATGACTTCTTTAAACCCAAATTTGTATGCTACGGTTTAAAAATAAAACTAAACAAATTAATTCTCACGTTATATCAAGTCCGTTATAATTTTTATATTTTACATAACATAATAGCAATATTAAAGCTTACGAAAGGCTGAAGACTTCATAAAATTCTCAGTACTTCTTTAAACAATTGGTAATTAATGATTTTGAAATAATAAATTACCGCTTATAAAATTTGCATCATTTACTTTATCTTATCTTTGGCGGTTTGAGAACTAAGCGTTTTTTGAATAAAATATTGACGACATCGGGGCGGGGTGTGGGTTGAAATAACCTTAAGATTGAATTTGATTGCATTGAATGGCGGAACTCAACGCCGTTTTACCAAAACTTAGTATTAATATAGACTGAAATTATCTTAACAGTGTAAACTACCCCTTTATATGCCCAAGAGTTGGTAATTATTATCGCACGGAAGATAAAATATATTTATAACGAGCTGTGGCCATGCCCGGTCATCGTTCCCGAGGAATTTAAAACATCTGGATCTTTATTTTCTAATTATAAAATTAAAGATAGCCTAAATTTCTGTTTTTCTTCCGTCTTTTTCAGAGATTAGCCAGAACAAACAGACAGTCTGAAAAAAATGATTAAAAATATATAGAAGTGTAAAGAATTCGATCTGCAAAGAAAACAATATAGAAGCGGCTATTTCATAATTACATTATATAAAGATACTTCAAATTTATTTATTTGTATATACAATAGAAACTTCATACCTATAATAGTTACATACATTCTTTGATTTGGCTAAACACGGCGTTAAATTCCACCATACTCTCTCTGATTATTCTCTCTTATATTATAATCGATACTGGACTGGCGTATCAGAAAAAGAGCTCAAGATATTATTATTACTGATATGGTTTATTCAAATCATCCTTGCACTATATCTAAATACATCTGCAAAGTAAATATAGAAAATAATTATTTTATACGGTAAGACTTAAATGCTTTCGAAGAATTATAGAAACCTCGCACAGCCCGGATAGCTCAGTCGGTAGAGCATTGGACTTTTAATCCAAGGGTCCAGGGTTCAAGTCCCTGTTCGGGCGTTTTTTTTCGATAGTCATCAATTTATTTTATTTTTTAGAAGTAATTTATTGAAATGCTAACTATAAGAATTGTTTATGTTGTGGTGAATATTTTTAATTAAATAAATTAAGACTTTTTTTTAAGATTCACGTTTTTTTATCCCGCATAGCAGGGTAGACAGAGAGTACCTAGTGTAAAGACACTCCGTACTTCACTTTCCATCGAATTCGAATACGGAGCGTAACGTATACGTTGCCATAGCAACGAATATACTACACGTCAACAGTGCGTTACTATGAATAGTACATACATAAACAAAGCCAAGTGCAAAAGCTGTGTCAAGCTGCTCCATTAACCAAAGCTATACAAGGACGTCGAAAGGACGCATTGTTTGCAAACAATGTGTGGAAGATATTTGTTTCTGAGAAGATAGTATCTGCACTATGAAGAAATACTCAGTCGACTGAAGAAATTTCTTAACGCTTATAATTTATTTACATTTCCCATTATTTCTTTTTTTAATTATACACCCATTGGACTGTGACAGAATGTAGGTTATGGATTCAAATCTTATTGGAGGTTTGGTTTTTTCTATTTACCTCGCACTCGCCTTAGTGACCTTTCATGTTAGGTGGCAGGTCTAGACGCTGCACTGTGGTTTTAAGGAAACGGAGAAACGGAAATAATTCCACTGAGTTGGAATCGAAGCCACATTGAATCTTATTTTAAGCTCTTTTTATTTGAAACTCAATTTAATATTTATATGAAAATCTGAATTGAGAACCAAGTAAAACTACATATCACATCAGTCGTGGCGCAGTGGGACAGCGTCTGACTGTAAACGCGATCAGTTGTGGATTCGATTTTCATTTGGAAATTTGATTATATTTAAAACATTTTTATTTCCTCACTCTGGTAAAACAAAGCGCAGCGTTGAATTCCACCAATCAACACGTAATATCTCGAAATCAGTGGAAAGCGTACCGAGTGTCTTGACACTAGCTACTTCCCGTATACCCTGCTATGCGGGATAAAATGCGTGAAGCCAACTAAAACTAAATACAAAATTTGCTGAGCGTTACAGCGTGTTAAGCGAGATAAAAGGCTTTTTATAGATTACCACAAGCCTTATATAAGACAAAACAAATAAATAATCGAGTCAAGTTAGCCTTTACTAACACATTATAGAAACACAATTGCCCATCACCTCATTATGTAACTGAACCATAGAATATAACCAAAATAATTGGACCTTTCTCACGCATCTACATCCTAGATGAAAAATCTTATTTCAACTAAACAAAGCACATTTTAGATTGTTTAATTTAATTATGTGATTCACAAAATACTGGTCGCTAGATCGGTCCCGATGTGATACAGTAATTGAAGAACATTTGTACCGATAATGACTAAATTGTGCCTTTAAGCGATACTCCGGACTTTTAAAGTTTTATAATATAAATTAAGTATTACATATTATGTAATAACTATTGGTTAGGATTTTCCGTATACTGCTTGCTGTATTTAGATATAGAAATTTAATTCAGATGGTGTTACATGAAAAAGCCGGTTATAGCGCAGTGGTACAGCGTATCACTGTAAACACGATCGGTCGTGGATTCTGTTCTCATTTGCAAAAATGATTATACATATAATAAATTGTTTACATTTCTCCGTTCTGGTAAGACACAGCGCGGCGTAGAGTTCGACTGCTTGATACGCATTGTGGCGAATTTGGCGAAAAGTGAAGAGCGAAGTGTCTTGACACTAGATACTGCCTGTCTACCCAGCTACGCGGGATATAAGCGTGAAGCTAAAAAAAGCACATGATAACACAAAACGCGTTATATGTATATATGTTTTAGTCGAGTCGCCCAAATGTCTTGAACATTGCGTATTAACTCAATACGCAATGTTTGCCTTGTTTTGTTTTACCAGAGCGGAAATGAAAATAAATTATACTTTGATCATTCCCCCGAGTGGTGAGACCCACAACCAATCGCGTTTATGGGCCTAATGTTAGTTAGTAGTGTATCAGGTTTGCTTTTAAATATAAAATTCTAATTTCTCCGCTTTAAGTAAGATGGTGGAAAGCAGTTAATGCAGTGTTCCGCCACTAGGTACGGGAACTTAATAAAAATAGTTAAATTAATGTGTATATATATATATATATATATATATATATATATATATATATATATGTATATATATATATATATATATATATACATACATTAAGTACACAATTACAAATAATATTTATATTCTACGTGTACACATATTTTAATTATCATTAGTTTACTTTTTATAGCAAATAAAATGATTTTATGACTACCTCTAGAGTGTAACCTAGTTACTGTGAACTCGAGGCCGTCTGAAGTCCTAATACAGTGATGTACGGATCGACAAATAAACTTTTTTTTATATAATGTGACTTAGATTTATATTAAGCTATTACTTCGCGAAATCTAAGTCACAGTATCTATACAAATAAATAAAGTACATTTATATCGGTCTGTTGGTTCCGGCTAATCTTTGAAACGGCTGCACCGATTTTCACAGGACTTTTACCGGTAGATAGTTAATCACTCACGGAAATTCCAAGCACGGCTAATAAATAATGTATACCCTATATTTTATATTCTTTTCTGCATTTAAATTATATAATATAGAAAAAAAAATTATGTTGGGGATATTGGAAGTCTAGCCACAAAGTACCAAGACTGTGTAAATACATTTCAAATATATAGTAGTTTAATAAATAGCAGAACAGTTGACGCGTAAAATCCAAGTTTCCTTAGCAACGTGTATACAAAAACGTGTTACTATAACGTGTGCTTAATAATCATTTTATTAATTTCTTACATTATTAATGTACTTGGAAACTAATCAAAATTGGAAACTATTCAAGAGGCCTGGGTTTGAATGCCGTGAGGTCCATTTTTATACGTTTTTAAGAAACTGTAATTTTTTTTAGCTTCACGCTTTTATCCCGCATAGCAGGGTAGACAGAAAGTACCTAGTACCTATCGAATTCGAGACATTGCGTGTTGAGTGGTAAAACTCAACGCCGCACTTTGTAGATTTTACCAGAGCGAGGAACTGAAATTAATAACACAAGTGGGGGTCGAACCCACAACCTATCGCGTTTACAGTCAAATACTGTCAGCCTCCGGCACGACCAGCTCTCCTCAACTTCAACTATATTTATTAAGCATACTTATTTCATTTACAGGTTTACAATTGTTCCATTACAGTTATTTAGTTGATAGTCAAAACAAAATATATTTTATTTACACGTAGACTATTAAAAAATAAATCAAATTATTTTGTTTTGCTGTCTGTATCTTTAAAATTGACGGTACTCATTAGGCCCCAGCCTCCTGAACTTTGGATAGTGATAAATCACACCAAGTCATAGAGCCAAATAAAATACAGTTCGTTTACTTATAATTACATATTAGTGTTTATTATGTTTTAATTAATGTTATTATTAGCTGGAAATGTTATAATGAGATATTTAATAGCTTGGCTTTGATTGAGCTTAAAAGTTCATTTAAAGCTATATGCTATTTGAACAGTGAACGGATAGTATTATATAGACTCTCCCTGGCTACTCTGCTTTATGGAATAAAGCATAAAGTTGCTTTTTTATTTTTTTTAATATAATAATTTTAAAACTCAGTATAAGTTTCAAAATCCCGTTAAGATGTTTTTGTACCTAGTGCCAAGACCCTCCGTATTTCACATTCTACCAAATTGGAGGCTTTGCGTATTGAGTGGAACTCAACGTCGCACTTTTTCTAACCAGAGCGAGGATGTGAAAATAATTTTAAATATAACCACTCTCTCGAGTGGGCATCGAACCCACAATCGGTCTCATTTATAGTCAGACGCTGTCTGTCACACTGCGCCACGACCGACTCATTTTGCTTATTAAGTTGCTCAACAATTTGTTTATCAAATGAATAAATTGCTCAAAAAGACAGACTTATAACAATAATTGATAATAAGATGTAATTTGTCTTTTTTCAAGTTTTTTTTTGGGAAATTATGTGTCGAGTGGCGGAACTCAACGCTGCGCTTTGTCTAATATAATGATTCTTCAGAGTGGGAACGAACCAACAACCGATCAGGTTTACTGTCAAATAATTAATTTAATTTTTAAAATGTCCACACAAATGTTTTTGTAACTTATTGTAACAGTTGTATTATGAAATTACGATACTTTATATAGGGAACGTCGATTTGTCCTAGGTTCAAGGTTCAAATCCAGTTTCATTTATTTTTTTTATAATTACTTCACAAGCACTACCATCCATACCACCGCGATATGTGACGCTCTAATATTGTGCGTTTTAGCAGGAACTTCCTTCCACGTGGTACACGAAAGTGGAATGATTTACCTGTTGCAGTGTTTCCAGGTCGATACGACATGGGTACCTTCAAAATACGCGTTTATTGTGTTTTTCCAATTAAAAGCAAAGCAAAGCACCTGTAACTGCTAAGGTAAGACAGAACCGTGGGCGGTGGCGATCACTTACATCAGGTGACCTGCATGCTCGTTATACTTACTTGTTCTATAAAAAAAAAAAAAACAGCACCATATCTTGACTAGATGTATCTAGTTTAATCTAGATATATATAGTAATTGTGCATCTGACTCCTCAAGAGCTTACGTATGAAGATAAAAACTAGTAATTTCCTTTCCCAACACAAATGTACATATTATAAGGAAAAAGGTCATCATTCTTGTCCATAGCGAGCTAGATCATTAATTTGTTAATGATCTAGGATCAAACCGGACGTAGCCCTTATATGGTAGTCGATATTGAATCGTTCCGGTGTTTCTTGATTTATTTTTTGATTTTAATCTAGTTAATTTTATCACTTTACGGATGTGCATTCTTGTTAGGTTTTCACAGATTCATATCCGGATTTTATTTTTTATTTACTTTTATTAGCTTCAATTATATATTCATACTCATCTAAGTGACTTTTTAAATGTAACTATTTGTAAACGAGTCAAATATTAAAAATTAATTGCGTATATTTTGGTATTTGAAAATATATTTTTAAAAATTTCTTCGAAATTCTTATACAGAATATTTAAATATGACAGATTTTAATCGTTATTTTATTTTATATGTTACTTAGCTTACTTTTTCTATATATGAAGCCTTATCTTAAGCGTTAACGTTTTAACGCCTAGAATATATATATATATATATATATATATATATATATATATATATATGTGTGTATGTAAGAAATTAAATTCTTAATAGACTATTAATTAAAATGTTACATTTATCTTTGTTCAGTACAGACACTGACTGAAATAAAAATAAGAAAACATTTAAGATAAAAACATTAAGTAACTCTAGTAAGACAAGTCACGATGTTGAGTTACGCTCAATGTTTGTGTCTCAATTTTGGGGGGAAATTCGAGAAGGGAATATTTGAATATATTTGAATAGGTTCTCTATGTATATTTACTAAATGGGTTAAAAAAGTTGGACTGGTTTTTCTTTAAAAAAATATAATTATATATTAAATGATTAGATTCCTTATTTGAGATTTCTTAATGAAGATTGAGGCCGGTCGTGGCGCAGTGGGACAGCGTCTGACTGTAAACGCAATCGGTTGTGGGTTCGATCCCCACTTGGGGGAGTGATTATATTAAAATTATTTTCACTTCTTCGCTCTGGAAAGACAAAGTGCGGCGTTGAGTTCCACCACTAAACACGCAATATCATGAATTTGTTGGAAAGTGTAGTAAGGAGTGTCTTGACACTAGGTACTTTCTGTCTACCCTGCTATGCGGAATAAAAAGCGTGAAGCTTAAAACAAAAATTTAGACTTTCGCAATTTTTACACATTTTAAATGAAAGTATTTTAAACGGATTGATCATGTATATTTTGATATTTGAAAATGCCTTTTCGGAAACCTCACGTTTCGAACACTTTACAATAGTCCATGGTCACAGATAGGCTGTTTTTTTATATCCAAAATATACGCGATTAATCTGTTTAAACTATTTTCATTTTAAATCATGATATGTTTATTTATCTAATACTTTGTTCGTCAATAATAATATATTATAAACAAACCACTCATTATGCGTTACAAGTAGAATTTACTTGTATATGTGGAGACGTCTTGACAGCGACGTCGATAATTTGTGGCTAGCTGTACGACACACCTATAGGTACAAGTATGTTTGAAATAAATTCTATACTACAGTATTATTTAATAATTTCATTATTATTTTTTTTCTACAGCTTCACAGTTTTATCTCGGGTAGCGGGGTAGTTAGCGTATAACTAGTGTAAAAACACTATTTTCCGCTTTACGTTTACCTATTAAAAAGCGGAACCCAACGCCGCGCTTTGAAACCCGAGCAGGGAAATGGAAATAATTCAAGTATTCAATTCCCACAAGTGAGCGTTCAACAAACACCAATCACGTTTATAGTCAGATGCTGGCCGTTACAGAAGTGTTTGATTAACTTGAGCGCATTTACCTTAAAATATAATTATTCCTCCACGAATTATATGGGCGTACAAATATAACCTATATTTTTTAGCTTAGTTAATTGTGATCGTTATTGACAGATATATAAGGAAGTATGTAGGAACTGCAGCGTTTAGCGCTACTTTCTGTCTCACTAGCTTGGGATAAAGCGTGAAGCTAAAAACAAATTATTTAATGTATATAATATATAAATAAGTACAAGTAAACCCATATAATAATAATAGTATATAAACAAACGTTTACTCAGTTCTAATGGACGTAAACATGACGTGGAAGAATCAAAGACGCGATCCTATCAGACCTTTAGCGTCAAATATTTTAACATGTTGATTTAAAAATAATAAATATATTATTAATTATTTCGTCAATATAATTTATTATAATGGTATTTGAATAAATTGATTGATAGGTTGATTGATTGATGCTTAATGGATGTTTAGCGCAGGTATTATGCCGTTTAGACGGTAGACGGAGAGTTATGACTCGTAAATATCGATGCGTAATTAAACGCAGTGGGACAGCGTCTGACTGTAATCGTGATTGTTGTGGGTTTGATTCCCAACTGAGGGAATTGATTATATTATAAAATTATTTTCATTTCTCTATTCCTCTTACGTTTCAACTCAACAGATAAGACGGTTGCGAATGGAACGAAGTCGACGTATTATCTAGCTAATAGGTTTTCTCTGATCATTATGCGGGCTTTTTTATTTGATCAATATACTTTGAATGAAATAATTGATAGGTTGATAGATAAAATAATTGACTAGATGTCTAAAATTCCTTTAGACTTTAGACAAAATTTTATGGCACGCCGTACTTCGTTTCATTCTTACTTAGTATATATTAAATGTTAGTAAAGGTGTCTCATGTATGTATGTATGTATGTATGCATTTATATAGTATGATTTTTTTTCACAAGCAACATGTTTCATTTCCGTTTTTCCGTTAAAACATTTAATTATTTTAAACCAATAATCATAGTATGATAATCTTTCAGCCTATGTTTTTTTAAACATTGCCCATTTTTAAAATGATAGATTATGAAAAAAAATATTAAAAATAATTGTTAAAAGCATAGTGTCCGACATATCGTTCTTATTTTACCGTATCAAATCGAGACACTGCGTGATGAATCCCGGAACTCAACGCTGCACTTAGTTTCACTAAAAGAAATAAGAAAAAGATAAATGTAATCATTGCCTCCATCGAGAATCGGAGCCATATTTAATCGCGTATACAGAGGCATAACAATTGTATATATATATATATATATATATATATATATATATATATATATATATATATATATATATATACATACGTATTAAGTTAAAAATACCATTGCACGGGGAACGAACTAGTTATATCCGTCTTATTAGGTGAATTACATAAATTTACAATTTAGTCACTCATATCATAATAATGTTACATGCAATTATTACGCGTTACATTCTATGCATATAACTAACAGTTATTTTTCTTGACCTTTCGAAACTTCCGATTATGCACTTGTCTTATAAATCATAACCTTGTTTTACTTTGTTGTCTTGGTATTTTATTAAATATGGGTTCTTTTGCGGCGTTAAGCTCTTATTCATTAACGGAGTGACTTGACATTTGGTTGTCTCTGACTACTGTGATGTGCGGTATAAACTATGAGATAGAGATAAAATGAGTTATTATTTACTATTTTAAAAGTGTTATTCCACATTAAGACTTAGAAAACATTTTTGAAAAAACGTATAAAAATTTTAATGCAGCATGATTTGAATCCGCGACTCTTGGATACCATCTAAGCTCTCTGACATCTAAGCCATGCGTTCTACTACCGGCTGCGTCAAAATTCTTATATTTTTTATATTATTCTTATCTCTGTAGAGAGATTTTTACAAATTTCTACTACTTAAAGATTATTAAGAAACAGTCGTTAAACAAGAGAGATTGCTATGTGTCTTGGATACCGTCCAAGATTTGAATCCCGCTGCGTTCATTTTTTTATAGGATTTTTCAAAAATGCTATCTAATCTTAAGTGTCCAATAGCATTATTTTTCCAATTAAAATTATTACAATCACAATTTTTATCTTTTTGTCTGTTCGTTTGTTCCTACGAATCTCTGGAATCTCTGGAATCACGTCTGGACTGGCAGATAACTGATGAAATAAGGAATAACTTACGCTAACCTTATTTTAGAAATATAATTTGTAACATCTAATCTATATTTAATATCTAATCTTAATTTTATTAAATCTGTATTCCACGCGGAATAAGTGGCGGGCACAGCTCATCAAGTCAATATGTACAATTTATTAGGAAACTTGTCAACCTGCAAATCCAAGCGTTAGTTAAGACGAGATTGATTTGAAGCGGTCATAGTATGTCGTAAGTAACGAGATTTATATACATATATATATATATATATATATATATATATATATATATATATATATATATATATATATATATATATATAACTGCGTGCGACTGATTTATATTTATACTAAACATCTCTGGCTCTTTATTATATAAAATAATAATATCATTATTACTACTACTTAATATTATTTACTTTTTATTACACAGCTATCTGCCAGTGAAAGTCTTCTCATAATCGGTCCAACCGTTTCAGAGATTAGCCGTAACAAACAGATAGATAGACAGATGAAAATTGTAGTAAATGTAAAATATATATTTCATTTTCAATTATCTTATATAAATCATTTGTACATCTGGTAAGACAACGCGGCGTAGAGTTCCGCTAAACACTCAATGACACGAGTTACATTCCCTTTCTACCTGCTTTCTTGTATCTGAATACCAATAAAACCTAAAACATCCCATATGCAAACACTGCAAGTAAGTCCTTATTAAGTAGGTTTAATTTTATTTCTTTGAAGACTTCATATAAATTGCAAATTTATTTAATACATTTCAATAAGTGATGGTCAAAGTATGTAATGAAGTTACATTAAGATTGATATAATGTATTTATAATAAGGTAATTCTTTATTAACAAGTATGTAAGATGTCGTAAGGCAACATTAAATTACATTTTAAGACGTTTTTTTTTATTTTCATTATTGAAAGGTTATATAGGTTGAAAGGTTGGTACAAGTATATATATATATATATATATATATATATATATATATATATATATATATTCTGTGTGTGGTGGACACCAGAGAGCAAGCAAGTCAGTCAGCTCACTCTCCAAGAATCAGCTCAACAGATGGGGGTAGATTGATATAATTAAATTTTGTATCAACTGACTGGCTTGGTTCGGTGTAACCCACAAGGTTCGAATCCCAATCGGGGGAATGATTATTGATTATCGTTTTTACAGTCACACGCTGTCCCACTGGGCCACTATGGCTTTTAATGGCCTGACTACCTGTTGAGAACTTCTTTATTAATACTTACCAATAAAGTATTTTGATTTTAGAGCAAAAATGTATTCTGTTCTAGTCTACCTGTACTCCATTTGAAAAGTCACCCAAAACAGCTAGAGATATTCAACAGACCATTTCTCAATTATTATTAAATTACATATGAAAGATATTCGTGACTGTACTGTACTTGAATATCACTTTGACCATATTGAAATTACAAAAACGTAAAATAATTGATTTCAATTCAATTTACGTAACAATATTAATATTTTATATAATATTTTTTTCCACATTCTTCTCTTAGTTGGTGAAAATAATAATGTAGGAACAAAGACGAGACTGAAAACAGCGCTGTAGACAATAATTCTCACATCACACGCTGAGCTGACTGAGATTTATTATACAATGTTCGTTTTCATACGTTTTATAAATACGATATTAGATGAAGTGAAAAACGGTAATAATTTTTTTTTCAATTTGAATTTGATTAATAAACATAAAAATATCAAAAAAAAACCATGAATAGTATAATAACATAAACATAACATAAACATAACATAAATATAACATAAATAAAACTTGAATAGTATTTGAACTCACATCCCCTGTGCATAGTCATGACCTAAATGACCATGACGGGGACTTTTTTGTTCACTGGCAACACTATTGTTTAATTTATTTACATAAATATATTGTTAAAAAAAAGAAAATTATCTATAAAAATATAATTATTTAAATGATGAATAATAATGTATATTTTCACACGTTCCGTTCTAAGCATAGCTAATTTTAAGCACTGAGCTTAAGAATTATCGTGCAACACTAATCACAGGACCATCTTTGTGTAGATTATTATCATAATTTTAGCCCTATAAGGATTTGTATATACAAACAAAGCCCAAACGTATAATAATATATTAAATTCTTATAAATTAAAGCTTATTTCTAAATGTTTTGTGCGTTTTATTCAAAACTGAATATCTTAAAATAGTGTGTTAAAGTAATGTTAATATAAATATATACCATGCCGGTCGTGGCGCAGTGGAACAGTGTCTGACTGTAAAACCGATGTGCTATGGGTTCCATCTTCACTTGGGGGAGTGATTATATTTAAAATTATTTTTACTTCCTCGCTCTGGTAAGACAAAGTGCGGCGTTGACTTCCATTACTCAACACGTAATGTCTCGAATTCGGTGGAAAATGAAATACGGAGAGTCTTAACACTAGGTACTTCTTGTCTACCCTGCTATGCGGGATAAAAAGCCTAAAGTTAAAACAGAAAAAAAATCCTATAAAATAAAGCTTGCAACTATATATCTTAAGCAATTTTTTTCTCTGTAGACCTTGTTACTTGCTGACCATTTGAAAATTTAAAAATAAAAATTAAAAAGATTTTTTTCCCTATTTCAAATTTTTTTGATGTGAATCAATATAGTCAATTGGTGTGCCGGTGGTGGAACCAAACGCTGTATAATACAAACTAGTAGTATCCTGTTCTGTTTTTTTATTAAAAAAAAACATCTAAAATTCGTGTTAAAATATTAAGAGCCTAGTGGCTAGATCATTTCTCAAATGTTTATATATATGTTTGTATATACTACTCTTATAAAAATATATAAAAAGAAAATAATATGAAAAAGAAATTATTTTCTACGTGTTAGAAACACGTTAGTTAATAGATATATTTTAATTTATTAAAAATGTTTACCTCAGAAGCCTTAACAAAAGCAGCAAAATACATAATAATGCCTTGTCTATAAAATAAAATATTGTAACATATGTGTTTAAAGTCAAATAGTCAATAAGAGCTCTTAAGAGAATAGAAAAGGCCTCTATTCCCATCTTGTGAACAGAGTAAGCGTTGCTTAATCTAATTAATCTGACTGATATAGTAATACTGATCTATGAAATATAATTTTAATATAAATATACATCATTATTTACATTATTTCTATAAATATTTATATTTTCATAAAAATTATAAACAGAAGGTTGCAAAGTATATCCCTTTTACTGGTGGAAGAGGAGAGTTCTACGACCTCTGGTTTTCTAGACATGCTTTACACAGTATAATTTGTATTCATAACCGCTATGTTCTATTATGGTCTGGTAAACTAAAATACTCTTTATTTATACAATAAAAAAAAGACAAGACACGCACAGAGAGTAAATAGATATTCTTCATTAATTGAAGTCTAGTATAACTAGAATACTCGTCACATTCACATGATTTAGTAAATAAATGTAAACATTTGAACAGTTACACCAAAACTGAAAAAAATATATTAAACTGAGTTGCGGAACAGAACGCCACATTTAAATGCATATTGCAACTTACGGACTCTAAAATCAGCTAAGAAATTCTTAAGTATATGAAGATGAAGACAGAAATAATAATTTACAAAAACCACGTTTCAAAGTCACAAGATAAGGCTAGTGTATTGAAAGCTATTTAGACACATAATTATTTCCATTACATTGTAAATATAACATAAAGGCCGTATTGACTTGTAAAAGAAGACGATAAATCTACCTGTTTCGTTCAGTGTGCTTCACATTCCAATACGATATTATGCAAAATTGCTACTTGAGTTTTGTATAGATCATGGTATAGAATTGATGAAATTATAGACAAGGCATTATTATATATTTTGCTGCTTTTATTAAGGCTTTTGAGGTAAACATTTTTAATAAATCAAAATAAATCTATTAACTTAGAAACACGTAGGAAATATTTTCTTTTTCATATTATTTTCTTTTTATATATTTTTATAAGAATAGTATATACAAACATATATATAAACAGCAATGGTGACTTCCGTTGCTTTTCCGTTTTTGTTTAGCTTGACTTTTTTACCCCGCATAGCAGGGTAGACAGGAAGTACCTAGTGGGAAGACACTTCGTACTTCGTTTTCCACCGAAATCGAGACATTGCGTGTTGAGTGGCCAAACTCAACGCCGCACTTTGTGTGATAAAATGAAAATAATATAAATATAATCATTCCACGAGTGGGAATCGAACCTACATATCGCGATTACATTCAGATGCTGTCCCACTGTGCCATGATCGGCCTGAAAATATAGAATTATATTGTGATTTGGATCTGATGTAATTTTTAAGGGCTTTATTAATTTGGTCTTATCGTTCTTATTGGGAAACCCCATACATTTAAGAGAAGTGTTCTTGTTCCTAAAATGAAAATGGGAAGTCAACATTGTTAAATAATATATACAATATTTTAAGTTTAGTAGCAATCGAGAAAAGTGAGGTTGATGCTGGTGCTGTTGAGTTCAGTTGAATCCGATGAACAAAATTTAGAATTTTGTAGAAATAAATATTTTAATAAACTTGTATACGCTATATATTTTTTTTAGCTTCACGCTTTTATCCCACATACATGTGGGATAATGTTAAGACTGTTAAGACACTCCGTCCATTACACCACAACCGGCCTATATGTTTTCTTAAATAATGAAAATAAAATTTAATAAAGTATAATATGGTACAATTAAAAAAAGAAAAATGGTTTAGTATAGGTACTTCTCAATGTTCTTAACACTATCTGTGTACATCCTTTCAACTCGTCACAACATGACGGATCAAAATAACGCACAGCTAACTAAATTCATAAGACCCTTTTAAGATCGTGAGAAAAACGTGAAGATATATAAAGTTTTTTGCAGCTTTGCGCGCGTTGAAGTCTTTAACTCAAATTGAATGTGCAATCTTATAAATTATAATCATTTTATTTTATTAAATAAATTAGAAACCTGCTCGCTGCTTTGCCTGCGAGGACTCCACTACATATTATATTTCAAAGAACACTGTCGTGACTGACACTGACAGCGATAGGTTCAATAGATATTGTATAAAAAAAATGTTACGGTACTGTGCCGAAACTTTGACTTTACTGATAGTGTGAATTAGCCTTAACTAACTCAAAATAGCACTAGTCGTCAGTCGAAGCCAATTGCAGTAAGTTTGAAAAAATATGCGAGGCGATTTGTCTGTCAGCGTCATTAAAATTTAACAACTTATTCAAAAAACCAAAGTTTGCGTATACATAAATGTATATTGTTGACAGGATTTTTTTATGTTTCTGTGTCTTATGAATCAGGTGACATCACAGTCGAGTCCACCGTACTCCTTGGCGGAATTATCATTATAGATGTAGACTTGAACAGAAACCTTTGGCATAGTATAGGTAATGCCTCAACATTCTATTTATATTAGATAGGTATAACTAAATATTTGTAATTTTGGAATAAAGTTCTTTAACGTGATTTACGAACAGTACGAAATACTTACTTGAAATCGTCACGTAACAACACTGAATGGTGTGCGTGTATGCGTGCAAGTATACTACAAACAAAGATCAAATTTCTTTTTCTCCGGCCGGCCGGTCGTGACGCAGTATGACAGCGTTTGACTGTATGCGATCGGTTGTAGGTTCAATCCTCACTAGAGGGAGTGATTATATTTAATTTTTTTTCACTTCCTCGCCCTAGTAAAGACAAAGTGTGGCGTTGAGTTCCACCACTCAACATGCAATGTCTCAAGTTCGGTTGAAAGCGAAGAATGGAGTGTCTCGACACTAGGTACTATTTGTATACCCTGCTATGCAGGATAAAAGCGTGAAGCTATATATATATATATATATATATATATATATATATATATATATATATATATATATATATTGCAGATATCGCAAGTGGGTATCGTAGACATTTAAGCTGGTCAATACGCTCATTCCCGGATTTCGTTTTACGTATTCAGAGACCTGAGTTAGCTTTAGAGAAATAAATAAACTTTAAATCGAAATTGAGATATAATTTGTTCTTTTGGATTATTTGCCTTAAAAAAGAATATCAAATAAAAATTGAAATTTACAGATTTCATTTCCAAATATAGTTTACATTTCGAAATGAAGAAAAAACGTATAATAACTATATTTTTGACGGGAATCCTTCGACCGCACCATCTTTGTTTATAGAAAAAGAAACAAAACGAGCAGAAGGGCCACCTGATGCTAAATGGTCACCTTCGCTCATGGACATCTACAACATTAGAGCTGTAGATGCGTTGCCGGCCTTGAGACGGAAGTGAAAGGAGATGAGGAAAAGGATCGGTGGGAAAGCTGGCCATTTTATATATGTGTCACAAAATACTGCATTACTTACCTCCAACTGCTTCCAAGTCCGTACCTAGAATGTCATAATATAAAATCATTGATTAATATAACTAATATAATTAATCAGAAATATTAATGTTATATAATTTATGGTTTAACAATAAATGTACCGCCTCCACCTTCATAGATATGAGATCATTGCATCATTTTACTACGTATGTCTTAATGTTCTTTTACATTTTCTAATAACACAAGTTGAAATCCATGTTCCGATAAAGATATAAAAATATTTGAAAAATAGTATACAATATAAATTGATAACCTTTAAATCTATATAGCGTTGTTGTAAGTAGGTTTACGTTTTGTCCCGCAGCAGTCAGAGACAACCTAGTGTCAAGACACTCCGTTGACTGTTTTCCCATGGAAATTATTCGAAACAAGCAAAAAATAAATCTATATGCTAAAGCACACTCAATGTCTTCTATAAAGATATTATAACTTTTTGCCACTAATATATTTGTAGGAAGATTATATAAAGTTATGCTACCCACGGATTACTAAGAAGCATGTTATTTACTTATTCGTATACTATAATAATTTCATTTTTTGTGCAAATATTTAATATAATAGCATAAAAATCTACATGAAACGTTATTCAAATTGGAGCCAAATGTAGCAGATTTTTTTTATTTTCTTTTAGCTTCACGCTTTATACCTGGACGCTACAGTCCCTACATACCTCTTTCGCCTCGTACAGTCATTATCCTCTTCATACGTTCCCCCTGGGGAGGGTCCTCATGCTTCTTACGTGACCTTCCTCCAGTATCTTCGATACCGTATTTTTGAAGGTCAACCGAGGTCTCCCCCGACCTCTCGTACCAATCGCCTTGGCTTCATAAATCGTTCCTACCATTCTTTCATCGCTCATTCTTTCAACGTGCCCAAACCACCTGAGCACGTTCTTCTTTATTGTTACTGTGACATTCGTGCTTACCTGCCATTCTGCGTATCTCCTCGCTGTCTCCGTGACTCCGCATATCCGACGAAGAGATTGCATCTCTACCGCATCCATCTTTCTTTCATTCTTCTTTTGATACACCCACGTTTCACTGCCGTATATCAACGTCGGTATCAGTACTGCATTCTGAAGGGCAAGACGTGCAGGTACGCTGACGTTTTGCCGTCGCATCAATGCAGCTAGAACATCGTTAACCCTGTTACCGGCAGCAATACGCCTTTCCACATCCATTTCATATTTTCTATCTCTACTAAACATACTTCCCAGATATATCCCAGATATATCCCAGATATATCAGATATATCATTTACTTTTTCTAATATCTTTCTATCTACCATAATCTTGCGTTCCGTTTTTTCTTCGTCTCTATCAAATATTAGAATCTTAGTTTTACTCGCATTCAGGTTTAGACCATTACTTTCACACCCTTCTTTCAGAGTGGTGACCAATGCCTGTAACTCGCATTCTAATGATGCAATTAACACTGCATCATCCACGTACAACAGACAGTTTCCTGTCAAATCACCAACCTTCACTCCTATGAGACTGTCTTTCACTCCTTGGAGACAGCTATCCAAATACAAATTGAACAGCTAAGCTGACTGACTGACTTCTTTTATACCGATTTCGCCATCGGCTATATCATGACTCAGCGTATTGCCATCCCTCGAGACAGAGGCGTCACTACATTCATACATCTTCTAGTAAAATTCCGCCCATCGTTGCAAAACGTGTGTTCTTTCGGTAAGTATTTCACCATCTTCGGAAAGCACCCCAGTTATTTTACAGGTTGACGAACAACGCCGAGAATCACTAACTTCTCGCCAGAAAAGTTTTGTGTTTTCCCGGAAATTGTTTGTCAATCTGTCGTCTCTTTCATGCTCTGACTTTGCACGCTTCATCTTTATCAGTGCTTTCGTTAGGTGCTTTTGTAATTTAAATTTGTTTTTCTTAATCTCTCTCATATTTTTACTCTTACTCGAGGCTTTATAGTCCTGTCATGTTTTCTTCTTTTTTTCCACTGCCTCTTTCAATTCATTATCCCACCATTTATCACGCTTTTTACTGAAGCCTCTTTTCTCAATGCCACACACCTCAGTTGCAGCTTCAATCATACAATTGCCAAGATCGTTTCAGTACCTATTTCGCAGCTGTCTAGCTTCTTGGAAACCCTTTCTTAATATTCTTCACTAATCAGTGGGTCTTGATACTTCCAACTTTTTATGCGATTATTCGCCTCCAAGTTTGGACACCTCGTGCGGCTGCGCCAACCGGCAAACAGACCCCTTATTCTAGGAACTACTAGATAGTGATCTGTTCCCAAGTCGGCACCCCTAAACACACGTGTGTCCATAACTTGGTTACAAATACGCTGATTCACTAGGAATAGATCCATTATGATAGTTACTATTTTAAAAGTGTTATTCCACACTTAGGATTAGAAAACATTTTAGAAAAAACCATTATGCTTTTCTCTTCCATCCGTTCCTACATAGTAGAACGCATGGCTTAGCGGTCAGAGCGCTTGGACGGTATCCAAGAGGCGCGGCTTCGAATCCTGTGCGTTCAATTTTTTTATACGTTTTTATTCTAAAATGTTTTCTAATCCTAAGTGTGGAATAACACTTTAAAAATAGTAAATATTGAAATAAAATAGCAATCTCTCTTGTTAAACGATTATTTCTTAATAATCTTTAAGTAGTAGAAATTTGTAAAAAATCTCTCTACAGAGATGCTAACAACATAAATAAGTTGTAACAAAACGTATAAGAATTTCGACGCAGCTGGTAGTAGAACGCATGGCTAAGCAGTCAGAGCGCTTGGACGGTATCCAAGAGGCGCGGGTTCGAATCCTGCTGCGTTCAAATTTTTATACCTTTTTTCTAAAATGTTTTCTAATCCTAAGTGTAGAATAACACTTTAAAAATAGTAAATATTAATATTCTTGTTATCCCCAGCTTGAAGCGAACCCAGAGTAGCCTCGGGTTAATCGCCTTATACCATTGTACTCACTAATCGCGAGGATAATAACACACACCTACACCTTGATACCCTCGTTCACTTTCCGGAACTCCCAACCCGAAGGCGACTCGGTTGCCCGGCAAACCGGTCATGCTATTGCCCTTTCTTTAGGTCTCAGTCACACAAACAACATCTAAATCTCTTTCATCCATCATATCTAATAATTCATTCATCTTCTGTTGCATCCCTCCTCTTACATTCCACGTAGCTATTTGTAGCTCCGTTCTCCACTTCCCGCCGTTACGGACATGGCGTGCTGGTTGTTGGTCCCCAACGCCGCATTCGTCGCCACTTCTCACACCAGTAGGGACGCAATGGTGCGCGTCGCCTCGGGGGGACGCCCTAGCATATTGCGCCCTGGTACTCGCGGCGGATGGAATGTTGCAGCTTTATACAACCGTTGATGTTATGTAAGGCTGGCAGGGGTCACTGCGCGTAATTCTTCCATCTTTGATCCCCAACAGAAAGAAATTGATTTTTTATATATTACGTAGAGTGCAAGACACCATTCCAGTCAAAATATATCGTATATATATGTAGAAACAAACTTGGATTGTCTTTAAAATTACAACGATAACTAGAACTGGCTATAGCCACCTCTAATGCAAAAATCGATGTTAGTTTACCCAACAAATCTAAATAATCATAACCACCCAGAAACAAAATTTGCAAAGTCTTCCTACCTTCTCTTAACCATACTGCTCATTATTTTGGAGCTTTCAAACGTCGAGTCTCACTTGCTCTATAGTTTTAGACTGACTTCGAATCCACAACTCCCTGATGCAGTAGGACGAATGTCTAGAATATCGATAGATAAAGGTAAACGAAAATAGAACCAGAAGGTTATATGGTACAATGAGGATGAGCTTTGGTCGTACAAGTTCCCCTTCCCAACAAAATCACATCCAATGAGAGAAATTACTTGTTAATTCGAATACGTCTAAAAGCTTAGTCAAATAAATCGGATATTAATATTTTTACGAATATTTGCCGACTCTTTATATAATAATGTTGGAAATATTTCTTCACTATTTCAATTACCATCGATTTTTAAATAAATTAAGTGTATTTTTAAAGCCTAATGATGCATTATAAAATGCCAACACAAAGGCCAGTATAAAAAATTCTCACAAGCGACGCTACTACTGTAGTTACGTAATTAACTGTTAATAACAAACATTATATGCTTATTGATCATTACCTATGATGAATAGAATATAATAAAATTTCCAAGTGTGTTTTGAAATTTTGTCTTTTGGTTCCGCATGCATTTATATCAATATATATATATATATTTATATATATATACATATATATATATATATATATATATATATATATATATATATATATATATATATATATATACATATATATATATATATATATATATATATATATATATATACGATATACTGTAGACGGTGTGAGTGTTTGTTTTTATTATTATTTTATTTTTATTTTTTAGCATCTCGCTTTAGCCCTAGCAGGGTTGGAAAGGACGGAACGCGAAACTTTACGATCCCTGCATACCTCGTCCACAGTTATTAACCTCTTCATACATGCTCTTCGGGGGTCCTCATGCTTTTTACGTGACGTTCCCCCATTAGTATTGATTCTATGTTTTCGAAGCACTATGTCAAATAACAAGTATTTAAATCAATTTATAACAACATACAATTATATTTATTCTCTTGTTACTTAATTTTAGAATGTTTTTTTTTACTTATTCGCTATTTCCATATAACTGATAGTGACAACGTTTTCCAGTTACTCCTAATAGAACACTAGTTAGTAAAATCTATAACGGTTTAGGGAAATATATATTACAATAGTTAGGTTAGATTATAGAGGAGCTCGAACAGTGGAAGCGTTAGAGTACATTTTAAGGGGGCCCTTGATCCTACACATGTCCCTAGTACTGTTCCGAGCTTCTATATATATATAGTTACCACCGATTGTTGTGGAATTCTTTGATACCGATGGATTGTTAAGAATTTTCTTCCCCTAATTGAAAATCGATCACAAGCTCACAATTTTTATTCCCTCACTACTTTGGTTTGGAACTATGCATAAATGTTAAGGGGGAAGAAGGGGATCGACAAAGTGTGACATTTTTTGACAAAGGCGTCTTCACAAAAGGGACCAGCTGTGACAAGAAGAAAACGTTATTTATGGATGACCTGTTTCCAAGAATTCATAATTTTATTTATTAAATTACATAAAGCCGGTTGTGGCGTAGTGGGATAACATCTGACTGTAAACGCGATCGGTTGTGGGTTCGATCCCCACTCGGGGGAGTGATTATATTTAAATAATTTTCACTTCCTCGCTCTGATAAAAGACAAAGTGCGGCGTTGAGTTACACCACTCAACACGCAATGTCTCGAATTCGGTGGAAAGCGAAATACGGAGTGTGTTGACACTAGGTACTTTCTGTCTACCCTGCTATTCGGGATAAAAACGTGAAGCTAAAAAAAAATTACATAAAGTGCATATATATGTTACAAGCTATGTTTATTTAACACAGAAAAAGTATATATTTAATTGCATAATGTATTAATACAATTCATATAAGTAGGTATTACATTTTAAATCTTCTTGAGGGAAAGAATAAATTAATATAATTTAATTGTTAATTATTATTATATATTACCGTTATGCAGTTTGAATAAATAGCTCATAGAAACTGTACAATAGAACGATACTACTTTATTCTTTCATATACAATATACTTGTTGTAAAAATCAAGCAACTAAATTCCCTTTTTCCGACGGTTCCCTTAGGAATTTCAGGAAATAATTTACTACGACTCCCCTATGGAAAACTAAGCTTATGGAAAATATAATTTGCTAGATCAATCTCCACTTTTAATATAGAAATAGAAGACTTTAGTGGCTTAGATATTAAAATACAAATTCAAAATATTCTCTATTAAAATATTATAACCATTTCCGCTAAAAGGAGTCAAAGCAAAATATAATAATCTTAACCTCCCGTGGTATATCAATCCACAACCTTTACGTAATTGCCTAATATGTAGTTATTATTTTCGTTTCCTCTCAGCTTAACGCTTTATTCTCTAAGTCGGAGAGAATTATAATCTACAAAAAATAAAAACTAGTATTAAAACACTCCGTTCTCCTTCTCCGCCGTAATTCGAGACACTGGATGTGAAGTATGCAAATAATTTAAATATCCCACAAATGAGAATCGAACCCACACAATCTCGTATACAATTAGATGCTCTCCTACTGTACTACGATGGCGTAAATGGTTATTGTACTCATGCATTTATATGTAGAGTATTGCAAATGAATTGTAAGGTTAGATGAATCAGTGCATTCCTAACTGTAGTAGGTACTGAGCACTCGACGTGAGTGGGCGTTTTAATAGTCTTAATAGTTTGTATGGAAAATATAAATATTTTGATGACACCATTGATTTTGTAAATATAAGAGATATTACTTAAGGCTACAGGCCATCCATGATTCCCATTCGAGGAAATTATTATATTTAAATTATTTGCATAGAGTTCAGACACTTGACACGCAATATACCGAATTTCGGTGGAAAGTGGAGTACATAGTGCTTTGACACTAGGTACTTTCTGTCTATCCTATTAGGTGCAATAAAAAACTTGAATATAAGAGATACTTTAGACTTGAGGCCATTGTGATGTGAAACGGCGTCTGATTGTAAATTATATTGATTGGGGGTTTAGGACACGCGTGCAATTTTTTTTCAGCTTCATTTTTTTTCAGCGCATAGCAGGGTAGTCAGAGACAATCTAGAGTCACAATATTTGACTTGTATGGCCAGAGAGGTGATGTGATTTTTTTTAATATAATATCGGTACCCCAGAGTGGAAATCGAACCCTCTACTAATTACAGTCTTTTTGTAACTTTTAGAGCAAATTGAAATGCACAAGTAAGTCAAAATTGTGTTGCAAAAGAAATTTCATATAGGCCGACCGTGGCGCAGTGGGATAGTGTCTTACTCTAAACGGCATCGATTGTGGCTTCGATTCTTACTCCGGCGAATGATTATTTTTAAATAATTTTCATTTCCTCACTTTGGTAGGACAAAGTGCGACGTTACGTTCCGCTACTCAGAACGTCTTGAATTCGACGGAAAATAGAGTACGGAGTGTCTTGACATTAGGTACTTTCTGTCTAACCCGCTATATGGGATATGGATACGTATATGTATAGATCAAGGAAATAAAAATATAAAAATGTTATCTATCTAGATTAAATTAACAGAGTCTAACTTAAAAAAAATCACATGCATTGTGACCACGGACCACTATTAAGTGGTCGAAACATGGTTTTTTGTAAGATTTTTTTTCGCTTTTGAGCGGCGTTGAATGGTGGAACTCAACGCCGCTCTTTATCTTTACCTGAGCGAGGAAGTGAAAATAGTTTAAATATAATCACTCTCCCAAGTAGGGATCGAACCCACTACCGATCGCGTTTATAGTCAGACGCTGTCCCACTGCGCCACGACCAGCCTTAATTATATTATATATTTTTCTCTAATACCAAAATATACGCGAATAATACGGTTTAAATCGTTATTTTGCGTTTTGTTTACCTTGAAAAATACAGGAGATATGAACAGATAAACCAAATTGCAATATGCAAAATTTCCACACGTCAGTGAAATCATCCATTCAAATAAATAGACACAATAGATTGTTTTTATAAATTAATGTATTAAAAACGTCAATTTCCAAGAAATTTAATATTTTTTGTGTTTTTTTTTCGCAATTCCCTTTTGTTTTGCGATTGCGACGGACGACTTGAGGTGTTGTTGCCTAATATATATATATATATATATATATATATATATATATATATATATATATATATATATATATATATATATATATATATATATATATAGCTGGGCACAGAGAGAAATAACAAGACACTTGGTTCTCTATTTCCTGCCCGAAAAGAAGACATTGTGCATGGAAAGATAAAAATGAACACTACACTCTGCCTTACCAGAGCGTCGAAATGTAATTTAAATATAAAGTCATTAAACAAGGGTTGAAATTTTACAGTGTTTGGTTAGTGTGCTGATAAAAGTTAACTTAATACTTGATATTTTAGCGTCACGCTTTTCTCCCGCATAGCAGGAAATATTTAGTGTCAAGACACTCCGTACTTCGCTTTCCACCGAATTCAAGACATTGTGTGTTGGGTGGTGGAACTCAACGCCGTACTTTGTCCTTTTACCAAAACGAGGAAGTGAGAATAATTTAAATATAATCACTCCCCCGAGTGGGGATCGAACCCACGACCGATCGCGTTTACAGTCAGACGCTTTTCTTTATCATTATATTATAACAAAATTATATTAAATATAAAATATAGATAGTCTTTATGTCGTTTTGATGGGTCTTATATCACCAAAATCCCTGAAGTAATTTTTGCGTAAAAGAGTAAATAGAAATATTAGTATCGATTAGCTTTTCGACGGATCACGCACGCTCAAATCAATCATATTGCTATAACTTTTAAGCTATACGGCCAAATTATTTTATGCAAAAGGAAAAGTACATCTACATTAAATAGGCCGATCGTGGCGTAGTGGAACAGCGTATGACTGTAACGCGATCGGTTGTGGGTTCGATCCCAACTCGGGGGAGTGATTATATTTAAATAATTTTCACTTCTTCGCTCTGGTAAGACAAAGTGCGGCGTTGAGTTCCACCACTCAACACGCAATGTCTCGAATTCGGTGGAAAGCGAAGTACGGAGTGTCTTGACACTAGGTACTTTCTGCCTACCCTGCTACGCGGGATAAAAGCGTGAAGCTAAAAAAAATAAATAAATACTTAAAGTAACAAATGTATTGATTTCCTATAAGGGTTTGATAAATATTCTAAAACGTGCATTATAAAAAATTCCAATTTAATTGTATTTATAGTTCACTAAAAAGATATATATATATATATATAATGCTGTGAAGGATTTTTATTTAAGACAAACAAACTTTACATGATCTTTGCGTAGCTCCAACGGTTTGGTAAGATAGCTTTCTGTATATCGTTATATCGGTATGCATATCGTTATACTACGCCCAAATTACGCAAAATCACTATAAATTATAGCCTACGTGTTATTCTAATGTATAAACTACAGTACGGTAGAGTTTCATGAAAATCCGTTGAATAATTTGGAGGACGGGATTGTCTAATACAGGCAATATTATGCTCAAAAAGTCATCTCAGCCACAAACATTGTATTTTTTTATATATACATATATCTTCACAAACATTCGCATTGTCTGGTTATCATTTGTTGATTTATCACGCCATAATGGCATCAGATTTACGATATAAAGCTCTATATATATATATATATATATATATATATATATATATATATATATATATATATATATATATATATATATATATGTGTACAATTACATACAAACAAAACCGCAGTACAATAATAGTCAGTTTAAATAAATAAACACACCGCTACTTAAATCATTATAATTCAATACTCAAATTGAAGACAATTCTGACAAATGACTTCAACAATGCCGTTTAATGCATCAGATGTGATTGACAACTGGAGGTCACGGGTTCGTTCCCAGGCGTTGTTTTTCAATAGAAGGACGCGCCTTTTAGAGTATTGGAATGCGTATTCTATTAACATAGATATTATTTTAAATAGTGTATCAGATGTTAATGTTTCTATTGTTAATTTTTATAAAATGTTACGTGTTAGTTGGCGGAGCTCTACGCTGCGTCTTGTTAGTATAAATAATATGGAATATCTACTTAAGTCAAAATGTACCTAGATATTCCGAAAAGGCAGAGTGGAGAGATTAATCACTAGATGTTTTTTGCTAAATTCACAACATGTGTTATAATAATGTGATTAGAAAATTTATTCTAACTATTTTTTAGTACTTATTGTTAGAGAGAAAATAACTTCGATACACTACTTTCTTTGCTTTCCGCTTTCAATCGAAACATTGTGTATTTAGTGGCGCAACTCAACACCGTAATTGTTGTTATTGTTTCAACTTAACACCAGATATAAATTATCTGAGAGGAGAAAAATAAATATAATTTGAAATCGTTTATTCGAAGGTGCTCCGAACCCACAGCCAATCGCTCTTACAGTCAGATGCTATTCCACTGAGCCACGATGGCTTTATCATAGATTAAGCTTGCAAAGAACGTTTAAGGTAGGTATTGTATAATAAAGGTACCTAGAAACTGACAAATTGATATTTAATTAAATTCGAGCTATTATAAATTTGTTACAATATTATGCGAATTGTAACCAAGAAATTATATGTTTCTTTTTGATCATATAAGATATACATATAATAATATCTTTGGTTTTCGCGATTTTTGCACATTTCAAATGAAACTATTTTAAACGGATTAATCGCGTATATTTTGGTATTCGAAAATATATTTTTGGAGACCTGACATATCGAACACTTTACAGAATGTATTTTCGAATACTGAAATATACGCAATTAATCTGTTTAAAATAGTTTCATTTAAGATATACATAGTTTATTTAGTTATCAAATTTATTTATTTGTTTGAGTCATTAAGTGTTGAGTGGCGGAACACAACGCCGTGCTTTAGGTTATTTTTTTATTTATTTTTTTTATTATTATTATTTTTTATACCGCATAGCAGGGTAAACAGAAAGTACCTAGTGTCAAGACACTCCGTACTTCGCTTTCCACCAAATTCGAGATATTATGTTTAGTGGTGGAACTCAACGCTGCACTTTGTCTTTACCAGAGCGGGGAAAGGAAAATATTTTAAATATAATCACTCCTCCGTGAGGGAGTCGAACCGACAACCGATCGCGTTTACATTCAGACGCTCTCCCAATGCACCTCGACCGGCCTCTGCGGTAAAACTTTATTTTTGAATATCCCTTTTTATATTCTTTCTTTCTTTAGCTTCACGTTTTTATCCCGCATAGCAGGGTAGACAGAAAGTACCTAGTGTCAAGGCACTCCGTACTTCGCTTTCCACCAAACTCGAGACATTGCGTGTTGAGTGGTGGAGCTCAACGCCGCACTTTGTCAATGTCACTTTTTATATGCAATGTATTCTACTTGTTCTGTATTTAAAATCTAGTTTTTCAATCACGTAAATATTTCTACTTGATTATAAATATATTTTTAAATCAAAACAAATATTTTGAAATTTTATAAAAAAATTTTGAAATAAAAAAAATATATGACATGTCTAAGAGTAAAGATCAACATCTACAAATCTTTAACATGTATTGTATATAATTTAATCATTTGGCGGAACTCAACGCTGCGATATGTCTTAATACTTCTGATTCAAGACTTCGTATAATGATTCTATATTGTTTAACACCATTCATCTCAGTTGTCCCAGACCTAGCACAAGCAAAAACAACTATACATCAGACATAAAGGTGTAGAAGGACCGAGGTTGCGTTTCGGAAGGTCAGGTCAATGCTTAATTCTAAATAATATCAATTATTATTAGATAACTATAATTGATGACATCAGGGTACAGTGGCTCTGTCTGTATGTATGGGCAATTTGTTGAGGTTTAATTAATTTTTATTTCCATACTCTTAATTTGGTACAATTCACAGTGTTAAGTTGCGCTACTTGACACATAGTGTGTGTAATTGTAAGGATGGAGAACGGAATGTCTTGAAATTTCCTTCTCTAATTTCCCTTATGATAAACACAATTTTTTAATAAAAGTACAGTACATTTATGGATTTAGGATTAATCAAAAACATCTAGTGATAAATCTCTATAATATCTTTACACTTTAAAGTAAAAAAAAAAACAAAAGTTTCAATCGAGCACAAAAGTTTCAGGGGAATAGTTATATTAAATTATATCTCGACGAAATGTCTCGAATACGGGAAAGCGGCGATCCGAGTTTCTTATACAAGCTGTTATCGATGTATTGTGCGACAATAAATCATATAGATATAATTATGTATTAAAGTACCATTTTTTTCAGTTTTTATCCGCCCATTTAAGGTCATTCTGATATCGGAGAATAACGCCGTAGTCTGTCTATTAAGTCAGCGGAAATTAAAATATTTAATTAATATTTATCATCATACTCCTTAGAAATCAGAGGCCGGTCGTGGCGCAGTGTGACAGCGTCTGACTGTAAACGCGATGGTGGGTTCGATCCCCACTCAGGGGAGTGATTATATTTAAATTATTTTCACTTCCTCGCTCTGGTAAAGACAAAGAGCGGCGTTTAGTTCCACCACTCAACACGCAATGTCTCGAATTCGGTGGAAAGCGAAGTACGGAGTGTCTTGACTCTAGGTACTTTCTGCCTAACCTGCTATGCGGGATAAAAGCGTGAAGCTAAAAAAATCCTCCTTAGATTAAAAGAAAGATTGTACATTACCAATATGTTCTCACACAAAGTATCAGAGAAAACCTAGTGTCAAGACACTCAGTTCCCCGCTTTCCATTCGAATTGGCGACATTCCATATTGATCCAGTTACGCCACACCGTCTAATTCGTCTTCAATAAACCTTATAATTAAATATATACGTTTTTGGCAATTTTAATAATGCTTTGCTTATATATGGTGCGATAAAAATATATGAGACGTCACTTAGGGTATGTTATTACGAATTATTCACAGTTGTAATATTTCATAAAAAAAAATTGAGGTTTACGACCAATTTAATTAGATATTTGGATTGTATGAAGACTTGTTGAATATTAAACGATACGATGTTACATTGGTAACCAGTGGTTGGAAGTGACCCCGTTGCTCACAATATGAAAAAAATTACTTTACATTATAACACAGATAACATAAATTATGTAACTGTTAAATATTATTTAGAGAAAGGTCTTTTAGTGCAGTGAGTAACTTTCGAATTAAATTAGAGGCTGTAGATTCAAATTTTACTTAGAGCTATTTTTCATTTTCCAAAAAAAGTACAAGCTAACGGAAACGGAAACGTAACGGAATTTGAACTCGTTCTTATTATTTCCCGTTCAAACGGACTGACCGCTAAGCCATGCGTTCTATTTCCGGCTGCGTCTTACAACTTATGTTTTACTTACAAGCTGAATTTAGTGGTCATAGCGCTTGTACGTTTTGCTAGAGTGGGGTTCAAATTCTGTTCAAAATTTTTATACATTTTTGAAAAATCTTTTCTTATCCTAAATGTGGAATAATGTTTTAGAAATAGTAAATAATTTTATATTTTTCTTAGAAATTGCCGTAGTAAGAGATCACTCACGACCAAAGGAAGGGAAAATACGTTATTTACTTATTGCTATGAAAATCCTGCAGTAAGTAGTTAGTAGAAATGAATAACTTCACGCTTTTCGCGTGGCACGTTAGGCCAATCACTATAAAGCCATGGGTATTATGGGTTCAATTCAAAGGAATTATTACATTTTAATTATTTTGTATTTACCCGTTCTTTTTCAGTTAAAAATTCCATACATTGCGTTAAGCTATGTCTGTATGACACGTTAAGTCTTAGTTTGAACGGGAAATAGAGAACAGAGTATAGTAACACTCGATTCTTTCTACCTTAAAAAAAATCCCACATTGGAATTCAAACTCACTATCCACACGATACTTTCCAACTGCACCACGATAATGTTCAATTATATATTACAATAAAAAATAATTAACGTAACATCATATAAATTTTACATCTGAATGTATCACGTAAATAACCTTTTCAAAAGTCATTTTTTGCTAAATGCATGTTAATTAACGTTGATATATAATTTAGAGGCCGATCGTGGCGCAGTGGAACAGTGTCTGACTGTATACGCGATCGGTTGTAGGTTCAATTCTTACTCAGGAATGTAAATATTTATTATTTAAATATAATAAAACATTTTTGGTTCCTCGCTCTGGTAAAACAAAGTGCGGTGTTAAGCTCTACCAGTCACAACGTAATGTCTCAAATTCGGTGGAAAGCGAAGTACGGAGTGTGTGACAGTAGGTACTTTTTGTCTACTCTGCTTTACTGGATTTAATCCGGCGTGAAGCTAAAAAAATGTGTTTACAAAATGTGGAAATAAATGCATGTGTGTATATATATATATATATATATATATATATATATATATATATATTTATATATACATAATTACTTGTTTTGTATATTTGACGCAACATATTTTCATAATTTCATATTGCCCTGCAATACTTTTGAAATAAATTTGTTAGTGGAAACTTTATTGGTGTATGTAATATATGTATTTATGTGTGTGTGTGTGTGTGTGTATGTACCAACCAAAAAAATATAACAATCTCTTAAAAAATACTTTACATTTTACATTTTCCTGTTAATATATCTGTCATACACTACATTTTTTTTTAAATAAATATATCTATCTCATTTACAATACAACAGGATTTCATTGAAGCATAACTTTATCATGAAGATATAATCAAATAGAGGTGTCTAATTAAATGATTATATGTAATTATGTCTTATATTTATATAGACCCGCCCTTGCTAAGCGCAGGTCTTAAAGACCCACGTGTCACCCACGCATTTTAGTTTGGTGATTAATTATACAATTACCGCGGCTTCTTGGAGCATGCTTAATGTATTAGAAATAAGTAAAGATGATTCATTTGAATGATTACGGTACAAGTTTTGTTTAGCTTTTTTTTAGAATTCGGCGAAAAGCAGAGTGCGGAGTGTTTTGACACTAGGCACTACCTTTCTACCCTGCTATGAAGGGATAAAAGCGAAAAGCTAAAAATAACTCATAAGTAGAGAATAAAGTTAATATTATTAGATATTTCATTCCCCTTGCAACTGTTAGGCCTAGAAAGGAGCTTGGCCAGGCTTAATTAAGAGCTCCTTTAAATTGTACATTATTATTACCTTTTAATATGAATCTCATTCTTAAACGTAGGTAGTAAACGTAAACGTAAATACAAACGATCTACTATTCTTATAATTTTATCTACTTGGTATTTTTGAAAATGATTATTAAATTATTATATATATAAAAAACTTCTATTAAACATTACTTGGGTCTCTAAGATTATATTCAGTATTCAACGGGTTAAATATTACTTCTAATAGACTACAAGAATTATATGAGATAAAATTATAATAGGCAATAATATTAATTATAAATACTTTATCTGCAGTCGGATGCATATTATTATTGTAATTATATTAATTAATTGGATATTAAGATTATACTGGGGATCGGTCGTGGTGCAGTGGGGCAGCGTCTGACTGTGCACGCGATCAGTTGTGGGTTCGATTCCCACTCGGAGTAAATATTATATTTAAATTATAGGTGACAGGACTCAACGCCGCTCTTTATCCTCTATGGTAGGATTAGGCGTTGAGTTTCACCAGTAACCACACAATGCCTCAAATCCAGAGGAAAGTGAAGGAAGTCTTGACACTAGGTACTTCCTGTTTATCCTGTTATACCGGATAATATCTTGAAGCTAAAAAATTCACACCATGAATGATGGTAAGGCTGCAATATATCCAATGTAGAGACTGGTTGCATTTTCTTAAGATATTATGGTGTTTTTAAGGTGTTTTAAGATATTGTAGTGTTTAAAAATAATTATTATTTAGCAGTAAATGTAGATAATTTGTTTTCTCTTAAATTGGTTTTAAATATATAAATAACACATTTACTCTTGCCAAACGATTTTTTCTTAAATATTTTAAAAAAATATATTTTTAAGTAGAAGAAATTGGCATTTGTTATAAAGGTAATAACAAAATTAAGACAATATAAGGTTTCCGTCGTAGCCGGATATAGAACGCGTCGCTTAGTGGTCAGAGCGTTTGAACGGGAAACAAGAGGCGCGGACTCATATCATGTGGAGTGAAACTTTCAAAATAATATAATAAGTATTTGTTTTAAAAAAAAAATATAAAAGTAGGCTTCTTCATATATTGACACAATTTTATATATATATATATATATATATATATATATATATATATATATATATATATATATATATATATATATATATATTTGTGTGTGTGTGTACCACGTAGGCACGCACGTTAAGATATAGGTTGTGAATTTGCAACTGCACCACTATATATACTGCATATTTAAAATTAACTCACATTACACTAATTGATAGCAATATTTTATAATGGACAACGCTTTAGAGCCCATATCTTTAATACTTGAACGAATATTTGTGTCGAAAATGTAATATTAAAATGATCTATAGATCATAGATCACGATCTATCCTATTACAATGATAGGCTACAAATTGTACACTAAAATATCACACTCAAAGGTTTCGAAAATTATACTATTGTATTCTAAACGTGTCTCAATAATAAGAACACTTCATCTTTGTTTTAGCATAATGACTTGTTCTTACGCGTCGCTCATATTTCGATTACGATTCTATCCAGTAACACATAGCGCGGTGTTGAGTTTCGCAATTTACACAATGTCTGGATTTCGGAAGACAAGGAATGTCTTGACGCATGAGATAACCATTAATTTGTCTACAAGAAAAAAAGGGGAAGGCCCGCAAACTTTTTGTGACGAAATCGAATATTTTACATTACACTTTTAAACGGAGGTTCAGATGTAAGGAGGCACCTCATAACATCTGAACACTTTCCTTTGTCTTATCTGACTGAAAAAATAGAAATAATTAAAATAATAATTTTAAAAAAATATATAAAATTAGTAAATAAATATCTGTTAAAAATTTCTACAAATTTCAACTCGACTCATTATGTTGGACCAGCAAAGAGAACTTAGGGTTACACACTTTGTTATTCACTTTCTATCTATTACAGAGACATAGTGCTAAATTCTACACACTTCTTAGTTACTAGCGGCACGATCGCGACTTCGCCCGCGTCAACTCACTACCTTATAGCTATTTCTTTCTGTTACCTGCCCGCGTTCTTACTTAAATCACAAACTTTTCCAAAATGTGTAATACTTCATATAAACTATATTTATAAAACGTCCTTAAACCTTTACAATATCACCCTGCGGCAAAAGCCGTTTTAGAAGAAAGTTTTAGAAGAAATTTTCTATCTGCAAATTTCATGTCATATCGACTATGTCTACGTGAACTTTTATACTCTTATTTTACAATTTTTAACGAGTATTCCACACTTAGGATAAAAAACATTTTTAAAAAAACTTATAAAAATTTGAACGCATCTGGATTCGAACCCGCGCCTCTTGGAAACCGTTCAAGTGCACTGACCACTAAACCATGCGTTCTACTACCGTCTGCGCAGAAATTCTTATAAGTTTTCTTACAACTTATTTACGTTGTTAGCATATGTGTAGAGAGATTTTTACAAATTTCTGCTACTTAAAGATTATTAAGAAATAATCATTTAACAAGAGACAGTGCTATTTCATTAGGATTAGAAAATATTTTATACTCCTGTTTAGTTTTTAGTTGAATCATTATCTTTTCTAGAGCAATTGTTTAGTTTTATATTACATATTGTAAACTATGTTTGCTATCATATCTACCATCCACTTGGAAGTAAATATCTCTGGATCTGTATTTTATAGTTCTTGAATAAAATCTGCAGTTGCAAACTTTATTACTTTAATGTTTTTTTATGTATTCTGTTAAGTGCAATAAAGAATAGATATAATATATATAAAAGTAGCCTAAGTCACTCTTTAACACAACAGCCTTATTATATAAGATGTATGCCTGTGGAACAAACAAAAAATTGTTTTTGATACATACTACGTATTAATTTAATGAAAAGCGATCATTTCACAATAACATACAGACATATCAATCAAAAAACCTTCTTTAATCTATATAAATAAATGTATTTATATAGATTAAAGTAGATTTATTGTCTTCTGTTTCACGCTTCATACCGCATAGGAGAGGAGCCGGAGACAAACTAGTGAATAGACGTATTTTGAGCTGCGAAACTTAACACCGATTTATTTCTATACGCAACAATTTTAAAAAAGAATATACGAGTTAAAGTTTATATTTCATGGATTCAATCAATAAAGAGGTGTTATAAAGGTAATATATAAACTTATTTTTTATTTCATGCATCTCTCATTTCTTCACTATTCTCTTCATTGCTTTGTACTGCAATACAAATCCCTGTGGCTCTGGGCTTTGGTCAGACTAAAGATTTCATTTATTTTATTATAAGTTTTTTTTTGCAGCTCACGATTTATTCCACTTAGCAGATTATTCAGATTTACTGAAATGAGTCTACATGAACTCAGCGTTAAAGTGGAAGGAAGTGAAAATCAATGTTATATACAATCAATTCCCCGACTAGGAATTAAACCCACAGCAAATAGCGTTCACAGTCAGACGCTGCCAACTGGACTATGACCGGCCTCAGTAATTGTTAATTATTTTAACATTTTAATTTGTTATTTGAAATTTTCTTACCACGTCGCGCGTTATCTCATTTTAGTGAGAAGATAGAGTCAAGACACAGTTTTCTGACTCTACCTGTGACTACGGATTACTGTAGAGCGCTTGAAACATGGGGTTTTCAAAAATAAATTTTCGCATACACAGAATAAAAGCGATGATTTCTTTTAAAATAAGTACGTTTAAGATGTAATTATTTTATGTTTGAGGCCGATCGTGGCGCAGTGTCACAGCGACTGTAAACGCGATCGGTTGTGGGTTCGATCCCCACTCGGGGGAGTGATTATATTATAATACGCAATGTCTCGAATTCGGTGGAAAGCGAAGTATAGAGTGTCTTGACACTAGGTACTTTCTGTCTATCCTGCTATGCGGGATAAAAGCGTGAAGCTGAAAAAAAATTAAAAATGTATAAAAATCGCGCAAAACAAAGATCTTAATAATTTCTCTCTGTGCGAAAAAGAGAGTGATTACGATAAAATGAAGCGATTACGTCACGATTCTTTTCTTTATTACTATTATTATGACAACATAACTTTGTATGCTTTGTAGAAAAAAATGCAGCATGTAACTGGACTGGAGAAATGGAAATTATTTTATGTATAAATATTCAATCCCTAGAAATCGAACCCACATTCAACGGCCGCATATAGTGGCCCCTTTTCACAGAGTCAAGATGTGTATAATATCATGTTATAAGTATTTATATAATAAAAATGTCAGCTAGGAGCTACATTTAATAGAGTATAGGAACGACACCGTCCTTTAGATACAAGGAAGATAATAAGTAACTTGTGATTTATCATTTTGTTTATATTAAATTTATATTTATTGTGAATAAAGCAGATATAACATAGTAAATAAATGATTTAGATATTTCACATGCGTATATGCTAATAGGATATCCAGCAGTATAAGGAAATTCTACCAGAAGGTATCCCGCAATTGCTGTTGTAACGGTAACATGTTACCAAAAAGAAAGTTAGGGAATAACCAATCAAAATACAGTTGTAAAACCTAGATATGTGTAATAAGGTGAAAAATGAGCCTCATATGTGGAACTCTACCATGGGTCTCTACAAACTAAAAAACCCCTATACTTCCTCACATCCGATTCCCTGTGGTATGATCGCGAGGTATGTGTATGTGTGTGTGTATGTGTGTATGTGTGTTTGTTTATTTGTGTTTGTATTCGTATGTACACATATGTGTTTCTTATTTCATAATCATAGTTTTTTTTTTATTTTAAGTATTTTTTTGTGTTTGTAGTGATTACCACAGACTTTTTATCTTTTCCTTGATCTTTGCCTGGGGCTCTAAGATAAACTCAATTATAAAGCTTATTTTTGGATTAAATTTTAAGTTTGGATTAAATTAAAGTAAATATGGAAACTTATTATAACTCTTGGACACTGTAGGGAAAACATAGAGACAGTAAAGTCTCTATAAGTCTTAAATTACCTAATTACAAGTAATATAATTTAATAAAAAATAACATTAAAACAATAAATTAAATGTAGACGAAAGTTATGGACCATGTGTCCGTAGTATGTTAAAGAAAAAAATCTAGAGTTATTACATAAGTCTTTACTATACTGAGGCCGGTCGTAGCGCAGTGGGACAGCGTCGGACTGTAATCGCGAGCAGTTGTGCGCTTAATTTCCACCCGTGGGAATGATTGTATTCAAATTATTTTCACTTCTTCACTCTGGCAAGATGGAATGCGGTGTTGAGTTCCGCTACTCAAAACGCAACGTCTTGAATTCGGCGGTAAACGAAGTAAAAACTACGTATTTTTTAAGTATAATATAATTGTGACATTAAGTAAAAGAGGAAGCCGGTCGTGGCGCAATGGGACAGCGTGTGACTGTAAACGCGATCGGTCATTAGTTCAATTCCCAGTCAGGGAGTGATTATATTTAAAATTATTTATACATCCTCGCTATAATAAGACAAAATGCGGCGTTAAATCCCACCTCTAAACACACAATATCTCAAATTCGGTGGAAAGCGAAATACGGAGTGTCTTGACATTAGATACTTTCTGTCTACCCTGCTATGCGGGATGAAACTGTGAACCTAAAAAAATAATTATATTATTATTATTATAACGTAAAACGTATATTTTCCAAAGATCTGTAGAAACTTAAACGGTTATGTAAATTAAATAAAAAACACTCATTTTTTTTCAAATCTTAATAAACTATTCGAGATTGATCACTCTCCCGAGTGGAAATCGAACTCACAACCGATATCGTACAGCCAAACACTGTCACACCGCGCTACGACCAGCCTCGTAGTTTGTACATAAATTTGTTCGATGAATATGTTAATGTTGTGAAAAATATAAGGAAAATCCATATAACAATCTGTCTCCGAATCTTTATGATTGGGTACATCACTATGAACTCGTTAAATTGTTATTACGTTTTATAATAATAGAGTTAAGAATAACGATTTCCTATATCCTAGTGAGGCGCCACAAATAATAGCATTTCTTGTGCCCCACTAGTGACGTTTACTATTAACAAAATTAATTAATACAATCTACTACTAAACGAAAGATTTTAAATACAGTAAAAAAAAAACAATTTGGTATAATAAGCAATGCCAATTTTAAGACAGGTAGCTTATTGTACTAGATATACTGAGGCTCTACATGACACGGAGTTGAGCTCCGCCACTCTTCGAGCAATACCTCATATTGATATAAGAAACAAATTACTTTTTCATATCAGATTTTCCGGTGTGGTTATGAGGCGGGATGATTTTTTTTTTCAGAACCTACTTAGGTACTCACCCTCTATATTTTATACAGGCGACTGTGTTATTGGATAAATTCCCTTTTTTTATGTAGTACAGGCAAGGCAAATGAGCCCCATCGCCACGTACCGTTCGCCATGTAACACCAGAGGGAGCTTTTTAAATGAAATTGTTTTAAACGGATTAATCGCGTATATTTTTGTATTTGAAAATATTTTTAAACAGTCAGTTTACCTGTGACCACGGACACCTATAAAGTGTTCGAAACGTCAGCTTCCCAAAAAATGCATTTTCCAATACCAAAATATACTCGATTAATCCGTTTAAAACCGAAGATATTATGTGAACCAGGGGAGCTGCAGGAGTTTTCTTAGTCACTTCTTCCAATACGAAAAATTAACATGGTGCGTTGCTATTCTTAGATCAGCCTCTCTGCCTACCACATATGATAAGAAACATTGGTGAAAACATTATTAAGGCCAAAAAAACAATATTAAGGCCAATCGTGACTTAATTACGACAAGCTCGAATACAATTTCTACAACAGAATATTCAAAACGACTTTGTAATGTTAATAAAAATTAATTAAAATGCAACTAAAAAAGATCGTAATTTTATTTTTTTAGCTTCACGCTTTTATCCCGCATAGCACGGTAGACAGGAGGTCCAAGACACTCCGTACTTCACTTTCCACCGAAGTCGAGACATTACGTGTTGAGTGGTGGAACTCAACGCCGCACTTTGTCTTTACCGCACCAGAGCGAGGAAGGGAAAATAATGTAAATATAATTGTTGTGTTGAAATGTTAGTCGTAGTCAGCACAAGGTGGGAACAGGTTCAAATACATATATAAAGGATTGGTTTTAACTAGTGTGACGTAAAGATAGTTTTAAATGTAAACTATATGCAATTCCGTGTCAATTCCTTCATTTTAGGTTTAAAACGAATAAAGTAGTGATATAGAGGCGATTAGGTAAACGATCGTAGCGCACGACAGTGAGACAGTGTCTGACTCTAACGGAGATCGGTTGTGGGTTCGATTCTTACACGGGGGAATGATTATATTTATTTTATTTTAACTTCTTTGCTCTGGTAAAACAAAGTGTGGCGTTGAGTTCCGCCACTCAACACGCAATAGGTCTGTCTACCCAGCTATGCGAAATAAAAGCGTGAAGAAAAAAAAACTAAAAACGCGATTATGGGTTCGTGGGGTCGCAGCGTTAAGTTACATTTCGCTGTTAAATACCTTGCATGTGGCCGGAAAACGAAGGGTAAAATATTTATGAATGAATGAATTTAGTTCATTTTATTTTAAAATTTTTGGACGTAATAGGCGTTTTTTATAAGAAATATCTAATTACATAGAAATTGAACTCACTACTACTATCCGTATACTCAAGCATTTATTTAGCTTTGACTTTTATCCTTCATAGCAGGGTAGAGAAAGTACCTAGTGTCAATACACTACGTATTCTGCTTTCTGCCTGTAAGTTTGACTTATATAACGCATTGAGTGGCACATAACAATGGCCCCGCTATGTCTAACCAGAACTAGAAAATAATTGAATTATAATCATTTCCCCGAGTGGGAATCGAACCGAACACATTTACAATCAGACGCTGACCCACTGTTTCACAACCGCCCTCAAGAAGTCATAGATTAATAAAACTATTTTAATTATTATTATTATATTTAACACTAAGACAGTCATCTAATTTTAAATGTTAATTTATATATTTTTATTAATAAAAAAAAGAAAAGTAATAGAGCAGAAATAGTATAGAATTAATAAGATCAAATTAAACCCGGAAATCCCCACCTTACATCCTTCTGAGATAATATTATAAGAGAGGAACGTCCTTTCACGATGTTCAGTTGTGAATTGTACTTAGACTTGACGTGTAGTGTGTGTGTGTTGAAGGTGATTATTTTCTTTTATATTTGTTAATACAATATTTAATGGGGTAACGTTATTTTAAATTTAATATAAATATTTTAAATATATTAATTAATGTTAGTTATTTATTTAAAATACAGATAATATATTGTGTTGCATTATCTGTGAGTAGCTGTCACTTTTTTGTACAAGTAACGACAATTTTTAGGCGCGAATTTATTTTCCGAAGTATTTTAAGTTATATTGTTATAATTTTATTTTTGCTTAGAATTGGAAACATATTTATATGTTAGTTTTAATTTTAATTGATTATGACATGACTATTTTCCGTCGTTGGCCGTACATTAACTAACCCTTCATAAATTAAAAAAATAGGACGTGCTAGTAACAATATTAACTTATAATTTATTTTAGCTATAGTTAGTCAAATTACACATTATTTTATTCGGCTCTTTTTGTTTTGTTTTTTATATGACGTTGTGTTTTTATCTATGGTGTCCATACAAAATCAGGACGACCCATATGTATCTTCAGAACAAAGATGTTGTTACTGATGTCTCTCATTTTCTCAACGTTAGTACAAGATTCGATTTTTCTTGCCAATATATATATATATATATATATATATATATATATATATATATATATATATATATATATATATATATATATGTCGTTTAATTGATTTATTAATTTTAAACATTTAATGTTATTAAAAATTAATTATTTATTTTAATGTTTTTATATATGTATTTATACAATTAGGATAAGAAAAAATATTTAAGAATTAAAATAAAAGTTTGAACGAAACTGTATTCAAATCCGCACTTATCGGTAATCGTCAAAGTGTTAGCCCATGTACATAGATTAATTGAAGTACAGAGATATCAATTTAAATTTAAATATTGTTCGTGATATATTAAAACTTAAACGGTTTGTACGTGACATTTTATTGGCATTAAATTATTATTATAGAAATTAACTGCGATTAACTTTTAGAAATTAAACATATTTATAAGATAACTAACTTAAATTAATTTTTTTTAAATTTGTTTATTTTTAATCTATATGTTCCTTTTTTAAATAATTAAAATAGAAAATACCCGTACAAAATAGCTTGACCTTTTTGAGTTGTAAATTATTTTAAAAAAAGTAAAAATATTAAAAAAAATCACATTTAACACAAAAGTCCCTAAAGATTTAAGCCTTATTCAAAAAAATTTAATATGACTATCCCGAAAATGATTAAGCTACCTTGTACACGGTATAAACAATACTCTTTTTATAATAATTATCTAAATCAATATATTTAAACTCGATTACAACTCAGCCATCCAAAATAATTTGGATAAATTATCTGTGCCTTTTAGTGTCTGACTGAAGATAGTGGTTCAAATTTCCAGCTCTTCGCTATAGTAAACCAAAACACAGCGTTGGGTTCCGCACTCAACGATCTTTTAAGTCAATATAACTACCCACTAGATCAACATTCATATTATAAGGACACGGTTATCTCGGTGTAGCGCGATAATCAAGAACAACCTAGAATAAAGAGATTTCAATATTTTGTGTTGAATAGCGGAACTCAACGCCGCGCTTTGTCTTAAGAAAAACGTTGAAATGAAAATAATTTTATATTATTATACTTACAATCGAGAATCGAACTCGCAATGCGTTTACAGTACCACTGCGCTATAATGACCTCTAAGTGTAGTAGTTTACAATGTTTGTTCTTAGTTGCGTTATGTACAAACATACACAAATATTTACGGCTTTGCTATATGTAATATATACATATATTTAGTATAGAGGTTTGTTGAAACGAGCCTGATAATTAATTCTATATTTTAATAAATAACGTTCCATGTACGTGGTCGATGTAAAATGGTTTCTAAACTCCTATTTTAGATTTTATTTAGTGCCATGGTTTTTTTAAAAAAAATATACTTACATTTATTTTTTTTTTAAATAGAAATTTCTGAATGTAACATACGGTGGTTATAGGTTCGATGCCGAGTCGGAGAAATGATTGTTCTTATAATTGTTGTTTCTGTATTCCGATTTCGGTGATAAAGTGTTTTGTTTAAAACTTACAAGCAAACACTTAATTGTAAATAATTAAATAAATCTTATGTTAAAATATATCGTCTAAAATTTTAAATAATATGATTTTCCTTATATACAAGTATGTATATATTTACATATATTTTTCTCTTTAGTTGTAGTTAAGAATCCCAAACACTTTCTTATATTCCTTTTTATTTGACCTTTTTTTAGCTTCACGCTTTTTACCCCGCGTAGCAGATAGTACTTAGTGTCAAGACACTGTGTAATTCACTTTCCATCGAATTCGCGATAATGTATTTATTGATGTTTCTCAACGCCGCCCTTTGTCTAACCAGAGGAAGTGAAAACAATTTAAATATAAATATTCCCCCGACTGGGGATCGAACCCACAATCGATTGCGTTTACAGTCAGATGCTGTCCCACTGAGCTACGACCGGCCTATATTATTATAAATGTGGTATATCTGTTTATAAATAAATCCTTAGGTCCTACTATGTCGCCCTTGGCAAGTTGCAGACGTCAGATACAATCTCTAATAATGAATTCGTACCATCCAATGCAGTGTATAGAATATATGACATTAAAATAAATCATGGTCACCTATAAGATGCTTTACGTATTTCTACGGATAATTCACTTTATTTACAAAAAAATTGCGTAACTTAACTCTGCGCTTCATATTCTTCATGTTCCAAGTATGTTTTGAGCCTAAATAAATTATTTTATTATTTTAGTCAATTTAAAATATTTTGTAATATGAAATTCAGTTGGTAATGTTGAATTTGACTTTCATATTTGACAAAAATCACATTTCTTTTCTCAGTGTATATATAATTACAAAAATTTTAACTTTGCTTGAAATATATTAAATTTAACCTATTTTAGCCGGGTTATTTGAGTATATAAGACAGTCGTAGCGTAGTGGGACAGCGTCTGACTGTAAACTCGATTAATCGTGGATTCTATTTCCACTCGAGGGATTGATTATATTAAAATTATTATCATTTCCTTGCTTGAGTAACACAAAATCCTGAATTTGGCGGAAAGCGGAATACGGGGTGTCTTGACCTAAGGCACTTCCGGTCTACCTTGTTATGCGGGATAAATAAACGCGTGAAGCTATATATATATATATATATATATATATATACAGTGTACATTTTCGTATTTTTCACCATATATTTTCGAACGAAAATTATGAAAAAAAATTACGAAAATATACACTATTAACCCATTCAAAATAGTTTCATTTAAAATGATGTCATATTTCTCGACACTTCAAAGTAATCATTTGGTGTTAGAAATATTTTCGCGTTAAACAAAATTCTATTTTTCGTTAAGTGTAGCAACAGACCGACCTATTGTGTGGAACGTGGGACTGTTTCGTAACGAATGAATTTACCTTTGTCTGTGAATTCGCTTATTTAAGGTTAAGGTTTTAAATTAATATTAATATTTATATAAATATAATAAAACTGAAATTTATTGTGGAAAGTGCGAAATTAAGATACGTATTAGATGGCGGATATTAACGCCGCGTTTTGTCCACGCGAATCAATAATCATCGTTCATTTAGTCACATTTCATAAATGAGTCGCGATGGCGCCTAAGTCTAAGATTTTGTCTGTGTTTTTTATAGCTTTACAATCGCTTTTTCAGTTTTTTATATGAAAATACATACATGCATACAAGTTGTAGCATCCTGGTTTGTGTGAACTATAGAATCCCATGCTTTCTCAGTCCCATAGGGTTTTTTTCTTAGTTCTTCCCTATTAAATAAAAAAAATTTCAGCTTTTTACAGCCAATAGTATCAGAAATGCGTCTGTCTGTATATAAAAATATCGTTTCCAGAAATAATTATATATAAAAAAAACTATTAAATACATTATTAAATAATATTGTAATAACAAATTAGTTAATTATGAATACCAATCTTTTTGTCGTATTGGAAAGGCAAACAAAAATCATTAAAGTACGTACGCCTTGCAACATGATATTATTAAAGCTATAAGTTCAGGACTTTTTGCTATATATTAGGTTTAATCAAAAGTTTTTATAACTTATAAAGATATTACCAAGTACAGGCGCCATGGCAAAGATATTAGGAAACGTGAGAATTAACACGCAATAAAAACACTAAGGAAAATGGATAATTCATTAATTGTTTGTTGATTTGATTAAATTATATGTGGCGTTTAGTTACGCAAGCTAAACTACTTGATCCTACTGTAAAGAGATAAATGTAAATGATTACTTTCCTCTCTCAATAGTTAAGGCTAAACTAAAGTCAAGACTGAAGACCAATTAACACGTGCATTCCTTTGACCTTAGTGTATTCACGAATTTGGCATATTGTATGCAAATATACAATGTTAAATATTACTAGTTTTGTATAGATTTCTTTTTAATCATAACTGTATGATATTTTTGGTAAAACTATTTTAAACGGATTAATCTGTTAGCTGTACGAGCCAAATAATAAACACCTATACATCGAGGCGCAGTGGGATAGCGTCTGATTGTGGATACGATTGGCTGTGGGTTTGATTTCCACTTGGAATCGAATCATTTCTTCGCTCAAGCAAGACAAAACGCGGTGTTGAGTTTGCCACTCAACACACAGTATCAGGATTTTGTATGGAAAGCAGTCAACGGGGCGTCTTGACACTAGATGCTCTCTGACTGGCTTACAGCGTTGAGTTCCACCACTCAATACACAATATCTTGAATTGGGTGGAAAGCGAAGTACGGAGTGTCTTGACGCTATATACTTTCTGTCTACCCTGCTATATGGGAAAACAAAAACTGTACATAAAAAAATAATTACACAATCAAACACGTTATAACTGCGTTATAACGACGTAACGTTTTAATACGCTTTGGTAAAATTATGCGTGCAGTTATTAATGACGGCCATAACTATCACCTTTTAAATGTTTTTTTTTTGGTTCAAATATTGATTGATTTACGATTCTAAGATTATTTATTAAATACTTGTTATAATCAATATATCTGTATAATTGATTGTTTGGCTTTATATAGGTATATTTATACTTAGTGGTGGGTTTATTAAAGTTTTGCTCGTCGAAGATCGCAATTCGATTACGTGTTAAGACAATTCTTATTTATATTGTTTAAAATATTATAACATATGTCGTAAAACTTTATATGGAAAAGGTTAAACGCAGAAAGCCAATATACCATACGTTTGCTATATAAATACTTTTCGAGTGATATCCAAGAGATAAAGTAATTATTTTTTTTATATACCTTCTATATTTTATATACTTTATATATCGTGGCGCAGTAGGACAGCGTCTAACTTTAAAACCGACGGTTGTGGAATCTATTCCCATTCGAGGGAATGATTATATTTCATTTATTATCATTTCCCCGCTCTGATAATACAACGCAACGTTGAGTTTTGGCTCTCAACACGCAACGTCTCAAATTCCAATGGAAAGCGGAGAACGGAGTGTTCTGACTCAAGCTTCTCCCTGTCCCTATTCCAAGCGGGGTGTTGGAGAAGAAACTGTATATATATACATATGTATATATATATATATATATATATATATATATATATATATATATATATATATATATATATATATATATTCAAAAAATTAACTTGCTATCCGACTCTAACCAACAGTACCATATTCCACTGCGGCATACGATCGTCGTTTACATTAAGAACCATTAGTTTAACGATACTATAACATTTAATGTATATAAACGATTTTGTATTGGCTACTTATATTTATGTACGTATAAAATTTTAACTATTCTAGAGGTCGGTCGTGGTGTAGTGCGACAGCGTCTCGAACGCAATCAGTTGTACGTTCGATTCCTTGTAGTGGGAATAATTATATTTAAATTATTTCGCTTCGATCTGGAAAGACAATGCGCGGCGTTGAGTTCCACTAATCAACACTAAGAAGCTAAAAAAATGATTCTATAAAGAACGTATATTCTTTGTTTTGATATTGGCAAAGAGAATTGTAAACCAAACATTTCTTTACTCACAAACATACTAAAAGTTTTATATATTTTTAATTTTTTTTCTCCTATTAGTACTTAGTAAAAAGCTGGCTAAATTTTGATTTATTTAAAATCAATTTAATTAAATTAAAAAAACATACAAACGAATTGTTTACGCAAGGAACTTAAAATTATAAGGAAAGAAGACGGAAAAATGTTTGGGAACCGTCCGATTTCCCATATGAGCTATTGTAATATTGCAGTTCCTGGCGAAATTTACCTTCATATTATAATTAATATTATAATAATTTTTTATAGCCTAAAGACATGGATAAAAAGTTTTCTTCTGAAAGTGAAATCTAGATAGATAGATTTATCGCCCTCGACATTAATTTTTTGGTTAGGAAGGTACCTGATATTGGAGACTCGGAACGAAGCTGTCTGTATCTTCGGAACACCGTCAGTATCTTACTCAAATCTCGTGGTGATCTACCTGGAACCCCACTGGCCGGACTAAACGTACTTGAAATACCTTTTTTTGTTGGCCTTCTTTATTAACTTAAGAAAATAGTATTACGGATCCCAATGGGGGATTCGGGACAATTTGTGTAGAACTCCGGTTCGCCAGCTGTACGCCTCAACGCTTACCCACTAAAACTCACGATAGTCCTCCTAATCTCCTGACCGCCACTAGCCGAGGCCCGAGTACAACCCTATCCTTCCGTAGACCAGGGCAGACCAGGTTAATGCAGGGTCAGTCACGAACTTGCAATAACCTGTGTACTAAGTAAATTCCGTGAAAATAATTGAAGCCATTTCAAGTTTGAGTAGGGTGCGTGGGCCTTAGGAGGGACTTTAGATTAAGACGAACTTCACCATACTAATCTGACAGCCATAATCCAGATATCAAAGGGGATATATTTTTTAATTTATAATATTTTCAATTAGTGTATTTAAAATTAAAAACACACACAAACACATACACACACATACACACACACATACACACACACACACACACATACACACATATACACACACACATACACACAAATATGTATATATATAAACATAAACGAATAAAAGTACTAATTAGCTATTTTTTCTTTCCTACAGATTGACTCAAAATGAACTCTTCAGCAAAACAGGTAAAAAATCCAACATCTTTTTATTATAGTCATTAAATTACTTTACTTTACACAATAGTTTAATACTTTTCAATATTTCAATAAAAGAGACAAAAAGTGTGTAGATAGTTATAAATTAGTATAAAGTAATCAGAAACTTGGAAATATGGTTTTTTAAAATTAACATTTACATATAAAATATTCAAATACATTTATTTTTGGAATCCAATATAATAAAATCCGAAAGTAAATGAATATATTTAATTTTTTTTTAATTTTCTCTGGTAAGACGAAACGCGGCGTTGAGTTCAACACTTAGCACGCAATGTGTCAATTTAGGGCGGAAAATAATTAACGGAGTGTCTTGACCCTAGGTTGTCTTCTTGCTATGCGGGATAAAGCGTGAAACTGTTTTTTTTTTTAAAAAACACCCCAACAAAGCTAAAAGATCATCCATAGATCTAAAACAAGATACATCTAAACCATAGCTAATGTAAGTAATTTGAGTGTCATCATGTGATTGCGCGTACGCATCGTGATGTGCCGTAATAATATCGATGTTGTCATACTGTGGAAATGGTTTACGTTCTCATTGTAATTTTATATTAAATATATCAAATGGCGAGTTCTTGCTTCATATTTACGTATGAAAAGTAAAACCTGTCAATGCGTAAAACTAGCGTTGCCTTGGCAACGTGTATGTCATCCCATACAAGTGAATGAATAAAACGCATGAACATGTGTAAAATTTTTAATAATTTATTTTCTTCTAACCGCTATACTAATTAGAATTTTGACATTCGCCTAATGCATTTGTTCGATCGTCATCTAGAGAAAGGACTGCATTACGACAAAGCGCGGTGTTAAGTTACCACGCTATGTCTCAAATTTGAATTGAAAGTGGAAGAGAAAAACGTTTAGACCCCAGGATTTTTCTGTAAGCATTTCCATAATTATTTTAGCAATTTTTTTCCACTTCTTTATAATTACTGTTCCGTAATAATTGCCGGTACTACATTTTTAACCACATTGAGAAATATATAAGTATATATATATATATATATATATATATATATATATATATATATATATATACAAAAATTGAGCCACGAATCTTTAGTCAATCCGCTTTCCGTCGAATTCGAGATATTGCGTGTGTAGTGGCGGTACTCGACACCACGTTTTGCTTTACTAGAGTAAGAAAATGAAAATGTGCTTTTATCCCGCATAACAGGGTGGATAGAAAGTACCTAATGTTAGAAACTGCGTACTTCGCTTTCCACTGAATTCAGGACATTGCGTGATGCGTGGTGGAACTCAACGCCGCACTTTGTCTTTACCAGAGCGAAGAAGTGAAAATAATTTAAATATAATCACTCCCCCGAGTGGGGAACGAACCCACAAGCGATCGCGTTTACTGTAAGACGCTGTCCCACTGCGCCACGACCGGCCTCGGATTGTATGTTACACAATTAATCAATTTCCGATGATTGATTCCATATAAATTTAAATAAAATATCTTTCTATTGATTTATATATCGACAACACTATTACGTCTTTGAATAGTGTGGTATAATCCAATTAATAAAATAATTGAATTATATTCGAAGCGTTTAATATATAGGGGCATATGATGAAAACTTTTATAGAGTGCAATAAATAAAAAAATATAATAAAAAAAATGAATACTTAATCATAATATTACTTTTATTCCTTATTATTTTATTATGTTTTAAATTGCATGAAATTTAATTAATTCCTATCATCATACGTCGATGTAAATTGGGTAAGAGAATAGTGGATCTTAACACCTGTATAGTAGATTCAATCAGATAGAGTATAGTGTCAAGACATTCCGTTTTTTTTAATTTAACCCAAAATCGAGATATTTTGACGTTATTTCTGTCACTCATTTCTAAATATATTGGTTTAGGGCGAAAAAAAAACATGTGAACATTTATAACATTTTCAATAATTTATGAGCTTCTAACCCACTATACTAATTAGAATTTTGACATTCGCCTAATGCATTTTTTCCAATGTCTTCCAGATAAATTTTGCATTAAAATCATATTCATTTCCCCTCCCTAATGCGATATAGCGCGGCGTTAAGTTACCACCTTATACGCTGTCTCAAATTTGAACTGAAAGTGGTATTTTTTACATAGTGTACAGTCAAACGCTACCGACATATTTGCCTCAAACTCGTGCTACTATGAGCATTGTCTTAATCATATTTCGTATATGAAAGTAGATCTACAAGTATGAGTCAAAAACTAAAAAAGACGATTGGTTGTGGGTTCGAATCCCACTCGGAGGATAATATATAACATTTATTAAAATTTTTCCGCCCTTGTTTACTTCAAAATAAGATTCTCAATTCTACTGTACTCGTACATATGCTTTTATACATGTATTCGCGGATATGTTCGTTGTTTGTGAACCGATATTAATCATATTTTTTTTGTTAGAACGGATATGCCCCATGATAAAGACTTGGTAAGGTACTGGTGATGGAGTTTTAGAGAAATCGCAGGTAACTTTAGAAAATTGTAAGGGAATTTTAATAGAAAATAGATAGAAAAATTATAATAGATTAGTCCCACGTGTTTATATACAAAATATTGTAATTGGCAAGGTTAAGCTCGATATTAACGATATATTCAAAGTCATGGTAAGAAACTAATATTGGAATTAACAGCAACAAAAAGAATTTTTATTTTTATGAGTTTTAATATACCATATTGAAATTTTATAACAAAAAGATAAGGCATTCACGTAATGGTCAAATGCGCGTTTATAGGGCTTTTAGTGAAAGTTCCATTTTTATTATAAAACATAAATGGTTATGAGGCCGGTCGTGGCGCAGTGGGACAGCGTCCGACTGTAAACGCGATTGGTTGTGGGTTCGATCCCCACTCGGGGGAGTGATTATATTTAAAATTATATTCACTTCTTCGCTCTGAAAAGACAAAGTGACAGACTATAGAGAGCGAAGTATATAGTAACACGAGATACTTTCTGTCTATCCTGCTATGCGGGATAAAGGGGTGAATATATAAAAATGTATGGTTGTAAAATATTCCATGCACATACATGCATACATATTTATATATATATACATAACATACATGCCTACATACAAATACACATACAAGCATGCATAACTCCGTACAAAAATATATGATTAATTATATATATCTATATGCATAATTTCTTATGAATTGGAAAGCTGTATATATTTTTTTATATAATTAAGACGTAGGTAATATAGGCGCCATTATGGCGGCATTTGTAACAAATTGACAATAGTTAACAGTAGCAGGTTCAAAGTAACAGATATTTATGAGTACCCATATATATTGCTTTTTTTTTAAATATTTTTTTTATTATTATACACTATTTAATTTTAACATATAAAACAAAACAATATAATTGAGGCTGTAAAACTAAACCGACACTAAATCACAGGCTACTAAGATTATTTCATAATTAATTGAATACATTTTACTATTAAAAGACACTTTTTGGAATACTCCATATTTCAAACATTTAGGAGTGGTCTATACAGTGGTCCAGGGTAACGGATACTTTTACCCCTAATAATTCAGTTAAAACAATTGTATAAGACAAACTCTGGCAAGAGAAAGCGCGACGTTGAGTTCCGCCACTCAAACACAATGTCTTGAATTGCGGCGGAAAGCGGAATAATCTCTTGACACTAAATACTTCCTGTCTACTCTGCTACGGATTTAAGCGTGAAGCTAAAAAAAAATATAAAACTAGAATTCTTAAGTATTACAGTTGAAATTACGCCTATCATTGTATAAGTTTGAAGCCGGTTGCTGTGCAATGTGACAACGTCTTAATGTCAATGCGATCGGTTGTGGGTTCTATTCCCACTCGGGGGAGTGATTGTGTTTAAAATTATTTTCACTTCCTCGCTCTAATAAGACAAAGTGCGGCATTGAGTTCCATCACTCAACACGCTGTCTCGAATTCGATGTAGAGCGAAGTACGGAGTGTCTTGACACTAGATACTTTCTGTCTACCTTGCTATACGGGATAAAGGCGTGAAGCTAAAATATATATATATATATATATATATATATATATATATATATATATATATATATATTTATATATATATATATATATATATATATATATATATATATATATATATAAAGTTTCATAATACTTAATAGTAATTACATGTTAATTGAAAGTTACCATTGTTTTAATTTATACATATATACATACATACATACATGCATACATAATATGTATTATATATATAAAATAATAATAATTTCAAAACGTTTGCATAAGAGGAGACGCAACACGAGATCGTTAGTCTAATACTCTAATTGCCGTCACCTGTCATTGTTACAGCACCGGACAAACAAATTATTCTACTTTGAATGTACATACAAATCCAAAAAAATTATATAATAGTATATTACACCGGTATTTGTTGTAAGTTCGATTCCCATTCAAGGGAATTATATTAAGACAAAGCACGGAGTTGAGTTCTGCCATTCATTACGCAATGTCTCTAATTTGGTGGAAAGCGGAGTGGGAGTGTGGAGTGTCTTAACACTAGACGTTTCTTGTCTACCCTGTTAAGCGGGATAAAAGCGTGAAGCCAAAAAAAAACTTATGTTTAATACGCCGCTCTGGTAAGACAAAGCGCGGTGTTGTCTCGCCTCTAAGCACGCAATGTCTCTAAAATGAACATTGCGTGAAAGTAAATAACGGTTGCTCTAAGCGTTTTATATGTACGAGATGAATAAAACATAAAATATTATTTTACATTAATTATGTTACCTGTTGCGTTGCGCTTAACTAAATCGAATACTTATAGGTTTATATTCCATTACATTTCTGATTGACATTGGTTTGAGATACTGGAATAATATTTATTTAAATATTTATTTCTGATTACAAAACAAGATTGGTTGTGGATTCGATTCCCACTTGGAGGAACGATTATATTTAAAATTTATTTTCAAATTTCCGCTCTGGTGAGACAAAGCGAGGCGTTGAGCAGTCAGCCGAGTGTCTTGACACTAGGTTGTCTTGTACTACCCCGCTATGCGAGATAGAGTGTAAAGCTGTAAAAAACAACAGTGTTAGTTGAGTAATTTCTAGTCCTTACTAGAATCAATTCATAAACTAAAATTTTACTGTTTAATCTATTATTTGTAATATATATATATATATATATATATATATATATATATATATATATATATACTCACATAAAACAGAGTAGCTAAAGTAACCCAGGGTTAAGACACTCCGGTCTCCGCTGACCGTAAATTAAAAAAAATACGTAACCTGGTCTATTTACCTACCTTGCATATAAATTTCCACAACCAGTAATCGAAGCGGCAAACCTCTGACAACCACTGTACCGATACATATTAATAATGCATTTGTACGAAGGTTACGCCTTGACCCTAGCACTAACTAGGTTTTTGTTAACATTAAAATGGAATTTAGGTTGCCATGTTATATAACATCAATTTTGACCCAAGTCGATTCCATGGAACCTTGCCGCTTTAACCTATTGTAACTATTTCTAGATGTGACTATTTTGAGTTTTATGTTTCTGATTTTAATATGGTTTTAGCGTTTGATAGATGGTAGAACAATTAAAGGGGTGCGCCTGTATATCTATAAATAAGAGTAATTTACAACTGATATTATCTGACTGTAAACGCGATCGGTTGTTGGTTCGATTCCCACTCGCAAGAGTGATTACTTTTAAATTATTCTACTTCCTCGCTCTGGTAAGACGAAGTGCGGCGTTGAGTTCCACCACTCAACACGCAATATCTCGAATTCGGTGGAAAGCGAAGTACGGAGTGTCTTGACACTTAGTACTTTCTGTCTAACCTGTATAATACAGGATATAAACGTAAAGCTATATGTTTTTTTTGCCTTTTTTAGCAAAAAAAAAGCAAAAAAAAAACGTATATCTAATATATCGTCTAGTTGTTTTTGACACTCCGTTGACTGTTTTCAGTCCGACATAGAGACATTACGAGTTGAGTGGCGAACTCAACGCCGCGCTTTGTCTACCAGAGTGGGGAAATGAAAATAATTTAAATATAATCATTCCTTCGAATCGCACACACAACTAATCGCGCTTACAGTCAGACATATACAAATCTGTATATATAAATATCTTTATAATATAAGAAAATAAAATTTATATATAAGAAAAGTTAATGATAATTGCAATTTAAATACAAAAGTTTCCTCGCTTGAAATCAAACCTACAACCAACGCATTCACAGTCAGACGCTCTCCCATTGCGACACAATGGCCTTTTCTATTCTAACAAGTGTATGTAACGTCCAGTAATGATTATACCTACTATGTAATTAAATAATCATTAATTTATAAAACTAAGCAACTCTCACGGCAATTTTGAACGTATCACGACCTTTCATATGAATTTAAACTTAGCTTTGCTTATATTATATAATGTGATTTAAATATCGAGTCAAAATTAGTTTAGTAGTTATCGTTTACTACCTCCTATTTTTAGAGGCCGCTCGTGGCGCAGTGGTACAGCGTCTGACTGTAAACGCGATCGGCTGTGGGTTCGATCCCCACTTAGGGTAGTGATTATATTTAAATTATTTTCACTTCCTCGCTCTGGTAAAGACAAAGAGCGGCGTTGAGTTCCACCACCCAACATGCAATGTCTTGTATTCGGTGGAAAGCGAAGTACGGAGCCAACGCCGTAAAATGTAAAATGTTATCGATGTAAAATGTAAATTCTTGAGGTCGGTCGTGGCGCAGTACGACTGAGTCTGACTGTAAACGCGATTGGTTGTGGATTCGATCCTCACTCAGAGGAGTGATTATATATATTTCTTGTTCTTTTATGTACCCGTAAAATAATAAATACTTTCTCAAAAAATATTTTTTTAGAAAACATATAAAAATTTAAATAATACCGCGGCGACTTTTTTAAACCTTCATTCTTATACACCTATCATATTTTGTACCAAGCGTGCAAAAAAATTTCAGTTTTTCTTTTTTTTTAAGTTTCACGCTTTTATCTCGCATAGTAGGGTAGACAAGAAGTACCTAGTGCCAAGACACTCCCTACTTCGCTTTCCACAGAATTCGAGACAATATGTGTTGAGTGGTGGAACACAACGCCGCCGCACTCTATCTTAATAGAGCAAAGAAGTGCAAAATAATTTTAAATATAATCAATTCCCCGAATGGGAATCGAATCCGCAACCGATAGATTTAGTCAGACGCTCTCCCACTATACCTCGAACGGTCTCGATCGAAGTTCAAGTTTTTTTTTATATAAGCTCATAATGAGGTTATTATAATTATTTAATACGAAAACATTTTTTTTTTTCATTTAAAACCTTTTTTATATTTCACACTTTCAAGTGAGAGTTGTATTAATATTGTATTAAAAATATAAAAAAGGAAGATTATAAAGAACTGGTTTAAGATAAGATTATCTTAGTTGATTACCACTAAGTATATATTTTAATGATTTTTTTTATTAAGAGCTCCAATTTAAATTATTTCAATTTAATATTGAAATAAATTCACCCAGACATGTTACGTTGTTAGTTTCATATTATTTTATTGGTGAAACAAAGCGCGGCGTTTAGTTTCGACATTTCAGATGGAAAGTGGCGAACGGTGTGACTTAACACTAGACATTTTCTGACTGCTATGATGTATAATAAAATATGACGTTGCATTTATAAATAAGATCGGAGAGTAAAAAAATATAACGACATGGTTAGGGCAGTTATAAAATTATCAAAAAAAAAACCATTAACTATCTTTTTTCTTTTCAAATTGTAATTTTGTGGCTAACTTTATTTAGAAGTATTTAAACTCTTTTTGTTAAATATATCCAAGTAGTTTTTCAACCTATTTTTGTCCCCTATTATAATTTACTTGAGGTCCTCGAGACACTGTAGGACAGCGTTTGATTTATTGTGGGTTCGTTTCCCACTTGGGGTAAGACAAAGTGCGGCGTTGCGTTCACCACTCTCGGTTTCATCTCAATGTCTTGATTTCGAGCGGAAAGCTGACAACAGAATGTCTTGACACTAGGAAGTCTCTGAATACCCTATGCTAATAAGGATTAAACGTAAAATAATTTACCTGGTAAGTGTTGACAATAAAAACTTCTAAATCTTTTTTTATTTAACTCTCTTAAAAACTTTAGCATACATCAAATTTAAACAATTAAAGCTATTCAGAACAATATCACGAAAACCTCATACGTAATATGACCTTTCTCTTTTCTATTATTATAAAACGGATATTTTAAAGTTATTTTACTTCTTACAATTGGCACTAAGAATACGAAATAACACCAAAAATACATTATCCAAATAAAAAAATTTCCATATAAAAATAATTTCACAACCCAACTCCACATAATGCTTGAAATCTATAATAATTAACTTGTCAGAGTGAACGCAAGATCGTTTGATGTGATTTGTGATTTGTATGATATTTAAAAGAAACGTTTCTTTACATACATACGTAACATCTGTATGTTACTGTACTGGACCGCCCCTTGATGTACCAGATGTAGATTTTGTAATTATTTAGATTTTTTTTAGATATTTTCTAGCTTTTTGAACATCCGTGTATAGTAATATTTAGAGAACTTAGATTTATTGGCTTGAATGTTCCCGTTGTATTTATATATGTATAGCTTATTTAAACTAGAATTTTTGAGCCTATTATCTAAACTAATATTTTATATAACTTAAACTAATATTTTCGTAAGTAGCCTTATTAGGGAGGTTTTTTTCAATTTTGTATTGGAAATTATAAAAAAATATGTTTTGCAGCATGCAAAAGTGACCTTATGTAACCATGATATTAGGATACAAAAGATAATATTAGCAAAATTAAATAATAATAAACAAAAAATATATAAAATATATAGAGAATTTCTCAAAACATCTACGGGAATGAGAAATTTTGGAATTTTCTCAATTTTCTACCACATATATAAATTTAAAATAATTTTTCATACTTTTTGGTGTATTATGTAATACGGGTCAAGTATGAACATTAGACTTCATCCAAATTGCCCAAGATATAATTGTAGTGATTACAAGATGAGCCCCGAAAAGGCATATAAGGTCACATAAATATATAAATGAATTTTTAAACAAAAGTACGACGTTATTTCTTAATAGTGGCCTTATTCATAACCCTGTTATGAATTAAGAATTCTAACTGGACACGCACATGTATGTACGTACTTACTTTAAGCGTTTTTACGTATAGCAGGGTAGTTACATAGTATAAGGTAGAAATTCAAGGTGTTGCGTATTAATTAGCGGAACTCAACGCTGCAAGTATAGATAAATATGTAACTGAAGTTATAAATAGCCATGTCTAGTTAGTAGGTTGATAGTAAGCATGTATAGCTCGAAATCCATAAGCTTCGTGTACATTTTTGCATCTTCTAATGATATCTTGCTTAGTATGGTCAAAACGTACGTAATGTAAAAAGCTCGGTTTTTGGTTTTCCTCCATTTTCATTGTGTGTTTAGTGGCAAAAATCAACTTTTGATGGGAACTTTTTCGATGTATTCATCAATAAGAATACGACCAATTTTCACACGAAGTTACATATTTATAAATTTTTTTTTGCTTCACTCATAGCAGGGTATACAGAAAGTACCTAGTGTCAACACACTCCGTACTTCGCTTCCCACCGAATTCGAGACATTGTGTGTTGAGTGGTGGAACTCAACGCCGCTCTTTACCAGAGTGAGGAAGTGAAAATAATTTAACTCCCCCGAGTGGAGATCGAACCCACAACCGATCGCGCTTACAGTCAGACGCTGTCACTGCGCCACGAGTGACCTCAAGCGTGAAGCTAAATATATATATATATATATATATATATATATATATATATATATATATATATATATATATATATATATATATATATATATATATATATATATATATATATATATATATATATATATATTATTGCTTAGCAAATATACTACCACTTACCCCCTTTTATTTAAAATATTTGTAAATAAATCAGAATGAAGAAAATATTTCCTTAGACTAGATAATGTTACAAAACCCATAGTGATATTAGAGTTTAGGGCATTGTGACATTAACCGCGGAATGGAAGCACGAGTGCGACCCGCGAGGCGGGCGCCGGGCGTGGCGGGTCACGAACACAATTTTAATGGAACTCTTACTTATTTTGACACCTCATTCTTCATACAATTATCAAATTATGATAAAATAATAATAATAATTTTAAAGCAGTTATTTGCAATGGGCGTCTGACTGCAGACGCGATTGTTTCGGATTCGATTCCCACTCATAGGATTATGTCTTTATATATTTTTTTTATTTTCACGTTTTTGTAACACAAAGTGTGGTGTTCCGTCACTTAATACGCAATGTCACGTTTCGTGTTTTGACTATCTAGCTAAGTATAAGGGATAAGACGTGAAATATATATTTAATTAAATATATTTAATTAAATATATTTAATTACTAATATATTTAATTAAAACAATTCTTCTTTTTTAAAAGAAAATACACATATTCAAATCCTGATCATATTAATAGTAGGGTCACGCTTTAACCAGTAAAAGGAGATATGCAGAGAGAACGTTGTATCAAAACACTCTGTCCTCAGCGTTCCCGCTAAATCAGAGACATTTCAAGTTGTGTGGCGTAACACAACGCCGTGTGAAGCTATTTTATATTGATATATTTAATCGTAACTTTCATTGGTATGCTAGCCTTGAGAAAGACCTCATTTACAGTCATATACAGAATTACCTAACTAATCGAGAATTCTCAGCGTTTAACAATAGATCGCGCAAATCCTTGAATATTCACTTGAATATCTAAAGCTTCTTTATTACACTAATCTATCATATTTTATATACCTTTATACATAACATTTTCAATATTTATTTATATATGTAAATATTGAAAATTTTATGTATGTTTGTTAGTTCTCAAATGAACTTAAAATTGAAATGTGTTATACCATTATAAAATAGCGGAGTTCAACGCCGCGCTTAATCTAAACTCAACCACTAAACTTGGTATATCATAGATGTTTCTAGCCAGAAAGTATTTATTATAAAAATATATATATTCTCTATTTTAAGCCAAAAATTGAGATCGTGTATTGGTCGGCGTAACTCAACGCTGAATATTCTGTCACCAGAGCGACCAAATTAAAATAATGCAAAGATAACAAAAGAAGCGTACCTACGACCAATCACAAAAGTCAGACGCTATCACTGTACCACGATAGCCACATTATATACAGATAATCTAAATAATTTGCAAACACATAATAATATTAACAAAATAAACGGCGTACAATATTTTAAATTACTACACCGTGTCCAAACTACGACTTGTATGTGAGCAATTCTTTTGTCTATATATATTTTTTTTCTCACAGCCGTTCGTTATTGATGTCCTTCACAATGTATGATGGGAAATGTAACGATACAGAAGAGATGTGATTCTGATAATACACTAGACCAAGTAACTAATAATATGAGATTTATTACAACAAGATTATAGTAATTAAAATTAACGATCTTAAGGTATAACGTTGAAAATGATACAATTATTTCTACCTAACACAATTCCCACGTCTTGTTTAGGTTTCAAAAATGACACAACACACTGAGATTAACGCCGGAGAATGATGATTTTATTGGTTCACCTGTATATGTTAATATAAGGAATTTTCCAAGGTTATTTTGACCCATTTTAAATAAAACCGCAGACCGGACCGCGGACCACGACCACGGACCACTGTAAAGTGTTCAAAACGTCAGGTGTCCAAAATGTATTTTCGAATACCAAAATATACGCGATTAATCCGGTAAAATAGTTTCATTTAAAATGTATAATAAGAATCGCGAAAATCAAAGATCTTATTATTTTGACCCAATTTTACATTTCCGATTTGTGTGCTTGATGTCTTTACCAGGATGATTGGGGCAACGAAAAAGTATGTTAAATCCAGTCCTTAGTTCATATAAATTATTATTATTGAACCTTAATAATTTTCTTAATTATTTCAAATATTTAAAAAAAACCTAAAAAGCATGAGATCTTGTATGAAGAAAGTAATAACTCTGGACGATAAAGGCGAAAGAGTATGCAGGGACCGTGGTGTGTGGCGCTCCGTTCTACTTGACTACCCCACTGGCGATAGAGCGTGAAGCTAAAAATAGATCATTAATCAATCTATCTAGAATTTTAGTAGATCTTAACTGGAGTATAATAACGTTAAATATTTATATATTATACTTTTATGATAATATAACTATATCCACATGACAAATGGTATAATGTCGGTGTTGGTAGATAATACATAGTAAGTAAATGAGCAAGTCCAAGGTTTATTTCAAATGCACTGCTAAATAAATAAAAGCAATTAGACATTATTAGATACAAATAAAAAATAATACGTAATAGAAGAAGTCCTACTGTAGTAGGCGTGATACACAAAGCACACGCACACACATACAACATCGTTACGTGACGATTTTTACTAAATCGCTCTACTTCTAAACCCCTTTGAGCAACAATACAGTTTAGGATCTTCGGCGAAATGTATTAAATATTAAAAATTATATATGCATATATATGCTTAATAATATGCCTTTTCTTTTTCAGATGTGGCTCGCCTGCCTTCTGGCATGTTCAGCTATCAGCGTAGTGTTTGCTGCAAACGAGTATTTACCACCTAGCAAGGGATATACATACAACACGCCCTCAATAAGTTTCCCTACACCCAGGGTATGTATTAAATTACTCAATCAATAGAGATCAGTCGTGGTTGCAGTGGAACAGTCTGACTGTAAACGCAATCGGTTGTAGGTTCGAATCCCAATCGCGAGAGTGGGTATATATAAATTAATTTTATTTCCTTGCGGTAAGATAAGCGTGGCTTTGATTTTCGCTCAACACGCAATATCTCGAATTCAGCGTAAAGTGATGTACGGAGTCTTTTGACACTAGGTGTGTGACACTACGCGACATAAAAGCGTGAAGCACAAAAACAACTTATATGTAAAAATATCTAAGGACCTCTTAGAAGTTATAATTTCACTATATAAAGTATATTTCTTTCGTATCCATAGCATATGCCTCCGTGGCGCAATGGTTAGCGCGTTCGGCTGTTAACCGAAAGGTTGGTGGTTCGAACCCACCCGGGGGCGGATTATTTTACAGTTAATGACTTTTGTAATTAAAAACCTTATTTTACTTTTAAGACTTAAACGAATTTTTTTTAATGCTTCACATCTTTACATAGTGCTAAAGTATATTATAAATGAAAGAAAAGCAGGGCGGCGTGTATATACATCTAATAGTCCTTATAGTTTGAAGTCGAATTTTTAATAGTTGAAATATGAATATATATTTTGCGTTTTGTGAAATAGAAGATTAGAGTTAAAAAAGAAAGAAAAAGTTAGATTAGAATAAAAAAGAAAGAACTTAACAGGCAGTTAATAGCTTCACTGGTATCTATCGATTTTTATTTAGCTTCACGCTTCATCCCGCATCTGCTGTTCGGAAGTACTTAGTGTCAAAATACTCTATACGCTAACACTACAAAACGTGGCGGAACTTAACGCCACGTTTTGTAGTATCCTATCTTCCATCTACTAATCTAAGAAAATCTTGTAACGATATGTTGACTCATTTCTTAATATGTTTCATAATCTCAATGACAATTCAATATTTAGTTCTATACAGAGAGAGAAAAAGAGAGAGTGAGCTGTTCATCTACAATTATATTGTAATTAAATATTTTACTGTATTACAGTTGACAGTACTAAGTGCTCGCTTTAAGATAATAGAACGCGGCGTTAAGTTCCGCCATTACACAATATCTCGAATTCTCATTGAAATTTTATTACAACTGTTAACACATTTAATTATGCAAAGAATATTAAATTATATAAGCACTTACACCTAGTCATGGTCAATAGAGTGCGTCTTGAATGAATGGCGCTACGGACCAAGGCAGCCTATTGTTTGGTTAACAATTCGCCTAATAAAGTAGGCGCTATAGGTATAGTAGTGCGATTTAAAAGGCACATGGTGGTAGTTCGATTTTATTCATGTAGGGTAAAGGTAATTTTTTTAGCTTCACAATTATCCCGCATAGCGGTAGGAATTATCTAATGTCAAGACACTCCATACTCCACTTTCCGCTGGTTTCCAGTCATTACGTGACGGAATCTAACGCCACACTTTGTCTTACCAGAGCGAGAAAATAAAAATAATTTAAATATATTCATTCCCCCGAGTGGGAATTGAACCCACAACCGATCCCGTTTACAGTCGTACCATTGTGCCACGGCAGGCCTGGGAAATTGACCCTGCTTTTGTAAAATAAAACATGGCGTTGTAATCCGCCATATAATACTAAATATCACGAATTTAAGAGCAAAGTGGAGAACTGAGTGTCTGAACACTAAGTTCTCTTTTGCACTGCAAAGGTAAAAGATTTTTAGAGAACATTTTATGATTTAAGGTCTGTTTCATACTAATATAGGTATACTTATATTGGCAAAGGCATTGTACATATCACAATAGACGGTCTACAATGCAATTGTACTTTTTATCTATTAGAACAATTGATCTATTGAAGGAATTGTGTTAGAATTCCTTTAGTCTATCGGATTTTAATGATGTTGCCAATTTCTTGTTTAATATTCATAATTAGGCTTAATTAGAGGCCGGTCGTGGCGCAGTGGGACAGCGTCTGACTGTAAACGCAATGGATTACGTGTTCGATCTCCACTCGGTGGAATGATTATATTTAAAGTTATTTTCATTTTCTCGCTTTGGGAAGACAAAGCGCGGCATTGAGTGACGCCACTCAACGCGTAATGTCTCGATTTCACCGCAAGGAGTACGGAGTATCTTGACATTACATACTTCCTCTCTACCTTGTTATGCGAAATAAATGTGAAGTTAAAAAAAAGTTTTATTCGGGACGAATCGATATTTTGATATTTTCAATTTAGTTTACGCGCGTTATTATTTTACTTGACATTAATTTCGTGTGTCTTTCTGTAATCTTCATTAGTTAGTTTAATTGTTTTTTTAATAATTTATATGAATTTTTACCATGTACATACATATACTTATATACAACAAAAAAATTCTAGAAATTCCTCAGAAAACATCTAGATTTCACATTTTATAGTCTAGATTTTAATATTTAGAATTTATTAAAATATACATTTTTTAATGATATTTTGTAATCATGAAATGGTATTTATTGTATTTTTCAGCCGAGTACCACGTATAGGCCAACGCCGCCTCGTCCCACATACGTGCCACCATCACCTTCGCCCAATCCCACGCCCACGGTGAGTTATTATAATTCTTTCTCCATTTTAGCTAGGCAAAGGGCAAGAATGATATGAATAAGTCAGTCAGACCGGTCGTGGCACAGTGAGACAGTGTATGACTGTAAACACATTCAGTTATGGGTTCGTTTGCCAGTCGGGGGAATGATTATATTTCAATTATTTCCATTTTTTCGCTCTGGTAAGATAAAGCGCGGTGTTGAGGTCGGTTACTCAACACACAATGTCTCGGATTCGGTGGAAAGTGAAGCACGGAGTTTCTTGACACTAGGTATTTCCTGCTATGCGAATAGAATTGCAAAAATAGAAAAAGGCAGTCACTTTTTAATTTGTTGTAGGTTTATGTTTATTTTTTTATTGAATTAGATCAATCAATAAGCGCGGGGAATTCATGTACGCCATTTTGAACCCTGTCTTGACTTTCTTCAAAATTTGCCCACGTGTCCGGCTTCAAAACGTATATAATATTTTCAAGGCAATTTATACAACTATAAGAGTGGTTTTTTTGTTTATTTTCATATTGTATTAGATTTTGTAGTATAAGAAAATGATAACCTCAATATTGTTTTTTTTATATTTTTGTATTTAATATTGTAAATTAGCTTGCTAATAACTTATATATTAAACGTCGTCTATATAGTGATCCGGTAGTTTATCCTTCTTCGGTGGAACGTATACATTGGGTTCTGGGACTGTGACAAAAAATATAATATTATATAGGAATTGATCTAGAGACCATTGTAGTGGAGTGACACAACCACTATAAATACGGTTGGTTTTGGGTTCGATTCCTGAGGGCAAAATAATATATTAAGTTTTGTATTTTTCCTCTTGGTAAGACAAAGTGTAGTGCAATTAACAAAATAAAAGAACTAGATTTCACAATTATTCACGGCTGGTATCAGATCATTTTTTAGCTTCACGCTTTTTATCCCGCATAGCAGGGTAGACTGAAAGTACCTAGTGTCAAGACACTCCGTACTTCGCTTTCCACCGAATTCGAAACATTGAGTATTGAATCGTGAAACTCAACGCCGCTCTTTGTCTAACCAGAGCGAGGAAATAAAAATAATTAAAATATAATCATTTTCTCGTGTGGAAATCGAACCTACGAGCGATCACGTTTACAGTCAGACGCTGTCTCACTGCGTCTCGGACAGCTTCAAGAGACTTTTGTGTTTTCTAAATATAATTATAGTTATATAAATATATATATATATATATATATATATATATATATATATATATATATATATATATATATATATATATATATATATACCTTTCTGTGTAGAAGTTTCTGTTTCTTGCAACACTTTTTCGTCTTCTTCCGATTTAGTATTCTTCTCTAAAGGCGATAATTGTAAATAATTAGTGTTTTAGTAACATTTCTCTGTTCTACTCTATTACGACTAGCTTAGCATTTCTATCTGGGCTGGGTTTTTTTCCTAATTTCGGTACCACAAGTGGGAATCGAACTCACAACCGTTGCGTACAGGTTGACACATTTATGGACTATATCAAGTGAACTTAATTGGTGTTGGTAGTTTAATTTTATTTATTTTTTAATTAAACACACACAGCATTAAAGCCAGAATCTCATGTCAAGACCCTCCGTTGTCATTTTTCATTACCCAGAGTGAGGAAACCAAAATAATTTAAATATAATCCTACTAATTATACTTCCGCGTGAGAATCGAACTCAGAACCAATCAAATTTATTTTTGTTATAACTTTCTTTGATTGTTTAATATATTTTTTATCCTTAAATACTTCCCCACAATTACCTCTCCAATCCTCTAGGAATATGTATATAATTTTTTTTTGTTTTATTTATTTTTACTAGTAACGTATTTTTAAAATATACCCACTAACCATTATCTGAATCTGTAAATTAAAAAAAGTATATATTTTTAAGTATAATCTGTTAAACAATGAAAAAAATATATACCAAGTTAAGACTATGATACACTTATTGCATATAGAATGAACGAGCTACCTACCCTACGCTAAAATGTGCTCATCGAAAAGAAAGAGATAGCAAATGGGAGTACCTATTTGTCTCTCTCTCTTTTCTTAGTGAAATTCGATACATAATATTGGAAAAGCAAAGTGTTCTCATCTTCCCTCTTGTATTATTTATTGGGGACTTGCACTTACAGACAGTGTTGCCAACTCATTATTTAAAAAAAAACGAATTCCATATAACAAAATTACGTAATTCATAAATTTATGCAATCGAATTTAGGTTTTTATGATGGTTGGTAACACTGCTTATTATTAGACTATAGCTCCCCTACTCGATGACACTCTGCATTGTTTTGCCAAGGGAATGTTTTCGACACCTTTCTATAAAAGGTATACATACAAAGAAGTGAGTCGGAAGTTCATATATTTTTATATTATTTATTATTGTACTGTTTCGAGTGGGAATGACTGAATCCCTCGCGTGAGAATCAAACCCACAACCGATCGCGTGTACGTTCTCACACTGCGCCACGATCGGTCTCACATCAACAATTAATTAAAAAAAAAATACTTAGACTTTACTTGGCTTATAAGTTCCAACTGAAACAATAATATGCTTTTACAATATGATTTTCTAGTATAATCCAACTAGAATAAAAAAAATATAATTAGGTAAATATAAAAAAATGCTTAGGTTCTTTTTTCTATGGGATCATCCATGCAATGCGTGACACATTAAGGGGGAGCAAGGGGAGTCAATGTATGGTAATATTTAATTATAATATTAAGCTATATATTTCGTATCATACAATCCGCCTAAGAATTCCCATATAGGGCGGTATCGCCCATCGCGAAGATTTGGCTCTTTGGCTTTCTGAGTTCTCTAGTTGCTGCTCCAAATTACTGCTAGAGACCTATAGAAGGTATCAAAATAAAGAAGACAATAACACTATGAATGATTTTAATGTTAACAATTTAAATTTGAACATCGATAACTATATATATGATATAAAGAAATTGGTTCAAATAATTTCTATACGGAGACCTTTCATCCCCCCCCCCCCCACCTTCGCTTCCTGTCACAAATGTAACAAGCTGTGACAAGGGCACATGAGGGGCTCAAAGCCTATTGAATCCCATGTAGATATTAACTCAGTCCCAATACCGTTAAAGACCGGCCTTGGTTTTCGAAATACGTGGATTCGATTCCTGCTACTTAAACGTATGCGTATCTTAATTTTGTCACTATGTTAAGATAGAAAAGGAACAAGTGAACACTACTCACTTATAATCTCTCTATCAGTGGTACATCTAATGCGTTTCGTGGTCGCAGTGTCCGTGGCATTATTTCCAACTGTAGTTTGCTTGGAAGATTTGTCTTCAGGTTTTCCTATATAGAGAAAATATTAAGATTGGTTTGCGTAAGGTTATGTTGAGAAGGTAACAGGTTTAAAATTGATTTATGTATATATATATATATATATATATATATATATATATATATATATATATATATATATATATATATATATATATATATATATATATATATATATATATATATATATTAAATTTTGCATACATCCCTCGTGGTTTAATAGAAACGAGTGGTTATGGGCTTTTTCTATTATAAAGGTTCAAAACTTTTGTTAAATATAACTCTATTTTTTTATTATTTTTCTCATATAATTTAAATTGCACATAAGACTCATAGAGACCCTAGTGTCTTTACGCGTTCCCTTAAAGAGTCCTAGATTTACTCGTTGTTTGGATTCAAATACATACTTTATTTAAATTACTTGCAATCCGTTCTAGTGACATAATTTGCGGTGTTAAGTTCTGCCATTAATACGCAATGTCTCCATTTCGGACGGTGGGTGAACAGAGTGTCTGGATAATAGATTTTGTGTAACTAGTCGTCTACTATGAGGGAATGACGCTGAAAAAAGTATAATTACCTTTATAGCTACTCAATATACTCTTTGGCCCTAAGAAAATAAACAGAGGAATTGTTTGTTTTAATCGACTTTAATAGAAGAAAGTTATCAAGTTGACATTTTTTTTTCACCTCACACACAACACAAGTGTGAATCACACACACAGTATTTATCTTTGAAATTTTATTAATTTAATGTACTTATTATGGATTATTATTAAAAATATTAAGTATATAATTTTATACTGTCCATAATTGGGAAAAAGATACCCCAATGTTTTATTTACATATTATTCTAATTATATGGAAATATTTAATGCTTTAATACATAATTCTCATTTGTTATATTAAGCGATTGGAAATTTTGACAATGATTTCACAGCCCGGATAGCTCAGTCGGTAGAGCATTGGACTTTTAATCCAAGGGTCCAGGGTTCAAGTCCCTGTTCGGGCGTCAACTTTTTTTTTATTAATTAATTATTAATTATTTATCAAAAATAATAAGCTTTACTTACCAATCTTTAAAATTCCTTCTAGAAATAATTATATAAAATGTATAATTAGTATTGTATAAAAACAGTTATCAAACTATAATTACGTGGAGTATTTTATTCTTATTTTTTCTTATTGAAAAATTGTATAAAATAAATATAGAAATAATAAATGAAATGGTTTTAATAATTCTAATTCTTAATAGACAATATATGTATAAAATTAATTACAAAAAAAAACGAAAAAAATACCTACTTGACTTTAGTTGAGTTCCTTATAAATGTATATTTATGTTAATATTAAATCGATTTTTGCAAAAAAAAAACAAAAAAAAATATTAATAGAATATCGATTTATCGAGAAAACTATAGAATTTATATCTTATACGTTTATATTTACTTTACTATATATTTTAAAATAATTATTGTAAAATTAATATCACAGTCTGTTAAGCGATTTTCTTTTATTTAAACAAAAATGGTAATGAAAACTAGAGATTGTATGACACATACATATATTTATTGATTTATAGATCTAATTGCCATCCAGCTATCGTCAGATGTATAGAACTCACCGTCTTCCACACCTGAAAACATTTAATATTGAATTTAATATATTTATATATATATATATATATATATATATATATATATATATATATATATATATATATATATATATATATATATATATATATATATATATATAGTAAATCTTTTCTTTGGGTTCATTATGAAAATATACCGTACCGTCCGTCCATACCGTCATGAAAAAATGCAGTGTTGAGTTTCGCAACTGAACGCACAATGTTTTATTATTTTTTTAGCATACGTTATAATTAAAAATAATAAATTTTAAAGTATACAAAAACAAGCCTTAAAGTACATATATATCTTTTAACCTGGCATTGATTGTTTTAGTTTTCGGACACACGTACAAATTTTGAAACGTATTGATTTGGTAAGTATTGATAGAATAAATACTGCAAGTTTCATTTACATCTATGAACACAGATCTAGTTAGTAGAATGAATATAATAGACTTGACTATTCGGACCTCAGTTATACATTGTCCCGATTATCCGGCCTTTCCGCTGTAGAGTGTCGGTAACAGTATATGCATACAAATAAATCTCGTTTTTCATAAGTATATTAAGTTGAATAAATCATATTTATCCATATATACGATTATCCGAATATTGAAGACAATTTGTAGATTGTATACAAAAATTAAATAATATTAAAAAATCTATGATCAACACTTACTTGACAACCTTTCTCCATAATCTTAAAAAAAATATATAATTAAAAAAAAAGTTGCCCAAATTTAAATTTACAATACAATTGTTTTTTATATACAATATAACCTATACCTTGTATCCTTTGAGATCTCGCTTTAATTCCTATAAAGGCAAATTTAAATATTACATTTGAGATAGAGTTTAGAATTAAAATCATTTTGTTCTACTAACCATCATTGTAGTAAAAGCTGTTGCATAGAGAAAACACAACCTGTAATGCAAAAATGTTTTTAAATCACCATTTTACTCTTGTTTTTAATATAAAATTTATTCCACTACAGACTAGGTCTATACCTTCCGTATTGCACATCTATCTCATACTTGGATGTTATTATAATCGGCTACTCAGAACTAAGATCTATATCTATATTTAAGTGAATTTTGGAAATATATTCTCTTAATACTACGAAGTACATTTATATAAAATATTGTTAATTTAACATATCCTATTATATATTTTTTGTATTGGGGATCTGCCTTGAGGGAAGTCACGTGTTCAGGCTGATGTAATTTGGGCGTCATTCATATGTACGGTTCACATACAATGAAGGTATTGACAGTCATCCTCTTGAAATTCAATCTCTATCCGATAGAATATTTCTATTTAAATTCCCATTCCCCCATTCTGGTTAACAAAACGCGGCGTTGAGTTTCGCAATACAGTTATATTAGATTACTTCCTCTGTGAAAGGTTTTCAGGAAAAAATTAAATATTTTATTCTTATATAGATAATAATACAGTCAAAAAGTGTGCTCTCGACTCGTCATCATAGAGTTTAACCTCTCTGAATATTTGTTTTATAATTTTAAAATAAATGAAGCCTAAGCTTATCTTTATTAGAACCTGTCTCAGCCAGTAAGGCTTACCAAAAACGGAACAAAACAAATAAACAAAAAGTGTAAAAAAATATTTTCTCATATGTACCGTTTATACATACGTACGAATATAGTCAAAAATTTTTGAATGTTACAAACAGACACTCCAATTTTATCTACGAATATTTTTAAATTATTATATACTTTACCAATAAACACAAAATTCTAAATAGTGATTTCAAGCTCATAGCGAACAAGCGAACATTCCTCAGTGCAACGAGCGTGAGGTCGATACAATGAAATTTAATACCAACGTCATAAATTGCCTAACACTATAAAATCATGTACTAAAATATATTTTTATTTACATTATTGTTATTGTTGAAACGATTTGGTATTTGACAAAGCTGTTTGGAATCATTGAATTTTATATGAAAAATAATATCCGTCAGCGCAATAAGCGGGCAACTGTAAACGCGATCGGTTGTGGATTCGATTCCCACTCAGGTTAATGGTTATATTTAGATTATTATCATTGCCTCGCTCTGGTAAGACAAAACACGGCGTTGAGTTCCACCACTCAACACATATTGTCTCGAATTAGAGGGAAAGTGGAGTATGGAGTGTCTTGACATTAGGTACTTCCTGTTTATTCTGCTAAGCGGGATAAAAGCGCGAAGCTAGAAGAAAATAAAAAATAAAAAAAAAACATTTATGCCATATTTACAATGTATCCTCATGTCATACTACCTTTATTAGCGTATTTAATTAAATAATAAATAAGGTTTCAAGTTCTATTTAAACTATAATATCCTGATTTTTTAAAATTAAAACAATTAATTCTACATATAACTATATAATCGTAAAACTACATTTAAATATATAACGGAGTGTATTGACACTAGATTTTCTCAGACTACCCTGCTGAGCCGAAAGCCTGAAGCTGGTTTTTTTATTACGTAACTTAATTTCAATATTGTTTTTAATTATATTTCAATAATCCCATAGCACCATGATGACGAAGACCACCACCACCACCACCACCATGAACCAGGCATGCCCTTCGACTTTGCTTACGCTGTCAACGAAGATGGCAATGACTATAGTCACAACGCCAAATCTGACGGTGACGTCACCCATGGCGAGTACAGAATCGCTTTACCCGATGGTAGGACCCAGATCGTTAAATATACAGCCGATTGGAAGAACGGTTTTAATGCTGAGGTATGTTTTTTTTAAATTTTATTTTAATATATTTTAAACATCACTATTGATCCATTGAACGCTTACTTTTGGTAATAATTTATTTGAGTTATTTTTATTTTCCGAATATCTAAGCGAAAAAGCGATGAGAGGGAAAGCGATAAGCGGAAAAGCGATATTGTAAAGCAGTCTTGAATTCGGATAGAAAGTAAAGAGCGGATTATTTCATAATGAACTCCTCTTAGCTCCTCTTATATGCAGCAAAACTCAAATTATAAATAGATTTGCCTTATCTTGTTTTATATTTGAATATAAATTCAATATTTTATATGTCTATGGTATGGTATGGTTTTTATATGTCTTTAGACATACTTATTATGAAGAACTATATAAAAGAATTGAGACCGGTCGTGGCGTAGTGATCTGGTAAGACAAAGCGCGGCGTTGAGTTCCGTCACTCAACATGCAATGTCTGGAATTCAAAGGAAAGCGGAGTAAGGAGTGTCTTGACACTAGGTCCCTCATGTCTCTCAAGTTTGTAATATTCACACTATCAAACAATAAAAAAAATATTAATGAGATAAAAATATCAAAATATAATAATTAATGTTAAAAATCCACCATATAATATTTTCACCATATTATCTATTCCACCAATTTATTTCCACCATATAATATATTTTTTAAAAGATTTATATGAAAATATGCAATTTGATTCCAGGTCACCTACGAAGGTGAAGCTAGATACCCAGACCAGCCTAACGGCTACCCATCACCGGGACCAGGCCAGCCCTACGTACCGCCCAGTCAAGGATATCAATATTAAAATTGCCATAAAAATTAAAATTTCGTTTAAAAATATATAATTAGACATTTTTTTATAAACAACTTAAAATTTATCAAAAGATAAAACTATATAATTCAGATACAATAATCGTGTGTCAAAGAAATACAATCTCACTGTTTTCGATGAAATTTTTTAAAACATATCATGTCATAATGGCAATTTTATTTTGCCATGGCAAAATAATACACCATGACTATACAGAAAGTTACCATGTCAGTATACAAAACTAACAATATTTATGAATTTCATCGTCATCAAGCATTATTCATATGTCATACATAAATTATTGGATTAACCCTTAAGTATTATGTAATAGTTACCAATTAGTATAGACATTAACATTGCTTCAAATTAGGGAGGTATGTTACAAGTATCACAGTACATGTCAGTTCGAATCCCATTTAAAAAGAATATATATATTAAGAACAGAATTAATTACTTATTTCTAATTAAAAATAATTAATTCATATATTAAAAAATGTAATATTAATCAGTACCTCCCTTTTTTGAAAGTTGTTACAATACTGCCAATATTATTTAAGAATTACTCAAGACATTATCTGTATACAAGAAATATATGTAACAAATATTCACACTGCCTTTTAGGATATATGTACAAATACTGTTTAATTATAATTTCAATAGACAAAATGGCATAACTTAAAAATATTTCATTTAAAATTGTAGAAAATGTCTTAAAAGTTGATATTTAAATATAAATATTTATTTTAATAAATGTTTGTTATACCACTTTGTCTGTTGACATTCACACTACAATTTTAACTTATATGTACAAAAAAAAAATAGATTATTTTATTCAACTGAAATAAACTTACTATAATATTACTATTAAGTTTGTAAAATACTCAACATATATGGTACTATATTTAAATTATGTCAGATATAAAATAATTTAATAAGGAAACATAATATGTAATTTAAATATAAAATTATATACAGATCTAGACTGACCTGTCTATATACAGATATTGTCATGACAAAATATGACATAGTCAGTCAGTCAGTTAGTTTTGGAAAATTATAATAATAATAATTTAATTCATAATTGGACACAAATTTGTAGAAGTTTAGAAAAAATCAAGGAAGTCAGTCAGAAATCATGACAATTTAAAATAGAAAAAATGTATACTTAATGTATAAAATTGTAATTATAGTAATGAGGCAAAATTTGTAATTTTCTCTTAAATAAAGTTTTTTTTACAAATTTTCTGCGTATAATTTTTATAAATATTTATAAGAAAGAAGGAAATTCTTGAAAGTTAAACAGTTATTGCTGTTTTTTCAGGAAATATTAAAATATTTATATGCTAATTGTTTCTAAAACCTCACATTTCAAAATGTATGTTTGAGTGTGTGTAACTTTTTATATAACACACATTTAAATTACACAAAACAATAACACAACAAAACCCATAACTTTCTTTATTTTTTTAGCTTCACACTTTTATATTGCATAGCAGGTTAGACAGTAAGTATCTAGTGTCAAGACACTCCATGCTTGTCTTTCTACAGAATTCGGGACATTGAGTGTTGAGTGGAGAAACTCAATATGGCGTTTTGTCACACCAGAGAGAGGAAGAGGAAGTATTTTACATAAAATCACTCCTTCAAGTTGGAATAGAACCCATCTACCATTTACCATTTACATCTTTATTTAAAAAATAAAATATACATCTTACACAAGGCCTTCTAATGTTATAAGGTTTTATATATTTACAGTGAAGCGTGAACACTCTTCATGTGCCTCCTCAACTCTTTAGCCAAACTAAATTTTTTTTGACACAATAAACAACATTCAGTCTTTTCACTATGAATCCTTTTAGCATGTTCCAGTCGTCGACCAGAAGTTATGAATTTCTTCCCACATATACTACATTCAAACGGCCTCACTCCGGTGTGCAGTTTCAAATGTTCTAGCAAATTCTTCTTATGTAGAAACCTTTCACCGCAAACCTCACAAATATCATTTCTCTTTCCATTATGACTTTCCTCATGCACTACCAAATTCTTTTTATGATAAAAGCTTTTATAGCAAACTTTACATACATGAGGTCTGCATTTTAAATGGAACTTGTTTGTATGGCCGTCAACAGATGTCTTGCATAAGCTGCGGTAACTACAATAATTGCAACTATAATATTTTTGTTCACGTTTCCTTTTATGTACTCTTAGATGTTGCTTAAGCACAGTGTTATTTTCAAATGGCTTAAAACACTGTAAACATTGTTTTTCTAAAGGAAAGTCATTATCTTCTTTTAAACTTGGTTTTATATTTATTTTGTTATCAAATATATAGTTTAAATGTTTAATGTTGTGTTTATCAGTCTGTCTATTAGAAGTAATTATTTTATTTAAATTAATATTTAAATAAACACTTTCCATATTTTTATTGTTATCTATATCTTGATTTAATTTATCTATAACAAATTTTATTATCTTTTTTATTATTGTATTCCTTTTCATAATAATATACATTTTCAGTATTAGATTAGAGCAATTTTCACATACTTGAGTTATTGTAATGTCCTGAAATATATTGAAAGCTTTATTAGCATAGGGTTTTAGATATTTTATATGTATATTTATATTTATATAAGGATTTTTAGATTTAGAGAATTTTATACATTTTAAATAAAATTACTATTTGAAACTAATTACATATATATTATTTACAATATATTTTAAACAAAATATAAGTAATCAGTTTGTTTAAAAAAAACAAAAAAGGAAATATTTCTATATAAAACATATTATAAAACTGTCTTTTCAGTTACAACAATAACTAAACCAAGAATATTATGAACAAAAATAATTAAAATATTAATTTAATTAAATATAATTTAAACTTACAAAGTAAGGAAATAAATATTTGATCATTTCCGATAAATTTAAAGTTGCGCTAAAATACTTTTCCTCTATCTCCATATAGGAAGTTATATTCGACGTCGTATTTTGTTCATTGAAACATAAAAAACACAATTTTGTTTGTCCTCTTATTAATAAATTGATAAAATCCATCTTTAAATTAAATTAATTAAAAAGAAACAACTTGTTTAAAAACTTTTATGAAGTTCCAGTGTGTATAATTAAATTGACAGTTAGACAGTACGTTCTATTTGACGCGAGCTATAGAATATTTGTGTTTTATAAATAAATTTCTAGTGTTTTTTCCTTTGACTGAATTAATTTTTAAACATTTGTATGAAAATCTATTTTAAATGAAACTATTTAAAACGGATTAATCCGTGGTCACTGGTAGACTACTATCTATGACCACGGACTACTGTATAGATTTCAAAACGTCAGGTGTCCAAAAATGTATTTTCGAATACCAAAATATATCCGATTAATTCGTTTACAATAGTTTCATTTAAATTGTCTAAAAATTATGATGTATAAAATCTATATTAATTAATAAATATTATATTCAGTTTTCATGTTAAAAGGCGAGAGTTTCTATTCGAATTCTGTAATGTAAAAACTACGAGAATCAAGTTTTAATACTTATGATTTTTTTTAACAGTTATTAACTAATATTATATGAGGCAGCTTATTTAAGACCTCGCGATTCGAGGGATCCGTTGCTTTGAGAACTTGTGTCACTTAAAAGCAATAAACGTGCCAAAGAATTTTAAGATATAACTTTCAGTGTATCTCGATTCTCAAAGCAGAGTGGCTGATATACCATTTAATTAATCAATCAAGATACATAAATTATATAAAAGTTTTTTTCTTTGAAAATACACTTTAAAGTTTGCTTATTTACTTATTTCATTTCGGTTTTATCTTGCATCAGTTAAACCTGATGTTATAGACAATGTTAGGTAGTAACAGAAAACCTATTGTCAATATACATTGAGATATTGCGTGTTGAGTAGCGAATTCAACGCCACACTTTTTCTTGCCAGATCGGAGAAATAAATAAATAAATTCTTTATTTTAATAAGTAAATTGTTTATTTTCATAAGTGAGTTCAATTTATTAATTAACAAACATTTAAATAAACTACATCTGAAATGAAAATATATTTTTTAATATATTCATTCTTACTAGTACAGAAACTGTCTCCCCGCATCGATGGCCTCTCTATAAATTATATAATTTCAGTATCAAGTATAACATTATTGTCTTTTTGCCAGCGTATTATTGAAGTCTTTCGTCAAGGCTGAACTAATAGATTACATTGATTTTTTTTTTCTAAAATTCTGTGATAGTGGTCAATGACAACGATCGACCAAACTTATTGTTGGTTTGATGAGCTTAGCTGTTTTTTTGAAACACCTAAACTGATCTACCTACAAAATTTCACTAAAATCGGTTCGACAATTCTATTATATGGATAAAAAAAAGTAGACAGAGGCCGGTCGTGGCGCAATAGGACAGCGTCTGACTGTAAACGCGATCGGTTGCGGGATCGATCCCCACTCGGGGGAGTGATTATTATCTTATTTTCACTTCTTCGCTCTCTGGTAAAAGATCAAGTGCAGCGTTGAATTTCATCACTCGATACGCATTGTCTCGAATTCGGTGGAAAGCGAAGTACAGAGTGTTTTAACACTAGGTACTTTCTGTCTACCCTGCTATGCGGGAGAAAAACGTGAAGCTGAAAAAAAAGTTTTAAATGATACTCATAAAACATTTAAATCGGCTTTATATACCACTCTTTTATCTTCACGAATCTCTCAAATATAAGCAAAATTAAAAACGTATAGTAAGTGTTAAAAAAAACGGAACTCAACACCGTGCTATCCTACAAGAGCGAGAAAATGAAAATAATTGAAATATAAACGTTCTGCCGAGTGGGACTCACAACTGGTCGCATTTAGTCAGAGGCTATCCCATTGCTCCACAGCCAGCCTCATATTACTTAATTTACCAAAAACTAGTTGATATGAAAAATCATAAATAAAACAACTCAATTTATATTAATATAATGTATTTATTTATAATCTAATACAATTAATAATAAATTGTGCTTAAAAATAAACATAAAAAAGCTATTTGAATATTATTGCAATAATTTTCAAACTAACTTCATAAATCAAAGAAGTTCATATACTCTCTTATATTTGGTTTAAACTTAAATTTTATTTGTATCCTGTCTAATGTTCACCCTAAACCTTGACGTATTGCATATAAAATAAATTAGTGTTGCCATTTTCACTTTAAATTAAAAGAAATTTAATTAAATATTTGTTTTAAAATGACATCACTAGTACTACAGCTTTATTATTAAAGATAGTCATCTTTACATAATAAAAAAATTAGAAATTTCGTTGAAAAATCACTATAAACTCAATATTTACAATAATTTTGTATAAAGAAAAGTTATAAAACATACAATAATTGTACTTCTTGGAAAAATATACCATCGTTCAAACGAACAGCTTTATTTATACATATCTATATATTAAAATAGGCACGTTCCTTTCTTCCCTAGTATTGAAAGACATACAAAAATTTAACACCAAATGTTTCTAACATAAATGTTTAAGCTAAGAAAATATAAAGAAAAACCGGCGCAAATTAAAAACAAACTTAACAGAATCAATTTTGTCAGTCGGTCAGAAAACAAAAAAAAATTTAATTGAGGGTAGTTCCAAAATTGAACTTTTAAAACCGTTTGAAATTTAAACTAAACCGAACGCTACATAGAGCTATGCGCCACATTTATATGATTCTTTAAGTCTAACTGACTAGAAACCACTGTTTTACACAACCTACAGCAAAATATACCACCGTGATATATTTTCATGTGTTTTTTCATTCTAGCATCGGAATAAAACGATTGCCTGCAAACGGGACATTGGTGTGGTTTCGAACCGATATGTTTTCTTACATGAACGACTAAATCCTTTCTACATTTTAAGTGTTTATTACAAAACTCGCAAACCTCCCTCGAGTACAGACTATGCAACTTCTTGTGACTGCACAGATTACACTCAGTGTAGAACTGTTGGTCGCACATATCACAATTATAAGGTTTTATTTGTAAATGTATTTTATTAACGTGCAAGGAAAGCTCGTTTTCGTTAGAAAACGATTTTTCACAGAAGCTACAAGTTTGAACCTCTCTATTTTTGTATACGTTAAATTTGACCGCGTGCCTCTGCATATGGACGTCGAAGTGTTTCTGTGTTATAAACACTTTATTACAAAGATGGCACTCCTTTATTTTGTGAAATTTCAAATGTGTTTTCAATTTATACGCATTCGAGAAACTTCTATCGCAAACGTTACACGCGATATAGTTGTCATTATGCAAAACGTGAACCATTTTTTTGTGTTCAAAAAGATGGAATTTAGATTTAAATTGTTTATGACACACATCGCATTGCACTTTCACTTGCAAGTGTCTTAATATATGTTTCTTTATAAAATAATCGGATATGAAATGTTTATTACAAAATGGACATGTATATCTACATGGTGCGCGTTTCACCGGTATTTTCTTTTTAAATGTCAAAAACTCGCTGCAAATGTCATCTATGGCGGAATCATCGTATTTCGATTGGTAGCCATTAACTAATTTCTTATTCGTATAAGTCTTCGAAACGTTTTTAGCCGGATTTTCAATAATACTCTCGTTGTCATCCGTGAGACTAGCATTCGCGCTGCTATCCGCACTTTCACTGCTAAAATCACTTTCGGAGTCGGATTTTTCCCTAAACTCATCTTCTAACACTTCCACATTATATTTATCATCTGTGTCGTCTTTAAGAAGTTCATCAAAACTGTCAATTTTGAAATAAGGCAGAATAGTTTGTTTAGAGATTTCGACCATAAGATTTTTGTCAAGTTCAACACTTTTTAGATTATCTAACATCGAACTAACGCACATCCCTAGTCTGTTTCTGACATGTTTTATTTTAACAATGAAAACGTACGCGGCTATTACGTTATTTAAACATGTATCGCAAATTTTTGTTCCAATGTAGCTATCAAGGGTCATCTGCAACAAAAAAAATAAAAAAGTTAAAGAAAAATGTAAAAAAGCGGGAGATTACGAGCACAGATTATAAATTATAATAGTAAACAATAAAAAACCTAAGTAGTAAATTAAAAAAAAATTAAAAAATTATATTTTTACAAAAAGATATTATCAAAAGCAAAATTTTAATTAATTTACTCTGCTAACATCTAAGTTTAATTACAGTCTCATTTGACATTAGATACGTCAAATAGCCAAATAAAAATAAATGTTAATTTAATAAAACAATAAAGTAAAAGAGGAACATATGAAATAAAAATAAAAACATAAAAGCCACTTTGGTATTCAATAGTTCTAGATTCATATTCCACTCGCGAAAAATAAACGTACAAAAAAAATTGACATGTTTACAAGAAAATTAAATAGATAAATTACGAAATTTAGTAACTTATAACTCTATACATATAGAGAAGTGTAGAAACATTACACACTCTATAATGTGTTTGATATATACTTTTGTACAAAGTGTCATATATATTGCTATGGTAAAACATATTCTATGCGACTAATTTAGATTCCCATATATGTATATGAGAATTCCCCGTTCTAGATAGAAAATGCTCTTTTAGTTTCAAAATAAGACATCCACATTAAATAGAGATTCATTCATCAGGAAAGTAACAATTTAAGATTTAATTTTTTTTTAATTTAAGATTTATTATTAATATTTTTTTAAATTTATTACTTAATTTATTTCTATGTACTTATATTATTAATGTACTATATTTTCATTATACATATAAAGTTTCCTAACAAATTAACTTATGAAAGATATATTTAAAATTTAAAAATACAAAATAAATATTTTTATATTATTAATAATATTTTTTTAAGTACTTAAATCTAACGCTGAATAATTAAGTTTAAATTATTTATGTTTAAATGAATGTTAAAAATACAATATTATTTATTTATATTTCATAAATATTTATTTATATATCTTAAAATTTGATTCTCTTTCATAGCAGTGTACTCAGAGACTTCTTGGTGTCACAGACAACAGGAAGTCTCGGAGTACTTTAGTTCTCTTAATGTACTAAGCATAAAATATATAATATAATTATAATCTGAAAAATTCCTAGTAATGTACAATATCATTATAAGTTACTTCAGAGTTAGTATAAGAAAATATTGTTCTTTATATATCCTTTCCTATTATAGACAGTCACAAATATATCAATTTCAACATTGATTCAGATAAATATCCAAATATGATCTTGACATGCTATTGATATTATAGCCTATGGTCAATAATACTGCAACATTGCGTTACTAACAGCGTTTAAAACCATGAAACTTTATAACAGTATGGGTACAATCTTAATGAATCTACACTTTTACCAGCAGAGTTCAAAACCGGAGAACTTAGTGATAATGGGAGAACAATTATTGAATCCAACTCCGTACAAATATTATAATATTACATTTCACTTTTGAAAAGGAGTAGCCATTCGTCTCAAAGGTCTCTTAGCCCTTCTAGTACTTAAAAATCCAATTTGGTAATTTAAATCAAAACTTTTTGTATATGGGTGTACCATAGTTCGCATTTCTTGTTGATTGTTTATTAGAGCTTGCATATCATTTTCTTCTATATCCATAGCTTCTACTCCATTAGGTTTAGTGTCACAATTAAAATTTTTATTAGGTGTTATCTCTATGTCCATTGACATATCTTCATTTGCATTAGTATCAATTTTGATTGATGAATTATTGTCATTTTTCAACATTTTAGAGGTCGTACCAAAATTTAAATCATATTTATATTGATTTGTATAATTAGGTAGCAATTTCTGTGTTACTTTAAACATTTCCTGATTAGTTTTGTCGAATACTCCCACATTAAGCAAGTTACTTGCTTTAACATTGTTTAAAAATGTAGAATTTTGCTTAGAAATGGCCACCCTTTTTGTATTATCATTGTTATTATCACAGCATATACATGTGTATCTATTTATGTTATTTGTTAAGCAGATGCTGCATATCCATTCTAACTTTGGCATGAATAATTGATTAGAATTCTTAACACTTTTTGTATTGGAACTCAATATAGATGTTTTTGTTGCAGATGTGGCCAATGACATTTTGCAATTACCACATTTGCCAATATTTCGAAAAATCCAGCATATATTACAACCTTTCATATAATTCGCCGAAGAAATTCTAAACGCTTTGCCGTTTTCACATATTGTGCATTTTTTACAGTTTTTAAATATCCAATGATTACAATCTGTTTCATGATTGTCAAAAGTATAGTTATCTTTGTCTTCAGATGCATTTAAGCAATCTTTGCATGAAGGTTTCTTAAAAATCCAACACAATTTACAGGATTGCACAATTTTTTGTATATTTTTATAATCTGTTTCCATTGAATCTATTTTTTTATTATCTGTTCTAATAGTGTCTTTATCTGTGTTTATTTCAACAATTTTTTTAGCATGTTCTTCCTTTGACTCAAATGGATTGACCAATAATGGTTTTGCAAATATATATATTGTACTAAGATCGTTTAACTTTAAACATGTTTCATACAAAATTGGAGTAGAAAATTCAAAAGACGCTTCCATCTTCTTTTCTATTTTAGATGAAATTTTTTGTTTTGGCAAAATTTTTAAAATTGCCGCTGGATTTGAAATCATTTGATCTTTGTACTTATATGAACATGGCTAGAAAATACATATTAAGTCAAAAATGAACTGATACTGGAATTTTACGAAGTTTTTAACAAAATAAGATTTTAAGAATTCCATTATGTACTATATGCTTTTAAATATTTATATATAACAATAATAATAGAGACCATATTCTATAAATATATTTAAAAAAAATACTTACTTCAGGAATTGTAGCATTTAGAATATTCTCAATTGATTTATCACCAACTAAGTCTGGATATCCACCATATAAACTGATAACTTCACCTAAATTGGACATTCGGGATCCCTTCTCGAAGCACACAGAACATAAATTATCAACTTTGCGTTCCATCAATTCTTTTAACATAACCTTAAATTTATGTTTTTCCATATGTTGTAAATGATCTCCTAATGTATTACTTAATGTACCACATTCATTACATTTAAAATGTTCAGAGTTCAACTTCCTTTCATCTTCATTGTAAAATAAATGATTTTCTTTTAAATGCCGTTTCAAATGGTAGCGTTTAATAAATGATTTGCCGCAGATTTTGCAATTGTACCACATAGTCTTAGGATGGGACTTCTCATGATTGACTAAAGACTCCATATTCGGTAGAACTTGCCAACACTTTTGACATTCTAGCTCATTTATTTCATTACTTGGTATAGGAAAATTATCAACATTAACAATGTTTATAATTGGTTCCGCATAACTTATGACATTTTTGTGCTCCGTATACAAAGTATTATGATTAGGATTTTGCTTTCTTTTGCCCCGCTTTTTTATAGGCTCCAAGGGGTCTAATCTCTCCATTTTTTCATACATATCATCAAAACAATTTCGCAATGCTCTCTCCGACTGTTCACATTTTTGAGCAAATAAATAACAATCTATTGTATGATTTACACAATCTGAGCATATTTTGTTTGGGAAATTGACGTCTTCATTAACCTGAAATTGGTAAACGCAATGTATTAGTTTTCACAATACACAGCTTATTCGCATACCTAATTACTAATACATGATTAATTATAATATGTAACAAAGTTAAGAGAAATTTTACCTTATAGGGATGAAAGCTGGCAACCATGTCTCTTATAGTTACCTCGTGGAGTGAACCATGAATTCCTATTACAATAATTTCATCTAATTCAGATAACTCATTCGTAACGCTCAAACAGTATCTACACACTCGTAACCTCAAAGTTCCTTCTAAAAGATACTTCACCGCGTCTTTTGTGCTTAAAGAAACTTTAGATTCACTTTTTTTAGTACTATTATCATCAAAAAGCACATTATTACTGTTTTGCGAGGACTTTGTATAGGTTCTCAACACCTTACGCTTGATCAAATTTTGCTCCATTTTTATAATAATTTACATCAGAATACTCATAAACGTATTTAGTATATGGTTTTATATTACAATATATTAATAATATATGAAATATCTAGAAAAATAACAAATATAGCAGAGTAAAATAAATAGCTATGTGACACAACGTCAAGCACCAATTCTAATGTCAAGCTAAGTCAGCCATAATGGATGCCTTCATATTGCACAGATAATACTTCTCAATAATTGAAATATTTAAATAATGTAAAAATATTTTAGAAAAAATATTATAACTTAAATGTTTTCATTATATGTAATAAAGTATTAATATTAAACTGAACAAAAACTACAAAACTATTTTATAAGATTCGAAATGTCAAAGTAACTTGTTTTGCCAACTAGACAATGTCTTGTCACTTGCAAAATAATGCGATTTATTTATTGTTTACATCAGTATATCAATAATATTTTGATGCCAAACTTTCATCTGTGATATGTGGCCCTAATTAAAAGTTCTTAAAATGTCTTGGCTTAATTTAAATCAAAGTTTGAGCAGCTTGAAGGGGCAGATTACGAATTTTGCTACAGAAGTTTTATCTGAGGGTACGGAGTCATCTACCAAGGATGAACCTTCTGGAAGTGGAACAGATGTTACGGAACTTGAAAATAAATGCCGCAACCAGGAGCTTGAGGTCAGTGTTAACGCTAAATTCAATAAATATATTTATACACTTTGACAGATGTTATAAAGGTTATGTTGTCGTAATTGCTAAAAACTGCGGTGTATTTACTGCAGACATGTCCTTGAACATCCTTTAAAGTCTGCCTACAATCTATTAAACAATTTAGACTTTTATACATTTATTTGACCTTTGAGCAAAATAATAGTTAATTTATTTTTAGTGTTAAGTTAAAACTTAAAAGTTTTTAGTGTTAAGTTATAAACATCACTCACCAAGTCTTATCTAAAAATTTTACAATAAAATATGCAACGAAATAATTTTATAATATATCATTTAATTGTAATTAAAGGTCACATTTAGTATTTATTTGAAATTTTTAACATAGTATAATGTATATATGTAAGAAATAATAATTAAAACTTAAAGCATTCGAACAAATTACAAACAATTATTTCACTACATCCATTTGATACATTAGGAATGTATTTTTATTAAATTACTATCTAATTTATTTATGTTTGAATTCATAATATTTTATATATTATGATATAATATTCTTACTCTCATACAAACTTCTTTCTTTTGAAATATCTATATTTCTTCAAAATATATGTATAAAGCCTTGGTATTCATATAGTTAATAAGCATATTTATAATATAGCTGTGCCTGACTAATGATGAAAGTAATTAATACACTATTAAAAAAATCTTTAAATGTTCCATTAACATTAGGAGAATTGTAACTAATTATAACTATTTCCATTTTATATGTGGTTTCTTTATAGTTTCATACTTTGATCATATATGGCAGTGAAGAATTTGAGACTTAGTGTGTTGAGCAGAAATCAATGCCCCTTTTTGTCTTGCAAGGAAATAAAATTATTTTAAATTTAATCATTTCACCAAATGTGAATCACACTCACAATTGATCAAGTTTACAGTCAGATGCTGTCCCACTGCACCACCAGTGGCCTCGTTATAAATATATTTGAATTGTGCTAATAGGATGCTAAATGACCTATGGAGCTAAACCTAAAAGGTTTTATATGTAACAAAAATGTATATATTATTTAATATTGTGTTAATATAAAAAATGCCCATTAGTCCCAGTACCTAGTGAAGATCTTGATTGACTGTATGCTATGATGGGTTTGATTCTCCAATTTGCCATGTATCAAATATATATAAATCTAAAGAAATATCTATATCTGTATATAATTATGGCTTTTTTTGTCAAATACATAATACATATTGAGAAATCAAAAAAAAATAACTTATTGAAAGTGTACTTGGGTTGTCATATATGGTATAATGTTTTCATTTACTGCCAGTGAACTTTTTGATTATAGGTCCTGGTTATTGCTATTATTGGTGACATGCAAATTATTATATCAAGTGTTCATCTTTTGTATATTAATCTATATTTATATTTTGACAAATATTATTATGATTTTTTGGCTTCATACAGCAATAAATGAAAGAAAGAATAATATTAAAATAGAAATTTTGATTTCTAGAAGCAATAAGTATTATGAGGTAGAAGCTAACAGTGTATTATGTCATACTAGGATAGAGAAACGAGAATAATTTTTATATTTTACTATTAGAAAACATTTTTTTTTAATTTTATACATTATTTAAAAAAAAATTCTAATACTAAATGTAGAATAACACTTTAAAAACAGTAAAATATCAAAATAAAACAGCAATTTCTCTTGTTAAATGATTATTTCTTAATAATCTTTGAGTAGTAGAAATTTTCAAATTAAAAATCTCTCTACAGATGTGCTAATAATATAAATAAGTTGTAACTAATGTAAGAATAACTAACTAAGAATTTCAACACCCCTGACAGTAGACAGAATGCATACAGATTTCCAAAAGGGACGAGTTTGAATCCCGCTGTGTAGAAAAATTTTATATGTTTTTAAAAAAATGAGAATAATTTTATATAGAAAATAATATTGCATGTACAGACAGGTGGAACTACTGCTCAATGTTCCTTTTGATGTGACAATACTATTGTAAATCATATATATGTACAAGTTCTGTAAGAATTCTTAACAGTATGATTTCTTTAACATATTCAAGATGTAATTTATGAGTTAGATCACGTCAAGTGGACTCCTTATCCACTTTTTATTAAATGGAAGTATGAATATTTTTTCATGAAGTATTTTCTATGGAACAATTAATTCCTAGAACTGTTTTTGAAAATTTTCATTTTAACAACATTCTTTTTATTAATGAAAGATATTATGAGTTTTAGTTAAACAAAATCAATAAACTTGCAGGATTTATAATTCAATAGTTGTACTTTGATGAGATATATAAAAATTCGAATTATTTATTGATTTTCATATTGTTAATTAAGTTTTTAGCGACTGAAAATTTAAATGACTTCTTCAAAAACAAAATGATTTTTTTTCTATATTATGCATTAAACATTAAAGTTAAGATTGGACAAAAAAATAATTAATTATGACGGGCGGTGAGCACTGAAGCTATCGTATGCTGCCGCGCGTAAGGAGAAATTCGTTATTTTTTAAATTAAAATAATTTTATTTAATGGATTGTTTTACTAAAACAGATGACATAACCACCACACGTGACCACAGACTACAAAATATACGCGATTAATCCACTTATAATGTATAAAAATCGCGAAAATCAAAGATCTTATTAATTTATAAAATGTTTTTTTTTAATTATTATTAAATAAACGAAGATATCAAAATTTTCTCAGTATTCTATTATTTCACTTGCCATTGCCATACATGCTCACTCAAGTGATTACACTTTTTTTGTCCAATCTAATCGCGGTTTTTTTTGCGTAATCTATTACTTTAATGTTTAATGCATAATATCGAGAAAAAAAAAACGATTTTGTTTTTGAAGGATCTCATGAAAATATTCGTTTGTTCGGTAAATAATTCGAACTTTTATATATCTTATCAAAGTACAACTATTGAACTATAAATCCTGCAATTTTCATTAAAATATATTTAATAGCTTTTTATTTATAGATTTTTTTTAGCTTCACGCTTTTATCCCGCATAGCCGGGTAGACAGAAAGTACCTAGTGTCAAGACACTCCGTACTTCGCTTTCCACCGAATTCGAGACATTGCGTGTTGGGTGGCTCTTTGTCTTTTACCGGAGCGAGGAAGTGAAATAATTTAAATATAATCACTCCCTCGAGTGGGGATCGAACCCACAACCGATCGCGTTTACAGTCAGACATTGTCACACTGCGCCACGACCGGCCTCTTTTTTAACTAAAACTCATAAAATCTTTCGTTAGTAAAAAAGAATGCTGATAAAAAAAAATCTTCAAATACTGTTCTAGGAATTATATCAATTGTTCATAGTAAATACTTCTTAATATATATGGGGTCCACTTGACGTGATCTAGCTCATATAATATGTGGATGAACTAACAGTACATTATATATCGCAGTGGCAAATGACGTTAACTTATTTTCGTTATGTTGATTTAATTTAAAAAGTTTTTGTGTGTGTAGCTAGTGGGTTCACGATGCGAGTAGGTTCGCAATTATTGCTGGTATGAAACATAACTGTCGGTTAGCGCGTGTTACGTAGATACGCGTTGCCATAGCAACCATGTGTATTACACACGCAAACACATAGGATAGTGTGTGTAATATTTATAAATATTATTAATTTAATGTGTTTCTAACGCATGGTTAAAAATAATATACTTTCCTGTGAACATTTCTCTGTATAATTGCTAATTTTCATACTCCATCGTCTGCTTATTCGTATCGTAAATAAATAACTAGAGATACATTTTGGTGTTCCATAATATGTTTTTGATCTAACGTTTCGAACAGTTTACAGTTTACAAAAGTTTTTTAGAAGAAGAACACAGCTGGAGTACTATTAGGATTAACTATTATACGTGATGAATTTTATTAATTCAAACAAGACAAAGCAAAGCAAAGCAAAGTAAAGCAAAAAAAACATTAAATAGCAGCTTTCCACATTATCCTAAACAAAGTCAGAGGGAATCTAGTGTAAAATCAGTACGCTTACCACTTGCCAATTGAATTTGAGAGATTGTATGTTAAATTGCATATTACCAGAGTCAAGATTATCAGCTCATATTTAATATAAAATTAAAAGTCAATTAAAATTAATATACTTGATCTCACTATCTTATTCTGTCAAGATTTTACAACTATTTATATATACCTAGATATTTCGTAAACGCGTCGACAACGTGTATGTCAATTTACATAAACGTTTCTCAAAAAAGGTATTAAAATTTGAACGCAGCGGGATTTGAACCCGCGTCTCTTGGATACCATCCAAGCGCTCTGACCGCTAAGATATGCGTACTACTACCAGCTGCTTCAAAATTATAACTGTCTGTTCGCGTAATTTTCGTAATAATTGATACAAAGATTTTGCTTCACTTATATATATACATTAGGTATATGTATTACATATTGGTATAATATAATGTTGACATATTTTTTTTATAGATAAAACAGTGCAATGGGAACTATGAACGTTTTATTAATATTTACAATGATTTCGTAAATAAAAGGGTTTCATTAAATTTATAGGTCAATAAACAAATGTGCGTATAAATACACATCATTTTTTAATCAATAGAATATTAATGCGGTCATGGCGCAGTAACACAGCGTCTAACTGTAAATGCGATCGGTCGTGGGTTCGATCTCCACTCGGTGTTATATTTAAATTACTTTAACTTTCTCGCTCTGGCAAGACAATGTGCGGCGTTGAGTTCCACCACTTAACACACGTTTCGAATTCGGTGGAAACCGAAGTACGGACATATGCCTTGACACTAGGTACTTTTTGTCTATCCTGTTATACGGGATAAAAAGCTTGAAGCTAAAAAAATATATTGGTTGTAACAAGCATTGCTATTAAATTTGTTTAGGGGTTTCAGCTTGCCTGTTACCCAATGTAACGTGCGAGTTAACAAAATATTATTTTTGTTTTTTTTATCTGTCTTATTCTTTTTCTGAGGCCTTCGTGACTATAAACGCGATTGGTTGTGAGTTTGATTCACATTTGGAGATGTGTAGTCTCCATATATAAATCGATAGTATTCATTATATTATTATTACATTATATTAAACAAAATATTTTTATTTCTTCCTTTTGGTAAGATAGTCATTTAACATAAAAGTGTCAGTATTGTCAGTCCTACTAGAAGGAAGGTTCGGAAGGCAGTTCTGTTGAGATGAGCTGGACAAACTCAACAGTTGGTCTTTTCAAATGTAATTTTTCAACAGGTTTACAACTGTGATTAGCCTCGCGAGTCCCATCCCAGCATCAACAGCGTTTAACCCCACACATTAACAACAGTACATTGTTCTTGTACAGAATAATATACTTTCCCTTATAAAATGCATTTTATCTTGAATTTAAATGTATGCAGTCTTATCAATGTGTGTGTAAAGTTTTACAAAAGTATATGTTTACTTTTAGTAGTGTGTTATTAACTTAATGCATTTTTAATGTTTTATTATAAAAAAGTCTTCATTCTGAACGTTTTCTTCGTAAAAATTAAAGTATTTTTGCCTAAAAACGAATCTATATGAGTATTATTTAATGCCTATTGGAAATTCTACAACCTTCTTTGAAATACCTACGTCGAGCAACGACGACATGACCGTGTTATAACGACGTCAAATATATAAACAAGTCATAAGCAGACAGTATCTCTAGGTTGAAACGACATGGGTACCATGAAGATTCCCATTAGATTAAACCTTAAACACGGGCTACTTACTTGTAGCTCCTATGGGGTTACATGGTATATTCTATATATAAAAAAACACCTTAGAACTGTGCATTTATGTAAAAAATATAGTTAATTTTCAAAGTTGGTAAAGCCAGCCCCACCAGTGCAACGGATAACCGTTTGTAGGGTAGATAGGGTATCGTGTTTGCACACTGATAAGTGATAACGCCAGCGGACCTGAGTTTCGTTAAAGCGTTGAATATTATGTATATATTCGTACTGTATGTCTGTTAGGGTATATTTATTTATTAATAATTTAGAAATTGGTGCGTTTTGTGTTTTTTTTTGTAATTAAGAGGAATCTAGTCAAATACTTCTCTTTTCTTCTTTACTTTAGTGCGTTCTAGACGTAAATATTTTAATTATTAACGGGAAACGAACTTAACTGTTAAGTTTATACTTAGACCTTTTTCAAATTAGTTTTTAATATATTGTAAACGAAAGACAATTATGCCTTAATTGACTAGCTACTGTATACTGTATGCTTGGAACTGACTTGAGTGTCACTACTTTTAACTTTTATAGCTTTTTAAATTTTTTTCTCTACGCTATAGCTTTGCTTTATGGTTTTTTTATTCCTACTTGGAATTGGAGACAGTATACATATTAGAAAAACATTTTAAACTTTTATTTGGTAAACGTGTTAGAAAATCGTTCGTTTTGGATTCAATAATCTTTTGGGGAGAATGGTTACATTTAAATCATATACATTTTATCGCTTTAATCAAGATGATGCGCGGTGTTAAGTTCCGCCACTTAGCACGCAATACATCGAAGTGTAACGGCGGAGTGTATCTGCCCTCCGTCGTTCTTCTGCCTTCGTTCTCGTTCTCTCTACCTTTCCTGCTAGCAGGATCCAAAAGGAAGCTATAAAGAATATGATATTTTTAAGTAATTTATTACTATATTTTTGTTTTGTACTATAAACATTAATAACGCACAGCCACAATGGAACAGCGTCTAATTGTAAGCGCGATCGATTGTGGGTGCGATTCCCACTCGGGGAAATGGTTATATTTACAATTATTTTCTTCCTTCGCTCAGATAAGACAATGCGCGACGTTGAGTTCCGCCACACAACGCGCCATGTTTTAAATTCGGCGGAATACAGTGTACGGAGTGTCTTGACAACTAGGTACTTCCTGTCTACCCTGCTATGCGGGATAAAAGTGTGAAGCTAAAAAAAAACATAACATAAATGTTTCTCAGCCACACGTTTGTTTGTCATACAAAATAAACTATCCCAAAAATATTCAATTCGTCAATCACGTGAGATAAAAATCTGCCATTCTAATTTTTTGGTCCACATTCAATGTAAATTGATAGGTTATGTTAAATAATTTTGACGCCATTTTCTTTCTACCTGATGATGTGGCAGATACAGATAATAATAGCAATTAGTCAATGACTGTCGACTTTTGTTTGTTTTTTTTTTAGGTTTTTGGCTATGACTGTGAAATATTTGATTTTTAAATGATTATAAATTGCTTTATTTAAAAAAAATATTTTACGTAATTATTATTTTTTATCTTACTAATATTATTATTTTTGATTTTTTTTTATTATATAGTTATTTTATTTTGATCGATTATTTATATCTTATATATTTTTAACTATAAAAAAATTTAAAATATTTATAAATTTTATATAATAATACTAATAATATTTGAACTAAATATACTGTCACCGGCGCTAGAAATACAGGTACGTTATATACGTTTCCTCGCGTTTTGAAATTTAAATGTGAGTATTTATGCGTTCTGGCAATAGGTCAAAGTGGAATGTATTCGCATGGTAAGTGGCTGTTCGTTTGTTTTTTTGTTCTCAACATTGTTGGGCAGGGTTGCGACATTATGTGCTATATATATGTATGTATGTGTTTATGTATACTGTAGACTTTATCAACAGTTTTAAAATGTCGCATTTAACAATAAAATTAATTATAAGTAATAAGACTAACAGCGGCGTTGAGTTCCGTAATGCTTCGACGTCGGACGGTAAGTGCAGAACTGAGTAGGTGAAAATAATTTGAAACGAAAAAGGTATTGTAAAATTTCGATTACAGTATTAAAGTTTGTCTTTTGCTTTTTTGACGATCTTTATTTTATCTTTACCTGTATATAACTTATACGCTCGTTGTAGGATTTCTTAGAAAATTTATATATTTTAGGTAAAAACGTATCGATCCAAAGAAAATATAATAAATTCATGCATTAAGCTGATGTCCTTGCCAGCATGAACAGAATGATAAGAAAATGACTTCAAGCGTTTAGTTTTATTTTTATATAAGGCATAGAAACACAAATGTTTTATCAATATATTTACCTATAATGTACAGTGTACTATTAGTAATGAACTCTACTATGACACCTTCTTGGCGCAATGGTACAGCGTCTGACTGTTAAAGCAGATAGTTTCAGGTTCGAGATCCGATCGGGGACATTGATTTCCATTACTCAACGCGCAATGTATACAGCTTTTTGCTGAACATATATTGATATTTTTAGTCTCAATATATAATTTGTATGAGTTTACAATTTTTATTGTATTTTTACATATTTCACATTTTAATAAGATCGTCAACTTTTGATTTTTCTATAAAAATTGACCATTAAAACATTATTATATAGGGTTTCTTATATAATATAACTTATATATTTCTTATATAATATAATATAAAAAGAAGAACGACGGAGGGTCGATACACTCCGCGGTTCTTCAATGCATTGCGTGTTAAGTGGCGGAACTTAACGCCGCGCTTTATATTCAGTTAAAGCGTCAAAAAGTAAATGTGTATATTGCGATTTAACACCTATTTCAAGTGACATTTATATGGAAAATAAACGATAGTAAAATATCTCAATATGATTATGGATTTCTATAACTTTCTGTGTCCATGATGATGTATGACCATTGACCATTAATTCTTACTATCACTAACACACATGACCACGACCACTCTGCCACAGGGGCTACGACAAAGACAGCATTGCAGAATTGATATTTTCATTGCATTTCGTCTAAACAGATTTCAAAAAAGCTTTCAGATAAGCCCTATTCCATATACAGTGTTTAGCAGATTGTGTCAACCAATGAATATAGGTGACAATGGTTTTTAAATGTAAAGCCTACTGTTATTAAAAAAATATTATACTGATCTTTATGTTTTTAAATTTATTAACTATGACAGATATACAACCTCATTATATTCAAATTACTGTTTTTAATGTTCACTTGGAAAGCTAAGGACGTTTCGAAATAGCAACTGCTGAGTTTTTCTGTGGCTTTTCTCAGCAAAACTTCTCCGGCAGCTAATTGTAAGACTGACAATACTGACATTTTTATTTTAACTGACAATTTGAATCATATATTTGATATTGATGTATAATTTGTCACACAATGAGAAAAGTTTGTAGGCAACCCTAATTCTATGCACATAGCATGATGACGCTTTTCCTGTGTACTCAATACCTATTATTATCCACGATATATCGATTTCCTCTACTATAGGGACTTTTGTTAACACCATGTTATATTTTGAAACAATCTATTTTTTCTCTTATAGATAAAGCTTCAAAGACAACCTAGTGTCAAGACACTCTGCTGTCTTATTTATTTTTATAGTGTCATAAATATATGAAATTTTTGAAATTTTAAACGAACGAATAATTACAAACAATGATTATTGATTCAAATTTCACTTGAGTTATAATTATAAGTATTTATAACTAGATATGTTCGTAATTTCGTCGGCATGAGAAAGTAGCTTTAAAATAATCGATAAAGTAAATTTTCATTAAATTCCAGAAAACAATTAGCAAACTTGTCAATGTAAATACGCTCAGCATAGATGTTCTCATATTAATTATACTGTCGAAGATTATTACCTATTTTATAACTTATTAGGTATTAAATCAGCTTCTAATATATTTCGAGTCCAGCTTGGATGCAAAACTCTTCTATCTCGAATGAGTATCATCTCTTGCATTTACAAGTGCTGACCGTCTACCCTCTGTTATATACCCTCTCTTGTATACCCTCTCATATATACCCTCTCATATATACCCTCTCATATATACCCTCTCATATATACCCTCTCATATATACCCTCTCATATATACCCTGTCAAATACACCCTCTCAAATGTACCCTCTCATATATACCTTCTCTTATATACTCTCTTATATAATACCCTCTGTTAAAACTTGTTTAGATTAGGTTAACTATTCATGCAAGAGAATTAAAAAAATAAATTAAGATAAAAAAGGTATAAACTTAGTATTTATATGCAGTGATTGTTTAAACAAATATAAATAGAAAAAAATATTAAATGAAAATCCACCATCCTATATCTATAGAAAGCGTTACTATGGTACCATGGTAGAAGTCCCGTTGACGCGTTGACTACGCGTTGCCTTAGCAACGTGCATGTCAGCTTATATAAACGTGTGTGTCAAACACATGGTACAGTGTGCTACATTTACTTTATTTATTAATTATTTTATATTATTATTTTTAAAAATTATTAACATTCTGCATTGCTTCTTTGTTAAACTATAAACTATATATGTGGCAAATTTCATACACCTCAGTTCGCGTTATTTTCGTAAAAAGAGGTATAATAATTTTGCTCTACGTATATATATATATATATATATATATATATATATATATATATATATATATATATATAGATAATTACGATGCTATTATTTTTATTAACAATTTGAATGCTTATATTAAATACGTTGGAAATTGTAGTAATAACCTATATTTATTTTTATATAAAATATATAAATCTATAATTGTCTTGTCCTTCCTTACAGATTGCATCATTGAAGAAATTAACCGATGAACTGCAAAACACATTGCAATCTGAGGTAAGTTATAAAGGTGTTTGTTAACATTTTTGAAAAAACGTATAAAAATTTGAACGCAGCGGAATTTGAACCCGCGCCTCTTGGATACCGTCCAAGCGCTCTGACCGCTAAGCCATGCGTTCTACTACCAGCTGCGTCGAAATTCTTATACGTTTTGTTACAACTTATTTATGTTGTTAGCATCTCTGTAGAGAGATTTTTACAAATTTCTACTACTTAAAGATTATTAAGAAATAATCGTTTAACAAGAGAGATTGCTATTTTATTTTAATCTTTACTATTTTTAAAGTGTTATTCCACACTTAGGATTAGAAAACATTTTTGAAAAAACATATAAAAATGTTTTCTAATCCTTAGTGTGGAATAACACTTTAAAAATAGTAAAGGTTTTTTGTTGTTCAAGTAAAATAAATATAACGAATTGTTAAGAAGCCATCGGGGCGCAGTGGGACGGTGTCTGACCGTAAACGAGATTGGTTCTGGGTTCGATTCCGGGACGGAGGAATGAATATAATAAAAATTTAGTTGTGCGTTCTGGTGAGACAAAACGTGGCATTGAGTTAGCTACTCAGCGCGCAATGTCTCGCGGAGTGTCTTGTCCCTATCTTGGCTCTGACTATCCTGCTATGGGGGATAACTATAACTAAGTATATAATATAAGACAACCTATCCGCTCTAAAGGAAATAATGCATTGAATGATTAAATATCAACATATGTGGGATATCTGAGTATTTTTATTTTTACATCGATTATTTCCATGGGGTATAATTTAACTATATAAATAAATATTATCTTTTGTTTGTTTAACTGTTGAAAGTTAAGTTCGTATTAACAGTATGCTAGAGGATTTATTCATGCGTAAAATACGCGTTGCCTTGGCAACGACAACCACTTTGAACATAGTGTGTGCAATGCTTATGTTATGATTTTAAGCATTTTGTTTCTATATAAGGACACTTTTACTTTGGAAAGTTTCACACTCCTCCTGGCGCAGTGGGACAACGTCTGACTGTATCACGATCGGTTGTGGGTTCGATCCCCAATCGAGTTAGTGATTATATATATTATTTTCACTTCGTCGCTTTGGTGAGACAATATCTCGAATTCGGTTCAAAGCGAAGTACGGAGTGTTTTGACACTAGGTACTTTCTGTCACTTTCTTTCTTACACACTCTTTGTGTCTTTCTGTAACTAACTGAACGGCTGGACCGATTTTAATGATATTTTTGTGTGTCTTCGTGTGGAATCGAAATTATATATATATATATATATATATATATATATATATATATATATATATATATATATATATAAATATTAGTTGGTGGTTTTTATAATCAAACCATACCATAAATTGTCACTTATTCTTTACTAGATGCTATGTAAGTAAGGAGTAAATTTTTATATTGACTAAACCAGCTAGGAACATTTGCCATTAATATTTTCAGATAATTTTAACAAAACACCAATCTCTCCAATAATAAAAAACTAGATAACTACTAATACAAGATTTTTTTTAAAAGTATTTTTAATTTATTATCAAATATGTTGTACGAATATATTAAGTTTATTTTTATTTCCATATTCTAGTATGAAAAGCCATTGATTTCAGCCTTTTCACAATTAATGCCATGAATTCGAGCGGGTGACGGAGTATATTGACAGTAGGTTCTCAGCAATGCATTTATATATGTAAAATGAGAGAAAGATAACACTTAGTAAAATATCGTAAATTATTACCCCAGTCGGCTTTCGAACTCACGATCCACGAACATTACAATTGTAATGACATACAAAACGAATGATTCCTCGCGTGACATTATAACCTTAACGTACCTTATATCCCAAACAAATTATGTAGATTTTGAACTTTTTGTCCAAAATTTCTCTATGTTAATAATGAGATGTGTATCGTATTATTTTTTTTTAGTATTTAAAATCATTAACAATCGTTTGTTAGAATCATAAATATTTAGTGTTTCCCGTCTGCACGTTTAATTATTGTACGGGCCACCCGGATACGTAGGGCAGTTTAAGTGAATGTCTATAATTTATATATTTGTAAGTATTTCCTTTAAATATTATATATTGATGCTATAGTGGTACAGTGGATATGTGTGATTGTAAGCGTGATGGGTTGTGGGTTCGATTCTCATTTGGGTTAATGATTATGGTAAATATTTATTTACATTTTTCCGCTCTGGTAATGCGTAGTGCTGGGTTAAGTTCGCCACTCAACACGCAATGTCTCGATTTCCTTATTCACTTGATTCACTAGACTATCCTGTTAAGCGCAATGAAGCAAGAAGCTGTTCAAAAATCATACATATTTTATATAGATTTTAATTATAATGACAGTGACTAAGTTCTCTAAACAATTTGGCATATTTTCATTTCCTCGCTATGGTAATACAAAGCGCGGCGTTGAGTTCCCCCACTCAACACGCAATGTATCGATTTCTTCATTATTAGATTTGATAACATGAGAAGTTATAAAAAAACCTATTGAAATGGTTCATATCATACTTAACCTTCAGTTATTTAACCACTCCGAAAGATTTATCATATTTTCATTTCCTCGCTTTAGTAAAATAAAACGCAGTGTTGAGTTCCACTTAAAATGCAATGTCTCGAATTTCGTGGACAGCGAAGTACAGAGTGTCTTGACACTAAGTACTTTCTGTCTACCCTGCCATGCGGGATAAAAGCGTGAAACTAAAAAAAATCTTAAAGAAAGCCAGACTATTGGTTAATTATTAAAAAATGCATATTACGCATATATTTATATTTTTTTCTTATTACCTACTTACTACGAACACGTGTTTGGAATTTTAAAATATATTTTCCTTCTTTGGCTGGTATTTCAAGTGTTTTTCTGTTGCTGCGTTTGACCGTTAGTGTTCTTATTGGTTGTGGATTCGATTCCCACTCAAGATTGATAACGCAAAGCGCGGCGTTGAATTCCACAACGCAACATTCGGACGAAAAGTGAAAAATAGATGGACCTATCTTTCAATTTTCACTAATTATCTTGATTATAAGCAAAAATCTGACGTTATAAAAAAAATTTGTAATGCCACAAAAATCAAATCTGCGCAGTTAAACATATTGTTACTTCTAATAAGTTTCAAAGCTGATAAAACTATTGATCGGCACGCAGAGTATGATAAGGGATATAAAAGCTGATGATAACGTACGTGGAGCTTTGTTCGGTGATCACGGTGGGAGGGTACGTACTTTGTTAAATTTTTTCTCATATAATTATGAATATTTCATTTATATACATGTATATCATAAATAAATATAATTAATATTTTTAAATATCTTTTTTTTGTAATTTATTATTGTTCGAATTGTTTGCTTGTAGCAAGGCGTCTATATAGTCAGCAAGTATATGTATATTTATATTAACAATTTGTTTCAATAATTCCCTAAAAGTCTCAAAATTGCAGTGATATGTATAACTAAATTTTATAAAGTGATATGTCACTCAATATTCAAGTTATGCTTATTTAAGATTTTGACTTAGTGCTTTAGCACTCAAATTTAGGTATTATTGAGTATAATGTTATCGTATTATTGAAGTTTTATTATAAATATTTTTAGTAATCTTTGAACTAATAATCATCGCATAGGACTTGGCACTCTTCAACTGCGCCACAGTAGCGTTAAATTTACAATTTTATTTTTCAATTTTCAAAGTTGAGAAAATTTGGATGATTTTGGTATTTTTAATTAACGTTCTTATTGTAAGAGCGTAATTTCAACTATTTTGCTGCAGATATTATTCCCAACTATAAATATATAAAAAAATATAAAAAGAAAAGGATAATATATAAGTATATATAAGTATATACATATTTTTCTCTCCGATTAAGTTACTAACATATAAAAATATCTCACGTAGAAAGCTCATATTTGACATGTTTCTATATAATGAATATATAAATAAAGTTAATATATATAATAGTAAATATATATCATAAATATATATAAATAACAATAAATATATATAAAAGTTACTTATTAATATTTGTTTAAATAGGTTTTAAATCCACAACGGTCGCGCTAAACAAAAGTCATTGCCACTGTGCCATATCGCATCGCCATATATTTTACTTTACTCATGTATTTATATTCAACCTTACCTCATTGTTGAAATCGTAACTTTTATAATTGATTCTATAAATTCAAGTGCATAGGTCGTGTCGGGTGGAATAATTTTTGTATGGAAATTTGATGCATTGTGCGCTGTATAGTGGCTTCTGTATATATTATAATAAAATAAACGAATAACTTAGTTTCATGATTTTTATCTATTATCGATATATCTGTTTTTTTGTAGCCCAATTTTTTTTTTCATTTTTTTTTTATTTATGTTACATGCATGAGGTGTCTTTGTAAATGCACAATACATCATAATTGTATACATTGTGTGAATTAAAATAATCTCGTTTACTGTCAATATACACACGTATTATCTCTAAAAGGTTAAAATAACTAAATATTAGATAATCTAACTTTTAAAAATATTTCTAGTCTGGTTTTTCGTACATGGTGGATACTGCGGCATTAGTGTTTCAGCTATATCATATATAAACTAAATTATTTTTAACAGAAATATTGAGATTATATGGAATATTTTCGGATATTTTTCATAGTAGCGTAATAAGGTAAATGTATGTGTAATTTGAAAATTTGGGGTGGTTATTTAACTATGAATCTGTAATATAATGGTACGTAATTCAAAACATATATTTTTTTGAATGGAATGGATAATATTGAACGGTTCTTTTGTTCTCTTACACACTCAAATTGCCTGAAACTACATAATCAAGGGCACCAGCATTATAAAGCTTATTACTTATATACGTAATATTTTTACATACATTTGTGTCGTGTCACGGTTATTATAGTTTTATACTGTAGCGTAACATGCATCTAGCAATGTGGCTTAGTGCATTATGTATGCACATATAGGTTGTTTGCTTGGAAAAGGTGCATGGAAATATATATATAATGTGTTTTGTTTTTAATTACAAAAAAGTAGTGGAAGTCCAAAAATTTGTACTTTTTTTTATTTAATACATTTACATACTCATCCTGACTTTCATGTGTGTTATTTAATTGCTATATAAAAGTTTATATATTTCCTCTCAATGACGTTCAGATCTATATTACAAAATAACACCTTTATAATGCAATATATAATTATTTATGTATAGAGTATTTATATTACAAGCAACAATATAAGCTACTATTTAACTATTTTTAAAGTATTATTCCACACTTGTGATTAGAAAAAATTTTTAAAAAATTATACATTTTTTAAAAGTTTTTAACGATTAAAATAGTAAATATACCAATTTGATATTTTAGCTTTAAATATATAAACCTAGGTAACAACTGTTGTAGGCAAAGCTATGCAAATACAATTCTAGGCTAATCATATTACATCGCGCTATTTAAAAAAAACACTTATCAACTTTAGTGCATAATTTAAATGTTCCTTTACTTTTTTCTTCCAAACTTTAAAACGACATCGCAACATTATTTATTAAATACTTTGCATTTTCACGAAGGCTTCTTTACACACATAAATTTAAATGTGTGAGTGGAGGCGTGTAGTTCAGTGCGCAGGCGCCGCCTCAACGCTCAGTTACGTTCTGGACGTCATCGCGTCAAGACGTCCCCTACGAACTTCGGGATATATTACCTCTTTTTTTTTTCTAGTTTTCGGTAACTGTGCTGTTCAAATAAGGTTATCGAATTAGGATATCCTCTTTTGGTGAGTTTTTGTATGAAATTTTTAATCTTTTTTTTTAAATATGGTTACTAATGTTTGTATTTCACTTATTCTCTTAACTTGAGTCACGTTTGAAGACGTGATGTCACTTTTGACACTTCCTATGTAATACATCAAAGGGATTTCGTTTTTAGGTAATACAATAATTGTTATAGATATATACAAGTATTGGGTTATAATTGTGGAGAGGCGTTGCAGTGATAATTTTATGATTCATTTCAAATAAAACACACGATACGAACGTTTATGTAAAGATTGTTAGTTCAAAGTAGTGAATAATAAAAATTAATGGCTAATAATGTTTTGTATGGTAAAAAGCATTCTCGTATGAAATGTATGAGTTTAGTTTTAGGAATTTGTTATACTGTTTTTCTTATCAGCTGAAATTGTATTTATTTTTGTTTTATCTTGAATTAGAACCTGTCAACCTTTAAATATGTAGATATATGTATTTCATACAATTTTACGTAGATGATAATGAGAAGTGGAAGGAACCCTTCTTTAACTAACTCAAAAATCTATTTAACCCGAATTATTTTCCTTTAAACTATCACGAACCAATAGTTCATGTTTTGTAAATATACTATTTTTGTAAAAAATAAATAATATATAGTTAAATATACTATTTTATTTTATATTTATTATCATATTTATAAAGTGCTTGAAAACATCAACTTTTTCTTAATCAGTTTTTAACATAGAAAGATATGTTCAAGTACTCGAGCATCACAGCTTGGCTCGTTAGTTATAAGATAATTTATAATATTAAATTAATCGCAAGGTTACGTTTGCAAATTCACACTTCTTCCTCAAGACAATAATTTTATTCATAACGTTAATAACCAAGGTTTCGGGTTAAATCATCGTAATTACTAACATATAAAGAATAATTTCCTGCCAAAAGCTGCAGATGTTAAAATACCTTTAAAAGTATATAAATGTTTAACTGTTAGTAAAAAATTTAAATATCATCAAAAAAACATTAAGTTTGTTGTAACGTTTAATCAAAAGTTAATGTTGAGATATTGAGAATTATATTATTTTTGTTTGAGGCTCACTGATTAAACCCTTTTCAGGGTCGTATGAAGTTTATGTCATAATAATTTGTAGCTACTAATTTTTTTTAGTTTCACGGCTTTTGTCCCGCATAGCAGGATCCGAACACTGTACTCCGCGCTTTGTGAGCGAGGAAATGAAAATAATTTAAATATAATCATACCCCTGAGTATACATCTATCATGCCCCCGAGTGGTAATCGTATCTACAACCGATCGTGTTTACAGTCAGACGTTGTCGCACTGCGCCAAGACAGACCTTAGCTTTAACTTTTCAACTTCATTACTAATAACAACTTTTAAATATCCTGTAAATACCGACAAGATGACAAGGCTATATGATCTCGCATTGACATTAAGCAATCGTCACAAATGATGAACAGAAAACTATGTATATATATATATATATATATATATATATATATATATATATATATTTATTTATTTATTTAAACTAACATACAGGTACTGAGCAAAGGTAAAGTTCATTAAACTTACGACTAAGTAGCCTCAGACAATTGCTACCAAATCGATGGGCCATATCGATTACCTTCGATTACAATCGATTTACAGTGAACATGTTTTCATGAAAATTTTCTTGAACCTGTCACTGTAATTTTAGTTAAATCAGAAAGTGCTAAAATTTAAAGTTTATTAATCATCTTCTACAACTTGAAGTACTAACTTGTTACTCTGACCGTACTTACGGCAATAACTCATCGTTTTTAAAATCAAAATATTATTTCTCATTACGTGTGTCCTCCAACAAACCTCTACAATATTGTACTTTTATGAATAAATTAGCAACTTTAATGCTTACTCCATTCATTTTATAGCAATTATTGGTTTTAAACGCTTTAACGTTTTACTCAATATCCTATAGGGAATCAAAATTATGATTGTTCAGTTCAAAATCAATCACGCACGGCCTTACAATTTGGCTGGAAATAGAAAAATTTTTAGGGTTTAATTTCTATTATCTTCCTATTTTTATGTTTGAACGTTAACTAAAGAAATTATTACATCATTTTTAGATTACGTTAAAAGTTTAAAAAAGTGGGATGTTTTTTCTAAAAATGTAATTCTTATCATATGTATGAATGACACCTTAAAGATAAAAAAAATAAAAATTTATATTTTATAACAAATACATTCAAAATATTTTTTTAACACTACATCAGTGAATTTTTATAGGTAGACCAAATATTTTAAACATGTTTAACTGAGTGTCTTATCACTAGGTTCCCTCTGACTATACTGCTATACGGGATAAAGCGTGAAGCTACTATTTTAGCTGTTTTAGTGTTTATTTTAACATAAATCCCATTTTCATCAATGGTCCGGAGATTTTAATTGACTTTGTAAGAAATATATGTTTCTAGTGAACAAAATTGTAAATATTTAAACATATTTTTAATTTCGAGGCATTATCTCAACATACCTGTGTGGTAGACTATACAATCAGGTCAAGGAGCGGTTAAACGCAAATATTGCATTGTTATTTTAACTTACGTTTATTTACATTACACATTGTATATCCTTCGTTTTCTTCTTGGTGTCCCACTAGAAATGTATTTGGGCCAATATTGTTTCAGATACATATATAAGTTATAATGATTTAGTAGGAGAAATAATTAATGAAATCCTAAAAGAAATAATTCCAATAATATTATATATATTTCAAGGTCTTCTTTTGTTAATATTGTTTTGTGTATTTTTTTAGTTTCACGCTTTATCCCTTGCGGGGTAGTCGGAAAGGACGGAGCACCAAACGCTACGGTCCCTGCATACCTCTTTCGCTTCGTTCACATTCATTAACCTCTACATACATGCCTTTTGGGGGGTCCTCATGCTTGTTGTGTATTTACTATATTTAATATTGATATTATTATTATTATAATTGTAATAATATGGTGCCTATTCTATATGAATTTTATTAACCAGCTCTTCTCAGCTGAATTGCCTTCCTAACTGGTGGTAGCTTTTTGTAAGACTAACATTATTTTCTAAAATCTATTTTCCAATATCAAAGTATAAGCGATAGTGTTTCGTTTAATAAAATTTCTTTAGAATGTGTTTAAATCCAGAAAATCTAAGATCTTATTACTTTTTTGTCAATTTGCGATTCAAAAGTGCCTGTTGTAGTGTATTTGAAAAAAACTGATTTTGATCTGATTAATTAACAAGTTAAATATTTATATTTATTTAAGACCCACTTAAAACATGTGCTCATTTATTTAAAAAAAAAAATAGAAATTTTCAAGAAAATTCAGATGTGCTATATTGGTTATAATAGGCACTGTCGATTTTGTATGTTTCTCACTTGGCGACCTCTTAGTCTCAGCGAGCGTTCTCTATTTTGTCATACTTAACATTACATTGTAACGAGTTCCAAGTTTTAACTGTTCTAGGTAGCTAAGAAGTGTCGTTTAAATTGTGATGTCAGGCACTTAACTTGTGTAGTTTAAAGGCAATAGGTATGAATTACTGGACAGCTAGAAGACTGCTCTGGCACGTATTACGTTGGTTGTAACTTGTATATAGGTAATAGCAAGTTCGTTATGAGCTTCTACTATTTGAAATTTGAGGTCTTCGTAAATATATTTTAGGATAGGTGTTAAAAATGAATGTAATACTTAAAATGTGTCCATTAAGAAAGGATACAATATCTATCTATCTCTTTTTTGTTCATTCACAGGCTTGCCTGGCTCTCTGTATTAATAAATAGGTAGTTACAATAACTTGGTGATAATTGCCTGTGTGGCGTGATTTATAATGTATTTAACACTAGACAGTGGTTTATTATATTTAACGCTGACTTTTAATCGAATACACAATATTTTTAAAATTTCAATGAAGCTTTTCATTGATTATAATAAAGAGTGTGAGTAGTCGTGTCATTGCGTTTACACTACTTTCAAACTAGTTTAACTTTTGATCTATATGAGTAAAGTTATTGCCGATTTTGTGTACTATTACAAGGAATATAAAAACATTTAAATTAAAATCTTTTAATTCTTCTTCGTGAAATTTGACAATCCAAACCATAATCGAAACCTCAGTAAGTCAGTCAGTCAGTCTCAGACGACAGTGTCTGTTTCTTTTATCTATAAGTGGCATATTTATTCGCAAACTACTTGTTTATGTATTTTTAAACCATTTCTTTAAAGATAATAGCGGTTTAATGTGAATCAACTTAACAGATAAGACCTATATCGTGGCGATATTTTATCTATTGTTTATTAGGATTCAGTGCATTTTTTTTTATAATCGTAGCTGGCTTTGACAGCTTAAGTCTAGATTCGGACGGATGACCGGAAATCGACATTTTGACAACTAACACTAACATACTATTAATATGTTTTTATTTTTTTGTCAAACAATGACAGGATGACTTTTTTTTATATTAAATCAACCTTTCTTTTATTCCATTTCACGTGGTGATACGTTTTGTTAGGTTTTTTTTAATTATTACAGTTATTTTTCTCCTGTTACCTAACTAGGATCGCAACATAGACAAGATTATATATAGGCATGAGGGTTGTAAGTTATTTTATTAAATCGGCTGTGCAATATTTTATAATTGTTAATATTTTAATTTGACGTGTTTTGTAAGAATTGACGAATGACCTTTGGTTAATTGACCAAAATGAGAAATGAGTTCTAATGTAATTGGTCATTTTAATATTTCATTGACATCATTAAATACTTAACTAACATTAAGATACATCAACTTAATTTTGATTTAAATTTAATCAGTACAAATATTAGAATTAGAAAACAAAAACGTTTCATATTGGTAATATTGATAGTTGCGTGGGAAACAAATATCACTAAAGATCACTTTACAAAGTAAACATATATTATGAACTAGCCAACGAACTAGACTAAGGAATAAGTAGGCAAGAATTATTATTATAATTAGTTTATTCTTAGTACGTATTTCAAAAACCTAATAAAGATATTTTTAATTTTAACTTGATACATTTTTAAATTTGACATTAACGGATCCAAGCGAGTTCCTCTCGAACTTGCTTGGATCTGTTAATGTCCATTTTAAAGGGGCTCTTAGTGGCTCTTAAGTATACACTTGGGTGATAGACTTGCACTGAAAACATATGAAATTATAAGGAGTTGTCTCCCATACTTAATACGGTGTCAGTTGTTTTAATGCTGCTAAATGTTAATTGATGTCTCTGAATATGGCTATTATTTACCAAACAATTTAAGTGGGTTATCTAAAATCAATAAATGCACAATATATGTTTATGGTGTACGAATCCTTGTGCAAGACACGCCAAAGCCATGAAATATACGATAAAATTAATGATGATTTTTGCTTAGCACGACTAGCATAGGTTTATTGTTTGTAGCGAACAATTAAATATTAATGCTGTCGTATTTAGGAAAGACGTTTGAAAGTCATACGTTACACTTCAGTTACTCCTCTGGTACTCGTGTGGTTAATAAATGACAGTAATTTATGATATTTTGGTGTTTGAATTTGGGTGGTCTGGTTTGAATTTTATATTAATATTAAAAATAAGATCAGTGTCTGTCCACATAAGATTATATGGCAAGCAAGAGTTTTTTTTTTAGCTTCACGCTTTTTATTTCGTATAGGAGGGGAGACAGAAGTGTCAAGACACTTCGTACTTCGCTTTCTCAACGCCGCCTTTGTCTTTCCAGAGCGAGGAAGTGAAAATAATTTTAAATATAATCCTTTCCCCTGTTGGGTTCGATCCCCACAACCGATCGCGTTTACAGTCAGACGCTGTCCCACTGCCACACGAATGCCTCAAAAGGGAGAAATTTTGTATCGTTTAAAAATTTGTATAAAGATTTGCATAAATGTAGCAAACACTTCCTGCACGTCATTGAGTAATGTTAATCTAATGGTTTAAATTAATTAAGAAAAAAACTCTTAAAGTCTTAGTTTTAAGTAAACATTTATATTAACATAAAATTGGGGATAAAAACAATATAATAATATAAAAACGTACGAACCGAATGTGTGTACTGTCATAGTATATTTGGATAAAATAAGAACTTTTCAAATCTTTCTTACTAGATAGTGGTGTGTTTGTACTAGATTATAAATAATTCTAAGTCATAATTAAATAAAGTTTCTAAGGAGAAAAATTATACCTATGATCTAAAATATCTAAAACACGTTTCTTTACAAATACATTAGTACCTAGTAGGAGTGTGAATCGAATACCACCACTAACCTTACTCATATTATTATTTAATTTTTAAATCGCCAGTCGTAGTTCACAATAATTCTCGATATCTATATTTTACAATCACAGGAACGGTCTGACATTGAATGATTTTACCTCATAATTTCAATTATATACGATGGTGAGGTATAATATTATTTCAAACAACCTCACGACACGCAAATCCATTGTCTGAGATGCGTAAAAAAAAAGAGGACATGTTTTAATTGTCTGTGCTCAGAAAATGGCGGACCTTTTCGCGCCAATGCAGACGTCACTTGAGTGGTAATTAAAGTGACATAGCTAATTCGGTCAGCGGTTTAAGTTAATTTTCTTGTAACTCTGCGACCAAAGAACATGGATAGATAAGTTATAATAAATTTTGATGACTTTTTCTATTGTTTGGTGTTTTTAAATATATGTTTTGTTGGATTTTATGTATGCAACACAAATGTAGTTAGTGGGAATTCTTTAAATTTTTCTTTTAGTATTACTAAGTATGTATTAGTTGGGTTTCAAAATCAGCTATTAGAAAGAAATATATAATCTGTTGGTAAACTTAAAGTGTCAAATGTATATCTTAAAAAATATATTTTTTGATGTACAAACAATACAAAAGACACTGTATGTAATACTTCTAGTTTAATCTTGAGAAAATATATAAATATAATAAAATAACAATCAAAAATGAATATTGATTTTAATAACAATTTCTTATTTTAAAATTACTTATAAAAAGTAGATTGATTCAAAATATAATTTTCTACAAATATTACATTTACTTCTAGAAATTAATACAACACTTATGATTACCACTTGGTTCGTGTTGTATCAGGTGCTTATTATACAAGAACCTTTATTCAGCTGATCAAACTATTGTTCCATTGGGAATTTCATCCTTATTACCATGATATTAAAGCTATAATAGCATACAATATGTGTTGCTATATCAAACTACTTTATATATTCTTTGCGGAAAAATAACTCATATCCTACATACTAAAAAATAAATTCTTTTTGTATTGTACTTAATATATATATTTTTTTGTTATATTGCGGAATATTGTTGTTTAATTTTTTTTTTCATGTAATGTAATCGACCAGTAGTGATATATCACTACATTTTTATTATCACCATAGTGTCACTAAGCATTATATTTGTGATTATCTATTAGAAATTAAATGTGTGGTATTGTACATGTATAATGCTGCTTTTATAACAAAGGTATGTACGAGTTCAAACCTAGATCACTTGAACTGACATCATAATAGATTTTTTTATAATATTATTAAAAAAAATATTACGAAATCAAAATATGTAAGTATCGACGTTCATAAAACTAACAGTATTTGAACAGATAATATATTATACATACTTACACACGTTTTTTTTTAAATATTTCTTAATATAGCAGCAATAGCTGCCAGGAACGTGTCTCTAATATTTTAAGTATCTTTGTCTGTTTAACAATAATTGTAGTGAAACCTTCATGCATATTCAGTGTACGTAATTAACGATTCAAACCTATTTATCGCAAGATTGCCACGACCTCGGCTTTTAAAAAGTATTTCGACTCATTATCACTTCGGCTAGGGTTGGCTCGGTGATATATCAGTGTCTTTTTTTTGTTTTCATTAAAAAAAGTGTGTTGTTATTATTAGCTAGTATTTATATTGTTTTTAATCTGTTACATGGTAGACTTTTATTTATCTATTTATCATTCAATGTAAATAAATAAACCTCGCAACGCTATTTTGGCTTCACCGTTCGATTAGATTGCTAATTTTCACACGCGGCCGGAACGCATTGCATGGACTTGATTGAATATCAACTGTAACTGTGCCAAATTTCATACTCAAGGGAGTGAAAAAAAAATTTCTTAGCTTGTTAATAAGTAAAGGAAATTTGTTTTTACCTTTATAATTTATACCTAGCAGGGTAGTCAGAGTCTAGAGTCCCTGCGTACATCTTTCGCCTCATCTACAGTGATTAACCTCGAAGAGGCCTTGCCTACATGCCTTTCGGGGGATCCTCATGCTTTTTACGTGACCTTCATCAGTATTATTGATATTTGTATTTTCGAAGATCAACCCAGGTCTACCTCTTGAACCGCTCACCTATGCATCACATATCCTGCGTCACTCGTCCTCTCGACGTGTCCAAACCATCTGGAAAAGGAAAATAAAGGAAAATTTGCCCAAAACACAGCCCTACTTTGCCAACACTACATGAATACCAAGTGTAATTAGAAAAAAACAAATAGAGCATATATAGTTAACACCTAAGCACAGATAACGTAAAAGGCGGGAAACTATGACCGTTATTCTTATCTTTTTGTTATCTGTCAGGGCGAGCGTAATTTCTGATAATTTCTAGAGTTTGTGAATATAACACCGGTATTGTAAAATGATTAATTTTTAATCTGTGAAGCGTATAAATATAACTTTTGTTATTAGCGTGAAAGTTAGATGAAGAATTTTATAACTTTAAAGGCTAAATAAAAAGAAAGATAAAGCAAGTGATGAATATATATACATATATATTTTTTCAATTTTATCTAACTCTATGTTCTTATCAGAGTAGGTAAAAGTACCTCTAAGTGTTAAGACACTCGGTTCTTTGTTAAGAATACATGTATGTTATACTTACATATATATTTCAATTATTATTTGATATATTAGACACTTTTGTCTCTGTATTATGGAGTAAGTAGCTTAACTGCTTAACCCGCTTATAAGAGGAATCGGAGAGAACCTAGCGTCAAGACAATCCGTTAGTTACTTTCCGTCTGAAGTCGACACGTTGTGTGTTAGGTGGCGAACTCATAGTCGCGCTTTGTGTGAAATTAAATATGAAATATAATAATTTCTCTAAGTAGGAATCGAACCCAAAACCAATCGCTTATACCCTCAGATGCTGTCCCATTTCTCCAGGATGTGCGATATTATTGGAAAATCACACAAATTCCTTATAATTTGAACTTACATTATAAGTATATCTGATGTATACATTATATGTACTGTAAAGTTTCATCTAGATGCGTTCAGTAGCTTTTGTCTGAAAGAATAACAAAAACACCTATCCTCACAAAATACCATATGAATTATTTGTTAGTGCATTTAAAAATGCTCTTTTTATTACTTTGTATATTTCAAAGCCTTATTTATACATAGTATGATGGGTATATAATATAAATTTGAACCCAGCGAGTATCGAACCCGCACTTGGCTGGCTTAGTAACTACCGCTTCGTTCGACTTTTTGTAGGTATGTTTTTTTTACTAACAATAAGTCATTATTTCGGGCGGCTATTATTTACGTGTTCAATAAAGCGTCACTATCAATATTCCCGCCTCGCAGTCATTAGCAAGGCGTGTTTCGTTTTTTTTTTCCATACATTAACGCCGTCACGTTCTACCTACGGGGGTAGATAATCGTGAAGGTTTTAGGTATTTGTAAAAATAATTTGTTTTTCACTAGAAAGTTGTTAGTTGTTTTATGTAAAAGTTTTCTTAATTGGAATGAATTTAGTTTTTGGTTTTTGGCTCATTTCAATTCATTCATTTGGGAAATCGAAACATTGCGTGTTGTGTGGTGTTCAACGCCGCACGTTGTCTTTCCAGAAATGGGAATTGAACTCACGACTAATGACATTTAGACACTGTCGGGACGGATTAGAGAGCTGTTTGAAAATATGTAGTGAAAATCATAGTTTTATATATTCACTATGACTTGCAATATACATTTGAGTATGACTTTGTAACTTTTTAAGGATTCTTATTTCCTTTGGCTCCGGGCTGGTCGTGTCAAAATGGGATACGGTCTGACTTTAAACGCGAACGTGGTTGTGGGTTTATAAATAAAATTTATTTTCATTTTTCCGCCCAAGTAAAATAAAGCGCGGCGTTGAGTTCCGCCACTAAAGCGACCAACGGAGGTTCTTGACATTAGACATTCTGATTATCTTTCTGCGGAATAAATTATGAAGCTGGTTTTTTTATAATAATTGGTAGTGTTTTCACTCATTCTCTGATTTCCTTTTTTTCAACGTTTTTTTTTTATATAAAATTTCTACATCTATAGTAAAAATGTGTGTTCACGCTTATATTATAGTTGCTGAGTAAGGGATCGACAAACATGCGTTCTAGGAAAGCGGCCTCTTTGTACTGTACGCGCGACCACTCAAGTTTATGACATCTTATTTAAGTATAACGTATGTGTTATATACAACATATATTTATGGGGGATTTGATTAGAAAATACTAGAAAAAAATATATTTCTAATAAAAATTAAATAAAACTTAGCCTTACCTAACTTGTATGCGTTATTTTGGCCTGTACGCTGTTTCCGGCATATTAAGACGTTAGGTCTTCTAACATCTGTCTAAATTCTAGACATTGCGTATTGCGAGTGGCGAAATTCAACGCAATGTGTTGTCTCAGCGCAGCAAATAAATGACAATTATTGAAATTTAGCCAGTCATTTATAAGATATTTGATTTTACTCTCAGTTTGCCTGCAATCACGAACTGCTGTAAAGTGTTCGATACGTTAGATTTATAATACTGTATATTGCTATACCAAACTATACGCGATTAATACGTTTCAAAATAGCGTCATTTTAAATATAGTAACTCGTTTGAGTCGGAATTGAACCCACAACTCAGTTAGATATTTTACTTCGACACTATGGTTGTATTATATTTTTGTAATATAAGTTTAGTTCCTAAGAGTTGTTTTAAACTTTACTGATGGTCTGTACAACCTGAGTGAGCGGTGTTGTATGTCCGTTTCTCACACCTTTTCGCTGTTCGAGTAATTTCAATAAATTCCATATTTTATATAATATTTATTAATATTTATGTTCTATTTTTCTTGCTTGATATAAGTAAAGTCCGTGATTAGTTAGTTCTAAGTTTTTTTTTAATATAAATTTTCTATCTATTCATATTACGAGCACGCTTTTACCCCGCATAGCAGGGTAGACAGGAAGTACATATTGTCAAGACACTTCGTACTTCGGTTTTCGCCGAATTCAAATCATTACGTGTTGAGTGACGGAACTCAACGCCGCGCTTTGTCTTACCGTAGCGAGGAAATGAAAATCATTTATATATCACAAACAAGCGAGTTTACCGACAGCTTTGTATAATAATTAAGTAACACAAGTATTTCAAAATTAATTTACCATTGTAGTTAATCGCAGTCCAAAGTCAAAAACGGAAGGAAACTATATTTAAATAAATAGTATCAAATAGTATCAGAGGTCAAAAAAACATAGCGCCGACCCGTATTATATGCTAATATATATAAACGTACGTATTTACATTACAATTTCAAAGTATATGTTAAAAATTTAAAACTATTTTCATATATACGATGACCAAGTTTTTTTTTAGTATAACCGTTTTGTAACATTTTTCGATATATGTATGTATGGATGTATGTATAATGTATGTATGAATGTATGTATGTATGTATGTATGTTCCGCAAAACACTTTGTTATTTTGATTTGGCGTTGCTTGCGAAACGTTTGTGACCCAAATATTATCGAATAGTGTTTGTGCGGAAATTTGGGAATTTTTTTTTATTATGAAAATATATTTTTGTCATTTTATTATTGAATTAGAACTGAATTAATATTATTGAGATATTTTTTAAGGATTTGAATAGTTTAACACCTAAAAATACACTTTTCGTCTGTTTTTATTAATTTCCTTGTAGCCCAAAGGAAGTATTTCTTTTTAAGAGCAATTATTTAGTACATTCAGTGGTTTTGGCTTGAAATTATACATACTTCTTGTATAATTTGTTGGTGGTTTTATTAAACATACAATAAGAATCCTTTGTGGTGCAGTGGGGTAGCGTCCGACTCTAAGCTAACACGTCGTAGCTTCGATTGTATATAAATATTATCTCTCCTATATATTTATCCAATATATTTTCTCTCCTCTAAGAACTAAGCGCGGCGTTAACTTCAGCTTCACTTAACGTGAAAATTAACAACAAAATCAGTGACACCAAGTTTTTTTCCCTTATCCTGCTATGCGGGAAGCGAAATGGTGAAAATAAAGACAGACAAATGCGTCACTAAGTACAGTCCGTCTACAATACTTACTATAGTAATATTTTCAATATGATAACTATAATATTTCTAAGTTGTAATGAAAACCAGTCTCCATTCTGCACGACACGCCACTGTTGATTCAGTTGTGTCAACGCTGGATAGCATGCATGGCACAACGGAATGCCAGATAAATTCTTTTTCTATATACACTACCTTTTGGGGCGGTGATCGTTTCTAATGTTTGAATTTTGAATTCAATTGAAACGATCTCTACAACTATAATTTAAATAATATTTAAGTATAGTTTTTTGGCTTTGAAGTTTGCTGAGAAACAACCGGCCGGTCGTCGTGGAGTCAGACAGCGTATGACTGTAAACGCGATCGGTTGTAGGTTCGATTCTCGGTAAGGATAATGGTTATTTTTAAATTATTTATCATTTTCTCGCTCTGTTAAGACGAATGTGCAGTGTTTAGTTCAGTCACTCACTAAACACTGCACATTCGTCTTAACAGACTTATGCAGTACAAAAGCGTGGAAATAAAAAAAAAGCAACTTGTAAGAAAATATCAGTCATATAAATCGTAAATCTATGAATTTTAGATTCGTAGATAAATTAACTTATATTAATATCTAAATGTATAATTGTTTGCTTTATTACAAGTATCTTTAACACAAGCTCATTAATACTGAGGTCAAAAGCAAGGAGGTTGTAATGTCAAGGGAAATAGAAAAAAACACACACACCTCCCGCCACCGGTTGACACTTGACAGGTGTTTAGACCCGCATTCTCTTTCTTTTTTAAATTATCATCAATGGCCGTATGCCAGTCACGTTTATGCACTAATATCCATTTTTAGCTGACCTCCGCTAATTGGGTTGTTTTATGGAGGAAGAGTTCATATTATCCTGGTGGTTGGAATTCGTTCAGGACAAATTAACTACACAATGCGGGTTAGATCTAGCAACAGTGTATATCTTGTAAAGTACTTGTAGATCATCGTACGTTTTGAATTTTAACTACTGTTAAGTTTTGATATATTATCGAAATACGTATTTAAAAGTCTTTAAAACTTTGATAAGACAAAGCGCGGTGTTGATATCCGCCATTTGTGACGCAATTAAAGACGAATGCGGAAACCGCAATGTCTTTATATTAGGTTCTGTGCTTACCCTACCCTTGCTGTATATAAAAAAAGCGTGAAACTGTGAAAATATAATCCTTTGGATTGTTAATAGTTACTAGGTCTCAACCGTACCTCATTTTTTATTTTTTTAGTTTCACGCGTTTATCCCGCATAGCAGGGTAGACAAAGTACCTAGTGTCAAGACACTGTGCATTGTCCGCCTAATAGAAGACATTGGGTGTTAAGTGGCAAAACTCAACGCCGCGTTTTGTCTTACAAGATAATAATAATAATAAAATTTATTCATTATAGGGTTAGGTAAATAATTATAACATGTTATATCGATAATAACTGCATTAGTATGAAACTGAGTCGCAGTTATTAGCGCCCGCAATGTACCAGAGCGAGGAAGTGAAAATAATATAAATATAATCACTGTTCCGAGTGGGAATCGAACCCACAACCTATCGCATTTACAGTTAGACGCTGTCACACTGACCCTAACTGTCTTATGCTTAGTGATAAATTTAATTAAAAATCTGCCTACGAATCTTAATCCTGCCTTACTGGAAAAATGGTAAAATATACAATATTCTATATAGCTATATATGAATACATCTTCATATATTCTATATATCAATACATCTTCCATACGTGACAGAAGCATACTTTTACAATGGAAACGTTCAAGTCGAAGCGTCTCACTTTCGCAACTCACTTCGTCTTCGTAAATGCGTGGTTATTGTGATTTAAATTAATTTAAATAGCTCGGCGGGAGTTCGAACTGAATATTCTATGTTTTATGCAATCGTTTATCTTAAAGCTCCTTTTGTTTTGCCTCGCAAGATATATTGTTGTTCTCATTTTCATATTTTCAAAGTGTTATTCCACACTTGGGATTAGAAAGTGTTTTTAAATACGTATTGAAATTTGAACATAGTTAATCTTATATAAATATATATATATATATAGACAAAAAATTATGCTGGAAAATATTGACCAAAAACTAAATTGTACTGGAGCAAATAAATTCTAGAAAGGGTAGAAGCTCTTGACGTTTTGTGTTTGAGTTGAAATTACGGTAATGTTAGCTTATTAAGTGTTTTTATAATTGTTGTTTTTGGTTATGACAATTTTTCGTATCTATTTTAAGGGAAGTTGTTAGTATTGAGTTAGAAAAAAGTGATTATAAAGGCCAAATAAAGTAAAAAAAGGGGAATGTATGTTTTGATCAACAAGGAGAAATAGCATGAAATGAGGGAGGTAAAATAGTTGTCAATAAGAGAACGGAGGTGTTTTTTTTGTAAAGAAAGAGTGTTTTGCGTAATGAATGTGTTCAGTCGTGGCGGAGTGGGACAGCGTCTGACTGCAAATGCGATCGGTTGTGGGTTTAGTTCCCACTCGGGAGTATGATTACATTAAAATTATTTCCTCGCTCTGGTAAGACAAAGTGTGGATTTGAGTTCCGCCGCTTAACACTTAATGTCTCGAAGTCGGCGGAAACCGGAGTACGGAGTTTCTTGACACTAGATACTTCCTGTCTATCCTGTTGTGCGGGATAAGGTAAATAATCTAATAAAAGATAGAAATTGTAGTGAAAACAATACTGAGTATGGTAATGACATTTTGAAGTTTAATAAAATTTATGTATACATATTTCATCTTATATATAACGTTACTTTTGACAGATTTGGTTTCACGTCTACAGATTAAATATGAAAAAGGTAACAGATAAAAAAACCTTATTTATTCGGCCTACTTTTTTAAAACAACCACAATTTGCAAGTAGGTATTTGTTTTTGAAATAACTCGTGCGTTCGGAAGTGAGAATGAAACGCGGGTGGGCCTTTGCCGTTTTTCAAATTTTTTTTACACTTGTTTACTTTTCGAACGTGTTTGCTGATATTTGACGGCGGCTTTTGATTTTTTTTTGTTTAAAATTCAGTGTCAGCCTCCAGGCAATGAGATGTCTGTGTTTTTGTTCTGAATTTAAGATTATTTTTTTTAACTGTTAGTTTGTATTGGTAACATTTTGGAAATAATATTCATAATTTTAAATATTTTACCTATGCAAGTTAATATTTGAATACTCCTAGTATACTAGTACATGCCTTTCATAAACCATACTACAAGCTGTACCATTGTCCTTTTATAATTTCCCCATACAATATAAATGGCAATTTCTTGAAGAAAACACATTTTCCAATAAAAGTTTACGACTTCAAGGAAACGCTTTAATTTCAATACTATGCTCATAATAACGTAGGAAGTAATAATTTCCCTAATAAAAACCTAACACCAAATAAAACCTGCGCGCACGCATTATCGTTCAGTCTTCCGTCTCTCTCGCGCTTGCCGTTCTTTGTATGAGTTTCTCGTTCTAACAAAGATGGCGACGTTGCCAGGCAACGTTTGTTTACAGAGTACACGGTGACGAAGTTGAATGATCGATAGCATACGCAAAAGATTTATATGACTATTAGAATATAAACGTGTGAACATTGAAATTATTAAAATTGGATAGATTAGTTACAGTCAGTTTTATATTTATATGTTCTTTTCTCAATATCTTATTTCTATATTTGTTGTTTATAGTTTTTGTTATAAAAACATCAAAATATGAAAAAAAGCATTTTTAATATTATGCTGAATAAACACATACTTTGCGAATAGTAAAAAAAACTAACTTTGACTATATCTATACGTATAATATAATTGTAACTAATCGCTTTCTCTAACTGGATGATATGGGAGAACAACTTTTTTAGGAGGTTTTTTTTTATGATTGTCTGTGTGTTTGTGCACCCCAAGCCCGACAACGGCTTAACCGATTTAAATGTAATTTTTATATATAATAAATTAATTTAAAGTATTATTTTCGACAAAATCAACAAAGTCGCAGGCATTTACTAGTAAAAAATATATTTCTAACAAATTATAGTAGTAACTTTCACAAATACATATTATATAATAATTTTACATACAAACTTGGTTGTAAGTTTACATCGGTTTAGACACGGACCAGGTCAGTAGGTGTAACGTTAGTAGCTGAGGTGTAGCTTGTCTATTCAAATGCTGGCGTGTCGCGGACGACGGTGGTTAGAATTGAATTTGACATACTTCGACCTGGTATATGATATATTTAAAGTAATTTTCATAAGCGAGCATTGATGGTCCTTAGGATTCCAAGAAATCACCGTTCAGAAAGGAGTGTAAGATTAAGAGGGCCCCTTTTGAGTAAACATTTATTAGTAATAATATTTTTGATTTTTGTGATTTTTACATATTTTAAATGATGCTATTTTAAACGGATTAATTGCGTACATTTTGGTATTGGAAAATACATCTTTTTAAATACTCGACGTTGTGAACACTACAAAAGTTCATAGTCAGAAGTAGACAGAGATGGTAGTCTGTTGGTTGATACAAAAATTAATTATATCAAACTACCGCCATCTGTTTCTTATTTGCCTCGCGTACTGCCCTGGAAGAATGCAGAGTTAGTTGACTTAACTTTATTTCTGGTGTGATGGATTTGAGACTTTAATTTCTATATAAGAGGTTCCCAGGTGATGGAAAGTTTCTCTATTGAAAATAGGATGTTTTTGTATATGAATAGCTCCTCGGGTCATTCTAGAATATATCTATATTCCATAGCAAGGATATGAGGATTATCAAACCTGAGTTGCTCTTATCCAGTAAAATATGCATTTCCCAGATTCCTTCACTCACCGATATTACGTGTTAGTGTCATACATGGTACAGTAGTACAAAGAGTTAACTAGTTTTTTTTTAATATTCAGAAGTCACCACAATATATCTATAAAATAAAACACTTTTTGGTGTTTTCATAATTATGGATTATCGTTGCCTTGAAAGTAAAATAAACGGCGCGGCGGTCGCCATTGAAGGCGCATAATTTGCGGTGTAACAATGTAACGTTACTCTTATGTAATGTGATTGTCATACATAGACGTTAAAATATTATACTTTTAATAATAAAAGGTAGTAGTAACTCAAAATTCAGATTGTCACGGACGGTTGTGGATACAATCTCGAATTGGGGGAATGATTATATGAATTTAAATTATTATCATTTCTTCGCTCTGCGACAATACAAAACGTAGCTTTTAGTGTCATTCAACACGTAATGTCGCTATTTTCGACGGGGTTCTAACACAAAGGTCAGTTTCTATCCTGCTATATAGGAAATAGCGTGAAAACACAAAAAGAACACTTAAAATATTGCTTTATATTGATTTGATACTAAAAACATTTAATAAAAACAAACCATGATATAACAAGTCAACGTTACTTGTATGTCTTTTGATTTTTCAATATTGAAATAAGTCCTAAACTTAATTGAGATCAGATATACGCTTAGTTATATATTGTGTTATAAAAATTAAAAACAAAATCCCAAAATACTGTTTTAATACACCCCCTGTAGATGTGCAAAGAAAAATCCGATTCAACGTTAGCTCTCAAATGAGATATTGACATGTATATCTGTTAGCGATAATCGCAGCCTTGTACCACTGTAGGTGCTAATTATGATTATAATGGTACGTTCTGACGACGTAACATATATGTATATATGTTGGTATGTTGGCGCTAGTAAACACGTATGAGCCAAAGATTTTAGTTAGTTTTTTTTTCTAGAAGTAATTTTTTACTAATTTTTGTAGTAGTATACTAGTAACATTTGAAAAATAAGTATATATATATATATATATATATATATATATATATATATATATATATATATATATATATGTATGTATGTATGTATGTATGTATGTATATATATGGCAAAATATAAGAATTTAAAACAATTTATTTCCACCCGAAAATCGAAACATGATGTGGCATTCAATTTTGTATCATTTAATTTTTAATTTAATAATTATATTTTATAATTATATTTGTTGCGCAATATCTATAATTTTACCTTTCTTGTACTATTTTAAACCTATTCTGAAATATTTTTTTATCTTAATGCATTGACAAAAACAAATTGATGTACAACTTTTTTATGTATATACGATTGTCAAATCAAATAAATAAAATAAAACAAGACATATACCGATAAATGGAACACAGCACCATGCTTCACCTTACCAGAACGAAAAATAGAAATCTTCCCTTAGTGGAAATCGAACCCACAACCAATCTCGATCTTCACATTTAGCATAATATTTATCTGAGCTAGCTACCTTAACGTAATGTAACTATCATTTGAGCAATATTACAAACGTGCATAATGCATCCATGGTAGTTTTATGGCGCCACTAAGGCCATAGATCATAATTCGAAGCATAAAATACGCGTCGCCATGACCGACTTGTGGACTTTCCGCACGCTTGACGCACGATACTTCTGCTTTACTGATGGGTAACGCTAGCAGCTTATTGTCGACTTTGTTACATAGCCTGTGTATATTTTATAGGTATTTCTTTTTTTTTAGCAGAAAGTACCTAGTGTCAACACACTCCGTACTTCACTTTCCACCGAATTCGAGACATTGCGTGTTGAACTCAACGCCGCTCTTTGTCTTTTACCAGAGAGAGGAAGTGAAAATAATTTAAACATAATCACTCACCCGAGTGGGGATCGAACCCACAAGCAATCGCGTCACGCTGTCACACTGCGCCACGACCGGCCTCTTTAGGTATTTCTTATGTATATAAAACCTCTTTCTCACAGTTTTGGATTGATATAGATAAATTTTTAGGCGTTTTTAATATATATGTTGATTCGTTTCTCATATTGTCAAAATATGACTGACTATTTGACAAAAAAACTTACTTATTAGCTTCGCGCTTTTATCCCGTATTGCAGGACAGGAAGTACCTATACCCTGATACGAGGTACTTTCTGTCTAAATTACCGCTAAAGTTGAGGCTATGATCACTTTGTTACTATCTTTAAGCGCCATTTTTAAACAGGTATTCGCTCCCTGCATTTCTTCTTCATATAATGTTTAACTATATCTTGAAAATTGCTGCTGCTTTATCAATACTTCAGTCAATTCGTAGTATAGTAATGTGTTAAACTTGGTAACCTTTTCTAATCACAAACACGGACAACATCTGTTCGTCATATAAAATGTCATAATGTATCGTATAACATAACATGATTTATATATATATATATATATATATATATATATATATATATATATATATATATATATATATATATATATATATAAATATATATATATATATATATATATATATATATATATATATATATATATAATATATATATATATATATGTATATATAGCCTAAAATTTACTAAAAGAATATATTATATTGTCTAGATATGACAACAAGAAAATAATTACCTTTTAAATATAAGTTATGTACAAATTTATATTATTATATTTCTACATATATATTATTTTAAAATATTCAATGACAATGGATAATAAAATAACGATACGAGTAAAATAATGTAATTTAAAATAGCAAGTATTTTAAAATAATAAAACAATAGAAATATTTATTTTACAGATACATACATTAATATATGTATAAATTAATTCTTTAATTTCATCGCTGTATATGCAATGAAATCTCATATCTCCGCTTTAACAAGAAAAAAGGCGGCGTTAAGTTCCGTCACTCAGTGCGACCCAACATGAAGAACGTAGTGTCTTGGAACTAGGCCATCTCTAACTAGAATATTGTTTTGTATTTTTTTTAACATTCTGAAATGGTGAAGAATGCAATTAAAATCATTTAGATCTTTTTTTTATTTTATTATGTGTTTGTCAATAATTAAATTGTGTTGCAAAAACAAACGGATGGTTACTATAAAAAGTAGATAAAAAATATATATTCTTTATGTCGCTCAAGAGTGGGCGATTGTTAAAATATGTACAGCCTTAGAACAAGTAAGCGTCAATTACATACCGACAAAGTGACATTGGACGCGAGTGCACGGGGCACTGTGAATGGACCAGGCGTAAAATCATCTGCATACATCATACCCTATTGCATTCCATTCAATTATCAACTTTAATATTACAAAATAAGGTTTCTAATCCCTTAAATCCAATAAGAACTCAAGATATTCGATCACATGGATACCTCCAAACGTGTCATCAGAGGTTTTTAGTATTTCTTCTTGCAATAAGAAAACACGTTGTATGAGAATGACCTTTGTTACAACTGCATTAGAAGTACAATAGTATTTACTTGATATATCTAACGTTAATCAAATATCAACTTTATTTCGATACTGGCAAAGTTTAAAGTTGAATAAAAGAGTAAATCATCATAGCTCTATTGTCATTTGAAATTGGACTGTATTTATCTATAAATATAGCTTAATTTACATAAATGTTCGTTCTTGCACGCGAATCGTTCCGCTGTTGCAGTCGCGAAGGACGCTAAGTCATGTGAAATTGATTCTATTTGATTATCTTTAATGACTATCTATGCTTAATGTTATATAATAGATATATTCTGGGTTCAAATACGAGTCCTTGTGAGACACCTTTCAATTGATATTTATATAAACTATTTATCACTTAAGAGATTTCATATTACAGACTGTAACCCAGCTATTATATTCTATATTTTGAAATTTAGTAAGACTCTTCGTTTTTTGGAGATTTGAAATGACAATTAAGAGAGCCCTTTACAATATGATCATCATGGCTGTTAAGTCTGTAATTATTAGATTTGTCTGTTTTAAAATTAAAACTAGCAAAATATCTGTCATTATGATAATAATTATTCCAAAAAAATATAAAAACATTATTATAATTTAACACCGATTTAAATCTAATTCAAAATTTACCGCCTGACACTGTATCGGTGTGTCCTACTTGTTCAACAGGTATTGCCAAGTTACAAGGCTTAAATAATAATGCAAGTAATAATTTATTCATATGTTATACAGTTTATAGTCCGTACATATCATTCAATTGCGACATTATGAGACAATAATATTATTCTTCTAAATATTTTCATCTTAATTTAGTCACAACATATGTAGGTAATACAAAGCCTATGTTTTGAAAACTGGACGCCTAGCTGGCCAGTGTGTTGTAGCGTTAGCTATTGTTCGGTGTTAGATTATCTAGAACCATTAATTTAAAAGTTATTAAAATTTTTACCTAGAAATAAGTTTATCACAAATTTTTGGAAGAAATATCTGATAATTTAGATTTAGCCATAATTGTAAATCCATCAACCAGTAGATTTGTGTTGGTTGTGCAAAATAAATCAGTATCTAAATACATCAGTTTAAATGGCAATATAAATTATTATATTGAAAAGTGAAATGACACGTGAAACCAACCATGTAGTCATAAATATAATACAATTTTCAGAGCGTAATAATAACTCCATGATAGTCGAGCCATGTACGTGAATAGCTTAAATAACACTTAGCGTGATTGTGATTGATACACATTTGAATGGACTCGTGTTTTTAAATGTGATGGTACAAATATGAAAGTGGAAAGAATCATACTTGGCGTCTGTCATTTCCTTCAAGTTACCTCGACGTGGCATTTCCGGGATATCGCTCAGGTTTTGTCCAGATTGTTTTTGTTTTCTTATTTTCTACGTGATTAGCTTGTATAGACGTTAGTAGCGTCACGTTGTTTCCCGCAAAGCATGGTAATCAGATAGAACCTTAAAGACTGTCCGTCTTAAATTGAGACATTACATGTTAATTGGTGAAACTTAACTCTGCGTTAGGTCTTACCATATCGAGGAAATAGGAGAAATTTCAAAACAACTATTCTTTACAGGATGATCGAACCCATAACTAACTGTGTTATGTTCCACTGTGGCACAATGGCCTCTAAAGAGTTACTTGGTCTTTTCTCTCTTTTTCTCTCTCTTTCTCTTCCTATACTTTAGTCGAGACTTCATAAGTAATTTCTTCTATTATAAAAAGAAGATTGCTATATATATATTTTTTTAAAAGGTAAATTACAAAATTTAATTTATTAATTACTTCTATCATATATAGAAAAATCTGAAAAAAATAACTGTATTTCATATATATATAGGCCTTAATTATAAATAATGAGCATATGAGCCCAAATAAGCATTTATAAGTAGAATTTTTCATACAACACCTCGATAGGTCATAGAGATAAATATTGCGACACGTCCTTTTTATAGTATCGTAAAACGTTTAAAATTAATACTCGCATTAAACCTTCTTCCAACTAACTAGACTTAATTAAGGTCATGTTGGTTACTTAAAAATGACCACTCTGTTATATTTAGTTACTTTCAAATATAAACAACAATTGCCATAATAGGATTGGGTACCTTGTGTGGTAATTATGAGATTAGTAATAATAGTTAAACAAACATATTGTTTACATAATACGGCGTTAAGTTACGTCATTCGAAATGCAATGTTACTTGTTCAGGTGGAAATCTGGACATGATTTTTTAATGATGAATAACTATATGTGTCATAATAAGATCTTTATTTTTTTGTTTCCGATTTTTGCTTATTTTAAACAAAACTATTTTAGTCTGTGGTCACAGGTAGTCCAGTCAAAAAATTATTTTCGAATACCAAAATATACACGATTAATCCTTTCTTATCCAAAAAAGAAGCTTAATACTGCTTTCTTATATTTAGTTAATATTAAATTTGTTATCTATATATTAATACACGAAGCAAAATTTTTGTACTCCTTTTTATGAAAATATTGCGAACTGAGAAGTATGAAATTTGGTACAGTTATAGTTTATATAGAGAAGGATATATATTATATGAATAAAATAAATGTAACACACACTACCATGTGTTAGGCATACACGTTTGTATAAAATCCACGTTGTCAACGCGTCAACGGGGCGTATAGTAAACTTAAATAAACTACCTAAATTACAAGTGGCGACAAATGTTTAAGAAAATTGACCAATTATTACTATTAAATGACAAAAAAAAACATGTAAATAATACATTAGCAGCCTATTTGAAACTATTCAAGCAAACTAAAGAAATGCCTTGACCGGGTTCCCGTGGATTCTTCAAATTTCCATAATTGAAGTGCGCTTGCGCAACCGTTGTCCCCTACATGCAACGTCAACTGTTACTGTTTTAAAATGCCATTGTTTATGACGGACCTCTTTACTTTGGACTGGCTTATGTCACGGAGTACCGTGAAGTTTGGATAAATTGCCCTCTCACTTGGAACGTGGTTCTCTTGACATGAATATGTGGTGAATGATGCTGTAATTAATCTATTAGAGGTCTATGTCGAGGGAATAGTGTTATAAAAGACTTTAAAATATGACACAGGCTGTGTTGGTAATATTTATGACATATAGGGTTTTCCGGTTTAGACTTAGTTTAGGACTAGGTTTTCGCCCCTACAGAGGCGGTAATTATTGGGTAAAAATGATTACAGTTATTAAAACTCTGCTTTTTCGCAAAAAATAGAAGGTGCTTTTAGGTGTTTTAGTAACAATTATTGATACAAACATAGTACATTATGTTATAATGAAATCTAATATACAAAATTTTACATTAAACAGCATCAAAAAATGTAATAATTAAATATTTTTTTTATATAGCTTCACGCTTTATCCCTTGTGGGGTAGTCAGAGACTACGAAGTGCCAAACGCTACGGTCCCTGCATACCTCTTTCGCCTCGTCCACAGTCATTAACCTCTTCGTGCATGCCCTTCGGGGTCTTCATGCTTTTACGACACCTTCCATTGTCATTGGTGGTATATTTTCGAAGGTTAAACGTAAAAAATCTTGCAAATATTTTATTTTTTCCATAATGAGATTAAGAAAGGATCATCAAGATTTTATATTATCAGTCGCTTCAATATCCCTTTAATATCCGGTAGCCGTCACGGCAAGTGTCGTTGTAGTTAGACCAGCTATTTGGTTATTACCTATACTATAATTAGTAATAAACTAACACATAATGTATTAGTTTTCTAAGTAAACCAGTCAAGCGCCTACAATAAGGCATTCCGTGCTCCAACAATGGCCTATAAAACACCTAACAGTGCTTAGATCAAGCTAAGTTCCTGATTTATGGGGCAAATGACCTGAACAAAGACTTGGGTGTTGACTTTACCACCTCGGAAATATGTGAATATCGTTCTAAATGTGATTTTTACACATTTACAATATGAAATCGGTAGTTGTGTGTATGAAATCGGTAGAATTCGGGGTTAGGTTCCGCGATTCTACGCACAATGTCTCTAAATAGTCTTAAGTTACTATGATATAACTTTTTGAAGTTTCATAGTTTTCTAATCAAACCTATATTGCTAATATCCAAAGTCAAAGTCGTACATTAATATGCAAATAGTAAAGAAGCCTTAAAGCTTCACGTTGTTTTCTACATAGCACGCTAGGGAGAACCTAGTGTCAAGGCAATCAATCCTCTCTCCATTTTCTTTTAAATTGCGAAATAAAATTTATAATTATTTGACTTTGGCTTTAAAATATTTAAATAAAATCACTCCATCGACTGAGAATCAAACCCAAAACCAATCGCGTTTACAGTGAAACGGCAACTGCGCCACGCTGGCCTCAATTGTAGACCGTGTATATAGAAACGTAGCTTTAGTGTTGCTACACCTAAGCTCGGTTTACTCGGCGTGGACAATGATAAGAGATAAGAGATAACGTATCTTAATGCCCCTCTGGTGACCGTTATGTTAGCTTTAAAATTCCTACACTTAAAGAGTTGCTTTTGTGAGTGTTTCTGTTGTATTTGATTTTTCGAATTCCATGAATCCATACTTTTAACTTGTGTACTATATGTGTATTGGTCATTCATCGTAGAGTCTATCATAATGGAGCATGGTTGAAGGTTCGATCTCGCTTGGGGAAATAATTGTATTTAAATGATTTTCGTTTCTCTGCTCTGCTATTACAAAGGTAGGTGTTGAGTTTTGAGCCATTCAACTATATTAATATATTTATTTAATATATATTAATATATTTATTTTCATAATGTTTCGATATATATTTATTTATATATTTTAAAATGAAACTATTTAACCGGATTAATCGCGTATATTTTGGTATTCGAAAATACATTTTTTGGACACCTGACGTTTCGAACACTTTACAGTAGTAAAGTGTAGACTGAGTTTAGTAGACTGAGTCTACCTGTGACCACGGACTACTGTAAGGTAGACTGTAAGTACTGTAAGGTACAGGTGTTCGAAACGTCAGGTGATCAAAAAAAGTATTTTCGAATACCAAAATATACGCGATTAATCCGGTTAAATAGTTTCATTTTAAAATGTATAAAAATCGCGAAAATCAAAGATCTTATATATTTATTTATATATTATATTTTTTGTTTATTTATTAAAAAAGCCAACGTTGTATACTATAATTACAGTTATATACATATATATGAATAAACTGGTACATAGTATATCTTAATTATAGGCTAACTTAACTTATTAAAGTAATAATTGCTCACATATAAACGAAAACTCCACTTGACAGAAAAAAACAATAATATATATTATCATACAGCAAGAGGAGAACGGAGTGTTTTGCCACTAACTGTCCTCTGATTTATCTGCTATTCGGAATACAAAACTAAGCTTGTTAAAAGTAATATTTCCTAGGTAAATTACAAAAATGTATGTGGTAGTTGATATTCCTTATATCTATATTATTCTGTTTCCTATACCTATATATATATATACACAAAATATAATTCGCCCGTCTGTTTGTAACATTCAAATAACCGCTTTTGACGATATTGTATATTGTCTATATGTAAATATATCGAAGTAATATTTTTTTACATTTATTTTCTGTTTAACTTTTTGTTTGATTTTGAATGGACTTTCATTGGCAGATAGCTGATGTTATAAGGAGTGACTGGGAATTAAGGGCTTTATTTTAAAATAATATAATATATGTAGACGAACACAGCTAACTTCATACATAATTTAAACTATGTATTTTTCAGTACAATTTATGGTCTTACACGTTTATTTTTTTTTTACCCAATTCATATATCTACATATACATGCCTACATTACAGTATTATCACTGTGTAATTTAATGTTAAGGCTTTGAACACTTCGTACCTGTTCGTTGTTACTAACTGCTTTATCAATGTTCCGCGTCACTTGCCAAGGAAACTAAAAGAAATACTGGTTTGTACTATAGTTATCTATATACTTAAATGTATATATTAGATTCTAATTTATACATTGTAATTTTATTTATTGATTTAATTATTTTTTTTTTGCTAGTGTATTTAATACGTTTTCAAGAAATGTGTACATCTGTGTGTCTGTGTATGTTCTGTGTGTTCTGTGTGTGTCTAGATTCACGCTTTGTCCCGCAAAGCAGGGTAGTCAGAGACAACCTGGTGTTAAGACACTCTGTTGACTGCTTTCTGCTCTAAATCGAGACTGCCTGTTGAGTGGCGAATTCAACTCCACACAACTTTCTATTATTGTTAAAAATATTGGTTTTATACACAGTTTCTCTATATTAACTTTGCTAAGTATCATAGGTTTGTGCATAATTTTCGCAAAAAAACATTTCTATAGTTTTGACGTATATTAATTTGGATTCTCCTTCTATCAATTATTGTTTTGTTTTCTTTTAATATCTCCCTACAATCTCTCTAAACATAAGTGGTATAAAAGCTACACTATACAACTCAATTGACTACATCAAACATCTTTCTATAGAAATTAGTCATTTTTTGGTTTTTTTTGCCTTATACCAGTATACATGTACTAAATTATAAACTATTTCAAACATTATGAATATTCTTTGAAGAAGGACTATCTAAATATTTTTTTACTACTATTTAAACGATTGTATGTATCGAAGTATATATCGGTCGTGGATTTGATTTTCACTCGGGGGAATAATTATGTTCAAATAATTTTCATTTCCACCCTCTGTTACGACAAATGGCCGCGTTGAGTTCCACCACTCAACACACAATGTCTCGAAATTGGCGGAGTTGTCTACCCTGCTATGCAGGATAAAAGCGTGAAGTGAAATTTATATTGGTTAGATTTTAATAAAAGTACAGTATTGCTAAACGTACTTATTCATATAGCATTAGTTACATTACAAACGCACAAGGACAAACTTAATTCGTCTCACATTTTATACAGCTAGTATATATATGTATGTGTTAACTAACAGGTACATTGTGTTATTTAGCCCTTTGTGTTAAGAGAAATCGAGACATTGCATATCGAGCGGCGGAGATGAACGCCGTGCTTTGTTTTACTGGAAGAGGAATGAAATTAATTTTACATAAGTATTTCTCCGTCTTGAGATTTTCTGTGGTAGAGATTCTATAAAAAAATCATTTCAAGTGAGTTAAAAAAAAATGTTATAGGAACTTCTTCTATGATCTCTACAGACATATTCTTATGCTTCTTCTTATATTGGTTTCATCCTTTTGATCCTTAAGGAGTGGTTTCGTAATAGTTATCATAACAAATATTTTAAAAGGATTAACTATGTATTTTTTTGGTATTCAAAAATGCATTTTTAAAAACCCGACGTTTCGAACACTTTACAGCGGTCCGTGGTCGCAGGTATACCACACACGGTCTACCTCTGACCACGTAAACATAGTTTCATTTATAATAATAAAATAACATATCTTATTATAGTTACATAGTGATTGTAACGTTTGCAAATTTTACAAACAATGAAGAACGAAATGTACTTACTACACTAGTTTGTCAGATGACATGACAGCAAACAGAACCTTATTTGTGGTTTTTAGTACCTATAAATAGGGGGAAGTCCCTATTTTTCTATGACATCTTACTTTGCTTGAGGAAGTTGCTTGTTTTAGTATTTACCTGTTATATTTTTAATCTACAAATTTATATACATCTTTACGCTGTGGAACCAAAAATTTAAAACCAGAGTGCTATGGCATAGAAATGTATTCTAACTATCAATTTTCATAATGGTTGACATAATTATGTTCAGGAGGGAGTGTTTTGACACTAGGTTCTCTCTGACTGTCCTGTTTCTGATATTTTATCCCCTTTACCTCCTTGTACTGAGTTGGAGATTACTCAAGCTATTTGTAATATAATTATAATAATTCCATAAGAGTTCCGTAACTCAATACGCAATGTCTTGAATTCACCGGAAAGCTGTGTACAGAGTGTCTTCACACTAGGTACTTCCTGTCCACCGTGCTATGCGGAATAAAAGAGTGTAAAAAAAATATTTGAAATATTAATTTAAACTTAAATTCTCATATACCTTTAAACACTTTAAACAGTTGTCGATAGAAATAAAAGAAGGGGGGAAACCAGCGTATATGTACATGTGTGTGGCTACTACGTGAGTCAGTATGCTATAAACTGAAGATAACGTAACGTGTTTGTTCAAACGTTTAGAATAATAGAAATGGCAGTCAATTTTAATTGTTATTTTTAACTATACAAGTAATATTTTAGTTTAGTTCTATTTTTCAGTTAGTTTTTTTAATTTTTAGTTAAATTTTAACTATAGCGGATGTAATGAGGTGGTGTTAACTGTATATTGGGGCATATTTTTGTTATTCTACAACTATTCTAATTTGCAGTATTATAGATTATACATCAGAATATTACATAGGTTACAATTTCATATATTCTTTAGCTTCTCGCTTTTTATCCCGCGTAGCAGGGTGACAGAAAGTAGTGTCAAGTAGTGTCTAGTGTCAAGACACTCCGTACATCGCTTTCCGCCGAATGAGTTCCACCACTCAACACACATGTTTCGCGTGTTAAGTGGTAGAACTCAACACCGCACTTTGTCTTTAATTTATAAAGATTTCGTGTAATTTCGCAATGATAGTGTTGAAGACACATTTTGAATCAGCTGATTATTCATTTCTTTTATTCCTAGCATAGTAAGATATTTACAGTCATTTTAAATCGTAAATTTTGTAGATATATTCCGTTAATCAATACAATATATATATATATACTTACTTTGTTTCTAAAGGGAGTACGGGTGATATCAAATCAGTCATTTTAATTTTAACCCTTGTAGGTTCATTGCTTATTTGATATAAATATATTTTAATTGAACGTAGCGATATTTAAGCTTGCATGACTATCTTACCTCTTGGAAACCTATTAAGTTATTTTTAGGTAACTACAAATTCGATCAATCCTCTTCTTATTTTTTTTAGCTTCATGCTTTTGTCCCACATGCAGGGTAGACAGAAAGCACCTAGTGTCAAGACATTCCGCTTCGCTTTTCACCGAATTCGAGACATTGCGTGTTGAGTGGTGGAACTTAATGCCGCACTTTGTCTTACCAGAGCGAGGAAGTGAAAATATTATAAATATAGTCACGACCCCGAGTGGGGATCGAACCCACAACCGATCACATTTACAGTCAGATGCTGTCCCACTGAGTCACGACCGGCCTCTAATATATCCTCTTCTTCGTTCTCTATATTAACTTCGATCAAAAAATTCCGATTGAAACTCACAATCATCGAGCTCTAATAAAATAAATATCATTTGCGCCATTGGAGTGAATACAAGTTTCACACTAACTAATCTTAAGTTAGTTGAAAGTGGTTGTACCAAGAAATGTGTTGCGCGTTTATTCGAAGAATCTCAATATGAGCCTGACTGGTATTTTTATTATTTTCTTTTCAATTTTAAAAGATTAGAAATTCTTAGTAATACAGCCATTTATGACAAGTAGATAACTGAAATATTTATAATTTACAAAAATCATAGAAAAATTCTCTCTCCGGAACTTATCTAAGTTTACTCACTTAGTAGAAAATCGATTTTTGTTCGTTATTTAACATCGATTTGTTATTTAACATTCACAAGATCCTAACGCACTATTTATCCCAGAAAGCTGTCAAAAGGTATATATTATCACTGTGAAATAATGACGTGTGTTACAAAAGTCACCTTGTTGGAACACCACCTTGGTGTAAGCCATTTTTTCAATTTTTAATTCCATTACAACTTTAGTTGACTACCAAATTGTTTGATTGTAATTTAAAATTTTAATTAACATAAATAATTTTATACACTGAAAATTATCTAAAAACAATTAAAAATTCGATTTAAAATACGACTAATGACAGAGGTTTTTTATGCTAATATAACGTTATCATGAGGTGTTTTTTTTTGATATTGAATAATTTATAAACTTTGTAACAAAAATTTAAACGTGGATGGTATTATGTTTAATTTGTATATTTTTTTTATATTAAGTATTTATTTGTGATTTTCTTTGTTTTCAGAGGCTCTCACGTAAAAATGGCGTCAAGGAAGAAGAATCCACGTGGTATTGGGATCCTGCGCCGCAAGCGTCGAAACTCGATCACAATATCGAAAAGCAATATAAACTACAAATTCAAGCTCTACAAAATGAACTTTCCAACATAAGAGATAGAGAAAGCATTGACCAGAAAGTAGATAATGATGAAGAAATCAGTCGACTGCGAGAAGAAAATAAAAATTTAACATGTAGTTTAGAAGACTTAGATAATCAACATCAAATTGCAATGGAAAAATTACTTACGTTGAAGAAGGAACTACAGAGAAATTTTGAAATCCTTAAAAATGAACATGAAGAATTGAAAGGTTCCAATGATGAGTATTCTGCAGAAATCAAATTATTATTACAAAAACTCAGTGAAAGAGATCAAGAAATAGAAAGTTTAAAAGCAACGCGATCGGATTTTGATACATTGCACCAAAAATATTTAAATTTGGAAAGGATACATAGTGTATTAAGAGAAAATGCAGAGAAATTTCAAGAGGAGAATCAAGAACTACATGAAGAAGTTTTTAAGCTTCAAGAACAAGTTACTAAATTAGAACATGACATAGAAATCGCAACTAAATATACAGAAACGTCAAATTTGGTCCCAAAAGAAAAATATGAAGAATTGCTGAAAGAAATTCATGAACTCAAACACAGACGTGACTCTAATCAAGAACACTTAGATGAAGTAAATATTGATGATAATGCTAAAGGCGTTATAGAAACCTTGAAAAGGGATATAAAAGAACTGAAACGACAGCTTGCTCTACATGAGTCAGATGGCCCCGATAATGCAGAATCTAAAGTTTTGAAAGCAGACAAAATAATGCAGCTTTATAACCGTTATGTAAATTTTGACTTACCCGTTGATTATGTAGGGGAAATGCCTTCTGGCTCTGAAAATATTATATTGCATAAATTAGAAAGTGTATTTAAAACTGTAAGCGCTTTCAAAAATGACATTGACGCACTACAGCAAAAGCTTTCTGAGAAAAGTGTAAACGTGAATCACTTACAGGCTCAAATTGAGGATGTAACTACAGAAAATGAATATCTTACGACAGATATACAACATCTGGAACGGGAATTAGAAGAAATGAAAAAGAATAATGACTTTTTAATATCAGAAATTGCAGCATTAAAAAATACCTCAAAACTAGAACCCATCATTGAAACTCATGAAGATAATCTTGTAAAATTAGAATCAGAGTTAGCTGATTGCAATAGAATTAACAAAACATTTGAGTCCGAAATAAAAAGAATAGAAAAAGAACTTGCAGAAGTTCAACATGAAAAGAAAATTTTGCAAGATAGTCTTACTGATATGAAAAATAAATATACTTCAATGCTAAATGAATTAAAGATGTGTAAAACACAAACAGAAGCAGTAAAAGAATTAGAAAGTTCTACTAGTTTTACTTTCGATGAAAAATTTCAAAAAGTTGCAGATGAAACTGACGAATTGAAGAAACGCTTAAGTTCAGCAAATTCTAAAAATGAACAGCTAGCGATTGATATACATATTCTAGAAAACGATAAAGTATTACTTACCAAACAGGTAGATGATCTAAAACAGGAAATCTTAGCGATAACAGATTCTCAAAATGAAACCAAATCTGCTAATATTTGCTTGGAACACAAATTACGTGATGTAGAAAAACACTTGGAAAATGTTATTCAAGAAAAGTTAAATATTGAGAAAGAAATTCATATTCTCAAAGAAAAAGTTAAAGAAAATGAAGTATTGAACGCATGTGCCTCAAATGCAGAAAAAGTTTTAACTGTGAAAAAGCACATGGCTACCAAATTAAATGATATTATAAAGGAAAATTCAATAATAAAAAAGAAAGTAGAAGCTTTAACCTATGATATTATAAATTTAAAGAGTCCACAGGCATTAACCGGTGAAAATAATTCATTTAATTGTCATAATGAAGCTCATGAAGATGATTCTAAACTACAAGCTTTCAAGGATGAAAATAAAGAGCTTTTTGATAAAAAAAAGCATCTTGAAGAAACTATGTCTGCTATTAACAGTAAAATTGGCGTGTTGAAAGACGAATTTGAGACACTTGTTAATCTCATTGTTACGGAAAAAGATACTGTCATCCATAGCTTAAACTCTACCATATCTACAAATAAGGCGGACATGGTGAAACTAAAAAACGCTGTTAAAATGTTGGATAATATGGTCCAAGACAAAAATGATAACTTAGAGGAAATGCAATCTTCCCTGCAAGAAGTAACAGAACAACTTAACAACACCAATATCAGTAGAAATCAAAACCAAGAAGAATTATCAAGACTGTGTACCGAGAAACAGGAAGCGTTAAATCAAATAAACAAACTTTCTGATGAAATCAACACGAAAAATATTGAAATTTCTAATCTGACAAACCAACTTGAGGATTTGGAAAAAACGAGCGACGACCACAAACTGCTACTTGACAGTAAAGACAAAGAAATTAAAGAATTAAACCAGTCCATTGTTGAATTAACTGACAAAATAAAATTATCAGAAAATACAACACTGCTAAATGATGAATATGCAAAATTGTTGGAGGAAAAACTCGTTATAGAAAAGAGTTTAGAGGAAGCCAAAAGTGGCCTTGAAATGAAAATAAATGAACTCGCTGAAATAAACAATAAAACGACAACGTTAGAAAATACATGTACAGAATTACAAACTGTGATAAATAATACAAATATGGAAAAAACTGAATTAATTAATTTAGTAAATTTGAAACACAATGAAAGCATTCAATACCATAATGAGATCCAAAGGCTAAACCACGTCTTGTTGGAACAAACGGATGAGTTTAAAAGAATATTGGTGGAAAAAGATAAACTTTTAACAAATCGTCCGGAAAATTGTCCTAACTGTGAATCTCTGCGATTATCACTAAAGGAAAAAGACGAAATAATAATGAGCCTCAATCATAGTGTAAGTGAATATGAACAATTGAAACACGAATTGGTCGATACAAATGAAAAAGTGAGAAATCTAACGAGGAATTGTGAAGATTTAGATAAAAGCCTAACTATACAATTAGATGCGGTTAAGAAATTGACGGCAGAAAATGTACAGGTAAGCTACATTCGTAAATACCAATAACTAAGTAATTATACTTTTATTGAAATGAAAGAAATATATTTATTTGTACAAAATATCAATATTATTCCGATATATTAATATAAATATGTGTTAATATTTACTATTTTTAAAGTGTTATTCCACACTTAGGATTAGAAAACATTTTTAAAAAAACGTATAAAAATTTGAACGCAGCGGGATTCGAACTCGCGCCTCTTGGATATCGTCCAAGAGGCGCGGGTTCGAATCCCGCTGCGTTCAAATTTTTATACGTTTTTTCAAAAATAAATATGTGTATTTTTTAATATAGTTGTCAGAACAAGAACAAAATTCATCACGAGAATTAGAAAGGCTGCGTCATCATTTGGTGGAGATGGAAGAAAACTACACACAGGACTTAATGACGTCAGAGCAAAAGCTGACCGAATGTCAGACGAGGTTGCACCAAGTGGAAGAGAGAGCAAAGCAGACTAGCACCGTTTATACTAGTAACAGGTGAGTTGGACAATAAAAAAAACAATAAATTATTAAACGTACTAACGTTAGTGGTTATTATACATTTTAAATGTAACTATTTTAAACGGATTTATTGCGTATATTTTGGTATTCGAAAATACGTTTTGATATACCTTGTCTACTTGTCTTGTGTAAAGTGTTCAAAGCGTCAAGTTTTCAAAAATATATTTTCGAATACCAAAATATACGCGATTAAAATAGTTACATGTAAAATACTCAATGTAAGGAAACAATACAACGTAAGGAGAATTAACATATAAAGTGCTATATCTAACAGATAACAATAAAATATAGTAGTAAAAAAATAAACCTAATTTTAGACCTTAGGTTTGATATTTTTAAAGATTTTTTTGCTTAATTAGATAAGATTTTTTTAATGTAATATGTATTATTTTAAAAGGCGTATAATGTTATACCCAAAACAGTACAACTAATTGAGCTATAATAGAAAATATGGTGTTAATCTACTAATAACTCAATTGATATTAATTATATGGCGATATTATCGAAAGTCCGTTACTTACCTTTTTTATATTAATGCATAGTATTCGTGCAAACCAAGAAGTGGAGACGCTAAGAAACCAGATCAAGTTATTAGAGAAGCAGAGAGAAGAAGTACAAACCCGACTGAGTGATGCTGAGGATGCGAAGAGTAAAAGTGAGGCTGCGTTAACCAATTTGCAAGTTGTCTTAGAGCAGTTCCAATTAGGTAAGATGTAATTACGTTATGTATAGCGCAGTGGGGCAGCGTCCGACTGTAAAAACCATTGATTGTGGATTCAATTCCTATTCTGGGGGAATGTTTTTATTTCAATTGTTTCCATCCAAGTTCCATCTGGTGAAAAGACTCGAGACAACACCAATGATTTATTTTATTTACATTCTTATCATTTCCATTACTTATAATTTGTAAAAAGAAACCTAGCAACTAGGAAGCAATATATATATATATATATATATATATATATATATATATATATATATCAATTATTTTAAAATTCTTTAGTGGGCGAAGCTGTAATATACACTTATTGTATATAAAAGTACCATCACGCTTTATTCCGCACAGTAGGGTAGTCAGAAACAACCCAGTGTCAAGACACCATTGACTGCTTTCCTCCTGAAATTGAAATATTGTGAGTTTCGAACTGGTCGCTGCGCTTTGTCTTACCACAGTGGATAAAATAAATTCTAAATATAATCATTCCGCGGGAATGGGAATCGAACCCACAACAAATCGCGTTTACAATCAGACGTTGTCAACTCATTATATATACTCAACGGGATTGTAATTTAAAATTATTATTATAATTCGCAACTATTTTTTTCCAGACAAAGAAAGGGACGTACACGCCGCCACAGAGAAAATAAGAAACAAAATGGAGGAAGTAAAATATCAGAATGTCAATTTACAAAAGGAGATAGCTCGTCTCAATAGTAAATTGGAGGATTCCATTGCGGGCCTTCAAGCTGCTACGAGACTCGGTGACCAGGTCGAAACTAAGACCGCCCAAATAAACGATTTGAAGGAACAAGGTGAGTTTGTTCTAGTGTTCTAGAAGCTAACACACTTAGATATATAGATGTTACTTTAAATTTAAAAAGGATAAATATTAGTTATTTTAATGAAATTTGCCTATAAACAGTAATTATTTGCGCGTTTTATCTTTTATACTTAATACTTGAATTATAAGGAATATCGAATTTATTTTGGCAAGATGAAATGCCAACATAATATTAAAATTTATTCATTATAAGGTCAGGTACATAATTATGACATCTTACAACGATAATAACTGCATTAGTATGAAACTGGAGTCGCAGTTGTTAACGCCGCCCACTTTTTCGCGTCTTTTCAAAAAACCAACGTAACGATCAAAACTGTTAATATCGTTATATAAATAATATTTATTAACTAGTTTAAAAACAATCTAGTTTTGGCCGCGACTTTGTTCACGTGGAGTTTAACCATCCCTGGATCTTTGTTTCATAATTTTATATTGAAGGTCGCCTTAGTTACTTCTTATTAATAAATTAGCTATTTGCCATTGAAAGTTCTGTCAAAATCGATCTAGCCTTACAGAGATTACCCGGAACAAATAGACAGGTAGACAGATAAAAATTGTAAGAACTGCTATTTTTGACTTACGTTCCGTATATACATATATTTATTTGTTTATACAAATAAATAAAACTTACTAAATGAATATGTATGTATATACGGCATCTAAGCCAAAAATAGCAGTTTTTACAATTTTTATCTGTCTACCTGTCTGTTTGTTCCGGGTAATCTCTGTAAAGTTAGATCAATTTTGACGGAACTTTGAATCATAAATCTATATTTATGATAGGAAGAAAAAAAGAGAACTTAGTCACTAAGATGAGAACGATTTTAAATTAAACTATTCTATACGGATTAATCGAATATATATTGGTATTCGAAAATACATTTTTGAAAGTAAAGTGTTGGAAACGTCGTGTTATCCAAAATGTATTTTCTTTTACCAAGATATATTATTATCCGTTTAAAATGTGAAAGATCTTCATAACTATACAAAAATCTAAAAAATCCTTAGCTGTTACTAATTTTTTTTCTGTCTGGTTATAATTTCTTTAGATTTAATTTTTATGAATATTTTTTTTGCTGTCTGTCTTATATTGGTTTTGTATCTACTATTTATCCTTTTAAAGCTCATGTATTTTGAACTAGAAGCTATTAATATATACTATTAATGTTAATTGTATATCTTTTTGTATATAATTGTAGCAGAATGTGTAGATTTCTTTTTAAACTGTACCTACGTCGAATGCCTTGGCTGTATGTTTTGATTTTTTTTATTTTATTAATAAGTTAGTTTATATATATATATATATATATATATATATATATATATATATATATATATATATATATATATATATATATATATATATATATATATATATATATATATATTCAATTATTATATTATTATTTTTTTGGATGAAATATAGAAAATTCGGCATTTGACTAAATATCAGCTGGTAATTCTGGGGTCGTTCACCCCCAGGCTATCAGTTGGTATAAAGTGATATGTCGTATCACTTCAAACAAACAGACACACGTAAGTTCCGTGTTACATATATGTATGTATAGTGTATAATAGTGGTGGTGAATAAATTTTTATATTCCGTTCCATATACGTATTACCACTATTGGCCCGGTGGAAATTGACATATACATTTTTATGTATAATTTGAAATTTTTTTAAAGATAAAAATACTGAAATATATATTGAAAATATAGAGATAAGGATAGGGATAAATTAAGGTTTTTTTTTGTTTTTTTTGGGGGTTTTTTCATTTTATGTTCATATAAAAAAACAGTCAGCTTATATAACCTTTGCATGAACTTGACCCGTGCTATATGTACTAATTTAATTATTATTGGACGTAATAATATAAATTATAATATTATTATTATTTAAAAACCAATTAAAATGAAACAAACATGAAACGTAAAGGTAACTTTACAAAAAATACAATAGTGAAAACTGTATTGAAATTAGTTAAGCTGTTTTCGAGATTGGCGTGCACAAACGCACAAACAAACACGCAAATAGACTATAAAAATAAATTTTAAAAAGTTTTAGATTTTATTATATTGTTAGGGGCAGTAATAGATGCTTTCATATATCTTTCATACACAAACACCGATCTTTTACATTTTTATTATAGAAATCGTTAGGAATTTTTTACACTTTCTTTATAATGGTATCACTAACGCTCATGTAAGCTTTAAGTTTCTTGGAAATTTATATCTAATAGGATTTTCCCTTATTGACCGGACCATATATATAGATTCTTAGAGTAATTGTGTAAAACTATGTACAATTTCTAATTAAAACTACACATTTTTATTCACTATTCACTATTTATATAATAGACGTTTACGCAATCACTTTGTTTTGCTTTGAACGTGTGTCTCGTATTGTCTGTTCTGTTTTTGTTTTGTTAAATCAAGATTCTATAGTATCGTATAGATATGAATCGTAAATCAATGTATTTTATGTTGTTTTTTTGTAACTTTATATGAATCTTTCATTTTTTTTTGGATTTAAAGATAAAGAAGTAATTTTTTTTTCAATCTAAGACAGTCTTTAAAATATTGTAAAAGGCGTTTATATAATATTAATTTTAAACAAATTTTTATTAATATACTCGTCAGCAAAATGAAAGATTCGTATTCGTATGTATAATGCTTTCTCAGAAGTTTCTTGTGTCAAGAGGCCGAGCTTGCACCGACTTCAGTCTAATCTCATTTGGTAACTGTGAGGCTTTTTGACGTCGCGACATGTCAAACTGACAATGACAGCTCAGCCATCTGTCAGTTTTGTCAGTCAGCGTTCAACTCAGATTACCATATGGGGTTTGATTGAGGAGTAGGTATAACACATCGTGGCGTCTGTTTTTTTTTCACCATTTAGATGTTTTTTTTGCTTTTCTTTATTGAATTTGGCGTGTCAGAAATTTCTTTTTTTTTTAATTTATAAATTGAAATTTTTGATACAAATTGCATCGATTTTTCGTTTGCACTTGCATTTTTGTAGCACTATTTTATGTTGTTTTAATGTTTTTTGTTTGACATTATTTGAACACATGATAACATCAAAAAATAAACTTTTTTTGCTTATAACTATAGAATGAGAATCATGTTTTCGAATACTTATTAGTTTGTATTCCCTTCAGTAGAAGACTAGACCTCCAAAGAAGAACGTCTCATTGTCTCTGAGTATTACTTCAGGTACTGGTAGAATGATATGAGAACGAAAAACACTTTCTCTTGTGATTTTCATAATAATATCTTGAAAAAAATTGGCTTAAAATTTTACCAATATATGATTTTGACGTTAGCCATTTGACTTAGGCTCTAAACGTTGCAATCTTTGCTTTTGTTATTTTTAAAAAATAAAAGCATTTTTATAATCACATTGTGTCAGTGTCTTCAGTTCTCTACCCAGTGGCTGAATAATACTTTGAGATCGTGATGACATTTGCATCGTCGCTACAGCATCCGCATGGTGAGAGTAGATATACGATCAGTATAGTGTTATTATATATAATCTGTTTTGCTTATTTTTTATCTGTTGAAATTGACGTCTGTCAATGAGTTTTTTTTTCTTTTTTTATATAATGTATACTTAGAGTTTTGTAATGAATGTTATAAAAAGTTATTTTATATTTGATTCAAATTTTTAGTTGGTCTTCATTTTTAAGTTTATCTAACTGTTAAGTATGTAACTGTTAAGTATGGAATACAGAACGTGAAACAGAGTGATTTTAAGGTCATTTTTTATTATTATTATTCCTTAGTTATGAAAGTCGTTAATGGTAAAATTGATTTATTTTACCATTTTTTACCATAATTTATAAGGAAATGATATTTATGGTTCATTTTCAACAAAAAAATATTATATGAAATATTAATTAAATCTTTTTACCTAATAAAATTCTAGTGCGAGCACTTCAAACGTCTGTGGCGGCTGCGGAAGAGAGATACTTCAATGCAATATCAAATCAACAGGACAAAGTAGATAAAAACTTGGTCAAGAATTTAGTCATTAATTACGTGCTGACAGCTGGGCAGAGCAGTAACAGGTAAGATAGATTACAGGTTATTCTTGTATGTCTGAAAATGTATTTGATTTTAATATTTTTCTATATTTTCTTTAATTTTAACACTTTTTGGTGGCTAATGAAGACATTTATGAAGAAAACGTGGAAATGTGAAGGTATATTTCACCGCCTTAAGAAATAGTGGTGACCGGTCGTGGCGCAATGTGACATCGTCTGACTGTAAACGGGTTGGTTCGATTCCCACTCGGAAGAGATTATATGTAAATTATTTTCATTTCCTCGCTCTGGTAAAACAAAGTGTGGCGTTGAGTTCCGCCACTCAACAAACATGTCTCGGAATTCGGCTGTCTTGACACTTGGTCCCAAAATCTATTCCCTCCAGTTGGATCAAAATCGGCACATCACAACTATTTTTCTTCTAGGGCACAAATCCTAAGAATATTATCAACGGTTCTAGACTTCAACCAGACTGAATGTGAAAAGCTAGGTCTTGTTAGAGCGTCCAACGCAGGTGACAGCTTGGCGGCGGAATTCGTAAAATTCCTACAAAATGAATCGAGACCCAGGGCTCAGTTGCCCGATATGATGGGACTGCAGGGCGGAAGGGCGTCGGTTGCCAGTTCGAGGAAAAGTTCTACCATAGGTAATTAACTCAAAAATAATTAAAGGCCATCGAGTCGCAGTGGGACAGCGTCTGGCTATAAACGTGATTGGTTAGGGTTCAAATCTCACTGTGGAAATATTTATATTGATTTTATTCTCATTTTTCTTCATGTTCTGGTAAGACGGAGCGTGTTGAATTCCGTCATTCTATACACAGTATTAAAATTCGGGTGGAGAGTGTAGAACGGAGAGTCTTGACAGTAGGTTGTCTTTGATTTCCTGAAATAAAAAGTGTAAATATTTTGAAAAGAAAAGCTGGAATTTCTGTTTTTTTTTTGGGAATCTAATTGGCGCCACCGCCATGCGTTGCCATTTCCTTTTACACTCCGCCTGTGTTCTTTTTCTTAATGTTTTTATTATTAAAATAATTAAAAAATAAATACACATATAATAATTAAAGTTATTTTTTTTATTTAATAACCTTGTACAGTTTCCTCGTCTGTTTGGTTAATTGCCTCTGTATCTCTGTAAGAGATAGCTGTTCTTACGCTTTTTTTTTCTTTTTTCCTTTCCAGGCCCACACCCAGTGTTCGAAGTTGGTCATAAAAGGAATCCTTCCACCAGTTCCAATAACGTCCTCTTCCAGAATCTAGACAACATGGACACCAGCTCCCAAATCTCCCAAGATTCAGAAAATAAAGTGATTCCAGTCAACACCCTGGAAACCGGTATCAATCAGACCAGGAATAATGAGGGCGCCATTTTGAAACACGTGCTGAAAGATATGTAGTGCATTTCTTTTTATTTAAGGTTGTCTTTTATTTTAATGTAAATTAATTAGTATGGAATGTTTTGTACGTATGGAGCAATAAAATGCTTTTTTTATAGTGTAGCGTTGAGTTATAAAAGTTTTAAATATTATATGAGTAAACTGTTTTCAAGTAATTTATCCTGAGTTTAAACTATAAAAACCGGATATGTTCGAATTGTGCTTGTACGAACGGTTCTATACTGTTATTTATAGAAACAGCAAAAAATCATATTTTATTGTATTGGAGCTCCCCATAAATGACTTGATATTCTGTGATTATTTCAACCGTCTACCTACCCAAAGAATACGCGATATTATAATCTGTGAAAATTTCAACTATCTAACTATCACGGTTCATGAGATACAGCCTGGTGACAGACGGACTGACTGACAGACGGATGGACTTACGGACGGAACTCTTAGTAGGCTACCCTTTAGTTAGTTAGTGTAGTTTTACTCTTTGGTTATCGAACCCTAATAAAAAGAAACAATTAATAATAAATTGAATTTTAGTTTAATTGATGTGTGTGATTTATTTCCGTACCGCAATGATACTGTTAAATCAAAATTCAACTCTGCTAACTGGTCCACACAGAACGCGGTGTTGAGTTACGTCTCTCAGGTTCCTTATACAATTCAAGTATATATATAGTTAAATACTTATATATATATATATATATATATATATATATATATATATATATATATATATATATATAGTTGAATACTTATATGGGTTAGTTAGTATATGTATATATTCATATTGATATAATGTTTTTATGTATATTCATCTTATATTTCGAGAATTGTGATGATATTTAGATTTTAAATAAATAATTCCATAATCTTTGTTCAATATAATTTAATATTTAAATTTAGGGTATTTACTGGATTTTTCCTTAATAGCTAGTGCTTTTGCCTAAAAAATATTTCAAAAAATATAATTATTAATACCAATATATGTAATTTATAACTATTTCATTTAATTCATTTGAATTTTCATTTAAGCTTAATAAATGGTTAAATAAAATTGTGAGAAAGAGTATGTTATATGTAAGAAAGAGATAACAGATATATAAACAGTTATAGTCTTGTCTTTTTCTTGTCTTGTCATTTATTAATTATTATTATTAATAATAATATTTTGTATAATAATGTGTATATTTGTACATTTTATTTAATTAAATTAATTTCATGTTTAAATTTAATTTTTAATTCATTAATTTTCTACAATTCTAAATGTTAGATTTTCATTTGATTTTAATAAGTAGATAATAAAAGTGTTGACATTATTTGAATTAAAATACAATTAATTGAAAAAAAACGTTTATATATTATAAAAATCAATTAAATTAAATTAAATAATAATTAATACTTTTTTTGCTATTTTATTTTTTTATGAAATTTTATTTTGTTTCTTCCAATACCTCTGTCAGCATTTTTATTACCTCAGTCGGTAATAGAACCTACGACCCATAGCAAATAACTGTAAAATGTGATAGTAATATATTATTATATCGGCCTTATTACTAATATTAGAAGTTTTAAGTAAATAACTTCATATGTAGTTCCATATGTTTGTAGTTTGCTGGAAATTAATCTTTCAATACATTAATATAATATATAGCTTTTAAAATTAATTTGTGTGTCATTTTAGTTATAATCATTCTTATATTTCTCTCTGGTCTTTCTTCATGCCTGGGGATTTTGGACATTGTACGATGTGAGAATCTGGAATGAATGAAGTGTTTTTTTATCTTCACGCTTTTATCCCGCATAGCAGAGTAGAGAGAAAGTACCTAGTGTCAAGACACTCTGTACTTCGCTTTCCACCGAAGTCGAGACATTGCGTGTTGGATGGTAAAACTCAATGCCGCACTTTGCCTTTTACCAGAGTGGAGAAGTGAAAAGAGTGGAGAGTGCATGATTATAGCAATATGCCATTCAAACTTGTTATACCATCTTTTACAATTGCTATATTTATTTCCATCAAAGGCTCCATTCAAAACTTTCTTCCTCTAGTTTCTACAGAAGATTTCTCATGTTTTGTAAAGAAGTTGTGATTAGAACAGTATAGTGATCAGAATATATAGTAACCTGAGTTAACTTATACCCTTCCCTCTTAATGAAAAGGAGGTATTTCCGTCTCCCAGAACCATCCATAACTTGTCCCATCAAATCAGCAGACTTCTCTTCAGGCATTTATCGGTTACATTTAAGACAATTAATTAGACAATTGTGGACTTGGTGTTATATTTTTTCTCAGTTGAAAGGGCCTTGTTGCTTATGAAATCCCAACATAGCCAATCTATAATATAATCTGGATACATCTGAAGGTTGTTGGCCAGAAAACTATTACTGTTACCTATTTCATGCGCTCTTTAAATAATTCGGACGCCGGTAGTGGCACAGTGTGACAGCGTCTAACTGTCAACGCGATCGGTTGTGGGTTCGATCCCCACTCGGAGGAGTGATTATATGGGGCTTCCCTATAAGAACAATATGCTTTGAAATTGAAATAAAACATGTAATATATGTTCGAAATTTGTGATCAATAGCTTTAGGTTTAAACAAAATATCGTTCAAATGACCGCCACAACTTTTTTTGCACTGGTGAATACAATCGGTCCAATTTTCGATGACTCGGTGCAGCATTTCGGCTACTATGGCCGCTATAGTCGCTCGAATGTTGCGTTCAAGGTCTTGAATCGTAGCTGGTTTATTGGCATACACTTAAAATTTAACATACCCCCACAAAAAATCGTCCAAGGATGTTAAATCGCATGATCTTGGTGGCCAATTGTGAGGACCGTTGCGAGAAATAACCGACTCACCAAACTTATCACGCAATAAATCCATTGTGACGGTCGCAGTGTGGCGTGTTGCACCATCTTGTTAAAAATAAATGTCGTCCGCATCGATTTCATACACTTCAGGAAAAAAAATCGTTCAACATGTCACGATAACGGTCGCCATTGACAGTGACAGTACGGCCTTCGTCGTTTTTGAAAAAGTACGGGCCAATGATTCCACCGTAATCCGCACCAAACAGTCAATTTTTCAGGATGTAATGGTGTTTCATGAACCACTCTTGGATTTGACTCACTCCAGTAACGACAATTCTGTTTGTTCCCATAACCATTGAGCCAAAAGTGAACCTCATCTGAAAAGATGATTTTCCTACGAAATTTGGTGTCCGTTTCCATCATTTCAAGCGCCCAATCAGCAAATTCACGACGTAATCGATGGTCTGCTGGCTTGAGTTCTTGTGCCAACACAATCTTGTATGGACGTAGGCCAAGATCCATACGTAAAATTCGCCAGGTTGTCATTCTGTATAAGCCCAATTCTTGTGCACGTCGTGGAACGGAAACATCTGGATTTTCTTCAACACTGGCTGATACGGCGGCAATGTTTTCTTCACTACGGCCTGTCTGTTGTCGTGTTGGTGGTCTACTATCGTGCAAAGAATATTCAATTTCCAGTTTTTGGATTATGGGACGTATAGCGAGCTCAGATGGTGCATCATGACGACCATATTTAGCACGAAATGCTCTTTAAGTAGAGACAATACTTCTCGAATTTTCATAGAAAATTTGGACAATTTCCAAACGTTGTGGTAACTTGAACTTGTTCATGATTAAATGGCAAATATTACTGAACTCAAAACAACACAAATATCAAATGTTAAACAACCAAGATGGCGGCTGTGAGCTATCGAAATTCTATCATCCCTATTGGGAAACACTGTATTTAAATTATTTTCACTTCCTTTCTCTAGTGAAGACAAAGAGCGGCGTTGAGTTCCACCAATCAACACGCAATGTCTCGAATTCGATGGAAAGCGAAGCACGGAGTGTGTTAAACCTAGGTACTTTCTGTCTACCCTGCTATGCGGGATAAAAGCGTAAAACTAAAAAAAGAAAAACAAAAAAACTAATTTTGTTTTTAAATACATTGTCACGGAATCATTCCAACAATATACACATCACCAATAAATTCAGTATTACAGTAAACACAAGTGGACGTCGATGATTCAGCCATTAACCATAGAAACTCATACCTTGGAAGGTGTATAGAAAGAAGTCGTACTGCTGTTGCTGTATTTCCTCTGCCTAAACTTTTATTATCAATCCAAGGTGAATTTAAGGAATGTAATTGGATCGTTTTGCACCAAATAATATTTGTTGGGATTATCATTATCATCATTAAAATCCTCCTTCCACATGTATAGGAAATTTGCTTAATTTTGTATATGTAATTGGAGTGAAACTGATAATTGTTAATAGAGATAGAGGCTGATCATGGCGTATTGTGACAGTGTCCCACTGAGAATGGAAAATAATTTGAAACATATTCTATATTTCAAAATATTTTCGATTCCTCGCTCTGATAAGACAAAGTGCGGCATTGAGTTTCGCCACTTAACACGCAATGTCTCAAATTCGGCAGAAAGCGAAATACGGAGTATCTTGACACTATGTACTTTTTGTCTATAAAAGCGTGAAGTTAATAATAAATTAAAAAAAAAACGATACCATCCCATACCACCTATTGGGCTAAGAGATCAGCCATCTCATTGGCTTTCAGACCGATATGTGACAGCATCCATTAAAGGACCACATGTTTCCCAAGTTATTCCTCAGTTATCAAGATACATTCAAATATAGTAAAGACTGTCGGAGTTCCTCGAAAAGCCGGTGATATATTACATTCAGAGAGATTTTACAGTCGTGAAAAGTAAATGCCATTGTTTTTACAATTGCTGCATTCAGAAGAAGTAACCCCTTTGTACAGCGGTATAACCGACTCGGTCAATTTTTCCGGTTACTGTCCTGAGTTCCATATTGAATTACAGATAACAGTAAAGGTTTAGTAAAGGTTTTTATGGCCAGGACCACGAGTGCTGGATTAGATTGACAGAAATGCCATATTTGCCGGGAAATTTTCCTGGTTTTAGCGCCTTAATGCATGCTCTACTTGTGACGACAAGATCAGGATCTTTATTATCCTAGAATGTACCATGACTTTGTATGCGTAAGAATAAAGCGTAGCACTTAAAATGCAAATAAACGTTAAATATTTCCAATGTAGTTCATTAATTAATTAATCCTATTAGAATAGCAGAAATAATTAGAAACTCGAAACATATACTTAGTGTTTTGTACTTATATGGTAAGCACAGGACTTGTTGAGAAATCAATAGATTACAAAATAATATACGATATTGTTATTATTTTGTTCTATGTCACATGGCTTAACCAGTGCTCGCTATATACGCGCATGAAAATATATTATCACGATAATTTTTTTTTTAGCTTCACGCTTTTATCCCGCATGGCAGGGTAGACAGAAAGTACCTAATGTCAAGACACACTCCGTCCGTACTCCGCTTTTCACCGAATTCGAGACATTGCGTGTTGAGTGGTGGAACTCAACGCCGCACTTTGTCTTTTACCAGAGCGAGGAAGTGAAATAATTTAAATATAATCACTACCCCGAGTGGGGATCGGACCCACAACCGATCGCGTTTACAGTCAGACGCTGTCCCACTGCGCCACGACCCGTCTAAATCTTTGTCTATTATTGTATTTATCGCAATAAATTCCGTTTCGTAGTTTGAAAGATCTCAGCGTGCAGACAGCGGAGGCGATTTTGGTTTATAATAAAATAAGTAAAATTTATTTTTATCACGCCTTTATTACCTTCTCCATGTATAAGAGAATATCTAATAATGCCATTTTGACTTACGAGCGCTCTCTTGAAAATATGTGCGTGTGTCCGAATCCAAATGTAAACATTCATAATTCCATATTCTCGTTTCAAATTAATTAAAACTAATTTTAACGATTTATCGCGTATATTTTTATATTAGTATGAATTAATAGCGTAGTAAGTAAACAGTTCAAAACGTTGAATTTTCACATATTTTTTTCAAATACCAAAATATACCCGATTAATCCGTTTTAAATACTTTTATCATTATTTATAATTATCTTTATTTATATTAATTTACTTGTAATCTACTTACTTATAACAATAGTATATTACATTAAAAACACAAAATTACCAAGTAAGTTATAAATTATTCAATGCAGAAGCTAAACAATAACGTATATTTATTAATAAAATAACGCTTTAATATGTTACTGTTTTTAAAGTGTTATTCCGTATTATACATCAAAAACGATTAAAATAATTATACATCAAAAACGATTAAAAATTTGAAACTAAGTGAATTTGAACCTGCGCCTCTTGGAATCCGTCCACGCGCGATTGTCAATCAATCCAAGAGGCGGAGGTTGGATTCCCGCTTCGTTCAAATTTTTAATAGTTTTTAAAATTTTTTTTTAAGCTTAAGTGTAGTATAACACATTAAAAATAGTAAAATACTAAAATAATTAGCATTCTCTCATGTCAAAACATTATTTCTTAATAATTTTAGGATAGCAGAAATTTGTAAAAATCTTGATATTTACTATTTTTTAAAGTGTTATTCCACACTTAGCATTAGAAAACGGGATTTGAACCCGCGCCTCTTGGATACCGTCCAAGTAGGACGGAATTCAAGAGGCGCAGGTTCGAATCCCGCTGCGTTCAAATTTTTATACGCTTTTTCAAAAATTTTTTGTGAAAATCTCTCTACAGAGATGCTGACAACTTAAATTAGTTACAAAATATATAAGAATTTCGACGCTGCTGGTAGTAGAATGTAACGCACGAGGTCAGAATGTTTGTATGATTTCCAAGAGACGCGATCAAATTTTTATACGATTTTTAAAAATAATGTTTTATTGTACAAAATAAGTAACTAATTATATACCTAGAAATTATGATAAGTACCTACTATACCTAAATATAACTTGGCCTTTGACTAAGTGGTTCTTAAATGCTAAAGTATACAAACAAAGAGTATGTTTGTAGCATTACCTATGCATACGCACAGTAACCCCTGCCAGTCTTACATAACGCCATGTCCGGGTATGTCCGGCAGGAAGTGGAGAACGGAGCTACAAATAGCTACGTGGAATGTAAGAGGAGGGATGCAACAGAAGATGAATGAATTATTAGATATGATGGATGAAAGAGATTTAGATGTTGTTTGTGTGACTGAAACCAAAAGAAAGGGGAATAGCATGACCGATTTGCCGGGCAACCGAGTCGCCTTCTGGGCGAGAGTTCCAGAAAGGAAACGAAGTCGAGGTGTAGATGTGTTATTGTACTCTCGATTGGCGAGTGCAATGATGGAATATAAGGCGATTAACCCGAGGCTGTTCTGGGTTCGCTTCAAGCTGGGGAGAACAAGAGTATTCTTGTTAGTTGGTCGGAACTATACGATATGGTTACCAACACGTAGCAGGAAAGTATGGTGATAAGAGAGTAAATGAGGCTGGTAAGCTCATATTGGAATTATGTAAGGAAAAAGATTTGTTTTTGTGGGAACGGATGGAAGAGAAAAGCATGATCTATTCCTAGTGGATCAGTGTATTCGTAACCAAGTTATAGACACGCGTGTGTTTAGGGATGCCGACTTGGAAAAAAAGCACTATCTAGTAGTTGCTAGAATAAGGGGTCTGTTTGCCGGTTGTTGCAGCCGCACGAGGTGTCCAAACTTGGAGACGAATAATCGCGTAAGAAGCTGGAAGCTTCAATAACCACCTATTAGAGAGGAATATGAAGAAAGGGTTTCCAAGAAGCTAGAAAGCTGCGAAATAGGTACTGAAAGTGTTGAAGTATGCTGACAGAATCTTGGGAATTGTATGATTGAAGCTGCAACTGAGGTATGTGGCATTGGGAAAAGAGGCTTCAGTAGAAAGCGTGATGAATGGTGGGATGATGAATTGAAAGAGGCAGTGGAAAGAAAGAAAAAAGCATGGCAGGACTATAAAGCCTCGAGTAAGAATAAAAATATGAGAGAGATTAAGAAGAAAGAATATAAGTTGCAAAAGCACCTAACGAAAGTACTGATAAAGATGAAGCGTGAAAAGTCAGAGCATGAAAGAGACGACAGATTGACAAACAATTTCCGGGAAAACACGAAGCTTTTCTGGCGAGTAGTTAGTTATTCTCTGCGTTGTTCGCCAACCTGTAAAATGAATGGGGTGATTTCCGAGGACGGTGAAACACTTACGGAAAGAACACACGTTTTGCAATGATGGGCGGAATTCTATAAGAAGATGTATGAATATGATGACGCCTCTGTCTCGAGCGACAACAATATGCTGAGTCTTGATGTAGCAGATGGCGAAATCGGTATAAAAGAAGTAGAAAATGCTATACGAAGTATATGGCTGCGCATCTTGGACCTGTTCTTTTTTCTATGCAAATTATGCTGGAAAAAGGGAGAGGTTCCGGATGATTGGCGAGGCGCAGTCATCGTGCTTTTATATAAAGGCAAAGGTTCACAGATAGACTGTACAAGCTATAGGGCTATCAGTTTGATTAACTTGGGCAGTAAAATTGATGCTAAAATTCTAGCGAGAAGAATGCAAGAGAGATCCGAAAGGCTTTTATGGGAGGCCCAAGGAGGATTTAGACCTGGAATTGGGTGCATGGATCAGGTCTTTTCTCTCCACATGATCACGGAAAGTTTTTGGCTGTAAACCAGAAATTTTTTGTGCTTCTGTGGACTTAGAAAAGGCATTTAACGGGGTTGTAAGAAAGAAGGATGTGAAAGTAATGGTCTAAACCTGAATGCGAGTAAAACTAAGATTCTTGTATTTGAAAGAGACGAAGAAAGAACGGAATGCAAGATTATGGTAGATAGAAAGATATTAGAACAAGTGAATAAGGTGATATATCTGGGAAGTATGTTTAGTAGAGATGGAAGATACGAAATGGATGTGCTGCCGGTAACAGGGTTAACGGTGCTCTTACTGCATTGATGCGACGGCAAAACATCAGCATACCTGCACGTGTTGCCGTTCACAATGCAGTACTGATACGGACGTTGTTATACGGCAGTGAAACGTGAGTGTGTCAAAAGAAGAATGAAAGAAAAATGAATGCAGTGGAGATGAGATCTCTTCGTCAGATTTTTTAACTAATTGTCTCAAGATATGGTCATGATGTCACAAGTGAATGTATGAGAACACTTGTCCATACAACCTGTCCAAAATGACATAAAATTTGGAGGTAGAAGATGTTCGTTAAAAACGGTTTTTACGTCAGAGTCAAATTATAAAGGTTTAAAAAATCTTGCAAGTGTATATCAATTTTTATAAATATTGTTTATATTAAGTATTACAAATTCTGATATAAAAATAGAGAAATATTTGTGATTTAAGTGAGAACGCCAAAAGAAGAAATAACTGATATCCCTGTGTGTAATGGAACACATAACCAATTGCGTTTGCAGTCCGGCGCTCTGTGCTCAGTTCAAATTTTGGCCAAGATGCCATATGTGGATGACTAAAATCACATGTGGACTATGATGGCATATGTGGAAGGGTGAAATCACATGTGGACCATGATGTAATACGAGGACGAGTAAAATCATATGTGGGCCAAGATGTGATATGTGGAAGGATGAAATCACGTGTAGACCATGGTGTCAGATGTGGACGAGTAAAATCACATGTTGGTCAAGTTGTCATATGTGGATGAGTAAAACCACATGTGGACCATGATATCATATGTGGATGACTAAAATCACATGTGGACTATGGTGGCATGTGTGGAAGCGTGAAATCACATGTGAACCATAATGTCATATGTCGACGAGTAAAATCATATGTGGACCATGATGTCATGTGTGGAAGGGTGAAATCACATGTGGACCATGGTATCATATGTGGAAGGGTGAAATCTCATGTGGACCATGGTGGCATGTGTGGAAGCGTGAAATCACATGTGAACCATAATGTCATATGTCGACGAGTAAAATCATATGTGGACCATGATATCATATGTGGACGAGTTAAATCTTATGTGGGCCAAGATGTCATGTGTGGAAGGGTGAAATCACATATGGACCATGGTATCATATGTGGTCGAGTAAAATCACATTTTGGCCAAGTTGTCATATGCGGATGAGTAAAACCACATGTTGGCCAAGTTGTCATATGTGGAAGGGTGAAATCACATGTGGACCATGATATCATATGTGGATGACTAAAATCACATGTGGACTATGGTGGCATGTGTGAAAGCGTAAAATCATATGTGGACCACGATGTCATATGTGGACGAGTAAAATCATATGTAGGCCAAGATGTCATGTGTGGAAGGTTGAAATCACATGTGGACGATAGTGTCATATGTGGACGAGTAAAATCACATGTTGGCCAAGATGTCATATGTGGACAAGTAAAATCACATGTGGGCCAAGATGTCTCGTGTAGAAAGTGAAATCATATGTGGACCATGGTCACATATGTGGACAATTAAAATTACATGAGGGACAAGATGTCATATGTGGATGAGTAAAATCACATGAGGGACAAGACATCATATGTGGACGAGTAAATTCACACGTGGGCGAAGATATCACTTATGGACCTTGATGTCATGTGTAGTTGAGTATATATTCACATATAGATCATGGTGTCACAAGTAGATGTAATATATGAAATCACATGTCCATACAACCTGTCTAAGATGACATAAAGTTTGGAGGTAGAAAATGTTCATTAAAAACGGTTTTTACAACAAAGTCAATTTATAAAGGTTTAAAGACTCAAGCAAGTGTATATCAATTCTTATAAATGTTTTTTATATAAAGTATTACAAAATTTGGCACTGCCAAATAGCCTGTGAAATAAGCAAGACGCGTTCTTGCTTGCTTGGCAGGTAAAGAAATAATACTATTTGTATAGAGAGTTCACGAGGGTGAAACTGCGACCGGGCCGCTAGTTTTATACATAATTGTTTAATAAAATATTATAAACATTACCTAATCTTCAATTAAGATACAAATGTCAGTCACGTAAGGATAATTATACATCGGGTGGACGCTAAAACTGCGCCGTAACAATTATTATTTAAGTTGTCTTTAAATGAAATTTTACAATTAATGATAGAAAATAATCAATCAAAAAGATTATCATTTATATACCTATATACCTGCTAGCTGTGCTCTCGACTAGCCAGCATAGAATTCTCCAACATTTATCTCCGAATCTTTTATAATCGAGGCGAGTCGTGGCGCAGTGTGACAGCGTCTGACTGTAAACGCGATCGGTTGTGGGTTCCCCACTCGGGGGAGTGATTAAATTTAAATTATTTTCACTTCCTGGCTCTGGTGAAGATAAAGAGCGGCGTTGAGTTCCACCACTCAACACGCAATGTCTAGAATTCGGTGGAAAGCGAAGTACGGAGTGTGTTGACACTAGGTACTTTCTGTCTAACCTGTTATGCGGAATAAAAGCGTGAAGCTAAAAAAAAATCTCCGAATCTTTTATAAGGTCAACAAAACTATGTATGGTGGCGCATAGGCTTTTTTCCCGCATGGCAGGGTAGACAGAGAGTACGTAGTGTCAAGACACTCAGTACTCTGCTTTCGAGACATTACGTGTTAGGTGAAAGAGTTTTTATGATATGGCAGAATCTTAGAAATTGTATGATTACAGCTGCATTTGAATTGTATAGTTTCGTTAAAAAGAGGCTTTAGTCAAAAGTAACCTAACTTATTCCTTATCACTACATCAGGTATTAGGCGGAACAAACTAAGAGAGAGACAGACAAAAATAAAAAAATAAAAAACATATATTTAGATGTACCATGTAACTTACAATATACATTTAGTAAAAAATAATTATTTTAATATTACAAACTGAGATAAAGGAAATTAAACTAGTTTCGTTAAATTACTACGTAACGAATATTAACAATTATTTGTGTTTAAAAAAATAAATATAAATTTATAATTTAACTTTACATAAAAAAAACCAACTCTAAAAGATTTAATCGCGCAACAAGGAAGCTGTTAGCAACGGCTTAAAAAAGGACACGTTTAAATAGCGGACGGTGTTGCCACAATTTCCTGGATGTTGCAATCTCTGGAATCACGAATATAAACTAAATATTATTATATTTATATGATAATAACGTATTTCACTCTTTACTTTGGTATAATAATGATACCAGAATGTTTTTTTTTAATCAGACGGTTTCCAAGAAGCAAAAGTTCAAATCGCACTGCGTTCAAAGATATATGTATATTTTTAAAAAATTGTTTTCTTAATGTATGGAATAACATTTTAAAAATAGTACTGTACTGTACAGATTGTATTCCGAAACCAGATTTTTGTATATCTCTGTTTCCCCATCCCATGGGAATATTGAGCATGGCAATATATATCCCTTGGTGCTCTCTTACATTGGCCAAGGAACACATGGTAAATTTCATCTTTTTACCAGAAATAGATGTGCGGAACTGTATGATAAAGAATTTCTATCTGAATAATTTGGTACTATAAGTGGTTTTTAGCGTTATTTTTTTTGATTCTATTATTAGGGGGTTCTCTTTGACTAACTCAAATAACACTTATTTGACGTAAGCAAATAACTGCTTACCCTTGGTAGTCCCGGAATTAAAATATTGTACTTTTTGCTGTGACGCGATGTTAAGGAACTCCTACCCCGTGGTTTTGCAAGCGCAATGATTAAATAACAAGCGAATAATTTATTAATTTGTTAGTGATAAATATTCTATATATATAGTTCTATATAATTAGTTCTATATATATAGTTCTATATATATATTTCTATATATATATTTCAATTAATTTTATTTTTTTTGGCTTCACGCTTTTATCCCACATAGCAGGGTAGACAGGAAGTAACTAATTTTACACACTTAGTACTCCTTTTCCTTCCAAATTCGAGGCATTGCGCATTCGAGATTGAGAACGTCGCACTTTGTCTTGCCAAGGCGATGAAATCATTTAAATATAATAAATCCCTGGAGTGCGAACCCACAGCCGATCGCGCTTACAGTCAGGCGCTGTCACACTGTACCAAGACCGACTTATCATTTATTTAACTTAAATTTTCACGTATAAATGTTGCGTGGTCAATATATAATGACAGATAAAATTTTCCATTATTCACTTGACAGACTAGGTACATACTTCTGGACAAACGGACAAATTCACTTGCAGATTGATCTCAAACCATCTGGTAACTCGTACACTCGTTTGCTTTAACTTTTCCAAAAAAATAAAACCTACAGGTTACAATTACCGAAAATTCAAATCAAATGAAAATATAAAAAAATGAGTCTATTGTTAATATAATTCTAACTTATCTAAGTTAATTAAGTAAGCAAATTATAACGTTATATAAAACTATTTAAATAAAATAAGAGTTACGAAATATAAATCCATAGTCAATTAAATTAAACGTATAAAAATAAGTGAGAAATGAATAATATCGTTTGAAGAAAATATAATTAAGGTCAATCGACGTGGTTGGATAGCATTTGACTGTAAACGCGATCGGATGTGGGTTCGATTCTCACTCGGGGGAATGATTATATTTAAACTATTTCCATTTCCTCGCTCTGATAAGACAATGCGCGGCCTTGAGGTAATCCACTCAACACGCAAACTCATATTCAACGGTAAGAAAGTACAGAGTGTCTGGACTCTACATACTTCCTGTTTACCCCTGCTATAAGGGAGTAGCATTGTAGCATTGTATCTATCCCTATGCTAGAATTCACAATTTTTTTCGTAACTTTAGGTTAATGGTATATTAAATCGACCTACATATTAGAGGTCAAAGACGAAGCCAATTTCCCTCACTTAATGTATTAGATAACGATTATTATAGCATTTTGTTAACTAGCTTTTGCGAGTTTCTACTAAGTTACAAATACAAATTCCTTTATGAATGATTTTTAATACAATATTAAGAGGGAAGTTAGTGTTAAGACATTACGTGTAAAATGGCGAAACCTAACGCCGTGTTATGTTTATGTTCATCTCAACCCTATAACGCCCCCAGCTGGGCATTGGCATCCCTCAAGGATTTCATAATCGATCCTGCGCTTCTTTCCACATCTAGCGACTAGCGACCTTGATCAGATGGTCGGCCTGGTAGGTAAGCCTGCTCACTGAGCGTCGCCCTTTTCGTGGTCGCCACTTGAGGACCTTATTGACCTTACTGCCATCGGTTTTTGTCACTGTCCAGCCAAATGTTACTTCAGCTGAGCAAATCTTCGAGCAATGTCAATTACTTTTGTTTTCTTACGGATATCGTCGTTTCTGATTCTATTACGTACACAAATGCATTTCTCTCTTCATAGCCCGTTAAGTCTTTTTATGACACATATACCTAGCGACTAGGTCTTGCTCCTGTATATCATAACTGGACTAACACTGGTCATAGACTTTAGACAATGAGAAGGTTTAGATGCGAAGATTTTCTATAGCTTACCTAAAGCTCTTCCGAGCTGGATTCGACAAGAAATCTCTTTCTCGTATTTGGACTTGCCTAACTAGACTATTTGTACCAGGCATATATAATGGTCAACCATTTGAGGATACTGTGCTCAATACTGACCAGAGCAATTACACCATTGGCATTAAACATAATTTTTGTTTTTTTATGTTAATCTTAAAACGTGTTCTTTGAGAGACACTATTGAGATATTTTCTCTGTTTTGTCGAGTAAGTATGTCTCTGGGATCTCTAGTCAAGCATTCTACAGGTCCTTATGTGGAGTATAATTGCCCATAAAAATTTTCTATCACCCTAAGCCCACAGTAGCGCTTAGTGTAAACGTGTTATATTTGCCTGGTCGAGTTATGTTAGTTAGGAATAGAAGGTCTACCGGTGTCTAGGGGCCGTTTGGAGGTTGGTGACATTAGAAAACCAAGATTTTAAAAATTTCTGCACATCTTCTGCAGGCTATACTCCCTTAGTCCCCTTTATGACACCCACGGGTCGAGATGGGGTGATGCTATTCTTCGCCGGCATCCACGCGGCACAACTACGTTTTGTGTTATTAGAGAAAAAAGATCGCCATTATAGCCTTCGTTTTATAATGATTCGTGCGTTCGTTTTATAGCGTTTTAAATTAAGTGTCACCTTTAATATTCTTTGCAGTAATCTAGTTTACTACATTAAACATTTTAATATTTATTTTGATATTACTTAGAGTATAGAGATAGAGAGTCAGCGTACCTGCACGCCTTGCGTTCACAATGCAGTACCGATACCGAGTTCTAACGTACCGAAACGTGGGTGTGTCAAAAGAAGAATGAAAGAAAGATGAACGCTGTAGAAATGCGTTCTCTTCGCCGGATATGCGGAATCAATTTAGCTGATCAATTTAGTATATGCTGCGCAGTGTCAATGTTATAGTGAGAATGAAGAAGAACGTGCTCTGTGACGTGCTCAAACTACCTTGTTTGAACACGTCGAAAGGATGAGTGAAGAAATAATGGTATGAGATAAATGGTACGACAGGTCGAGGGAGACCTCGGTTGACCTTCAAAAACACAGTATCAATGATACTGCAAGAAGGTCACGTAAAAGCATGAGGATCGAATCTGACTAACCCATAAGGGATAAAGCGTGAGGCTAAAAAAATATTATTTTTATCCTAAGCGTTTGTTAACTGGTAACTAAAAAATAAGTACTGAAAAACCGATAAAGGATACCTTTTCTGAAAATATTCCTTACATTTTAACAACAAACAATTTCATATTTATTGTATACTAGCGCTTCGTCTGCCCGAAAAGAAACAGTTTTTATATTTATATTTGATATTATATTATTATTTATATTTGAACTCATATAACTACTGATATGAGTTCAAATCTCATATTATTTAACTATATTAGGGTTTAGTTGGTTAACAATTATCGATGTACGTTTCTTCCCTACAACAAGAATAATGGCTTCCACAAACAAACTATCATAGCAATCCAGAATTAAATGAATCAAAATTATAAATTTTATTTATTTATTTATTTATTCTTTACAGAACAGATTTTATATAACATGCAGATATTCCTAAAGCAGACAACGGATACCGGCCGACGATAACATTGGGTAAGAAAATCGCAAGTGTCTGGTTTTTAGGTCCTTGGATATCTCACTAGGATTCTCTGAGCGGAAATATCCATTTTTTTTAGCTTTCGACCGGCCTTGTCCAATCCTTATTAAATCCAATTAAATGTAAATATTAATTAAAAGTAAATAATACCAAATAATGCTGATTAGTATTTTTATTTGTTTTTATACATATTATATTATTTAATAAATTAATACACTTACACTAATAATTAATATACTAGATAAATCTAAAAACGCACTTCGCCATAATTAAAAATACAAAATTATTCCACCCTAGCGATTAATCGCACCCGACCACCCCCTTTCTTCATACAACGGTCAGTAGTAGAACAGCCTTCTCGCAAATCATGTCGCCTTAGAAACTAAGTGCAAAACAAAAATAAACAAAAAATAACTTGAAAATATCATAAATTAGTAAAAAAATATGTCGATTTCATTTTTATACAAAAAAAACGTTTGCTGGTGTAAAATAATAAAATGTTAGTGTTTTATTACAATCATTGTCCAAACAATTTACGTAATGTTTGACGTTTCGATTTAAAGATGGCGTCAAAAACGTATTTTCGCGCCAAAAAAGTCATAAATATTCCGCTTGTGTTTCATATTTTCAAAATTAAATTGAAATGACAAATCATTCACGAGTACCTCGGAGTTGGATTTGACATAATGTGAAGTGTGTTGTGGATTTTATTGTGCATGTGATGGTTTTTGCTGTGAATTTTGTTGTTATAGGTCTGTATGATTTAATACTTTTGCCACAAAAAATCATTTAAAAACTATAACATTATTTTTTTTATTGATAAATTATAATATAGTACAAAAAATAATATTTTTATCTATAATTCACACAAGATGTCATATATATGTCTTTATATTTTTCTATTTGTCATTAATAGAATTAGGTAAAATTGACAATTTACAAAAAAAAAACTATATAAAATATTTACAATAAGTATATAATGGACTTTTTACATTTCCCTTTCATTATAACACAAAAATATTTATAAAGTATACAAAAATTATTAGATTTTCTCGTGGCTGAGAGCCACAAAATAGTTTAATCCTTTTAAAAATATCATACAAATTCAGCGTAAGCGCTAGTTAAATTGTATAATGACATTGTATTGTTTTTCTACAACTCTACTTTCCAAAATATTGCCAGTTATACTGCGAAACCTAACGCCGTAGATCATATAGATATGAAAATTTAAAAAATATCTAACGAAAATCCACATTTACAGCTGTTTACAGCTAAGCGTGCTCTAATTGCACCATGATGTTTTAATAATACGTATAATGAAATATCCTCATTAGTAAGCTTTTATTCCCATACACATATTTCTATTAATAAAAAATAATAAACACTCCAATGATTCACTTCCTATTGTCTGATAAGAGGTTTAAGATTTGCACATGTGTCCGAATTTAATAATAATATAATACTTACTGATAACCTTACAAAGATGATCAGGATACTCAGTACGTATATCTCTTAGTTAAAATAAAACTAATGTGATTTAACTATACACGTGGATTTGGTTTGTATGAAAAATATATTACAAAAAAAACCTATTTAGGTATAATTTAAGGATAGCTCTTAAAGTTTCTTTCTTCATATCAAAAAACGAAGAAAATCTAACGTTAGAGTATTTATCCTTTACTATAAAATTTTCCACATATTTAATATTTTATATGACAACATATATTTCTCAGCAAGCAACTTAAAAAACCTCGAACAACTCATTATATTAAAGCACAAAAAACTTATTTCAATATTTACCTTAACTATATATATTAATGTAAAATTTATAATATATAAAATAAATAATAATAATAATTAAGACCATCGTGGTGCAGTAGGACATCGTCTGACTGGGAACACGATTGTGAGTTCGATTCTAACTCGGAGGAATATATTTAAAATTTATTTTTATTTCTCCGCTCTGGTAAGACAAAGTCAGGCATTCTATTTTCCATTCAGCACGCAATATATCGATTTCAGACTAAAATCAGTCAACAGACTGTCTTAACACTAGACTGTTTCTGACTACCCTGCTATGTGGGATACAGTGTACAAGGTGCTTAATAAGACCAATAAGGGTGAAAACGTACAAACCATTCATGGATAATGAGATACTACATTTAATAGAAAAAAATGTCGCTCATGTAAATGTGATTTCATACAATTTTTTCCCCCAAAATTGAATGTGAACCAGCTAAAAAAATGTTACATCAGAAAAAAAACACGTAAAATGACACACAATATCTTTTTTATACACCATGAGTCATTAAGTCATGATTCAGAATTTTGGTCAGTCAGACCCTAATGACCTAACATTAAGAGTTTCCGGTGGAAAGGTACTTATAAGTTTAATTTAGTACTTTTAGCTCAAAAGTCGTAAATATAACGACATGTAATAATATGCCATCATATTTTTTTAAATTTTCTATACAAATGTTACATTTTAGCACACTTTTCTTGTTTTGTGCCAGAAAAAAATGCCAGAAAAGCGTTCGATATAAACTTTTATATAAAGTGTCAATTACGTGAAGTCGCCGTGGCGCAGTGGGACAGCGTCTGACCGTAAACGCTGTTGGTTGTGGACTCAGTTCCCACACGAAGGAATGATTAAATTTAGAATGTAATTTTCATTTCTCCGCTCTGGTAAAAGATAGCGAGGCGTTGAGTTCAACACTTATTTGTTTCTCATTTGGGTGAAAGTAGGCAACGGAGTGTCATGACATGAGGTTGTCTCTGACTAACTTATTTTTTCAGGACGGGATAGAATACAATCCCCCTCCCCCCCCCCTGCTACTGGGTAGCGTCCGGTAAAAGGCGGGTATCCCAGTAATTTGATGGTAGGAGGTCAATGCTCCGACTGGCTTGCAACCACTGTCATGACATGATCTCTCCAGCTCTCCCTATTCCCATCTATCCTTTCCATCATCTCCTATCACATCTATACCAAGGCCGGTAACGTATCTACAACTCTAATATTGTCAATGTCGATGGGCGAAGGTGACCACTTCCCATCAGGTGGTCCTTCTGCTCGTTTGACTCTTCTTTCCATAAAAAAATAGGCGATACATGGAAGATACATTGTATAAATCTATTATTGGAAGCATTTATCAATGTATTAGAGCCCAAAACAATGATTTAAAATTTTTAATCGTTTGTCTGTCTGTACGTTTGTACGCGCTAATCACAATAATCGGCTTAACAAATTTAAATGCAGTTTTCGTTATTGTAATTGAGCAGCCTTACCTACAACATTTAGTTTATTTTATTTGAATTGGTTCATAAATAAGAGAATTATGTTTATTTTATGAGTTATATTTATTTTATAAATTTATTATATTTTTAAAATATTACATTTTTATCATGCATAGTACTCCGTACTCCGCTTTAACTCCGCAACTTAACTCCGCACTTTGTCTTACCAGAACGAGGCGAGCGAATAAATTAAATATAGAGTGGGGATCGAACTCACAACCAATCACATTTACAGCCAGACGACGTCCCACTGCGCCACGACCGGCCTCAAGAAGTCTTAACTAACAGCTAAAATTTCATACTAACCAGTGTATTGCATAATTTAAAAAAAAAACTATCCATGATTTTTTACGCATTATCATAATGATACATTTACTTCAATCGTACTTGTATTCGATTTCCGATTAATAACCTTTTATCAAAGCAAAGTGCATATCATCCACTGCGAGCGTTTTAATTTGTTAAAACGGTCGTTTCGGGAGTTAATTGGTTTTTGTACTTTTTCCAAATAATATACTGTTTACGCTTTAATCCCGCATAGCAGGGTAGATAGAAAGCACCTAGTGTCAAGACACTCTACACTTCGCTTTCCACCGCATTCAAGACATTGCGTGTCGAGTGGTGCAACTCAACGCCACATTTTGTCTTACCAGAACGGGAAAGTAAAAATAATTTTAATATAATCATTCCCATGTGATGGGGATCGAACCCACAAGCGGTCGTTTACAGACGCCGTACCACTGCGCCACGACCTTTTTATTTTAATACATCTATTTTGGGTCAAGTTTAATTTAATTACCTACTACACTAGTATAGAAGTACAAAGAAAAAAAGCAACTTCACATGTTCTTCAATCTTCTTCCCGCATGGAGGGTAGTTAGTGACTAGTCTGTATAGAGACACTCCGTTGACTGGATCCCGCCCGAAATCGAGAGGAATTTAGAGAAAATATGGGAAATTTATTATATTATATAAAGACATTGCGCGTTAATTGACAGAACCTAACGCCGCATTTGGTACAACTAAAATGATCCAACATCTATCTGCCATATGGATTTGAAGCTGTAACGATTGCATACACGTTTATATATACCAAGCGGTATCACCAATTGAGAATCAAATTACAATAGAGACTGACACAATAAATTGAAATATTCAAATTTAATTATATATTTTTATTTCTATTTCTCTGCTCTGGTAAAATAAAACGCGGCGTTAAACACCGCCAAGCAAAACACAACATTCGGCGGCCTGTCCTGCTATGCGGGGAAAAGCGTAAAGCTGTAAATAAAATAAGCAAACAGGCTATAACTCGTTAATTATAAAACTATTTGAACAGCCGGTATCTATTTTAACTTGGGCAATTATAAGGCCACCTTCAACTTAAATTAGAAATACTCGTACAACAAAATTAGAAATATATAAATATTTTATATAGTTGTGATTTTAGTTTGAATAGATGCGAGCGGTAATTGCTTTGGGACATGATATCAGACGGCCAATGTTTTCCCATTTGCTTTTGTTCGCTATAAAGACAAAGCGCGGCGTTTAGTTCCGCCACTTTAATACACGCAATATCTCGAAGTCTAGAGGAAAAAGGCTAATGTAGTGTCTTGACACTGGAAATTCTCTGGTTTCTGATATTTTAGGTAGTAAGTAGAGGGATCTAAAATATAATCGACTTAGTTTTGTTTTTTTTATATGTAAGTTGGCATTTAAAAGTTATTGTATACCTTAGACTATCTAACGCTCATACATTTATATATCTCTTATTTAAAGTTGTAAAAATATTTATGCATATAGCCCGTGGCCACGGAATACTGTAAAGTGTTCGAAACGTCGGGTTTTCAATGTATTTTTGAATATCAATTTTTTTTTTTAGTTTCACGCTTTTATCCCGCATAGCAGGGTAGACAGAAAGTACCTAGTGTCAAGGCACTCCGTAACTTGCTTTCCACCGAATTCGAACAATAACCGCATGTAATAATAACAATAACATGTTACCACTCTACACGTAATGTCTCAACTTCGGTGGAAAGCGAAGTGCGGAGTGTCTTGACACTAGGTACTTTCTGTCTACTCTGCTATGTGGGATAAAAGCGTGAAGGTATAAAAAAAAATGTAACAATAAAGCATGTAACTCCTTATTTTGAATAAAGTAATTTGACATTGATTTTAACAAACGCTTTGAATATATACATGTAATTTTTTAAATATTAAGGTATAAATATTTTAATAAGATCTTTGATTTTCGCGATTTATATATATTTTAAATGAAATTATTTTAAACGGATTAATCGCGTATATTTTGATATACTTAGAGGTATTTGGTATTTTTAGAGGCCGAGAGAGTGTGACAGTGTCTGACTGTAAACAGGATCGGTTGTGGGTTCGATTCCCACTCAGGGGAATGATTATATTTAAATTATTTTGATTTCTTCACTCTTATGATAATACAAAATTCGGCGGAAAGTGAAGTAAGGAGTGTCTTGACAGTAGGTACTTTCTGTCTGTCCTGCCATACGCGATAAAAGCGTAAACCGTAACTTGTAACAAATTGCAATGCAATGAAATAATTAATAGTGGATAATTTAGTCTTGATTCTTACTGAAAGAAAATAAACTATATATTTATTTATTTATATTATATATTCTTTATTGCACAATTTCATACATATGCACAAAAGGCGGGCTCAACGCTAAAAAACATTTTCTACCAGCCAACCTTGTCATGTGGGATAAATGTGTAGGTGCAAAAAAAACATAATAATAATGTTTCTATCAAAAATAATATATACATATATATACATATATAAATATATACATATAGTTAAAGGTTACTGTAAGAATTAATAATATACATAAGTAAAATATAGATAGATATATTGCCAAATTTTTAAATTTCGGGAAATTTAATATACATAATCTCATAAATTCTTTATATTTAATATATTTTACAATCAAGTACGTTAAAGAAATAACAATATCCACTACGTTAGTAATTAATTAGTCGATTTTTTAAGCCGAGTGGCGATATCCCAATATACATAATTTTGTCTAATTCAAAGAAACAATTAGAAGACCTTTACCATACTATTGAAGCGAGCCAGTCCTTAGTGTCAATTATAGATATTCCCGCCCAAGTCTTACAGCTAATAACTATATAACAAGAAAAGTTTCATTGAAATCTGTCCGTCTGTTTCAAATGTATGCGCGTACACACATACAAACTGACAAAAAACACCAAGAAAAACAAAATCAAATCTACTACTGTGTTTTCCCTTCCTTTACCATCAATATAAATATATGTTATATTGTAGTACTTATACATAATCATTTCCCTTCATCGAGAATCGAACTTTTACCTTTCACGTATTGCCAGACGCTAATCAACTGTGTCATAACGGCGTTAATTCCTTATTCCTCATTCCAACAGTAATTGTTGTTGCCTGAATACAATTTTGCGTTTTACTATACTACCATTCTTAGAACGTATTCGGATAATATGTAATAACTTCTTAAATTACGATTAGGTGTTACGAATATATATATATATATATATATATATATATATATATATATATATATTGAAAATCTATAAAAAATTGGGCATTGCAGTATTTAAACCGACATTTTTATCATGCCTTGCCATGCGACCTTAAGACACAGATTCAAATTTTTATTTCTCCAATTTTTCTTAATTGGAATGTCTGAATAAGTTTTCTTAAAAGTATTTTTCGTATCACAAAATTTTATCTCAAAATACGTGTTTAAGATTCTTTGACTAGTATTTGAAGTTAAAACCTCGCATTCATTATAAAGTATTATTTAGCTTTATCCCGCATAGTAGGGTAGACAGGAAGTACCTAGTGTCAAGGCACTCGGTACTCATTTTGCGTGTTGAGTAGCGGAACTCAACGCTGCGTAATGTCTTAACATAGCCGCAACTGGTCTCAAACAATCTCAAAAAACTAATCGAATAAAAACAATAAGCAGAACAAAAAAATATACCGTATATTTATACGATATACAAGAAACGAAATGACCCAAATAGAAGTCGCGTTTCTTACGCATTACTATAGTTCTAATTTAATTCCAGCCGAAAGGCTAAGTGTCCTTCCATGTAACGAATGTCCGCCGCCAGCGTACTGCCACCGCTGACCGAAACTTTGGTCGGCCTTGGCTTAGATCAGGGATGGAGCGATAAAGTTACAAGGACGGTAGCGCCTTCAGCCACTCTGTACAGTCGAACACATTTACATATATTTTATTTCATTTGGAAACTCAAAGCTTGGAAAGTACCGTTGTGGTGTGGAGGGTAGATGATTGAGGTACAGGTTCAAATTTGGAATAGAAATAGCTTTAAGTCGGTATTTGAATGAAGGCTTTGTGTTTTTGTGTCTTTTGTGGACGTATGGAATTTGGCATATATACTTGAATTCTATAATAATACTTTCTACTTAACTTTCATGTTTCTATACCGTATAGGAGATACTCAGTTCTTCACATTCCGCTGAATTCAAGACATGGCATGTTGAGTTGCGCAATTCAACGCCGCATTTTGTCTTACCAGAGCGAGGAAGTGAATTTAAATGTAATGACGCAGTGGGACAGAGTCTAACTGTAAACGCGATCGGTTGTGACTTCGATTTTCACTCGGGGGAGCAATCGCTTCCTAGCTCTAGACTAAGACAACTGCGGCGTTGAGTTCCACCACTCAACACGCAATATCTGGAATTCTGTGAAAAACGAAGTACGGAGTGACTTGACACTAGGTACTTTCTGTCTACCCTGCTATACGGAATAAAAGGGTGAAGCTAATAAAAAATATATGTATTTATATATGGAGCCGATTGTACATTTTGAAATAATTTATCGTTTAGCGTTTACATGTGTATGGCCGCATCTGGGTCATTACTCAAATACATGTTAATATAGCCTCTTAGCAATTTTCCAAGTGTCCTCGAGGTTTCCTTCGGAAAGGCAATTTTTCGTCATATTCATATAACACGAACGGTAAAGTTTATAATAAATTTATTTTTAGTTTCACGCTTTATCCCGCATAACAGGATTGGAAGAACGTAGAGTCACTTCGTTCTCCGACTTAGAAGCACTGCATGTAGAGAAGCGTAACTCAACTCCGCGTTTTATATTGCAAGAACGGGCAAATTATATATTTAATTTCTATTAAACTCATAACCATTGCATTTGACGCTGTCTTACCGCGAACTATGACCTCTTTCATTTATAATGTTTTAAAACTATTATAATATAAACGTTAAAAATATTTGTTCTTTCATAATCTATATTATTAAAAATAAAGTATTATTTTGTTGAATCTCAAATAGACACTAAACACTAAAAAAAACGTATAAAAAATTTTACATAGCGGTATTCGAATCCGCTCTTATTGTAAATCGTACATCGCTCTAGACAACTAACCTATACGTTTTAAACGAATTTTTTTTAAACGGCTTAATCGTGTGTATTTTGGTATTTGAGTATACAGTTTTGAATACCTGACCACAGATAGAATTCTTTTAAAATACTTCATTTAAAATTTGAGAATTGAAGATCTTAGTAAGCCATACGTTCTTATCGAGCTTGCATTTATTAATTTTTTTTATTTAAGTCTTTTATACTTCTTAATGGTTTTTTAATACTACATACTAAGGTTACTATAGCGTTATTTTCGTATCGTTTTGTATTTCTAGAAAACTGAGCTTTGATCAAAATATAATGTATTAATTAGTGACAGACTGGTAAAAGACAAACAGCGGCGTTGAGTTCCACCACTTAACACGCAATGCCTCGAATTCGGTGGAAAGCGAAGTAGGGAGTGTCTTGACACTAGGTACTCTCTATCTACCCTGCTATGCGGGATAAAAGTGTGAAGCTAAAACAAAATTGTGAAAGAAAAATTTTTCACCTAAAACTGTTACCAATAAGTTAATGTTTTCAACTATTTTAGCAAAGTAAGAGATTCAAAACGATTTCAAATATAAATTAATAAATTCACTTTTTTACAGCTTTGCGCTTTATCCCGCACAGCAGGGTAATTAGAGACAACCTAGTGTCAAGACTGCTTTCCACCCGAAATCGAGACATTGCATGTTGAGTGGCGAACTTTGTCTTGCCAGAGCGAAGAAATGGGAATAAATTATAAATATAATCATTTCCCCGAATGGAATCGAACTCAAAACAATCATGCTTACAGTCAGACGCCGTCCCACTGCGCCTCGAAGGCAATTTCAACTTTAAATATGCAATAAATATCACAAACCCATATCGAACCCACATTCACTGTTTGCCTATTCACAGACAAAATCTATTTTGCAATTATTACTAAAGTACTAACTCACTGTATGCAAAGAAGTCGTGTTTATTATAATTTATTCTGAATATGGAAAAAATATCTGCATTTTTTTCATACTTTATGTGGAAAAGGTTTCTGTAATAATTTTCGTTTGAATTCTTATGTAATGGGAAAATTTGGGGTCGAACTTTCAGCGTTTTAAAGTACATTTTCTTATATGTATAAGCGTGATTTTTACAAATATTTTAAATAAAAAATTCGACGTTTCGAACACTTTACAGTAGTAGGTGGTCACAGGTAGACAGGTAGATAATTGATATTTTATTGGTTTCTTGTATTTAATCTAACATGAGACTCCATTATAACCTGTACAAGTCAGCTTACTCTTTTTAATAGATGTAAATTTTACTAATCGATATAACTTTGGAATGGCGTACATATTATTTTTAGAAAACACAAAAATCCGAATTATTTTTTATTCGCTTATATTATAAATAGGATATTATTACCATCCTTGTGACATTGTTATTATAAGTTGATGGTTTCCTCTCGAGGTCTCCACGCCAAGGTCTTGCTCGGTTCTGCCAAAACCCGGTGATGCTGTCAAGGCCTGTAGGGTCAACAGTATACTACACATTCGAAAAAAAGGGGTTATATTATATTTGAAAGTGTAAAATTAGTCAAAGAGAAAAAATCACAATAGAGAAATTGAAATAAGAGTCTGCCTTGCTTATTCCACAGTCACGCGTTAGTTCTCGAAGAACTCGCGTTCAGCGCCAAGAATGTTAAGTGATGAGCAAAAAACATACGAGTCGACATTTCGAGTATGAATCTAGAAAATTTCTTAGGCAATAAGGAAAAAAATTATTGCAGTTTGTATAAATGAAAAAGATCTAGATCCACCTTTTATCCCGGAACTAAACAACATTCCCTACAACATCATCTTTGAAAAAACGTATAAAAATTTTGAACGCAGCGGGATTTGAACCCGCGCCTCTTGGATACCGTCCAAGCGCTCTGACCGCTAAGCCATGCGTTCTACTACCAGCTGCGTCGAAATTATTATACGTTTTGTTACAACTTATTTATGTTGTTAGCATCTCTGTAGAGAGATTTTTACAAATTTCTACTACTTAAAGATTATCCCTACAATATCCTCTTATTATATTAAGAGAATCATGGGCTTAAGATATTAATATATATTAAACATACAAAAATAATTTAAAACCGATAATAATCTCTCTAATTACCAATTCGTTTAAAGGAATTAATTTAAGTTACAAAAAATGTATATAATTTATGAATAAACCGCTAACTTAGGTAAGGTTACCCGCTTATAAAAGCACTCCACGCTTACCACGAAACGCTGTTATAACAAACACACGGTATTTGTGTATAATTAGTAACCTCGTTAAGAAACAATCGCGAAACGACCTGTCACCACTAATATGTAAATGTAAAGCTCTATATTAATATCAGAAGGCAGTCAAAAATTTATTAATTATAAAGAAAATATTTCCGAGCTAGTCATGGCAGTGGGATAACGACTAACTGTAAAAACGAGGGTTGTGGATTCGATTCCTAAACGACGCGCAGTGTTGAGTTCCGCTTGCAATGTCTCGAATTTAACAGAAAGCGGATAACGGAGTATCCTGGCACTAAGTATTCTCTGCCTACTCTACTACATGGGATAAAGCGTGAAGCTAAAAAATTGTTTTGTGGCGCAATAGAACAGCTTCTTATTGTATTGCTATGATTGTCGATTCGATTACCATTCGAGAGTGTACTGTATAAATTATTTTCGTAGTCTATCTAAACAAAGAGACTCTAAGAATTGGTTGAAAAGAAGGGATCTATTGTATCCGGACGTTAGGTTCTCGCGGGATATTAAAGCGTAAATGTGCATATTCTGTGTGTAAGATAACGTCTGTATATTGGTCGTTGGTTCGATTCCCACTCGGAGGAATGAATATATTTAAAATTTATTTCTATTTCTGCCTTTGGTAAAACAAAGCGTGGGGCTGAGTTAGCCACTCAACACTGTATCAGCACTAAGTTCTCTCTAACTACCCTACAACTGGACTATTAATTTCGTTTAACCCTTAACTTTCTTAATGTTTATCAATTGATTGCATTTTCAACTTTTTACGGGTTTGGTAGAGATGTACTTTGTTTTACATTATTATTACAACACAATTGATGAAATTGAAAAAAACGACAAGTGAAAAAGCAGGATAGACAGGAAGTACCTAGTGTCAAGACACTATACTGCGCTTTCCACCGAATTCGAGACATTGCGTATTGAGTGGTTTCCACTCAACGCCGCACTTTGTCATACCAAAGCGAGGAAGTGAAAACAATTTTAAACATAATCACTCCCCTGAGCGGGGATCGAACCGATCGCGTTTACAGTCAGACGCTGTCCCACTGCGCCACGACCAGCCTCAAACGCGGCCTTTAAGACACATAATTATTAAAAATTAAGTTTTTATTAAAATTAAGTAGTCTCTGCATCATTCTGGTTAGTAGGAAAACTTAAAACTTTACGTAATTTAACGCCGCATTTTAAATGTCTCTGAATTGAAAAAACGCCGAGTAAATAAAAGGTTCAATACGTACTAAAACATATAAACATAGATATTAAAATAGAATATGTCTATTAGATGGGCAGAAGGGCTGAATGTTGCTTACTTTTTCTCCATTTATCTCTGACGCTGTCCAGACTGTAAATGCGGGTTTCAAGGTTCGATGCCCACTTGTCGGAATGCCTATATTTAAGTTATTCTCATTTCCTCGCTCTGGTAAGAGAAAGCGCGTCGTTCAGTTCCGCCATTCGACATATAATGTTTGGTATTCTACGGAAATCGGAGTAAAGTGTGCCTTAACTGCAGTGCTGACAAAGAAAAAGAACAAAAACATAAAGCTAAAAAAAAATTTAACTGTTTTTTTTTTGTTTAATGATTTTTCCCGTATAATCATAAAGAACTTACAGTCAATACGCGTTGGATAGCGGAACTCAAGGTCGCGCTTTAACATACCAGACAGAGTAAGAACATAATATAATTAAAAAATAATCATTTGGAATTGAAACCACTACCATTCGCGTTTTCAGCCAGTATCTCCCACTCCGCCACTACACCCTCAGTATATGTAAAAAATAAATATATATTTTTTTGTTACAGGTTAAGAAAAAAAATGCGAAAATGGCGTTAAAACTAAAATACACAGACGAGCACGGCATCCTACACATAGACATGAGTCCCACACACAGTCCGACGGACAAACTGACCGACCCACAGTTCGATACGATTAACAAACGCTTCGGACAGTATGATATCTTCGGCGGGAAATATGATGGTGGGGAGACCACTCTGTTCAGAAGTCGATATAACAGCTTCGAGGAAGAACTCGCCAACACGCCGTACGCGTTCACAGAGAGACGGACAAACGAGCCGATTTTAGATATTACGATCGACGCCTTCGACGCAAAAGATAACATAGAAAACAATCGTTACTTCGAAAAGGATTTATTTGGTCCCAAAATCGACATTAACAAGGACTCGTTTACCGTCACCCAGTTGATACACGCGCAGGACCGATACTACGATTTGTCAAAGTCCAAGGGTGTAGTTAAGAATTTGGCTAAAAGTTTTGAAGTGAAAAGTGCGCCAAGTTCGGCGAACAAAGTGAGTCGTAGTGACGATGCATTCAAAGTGTTGTCCGCGGAGAGTGGTGGTGTGAGAGCAGCGCCCAAGTCTCCGTGAGTATTGATTTAATTTTGTTATATATGAAGTTAGCAGAGAGATTGGTCACTAGGAGTTATTATGGGAAATGAGTGGTAGTTTATAGTTTCTTAAATATTTTTTTATTAGGTTATTAGTTTAATAAAATACAATGGTTTATTAGTTAATTATAACGGTAGGTGTACTTTGATTGATTTTTTATAATTATTTTTTACAATTTAAAATTAAAAAACAAAAATAATAATAATTAATATAAGCAATGATATACAAAAATTAAAATAGATTTTTATATTGTCATATAATTTTTGTTATTATAATATATAAATATAACTAGCAAATTGCTTGAATTGAAGAAAAAATTCTTACAAAATCGTACGTTTTCTGGTTGGTATTAAATTTTTATAATTATCAATATACGTGAAGCAAAATCTTTGTACCCCTTTTAGCGAAAATATCGCGAACTAGGAGTAAGAAAGGCACAGTTATATAGAGAAGGAATGTATAAGAATATGTAAAATGAATAAAATAAATGTAACACACACTACTATATGTTTGGCACACACGTTTATATAATGACATACACGTTGCTAAGGCAACGTGTTGTTAACGCTTCAACGGGATATCTAGTATTATTAAATAAAACAAATATATTCTTCTTTATCGAAAATTATGTGAATAGAATAATATAAAATTTGGTACAGTTATATTGTTAAAGCCAATATTCTTAATATAATTGATATAAAAAAATATACACAATTAAAGTAAAATAAAGTAATTTTACTTCTACCAATTGCTACTGCAAATTAATCAAGATAATAAATCATTAAAAAGAAAGGCATCTATAAAATATTTTAAGTAGCGTATTATCTAATTCTGTATTTTAAAAATACTTTTACTTTTCTATTACTTCATTATACACATATACGCGGTTAAAATATGATATATATATATATATATATATATATATATATATATATATATACGCATTTTTTATTTAATAATACTAAAAAATATCAAACAATTTAGAATAGAAAGTGAATTAATAATAATCTAATTTATAAAAAATTAAACCGTCTTCATAAGCACTATACACCTACCTACCTGTATTTTCTTACGAGTCGTTACTTATGTCTCTGAAACTACTGAACCGGTTTTAATTAAACTTTTACTGTTCCCTAAGTTGAAGTATACCTGACTTAATCTTACACGAATCATCCCGATATGACGTTTAGTTTTAGAGAAAATCGGGAAGAAACATACAAACATACGCTTACCAATTTATACACATATGCTTAAAAGCCTAAATGGATTATTATACTCAAATATTATTCAATTCCAACAATTTTACATAGATACATATCGACCTAAGCCTTCTTGAACTTGCTTGCTTGAAGTCGTTTAAAATTATATTAAATTATTGTCTACATAAATTTAACTGATCACTGTGGAGACCTCGGTCGACCTTCGAAAACACAATATCGAAGATACTAGAGGAAGGTTATGTAAAAAGCATGAGGACCCCCCGAAGGGCATGTATGAAGAGGATAATGACTGTGACGAGGCGAAAGAGGTATGCAGGGACGTAGCGTTTGGCGCTCCGCTAAAAATAACTGTGGAATAAAAGCGTGATGTTAAAAAAAATACATATATGAAATTTTCTATAAAGGTTTTTACTTGGATTAGAACGTACATCTTTCAAGTTGCAGTCGAATTCCTACCATCATAAGGAAGTATTGAGGCCGGTCGTGGCGCAGTGTGACAGCGTCCGACTGTAAGCGCAACCGGTTGTGGGTTCTGTCCCCACTCGGGGAGTGATTATATTTAAAATTATTTTCACTCCCTCGGTTCTGGACAAAATGCGAAATTGAGTTCCACCACTCAACACGCAATGTCTCGACTTCGATGGAAAGCGAAGTACGGAGTGTCTTGACACCAGGTATTTTCTGTCTACCCTGCTATGCAGGATATAAGCGTGAAGCTAAACACAAATAATTATATACAACTATTTTGTATAGTAATTTCGTATATAATTTTTTTTTTTTCACAATAAGAATATTACCTCAAATTATAAGTTGAAATTTTATTTGTAAATTAAAATTTAATTGCCCATAACAGTAACATGTTCTAGTAATATTATAATATGATGAAAGTTTCTTGAGACCGTCCTGGCACAGTTGAACGACAAACTGTTAACGCGGTGGCTATGGGTTCGGATCCTGTTCAGAGCAACGTATAAATTTAAATATAATATTGTTATTTCCTCTAGTAAGACAAAATGCATACAATTTTTATATAGACATACACAATCTCTATATATATGTATATATATATATATATATGAAACTATAGTTAGAACAATAAATTTTGCTTCTCTATTCGTTCTCATAGAGAATTTGTCGTTTTGTAATAAAGGCAATGAGAAATGTTGCTTATCTACTTATATGTAGGCTTTCTATTACTTCTTTGGTTTAATAAGAAAAAACTTGACATTGAGTTCATCACACAACACAATGTCTCTAACAAGCAGCCGACAGAGTGTTTAGACACTAGCTTGTCTCTAACTACCCTGCTTAAGTGTGAAATGTGCGACTTTTTTTTTATTATTATAAACACAAAGTAAAGGCGTTTATATTATACGCTTATACCTGACGCCGAGACAGTACATTAACAGTAAACCATACTTCACGCCTCATAACTCTTAATCTCTATATGATACAGCAAAATGCAATAAGCTACACGCTGTATATGTTCACTTTTATAACATACTAGACCTTAGTAAATTATACCGCAGTTGATTAGTATTTAATTATTATAGACAATGGTTGCAGGTTCGAGGCTTTTTTTATTGACGAAGCGAGGTGTTGAGTTTACTAAACACACAATGTTCTCTCTAACTCGAGTGACGAAAGAATGGTAAAAAGCAAAGGTGAATAGTGTAAGAGGTTGAGAAAATCCTCGGTTGACCTTCGAAGACACAGAATCAATGATATTGGAAGAAGGTCGCGTAAAAAGCATGGGGACCCCCCGAAGGACATGTACCAAGAGGTTAATGACTGTGGACGGGGCGAAAGAGGTATGCAGGGGCCGTAGTGTTTGGCACTTCGTCCTTTCTGACTGCCCCGCAAGGGATAAAGCGTGAAGCTAAAAAAATATTTAAAAAAATATAAATCTTTTAAAAATATTTTGCCTAATAGACCAAAATAGGAAGTATCCTATTACAGGGTTTACTTGAAATTTGAACATGTGTCCGGTACCATTGACAATAATATTTTCATAGCCTGATGTCCTTGCCGGCTTGACCAGGTTAAGAACAGAAAAATCTATTTTACAGACAAAAAAAATATAGATGAAGCGTGAAGTAGTTTTTTTATATATTTCTTATGCCTATATTGATTTATTATAAAATTTATATAATATAAATAAAATTTATAAATGAAACAATTTTAAATGGATTAATCGCGTATATTTTGGTATTCGAAAATACATTTTTGGACATCTAAAAAATGTACTTTCAAACACCAAAATATACGCGATTAATCCGTTTAAAATAGTTTCATTTAAAATCTTATAAGGTCCTCTCTGCCTCCTCACATAATGCGTGATCTGAAACAAGAAAAAGATGCACCTAACCCAGTAGTATACTTATTTTTTAATGATCACCTTGTATACGATAACATTAAAAAGACATTCTGGTAAACCTTGGACTAATATCCGGTGATAGACGATAATAGAATTCAAAATTACTTAAGATAATATGAAGTTTCTAGATAGAAGACTTCTAGATAGACTGTAAATGAAAAATATTTTTATTTTTGTAGAGTTGGTCACTGCCCGTTAAAATTTACGTTATTCAAAAAAATGATTTCCTTTTCTTAAGTGTGTGAAAGAAAGCAAAGGTGAGCAAAGGTGAGCGGTACGATAAGTTGGGGGAGACCTCGGTTGACCTTTGAGCAACAATGATAATAGAGGAAGGTCACGTAAAAACTATAAGGACTCCCCGATGGGCATGTATAAAGAGGTTAAAGACTGTGGACGAGACGAAAGAGGTATGCAGGGACCGTAGCGTTTGGCCCTCCGTTCTGACTACTCCGCTAGGGAAACGTGTAAAGGAAAATAGTATAAATAACACTTTTACAATACAATAGTTCTAGGTAATGGTTCCAATCTCTAGGAGTAATTTATGTATAAAAATCCCTATAAATAACCTATAAGTTCTATTATACTTTATCAACTTTCAATTCGTATAAGTTATGAGTACCAATGGTCCAGTACCCCGTTTGAGTCGCCTAGCTAAATATAGAAAATAGTAAAATTAGACTATTTCAACTAGAATCAATAAATATAAATACATTGTATATTCCTTCTTTGGTTTTATTATATTTTTTTATTTCGCTCTTTTAAATTTACCAGTAAATATGTAAACTTGTTTTATAATATATATATATATATATATATATATATATATATATATATATATATATATATATATATATATATATATATATATATATATATATATATATAAGTGAAGCAAAGCGCCAGTATGTATGTTTAGAAACAAGTCAATGACATAATTTTTTAAATTAGAATACAACGAAATGATACTTGTCTCAGTGGGCGTGGAGCCTTATTTAGTTGGAGTGGCTGGCAACCTTTATAAGTCGATTATATTAATAATTTACCTTTGCCTTAAAAATATATATAAGTGTGTACAGTCGACGGAGTGTCTTGACACTAGGTAGTCTCTGACTACCCGGCTATAGCCTTAGGCCTATCCGGGATATAGTGTAGAACTGTATAAAAATTTATTTTAAATTTTATAGGCCCTAATAGTGAAGTGGTACAATATATGTCTATATGCGATGGTTGTGCGTTTGATTTCTTAAGACAAAGATTGTATATAAAATTATTTTCGTTCCCCCACTCTGATAAGACGAAGCACATCGTTGACTACCGCAGCTCTACGCGCAATGTCTCGAATTTAAGCAGTAAATTGTAAATAGCACTTCGTTCTTTTTTATATCTATATGTTATGTTCTAGCTTCACGCTTTTTTTTATTTTGCATAGCAGGGTAGACAGAAAGTACCTAATGTTAAGACACTCCGTACGTCGCTTTCCACCGAATTCGAGACATCGCGTGTTGAGTGGTGGAACTCAACACCACACTTTGTCTTAACAGAGCGAGGAAGTCAACATAATTTTAAATACAATCACCCCCACGAGTGAGGATCGAACACACAACCGGTCACGATTACATTCAGACACTGTCCCACAGCACCATGACCGTTTTAATAAAATGTTTATTGTGGTGGTAAGACAAGCGAGGCGTTGAGTTACGCAAACGTTACGGAAAGCAGAGTACGGAGTGTCTTGACCTTCTGATGCATCTAAGAGTTTTCTTTTTAAGTATTCTCTTTTTACTACAATAGTTAAACTATATTATATTATATTATATTCATATATTATACTATTATATTCAGTGAAGTATACATATAACGGTGTTATTCTATGTTATTTTACTTTACTTCACCACAATAAATATCTGACCTCACTCTTTAATCATTAGAACCTTCTAGAATCATAAAAGCGAACCTATTTTTTGCTCAAAACATAATTAATATTGTTACAATGCTATTTATACTTATGTATTGAAGCGTGACAATAAAAAAATGTCCTTTACTTATAATATTTCCTATATTAGGCAGATTGTTATTTTGTTTATAACTTTTCTTAACAAAAAACTGTATAAAAAGATGCTTTTTGAGCAAAAAGATGTTTTAAGTGGCGGAACTTAACTACGTGCGAAAATAAAAATAATTTCTATAAACATTTCTCAAATGGGCATCGAACCCACAACTTGCACTATTAAAATAAGTTAATATTTTAATCGAAACATATATTTACACGTTTTACTAACATAGTAATGTATTCGAACGCTTATCTTCGAATATAAGCGCCACTAGGTTTAAAATCAAGGAAAGAATATTTATATATATATATATATATATATATATATATATATATATATATATATATATATATATATATACGTAACCTTATCTGTGGTAACTTAGTATTACTGTATAATCTGTATTTGTTTATATTGGTATATATTGAATATATATTTTATTATTGGTCTGTATTGTATATATATTTTTTCTCTATGACATTTGTACCTTTTTTTATTTCACTGCAAAATATATATAGTATAGCATTATACGCAATATAATTATTTTTCCGTGTTCTATACAGTTTGTTTTATAATAAAAATATCAACAATACGTTCAATTCAAATCAAAGAAACGAAACTCAGATAAAAAACGGAGAACAGAGATTTTTGATATTAAATTATCTGTCTACTTTAGTACCCGGTAAATGAGTGAAGATTTTTTTATTTGAATAACCTCAAATGGATTTGAATCCACGGTCATCCGAAAATCGTCTCAGTAAACAAACATATTTATATGCAAAAGTAAGGAAAGCGGCATTTCTTTAACGCCTATTCAAATGCTTTGCTTGGTCTAACTGTTAATTAACCTAATTCTTGATATCTAACGCTTTAAATTACTTACCTATGGATTTATGTTTGAAGCTCCTTTTAAGTGTTTGTTAAGTAGTACTGTGACCATCAGGCTTAGTAGTTGGGTGACAGAATCTTCATTAACAGAAGGTAGTCAATTCAATTATGAATTAATTAATAATAACTTAATAATATCTTTGACTTTTACGATTTTAACACATTTAAAATTTAACTATTTTATAAGGATTATTCGCGTACATTTTAGTATTACAAAATAATTTTTTGGAAACCTGTGAAAGACAGGTAAAATATTTTTACCCAAAATTTCCAATAAGGTTTAATAAATAATTATTAGAAAAAATTTAAAAATAATACCTATGGAACTTTTAAGCCATCGGAATTTGAACCGGCGCCCCTTGGTTCTCGTCCAAGCGCTGTGACCGCTAAGCCTAAGTGCGTTCTACATTCGGTTGTGTAGAACCCATGGATTCTTATACAATTATTACAACGCTATTTTGTTGTTAGCTTCTCGGTAAAGATTTTTAAACATTTCTTATATCCAAGGAGTGAGAATACTTATTATTAAAGTTACCATTACCGAATCCCGCTGCGTTCAAATTTTATATATTAAACCTGTGATAAACCTGTGATCAATACCAAATAACATATATAAATATACGCATTATTAATTAGTTAATAATATTAATCCGTTTAAAATATTTTCATTTAAAATAAGAATAACTAACTTGTTTGGAAACTTATAAAAATTTAATCACAGTCTTCCAGAGGCGCGGATTCTAGTACCAAGACTACAACCCGCGCCTCTCGAAGACCGTCTAAACGCTTTAGTCAACTAAGCCATACGTTCATATCGAGCTACATCGAAAATCTTATACGCTCGTTTCACTTTATATTATGTGGGTAATTTAAAAAAAACATTAAAATTGCGAAAATTTAAAATATATTTAATTTTTGAATAAAAACTTTATTATAAAATTTTGAAGTTTATATAATGAGTATATTTATATGAAAATGCCATTTGAATAATATTTACGTCATCATGCTCCAATTGCGAGTATATCGTCTCTGCATGTATAAGCGATGGTTGTTGGTTTTCGTTTAACTCGAAATAATATTTAAAAAAAATCTTTAATATATTAATAAGATACTGAATGATACTTTATCGTATTTAAAGTGGTATTTCACTTAATAAGATCATTTCAAGATTTTCACGATGTTTACATATTTTAAATGAAATTATTTTAAACGGATTAATCAATCGCAAATTTTTTTAAGTATTCGAAAATACATTTTTGAAAATCTGAAGTTTCGAACACTTTACAGTAGTCCGTGGTCACAGGTAGACTGAGGTGGCATTTGTGTGTCAGTTGATAACAAAAAATAATGATATCAATCTACCGTTATCTGTTTCTTAATTGCCTTGCGCACTATCGTGGATTATTGTAGAATGAGCTGACTGTATCTGGTATGTGTGTCTCTGGTATGGTGGATTTGACGGACTACTGTGTTCGAAGCGTCATGTTTTCACAAATATATTTTCGAATACCAAAATATACGCGATTAATCCGTTTAAAATAGTTTCATTTAAAATCTTATTTCACGCTTGGGATTAGAAAACTGTTTTAGAAAACATAAAATTTGAACGCAGCGGGGTTTGGTAATAGTAACTTTAATTAATAGTATTCTTACTCTTTGGATAGAAAAATAATTTAAAAATCTTTTTACCGAAAAACTAAGAACAAAAATAACATTGTAATAAGTATATAAGAATCTATGCGTTCTATACAACCGAATGTAGAACGCACGGCTTAGCGGTCACAGCGCTTGGACGAGAACCAAGGGAAGCCGGTTCAAATTCCGATGACTTCAAATTTCCATAGGTATTATTTTTAAATGTTTTCTAATAATGATTTATTACACCTTATTGGAAATATTGCGTAAAAATATTTTTATTCATACAATTTATATAAAATAGCGTTTAGTCCTACAATCAGCAACACTACCATGACCATAACATGATGAGATTTCTTATACAATACGCAATGTATTGGACAAAATAGATAGAGTATGATAAACAGAGAAACAAACCTAATAATAAGTGATTGGTTTTGATTTAGAATGATTATATTTTAAATTATTTTCATTTCGCCGCTCTGGTACAGTTAACGGTGTTGAGTTCCGCAAATCACACATACATTGCTTCGAATTCAGGGGAAAATCTAAGAAAAAGAAGTTATAATAAAACTTTAAAATTTCTAGTATAAAAGAAAGGTACCTTTCTCGTGATATATATATATATATATATATATATATATATATATATATATATATATATATATATATATATATATATATATATATATAAATGTCACTTAAATACAAAACTTAGTTCTAAGTAGCCGACTATATTAATATCGATTACATTTACATGAAAGATATAACATATAACAATAAGGAAAATAGGTACAGACCTAGTCTGTAGTGTATTAAATTTTGTATTAAAAAAATATCTCTAATAAGATAAAGCCCAGTTCTGCTTCTCAACAAACAAATAAACAAACAAGCGATATCTTTTAAAATTAATCAGAAAATAAATAACAAAGTATCTTTAAAGAAGTTACAAAAATGTTAGAAAGATAAAAAAATGTATATATTTTTTAGCTTCACGCTTTTTATCATAACAGGGTAGATAGAAAATACCTAGTGTCTTAACACTTCGTACTTCACTTGTCACTGAATTCGAGACATTGAGTGTTAAGTAATGGAACTCAACGCCGCTCTTTGTCTTACCACAGCGAACAAGTGAAAATCATTTCAATATAATCACCCCTTCGAGTGGGGATCGAACCCACAACCGGTCGTGTTTACAGTCACACGCTGCCCCACTGCGCCACGACCGGCGTACGAAGATAATAATATAAAAATAACAATATAAATAATAATAAATTAGAAAAAAAAACAATACTCTCAGTCAAACGTAACCGACCTCGCTAAGGTCGTCACTTGAAAAAATGACTAACCACAGGACGTTACGTTGTTAAACAGTAGTTAGTTAAAGTATTGTTAACTCTTATTTCATTTAATGTATACAAAAACAATGTTTTTCTTAGAAAAATTGTTTTTTTAGCTTTTTTTATATAAATGATATTCGTATAGCTTCAAGCGATATACAATTTCACGCTTAATCTCTTTAAGTGTTGAGACTCTCCGTTCTTTTTTTAGCTTCACGCTTCTTATCCAGCATAGCAGGGTAGACAGAAAGACACTCCGTACTTCTCTTTCCACCAAATGGAACTCAACGCCGCACTTTGTCTTTACCGGAGCGAGGAAGTGAAAATAGCTTAAATATAATCACTTCCACAGCTATGCCACGATGTATATGCAATTATTTCGTATACAGGTGTTCCATTTTACATAATCAAAATCATTCAAAACTATTTAACAAGTGGTTATATTTTGTAATTTTACCAAAAATGTTCACGCTCTGTATATTCGTGTTACGTAAAAGACAATTCGTCTGAGCAAATTGTATTCCTTTGTTGATCGTGTAATTGAATTTTAAAGTGGTAATATTGTAAAGTACAAAATCTGACTGTAAACGCGACCGATTGTGGGTTCGATCCCCACTCGGGGGAGTGATTATATTTAAATTATTTTCACTTCCTCGCTCTGGTAAAGACAAAGTGCGGCGTTGAGTTCCACCACTCAATGTCTCGACTTCGGTGGAAAGCGAAGTACGGAGTGTCTTGACACTAGGTACTTTATGTCTACCCTGCTATGTGGGATAAAACGCGTGAAGTTAAAAAAAAAGGCCGGTAGTAACGCAGTATGACGACTTCTGACTGTAAACGCGATTAGTTGTGGATTCGATTCCCACTCGAGGGTATGATATAGCGCGGCGTTGAGTTCGCCATTCAATGTTGAGTGTTACTGCTATACAGGATAAAGCGTGAAACTGTTTTTTTTTTTAAATAATATAAGAAATTATATGTCAAAAGCGGATTTCTAGTTGTAGTTGTCTAACACGTCAGTTATACCTTCAGATTTTACTCGACTGTTATAAATGAATAAGAAAAAATTCTTAGCATTCAATAAAGGATCAGAGTTGATTACTTACTTATTTAATTAAGTAATTTTTTTTAAAGTATTGAAATCTAGTCGAACTAAATGTAGCATTTTTTTTAACTAAAAATCAGATATTACGAAGTTGATAAAGACCTAAGAGATGGCCAGTATCGTATATCGTATCGTCAGCCAATTGCAGTCCACTGCTGGACATAGGCCTCCCCAAGTTTGCGCCAAACATCCCGGTCCTCCGCAACCCTCATCCAGCCTGCTCCGGCAACCTTGCGTATGTCGTCAGTCCAGCGGGCCAGAGGGCGTCCTACACTACGTTTGCCAAGACGCGGTCTCCACTCCAGGACTCGTCTGCTCCAACGGCCATCGGTCCTGCGACAGACGTGACCGGCCCATTGCCACTTCAGCTTACTGATTTTGCGAGCTACGTCGGTTACTTTAGTTCTCTCACGGATAACCCCATTCCTGATTTTATCCTTGAGAGAGACCCCGAGCATAGCTCGCTCATAGATGGCCAGTGCCTTTAAGTAACTTCAAAATTTTTTGTTCATGAAAATTATAAGCAAATATAAAAAATTTTTTATTAGTTAACGCTTTCTACCGCATAGCAGTATATATAGAGAGAATGTTGTGTTAATCACTCTATTCTCAAGTTAGCGGCAAAATTCGAGACATTGTGTACTAAAAAGCGGAACTAAACGCCAAGCGTTTTCGTACTAGAACGGTGAAAATGGAAATAATTTGAATATGACGACCCCATAATCAACACGTCTATAGTAAAACGTCATATGATTTCACCATGGTGATCTTTATATATAGATAACTACAAAAGATAACTATATTATTACTAATATAATAGATATTTTAAGATTTGTAAACGAAACTATTATAAATGGATTAATCGCATATATTTTGGTATTCGAAAATACATTTTTGGACACCTGACGTTTCGAACACTTTACAGTTGTTCGTGGTCACAGATAGTCTACCAAAATATACACGATTAATCCGTTTAATATAGTCTCATTTAAAATATTAATAGATTGTTTGAAATCATGAATGTATTTAAATATAGTTTTAAATTAGTCTCTGGTATCTAATAAAAGGCGAGGTAATTTCCTAACGCAGCCAAGTGTCACAGTGCCGGTTGACATCTTTGTGCACCGCATCAAGTTGCACAACGTAATCATCCACTTCGATACACATAAATGAGATTTGCAAAATGTACGTTTATGATTGTAGACTACGCGATTAGTGATAAATGTAGTGAAATATCACTTCTTTTCTAACGCTTTTTATTCTGCCCTTTTTTTTTGCTTTAATCTATTTGTCTCCGTATTCCGCTTTCCGCCGAATTGATGATATTGTGTGTTAAATAGCAGAACTCAACGCCGCGCTTTGTCCTACCACAGTGAAGCAATGAGAATAATTTAAATATAATCATGCTTTTCATATTTGTACGACCAGAATAGATGATTATGCTGGAGTGTCTTTTAATATGTATTTTAAGTACTTAGTTTGCTTATCGTTTTTTTTAAAGAAAAAATGTACGAAATATGGACTAATAACTGTGTATTCCACTTTCTGTCTTTTTAAAGGATGGCGGAACTAAACACTGCTATTTGGCTATCTATTTAAACCTCATGGATTTTCGGAAGACGAAACATAATATGTACTTTGCCTTATCAAATCAAGACCAAAATCTAATATAATTACTGCAAAAAAATAATGTAACCCAAGCTTATGAATACTTAAAGCCATGTTTCCACAGTAGCACAGTGTTTGACGGTAAACACAAATAATTGTAAAATCGATTCTCGCTTGGTGAAATGATCATATTAAAACATTCTTGATTAAAATGATCACATTTAAATATTATTTCTCTGCTATAATAGCACAAATTGCAGCGTTGAATTCCGCTAATCTCAACACAATATCTGGAATTCTTGCATATCTTAACAATACAATTAAGCCCATTTAAATATATATTACATTATAACAAAAAAATTCAAATTAGCAATGTTATGACAATTACAATAATAAGGAATTTAAATATATTATGAGGCTATCCGTGGCGCAGTGAGACAGCGTCTAACTGTGAACTTGATCGGTTGTGGGTTCGATCCCCGCACGGGAAAGTCACTCTCTCGCTTTGGTAAAAGACAAAGTGCGGCGTTGAGTTCCACATGTCAGTTGAGTTGAGTTGAGTTCTGGAATTTAGGGTTCTTTCTGTCTACCCTGCTAAAGCTAAAAAAATTCAATATAATTTAATAATCAAGGTAACATCGTCTCGATTTGTAACGCATTGACTGACAGTCGGATGTGGTAACGCGTGTCGTGTTGATATCTACTTTGTAACTGAACACGCTTACCGTGTTTAACCGCGAGGGTTATTTACATTATATGATTTTTACAGCTTTACCATTTTTCAAGTATAGTCGGGTATTCAAGGCACTGTTCTCGGCTTTCGATATAAAAACAAGACATTACTCGATCAATGGAAGAATTCAATGCCATATATATATATATATATATATATATATATATATATATATATATATATATATATATATATATATATATATATATATATATATATATATATATATATATATATATATATATATATATATATATATATATATATATATATATATATATATATATATATATATATATATTATACAAATGATATAAACATATGCGCTGATTTGAACCGGCTATTGTGAAGCCTGATTTCAACACGTTAAGCGTTGTGTAACGATACAGCCAAATGATTCACTCATGCTAATATCTCACCCATATACAGTAAGTAGTACGTGGGTAGAGGCGGGTTAGACGACCTTTTTATTAACTTTTATTTATTTTTTTAGCCTCATGGTTTTATTCCACATAGCAAGGTAGACAGGAAGTACCTAGTGTCAAGACACTCTGTACTCCGCTCTCCGCCGAATTAGAGTCATTGCGTATTGGACGAAACTCCACGTCGCGCTTTGTCTTACCAGAGTGAGGAAATGAAAATAATTTTAATATTTTCATTTCCTCGCTCTGGATTCCCCAAATGGGAATTGAACCCACGACCTCACTGGCGTCAACTTTTATTTTTTATACTGTTATTTATGACATAATATTATTTAATTCTTTAAGAAAAGCTAAAATATAAACGTAGGAAATGTTACTAGGAATACCCTCTGTGTGTCTCTAAAATAGGTTTAAGTAATGAAATATATTAACTAAAATAATATTTGAATATAGAGTAAACTACAGTCTGACAGACGAATACATACATATATATATATATATATATATATATAGACAGAATGAATTGCATATATTTTACATTCATATTATATATAGGAATCTAACCCACACAACGCCTTTACTGTTAGACAATGTCCAACTATGCCTAGATGGCCTCAGATATCATAAAATATTAGAAAAAGTAAACAGACACCGGAGGGATTGCCCATTCACTTGCTTTCCTCTATTTTCCTAACCGATAAAAATAACATATACGTATATATACAAAGTAATATATACAAGGTAGTTAGAGAGGATCTACTGTAGATATTTCACTATCGGCTCAAACTTAAAATAATGTATATTGAGTGGAGGAATTAAATAAAAACTATGTCCTGTTCACACGTAAACAATTCGTTACCTTAGCAACGTATATATCAAAATCACTTGGTAGTCTGTTTATTTATGAATTTTATATTAAAAATATATTAACATTCAGCACTTTCATATTGATTTGTCGCGTAATTTTCAAAAAAAGAATGTAATTTTTTTTGGCTTCATGCCTTAATCTCGCATAGTAAGATAGCCAGAATGTCTAGTGACAAGACACTCCGTACTCCACTTTCCGCCGAATTTAAAACGGCGGAACTCAACGCCGTCCCTTGTCTACCTGTCTGCCTGTGCCTCATATATAATGATGAACATAAAAATATGTCTCAACACATTAAACGTTCCAAATGTTATTATTCTCACGGTTGATTTGCCCCGGACATGTTTTGATAGGTAATTTACTGCTAATTCAGTAGTCATTTAACTGCATGCGATATACCCACTGGCGTTGTAGCGTGGCAACTACCATACAGTGATATGTCACTACGCTATCTCCGTCCTGAACAGAGACCCGTCATGGCTCAGTGGGACAGCGTCTGACTGTAAACGCGATCGGTTGTGGGTTCGATTTTCACTTTGGGGGAATGATTATATTTAAATTAGTTTCATTTTTTTTCCTCTGGAACAAGTTCAACACGCAATGTCTCGAATTTGGCGGCAAACGGAGTACGAAGTGTCTTGACACTATATATATCATGTATACTCTGTGTTTATTTTATTTATTTACATAGAGTAATATTATAATAAAGTTCAAATTTATTTTTTAAAATTAATTCAAAGTGATATATCTCACAATACATCACCACTATTCAAAGTGGATTATAGATTACTATATATTATTATATACATTGTTTTCATAATAGACATGCCCGGTGCATTGTCGTTATTTTATTATTCTAAATAAATAATTATAATAAAATTTCTCATATAAATAATGTAGTTTTAGATGTACTATTGTTAATCTATACAAATACACAAAATTCGTCTGTTTGTATTGTAATATTACAATATCCACCATTTACTAAATGAATATATGCACGACACATATACTTACTAAAATATATATTTTTTTACAATTTTTGTCTGTCTGTTTATGACTTAATTGGCAGATAGCTAATGTAATAAAGAGTAACTTAGCTAATTTATTTTAAAATTATAAAATTAAGACGCCACGCAGATGAAGTCGCGGGCACAGCTCGTTTGTAATAGAACATAGAGTATAAACATTTTTTTAATTATAAAAGGATTTTTTTATAAAAGGAGTTTTTTAGATAATAGAGTCATCCCGCACAGGGTAGTCAGGGTAGAGTCATCCCGCACAAGGTTACGATTAGCACCAAAATAAAATATATATATTTTTTAGCTTCACACTTTTATCCCGCATTGCAGGGTAGACAGAAAATACCTAGTGTCAAGACACTCCGTACTTAGCTTTCCATCGAAGTTGAGACATTGCGTGTTGAGTGGTGGAACTCAACTATATATATATATATATATACATAAGCCCACAGTCGGGCAAAGTGGGCTATAACGTCCTATTGTACTGCAGACCTTCGAAGTATTGCATTTGTCTTAACGACGCTCATTCACTAGTGGCGAGTCGACAGACTCTATCGTACTCCACGTTTAAATAATTTAAAAATAACTTTTTTACACGGTTGTTTAAATAACTTCTTTATATATTTATAATTATAATTATAATTTAAAAAAATGTGACACGTTATTTGAAGTGAAGTGGTTTTTTTTTTTAATTTTTATTTTTTGTTTTTTTTTCTAACCATGAACGGTGTTTAAGGTTGGGTTTACAATTGTATTTTTGAGTGCGTTTTTTTTTAAATATTGTTTTGGCTTTCCCTTTTATAGATAGGTAAGTTATATATGTTTAAATAATTTATATTAACTCTTGAATTAAATTATTATCTAAATAACTATTTAGACATCTCATGTATGTACAGCTTCTGCATTGTACATCATCAACACATTAATGAAGGAGATGTCAGTTTAAAAAATATCATCTTTAGAAAACGTTTCAATATTCCGCGGTGGGATTCGAACCCACTTCCCCTGGAAACCGTCGAGCTGATTGAAAATTTATTATATTTTACCTATAAATATTTTTCTTATTTAATGTTTTGTGTGATGTTATTTAAAAAAAACGTAAAAAATATCTGTATTTTGAATATGTATATTTCTTTATAAAGGTTTCGCGCTTTAAAAATATTTTAAATATAATTTCCCACGAGTGGGAGTCAAACCTACACCGATCGGGTTTATAATCAAATAGGTATCGAAGAACTATTGCGATTAATATACAAATTCTTAGTTCGATAATAAATTAATATTGTGATTTCATATTTACCTGAAATTTACTTCTGATCGTCTTGGTGCAGATGAACAGATCTATTAGATTGGTTATAGGTTTGATTCCCATTAGAAGAAATTATGAAATTTAAACTTTTTTTTTAAAACTTCGACTGACTCTGATTTTCGTGTTACGCGGAAGGGAACTTGAAGTTGCTGAAGTTTTAGGAGGTAAAGACGTGTGTACACTAGGCTTTTCCTGCTATACGGGATAAATGCAGGAAGCTATAAAAAATGTCTTTTTAATTTATTATTAGCAAATTTTCCCGTTTTCACAACATGTTTTATTACTGCTTCGTAGAGTGATGCTATATAGCATATAGGCTTCCTCAATAAATGAACTTATTCAACACAAAAAAAATTGTTCAATTCCAATCAATAAATCCTGAGATTAGAGCGCTCAAACAAACAAACAAACAAACAAATAAAAATGTCTTCCGTTTTATAATATTAGTATAGATTAGAAAGGCTTTTAAAGAATGATGAAATACTTAAATATCCCAATGAAACGGTTCGAATATGAGGTACTACTTATGTACGAGAGTATTTTTATTTTATAAGTAAATTAAATTTAACTAAATAGATTTCACCTTGCCCGTATCATATAAGTGTAATTATAAGGTAATCTCACGCAGTCGACGGCCTCGGCTTTATTTTGATAAATTTTAATTACGTTTTAATTAAAATTAAAATATTAACTAAAACTTTTAGCATATGACTGTAAACTAGGAACCGCGGAACTGATTATAGTTAAATTATTTTCATTTCTGTGCTTTGGTAAGATAAAGTACGGCGTTGAGTTTCGCAATGTCTTAAATTCGGGGAGATAGTGGCAAATGGAGTGTTCTAACCCTAGATTCATTCTGACTATCCTGCTATACAGGGTAAAGCGTAGAAATAAATATTTTTCACTTTATTAGTTTTGAACACTACAGTGGTTCGTTTTAACAATTATACTGTTTTGTATGTGTTTGTATGTGTTTAAAAAAATCTAAAATCAAAACATAGATAATTATTATGGTCATATCATTTCATATACTTATTGTTTTTTCTGGAATAATTCTGGTGTCTTTCTTGGAGATTTACTGGTATATTAAAAAAAACTTTGGCTGAATTCTTTAATTCTCTATTACGGTGTTTCGAATTAGATGTTAGAAAAGCTAATAATAAATTGTAAATCTGCAAATTGTTGTCTATGGAAGAAAGTCCTGCTCAGTTTCCCGCGCCGGTACTTCTCAGCTCTGAGGCATTAACTTTATTGAACTGATCAAAATATTAAGCTTGTAACTACTTACTTTGAAAAAAATATATTTGATTTCATTATACACTAGAAAACGTGTTAATATATTCCTTAGTATACTTTATTACTTCACGTTATTACCCCACATAACAAGGTAGATAACAACTGCCTAGTGTCAAGACTCTCCGTGCTACTCTTTCCACCGAATTCAAAACATTGTGTATGTTGAGAGCAAGGAAATGAAAATAGTTTAAGTATTCCCCCGAGTAGGAATTAAACCCACAACCCAAAGCGAACTAACCCAAAGCGTTCATACTCAAACGTTGTCCCACTGCGCCACGACCGGCCCCAATATTATATTTATATACTTTTATATAATTTTATATACGTTTTGGTATTCATTCTTTCACCAATTACTCTGATTTATCTGATAATATATCATTTCTAATAATGCGCAATGGACGTGCTATTTTCTACATTTTAATTAATTATTTTCGCCATTGTAGTACAAAAAAACCGGTTCTAATTCATAATAAAAGAAAAAATAAAAATTAGCGGAGCATCATAAGAGTGATTTTAAAAAAATCTTTTATTTTTTTCTATTCTAAAAAAAAAGATCCTATTTTTAATGCATTAATCACGTATATTTTAGTATTCGAAAATACATTTTTGACGTTTTAAACTTTTTACAGTAGTCCGTGGTCACAGGTACACTACGACGGTCAGTCTACCTGTGAACACGGACTACTGTAAAGTGTTCGAAACGTCAAGTTTTCAAAAATGTATTTTCGAATACCAAAATATACGCGAATAATCCGTTTAAAATAGTTTCATTTGAAATGTATAAAAATCGCGAAAATCAAAGATTTTATTAGAAAAAGAGCAATTTTTAATAAGAAAAAAAAACGTATAAGAATTTTAGACATGGACAGTATTCATTAAACGCGGGTTCAAATCTCTCTGCGTTCAAAATTTAGTTTTTTTCAACACTTTATCCCATTTTAAGTGTGGAATAACACTTTAAAAATAGTAAAATATACAAAAAGCGTGTTTTACTCAGAATAGTAACAAGGCCAATACTAGCATTAAGACCACTTATGTCAGGAATATCAACGGAATTGACTTAAAAAACACCTGCTGCATTCCTCGATACCGATGTGAGGTGGACGTACGAGGTCTTGCGTACGGACAGACGGAAAAAATATATATTATTAATTTATCATACACTATGAATCGTCTTGGTACAGTAGAAATATATTTAATTAAATGCTATGGTTATGGGTATGTGTTCAGTCCCAAAAGGGGGGGGTGATTATTAATTTATATAATTAATAATTCTCCGGCGTTAAGTTATGCAATTCAACGCGTAGTGTATAAAAGTGGATCGATGAACTAAATAATATATATAGTTTGTATCAAAGTGCTCCAGTTGTTTATTTTTAACTGTAAATAATAGTTATGAATTCGATCCCAAGTGAATTGTTTTATTGGTATTATGGACTTAATGCTGCTAACAACACACGTCACTGTACAAAAGCGTATGTCAAACACATTGTAGTGTGTAATATTTATTTTTTTAATTTAACGTGTTTTTAACGCATTATTGAGACCATCGTGTCTTGTGGGATGTCATCTGAGTGTGAAGGCAGTGGATTGTAAGTTTGATAACCATTCGGAAAATTATTATATTTAAAATTCATTTTCATTTCTATTCCTTTTTTTAATTTATAACAATTTTCATTCTGTTAAAGATGTTGAATTCGCCATTCAACACGCAATATTTTAATTTCAGGCGGAAAGCAGTCAACGGAGTGTCTTGACACTAGGTTGTCTCTGACTGCCCTGCTATGCGGAATAAAGTGAGAAGCTGTAAAAATAATATCAAAAAAATAGTTTTGCTGCATTTCATTATAGAAAATCAGTTTCCTCACTCCCTTATCCGCATAATTTAGATAATAAAGGGGATTAAACCTTTTATGTCACGTATTAATTTAATAATTTTATATTCTCACTAAATGTGTACACTGACAGGAGGAAAAAATATGTCATTTATTTCACTAACATTAGTGTATGTTTTGTTTTAGCTTCACGCTTTTATTCTGCATAGCAGGGTAGACAGAAAGTACCTAGTGTCAAGACACTCGGTACCTCGCTTTCCACCGAATCCGAGACATTGCGTGTAGAGTAGTGGAACTCAACGCCGCTCTTTGTCTTTACCAGAGCGAGGAAGTGATAATAATTTAAATATAATCACTCCTCCGAGTGGGGATCGAACCCACAACCGATCGTGATCGATGCATATTGTTGTAATTTCTTAATTTAATTTTTTTTTATTATACGATTATTCAATATAAAGTAATATAATATTTAAATAATTATTACGTAAACTTAGGTAGTATATATCAGTATGTACTTCACATATATTATACAATATTGGTATTGCCACTAACACTAGCTATTTCTATTTCCCTTATATTTTGTATTTTTTAAGTTAAAGTAATAATATAATAATTTCGGAGTGTTTTAACACTAGGTACTTTCTGTCTACCCTACTATGCGGGATAGTGAAGCGTGAAGCTAAAAAAAAAAGAATACCCTATATATTTTTTCATCCCAAAAGCCATACTTGAGTCTTAACTGATTGACGCCATGTTATCACAATGGGACAGCCTTTGATTGTAAATGATTTGTTCTGGGTTCGATTTCTACTCGGTAGAACGATCTTATTCAAGTTATTCTCATTTGCTTATACATTTTCTTATGCTTAAACACGCAATGTCTAAAATTCAGACAGAAAGTGGATAACGGAGTGTCTTGACACTAGGTTGTCCCTGTATACCCTGTTGTATTTTGAATATATGATTCCAGAGGAGATATACCATCATGACTACCGTACTCATATACGTACTGTCCAATAACGTCATCAAACAACAAAAATATAATCAAAGTAATCTTTTTTAGCTTCACGCTTTTATCCCGTATAACAGGGTAGACAGAAAGTACCTAGCGTCAAGACACTCCATGCCTCGGCTTTCCGCTAAATTCAAGACATTGCGTATTATATGGCGGAGCTCAACGCCGCACTTCGCCTTAACAAAGCGAGAAAGTGAAAATAATTTCAAACATAATCACTCCCTCGATTGGCAATCGAACCAACCAGATCGCGTTTACAGCCAGACGCTGTCACTGCGCCACGACCGGTCTCTGTAATCTATAGTACATACATATGAATATTCTTTATAGTCTTTTAGAGTGGTTGCGTAATGGAAATATATATTTTTAGCAAAACACAAGAGCTTAGTGCTGCGTATAATTAGTTGGGAGCTAGAAAGCGTGGAATGTCCGTCTTACTCTACGTACAAGAACAGTAATTTAGTTGATTTTTGACGTTGCTCTTTAAATTTGTTATGTTATTTAATTGCAAATGTGTGTTTGTTATTGTGAATGGAATAACTAGTTAGTGTTAGGTTCGATACCAATTCAGCATAATGTGTTATTATTGATTTATTTTTTCTTCAGGCAAAGTGGCTTTTATAAAAGGGCAAACGTTGAATTGCTTTTCAAGACAGTAGAACAGAATAAGATCTTTGTATTTCGCGATTTTTACACTTTTTAAATTAAACTATTTTAAACGGATTAATCGCGTATATTTTAGTATTCGAAAATACATTTTTTGGTACCTTGACATTTCGAACATTTTACAGTAGTCCGTGGTCACAGGTAGACTTGCTATGATCACCGACTACTTTAAAGTGCTTGAAACGTCAGGTGTCCAAGAATGTATTTTCGAATACTAAAATATACACGATTAATCCGTTTAAAATAGTTTCGTTGAAAACAGTAGTATAGCGTTATTTGACCACGTTCTAAAAGTCTATTTGTATAAAAAATAATTTTTAATTAGAATTTAATAACGTTAAAGTGTAGAATATGGTACAGTACAAGTGTATGTATGGTACTTTGGTATATCTAATAAATAAAATAGAAAGAATAGTAATTTTGTAACTAAATTCCCACTCCCAATGTATTTTTATGACGTAAGATATGCCAATATTATATTCAAAATATATCGTGATTTTAATATTTTTTTTTGAAAATTACAACGCCAAGAGGCCGATTTCTCTCATAAGCTTTCTAATACATTTAAAATAAGTTTAAAATTTACTACTTATTATTAAATTATTGAAAGACAGACAGACCTATACTTATAAATATATTAGTCGTGGCGCAGTGGGACAGCGTCTGACTGTAAACGCGATCGGCTGTAGGTTCTATTCCCTTAAGAAGTGGGAGTGATTATATTTAAATTATATTCACTTCCTTATCATCACTTCCTATCTCTGTTAAGACAAAGTGCGAGCTTGAGTTCCGGTATTCAACGCGCAATGTCTCGAATTAGGCGGAAACCGAAGTTCGGAGTGTCTTGATACTAGGTGCTCATGTGGCGTTGTGAATAGGTGCCTCAGTGTTGATACACAATTAATGTAAATAGATCATTCAAGTGGTTGCATCTTAATCAAATCACATATCTTCCTTATAAGGGAATAAACATTAAAGCTTGGACGAAGTCACGCTTTGTCGTTACAATATTTATGGATTGCAGTGGCTAAGTGTACATATGACACGACTTTTATACTGTTACGTTTTTTAAATCTAAATAATCAAGTTCAAAGAAAAATACTTAACATATGGCCATTTCCTTGATCTAATTAAACAACGTGCGGTGTTGAGTTCCGCTCCTAACACATTTCTCTATTAAGTAAGACAGACAGTTGAGAACGGTGTTAAACGTTTTCTTCGTTTTACTATTTCACCTCACATGTTTTAACAATACCTGCAAACAAAATATATTTTAAAACATTTAATACAAAACGCCAATGATTAATTAAATGCTTTGTTATTGCTCTAACAGAGTGTAGGTGTCAAAATTTGTGGAGGCTCCTTACGAAATTGCATGCAAGTGATTATATTAAGATATAATGTATCTACAGTTTATATATGCCATGTTCATATTTTGATGTAGGTAGCATTTTTAAAAGAGGTTATTAAATTTTATTTTGCTTCACGCTTTTATCCCGCAAAGCAGGGTAGACAGAAAGTACCTAGTGTCAAGACACTCTGTACTTCGCTTTCCACCGAATTCAAGACATTGCGTGATAACTGTAAAAGAGAATATTTTTTTCTTTTAGGAAAAAAAGAGATAGCAAAGACTGTGTATATATCATTTATTTAGATAACACTCAGGTTGTGTAAAAAAATTAAATATAAAAAGCAGTTTCACACTCTATCCCGCATATCAGGATGGTCAGATTGTCAAGACACGGTGTCAACTGCTTTAATTTTTTTGAGTTTTTATATTAACATACATATATAAAATACTTTCATAGAAAACATTTTTGAAAAACGTATAAAAATTTGAACGCAGCGGGATTCGAAACCGCGCCTCTTGGATACCGTCCAAGCGCTCTGACCGCTAAGCCATGCGTTCTACTATTTTTATACGTTTCTTCAAAAATGTTTTCTAATCTTAAGTGTGGAACAACACTTTAAAAATAGTAAATATTAAAATAAAATAGCAACCTCCCTTGTTAAACGATTATTTCTTAATAATCTTTAAGTAGAAGAAATTTGTAAAAATCTCTCTACAGAGATGCTAACAACATAAATAAGTTGTAATAAAACGTATAAGAATTTCGACGCAGCTGGTAGTAGCACGCATGTCCTAGCGGTCAGAGCGCTTGGACGGTATCCAAAAGGCGCGGGTTCGAATCCAGCTGCGTTCAAATTTTTATACGTTTTTTCAAAAATGTTTTCTAATCCTAAGTGTGGAGTAACACTTTAAAAATAGTAAATACTTTCATAGATTTTTTATTAAAATTGTTGTCGCGAATGCCATAAGGTAGTTAGAGGTCATCTAGGCAGATAGCTTGTGACTGCTAACGAAGCGTTTTGACACTAGGTTAATTCTGGCTACTAGTTCTCTAGAACTGAAATTTTGATGTATCTATCAAAAGAAAAGAGTTCAAATTAAGAGATCATTGTTAATAGTGACGTATTTATATATTGAAGTATGTATAAATAGAAGAAGAAATGGAGATGGAGAGATAGATTAAGAGACGGAAAGATGACATTATCAAGGTAGCTGACCCAATATGGACCCGTACAGCAAAAGATAAACAGAAGTGGAAAGCTTCAAAGGAGGCCTTGGTTGGAAGACGTAAAAATCGTTTGCCGATAAACATTTAGAACATACAAAAATTTAGAAAGAGTTTGCAATGATAAATTAAGTGTTAGGCGTTTTTATATTTAAATAGCATATCAGCAATCTCAAGTAACAATAGGGGCTTATTTTATTTTATTTTTTTCTATGTATAAACATATTTTTCATATATTCGTCCAATACAAATTATGCTAGTAATATTATTTTTTAAATTATAATACAATTTCTGCAGTTAGCAATTTGCCTATTTTCAAAATACCTGGTAAAAGTCTCGTCATAGGGAAGTAAGCGTGCTTGTGTCTTGATTTGGACTGTGTCAAAGATGCAAGAGTTGAAATTAAATGTAAGAAAAGCTTACTCAATAATCAATAACAAAGCGAGTTGAAACATAGAATCGATTACAATCTATTGTAGGCATATAAAGAAATTAGGGACAAGGTGAACGGGTCTCATCCCACCATGGATCCCATGAATCATCACAATTGACACCCACGACGCCAAAATTACAATTTATTAAGACTCATTCACACTGGTCATTGGCTAAGTAATTATTTAGTTAGAAACGATGTTCTGGACTAGATAAAAAGCGAAATACCTTTTTTTAGTATTAATAAAAAAGTTGCCTTTGTCCATTTTTACGTTACGTGTTTGTATTAAAATATATTTTGTTAGCTGCACGCTTTTATACCGCAAAGCAAGGTATACAGGAAGTACCTAGTGTCAAGATACTCTGTTTCAATTCACTCCGCGCTGTGTATTACTAGAACAAAGAAATGAAATATTTTTAAATATAATCATTTCTCCGAGTGGAAATCGAACTCACAACCGATCGTGTTTACAGTCAGACGCTGTGCCACTGCACCACGATCAGCCTCAATTTTTTATAAGTTTAATCATAATGTATTAAATGAAGGAAGAATATTAAAATTTTTATTTCTCGCTCTGGCAAGGCTAGTGTATTCTTGGAAATAATTTTCCAGGTATAAAATTCTGTTAGTCAGCTTTAATATACAGGAACAAGTATGAAGCTACTTCCGGTGTTTGTTTTTTACCTTCAGGCTTTATCCCCTGGCGTAGTCAGAAAGAACTTAGTACCAAGCGTATCACTGTATTCTTCTTTTACCTCGTCTAGTCTTTGATCTCTTCATACATACCCTTCTCATGCTTTTTACGTACCCTTCCTGTAGTATCAATAATGTTTTTTCGAAGGTCAACCGAGATCCCTTACACTAATAACACTAATAACATAAAAATATATTTTAAATGCAACAGGATTTGAACCTGCATTATAAGATACCGTCCAAATAATCTAACCATCCAAGCTATACGTTCTCCGTAAACATTTTCACATTGTTTTTGTTTCAAATAATTGTAATATAATTTTATAAAAACTAATCGTTCGTATTTTCTAGAAGCCCTAACATTAATTTAGTCAATTAAGGTCACATAAAGCAATATGTCTGAAGAACGCTTGCTACTGGCGATGTGGAAAGACGAAATGCAGTTAGTGTCGATTATTTATTTTTTGCGGGAAGAATAAATAATAATATAAACTAAAGGTTTAGTAAACAGCGGGATTCAAACCCGCGCCTATTGGATACTGTTCAGTGTTTTATATAATTTGGCCACTTTTATATGGTTTATTTATTTATTTATTTGTTTTTTTTAGCATCACGCTTTTATCCCGCGTAACAGGTTAGGCAGAAAGTACCCAGTGTCAAGACACTCCGTACTTCGCTTTCCACCGAATTCGAGACATTGCGTGTTGAGTGGTGGAGATCAACGCCGCACTTTGTCTTTACCAGAGCGAGGAAGTGAAAACAATTTAAATATAATCACTTCCCCGGGTGGGGATCGAACCCACAACCGATCGCGTTACAGTCAGACGCTGTCCCACTGCGCCACGTGGTCTACGTGGTTTATGGTAGGCTTTTTTAAAATTTAAAAAAGTAGCTTCACCCCTTATCCCACATTATATAGTAAGTGAGTCAAGACACTCTGACTTTTGTTACTAACTTTTGTGTTGATTCTTAGTGTGTGAATAATACCGTAAAAATACATAAATCCACTTGAAAAATGATTTATCATCTAAATTAATAATTTGGTTGAGGCCGGACGTGGCGCAGTTGGACAGCGTCTGACTGTATACGTGATCGGTTGCGGGTTCGATCACTACTCAGGGGAGTAATTATATTTAATAAAATTATTTTCACTCCTTCGCTCTGTATCTCAGAGACAAAATGCGGCGTTGAATTCCACCACTTAACACGCAATGTTTCAAATTCATAATAATCATAATTTCGCTATTTGCCTAATGTATATATATATATATATATATATATATATATATATATATATATATATATATATATATATATATATATATATATATATATTAACAAATTAGGATTGTCGAGTATTTTGTCAAAATCTAAGAATGCTATTGAAAACGTCACTGACACCAAATGCCATCTTCTGTTCGTAATTAGTTCGCCTAATCTACCATGATAATTGTTTTTCATACATTAGCTATTAAACATATCCCTGTCAAAGTCAGTAACTATATAATGCTTCCAGTTAAGAATTTTAATATAATGATAATTTTATATGTTGAAATATATGTATTGTGTAGTTTTCATTATTTATTGATTTTTTTTGTCCCACTGCGCCATTCGACTTTGAGTAGTAAACTTAAATCTTTGTCATATCCTCAGGCTGATTGAACAAATTGCGATGTTAAGCTCCGCATACAAGCTAGAGCTGTATTTTTATGGAGACCTAAGTTGCCTCCGTCCTGCGTAATATGAGATTTGCGTAACGATAAATATGCAGATTTCAAATTTCTAAGGGTTTTTTTAAGAACAAGTTTTAGGTACATGTTCAATGTATATATATACTCAGGTAGTTTCTAAGTCAAATGTACTCGTTTGGTCCATGGTTTAACATTTAAAATTTTATCTTTATAATTTTTTTATGTAATAGTTTTCTCATATCTATTGTCACAATTTCTATAGAAAAGACATATTTTATAGAATTTATAATATTAAAAAAAAACAAAGGTTTCCTTTGGTAGTAAACTATTCAAATTTCTCAAAAATGGCGCAAAACAGATGTCTTATAAATAGATAGATCACTTAACTCCTTACCTGTTTCTTGAAGTGCATAAACTTATTTATAAAATGATTTTATTTAAAATATATTTCACTTCTCTGCTCTGGTAAGACAAAGCGGCGTTGATTTCGAGATTTAACACGCAACACCTTGACATCAGCCGGAAAGCAGTCGATGGAGTGTCTCGACACTAGGTTGTCTCTGACAACCGTGCTACGCGGGATAGCGTGAAGCTGTAAGATGTGTATAAATAGAAACACGTACTCAAAAGTTTAGAACTTAAATATTATTATTTAAATCGCCTAATTGAGGCCGGTCGTGGTACAGTGTGACAGCGTCTGACTGTAAACGCGCCCGGTTGTGGGTTCGATCCCCACTCGGCGGAGTGATTATATTTAAATTATTTTCACTTCCTCGCTCTGGTAAAGACAAAAGTGCGGCGTAGAATTCCACCACTCAACACGTAATGTCTCGACTTCGGTGGAAAACGAAGTATGGAGTGTCTTGACACTAGGTACTTTCTGTGTACCCTGCTATGCGGGATAAAAGCGTGAAGTTAAGAAAAAAAATCGCCCAATTCCCTTCACTTGCGCCGTAGTCCGTAATAGAACATGAGCAACGATGCATACGAGGCGAAAGCGTACACTATGATTGCCATAATACTATGGTTTCATTACGTACTGTACTTAATAAACTACTATAGTATTTTTTACATATACTTATAGAATATACAGACGTTTTAGAACATGTATATAATTTAAAATTAACACGCAATATCTTGTATGTGGGAAAAACTTAGTTCTTTCAGGGTTGAGATTAAAATTTCAACCATTGTGTATCAGGTAGAGTCTCACTAAACAGTATTTGACTGCGAACGCGATTGGTGGTAGTTCGATACCCATTCGGTGAAAAAAAATATATTAAATAATTTTGAAAAGGTAAAATAATTATATTATTTTTATTTCTGCGCTCTGGTAAGACAAAGCGTGGCGTTGGATTCGGGTGAGAATTTGTCAACAGAATGTCTTGACACTATGTTTTCTCTGACTACTCTTCTATACGGGATCAAGCGTGAATTCAGTACAAACACATTGTGTTTAACATACACGTTGCTATGGCAACGGGTGTGTTACTCACCAACTACTAATCTATTAATGTGTGTAAGTAGTATGTTTACATGCAATTTCTATTTAATAATATAAATAAACACTGTTTTGATATCTGATCCCTGTAGTACAGGTTCTGTATGGCTTGGGGTCAAATGACCGTACACAGTATATGAAAGAGCTAGAGATGTAAACGTCGTATAGTTTCAAATTATCATTTTTCAATAAAAATAAATAACATATTAATGTTATATGATTTTTTGTTGAAAATTTCGAAAACTATACAGTAGTCCGTGGTCCGTCTGCCTGCCTGCCTCGGATTCGGTTCCAAAAATGTATTTTAAAATACCAAAATATACGTGATTAATCCGTTTAAAATAGTTTCGTTTAAAATATAAATTATAACATAAGAGTTTCTCCCTAGATGTGTACTAAAAATAATATATAATAAAAAATAAACAATAAGTTTAATATTATATACATATATGATGATGTATATAGTGTCCAAAACCTCCGTTTCACTTTCCATCTTTTATAAACATTGGTTATTGTTTGGCGGAACTCAACGCAGCGCTTTGTTTTGTTCAAGACATCCCGTGGATAAATTCCTTATCATCACATCTCTTCTTACTATCACCATAATGAGAGACAAATAACAGTGATAATTGAAAAATGTCTCTAAGTATATACAAACACACAATGTAATTAAAATACATATATTAGTTATTCTCTTCGATCTCATGTTCTTTTCTGTATCTTTATAATTATTCATCCTTCACCGCCTCGCAATTGAGGCTCAGTGGGACAGCGCTTTATCGAATTAAAACGATTGGTTGTGGGTTTGATTCCCATTTGGTGAAATTATATTTTTCAATTATTTCCATTTCTCCACTCTGGTAAGATAAAGTACAGCGTCAAGTTTAGCTACTTAACACAGATTATATAGAATTTGGACAAAAAACTACCAACGTAGTGTCCTGACACTAGGTTTTTCTGAGTAAATACCCCGCTTTGCTGAAAAAGCGTGATGTGGCTTTTTGGTCACCAAATTTTTGTAGTATACAATTTATCAAATAAATAATTGTATGAAGATCTTACAATTATGTTAACGAAAATTGGCATATTTTTAATACATAAAAATTATATATTTTTTTATTAAGTTGTTATCATTATATAAACTAAATTCAAACATTTATGTGAATGAACAAGATAAACAAGTAAAAAAAAATTCTTTCAATATTTTCCGTACTCCTAGGTAATGCTCGATTAACAAAATTTTCTATAAAAATAAAAAAATACATCCTTAATTTTTCAAGCAAAAAATTATAGCGTTTCTCAAGGCCGGCGAGCAAATTGAGGTCGAACGATAATCGTCAAGACTCTAGTGGCAAGTAGCGTATTCACTTTTGACTTTGTTTGCGTATGTAAGTAAATACGTGTATACATATGCTGATGCTATGCTTCTTCTTTTACCTGTATCATTTTACACTTTACAGTGACCACCTGTACCTGTAACCACGGACTACTGTAAAGTGTTCGAAACGTCAGGTTTCCAAAAATGTGTTTTCGTATATCAAAATATACGCGATTAATCCGGTTAAATAGTTTCATTTAAAATAACTTAAAAATAATAATTTTAGCAGCAGGATAGACATTAGACTCCACTTTGTGCCATATTTACTTTTTTTTTATTTTAACTTGACGATTTTTTGCCGCATAGCAGGTATTTCTTGTGCCTAGCGTCGACACCCTCTGTATTCCGTTTTCCGACGAATTCGAGACGTTATTTGTTGAGTGGTGGAATTTAACTGCGTTCGTTTTGTCAACGCTATTTTCTTAATTTAATTATAATCATTCCTCCGAAAGGAAATCGAAGCCGCAACCCACTAAGCTTAAAGACAGGCGCTGTCCCACTGCGCCACGACTGACCTCAATTAAAATTATAATATCAACAAAATATACGTATATGTATATATATATATATATATATATATATATATATATATATATATTTATATATAATGATGACCAAATGGTTCCGTATAAGTCACGCGTTCCATATAAAACGTCATTAAGTTCACAGAATTAGGGTTAAGCATAAAATACTTTGCTATTGTCCTTAATAACAATCATTCATTTATAATGTGTAAAAATTGCCAAAATCAAAAATATTATTTTTTTATATACATATTTATATTTGTATTATTAAGAAAACAATGCTGATAATTCAAAGAATAATAATATCAAAGAATAATAATAATCAGAAAAATAATTTATCTAATGTACTAAAAAAAAATTAAATCTTATTTTTTTTTTACTTATTTATCTATTTTTATTGCCTTATTTTTTATTGATTACGACTACTTTATATAAAAAAGTCAACATTTTAAGCCAATGTTGTATTTGTTAAATTCCATATCTCATACGTATTTTCTCTAAACATGTACTAGCACATTATATTGCTTTTTTCATCTCAAAATAAGGGTATTACAAAATAACTATACTTGGACTATTGGTTACTATAATTTACATGAGTTGCGGCGTTGAGTTCCACCACTCAACACGCAATGTCTTGAATTCGATGGAAAGCGGACTATGGAGTGTCTTGACCTAGTGTAAGTGTACTTTCTGCCTGCCCCAATACGAGATAAAAGCATGAAGCTAATTATAAAAATAATATCTAAAATTATCTATTACTAAGTTAATCGAAAAAAAATCATAAAAAAAAACATTTTCTTTTCTTACAGAACGATATCAACGTCGAAGAAAAAGCGTGAGACATCGTTTGCGATTATCGCTGAGCCCACTAACTCCCGCCCCACCAGTCCTCGGTCTCTTCCAGCGGAGATTCGACCCGGGAGGGTATCACCTTTCAAAGGTTTGTATATGTAAAGATATTATCAATTAATTTTATTAGAGGCCCCAGTCCCACAGTACATGCGATTAATTGTGGATTCGATTCCAAGGATTTTTCTGTAACAAAAACCAACTGTATATCAAAAATATACTTTAAATATATATTGGTTTGATATTTAAAATGTTTCATATTGATTAAGAGATGATATATAACAGAACTCAAAAAACGTAAAAGGTGAAATTATGTTCATCGGTTTTGTTACTGCAAACGTAAAGAGAATATCAATATTACTACCATTTTTACACAACAGTGTCTGAAATACTTGTAAAAAATACGTATTTTTTAACTTGGCAATTAACGATCTTAACTGCGTTAATCATAATTCTTTTATTTGAAGGTCGTGGCTTTCGAGAAGAAACGTCACGCCACAACACTCCAAAAACCTCAGCTGCCAATTCAAGATCGAACTCACCACCTTATAAAAGAACGAGTTCACTTACCCGAATTGACAAAATGGCGCAAGTTGCCACTTTACCGCCTCCTGGCCCTGTGCATAGACCACCTAGAGATTTTCTTAAAGAAAATATGGAAGAAATAAGAGAACTGAGTGAGCTAAATCGAGAAAAGAATGAGGCTGAAGCAGAAAAAAAGAAAAGGGAAGAAGAAATTGCTTTGTTAAAAGAAATGGGAATACTAGATAAAAAAGGAGAAATAAAAAGCGCCGTTAACTCTAGAACAAACTCTCGCAGTAACTCACCAGGTAAAGTTAATTTCAGATCACGATCCAACTCTCCTTCAACTATTTTACTTCATCAAAGTATGCCTGGTAGCTCTGAACACTTGAATAATGATGATGGGATGACCAGACCAGTGGCGCATCGGTCTCGACTAAGATCTGTATCGAGATCGCAACCTGAATCAAATAATGGCTCACCAAAACATTCAAAAATACCCAAGCGTCAAAATTCTGTCTCACCAACGAGAACCAGTTCTAGGCAATCCTTGGATAGAAATTTAGGCCGTAACCAAAAGTATATGTCAAACAGCACGAGTAGTATTCATGAAACTATCAGAATAGGAAGTCAAGTTCACGACAAAAGAGCTAGTCAAAGTTCTCAGCACTTAAGCGTTTCTTCCCATCCCATAAAAGGTAAACCTCCTATATCACCAGGAAAAACTGGACCACCACCTTCAAATAGATCTATTAACCCAAAAAGGCTATCTCCTATAGTTGGTACACCGAATAAAAGTCCAGTTGAAGATCATAAAACCGGATCTTTGAAAACATCTACAAAACCATCCACAACTTCTAGAAAGATTACAAAAACTACAGCCAATACACCTGCTACATCTAGATTAAATTCTAGACAGCCCAGCAGAACAACTAGTAGAGATCCAAGTCCTGAGAAACGTAAAACTGCTACAAAAACTGTTACCAAAGCTGTAAATGGTGTTTCCAAAACTACCACAAAAACACCGATTACTCAAAAACCTCCCGTGTCAAATAAAATAGAAAATAAAAAACCAGTAAGTAGAACAAATAGTGTCAAAAATCTAAGTAGAACTTCTAGCACAAAGAATTTAATTGAGAAGCCTCCTTTAAATAGACAACTTAGTAAAAAAGATATTTCTGAAAAGTCTAAATCGACCTCCAAAATCAACGAAGTGGCTTCTAAGAAAGCTAATGGAGAGAAGACTGTGAACAAGAAAGACGATGTTATAAAAAGTTTAAACGTTGATAAGAAGCAGGAAAAAAAAGAGGATCAAAAAGTAGATGCTAATGTTGGTGATCAAATCGTAAGACAAGACAACGAAACCCAATATGATAAATCAAAAAACGATACCGGAGAACTTGTTATTTTAACGAAAAAAAATGTTGTCTCCATGACAACAGCGGCCATTACGTCACAACCTTTGGAAGTCGTAGCTACAGTTACCAATCAATTACCTACTGCTTTCGAAAAAGCAAGAGAAAAAGGAATCTTTGAAAGATTAAGCTCTAAAGATTCGTTATTCGGTAATGAAAAAGAATCCAAATCTGTAGAAGAAGAAAAGAGACCAACTAAGCCAAAAACTCATGAAAGAACTATTTTCACTGAAGATCACGTCAGGTTAAAACCCTTACAACCACCTTATAATAATCCACAAGTAGAAAAAGTAAGACAAAAAATTGATAGCATTTTAAAAGAACCAGAAATTTCTACAGAGAATATATTAGCTGCAAACACACCAAAAATGAAGACGAAAGAAATACCAAAAGACATAGCCGAGAAAATACAAATGGCTGAAAAGGAAGTTGAGTCACAAGTTAAGAATAAGATAGAAGAAACTAAAGAAGATCTTAGTAAAAAGGGTGAAGAAATCAATTCGAAGATTCGTTCAGAAGCTACGAAAATAGTAGACAGCATAATGACTCCCATAGAAACGCCTAAAGAGATTCAAAAACCCGCAGAGATCGTCGACAAAACTATAGAGCCTGTTGTGACAGTTGTTAGTGAAAAGAAAACAGCAGTAAAAAATGAAATTATTGAGAAGATAAACGAGACTTTAGTACAGGGAGGACCGGAAGTTGAAGTGCAAAGCTCGAATTTGTCAACACATGGTGTGGAAAAGGCCACATTACAAAGTAAACCAAAAGGCAGCGCATCAGATAAATCGCACAGCAATGGCGGGTAAGTAAATTAAATAACACTTTGTACATACGGGAGGCCGGATGTGGTGCAGTGGGACAGTGTCTGACTATAAACGCGATTAGTTATGGATTCGATCCCAAATCATTATGTTTAAATTATTTTCACTTCCTCGCTCTGGTAAAAGACAAAGTGCGGCATTGAGTTCCACCACTCAATACGCAATGTCTCAAAACCGGTGGAAAGCGAAGTATGGGGTGTCTTGACATTATGTACTTTCTGTCTACCCTGCTAGGCGGGATAAAAGCGTGAAGCCAAAAAGAAAACATAAGAGTCTGTGTATATTTGGATATACTGAATTAGTAGTAACATCAAGTACAATCGATGAGGACGTGGGATCGAATCCTGTTAATAGTGTTTTTTTTTTAAAATAACATAAACAAATAAAATTAACAGTATTCAATAGGCAGACAATAGTCTGTCTGGCTGTCCAAGCCATGAGGAGATTATACTGAAAACATATTCTTGAATAAAAATAAAATTCTTTAAAAAATAAGCTGGGTATAGAAAACAAACAATAATGATTTTTATAATTTTCTTTTAGATTTCTAATACTTACATGAAACAGCTCGTTTACTTTCCATAGCAATAATGGTAATGATTATGCAAACCGCAACGTTATCAGTGTAAACGGTGAAAACCGATCCCAATCGACAAGGGAATGCTTTCGTTATTCACACTTGTGCATCGGCATAAGTAATTATAAATGCGAAAGTGACCATGTCTGTTTGTTTGTTTGTTACTAGTTACGCAATAACTACTGCACGAAACAAAATGTAACTTTACAATAATATAGTTAATACATAGGCTACAAATGGTTTAAAATGGCAAATTATTAATGAAATAGATTAAATATTTTTTGTTAAAGTAAAATTATTTAAAATATTCCTATATAATGTACGTGCGAATTTTACGCCTCACGATTTCATTATAGTATTGACTTAAATTGGAACAACTTAGTGGTAAATAATTTTGTATTGCAAAGTGCGTATAATGTTTATTGACAAAACGCAGCGTTGTGTTACGCTATTAAACAGGTGATATTTTAATTATTTTGGCGAATAATGGAGAAATTAATGGGGTTATCATTAAATTTTAAGTAGGCCGAACAACGAACAGGGTTTAAATAAAACAGGGTCCTTGGAAACCATCCAAAGTCTTCTAAAATTGTTTTCTTATACTAAGTATGAAATAACAGGAATGCTGACAATAAAATAAGTTGTCACGGCTAGTCGTTGTTGCGTCTGACTATAAACGTGATCGGTTGTGGGTTCGATTCTCACTCAGGGAAGTGATTATAATTAAATTATTTTCAAGTCCTCGCTCTAGTAAGACAAAGAGTGGCGTTGAGCTCCACCACTCAATACGCAATGTCTCGAATTAGGTGGAAAGTGAAGTACGGAGTGTCTTGACACTAGGTATTTCGATAAGAACGTACAACTTAGTAACAACGATTGAACGGCGTGCAAGAGGCGGAGGTTTGAATCCCTCTACGATTATATATCATGAGATTTTAAATATTTTCTTTAATTAAATTCAATTAAATATGAAAAAAAAAATTCTCATTTTATTATAATATATGCTACCGTTATCAATCGGTATTTATGTAAGGTCAGATAAAAAATGATAGTCTTGTTTATGCTTTGTTTTTTGGCCAAATTTCTCAAAGTGACCGTCTGATATAATGGCTCTTATGGTTGTAAAAATAAGGGTGGAAGTTTAAGGGTTGATCAGGGTCAGTATCGAGCGGGTGGCGTGACCACTGTTATTAACATACTCCAATACTAGGGTTGTTTGTTTTTACTTAAGAACATTGAGTTTGATATATATATATATATCTATATATATATATATACTATATATATATATATATCTATATATATATATATATATAATATATATACACTATATTGTGAGTCAATTTTCATCAGATTCATCTGATGAGAAATCACTCCATAATATACTAAAGGAACTCGATCTTTTGAGAAACTATCATCAGCTTATTCCTAGCCTGTAATTCTATCAGAGAGTAACTCGATTTGAGTTGAGATGTTAAGGACATTTTTAAAGGGTCGGATTACAAGGCCAGGCTACGCGCACGGTAAATCTTCTCATACTTAAGTAATTTATTATCCTACACCAAAGGATAAATGACAAATTAATATATTATTGTATTAATGACGTTATTAATTTATAATCATAAATAATTTCGACAGAAGTGTAAACATGACGACTCTAATCTTCTCCGTATAAATATGAATAAAAAACCAAAATTATCTGTCCTATATAAAAGCAACCATTTGCACTAATTATGTATCAAACGAAGCTCCTGCCAATCTAAAGCTTAATTTGATCAGCTAATTACAGCTCATCACGTCATATATGATTTTCGCAATTTTTACACATTTTAAATGAAAAATGATTTTTTACATATTTTACTTCATTTAAAATATATAAAATCCGTTATAAACAGTTATTTTAAACGGATTAATGCGTAAATTTTGGTGGTGTTCAAAATTAAATATGGTGTGGTGGTTTTAAATGAAAAATGATTTTTTACAATTTTACTTCATTTAAAATATGTAAAATCCGTTATAAACAGCTATTTTAAACGGATCAATTGTGTATATTTTGGTGGTGTTCAAAATTAAATATAGTGTGGTGGTTTTAAATGAAAAATGATTTTTTACAATTTTACTTCATTTAAAATATGTAAAATCCGTTATAAACAGTTATTTTAAACGGATTAATCGCGTATATTTTGGTGGTGTTCAATACATTGGGTTTTCAAAAGTGAATATTCGAATACCAAAATGTACGCTATTAATCAGTTTCATCGCGAGTCATTTATCGCTCGCAAAATATCAAAATCATATAAAAAATCGTCCTTCTAGTATCGATACTACATTATCTACCATAAACTAAAACCCCAAAATACTTCACCAGTATAAGTAATTCGTATTTTCCCGCGATTAATTTTCGCCAGCCCTTGTTTATTATACTTGGTATAGCATCGTGACGTTGTAACGTTTAAAAGAATAACTTTACTTAATTAAATAATTCAGTTTAACCTCATTTTTGGACTAGATTTTGTTTTCAGGTCAACTGGCAAATATTTTTTTTTCCTCAAGTTTCAATTTCGACTTGTTATGTTTACAAAAGGAAAGTCATAGTACGTTTCTTTGTTCTCTTCTAACTGCTAAACTCGTGAAACGATTTTGACAAATGATACTTCAATAGATTTGTCTAAGGGTATTTTGTTTCGCTTATGGCGATTTAAATACTTAACTATTAACCATGTTGAGGCCGGTCGTGGCGCAGTGTGACAGCGTTTGACTGTAAACGCGACCGGTTGTGGGTTCGATCCCCATTCGGGGGAGTGATTATATTTAAATTATTTTCACTTCCTCGCTCTGGTGACAAAGTGCGGCGTTGAGTTCCACCACTCAACACGCAATGTCTCGACTTCTGTGGAAAGCGAAGTACGGAGTGTCTTGACACTAGGTAAAAAAAAAATATTATTAACCACAGTCGGACTTTTATTTTTTTTAATTATTACTTGTTTTTCGTAGTGAACATAAGTAATATAAAAGTGATATATTTCTCTATTTTGTATTTTGCTTCTTCAGTTATATATTATATTCTTGAAGAGATAAATTGTAAATATTTTTAATATAAACATTTCCTGACTGGAATTAGGCTCAAAGCCATCACGTCAATGTGTACTGTCAAATATTTACGTATAAAATCACATCACGTAATAAGACACTATAAGGAGTAAAATCTGTGTCTTTATAAAATAACAGAATAATATATAACTAACTACTTAAAGTACTTTACTAAGTGCGGTGTTGAAATCCCTACTTAACACGAACGGCGTTTAACGACGATATGTAGCTCTATAAAGCTTTGCATGTTGTTATTTCAAAATTGAATTTAAAAATTCGTAAATAACTAACCTCTTTACGTATTAGGCCACTTACGCAAGGACTTTACGTTAAAATAGAAGTAGTTACATTGCATTTTATAAGTGTTATAGAAATGCTTCTTAACATGGAACTGGTCAAGCGTGAATCTTAATAAATGGCCGGTTCCAACATGTGATAAATCAATTAAATATTATCTTTCTTTTCTCTAATATTAGTATTAAATAGCCATCGGGGCGCAGTGGTATAATGTGTGACTATAAACACTATTGGTTAAGGGTTCAAAATATTTGAATTTCTCCGCTCAGGTCAGGTAAGACTTAACACGTCGTTGAGTTCCCCACTCAACACGCAATGTCTCGATTTTGGGAGGAAAGCAGTCAACGGCGTGTCTTGACACTAGATTTTGTCTGACTTGCTATGCAGGATAAAGCGTGTATGCGTGATGATACTTTTTTTTTAATAAGAGATGAAATTATCACTCTAAATAATATTTCATTTGTATTATTCAAATAATAATTTCAAAATTATGTCCTAGAATTTTAAATCTATAAACATATTCAAATTATTATAAATCATTTTGCATTACATTTTACATACAAAAAATAAACATCCACATAAAACTAACCCTATTTTTCGTGGAGCGAGAACTTTTCAACAATTTCTTACGTCCATATCGCATAACGCCTTAACGAGGCGACCCTTCAAGAATTAGTTCACTCTGACCTCGGACGCCTTAGCCATTCGTCGTATACGAATTGGCGGGAAACTTTGACAGTGACGTTTAAACCACATTACTTATCTGTCCGCGTGTATTTTGACAGTTACGATGTGTACAAAAATTTAAAAACAAACAGCCAGTGAACTTAAGAAAGGAAAAAGGAATAATTATTCTAAAAGTGACAAAAATGTGTTTTATTTAAAGTATAACATATAAAAGTGATATTAACAATGATACATAATAGGACAGTGTACATTTTGCCTAACGAATTGCTTCCCAAGCGATACGACGATGACGGGTAAATGTGTATAATCAAATTAAATCATACGTAACTTAAGTCTATATTAATTTTTTTTTTACCCATTTTTTGTTTCGCAAGGTCAACACGCTCAGACATTCATAATTTCTAGAAATTGTAATACAATAGTAAAAAAGTTCAACAGTTATTTTTTTAGTAAATTTAGCAGTGAATAAATTTTTGACTTTTCTTTTCATGGTTGCCAAGTATAAAGAGATATTTTATTAGAGATATTAGTTATTCTAATGTGATTCTTTCAATATATATTGAGTATATACTGGGGTATTTAAACACCATAAGATAATCTATAACGCTGCGATGTTGTTGCAAACTAACTTTGAATATCATTCTTAACTTTATTTTTTATCATTCTTTGAATATCAACTTTCACATCAAGTTCTTACATAAAGAATTTCGTAAAATATATATCGAGTTCAAAAGAGTCTTACTGTTAACGGTACGTAATACTTAGTCGTAGTTAATTATAACACAGTTACACCTGGTCTTACTTTCTAACTAAATACTCTAATATGTCCCAAACAATATTCTAAAGAGTAAACCCTTCCAGATTCCCACAAAGCACGAGCACTACACCAAAACCTCCACCAAGAACGAATCGTGATCAGAAATCCAAAAGTCAAAGTCCTCCCGAACCCGACGAACCCGCTGAACCTGCAGCAGCTCATAAACCCAACATCTGTTCACGACTGATGGGCAAATGTAAAGCGAAATGCTGTCCTTGCTGCACCAAGCCTCAAAAAGAGGATGCAGAAGAAGAAGAAGTTCCAGAAACCGGAGAGAAGAAGAAATTGTGGCACAAAATGAATTGTTTCAAAAAGAAAGTACCGGAAGAAGATATTGAAATAGCTGCGGGGAAAGTGAGTGTGTTTGTTACCCTTATTATTTCCACAGGCAAATCTTTTCTTTAAATGTATATAATTTATACTAAGAACAGGTTAGGTTTGGTACGATACGAGCAGACTGTATGACGGAAGACGAAGTGAAAGTCTTTTGTAAATAATATGTTGCTACAATACTATAATTTACTATTATATGTTATTCTCATTGTATTTATATATGAGGCCTCATGGCACAGTGGCGCAATTTGACTCTGAACGAAGATTGTAGGATCGATTCCCATACGGAGAGAAGAATATATTAAAATTGTGTTAATTTCCGGTATGCGGCTTTGAGTTCCGCTAATTAACATGTCACACGAGTTGACATTACGTTCTTTACGTATGTAGTGTTTAGTTAGATTTACGTATGTAGTGTCATAGTAGATATGCAATCGATTATTAGAATTTGATGTATACGGGCACAAAACATTTTTTTTAAAATCACTTTTTTAGTTATATAAAGGGGTGTGAATTGTCAAGACAATACGTTCTTCCCAAAATATTATATTTATAAAAAAAAAATCTTAACTCTATATTCTATATCTACATAAAAATAAAAATAACATTTTTACAGGGAACGACGATAGAATTCGAAACTGAAACGAAACGCAAACGCAAAATAAGAGATATACTTTGCGCGTGCTGTCGCCGACGCAAGGTGGCAGACATCGAACCCACGCACCACGTGGAGCCGTCCCCGCCCGCGATGACTGAGGATGTGGCTAAAGAGACCGGATGCTGCGGCAAGAAGAAAGAGATTGAGAGGAGAGACAGTATACTCAGCGATCAGACACCTACTACGTGAGTTGCTTTTCTCATACAAATACAACATACCAAGTGAATTGTATTAAATATAACAATTATACCCTGTACAAGTTAGCTTGATCTTTTTGGCAAACAAGTTAGTCATATTAAAAATTTCGGATAACGCTTGAATTTTTAAGGACTTTTGTGTTTTATTTATTTTTATAATACTTTTACAATTTTAAAAATCACTAAGTGAAGGAAATAATATTATTATGTCGATCAGTATCATTTATAACTTTCAAAAAGATCAAGCTAACTTGTACAGGGTACAATAAGTAATTATAGTATTTTTGGTGTATGAGAAAAACATTCTATCAATTCATTCAATCCCAGAGTGGAAATTGAACCCACAGCGACTACCGGTCTTATATTATCATTTAATATTTTGTGGTCGGTCGTGGCGCAGTAGGACTGTAAACACGACCAATTATGAGTTCGATCCCGTCTCGGGAAGTAATTATATTTAAATTATTTTCACTTCCTCGCTCTGGTAAAAGACAAAGTGCGGCGTTGACTTCCACCACTTAACACGCAATGTCTCGATTTTGGTGGAAAATGAAGTACGGAGTGTCTTCACACTAGGTACTTTCTGTCTATCCTACTATGCGGGATAAAAGCGTGAAGCTAAAAATAATAATAATAATAATCTTTCTTTACAAATTCCAACGATAAATACAATAGAGTTCATTTCTTCAGTTGCTGCAACAATCGCTTTGGGCGTTGGATCCGCGGCGCGTGTCGGCGGCAGTCGGAGCAGTCCTCGAGCAGACGGACCAGCCTGTTCTCGAAGAACAAGAGTCTCTCGCCCACTTTACCACCGGAGGTGAGTCGTGAGCCATGTCTTTGATAATCTAATATAACAAGATCTTTGATAATCCACCGCCATCTATCTGTCTGTCTTCATTACCTCAATTGCTGTACTGGATTTTTACACAATGACCTTTTTATCTCTATTGTAGGGAGGAATTTTTTATAAGGAAATCCCAGGTGTTATAAAGTTTTCAACTTCAGTATGAAATATAGTATAGTTAAAAATTTATATGAAGAAGTGAAGAAGAATATTATATTTTAAATTAATTAATAAAAAAATGTATTACACACACTGCAATCTATTTTGTTTACACTTTTGTATAAAGTGATATAGTCGTTGCTATGGCAACCCGTATTTGACGAGTAAAGTTACTAATAATACTTAATAATTCTATAAAATATATATAGTTATAACTTATTTCAGTAAATTTGTTATTTATATAAGTCATTTGTATGTTAAACAGTAATAAACAAGCGTACACATAAACACTTTAAATTCCTTAAACTTCAAAGTACTGAGTTTATTTTTATATTATTTCTTACAACTCCTTAATATTTTTTGTTATAATTTTCAATATCTTTTTCATTATAATTTCGCAAAGGAATTAAGAAAAACATAAAAAATAAAGGTTATCAAGTATTTTGTGAGTATATTCTATTGATGCTGACAGACAAAACGCAGTCGCCATATTTTCTTCAGCAACATGTCACCAAATGCCTTCTTATGTATATTAAGACTGATTCACACTATCAGTAACGTTAAAGTTTCAACAATATACTGTGATAATTATTCTTTTATACAATATCTATTGAACGTATCACTCAGTGGTTTAAACAATTTAAGCAAAACAAAATATTTATATATTAAAATATAATTTAAAATGTAATTCTCGCAGGCACTAATAGATATAATCTTTTTTGAAAAAACTTATAAAAATTTGAACGAATCGGGATTCGAACCCACACCTCTTGGATACCGTCCAAGGTAAAAGGTCAAAAATGTTTTCTAAACCTAAGTGTGGAATAACACTTTAAAAATAGTAAGTATTAAGATACAATCTACTATACAATATACTCAAATACAGATTTTCACTTACCTATTGGCAACTAATTAGTTCTTAATCTATTAACAAGTGAAGGAAAACATTTGTATAAGTAGGAAATTTGGTACAGTTGTAATTTATATAGATATATGCAGAAAGCTAATATATATTTTTTAATTATATAAATATAACAAATGTAACTCACACTACCATGTGTTTGACATACACGTTTATATAAAGTGACATACGCGTTGCCATGGTAACGCGTTGTCAACGATACAACTTGACATCTGGTACTTATAATAATATGTAAAGTTCACAAAATAAAACTTGATTACATTTAACATTAGTTCCAAAGAAACAGTAGCGTCGGGATTAAAGAACCTTGAAATGAAAAATACGCTTTGCTCGCGTGTCCAAATCGCACTGTGTGCACAAAAATATATATTATTTTTGTTAAAAATAATACGTCTTTTTTATAAATGAATTGAATACAAATTTTCAAGTTCTCTTCTCTCCGCTAAAATTATGATATTATGGGGAATCATTAGTTCTTCATCTATATTAATATTTTAGTGGCGGAGTGTATAAAAAAAATTTAAAGATATCGACATAAAAAAATAAAGATTTCGAGTCGACAATATATTATATTCGAAAAATTTGGATTGTCAGGTATTTTGTTAAATTCTAACAACTCTCTGCTCTCTGACAACTGTTACTAAGTAAATGACATGTTGCCATCTTGACTTCGTTAAGGCTGATTCACACTATCAGTCTAAGTCAAAAGTCGAAGTTCGGCACACAACCGTGATTTATTCTTTTATACATTATTTATTGGAGGCCTGTAGTGGTACAGTGTCACAGCGTCTGACTGTAAACGCGATCGTGGGGGGTTCGAACCCCACTCGAAGGAGTGATTATATTTAAAATTATTTTCACTTCCTCGTTCTTTGTCTAAAGTGCGATGTTGAGTCCCGCAACTCCACACGCAATGTCTCGAATTTGGTGGAAAGCGAAGTACGGAGTGTCTTGACACTAGGTACTTTCTGTCTACCTTGCTGTGCGGGATAAAAAACGTGAGGTATTCAAGTAGTTTAAACAAAACGAAATGTTTATATATTGAAATATAATATTGTAGTTAAAGTGGCTGGCAAAGTCGCGAGTCGGCAGTTAGTAATTTATATATTTCATATTCTTATATTCATATTCTTTTATATTAATTCATTCATTATATTAATTCAGACAAATATTTTTTGTCAACGTTACTCACCAGCGGGTCTTTGCAAGTGACCCGCAATATCCTCACTCGGCACTCGGCACTCGGCACTCGGCACGCGACACGTGACTCAAACTAAATGTGAACTTATAATTTACTTAATCACTCATAAATTATATGTAACTATTATTATATGAGTAATATGAATGTTGCTTTTTATAATCATTCTTCATAGAAATGAAAGAATCAGTAGATATACGTACGTCACTTTTGTATATAAAAAAATCCTATTCCCACCCTTCTTCTTCCATCTTTTCCCTCTGAGTGTAGTAGGTCGGACAGTTCTGGCTGCCGACAGTACAGTATCTCCTCTATCACTTCCACCTCAACGCCGGCAACGTGTCCAATGTTGAGGATGTCTATGGGTGTGGGGTACCATCACGTGGTACCTCTGCCCGTTTGCCTCTTTTTTTTAAAAAAAAAATTAAAAAAGTTGGCGCCCAATATGTCAAATTTTATGATTTTCTCAATTTTTTTTAATTTATATGTGTTCTTGCAATGTTGTTATAATTTGATTCAAGCTTTTTAATATGAGTCAACATTTCAAAACACTTTCTAAGTTCTAACACTACATTTTTTTGAGAACGGCCGTGGCGCAGTGGGATAACGTTGTAGGAATTATTATATTTATAACAATTACATTTACTCTGTTAAGACAAAGCGCGGCGTTGAGTTTCGCTACGCAACACGCAATATCTCGAATTCAGCGGAATAGTACAGTAAAGAAACTGAAAAAAAAACGTTTTCTAAATATTTAAAATTACTCTGAATTACTATACACCATGGTATTGTAGCACCCCAGTTAATTAATTAATTACTCGCGTGGGTACCAGTATAGAATATAGTAGGAAAGGTTATTTCTCAGTGATTATATCGGAAACGTCTTATAAGAAATATGCTTTTAAAGTCCTTCGGTATAATAAAAAAATATATATTATTTAATGCAAGCCTAACTGATTATTGCGGGAACAGTTTAAAGTAAAACATTAAGTTGGTAGGTACAGGTTCTTTCTTGAAATATTATAAAATATGTAATTGTCAAAAGTTTGAATTCTGTTTAGGGGATAGTATAAATTTACTATTTTGCTGTTTGTCTTTGTACTTGGCTGATTAAATATCTCATTACGATATTTCTAAAATAATCGAAAATACAAGAATAGGAGGAGGCTTGGTATGCGCTCATCTTCGTATAGCAAGCAGGGTAGTCAGAGATAATATAACGAATTTGGTCGCGACGTGAAAGTGACGAGCACAGTATTCACGCTACCTCTGACTACCCTGCTATAAGGAATCACGTGTGAAACTACCTTTATTAACAATTATACATTGACACTATTGACAAATTGCCATTACTTGACAAATGCTGAAAAGTTTTACCAACAAGTAAATTCTTTGTTCAACGAATAATAGAAATAAATCGATAAACCACTGTGCACATGATTAGCAGTTTATTTCAAGTTAATATACTTTTAGTATTGCCAGTGCATTTCATCGACAAACACGTGAATTGGTGTTGAGTTTATAGAAAAAAAAACTTCTTTTAACCTCCTCCGAATATGCAGACACCTAGAATAGTTTTGACTAACGTACAGAAACGTAATATTACTATAAAAGTTAGTGACAAGGTATATATATATATATATATATATATATATATATATATATATATATATATATATATATATATATATATTATTGTATTTTTTACTCAGTATTAAATCACTGTCCTTATTTATTTTCTTATTGTGAAAATATTTTGTATAACTTTAAAGAATTATTTCTTAATGATTTCTATAAATAAATACAATTGGAGTGTTTATTATATTTAAAAAAAACTCGTTAAACCATTTTACTATTGTGTTAAGTGTTATTCCACATTTAGGATTAGAAAACATTTTTAAAAAACGTATAAAAATTTCGTTGCACATGGTAGTAGAACGCACGACTTAGGGTTCAGAGCGCTTGGACGGTTTCCAATAGGCACGGGTTCAAATCCCGCTGCGTTCAAAATTTGAATATGTTTTGTTAACAAAAATCCACTTTAAACTAAATCATATATTTTTATACAAGGTAAATATACAATTTTTTTTCACAATCTTTGTCTGTCTGTCTGTTACGGGGTAATCTCTGGAATGGCTGGATTGCTTTTAACAGGGCTCTCATTGGCAGATAACCGATTTAATAAAGAATAACTTCAGCAATTTTTGATTCTTTATATATATAAATAAAGAACCAAAAATTTAGAGAAAATTAAGAAATTTGACGCAAAGCAAATCGCGAGCACAAGTCGTAAACAATAAATATAATAGAAAAAAATATCAATAACTACCAGTCATACAATTTATTTATTTAACCTGCTTTGTAAATATTCTAGGACACCCGAAAAAAGCTAGATCCTTCCCTGATAGAGCACACGAGTGTGATGCGGGGCGCCATCCCGGTACTGCCAGCGGCTTTGGCTTACTTCTGCCTGCTGTGCAATATTGTGGTGCCTGGACTTGGTGAGGAAATAATAATTCATACAGTGATATACTAAACCACGAAAATATTAGGCCGGCTTGCTTGAGGCCGGTCGTGGCGCAGTGGGACAGCGTCTGATTATAAATGTGATCGATTGTGGATTCGATTTCCACTCGGGGCAGTGATTATATTTAAATAATTTTCATTTCCTCGGTCTCGTAAGACAGAGTGCGGCGTTGAATTCCACCACCCAACACGAAGTACGGAGTGTCTTGATACTAGGTTCTTTCTGTCTACCCTGCTATACGGAACATGTATGTTTTACATAAACGATCACAAATAAATAAAATAATAAATAATAAATAATAAATGAAATAATATATATATATATATATATATATATATATATATATATATATATATATCTTAGCTAGCTACATTTGAACAATCTTAACTTAGCTACGGCATTATTATGAGCAGGTATGTTATATAGTTCAAACCCTACTGTTATTATAAACAATTGTAAAATTATATTATTTGTATATACAAAATATAAATTACCTTATCGATTATTTTAAACATAATTGTAAATGTCACTTTCAGGAACGATCTTCAGCGGCATGTTTTGTCTGTGTTTCGGTATACCTCGCTTCGGGGTACACGACGGAGCTAAACATAGAATAGGTAACGTACATTTTACTGTAATTTTGAATACGTTTAAAGTCCAAACCAAGCAATTATAATAAATTGGTAAGCAAATACTGTATGCTTTTGATGGAAGGTAGATGTACTTTTAAGTTTTATTTATAACACTATTTTAATTTATTATTTATTTATTTTTATTTTTTCTTTTATTTTGAAGTTATTTATTCACCCAATAAATACAAGGAATCTATTGACAAATGTAATGTCTAATATTTATTAAGAAATCTGATTCCTCCTTTGTACCGAAATATTGGACTAATTATTGAATCTTAACTCTGAATACGAACACACTGGTGCTGTCCAAGAATTGTGAATGTAGTGTCTCAACACTAGGCTCTCTCTGTCTAGGTTCTGTCTGATGTGCACTTTGTCGCTCCTCGATGACTTCTATGATATATGATTGAATACAAAGATTTTTCATATTTTTAATTTTATATACACTTAGGCCGGCACTTGAGGCCGGACGTGGCGCAGTGTGACAGCGTCCGACTCTAAACGCGATCGGTTGTTGGTTCGATCCGCACTCGAGGGAGTGATTATATTTAAAATTATTTTCACTTCCTCGCTCTGGTAAGACAAAGTGCGGCGTTGAGTTCTACCACTCAACACGTACTGTCCCGAATTCGGTTGAAAGTGAAGTACGGAGTGTCTTAACACTAAGTGCTTTTTGTCTACCCTACTATGCGGGATAAAAAGCGTGAAGCTAAAAAAATACACTTAGGCTAACAAAGGCTATTTTCGGATGCTTGGACGTTTTCCAAAAGTAAAGTCCTGCTACAAAAGTAGAGGCCATTGTGGCAGAGTGGAACAGGGGCTGATCGTAAACGTGATTGATTTTTGAATTCGATGCCTACTTAGGGTTTAGATATAAAATTTATTGTCATTTTTCGACTTAATTAAGACAGAAAGCAATGCAATGTCTCGATTTCAGGCAGTCAAAGGAGTGTCTTGACACTATGCTGTGTTTGAAAATAAAATAATATATCACGTGGTGGTTTATACTATTGGCAATCGTTTATTTCATTTTCATTTCAGGTTCTTTCATAATCAACCTGTTAGTCGGTTGCGGGCAGCTGTTCACAGTCCTCTTCTGTCTGGTGGGCTGGGGCTGGTCTATCTGGTGGGGTGTCATCATGGTTAAGACATCACGTGAGTATTATAGTACTTTTTTCTTTTATCTCATTTAAGTGAAATGAAATATTAATTATTAATTTTGCCCGTGTGATTCCGGCTTAGAATATGATCACCCTGGTATTGGTGGTGTCGTATGAAGCGACTAAAATATGTGTGGTAGAGTTACGGTACGTTGCCAGCGATGGCACTAATGGGCAGGCTCGACCGGATCATTACCACCCCTGGCATTTAAAACCGACGTTAAGTAATGGCTTTATGCCATCGCGTTTCGTATTAGGTAATGCCAGGACCCAAACTCTCCTTCTACTCCCCAAAATGAAAGCGGTACTTAAAGATATTTTACCCCAGGAGCGTACCAACATCGTTGATGCTAGAGAATACCTTCCTAAGTCTTTAAACTCAGGCATTCTTCGAATTTAAGGGAGGGCAAAGCACCGCGCAAGAGACAAGGCAAACGAGGCGTATACTCCTCGACAGCCCCTTCCAGACTTAACGTGGATTATTGTCACATGGTCTACATTCCAACCTGAATGCCGTCCACCACCATCTTGAGACGGTACGGCCGGCCTTATTATTTATGACGGAGACTCAATGCCCAATGCCCAATCAAGCGACATAGCCTATCTCCAAGCTACAAAAAAGAGCATTATTTTGTGCGTCATGCCGGGATCGCTGTATTCGTGAGATTGCCAATTTTGAAGACCTATCTACCATCTAGCTTCATATTGATTCGGATGATCGCGTCCGAATCTACACATGCTTGTATAGGTCCCATGGTGGTAACACAAAAACAAATTGACTTATGGAGCACATGCAATTGGCTAATGACGATATGCTGTCCCAGCTACCCTCTGCCGAGTCCGTGATACTTGGCGATTTCAATGCGCACCTTGCGGATTAGCTCAATTGGTTGATTCGCCTACACGAGTCCTTGATGTGGACAGCTACAATGCCTCCTTACTGGACTTTGTGCTGACGTCGCTACCCTTTTGGGATATTCTGATCACTGCCTGAGACGGAGAGTAGTGCCTTGTAAAAGTTGCAGAACACTAACGCAACCCGTCGCGTTTGGCACTACAAGTCAACAGATTGGGATGGAATGCGTACCTTTTGCTCATCTTATTCTTGAGGGCTGGTTTGCTTTTCTTCTGATGATCTGGGTGACTGTGCCGCTGATGTTGCCGACGTGGTTCTACAGGATATGGAACTTTACATCCCTAGCTCTGTAGTACCAATCGGTGGCAAGTCACGGCCCTGGTTTGGTATGTCTTGCAAACAAGCTGCCATTGGCAAGCGCGAAGTATACCATAAGGTGAAAGCCTTAAAGAGAAAGTATATGCCTGCCTAAAGGTACTTTAAGAAGCAAATTCCTATGATGTAAAGTCTGAGCATATTGCTAAAATCGGAGAGAAGCTAAAGAGATACCCGTCTGGAACACATCGTTTCTGGGCGCTCTCGAATGCTGCACTCAGCAACTTCAGCCAGTCTTCGCTTCCACCGTTGCGCAACAAGGATGAAACCCTGGTCCACGCGGTGAAACAGAAAGCCTATCTCCTGGGCCTCGAACTCGACTTGGATGAAAGATTAATCATGCCGGCGACCATTCCACGGTGCCAGAGTTCGATGTCTGGCATTAAGTTGAGCCAAAAAGCTGTGTGGCGAGCTCTATCTTCTCTGGACATCCACAAGTCGAGTGGACCGGATAGCATTTCTCCCTTAGTGCTCCGTGTATATGCTCCTGAGTATTCACCAGTGCTAACACGTTTATTTCGACATTCCTATTCGCTCGCCGTCCCTGATTCATGGAAAAGCGCCCTAGCGCCATATTCTGGTATATCTAGAGGATCAACGGATACTCAGAGACCGTCAATATTGCTTCCGCCATGGTCGGTCAACAGGTAATCTTCTAGTGTACTTAACCCACTGCTGGACTTCTGCTATCGAAAGCAAAGGAGAGGGCCTAGCAGTTAGTCTGAACATGGCGAAGGCCAACGATCGAGTGTGTCACAGGGCGCTCCTTGCCAAACTACCATTATGCAAGTGGGTCGCCAGCTTCTTCACTGGGTGTGGGTTAAAAGTCGGTATCGACGGTTTTTGCTCTCAATTAATGTCCGAGAACGCTGGCGTCCCCCAGGGCTGTGTGCTGTCCCCAACACTGTTCCTTCTGCATATCAATGATTTGTTAAAGGATCCCACTCATTGTTATGCAAACGACAGCACAGTGGAAGCCGTCTACACTGGCCGTGCAAGTCTTTCTCGGTAAAACGACGACAAGTGAAGAAAAAAACCTATGTCTTCCTTCGAGGCATCCCTTGAAAATATGGCTTCCTGGGGTTCCCCTGAAGACACGAGTTTGCGCGTTAACCACTAAGAAAACCCCATTTCCCGTTTCACCAGTTTTCTAGAAGCCGCCTCCCTTAAAGCCACACCCGATATCAATATATAGGGCCTTAGCGTTTCGAGTCACTGCCGGTATTGCGGTCATCTGGAAATCAAGGCCAACAGCAATAGCCTTGAGAACTTGGTATCTATATATGAGCGAGACTACTTCACGTCCAAACACCGTTGAGCCCTTTATAGGGCCCAGGTTCGGCCTCATATGGTTGTACTGTTCTCATCTCTGGACTGGTGCACCCGAGTATCAGCTTAAACTATTTGATCGCATACAACGGAGAGCCGTTCGGATCGTTGGGGACCCAATTATCTGTGACAGGCTTGATAATTTGGCGCTGCGTAGAGACGTTTCATCGTTTGCGTTCTCTCTCGCATATATCACGTTTTACTGCTTACATTATACGTGCGTGACATTATACTACTGTGCGGTTTTGTAGGAATCTCCTTCCATATGCCACACAACTATGGAACGGCCTACTTGCAACAGTGTTTCCAGGTCGTTACGACATAAACACCTTCAAAAAGCGCGCTTCTTCCCACAATAAAGGCCGGCTACCGCAAAGGGCGTTGGTGATCACTTACCATCACGTGACTCACACGCTCGTTTTCCTTGCCTATCGTATAAAAAAATAATTTATATAGATTGAACTAAAAGGAATGATTTTCTCGTTATGTTGATCAGTGTAGCAGGAAACAGATCATTAGTCGCTCCGTTGTCTATGTTCCTCCCAAAATCATGACAATGCGTTATAAGTGGCTAACAATACCCAGGCATTGTCTTAGAGACAGCCGAGAAATGCAAATAAATTTTAGATATACTCATTCTTCTAACTGGGAATCGACACAACCAATCGCGTTTGCAGTCAGACGCTATCACAATATCACAAAGTGTGTGTTAATTTTCAAGCCTTTTGTTTGAAAATTAAGAAATACATTATATAATTACAATATTTTTTACAGGAAAATACGCAAAACTGAAAGCGGAAGCGGCGGCGGAAGAGGCGGAAGCGCCTCCCGTCACCACAAACAATCACACACGCGCGTAACAATAACTAACTACTTATTTATAAATATATATAATATTAATATATTATTAAGAAGAAACGTAACAAATAAAAGGTAAGATATTTGGAAAGTTACTTAAAAAATATTTAAACGTCAACGTTTTTATCGTAAAAATATTGAAGACGTTTTACATGGAACAAATTGTAAATGATATAAAATATTCATAACGTTTTATATAAAATTGAAATGAAAATCAATAATTATTGAGATGAAAAATGTTAAGCGTTAGAATACTAGCTTTAGTTTTTTTTTATTATACTGTTATGACACTGTACAGTATTTTGTGAACTAGATATCAAGGAAGTAGGGAAAACTGTAAAATTCTGCTGGTCAGAAATTTTTAACTGTGGTTTTCTCATGAAAAATTTTCCAACGGTTCTTTGGTCCTTTTATATATGTAGATGTTTAGTGTGGTGTATGGCAACACTACGTAATTTTGTAAGTAGGCTAATGCCCTTTATATATTGAAAAAAAAATCGCTGTTTAAATTACTATTATAAGCAAAATACTGCCAAAGTAATAAATTTCCTTTCTGTGTGCATCTTCAACTTGTTTCATTGTATCATTGTTTCGAAGCAAGTGTTGCCATATTCAAAATTGAGCCCCAAGTGCTTTTATTGAATAAGGTATTATTATAAAAAAAGGTCATATAATAAATGTACATCTAAAATTTCCAATATTTAAATTCATTTTAAGGTCAAAATAAAGAGAGAGTGAAGGAGGAAAGAGAAAGAGAAACCCTTCTATAAAATTATGAAACTCATAAGAAATTATGTTAATAATATAATATGATTGTTAGGGATACGTAATGGGTTTCCCAATAAGAACGATATGTTTTGAAATTGAAATAAAACATGTAATATACATGTTTCATAAATTTGTATTTAAATAATTAAATAAAGATATTTGGCCTTTTCACATCCGTCTCTGTTATCGTATGACACAAGAGAAAACGGAGAGTGTACCAGGTTATCTTAACCTATTCTGACACACGCAAGAAATGCATTGAGTTGTACAAATTAATAGTATTTTTTTTTAAATTGGACAATTTTAGGTGTACATGTTACTAACATCTACTTAGAGATTATATAAATATTACTCCAGTATCCCTGTATACCCTTTGTATATAAACACATTTATTATATCTACTAATAAATAATAATTAATATATAATCGTGTATTTTGTACTGTTACTTGTAATCGATATAACGTACTTATAGGTCGTGAATTTTATTGAAATTCTGGTTGAAGAAAATACTTTTGCTGGGGAGAAAATATTGGCAGAGACAAAATGGCCTTATTGTTTTAAATACGCATATATAGATTCTGTCTGTAATACCGAGTTAGTTTAAAGAAATAAAACCCTAAGGGTCATTCATAAATTACGTCACATGAATTTCTTGATTTTTCGCCCCCTCCCCCGTCCTTGTCACAGCTGGTCCCTTTTCTGAGACCACTGATGTCTAGCAAGGTCACGCTTGTCATACAATGCCCCCTTAACGAGTGACGTCATTTATGTATGGGCCATACAAAACGTGTTCCAAAAAATATATAAAAAATTACATGGTTTAATACATATAATAATCAAAATTAATTTGTTTAGACGTAAAGAAAAGTATAGAAAAAAATTATTATCAAGTAATATAAGTTAAATTTGTATATATATTAAATAATAAAAAGGCAGCATCACGCTTTATCTCGTATATCAAGTCAGAGAATACTAATTTTTTACACCGCACTTTGTTTTTACCAGAGCGTGGAAGTGAAAATAATTTTAAATATAATCACTCCGACACGAGTGGGGATCGAACCCACAACCGATCGCGTTTACAGTCTGACGCTGTCCCACTGCGCCACGACGGCCTCAACATTATTAACAATTATTCAAGACATTATGATAAAATATTCCGAGAAAAATTTTATTTATTCTTTGGCTTATTTGATAGAACCTTGAGAAACTCCTCACTCTCATTTCCTTTTCCATTTTAAATGGCAGATGAAAAGCAATTCAACTATGACTTTTTCCTAACTAATATACACTATTGTTACAATGAGCCCATTTTTACTCTAAACTATACTTGACTTCTTGAAAAGTTCTTCCAGTGTTATCTTATTATAATATATAATAATATAATATAAAAACGCCCTTTATTATACTTTGAAGTTGTAACTTATACTCGACATACGATATAAACTGTTGCTTATAACAACAAATAATATAACCAATAAAGACATTTTACACCTACCCTTGTTTTATTATTAGCTCCATTAACATACTGTTCCAGGCACTCCTCGGAGTCCATGGCATCCAGGAGGGCTTAGGAGTTTCCTCTCTGACTTGAAATCATAGTGGTCGTTTTATACAATATGTATTTCAGGGTACGTTTTGTGTATATCATGTTATCTTAAACTAAAATACACTGATAAATACCACAGATTTTATTCTAGATATATGCTGTTATTCACTTTCTTCCAATATGTCACTAAATAGATCTTAATAAAATTATACATGTGAAAGTACGTGATAATACTAGATATGTAGAGTGTAGAGGCCGGTCGTGACAGCGTCTGACTGTAAACGTGATCGGTTGTGGGTTCGATCCCCACTCGGCACGTAATGTCTCGAATTCGGTGGAAAGCGAAGTACGGAATACTTGACACTAGGTACTTTTTGCCTTCCCTGCTATGCGGGATAAAAGCGCGAAGCTAAAAAAAAAGTTGAGTGATAACTTCATAATAAACACAACCGAAATTGGAGACATTGTGTGTTAAATGGTGGAACTCAACGCCACGCTTTGTCTTCCACGAGCGAGAAAAAAAAAATAATTCCCTCGAGTGAGTATCGAACCCACAACCGATCATGTTTACAAACGCTGTCCCATTACGCCAGGACCGACTCATTGGAACAAATGGTCCAGTACGCCATACAAAATTTGAACCGCAACCACCGAGCAACACCTATTTAAACACCAAAGTAAAACACAAAATATGTTTAAAATGTCACTTTATTTCATTATTCATGTTACAATAGTAATGTATTAGCAATACAATAATACGGTGAGTACAGACAACCACGCGACACTGTCCTAAATGTGAGACTACCAAGCTGATAGGCATTTCAATATTCGACTCCCAAATAACGATGGGTAAAACACACGTTGCCATAGCAACGTGTATGATAACTTGATACAAATGTATGTAATAACACATAATGGTGTGCGTAAACGAAATTATTAATAAGTTTTTGAATATGGTTATTTGCGATTATTGCAACATTAAAAAACAGTAACATAAATAAAATAAAATAAAAACATACAAAAAATTATCGAATATTGAAATATCTAACACTACAAGTGAATGAATACATATCATGAAATTTCTTCTACAAATAATAACAAAATAACCTTTAGTACAGTCAACTATGAAAATCCATGGAGCCCTAAACCTTAACACGTATAGCACATTTGCAAATGGATATTACCGACTGAGATCCTGAAAGATTTTCTTAACGATTTGTATTGATCATACATAAAAAAAAATGTACAAAAATTATATATTTATATATTATTAATTACATACAAGCAATTTTTCAATTTAATGCAACTTTTGATTGTTTTTGCGTTATGTCATACAAATATGTATGTATGATTTATCAAAATTCGATATGCCATTTAATTTAATGAAAAAAATTGTAATTTTACTATTTCATCATAAAAGGAGCCACCCACCCATAAATGACGTCACACGTCAAGGATGACGGAAGGAGTCGACAAAGTGTGACGTGGCTTGACAACAGTGGTCTCACAAAACGGGACCAGCTGTGACAAGAATGTGGGAGGGGTCAAAAAATTATAAGATTCATGACGTAATTTATAAAGATGGCCCCTAATATGAATGGATACAAGTATTAAAAAATAAATATGAACAAATGTTACATTACGTATTTGTAGCAAATAATTGAAAAAAAAATAAATCGCCGTTGATAATAAAAAAAAGTCAGATTCAATTTAAAAAAAATACAGTAAGTCCTATTTGTGTTGAAATGAAAAAAAAATAAGTTAAAAATGTCAACGACAATTTTAATTTTTAATCATAAAAATTGCACACAGCTACGTACAAGAAACGCCTTAGCACCTGATAGTAATGCCTTCCTTCTTTACAACACTTATGAATTAAAAAAATTACAATAAATGGAAGAATGACGAACGTTTCAAAACTTAAAATAATATATTATTATGACATATTTAATAAGTTGATGATATCTACGCTTTATAGCACAATAGTCGATTTAAAAAAAAACATTTAAAAAAAATACTAAAATAATTTCAAATGACTAAAAACATTAATTACGAAAATTTCATTACTTCAAAATTTAATATATATACATGTATATATATATATATATATATATATATATATATATATATATATATATATATATGTATATATATATATATATATATATATATATTTTATTAAGTCCAATAATACTTGATGAGATATTAATAATAAATTTATTTATTTAAATATGTATTTAAAAAAAACTCTTAAGGCAAGAGAATAACCTAACATAGCCACAAAAAAATAAATATAATTAAAACTAAATCATGACTATTATTTACATTCGTTTCGCTCTAAGTAAAAAAATATGATTATTTTTTTGTACATAAAAAAATTACACTATGGCATTGTACTCGATTATCACCTTTAGATGGATTTAATGTGAGCATCTATAGTTTATCATGTTTCTGATCATTTTATAATAAAAAATAATAATAATAACATAATTATGAGTTCGAATTCATAACTGTCGAATAAAAAAAGAATATCAACTTACTCATTATTTATAACTGACTGATGAAAACTGACTGAAAAAATATATTAAAAATAACATTTTTGAAAAAACGTACAAAAATTTGAACGCAGCGGAATTCGAATCCGCTCCTCTTGGATACCGCCCAAACGCTCTGACCGCTAAGCCATGCGTTCCACTACCAGCTGCGTCGGAATTTTTAAACGTTTTGTTACAACTTATTTATGTTGTTAGCATCTCTGTAGAGAGATTTTTACAAATTTCAATTACTTAAAGATTATTAAGAAATAATAGTTTAACAAGAGAGATTGCTATTTTATTTTAATATTTACTATTTTTAAAGTGTTATTCCACACTTAGGATTAGAACAACATTTTTGAAAAAATGGAATAACACTTTAAAAATAGTAAATATACTAAAAATAATTCAGTCATTTATTGTGTTTAAAAAAATTCTCTATTTAAAATATGATAAACTACAGAAACCTCATTTCAAGAAAGAAGAACTCTTTGGCGATCAACAAAAAAAATATAAGCATACGTTTTTTATTGAAAAAAAAAGTATAGAAAAAAATAATAATTTAAATGACGACTAAGTGGTGATAGAAATACAAAGAAATTGTTTATTTTAAATATAAATTATTGTATATTTCCTATTTTAAGTTATTAAATACTTATTTTTATAGGAAAATGTTTTTTTGAGTATTCTCTGTATCCCACAACAAGTAAGGCCGTTTGAAATGTTAAAAAATACAATTTCAATACAGTTTGACTAAACTGTTAAGTCCAAAATAATAATATTCCTAGCTTCATATACGGACATTGCATGTGGTGCCGTCTCGCTCTTTACGCATTAAACTTATACAAATGAAGGAGACAACATGATATTATGTAGGTACTGTTATTGAAAGCAATAAAGGAAAAAAATATATCATATATCTCATTCCTTCATGAATGCCAAGTGTAAAGCTGTCTTGCTCTATTCTGTTTTTGAGTAAAAAAAATATATAAAAGTTTTTTAAATAATTGACATAAATTTGTCTGTCTCGCTCACTATATATGTAATGAAAAGTATACCAAATAAAAAAAACTAAAAGAAGTTTGTTGCTATCCATGTACGGCTATCTCACTCACTCCAATTAGAGTAAGTGAAACGGATATACAACTTCAATACGTTAGAGCGAGATAACGCTATACAAATGTACCGTCAGCATAATAAATATTAAAAATATATTCATTTAATAACTAATGGACATTAACATCGATATATCAAAGGAGGTTGTATGCAGTTCGATTCCGCGCAATAATTTAAGTAAGCTACAATTTAAGTAAGCGTTATTTAGAAATTATTTTGTTACACTATTGTAAAATACAATTATTTTTCCTTTGTATCTCAACGTTTGATAAGTTACGCTGGATTTCGTCATCGTCTGCTATACTGTTGACAAAAAATTAAAAAATTATCTGATAAATATGATAAATAAAAAAAATGACTACTAGTATTATTCCACACTTAAAGATTAGAAAACAGTTTCGAAAAAACGTATAAATATTTGAATGCAGCGGAATTCGAACCCGCGCCTCTTGGAAATCTTCCTTTAAAATAAGGTTTTTGTGAAAGGTGTGTGTGTTTAATAATTATAAATTAAAAAAAATCATCAAACAGCATAGAAGGGTAGTCACAGACAACCTAGTGTCAAGACACTACTCGTTGACTGCTTTCCACTTAAAATCAAGACACTGCGTGCTTAGTGGCGAACTCAATACCGCGCTCTGTCTTACTAGAGCGGATTAATGACATTGTATTACACCAATAGTGTTTACAGTCAGACACTTAGAATACGTTTTACAAAAAAATTAAGCAAATGAATTTGTTAAATATAAGGTTTTTTATAATATATATATATATATATATATATATATATATATATATATATATATATATATATATATATATATGACAGTAAAATATACGAATCACAATATCATTAAATGGCAACACTTACGCTTTTTCCTGTTCGTCCATTTCTTGAACAAGTCTGTCCCTCTCGTTCACCGCTGATAATAACTCCTAAACAGATATAAATTATCAATTTAACTTCACTGACGTTATGTACTGAAGAGTAGGTCACAGATTGAATAACTTAGAAATTAAAAAATATAAAATAACAAATATTAACAAAATAACGCTTTTATCCCGCTTATCTAACAGGGTTAGCAGGAAGTACCTAATGCCATGACACTCTGTACTAAGCTTTCCGCCGAATTCAAGACATAGAGTATTGAGTGACGGAACTCAACACCGCGATTTGTCTTTAAATATAATCACTCCACGAATGGAAAGTGTCCCGGCCGCTGTCCCACTGCGCTGCGACCGACCTCAATTAGTAATAACTAATAAAATAAACGTTACATTAACAACGTTTATATAATTTTGCAAAACATGTCACGTAAAACGCATGTATGTAGTATATAAAAAAACACATGTAAACAGATTTACTGTGTCATTTTCACCAACTTATTGATCAAGCGTCACTACTGCCATCCCTGTCAAACTAAAACAAATAGAGAGAGACAACAACACTCCTTATAAACTAACCTGCAATAAAAGTCGCTCTCTTCTCTTCTGCCCCGGAGTCTTTCTCCACTCCTCTACACCGAGAGAGAGTCTGAGTTCTCTTGCTAATAATTCACATCTACGACTTAGATCTTCTTCTTGTTCCCTATAAGAAAGAAAATTCAAGGGATTTTAACTCAAATTGAGTGGTGGAACTCAACACCGCACTTTGTGGTAACTGAGCGAGGAAGTGAACTCCACCTCATAAATTATCTATTTTCATATTTCACCTGTTTTTAGGAGAGTAGTCAGAAAAAGTCAATTTAAATGGCGTAACTTAACGCCTCTTTATTGTACAAAAAAAATTATAAATATATACTTACAATATATTAAGTTGCATTTGTCGTCTCAGAAGCGCGTGCTTTTTATTCACTAAGTTAAACCACTGCGACATGAGGCGGTTCTCCTCCTGTTGAAAAAAAAAATGTTTATATAACTTTATGTCAATTCTGTCATGTTTAGGGATCCGTATTTCATGGGAAAAAACGGAATGCTTATAAAATTATTTCACTATCCGTACGTCCGAGTGTCTGTTAAGATCATCATGAACATATAAAATGGATTTTGTATGACTTTATGAAGATAACTTTAAGTAAGCAGTACAGAAATTTTTTTGATAAATTATTTTTTTTATTTAAAAAAACAAATAAACTTCCTGTTTATATTACTTATCGATTACCACTCGATTTAAAATAATTACTTAAAATTAGAAAAGAAAATCGAACCTCGCTACACTGTACATTTTATATATTTTTACTACTAATTAAAAATACTAAAATAATTAAACTCAACTATTCTACAATTACTAAAGCAATATTCTGATTAACAATATTTAAGAATAAAAATTTAATTTAATTTATATTAACTAAAAAAAAATTAAATGACTAATTAATAATAACACCCTGTATACAACATTTAGAATACCGTATGCTCCAGAGGAATTCGTATACAAGGGAACACTATATAACGCCAATTTATCTGAAAATGTATATCTATTAACAAAATTAAATCAGCTATACAAAAATGATATATTTATTTAGAAATTATTTATGAAACAAAATGTATGAGGCCAGTCGTGCCTTGTGGTGTCCCATGATGGCCTGTAAACGCGATCGGTTGTGGGTACGATTCCCATCCGGGGAAATGATTATATTTAAAATTATTTTCATTTCATTGCTCTGTTAGGACAAAAGAGCGGTGTTGAGTTCCGCTACTCCAAACGGAATTTCTGGAAATTACGCGGAAAGCGGCGTTTAAAGGGTGAAGCTAAAAATATATATGAAGAGATATATATATATAATAAACAATAATTATAAATAATGATCCCCCCCCCCCATACTATAAAATATATTACATGGCTTTCTTAGGGAATACATAGTGATATTAAGTTTTGTATGCATTATATGAGCGTAAAGTAAAGAAATATTGAAATAAGAACGCTGTCCCACTGCACCACGACCGGCCTCTTGTATATTATATGCAACTACTTCAGTATTGAAGTACAGTGGTAACAAAAAGCAAGTGCAGTATGAGCGAGCACCTCGGTGTTGTCGGCCGCGTCTATGACCCTCCGGAGCTGCTTCTCCAAGGCGGCCGCCCTCTCGTCGATGGCGCTTTGTTCCTTTTCCAATGCTTCTAACTCGCTCGCTATATATGAACCTGTTTCACGCTCCTGGAAATATGGATTATTTTGTTTAATAAGAAAAAAAAACAAATTTGAAAGAAAAGAATATTGCTTGGTCGTTGATTTTTTTAAGCTTCACGCTTCACTTTTTTCCATATAGCAGGTTAGACAGGAAGTGCCAGTGTTAACACAGTACGTACTATTTGCTTTCCGTTGAATATCAAATACTGCGTGTTAAGTGGCGGAACTCAACGCCGCGATTTGTCTTATTAAAGCGAGGAAATGGACATAATTTATATATAATCATTCCTCCGCCGAGTGGGAACAGAACACACAACAATATACATTTACACTTGAATTATTGTATGCAATTTCCATCGGTATTCCTGTAACTTCATGTTTCAACGTTATTAAAAAAAAAATCTTGTAGAAATATAATCCATTGACGTTTTTGAATTTGTTTGAAACAATAATTGTTTGATAATTTTTTGTTACATTAAAATTTCTACATTTTCGTGACACTAATTGCGTTTTGTTCATAAAAATGTAACTTAATTAAAGAGTTATTGATGAGTTCTGAAATATTTCCTATGAAATGTATCTCTATAAGTAAGTATTTTTTTAATTATATAAGGTGTTAAGACGTTAGTTAGTTAGTGGTGTGTGTGTGTGTGTATGTGTGTGTGTGTGTGTGTGCGCGTACCTGGTCGTCGGCCAGCAGGTCGCCGAGCGCGTCGGGCGCCGGCGAGGCGGGCGAGGCGGGCGACGCGGGGCCGCGGCTGTCGCCCGGCGCCTCCGCGTGCACTTTAGAATATTATTATGTAAACGCTCAAATTTTTAATATTATATAATAACAACTTTTATTTTGAACTTCATTTGATTCTTCATTCTTACAATAGAGACAACTAATACAAACTAACAAAGATAATTAAAAAATGACGTAACCACAGCTTATACAATTTATCTCATTTTTTTAGCTTCATGCCTTTATCCCGCATAACAGAGTAAACATAAAGTACCTAGTGTCAAAACACTTCTTACTCCGCTTTCCGTCGCATTCGAGACATTGTGTGTTAAAAGGCGGAATTCAACGCCGCACTTTGCCTTACCAGAGCGAGGAAATGTCAATCAAAATTGGTAAACATTAGAATAAAATATAATTTTTAAGCTATTACTGTAAATGTGACCAAAAAGTATTAATTTTTAAAGAACACCAAAAAAAAAGTCAAGAGTTTTTTTTTGTAAATATTATTATTTTTATTATGTTTACTAATATTTTTGTTTCTTTATTCGTATATTAACTTATTTATTTAATTTTGTCTACTTATTTTTTATAACAATAACGTATAAGTACACTAAAATAGATAAAATATATCTAAGACTTCACTACAATATTAAATATTTGAATGAACACGTTTTAAACACTAACCTGATCTATCCGGACTGGGTGCACTTTTCCTAGATCCAGGACTAGACGGTATTGAGTCTGGTCTAGATATTAAACCCTCTAGCTGTTCTACACCACCTGCTATAAATAAAAAATCATCTTTACGTTCTATCCCGTACAGAGGTCTGGACGGTTTCGAAGAGGCGCAGGTTCGAAACCCGCTGCGTTCAAATCTTTATACGTTTTTTTTTAAATAACTTTGTAAAACATTAATTTGATGTACCATAAAAAAATAATTGAATCAATTTTATTATTATTAAAAAAAATGGAGCACATTAAGCTAAGACACGTTATATCTAAAAGGTATTTACTTAAATTCCCAAAAAGCGTCTATATTTTAAAACACGTTTTTCTATCAAAATATATTAAAATCCACCCCCTGTTTGATTTTTTTTATATATGATACGACTTTTGACCACACAAAGCCTGATTAAGCATTGACGTGGTCTGCGATGACCGCCGCTTGCATGAAAGGCTATTATACCTGATTACAGACGTCGCTAGTGATAAAAAACAATAAAAACGTAGCTGCAAAGTGTTCTGTCCGCACTATAGGAATTCCCCACCATGTACTGATGGCATGTAGGGGCTAGTCATGGCAGTCCGATTATGAAAGTACGATTTGCTTGAAAATTTGCACACGACAATGCAAACTAATATCACAGCAAATCCTTACAAGGATAATCAGGATAACGAAATAAAAAATTGAGAAGTTTAGTAGAAGTTGAATATGTTATGATTTTAATGGATTAATCGCGTATATTTTGGTATTCGAAAATACATTTTTGAAAAGCCGACGGTTCGAACACTTTACATTAGTCTGTCGCAGATAGATTAAATTTAAATTATATATATTTTCTCTAAATATCAGGTAGAATCTGCATGTGTTTTCTAATACCAAAATATACACGATTAATCCTTTTAAAATAGCTTCATATAAACAAATGAAATATGTTCTTACCAGCAACAAATTCCTCCATAACTGACTGTTTGCTTATAATTTCTAAGGTGCCTCTGGTGCGAGACGGAGAAAGAGGAGACGTGGGACTAAAACGGAAATATATATATTACGTATATATGTAAAATTAAATTTATTATATTTTAATATTTCTAATCTGTAATTAGAATAAAAAAATTTCCTTTCTTTGATCATTTGTACATTAATCAGAAAGTTCTAAATTTTTACAAAGAAGACCTTGATAATTAGGCAAACTGAGTTATATATCATACTATACTAACTGTACTGCTATTCTTATTAAAATATTTAAAATACATTTTTATAATATACAATCAATTATTTATCTCAATTACTAATTTATATATTACATATGTAATGAGAGACAAAACTTTTTAACTCCGCAGGCTTTTTTAATTTACAGAAATGTTTTTTTTAGCTTCACACTTTTTATCCCTCATAGCAGGGTAGACAGAAAGTACCTAATGTCAACACACTCTGTACTTCGCTTTCCACCGAAGTCGAGACATGACGTGTTGAGTGGTGGACGAGTTCTACCACACCTTGTCTTTACCAGAGGGAGGAAGTGAAAATATACTCCCCCGAGTGAGGATCAAACCCACGACCGGTCGCGTTTACAGTAAGTCGCTGTCACACTGCGCCACGACCGGCCTCAAATGTTTATTATAACTATTTTAAGCTTTAAAAATATATGTATATCACCTGACGATACCCGCTCGAGCATCTGCTATCAACTTCCTGGCTCTCTCTCTTAACATGGCTTGTCGCTCTTCTTCAGTTATTGCCTGTATAGAAAAAAAATATTTAATATTATATAAAAATATATATATATTGATAAATATATACAAAATTATGTTCTGTATAAAATAATTAAAAAGAAAAATAAAATAACAGTGAATAATTTAAAAAAAATCAGTTTACGCATAAATGGTATCTATTTGTAAAATATATTTATAAACGAAAAAGCCTATAAGAAAAGGAAAAAAAAATAGCTTGTAAACGTTACTATAAAGCCCGAACTACTGAAAATCTTAACATTTTCCAGTCAATTTTAAGATTTACCGACAATGATGGTTGAAGTCCAATATGATCTATAATAGATATTAATTTTATCAACCTCATGTTTTACTTTCATTGGAAATTATTTGGAATATAGCAATTAGAGTCGAATAATTCGAATAAAAGTTTTCGTATTATGGGCTTTTACAGTACAATATATATATATATATATATATATATATATATATATATATATATATATATATATGTATATATATATATAGATATATATATATATATATTCTAAGAAAAATTAAAAAAAACATAATAAACAAACAATCTAATTAAATATGAGCACAAAAAAGGTGTAGCAAATAAAAAGAACAAAACCCACAAAACACCCAAACTTACCTTCTTCGGACTTCCTAAATCATTCAATCCGTTCATGATATCATTATCACACTTGTTTTTGTCCTTTTCTTTCGCCTCGCGTTTGGTCGCCTCGAGCAGCTGTCTCGCTCTCTCCTTCAGTTCGTCGTGACGCGACAACAATTGCTGACATTTGACAAGCGGAAAAGCATGCCATTTTGTTTTAAGACGCCATTTTGGTTCAAAGCGCATCATTGTTTTTTTTTAATCCAAACAGCGAAGCACACACACATATGAAGCGTATGGAAAGAAATTATTTATGTATTAGGTTGTGATGATTTTTTTAAAAATTACATTAAAAGTGTATTTTATATTTATATTGATATCTTTTTTATAAGGATTTAATAATTTTAATATGAATTTTATCAAATATTTTCTGTTATAATGTATATGAATGTTGGTTTGCATGTCATGACAGATGTGTGTACGAAAGAAGCCATGAGTTCTTTCAACGGATAATCAACCAACGCATATTTTTACCAGAATTCACAGATAATATATTAAAACAAACGAAGATACGAAGTACATTTAAAAAAAACATAGCATTATTCACTTAGTATGTATATTCTATTATTAATATTTAATTTTACATATAATTATTATTAGCTATATTCTCACTCAAAAACTAACTAACTATTTATAATTAATTAAAAAAAACACTAAAAATCACTAAAACTGTAACAAAAGCCACACGTATATGAAATGTATAAATAACTTACCGGCGTAGGCTTAGGCAATTCAACTGCTTTTTGTTTCTCATTAGAATTTGGTGAGGTGTCGATAACGTTCAGTGGGTCGGTGGTGGCCGGTTCAATTATTGGTTTTGATTCAGCTTTTACTATACAAATGAGATATAAAATGTAACATAACGACCCTCAATATAACGATTTTCTCGATTTCTAGAACTGCATTTACATCACGTATACATTTGTCAAAAACTTTCTTTATTTAATGAATTTTGTCCGCCCACAAACTCAACGCCACGACACTCCTTCTACACTCTATTTCACAATATCACAATTTTTTACCTTTTTTTACTTTCTTATAATTAATTTTCACGCTTTTATCCCTCATAGCATGAAAAACATGAAGTACCTAGTATTTTACTTTCAGTCTAAGTTCGAGACTGCGTGTTGAATGGCGGAACTCAACACCGGGCTTTGTCTTACCGGAAATGAAAATAATTAGTATATAATCATTGGCCGAGTGGGAATCGAACACACAACCAGACGCGACACGACCATCCTCAATCAAACGAATTGTAGATTACCGTGACCTTTATATAGAAAAACTCACTCACAAGTCCTAAAAACCATAAACATATATTATTGTTAAAAAAATCAGTTAATAAAAAATATAAATTAAAATATATACAAACAATTCACAAAAAAGCTGTAAAAAGTGTATAAGAATTTCAACGTAGCTAGATAAGGCTATATGGCTTAATTAGTTAGAGTTCGAATCCTGGCACTAACATTTTTTTATTCCCAAATATTAAAAAAAAAACAATAATATTATTTGCAATTTTATAAGAAAATACTTTAAAAAAATCAACTCACCAACACCATTACCCATGTCCTTCACATCGTTATCGGGTTCCTCTTCATCATCAGACCCGAACGGATCAGTCAGTTCTTTGCGAGTCATCAGCTTCTCCGGTCGGGCTGGTATTGGCTACAATAATAAAGACGAAATAACGTTATTATCATTATTTTTTTTTAGCATCACGCTTTTATCCCGCATAGCAGGGTAGACAGAAAGTACCTAGTGTTAAGACACTCAGTACTTCACTTTCCATCGAATTCGAGATATTGCGTGATGAGTGGTGGAACTCAACGCCGCACTTTGTCTTACCAGAGCGAGGAAGTTAAAATAATTTAAATATAATCACACTCGAAGAATAATTATATTTGAAAATTATTTATGTTTATTTGCTGTGGTCTTCGATCAACTAACCACTGGAGTAGAGGTAACTCTCTAAAACCAGCCCTTCAAATAAGAGCACAAAATTAAAAACATTAAATGTCACGAGTCTTTGTGTAATAATAGTTTGGATTTCTGTTTATTTTTTAGTTTCTGTTTAATTTATCCTCCTTCATGGGAGTGATTCTATTTAAATTATTTTCACTTTCTCGCTCTGAGAAGTGCGGAGTGTCTTGACACTCGGTATTTTTTTTTCTTCTCTTTTACCTGTTATGTGGGATAAAAAGCGTGAAGTTAAAAAAAAACACAATTGTTTTCATACAACGCAATAAGAGTTATGCTTACGTACCTCGCTGCTCTTGACGTCGGCGAACCACTTGGCGGCGGGCCTGTCCGGCGACAGCATCTTGCCCAGGATGCCCTTGGGCGACAGCAGCAGCTCGCGCGCGCCCTCCGGCTGCTGCGGCGCCCGCGACTCCAGCGAGCCTTGCGACCTGCGCACGTAAGCTCTTTATAATATTCGAAATTCCACATTTATATCCAAGTTTTAGAATTACCATAATTCTCTCATCTATGAACGGATATAAAATAAATACTCCATGTTAAATGAATTATACTGCACTACAATAGCGAAAACTGCATTTAAATCGGTTGAGCCGTTTCCGATATTAGCGTGCACAAACACACAGACAAACAAGTAAAAAAAATTGTTTTAGATTCTAATGCATTCATAAAATATATAGTAGTCGTTTATATATTTCAGTTACAATTTTTAATATATTATACGAAAAGTTAATAAGAGTTATATTTTGTTGAAAAACGTATAAATATTTGAACGCAGCAGGATTCGAATCCCGCTGCGTTCAAATTCGGAAACAGTAAAGTGTGAAGCGCAATACGAACAGCGGGCGGGTCCGCGAGCGGCGCGCGCTGACCTCGCGGCTGAACAGCTCGGCGGGCAGCGACTCGTCGGTGTCGTGGCGCCCCACCAGGTACGACGACTCCGTCTCGTCGTTCCCTGCAAACACCGCTCACCACTGTTTTAAACTATACATATATGCAAATTTAACAATATCATGTTTTTATGGTACTTCGTAATAAAATCACATTACAACTTATTAGAGATTAGAGAAGTCAGAAACGATTTATTGTCGAGACACTCTGTTGACTACTTTCCGATTAAAATCAAAACATAAAATGTTAAGTGGCGAACTCAACGCTGCGTTTTGTCTCACTAAAGCGTAAAAACATAATCATAAAATTTTACAAATAATCATTTCCCGAGTAGGAATCGAACTCACAGCCAATTACGTTTACAGTCAGTCCTGTCTCACAAAATTCGATAGCCTCTATTGTGATATTTTAGAGAATATAAATATGACTTATATTTGTTCAGTAATCACTTACCAAGTTGTTCCACTTGCAGCTCATTGCCAGTGAAATACGCTCGCAATTGGAATAAATACGTCATAATCTGTAATTACATATAAACATATTACACATATTTGACATATTCAAAAATGTATATTTGCGGAACAGCAGAAACTTGATTATACGGCACTCACTTACACGTATTCGCGATTATCCGGAATATTAACCGCGTACAAATAACTTTATCGATAGTTGATGTTATAAATTATTATTTTTTTTTATTTTTCAAATAAACAATAAATAATAATTTTTGTTTAAAAAAATAGTCACTTGTCTTGTCTTCATATATATCGTTAACTGGATCGTCCATTACTTAAATGTCAATCTGCTGCAATTTAAAGCAATCGTAAAATACATGAAAGCGCTATGCTTACGGCGAGCTTGTCGGGCGCGGGCGCGCGGCACACGTCGGCGGCGGTGAGCACCTGCGCGATGCCGAGGCGCGCGCTGGCGTCCAGCGCCGTGCGCACGTTGCGCGAGCGCGCCTCCGCCTGCAGCCCCGAGAAGTCGCTGCGGACACACGCGGCGGCGACGCCTCTTTACTCATCCCCTTTGTCTTTCACTAACTTCACGCTTTTATTAGACAATAAGTTAGACAGAAAGTACCTAGTGTCGAGACACTCCGTACTTCGTTTTCCGCCGAATTCGAGACATTGCTTGTTGAGTGATGGAACATAACGACGCACTTTGTCTTTAACCAGAACAAGGAAGTGAAAATAGTCTATATATAATCACTCCCCCGAGTGGAAATCGAACTCACAACCGATCGCGTTTACAATCAGACACTAAACGGGACTTCCAATTACACATATTTGGAACACGATTAAACCAAATATAATAGATAAACATATTAACCAGTACTAGTGGAAATTTTTAACTTATAAATTTAACATAATATTTTTACCCTAATTTCAAACATAGTTTATAGGTGTTATTGAAGGCTAACGTTAATTTTCATTTTAAAAGGGCCTTATAACCTCAACGTTTCACAAGTCATGGAAAAACTCGGCCCACCTCTTTTTACTATGAAAGAATTACACACTACTTCTTTATAATAATTGCAATAATATTTTTTTTGTTTTATCTTAACGCTGAAATCTCGCATAACAGATACTCCTAAATCCGCTCCAATTCAAATTCGAGACATTACTTACTGAAGGCGGAACTCAACGACGCACTTCATTTTACCAACGTGAGGAAATGAAAATACAAATGAATATTCATATCGATAATCTATCAATTATACTTACATAAGATCAGGTCGATAATGGTGTATGATAGCACAAAAAGCGAGCCCGGATCTGAAGCTGGACGAGAGGTCAGTGACCCGACACGAGGGGTACTCCGCTGTCACCATACTACACCACTCTAGTAAATCTTGTACCTGTGAGAAAGATATTTTTTGTAAAATTTAGAGATTTAATGAACTTGATTATAATATTTAAACTAACGTAAGGCTTTTACTTTGAAATTTAAGACCTCATTCAGAGGAATAATTTCCTTTAGATTCACGCTTATTACCTAGTGTCAAGACTCTCCATACTCTAGTTTCAGTTAAATTTGAGACGTGTGACGAGTGAGGAAATGAAAATAATTTAAATATAATCATTCCTCCAATCGGGAATCGGACCTGCAACCGTTCGCGTTTACAGTCAGACCCTGTCCCAACGCACCACGATCGACCTCAATGTTTAAATTAATAATTTTTATATTTATAATAATTTAATTTAACTAGTTTCATTTATTATTACAAAAAAGTTCAGAAAAATGAAGAATGTACCTCACATTCTCCTCAAATCTTTACTTAGAAACCAAAACAAAAAAAATTAAAATATCTCACCGGCGTCTTATCTTTATCCATGGGCTTCACCGGAAGCAGCTTCTCAACTTCCGCAACTGGAGTCTTATCATCATCCTCCCTCTCATTATCATTTGTGTCCAAACTTATATTATTTAAATTAGTCTTTAATTCTAACGGCTTAAGGTTCCTTTTAGCTATAGTCTTTGGTTTAAAAACAACCCCTTTCAAATTGTCCACCATGTCCTCCACTTTCTCCGGCACTATTTTGGGTGTCGACGTAAACTTTGGGGGTTCGCTTTTCATCGCGAGTTTTGTCAGATTGCTCAGATATTCCGGCCTCGTTCTCGAGGTTATGGTCAAATCGTTTATTTTGAGGTCGTTTTCCACATCTGTGTTTGGCGCCGGGACCGGGGTCGTGGGCGTCGTGGATTCGGGAGTCATGGGGGCTGTGGGGGTTCGAGAGTTATCGAAGTTGAGACTCTGTACACTATTGGGTGTTGCCGCTATGTCGCTATTGGTGAGACTTTGCGTCATCTCTTCCATTTGCTGTCGGAGATCTAACATCTGTAAAATAAATCAATAATATTTTTAATTAGAACTACTATATTAATAAAAAAATAACATATTGATTGCTATTATTAATATTAATGTGTCTAATATTTTAAAAAAATGTACAAAAATTTAAACGCAGCGAGTTTGGAACTCGCGCCTCTTATATCTCTTCTAGGGGCTCTGACCACTAAGGCATGCGTTCTTTTACCACTACAACGCAACTTTTATACACTTTTTTACACTTATAAAAATTTCAACAAGGTGAACGAATAATATAGTATAATACAATATAATAAAGCTGAAAAGTTTGTTTTATTTGAACATGTAAATTTTTTGGAGGCAATTGTTCTATAAACGATAACCAAATTTATAAGAAAGGATTTGCTAAAGGGCTTGTTTGGCCTTAAATATTAATATTTATAAAGTAAGTATAATAGTATGACATCACTTGGTACATCATCATCTTGGTATCATCACTTGGTATCACTTGACATACGTAACATTAACAAACATTAAACCATACTAAATTCTCATCATAACATTTTAACGGTTTTTATTAGTTTATTAAGTATAATGACAATTAACTCATTTAGAAAACATTTTTGAAAAAAACGTATAAAAATTTGAAAGCAGCAGGATTCGAACCCACGCCTCTTGGATACCGTCCAAGCGCTCCGTCCGCTAAGCCGTGCGTTGAACGCAACGTTTTTTCAATACGTGTTTTCTAATCCTAAGTGTGGAATAACACTGAAAATAGTAAATATTTAACTCACTTGTCGAGTCGAACTATCGGACAACGTGTAGTCATCTTCATCGAGGTCTTCTAAGACCGCTATATCAGAGTTATTGTTGACAGATAACAAGGATGCTAACGACTGCATGTCTTCATCCCTAATAAAAAAAAACAAAATGTCAAATTTGACATTTTGTCTTACTTACTGATTAAAATTAATTAAAACTTGTACAAAAATATAAAGATCTACCATCGGATATATCAACCAATTTATGAAAACTATTTAGTTGAGGCCGGTCGTGGCGCAGTGGGACAGCGTCTGACTGTAAACGCGATTGTTTGTGGGTTCGATCCCCACTCGGGGGAGTGATTATATTTAAATTATTTACAGTTCCTCGCTCTGGTAAAAGACAAGTACGGCGTTGAGTTCCGCCACTCGACACGCAATGTCTCGAATTCGGTGGAGAGCGACATACGGAGTGTGTTGACACTAGGTACTTTCTGTCTACCCTGTTATGCAGGATAAAAGCGTGAAGCTATTTAGTTTAATACCGACATAGCGCAGTTGGCAATTTTCTACACTTCCGTTGTAGTTATAGGTTAAAATATAATAGCGAACGAATGAAAATAATTTAAATATATTCATTCCTTCAAGTATGAATCGAGCCCACAACCAATTGCATTTACAGTCACATGCTATCCCATTACGCTACGATGCTCTCAAATATGTAAATGGAAATATTATCAAATATAAAAGTTTATTTATTTTCATTTCTCCACTCTGGTAAGACAACTTACGGTGTTGAGTTCGCCTCTCAACACTGTCGCGAAAAGCAGTCAACAGAGTGTCTTGACACTAGGTTGTCTCTGACTACCCAGCTATACGGGATTATTAACATATTTCCATTAAATACAAAATAAAATACAGTCATTGATTTTATAAATAAAAATAAATAAACATCAAAACTCTCTACCAACATAAATACATCAAAATACGTTTTAAACTGTAAGCCAATTATAGAACGAAGAAATAAAGAATAACAATATACACTCACGTAGCCTGCCCCTCTCTCAACAGCACACAATGTAAAGTCAGCTGCAGCTTGGCGCCCCGCAGCTTGCGCGAGGTGGGCTCCAGCTGCAGCTGTAAGGAACGTTGCGCGGGCGCGAGCGACGCATGCCTGCGGAGGTTAACACTGCACGAGGCGAGCTTGCGGCGTTTACCCGTGTAGGATACCTGGTAATAACATCAAATGTAACTTGCAGTCTATTACATATCATAGACAAAGCGTGTATAACACATTCTATCAACTATGCTTTATGCAAATATGCTTATTTTTCTATGGATTTTTTTTTGTTTTTGTTTTTATATATTTTATAGCAAATTCCATTAAAAAATCCTAATCAAACAAGATATTTTTAATCTATAAATAATTTTGATCTATGTATAATATGTATTATGTTTACGTACATTAATCTCCTCTATTATATATACGTATAAATATAATTAACGGATATTGTTATGTAAATAAGGAAAATATATAAAAAATAACCTACAAAAACTTGTTATTGTAAATATTAATATATTATAGTATAAAATATATATGTGATTAAAATATAAATTTAAAATCGCTAACTGTTAATTATGCTTTAACGCTCGTTAAGTGCATTGACTTTACACGGAATATCTGCAGATTAGGTTATCTCTATATACTCTATTATCCTGGAAAGATGTAAATAAATATATATCACAATACCAGATGTCCTGTCGACGCGTTACCTTAGCAACGCGTACGTATAGTGATACAAATATGTAGGTGCGTGTGTTGTTACATTGATTTTATTAGTTAAAAGTATTTTTTTTTCTTAGCTTCACGCTTTTATCCCGCATAGCAGGGTAGACAGAAAGTACCTAGTGTCAAGACACTCTGTACTTTGCTTTCCACCGAATTCGACAGAAAGTACCTAGTGTCAAGACACTCTGTACTTCGCTTTCCACCGAATTCGAGACATTGCGTATTGAGTAGTGGAACTCAACGCCGCTCTTTTGTCTTTACCAGAGCGAGGAAGTAAATCGAACTCATAACCGATCGCGTTACAGTCAGACGCTGCCAAACTGCGCCACGACCGGCCTCAAATTAAGATTTTTTATGAATTATTTAATTATTAATAAAAAAAAACAGCGTCTGAGTGTATACGCAATCGGTTGTGGGTTCTATTTCCATACGAGGAAGTGATTATATTTAAACTATTTTCACTTCACCCGCTCTAGTAAGACAAAGTACGGCATTGAGTCACTAAAACACGCAATATCTCGAATTCGGCGGAAAGCAAAGTACAATGTCTTAACATTAAGTATTTTCTGTCTACCCAACATTGCGGTATAAACGCGTGAAGATAAAAAAAAATTAAATATCAGACTATCAAAGATTTTCTTTCACGTATTGATCTAATATAAAGATATTATATTACAATAAATATGAATATAATTACAGTTGACTCTCGATTATTTAAATCTATGAATAATTAAAAAAAAATTTGCTCCTTTAAGCACTGAAGTAATGGGTCCGTTCGGTACCTTCAAGTTGATGCAACGCTGTCCCATGATCGCTAGCATGCGGTAATTTGAATCCCGGGCAAACCCACTCTCCATAATTTGAACCTAGCCTAGCCTAGCCACTACAACTATCGATTTTTTTTCGAACAATGACAAACTGAAGTCGCTCATTCGAAAAATGATACGTACTTCTTTTCGTTATATTAAAATTGTTTAAAAGTGTAAAATAGCAATTATACTATATTGATAATACATACATAGAGGCCGGACGTGGCGCAGTGAGACAGTGTGTGACTGTAAACGCGAGTTCAACATACATCGGTTGTAGGTTCGATCCCACTCGGTGGAGTGATGATATTTAAATTATTTTCAAGTGAAAATAATTTAAATATAATCACATATCTTATCAGAGCGAGCACTTCCTCGCTAGAAGACAAAGTGCGGCAATGAGTTGCACCACTCAACACGCAATGTCTCGAATTCGGTGGAAAGTGAAGTAGGGAGTGTCTTGAGACTAGGTACTTTTTGTCTACCCTGCTATGCGGGATAAAAGCTAAAAAAATATATACATGATAACTGCTGCGAACTGCTGTTTTTTTTAAATTGCTCAAATCACTAAGAACACTATATCATTACTGACACTGACTGAGATACATAGATAATGTATGAAAGTATAATTATCACAGTACTGTGCCAAAACTTTGACTTTACTGATAGTGTGTATCGACCTTAATGAATTCTGCGTCTGCGATTTGTCTCTCAGCATCATAATATGACGTTATCGTTATTGTTATAATACTTATCCAATAATGCTCGTTATTTTGGTTTTTTGATACTTTACAATTTATCTCTGGTCCCTTGAAATTAAATTATTGAAGGTGAACAGTATATATATATATGTCAAGAATAACTCACGTCCTCCAAAACGAAGGTCCAATCCTTGTCCTCGAGTTCGTTGGTGCGGGAGTTGCGGAACAACGTCACTGCAACCGTTTGGTTTTCTGGCACAGTGAATATAACGGAACCTCTGTAATAAGAAAATTAAAAAAATAGAACGTTTCTAGAACTAGAAGTTTTGAGGATAATTTAAATAAAAAAATTAAAAATTATATAGTTTATAAGTCATATTTTTTTAAATATTAAAATCTAACAATAAAAATTAACTGAAAGTTTTAAAATAAATAATTCCAGCCAATTTAAAATTATTCACATGTGTACTTACTTCAAGGGGTCCTTGAGGGACGGCTCCCACTCGAGGGGCTCTGTGACGACGCGTCTCGACCGTCGCGTCCATACTATGCTTAACTTGTTGGGTTTCCTGTAATAAGGGAATTGCATATAATTCTAAATTATATTAACTACATATATACAAAAAGAACACTTGCGTTACTGACTGACTGACAGCCAACGTACAGCCGGTACTACTGGAGGTAAAACGCATATAATTTCCTTGGGAAGTCTTTGAGAACACTAAGTAAGGATTTTACGATATTCTCATACTATACAGGAAATGGAGGTGATTTTCAATTCAACAAGTATTTTTTTATTTATTTATATTATTTATATATTTATTTATTTATATATTTATTTATTTATATATTTATTTATTTATATATTTATTTATTTATATATTTATTTATTTATATATTTATTTATTTATATATTTTTATTTATATTTTTTTACAAAGTATATCAATTTACTAGACATAGCAGGGTATTTAGGAAGTACTAGGTACTTATTAAGACTGCGTGTAGAGTGGCGGAACTCAACACCGCTCTGTGTATTCAGTCTATTTCTGGTAAGACCAAAGCGTGTAAAAGAAAATAAACTAAATATAATAATTTATTCTTTCCAAGCACATTGTATCCTACGAAATTGGATCCATAAATTAATTAATAATAATTCTCAATGTAAATACGAATATATCTACATTTAACACAAAAGTTATAATTGAATATTAAAACCAAAACGTTCGTAATGTTGAGTAATTTCGCTAAATAACTTCATTCTTCATTACATAAAAACATTCTATACATAACAAAAAGCCAATGACGCAATCGCAATATTAAAAAAAATATTAAACTGTCAATTTTTTTATATATATGTATTACCGTTTAAATTTTATATCCTTTATTATAAGGTAAGTAGTAAAATGTGTATAAGAAACGTAAAACATACCTACATCCGAGAAAACTAATGTCGCATGCAGAATTTCAATGTTAAGGGGCATTTATTTAAAAAAAATATCTTGTTAATTTATCAAAAAGAAATCGAGCCCGATACCCACTCGGAGGAATTATAATGATTATATTTAAATGATTTCCTCGCTGTGGTAAAACAGAGCGCGGCGTTGAGTTCCGCCATTCAACAGTATTGATCCTAGGTACTTCCTGTCTACCCTGCGGAGTGCGGAGTGCTGCGGAGTCAAAGTTTGAAATACATGTAAATATAATACAATCGCTAATAACATATAACGCGATTACCGTGGCTTTGGAATCTATGTAATAGTTAATTTATGTATGTCAATGGCAATTATAATATTTTATTACTGCCTATAATAATATTATGTTTAGAAATATAAATGAGTGGAGAACTAGACGTGACATTGCGTGTTGAGATCTAATTAAAATGAACAAAATTTGATTTTAATTTCCGTAAATTAACTTTAACCATAGCAAGAATCGAACTCGCACCTTTAGTTAACCGTCCCAAAGTTTTAATCAAAGAAGCTATGTGTTCTTACCCAAACAAAGTTAAAAACATCGATGTAGTTTTAATACAATATCTGCGAAATAAACGGTGAAAAAGGGAACAGAGTAATCTTACATTAAAGTGATAAATATAAAATAACACAAAAAAAGTTTACCCTAAAAAAAACCTGCTTCGTCTTAATTTGATAAACAAAGCGTAGTGAATAAGTGCGTCGGTATCAAAGTTCCGCACATAAAGTTTATTTATAGCGTCGAGATCGATCCTACCTATCTATAATTTACAGTGTGTGGTCAAATCGATATCATTATCTCCGCAATTCAAATGAAACCTTTCATTAAATAACCTTTCTACTTAACTAAATAATATGTTAATTCGCATATATTTTCTTATTTACTGCCAAGTTAGCGAGAACAGTGTTTTAACATGCTATAATACGACACTTGGCTGTACCCTTTATTCCTTCTGTATCTTTAAACTTTATTTTATTAATAAAAATTAATTACAACTAAATAGGTCTTTACGCGATTATAATTATAACATTGTTTTTTAGCTTCACACTTTTATCCCGCACAGTAGCTGATAAATGTATATTTACAAAAAAGCATTAATATAAGAACCAAGTGTTAAAACACTACTCTATTTTTGTTATTTTTTTAGACGGCACAATCACTTTTCCTAACTAAGCTGAATTAACAAAACCTATAATTTTTAAATATATATATATATATATATATATATATATATATATATATATATATATAATAAGGTCTACAATTATGTAAGCTACCAACACTAAATTTAACACACACTCCTAAGCTAAAATAACACACTTATACAATTATTACATGCAAAGTACTAAAAAATGTAGACAGCATAAAATTTAAATCTAGATTTTCTTTATAATCTTGCCAAGATATGAAAGATAATGAGACTAGAGTATTACCATTTGGGCGTTAGGTCGACGTCGATGCGATGGTACGACGCAGTGTATTGAAACTTAGCGGCGCGCTTGTTGACGCGCTGCAGACGTTTCCACACCGACGCCATTGCTGTTCACTGGAAATTATAAAAATTATACATATATGTATTTTACAATTATATATATATATATATATATATATATATATATATATATATATATATATATATATATATATATATATATACCTAGTGTATACCCGTACTTCGTTTTTACCGGATTCGAGACATTGCGTGTTGAGTGATGGAACTCAACGCTGCATTTTATCATGCCAGTGCGAGGAAGTGAAAATGATTTTAAATATAATCACTCCCCCGAGAGAGGTTCGAACCCATAACCGGTCGCGTAAACAGTCAGACGCTGTTCCACTGCGTCACAACCGGCCTCAACTTTATAATAACTTTATAATATACGTTCTTTACATAAAGAATATCTAAATTTGTCAACATAGTTTACTGGCTGTAGTAATCTGACTGTAAACGCGATTGGTTATAGGATTTTTATTCAAAGTGCTTAACTCTTAATATCGGAACTACGAACGAAAATTGAAGAGAAGTTACCTCTACTGCTATGACTTTAAAAATAATTCATAATGTATATGAAAAATATAATAAATATAATAAGATTCCTCCCTTCTAATCCTTTTTGTCATTTATATACCTTCCACAAACATAAAATAATTTGTACTTTCAGTACAAATTACACATATAGTAAACATAGCATGTTGCGTGGCGTGAATTAAAACACCATATCAATTGCCATTAAGCATGTCTGTTTAATTAACAAATATGAAATAAATCATAAGGGTAAAGGTTTTAAGTACTTTTTAATTTCACACTTTTATCCCACATAGCTGGGAAATTTCCATCATCCATTCATACCTTCAAATCGATCGTATAAACTGATTCTTAAATTTCCATAAAATGAAGTAAACAATGAACAAAAAGGTCATTAACACTAAGCACTTCACAGTCTTTACAAGCAGTGGGGTACGTCTAAGCTGAGCGTCTAAATATATCGCCGTCAAATGAACACAATCAATACCGATACAATGGAGAATGTAATGTAGCAATCCAGGGTGGTTTTATGTGATACCACTATGGGGTAGGGGGTTGAAATACCGCACCCAAAGAGTAAATTAAGATTATGTTCCTTCGTAATTTCTATTGATTTTTTATATATATGATATATTTTTTTTCACGCCATCGCTGCACAATAAATATATGATGATTTCTAACTCGTTATGAGATTCTTTCTCTCTTTAAAAAAATATGAAAATCACTTTAGAAAAAGTCGAAACAAATATATATTATCTATGACATAAGAAGATAATTGGTACCTATCTCTGCGGTCTTTCGCACAAAATGATGCGGTGGATTGTGCTTTTCAACCCGCAATGCATCTTAACGGGCAAGTATAGTGAGAACTTATTTATGTAGAAAGATTTTTACAAATTTTTACTACTCAAAGATTATTAGGAATTAAACGTTTAACAAGAGAGATTGCTATTTTATTTAATATTTACTAATTTTAAAGTATTATTCCACACTTAAGATTAGAAAACATTTTTAAAAAATCTCTTTACAGAGATGCTAACATCATAAATAAATTGTAACAAACGTGTAAGAATTAAGAAGTTGATTAGATTAGAAGCTGATTGAGCGCATGGCTTAGCGGTCAGAGCGCTTGAACGGTATCCAAGAGGCACGGGTTCGAATCCCAATACGTTCAAATTTTTATGTTTTTTCAAAAGTGTTTTCTAATCGTAAATTTGGAATAACACTTTAAAAATAGTAAATATTAAAGTATCATCTTCCAAGAAGTTTTAATTTTGTAATGCCCATGCCCATAATCAACACCATACAATTTATAAAAACCTATGATACACGGAATCGGTCGGATAAACAAGCATTAATGTCAGTGGGACCGAGTTTAACTGTAAACGCGATCGGTTGTAGGTTCCAATCCCATTCGGGGGAATATATTTAATACTCGAAATTATATTTTAAATTATTTTCATTTCAATCGCAACTCAACACGCAATGTCTGAAATTACGCGGAAAGTGGAGTACTAGCAATCAAAACAAGCAATACTAACAGAGAACATACTGTCCTAACATCAAGTTATCTATAACTTCTCTAATTTGCAGGAAATAGTATGAAGCTGCAATTTTTTAGAACGAAACACTATTTAAAAAGAGAAATATTCATTCCATTTGAAGTAAATGTGTTTATTTTTTAGGTCAACAGCCCCTTAGGTAAGCGCAGCGCTAAATACTGATACTACACGGTCACGGCCAGCTATTAACGCGACGTATCAATTATGCTTTGAAAAACTTGCAGTTCTTAGTGTCACCGCAGTATGGTAGACTAGATGGATAACAGAGGTGGTAGCCGATTTAATTTTAAATTAATCTAATATGAAAAAATTAAATAGATTTTTGTTAGTTCCATAGAGCCGTATGCTCTTATCCGCACAGTTCTCTACTTTCTGCCAGAACTCGACAGATTACAGGTTAAGTGGCATCAAGTGCGCCCCATTTATGTTACCAGAGCGAGGATCAATTAAATTTATTTGAATATAATTGATAAAATAATTGGTGTGGGATCGAACCTACAATCTATCGTTAAGGGTAGTACGACGCTGCCCCAACAGGATGGCTTCAAAAAATAAACGTAAACAGTAGTTTTATACTTATATTTTCTTGTCAAAACCACAATGCTATTATGTACTATAACAAGTTTATAAACAAAATCAATTTAAACACAAAATTGTATTATTATCAACTTGCACTCAAGCATACTCTCTCCAAGAACAAAATAGGAAAATAGGAATTTATGTTAGTTTCAGATACCTATAACTTAGTTCTAAGTATAGAGTCCAACGTAACCCAAAAAAAATCCACTAAAATGATATAATACCTAGAAACTACTGTTTTTGTATGTCAAAATAAAACAACCTGCTAAGAGAGACGGTGACAGCTTAGTATCTTAAAAGAGCAACAAAAATGTTGATTCAAGATAGCTTTAGAAAGACTCGGAGTCAAATCTAAAAGGCTTCTAGATCCAAAGCCATTTCACTGAAAAGAAATATTTATCTTTACATACAAAAGCCATACATTTTAATCTTCTATTGTTAGTCAATTGTTGTTTACTTAATATCAAAGTATAATCAAAAGCTTTTCTTAACCGATATCAAATGAAAGGGGGTATGTATGTATTAGGGTTTATATTTATATCTGTATAAATAATACTTTGGATATGGCATCACTTGTAAAATTGATTACCTTCATATATATTTTTATGTCTACCCTACATTTCTTTTAACTTTAATTAAGACATGTTTTTGAATTTGATGCCAGTATAGTCTGAGACATTGTAGAAAGCAGGGTAATAAAGTTTGAAATATAATTAATACTTTTATTGTGAGCCTCCTTACATGTATGTAACATTGTTAGAATTGAATAATGTTTGAGTAATCACATATTTCAGTTTCCACATTTCTCGAAAACTGAAAACCGTATCGAGATGATCCTTTTAAAATGTGAACTACACTTCAACTTATCGAGTTTCATTAAAATCAGTCTAGTAGTTTCAGAAGCATAGGAATATATGTATAAGTAGGTCGTAGAAGTTTTATTATTTTTTTTATAAATAATTTTTTTTCTTGCTCATTTACGGAAAGGGGGAAATAAATGCTAAGTTATTTTTTTTGTTAGTCCATTTTACAGAAATCTTAGGGATTTCTGGAAGGAAATTCTATGCAGCACTCTGTTTAACAAGTATACTACATTTACATACTTATTTTAAATATAAGTTATCAATTGCGCGAATTTTTTTTTGTATTTTATTGAGATTAACGTACATATCTTACATACGTATATATATTAGGAGTAAACTCCTGTCACAGATTAATCTTGCCTTTGTATGACGGTTTGCTTTGCAAGCAATGGAACTCGGAGCAGTGCCTGAGACATGCTTAAGTGAGAACTTAAAGGGCCCCTTTCAAATACGGATTACCGCTCTCCACTCGCTGCGAGAGCTTCTCTATCTAACAACACCAGCAGCCACTGCAATATGTACTAGAAATGAACTAAACGTAAAATAAAAATCAAAAAAAATCATAGATTCACAACTTCATCGTACTACACGCCAAAGTTTACTTGGTTAGGTTATATAAACTAGTAAAGTTAGTTCAAACAAAAAGTTATAGCTTTTTTAACGACATGGACGTCTTCCATTGAACGCGGCAAGAATAACAAGCGCGACTTATGCGGAAAAGTTATCGATGAAAATATATTTTTCATACGAACAAGAGAGAATATTATATAAAATAACATTATCGATTATTCTAATATTATGAATATCTTTGCCATTTCATAACATAATTATACTAGTGTTACATAATAATTCCACCTTCTGTCAACATTGCATGATCTTGGACAGATAAGTATGAGAACTGTATCAATGTTTTAAATAAAAAAATTCTTTGTAAAATCTCATAGAAAAATCTGATTTTTAGTATATATTGTAATTACTGCAATATCGAACGTATATTATATTTTATTTCTTTAAAGGGAAGTAGTAGGATTCGAACACCAGGCTTCCTTCAATGTGTTCATGCGATAATGCAGCAAGTGACTGTTTGAGAGGGGTCATCGCCTGTAAGGGTGACCCTTGCGGGACTCGAACTACGGCTTGCCATCGTCATATCATACGGGTTGAGGAATTATATAATTTCCCCTAATTTCGTATATATACAATATTGGTTTTCAATAAAAAATATATGAACGAAATGTATTCTAGATAATAAATTTAATATGTCCATTATAAAAAAGCTGTTTTTAAATTATCACTGTGTAATGAAAAAAGTAGAAAATAGCCATCTTTGATGTCCTTTAGTTCCGCTTCCGTGTAATGAGCGCTAGCAATGCGGTGTAGCGCGCAATAGTAAAACAACATAAAAGGCAGTATACCGAGCTGTTTTAGGGTACGTACAAAAAATTAGGACATGGAAGCACGTACTGGCAAAGCTATCATGGCATTGTTTCAGTGGTTTCGGGGAAAAATATATACTAAATACCTAGTATTGTTTTGGTTTCATGATAAATATTTTAAAATAAAACTATTTTAGGCAAAATACAGGAAATGAACTCTTGTATTTCTTAGCTTATACCGGATGGTGTTCACTGAGCCGGTAGACAAATCACCAAAGCTAGGTTCCGCCACATAACACGCAATGTCTATGAATAAGATGGGATAACTGAGTAACAGACGGCCATGCTTGTGCTGTATATTCATATATGTCGGATACGTACATAAGTACGTATAGTTTGATAGTAACAGTGCATTAACTTATCCTTGCGGTTTCAATTGAGACATTTACCGGGAGCCTTGTCGAAGGAAACGAGCCCAAAATTGAATTGGAATTGATCGTATAACTATTGCTTCAGTTAGTAGAAATTATTAACAGTTAGTTACGTAAAATCACAGCTTAAGTTAGGCTTTAAATTTCGCTACAATATATATATATATATATATATATATATATATATATACATATATATATACATATATACATATATACATATACATATACATATATATATATATATATATATATATATATATTTATATATATATATATATATATATATATATATATATATATATATATATATATATATATATGCGCAGAATTTATACATATATTTCCAAATATAAAAAACATGTCCAGTTAAATAATAAATATAATAAATAAATGAGTTTCCATCACAACATTGTGTCCCGACTGATGATATATTTTATATATACAAATAGGCAAAATAGGAGTGTCTATTTGCTATATCAAAATAAACAACTTTTACGAAAAGCATATGTATGTATACACGATACATATTATACCAAACCACAATTTTTACAACTTCTGGATCATCTCTGGAACGGCGGCACGAATTTTGACGGGACTTTCATTGGCAGATAGCTGACATAATAAGGTAGAACTTAGGCTACTCTTATGATAGAATTATAAAATAAAAAGATGTTATATATAGAAATATACGCAGGCGGAGTCGCGGGCATAGTTAGTTTAAAATAAATAATCAGCTACTTAAAGTTCAATGAACACGCATATTGTATTAAACGTAAATGCAAATACATTTATTAACATATAATATAAGGCCTCGATAATGGATTAACAGTTAGACGTTTTGAACGATAGATAGTTACTATAACATTATGCCAACCTCATAACTCTGTGTATAATTATCACGTTCATAATATACCTTAGAATATTTTTTTTCGCGAAGTACGGAGTGTCTTAACACTAGGTACATTCTGTCTACTCTGCTGTGCGGGATAAAAAGCGTGAAACTAAAAAAAAAAAAATTAATTTATAATAATCCCACCAAGGCGTAAATGTGAAAATGTGAGTCAAGTTCAATGTAAATGGTAATCAATTAAGTCGATAAAAAAAATTGAAATATATGCAAATAGGTGCCAAGTTCTGTAAATTATCCTGACATTTGTTTGTAAGAAAAACAAAATGAATGCTCCTGGTCTGAAAAAAACTAGTGGTTTGCTCGTGGCCCGCGAGAACTGCACTATTATATTTCCATTTATAAATATTTTTATTTTGCTTGATTTACTTAAAATCACTGAGAGCACTGTATCATTGACAGGTATACATTCAATAGATAATGTATCACGGTACTAGCTGAAATTTTGCCTTTACTAATGGTGTGAATCGGTCTTAACAAATTTAAGATGGCATTAGGCGATTGTCATTTGTCTGTTAGCAAACATTAGAATCTAACAAAATACTCGACATATCGATTTTCCGGATATATGTTGTCGACTCTAAATATATTTTTTTATATTCAGATAATGTTTCAATCAGGTCTACCGTGTTTCTAGAGGACATCACTAACATAGATATATTTATTTTTCACACTTTATATTTGGCTAATTAATTTATGTACTTTATGTTATAGTCAAGTTATTGGAGTATAGTATCTTCTAAGGGTCTAATAAAACTACGCAACGACGACGACGTGTCTAGGTGAGTTTTTATAATAATAAAGAAGTATAATATATAGAATTAGATTTAGAATTAGAAGTATACTTAGAATAGAATAGAATTAGAATTAGAAGTATACTTGCTGTGTCTACGATTTCTTTCGCGTAAAATTCTAACGCGTCAAATTTCGCCTAAAATCTGTTTCTCTTCTTTATGGATCTTTATTTTATGTTTTTCAAATAAAAGTAGTAAGAATACTGAAATTTCCGTAGAAATCCAAACCTTTCAGAGGTTAACCGGAACAAACAGACAGACATAATAGCAAAATAGCAAAAAATGTAATTTTATTATATGTACCATGTATACATTTATATGCATTTATTAAGCAGCGGTTTCTTTTGTATTACAAACAGACACTCCAATTTTTTTATAGATAATATATTATCTAATAATCATATACTTCTACACTAATTTGGAGAACAGTGGTAAAATAACCAGTTCAAATATAATATAATAAAGCTAGGTAAAAAAAAAAAATCTAGAAATCTTAAGGCCGGTCGTGGCGTCTGACTATAAACACTATTGGTTGGTCGAATTATTATATTTAAATTATTTTCGTTTCCTCGCTCAGGTAAGATAATGCGTGGCGTTGAGCTCCGCCACTTAACACGCAAGGTTTCGAATTCAGCGGAAGACCGAATACGGAATGTCTTGGCACTAGGTACTTCCTGTCTACCCTGCTATGTCGGATAAAAGTGTCAAGCAAAAAAAAGCTAGAATACTGCTTTAAGACGTGTTTAACCGAGCTCTACCTAACTTGTATGTATGAAAGTAACTAATATTTAAACATACTTATTTGTATTTAGGTAAATATTTAATACTAACGCAATATTTACAAAATAAATTTTACATGAAAAATGATATGGAAATGATATTAATGTATGGAAAACAAAAATATGTAATTGGATAAATAAATATCTATTTTTTTTATATTATAAATTAGTTTTACCTTTTTTCTTTTACCTTATAGCAATTCAGACTGGAGGTAGTACCTACTGTGAAGACACTCAGAACACCACTTTCCGCTGAATGTCTCTACATTGCGTGTTGCGTGGCGGAACTCAACGCCGCGCTTTGTATTACCAGAGTGAGTTAGTATTTTTAATAGTTACAATTTATTTTTATAAATGTTTGTCAAAATGAAATAAAAAAATCAATTCAAAATCAAATTGTTACTTATTATAAACTGGTAAACAAGCGCCGGGGTGTCGTCATCGCTTCCGTAACGGAAGCTAGCTGATAACGTTAACGATTTTAACTCATCTACCACATCACGATATTTTTAGGAATTTTAATAATACTATTAAAGTTAAAATATATATTACTTATTTACTCAAAATTAAAAATTTAATTACTGCTTTAAATTTACTTTTTCATAATTTCCTTATTACATTTCTGTAAAAACATATAACATTATTTAATTTATTTTTTAGCTTCACGCTATTATCTCGCATAGCAGTGCAGCTAGACAAGCTATTCTGCTATACGAGTAGCTAGCTAGCTAGCTAAACTTGAGCTCGATCGTGGCGTCCTACTGTAAACGCGATTGATTGTGGATTATATTCCCACACGAGGGAATTATTATATTTAAATATTTTTTGTTTCTTTGCACTTGTCTTACCAAGACAAAGTGCAAAGCGCGGCGTTGAATTCCGCCACTCAACACGCAATATCTCGAATTTGGCTGAAAGCAGAGTACAGAGAGTCTTTATACTAGGTACTACTAGGGTTGACAGGAACCCTGCTTGGCGGGTTAAAGTGTGAAACTGCTTTTATAATATCTAATACAATTTAGGTATAGTGAAATCATTTCTTTCTAGTTATGTCTATTGTTCTATGTAAGCTAATAAATAAAAATAAACGTTACATACAATAACAAACACAATATTGATAATATTATTATTGTAGATTAATAATCAAGGTTAGGTTTATCCTGTTTACATGAAGATGTATGTAGCTACTGAGCATTTATATTAGAATATCATTTATATATCAACCTCTTTCCGCCAAATTCAAGACGTTGCGTGCTGATTGGCGGAACTCAACGCCGTGCCTTGTTTTACCAGGGCGAGGAAATGAAAGTAATTTAAACATAATCATTCTCCCGAGTGGAAAGCGAACTCACAAGCGATCGCGTTTAAAAAAGACTGTATTACTGCGCCATGACATAAATATTAATATATAAAAAAATATAACGGCAGAAAATCGATTTCTACTTCCGCTTAATTTTCTTAAATAGGGGACTACGACTGGCCTGGTGTTCAAGCTTTATCCCGCATAGTAGGGTGTGAAGACACTGTATTTACTCCTTTCCGCCCGAAATCTAGGCATTGCGGGTTGAGTGGCGAAGTCAACGCCGCGTTTTGATTAATTAGAGTGAAGAAATGAAATTAAATTTAAAATATAATCTTTCCTTTAAGTGGGTATAAACCTGAAACCAGTAGCGTTTACAGTCAGACGTTGTCCCACTACACCACGAAGGTCTCAACAACACTATCGTTATATTATTGAATTTAAAAAAAAAAACAAAATAAAACTTAGTGCTGGATAAAATGATTAAGGAAATGATGAGTAATAATACAGAAAATAGATTTTTATATTTATATGGTTAGTTTTTATGACATTTCAAGCATTTGATATTATAAGAAGCAAATTTCTATTTTAAAGAATACTTTTATACAATTCTTATATTATATAATATTAATTAATATTAAATTATATTTAGAATCGATATAATATTTTTCCCACTATTATAAACTGTTAAACATTACTGTTGAATACTTCCTCCCATTATTTATTATTTTGAATAATAAGATCTTTGATTTTCGCGATTTTAAACGTATTAATCACGTATATTTTGATATGCAAAGCAATTAAGAGGTTTCTTAAGGCGGGAGATTATTACAATTAATTTTGTTTCAACAGATAGTCAAATGCCACCTTAATAACCCCGCAAGTGTGATCACGGACTACTGTACAGTGTTCGAAACGTCGGGTTTTCAAAAAGCGTATTTTCGATTTATTACGTTTAAAGTAGTCTCATTGAAATAATATATTCTCTTACAATTTTACAAACAGAATTGAAACAAAAAATAAATAATATTAAGAGTGTATTGCATTATTCGTCCAAATTAGAAAATATATTGTATTTATTCACATATTTTGTGTAATTCTAAGAAAGTGGATTGTTTTTTTTAGTTAAAATATTTAAGCTGTACAAAAATAACTTCACTATATTGAGTTTTGTACTTTCTACTTAAAGGGCTAGTAACTAATCATATATAATAATCAATAGCTAAGTTTTACATCCACTGCATTCCTACACCCACTTCAAACAGCCTTACAGTCCTGATGACTTCATACTTGAGTGTGTTAATTAAATTTGAACTTTATAAATAACTAGACAAAGCTCTATTTCTATAAAATTAATATTTAACATTCAAAATTAGATGTGGTAAGATGATTTTGTATAAACATTTGTTTTTTTTAGCTTCACGCTTTTATCCCGCACAGCAGGGTAGACAGAAAGTACTTAGTGTCAAGACACTCCGTACTTCGTTTTTAAACGAATTCGAGACATTGTGTGCTGAGTGGTAAAGTCAATACCACACTTTGTCTGACCATAGCGAGAAAGTGAAAATAATTTAAATATAATCGCTCCTCAAGTGGGCAACAAACCTACAACCGATCGTGATTATAGTCAGATCCTGTCCCACTGCACCACGACTGGCCTCAACTACAAACATGTTTATTACAATATTTTAGATTGGTTCTATGAAAAGTATAAACCCTGCATACAATAAATAATAAAACATTATTTAATTGTTTTACTGGCATGGTTTATACTTGTTATAATAAATACTATTTATGATTATATTTGTTTTTCATAGTTACAGAAAAATCATATAGAAAAGACATTTCTATATATTTTGATTAAGAAACACATATAAAAAAGAAGCCATTGTATTTTAATATAGTATTTGAATGTAATGTGATAATTCCGGGTGTGATTGATCCCAACTCTAGGAAATAATAAATCAATTAATATATAAATCAATTTAATTTCACGAATTTAGTAAGACTATGCGTAACATTGAGTTCCGCCACTTAACATGCAATGTTACAATTTTGATTGGAACATAGATAATAGTGTTTTTTTTTATTAGGTACTTTGTTATACCAAGGACTGCTGACCCTGATTGTAATTACAAGTAACGGGTAGAGAATAGTCTATACTTTGCAAAAAAGGAGGTCAAAAGCTTCTAGGAGGAGTAGAGGAATCCTCTCTAGAACCTGGTCTTTCTATTAGTATGTTGTAGTGATTGGAAGACTGAATCAAACATAATATTCAAAAAGAATATTACACATGTAGAATATTTTTTAATAAGATTTCAAGGCATTGTTTCAAGATACAGCAAAATGGCATATGTACAAAAAAAGTTTGAATAAAAACATAGAGGTCAAATGAGGTTACTTATGAGTCATAGATTAAAATACTTCAGACATTGAATAAAAACACAAATTGCCAATACTAAAGAGTGTAAAGCTATATTACCGTATTAATAAATATTTTTATTAAACTATTTAAAATTATTTTACATTAATCACACAACTATATTTGCCTGTATCTCTTAATGTAAGTGGCTTGATAAGTTAAACAAGTATCTGCTCCCAAAGAAAAAATAATATTTTAATAACATAAACCAAGTCCTCGCCAGGATCACCAGGATGCTATAAATAATATTTTGAGTATGTTTCTCTTCATTTCTTTTTTAAGATAATTTTTTACTTATAGTATATACATATTATATTATATCAATTTTATATTTATTTAATCACATTTTACATAAGGTAAAAAATGTTGTAACCTTTGTGGTGAAAATAGCATAATTTAATTGCTAGTTTCCTGCTTTTTTATTTAGATTGAAGGACTTTGGGCATTTTGAAGCAAATTTACAATTCATACAATGTATCATACATACATACATTGTAAATATACAAAGTGAAAGAGTACCTTGTTTTTAAATATACTAGTTAATGATGTTATTTTAGTTTTTAATTCAATATCATCAATAATGAGAAATTAAATACTGTTTATTTTATTATCAAACTAATTATAGTAATTTAAAAACAGCTTTGTTAATGTATGAGATTTTTCAATTAAAAGTGCAAGTTAAAACCTTGGAAGGAACCAACAATCAATACTCAGACCAACAGAGTTGTTTGTTAAGCAAGCCACTACACTAAACAGTATCCTTGTAAACATACGTAAAGCAAATATACTTTTAACATTTACGTAGTTTACGAGCTAAAAATAACACTAATGAAGCCCTATACGGCAATATGCAGACATTTTTACCTCACTGCGATTTAAAGATCAAAGAACTGTCTGTGATATCATCGTTTCCTGGTCGAAAACCCCACCGCTCCATTAATTAATGATGAATAAACACCGCCCAACCTTGACATGGACCACCACCGATAACTTAGAATACTCACAAAGCGAAAATTTGAAGAGATGTCATCAAATTATAGAGGTCATTTCTTCATTTAATAAATTATTCTGTTATCATTTAACACAGAACTATCGTAAGGTCACAATATAATTATGTTGTCACACACAGTCACGGCGTACACTTTACAAGCGATTTCTTTTTACGTAAATTTATCAAACACTGCAGCAAAAAGCGAATATCAGACCATTTTTGACATTTTGTCAAACAGACTTGCCATACCAAAAATCTATGTTGTATAATTTATTTTTTATATAAGTTATAATTTTTATAATATTTTTAAAATATTTATTATTTAAAATAACAGTTAATCGTAACGTATTATTTTTTTGTTAATTCAAAATATAGAATTTTTATTTCAAAAAATTTAAAACACAATAATGGAAAACGGAACATTATATTAAAATTGGTAAAATGAATATTGCCCTTGCAGTCAGACAGTAGTTTGTCAAATTTTCAAAATATGAAGTGATCTACAATGATTTAGAAACTGATTGTGTAATAAAATATTTACTTCAATTATTTAGTGTTTTACATGATTTAGTACTTATACAGTTGTGATTATTATTTTAGACCGGCTTAGGTTATGATCTTGTTAGTTAAATATTATTATTGGTTATAATATGTTTTAAGAAATATATTTATATTAGTTAGCCCTAAATATAAACATCAGAAGTGTTTTACACAATGTCGAGAATACTAAACCATCATATGAGGTAATATCTACTATTTTATTACACATAACTTACTCATCTGACGTTTACATGTTAAAATCAAGCAAATATAAAATAAATGTAAAATTTTGTTTACTTTCCTAATAACCTTCACTTCTACAATGTGATTTACAAAAGGAACAAAACTTTAAATACCAAAATGAAACTCCAGCATTTTTATTGATTTTGCTTTTATTTATTTCTCAAGCTATATCAAAGTCGTTATTTAAGGTCATCCCTCAAAAAACCATCCTATTCATGTGTGGACAAACGAGCAGTCGCATTCTCTATTTACACTGGCCGCAGCTTATTATTTCACAAACCAGTGAACCCTAGTCATATACCGAGAAGGAAATATGGAATGTTAGTAGCTAGAGCTGTGAGGGGAATACTTAAAATAAGATACTTGTTGCTTGGAGGAGCTGTGGGTGGTGGTATGACATTGAATAAGGTAATTTATATAAGTTTGAATATTATTTTCCTGGTTTGATAAGCTTAAACATAATTAAATTCTGATTGGAATTATTTCTTTTATACTATATCATGTTTATTAAAAAATGTGGTTTGATGAATAAAAGTAGGCAATAAAAAAGGAATTATAAATATAAAAAATATTCTAATACATATTTTACATCAACATAAGAAAGCTCTTACAATAAATTGAAATGAGATCTATATATTGTATTAGAGAACATAGTTCTATCGACATATCTTATATTTATGTTTCCCTTTATAACAATTTGGTGTCTCCATATATTAGATAATTATTTCACATTTAACACTATCTAAATTATTTTATTTTTATATATTAAAACAAATTTTACAAATAGTACTTTTTGTTCAAACAATATTTTATGTCATATGTTACATACATATATCGAGTGTGATCAACTTAAAATCTATAAATAAAATAAATACATAAAAAATTGTGTTATTTTTTAAAAAATATATTCCATTATCTTTTAAGAAATACACAGAATGGAAAGATGGTCTGCCGGACATGGGTTGGTTGAATGAATTACTGCCAGATAACGAACAATGGGATAAATTCACCACTACCCTGATTAACGCTAAAGATAAAATCGGAGATCAATTGCAAATTGGTGAGTGAAAATACCATGAGTATGCTAAGAACATACTTTGAAAGTATTGTAGATCAATATTTAATCTATTTTGTAGTTTTAAAGTAAAATAGTAGCTTTTCTCATATATCTGTCTGTAGTTATTATAATGTTATTTATATTTAATACATCTATTATATGTAACACTCTCAATACTTTATAATTGTGTTTTTTTTATATTGTAATACACATTTTATGTGTTATTTTGTTTTTGCTTGATGTACACTTAAATACACTTTTTACACATAAAATCAAATATATTCAATTTCTAATCATCGTATTGAAGTAATTTCAGAAATGGCATGAAGTTTATTAATTATTTATAACTTAACTGACTTATATCAGTTAATTATTTTTGTTATTTATTTTTTCCGATTTCTTTTAAACATAGAGTACATAAATTATATAATATTTAATTAATTAAACTTTTTATATGTATTATTTCTGTGTCAATTAATACCGTTGTATGTGTATTTATTTTCTACATTATATAATTTAAATTATATTTAAAGTATGTATATAGATTTATTTCATTAATGGTATGTTATTCTAGACTAAATAGGTAAAATAAAATTTATATTTATTAAAAATACTATATTTCTATGTTAAACAATGTTTATTAAATCTATATATATCACATAATTTTAAATAACTTAGGATCAATTGTATCCAGTTTAAGTATGAGTGAGAGGTGTAACAGCATTATCTGTCTATAGTAGACTAAAAATTCTCAGTCTATCTAGAACTATGATTGTTAGTGGATTCCTGTCTACTTTCGTTAAGTGTAGAAAGGAGCCCAGACAGTGGATGTGAGGGTTGTGAGTCCTAACCACTGCTCTGAGCCCCTCTCTGCAATATCTTGCAAAGTAAATCCATGAAATGTTAAGGAGTTTCTTGTATTATATATAATACATATACTGATTATAATTTGTGGATTAGTTCCGTTATAAAGATAACCTATACAAAAATAATCTAGTACATTTATGAATGGCTTCACTGAAATATGTTTTTGAATGTTTTCTATAGTAATATTATTACTAGGGGTTTGTTATTGTTGTAACAATTTCGTCCATTCACAATCTCCATACGGAGTATCAATCATAAACACACTTTAGGTGTACCAATGACGCTGCAACTCGCAGATCCTCGCCTCCGCGACGCCGGCGTGTCCCGGGCGGCCGAGCTCAAAGAGTGGATCTCACAGAGATACGAGGATGCTGTAGCAGCTGCAGCAGCTGCTAACGCCGCTAGTCATATAGGTGGGTAGTGGGTTCGATTTTGCATGGAATTTTTGCTTCTTTTTTTTTGAATATTTGTGTTAGATGTTTTGTGTGGGAATTTCTTTTATTATACATTTATGTAAGATATGTTTTTTATAAAGAAGCGTTGTATATACATTTATTATACAATTTAAATTAAATTTCTAGTAAGTATATAGATTTATTTCATTAATGCTATGTTAGTCTGGACGCAATAGGTTGTATGTAGGAAAAATACTCTAAATAAATATAATTTATTATTAATTTGATTTAAAAATTATGTAGCTTACAATTTTAGTGTTAATTTGATATATTAATTTTGAATATGTATATATGTATAGTAATTATAAATAGTTTTTCTTACAGTTCACCTTTTTTTCTTAGGGTAGTCAGAGGGAACCCAATATCTAGATTTATCGTTATCTACTTCCGTCTGAATTCAAATTTAATAGCTGAATTTAATTGCCGTTTTGTTTTACTAGAGCAGTGTCATCCAAGTAATTGAAATATAATCATTCCACCGAACCGAAATCGAACCCATAGTCAATCTTGGAGAAGGGAAATCGATAAAGTTTAACTTTTATATATATAAGTACCGACATCGGCAATTTTACAACTTATTCTTATTTTAAACAGAACCAGCGCCGAAAATAGTGAACAATTTGCAAAGCAAACCCGCGCCGGCGCCGGCGGGGCGATCTGCCGCTGAGGAGACCGCCGCCTATGGTAATAATTGCTTATTAATATTAAATAATAATTAAATGTTTAATTTCAATAAATTAACATCTTTGTTTTTTGTACTTATATTCATTATAGAGTGGAGGGCATGTGCACACTTTAAAGGGGCCCTCTAAAGGCTACTCGCTGCAATGTCTCCCTAAAATGTTTTTCACACATTCATTATATTAACACTAGATTTCGCTCGTGGCTTCGCCCGCATGGTAAAACTATATTTGTACTTGATAGTTATAATTATATTATCACAGAAAGTTTTCACCCGCGCGTCGTGAGTCCTCACCCTAAGCACTGTATAGCGCTCAGGTCAATCGTAGGGTTATAATTTTTAAACTTTTCGATCAAATGCCATGGTGTAAACAACATTGTTAATGTATATTAAATACTTAACGGTTTAATAATTATTCTAAAATGTGCATTGTTAGAAAGTATTCAATTTAATTATTTTTATAGTTCACTATTTTGTTTATAATGGCTTCCTCATAAAGGATAGATCCCTATCCATCCCTTATATATATATATATATATATATATATATATATAGATAGATATAGATAGATGCTATCCCGTGTGTTTATTTAGAACTATTTAAGACAAACAACCCTACACACTGCATCATGTTTGTGCAACTCCAATGGATTTTTAGCCGACTTGATTGATATTACGACCATATCACAAAAAATTAATGTAAAAATAGGCTATATAAATGGACTATTCAACACAAAGTAATTTTCAATTCCTATCAGTAGTTCCTGAGATAAGCGCAGTTCAAACAAACAAACAAACTAATACGTATCCTTTATACCAAATTTTAATTGTTTCCTTCAGTACATTGACTTTACATTATGTCAGTCCCTAAGAGAGAAACGTAATATTTTTGTATTATATAAAAAAAAGCAAAAATTTTACTTGAAACGTAAAAAAATTACAAAATCATTTAAATATATATATATATATATATATATATATATATATATATATATATATATATATATATATATAACTATTATTAATAATAGTAATTGTTTATAGCTAAATACCTTAAGGTTTTCTATTACAGTATTAAATTGCAACAAGCTTCTTGTTCACTCAACTTACATTATATATAGGATGTTCTTATATTGCAATTGACTCGTGGAATTGACACCTAGTGGTTACTTAAGAGTAATGAAGATATCTTTATAATTTTTTTTCCAGTGATATATTTATTTAATTAAGTTTGTTTTAGTGTATATTTGTGCTAGTGATTATTTGTACACCCTGTATTATATTATTATATATTGATATACCTGATGGGTATAAGTTATAGTAAATAGTGAACTTTAGGATTGTTTTTTTTTCTATTATGTGGACTTATTTTGAGCAAATTATCTGTTTTATTACTTTTAAATAAACCAGCCAAAAAGTCCACTGAGATTGGAATGTAAGCACACAACCATTTCGTACAGAGAGACAATTTATTTATAATTGTCCTAGTCTTAATATTTACTATTTTAAAAGTGTTATTCCACACTTAGGATTAGAAAACATTTTTGAAAAAACGTATAAAAATTTTGAACGCAGCGGGATTCGAACCCGCGCCTCTTGGATACCGTCCAAGCGCTCTGACCGCTAAGTCATGCGTTCTACTACCAGCTGCGTCGAAATTCTTATACGTTTTCTTACAACTTATTTATGTTGTTAGCATCCCTGTTGAGAGATTTTTACAAATTTCTACTACTTAAAGATTACTAAGAAATAATCGTTTAACATGAGAGATTGCTATTTTATTTTAATATTTACTATTTTTAAAGTGTTATTCCACACTTAGCTAAGAATTTCGACGCAGCTGGTAGTAGAACGCATGGCTTAGCGGTCAGAGCGCTTGGACGGTATCCAAGAGGCGCGGGTTCGAATCCCGCTGCGTTCAAATTTTTATACGTTTTTTCAAAAATGTTTGCTAATCCTTAGTGTGGAATAACACTTTAAAAATAGTAAATATTAAAATAAAATAGCAATCTCTCTTGTTAAACGATTATTTCTTAGTAATCTTTAAGTAGTAGAAATTTGTATAAATCTCTCTACAGGGATACTAACAACATAAATAAGTTGTAACAAAACGTATAAGAATTTCGACGCAGCTGGTAGTAGAATGCATGGCTTAGCGGTCAGAGCGCTTGGACGGTATCCAAGAGGCGCGGGTTCGAATCCCGCTGCGTTCAAAATTTTTATACGTTTTTTCAAAAATGTCCTAGTCTTTTCTAATGGAATTCAATATTTTCTAAATTATTATTAAAAAATAACATAATTACTGTAAAATCTAAGAAGTATTTGTTCTGAGCTTAAGACCTCCTAAGCAACCAAATTGCTTATAAGTTTTCAGAGGTAGAATACCCTCTTTCCTCACTTGTATCATAACTGTATTATAAAGCCAAAAAATTATAAAAAAGCAGTTTTGTTTTTTTCCCCTTATAGCAGTCATAGAGAACGATAGTGTACCATTGTTGAAGTGTTCTAATACACGACTCTTGATTTGTATCGAAATCTTAATAAATATATTATATTTATAGTAAATATAATTATTTAATAAACAAAAGATCGTGGTGCAGTGGGACAGCGTCTGACTGTAACGTGATCGGTTGTAGGTTCGATCCCACTCGAGGGAGTGATTATATTTAAATTCTTCTTCGCTCTGGTAAGACAAAGTGTGGCGTTGAGTTCCACCACTTAACACGCAATGTCTCAAATTCGATGAAAAGCGAAGTACGAAGTGTTTTGACACTAGGTACTTTCTGTCTACCCTGCTGTGCGGGATAAAAGGGTGAAGCTAAAAAAAACTCGACTTTTTTTTTAATTCATTCAACCAAAGTTATTTAGGTAGCTTACTTATATAAGTTCTACCTCTCGCCACTGCAGTGCACACTTCCTTCTTTCTACCTCTTTTTGCACTAAAAAATCATCACAATTAACAATTTAAAACCAATTTTTCCAAAGAGAAACGTGTCCACGCCCTTCAGGAGGAAGTACTGTCACTCCAGGCGAGGTATCAGAGGGAGTTGCAACGTCTCGAACAGGAAAATAGGGAATTACGTCAACAGAACATGCTGCTGAGACAGGGAAGGCAGCCCTCCGCTAAGAAGATGAAGGTAAGGGATTATTTTATATATGCGTTAAGTTTAATAAAATCCTGATTAGCTTGGTGCTTGCAGCTTCACGTTTTATTCTGCCTAACAGGGTATTTAGAGATAACCTAATATCAAGAAACTAAGTTGATTACTTTTAGCCCAAAATCGCGACATTGTGTTGTTTAGTTGTATATTAAACGCCACCCTTTGTTATACAGGGCAGAAAAATTAAAATAAATAATATAATCATTCCTCCGATTTTGAATCGAACCCACAACCAATCGCGTTTAGAGGCGGACGCGATCGCGCTGCCCCACGGTGAACATAAATGAAGAATGATTATATGTACCTAATAATCTTTAGAATTTCTACGACTATATTTAATAGCGAAATGATAACCTACAAATGTTATCGATTTTCTTGTATTAATTATTGTTAGATATTTAATATGTAATATTATGTTTTTTCGTTTGAGAAAAGTCGAAGTTAAGACGCAACGGTCAAAGCGCGTCGTTTACTTCCGCCACTCAAAACGCAATGTCTAGAATTTGGCGGAAAGCGTAGTTCGAAGTGTCTTGACACTAGGACTTCCTGCTTACCTTGCTATGCGGGATAAAACCGTGAAACCGATAAAGGAAAAGACAATAAAAATTACTTTGAAAAGAACGTAAATCACGTTTTGTTCAGTTTATAAGTCGAATTAAAATGCAACTTTAAAGTCGAATTAAATAATACTAGATGTTAAAAATATATTGTGATCAATACGTACGTTGTACGCTCGTAGAAAACTGTTACTTGCAACAAAGTGGCATAATTAAAGAAAATTAACTAAATATGTAATAAACAATACTATATATATATGTATATATATATATATATATATGTGTGTGTGTGTATATATATATATATATATATATATACTAATTGGTAGTGTAATAATTATGAGTGGCCCTTCACTGTTTAAAAATCATTTTCATGAGAGAAATGTCATAACATTGTCTGATGGGTGACGCGATTAGTAGCGGGTTCGATTCTTACTCGGGAAATCATATTAAAATTCGGTTCATGGAGCGTGGAGTGAGAACTCCGCCATTTCTATTGAAGCCTTAATGTTTTGCGTTGTCGCCAGCGCTCCCTCATCGACATGTACTCGGCGGTGCTGGACGAGCTGGCGGGCTGGGAGGCGGGCGAGGCGGGGCGCCTGCCGCGCGTGGTGGTGGTGGGCGACCAGTCCGCCGGGAAGACCTCCGTGCTCGAGATGATCGCGCAGGCCAGGATATTCCCGCGGGGCGCCGGCGAGATGTGCACCAGGTGGGGCGATAGTGCTGCTAGTGTCATTACTTGTGCTTTCAATTCACACACTTAGAATGATATGAGGAAAGGAAAGGAAAATTTCTTGACACTAGACTCTCTTTGTTCCTTAAACTGATATTTATAAAGAGAACTTAAAATTGAAAAGACATAGCTATATATTTTAAAGTTTTAAAGTACCTTGTAAAGTAAAGTGTACCTAAAGAAGTGCCTTGAGGCCGGTTCTGGCGCAGTGTGTCAGCGTCTGACTGTAAACGCGATCGGTTGTGGGTTCGATCCCCACTCGGGGGAGTAATTTAACTTCCTCGCTCTGGTAACGACAAAGAGCGGCGTTGAGTTCCATTACTCAACACGCAATGTCTCGAATTCGGTGGAAAGTGACATACGGAGTGTGTTGGCACCTAGATACTTTCAGTCTATGCGGGATAAAAACGTGAAGCTAAAAAAAACACCTATGTGTTTCTAAACCAAATCTAATTTTTATAATTAGTTTTCATAACGTATGTGTGCAACTCAATATGTACAACTAACTTATTTTCACTGATTCTTTGCTGGATTTGATTGGTACATTGCAAGTATTTTGTCCGTTAAAATGCTAGAATTCAACACCGTATTTTGTCTAATTTGAGTGAAAATATAATGTTTTCTTCATACTTGTATATTTAAGGGTGTAGTATACTTTCATTGCTATTCTTATTTTTTTTATCCCGCATAGCAGGGTAGACAAGAAGTACCTAGCGGACTCAACGCCATGTTTTGTCTTATCGAAAAACCTGTGAAAAAAATGAAAATAGTTTAAATATAATTATTCTCTCGAGTGGGAATCGAACCCACAACCGATTACGTTCACATTCAGACGCTGTCCCACTGCGCCATGACACGCCTCTTATTATACTATTAATTATACGATTTTTCTTAATTGTTTATTCCTTTTTACGTTTTTTATACAATAATATTAATATTCATACATTAATATTAATTTTGTTTCAGAGCTCCAGTCAAAGTGACCCTATCGGAAGGACCATACCACGTGGCTCAGTTCAGAGATTCCTCAAGAGAATTTGATCTAAATAAGGAGTCGGATTTGGCGGATTTACGCAAGTCAGTCTTGTAGTACACTATGTTGTTATTTTTTTTTAGTTATAAATTGATGTAATTTTAAAAAAAGTATTTATTTATAATGAAAAAAAAAACATGCGCAGAGACATGATAATAGACATCATCAGCAAAAGCATCAAAATTCTGAGGTTAATAGTTAGGTGGTAACTACTTCTGCCTATTAAACACTGCCCCGGCCTTTATAAATAGGGGTTATACGCTACACTGCCCCTGATGTGGTATTTTTCCAGTGTTTAAAGTGCGATTAAAATAGTTAGAAAGCGCGCGTACACCAAGAGAGCTCAATGGTTTGCACGCTTCGCTCGGATTGTCGTCCGGTCCCACCGCATTCCCAATCTTCATGCGTCGAAGACGATCCGAGTGTCATCAGGTGTTAGTGGAGCAATAACTCCAAGATTAGGAAGCAGTTTGGTTTGGACGACTGCATGGGTTTCGAGTATTTATCAGCTCCTTGAAGTAACACCTCCTTCTCTACTTCACAAAGGCATAGTTCTTGAGAGTGGGAGTGTTTTGTAAAACCATTTTGCGATTTATTTCGTCGTCTTTATCCAGAGCATGTGCCAATTTTAAAATGCACTTTTGCCTCTCCGTCGTTTTGTGTTAACAAACTTGAGTCCATCATATAGTGGTGACAACTTTTCACTGCGGGCTCTGGCTACCCGTTTTCCTCTAGAAAGACCGGAACTCCTTTGCCTTTCGTAATAATTGCTGACTGGGCATGATCACAAGCTTTTTGGGCAGTTTTGGTTTTTGTCAATAGATTTTGACACTCAACTTCAACCTGGAAGTTGGTCCATCCAGCAACCATAACTTAATTCTAGGTTTACGATTCTTGGTTACTCTCTTTTTCGGAGTAAAGACATAGTCCATGACAAGGAGACGATGTTAGGTTGTGAGGTTAATCACCAGGAATACCATTACAACTGGTCACCCTGCATATATGACACTGCCTGAGTCTGAGTTCTAGTTCTTCTATCTGATTTGAGTAGGATCCACTCTTTAACGCGATAAGGTGCTGAGGATTGTTTTGGAAGAAGACAGACAAATCAGATAGAATACCAAAACCATAACTGTGAACAATATACCGTGAACACGATTGTTTAAATCCTCGTGTTGTAGCCAGTTTACCATATGGAACCTCTTCAAACTGCTTCGAAAATGACTAGTTACAATCGGTGCCACCCGCGTCGGGTGACGGTAGCGACGGTCGACTTTAAGGAATCCATTCTTGAGCTCCTCTGATAGAAGTACTCCTACTCCGGCGTGATGTAAACTAGTGTCGGCGTCGCAGGGAGGTGGAGCTGCGCATGCGCAACAGCGTGCGCGGCGGCCGCACGGTGTCGGCGGACGTGATCGCCATGTCGGTGCGCGGGCCCGCGCTGCCGCGCATGGTGCTGGTGGACCTGCCCGGCGTCATCGCCACGCAGACGGCCGACATGGCGCCCGACACGCGCGCCGCCATCGCCGCCATCACCAAGCAGTACATGGACAACCCCAACGCCATCATACTCTGCATACAGGTACTGCGGCCGCGACGTCTGACTGTAAACGGTCGGTTGTGAGTTCGCTTCCCTCGCTCCGACGGAACGGATGCGAGACAAAGTGCGGCGTTGAATTCCTCCACTCGACGTGCGATGTCTCGAGCAAAGTACAAAGTGTCTTGACACTAGATTCTGCCAAATTCGAGACATTCATGTTGAATGGCGGAAGTGAACACCATGCTTTGTCTCGCTAGAGTGAAGAATTTATATATTTAAATATAAGCCCGTTTCTACCGAACGGGAATCGCACCCACAACCGTTCGCGTTTACATTTAGACGCTGTCACAATGCACCATGACTAGCCTTACAATATAAAAATGAAGAAAGATGTGTACAAATAAGTTTGTGGTGTGAATAAATTAAAAAAATAACAAAAAACTTCTTATAACTCCCGCGAGAACAAAAAAAATCTAAATCTATAATAAAGTATATTTATCAATATTTCCAGGACGGCTCAGTAGACGCGGAGAGGAGCAACGTGACGGACCTGGTCGCGTCGTGCGACCCGCAGGGGAAGCGCACCATCTTCGTGCTGACCAAGGTGGACCTGGCCGAAGAGAACCTGGCCAACCCCAACCGGGTAACGACACTTTTACTGGTGTTTTCATTGTTGAAATTCATTTATTAAAAAATATATAATAGTTCCATGTTTTTGTTGCTACTGTTTGAGCGGTTGAATATGTATAATATCTTTAATACAATATCTTATATCTTTAATAAAATTAAAAATTTAAATAATATTAGTACAAAAGTACGTAATTTAATGAATTTCATACTATTTATTTATAATTATTACTGGATTTTTGTACACATATTTTCGAAATAATAGAATTCGAATCTAAAAAGGTAAATGCCAACTTCATACCTTACCTTTATTTTCCACCGTATACCAATAAAAGGTTTGGAATCTGTGTACTAATTGTTGTGATTTTTTAATCATTTTACTTGGACGTAAAAAAATTAAATTAATTAATAAATTAAATATTCTGTTCAAAGCACTCTACACCATTGGATCTGATAATTTTTTTTTTTGCAATGCTTTTGCTGTGCATTGTGAGATACAAATAAATTCTATTTATTTGTAATTAATTAAAAAAAAATATCATTGAGTTTTACTTTCACTTACTGGTAGAGTTACTACCAGTATGATCACTGTCTATCATATTCTGTTAATGCTATTAACATTATATAGACGAGAAAAAAATTATATCCTAATAGTAATTTCTCTTATTGGTTATAATTTTTTCAAATGTTTTGACATTATTCAATGACTTGTCATACCAATTCCTTCTGATTCCAATTTGTTTCTTATCAATTATATATTATGTTAATATTTACTATTTTTAAAGTGTTATTCTACACTTTTGATTTTTGATGCTAGTAGTAGGCATGGCTTAGTGGTCAGAACGTTTGGACGATATCCAACAGACGTGGGTTCGCTGCGTTCAAATTTTTATACGTTTTTTTTCAAAATATATATATGTATTATGTTATCATTCACGTTTACTAAACACGCGCCGCGCGCAGATCCGCCGCATCCTGGAGGGCAAGCTGTTCCCGATGAAGGCGCTGGGCTACTACGCGGTGGTGACGGGGCGCAGCCGCAAGGACGACTCCATACAGAGCATCCGCGAGTACGAGGAGAGGTTCTTCAGCACCTCCAAGCTCTTCAAGTGAGTCACTTCAGTGGCAACCGTATCGGATACATCTAGCGAGTGTTGGTGTTGAAAAATAATGTTAATATAATAATTCCTTTGTCTCCCAGGGCGGGGCTCGTGTCCGCGGCGCAGGTGACCACGCGCAACCTGGCGCTGGGCGTGGCGGACTGCTTCTGGCGCATGGTGCGCGACTCCGTGGAGCAGCAGGCGGACGCGTTCAAGGCCATGAGGTTCAATTTGGAGACCGAGTGGAAGAATACTTTCCCCAGGTGGATGTGGAAATGTTAAAATACTACAAATATTATATACATATCTTATATACATATATTATTTTGAACTATTTTTTTATATTTATGTAATTTTTAATTTTAATAATACGTTAATATATAATAGTGTATATATAAAGTAATATATCAATTAATGCAATTAAGGTGAAAAAAGCACAAAATAGAAATTAAAATATTAATGCATGTTTATCTACAAAAGTTGGAGGCGCAGTGGGACAGCGTCTGATTATAAACGCGATCGGTTGTGGATTCGATTCTCATTCAGGGGAATGATTATATTTGAATGATTACTATGTACTTTGGTAAGACAAGCGCGGCGATGACTTCCGTCACTCGACACTAATGTTCGGGGGAAAACGGAGTACAAAGTGTCTTGACACTAAGTACTTCCTACCTGTTCTGCCGTGCGGGATAAGGGCGTGAAGCTAAAAAAAGATAAAGTCCAGGATTTTGATGTCGTCGGCAACTGTCAGGCAGCGCGAGCTGGACCGCGACGAGCTGTTCGAGAGGGCGCGGGCGTCCCTCCTGGACCAGTCGGCGGAGCTGTCGGCGGTGGCGGCCGCTAACTGGGAGCAGCGCTTAACCGCGCGCCTGTGGAGCGCCGCCGCGCCGCGCGTGCTGCACGGCGTGTACCTGCCCGCCGCCGCGCTGCGCGACGCCGGTGAGTGCGGGTTATTTCCATAGTAGCCGCAATCTCAATGGCAGGCTTTTGATTTTATCGTAAATATTAGTAACCGAAATTGTATATACTACTGATAATAAGCAAAAATAACTGTAATTTCTATTAAAAAAAAAACATTTTTTTTAAATTACTTCTTTTAATTCATTTGTAATATACAAGAATTAATTGTTATTATAAAAAAAACTAATACTTAGGGTTAACTTAATAAGATCTTTGATTTTTGCAATTTTTACACATTTTAAATGAAACTATTTTAATTCTTTACTATTTTTAAAGTGTTATTCCATACTTAGGAATAGAAAACATTTTTCAAAACCTATTAAAATTAGGAGGAGGAGGAACGCAGCGGAATTCGAACCAGCGCTTCTTGGAAACCGTCCAAGCGCTTTGACCTCTAAACCATACGTTCTAGTACTTTTTGCGTCGATATCTCAGTAGCTATGTCAAACGGATTAATCGCGTATATTTTGGTATTCGAAAATACATTTTTGGACATCTGACGTTTCGAACACTTCAGTTGGCCGTGGTCACAGATAGACAGTCAAAAATGTAATAACGAATACCAAAATATACACGATAAATTCGTTTAAATTAGTGTAATTTAAAAATAATTTTCTAATAATAATTTATCATCATCGTATTGCAATTAGACAGTCGGAAATCGGACGATTAGCTCGATTGGTAGTGAGTTCGATTCCTATCTCGGCAAAACAGGAAAATTTATTAATTAAATACTGTGGTAAGACAAAGCGCGGTGTTAAATTCCGCCACACAGCTTGTCTCCACTATGTGAGGTAGGTGTCTCGTCCACACTAGGTTCTGTCTAACCCACCGGAAGCGTTAAATAAATTTAATTAGCCTACTCTATAGATGTTCCTGTGCCCTATCAAGTGACATGTAAACAAAAAGGAAATAAGAACATGGTGGTCATGGCGGACCCATATGATTTAGATTACAGTAAGCATTGTAATCAATTTTGTATCTGTGGGAAGTTATGTATTATCTGTAGATGTAAAACTATTCTTTATTGTATCTGTTTTTGATTAAGATTTGAAGTCTTTTGAAACTTTACTTATAAAATAAAAATATTATTTATATAAATTTGTTCTTAATATTTTTTATATACTTTAAGAATACATATTCATACACACACACACATATATATATATATATCCAAATGGATATCCAGTAGTTTGATGATTTAGTAGTTATGACTTTTTGTGCTAACTCCTCTTTTAGGTTAGTTTAATTGTATTTTGTTCTATTAATTTTCATGGTACTTACTAAATTTTAGTTTTTTTTTATTTGACACAAATGTCATATCTTTGTATGATATTCTGTCACTCAACAGATCTTTAACTTAACAGATAACATGTCTTGATCTCAGAAAAAAATTGCAATATTGCGAACTCAATGCCTTGTTTTGTGTTACCAGAGCAGAGAAATGAAAATAAATTTAAATTATTTCTGTGTGGAAATTGAGCCCGCAACCAATTGTATTTATAGGCAAAGACTGTCCCACTACACCAGCAGGCCTTTATCTACAATTCCATATTTTACTTTTAATTCCATATATAACCTCAAAAACTAAATTTCCAGATAAATTCAACACAGCGGTAGACATTAAACTGCGTGAGTGGGCGGAGAGTGAGCTGGCCCATCTCTCCATAGAAGCTGGACGACAAGCCCTCAAGGAGGAATTCGAAGAACTACTAGCGAGAGCAACCGACTCCGACCCGATATTTGAACCTGTGAAACGTGCCGCTGTGGAAGAAGCCCTGAACAGACACCAGTGGGAAGACAGAGCGAAGGATGTGAGTAGGAAATAAATATACTAATGGAATTATTATTTAAACATTATAAATAACAAGTACTTTATTTTATATTGTTAACATACATTTATTAAAAGATTCATCGGAATAGATAAATATAAGACAATGTTTATTAAACATACCCTAAAATAATAATAATTAAAATTGTATTAAAATGACTTTGAACTTTTGACAATTTTAAGTATGTCATATAACCGTTATATATTTTAAAGAATTTGACATATTGAATTATTATTTAAAAATATATTATTCAAGAAGGAAGAAGTGAAATTAGTCTTTGAGCGAAGCAATAGCTTGCAAACTATGTCCTGCAAATTGGACAATAACATATACAAGTAGTAGCGAGTGCGAGGTGTTGCCTTGTCGATGGCGCAGGTGCTGCGCGTGCTGCAGCTGAACGCGCTGCAGGACCGCTGCGTGCGCTCGCGCGGCGAGTGGGACGCCGCCGTGGCGCTCATGGAGCACGCCGCCGCCGACCACCTGCGCGACGTCGACGCCGACCTGCGGCAGCTCACCGGTATGCTTCGTTTTTTTTAACTTCATAGCAGCGGAGACAGAAAGAAGGGAGAATTCGTGACATTGTTGAGTGGTGGAACTCAACGCCCACAACTGATCACGTTTACAGTTAGACGCTGTCCCACTGCGCCGCGATCGGCTTCATTTTTTTAAATACAAATTAATTATAATCCGAAGATTGATTATATTTAAATTAAATTCATTTCCTCGCTCTGCTAAAACAAAGTGGGCATGCATGAAGAAGATAATGACTGTGAACGAGGCGATAGAGGTGTGCATGGACCGTAGCGTTTGGCGCTCCGTGCTCTCTGACTACCCCGCCAGGGATGAAGCGTGAAGCTTAAAAAAAATTTCAATACTTTCAGTCTTATAACAGCTATTTTTTTTTGAAATCTTGACGTTTCGAACACCACGGTGGCCTGTAGTCACAGTTAGACGTCTATTCATTAATTTAAATTACAATAATTAACTATATCAAATTCGCATACTATCCTGTGTTTTTCTCTCTGGTATCCATCATGGATTTGATACTTTAATTTCTATTTAAATGGTTCCCGGGTGATAGAAAGTTTCCAACAGTCTTCTCTGTTGAAATTCGGTAGTTTTGTGCTTCATCAGTCTCATAGATCGTTCTAGGAATCTATTTCTATATATCTCGAGATATCTATTTTCCCTTTTATTTAATATCTCAAGTTTAATTAACTTTATATAATAAAGTTTGTTTTGACAGATTTGACGACTGACGTTTATGTCGCCTGTGTAGAAGTTGCGGTGTTTTTTTCGATATAGGTTTTATTTCGATTTTTCACATAGCCTCAATAATTTAATGTATAGCATTTATGTTTGATGCCTAGTGTGAAGTAATTCATGTATTTCAAAGACATAAAAATAAGTTTTATAATAAGGTAAAAAAAACACTGTCACTTTACTAGTGATGTAACTCGTCAACTATCATAATTTCTGAAACCGTAAATATTTCCGATTATAACAACTTTTACTTACATTTATATGCAATTTTGTACTTATTAATATGCATTATAAGTGTTTATTATTTTTATATATCTATCGATCGAGAACAAAATATACATTGACTTGATTTCTCGGACAACCCTGTTATACAAGAGGAAGCTTGAAGCCTTCCCTAATAATAAATAAAATGGCAAATATAAATAAATATAATATAATATTAATCTCTATATTGTTCGGCGCAGGTCCCGGGTTCCGCGAGCGCTGGCTGCGCTGGACCAGCAGCTCGGAGGAGCAACAGCGCCGCGACGCTGTGCGCCGCGAGCTGGAGACGCTCGGCGCCGGGCGACCCGCCCTGGCGTACGATGAGGTCAAGTATGCTCTACTGATTAAACTGATTGAAGTCAGAAATGAAAGAATGTAAAAAATAACATCCTAATACAAACACTTTGACAAATAGATAGCACAACAGGTATTTATGTATAAGTAGAATTTGTGTAACAGGAAATAGTAATAATATTAAAAAAAATAGTTTTCTTCTAGAAGATATTTTTTATTCTTGGTTTATACCAAAATATAGAACACATTTGTCCATCTGTGTGAAGCCCGGACAGGCCACTAATGAGTAAATATAGTTATATAATAAAATTTTTGAAAAAATAAGAAATAATTATAATACAAAAGTCTCTTATTTATTATAGTATCTTTTGTAATGAGATTTTCAATGTTTACGAACCAACACTACACACACAGTGGTCCATATATGTACATATTTCGTTTTCCACCGAATTTGAGACATTGCATATCAAGTGGTGGAACACAACGCCGCACTTTGTCTTACCAGTGCGAGAAAGTGAGAACAATTTCATTTTTTAAAACTCCCCCAAGTGGAGATTGAATCCACAACCGGTCGCGTTTACAGTCGGACGCTTGTCCCACTGTGCCACGGCCGACCTCGTATATATTAATATTAATTATTTTATTTACTATTAATTATTTTATATACTAATACAGGTCTCCTAGTACAGTGGCTTTCAAAAAATATTGAACGACATTGTAGCTAACTTAATATTGAGAATTATATTGTGAAAACTGTTTGTGGTGAAATAAATTAACTTGTTATTATTATTGTTTTTGTTATTATTAAATGTTCCAACATTTTCGCACACAGGTGGTGGCGGTGCGCGACAACCTGCGCCGGCGCGGCGTGGAGGTCGACAACGAGTACATACGTGAGACGTGGAGGCCCGTTTACCTCAAGTGAGGACGTTTTGAGTGGCGGAACTCAACGCCGGACATTTGTTTTTTTTTTGTATTATAATACTAATATTTATGTGTGTGTGCAATGTAGATATATAATTGATGTTATTGTGTGTTTTAATTATTTTTTTTGTGTTTCTAAGGATTGATAATGGTTTGTTAGTTACTTGGTTCTGTTAATTGGTATTAGAGTGACAGTTATTGATTCAAATTCCGAAAACCGTTTTGATTTAGGGTAATATTTCTATTGATGGTTATGGTAAATTAAATACAAAAAAAGTAGAAAATATCATTTTAATTTGTATTATCAAGTTTCTTTATTATTTTTATAATGTAAATATAAAAAAGTGAAATTATTGACTAATGAGAGATGAAGGGTTATTATAATGTATCAAATTTGATATCTCTCAGGAACTTCCTGCAGGGCGCGCTGTCCAGAGCCAGGGACTGCAAGAAGAGCTTCTATTTGTACAGCCAGAGCGGAGCCGAGGTAATAGCTGCAGCAGCGGGGTAGTCGGAGATAACCTAGTGACGAGACACTCTGTTATATACTTTTTTTGAGAGAGTTTGTGTTTAAAACCTTTATATGTATGCGGTATTTGAACCTGCGCTCAATTGACTTTTTGAGTTTTTTTTAGTTTCACACTGTTATCCCACATAGCAGGGTAGAGACAGAAAGTACCTAGTGTCAAGACACTTCGTACTTCTCTTTCCACTGAATTCAAAACGATGCGTGATGAGTGGTGGTACTCAACGCCGCACTTTATCTTTTTGCCAGAACGAGGAAGTGAAAATAATTTAAATATAATCACTTCCCCAAACGGGGATTGTACCCACAACCAATCGCGTTTACAGTCAGACGCTGTCCCACTGCGCCACGACCGGCCTCAAGCTTAACTTGTAGAATTATAATTTGACATTTGATTAAAAATATTTCCATAATAAACATTACGGTGTTACTAGAGGCAGATCTAAAGTAGATTTTAAATACGTATATAATGCCTGAGATAAGTTAGAGAATGCTAATAATAATAATTAAGTTTACTTATTAAGGTATGTATCATAACCGATACGTGCTATGCAGTAGCGCTACTGGTTTGTAAACATAGTGGTTGTCGATTGATAGAGTGATATGACGTCACTTGTCACTGTGACTGTAAATAAATATGAGAGATGTATCCGAGTGAGCCGGCTGGTTGCGCGCAGAAGGAGTGCTGCGAGGTGGTGATGTTCTGGCGCGTGCAGGGCGCGCTGCGCGCGTCCGCCAACGCGCTGCGCCAGCAGATCGCCAACCGCGAGGCCGCGCGCCTCGACCGCGCGCTGCGCGACGTGCTCGACGAGGTGCGCGCCCCATTTATATATATATATATATAGACAGACAGATCGTTTCAGTATCGTTTTATATTTGTTTTTATTATGTAATTTTGATGTTCTTGACAATATTTGTACACAGATGGCCGCTGACCCTGAACTGAAGAAGAAACTACTGTCCGGCAGACGAGTGGAACTCGCGGAGGAGCTTAGTGAGTGGCAATATATGCGATATACGTGTACATTGTGTATATTTATTCAACAATACATAGGTATATGTACATTTATCTATACATTTATGCGTGAAGTTTAAATATTTATATTAATTTTTTACACAAATTACATAGACGAAAGACAAGCTCGACACGATTTGTATAGAAATGGAGAATTTTGATATATATTTTTTTAAATAATACACAAAAAATACAAAATATAATACCATATTTTTTAAATGAAATTATTTTAACCGGATTAATCGCGTATATTTTGGTATTCGAAAATACATTTTGGACACCTGACGTTTCGAACACTTTACAGTAGTCCGTGGTCACAGGTAGACTGACTGTGACCACGAACTACTGTAAAGTGTTAAAATAGTTTCATTTAAAATATATAAAAATCGCGATAATCAAAGATCTTATTTTGTATCATATTGTTAATACTTACTTCTGTAGTATACTTACTTATACATACTTACTTTCGAAGCAAATAAACATTTTTATTACAATATTACAACAAACGTTACACACACTAGCATGTGTTTGACATACACATTTATAAAAAATGTGCGTTTCTATGGCAACGCATTGTTTACGCGGCAATGGGACATCCAGTTAAATATTATTAGGTCATCGTGACTTATAGAAAGCGTTTGACTTGATTAACGCGGCCTTGAGTTCCGCTATTTAACACACATTGACAATATATAAGTGTACATAGAATAGAACAGATGTATGTATATAAAAGTAAATTATTAAATAATTATTAGTAAATAATCATTTTTTATTTATACAATATAGGATAGAAAGCCATTTATTCTAATCTAATATTGTTATAATTACAGAACGAGTGAGACAAGTGCAGGAGAGGTTAGAAGAATTCATAGAAGCCTTAAATAAGGAGAAGTGAGGTGTTGAGTACCGCGTAGAGTGCGGAGTGCAGAGGGCGCTCCCCGGACATGTATTATTGTTGATATTTAACTCGATCTAAGTTATATTTATAATAAAATGTTGCACAAATATACAGGGTTTTAATTTTTTTTTGAAAAAACGTATAAAAATATGAACGCAGCGGGGATTCGAACCCGCGCCTCTTGGATACTGTCCAAGCGCCCTGACCGCTAAGCCATGCGTTCTACTACCAGCTGCGCTGAATTTTAATCTTAAGTGTGTGAAAACTTAAAAATAATAAAAATATTTAATTAGTAAATTGGAACAAAAAGTAGATAAATGAACTTGTTCTTTATGCAGATATTTTTTTTGGACTTTAGTGAACCAGTGGTAATTAGGCATTCAAATAGTGAAACATACAGCTTCTTATTTCAGTAGGTTATAATGAGTCGAAATAAAGATAGAGGTACAGATTAAGATGTATTTTTACAGCTTCACGCTTTATCCCGCATAGAATTGGTTGCCAGAGACAACGTAGTGTCGAGGCACTTCGTAGACTGCGTCCACCCGGTATTGACACGTTAAGTGCTGAGTGGTGAACGCAACGCCGCATTTTGCCTAACCAGAACGGTGAAATGAAAATCAATTTCAAATATAATGAAACCCCCGAATGTCGTCAGTTAGTTACTTTAAAATGAGTGTATCTTTTATAAAATCATAAAAAAATATATTTTAAAATAAAAACAACTTATTGATAACAACGTTATATAATTTATACTTTTCCTAAGTAATAATGTTACAAATACGTACATACATACAAAGTATCATTGTTTAAATTATTTAGAAACAACACAAAAATATATTATTACTAGGCAAATATATATTTTCTGAGTAATGCAGCTTTTTTTATCTACCCTATTTAAAAAATATTATGTTAGTAATACTTTAATGTCTAAACCAAAGTAATATATAAATATAAAGGTTATTATAATTGTTTTATTTTTTTTTTAAATAAAAAAATTTTTTATAAAAAAAAAAATTAGACAATCTATTTATATATCTATTTGTATGTTTCTCACATAAAAATTACATAATTTTTAAGTATTTACTACGTAACACATATTTTGTTCTTTGATACATAAATGATAATTATCGTATATAATATTTTTTAGAGTAAATTTTTTTCAAAAATTTTACACGATTTTTTTTAATAAACAAAAATATTATATATAACAACACCTCACAAATAAACTGAATTATTTATAGAAAAAAATATTAAAATTAGTAACCATTAAAATTAACACTGTACGTTAACAAAATTAATCGCAGGATAAACATCCGAGTACAATAAGTACTTTACTCGAACATCGTTATGTTCTTCAAGAATGTTTAATATTTCATCAGAAACACACTTTTCAATAGCACCGTGGTAGTTTTGGAGCAGGTACTCCGCTACAATTGCACCTTCTGCACTTTTGACTTCCAAGATACCTTTTATCAGAAAGGAAACAAACAAACCCCTGTTATTATACTGACGGAAGACGAAATAATCATTCAAATATGTTTTTAAAACAACTTTGTACAGATCCGTGATAGATTGAAAGTATGTAGATACCAATTCTTTGATTTCAAATCCAATGTATTTGCCGAAAAGAGTTCCGACTACCTTTATACACTCCTTAGTCTTTTTATTGTCTTCGAATAAATCCGAATCTAGTTTCAAACATTGTTTCAACGTCTTGTAATAGAGCATTGTTAAATGTGTCTCGGCATATTTGCTGAAGTATTTATCAGTTGGCCATATTTGGCGCAACCTTTTTAGAACGGCCTCAAACACCGGAAACGGATTCACGTAGTTTTCGTTTAGGAAAGCTTTTGTAAATTTCAAAGAAAATATAAACTGCTTCATGTACATTCGTGTTAAATTATTTTCCCCGTTGACTTGAATGAACGAATGTAAGGCATCAAAGAACGGGCCGCAGATATTATCTAGCGCGTATCTTTGTGCTTCCTCAGATTCATTCAAAAGCAAGCATTTGCTAATTATATATACATATTCATACTCGCAATCCTCCAAGCGTTTCGCACATTTATCTGGTGTGAATTCATTAATAAAATTAGTGGCAATCTCATGAATAAAGGACTTGTCTATTTTTGATAGGAGCGGCTTCAGTTCGTTTAAATGATGCCGAGCCAAATCCCTATCGAACTTGTGACACATTTTAAACATTAGCATCCGATAATCCGTCTCTATGGCATCGGGTAAAGAGGGCGGGTAGTTCAATTTTTGCAACAATTTCGTTTTCTTCGATAATTTTAAATTTTCAATTATTGATTTGATAGCCGTCCACACGTTGGGCAAAATTTGTTTTTCGGTAAATAATTTAGTTAAAGCTATTTTAACAGACCCAACAAACCGTCGTGAACAAATTTTTAGGAAAGTATCCGTAGCGTATTCCGTTCCGTTAGTTAGACGATATGAAATTCTAGCAGCGCGAGGCCACTCTAACAATTTGTGTAAATATATTTGACGATCGTTTTCTCTACAAATTAAAACTTTGTTGGCAACTGCTTTCGCTCCTAGCCACCGCCAATCAAGCTCATCTATGTTTAGAGGGGGATGGGTTTTTTGTGCATTTGCCTTTAATGCTGCTGACACGCGTCTCTGCAATTTCTTACTTGGTGCATTGGAATTCTCAGTTTTTAACTCCGAAAGGCGTGACAAAAGAAATTTGTCAGAAGAAAGAATGCATAATGGTCTGACGAATATTGGTTTCATATTGCTTTTTAACTTTTCCTCTAAACGTTGCATATGCATATCTGCTAGACCACCGGCCTCACCAAAATATAGAGACAAGAGGCGTAGAAATTTATCATAATATAAAACTTGACCTCTTTCATCAATCAACGAAGCAAATGCTTTTCCTTGCTCTAGTAGAGATACATCGTGTCGCAGGACATTTATGTACGCGGCTTCAGTTTGTTTTAAGGCAAAGGATTCACGATAAAGCTCTAGGCGAAGCATTCTGTTGTTAAAAAGAAACTCCACTAAGTTAGTATCTTCATGCGCAAGTTTTACAAGCATTGGTTTAATATCCGGGAAATCGTCAAGGCTCATTTTATATTCCATTAAGGCTCTTATGAAAGCGTTAGGATTCGAAGGTATGAAAAGCGGTGGTAATTTTTTGGCAATTTCAACTTTTTCGGCCTTGTTTAATTTATATTCTGTAAAAATTGAGTGTTCGTTCAGAAATTCTGTCAATATATTTTGAGGAATGGGAGTATTCGTCAACAAGTGTCGTATCACGACAGTGTGAAGACCTTCTAGACAAAGTTGTTCTGCGATCTTTCCATCAAGTCCCAGGCCTCTACCAAACTGCATAAGGATATCCCAAGCTTTATCATGGAGGCGCCATATACACTGCCTGTTCACAAGTGATCTAATAACCGCTATTCGAAGTGTCGTAGGTTCGTTTATGTGTTTCTGAGCCAGAAAACTTAACAACTTTTCAATTTGTTCCGGGACTCCTCCACTTTTACTAACGAGTACCAACATTATGTTAAGTCTTCCTTGGACCGTGCTCTCTGTTAGTAACTTCGCCTTCAATTCAACAAACGTACGTTCAAATCCAACAAAACGATAATGATTGAACAAAAGATCTAGAGGACTCTTCTTTTTTTGTGACAATATATCACAACGATATTTTGCACACTTTTTGACTATTTTACGCTTGCCATAATTCCTAAACGAGGTAAATGATGATAGAGGATCAGCATCTATAAGAAAATCATTTTCTTCTATAACTTCAAGTTTCAGAGGCTCTGGTATCTCGTAAGGCCATTGTTCAATTTTATTGTCGATAGATTTATCTACGAACACTTGTTTTTTAAATTGAGCCCTTTCCTCTACTTTCACGCGCTTTATAAGTGGTTCCACTGCTTTAAAAGAAAACCAGTGCTCAATATAAGAAGCTCTGGCCAACTGCAGGACGAGTTGCTTAGCCTCGTCGCTGTTTAAAGTTAATGCTAACGTATTCATATGAAGAAGACAAGACGCGTAAAATTCAATTTTAGCAAAAATTCTATTTTTACATTTATCTAGTACAAGTTGTGTTGTAGCAGAACTGAAAGACTCGCAAATATTTTTGTTGAAATATTTTTCCACTATGTCCAAGTATTCATTAATATTCCATTTCAAGATATATTTTATATTTTTAAAATAATTACGTTCGTCGTTAACGTATCTTGTGACCGCTGCGATGTTTGTGGGTAAAATTTGAAAATATAGTTTGCACGCTTCAGGACATGTTTCAAATATTATTTTTAATTGCCTGGTCGTCAATTTTTCTATAATATTCGGAAACTCACCAAGAATAAATTCATTGGAACAATGCCAGAAAAATTTGATAGCATAATCGAAATTAGATTTGTAATGATTGTAGAACTCTTGACATCTTTGCTTATCTTTTAAGTTTATGTGCAGCCAACTTTTCATTTTGTTCCTGGCTGGCAACACCATCTGTGGGTAAAGACTACTCTCAAGGTACGAAGGATTGATGATATCTCGAAATTCTATATCCAAGAGCCAGAGACATTTTAAGCATCTGCTTACGTAAAGCATATAGTCGTCTTTCAGGTTTTGCAGAACAAAGTCTACGTGTTTATATTTAGATGCTAGCTCTATTTTAAATACTCGATCTATCGGTGAGGACTCTGGATATTTAATAATGTCTTCAATGGAAATATTATCTTGAAATGCCTGCTGGACAAGACTATTGAGGTGCCGATGCCGCTCCTTCAGATTGGATCCACATAAAACGATCGGTGTTACCGCGGCCATCTGAAATTAAGCTACTTTTACGATTTCTACTTACAATAACAAATTACGTCATTCAGCTAAAATGCAATCCACCTGTAGAGATATTTAGGACATATCTACATATCACATATGTAATCTATCTATTCAATAATTTTACATTTAACTAAATATAAATAAACATATATTGTATACTATAATTATATAAACTATAATATAATTCTAGACAGTTGAATAATAAGTACTACTTACTTTAATACAATGGCGCTACGAATATGATAAACAAAATATAAAGAGCTAGAATATGTCTATTGTTCTATTTAAAGTTTTTTTACGTTGATGACTAAATTAAGTACATTTTTGGATTGGCGCGACGAGTGAGTGTGCAAGCTGGTTGAAATTGACAATTCTGACTTTTCAGCCGTCGGTGCAGATACTAGGCAAAAATAATTAGCATTCCGCTTTTATTGATGACTTTATTATATTAAGGAAATATTTAATTTTATTACGTATTGTTTTTCGAATTACGTAAAGATTATTCTAATAAGAATATTCATTTAATTGTTAAATGATATATATAATTAAAAACAAATGTCAAAAGTTAAAGTTGTTTGAACTTTCAATGTCAGAATTGTCAGACATTGTTATTATTAGATAAATATTTAATAATATAAAATAAATCAAATAAGCAATATATCAAGTAATTAACAAAAATTTAAATATATGACAATGGTAAAAATAGATGGAAAAAAAGAAGATAAGGCTACTTTATCAGTATTAAAGTTCTTGTGTGGTCAGCCGCGATATAAACATATTTGCAGGTTATGTTTACGTTTCTCTAGTAAGAAAACCTACATGGACGAAACAATTGAGATACAAGTGCCTTATTACTATATTAAATCTATTTCATATTATTCCATGTTAGAAGAGTTAAATGTGAGGATTCCTTTATTATAGCTTTTATAAATTATATTTTAATTTTAATATGTTAATTTCATAATCTATATATATTTTTTATTTCTTAGGTTGAAAGAGAACCATCCTTACCTAACATTCTATGTGAAAACTGCGAAGCTTTAACCATTAATGCTTACATATTTCACAAACTTCGGCAATATGCTATTGGCAAATGGAATAATTGTATTGATATTTTAAGCAACACACTGTTACATATAGATTCTATTCAACCTGAACATCAAACTGCATATCTGATGCTCAAACCAAATGATAATCTATTATTGCCAAGCAGCAAAAGTTTCTCAGAAAAGCCCAAATCTGTTGAAGTTTTAAAAGATATCACAAATTGTTGTCGCAAATATGTTCATTTGAAGAAAAAAAATGATAATTACCAATGTAACGAATGCAATAAATTGTTTACTTGTTATGACTACTTGGCTAAACATAAAAAACTTCACAACAGATCTCCCAATCCATGTACTAAATGCCTTAAAGTATTTCTAACGCCCACACAACTCGAAGAACATATGGAAAGAGTACATTATCCAAAAACAATACAATGTCCTGAATGCCCAAAAAAGTTCAGCACACAAAGAATAATGAAAATGCATTCGAAAATGCATCATATACCTGCTGTATGCAAGTTCTGTCAAATAGACTTCCCTTCTAAGCTTGAATTGAGGGGCCACCTCGACAAGCATGGTGCGGGCACATGCGAGAGTTGCAATAAGAAGTTTTCTTCTCAACATACATATAAATTACATTTAAAACATTGCGGCAAAAAGGACAAAGTTAAGCAGAAATATATTTGTGACTTCTGCAACAAATGCTATTCTTGTAAAAATGGTCTGGTCACTCATTTGAGAATAGAGCACGGCTTTGCTAAGAAATTTTTAACTTGCAAATGGTGTAATAAGAAATTTGATGCAATGAGTAGACTTAAGAACCATATAGTAACTCATACTAAGGAGAAAAATTTCCATTGTGAACAATGTGGTGGACAGTTTGTGAGTCAAGCTGCTCTTACCTATCACATTAGGCTGCACACCGGTGAGAGACCATACCCCTGTGATCAGTGTGATGAGAGCTTTCTGTCATCTTCCAGAAGGATGGAACATAAGCGGAGGAAACACATTGGACCAAATAAAGTGTGCAGTCTGTGTGAAATGAGATTCCTAACACAATTCCAATTGAAAAATCACATAAAGAGGCATTTCAATCCTAGTAGTAAGCTGTACATAACCGAGACTGATCACTATTTTCCAAAACGAGTACGACAACCACACCTGTTTGTTTAGGATTACATTGCTGTTACATTCATTATAATAGGATAAAGTAAAATTTGACATGTATGTAGCAATGTATACAACTTTAATATTTATTTAAACATAAACATAATGTATAACAATTTTAACTTGCATTTTGATAATAACTTCTTTCATTAACAATGTCAGCTAGAAAATTGATTTAAAAACATTCTATTATTCATATAAAATATAAGGCATATATGTCCACAATCCATTGTAACTATGATGGTCAGTAAATTAATTAAACATCAATTTTCTGTTTGAATGATAAACCTCCTCATGTTTTGTTCTACTGGAAGGTTTGGAGGAATCATGTTCCTGCCATAATATAACTTGCTGCTAGGATCATGATGTCTACTAATATGTTGCTTTAGGAAATGTGTAGTAACAAACTTGCGTGAACAAATCTCACACATTAGTGTGGGTCCCACGTGTTTGAACTTAATATGCTCAGCCCTAGCTGAAGCATTGACAAATCTTTCGTTACAAATTTTACAACTATAAGGCTTTTCTCCGGTGTGACGTCTGGTGTGATACAACAGCGCTTCCTTAGAAACAAATCTGCTATTACAAATATGACATTTAAAATTTTTCTCTCCAGTATGTTTTATCATATGTACTTTTAAATAACTTGGTGCAGTAAACTTCTTCCCACATTCTTTGCAAATGTGTGGCTTTGCATTACCATGAACAAACCTGTTGTGCACTCTCAAGCCTCCCGGAGTGCTGTAAGCTTTCTCACATTTCTCGCAAGAATATAACTTCTCCATAGAACTTCTTATAGGATGTGGATCAATCAAATTGTTTAGGCATAAATTAACATGTTTTTCATAGAACTCCTTGGTTGTATACCGCTTGCCACATTTGGGACACTCACTCTTTGATTTATGTTTTTCCTCATGTATCTGCAACTTGTCCAAGCCTTGACAAGGTTTTCCACATTCTTTACAAACATATATGTTGTGTTCTCGATTGTGGTGATCTTTCAATGCTTCCTCTGTACTTCTATATTGGGGGCAGTCAGGACATTTATATTTGTGAGTGTAACTTTCATGAGACATCAAATCTTCTTCATTTTTGAATGTATCCATACATTTATCACAAGTTAAACTTCCATGAACTCCTAAATTATGGACTTTTAAATCTATAAAACTTTCAAAATAACTATCACAGGAGACGCACTCAAAGGGTTTTTTAATTATATTATGCTTGTGCTTCTTTTGTGGTTTATCAACAAAAAGAATTCTTGACTGGAAATCATCAATTACCATGTAAAGAGTTTTGGTTTTATCTTCAGTGTCAATATTAGCATTTAAAGTATTGGATAAATTCTCAAACACTTGATTTAATACATCATTGGAGCTTTTACATTTTTCTATAAAACGTAGCGCAACGAGTGCAGTATTGGTACATTCCGTACACACAGCTTCTACGCCAGTAATATCTTCAGAAACCTATTAAAATAAAACTGTTTATTACTATACATTTCTATATGAAAAATTTATTATAATTTATTATAAATACTTACATTTTCACCAAGTAATTTTTCTAGAATATCAGACAACGGTTGAAAAACTCCGCTAGACGGATATAGCGAGACAGGATCATCAAACCGTACATATTGTTCTTTAATATATTTTAAACATAACCTACAATGGCTGTGGCGATTCTCATTTAAAATATTAGCCACAATAACATTCAGGTTCGTGTCTTCCTGCATATTTAATTGATTATTATAAATATTTTTAAACGCTTGATTCAAATACGTTTCATCTAAAATCCGCGCGCTTTCCAAACTTTTCGTTCAAGAATTCAAAGGGAAATTAGCAATCAAGCGCCATTTTATGTCAAACAATGAAGTCTTAATTTAAGTGTCGGAAATGTTTTAATTTTTACCTAATATAATTTTTATATTCACTAGGGAGATTATTATGATATTTTAATATTATTATAAACAGAATTATACTTTTGAACAAATCATAAATATTAGATTTAATATATATGTGTAAAAATTATAATGACTTGCCAGATTAAAAAAAGCTTCATTTTGAAAAATACAATTACTTCAAGGTCTTGTTTTTACTAAGTTTTAAAGTACTTTATTGTTCAATTTATATATTATATCTGCCCTTAACAGCGTATTATATTTTTAAGCAAGCAACTTCACGCTTTATCAAAGACAATTTAGTGTCATGACACTCCAATGACTGCTAATGAGTAAAAAGTTGCAACGATCTCAAATTTTATCTTATATTTACAATAAATATTCGTTTATATGTGCACTTTTGTAACTGACAGAGCTGAAATATCCTATGTATCTATTATTAGAGGGTAGACTATAATTTCGGATTTGAGTGGTTCATGAAATACCAACGGGAACAGATAAAAATTAGACTTCATTTTACAATAAAAAGAACAAAATTAGAAATTAAAATAATGTAGTGCTAGTCATAAAATCTACGCAAAGTTGTTTATTAATTTTATTAGTCTTACCCTTTTATCAAGCATAGCAGCAAGGTTGGTATAAAGTACCTAGTGTCAAGATACTCCGTACTTCACTTCTCGCCAAATGTGAGATATGGCATGTTGACTGGAGGAACTCAACGCAGCGTTTTGTCTTACAAGAGCAAGGAAATGAAAATAACTTAATTTATTAATTATAATTAGATAAATTTAACCATGCTTTTTTACATGACTTGAAACTCACTAAAAACTATATTTCTATGAAGTTTATCGTAAATTTCATAAAAACACAAATCAAGTTAAAAAATTTATTTACAAAAAAAGTTACCAATACCACTTAGAATCAAGGCCTAATAGACGTTTTTTAGATGTAATTGTGTCAATAAATTTAGAAAAAATATTACCGGCATCGCTAAGCACTTGTTCGAAATTTAATGGAAATTGTGCTGGCGTATCTAAAATAAATTATAGATATATTTGAATAGTTTAAAATAGATAAAAAATTTTAGTAATATAAGACAAAGATAAATACATTTCTCTATAAACAATATTAAATAATAGTAATAATTAAATATCTATATTTTAAGAACTAACTTTCAGTAGTGATTTCGTGATATTCATCATCTAATAAGCCATCAGCAGCACTTGACATAGCCAAATATACCTGAATATGAGATCAAAATTATTGAATGTACACATCAATATACAGACAATGTTTTATAATAAATTTACACTTGCTTACAATACTAATTAATAGTATAAAAAAGTTATGTGCCATTATTACTAAAACTATTAATTAAAATTTGCTCTATTAAAATGTACTGTAATTTCAAACTGCGATGGTTACTCTGACAATCAATAATCTTTTTTTTGACTGTTAATCGTTAATTTCCGTTTATACTTTAGCTATTAATGATGGGCAAAACCTTTAAATATTTTTTTAAAGTAAGTAAAAGTAGTAAAACGTGTTTAATATTAAATAAGTATTGTGCATAAAATTGAAATTTATACCACTTAAAACTTTTAATAGCTCTTTTTATAGTCTATATGTATTTAATGTATAGAGAATCTGTATTAGTAATTAGAAAAATCCAGTGTCTATGACAATCAGTCAACAATAAGCAAAATGGCTGAAACTCGTTGGAGTACGACAGACGTCCCGTGAAATACGCGTTGTTATTTAGAGTGATAATAATTGTAAATAAACATTTTAGTGGAAGTGTTGCATCTATCGAGGTGCTCCGTGCTAGTGCATGCTGTGTCCGTTTTTGTGCTAACATTGTGGTAACACGTAAATAAAGTTAAGTTTATAAAAGTGTTTTGTGTTGTTTTCACGGTGACCGTCAGTTTGCTGTCTGTTTTGGATTTATGTTTACTTGGTTACGGTTAGTACCATTTATGTAAGTTACTTTTTATTCTATTTCATTACTCTTTATAGTACACATACAGTACTTTTGATGCGTGTAAATAGTTTCAAAAGTTTTGACAGATTTTTTTGTCTCGTACACTGTAATGTTTTCGTCGCGAGCGTGAGCGAGAGAGGATTAGCAGAGTATGTTAAGTTGTGTCACTCCCTACGGTAATGGAAAGTGTGCCGCGGATTATTGTTTTGGTGGTGACCTATTACGAAATACTAGATTCATAGAGTAGTGTCGGGTCGGAGGTCGTCCAGAGGCAATTGGAGGCCGCCCCCTTACACCGAGTGACATAAGGCGCGTAGGCCGCCGTTCTACCGTTGGTGGTGACATCATTTTTCCTTATTTTAGGAAACGTTAGGTTTTGTTTACACTCAAAATGATGACTATTTGTCAATACTGGCGGCATCTCGTCTACTAACATGTTGACGCCCAAATAATTTATTTTATTGTTACATTTATCAAAGGATGTAAGTAGATTAGGTCAATGTATGACTTGAGTGACGAAGAGGTGACTAGCGGACCAATAAGTTTCAATTACAACATTTATTAAAGCGAAGGGACAAGACTTCTCTAATCTAACCAGCCATGTTATCAGTAAATAGCTATTATCATAAACAAGCTTTAAATCAAACAGTATTATAATTTAAAATAATTACTTTGATACTTAACTAAGTGTTACATTTTAATTAATTTAGCTTAGTAAGGTTTTATTTTCCATTGTTTACACAAATTTCCTGTTAATTAATACATTTACCTCCTATGAACTTTTTATCTATTAAAATTGAGTTATATTTATATTCACTATTTATTTTGCTTTTAATAATAATATTGTGACAAAGCTATTCTATTTTTTATCTATGACATAATTTCTTGTATACATTTTTCAATGTCAGAATAGTGTATAAAAAAGGTTTCTTTTTATTTTTGCTTATTATATACTTATTATATATTAATATAATTAATTGCCTACAAACAATATTAATATTATTAATATGACCAGTCTAGTGGGGATTGGGGGGGACCATAAAAGATTGAAAATTTTTGGAAATCACCCATGTAAAAAATAGACAGTATCAATACAATGCATATGAGTAGTGGAACATTTTGTACGATATTCAAATAAAAATCAAATTGAAAATATTATCTCAGTATTTATAAAAGTACATTAATTCTTTTCTAAATTAATGTAATCTATTCTTAGTTAGACCTTAATAAATTGAAATTATAAATATATATAATTATTTATAAATATATATAAGAATTAAGTATCTTCCAGAGAGTGTTGAGTCATATGTACATATTTGCACAAAATAATTTGTTTTAATTCTTAAATTATGAAATATTAATATTTTATACACATTAACAACAGATTCAAAATATTTCTTTTATATTTACTTAGTTGTATATTGATCTTCTAATATTACTCTTGAATTTTTTTAAACATATTTAAATTATTAAATATAATATCTAGTGTATATAGTATAGTGTTAATAATACTAATGTAATTTGCACAAGCAGCTGTGGATGTTTCTTTTTCTGAGTAAACTTGTATTTACAACCGCAGAATGTAGCGAGATATACAATTCTAGATTTATTAATATTTTAATAAGACTAATTTTAATATTTACTATTATTAAAGTGTTATTCCACACTTAGGATTAGAAAACATCTTTGAAAAAAAATTTTTATACGTTTTTTCGAAAATGTAAGACTAATTTTACATGTTCTGCCTGAAACATGTTGAGTCAACGAGCGAAACTCAACGCTGCGCTTTATCGTTCAGAGTGGAAAATGAAAACAATTTAAATGTGATCATTACCCTGAGTGATCATTGAACCTACCATCTATCGTATTTACATTTTTCCACATTGGCGTCAATAATAATGATATAATATAAAAGTATCATTGTGTAATTTCTCCGTCACCCGTCTAACGCGATCATATGACACGCCGTACACGCGTAGACAAAAGCAGTGGCTTGTACATTATGTCGTCTGAAACGGTATAATCGTCTAGTTAGCGAGACCGCTTCCGTGATGCCCTTCACGCCTCGTAACTTTAACCACATAGTTTATAATTTGTTAATCTACAAGAAATCTCCGAGTTTTGATGGTGTTTTGTTCAAATTTTTTAGTGACTGTTTTTTTGTTTTATACATTTTACTGCTATAATATAAAGAGCAGAGCAGATAGTGTATATCTCAGAATCATCTCTCTCATTCAAATCATCTCTTATTAAATCTCATAAAAATAGTTTTACTTTTTTGTTTAATTGACACTGTGAGTTCTTTCGGAGATATATTTAAAAATTGAACCTAGACACATTAAAGGGACGGCGCGGCGTTCAACTCAACAAGACCTTTTTTTTTTAAATTAATTGAAACTGTCACAAGAAAGAATTAAAAATGAAATAAAATATGAATTAATATTTAAATATTTTCATTAACTTACTAGTGACATATGCACTATTTATCTTAAAATGAGATTTGTATACGCAGCCATTGGCTACAGTCTTTTGGAACACGTTATAACAATAGACCACCATGGTATATAATATTTAAGGTATAAGTTATTATTTTAATTATCCATATAGGTACTTGTATAAACTTTGTGGTGAGGCATGTACTTGAAAGGCAACTGTAATAGTATACTTTAAGGTTAAGGCTCTCGGATTGTGAGCGAGTGCATTATGCTAGAATTTAACATAGTGTTTATTAATATGTAAGGGAAAAGATTTGAGCTTATTTTGATGCTAATTATGCGAATGTAATCTTTTATTTGGCAGTACATTTACAGATATCCAATATTTTTTGTAACAATACATAAGGGGTGTTTAAAATAATATAATAAATATTACATACACTACACTACAGTACAGTACAGTACCATGTTTTAGATATATTGTATAAAGTGACCCAACGATGCTAAGGCGAGGCGTATTTTACGCGTCAATGGGACCACTAGAGTGTTAATTTAATTTAAGCAATGATTATATGTAGTATACGTGAAAAGGAAAATGTGCTGTGGGTTTTATATATATTTCTATGTATACAACACATACAAAGTGGATGAACTGAGAAAAGATTATCATAATTATATGAAGCAATATGAATATATTCTTAAATATGGTTTTTGTACGGCTAAATGTTTAAAGCTAACAAATCAAAGAAATACTATAAGGATTTCTAATCTCTATCGATATGATAAAATCGATCTAAGATAACTAAGTAGATAGTATCGATGTTTTATTAATATGACTTATTCTTTTGTATTAAATCATGGTGAGGTATAACTATAGACTAGTTTATGGTATACGTAAAGGCTATGGGGAAAGCTCGCATGTACTTGAGTATGACCTCAGTGCATTCAATCGCGGTGGTGTGCGGCGCGGTGCGGCGCGGTGCGACGGAGGGTGGCGCGTCGGAGTAATCGGATACCGTACACTGCTTACATTGTGTTCTTAATAAGTGCTAATGGCCATTGGCCCTTATTTGCCTCCATGCCAGTAATCATTCGGGATATTACAATGTACGTATTATCACTACCTTATCACTGCAACTGATGTGTATACTCTAGTCGCTGCATAGTAGGACGTATGAAGTATATTGATTAAAGTTTTTGTCAAAATTTTGTGAAGCCGGTCGTGCCGCAGTGTGACAGCGTCTGAATGTAAATGCGATCGTTTGTGGGTTCGATCCCCACTCGGGGGAGTGATTATTTTATTTTCACTTCCTCGCTCTGGTAAAGACAAAGAACGGCGTTGAGTTCCACCAATGTCTCGAATGTACGCAATGTCTCGAATTCGGGAAAGCGAAGTACGGAGTGTGTTGAGAGTCGGTACTTTCTGACTATCCTGGTATGTGGAATAAAAGCGTGAAGCGTGGGGAAAAAAAAAATTAAATAAGCTTACGCTTACCAATGGAGGAATGTCATGCAAATTCATTTCGAACTACTCTTCCAGTTATTGTTACCGCATATATTCTGACCAGTATTATGACCAATACTATCATAGAATAAATTTTCGCTGGCCCTTCTCAGCAGAACTGCTTTCCGAGCTGGTGGTAGCTTCCTGTAGGACTGACAATACTGGCACTTGTGTTGATTGATGTCTCTGTTAGAAATACCAATATAACGAACAAATGAACTGAGGATTTACAAATAAAGTGGATTCATGGTTTTTCCGCTGGTATTCAGAGCTGGGGGTAGTAAAAGACAACCTAGTGTTAAAATCTCTCAAGATCTCTCCATCAAGAGGATTTTAGATATCCGATAGATGTTATTTTGATTATCCAGAACAACCTGTACCATATGTACGACGTGTTTAGTGTTCTGACAATAAATAACATTTCTATATGAAAGCCCGATATTAAGATAATTATTATTTTTATTATAAATTACATCCGATACACATTTTGAAAATTATAAAAGCATAACTGTCTCTGTCACAAATACAAATAGTGTAACAACGTTTATAGATATTGACGTAATCTGTGAAACTAAAATACAGTGTTACAAATATATAATTACACTATTAAGGGTACGCGAGTATGTATGTGTCGAATTCGAATGGATGGAAAGTGGGGAACGTAGTGTCTTGACACTAGTGTAATTATTTTATATTCACAATGTATGTATACCTTCTGTAAGTAATTAGAATTAGGTATATTTAAAAACGATTGTTATGAACGTGATTTCTTTATCAAAACTTTGAACCCGCATCTATCTTGTGTAAAGTGAGTATTTTAAATGTAAGATATGTGTCTTTTAACCAATATTGAAACGATTTTAGAATATAGAGATTGACTTATAAGCCTGAAGTGTTACATTTTATCATACTAGGTTCTCTCTGACTACTCAGCTTTGCGGGATAAAGCGTGAAGCATTATTAGCAAGCAAGGAATATATTATTGTTGCGTATATTGAAATTAATGTAATCTAATAACATGTCTAATTTGCTTTCCTAATAATCCAAATTCTCAAAAACAAACGCCAACCATGCCAATTACGCCAATCTGTCGATTGCGGTGCGGTGTAATTGAAACACCGATGTTATTGTTTGTCTCAGTTTGGTCATCGCCTAAAACCCAAGTAAGACAAACAAGCAAAACAAAATGAAACGCAAACGCAATTCAAAGCGATCGATTCACGATCGCTCAGTTAAATTTAACGCGAGTCTTTGTAGTTGGCGCCGTTATCGTTCAGGACGCGGTTTACGGCGAGACCAATACGCTTTATGCTTTGCACTGTATTATTGTTGGATGACGCTCACACCGCACTGATGTTAATGTTGCGCCTGTGTGGCTATTTTGTGTATTATGTACAGTATAAAATATTTATATGAATTAATTTTGTGTAAAAACTTCCTAAGATTTTTAAAATGATCTTGAAAACATGTTTTTTTTTCAATTTTAGTTTTAAAAAGAAAACAAATTATACGATGACAGCAATGTTAACGTGCGAAGAATTTGTCATTGAGGCCGCAGTCACTGTCGCATATAAACGTGATATAATTTCATGGTGTGACTTTTGGGACACATCCAGACGGGACTATAACCGAAATAAGTTCCAACTTAGTAGATTTGGAACGCGACTAGCTCCTGATTTAGCGGTGATGATAACGAAAGCTGTGGCGTTACTTTGGCCACAATCCAATACTAAAATTATTTATTATCTGTCTCTAATATAATTGTCTCGGATCATTCGGAATTCCTCAATTTGTTCAGGGTCGATTTTAACGATTTCAGTGTGTCGCGTTTTTTAGATGGAGCTCAATTGTTGGAAATCTTTTTATGTTTATATTTTAATACTTTTGGCAACTATATTCTGCTCTCTCTAAAGACATATGGCGTGTTGAATCGATCTTTGTAATATCGATTTCTTTTTAATGTTAATAACAACTAATTAATTAAACTACTATTAATGTTTTTTTTAAATATAAATATACTCCTTAATATCAATTCCTATTAGCTCGCTTCGCTTTGAAGATAAATGAGAGGTTCTTTTTTTATGGGACGAAATATAAAACTTCCATAAATCATATTATTTCATAAAAATCGAATGTTCATCCAAAAACAACATTTGACAACATTAGTCAGAAAATTGCCGGGATAATGTTTTCAGGAAACTAAGTTTTCATGAAACGTTGTTTTGTCAAAGTTTTCAAACTGTGCACAGTGCTTGCTGTCGTACCGCTTTGGCACGACACATCGCATGTCGCTTAACTCCGCAAAGTTTTACAACTACTACTATTCGCAGCTTTAACGTTCCATCGTCGGAATACTTAGCTGCCGGAGACATGGTTTATTACCTTCTATAGTACACCATAAACTCTTAACGGCGACGGTTTATTACATATTACTAGTATTTGTCCGCACTTGTAAAAATTCTACGTCTAACGTAATGGTTTGGTCTTAATTATATATTAGTTTTTTTTTTAATTTAAATTAAATAAGTATATTAAATTTATGACGTTTTTTATAAATAATTATTTATCAGTGATTATATTTTTAAGGTTTTTTTTAAATAGTTTCATATTCGCTATATTTTACTGTCTTTTTTAATATTTTAAATTTAACGTTTAAATCGTCTTATTAAAACAATATAAATATAGCTTTAAATGAGCTTTTCATTCGTATTGATAAGATGCGGTGTGACAGAAGGCGTTTGTGGCAAATCATAATATAATGTACATTTGTTTACCCGTTTACTTCGCTCGCCCATAACTTGTGCAATATTTGGCGTTCCACGTTACATTACTATTATGTACGTATTTATATTTTGTTTTATTGCACTTTAGATTATTTATTAGCTCACCAACTAGAGGTAAATAATGAATAAATCTAGATGATCGTTTATATTTACAATGTGTATGACATTTAGATGTTGTTTTACAACTTTTGTCATAACTTTTGCTTTGATGTTAAATTTTAAAGAGATTGGGACGGTTAATTTCAGTATATATTTGTTCTAGAGTACAAGAATTCTGTTAATTTCGTCATGTCGATAGTAAAATAAAATATTACTTTCTTTACCGGACACAAGCGCGAAATTCTACTACTTATTAGAATAACGATATTACATGGTATTGTATTCAATAAATTCAAACAACCTATAAGAATCTAAAGATCTTTTAATACCATCGCGAAGAAAGACCGTCTTGGCACAGTGTGAGACAGCGCCTGACCGTAAACGCGATTGGTTATTGGTTCCATTCCCACTCGAGGAAATGATTATATTCTTCCTATTGAGACTAAGCTCGGCGTTAAGTTTCGCTACTTAAATATTAAAACAATATCTACAATATAAGAAAGGTGGAAAGCGTTGAAAAGACTACCCTGCTGTGTGGGATAGGGTGTGCACCTTATTAGAAATAAAGGAGTTCATATAAAATAAAACTTAAAAACAAAATTTTAAAAATTAGCAACAATCACTTGCTGCTGGCAAGCGTACACAACGGTAAATTACCTTATTCTCATAATGACATACGTAAAGGCTGGTATTGAGACAGCGGACCGGTCCCCGCTCCCGTCGCCGATATCCATCATATCTATAACGTGGAACGAGTTCTTTACGTAATACTGTTTCTTCTGTTGCTGTATAATGGAATTTGTATGGTGTTATAGTTTTCTTGAATTAAAGTTAATTAAGTATCTTTAGTACTAGATGTAATCTCATCTCATCTCCCATAGACAATAGAGGCTGATGGCAATTGTATGTTGAATTTTTAATTTTAAATCCATTAAAAGAGACGAGACAAGACGAGACGATGATAGCAGGATGTATGAAACTGAAAAATAAACAATTAAATTAAATATAATTAAAATTGTATAAAATAGGTATCCAAAATATGTAAATAAATGGCCGTTAGTAGCAGTGAAATGTCGAAGGTATGTCTACCTTCGAGTTGTCACTGGCCACAAAATCTGAGAAGAACTGGCGAGAAATTCAACAATTGATCTTTTATTTAAATATAAATTAAAATATATTTTGAAACAAACATTTACTTCCCGAGTGAATATCATTTATTTTCCACACACATTATATTTCATTGATTGTTTGCTAAATATGGTAAATTGCAAACTTCTGATATAATAGTTGTAAGAAGTAATAAGAGTAGCGGAAATAATGAGCGGCGGAAGTTGAGTAAACTCAGCAAGCGTAATGTAAAAGAATGTGATATACTAACTAACATAAGCATTATGGAACTAGATTTGTGCAATTTAATTGGTGCATATCAGGATTAAGCGACATTTTTGATTTATCTTCTTAGAGAGCCCATTATGTAGTGTAGGAAAGTGTGAGTTCGATTATTACCGCCGAAAATATTTATATTTAAAATCATTTTCATTTTTCTACTGTGGTATGATAAAGTGTGGCGTTAAGTTTCGCTTTCACATTCTACACGCATTATTCCATATCCAACCGTAAAACTGAATACGGAGTGTCTTGACACTGGATTTATCTTTTATGCTAAACGTGAAAAATAGTAAAACTGTTTCTTTCTTTATAATTTTTTTTATCATTTTTTTGGTCATTTGAATTATCAGATATACCATATTTTAAGCTAACATTGAGGTTATTTTAAATTTTAGTAATCTACTAATATCAATAGTAACATCTACGCGACAATTGGTCTTGTTATCATTTAATTGTGCGGCGATACTCATCTGAGAATTCGTTACATCGCATACATAATTATTTTATATAAGAATTCTTCAGTCGAAATATATTGTATAATGAGAAATTGACGAACATAGTGTATAGTCACTAAGTTTTTTGGGTACGTTGGGTACTTGGCGGCCATCGTGACACAGTGGAACAGCGGCCGACTGTAAACGTGTATAGTCGTGTGTTCGATTCTCACTCTGGGAATAATTTTAACATAACATTTAAAATTTTAGCTTCATTTCTTTTATAAGTCGAGGCGTACCGTTGACTTCATTATTCAACACGCAATGTATCAATTTCCGACAGAAAGTGGTCAATGGAGTGTCTTGACATTTGGTTGTCTCTCATGTCCTTTCTATGCGGGATAGTGCGTGAAACTGCTTTTTTATAAGTGGTGTACTTTCCCACTGAAGTAGAAATTGATAGCCATGACTGCAAATTATTTTGATAATAACTTCCTCATTATCGCAGTTAAAATTTTGCCTAGATTGTAACTACCCAGTAACTATGCAGCTATTAACGTAAGTAGTAAGGTCGTTTTAATTGACAACATTAATACAACGTGGATAGGTATCTACTTGCCTCTAAATACTCACTGCTGTTGGTTTTATATAGTATTTTATATATTCAATTTTTCGCTACTGTGGCTCAGTTGCACTGCGTTAGTAGCGGGTACTAATCTGTGATTGGAACAAGTGGAGTGTTGATATTTATTATTTAATACACATTATTATTATTTCAATGGGGGAGCGGTGAAATTTCTCAAACATACAGAAAAAGAAGTATTATTAGAAGAATATCAATTTACTCATTGTTATTTTTAATATTCTAGAATTTTTTTTAAGTACAAATCACAATGGATTGCATGTAAAATATTATCATCGACTTTCGACATCGATTTCTCTGTGCGTTTTTGCACACTGATCTTGGAAACGGCTTAACCGATGTAAATGAAGTTTTCACTATTGTATTTTGGCAATCTTCCTTTAACATTTAGAGTTGGTTTCATTTCAATCTGTACGTAAGTAAGAAAAAAATTATAGCAAGGGTCAAGTTCACGCAAACGAAGATGCGGGTAGTCACTAGTAGTTAATAGGTTTCAACTGTGCTACAGATGTCGTTTGATTTTTAAACTAAGTTATATATTATTAGGGAAGTTATGATTATATTTGTTTTCACATACACTTCATGATTATGTCACAGTAAAATTATATATAAATCGTTATTATTCTAAATATACTGTTCACTTTACGAGTTACTTTAAATATATATGCAATAGGATTAAAAGTATTTTTCCTCCTTTGTGAATCGATTGTAATTAAATTCGTTACAAGTTTATCTTAGTTTAAAATTTCGTATGGAAATCTTATGAATTGTAATATATTTACGAGGACAGTATTATAAATATACTGTATGTGTACTTGCGATTGTGAAGTGGTTGAACGAGTCCGATCGGTGCGAGTTAAATTCCACTTGACTATGATGTCATATGTGGATAAGTCAAACCACATGTGGACCATGGTGGCATGTGTCGATGGTTAAAATCACATGTGGACCATGATGTCATATGTGACCGAGTAAAATCACATGTTGATCATTAAGTCATGTGTGGATGAGTGAAATGATATGTGGATTGTGGTTTCATATGTGGATGAGTGAAATCACATGTGGACCATGATTTCATATATGGCCGCGTAAAATCACATATGGGTCATTAAGTCATGTGTGGATGAGTGAAATGATATGTGGATTGTGGTTTCATATGTGGATGAGTGAAATTACATGTGGACCATGATTTCATATATGGCCGCGTAAAATCACATATGGGTCATTAAGTCATGTGTGGATGAGTGAAATCACATGTGGATCATTAAGTCATATGTGGATGAGTGAAATCACATATGGATCATTAAGTCATGTGTGGATGAGTGAAATCACATGTGGATCATTAAGTCATATGTGGATGAGTGAAATCACATATGGATCATTAAGTCAGGTTTAATATATATTTCCTAAGCTAAGTTTCAGTTCTGTTACTCAATACAAAGTGTATATAACGGAGTAAATGATCACTTTGCTCTCTTCTTCTTGGTCAGAAAAAGTTCTTTACATGCAAAATGCAAAAAATGAACCTCAAAAAATTTAAAGTCACTATTTATTTAGTATTAAATAAAAGGAGATCAATATCTTGTCTTGATCGGACAAGTGTCATAGCAAAGCCGAGGTGAACGAACTCGTGCTTTTCGATTTCGCAGAACTGGAAGACATTGATGGGCTATCGGCGTATTTTGTACCACAATTATAATTTTGCGTATGCGTATTGAATTTGGTACGATGTGAGGAATTTTAATTAAATTTTATGTGATTTCTAATATGAAATGTAATGAAACGTGTTTAAAGAATAGCTTTTATAATATAGTTTGACTTGAATATACTTATTATGTAAATTGGAACTGAATTTTGTAGTACTTGTTATGAATATACCTCTACCAATCTTAGACTTCTAGTAGGGTAAGAGTAGGTTGGGAGAGTGATTTTTGGCTGTCTTTTCATAAACACTATTCCCTGGGATTAGATATTTATTTTTATCAGAGTTCAAAGAAAAATAATGTTAACGTACAAATAAACTCAATAAAATATAAAACAAATACTCTTTTAATAAAGGTGAACAAAGATACCGACGCTGATATTTATATAAAAAAATAACATGTAAACAAGATAAGGCTCTCCCGTTGTAGATACGAAGCCTCCGAATGCAAAAGCGATGTAACTCATTGGACAAATATTTGAAAAAATTGTACATTTTACTTACTCAATTAGTTGTATTTTATTAGTTAATTAAAAGACATTCCTTTTTTTATTTCCATTTCTGTTTTTATAACATATGTCTTCTTTTTGGGAGCCTACGCTTGTAGAGCCGATCGTGGCGCAGTGGCACAGCGACTGAATCTAAAAGCGTTGGTTGTGGGTTCGATTCCCACCCAGGGGTGCGGTTATATTTATATTATTTTCACTTCTCCGCACTGGTAAGATAAAACGTGGCGTCCAGTTCTGCTAATCAACACGCAACATCTTGAACTCGGGCGGTTAAGGGAAAAAGATCGTGCCCTCTTTGCCTATGTTTGCTATAAATGTGGAATAAAGCGTGAAGCAAAAAAATTACGTCAATCATTTTTTAAAATTATGACAACAAAAGTCAAAAATAGAATCATAGTGCCGGTGTGCTGTGATGGGTGGCGTTGCATACAAGCAGAGATGTTCGGAACAGCGCTTAGAGGCTACTAAAATGCGTATTAAGGCTCACCTCCGCTGACCGAGCTATTTTCTCCATACATTATTCGCAGTGAGACAGCGTATGACTGTAAACACGATCGGTTCGATCCCCACTCGGGGGAGTGATTATATTTAAATTATTTTCATTTCAGCGCTCTGGTAAAGACAAAGAGCGTCATTGAGTTCCACCACTCAACATGCAATGTCTCGAATTTGGTGGAAAGCGAGGTATGGAGTGTCTGGACACTAGGTACTTTCTGTCCATATGATCAATATAGAAAAATCATTTTCACAATTAAAACCAGAGTGTGTCGTTTTCTGGATTCAAAGAAAAAAATATTCATTATATAATTCTAACATTTGTATCATTATGTATGTATAGTTATGTAAAAATGCATACATGTATAACAATAATTCGTATATTCGCGTTTCTATGATCCCCAGTGTGAGTTAGCTCAGTTTAGTGCAACGGCCTCGCAAGTGGCGCGATATAGATACGTGTGCTGTAACTGAAATGTAATTACATAAAAGTATTGTTTACACGCTGTTCTCCTTTTTACGCTCTATTTCATATTTTCATAATTATCTAACTACTTTAGACTCATCTAGGATGTAAAAATATATTGTTATAAACTATTATAACAATATGAATATTTAAATATATGGTAAACACCGGTGGGACAGCGTTCGACTATAAACGCGATCGGTTGTGGGTTCGATTTCCATTCAGGGGAGTGATAAGTAAGACAAAGCGCGTCGTTTAGTACTGCCACTCAACACGCAATATATCGAGTTCGGCGGAAAGCGGAATACGGAGTGTCTTCACACTAGGTACTTCCTGTCTGCCCTGCTATGCGGGATAAAAGCATAAAGTATGAAACAACACACTTTCTTGATACTAGGTTCTTTTTGACTACTTTATTATGCAAGAAAAAGCGGAAGATTGTTTAGTGATAAATCACTCAATTTTCATTTATTTTAGATTTTGCGTGATATGTACTAATATACCTATATAGGTGATCTATACTATTGTACCGTATCTAGCTGATCATTTCTCACTATGATTATGTTACGACCACCCTATAATATGCCAACTCCTCTAAATAACCACTACAAATGAATTCTAGTAGTAGTATAGATGGCGCATATTGCGATAGGGTTTCAACTTACTTAGTCACGCACGCTATTATTGGGACACTACTTCTAATGTGATTTTTTTTTATTGTAAACTAGTGGAGACGTGCTCAATCAATGTACACTCTTACTGTGGTTTATAAACTATTTTTTTTTTCAGAACTGGGGATGTTTTGTTATATGAATAAATACAGTAGTATATAAATAGTTGCAACGAATTACTGTTAACTACGGCAGTCGGTTTTTTAATCAGTTAACGTTATACGTTTACTATGTATGTATGTTTATATTAGAAAAAGTATTAGTTTACTATAATACAATGTACTGTGTTATATTATATTTTAGTACAGTCAAAATTTTTACTATATTTTTCATTTGAAAAGAGCAACTGTCAAGTATCTCGTCAGGTTCTCTCGGTAGACCTGCCTACCGAGCTGGTGGTAGCTTCTAGTGGGACTGACAATACTGACACTTATGTTAATTGATGATTTGAATGTGGTTGTAATAGCCTATTTGTATAAAGAATATTTTGTATTTCACTTCGTATTTACAATTTTTCACGCGTATACGGCCCAAGATCGCGGACTAGAGTGTAGAATAATAATAAAATGTGTTTAACCAAATTATGTGCGATAAAAACTTTAAAAAGTAATTTTATTTTTTATTTCTAATATTATAGAATCCGGTCGTGGCTCAGTGTGACAGCGTCTGACTGTAAACGCGATCGGTTGTGGGTTTGATCCCCACTCGGTGGAGTGATTATATTTAAATTATTTTCACTTCCTCGCTCTGGTAAAGACAAAGAGCGGCGTTGAGTTCCACCACTCAACACGCAATGTCTTGAATTCGGTGGAAAGCGAAGTACGGAGTGTCTTGACACTAGGTACCAATTTTTTAGTGATAGGTTTCTAAACGTCATCTGATATACAGACTGACTGTTAGTTATTTTGCTCATGTTAAAATTCATGAAATAACTGAGACATCAACGTACTGTAATTATACAATTATGACTTGTCCAAGTTAGTTTCAGATTTAGATAAGAAAATGATAATTAAATGTGCCCAGTTCACCTTGTAATGTTTATGTAGTCGTCATAGTATATCATATGTATAAATTGGATTTTTAAAAACATTATTGTGTTATTATTATATAAATGCAACTCTACTCGTAAATCATGCAATTTGCATTAATGACGTGTACTGTTCTGGATGTTTGCACATTGAAGGATATTCGATATTTCATGTGTTTAGATCTTTACACCAACAATAGTCTAACTTGAATATAAAATACAGTACATTTTAATTTTTTCTAACAAAACAAATGATATCAAACACTACAAATTTTAATTTCACGCACAAAAGTATCGCCTAATGTGTGCATTAATTAGACACACAATAGATTATTCAGTTGTTACTAAGCTAGAAAACTAGTATAGAAACTTAAGTTACGCGCAAGCCTGTCACAGTGGGATTCCTAGAAAGCAACGTTAGGTAACCTATATTTCTCGGTATACGTTAATCCAATTAGCGCGAAGACGTATGGCTCGTTGGAAAATCTAAAACGTGCAGCTTTTTATGTGACATACTTCTAGAATGATCAAATTACTAGAACAAATGCTTCCAAAGGAGTTACTATACTACTGGTAATACGAATATCTGTTTATAATTGTCTTTTTCTTCCGTTTACTTGGTGATTTACAATATGGTGTGTGTTCAAATAAGGTCTCTTTCTGCTTATTATTAAATAGTTACTCAACAGTATATAGTTGTTTTTAATTAATGGAATATGTCAATCTAATACGTGATTATAATGCACTGATATCTCAGAAATAATTGTTTTTTTTCCTTTATATTTACTTTATTTTTTTTTCCTTCTTGCAACATTATTACACTAATTGTCAGAGGTAGCTCTTAACAACCGTTGTAGTGTCAGATTGACAATCAGGATGCCACCACTTAATGTGACCTTTGAAATAATGGGAGTTATATATCGTACATATTTATATGTGGTTATTTGTAGTGTAGTATTTACCCATGTATATAGAAGTTTTATGTGCTCGTATTATATGATATGTTCTTAGTTTTCGTACTAAAAGCTAGGCTAGCTCAGCGCAATTCAACGCCGTGCTTTTTCTTACGAAGGCAGGAAAGTGAATTCATTCGAGTAATGGGCTATCATTAAAATACGTTACATGAATTTCATGATTTTTGACCCTCTTCCCCGTCCTTGTCAAGGCTGGTTCCCTTTAAGAAACGATCGTAGCTAAGCGATTTACCAGTTTGTCGACCCATTTAATGTGTAACAATTCATGGATGGCCCTTAACAATCGAACCTGCAACCAACGCATTTACAGTCGGACCTTGTCCAACAGCATTATGATGTCTTTTAAACACCATATCCCCCCCCCCCCTGTTTCTCTATCATGAAATGGAAAGTTTTATCGCCTCATATTTCAAATACGTATGGACCATAATGTCTTCAATATGAATTATACACTAATTTGCATACCTCTTGCATATTTTGAAAGCGTAACCTTTCACAATGTTTCCATATGAATTTGATTGCAATCTCACGACTTTTATTTCTAACATATTTTTTATTGTAAATATTTCAGTTTTGATATTGACGTATTATGTATGTTCTGTTGAAAAATTAAGTACTAATATTCACTATTTTTAAACTGTTATTCCACACTTAAGATTAGAAAACATTTAAAAAAACGTATAAAAATTTGAACGCAGCGGGATTCGAACCCGCGCCTCTTGGATATCGTCCAAACGCTCTGACTATGCGCTCAGTAATGCGTTCTACCACCAGCTATGTCGAAATTCTTACACGTTTCTTACAACTTATTTATGTTGTTAGCATCTCTGTAGAGAGATTTTTACAAATGTCTACTACTTAAACATTATTAAGAAATAATCGTAATAACAAGAGAGATTGCTATTTTATTTCAATATTTACTATTTTTAATGTATTATTCCACACTTAGGATTACAAAAATATTTTTTAAAAAGATTTTATACGTTTTTTTTAAATATGATTTTTAATTAAGCACTAATTATAAAATCAAGCAGAACGCTTTTAATGTTACACTAAACTATAGCATATTGTATATAAATGACTTATATAAATTTAATAATTTAATTAGAGAACTGTAAGTCTACTTGCAGTATTAGATTTTAGGCTTAACAAGACGGACACAAATGTCTCTACGTTCAATACAAGCATGGTATACGTGCTGAATTTGAACTCGCGACCCACTGTGTCATAACGGTGCAAGAGTTGTGAAACGACTCACAATTTGTGTCACATGTCGATGTAGTTGCAAGAATTATAAAGGTGCACGCGGCAAGGCCGTTGATAACTGTGTTAGATAAATATCGCCTGTTTCGGTACTTGTTGCTCTTTCCAGTTTTTATCTATGTTACTTTATATTTTTATATTTTATATGTGTATTATTTCTCTTTATATGTTTGTTTAAGACTTTATTTACTTAAAAATTGTGAAAGTGGTTTTTACTAAACAGTTCAAAGGGAGACGTGGCTGGTATAGTTAACATGTTAATATTAGTTAATACCACATGAGCCTTAATTAAAAGGGATTTATTACCAGGTTCCCTCTTCCTAACCGTTACAGATAAACCTGTACTACAGAAAAATAAAAAAAAAATACAACTACTAATAATTAGCCCGCTGATTTCTGTTTACTATTTCTTTAACATACGGTTTCATACTTTGCTGATTCAATAACCAATTTGCTTACGAGGAAATATATCTTATATGTATAAGAAAAAGTATGTAAATGTAGAGGAAATCTTTTACAATTATAACTAAACAAGTATTTATTTAGTATGACGTGTTAAACGTATTAAGACTAGTGTAGCGCACAAGTAAGTAAGCGATCCAAGGTGACTCGCAGATTGCATACTTCTGACTTCACCTACTACAATATAACATGTGCGTTACGTAATGCGGCGACGTTTTTGCCTTTGAAGCCTTTGAAATATTCACCAAAATCGATCTTGTTGCATTCCTCCAGTATGGCTTCGTTCTTGCTTCGTATGTTAATTTAATTTTTTGGAACTTGCCTAATATAATGTTTAAGGTTTTTTTTTAATGTATTGCGTTATGTTTGTAAATGAGGAGGTCTTGTACTTTTTCTATCGTCCATCATTCACCTTCTAGAAGCACTCCGGAATAAGTGCTTATTTGGTCCCGCATAGCAAGGAAGAGTGGAAGCATCTAGTGTCAAGGCACTCAGTACTCCGCTTTCCGCTGTAATTCGTTGCGTGTTGAGTGGCTGAACTCAACGCTGCGCTTTGTCGCACTTGAATAAGAATTTTATTTATTTAAATTTTATTATAAATTTGTTGTCATTTCTCCAGGTGTTGACGTCACCACTCAATCAATGTCTTGATTTTGAGCGGAAAACAGTCAACGGAGTGTCTTAACACTTGGTCTAATGACTACACTTTTTTCTTAGCGCTACTCACTCCTCTGAGAGGAAATCAAGCCCACGACCATCGTCTTACAGCTTAAACGCTTTTCCAACTAAGTCTCAATGTTCTACTTCACTATATTTTATTATAGTATAAAGAAATATGAAGACGTGACCTTTGATATAAGTAACGACATCTAAATAATTATTTTAACATACCAAACTGACCTAAAGCAAAGAATAGGTTAACAAAATACATTTAACAACTAACAAATGGTAGCCTTGTACCGTTAATCTATAAAGGTCCTGCTAGACATATGTTTTTATAACTTTATCTCCTATATGTACTAAATACCAGTATGGAAAAAGTATTTCATAAGTATAAAAACAATACTTTTTTAAACAGTCTCACGTTTTATCTCACTTAGTAAGGAAGTCAAAGGCAACAAGACAACAGTGTAAATATACTCCGTGGACTGTTTGTCGCCCAAAATTAAGACATTTCGTGTCGAGTGACAAACTCAGCGCCACGCCATGTCTTAATTGAGAGAAGAAATAAAAATATTTTTCAAACATTATCTTTCTTCCGAGTGGGAATTATACCCACAGTCAAACACCTGACAATGTGCCACTGGGATATGATAGTCTCTATACGTTTTATATCTACTTAATTTTTGTCGATAACACTTAAGTTAAAGGGCCGGTCGTGGCGCAGTGTGATAGCGTCTGACTGTAACGCGACCGGTTGTGGGTTCGATCCCCACTCGGGGTAGTGATTATATTTAAATTATTTTCACTTCCTCGCTCTGGTAAACACAAAGAGTGGCGTTGAGTTCCACCATCCAACACGCAATGTCTCGAATTCGGTGCAGTGCGGAGTGTCTTGACACTAGGTACTTTCTCTCTACCCTGCTATGCGGGAAAAAAGCGTGAAGCTACAAAAAAACACTTAAGTTATACAAAAGCCTTAACCAAATGCTGAAAACAATAATCGCTTGCAATAAGGAAAAGGTGAAAAGGCAGAAGATGCATAAGTACAGCACACGTGGTTGTCTTGCTAAAACAAATATTGGATTTGGTAAATATTCACCTTAACGGTTTCAGATGTAACGGAAGTTGCGTCACCATGCACCCAATAATATTTATATTAACTATTCGTGTTTTTATACTGTGATACTATTTCGTATATAAATAACGGGAGTAGGTCGACGCCTGCTAATTGACGTCAGTGCGCGTCGTGGACAGGTTGTGTTAAGATCATCGATTTTAATTTTATTATTAACATGTTTATGTTTTTCGTTTTTATTTATTTTTTTGTATAGACATTGTCTTGGTTTTGCGCTTGAGTTACCGTGTCTTTGTATGATGTTTTTTTTTTGGTTTAGTTTCGTGTGTAGAAAGGCTTTTTAGAAGAAAATTTTGTGGTAAAAAATAAGCATTTTTGGGATAAATGTCATTAACTTAATATATATATTAATAAACTCGTCAAGGGGTACGGTAGATTAGAATGAAACATAAAAAATTAAAAATCATACATTTGTAAAATTCGTTATGTCAAGTATTTTGTTAAATTCTAACGATGCTGATAAACGTTGCAATCGCCGTATTTTCTTTAGCAAAACGTCACTGGCACCTACCATTGCCATCTTGACTTAGTTAAGGCCGATTTATATTATTATTCTTTCTTAAACTATCTATTGAACATATCCTTGTCAGTGTCTGTTATGACACAGTGCTCTCAGTGATTTAAGTAATTTAAGCAAAACTAAATATTTCTACATTAAAATGTAATTGCATTTACAGTAAGCCGCAGTCCCACTGCGCCACGACCGGCCTCCATTGTGAGTTCGATCCTCACTCGGGGGAGTGATTGTATTTAAAATTATTTTCACTTCCTTGCTCTGGTAAGACAAATTGCGGCGTTGAGTTCCACCACTCAGCACCCAATGTCTCGAATTCGGTGGAGGGTGCAGTACGGATCGTCTTGACACTAGGTACTTTCTGTCTACTCTATGTCTACCTATGTCGGATATGAGTGTGAAGCTAAAAAATATAATAGTGTATTTCTCTTAGGAAAAGCCGCGAGCAGATCGCTAATAAAACTACAAATACCTAAGCGTAGTCTGATAAGCTATGAAGAAATATATTCTACTATTCTTATACATTATCTTAGATTATTTAAGGTGAAATTATATAAGGTTGAGTATTAAAATATTATTAATAAAATAACATTATTCAATTAATACGCATACTGTAACGATATTAACGTCTGGCAATAAATACTGTAGATGCTCACACGGGAAGCTAACGATTGTTATAAACATATGGTAAAAGTTTATTTTAAAAGAGTTAGGTTTTTGCAGAAGTGCCTTCCGGTAGTAGCTTCCTGTACCAATAATAATCACCGAATTGCTTATTTAAGTTTTTGTAATGCTCTAAATAATGTTTTTTTTTTTTCATGTCCTTGTAATAATATAAATAATTAAGTTGATTTTTCAATTTCTTTTTAAATTTTATTGCTGTGAGTAATTTTGAATGTACGTAGACACCTCTTAAGTTCAACTCTGACGTTTGTGTTCGCGTATAACGATAGTATGTATATACATATGTTATACGTATGACGACATTGACAACCTCTTTTGAAGTTTTTTTAAAAAAATAATAAATGCACATTCCTTAGACTCGAAAGCGATATTTGTTTGGGAACTATGCGAAGTATTTGAAGTGTTACGGTCGTTACACGAAACACTATTAAAAAAATAGTGTATGTTTTGATTTAGCATTAGAACTATCTTCCCACTGACACTCTTACTTTGATGATATTTTAGTATTGCGAATTATTTTTACAAGCTAAAAGGATCTAAATTTGTAAAGGCGATGAGACGATAAGAATTAATATATACTTATTTATTTAAATAGGTTATTGTGGAGGCCTTGACGTGAAAAAATGTTTCTTATTTCTCACCAGCGTGTATAGTTGCTAAGCAACCGGGGTGCTAACACTGGTCAGTGTATGTATAAAGGGTTGCGTTAAGTTACGTAAGATATTCTATAAATGACGTTGAATTTTTTAACATTCAAAACAGAGTATTTGAATAGGATATGTTTCGAAATTTCTCGTTATTCTTGTTGCTTTACATGTATAAAAGTGTCGCACTTTTTTGTTGTGGTTAGCTGCTTTCTAAAACATATTGGCCAATACTTCACACTTCATGTTACGTAGCCACTGACGTTATTTTTTGTTATATCAAAGTTATTGACTTTTTATAATATTTATTGAACTAGTATATTCACTATCGTTAACTTTGTAGCTGAGCTTCATAGTGAAAACGCGATAACAACAAAGCGCGGCGTTGAGTTACGTCGCTCAACACACAATGTTTTGATTAAAAGCGGAAATTAGGGAAGAGAGTGCAGTGAGACACTATTCTCGTGATTACTTTGCTCTATGAAAAAAAAGCCTAAAGTTTATATATTAACTCATCAAGTAATCATAATTATAAATGCACTATTCTCGTCGTTCCCAACCTCTCCCCACATCGCTCTCATGATCCATATCTGTTACAATAATTAATAGAGTGTGAATTGCTTTAGAATGAACCCTTTAGCACGAACTGAGCAAGTAAATGACAGTAATATTATATTTGTTCTATTTTAAACCAACTAAGTAATAGAATTTAGTATACATTTGCTTTCGCTCTGTTTCTCCAATTCCAATAGCAGGGTATATATATATACATATATACACACACACACACATATATATATATATATATATATATATATATATATATATATATATATATATATATATATAAAGCGCATTGAAGAGAATTAAATTTGACACAAGTTAAAGTTTATACAGAGAAGGAAAGCAGAATGCTAATATTAAAAAAAATGAATAAAATAAATGTAACTCACACTACCATGTGTTTGACATACACGTTTATATAATGTGACATACACATTGCTAACGCGTCTAAGGGACACCTAGTGTATATAATAATGTTAGTATTTTTTTTATTATTTCCCATGAATTGCTAACTTAGTACGGTTAGTTGTCAGGTTCTTGGCGGTGAACCCTGATTTTGGTAAATCCTTTTCCTTACAAAATGTATTTTTTTTCCTTAATTTCTCTGATATCAGCCCACCGTCAGCCTACATAGTATCTAAATATTCAATTCCATTCAATGTTTTATACTAATATATCCAATAAATATAATAAGTACTAACTAGTGTTTAAGTTAACAAATTAATTGAGACATGTTTATAAAATAATTGACGTCTATAAGTGTGGTTATCGTTTATCTTTTATAAGGAAAAAAAAAAGATTTTCATGCCTATTACAACTCCTTCCAACAATACGTGCTTTCATACTGCATCATTCTTCGTGTAACGAATCAAGTTTGAGTAAGTTAGGGATGTTGACTCTATTATAAGGTTAATAAAGAAAATAAATTTATTTATATGTATTGAAAAAGGTTATAATAGTTACATTTTTACTATTTTTAAAGTGTTATACTTACCTTAAAATTAGAAAATAATTTTGAAAAACATATAAAAATTCGATTATTCGGGTTCGAATCCCGCTGCGTTAAATTTATATTTTCATATTTAGAAAAAAATAGCAAATTATATCAGCGAAACAATGCTCCCTCTTGTTTGTTGAGTATTTGCGTCTTATATCTCACGAGTTGGCTAAAAAGTCAATGCATGCGTTAATAAAGATGTTGGGTTAATCTCACTAAAGAAACATTCATACTCAAAATATTTTTTCTTCCTAGCCTGTTTAGATAAAGGGGTACTATTCGGTTGCTTAAAACACAAACTCCAGGAGCGCCTATTGTTGAACGAATATGCTGAATGCCTAATATTTTTTTAATACTTGCTCTATGAAATTACTATATAATGGCAGACAGCCCTATGTGTACTACGTAATGCGAGCGACCCTGCGAACGATCATTAAATCAATTATCCAACGAACTAGAAACGCAGTAACATTGGCAAGTAAACAAACGCTGTTTTCATAACCTGTGACTGGGAGGTTACATCCATTATGCCGCCCCGCTCTTTGTGAACGAAATACTGATTGAGAAACGGCCTTGTATCCTATGCAATGTATGTACTATGTATAATTACGGACCACTAGTGTAGTCTAGGTCTTGTAGAGTCACTAAAATGCAATTATATTATGTATTTATTTAAATAAATATATTTGTCACTGTCACTAATATCAAGGTGGCGCAGTAACACCGCGTCCGACTGTAAACGCGATTGGTAGTGGGTTCGATTCCCACTCAGAGGTAATTCTGTAGAGGATTGTATTTCATTATATGAATGGCGAACTATGCACACCATGTTTGCGCGTTTTAAAGTGTGCGACTACAAAAAAAATATTAACAAATTATAGAAATTCAAGTTTACAATCACTTTATAAGTAAAATGCATGGATTTTTTCTTAATTGAGCTAGTTAAAATGCTTTAAGGAGAGAGACCTTTGTTGAGTTATTTGAAATAATTGTTAGGCATACTTGCAAGTGATAAGAGATTGATTACAAATCTCTCTTATCAGTGAGTTTAATAAAAAAAACCTAAACACAATTGCCTGCATGAAATGGACCAAGAGTAAAAAGCGGAGTGTAATTTCACTAGTTTACATTTCACTACTTATTGTATAAACACGGAACATTGACATACGAATAAATGAGTCACGGGCGTCCGCGTCGGTAGCGTATGTTCTTTTGGGGTTATCTCGATTATTTGTTTAATTCCTTCAGCTTTGTAGTGCCGTTCAATTATTGTTAATTAAAAGTGGAAATTATATTTAATGTCCATAATAAATGTTCGATGTTATATTACGCAGATACTAATTGATGTTTCTCGAATAGTACATACCAGGGAAATTAATTTTATCTTTTATATACAGTTATTGCTTCTGAAAGTGATAGTGCATTTATAAGAACTTCTGCTGTTTTGATTATTTATAGTTTATTTTTGAAAATCACTATGATTTTTGTATAATAGAGTATATAGAGAGACGTGAATGTCAAGACATTAGAGACATTTTGAGTGTAGTGGCGTAACTTAATACTGCGTTTTGTCTTATCAGAGCAGTGAAATAAAAATAATTTAAGTAAGTCCTTTCAGTTCATAACATGATTATTATAATGATATAAAACATCAAAATATAAATCAATCAATCAATATATATTTATAGTATTGGTTATGTAACTGGAGGCCAATAGAGTTGAATTAGTAGTATTCCAATTAGTATTTCAGAGTACTTATTATAATTATTTTACAATATTTATTTATTTTACATAATTATTTGAATATTATATAAATATAATATTATATAGTCGATATCAATGTAATGTTTTTTTAAATTTTCTTTAAACGTGATAAATTTGGAGTGTTTTTTTGAAATATTAAAATAATCGTTTTTTAGTAGAACCATAATTATAACAATTTTTACATTTTGTTGTTTGTCTGCGTTTATTTTAAGTAATCTCTGGAACGGCTGGACTAATTTTGACGCAACTTCACTGGGAGACAGGTTTCATATTAAGGCGTAATTTATGCTAACTTTTATTTTAGAATTATAAAACAAAGATACAGATTTGTTAAGTTTTAAATAAAGCAAGGCATTTGCCGTTTCGTTCAAAAATCAGCGGAAGTGCAGGACGTTGCGATAGGGCCATTGTGTTCTCTATATCTAACCCGGATGGGTTAGTGTGACATAATATTTAACGTAACAAAAACATGCAATATATATTTGTGTCTTTAACTTTTTATACTTAGCGGTATACCCTTGCTTGTAATCGACACTGAATAAATGAAATGAGAATAATCATCTCATTCAGGTTGATTTAAAAAAATCTTATAGTGTTTTAGAACTTGACACTTTTCCCGCATAACACAGTAGTAAGATAGTAAACTACTGTCAAAATATTCATTTTTTCCTCTTTCCTCCCGAATCTGTGACATTGCGTGTTTAGTGGTGGAACCAAACGCTGCGCTTATGTCGCCAAAGTAAAGAATTGGAAATAATTAAATATCATCTTAAATAGCATACTTCTTTGTGTTTATATTACAAAGGGACTGCCCATTACGCCGTTATGGTTTTTATCGATCTTGTAGTAATCGTTCTTTATCACCTAAAGTTTATTATCTACTTTGCAAGGAAGTGACACTAAATTTAACTACAATTTTATCAAATTTAGATTTGCCACGACAATTTTCTTTGTTGAATAACTACACCGATGAGTCTCACATGATGATATCATGCATTTTAGCGATAAACCAATGATAAGAGTAACGCCCAATGTCCTCTCTGTAATATATTCACGCATTTAGCTGTTGATATTTCAAGCCCCGCGGCTTTGTGAACCATGCTATTAACGGCCCGTAGTAATATTTCAACAGTTTCAGCCTTTAAAACGTTCAACTAATGCAAATTGATTTGGTTTATGCACCGCACAGTAGTTCTCTCAAGGTTAATCTTTTTAGTTTACGAAATTCAATGCACTTGTTGCATTTGTTATTGTTTTTAAATGGTTGTCGGTTAATGATGATTGGATTTGAAAGGAGCCTTGGGCTTAGAATTTGTTGTGCTATTCAGTTTATCTTATATATTGTACCGGTGAATATTTTCGGTAATTTATTTTCATTTTACCGCTTTGGTGAGACAAATCGCGATGTTCAGTTCGCTCAGTGCGCAATGTCTCGATTTCGGGTGGAAGGCAGTCAACGGAGTGTCTTGATACTAGGTTATCGCTGACTACTCTTTAATCTTAATATTTGTAAATAAAATTTAAATAACATTAAAAATAGTAAATTTAGGTTTTTTATTAAAGGAAAAGTTCTGCTGTTAATTTTTTTTAGCTTCACGCTTTTATATGGCGTAGGGTAGACAGAAAGTACTTAGTGTCAAAATACTCCGTACTTCGCTTCCATCATTTCATCAAATTGGAGACATTGAGTGTTGAGTGGTGGAACTCATCGCCGTATTTTCTCATACCGGAGCGAGGAAGAGAGAATAAGTGGGAATCGAATCCATATTTAAAGTCAGATACTGCGCTACGACAGCCCACCGGTAAATTGTATGAAAAATCCAACTTTATATATAAATAATGATATTATTGCATATGAAGCAACTATATACATTATTGACCCAAGAACATTATAGCGAATCAACACAACAGGATGTCTTGACTCACAATCTAATAAGCGTTATTAAAACTTTCATATATTACGATTAATTTTACAGCTTATTCTTTAAATACGCAATATACTAGGGTCAAACCCCACTTTGAACCATCCAGTTCAAGGGTAATTCGTTTTATTTATTTTATGGGGATTATCAACTTTCTAATAACCGTTTTATGTTAGTAAGTATTTCCAGTATCGAATTGAACGTAGGTAAGTATATAGAGCTGTAGTATAATACCTCAGAACCTTATATATCTGCAAATGTATAGGAAGTGAAGGACGGATAATAGCGATGTTTAAATCATAGACGTATGAAAGCCTGGGAAATGCATAATAAAATATTTTAAGTAAGTAAATACAATATATTTTTTTAAAAATAACGCTCTTTGTAACGACGAAATCATTCTCTTCTTATGTTATTATAGTCATTTTGATATTAGCTACTTTGAGAGTTGAGATATAACAAAAGTATGTCAGATTTGCTTCTTAAAAGTTAATTTTCGCCTCAACACACCTCGTGTGTCCAGTTTTTGACCACAAAATAAACTACAGCTTGGAATGCCGTTACAATGATGAATCTCCAAAGAATTTCTTCGTCGGTTTGTTTTAAAGGTCCCGCGGGATGTGTGTGACTCATACGTGTGATAGTATATTGATTCTTAGAAGCGTATTATAATTATCTGCCATTAGGGCTAGGGCATATATGTAAATTATAATGATTTTTTTAAACAACACAATAATGAATGTATTTACTTTTTAAATGTATATTGGTTATTGTTATGTTTAGTCAAATATTGTTTCGACCATAAATCTCTATACAATCTCCGCACATTGGGAGAGTCTAGAGTGTATTTTTTCCTCTTTGCCTTGTTTATCAACGTAATCATGATCGGTTGACGGAAGGAGTCTACTGCTGAACATAGGTCTCCCCAATAACGCGCCAGTTGGCCGCCATATCATCCGTCCGCCTAGTTCTGTTTCATTATAGACATCTATCAAGTAACTTTTAAAAACTTATCAGGTGGTAAAAACCAGTGCCGTAATTATATATAATCTTTAAAGCTATTAATATTTTATTTTATCTGTGAACTTGAGCTCGCCTTCGATGACCAAAAGCATAAGCCACCAATTCAACAAGGAATGTCATTAAGCGTAAACGTCTTCGTAACACCGCAAATATTTGCGTGTTATTCAACAATAGCGGGGTTATTGATCCTTGTGGCATTTAACTTACAGTGGTAGGGTGACACGTCGATCAAAGTGGCATATCCATGGTTTTTTTTTGTGATATTTTGTATGAAAATGGATCATATATGTTTAATTTAATTAAACTCTTAAACCACTTAGTGTATTTCGCATCAACGATATTGCTAGTAAGTAGTTTAGTAGAAAACAATAGAGTTCTCTTTTTCTTACTGGATAGGTATTACTAATGTAAACCTTTTTCCCTAATACATTTGGTTGTAAAGTCATATTAAGGTTAGGATTGTATGAAAACAAATAAATTATATATACTCACGATTGTATATATACTGTTTGAAGTTATATTAAATTGTGACAGTTTTTTCAATATACATGCTTAAAAAGTCAAGAGAAGTGATGCATCTCACAAGATTTTATATGTATATTAATATGAATATAGTTGAAATATAACATTTTTCCGTTACTTTTCGATTCTAATGGTCACTAGCTTCTTTGCGTAACGGAGGAGGGAACTATTATTTTTGGTACTTGCTGAAATCCCTACAGGAACAAATAAAAACGAGATTAAACGTTTTACATTCAAAATTACGGAAAGTAGCTAGAATTAGACTAGGATAATTCACAAAAACAAAGTGGCTTGAATTAAATAGTAAGGACTCCATCATAATAAAAAAAAATATATAAAAATAACAAAAATTATAAATAGGATCGTAAAATTTCATGGACGCCCATAAGTCCGTGGTTTGTAACAAAATACCTCAAAAAAAAAACAAAATAGTAAGCCAGGCCACTTTGCCTCAACCGTGATAAGTACTCCATATGACCGGTATGCACACTGCAGTTACATTAACACGGATACTTAAGGGACCATTTATCACTCCTTCACATACTTTCTCGATCAATTATTATTCTGTCATCGTTTTCGGGTCGTACTTCGAATATAGGTTGAATATTTCTCGGTTAATTTATAATATTGAAAATGGACTAATAGTAGAAGCATATTAAATTTATTTAGCCGTGTTATAATAAATTATTCCTCTAATAAATTCTGATATCTTTGGCCTGTATACAATATATCCACACGATAAATGTCTAAAAGGGCATTTATATTCAGTTGACAGCCCTGCGTGCTGCCGTCGCTGTGGGATCGTGTAGTGCGCTAGTTTTAGTGAGATTTGATTGTGACTCACATTGAATTGGTAAGTGCAATGAAGTTGAAATTTGATTTCTAGAATCACTTATCCACGTAGTGATAAGTGATTGATCTCTATTCGAATCGGTTTCCTTATTGGACGTCATTCTTTGCTAGGTGATGAATCCTTTACCCTTTTTTAACGCTAATTTAACCCTTTACTTCGAGAGGCAGCTATACTGGTCGTAAATAAATATTTTTTTGAAGAGACTTATACATTTTAATTGCATTATGCATGCAACTGAGTAGGTAATGTCACAATCTTAAAAAAGATGTAAAAATCAAATAATAAAAAGATCCTTTACTTTGTCCCATAGCAGCAGAAGAAGAAGAAGAAGAATTATTTTTGATACTTTACATGCCTTTATTAGCTTCCATTGTATCTATTAATTTAAGAAAATGTAGCAAATCTACATTGTCTATCGACACTTCACGTCCTCTTTTTTTCTTAATTTGTAAGCCAATGTTTCCCTTGTCTGATGACATAACTAAATTAATTTCACACATTACCATTTAAACCTGATATTTTGACAAAAATGAATGGAATAGCAAGAAAATATGTTCCCTGTTCCTATCAGTTTCTTTTTAATACCAAAGTTATTTTAAACTTCAGGATTAAGTTAGCAAATAACTTCTGTCAAGCGCCTCCCTAGCTGTGAAGATAGTTTTGGCAAAACGTTTCGAAGAGAAAGTCAATTCTTTTGTAATGTAAAATACGATATACTAATATTTTTCTTAGCTTTACGCTTTTATCCTGCATAGCAGAAGGTAGACAGAAAGTACCTAGTTACAACACCTTGCGTACTACGCTTTTCACCGCATTCGAGACATTGCGTGTTGAGTGGTGGACCTTAACGCCGCTCTTTGTCTTTACCAGAACGTGGAAGTGAAAATAATTTAAATATAATCACTCCCCCGAGTGGGGATCGAACCCACAACCGATCGCGTTTACAGTCAGACGCTGTCACACACACCACCGGCCTCCTGTGAATATACATATTATTTATAACATTTATAAAGTTTTAGTGTGACCTAACTAAAGTCAACCAAATATTACCGAAATAACCGAAATATTAAAATAATTTATTCCATTCTGGCCCGAACACTATTATAGTTTAAGCTATTCGAAAAACCAATCAAAAAAATATTTTTCATTAATTTGAATCACAGCGCTCTGACTGCGACTGATATTCAAACAAATCAGTTCTTCGAATTGTTATTCACAGAGGCGAAGTATCGTGTACAGAGAGACCGTAATCTATAGTATCTTTATATTGAAGTGTAGTGCTCCGGCGTCGGGCTGTCTCGCCGTTTTATAATTACCGCCATTAACTGAACACACACAGTATACTGTAAGAGTAAAAAGGTCGCAACCTATATTTGGACAGCTGGCACACCAAATTTGGGAGGAAGTGCTTCGTTAAAGAACTATATAAATACCTCTTTCTAATTGTCTTTTAAAAATTTTAATTATATACATGTGAATGATGATTGATTATTTCCAAAACGTTTTTTTTTAATTATTTTCTTTATTTAGTTTCCCCTTTTTAGAGATATTATGACGTAATGCTACATTTAGACTAATTAGAAGTTATAAAAAATAAACATTTATTTAACCCAGAACTGAAGTCGGAATTATCGCGTATATTAGATGGCACTAATTTTTTTTATTTATGATTAAACATATTCAGTTTTACTTATTTTGTATCTTATAATTATATATTTTATAATATGTTATTGACCTGCACTGCCCCAACATATAATGAAATCCGCAATAGAATATCCATTTCGCCTCGTTTAGACGTACCAAGTGGTTAATATGCTGCGGGGCCCCCGTTTATTACGCCGGCTACGTGAACAGATATCGTCGTTGTTCCAGCTTAGCCTTATTTGGATTCAATGGCGGTAATTTGTCGTCATACGCATACAGCGCTGCATCGGTATGCATCGCGGGGTTATCAGGTAACTGATGACCTAATTGATGAATCAAACTATTTGAATACTGTTATGTACTTTCTCTTTTGATTAATTTTAATTGTTATTGTTGTTTTTGCTGGTACGGGCCAGTTGTGATACATTAAAGTATATATTGGTTCTGTGTTGTTTTTTTATTCCCCCAAGTTAAGTTAATTCATATGTATTACTTTAAATTTAACGTATATACAAAGTACTTATTTAGATCACCACTCTTATGGATTTGCCTAAGTTTGAGTATGGAAATAAATTTAATTTAAAAGTAAACAATTATATTGAAAATTCTTTATATTACGTATATTATAACCTCAGAACAATGATATTTAAAATGTATTAATAAATTAAAATTCCCCAGTACATATTACTTACGTATCTACTACTATACGTCTCCGCATATAGTATTAGAAAATTTAAAACATTTCCCTTGACTCTGAAAATAATTTGTCCGTCGCGTCTGATCCGCGGAGCGTGTCGCGCACGCGCCGGCTCCTGCCAAACTACGTGCACGCTTCCAGCCAGACCCATTGTTACATAATGTATTGCTCAGTCTGTCTAGCCTTTATTGTTGATGCCTTTTTTCACCCTATGTATATATTTTTTTTATGGATTATAAATATTTTTCATTATAAATAAAAAAAAACTTGTGCTTTTATTAATATTGGATAAGTTCTACACATTCTATCAACATTATTTGAATACTGTATGCAAATAATGCACATAGAATAAGATAATCATTTTTCTTGAAGTAGTGGGTTCAAACCGTTTAGAGCGTTACTCAATAATCGTTTCACTTTACGCGATACTAAATTGGTTAACACCAAATATAGGGTGAAGTAACATGTCTTTAGCAGTTTACCGTCCTTTCGATAAAACCCGTTTGACTTGTTCTCGTTAAATATCGCATCGTATCTACTACTTGTCAGCTTATTTTTCGTACACAACATCCGTCCTATGTTAGTGGAATCATTATTAATTAGTTATTTAAATTTGCTTCATATTTCGTTTAAATATATTTTATGTATATATCTGGTCATGGTGGTTAGGGAGTTGTCGTTTTATTGTACACCCTATGGGTTGCATAAATTATTATATTTCTATTAACCACTTTCGTTTCGTCTTTTGTTAAGATAAAAAGCGTTGAGCTCCGCATTTGATTAGTTTTGGTCGAGTGTTGAACGAAATGTTTTCATGTTATGTCTCTCTGAGAACCTTGTTTGTTATATGGAAAAAGGGTAATATAACTCTAACATTTTTAATTTTTAATCATTAAAGCTTTCTGTACTGTATTAAAGCTTCTGTAATAAGTTATATTGTTATTTGGGGGTTTATAATTTTTAAACTATAGATATTCGTCGTGGTAGCTCATCGTTAGCTCCTGATCTAACAGTGTTGATAAATCGACTAAGAATTAAATTCATATTTTTCTATAAAAGCAACAAAGACTTCACTCCGTTTATTTATTTCTTTAGATAATTTTAAACGCATATAAAAAACTTATTATTTATTCATTCGTATGTACATAAATTACTTTGTATGTAAGTGTTACAAGGAAATTATATCAATATGATAACTCATAAACCTGTATTGTGTCAGTCGTGGCCGGTCCGTCACGCCTCGCTCACTGTATGGCCTAATGTCAACGCGGTGTGGCGGCGAATATAGTTGTCAAAGTCAATGTCGAATTATATTGTAGTCTATAAGAAGTTACATGCTACATTGTTTAATTTACCATTAATTAAGTGAGGCCGGTCGTGGCGCAGTGGGACAGCGTCTGACTGCCGTAACGCGATCGATTGTGGGTTCCATCCCCACTCGGGGGAGTGATTATATTTAAATTATTTTCACTTCCTCGCTCTGGTAAGACAAAGTGCGGCGTTGAGTTCCACCACTTAACACGCAATGTCTCGAATTCGGTGAAAAGCGAAGTACGTGAACGTCTTGACTTGAGGTACTTTCTGGCTACCCTGCTACGTGGGATAAAAACGTGAAATTAAAAAAAAAATTAGGTACTAGATGGTATCGCAAGAATTACGTATATCCATTTTAAATATGTAGCCTCTTTTAAAAATTGTGAAAATCGCTTTAGAATTTCTTATTATATTTTTAAATATTCAATTATTTGTGCGATGGCTTTTACATAATACCTATCCTAAATCTAACACGTAGATTACAAACAAAGATATGAGGGATGCTTTGTTAGAATTACACAGAGCGTGTCGCGTATAAAACGCTTTATACCTATTTGACCGGTCATAAAGATACTCGAATTGAGATCACCTCTATTTTACAATGTGTAAGATATCATGACCCACCGCCCATGACCGTCGTTAGTGTTAGCAAATTACGCTACCTTCGTGTAATTTTATTTTATGGATCAATCTGTGTAAAATTTCCAGTTTTCGTGACTTTTTTCTCTTTAAACTTTAGCACGATAGTCAGAGATAAAAGAACTTTCCGTTAATGATCAAAACACTGCGTCTTCAATGGCGGATCTCGACGCCGCACTTTGTCTGACCACAGCAGAGAAATAAAAATAAATCTTAAATACAATAATTCCTCCGAGGGGGGTATTGAACTCACTATCAAAAGCGAAGTACGGAGTGTGTCGACACTAGGTAATTTCTGTCTACCCTGCTATACGGGATAAAAAGCATGAAGCAAAAAAAAAGCGTTTACAGTCAGCTTCTGTCTCAATTCGTCACATTGGCCTCACAGTTTAAAATAAACTATTTTTATCCTTAATATTTTTTGTCTGACCGTACCAATTAGCGAAATATACGCGATCGAGCCGATCAAAATAGTCTTATTTATAACACCAACCTTTGTAATAAAGGTTAAACACAATATAGTTTTTATTTTACTTACCTTTAACCTTTACCTCTGAAAATACTTTGTAAATATATCACATTTTCTAAAGATGTATAACTTTTTTAAAATGAAATTATTATACGTCTTTTAAAAATGTTTTCTAATCCTAAGTGTGGAATAACACTTTAAAAATAGTAAAATAGGTTCTGTATAAAAATGAATTTCAAAATAAAGTTAATTTTATTATTATATTCAATAATTAACCTTTTAATAAATATTGTGAGTATGTAAATTTAAGGAACTAGATCGTCTATGAAAACTGTAAATTAACAAATTACTATCACCGCAATATCTAATACGAATATAACGTTGTGATTCCGAAATAGACCAGCAATAACTCTGGCTGGAGGTGGACATTACGTGATGACAAACTGTATGAAATCTTGTTTGGCATCTGTCGTGTAGTTGCGGTGGAATGGTTAGCATTAGAGGTCTACACTCTAAGAGTAAGTTTGAATTCAAATCGATATATTTTTTTTGGTTAGATTACTATTATATAAGTACTTATCAATTGCAATAGGAATGCTGTCTCGAAATGGGAGAATGTCTGTGTGTTATGCAATGCGATACGATTCTTGCGTGAATAAAATTATAAACTATTTATTTTTTTTGTTTTTTACTTAAATAAGACAAATTAATTTTTTAATTATAATAATTTTTTTATTATTTTCACTTCCTCGCGGCGTTGAGTTTCGCCACTCAAGGCGTAATGTCTCGAATTCGGCGGAAAGCGGTGTACGGAGTGTCTTGACATTTGTACTTGCTGTCTTCACTGCTATGCCATATAGAATCGTGATATTAAAACAAAATAAATAGAACAAAGTCCAGTTTTGTGTTTCGCCAAACAAAGACCAATGCTTGAAAAATATTAGAATGTAAAGGAGATAAGAGAAAGGAAAAACAACAGGAGTAATTGATATTAAAGTTTACTTTGTATAAAAGAAAATTCACGCAAATGTTTATGTCTATGGTCTGGTTGGTGGGTACATTAAACTTTTATAATAAGTTATTGTATATTTGAATTGCCACCTCAATACGTAATGTCTCAAATTCAGCGGAAGGAGGAATACGGAGTGTCTTGACACTAGATACTTTCTGTCTATCCTGCTATGCAGAATGAAAGCGTGAAGCTAAAATATATATATATATATATATATATATATATATATATATTTATATATATATTTATATTTTTAGAAAAATAATATAATATACAGAAATACGTACAGAGTGACAGCTTCCGAATGCTTACCTTGGCGCGGACCAACGTCTCATCATTTACCACACTCTTAGATAAATTCATTATCACTGATAACATGCGAAGGTTTGTTTTGACAGTAGTCTTAGTCGATTTTGTTTTCTATATATAAATACTTAGGTTAGTTAATAATAGATTGAAGTTAATATAACTATTTTGTACATATTAATATTCATATAAATGGAAACTTTTTTTTATGTAGTATTAACGCCTCCTTGAAACTTGAAAAATGTAGAATTTGGGCTTAATATATACGTTATTACTTTATATATTTTTATTTTTGTTTTTTTTTTACTTAAATAATATTTCACTAAAGTCTTATTGGATAAAATAAACTGTTATTGTCATCGTCGTGCAGTGGGATAGCGCCCAACGCGATTGATGGTGGTTTCATTTCGCACTCAAGAAAATATATACACTAAAACTTTATTATTAAATCTCCGCTCTGCTAAGACAAAGTATGGACAAAGTATATAAGTACAGTATAAAGTAAGGGAATCAACACGCAGTGGCTCGATTACTGGCGGAAAGTATTCAACGCAGTGTTTTGTCAATGGGTTGTCTCTGACCTTACCCAGCTATGCGGGATGGCGTGACACTGTAAAAACAATAAAACTTATGTTAACTTTTCACAAAGCAAGTATAGAAATATATTAAAGTATATTGTAGAAGCCTTGCTAAGCGTCGTTTCAAACGAGTTAAAGGGACATTAGCGTACACATTACTCTGCTGTTAATATATTATAATGAACATGTAAAAATGTTTTCTCATATTTACATGAACAAAGAAATTTATGAGGCCGGTCGTCGCGCATTGTGACAGCGTCTGACTGTAAACGCGATCGGTTGTGGGTTTGATTCGCATTTCGGAGAGTGATTGAATTTAAAAAAATATTATCACTGCGAAAAACAACCAAAGTGCGGCGTTGAGTTCCACAACTCAATACGCAATATCTGGAATTCGGTGGAAAGCCAAGTACGGGGTGTCTTGACATTAGGTCGGAATAAAATCGTGAAGCTAAAAAAAAAAGAAATTTATAGTGTTTATTGATAGCCACCAGTAGTGGTGTGTTTGCAAAGTACAATGACTCCAGACGGCTTTTGTTCTCCAATAGAAAAGTTTGCGTAAACCGTAATATGTATGTCTGCACCGCACTGGTGTGAATCGATGAAGCCGCATTGCGGGTTGATATGGTTGCGGGTGGGATTGTTAGTATGTATGTGTATAGTTATAAGTGATTGTTATAGTTAAAGTTGAAAGCTTTTTAATTTAGGTAATTATTAACTTGCCGTGGAGACATAGGAGGCCAGTCGTGGCGCAATGGAACAGTGTCTGGATGTAAACACGATCGCTTGTGGGTTCGATTCTCCGGGTGGGAAATGATTATGTTTAAGTTCATTTTCATTCCCTCGCCAACCCGCAATGTTACGAATAAGGAGGATAGCGGAGTTTAGAATATCTTGACGCTAGGTACTTCCTGCCTAGCTTGCTATGCAGGATAACAGCGTGAAGCTAAAGAAAAGAAACTTACGTTAAGTTAATATTATTTAAATTAAAAAGCTTAGATTTATCTAATATTCTATATTTTTAGTAAATATATGGGACTTGTATAACCTATTGTATATCTGTTTATTTTGAAGTAATCAATTGAATCTTTGGTCTTAGGCATATTTAACTATAAAATATTTTTAACTTTTTCCACTAACCGTGGCATATTGATACATACTACGTCGTGGTCACAACCAACTAAAGTAACTATTGATATTAAACTGAAATTATGAACATTAGAAATACTTTTATAATAATTAATATTACAATACGTGTCACATAACTTGAACAGTATCAAACAAAACAACACGCTCATTTCATACTTGTCACACAGTCCAAGGTTTCCAGCAATCTAGACACCGTATGAATATACAGCGTTGTAGTGTATATTGCCAATATTCTGTCACTTTATTCATTGCAAGTTATGAAATATTCGTTATTTAGATTTTAAACTTCTACTAACAATATTTTGTTTGAGTGATTGACGCGACACCACGCGACACTGGTTGGCTCACCTCCGTTTATATAATACTAGAAACACATATAACCGTGAACTAGACGTGAATGAGTTGATAAAATTAGAATTGCTTTGTTATTGCTTAGTGGCACCAGCTAAAACCAAAAGGAAATCCATAAAATGGAGCACTTTCAGACTGTACAATATTTGTACGCGTAAATACAATATATACAAATAACGCTTTATAAACTATGTATATATTTGTGATTTTATTTTCTACTGGTATAGATCCCTATTTTATCCTCTTACATTAATAAACATTACTATATAAAACTAGGTTTTTCCAAACTGTGATTTTTATAGTATATTTTAACAAAGTTTCTCTACGTTAAAAATGATTAAGGAAATTTGGTGAATGATCAAATTATCCACTAATTAAATAATTCTTTAGCGTCACGCTTTTTATCCCGCATAGCAGGGTAGACAGAAAGTACCTAGTGTCAAGACACTCCGTACTTCGCTTTCCACCGAATTCGAGACATTGCGTGTTGAGTGGTGGAACTCAACGCCGCACTTTGTCTTTACCAAAGCGAGGAAGTGAAAGTAATTGAAATATAATCACTGCCCCGAGTGAGGATCGAACCCACAACCGATCGCGTTTACAGTCAGACGCTGTCCCACTGCGCCACGACCGGCCTCTAAATAATTATCTTAATTAGCTCTTTTACTATTCGACGTGTATATGTGTATATCTGTTCGGATCTCGCGTACGCTTTTCTTTCTATACCTAGAAAATTGTAAAATGCTTTTAAAGCTGTTCTACTCATATTCACTCTGGAAAAATTATAAACTTTCGATATAAAACTGCGAGAACTATTCAAAGTATATATATTGTTAAACTTACTAGAAATAATCTGTTATATGTTTTGTGTGTTTTCTGTTTGTATTTTCCTTGTACGTTTTCATTAATCTACGCAGGTACTTTTTGTACGTGGAACTGTGATAATTTTGTAATTACACTATAATGGCAACTCACTTGAGGACATATTTTACATTTACGTATAACAAAAAAAATTTTTATCCAAATATATTAGAATAATAGCAATGTAATGTATCAAATTCTACAATGAGGTGCTTGATTAGGGAAGACGAGCTCGATCATGTTTTATATCTCAGGAATCTTAATAGTTCTCATGTAAGCCAAAATTATACTTGGAATTTTGAAAAATTATTGAAAATGCAAAAATGTCTAATGTATATAATAAATATTAGAGGGAGACCGATGATCGATTGATATTTTTTCTCACGTGCAAAGTAAAAACAGACGGTAATTACTGTGTTACGTAAAGAAATATATTATTTTTTATTATTACCAAGAGTGACGTCAATAACAGTTTTCACCTTATCTCCGTCTCATAATATATTCAATACCCATGTGCCAATCAAATACAAAAATCCATTACCGATAGATAATTCTATGGATCAAACCACTAAAACATTGTAAGTACATACTTCGTTTTTACTATCACTCAAGCCACTATCGTAAATGTTTACGAAGGGAATCATAGTAACGTAATCTTTTAGTTGATACGATTGCCAGTGTAGATGTGATGTGGTTGATGTGTACAGCTAGCTATACGTTTATCAATAAAAGCTTTTCACTGCAATCATTTTTTTTCTGTCTATTTTTATATTTATACATATTTAATTTAAATATTTAATAAATAACATTATCTCTTCTCAAACGATTGTTGGTGAATAATCTTTGAGTAGACATTTGCAATATAAATAAGTCGTAACAAATGTATAGAGAATTTTGAAGCAGCCGGGTAAAGAACGCATGGCTCAGTGGCCAGAGCGTCTGGATGAGTTCCAAGAGGCGCAAGTTCGAGTCCCGGTGCAATTGAATTTTATATTTGTTTGAGTCTTTTGACGTCTTTTGACGTGAACGCGCTGACTTATGTTTTTTTTTTCAATAGCTCGATAATAAGTGTGTCTATAATATTTGTATTTACAATTGTAAACAATTATTATATATTTTTACGGTATTGTCAATTTATATATAACTTTATATAATAATTAGATCCAAGTATGCTGTAAGGTTATGGATTGCTTATATTTCCCACGTACATATGTATGACTTGGCAGTCTCCAATACTCATGCTGTAGTTTGTTATGCTAATTATATAACCGTTTGCTTGATGGTAAAAAGCATTTCTGTTTAAAGCCATTCTAAGTACACAGCCGCCGTTACTTTGATGTTTTCATTTACAATTAATAAACTTGGCCATTTGTAACCTACAAGGTAGTAGGTTCCTGTACGACTGACAATATTGACATTTTAACACGTCAACAGAAGATTTGAAAGCGCCTGTAATATCCTATATCCTATCCTTAGAATAAAAAAATAACAATGTTCAATTCAATTCAATTCAACTCAACTCAACGCCACGAATAATTTCATTGAAATAAAATTTGTTTTGATGACTTTGAAATTTTATAATATTACGTTTGTACATATATATTTATTTTACGATTGAAATAGTAATAAATAGTGTAGATTAGTACAGATTCACAATTTTACCTTCAAAGTAATAAAAAACGTCAGTAAAACGACTTGAAAAGACGTTTTGTATAAACAGGAAGTTGCCCAAAACAGGTGGTCTTATTACGATCGACTTGCATCTTGTAATGCCCGCGTACGGTCGGGATTCGGGACAGAACGGGCGAATTATGTAGTGTATATTGAGTTTATTATTAGAAATTGATGTAATATTTACTTAGGAATTGTAATATGGAAAAATATATATTTATTTATATTATAATGTAATAATTTAGGCCGTTCGTGGCGCAGTGTGACAACGTCTGACTGTAATCGCGATCGGTTGTGGGTTCGATTCCCACTCGGGGGAGTGATTATTTTATTAAATTATTTTCACTTTCTCGCTCTGGTAAAGACAAAGAGCGGCGTTGAGTTCCACCACCCAACAAGTAATGTCTCATCAATTCGGTGGAAAGCGAAGTACGGAGTGTCTTGACACTAGGTACTTTCTGCCTACCCTGCTATGCGGGATAAAAGCATGAAGCTAAAAAAAAAATGTAATAATAAAGTGATTTTTTTAACTTCACGCTTTTATTCAGCATAGTATATATAGAAAGTTCTTAGTTCCGCCGAATTAGAAACATTGCGTGTTGAGTGGCGGAACTCAACGCAGCACTTTGTAAACTGCTTTTGGCAGAAGTCTATTATGTCTTCAAATTTATGTAAAAAATGAAGGAGTTTCAATTATACACCTGTTTATATTCAATAGTTTATACTATGTTTCTTGATCCATGAAATCACAAAAAAAAATAAAAATAAAAAATAAATAGAAATGATTTTTTTAACCTTTGTCACCTTCACTAGGATATTCGCAAAGAGATATATATATGGCATATGGCTTAGCGGTTAGAGCGATCGGACGGTTTCCAAGAGGCGCGGGTTCGAAAGCCGCTGAGTTCAAATTTTTTTACGCTGTTTCGAAATGTTTTCCAATCCTGAGTATGGAGTAATACTTTAAAAAGTAGTTAAATAACTTATATTTAATTTGTTAACGATAACTATATATTAATTTTTGATTTATTGGAAAAGTGACCAGTTAAGTACTAGAGTTTTCACTGTTCTTAATACACGCGGATATTGTGGGGGAGAAAGAAAAGTGGTGTACGTAATTCGCATACATTATCTCTCCGACGAACCTCCGTGAAAGTCGAATTAGAATACAAATGGTGGCATATCACTTGCATTGTTCTTAAGCGAATTATTTATGTATTTATATTATAATTTTTATTTTTGTAGGTCGATTGTGTTTACTGCTTATACGTTTTGGATATTTCTTTATTATTTGCTTTATATAAATATACATATTTGCATAGTGGATAATGTCACTACATTCGACTAGATATTTACCTATTTAATAATACATTTTTTTAGGTTTATAATTTTTACATATAAATTACTACAGGAAAAGTAAATAATATGTTTAGACAATGTTAAAAATTAAATTTTAAATAACTTTTTATCACAGTATTTTAGTAGTATTTGTAATTAGGTTAGTTAAAATAATGACATCCACGACTGACATTGATAACGTTTTAAATGGGATAACAAATCGTATTAAGCGTGACAAATTGTATGAAACCTGATGCAATTTGAAGAGGCTGACACAAAATGGCGTATTATGCAAGGAATCATATTAAGAGGGTCCCACTGCATGTGTAGCTTACTAGAATAAATCTTATGAACCTCATGTCAAGAACGTAATTTGTTCAATTAAATGCTACTGTCTGGATGCGAGCATCTAGCGACTGGCAAGCGTCTGGTCCACTAGGGACCTAGATAACTGAATTAATATTAGTTACATAATTCTTTGTGTCTAATTGAATGTTCCATATATCTATTTAGTTTATAGCGTACTAGAATAACTGTCGTTCTAAGTGAAAACAAGTTTTTGTATTTATTTATGTAAAGATTTGCGGTATAATTTGAATATCAAACCTGCACTACTGCACCTGTATCCGATAATACCCAAAAATAATTTATTATCCGATACATTAAAAAACGTAAATATCATAGTAATTTACTTTGCTTGAAATATGCTCATCGTAATTAAGTGTTTATTATTATTTCTCTTATATATCTATTTTCTATAATTTATAGGCATTTGTCTGCCAATTAGTTAAGTTTAATAACGTGTTTCGCTCTACGAGATCAGCGATTATAAGAATTACCTTCCGAGCGTGTTTTTAATTCACTACATGCATATCGTGATGTCTTTTCCCCGCAAAAAAGATTTAATTTTTTTTAGGATCTAGATATAGAAATCTTTAATTTTTTTTTTTTTCTTAGCTTCATGCTTTTATCCCGCATAGCGGGGTAGACCGAAAAGTACCTAGTGTCAAGACACTCTGTACTTCGCTTTCCACTGAATTCGAACGCCGCACTTTGTCTTTTTACCAGAGCGAAGAAGTGAAAATAATTTAAATATAATCACTCCCTCGAGTGGGGATCGAACCCACAACCGATCGTGTTTACAGTCAGACGCTGTCCCACTGCGCCACAACCGGCCTCGATCTTTATTATTTTATTTTAATCTATATCCTGATTTTATCAGATGATTTTTTTTCTTCAGGTGATGCTGGGCGGGGCGGTAGGCGAGGGGTCGCCGGGCGGCGAGGACCTGCTCACCGTCACCGTGGTGAGGGATGAACATGGCTATGGAATGAAGGTTTCAGGTAATGTCCTCATGGTTTTTACGTAAGTTATTTCTACTGTATTATAATGTATCGTTTAAAAGGGTTATAACGTTTAACCCCATTGGTGACGTATTTAATTTATATCAAAACGTTCACTGCGGCACCGTAGTCAAAGAAAATTGTGCAAGAGACCTGATAAATCCCTTAAAGCACCAAAGATAATTTAGTTAAATTTTATAATGAGTATTAATAATATAATAGTTTGTTAATCTTATTTTTGTTACAATTATGTCTTCACCATTGTGCTGACCAAGCAGAGAGAACTTAGTGGTAAGTCACTCTGGTCGCCAATTACGACATGTTTCGTTTTTTTATTCATCTCACATCATATGTCTCTCAAGCTATATATTTTCTATATTAAGTTTTTGATGTACAACAGGTATGTATGTGCCAGTAAGGGTAAGGACTTCCAGTTCTGAACACCGTTCAGACAAAAAATAAGTAAAGATTAATTAGTTAGGTAATGTAATTATATATAAATTTCTTATGAAATACAAACAGTAATTATTGATTTGCATTTTAAATACCGCAATAGCCACCTTATAAGAAGCTAAATTACCGAGATCCGCGCCTTTACGCCAAGTATTTACATATTTGCGAAAGAATTAGTTGCGGCGCGGGGGCGTAATGAGTGCCTGTGGCCGGTTGTGAGGACACCGTACTTGCGTTGAGCCCATTCAGATTTTACTTCAGTTTGTCTATATACTGAGGATTTTATTTTTTTTATTTTTGTAGTGTAACGTTTACAGAGGCCACCATGGCGTCAGAATTTAATCGCTATTGTTTCTGGGTTCGATTCCCTTTTATCAGAACGGAGTGTTTTGACAATAGATTCACTCTGACTACCTAACTGTGCGGGATGATACTGCTTTCTAATACATTTCGGGCTCTTGATTTTACCACTTTGAAACGTTTTATATTTAAAATATTTTCTCATTTTTGAACCTTGTAACTCCGAATTTTCTTTGCTAACGCCTCACGGTGCGGGTGATGCGTGAATATAAAAAAAATATATAAGTTAACCAGTTTTAGATTTACATCGTTATACCAAGTTGAGAAAGCTTCTCTCATTACATTTTAATGTATGTTTTTTTTTTACTAATGAAATTAAAACATACCATGAAAGTTAAAGTAAAGCCACATGTATCATGTATGTACATGTATCATGTATGTACATGTATGTACATGTATGTACATAGTTTTATTTGATTTCATCATTTTATGGTTTCAAAGGGACTGCTTCGTTATAATATTATGTGTAGTATATCGTTTGTACATGTTTGTTCATGTTTTAAATACATTTGATACAAAATATTGCATGGTTTGAATTATTCTGTGCTAAGTAGTGAGCGGTAAATTTTAATACATTCTATTTACTTATTTTATAAATATTTGTATTAATTTGTCAGGAATACGTTTTTTTTTAATTTTAGAAGTAGCGAGTATATTGAGTAATTTGTTAGAAGACTTTGTTAAGTTAATTATTTACAGAGTTTTGAATTATTTACAGAGCTTCATTAAGCAGTCCCCTATAACAAGTACTAAGGCTGACTGATTGTCTGTGTGGTTATTTTTAAATGGCGCTAGGTATGCGTAGGCGATGTGAATAAATATTGCAATACTATATTAAATTTCAAATTTGCTAAGTGAAGCTGTATTTAGTATACTTTATACTGTTACGTTTTTTGCCAGGTGTTTTAGTTAAGTAGTAAGACTATTTACTTAGACGTTCAGAGTTCGATTCTCATAATGAATAAATAAGATTAACCATTTGTAATGTATTGTAAATTTATTTTCATATTTACATCGTATTATTATTATATTATAAGCAATGATGAAATACTTAAATATACGTTGTTTGAACATTTCAGGTGACAACCCGGTATACGTGCAATCAGTAAAAGAGCACGGTGCCGCGTGGCGCGCTGGGCTGCGAGCTGGGGACCGCATCCTGAAGGTCGACTCCGTGCCAGTACATCATCACACTCATCAGCAGGTCGTACACATGATTCGAGGTGAGGATGGCTTCGAATTGTTTTTGTTTTGCTATGTATGAAAAATTATAATAGTATAAAATATTGCTTTAAAATGTCCGTCAGTTGTTTGGTTGTGAACATGGAATAGCTCAGTCGCATTGTATTTTACAAAATCATTTTTAAATGTGTAATTTTCGATAAATAGCTATAAAAACCGGAAGTGACAACTAGTTCCTATGTGGAATGGCTATTTGTGTTTTGTTTTACTATAGATCAATGGATTTCTACGAGTATATTTCTATAGGAGGGTTCATTTTTAGGTGTAGATCTTTTTCAATACTTACTGTTGACTTTTTTTAGTAATTAAACGGTTTGGATGAAATCTCAACACATATACTGTTCTCCAGGTTTATTCTATTTAATAAATATATAAATATACAACGTTTGCTTGTCTATCTGTTCCAGCAAACCCTTCCACCGTTTTAACAGTACAACAAAATACCTCGCGGCATAAAACACCCATCACGGCGCCGGTCCCTGTCAATGTGAGTATATTTTGTATGATATAATATTTTTATAATTTTTCATCCATTATGATTGTTGGCGCCCTTTTTAATTAGCGCTTATTTTGGACTAATTAAACGTTAAAGGTAAAAGCAAATAAAAATTAAGTAAACATATTATAGTTATGAGAGATGTCATAATTAATTAAATAAATATAATTAAGTCGATATATTTATATAGATTAAGACAATTGTTATATGGAATAGCCGTTAGTGAGTTTTGTTATTGAGGTCGGTCGTGGCGCAGAGTGGCAGCGTCTGACTGTAAACGCGGTCGAATATGTGGGTTAGAATAGCAGGGTCGACAGAAAGTACCTAGTGTCAAGAGACTCTGTACTTCACGGTCGCTTTCCGCCGAATTCGAGACATTGCATGTTGAGTGGTGGTGTGGGAATCGAACCCACAACCGATCGCGGTTTACAGTCAAACGCTCCGCCACGACAGGCTTTTTTCAGGCACAAGTTTTTTAAAATAAATGAATTTGTCATACCCTTTAAAGTACATGAACAATATAACTTGTCTATTTTAAACAATAAGCCTTTAATTACTTGTAGCGGAATCGTAATAGGCATAATTGTTTTCGTCTGTCGGTTTTCCATTCGAGCTCCGTCCGCTCTGTTGGTTACATATTCTTTGTGAATAGTGAACAAAAAGTTTAGGTTTCTATCGTTTTATATTGTTTTTATATGTAAAAAGTGTACTAGGTGTAGTGTTGGGGAAATAAACATTATGTAATAATATTTATTGAACTATTTAAGACCATCGTGGCACAGTGTAACAACGTACGTCTTAGCAAGTTTGGTTGTGGGATCGATTTCCACTGTAGGAATGATACATATATACAAATTCTTTTTATATCCTTGGTCTTCGAAACGCGGCGTTGACTTCCGTTCATGTTATTTCGTATAGTGTGATATTATTTTTATTTTCGAATAATAACTCGTTCTATTATTAAATATATTTTTTAGCTTCATGTTTTCTAGCCTTTATCCCGCGGAGTAGGTTAGATAGACAATAAGTACTAGACACTGCGTATACCGCTTCCCTCCGAATTCGGGATATTGCGTGTTGAGTGGCGAAACTCAACGCCGCGCTTTGTTTTACCAGAGCGAGGAATTGAATATATTTTTAAAATATAATCATTCCTCCGAGTGGGAATCAAACCCACAACCGATCACGTTTACAGTCAGAATCCACCCTGCTGCGCCACGACCGGCCTTAAAAATATTTCTTTTTATTTAACATTTCTTTACCATAATAAAGAAAAGAATATATATAAATTTGTGAATAGATTAATTTAAGTAAATAATCAACTACTGTTTAGACATGCGTTCCACACGTTAGTGCAAATATTTTGTTTCGCATCATCACTCTCTAGTGATAGCCTGGCTTTGAGCGTCGAGAGTTACAGTAACGGCTGTGCCAATACTACCTGCTTAAGGACGCACGACATGCATTCCATACATTAGACGTCATTGTGGGGCAGTGGATAGGTTTACTGTACACGGTGATGGTGGGTACCATATCTTGTATAAAAAAATGTGTTTGTAATAGGCTTTTAGTGGTTTGCCACTATAGTGGTGTCCAATTTTTTTATTAGCTTCATGATTGCCTACCTTTTGTCACGACACTCCATACTTCGCTTTCCGCCGAATTCGAGACATTGCGTGTTGAGTGACGGAACTCAATCGCACTGTGCCATTCTGTTTTTTCTAAATAAGGGGAGGGTATGTGAAGAGAAAGAGAAGAATTGGAAGTATATAGTGTTAGGTTTATTTAGAGAACAAGTGCAGAAAACTGATATTTTATTCTATGATGCAACATGCATGTATTGAATTAATATATATATATATATATATATATATATATATATATATATATATATATATATATATATATATATATATCGTCGTCGTCGTCAGCCAATTGCAGTCCACTGCTGGACATAGGCCTCCCCAAGTTTGCGCCAAACATCCCGGTCCTCCGCAACCCTCATCCAGCCCGCTCCGGCAACCTTGCGTATGTCGTCAGTCCAGCGGGCCAGAGGGCGTCCTACACTACGTTTGCCAAGACGCGGTCTCCACTCCAGGACTCGTCTGCTCCAACGGCCATCGGTCCTGCGACAGACGTGACCGGCCCATTGCCACTTCAGCTTACTGATTTTGCGAGCTACGTCGGTTACTTTAGTTCTCTCACGGATAACCTCATTCCTGATTTTATCCTTGAGAGAGACCCCGAGCATAGCTCGCTCCATAGCTCGCTGAGCGACTTTAAATCTGTGGACCAGCCCTACTGTCAGTGTCCACGTCTCGGCAGCGTATGTCATTATAGGTAGGACACATTGCTCAAAAACCTTCGTCTTTAGGCTTTGCGGAATTGTTGACGTAAGGACTCGACGGAGCTTGCCAAATGCCGCCCAACTCAACTGAATCCTCCTATCCGCTTCCTTCTCGAAGTTGTGTCGGCCAAGTTGTATTGTCTGGCCTAGGTAGGTGTAGTCCTGTACAACTTCAAGAAGAACGCCTTCGACCCGCACTGGTCTCGGCATGACGTTTCTGTTGAACATAACTTTTGTTTTGTCCAAGTTCATACCAAGACCAACACGTCGGGAGGACCCATTTAGGTCGTTCAGCATTTGATTTAGCTCTTCCAGTGTCTCTGCAAAGATGACTATATCGTCGGCAAAACGCAGATGAGAGATATACTCTCCATTGACGTTGACGCCTCGTCCAATCCAATTCAGGGTTTTAAAGACGTCCTCCATCGCGTTGGTGAACAGTGTCGGGGATATCACGTCCCCCTGTCGCACCCCACGATGGAGCCGAATAGGTCTTGTCCGCTGATCTTGGATTTGGACGGTCATCGTCGCAGCGCTGTAGAGACATCTCATCACCTCGATATATCGCCAGTCGATTTGACATCTCTGCAGGGACTCCAAAACAGCCCAGGTTTCGATGGCGTCGAACGCTTTCTCATAGTCCACAAATGCCATACACAGCGGCTGATTATACTCCTCGGTCTTCTGTATAATCTGCCGAACAGTATGTATGTGGTCTATGGTGCTGTAGCCTTTTCGAAACCCGGCTTGCTCCGGAGGTTGGTATTCGTCGAGCTTGATGGTGAGACGATTCGTGACGACTCTTGAAAACAACTTGTAAACGTGGCTCAGGAGTGTAATCGGCCTGTAGTTCTTTAGGAGGGTTTTATCACCCTTCTTGAAGAACAAGACGACCACACCCCTGGACCACAATATATATATATATATATATATATATATATATATATATATATATATATATATATATATATATATATATATATATATATATATATGTATGACACGCTCTGCCATGTTTTTATTGTGTCTAAAGCTGCATTTACAGTGGTAGCGGATTTGCGCCATTGGAGGAGTGGAAAGTGAATTGGTTAATTTAGATGTGAGATAAAAATGTATAAAACATGTTTTAGCTTAAAAAATACTCATCAAGGTTTGTATATATTTTTCTATTGTGGTGGCTTTGGAAAAGTGTCCTTATAGCCTCTTTTTATATGGCCCTGATTTGTTTAAGACCGGCCGTGGCGCAGTGGGACAGTGTCTGCCTGTAAATGCTATTGGTTGTGGATTTGATTCTCACTCGGTGGAATGATTATATTTAAATTGTTCTTATTTTCTTGCTGTAGTAATATAACGTCTCGAATTTAACGGATAGCGATTTACGAAGTGTCTAGACACTAAGTACTTTCTGTCTACCGTGCTATGCGGAAAAAAGCGTGAAGCTCAAAAAATCATACACTTTTGTATTAAGTGACCCACAAGTTGCCAAGACAACGTATACAGGCGTCCCTCGTATAACACGGTTAATTCGTACCGTGCTATATCGAAACCGTGTTATTCGAAACAAGGTATACCGTGTAGTATCGAGACCTTGTCTTGTGTTATATCGAAACCGTGTTATACGAAACCTTGAAATAATATAAATAAAGGCAATGTGTACCGTGTTATATCGAAACCAAATCTTAAGGTGTAAAATTTTATGATAGCTGAAATTTCGTTCCAAATACTACATAAATGAAAAAGGAAGTTACCTTCAAGTTTTTATTAAGAAAAATAAATGAAATTCAATTTTATGATGAAATACAAAAATTAAAAAATACAACAAAAAATATATTCAATGACTAATAATTATAATTACATATTATAAAACAAGTAGAAACAGCTTATTACGATTACAAAATTAATTTTCATCATCACTCTCATCAGAAATTACAGCTAATCTTCTTTTTTTTCTCCAGGTTGGTTGAAACTCCTCTTCACTAGTTGTTTCTCCATCATGACAAAGGTTATCTGACGTAGTAGCAACTACCTGCCTATTTCGATCTTGCAATTCTGTCAGAATTTCTCTATAAGGAGCTAAAGAGCTATTCAATTCTCTTTTAAATTTTCCGCTACGTACAACTGAAGGATCTTTTTCAACGAAAAATGTTTCCAATTTTTTAGCTAAAGCTATTCCTTCTTCCAGATCAATTAAATTTAAATGAGGAACCGTTGTAATATTACAAATGTTTTCCGAATCATCGGGGTAATCGAAGTTGGAGTTATTTAGTAGTTCAATTAGTTCTTCCTCATTCAAAGTTTGCTCTTCAAATAGTTCCCGAACATCATCAATGTTCATATCAGAAAATCCGTCCCCTTCTAAATTAGAAGCAACCGATATTATTCTGCTAAATTCTGCTTCCTCAAATAGGACACAGCTTCCTCTCTGGACCATTTGCGGTAACAAAGGTTTCCAACACGCATGAAGTGTAGACTGTTTTAATTCCTTGCAAGCCACATCTAAAGTTGTGACACAATCTAAAATAGAAAACTCTTTCCAAGCTTGAGTAAGCGTAACATTTTTATCGTTTTCCAGTCTTTCAAAAATTTTTTGGAATGCTAGTCGTATGTAGTATGCCTTGGTTGTTGCAATGATTCCTTGATCTAATGGTTGGATCAATGACGTACAATTTGGAGGAAAAAACACAATTTTTACGTTAGGATGATTCAACTCTCTACTATGGCTACCTGCATTATCAATGAGCAATAAAACTTTAAAGCTCAAATTTTTTTTCTTCAAAAACTTTTCTACTTCTATAATAAAACAATTTTTAAACCAATCTTCAAACAAATTTTGCGTCATCCAGCCTTTTTTATTTGCTCGCCAGAAGACTGGTAGATGAGACTTATCAACGTTTTTCAATGCTCTGGGATTCAAGGAACGATTTATTATCATTGGTTTTACTACAAAATTTCCTGATAGGTTACTACACATGTGAAGGGTAACACGATCTTTACAAGTTTTATAACCTGGTGATTGCTTCTCATTTTTTGAAATAAAAGTTCGAGACGGCAGTCTCTTCCAATATAAAGCTGACTCATCGGCGTTGAAAATTTGATCTGCTGAATACTCTCCCTCTTCAATAATTCGCGGTATTTCCAATATAAATTTTTGAGCAGCTTCTACATCTGCTGAAGCTTGTTCTCCTTGCAATTTTACATTGCGCAAAGAAAATCTTTTTTTAAAATTTTCAAACCACCCTTTACTTGCCAAAAATGATAGGTTTGGTTCTTCTTTAGAAGAAAGTTCATCTTTCCTTAAATGTGTGTAAACTCTGAGGGCTTTTTGTTTAATAATATTTGTACTCAAAGGGATTTTTTTATCTAAACAATCTTCTATCCATATTATAAGAGCATGTTCCATTTTTACGATATTTATATCTCTTTTGCGGGACACACGTTTTGCACCTTGCGAGCAACCAAAGGCAACATTTTTTCTAATTTCGCTTTCATTTTTGAATATTGTTCGAATAGTAGCTTCGTTTAAATTTAATGATTTTGCAATCGATGTAGGTTTTTCTCCGCTTTTTATACGATCTAAAATTGCAATTTTTTCTTCGAGTGAAATAAATTTTCGTTTAAATTTTTGCTTCTTGATCTTGTCAGACATTATCTAAATTTAGGGTCCAAAATAAGATTTACAATAAACGTTACAACTTCATTTTTTACATACCTCAAATTAAAATTATTATGCACTTATAAACTTGCAAAAGAAGGCTTTTTTACTACGTACTTTTTACTTTACTTTCTAAAATGTTAAAAACAAAGCAAGCTAAAACTTTATCAACTTCATTTACAAAGGACAAAACGCAAATGTACTTTCACTTCTCAAAACGAAATGAGATATTTTTTTGTAGCAATAAATTTGTGGTATTCCCCTTATTGAACGGAAAAAAAAATTCAAATTTTCAATGCATATTTGTTATTTATTTCAAAACCCTGTTTTACCGTGTAATATCGAAACCGTGTTATATTAATCTCAATTCTTGTACCGTGTAATATCGAAACCGTGTTTTACAAGTACCGTGTTATACGAGGGACGCCTGTATTCTACTTATCAACGGGAATAATAACTAATGTAAATATTTACTCGTTTACAGCAAGAGAAGCTCCGTCAGCTGGAAGTGTCAAAAGTGCACACGATGCGTCTGATGCTCGAGAAAGAACAGAAGTACATGAGAGATCTTAGAAGTAAGTGTCGCTTTGTTTTTGAAATCGTCTTTGCCCGTCTCGCTCATCTCCATGAAGCACTAAAGATATATTTTATTGTGATTCTTGGATTTTTAATTAAAAGTTATTACTTTGATTCAGCTAGGTTTAATTAATGGATATTAATTAATATATATGCAAATAATCCTATGAGTATACTTTTTATCCTGACTTTTGTTCATATACTGCTGATTTTAAAACCAGTATGTGATTGTGAACGAAATTTGATTTGGTCGGAGGAATGATTTGATTTACGAATCTTTATTTCCTTCCATTGTAAGTCAAATGATATTTTTCTCAATTCGCTGCTATACCAGAAAGAATTAAAAAAATATAGTTCTGTAAATAATAATAATATCTTTCTATCTGTCAATGAAAATATCATCAAAATCAGTCGCATCTGATAGACAAAAAATGGGAAAAATGTGATTTTTAAATATTTACTATTTTTAAAGCGTTATTCTACACTTGGGAATAGAAAATATTTTTGAAAAAACGTATAAAAATGTGATTTTTTAAGTTTTGGACCAGTAATTACAAATAGATTTTAGCAATATTTAAATGATAAATTCCAGATGAGCTCCTCAAAGTGCCAGACGTCCGTAAGCAAGCGCAGTTAGACGCGGCGGAACAGCGTTGTGCTCTGCTGCAACACGAAATAGATAATATAACCGCGGGACAGGTACTGCTACTTACTTGTAGACACGAGTACTGTATCTACGTGTTGTACTATTGTAGTATATCTTGTTGTAGTATGTATATGCTTATTGGTTGTGTTGAAGTCGGATTTCGAATGGTTTGTACTTACCTGGAAAAGCTTTATTCCTTAAAAAGGTTTTTTTCCTGTATATTTTTAATTTTTTTTTGAGATCTGAATGTGACTATATCATTTTAAAAATTATACAAATAAATATATTATGTTATGATTATAATGTTTAATTAAATTAATTATGGTTTTCGATTATTGTTAAATAAAAGTTTGAATTTAATGAAGTTAACAATTCGCGACCTTGTAATTCAGTTCAAGTAATTGAAAATTATCTAAGTTGATATAGTTATAAAATACTGTGGAATGACACAGACACACAGTATTTTTCCATTATATAGATATTTTAAAATATTTAATAGTATCAACAACAAACAATACGCATATACCTACTATTAAAAGCCACTAGGAGCTATCTTCATACTACACTACGCTAGCGTGTAGAGAACACAATTGTTGCTCGGTTGCAGCCAGTTCATTTTACTTTCAAAATATTGTCATCTTTTCGTATGTCACTTTTTATGGTTTTTTTTTCTAATTTATAATAGAAAAGGCGAAAATAAATTATTCTTGCGCTACTGTTTCTTTGTTCAATTGACTAACCAATTAATCTAAATTTTCTATATCAAGGTATTAATAATCTTGTGACTTTGTCTGCTTTTATTCATGTTTAATATGTGTTGTGTGAGTTGTGACCTTATTTATTATGGATATATCAAAACTATCTCAGCAACTGGTTCCATGTAACTGGTTTTTTTATCTCTCGGGTTAAGTAATATATTTTATCGGACACTCCAATTGTCATAAGTTAACTAACGATAAGGGAGAGGGAGGCGGTCGACACAAAGGTGCCACACAAAAAGTGGTCCCTTTTGCTGCGAGAATGACGGCGAAGGGGTTAAATATCTTGTAAATATATGACCTAATTTATGAATGACCCCTAACTGTTGTAGAAACCCAAACAGCAAACGAGCAAACAGTCGTAGGTCTCTCTTAAAGCCATTTATTTAATTCAAGATCTGCATACGAATGTTTGTGCGAGCGTACTGTGAAATTGGCAAAATGCAGTTACGATGTTTTACGAAGGAGGTGTCATAATGTTAATATTGTCCACAGTTTCAAATTCAAAATTTATATAAAAACTCACTAAATATATACATTAAACGCGTATAAAGACATTATAAATAATGATAAAATTCATTTTCGCCTATGTGTAAGTCGGTGTGCTGTATTTTATTTGCAATTTTACTTGTTTGTTTCGATTCACGTACGATTATGGAGATTTAAAATTCATTGACTTAAGACTTATTGGCGTTAATAATTTACCCGTATATAGAATGTGCATTGTATGTACATATTTTTAAATGACTTGAAATGCCAAAGATTCTAAATCTCCATTATGTCACATAACCACACTATTCTAGCCGGAGGCAGTGACTCCGACCACACCGACCACACCAAAGCTGTCAAGGAAAGATCCAGAGAAAAACGCCAACATGGGTTTCCTCAGCGGGCTTCCAAGATCCTTGAGTAATCTGACTGGACAGAGTCTAAGGAACTTACGGCAAGCGAGACAAAAACAAGAAACTCCTCTAGTGAGACAGAATTCAGACGAAACACACAATCTAAAGCAAATGTTGGCCTCGAGGACCAATAGAGTGCCTACGACTTGCTTGGACAATACACCACCACCGTTACCACCGCGATCGACTGAGAGACCCAAGAGGAGCACAATGAGTCCTGTGAGCTCGATTAGTCCCATGAACCCAATGAGTCCCACGAATGCAATGAGCCCAATGAATCAGAATTCGCAAGTCAAATATAAGAAGCCCAACCCAATGCACCAGTCCATGCCCGAGGATAAGTTCCTCAGGTCTTCCCACTCGTTAGACAGCGACGATGGCCCCCAACCTAACTCAATAGCCCTGCAAATGAGCTACCCCCTCGTCAATGTTCCTCCACCGCCCTTGCAGGTAATTTAGTAATGGTCTGGATCAAATGGTTTTTAATTATTTGGATCCTTTGTTTAAATTCATGGGTTCATTTCCCTTTAACTCTTAAATACACATAGGGTGTTATATGCTGTGATATAATAGAAATAGTATTAATCTATAGAAGTATATACCAAATACAATATTAATTGTTTGATCCAGATCTGTTTTTCTTATGGTGAATGTCGTTAATTTTCCTTCATTGTTTTTACATTACACTCTTTACACCATCTGTCATTCATATTATATACCAGCTATCGTTGTAGCTTTTTTTTTATTATTTAGTTTGAAATTATTGTTTTTAAAGTAGATTTTTAATCACGTGTTTTAGAAATTTAATTGTAGACAAATTATCATTTTATTTTATCCGTTTTATTTTTCAATTTTTTTATTTATAATACTTTTAATTTAAGACTTGTGTGTGTCAAATGTTGCTTTAAAGTTAACTCTTACGTTTTTGTAACTAACTGATTATTGTTTAAATCTGTGAACTTGTCCCATATGCTATTTATGTATAGTAATTCAAAATATTCTCATTTTGTTTATTCTACGAAGGTTTTATAGGTAAAATTTATTGATATTATTAATATCATAAGAGAGAGCGATTAAGAGCTTCGTTCTTGACTTTGAGTATTTTCACGACTAATTCTTAATATTCAACTAATTGAATGCTCTTTTCTCCATATACAATTACAATCCACAATCACTGCGTTTAGTAAGACATTTATCGTCTGCCCCCATTATACTGTAATTTAAACGTGTTAGTATAGACGTCGTGGTGCAGTGAAACTGCAGTCTGACTGTGAACGCAATAGGTTGTGAGTTTGATTTCCATTCGAGGAAATTTATATATTTTAATTATTTTCATTACTCCGAAGTGATATGCGTGACTTTAAGTTCCGGTAAATTTTTTCGCCATGTCTTAAATTTCGGTGAACTGAGTGTCTTGATTTTATGTATTTTATGGATTATGAATGATTGTAATATAGTAATGTTATAACATAACATTAGAATGGCATACAGACGGACAACAGGGGCGCGGTGCCCATCCTGCACGTGCGCAGTCAGTCCTCGCCGGAGCACTTGGATCACGACCTGCCTAGAAGTAAGTGTTACTATTATTAAAATTAATATTCACTTAGTTTTAATATGAAGGCTTAATAAGTTTTATAATTTCCATAGTCATAAGTAAAAAGATATTTAAGATAACGTATATTAATTTTTAAAGTAACGAGAATCGAATCCCCATCTCTTGGAAACTTTTCAACCTCTCTATTAGAGATTTTTTAATTAAGCTATACGTTCTTGTACAGCTGTATGATAATTCTTATACGCTTGTCACAATATAAAATATATTATTGTTGTTACCATCTTATTCATGTATTTATTTAACTGTATACGTTTTTTTTTAATTGTTTTCCTTATTCAAGTATGTTAATAAAACCTAATAAATATTAAAAGTACTACATATGGTACGTTTCAAATTATTTAAATTTAACAAACAAAAACCATGTACAATAATCCATATATTGATTTTAGTTATATAAAGAAATAATATGAAAATATTCCTAATGTATATATCACACTGATTATTGACATTTTTTTAGCATCAGCGAGTGGCATAATTTCTTCAGACAAAGAGGCGTGGGCGCGAGGGACTCCGCCTCCTGGGACTCCGCCCCCGCCGTACTTAACACACATGCAGACTAATATGCATATGCAGAGTAATAATCAGCATGCTCAGGTATGAATTTATTGTCTAGTTAAATTATACTATGTTATCAGCTTTACACGGTACCACTCATAGTTGGATAGTCAGAGAAAATAGAGTGTTAATGTGAATTTGGTTTTTGGTAACTCAATACCGCGTTTTATCTTACCAAAGCAGTGAAGTTCCACCGAATGCGAACCTACTCACTCCTCATAGTGTTTACGGCCAGATGGTGTTTGACTAATTGTATTGTTAAAAATTAATTTTAAAATTAAAAATATTTTTGAATGTAATCTTGTATCTGTTCCTCTTACAGCCGTGTATAGATCCCCAAAGAGCCATCATATCTATGGAAGAAGACGACCCACCTTCCGTGAGTATTTAAATATATTAATATATACTTAGTATAACAGTAAAATCTCTATCAATCGATTTCGGCCTTTCAAGAACTACTAGTCTAGTCTTTAGTACGGTCTTTTGAAAGGAATCTGTTCTGAAGGCGAAAGTTAATGTGCATTTAAAAGGGGCCCCTAAACCTACACTTGTATTGCAAATTTAACAAACTGTTCCTAGCCCCTCTTCCGATAACTTTGTAATACCAATAACATGTACAGACTAATCTCAGCTTCATGTCCTGTTAAATTAAACAGAATCTACCTATATTTTATGTATATAGAAATAGTATGATAAGCAGTTTTTGACTCTCTGTATTTATGGTTGTAATGTCTGAGGTTTTATCTGAGCTACATTGATTTAGTTATAAGAATATATTTCTCTCACCTTTAAAATTACAGTGGCTTAGTGCAAATTCGTTTGTATTTGTAATTGGCCATCTATATATTACGTCCCACGTTAAAGGGGAGAGAGGGGGTCGACAAAGTGTGACATTGGTGACATTGCTTGACAACTGTGGTCTCACAAAAGGGTTCAGCTGTGACATGGACGGGGCTAGGGTCAAAAATCATGAAATTCATATGATGTAATTTGTGCACGGTCTCTAATTACCAAAAGAGTGATTAAAGAATTAGAACAAGAGACAGAAATAGTAGGTTTGGCCTTTTCTAGTCCAAAACAGTCAATAAAGTTTTAATAAACTGATAGAATACATATTATTTACAATTCCTTCTATGTACTAGTACTTTTTTTTTAATTTTTAAGTAAGCCTCTTTAATACTAAAGGTTCTTCTCATATTCTGCTTGTAGTTATTTTAATTGTGTTTTTTAATATAACTTGAATTATAATTTCTAGTATGGGATATTGTAAAGTAAATGTTATTTTATTATTTGTTTGTTACAGGATAGTTCCACGAATTCGGGTTTGTTTTCAAATCTCCGCTCTGTGAGGGAGTCCAAGGCGAGGATGGCTGTGCTAATTAACTGGCTGTTGGGGGAAAGGAGGTGAATTGTGTGAATTGGATTAAATGTTATATATTTGAAAACAAAAGAAATAGATAGGGGGTTGAACTTTTGTTTCTTATCATGGTATCGTTTGTTAGTGATAATGGTAATATTTCAGATATTAAAATTAAAATAGGAAGTGCATAGAATTGATGTATATATCAAGTAATATAGATTTTAGAAGATTAACTTAAAAGATACAAAATGTTTACTTACATTGATTGGTGATTCCGACTAAGTAATTAAAAATGGACCATTTGGGAAATTGTGTATAACATAGCTAATAGTATGTTCTTGAATGGACTAAAAAGAATGAGTTGCAGCACGTTCCGCTGACCTTTCCCGTGGCGTGTCGGCAGGTGCGCGTGCGCCAGCCTGGTGCTGGTGCTGACGGACGCGTACCGCGCGGCGGCGGGCGCGCCCGCGCACGCGCTGCGCCGCTGGGCCTACGAGATACAGTCCACCTTCCTCATGCCCGACGCGGTACACTACCTGCATTATGCTTTAATAAGAGACGCAGTGTTGGCTGCATTTTTTTAATTTTCCTATATACGATTTAAAATTTTTGTGTTAAAAAAAATTTTACGTGTTTTTCTAATGCTGAATAAATTTTGTTAATATTCACGCATTAATTTATAAATGGAATTTACAAAAATTAGCATTTTTTAATGTGTGATATTTTTTTTTACAATATAATTCTTTTTATCTCTAGATATTACATTTGAACGGTGTCGACGAGAATATGGCCAACGAAATTGAACATGTACTAGTTAACGGTAAGTAATTTTAATCAAGTTTATTGAATGGTATGATTGAAGTTCATTTACAAAATTAAATATACACATTTAAGAATATTTTTATTTAGAAGATTTGTAGATTTTGTAGTAATTATAAAAATACATTAAAAGCTTACTGTTTATTTTAAAACTTAAAAAAAAAAGAATTTTATCCACATAAATATTAATTTGTATGACGAAAACACTTACCAGTTTAACAGTTACCAGTTTATCGGTACAGTATGAATGCGGGGTCTGTTGCAGAGCACGACAAGGAGGAGCTGCTGCGCAACGTGTTCCGCAAGGCGCGGCGCCACGCCAAGGACGAGCTGGCGCGCCAGCTCGGCGACTTCCAGGTCAAGCGCCAGGTCGGGCTGTCCGCGCTCTACGCGCCCGACGACGCCGTGCTGCTGCGCTGCGACCAGGACCGCGACCAGGTCTCCCGCGCCTTGCAATATTTATATTTAATTAATTTAATGTGATATTTTCTATGAAATACTCAAATTAGAAAAATATATGTTAAAAATGTAGTTATATAAATGAGAAAAAAAAATTACCAACTGATTTACATATAACAAACTGGAATTCCATCCGAGGCCATCCTTAAATTACGTCACACGAATTTCATGATTTCCGCCCCCTCCCCGTCCTTACCGCAGCTGGTCCCCGTGGTGAGACCATTGCTGGCAAACATTATCACACTCCGCCGACCCCTCCCTCCCCTCGACGTGTGACGTCATTTATTGTCTCTCCTAGTCGATTCCTTGCAACTGCCACATTCACAACAGGAGCGCACCGTGGTGGAGCGCCTGATGTGCCAGCGCCTGAGCGCGCTGGCGAGCGCGGGCGCGGGCGCGGGCGCCGCGTGCTGCGCCAACGCCGCCTCGCCCGACGCGCACGCCACGCTGCTGGCGGCGCTCACCGCCGCCGCGCTCTGCTTGGACTGCAGGTACTGCTACTAGGGTGCTAGGAGGTCGATGGTGGTGTAATAGGATATCTTATTATATGTAACTACGGGACGTTGATATATGTTGGTAGGAGTTATAGATTGGAAGTACTAGGCTCTCATATATTGTTAGTATGTTGACATGTGGAATGGTTGGTTGGTTTGTTGATATAAGGTTTCTTATATATTATTACAAGTACCAGGCTCTCATGTAAGAAGCGTTGTTTGGTTTTGTGGTGTGTTAATTAAGGTAGGTCAGGGTTGTGTATTTGTTAGTACTAGGCTCTCATATTTTATTAGAAGTGTTAATTGATATTGACATGTTGAGTGGTTTTTTTCCCATTATATTATTATGAGTGTTACATTACAAGTACCAGGCTTTCATGTATTATAGATAGTATATACATTATATTGTTAGTTTTGTAGTGTAAGTCAGGATTATGTGATTATTAGTACCAGACTCCCATATTTTATTAGAAATGATTTAATATAAAATCTATACTTCTACGTAATACTTAATACAATTTAAATAATATATATTATTTAAATGACCTGATTATGTTTAAAATTGTAAATAATTAAAAACAAGAATACAAATATAAATTAAATATATATTAAAAATATATTATATTTTTTGTCATGATTGCAAGAACTGAATGTGTTTGTACATAATCTATCCGATACAGCATTGTGCTACAAATTATAAAATAAAATGCACATTATTCCTGTAATAACTGAACTGAAATTTAAATAATTATCAAATCTTGTTTTAAAACTTGAACAACTAATTATGTTCTAGTAGATATATATTGCAAGGCGGAGAAAATGTAGTGTCTTGTCACTACATTTCTAATTTTTTCGTACGCTTAAGCATACTATATGTTGAGTTCCGGAAACTAACGCCGTTTATTGTCTACTACTGGCCCAAATTATTTTTAACTAGATGTCCCGTTGACGCGTTGCCTTAGCAACGAGTATGCCACTTTATATAAACGTGTATATGAAATACATGGTAGTGTGTGTTGCATTACTTTATTAATTTAATATATTTTTATTCCTTATTTTTTTTAATAAATATTAGGTTTCTGCGCTCCTTCTCTATATAAACTATAACTGTGCCAAATTTCATACCCCTCAGTCTGTGGAATTTTCGTAAAAATGAGTACAAAAATTTTGCTTCAGTATTAATATGTACATTGATATAAACCCGCACTTGCTGCATACAAAACAAGACGATCCGTCGCGATGGAGACACTAAAAGTAACATATTCACACCATACATTGTAAGCAAAGTGTTTATCAATGGGTGCGCTTATCACGTCACATGAATTGATAACAGATATCAACTAAGAATAATCTTAAGCAAAAATCAATCTTAATCCACATTTAAAAGGCATTTTTTGCTTTGATAAGTGCCAACATGGCATATTTACTACATCACTATTTACTTTTTTAATATTTTCAAGTGTTACGGACGTAAAAAAAAATCTATTAAGCGAATATTTTGATGTTTTAAGGTATACGCATACGGTAATCGTTAAATTCGTGGCAATTGAAATTATATACTGTACAGATAATAAAATGGTAATAATTTCATGAATTCCCAACCGGAAAATTGTTGTGTTAATTATTAATTTATCAATAATTTAGTTTGCGGGTAAATGTGAAACTATTTACGTACATTGGTCAGTGTTAAGTAGTTTATCGCGTGTGTTCCGTCGTGTTGTAACATTGCATATATTTTATATAAATAGATATATATTTTTATATTGTTTTATGGGTTTTTATAAGTTTTTATAAAGGTTTATTTAGTTAAGTTTTATTTTTTTACTAGTGATGTGGATTTATTTAATATATTTATATGGTTTAAAGTGACGAACATTTTGACAAGTGTGATTTTAAATTATATTATTATTTTAGTTATACATAATTTTGTTATATGTATATACTTTTTTTAATTATTATTAATAGACGTTTTTTAAAATATGTATATATGAGGAGTCAAGAATATAGACGTATGAAGTTTCCGTGAACTGTTTTAAAATTACATACGGTTTCCACTTTTATTTATAAATCATAATTACAAGAAAACTTGTTTAAGTTTTAATTGTATAATTTAGTATAAATTCAAAGTTTACGTAAAAAATGGTGAACATATTGGAGGATATAAGCGAAGAAAACGCTAAAGAGATCAGACGCAAGTGGTGGCAGTCCCCCAAGAGTAAGAAGAAAAAGTCTAAGTAAGACCTGTAATAATAGATTTGTTGTGTTATTTATATTTTTTACTAACTTATAAATTCTTTATTGTACATAATAAAAATGAATGAAACGGTTTTAAGTACATGTTTGATTATGTTTAAATTATTTCCATTTCCTCGCTCTGGTAGACATAGCGCGGTGTTGAGTTCCGCCATTCAATACATCAATGTCTTGAATTCATATTTATACATATTGTTCGCGTAGAATACATGTTATATGAAACATTATTTTTGTACTGTTTTTAAAGTGTTATTCCATACTTAGGATAAGGATTTCAAATAGTAATATATTTAATAAACGGCATTCTCTCTTGTTCAACGATTAGTTCTTAGAAATAATCTATGGGTAGAAGAGATTTGTAAAAATTTGTCTACAGAGATGCTAGTAGCGTAAACAATATGTAACAAACGTATATAGTTTGATACAGTCGGATGTAGAACTCATCGCTTAGTGACCAGAGCGCTTGGGCGGTCTCCAAGAGGCGCAGATTCAAATCTCACTGCGTTCAAGATTTTCTATACGATTTTAAAAATGTTTTGAACTGTTAGCTTTTCTTATTAATACTGCAAGATAGAGTAGTAACTTGATACGACTTTTTTTCATTTTTTCACTTGCTATCAAAACTTAAAATTAAACATGCATCGTGAAACTATGTGGGGAACCTTATTATTTATATTTTAATTATGTATATAAATAAACTTGATAACTATACGATTTACTTTGTAGATCATTTGAATTCTTTATGCAATTTATTTATGATAATTTCCTTTTTCAATTTAATTGTGAAATTTTCGATTCCCATTCGGGGAAATGTTTATCATTATCTGAAAGTGACAACTCATAAACTCAACTTTGAAAATACATTTTTTTTTGTATGTAAATTAAAAGAAGTGTGACGTTTGCAGACCGGCGTCGGTGGCGGCCGCCGTGGGCGGGTCGCGCGGCTCGTTCCTGCAACGCGACAAGTTGTACAAGCAACGACTGAAACAACTGAGCAAGCAACACCCGCAGCCCGTGAGTTGTTATTATTACATATTTTTTTATTATAGGTAGAAGCCGTCGTGGTACATGGGGACAGGGACTGATTGCCGACGTAATTGGTTCGAATTCAAAACGATGGTGGAACGTAACACTGCACCAGAGGGGATAAATGAAAATATTTTTATTGATAAATATTTCGAAAGGAGAATTTGAACGTCGTAGTCATGTGATTTCTTTGTAGAATATGGAAAGTCAGCTTAGCTGATAGAATCCGTAAAGAATGTCAAATGAAGAACGTGTTCAGGCGGTTTGTATTTGTTGAATAGAGTGTTGTAATATTGGTAAGAAAGATGTATGACGTGAAGGTTGGCGGTGCTACAGTTAGGGGGGTGTCTTTGGACCTCTGAAAACATAGTATCAATAATACCGAAGGATGAGCATGTAAAATGCACGAAGACTTGCCGGAGACCATGTACCAAGAGGCTAATGAGTATAGATGAGTATTGAGAGTATGGGTTGCCTCCTACCCCTTCGGGTATGAAGCGTGAATCTAAATAAATATATGTGTTTTGTGGCGCAGTTCGTGGTGCGCGGGCACCTGCTGCAGGCGGCGGCGCTGACGTCGCTGGCGCACTGCCACCAGTGCGCGCAGGTGATCGCGGGGCTGGCGCCGCAGGCCTACGTGTGCGCGCACTGCCACCTGCGCGTGCACCGCGCCTGCGCGCGCCGCGTGGACGAGGGCTGCTGCATCGGCGACGCGGGCGACGCGCACCCCGCGCCGGCCGCGCACGCCGCGCACGCGCAGCCCTACTACCGCATCTCGCGCTTCATGGAGCGCATGCACGCGCACGCGCCGGCGCACGCCGCCGCGGGTACTGCCGGACGCGCTTACTTACTTTCCTACATATTTATCATAAAAATATTACTAGTTTTAGTAAATTTGTGAATGATTACAGTCAGATCATATGTTGTTAAAATAAAACCCTCCGAGTCCGAGCGCTTTAAACGATCGAGTTAAATATTTATTCTAAATTTTGTACTTTAATTTATCAAATGTGCACTTTAAAAATATGAAAATATCTCAATTGTATTATTTATCTAATTCGTATTATTTAATGATATTTTTATGAACAGGTCAAGATTCAAATGACAAGAAATCCAGAAAGACGTCGGGCACCGCGCAGTTTCTAAACCGTGAGTTTTTTGTTTACACCATTTTTTTTGTATATAATATACACAAATATATAAAATCCATGTATCTATTTTTGATATTAAAATGACCACTTCTTGCTAAATATATATGTGTATAATATTTTTTACAATTTTTGTCTGTCTAATTGTCTGTTTGTTCCGGCGAATCTCTGTAATGTAGTACGGAGTAGCTGAGGTTACTTTTATTTTAGAATTATAAAATAAAATCAATCCAAAACTGATAAACTCCACGCGGACAAAATCGCGGGTGCAACTAGTTATAAATATAACACGAAGCTGTACGACATAAATACCTTCAAAAAGCGCGCTTACTCCCATCTTAAAGGCCGACAGAGCACGCGGGGCCGTCGGGTGACGCCGCTCGTTTGTCTTGCTTGTTTTAAAAACTGCAATGTATAGAGGCAAATATCGTCCTTAGTCAAAATTACTTGAATAAAATGTGTGCCGGTCGTGGCGCCAATGTAGACGCGATTAATTATGGGTTCGATTCCTACTCGACTATATTTAAATAATTTCCATTTTTTGCTTTGATAAGACAAAACGTAGCGTTGTGCTCCGCCGCTCAACACGTGATGTTACGAATACCACGAAAATTAGAGTACGGAGTTTTAACACTAGGTATTTTCTGTCTACTACTTGCAATAAAAGTTAGACGTTAAACTAGTGTGTAAAGCAATTTAATATATTATTCCGGATGGTAAGTGTTGTTACGCAAATATATTAAAACACTCTGTATGAAAAATGGTGAACGGAGAGTTTTTTTTTATGAATATAAAATTAATTGCACTACAGACTGTGTCTATACCTTTTTTCTTTATCGTTATTTAATTCTCATTAACATATAATCATGATCAGCTACTTAGAACTAAACATCTATGTAAGCGAATTTTTGACAAAACTAAATTAACTTAATTCTATGAATTACATTTCTATAAATTATTTTCCATGTAGATCATATGAAACAAGAACGGAGAGATTATGTTTTATTTTGTTGCAGTTGAACGCAGCTTTCGGAAAGTGGAGGATGAACCGCCCTGGGACGTTAGCGTTACTCCTCTGGCACTAGGTGAGTTTGTTTTTTTTTTAATATTTTATATGTATTTTGTATGTGTATGTGTGTGTGAAAAATTGGCTGGATTAGATATTCTTGAATTCATTGAAATAATATTTTTTGTCTACTCTTTAATGAAATTTAATTCTTAGAAGGCTACATGACAAATATAGGAAATATATATGTATAACTTCGGAACTATTTCTATTTTTGCTTAGTTTTTACCTTTGCTATCTACATCTAATGCTAGACATCGGTATTAACTTTATACGTCGATATTAAAAATATATATGCGTTAAATCGATACCTCTAGATATACTTGCGTACTCATATGTACCTATATGTTATCAATTAATTTGTTAAAGAATTTCTTGTTTTTTTTCGTTATAATGCATAAGCTGCTCCCGCGACTTTATCGACATGGATTTTTTTTAGCAAGGTAGACAGAAAATACGTAGTGTCAAGGCACTCGAACTTCGTTTTCTGCCGAATTCGAGACATTTCGTGCTGAGTGGCGGAACTCAACGTCGCACTTTATCCTATCAGTGCGAAGAAGTGAAAATAATTTAAATATTACTACTCCCCCGCGTAGGAATCGAACCCACGACCGGACGCGTTTACAGGCAGACGATGTTCCTCTACTCGTAATTTAACATCTCTCATCCTCTTATCTCTGAATATTTAATCAAAAATAAAAGTATGTTATTACTTATGACGTCAGCTACATGTCAGCGAAAGTCCCATCAAAAATGAAGCAACCGTTTTAAAGATTAGCCAGAACAAATAGACACAGACAGATAAAGACTGCAAAAAACTGTTACTTTGGTATATACATTGTGTATACATACATACATACATACATATGCATTTAGTTTCATAGTTTTAATATTACAAACTCTTTATATCATTTATTTGTATGGATATAAATGGAAAGTAAATAAAGCGATTTTTTTTCATTAAAGTTTTCACGTTCTTGTTTCTCTAGTAAGATATTTGCTACTAGATTCGCCATTGAACAAGCAATGTCTTGAATTCGAGATATCGTAATACCTTCTGACCGAAATTATTATAATAAATATTTAAGCTGTCTTGTCTGTATTTTACTATTTTAAAGTGTTATTCCACACTAAGGGTTGGAAAACATTTTAAACCTGCTTGGACATCGTTTAAATCAACTGTCTTGAACAGTTTACGGGAGGCGCGAGTTCAAATCGTCTTTTAAAAAGTTTTTTCCAACATTTTTTTTAAATTTAATTTAAACAAGGAATTGTTTTTGATGATCTTCATAGTCTCCTTATAATATATTTACAAAATTTTTTTTGAAAGGACTAAAAGAGCAAAAGTGGCAATATTGATAATTTATTATGCTTTTTCCCGCGTTTTTCTTTCGAGTGATGGCTCTGAGGGAGGATTTGACGCGAATGTATTAATATCATTACATGATACGACACGTATGATATTATTAATATAGAGAAATTTTGTATTTCTGTCTGTTTAATACAATTTCACGTATATATCAATGTAGAAAAGTACCAAGTGATAAATCTGTACATGATGTATATTTTTTTATATTTTTTTTTATTTACTATATTTATTATTATTGGCACCATCGTGACGTATTGAGATAATGTCTTGGTTTTTATTTCAAGTTAAAGTGCGATTGGTAGTGTTCATAGTCATTTCTCCACTCCATTGAGACAAAGTGCGGCGTTTTGTTTTGTAGCGTGTTTTGTTTTTTTTTTTAAATATTGCTCTACTTTCTCCAGCGCTATGAAAGTCTTGAAATACAATTAACTGTATACTTTGTGTTTGTTTTTCACTTTTCGCGAATAAAACTTTTCTTCAAATTGATAAATGAATCAAGTAAATGAATAAAGTTTTCGCAATTTTCTAGATATAAACGTTTTGAACGTTTTTTTGTTATCTTTTCTACGGTTTTTTTAGCTTCACGCTTTTATCCCGCATAGTAGGGTAGACATAAAGTACCTAGTGTTAAGACACTCCGTACTTCGCTTTCCACCGAATTAGAGACATTGGGCGTTGAGTGGTGGAACTCAACGTCGTACATATTTTATTTTGTTGAAATATTGAAATTAGTAGTACTCTAATTAAAATATTTAGAAATGTTTAATATTTATACCTAGCGGGATAAGAACCTGCACCTCGCTAAATCGATACAATGATTATGGTTAAAAATTATGTATTTTATAAATTACTATAAATTGAAGGAGAATCTATAAAAGATTAACATTCATTGCAAATGGAGGCAATTGATATGCTTATGGGATATACTTTTGTAGTTTTAAACTTAGAAAGCTTAGAACATAAAGTACGAATTCGTAGTATTAAGATTTGATTTAATTTTGTCAAAAATTCCCATAAATTTAAATATAGATGTTTAGTTCTAAATAGGTGATTATAATTATATGTAAATGAGAAATAAGTAACACTAAGGAAAAAAAGGTACAGATCCAGTCTGTACTGCGTTTAATTTTATATTAAAAAAACCGATATTCTTGATATTCGAGTACGTTACACAAATATGGTGGCCATATCGTGTCGTTATTTTTCATATATATTTACAATTTTTTTTTGTTAACATATTTTTATACTTCATCACCAACAAAACCTTTTTTGTTTAAACTTTTATTATGAACAATGTAGATTGTCTTCGGCTTCGGCAGAATATGTGCAAATGAAAAAAAGGTTGCAATTTTTCGAACCTACACTCGTTGTGGGTTAGTTAGTTATTGTAACGGCGCCACTGAGTACAAAGATAATATGTCAAAAAATAAGCAAATGGTATATCTATTTAAAATTTCAACTTCCCCAGTCCAGTCATTTGTAATGATCAGCTGTCGGAGCGGCAGGGGCTGGCGAGCTGGTGGCCACCGCCGCCCAGTGAGTCACCGGCAGAGCTCGCGAATATGACATATTAAAATGTTTACATAACATTGTTATTATTGTTGGCACCCGCCATACATTTGTCTTTAGCTAACGACGTGACACTCTGAGTGACGTGTCGGGTTGTTTTCCAGTTGTGGTGTTGATTTACAGCTGAACTGGTGATCGTGGGTTGAAATCTTTTATTTACGTTCTACTCTTATATATTAAAGAACTTAATTTTCATTTAAACAATACGCAATGAGCGACGTTTTCCTAAAATGTTCAAGATAACAGAATATAACGGGACCTTTGTGTGTTATAATAATTCATTCGTCATTAGTAGAAATATATAAAATCTATTATAAATACTCTTTTGTATATAGTTTTCTTGTGGGAATTTCGGAAAATCATCTCACAGTGATCACCCACACTCTTCAAGGAACATGCATGTTAAGTTTCAAATTGCCTCGCGCAGTAATTCTATCAATATGTACGGGTAGACAGAAAGTACCTAGTGTCAACACACTCCGTACTTCGCTTTCCACCGAAATCGAGACATTGTGTGTTGAGTGGTGGAACTCAACGCCGCACTTAGTCTTTTACCAGAGCGAGGAAGTGAAAATATTTGAAATATAATCACTTCTCCGAGTGGGGATCGAACTCACAACCGATCGCGTTTACAGTCACACTGTTCCACTGCGCCACGACCGGCCTCATCAATATATCCTCTGTCAGTAACTCAGTACCGCGACAAATTTCTACATAAATAAGGCTTTTTTTTAATATTTTTTGATAGAATTATATATTTATTTCATCAAGTTTTGATCACTTATGATTTCTTAAAAGTTATAGCTTGTTATATCTATTTAATACCTTTGAGTACGCCGTCGCCTTTACAATATGAGTGACACCAACTTGGGCCGCGTCCAGTTGTACTACATCTCGGTCCCTTGGCCAATTTACCTTGACCCTCGGGGATGTAAGGGGATCGCTGCTCGCTTTTAAATGTAACTATCTTAATATACTTGTTTTAAAATTTTATGTATGAAATATATATTATATATTTAAAAGTTCTATTAAGCTACGTGCGGGTACTTTATACAACTAAATTAAATATTTGTTATAATTCTTTTTGTGGTTGAATCTCTGTAATGGTGTAATTTGGATTTGAAAAGAAAATAAATTTTTGGTTTGCTTCACGTTTTAAATCTCGCATAGTGAGTTAGATAGAAAGAACCTAGTGACAAGGCACTCTATACTTCGCATAGTATTCCGCTGTATTTGAGACATTGTGTGTGGTGGAATTCAACGCCACGCCATATTTATTTCGCTGTGATAAGTCAAAACCAGGGCGAAATAAATATTTCTGTACATTTATCGTAAAATAGAAATTTTAAACTTAGGATTATTTATTTTATTAAAGGCCAAAAACAGCTTATTATTATAATTTTATTAAGGGGTATGTACTATAGCTCTATGGCGTGCTTGGATACCGTCCAACTGACACCGCCCACTACAATGCTATCGTTGTGGATTCAAATCCTACACGCTGTTTGTTTTGATGTCTAAATTAAGTCAACAACTTCCTCTTTATTAACTAGTTTCACGTTTTATTAACGGTACAACGAACATAAAGGCATTGCGTGTTGAGTGGCGGAGTTGAACGCTACGTTTTATCTTACCATACATACGACTATATAATCATATGATATATATATATTGCTGGTCGAGATCGTTTTTGTTACTGAATGACTGAGAAAGAGGGCACACTCGCAACATACTTGCTAGATATTTTTAGTTGAAAGCTTTTTTTATAAGTAATTCTATATATTTAAAATCATTTAAGGATTTATTCATGAGTTATAAGCGCATATAGTATGACCACTCAATGACAAAGTAGTGAAGTAATTAAATAGATTTAGTATCGAGTAGTTAGGAATGTCGGTCGAATCATTATGTTATATTTGGATTTATTGTGTTTTTACTTGTTTTAGTATAAGGATGAGAAGGAAATCGTTTGTCATTAAGTTATATAATTATGGCGTTAAATATTTGAGACCATATAGAAATGTTTTTTTTTTGAGGCCGGTCGTGGCGCAGTGTTAAAGCGTCTGACTGTAAACGTGATCGGTTGTGGGTTCGATCCCCACTGGGGGGTGTGATTATCTTAAAGTTATTTTCACTTAATAGCTCTGGTAAAGACAAAGAGCGGCGTTGAGTTCCGCCAATCAACACGCCATGTCTCGAATTCGGTGGAAAGCGAAGTACGGAGTGTGTTGATACTAGGTACTTTCTGTCATATTGAAATTACTGATAGAAAAAGCACAGTAGAAACTACTTGGAAGGTCAAAGTGTATTCTTAAGAACTTTAAATGCAACTATTTCAAATGCATTAATTGCTCATATTTTGGTATTTGCAAATACATTCTTGAAAATCCAACGTTTCGAATACTTCTTTCTGTACCAAAATATACGCGATTAATATGTTTAAAATTGTGTCATTAAAATGTTTGAAAATTCCAAAATTCAGGATCTGAATTTAACAATGATTTAAAAATTTCTACGTTAACCAGTTAAATAAAATGATTTGAATACTGGCAACGGGAAATTGACGCACGCTAACTACGTTGCGAGTGGTTATGGAAATTATAGATTTTTTAAAATATTGCTACTCACTCTGCTTATTTATAACATAAAAATGTTTTGGGCTCCGAGGAGAACAATTATGGAAACCATTTAGAGACTTAACTAGGAATTGCAGGGTCGGACTTTTACGAACAAAAGTATACATTTAAAAAAAAAATAATTTTTCTTCAATACAAAATTGTGGTGCAATTATTCACGCTTTTATCTCACATAGCAAAGTAGACCAGAAAGCACCTAGTGTCAAGACAATCCGTACGAATTCATGACATTGCGTAATGGGTGGCGGATTTTAACGCCGCACTTTGTCTTAACAGAGCGAACAAGAGAAAATAATTTAAATATAGTCTATATCTGTATAAACACAACACCTACTTCAAAACAATACAAGACTAGACGTGAATATTGTAGAGGTATATTTAAATAACACATTGAAATTTTGAATGCAATGCTACTAACAAAGGCGAAGATGAGTCTTAGAAACGATTTTATAATTAAAGGAGTCGTTGGAATGTTAAATGAAACACCTTTTACATGTTTGCTGGTCAAATGTAGCTTAAGGACTAAACAAAAACTAATAAATACTATTTAAATGAATAGGAACGGATTATATTTTTTTATTATAATATGGAAGGCTCGGAAGTTCTAATATATATTCTCCTCTCTTTGTCTGCGTTCCTCTCATTAGACATTGCGTTCTATTTAGATGCTTTCCATTGCACTTTGTCATTATAACTAAATACTCAGAGACACAACATCAGTAGGTATAAGAAAATATGCGCACAGCGGTTGTGGGTTCGATCACCACTCAGGGGAATGATTATTTAAATAATTCCCATTTCTCTATCTGGTAACGCAAACGTGTTATGTTCCATCTCTCACCAGCCAATGTCTCTTTGTCTTTTTCGATATGTCTTGGCACTTGGTTCTCTTTGCTTACTTACCTCGTTTCATGGAAAATCATCATTGTAACAAACACCATTGTTACAGGCATTTTTTTTATACATGATAATATATTTTACACCTATACACCGGTTCATAAATATTTAAATATCGATTTTCGATAGTGAAGCAAAAGCTCTAAACGATATTCTAAGGAAATTTATACATTTATGCGCTCGATGCTCGCAAAGCTCGTTTTCATTAACAACGCTCGCAAACATAAAGCGTACCGTAAAAATTCACTTTCAGTAAGTTTCAGCGGCGAGTGGCGGACGAAAGCTCGCGCGCGGCGGACGTGCTCGCCCATATCTGATTTCTAGTGAAACTTGACAGTAATTACAAAATAACATACATTAGAAAAATATATGTTTTTCATATAAATGATAAAGATTTTAGTGAATCTAGTAATATAGTTATATTTTCAGATGTCAGTGTTTGTACGTACCGAGTGCAAGTGTTGTTAAACCATTTATTGTGATAGAACCGGTAACTATGTAAGATTTGTTTGGATTTATCTTTGTTTGGTCTTTGATGATTGTTTTTTTTTTGATTTTAGATGTTATACAATATTATTTTACTTAAATAACATATATGACTTTTCGTGTATTTTTTTTGAGAAATATGGTAATATTTATATTTACTTTACGTATAACAAGAGATATCTAAATTAAGACTTCTTTTAAATGTTTCCCTTATATTATAATATTGGGTTGTTTATATAATAAGTAATTATGTTACATTTCAAACAATTTTCTCTTCGATGACGTTAAAAATTTAAAAAAACATTGTTTTTTTAATAAATATGAAATGTTATAATGGTTAACTGTATATTAATGGATGATAAATAAATAAATTCGGAACAAGTTATATGATAGAGTTAATGAAGTGAGCGTTTTATATATTTTTATAATAATTAAATTGAGAAAAAAATACATATTAACAATACATACTATAAGTTAAAAGTTTAAATCGTGTATGTCCCAAAGCATTGGTATGTATAATAAAATTGAACAATTTAAACTTAAGATTAGAAACACTTTACTAGGAAAAGTATATTATTCTGTACAAGAACACTGTACTGATGTTAATGCGTGAGGTTAAGCGCTGTTGATGCTGGGATTTTTAAAAAAGTACATTTGAAAAGACCATCTGTTGAGTTTGTCCAGCTCTTCTCAACAGAACTGCTTTCCGAGCTGGTGGGAGCTTCTAATAGGACTGACAATACTGTCAGTATTGTCTTATGTTGATTGACAATCCAAATATAGAATATTTCGAATATAATTTCACTTAGTTATGTATCTTAATTAATAGGTGGTATTTAGTAACGCTATTGATTTATAAACAAAGTACTTATTGTTGCATAGAATAATATGGAGATGCACGCTTATGACGATATATATATATATATATATATATATATATATATATATATATATATATATATATATATATATATATATATATATATATATATATATATAATTTTATAAATAAAATGTCTTTTTTTTTTTTTTTATAGTTTAAAATTATATTGTTGAACATTTCTCCAAGTGACGTAATGTTAAAATTAACCGCATCTCGCAAGTTGGTTAGTTAGCGCAAGGTCAATGTTAAGTGATTGTGCGAACTTGCGTTATCGTCTCCGATATGTTTGACATTCTGTCGCCTCCCACGAGTGTGGGTCACGGTCGGAGATAGTGCTGTATGGTCTCCATATTGGACATTCCTTCTGTGCGTTGTTTTATATTGTTTATATATATATTGGTGCAAGTGGTGTCACCCAAAATCGTATTTCCAATTTTTTTCTTACGTCCGTGTTAAATATTTTGGTTGCTTTATATTTTACTAGTTGTAGCCCGCGACATCGTTTGCGTTTGATTGTTACACACTTCATATTCCGAGAGATTTGAAATCTCTCTGAGGAACATAAGTGTCGAAGTAGATTTGGCGGTTGTCTGCAAGTTATTTAGTAACGAAGGAGATAAAAGATTTATTCGCAATTAGTAAGGTAAATAATAAAACGCACTGATGTCAAATGGTATTTACCTAAGGTACAAATATATTTAGTACATATCAATGTTCTTTTGATTTTTTGTAAAAAAACATATTAAAAACCGTTTTGTTAGGTTCTAAATAAAATTATGGACACAGCGGTATTTGAAGGCGTACCTGAAATGGGTACGAAGCGAGTTCAAATTTGGTACAGAATTCCAATTTTTATCAGTAAATACAGGTCTTTTTAGCTTCGCACCTTTATCTCGCATAGCAGGGTCGACAGGAAGTACCTAGTGTCAGGACACTCCGTCCTCCACTTTCCACCTAATACGCGACATTGAGTATTGAGTGGCAGAACTAAACGCCGCGCTTTGTTTTACCAGAGTTAGGAAGGGGAAAATAATAATCATTTTCCCGTTTCCGTTTTCAGCCAGACGCTGTTCCTTAGAATAAAAAAATAATATTTAACATATTGTTTTCTTTAGTATATAACTCTCGAACGCTACAAACCAACGCATCGGCTAAGTATCAACATACAAAAGCAATTGGATCGTTTGAGTCAATTGTGATACGCGATGTTAGCGACAAGTTAGCGCCACACAAGTGATTTGCTCTTTCCATTTTGTATTAACTGAACAGGACTATTGTATGACTCATACATACACTTGCTCCCGACCGTATTGGGCTGAAGATTTTTTTAAAGAATACTTTCTATTGCTATATTTTTGTTAAATGTTTTATGTCTTATATATATGTGTGTGCTTTATATTGGTTACAGAATTTTGTTTTCACTTGCGATATACGATTCACTGAAATAATATCATCATTCGGTGTACTCACATGTGTGCTTTTTTGTAATACTTAATAGATTTTTTAATTTGGTTAGGAAAATACTTCATTTACTGGACTAAATTATGAACAAAATAAGACCTGAAAATATTTTGAAAAAAAAAGTTAACAATTTTAATGCAACGGGATATGAACCCGCGCCTCTTGGAAACCGTCCAAGCGCTCTGACCATGTACACCATGCGTTCTACTACAACACTTGTTACAACTTACTTTGTTACAATTTATTTATGTTCTTAGTATTTCTGTAGAGAGATTTTTACAAATTTTTGTTACTCCAAGATCATTTCTAAGAAATATTCCTTTAGCAAGAGAGAATGCTATTAATTCTCATACTTTAAAAATAGTAAAATAGATAAATTTGAAAATGTGTATGGCTTTCAGCGTAATAAGCACAGATGCTAACCTTACTGGCCTAATGTTGATACTGTTCTCTCGATCCTCTTGTTATATGCAAAAGGATATTTTGTTACGTCTTTCCTTACATTTATATTTTCAAATGCAATTTATATATTATATACGCGTTTACAGGCTTCGTACGTCTGTATGTGAGCACGTACGCGGCGAGGGTCCCACGTAGAGCGGCTTAGTCACCCGACCACTAGTCTAATTATAATTTTAATCGCTTTACAATCGCCGGCTTCTGCGGAAATAGTTTACGAGTTGTTGTAAACGTTCATTTTTTTATTTATACAATTGTTTCACAAGCGTGAGCTATAGTATAGATAGCAAGTATCTAGTGTCAAGACACTCCGTACTCCGCTTTCTGCTGAATTCGAGACATTCCCGAGCGGCAATCGAACCCAAAACTGATCGCGTTTACAGTCAGACGCTGTTCCATTGCGCCACGATCTGCCTTAAATAATTGTAAAACCTAAAATAATGCCAATATTTTAGTTTTTTTTTTAAATTTAAAATTGTATATATCTATTAAAATGTTATTTATAAAGAAAATCTGAAATGAACGAAGTTACATTTCCTTTTATATGCTGCACATGTCTTGCTCTTTATGTACTCTACTATTTAGTTTCGCTTCATTCATTAAATAAATTTTCTTGGTTTATTATTTTCCATAAATTATTATTAGCAAATAGGAATTATATTTATTTGTGGATTTATCAAAATAATTTATAAACATTTTTAACTTTCATGGTCAAATGTTTATTAGGTTATGTTAATTGTGGTCGGTCGTGGTACATTGGGATAGTGTCTGACTGTAAACGCGATCGGTTGTGGCTTTGATTCCCACTCGGGGGAATGATTGTGTTTAAATTATTTTCATTTCTTAGCTCTGTCTGGTAAGACAAGGTGCGGCGTTTAGTTCTGCCACTCAACACGCAATGTCTCGAAATCGGAAAGTGGAGAACGGAGTGTCTTGACACTAGGTGGCTTTGCGGGATAAAAGCATGAAGCTTAAAAAAATATTTATTTTATATGTTAAGTATTTTATTTCTATTGACATTTAATTAATATTTTCTGCAGTCTATATATCAATATATGTCTTACATTTTCATAAAAATCAATAAATAACAAAAGAGCGGTTAAAAATATTTATTTGTATTAAGTAAAAGCGGCATTTTTTGCGGTAAAAACCAACGTTTATAGCTAAATCTATATACAGCAGGATTTATATCGACAAAAGATAAGACCCCAGCGATTACAATTGAGACAAAGTTTGTTACGGTCTTCGGGGCAACCCCCTAAATACATATAAATGTATATTTATAACTTTACTATAGTATAAGAGTGATGGGACGCTCCGAGGCTTGCGTTGAGGAGGGCGCTCCCTCTCTAGTCCACAAGAACAGCGATTCAAAATATTTACTTTCTTACTAAGCAGTTCTAACATTTTTTTATATTATAAGTAAATTATATATTTACAATTGTAAAGGTTTTTATAAAAAATCTAATTTTGTTTTTGATTTGGTCAGTCGTAATTTTTTTTTAAAGGAAACCCTTTTCATTAATCGCATATATTTTTGTATTCGAAAATACTATTTTGAAAATCCGACGCTTCAAACATTTTACAGTAGTCAATGGTCAAAGTAGAACTAATTATTTTTATATATATTTCTTTTATTTAAAGACGGTATTTAAATGAACGGATTTTATTTATATTATCACGATTTTTCAATTTTATATTGAAATGAAACGCTTGGTGGCCGTATAGCAAACTTTTAACGTCGTAAGTTTTGTTTCCTCCTCGGTGTTTGCTTGGAGCCATTATTTCGGTGATTTGATTAGGAGGGAACTCTGGGTTAGTGTCTAACATGGATTTTTACAAACATGCACTTATATTGTATAGATAGATACTCTCTTTTTATATATTCTTTTTCATTGAAAGATTTTTTATAGGTATAGAGTTTAGGCTTTGTATACAAGTTGTGTAAAATTTAGCTCTTTATATAAAATACTCTAATCGCAATAAGGAACAAGTACTAAGATATTTTAATAGTAACTGATAATCAGCGATAATATTGATGCTAGATATAAATATCATTGATTATATTATGTCGTTTGCCATACTTTTTATGTCCTTAAAAGGTCTTTAATTGTCTTGAATATCTAAAATATTTAGTAAATGATCATTTTAGTTCTTATATAATACTCTATTCAAACAAAACCAGTATAATCAAAAAGTACCTAAATTCATATCATATAACAATATGAACTCAATAGCGAATCAACCTTCGTACGCTTTGTACTTAGGGTATTCAGGAGAAATGTCAGTGAACAGACGTATCGACAGGATGCGATACCGACATCCCAGCGATAACACCACCCTACTGCTCTGTTTCACACTGATTTAGAACTTGATTCTGGCTAGGCGAGCTCATGGCTTTTTATTTTATTTTAGTTTTCAATATTTGGGAATTTTCTAGTACATTTTTTAGCTTTACGCTTTTATTTCGCGTAACAGGGAGTACCTACTACCTACTATACTCCTTCAAGGTCAAAGCAGTCCTTAGTTAGATTTCCACCGAATTGGATACATTGTGTGTTGAATGGTGGAACTCAACGCCGCGCTTTCTCTTACCAGAGTGAGAAAATGAAAATCATTTACATATATTCATTTCACCAACTACAAATATGAACTGTAAAATTTCGGAATACTCGGTACACGTATATTATTTATATGTGCATTTACATAGATACTTATAGTTTTTTACCCATATTTATATGTATGATGTCGTCACACTCAATGGTAGTGGCATCAGGTTCAAATTCCATTATTTCAACTACTGAATAGGTACGAGATAAAATATAATAGTTAATTGTTTTTCTATTTAATTATTTATTTTCTTTGGCACCTCTCCTTGAAGCTGGTCGTAAATTAATGTTCTATTTGTATACTTGTTGTTGTAGTCAAATATAATTCTAAACTGTTATGGATCTGTACAGCTATCTTAATCTATCTCGTTAAGTTTAACGGCTTTATCATTTAGCCCGTAATGAAGCTTTTAAAGTGTTCAAAAGCGTCTCGGTACTAATTAAGATGCAATTCGACGTGGTTTCCCAAATTTTCCCTTCATTCAAAGCTCTCTTGGTATAACATATTTTTTATATAATTATTATATTGGCATTATAAAGCTAGAAAAGGGCTTTTGTTAGTTTGTTGTTGAAAGGTCATCGGACTCGATCATACTCGATCATCGGATAATTTTAAATAACTTCCAAAGATAGTTAGATTTTATATATATAGTGATCAAATCTTAGTTTTAAAAGCATTTGCACCTATTTATTATCAGTTTTATATTGATTTATAATACCACTTTGTGATTCTTTTTTCATATTGTACAAAGGAATTCGTTCTGCATCGTTGGACAATAACGTTTAAGGTCAAGGTCATGGTCGGCTGCTCCTCCTGCAATCGCTATAGTGCCTTCTGAAAGCTTCGAGCTGTTAGTGATGACATCTATTTCGTTTCACACTCCACACACGTGTGTTCTATTAAATAATGTTTTTATTGATATTTGATGATGTGTTTGTTTGTTTGTTCTTTGAAGCCTTAAGATTTTTCTTTATCTGTCTAACCCTTAATAACAGGGTAGTATATTAGGTTAGTAATCGTAAGGTCTATAATTTAGGTAATTCTCCAGCTCCTGTCTGAAATTAAGACATTACGCTTCTATGTGACGGAGCTAAACGCCACGCTTTGATTTTATACAACAAAAACCTTTTTATATTTATATTCAACTTTAAGTTTTACCTATAGGTGATTACGTAAGCTCTAGTTAATTGAGATTTGTTTGCTTTAATAATGAACGCCTCAATTTTCCCCAATATTATTAGTGTTAAGTTAAAACAAGTAAAATTACTCTCGCTATATTCATCGGTGGCCGTAAAGTGATCCCTAACCGTCCTCCGGCGGCGTACTCCTTCGGGAACCGTAAATATTTGCTGCCACAAAGGGGCCCGGCGTACCGCAAAATGCTGGTTTGGTGGAAAAATGTTGAAAATTCTGATAAAGCTATAAAGATGCTTATTATTTAAATTATTTTTTATTAAAGTAAGAAAGATCCTAAACGATATTTTATACAATTATATACACATTGGTTCTTGTATAGGTTTAATGTAACATTCTGATATATAAATAATTGTTATAATCAGGTTATTGCAAGTCATTAAAAGATTCATTATGTTTTTAGCGAGTCAAAAATAATATACGACTTTATAAAGAGCTTCTTTTTTTTAACATTTATTAAATTTAAAAAAAAATGAATGAATTCTCTTCAACTGCTGTGCTATACGGAAAAAAACTTTAAAAGTGTAAATTGAATGTGGCTTCGATTCCTATTCGAGGGAATTATATTTAAAAAAATATTATCATTTTTCTGCTTTGGTAAACATAAGAGCGGCATTGGGTTTGCCACTTAACACGATCTCGATATCAGGCGGAAAGCAGTGAACGGAGTGTCTTGACACTGGGTTGTCTCTGACCACCCTGCTATACGTTACAAGGCGCAAATTTAAGTGAATGATAATTTTTTATATGCCATACAGAACGCAATGTATCTCGGGCACACCTCACATCACTCATTTCCATGAAAAATGTCAACCTCTTATCCCTGTTGAAGATGGAACACGAATAATGTATAATACATTATTCCCTTTATATATTTGCTTAATGTATCTAAATGAGATTTTCGTGTTTCCTATTTCATATTTGATTATTTACTTACGTTTTTCACTTTAGTCGTAATTACGATCTATTTTGCTTATTTTTGCACGTAAAAGCAGATGATTTTTTGTTTTTTTTCTTAACATATATTTGAGACTGTGTGTGCAAGTCATTCAATTTTATTTTCTTAGAATACACAAACACACATTTGATCTGACGATGTGTTCCAGTTCGATGTCATGTAAGCCAGCTTTCCCTATTCTCACCCATCATTTCCCTCATGTCCTTTCCACTTTCATCCCAAGGCCAGCATAGCATCCACAACTTCAATGTTGTGAATGTCCATGGGCGAAGGTGACCACTTACCATCAGATGGCTCTCTGCTTGTTTGCCTTGTTTTTCTATAAAAAAGAAAAACGCTGACTTTATCTATGTTATGACTATGTTTTTAATATCATCTTTGTACAATAGTAAATAAGGTAAAAAACAGAGAATAATTTATTTTAAAATCCTGTTTTTATCTTTATATGTGCTACACGTGTGTACGTTTCTCCTGTGATTTCTAGTAAACAAATAAATAATAAAATCATGTTTACACGTATAACGGGTAATGCACTGACCGTCAAAATGATCTGTAAGCTTTGACAACGTCATTATAATCTCTAAAATAACTCGCACGCATTCCCCGGCGTTGTCGCGTTGCGCTTGCGCACATATTTCTATTTACAAACTTCCGCGCCTCCTTTGTACTGTTAGTTTTTGTGTTTGTGTGTGTTACCGAAATATGTAATTATGTTGTAATGGCTAATGTCATTTTGTTCTTCTCTTTACATATATTTTAAACTTTTTTCAGAATATTCAGGAAGAATATAGTGTTAAGATAATGTTTTATGTTCATTATTAAAACATTGCTTGTTTAATAGAGAGAACTGAACGCCATCCAATATCTGATTAAGGAATTGAGTGTTTTAAAATGTCATCCTTCCCCTGCTGGATATCGTAATAATAATGAGGACATATATATTTGGTTATGTACATTTTAGCATATCTCATACCAAAGCGACACAATAATAACTAAGCGCTAATTTTCGAAAAGCTCGAAAGCTTTATATCTAGGAAATTTAATGTAATTTACAATGTATCTATTGTATAAATTCATTCTAGTTGCTACACGCACGCGAAAGCAGATTAAGAGAATGCTCTTTATTATCTATTTTATCGTTAGCATCTTATTATCTATTTTGCTCTTCTTATCCTTATAAGAGATGGAGGGAGATGCGTGATAGAATAAATTAAAATTTTATCATATTTATTAAAAACAAATTTCCTTATATATTATTTAAACCGATTTATTAGAATAGCAGCAGCTTCGTCACGTTCGCTTCTATTTTTCTCACTTACCCCTTTCTCTACTTTACGCCCAAAGTCCAAGACATTACGTATTGATTACGTTGGTGACACTCAGCGCTTCTTGACACGACACCGTCTCCTTTCCTTATACCCATTATATAATGTACAATTCGAATTTCTATTTCTATCAATATTAATAATGCATAGCTTGCTAATTATACATATTTAAATGAATGAGAGTGGCCGGTGTAGTGCACTGGGATGGGATGTTTAATGCAAATAGCTATAGCCACGTGTCGCTCTACCGTGTACAGTCAGCGTTGTAAATCTTACTTTAAATTATTATTTTATATTTTAATCTTTATTTATTGACTAGTAATAATTAAGGCTTCTGAAATTAGTTATTTTTTATGTTAATTAATGTTATTAGATAGACTAAGAAATGCAGCCTCAAGCCAATTTTACTCACCAAAGTTTAAAATATTTGTTTAAGTTTTTTCATAAATCATTTTATTTGCCAAGAAATTGCGATCTTCATAAAACTACGCACAACAGAATAGTATAAAAATTTAAAAGATTTTTTACTTTCGTTTGCAACAGTCCGTGATCACAGATTGTTCAAAAATAAAGTAGTTTCATATAAAAAATACAAAAAAATTATCAGATAATCGGATTTCTTCATATTTTTTTCGCTTACAATCCATTAGGACGTTTCATTTGTTTGCGGACTTTACAAGTAAAGTAGGTATCAGCTCGGCGCGGGCAGTGGGCCGGTAATAGAAGGCGGTTCCGGTCGGACATCGATCCACAAACAGCTATTTCGGGCGACGCCGCTCTCTGTGATTGTTTATGACGACTGTTATGCTTGCACTTGAATGATGCAACTTGTGCTTCTTTATAGATTGTGTTTCGGGAACGCCGCGGTCTGATTTATTGGTATTGATATAAAAGGTCGTAGCCTGGTTTAGTTATTTGTTTTATATGGGGAGCGTTTGATTTATGTACGTTAGGTATTATGTCTTTATTTAAATATTTATTGTGTAGAATAATGATAACAAGATTCATTATATCTATTTTATTACGAAGTAAATTAGGTTTAGATTTGGGAACGCATTTTTTAACTTCATGCTTTTATCCTCTATAGTAGCAAGATAGACAAGGAAAACCTAATGTCTAGACATTCTGTACTGTACTTTCTGCCGAATTCGAGACGTTGCGTGTTAAAAAGCGGATCTCAACGCCTCGAATTGTCTTACGAAAATAAGGAAATGAAAATAATTTAAATATAATCACTGTTCCGGGTGATAATCGAACACAGCCGATCACGTATACGGCCAGACGTTGTCCCACTGCACCACGACCGGCCTCATTAATTATTAAATTATATATATTTTTTATTAATTATCAATAATTAAAAGAACATACGCTACACACTCTCTTTTTTGTCTGTGTGTTTAACCAAAGATAGTGTAACATAGGGCATCTGGTAGGTTTTCGTTTCATCAATATGATAGTTCTAAAGATGTAAGTACGACATTATAATTGGGAGCGTTCGTGATATGTTCATTTACGTCCTTATAGTTGACGTGTACGTATCAAGAAATATTATTATTTATTAAGAAACAGTCGTCTGAGACTTTTCATGGACTTTACTTTTCCAAGCTCATCACAATTTTAAAATCAGTTCTATCTATAACATGTGAAATTACGTTTTTTCCCGTCTTTATAAAGGAAATCCTCTGTTATAAAGGAAAAACACTTATATATATATATATATATATATATATATATATATATATATATATATATATATATATATATAGTTTTAATATATGGAATGACTAACTCAAATATAAAATTATAATTTCAAAGTGACATTTACAAAGTATCGACCAATTCTATTGTTCTGAATAATATCCGACCTGAGGGCATCAAACTCTTAACTATAATATAAACATATATATACATATGTGCGTATATATGTGAGAGACAGCGGACGGATGCCAAGTGAGTCGAGGGATCCCTCTTTGACTCATTCACTAAAAGTCAAATGCCATTTATTAACTTGGATTGATGTTATGTATGTACGTTGTTGTAATTAAATTGAAAATGTGGTTTTATTCGTTGATTTTCAATTAGTTAGAACAAATATTTTAAATGAATTATAATACGTATCTTTATTGTATTTGAAATTGCTATCAAAATCGGTCTTGCCGTTCCAGAGATTAGCCGGAATAAGGAAACAGTAAAAACAGTGTAAACATACATCTGCATTTAGGCAAAAGCGGTTATTTTAATATTATAAACATATATTTTAATGCCGCAGAGTAGCGTAGCCCGGGATATACCTAGTGTCGAGACACTCCGTAGTCTGCTTTCCGCCGAATTCATGACATTGCGTGTTGAGTGGCGGAACTCAAACCCGAGCTTTGTCTTATCGGAGCAAGGACATGAAAATAATTTAAATATAATCATTCCCTCCCGTGGGAATCAAACCCACGACCGATCGCGTTCAGACGCTGCCCCACTGCGCCAATATCGGCTTCAGTTATTTATTTTTATACGTGTATGTATGTATTATAGTATATAGTAAGTAAACACATGCAGTGTACAGTTTCAATCAACTATCGCAGGTTTATTTGCTTAATAAATATTTCCAAATCATTGATTCGGAAGCTTTCCGGTAACGCGTCACGTGTAGGTAGCGTGCTCGTGTCTATTGTGTACGGGGTTTGTTCGCACTGATGTACCTTGTTTTTCTTTTATTATTGTTTTTTTTCTCACCCTTAGTTAAGTTTATGGATGATATAAGAAAATGATTGTCTTAACGAATTGAGAAAAAAATACTTTGAGATTTTATGGATTTTTTTAAAATTATCTTTAGAATAGTAAATACTAAATGAAAGAAATTACTAATATATAATATTTGTGTATGTTATATTTTTTTACTATGGACTATACTATAAGCTAATATGGCGACATGTCCGATTAAAAACCCAATTAGTTGTAGATTGTTCCCGTGGAGAAATGAGTGTTTCCACACTAGGTTTGTAGGTTACTCGGTTTTTACACTACTCTATGTGATAAAGTGTGGAGCTTGTAGACAGGAATGCTTGTAGTGATAGTGTGAAATCAGCCTACAGATGCGCGGGGCCACGTAGTCTAGACGAATTTACAATAATAATGATACATGGCGAGCTTTCCCCGTGGAGTTTAGCTGCAAACTATGTTTTGTTGCTCGCGCATTCGCACAGAATCACTCTGTTTTATCCCTCAGGGTAGTCTTGAGTTAACGTAGTGTCAAGACGCTTCGTACATTGCTTTCTACACAAAATTGAAACATTGCATCTTGAATGGCGGAACTCAACACCGTGCTTTATATTACTACAATGTAGATACAAATCAATTACTTAATTTTTCAAAGCAATTATTCTTATATATGAAAGCCAGTCGGTGAGTTATTGCTCATCGATTTAAAGGAAAATCTAAAAATATATATAGATTGGTGAAAGATATGACTTACACCTACGTTCTCCGTTTATCCCGTGTCACTGTGTATGACAAGGACTAGAAATAAGGCTTAAAAAATAATTTCTTGTTAATCCGGTTCAGATATAGATATATAATGGAATAAAATTCACAATGGAAGTTATAGTATTGGAACAAAAGAATACACACGAGACTCAAACAAAAAATAAGTAACTGGCGTTAAAGAACCTCTGTATATTTCAATAATAAAGTATAGCTTAATTGACGTATAAAGTGTTTACAAAAGGCGCAGGTTCGAATCCCTGATATAAATTTCAAAAATATTTTTTTCTAAAACTTTTAATTTTTTTTAAATAATAATAAGTTGTACGTTATTTTTTAAAATTAAAATGCTTCCTAATACTAAGAATTAGTAGATGTAAGATTAAAAGCAGTAAAATTTTTTTTTCGTATGTGTGAGTAAGACGAAGAGAAGTTTTAGCTTCACGCTTTTACCCCGCATAGCCGGGTAGACAGAAAGTATTTAGTGTCAACACACTCAGTACTTCGCTTTCCACCGAATTCGAGACATTGCGTGTTGATTGGTGGAACTCAACGCCGCTCTTTGTCTTTACCAGAGCGAGGAAGTGGAAATAATTTAAATATAATTACTACCCCCAGTGAGGATCGAACCCACAACCGTTCGCGTTTACAGTCAGACGCTGTCACACTGCGCCACGACCGGCCTCAACTTTTAAAATATTATATTATAAATTGTCCCTCATAGAACAGTTGCTGTGTCCGGTCCAATTAAACGTTTTTTGTTGTTTAATTAAAATCTGTTATCGACACACAGTAGCTGCGATCGGTCGATTGCTTTCGACGGCCGAGTGTGCTTCACTTGGACACGGATTAAAATCGATTCCATCGCCGAGTGCCGATGCAGTTATAAAAGAACACGAGTGATCGCAAAAATAAATGCCATTTATGTTTCACTTTTGACTTTATATCGTTTGTGTGTTTATATCATGTATGTTATTTTTAAATATGATAATTGGAATAGAAAAAGGTCGTTTGATTTGAACTTTGGACAAATAATACATTAATAAAAAATATTTTCTACATAATGTATAATATTTTAATAATTTATGTTTTTATAATTTATGGCATTACTATTAAAATTCAAACGCAAAAATAAACGCAGCTTTACGTTGTTCACTAGTATTCCAGAGTACGCCATAGCGAGACATAGTGTTCTGAGTGGAACTTAACGCCGCTCTTTGGCTTTATATTTATATTAAAGTATTGAATATTTGTTTATACTATAACTTCCATAAAAGCCAACTTGTACGTAGAACCAAGTGCTACACTTGACTCCACGAAAGCTTCTGAGGTGCTTGATTAATTATAGTGGAATTGCTCTTCCGGTGCCGCTTCGACGAAAACTGAAGTGTCTTGCAATGAAGCGTTGCAGATAGCGTTACTACGGGAATTGTCACAAGAAATAATACCATGGTAATAGCAAACTCTATGCAAATTGTAGATAAAATATAAAAATATTATTTTTTAAATCTGATATCGTTTAAAGAACGCCTCTTTTTAAATGTTTTAGAATCGTCGAGGATTTGGTGTTCTTTACTGTTTAATCGCAGAACCCAACGCTCCGTTATGTCTCCGTTATAATGCGGAGAAATATTAACTATTTCATATTATATTTGATTCCCTCAAATGAAAATAGAACTCGAAATCATTCTGTATAGTCAGAACTATTCTAATGTCCTAGTATATTTTTTTTATTTATTTTTTTAGCTTCACGCTTTTATTTCGCATAGCAGGGTAGACGGAATGTACCTAGTGGAAGGACACTCCGTATTTCGCTTTCCACAGAATTCGAAACATTGCGTGTTGAGTGGCGGAACGAAACGCCCGAACTTTGTCTACCAGAGCGATAAAGTGGAAATCATTTAAATATAATCACTTCTCCGAGTGCGAATCGAACCCACAACCAATCGCGTTTACAGTCAGATGCTATGCCACTGCGCCACAACCGGCCTCAGTTCTCAGTTCTCTTCTCTTTTGGAGGAATATAGAATATGGTCGACCCACACTATCTATGAAATGGATAAAAAGATAAAATTTTATCAAATATTCCATCTTGTTTATGAATCTTGTCTCTCTGTAAACCCAATGTTTGTGGCTTCAATTTCCATTAAGCATAATGATAACGTCTACGTTGTGTACTACTCCGTCTGATAAGACAAAGAACAGCGTTAAGCTCCGCTATTATATATCTACATTATAATATTGAGTATTATACGTACATAGGTATAGCACTGCTAATATCCGTGCGTGTATCACAAAGGGAATCCCAAAGTTGAATGCGATGGCATTAGAAGATTAGTGTTATTTGATTGTGGGATATAGCCGCAGTGCCTGATCTATCTCTGTGACCGGTAGCCCAGTAGGTGACGTTATCACATGTGACTTTGAATTTACTTGTCAAGTCTATTTATATATATATCTATATATATATATATATATATATATATATATATATATATATATACATATATATATATATATATATATATATATATATATATATGCCTATTACCTATGTTTTGTATAAATTTCATTATTAAATATAGAAAGTTCTTGAAGGATAAGCCTTAGACTCTTTGTTTGTGAAAATTAGCAGTAAGTAGGAGTATAGTATTGGAATATTTTTTTTAAAATATTGCTAGATATAAAACTTATGTTATATGTAGATTACTATCTGTTTGATATTTTTTTGTAATACCTGTCATTCCGAGAGGCCGGTTGTAGTGCAGTGTCTGACTGTATTCGCGATCGGTTGTGAGTTCGATTCCCACTTGGGGGAGTAATTATATTTAAATTATTGTCACTTCTTTGCTTTGGTAAGACAAAGTGTGACGTTGAATTCCACTCAACTCTGTGGAGAGCGAAGTACGGAGTGTCTTGACACTAGGTATTATCTGCCTATCCTACAATGCTGAATAAAAGCGTGAAGCTTATAAAAAATCATTCCATTTTCTTCTTTAATTGTAATTAAGTGATTTAAATAAAAGTAGCGCGTTCTACTAATTGTGATGTTATAACATTGTTTTGTATAAAATGTTGCTTAAGTCGTGTCGTCAAGATATATGGCATCATGTTTCATGATGCGAGTGACACGTAGTTCACCAACAATCCACCTTCGAATATGTAATTTAATGATTACAAATACCTTTGATTGTCTCGATTTTTATACATTTCAAATGAAATTATTTTAAACGGATTAATTGCGTATATTTTCGTATTCCAAAATATTTTTATGACAATCCGGTGATTCGAACTCTACATTGGTCCGTGGTCACAAGTAGAGTCTACTGTAAAGTGTTCAAAATGTTGGATTTTCAAAACTGAATTTATAATATCAAAATATACGCGCTTAACATACTTAAAATAATTTCAATTAAATTTGATAGAGTTGTTTTTCTCTTTAAATATAACATTTGCTCACAGTCTAACATAATATAGAGTCCTTATACATTCCAACATACATGCATTAGGTTAGGTTATTTATTGGTTCATTGCATATAAGTAAGCTGACCTTCACCGCCTGGACTCGCGCCAGTACTGATAAATGATATCGATCTGTTTCCTTACAAGCATTCCGTTTTGAACGCATTTATTTGCAGACTTCAAAAGCATACACAGTGTTGATGATCATGTATGACCTGGATGATCGCGGAATCATTTGGTAGAGTCCCACATGTTCGGTTGTCAAGTAATTAATATCAAAAACATCGTTTTTTTAAGATATTGTACTTTAAATGCATACAATACAGTAATTGCATTAAATTCTATATCCTTGAATGTATAGTTATGCATCTTATGTGTATATATTTCAGTATTTATAAGCTTACTGATTTATTATATATATATATATATATATATATATATATATATATATATATATATATATATATATATATATATATATATATATATATATGTGCTCGAAGCTTTGTCCGAGTGTAATTTAAGGGCTTAGCAACTTTTTTATATAATTCTTAAATGAAAGTAGTTTTAAGTTACTTTAAGTGCGAGTTAAGTCCAATTAAAATTGGTTTAGCTATTCCAAAGGTTAGCCGGAACAAACAAACACACGGACAAAATATGTAAAAAAAATGTTTGTTTTGGCATATGGACCGTGTACACATACATATGCATTTAGTAAGAAGTGGTTATTTTAACATTACAAACAGACACTCCAATTTCATTTATTTCTATAGATTATCTCTGATATTACGTAAAAGGTAGATTAACGCCGCCCTTCTATCTAATCAAAGTGACGATTTAATATTTTTATAAATATTCCCTAGATAAGTTATAAAGTTACAGCAATAGTGTGGAATGCTCTTTTCTAATGATTTTCATTTTAAGACTTAACGCATTAGTTTTTATTTAAATGGCTATCTATTTATGGGATGACTCGCTTATAGGAGAAAATAAAAATTAGATTCATACATAATAATAAAATTTTTTTAATCATCAGTATGAATAATCGATATACACTTTAAAACTAGAAAAATATTAAAATAAACATTATTCCCTCTTGCCAAATGATTATTTCTTTATAATATTTGGGTAGTAGAAATTTGTCTACAGAGAAAATTTCTCTATAGAGATGCTAATAACGTAAATAAGTTATAACAATCGTATAAGAATTTCGACGCAGCTGGTAGTAGAACGCATGGCATAGCGGTCAGAGCGCTTGGACGGTTTCCAAGTGACGCGGGTTCAAATTACCAATAATGTTTAAAATTTTTATACTTTTTTCAAAAATTTTATCAAACAGCATATATGTTTGTGTTTCATAATGTGTAGACTTATGTACATAACTTATGTTCTTATAAACGGTTCCACAGTTTTCCGCAACGTTTATTGCATTTGTTTTTTTATATTAGTTGCGTTTGTCATAATATCTATAAAGTATAATTATTATTTTATTAAGGCCGGTACTGGCGCAGTGCGACAGCGTCTGCTTGTAACGCAATCGGCTATGGGTTCTATCCCCACTCGGGGGATTGATTATATTCAAATGATTTTCAATTCCTCGCTCTGATAAGACATAAAGGCGGCATTGAATTCCACCATTCAAACCAGTAATGTCTCGAATTCGGTGGAAAGTGAAGTACCGAGTGTATTGGAGGTACTTTCTTGTCTATCCTGCTATGCGGGATAAAAAGCGTGAATTTTCCCATACATTGTGACTGATAACGGCTATACAAACGCGACAGAGGCATTATTAGATGAAGTTTAAATTTTGTTGTTAGTATTTTTATTTATATCACATATTTGATGCTCGTTTTACGTCCAAATTCTTTTAGCGGGAATCTATAAAAGTAGAGTGGCAAGTATACAGTGTGTTTCTTTTTTATATCTACCCATGTAACAATATGTAAAAATAAACGTTTTAATATATTTTACTCTGTAAAAAATGTTGCTTTTTTATTATACTTACCAGATTTATCATATTGTTTTTTGTGTCATATTATATAATAGCCTGTGATTTAAATTTTAAAGCCTTTCAATTTACATATATCTTAACTAGAAATTATACAGAATATTTAGACAGGATTTGAAAATTAGACGTATGAAAATATTTATTTAATATTCATAGTAAATATATGTATATGTTTATCCAGGGTAGAGTTGGATGTTTTCCTAATGTGCAAACTAAAACACGCTGTATATCATATTGTTGGTGCGCGTAAACAGGATATGTTAGTAACATAGCGGGGTTATTGTGTATCTGGCGCGTATATTATTTTTAGTTCCATATGAAGACTAGTTTTACAGTGCCTTTAGCAAAGTAGTTGATGTACATATAATAAAATATCGCACAAATACCATCGGCTTGCTTGGAGCGACGCCAGCCATCTGGCGGTTGATATCCGTCTCTGTATAGCTGGTAGATGCTCGCGAATTAGTGTCTTGTCAGATTTTGATGGATTTGAATTATTACTATCAATTTTTTTTATGTTCAAACAGTATCCTACTTTATGGAGGGTACATATGAAATACGTCTGGAATTGTTTAGATGTAGTTTAAACGGGTTTTAAATTATTTTTGATTTCCTCTTAAGACAAAACACAGTGTAGAGTTCTGCTACGTGCAGTATCTTCAGCTCAGAAAGAAAGCGGAAATCGCAATGTTTTGACATTAGATATTTCTGCACCCTGCATTGCGGAAAATAGCGCGTAACTGGAAAATTACTGGATGTAAATTAGTTTAAAACATATATGTATTTACATCTCACTATTACAACTTGTTACCTAAATAATATTTTTTTACAAAATATCAGCTGTCGACCTCACTCTTGATAAAAGTTTTTATTACTTTTATTTTATTCAATACAATGTTGCGAACCTTTAATTAAATAATATTTAAATTTTAGATAAATTGATATTTTTTATTTCAATACTTCTTTTAAATGATCGAGAAAATACACGAAATAACTAAAAAAAATTTGTAAATAAGAAACTAGCAAATATATATATACTGTATAAATATATAAATATATATACAGAATACAGTATATATAAATATATATACTGTATTCTGGGTAAAAATTTTCTTCCTTTAAATTATATTAATATTATTACCATTATTTTCGTTGTTAACAAAGATGAAATTTGCGTCAACATGACTACTTTCAATGCAATAGTATCAACCTCCTCGTAACCGTAAATAGTAAAATAAACTTGCACTTCTCATACGGTTTTACAGTTTACATCTCTTTGACATTGTCCGTTTGACTCTAAAGATAGTTACGACGTACGTCTTGTTTTAGGAGATATTTATTTGTGTAAAAGTTATTTCATGCTCTCGTGAGTAAGTGTCTGAAATGTGAAGGAGGGCACAAAGTTTTCCACCTACTCCGCGAACTATAGGTAAATGTGTGAATATATTTATATCGATATATATTGCTATTTCTGTAATAATCAAATATCTCTGCAGCCAGTTTCTATTTCTAGCATATATAATGGATTTATTATAATTATGTAAATAATTGTTATATATCTAAGTCTATTCATAACAACATCTGTCTGTAAACACGATCGCTTGTGGATTCAATTCCTATTTGGGCGTGTGATTATATTTAAATGATCATTTCCTCGCTCTGGTATGACAAAGCGGTGTTGAGTTCTATCACTCAACACGTACTATCTCGAATATGGCAGAAAGAAGAGTACGGAATGTCTTGAAACTAGATACTTCATGTCTACTCTGCTATTTGGGATAAAAGCGTGAAGCTGTTAAGAAAAATTAGACGTTTCTCCGCTCTACTAAGACAAAATGCAGTGTTGAGTTTTCAACCATTTGTCATTCACTACGTAATGGTTTGATTTCCGGCTGATAGAAGTGGACAAAATGTATCGATATTAGGTTCTACTTAACTGTCAGGAACTAAGAAATTTAAGAAAAATTCTAATGTTTTTGCTTTAAAATAAATATTGAATTATAACTAAGTAGTTTTTGTAAATTCCCTCCTCATTCATCACAAATCTATGATGTAAATATAATTTCTTACTATCAATGTCATCTTTATGTCCGTTCGTGTCATAAAATCGTCATAAAATTTACGAGCATTTAATGTTGGTCTATAAGTGGATCAGTCTAGTTTGAACGTTTTGTGAATTTATGTTACTTGCTTGTTCGGAATACTACTGAGGATTCAGATTGTTTTTATATCTATTATACTTTTTATATATAAAAGGTTTTGTAACGTATATTTTTTTTACATTTTCCATACTTAAAACTATTGTAGTTTGTTTCCTCTAACAGAGTCCTGTATTTGTAACTTTTTTTCATCTTCGCCCTCTAGTACTGGCACCCCGCCAGTCAAAAAAGTAGAGCGCAAAACGCTACGATCTGTACGCTACTTGTGTCGCCTCGTATGCCCTTCGGAGGATCCTCGTACATTTTACGTGACTTTACTCCAGTATCGTTGGTACTATATTCTCGAAGGCTGACCGAGGTCTGTCCTGACCTCTCGCACCGTGTTTTGTAACTTACATGTCTTTAAAAACTCTTTATCTCGATTTTCTTATATAAGTTTAATGTTGCCTTTTATATAAATGCTATAGTTTAGTATTTCAACACACACACACACACATAGATAATAAATATGTGTATTAATTCCGTGATATTTTAAGACTTATTGACATTTTACTCTATATGAATATCTCCACAGTAAAAATATATGTTGCAGTGTCTATAAAAGATATTTTCTAAAAAGAAAATATTAAAAGGAAAGCTTTTTAATTACATTAAGTTATAAAATATTTGAAAGTACTCAATCAATATATAATATATATTTATTTTATTTATTTATATATATATATATATATATATATATATATACATACATACATATCTCTATCTCTAGAAATGACGTATCAGTAGATTCCTTTCATCTTCGCAAAACAGAAGTTATATGAAGACGGATGAATGAGTGTCATCCCATTTCAAGGTCCATAATGAAAAGCTATTTCTCCGGCGTCCAGTATTCACGCCTCAGTATACAACAATGGTTTTAGATAATCACGACTTGCTGGCTTTTCCTTACCTTTTGTATGAGGATAATAGGTTATTGGGTCCTCCTATTTCTGTGTAGGTAGGCGATAACGATGTTAAGTTAGTGGAACGTTTCTAGAATATTCTGTGTTATTGATTTTTTCATAGATTCAGTGAGTATATATATATTTAGGTTTTTCTTAATATGTATGTATTTATTCGACATTTTTTTTGTAGTGTTTAAATTCGTATATAAATTATATTTAGTTATATGTAATTATATTTACTTTATTTGTTATGAAGGTACTGTCACGGTTTATAAAATAAACAATAATACATAAATAATTAAAAACTACGATATTAAATTCTGTTACTGAGCTTTGAAATAGATATAGGAAATATACTATGTTAGTTTTCACTGAATCTATTTTTTTCTAATATTTATATCTATACCTGGCGCAGTGTGACAGTGTCTGACTATAAACGCGTTCGGTTGTGGGCACGATTTCCTCTCGGTGGAGTTTATTATATTTAAAACCGCGGAAGTATGGAGCATCTTGACATTAGGTACTTTCAGTCTATAAATATATAAATATATATTTAATTTACGTTCGAAATTTTGCCACTGAATTACTTGTGCTACGGTTAGCTAAAATCATGAAATTGTTTTCTATATAGAATAACAACTGAGCGCTACGCACGCGTAAGTGCTACGCGCTTACATTCCGCTGACGTAGGTGGTCGGGACGTTGATAAAAGAGTCTGGTAATAAAGTTACTATTGCAAACTTTATTGCCAAAATTTTTATATTATTTTCATATATTTATATTGTTATTATTATAATTTTAATATAATTATATAATAACTTGCTGTTTGTTTTGGAGTTCTCTATAAGTTTATATAGGCAATTTCATATATCAGAAGTACTTGCGGAATTTGCTGTACTCAGTAATGCAGTCTTTGTTGCATATGACAACTAACTCGGAAGATATCGATATGTTTCATACATATTCACTATTTTTAAAGTGCTATTCCATACTTAGGATTAGGAAAGATTTTTGAAAAAACGTATAAAAATTTTGAACGCAGCGGGATTCGAACCCTCGCCTGGTGGACGATATCCAATAGGCGCAGGTTCGAATCCCACTGCGTTCAAAATTCTCATATGTTTTTCAGAAATGTTTCATACATGTTTATGTATGTATGTAGAAATTTGTGCATATTACTTTGATTTCATATTGTTCCAATCACATTACAAAGGAAGCTCGGTTGTCGTTTATTCTTTAGTAAAGTTATATTTTCGGCTCATCGAGTACATATAAAGTGTTATCTGACCTAGATTTTATTACAAAAAAGTCGCTTACGCGTGTGCGCGTCTTCACGCTTAATTTGACGTAATTAACGAGCGTCTTTCAGGACCTAAATGTCATCTCTTCAGCTCTTGTACATCTCTTGAGGGTTTTTCTTATCTAATGCATATGTACTTGTGAAGGAAAAACTTTATCCCACTTTGTTTCACAAATTAAGTGTAGTTGCGTTGTTGTTGCGTACGCGTTGCCAAGGTAACGGTTTTCGTTTTTCTGCGATTATCTGTTAGATTAACAATAAGCCACTATTGTGTTTGATAATTTGGTACGAGAGGTTGGGGGAAACCTCGGTTCGCCTTCGAAAACACAGTATGGAAGATACTGGAGGAAGGTCATGTAAAAAGTATGAGGACCCCCCGAAGGGCATGTATGAAGAGGATAATGACTGTGAACGAGGCGATAGAGGTGTGCATGGACCGTAGCGTTTGGCGCTCCGTGCTCTATGACTACCCCGCCAGGGATGAAGCGTGAAGCTTAAAAAAATGTTTGATAATTTATATATTTTTCTTGAGGACCCGAGTATTTGAGTGAATTCGATACTGCTACATATAAATTCCAACTTATATGATGCCAAGTGGGTGGAAAAGCACTTTATAATATTATAAAATAAAAGACAAATCAGTTTCTACCCTTCACGAATAGGAAATCCCTGGTCGCTTCTAACAATAACCTATCTATAACGATCTGCGCGGGTGACGGCGGCACGCTATCTAAAGATCAAAGGGCTGTGGCGATATACTTCTACCATTCAATACATTCGAAAATATATTCTATGTCCCCAAGTTTAAAGTATATAATTGAATGTTATCATTTATACAGGTGGTATAGTTTGCAAATATATTAGAACACGCTATTTACAACCTTCTCGTCTTAAGTTAAAGACGTTATTGCTGTGAGTTGCGTTTAATAATTTGTAGCGCTAAATCAAAAGGAAGAAAACATAGGAAAGTAATTAAACATTGTTTTTGCATCGTGTTTCTTATTTTGCCATGGGACAAGGTTCACAGCTTGTTTGTATTATTATATATTTACTTATTATTATTATCATGCTTGTATCCCGCATAGCAGGATAGACAGCTAGTACCTAGTGTCAAGACACTCCGTACTTCGCTTTCCACCGAATTCGAGACATTGTGTGTTGAGTGGTGGAGATCAACGCCGCACTTTGTCTTTACCAGAGCGAGGAAGTGAAAATAATTTAAATATAATCACTCTCCCAAGTGGGGATCGAACCCGCAACCGATCGCGTTTACAGTCAGACGCTGTCCCACTGCGCCACGACCGGCTTCAATGTTTCAAGAGCAATGTTATGCGTTGTTGATTTTGTCATTAGCCTTTTTATAATACTGGCTATGATTAATGAGTTCTGTAAGTCTAATGGCTGCGTGTTATTCTCATTTATATATATATATATATATATATATATATATATGTATATGAGTAAATTTAGATGTTTTTAAATATATATTATAATAGTAATAAAAAAAAATTTTGAAAACCCATCGCTTAGAACTCTTTATAGTCATCTACCTATGAATTACTGCAGTGTACGAAACGTCATTTTTTGTAAATATATTTTCGAATACCAAAATATAGGCCATTAATCCGTTTAATATGGGTAAAAATTACGAAAATTTTACTATATTATAATATTGTAACTCCATTACTATTGTATAGTTGTAATTAATCTTGTAACTACAGATTATTTACAAGGTCTTCTTCTTTGCACATTTGGGTAAAGTCTGACTGAAAACGATGGTCTTGGATTTATATATTAATTAGGGAATACATTATTGTGAAATATTATTAAGTTAATTAAATAATAGTTCAGGAAGTGAAACAAACGTATATAAGACGTGAGTTCAAATATTTATTATACTAGAATATCTAAAATCGTTTCTAGTTTACTATTAGAAGGTAATCGTGGCGTAGTGTGACAGCTTCTGTATATATACGCGGTTGGTTGTGGTTTCGATTTTCTCTCGGGAAAACGATTATTTAAAAAAAAAACTTTAATTTTCCCATTGTGTTCAGACAAAGCGCGGCGTTGAATTCGCCACTCAGTGCACAACGTACCTGTTTCGGTCCGGAAGCAGTTAACAGTGTCTTGACACTGTGTTGTCTCTGAATACCCTGCTATGCGGTTTAAACCCTAAGCTGCTTCGTTTTAGGTTTTACTATTAGTGTTAGAATTCGTAATACGTTATTTGATGTAAAATAACATTAATATCGATTATCAATGTTGCCCCCAACGTACCAACGTTGCGGTCAATATTGGTTTAGCTCAACGTTGACATATACATTCCATTATCGACTCTATTCTCTACCTGTTAAGTATATTTTGCTTCGATCTATAATATTCCCGTGATTGATATTTGCATAACACTGGCGTCAGGTAATCTGACGTACGTCTAATTTTCAGATAATTAAGCTCGCAATGTGCTACGGTTTAGGCCGCTTCCCCTAACGCTAACGTTATAGGGCGGGATTGCTTTTAATTACAAGGGATTTGTAGAGCTTGAATATTACACGTTTACTCTATTATTACATTTTGTTGTGAGAGTTTATGGTAAAATTAGTAGAAAGGCATTAATTAAATGACTATTATATATATATATATATATATATATATATATATATATATATATATATATATATATATATATATATAGCGTTAAGAGAAGTATAGTATAGCGTTAAGTTTAGCTAGCTAGTCCGAAAATGTAAGATGGAAGAGAGTGCAAATTCATACACAATGTTAAATACATTATATTATGTTTTCTTTTCAATAGCCGTAATATTTACCATATTTCTCAAAAATATACGTATTTTACTATTAAATCATGAAACAGATCGAAACTACAATACTAAATAATTTCAAGCATAATACATATCATTAAAGTGGGACAAAGTGTAAACCTTCAAGTGTAAAGTGTTAGTGAAGTGACTATGGCGGTATGAGTGGAGAGGAAAGCTGCGGCGTGCGCCGGCGTCGCAGTATCAAGCGATTATTGAGGAGCCTCACAGCCGATAAGCTGCAAACAGGTGTGCTTATTATATGTTTGATTAGACGAGAATCGAATCCGCTACCCGCGTTTTGTGTTTATATCTAACCACTTGTCGCTCGTAACTTAATTTTCTTTGTGCGTGTCTGTCTTGTGCAGTTTGTATCGTAAAATATCTTTTTTCTGTATTTCTGCTATAATTTAGGCACATCTTCTCGTAGTGCTGCCCTCTTTCTTTCCAAGGAACCTTCATGTTGAATTTCAGCGTTATGCAACCGGTAATGTCGGGTGTCTTTAGAAAATTCTTCTTACTTACTAATAAAGTATTGCTTATATATACCTACTATGTACTATATTCATAGTGCAAATGTATGTACATGCCATTTACAGTCAATATTGGAAGTCCTAAGCGTTCTTGTTTTTTTAATGTTGATATCTCTACCAAATATTAAATCAACTTGTACATTGTATTTGTATCTCCTACCATTGTGACGAAACGCGCTTCGGGCTACTCTACAATAGCAATACTAACATACTCTAACATCAATATATATACCGATTATCCATTTATACATTGTTCTACATCATAGCTTAATAGCTGATATAAAGCCGGGGTAAGAGATTATTTCACGTTTATAACGCAAACACGTTGCTCTCAGGAACGCAGGTTTTAATGAATTTGGCAACAATACGAGACGCGTATTGTTTATTGCCGCGTTAACTAAATAGACGCTTTCGATTTATAGCGACTGTTTGTTTGATCTACTGCATACATTTCTAATTTACCATATGTTTTACTACCTCCTGTATAGATTAATACATATTATACTTATATATTATTGGTTTTATTGACTTTAATATGCGAATTGCTTGAAAAAAAATATCGTTGAGTTTGTTGCGTTAGGTCTTTTTAGATGTAAGGCATTGGCTCTAGTAAATGTATGTATAGTATATATTAGGTTTATAGGCTAAACTAATATCCGGTAAAACAAATTCTGGCGTTGAGTTCCGCCACTCAACACGCAATGTCTCGAATTTTGCGGAGAGCAGAGTACGAAAAGTCTTGACACTACAGGTACTTCCTGTTTACCCTAATACACGGGATAAGAGTATGAAACTATAAAAAAATGCTGATATATATGTATGAATTTTCTCAGAATTGTATCACACTGTGCCAATTATAAAATATATTAGGTAAATAAACTCCCTAATAACTTAATATTCAAGGCGTGACGTATGGGTCCCTTATTTAAATACCACAATGTACTAATCATTTCTTATCTTCTATAGCTTACAAACAATGATTACGTCTAATTTCTACGCAACTTCACGTAAATTCAAGCAGTCAATAATATCCACTAAAACTAACAAGAGCCTGTCTAACCTCGATAGAAACATAAATAATTATTTTTAGTATATAATTATAAAATGAACAATTCTGTATGTTTCTGTACGTTTATTGATATTTTTAAACTAACGTTTGACCTTTCAAGAATATACCTTTTAATAACACAAAATGTAATATGTAAACGTCCCATTTTAAGATAACTTTTTACTTTAAATGTGAAAGATAGTGGAATTAGTAATCAATTGTAAAAGTTTTTAAAAAACATATAAAACCCATATATATATATATATATATATATATATATATATATATATATCAGGTTATGGGCTATCTTCATAGGATATGCGGCGTCTGCTTAGATTGATGGAATTCGTAAAGAATAAATATAGAATGGTAGGCGCTAGCAAGAAACGGTCGTACTAATGAAGAATTACGTTTGTCTATATTTTAAATCAAGACTTTTGTATGTTAAATCGATCACATATCCAAGTAAGGCTAAGGCAGTTCTATGAAAAACAAATTGGAAACGAAACTATTGTAACGAAATTAATCAATTAGATAACCTCTAATGTAGAGGCCGGCGGGCAAAACGTATGATCTAAACGCGATCGGTTGTGAGTTTGATTCCCACTCGGGGTAGTGATTATATTTAAATTATTGTCACTTCCTCGCTCTGGTAAGACAAAGCGCGGCGTTGAGTTGGTTCACTCAACACGCAATGTCGTGAATTCGTCGGAAAGAGTGTCTTGACACTACATACTGTGCAGAATAAAAGTTAAAGTTCGTGAAAGCTACAGCCTCTCTGTCTGAAGTAGTGTTTTAAAACCATGTTTACTTTCTGATTAAAATGAATGGGACTATAATTTTATGTTAGTTATTACGTATCAAATCTTGAATACATAGAAATAGAATGTAGTATACCAACGGTTTGCCCCTGACTTCCGCTTTGTGTGGCACATTTCAATAACGTGGGCGCCGCCCTGCGTAGGCGCTACCCTTTCCCGTACTTAGATATACGAGTGTTGGAGGGTTATTTCAGGTACAGTATTATATAGAAGCTGTTCTATAGTTAAAGGTCAATCATTCTGTTTAATTAAAAGCTGGTTTATTGTTAGCTTATGAAATATTATTTTTACATATAATTATTTGTCTTTTAATACATATAAATTCAATGGGACTTTGAGATGTTTATTTTTTTTAATATTATTTTTTCGGTGGAATCATTTTTCAATATTAATAAAAACCTAGGAATACACTAAAAATAAACAATTCCAATTCGCAACACTTTATGTTTAAATAATACATAGGTATGTGGCGAAATATAAGGCAACACTTTACCTAACTAACAAAGACTTTTTTAAATGAAACTATTTTAACCGGATTAATCGCGTATATTTCGGTATTCGAAAATACATTTTGGACACCTGACGTTTCGAACACTTTACAGTAGTCCGTGATCACAGGTAGACTTATATATTAAATAATGACACAGATCACGGATTTACAGAGTTTATTCGTACATCATTCGTATTATCTCACGACCATTTCCATACTCAGCATGATAGTAAGACACAACAGAGTATGAAGTCGCTCCGTTCTTTACTTTCGATCCGGTCTCAAGATACTATATAATGGAGTGTTAAGAAGCGGAACCCAACGCCGCGTTTTACCCTGCCAGAACACAGAAATGACAATAATTTAAAATACAATCAAAAACAATCAGATGTTGTCGTACTGTGTAATGGTGTTATACAATTATTTATTTATCAGATGCAACTGTCTGATGTAAATAGAACGCCCACGGGCTTTATATACCAAAGTGACGGTATCTTGGCTGGAGTTCTCGTCTTCAATAGAGAATTGCTCGACTTGTTAATGTAATAAACTTTTTTAATTAAACTATTTTAACTGGATTAATCGCCTATATTTTAATATTCGGAAATACATTTTTGGAAACCTGACGTTTCGAACACTTTACAGTAGTCCGTAGTCACATGTAGACTGAGGTGGCATTTGTTTGTCGGTTGATACAAAAATTAATTATATCAATCTACCGCCATCTGTTTCTTAATCACCTCGCGTACTGCCCTGGATTCTTGCAGAATGAGCTGGCTGTATCATTGTCTCTGGTGTGGTGGATACGAGTCTTTAAATTTTTTATACGTGGGTCCCAGATGGTAGAGACATTCCAATCATCTTCTCTATTATAATTATTCGTTTAAAATAATTTTATTTCAAAAATCATAGATTTTATTATGTAATAAACTTTATTGGTAACAGTTTTATAGCGTTACTGTTTTGTGTCACGTTGATATTGTATTCTATGCACTATACTCTACTCGCGCCTAGACTGTAACTTGAATTTTTAATGTCTTGTAATGTCTTCAGATAGTAACAAAATATATTATAGATATATTTTTTAAATATTATGTTCTATTCGAGTCTTCTTCTTCTTTGCGATTTCCGTCTTTTTAACGATAAGAATGTATTGTGTCATGCAGAGCTTGGACTATCTCCAGGAGGCACGGGTTTAATTCCTGTGAATGTATCTAATATACTTTCTTCTAACTGTTAAAACATACTCATATTTAATTATAATTTAGTATAAAATAGTATGAATGCTGAAGCTCACACAATAAATTACTGAATCGACGTTGCTTAATTTAAATGGTTTTAAAAGTGTAGTTTGTATGTACGTCTACGTCTGTATAAGGAAATAGCGTGAACGTAAACACCCGTTCGTTATATCGTTACGGAGAAACGCCGTTATATATGGAGTGCGAGCGACGGACTGCAGTACTTGCGGTAACAGAATGGGATTTAGATTGATTTTTTTTGTCTTGTATTTTATTAACATATATATTATATGCTTCATTTTTATTGTATATTATATTTTAATGGCTTGGAAATAATCTGCCAGTGTCACGTATGACAGGGAAAACACGAAGAATCTGTAAGTAAATTTGGAACAGTTAAAAATTCATAGAATATCAACAGATGATAGACTGATCCTGAACAAATCTAAAACAAATGGACAACTATATTGTACATAACAACAAAAATGATTTAAAAAAGCACTATGAAAACAAATAAACGATATACAATGTTTTATCAGATTTCTTAATTGCTCTGTATTAGCTGTATAGTGATTGCATTTTCCAAAAGTACAAAATATATTTTGATAAAAATATTATACGTGAAACTGGAGAGTAAAGAAAGCGCTTTATCCCGCAAAGGATAAGACAATTTTCAAAGTATTTTTATTATATAATATAAATTATTAATATTAAATATAAGATTTCTCTTAAGACTGTCCACGTAATCCGGCCCTGCGTAACAGGAAGATCGCGTACCGCGATACCGTGCTAATGCACACATTTGTAAATATTTTAATTGAAAGTAATTCTATACCGGCCGATGTTTGTTTAAACAAGTGATTGCTAATGATATTGCGTATTTTACTAATAGTGTTAAAATTGTATTATAAGTTTACATAAGTTACGTAATAATAAATGCGAGGAGAGTATACCAAGATAAACAAATAAATCAATTATAAGGTCGGTCGTGGCGCAGTCGGACAGCACCAGACTGTAAACGGTCAAAAAACTGAACCGAACCGGTTGTAAGTTCGAGTCCCTCTCAGGGGAATGATTATATTTAAATTATTTTCATTTCCTCGCTATAGTAAGGCAAAGCGCGGCGATAGAATTCGTCATTGAACAGGCAATGTCTCGAATTCGGCGGTTAACGGAGTGTTTTGACACTAGGTACTGCCTGTCTACCCTGATAGTGGGATAAAAGCGTAAAGCTGAAAGAAAAATATGAATCATATTTTTTAGTATAATACCAACAATACTACACATGTCATTTATCCACATCAATAAACACGTAAAGATTGAAAATCAACACGAATCCAATACATTTCCTCGTTAATTGTGTTGAAAGGCGTTCGCTGTCCAGTGGAGCGACGCCTTAATTAAAGCTTTTGTCAGCTTTGCCTCGTGTGGACGATTGACATAATATACACACATATACCCTATATATAGTGATGACATTGATTTTTTTTATGATTTTCTTTGCACTGACATATTAGAAATAACCTTTTTTGTAATTTTATTATGTACATATATGTACACTCATATAACGTTATATACTTTGATTTCGAAGACTTAAATATGTTTTGCTAAATATTAAAAATGGTATAATTTTACCAAAGATTGAAAATGTAGAACGTTTCATAGAACTGAAACTGGAAAAAATAAATAGGCTTATAACTAAATCCTTGAATTCGCATAATGTTTTTAAAGTATGATTCAGTACATATTATCATGTTCCTATTTATGTAATATTTTGTAAAGAGAGATTTGTATGGAATTTTTCAGATAACTAAGTAAGAAAATAATTATAATTTACTTTACTATATTTTTAATGTTTTTTTTTTGTATTTTAAAATTATTAATTATTATCAAAACAGGAATAAACCTGATGCGTCGTTATTCTTGTTGTTATTTTGTTCGCATCTCGTCTTACATATTAATATCGATTAAGTTATTTATAAAGTATAGTAAAAAAGTTGCTTTTGCAATCTATCTGTGTGATAAATATGTAACTGATCGATACTATTGTGAGGGATCTAGTAGAACTCTAAAACAGTTATGCTTTTTTTCTGTCTGTGCGTTTGTTCATGCTAATCTCGGAAACGGTTTAACTAATTTAAATGCAGTTTTCACTATTGTATTTTGGCAACGTTTTCTTAATATTATATTTCAACCGATTTTTAAATAATAAAGTTTATATCAATTTACAATTTATTTGGCCCGACTGTGTATAAATGGCATGGTAACGTAGTTGTTCCCACACTAGATGTCACTTCGTAGTTTAACAGATGCAATGTCCTGTTCCACCCGCCTATGAAACCTGTTACTTTATATCTAACCCTCCATATCTATCTAGACTTTGAATTCCAGTCTATTATGTGGTAGTCTTTTGTTTTATCACCTATTGTACCCGCGACACATCTGTTCAGTTGCTTTTCAATAGTGCTCTGATTAACAGGTAGTTTTTAAGATGACAGCTTCAATTTTTAACGGTTTTTGAAGGAATTTATCGACAAAACTAGATATTATAATAAATTATTATAGAATTGTTGATTAGTTGATTGTTTTTATGTCGAATAAAGGAAAATATAGCAATATGTAAAACTTGAATATTTCTGATGTTATTTATAGTGACAAGTATGAACGCTCGTTATCGGTTTCGGTGTACAGTGTATTTAGGTGTGTGCTTGTGTTTTAATATATTTAGATTGTTTATATATTATCAATATACGTATATTCTGTCTTTAGTTAATTATTAATATTGAAATGATTTGCAAATTATTTACTTTTTAAATTGAAAAATATATAGTATTTTTAAACCTGTTTTAGAAATATCGTTTCGTAGGGATGTAAAAGGAATGCTTGTTTAAAATATATGTTTTATTGTTTTATTAATACATAGGGGCCGGGCTTAAAATGTCCTCGGTCATTTTTCTTGCAAGGTGTTTAGACTGAAAGATATTTTGATACATTTACTGAACGTAATTTTTAAACGGAGGCCGAATTATATTTAAATTATTTCCATGTCCATTCCAATCCATATAAGACAATGCACAGCGTTGATTATCGTAACTCAACTCTAAATGCATCGAATTTGTATGGAAAAGAGAGTACATAGAGTAGTGTGAAGCTGTACTTGTTTTCAAAATTTAAAGTTTCTCAAGTAATGTATATGTTTAACGAGACCGTGATTATTGACGTATCATTAAGAGGAAAATATCTTTTATATTATTTTTATTACATAGTTGTTTTTGTTTTCTTTCAGGTAAGTGTCCTGATTTTAATCCCAAGTTGTTTGTTGCAAGGTAACGATAAGGTAAGTTTGTTATTATATTAAAAAAAAGTTAGTGTTTAAACGACATATTTCAATAATATTTAATCAATTCACACAATACTCGCTATCTATACTAGAAGCTATTTATTTATGTTTCATGCTTACAATAACCAACCAATGCACCAACAGTGCACTCTATAGGCATCTATGGATATTTTGAGATATCAAAACTTGTGATGTTTCTATTCGACGCTAGATGGCGGTGCTTCCTATTCTTGTCTGCCAAAGGCCATAAACAGATGGCGCTGTGCGTTTATATTTTACTTTTACTTAGAACTAGGGCTAGGTGATGTTCGAGCTGGTTTTTTTCTGTCGATTTATTAAGTAAAATAATAGGTTTTTTTTGATATATGCTCAATGAGCGTTGTATTGAATATTCAGTAATCGAACTTACTGGAATATATTTACAATGTTTTCTAAATTCATAAAAATATTACATTTTTACGACTATAATATATAAATTTTACATATGTTTTAATATCAAATCTATATATGTATATAAAACAGAAAAAAAACTGATAAATCTAAAAAAAGTGGCTGAGACACTCTTAAAATTTAATAAGACTTAAAATAATCTATTTTCCCACAGAGCGCGATAATAGAGATTCAAGACAATCTGCTCTCTTTTTACTTGAATCTAAGAAATGAAAGTTGGAACTCAACGCCGCGTTTTAGATTCGAATTAGCCGCTCAGGTATTAGGTTAACAAAGAGAGATATAAACATAAATCATTATAAGTAACAACTAACATATTGTTTACTATTTCCATATATAATGAGAACCTCAGTACACCTGCGTGCGAGTTGACGCGGGAAAGTGGCGACCTTTGTTTCTATAATTACATGTCTAGGACTAAGATTTTATAATCGCCGTCTGACTGTAAACGCGATCGGTTGTGGGTTCGATTCTCGTTAAGAGGAATGATTGTAATTAATTTTTTTTATTTCTCAGTTCACATAAGAGAAAATGCTGCGTTGAGTTTCTCGATTTCGGCGTAAACCAGTCAATAGAGTGTCTTGACACTAGGTTGACTATCCTGCTATGTTTGGGTTAATGCGTGAACTTCCTTTTTTAAATAAGATTTTCGATTCTCGCGATATTTATACACTTAAAATGAAACTATGTTAACCGGATTATTCGCGTATATTTTGGTATTCGAAAATACATTTTTGGACACCTGACGTGTCGAACACTTCACAGTAGTCCGTGGTCACAGGTAGACTCAATTTTTTATTCGCATCTACCAGTAAATGAAATGATCATAATTTTAGTTATTTATGAATAAATGGGTACAAATATTCTGATTTTGTTTTATATTATTCGTTTGTTTTTCTCTTTACCGAAATTGACATATTAGAAATTGCTATACAAGTTTGAATACTGTTGCGTTACTTCAATCTAGAGTGAAAAGCAACGATATTGTGCAACATTATTAGTTCTGAAGCCTTTGCACCAAAGGGCAGGTCGTCATTAGTGTACATTATCATAGCGTTCGCACTTGCAGACGTGCTAATTGTTGTAGTGGAAAGTGTTTGCTTTCTTTTTTCTTAACGTTATTTAATACAAAAATACTTTAAAACATGTATTTATGTATACTGGATGTCCCGTTGATGTGTTGACAGACAATGACTCGTGAATGACACTTTATATGAATGAGTGTGTCATACACATGGTAGTGTGTGTTACGTTTATTTGTCTTATTTTTTAAAAATATTATCATTCTGCACTCCTTCTCTATATCAAATATATCTGTGCCAAATTTCATACTCCTTTATTTCCTATAATTATTTTAAAAAGGAATACAAAGGTTTTGCTTCATATATGATTATGATATATGATTGTCAGTTCAAATTTTTTGAGTTAGTTTTATTACTGTGTGGTGTTTTTTGCGTGCCCAGCGCAAATCCTTTCCTTGTGGATTCCAGTCTAAGGCTTGCCTTGGGATGTGGTTAGTGGCACAGATCTATTTCCGGCGTTTGATTGAATGGTCGATCGAGGTTTCCTCGGATTTCCAGATTTCCTCGGGTCAGTGTATGTCGACAATCAGGCGCAAGCATCGGTTGGCAAAGACATGGAGCTGGCACCAAGTATTAACATATTTTAAGAATATTTTAAGTATTTTAAGCTTAACCGCTTACTTTAAGTTTAACTCTTCGAGTCAATTTCACCGACTTTTATCATAATCAACGATAAAATGTTGTTATTTACAAGTTATATATATAGTATTTCCATCAGATACACTAATTTCCCAATCTCAATCAAGAATTGGCAAATTGAGAGACAGACATACGGTCGGTTTTTAAGCTTTTGATTTAATTTAAAAGTGGTGAAATACATACATATATAATATGTCACATATTAGAAAACATTATTGAAAAAACGTATAAAAAATTTTGATACCGTCCAAGGACGGTATCCAAGAGGCGCGGGTTCGAATCCCGCTGCGTTCAAGTTTTTATACGTTTTTTCTATAATGTTTTCTAATCCTAAGTGTGGAATAACACTTTAAAAATAGTAAATATGTCACATATTATAAGATATTATAATCATTTTCTTTTCGTCATTTCTTCACGTGCTGTATACGTTAAAAGTTAATTTAAACTAATAGGTCAGAATATTCGTTATATAACAGTGAATGTGAACCCGTGACAATTGTAATAGCAATACAAGTCAACTGAGAAGCAACAAGTCGGTTGACTTATAAATAAAGTAGTCCCAAACCAGTTCACCGCACCCGCACACCACCGAATTGCGGACGTCACCTCATTATTCAGGGTTTCATTGTTATACAAAAACCAATGAAAGAAAATCCAAATTAAATTTTTTTTTTTTATTTAATTAGTGAGGACGTCGTGGCTCTGTGTCTTGATGTCTGTCTGTAAACTCGATTGGTTGTATATGTATATGTGTGTGTATATATATATATATATATATATATATATATATATATATATATATATATATATATATATATATATATATATATATACGTGTGTGTAGTTTTAATCCATTGTTTTGTGTTAAAACATTTTAAAGACAAAGCGCGGTGTTGCGTTCATTCAATATGCTATGTCTCGATTTCGTCATTCGAAAAGCAGTCAATTGAGCGTCTTGACACTAGGTTCTCTCAGGCTGTACTGCTATTTGGGATAAAGCGTGATTTTTTCGTTACGTTATCCTCATGATAGCTTTAGGACAGCTTCGAAGTTAATCAAAAGTTTTTTTTTGAAAGAAAAATGGATAGGTATAAAAAGGGTGTACGTATCGATTCAAGAAGGCAGATACCCCGCAGATGCCAATCTGCCCGCCATCTGCCGAGGTTTGGTTAAAGTTATCTTTATGCGTTCGCACCTGTTTCCTTACTGCATACTGTTTTTGGGAAACACACGGCTCGTTAATTGGCACGTTTGCGTCGCGTTTCGAGTATTGGAGAATGTTGTTTTGTATGTTTTCTCCTGTAGGATAATTATAGGTGAAATGTAAAATGTATGTAAAAAGCTAGTTGGCCTTAAGTTTATGCCTATGTAATTATGATAGTAATTAAAATCGTACATAAAGCTTACTTCAAAATAAGGAAGTAATTCAGTTTTTAACAGTCTTTTTAAAATATTATATATGTTTTTTAACATGACGAATAGAAAATATCTAAAGATCTAGAATTTAATATAATTATTAAATATATATATATATATATATATATATATATATATATATATATATATATATATATATATATATATATAATAATTAGTTATTAGTAACGTTGAAATGTAAATCTTGTTTAGTATTAAATGAGTGTCGCTCACACCTGCCGCGGTCACGAGACGCGATTTGAATTTGTGATAGCTTTCAGCTGCTCTCAACTTTATTGGTATACGAACGTGTGCCCTTAAGGACTTATATATATATATATATATATATATATATATATATATATATATATATATATATATATATATGTATTATTTGTTAAAAGTTAAAGTAAAGTTAGTATTTTATATTACGTTTTGCCACAAGATACTTAAATGATTTTTGAATGATTACTGATTACTAAAATGATAATATGTAATTCCTTACTTCTTATCAAATGTTTTGACGCCATTGTAACGCAGTGGGATAGCGTCTGAATCTAAGCGAGATTGGTTATAGTTGGTAGCTCTACTCCAGAGAATAAGTCACGGCGTTGAGTTACACAACAACTTCCGAAGCTTATTCTCTAGATTTCAACGGATTCTCTTAATACGTATGTTTACTCTTGAGCGCTATGCGAAATTGAACGTTTAATAATTCATTTGTAATGCCATCTTCCCCGTTGCTTACGTTATTGGCCTTTGAGTTTAAGACGTTCGCCACAAATGATTATAGTTGTAACTACGCTTTGTTCTTTATTTTCGTACGCAGCAGGAAACGACGATACGTTCAATATATCATTTTTTTTTTCTAAAGCTCATTCATGGAAATATCAAAGTAATTTGTTTGTTATTACGAAATCAGTTACGATTTGCTTTACTTGGCGCCCAGCCAGCAGGTTTGCGCGAATTGTTCTCTGTATGATTTATGTTTATTTTTTAATTTTTTTAATATTATTAAATTTTAATATCGTATAGTTTTATTGTTATTAATATTATACAATAATTTAATTATATTTATTTAAAGACGCGAAGCGCGACGTTATGTTACGCCAAGCAACACGCAATGTTTCTTTTTCTGGTGTGAATTGCAATACCGTGTCTCGGTACTGTCTGGAAAAAATCTACTAATTCTTGGTAAACATGTCACTCGTGTTTTTATTTACTGTTTTGGCACTTTTGGCTCTGCTGTCTATTGTAGCATTATGTGCTAGAAATATAGCTAGTTATGTTATTTATTTTAGTATTTGGTATATAGGTTCAGTGGTGGTAGAATTCCATTATTAGTAAGGTAGTCTTAAGTTCCAATACTTGTGTTAACTCGTGTACGGTTCCCGGTTGTATTAAAAAAAATGAAAACTGCTATGAGTACGCTAGTGCTTACGTCTTTAGAAACGCGTAAAAGGTAATACAGGACATATCCTCTCATCAATGTTTCATCTCATAAAATGATAACGAACACGTCGCTGACACACAGATTGACGAGTGTTGACAGTAAAACTTTATTACAGCTTCATGCTTTTGAGAGAAGCTAGTGTTAATACACTCCCGTCAATAGTTTCGGCATAATTTTGAAATATTGTCGTGTGACGGAATTTAACACCGCGCTTTATCTTATTAAATTTCAATGTAATCAATCGAGAATTGAACCCACACGCGTTTAGTCAGACACTTTTTTATATTATTTTTATATTATGATTACTGTCAGTATATAATTTATAGTGAAGCATTGTTTTTTTTTAACCACGCTAGTTCACGCTTTTATCCCGCATAGCAGGATAGACAGAATATACCAAGTGTCACGACACTCCGTACTCCCGCTTTCCGCCAATTTAAGACATTGCATGTTGAGTGGCGGGAATCAATGCCGCGCTTTGTCTTACCAGAGCGAGGAAATGAAAATAATTTAATAAAATCATTCCCACGAGTGAGAGTCGAACCCGCATCGCGATCGAGCTTACAGTCAGACGCTAAAAGATTGTTTAAGTGAATATTATATGTGTAATTAATTACCGGAATTTATTTTTGCTTTTCTCATAAAGTACGCGCTCGGCCTCGTAAAGCTCGCGCTCGCGCCGATAGCCGTATTAAGACAGCTTTGTTTAAAGTTTCTGTATTTAAATCCTCATAAAACGTATCACGATTATAACCATATTTATACAAGCGCAAACGTTTTTGGGTGACTGTAATTGACGTCAGTTCCTTATTTATTAGTTATTCTTATATAAAATTAGACAATAGAGGTTATTGTCTTTACGTTTTACCACGACGGAGAATCGATCCCGGTATAATGGTTTTTGGTTGGTTCTAAATTTTTGTTTTGGCTATTGTGGTACAGTGAGACAGGGTCCGTTGTAGACGTAATGGTTGTGGGTTTGATTCACATTTGGCGGAGGTTTTATTATTTTCTAACAAGACAAAGCGCGGCGTTGAGATCCACTAATCATTACAATGTCTTGATTCAAATGTCTTGACAATAGATCCTGTCTTTGTCGATGTCGATCGATCGAATCATATTTAGGATTAGGCACTTGCAGTTCTCTAGTTTGGTTAGACACAATACGGCGTTTATTTCTGTCAATGTAATTTTTATTATTCAAAGTATCTAGTACAGCCTCATTTATTGTTGGTTCTTTCTACTTAACTCACAACGATAAGATATTTTTAGATAAAATGATCCACAGTTTTAGTAGCATTTTATATTCGCGTGTGTTTCTTCCGGCAATCTCTATTTGTTGAATTTTTCAAATGATTTCAATCGTCAAACATTTAATACCCTTTAAATAAAACATCAGATCGGCAGATAACAAATAAATCAGCTGCAAATAGTTGACCCGGTTGCGCGCCGTCCGTCCGCTGCCGGTCCCGGGTTCGAATCCCGGTTACACCATGATTTATATCGGCTTGAATTATTTATGGAATGTGGGACATGAGAAACGTTCAAGATTTTTCCTTTAATATTTGACATGTGATTGACTTGCTTGGTTGTATTACAGTTGGCGCTAGTTAGTTGGCTAGCTTTTGTTTTTATAATTTTAGGCTCGTGTTATGGTAATTTTTTACTATGTTTATTTTACCGGAAGTAGTCCCAGTGTTGAGTATATCTAAAAATAGTACGCGGAAACGAAATAATATGAAAAGTGTTACGTTTTATTTTATGTTAATTTAAAATATAAATTTAATTTTAATTAACGTACGCATTGTATAGAAATTTAAATATTTTTTTCTTTTGACACTTAATTTTTTTTCCTTATTTTTGTTTAACTTGACATTAAATCGATATAATTATCTTTAAAATAATCAGCAATAAGAGGCCGGCCGTGGCGCATTGTGACTGCGTGTGACTGTAAACGCGATCGGTTACGCCTTTATATAGATATTACAACCATTTGAAACTTACTATAAGTGATTGAGCGGAACATAGAAAGTGAAGTAACTTGTTACTACTGTAGAGCAAAAATAAACGAACATACACATAGATACCTATTTACAAATACATATAATATTTTAATAATATAGTATTGAAAAAAACGTATAAATTTTTTTAACGCAGCGGTATTCGAACCCGCACCTCATGGATACCGTCCATCTTATCGTCATTGTCTTATACGTTTGTTACAAACGTATAAAAATTTTAAAGCAGCTAGTAGTAGAACGCATGGTTTACCGGTCAAAGCGCTTGGACGGTATCCAAGAGGCGCGGGTTCGAATCCTGCTGCGTTCAAAGTTTTTATACGTTTTTACAATAATGTTTTTTAATCCTGAGTGTGGGATAACACTTTAAAAATAGTAAATATTTTAATAATATATTTCAAAGTGTTATTCCATCTTCGGTCCTCAGTCTTAACCGCGTAATAGTGCGTTCTGCTTGAAAGTCTATAACAAAGCCACTACCGTGGTGAGGCACTTGGAGCGATCGGTATAGACAGCGATAATAAACACTACACGGACGCTGTTATACCGTAAACACTAGAAATCTAACATGCTGTAATTAATTATTGTCTTTCACCATAGTGTCAGATGTGGTTGATAAAGCAATTCTTAATATTTGATTATGAACAAATTAAACGATATATTCTATGTTATTGTGAAATTTCATCCGAGTTTTTGTCTGTAAGTTTAACAAACATTTTTAATACAAATTTTCATTTCTCTTCTAGCTTTACGCTTTTATCCCGCACGGTAGGGTAGACAAAAAGTACCTAGTGCCAAGACACTCCGCTTCGCTTTCCACCCGATCTAGATATTGCGTGTTGAGAGGTGGAAATTAACGCCGCGCTTTATCTTACCAGAGCGAGAAAGTGAAAATAATTTTAAATGTAATCATCTCCCCCGAGCGGGGATCGAACCCACAATTCCCATATTTGCCATATTAAACGTTTTGGTCCATAATAGTTTAGTTCTCTATAAATATTTGTTTCATAGAGGCTTTGCGTTCGATTTCGATTCGGGGATTAGGTTATATTTAAATTGATATAAATCGCGATGTCGATATCCAAAGCGCAACACACAGTGTTACAAACTTGAGGAGATGTCTAAGCATTTGTTATTATCGTATTAAATTAAAAAAAAAGAGTCATATGAAGTTTGAAGTTATCTGAACGTCCTACCACCATAGAAAGCATAAAACGACTAAACCACTAGGCACTGTAGTATCATTAATTACGAATTTTAATAACATTAATCCTCTTTGCATTGCTATTATGAATAATATTGTATTATTTTAATATTATTGAGTAATCTTAGGAAACGTCTCAATCTTCTAAATATGTTTAGTTCAACCTTTAGGCAATTTCAAAGTAATTTATTTAACGTAGTTCATATGAAATGGACGAGGCCTTGTACGTTGGGAGTATTTAAATTTGATATATTACTGTTTATTATTATGTTTATGTATGTACTAATTTTCTACTATGATAATTTATTATATTTCCTGCTTTTAGTACTGTGTATATATACTATAAAGTAGATGTTAGCGCTTGGCTCGCTTACTCACTATACTGTTAATGTGTTGCGGAGGCACTCAGAGATATAAATTAGCATTTAAGAGATATTCATATTTCAGTAACTGTTACAATTTAATGCTAGTTTAACACTTAATCACGTGACTGACATTGACTGTCAATTAATTATCGAAATGCTTTTTTTTTTTATGAGACACCTTCACACAACACCTTCAAAAAGCGCGCTTATTCCCACCTTAAAGGCCACACGCTTCTGTAGCTCCTCTGGTGTTACACGGGGCCGTGGGCGGCGGTGATCACTTACCATCACGTGACCCGCACGCTCGTTTGCATTGCCTGTCCTATATTAAAAAACCTTATTGTTTTTAGTACATTTTTCAGGCGTTTTCGTAGAGAATTTGGGCATACAGATGTGGAAAAAAAATAATTAACAAAATATTCTAGGTTAGAATCGATCTAATTTAATTAATAAATTTCTTAAATGTATTTCCAAGGGTTTGTTATTATTATTATTGATAATAATATTTATATATATACAAATAAATACGTAGGAGTATGTTAAAATATTTTAATTGAGGCCGGTTGCGGCGCAATGTGACAGTGTCCGACTGTAAACGCCATCGGTTGCGGCTTCGATTCCCACGCGGGGAAGTGTTTATTTCAATTTTATTTTCATTCTCTCGCTAGTACGGCGGTATGAAGGCAGTAACAGTATGGAGTGGCTCGATTATAGGTACTTTTCGTCTATGCTGCTATGCAAGATAAAAGCGTGGAGCTAAAAAAAGATAGAGTTGAATGCAGTTTAGCCAATAATGTATCTAATCAGGAAGAATAATGTGCATTACATAAATACGTATGTCACCGCCGCTACGGTAATAATTATGTAATTACATTATATACGTATTCTGCGTGTCTATTTACCATAAAGCAAATCACTGACGTCTAAAATGTCAATGGCATTCCCTTATACTTCTTATGGGGAAGCGATTATCTGTTTTCCTATTTAGAAAAACTGCAGCTCGCTTTTTACGTCAATAATATTATAAATTGTGAATGTTTTGTTTGTTGGTGGTAGTAGTGACGTACTTTTTGTTGTTTACGCAAAGGGATTAATTTTTTTTGTTAGTACGGAGATAACCAAATTACGTCACACGTTAAGGGAGAGGTTCTAACAAAGTGTGACCTCATATTTTTTTTTTCAAAATATAATATTCAAATTTTTGTATTATATTTGGTTCCACACTTAGGATTATAAAACGTTTTTTCAAAAATATTTTCTAATCCTAAGTGTGGAATAACACTTTAAAAATAGTAAATATTAAAATAAAATAGCAATCTCTCTTGTTAAACGGTTATTTCTTAATAATCTTTAAGTAGTAGAAATTTGTAAAAATCTCTCTACAGAGATGCTAAAAACATAAATAAGTTGTAACAAAACGTATAAGAAATTCGACGTAGCTGGTACTAGAACGCATGGCTTAGCGGTCAGAGCGCTTGGACGGTATCCAAGAGGCGCGGATTCGAATCCTGCTGCGTTCAAAATTTTTACACGTTTTTTCAAAAATTTTTTCTAATTTCATATATATTTTATGCGTTACTTTAAAAAAATATTAGCATTTTGCATTCTCCTTATCTGTGTAAACTATAACTGTGCTCTCGTAACAAGTATGAAGGGTTTCAAAGACTTGTTTCAAAGGTCTATGATGAAAATGAGGGAGGGGTCAAAATCATGAAATTCGTGTAATGTGATTTATGTATAATTTGAATTTGAACCCGTGTATTTTGGATACTGTCCAATATTACTATTCAATCAACGATGTGGTAGGATGTGTTATTGTTTTTATTGTTTTTTTTATTCATTTATTTAATTATAATAACGTTTTATTTGTCTGGTTACCGTTGACGTGAGTAACTCCTTAGAATTCTGAGGATTTACCGCATTGCAAATAAAGGAGCTACAAGCCATGTGTGAGACTCTTAACCCCCAAAGAATGCTTAAGTGACACCTTTAAATAAAAATGTGTATTAACGTTCCCCTCCAGTGTTCGAGCTCGTCTTTGTAATTAATTAAAGTTGTAAGAATTTTACTAATGCAGACTCAGAAACACGAGTTAGAAATGAAATTAATTATAGCTCTAAACTGGCCGAGATCTGATAGTGGACTATGGATATATCACAGATTAAGGTTTTTGGCTTCGTTAAAGTGTAACTATTATAAATAGTATGTCCACGTTACTAATAAAAATATGTCACTTTATCTATACATTATATATATGAAATTGGAGTGTCTGTTTGTAATATTAAAATGATCGTTTTTTTACTAAATATGTATGTATGTATGTATGTATGAATTCGCGGTACGTATACTAAAATGACATGTTTTATCTATTTTTGCCTCCCTGTTTGTGTTGTGTGTGTGTGGGTTAAGCTCTGAAACGGCTGGCCCTATTGATCGAACTTTCACTGGCATATAGCTAATACGTGTATATGTAATAAGGAACAATTTAAGCGTCTTTTGTTTGAAAATTTAAAAAATAAAGATACAGATATGTTAAATTGCACGCGATAAAAGTCGAAGGCGGAGATAGTATGAACTAAAATGGTATGTAACTTCATATACACATGTATGACAAACACATGGTACTGTATGTTAGACTTGTTTATTAATTTCATGTGTTTCTTATATATTTAAAAAAAAACAACAGCATTCTGCGTTCTTTCTCTGTATAAACTACAACTGTGCCAATTTACATACCCCTTCGTCCGCATAATTCTAATATACAAAGTCACAAAGTTTTTGCTTAATGTAATAACTTATAGATTTGATATTATATTAATATAAAGTATCGAGAGGAGTCCATGACATCATTTTGTTGTTTTCCTCATGCCGTCATTGTCCGTTCCAGTATTGTTCGTATTGTTTTTAGACCATACTGTTTAGATGACTAATTGACTCGCATTGTTGCCCGCTTCAAAACCTGAAGCTATAGATATTGTACATTCTACAATATTAAAGAGAATATGTTTTATAATGAGGTACTAAATTATAAGTATCATAGAATAATAAGAAGATTTGATTTTTGCGATTTTTATACATTTTAAATGAAACTATTTTAAACGGATTAATCGCGTATATTTTGGTATCCATGAATACACTTTTTTTTTTTTTTTTTTTTTTTTTTTTTTTTTTTTTTTTTTTTTTTTTTTTTTTTTTTTTTTTTTTTTTTTTTTTTTTTTTTTTTTTTTTTTTTTTTTTTTTATTTTAAACGGATTAATCGCGTATATTTTGGTATGCGAAAATACATTTTCGGACTTTACAGTAGTCCGTGGTCACAGGTTGACTACACTTGAAGTAGTGTATAGTTTCATTTAAAATACCTCGGAATAATTATAATCCTTAGTTTACTTATAATCATGAAGTTTAATTAATGAATAGTTTGATATTTTGTTGTTAACTTAAATTTCTAAAACTTATTCCTTTAATATGCTCATTGGCAATATATGGGGAAGTCGTATGTACGTGTTACCTTTAAAAATGGGTATTTATAATAAATAAAAGTTAAGATTGTTTCTTTTGTAATTTATAGTAACGATGTATATAAAAAAATACGTTTTTTATCATTTTTATCTGTCTGGTAGAAGTAGACAGTCATATCTGTTCATACCAGATAAAGCTCTGGAACGGCTGAACCAATTTTGGTGAGATTTTCCTTGGCAGTTAGCCGATGTTATAAGGAGTAACTTAGTGTTAACTTAATTTTATTTTAGAATTATAAAATAAAGATCCAAAGATGGCAAATCCAAATTCAAGCAATGTCTGTTACAACTCGTATTTTATATTCAGATAGTGACCTTGAAATGCTCAAACTTGTGCAATCTGTTTGCAATATATTCTAATGTATTAGGATTACGACACTTGATAACTATGTGTAAATGTGTTTCTAAGCAGATGCATAGTTCACCACTAAGAATACCTGCCGCAAATGGAAATCGAACCTACTCTCTCTAACTTATAGTTAGTGACTTGTATTGTAATTTTTAGTTGTATTGTTTTGCACTGTAGAGAAGAAATAAATTATATATAAAAACTAATTTCTTAATAAATAGATAGTGTAATACTTAGTAGCTGGGTATTAGGTTGGCAGAGAAAGCAAATTTAATATAAAGATAAGTCGGGATTCGAAATAAATACAAAAAAAATTAGAAAAAATATATATGGGATTGTTTTTATAGGAGTATTTATAATGCATTGTTTTAACTATAATTATAATTTATTTATATATAGATTTACAAACCATATGGCAGAGGGACAAGTGATATATGAACACTTCGCCTCTAATGGGTGCTTGTATAAGAAACGTTATCGATTTAATAATCAGCCCCGCGTACACGCAACAAGACGCATAAGAACAAAAACATTACAGACTGTGACGGTAATGCTATTATAATAACGTAAAAGGAACGTTTCTAACAGGCTTAGACACTCTTCCTCGCCTGGCGACCTTTGGTTTAACTAACTATATTGTGTTGAATTATACTATGTTTTTCTATGTTATCTTATAGTTTCACGTATTTTTGTTTTTCACTTCGACATATAGTTAAAGAATATACAGAGGTAGTGTCAAGACACTCCGTTTGGTACATTACATTCGACTTTAATATTGCTTTCAATGTATAATATTTCTCCTTTTTTTTAAATATGATTTTTAATTTTGTTATAGCACGAAAATGAATTCTCATCAAATTAATGGTGGCAGTTCTAATATTCAAATTTGCTGTATATAGCGATAGCAGCGTTCAAAACCGAAAAAAATAGAGAATAAAGCTTATTTTGCCTATATATGTTATGTAACTCGTTTTTATAATCAGTAATCGGAATTATAGTATAAAATTTTGCTTAATATATCGTTATTTATTTTCTATATTTTTATTGCCAACAGTTAACGTTATATAATGAGAGAACATAGTCAAGTTCAGTAATTCTTATCTTAGTACGTAATTAATATAAATTAAACACAACTATCCGTTGTTACGCTCCGTGTATCTCGACATTGCAATTGGCTTCCAATTGAAGAGAAACGTCCTCAACGGCTCATTTGATACTTAGAGATATGCACGAAGCCTTGGCCCAAATTAATCTGGGCACGACACTGGCGACTACAGTCTTAGGTCTTAGGTAGGTTTTAGATAAATCTAGATTCAAATGCAGGTTGAAGTACAGCGTTGGATTTGGTTGGATTGATAAAAGATATTCGATATATCGTTGTTTTCGAATGTACAATGAGAATTTGACTGTTTGCCTTTTATAGAAGATATTTTGGAGGTCATTTAGGTTGATCTTCGAAACCATAGTGTCAATGATATTGGAGGAAGGTCACGTAACACCATGACCTCCCGAAAAGAGTGAGGAGGTTAATGATTGTGGACGAGGCGATAAGGTATTAAGGGACCGTAGCGTTTGGCGCTCCTTCCCTTCTTACTACCCCGCGAGGGATATAGCGGTGCTATTTGTCGCAACTAATTTTGGTATTCAAAACTCGATGACAAATATACTTATAGGCAGTTTTGTCATATTTTTATTATTGAATGTTTCTTTAATAATGTTAATTTTTATTTGTTGTATTTAGTCATCTTGAGTTCAGATTTCTATTAAGAACCAAACATTGGTCAATTAGCCAAACAAGAGCCAAACATTGGTCAATTAGAGGACATCTATCTTGTGTACTTTGGACATCTTGGAAATGTCAAAAAATGTGAGTCATCTAACAAATATAATTAAAATACTATTTTATATTAAATATTTTGACTCACAATCCTTACTACTATATTTCGGAAGTGTATTATACGTTTTAATCATAAAAAAAGAAGCGCAGCGTTGAGTTCCGCCAACTCAACACGCAATGTCTCGAATTCAATGAAAAGTGCTGTACGGAGGGTCTCGACACTAGGTACTTCCTGTCTACCCTTCTAAGCGGGATAAAAGCGTGAAGCTCAAAAATTATTTTGATTTATTAGATAAATCTGAAAATATATTGAGTACAAAGTAAACGTTGGCATCACCAATATAAACATTTGTCGTGAGCAGGAGTTGATTCTGCGACCTCTGTGACAGTGGCCATGGCACCAGATACTCGTAAATCTCAAGGGTTTTCTATTATAAATTTTAGTGTTATCTTCTTAGATTTTATTGAGCTGTAAAATAATTTGTTACTGCAACTAGAATTTTATATCTCTAAGTTTAATTTAATCATATATTTTACTAGATGTACTCACGACTTCGTTCGCGGGGATTTTAACAACCGGATTTTTATTTTATAATTCTAAAATAATAACCTAAATTACTCCTTGCGACATCAAAATCGAACCAGCGATTCCAGAATTTAGCCGGAGCAAACAGACACACAAACAAAAATTGTAAAAAATGTTATATTGGCGTATGTATGTGCTTGTATACATACATATGCGTTAAGTATAAAACGGTTATTTTACTATTACAAACAGACACTCCAATTTTATTTATTTTATATATAATTTATACCGACGAAACAAAACTTATATGTGTGTAAGGTTGTATTTTATTAATTGTAAATTTTAAAACTGCAAAAATTTTTATTCCTAGCTCCTCTCTTCAACTCTATGTGTACACATACGGCGAGTCTGAGGAATGCTAAGGAGATTCTTCTCTTTGATTGTAAATATACCATGTAGGTTAATACTAAAACTTGTTGTTGCAATTTCCCACACAAATTCATAAAAGTTGTATAACACAAGCTTTCGTTTTATAACTCTATATGTCGGTGAAAGTGTCGTCAAAATCGGTCCAGCCGTTCCAGAGGTTAGCCGGAACAAACAGACAAACAGTTAAACATTGTAAAAATATAGTATGTAATGTGTATACATACATATTTAATACGACAACATTTTATGTATTTGTTTAGACTAGCAACGCAAGCTTACACATAAGTGTACGTGAAACGTTTCAGTACGTAATAAGTATTTAATGTACAAGTTTATTGAATTTTGTATTGCTTTATTATAAATTTTTAATAGAAAATTCGTAAAAAAGGTTGACACATTTTCCTTCATATCAGTTGGACAGCGTCCGACTGTAAACGCAATCGGTTGTGGGTTCGATACACACTCGGGGGAATAAACATATTTAAATTATTCTCATTGCTTTGTTTTGGTAAGTCTTGACGCTAGGTACTTCCTGTCTAGCCTGCTGTGCGGGATAGAAGCGTGAAACTAAAAGAAAATGGTGTATTCTCACGATTTATTAAACTAAATAGGAAATAAGTCCAGTTATGTTAATTAAATTTATTATATAGCGAAAGTTTTAAAATATTCAATAATTATAATCTTATGAGCGCTTACGAGATCTTTCTCATTGTATAAGAGCTATTAGGTTAAGATGCTTACGTGAGTATCAGCACGTGGCCCTTTGCGACAACTACCTGCCGGCCATTTGTAAATTAACTTCGATTAAATACCTGTTACCGTGTTCGTTTTTAAAGTTTATGATTTTGTTTTAGTTCTTATATTACACTATTTGGTAAGTAATAGAGTGTTCGATAATATTTAAGCATTTTTTTTTATTTTAATTTAGTTTTTAAATGTTTTGACAGTTTAATTGTGTATAAAAAAATTCGTATTCCATATTATAGTTAAGAAAAGTTCACGCTTGGAACACATTGTTGTAGTTTTTGGTCGCAGGCACTGTATTAATTTATTGAATTTCATAATATAAGCGTTAATCGTGGATTAACGTTAATTGAGATTTATTTATAACGCGAACATTATAGCTGAAAATCAGTGCATTTATATTTTAATTGTTAAATTATAAGAAAAACTAGGTAAGATTATTCATTTAACATTCATATATATATCTACTTTGAATGTATTTAAATTCTTTTCGTATCACTTCCCATCTCCGTCTAAGAACTGTGTGAGGCTTTCTTAATTATAAACAATTACGTACCCACCTATATACTACGATATCTCGGCGTTGCTCATAGTTCCTCCCAAGTTGTTCGATTCCACTGTATAATAATGACGTCAATACAACCGCCACCGATATTGATTTCTAAGTGTTTATTCACATTTTCCTTATTACTAAACTAAAATATATGTATTTCTTAAAACTATTTTTTTTTCATTTTATAAAACTCAAGGTTATTTCTCTTGTTTTCTCGTTTCGGTTCTATATTTCTATGATGGTAGGCGGGAAGAGCGTGAAGGTGTGTAATTTTTTTTTAGCTTCCCGTTTTTATCCCGCATAGCATGGTAGATAGAATCAAACCTAGTGTCCAGACACTCCGTACTTCATTTTCCGCCGAATTTTCTAACATTAAGTATTGAGTGGCCGCGACCAGCTTTAACATAGTGTATAAAATTTTAAAAACATTTCGACTAAAACGAACTCTAGAAAAACTGCCTTCTTCTTCATAGAGGGGAAAATATTAACCCTCATAATAAGAATAGTTTTATAAATGATTATTCAAGACATCAATTTTCAGTTCCACGTTATGTTAACACAACTAGCCAACATGGCGCGCCGTGTTACCAATTTGTACCGAGGCACAAACGGCCTCATTGATTGACTAGTTCTGCCTAAAATTTAAATTAGTCGTATTATAAAATTATTAATATTATATTTGTTTATATAAAAAAAGATAAAAAAATATAAGGTATCAATTTCACAGATATTTAGCCTTGATATTGGTATTCATATTTATATTCTTTTTTAGCTTTAAGCTTTTATCCCGCATAGCACGGTAGACAGAAAGTACCTAGTGTTAAGACATTCTGTACATCGCTTTCCACCGAATTCGAGACATTGCGTGTTAAGTGGTGGAGCTCAACGCCGCACTTTGTCTTTTTAACCAGAGCGAGGAAGTAAAAATAATTTAAATATAATCCACTCCCCCGATTGGAAATCGAACCCACAAGTAAAATTATTGGTATTTAAAATAAAAGAGAAAGTCTCGCTGGGTTCCTTGCGCCGGTTCTATTCAGGTCTGAGGCATTATATTTAGTCAACTGTTGGTAAATCATGTGACGGTAAAAAAACAGAAGCATGTAACTTCTTATTTTGATTAGAATTATGACTTTGATGTCAGTCACTTTCAGCCTTCTCGTCATCAGGAGACGGCGGCTCTTGTATTGTAAACATTACATGGAAAATCCCTCAAATCCGAACCGGTATTTACAAAATATTTGGTAACTGCAAATTATTACTGGTTATTGATCAACCGATGAATGGATTGTGTTATTTAGGCTCTGGATTTATACTTCCTGTAAAAGAGAGTTCATATATGTATGTATATATATATATATATATATATATATATATATATATATATATATATATATATAAATTTATCGTTTTCCAAATATTGAACATTACGTTTTACACAAGAGATAGAAATGAAACACATGTCCTGAGAATCTTGCAGTCCACATATATTAAGTTTTAATTAAGACGATAACGAGTTTCATATATTTTTATCCGTTTGTTTCCATTCTGGATAGGCGGAATTCCGCCCATCAACTTTAAATAAATTAATCGTACATTGGGCGGAATTAGAATAATTTTCTCTGTCTATCGCGACGTATGTAAAGATGTATAAAACAATCATAAATAATAGTTTGTTTTATAGAAAAAGAATTTAAAATATGTAAATTTACGAAGTACGGAGTGTCTTGACACTAGATACTTTCTGTCTACCCTGCTATGCGGGATAAAAGGGTAAAGCTAAAAAATATATGTAAACTTAGTCACAGTTTCTTCTTCATAACACAAAACGCGCGTTTCATTTAATTTAAATATATATATGAAACTGTTTATTTACTTTGCTGCGTTCTGCTAACTCGCTGTCAAACGCCGCAGGAAGCTGTCAGAGGAAGCGCTAACAAGTTCAAGTGCTTATATATAGAGGTGGAGCGGATTATATATAACTATTTGGTTTCTTGGAAATTATGTAATGGTGTATAATAGGTATCGGCACCTCTATGACGCAGTGGATTAGTGAATGAGGATAAACACGGTGGTTGTGAGTTCATAGAATTACAATATTTAGTATTTTAATATGTTACTATTTTTAAATTGTTATTCCACACTTAGATTTAAAAAACAGAAAAACGTATTAAAAATTTGAACGCAGCGGGATTTCAACCCGGCGCAGTTTGGAAACCGTCGAGGAAGAAAATATATTTTTTTAAAAACGTTTTCTAATGCTTATTCTGTTTGATTTCGTTGCCGTAGTTAGGTTAAGCACGGCGTTTAGTTTCGCAATTAAACTCATAATATTTTGAAGTTGTAATAAAAAATGGAGAGTAGAGTGGTCTCTTTCACTAGTCGCTTTTCTCCTACTTTAAGTACATGTAGGTATTAAGTGTATGTAAGTAAATATTTAACATCTAAGATTAATATTCGAATTCAGAAATGGGATGAATCGTTCAGCTAAGTCACCGTAACTTGCATGTATTAATGTATATTTTAAATGAAACTATTTTAAACGGCTTAATCGGGTATATTTTGATATTCGAAAATGCATTTTTGCAACTCTACAGTAGTCCGTGGTCACAGGTAGACTATGATCTACTATCGCATAAAATAGTTTCATTGAAACTGTGTAAAAATCGCGAAATTCAAAGATCTTATTATTAATGTATATTTTTAGTACATTTAATATTAGTTTATTAATCGGACATACATACTGAACGGGTCATAGTATTTTTTTGGTTTTTTTATAACATTGATTCATAGTATACAAAAACTGATTTTCAATTTTCCGCTCATTTAGAAATACCTATTGTGAGGTGATGATGAGGCAGCTTTCACGCTTTATCTCGCTTATCAGCGTAGTCAAAGTGAACCTAGTGTTCTAGTGGCACAGTGGTGTTGTATCACTCTCTAATTTGGGGTGAATGGTGGTATTTATCTTCATTTCTCCGCTCTGGTACGACGAAACCCAGCAATGAGTTCCGTCACTAAGCACACACATATTATGAATTCGATACGTTAACAAAATGCATATATTTTACAATATTTTCTTTACACTTTTCTGATAACAAATAGGTTAGCTTCACGCTTTTATCCCGCATAGCTGGATAGACAGAAAGTACCTAGTGTCAAGACACTCCGTACTTCGCTTTCCACCGAAGTCGAGACACAGCGTGTTGAGTGGTGGAACTCAACGCCGCACTTTGTCTTTACCGGAGCGAAAAAATGAAAATAATTTAAATATAATCACTCCCCCGAGTGGGTATCGAATCCACAACCCATCGCGTTTACAGTCAGACGCTGTCACACTGCCGGCCTCGATAACAATATGAATCTACAATTATCGCTTCAAAATTCCAACTTATTTATTTTTCTTTTTCAAAATAAATACTTCCTTTGCTAATTTCAGTTTCTTCGTCTTGACTTTACTAAGCAGAATGCTTTGTATAAATTTATATTCGCAGAATTGAAGTGTTCGATGTAATGTTGACTGCTTTTTAGAATTAAAGTCTATTAGATTAATCAATATTTGAAGTATTGGCAACGGTTGAGGAAAAATTGATATCGCTTCCTATATAATATATATAATTTAAGTACACGATAGTGGGTTTGGTTTTACAAACCAAAATTTGTTATGGTTTTGAAGCACATTGAACTGGCAATTGATTTCACTGTGTTTAATTTGGTATTGAAATAGTCGATAAAGTTTTAATTATTATTTGAATATTGCTATTTTAATAATATATTATACAATGTGTAATAATTTTTGCCTTACTCTTTTGCTCTGTAATAAAAGCTTCTAGTTATAGTTATTTAATCTATAATTTGTCCATAAATATTTGTCATAAATGGGAATTGAACCTATGACCTCGACTTACCATTACACTAATCATTTAACAAAAATGTAAGCGATATAAATTTTGAGTTAAAATGTATATTGACGATGTTTATTTGGTTTTGTGATTTAATATGGGGTGTATAATTTTTTTGGAAAGCAAAAAAAAACCTTATTGATTCCTCTTTATTTCCACTTTAATAACCGAGAATTAGGAGAGTAATGCTTCAATAGACAAAATTATTTTTATTTTTAATATATTAGTTAAATATTTGAACCGGTATCGCAATAGCACTAACTGGTAAGTATATTGTTCTTAGAACATGGAATTTGGCTGCAGACGTACTTTTCGCCATATGTCGACCCTGACAATAAACTTTCCCGTTCAGGAACTAAAAGCTCCAACAACCCAACCGTACAACTCAATTTGAACTTAAAATACAAACACTTTATAGTTCAAATTTATTTATTAGAAAACTGTTATTTATAGCTTTACAATAATTATTGTGGCACAAGCCTATATATCTTCGTCTCGTTCTAATGTTTGTCATGTTTTATTTCTATCTCCCTCTAGCAAACCATTCAATTTTAAGTGCACAGGTGCAGTGTTGTCGTTTCACTCACACTTGTTTATATAGCCTCGTCATTTGGTCAGTCTTAAACACTCCGTTGTGCGGGACGGACGTGCTAACGTCTAATGATTTAAATATTAATAAAAGTTTGAAGTGAATCGGCAGGTTTTTTTTTTAAATGAGTGAGTGGTCGATCGTGGAGTAGTGGTGTGCTTGTGACAGTGATGTGATGCTCTGGGCAGTTTTGCACTCGGATGTCCTTTTGTTCCCCGGAAACCGTTCGTTCACGGAATTCAGTACGGTTCGTACGATTAAGGCTCGCCTTAAGTTGTCATACGCCTTTGTCGCCCTGGTTTGCTCGTTTATATGTTTTATTTATTATTGATAATCGACTCTTTAGTATTATTTATTAACATAATAATTTATATCATATAGTATTTCTTTTAAGAAAACTTTTAACAACGTCAAAAAATCTATACCAGTATGAATTATAATTCTAAAATTATATTACAGTATAAAATATTTATACATAATATAATTAAAGCAAAATCCACCAAGGTCGTTAGATAAAACCGTATAGATGATTTCGTTTTGTTTGTTACGTGAATGCAAAAAACTTGGATCTCGTCTGGCAACTCGAGCCTCGAGCCTCGAGCCGACTGACTACCTGATCGCTGATGTATTAGACCTTAGACATAACACTCATTAACATTTTACACCTTATTTACATGATTATACAATTGCGTTTACCCTCTTTGCTGGAACAAGAGAAATTACGTAAATTGAGTACAGTACATACTACACACAGACAGAACGAATAGCTTCATTTGTTATATATTTATATATATCTATGTATGTTAATATATACTATTAAGTTAGGTAGTGTTTTCTGTATCTGTTTAAAGTTTTGTAGAAAAATAGTATTTTTTCCAATATTATATCGCAAGTTTTTAATAGGAAATTCGTTTTGTCGCGTGTTAATAAACTTTCAGTCACTAGAACAGATATAAAATATATCATATATTTTTTTTCATTTGTCATTATGTGAAATAGACTCGTTTTTTTTCTTATTATTTTTAGCTTCACACTATTAGGGTAGGAAGAAAGTAGTGTCAAGACACTAGGTACTTTTAGGCTTCTGACTGTACGCGATCGTTTGTGGGTTCGATTCCCAGTTGCGGGAGTGATTATTGTATTTTTCAGTTTTTATGTATTTTGTATTGATTAATTAGTAAGTGCTTAATATTTACTATTTTTAAAGTGTTATTCCACACTTAGGATTAGAAAACATTTTTGAAAAAACGTATAAAAATTTGAACGCAGCGGGATTCAAACCCGCGCGCCTCTTGGATACCGTCCAAGCGCTCTGACCGCTAAGCCATGCGTTCTACTACCAGCTGCGTCGAAATTCTTATACGTTTTTGTTACAACTTATTTATGTTGTTAGCATCTCTGTAGAGAGATTTTTACAAATTTCTACTACTTAAAGATTATTAAGAAATAATCGTCTAACAAGAGAGATTGCTATTTTATTTTAATATTTACTATTGTTAAAGTGTTATTCCACACTTAGGAGTTAGTAAATACTTATATAATCCAAAAAAATATTAAAATATTTTTGTTAATTCTTACATATTTTAGTATCGAAACTCTTTATTAATCATTATATTATGACGTGAACATTAAATTTTCCTTTTAAAGTTATTTTAGTGTCATATTTACCACTGTAGGCATTTTAGCGTTGAATCAATAAATAATTACGTTTTCTTAGTAATTGTTTCTCGGTACGCTCAATGTCGTATGTAGGAATAGCCCACTGTCATCTCGTGTCTGGTATTTTTTTTTTAAGCTTCACGCTTTTATCCCGCACAGCAGGGTAGACAGGAAGTACCTAGTGACATGACACTCCGTACTTCGCTTTCCACCGAATTCGAGACATTGCGTGATGAGTGGTGGAACTCAATTTTGTCTCACCAGAACGAGAAAGTGAAAATAATTTTAAATATAATCACTCGCTCAAATGAAAGAAGAACCCACAACCGATCACATATACAGTCAGACGATGTCCCACTGCGCCACGACCGGCCTCATGTATATATATTTTATATAAGGAGAAAACTTTGTGTAGGACGAGTGGTTCATTTTTTTAGCGTTTGGTTTATAAGTATTGAACGGCATATCTTTTTAACCTGTCAAAATATGATTGTATCAATTAGATCTAATCGGGAGATGTTGTGATTAAGCGCTCACGTACGGTCCCAAAGACGTTAATTAACGTTAAATTGACCTTATATTGGTTAATATGTGTGTATATAGCTTTACGCAATGATTCGTTTGCTTTTTTGGATTGTGGAATAACTGGTATATTTTTTTTATGTATTTTCTAAACTATGTTTTTTTTTAAATTAGTGTGTGAATTTTAACTTTAAATAAAGAAGTTTTAAGCTTTTGCAAAATTTTTGTATTTAAGGCCGGACTTGCTGCAATGTAACAGCTTTTGTCCGTAAACGCGATGGGTTGTGGTTTCGATTCCCACTCAGCGGAATGATTGTATTTAATTTATTTCCACTTTATCGCTCGGGTAAGACAAAATGCGTTCCGCCACTCAACACGCAATGTCTCAAATTCGGTTGAAAGCGAAGTATGAAGTGTCTTGACACTAGGTACTTTCTGTCTATCCTACTATGCGGGATAAAAACGTGAAGCAAATAGAAAAATAATGCTTGTATAACACCAATGTTAAGTTAAAATTTTGAACTGTTTGAAGCGTATTGGACAGTATAGTGTATCGTCTCGCGGAATTCCCGCATCATATAACTAGTGCCAGCGGTTTTGTACAAGTTCTAATCTAGATCTTTTTCTAGTACAAATTTGATTTTCATTTGCTAACTAAACTCGTATGTGGTTCAGTTCAATCGACCGATGTAACCGTAACCTGTGTAACGTCTCTTTGATGTGATGTCATTGTAAGATTTTGTACTGTTTGTGTACAGTTTTATGTTTTTAACAAGCAAGTTCCTTGTTGTTGTGACCTTCGAAATGGCGAATTTTAAATTCAACATGTGGTTGAGATTTCTTGTATTTTCAAGCGTATAGTTTTATTTTTTCTTATGTTTGTGGTATTTCTGATTTTAAGCGTTTGATGTGATTTAATATCTCATTTGAAAAATATCTGTATTATCAACTATCGTTTATTCCCGCTTTGTTTTACTGTTTTAACTTGACTAGTTGTCTATGTAGTTTTACATGTGTATATCTCAATTTTACTCCTAATAAACATTTTTGAAAAAAAAAAAAAATTTGAAAAAACGTATAAAAATTTTGAACGCAGCGGGATTCGAACCCGCGCCTCTTGGATACCGTCCAAGGCTCTGACCGCTAAGCCATGCGTTACGATTCAGCCTCTTGGATACCGTCCAAGAGGCGCGGGTTCGAATCCCGCTGTGTTCAAAATTTTTATACGTTTTTTCAAAAATGTTTTCTAATTCTAAGTGTGGAATAACACTTTAAAAATAGTAAATATTTACTCCTAATAATTGTTCGTCTGACTGTAAATGCGTCTGATTGTGGGTTCGATTTCCTCTCGAGGGGGCTTAAATTATTTTCATTTCCTCGCTATTGTAAGACAAAGCGTGGTGTTTCTGCGTTTTAACACGCAACGTTTCGAATTCGACGGAAAGCAGAGTACAGTGTCTTGACACTAGGTACTTCCTGTCTAATAAATCATTTAATACTTTTATCTATGGGATCGTCTTCTGGCACAGTGCGGCGGAGGGATGTGTCAATAAAGCTCTCTGTTTACTTTCCTAACTTAAACACCACACGATGATGTTATAAGCAGTTTATATTTGAATTACGTTCAAAGAATGACAATGGCTTAAGATATGCCGGTTTATTGAATAACGTGACGCTTGACCAGCGCGGCTCGGCGCGGCGCGGTGTCGTGATCTCATTGTCTTGTGTACATTAACGTCGCCGAATGTTTAATTCTCCTTGCGTAGTTTTAACTGCCGCTTCAAAATATATTTTTGGATCGTTCTAATATCAAAAGAATTTTATTTTTCTGTCCGTTCGTTTATTGCCCATATACTTGGTTGATTTCGGGTTAGCTATATAGTTTTTTGTGTTTATAATTTTAGTGGCTTTTTCACGTTTTGGTTGCGTTCTAAAATATAGTTACTTCTTTTTTTAACTTCACGCTTTTATCCCGCGTAGCAGGATAGGGAGAGGTATGAACACACTCCGTACTTGCTTTCCGTAAAATTCGAGACATTGCGTGTTAAGTGGCGGAACTCAACGTAGCGCTTTGTCTTTACCAGAGCGTGTAAGTCAAAATAATTTAAATATAATCACTCATCCAAGTGCGAATGGAACCCACAACCATTCCCGTTTATAGTCAGACGCTATCGCACTGCGCTACGACCGGCCTCGCGAATAGATCTTTTAAATGGTAAATGTTAACAAAACGTAATGATAAATAAAAATCATCGTATATAATACAAATTCACGGCAAACCGTTATTAATTAGTAAATAAATTTTGAACATATTGCTCATAATAATGCTATTATTTTATTTTTCTTCCATAATATTCTTTGCGTTTATTTTTAAAGTCGCCGTGAGAAATCATTTTTAATTTTCCGTGAGAATTTTCACACGAGTTTCACGCCCTCCCCGTCGCGCCAATGTAAATACAATTAAAGAATTCGAACGTGAAAAATGATTTTAAATCAAAATATTTTTTAAATCCTATCACGTCCAGTGTGTTTGGATTTATAAGTGATGTATCGATTGAATCGCGTTCCCAATAAATCATGTATTGTAAACAATTGTATATTATAAAAGTTGGAGCCAAAAGCTCTACAGCGTACCGTCGAGCTTTGAAACCGTATAATTGGTTTAATATTAGTAACAAAGCTTCGAAGCTTTTAATATAACGACCGGATTGAAGTGATTTACCGTTGTCTAATTGGATATTTCCAACATTTAGTACTTAAGAATGCACAATATGTTTTTTTTAGCTTCACGCTTTTATCCCGCATAGCAGGGTAGACAGAAAATACCTAGTGTCAAGACCCTCCGTACTTCGCTTCCCACCGAATTCGAGATGTTGCGTGTTGAGTGGTTGAGCTCAACGCCGCACTTTATCTTTACCAGAGCGACAAAGTGAAAATAATTTAAATATAATCACTGTCCCGAGTGGGGATCGAATCCACAACCGGTCGCATGCGGGATATGCGGGATAAAAGCGTGAACCGAAAAAAAAATTGTACAACTGTAGAAATTGTCTTAAATTCATTTTTTTTTCAATAAAATTAGAATATTTGACAAGTAAAACGATTTTTAATTTAGTTAATGATTAAATTATAAACAAGACTAAAATTATCAATGTTCTTTTGGCATTCCTACGAAATCGATCTAGAGAGAGAGCTTCCGAATGGATCCGAGAGGCTCGTATAAATATTAATTAGATATGTTTCTAAGGTAAACGATTGTCTTAAAAATTCGTGAAGCAACTAAGTAGTGATGTGCTCGCAAGGACCCGTAACGGTACTGTTTATCAACAGATGCATTATCTTTGGACAGCTTAAGTGACTAATCCGTCACTCACTATCGTGGTAGGGGCTTTCGTTTTGATTGTTCTCAATCTAAATAACTAAACATTAAGGGTCTAATATCAATTTCTTTTTTTTTTATTACATACACACACGTTTTTTGTCATAAATCAACATACAGTTATATTGATCTTGTATATAGTTAATATGGATAATCTTATAATAGGAAGTGTCTATGAAGATGTATAAATTTGATCTGAGACCATTGTATCGCAGTGGAACAATGTCTGATTTTTGATGCTATTGATTTGTGAGTTCTATTTTCATTAGGGGACGTGATTATATTTAAAGTTTATTATCATTTTTCCTCACTGGTAAGGCGTCGCGTTTAGATTTCGAACGGAAAGCAGTCAACGGAGTGTCTTGACACTAGCTTGTCTCTCACTACTCTGCTGTGCGGAATAAAGTGTGAAGCTGCTATGTACAATTATTTACAACATGAACATCATTTTCTTTGTGTTTCGGTTGAGTTTTCTCGATTTAGCTTAGAATATTTCTATGAAATTGAACATAATTCTTGTTATAATTATTTAACTTTGAAGTTTACTATTATACCTTTTTTAAAGAATCCTTATTGCTTGTTATTGTGCAATATGTATTTGTAACTATAATGCAGTATATATATCTACTGCATCTTAGTTACCCCGTTATACGTTGTTTGAGGTATTCTTGTAATGTTATAGTTTTTAGTAATTACAAATACGAGAAATAACAATTGTGAGGTTGTTTTGTAACACTTGTTTAATGATTCACATTTAAATAGATAACGCCTGACCTTGCGGATGAACATAATCGTTCTAGCTTTTAATGATAATACAATTTGTAATTGAAATTCAATTTCCCATAGAAAAATCGATGTTAATGGTCGGTTTGTTTGGCATTTATTGCTAACAATGTCTATACATGTGAATAAAATTGGAGTATCTGTTTGTATTTAATATTAAAATGATTGTTTTCTTTACTAAATGTATACACGGTTTATATAAATAAATTAACATTTTTTTTTACAATTTTCTCTGTCTGCCTGTTTGTTATGGCTAATCTCTGCAATGGTTGCACCTATTTTGATAGGACTTTCACTGGCATATAGCTAATGTAATATAGATTCTGATATGTTAAGTTCAATGCTAAAGGAGTAGCGGGCGCAGCGGTTTTTTTATCTTAAAAATATGCATTTCCGGAATGAGCTATTGGAATGTGATAGTATGCTTTCCATTCCACACGTTAGTTATTATACTTGGAAATATTCATACATTGTAATATATGTATATGTTAATAATTTCAGAGAATAATATAAAAGTCCTCTAGGTAAGATAGGTGAGACGTAGCTATTTCCGTATATCAAGAACTTGAAGATATCTTCTATTCTTAATTCTAATTTTTATTAATATCATTACAAATATATTATTGTCGAATTTGAAATGAAAATTTTTAAGTACATACATTGTTAACTTTCTACTGAGCTATTTCAGGTATTGTTTTTTTTTTTCAGTAAACCAAACTTGCAAAAGGCTTGCTTTTAAATGAATTAAATATATTAAATATAAAAATGCTTAAAATTACGTGCTACAGTAAAAGAAACAATGTTAAAACGGGTTTTCCAACAAATTTACATTTTTAAAGTATTTCCGTGTTCTTATTCAACTGATTTTGAACACACTGAATCGGTATTGGAATTATTTTGGATTTGAATATATTGTAAATTCTATATATATTTGTTTTATGGTTTGTACGTATGATACCGCCGCGGAAGATTTTGACTCTCGAAGTAGTACATGACGTGATCTATGTTACCGAATAGTGTATAGATTATTATACAATTATTGTGATCGGTTGTGGGTTCGATTTCCAGTCGGGGGAATGATTGTGCTTAAATAATTTTCAATTTCCTCGCTCTGATAAGATGAAACGCGGCGTTGAGCTACCACCACTCAACACGCAATGTCTCGAATTCCCCAGAAAGCGGATTACGGAGTGTCTTGACACTAGGTACTTTGTCTATCCTGCTACGCGGGATATATGGTTACTATTGTAGTTTTGATTAAATAACCAAACTAGTTAATATGAACTTTAATTATATTTTTAATTATAACACTTACGATTTTTAACATTTTTTACGCTTTATCCGTCACAGCAAAACAGCGTCAGGACATTTTATTGACTGCTTTCCACCAAAAAATTGAGATATTACGTTTTGAATGGCGGAGCTCAACGCCGCGCTTTGACTTACCAGAGCGAAGAGGTTATATTAAAATTTAAATATTATCGAATTCCCAAGTGGGAATCGAACCCACAACCAATCTCGTTTACAGTCAGACACTGTCCCACTGCAGTAGTGAAAAATATTTTCTGTTTTAAATTACTCGTGTACATATTTTATACTTATACTTGCTTTTGGTGAATAATTATAGTTGTTAGATTTAATTTTAAGTTTTAAAGAACTTTTTGGTAATTGAAATATTTAAAATACACGAATTACGATGATTTTCTTGTGTCTCGTATAGATATTTATTATAAATACATATATTTTAAATGCAAAGTGTCTAAAAGTGTGCGATGTGTCATCTGATGAGATCATGCGGGCGGCGGCGACGAACGCGGCTCAGCTCGCCGTGCGCCCCGCTACGGGTCTACTTGGAGGCAAACGGAAATGACTTATGATTACCATCTAATATGGAACACTTAGATTTTTTACGAATATATTGGTGTTCTTTGGGCGCAGTTAGAAGTAATTAATATATAATTCTTATACTTTTGTTTTTCGCATTTCGCATAACAGGGTAGTATAGGTTAGTACTCAGCTTTCAGTTGAATTCGAGATATTACGTATTGAGTTGTGGAACTCAACCGCGCGCTTTGTCTTGCCAGGACAGAGGAGATGAAAATAATGTGAACATAATCATTCTCCCGAGTGGGAATCGAACCAACAACTAATCGCGTTTACAGTCGGACACTGTCCCACTGCGCCACGATCGGCCTCAAGTATTGGTATAGTTAAAATTATTTAGTTAATTTGTATGATTATATTTAATTTATACTCTATAGATCCTACCTAAGTGTTTTTGTGATATGATTAAAATATACCTATAGGTACTATAGGCTTACTATATTCAATATGAAACAGGAAATAATGATATTAATTGATAACAGTTGCTTCAATTCCGCGCTCAAGGATTTTTATCTTAAATTATTAAAGCGTTTTTCATAAACCCAATGATAATTAAGAAAAATTATAAAGTGTCGACCTTCGTGTGGCGCAGTGGACAGGCGGACAGACGCCGCCAACTGCGTGCAGAGGTCACGAATTCGATGCCGCGTTGTAAATGATAACCGTCATCTGACATATTGTGTTAGTTTGTTATTTATTTTTCATTATGTGATTCAGATGTATACCAGGTGGTTGTGGGTTGCGATCAAATAATTTTGGGGAATTTTATATTAAAAAATATATTTCTAACCCTAGTGGTACGTGAGACATCTCACTGTGAATATTACATTTTGATGCCCACTCTGAAGTATGGTATATTATATTTCAATATTTATATGTTTACTCTGGTGACACAAAACGCGTTGTTAAGTTACGCCACTCAACACGTTACTTTTAGAACTTGGTTGAACTTCTCCTTTTTTTCTTGTCTTCTTCCACATGACACTTGACCTTGTCTGTCTGTCTTTGGCGAGTATAAAAATAAATGCAACAATAATTACCACTCAATTAATAAATTCCTATGTATATATATTTTTTCAGTTTAGTCTCGAGCCCGCAGAAGTTAACCTTCGCCGTTTCTAAACAGCTGTTCTGACTCATATTGTTTCGAGAATTGTAAATTGTTCACATTTATAGAATATTCGATGTGTGTGCAAGTGAATAATTAATATACGTCGGTCGTGGCGCAGTGGAACAGCGTCTCTGACTGAATCGCGACCGGTTTGGGTTCGATTCCCACTGGAGAGAATGATTATATTTAAATTACTTTCATTTCGTCTCTCTGTAAAGTTAAAGTGCGGCGTCAAGCTTGCCCTATTTAACACGCAATGTCTCGAATTCTGCGGAGAGCGGAGTACGGAGTGACTTGACACTAGGTACTTCCCCTCTACCCTGGTATGCGGGATAAAAAGCGTGAATTTAAAAAAAATATATATATATATATATATATATATATATATATATATATATATATATATATATATATATATATATATATATATATATATATATCTATATATATATATATATATATATATATATATATAATGTTTTATCTCTTTAAGATTTATTAAATGCAGTCTTAATTATAATGTATGATATTTGTATGACTTCATAATAACATTAATGAAATAATTAATTCTTTTTCTTTATGAAGTGTTATTCTGATGTTGTTTTTCGTGATTTTTACGTATAAAATATTAATTATTATCATTTCGTTACATTTAAATATATATATATTATATTATATATATATATATGATATATATATATATATAATATATATATATATATATATATATATATATATATATATATATATATATATATATATATATATATATATATATATATATATATATATATATATATAATATATATATATATATATATATATATATATATATATATATATATATATATATATATATATATATATATATATAATATATATAATATATTATATATATATATATATATATATATATATATATATGTTCATTGTTTCTTAGATTTTATATTGTTTAAGAAAATAGTTAAACTTTATGGCAAATATAATGGTTCTAGGTAATTCATAAAATATTCAGACGAGTTCCACAGTAATAGTCGAGTTAGGAATCTTCCCCAAGCGCAGACTTAAACGAATTTACTGTCTAGACGGCGTATTGTCTATGTTCTAGACGTCTCCTAGGTTACTCTCTAAAGGTAGGCTGGTCTGCTTATTTTTCAAGTGTTTATATAATATACACCTTAGTCTCGTAATTGAAATTTTATTTATCAGATTTAGTGGAATAACGTGTGACGTTTAAGTCGCCACTCAACACGCAGTGTCTCGATTTTGGACGCAAAAAATTCAAAGGAATGTCTTGACACTAGGTTGTCTCTGACTATCTTGCTATGCGCAGTAAAACGTAAAACTGTGATATATGTTACTTTTATATTTGATATCTTCTTAAGGGGGTAAATTTTAATTGTCTAAGCTTACAAAGAACAAACAATTATGATAACTATTTTTTTTTAGGTATTTTGAGGTCGATCGTGACGCAGTGTGACAGCGTCTGACTGTAAACGCGATCGGTTGTGAGCTTGATCCCCACTCGGGGAAGTGATTATATTTAAATTATTTTCACTTCCCCACTCTGGTAAAGACAAAGAGCGGCGTTGAGTTCCACCACTCAACACGCAATGTCTCGAATTCAGTGGAAAGCGAAGTGCGGAGTGTCTTGACACTAGGTATTTTCTGTGTACCCTGTTATGCGGGATAAAAGCGTGATAACTATTACCAAACAAGAATATATTTATTCAAACTTGTAGTCAAATATAATTTAATAACTATCTGGAATAAGTTGATATTTTTTTTAGCTTTTCGAAGAATTTAACAAGTGTAAATAGTTGGTTCGCGTCTCGCGGTAATTAAACTTGGCATCTCAAAATATCTGTCGATTCACCGGCGAGCGCGGTGCGGGCGCGCTCGCTGCGCGGGAGGCGAATTGTCTGCTCTGTATGTACAATGTACATAATATCAACAATAGCGTAATCAAATTGTGTTTTCTTACGTTTGTATGTTTGTTCAGATTGAGCTTTTTTTTTAAGTATTTTTTTTTAGTTTTACACTTTTTTCAGTGTAAGTAATCGGAGAGTATATAGTGTAAAGAATCAATGACCAAAGAAATGTCATATCGTTATGGATGGTTATTTTGTTTTAATTCATTCATTTAACTTTGACGTACGTTTTAAATACTTGATAATAATAATACAATACTTTTACCTCTATAAACACCCTCTATCCGTTTTATGTACCCTTAATGTGGTATGTTATTGTGTTAATTAATTCTATACAATAGTTGATATGTCCTGGTCGTCAATATTAACGTCCTTGTATTTAGACAAGGACCCAAGACCTACTTGACTCGTAAAGTATTTGCAGCCTTGGCGACGTTTATGTCTCTTTTTGTAAAATTTATATATATATATATATATATATATATATATATATATATATATATATATATATATATAGATATATATATATATATATATATATATATATATATATATATATATATATATATATATAGTTTTATGTACTATTTCTTATATAATATAAAACACAAAGGAAGTTTTCTTTTCATATATAATTTAGTGTAGGCCGTGGTGGTAGAGGGTGTGATTGTAAACGTGTTTGATTTGTTATGGGTTCGATTCCCACTCGAAGGGAATGATTATATTTATTTCAATTTATCCGTTCTGGTAAGACAAAACGCGGCGTTGAGACATAATATGTCTCGAGTTTGGGCGGTCAACGGAGTGTCTTGACACAACTCTCTGGTGGTCTCAACTACCCTGAAGTTGCATTTTTTAATTTTCACTTTTGTACTTTTACGTTAATTATTTATAAATGTTACATGTTATTGGAGCGAAACTTAATACTCATTTAATAAATGCGATTGTTCCTCGAGATATGAATTGATGCATTATTCTTTTTGCTTTCTTAAGATATGTTTAATGTCAAACCAAAGAAGGCTAGCAGGTAGTTAGGGATGCTGTATATATATATATATATATATATATATATATATATATATATATATATATATATATATATATATATGTAATTAATATTAATGTATAGATATACTTAGTGTAACGAACGTTACTATATAAAAAAATTAAGTATGATTTCGGCTTATATATAGATTGGGAGAGTTTTGTAGTTGAAATTTCTGTATGTACTCAATTTTATTGTGCTTAGGCAGGGCTGATAAATAGACAGGTCGTGTACAAAAAATAGGGCAAAAGCTAACTTATCCCACCTGCCTCCCTCCCCCGAGCCACCTGTTCCCAGCGGGCAACTACCAACTTCCGAAATAAAACCAACTCGTTTACTGTCGTACGCCATATGACGTTATGGCACGTATATAGTTGATATTCATACATTTGTTGCTTTTTTTGCCATTTTTTTTTCTGGCTGGTTTTTAGTACTGTTTTTTTTAAATGGAATTGAGATATTATTTATTCGTTATAATTTTTTTTATTTCAATAACTTACAAGTCTATTTCTCAAATATATTAGCTTAACCGATTGCAAATTCTCTTTGGACTGTTTCGGTTTGGCTCGTTCTGTGCTGGTATGACGTCAAATATAAAATATTCGATTAATATAATGATTTCTTTCGATATTGTAATCACGTCACGCATCTGGCTCGGGGGACCATAAACATTTCAAAACTTCTCATCTGATAGAATGCAAACATACTGGCTGTTTAAATGCGATTAGAGGTCTATTTTGTTCAAATTGATTTTCCCTTGACTACATGAGTTGAACGATCGCATCCTGGTTCTTATTGCTATTGTATTAAGACGCAAATTACAACATGAGTTATTTGGTTGTAAGCAGTATCAATTATATGGAGTGCGTACAAGGCCGCGTGCTGGCCATGTGGTGTTTGTTAGTTCACTAGACTCTATAGTTGTGTTCAACTCGAGATGCGCAAATATTTTTGTATCTTAAAATTCTTCTTGTATATTGGTTTTTGGTTTTCTTCATTCGCTGTTATGATCATGTGGGTGGGGAAACCTCATGGAGTATGGTTTGAGCATTGAGAATGGGTTTTGTATTGGTGTAGACTATAATTTCGATAATGCTTCTATAATTATTTATATAATTGTGAATAATGTACTAATATAGATATGGTATGTTTCACATGTGTGAACGCAGATAACTATATATATATATATATATATATATATATATATATATATATATATATATATATATATATACTAACAGATCATGTATCCTCTTTGAAGAAGTCATGTATTTGTAAAGTTATTTATAAGGCTCATTTTTAAAGTAAACTAAAGTGACTTTTTATATATAAGGTATTTCTAATATTGATCATCGCAATGACATAATTAATGAAATCATACATCACGATGTGGTTTGAGATGTCGATTGTTTTATGGAAAAATACATGAGTAGTTACATTCATACAATAATACCTAGCAAATATATATATATATATATATATATATATATATATATATATATATATATATATATATATATATATATATATATATACTTTTTTGAAAAGCAGCTTTTCTTAGTGTCGTGACACTGTAGACTATCTTTCGTCCTAAATCTAGATATTATGTATTGAGTGGCTAACTCAACGCAGTGCAATGTCTTACCAGAGCGAAGAACAGACTATAAATTTGTAATATCATCATTCCCCCGAATGGGTATCGAACCCACAACCAATCGCGTTTACACTGAGACGCCGGTCCCACTGCGCTACGCGTCCGTTACGTATTTATTTATGGTATATCGCTCTCTCGCCACCATGTATCGATTGTCCCCTGCATAATTCACAGAAATAGCGCTTGAATCTGCATTTTGTCACGTTCCGGCTGGATGTTGATGTTCGACGTGGCCGCTTGTACTCGCCATGTAATTTAAATTTCATATTGCATTATACACGAAATTGTATTGGGTGATAACACCAGACGTTATGAGTTCGAATCCTTTCCAAGTTTCTGGGGAAATTAGATGAAAGAATGACTGGTTATATAGTTTTGACTTTAATTAGGAAAAAAGCTGGCTTGACAGTTTAATTACATGCAAATGGTATATAGAAGTGTAAAATACCTTAACAATTATATTATATTTTAATGAAGTAATTTATAAATATTATAAGTGGTTAGAAATTGTATTCATGAACTAACTGACTGACGTACGTGGTGGAAGATATCGACGCGTGAAACGTTTCTCAGTACTTTAAAGATACTGTACACTGTACAGGCAATTTTAAATGATTTCATACTTGGAGACTCGCCAGGTTTGCCTGCTTAGGGAAATGCTTAGTGTTGAAACACAAATGAACGAATAGTCTTGTTTTTCAAAGAAATTATTTTAAAACATGTTAATTGTGTATTTTAATTTTTATTTAAAGGTAGCGTATACGAATCCACATTATATTAAAAAAATGTATCAGTTCTTTATTAATGTTTACTAATCCTAAGTGTTAAATAATACTTTAAAAATAGTAAACTATTTAACTATATCTTCTTGTTAATTATATTAATATAATTAATATAATATATTAATATATTTTTATTGGCGTATGTGATTTTCTTAAGTTAAAGCAAAATTATTTGTTTAATATTTTATTTAATTATATCGTTTTTTTTAAATATATTTTGGCTTGTATAAGTGTATCGTGTTAGGTTTCAAGATTTTATTCGACACTTGCTTATTTAGGTAACATCTATATGTTATTCCTTTTAAATATGAAACTATTACTAAGATGCGACTATGTCATTACACCATCTCCTTATTGATCTTGTTACTTTGTAAGCTAATAATTAATTAACTTATTAATCATTTGATTTCTATGGATCTTGGAAGATCTAGTTTGGATTGATCGCGTATATTTTGGGTATACGAAAGTTATGTTTTTGAAAACGCGATGTTTCTAACAACACTAGTTCGTGGTCGCAAGTATTTAAAATGTGTAAAAATCGCGAAAAAATGAAGCAAAAAAATTAATAAAAAAAAATTCTGATAAATTCTCAGTAATCATTGATCGTAAATTTTTATGTAGTATATATTTAATCTGCGTAAATATTTATTAATACAAAGACGTTTAATTTCTTTCAAATCATCACAACTGTATGAAAGGTTGAACTATTTGTATGAAACCCATAAATGACAATCGTCGTACTCCAACAGCCGGTCGCAGTCCCGTGTTACATTAGGTTGGGACGCGGAAACACATCCTGCCCCAAACATCCCCGCAGGAAACTCACATGAAATTATAATTATACGTTCTGAAATAGACTTAAAGGGGATCTCGACGACTTCCCACTGTCGATACAGTTGTTACTGGTCTTAAGTTGTTGCTTTACAGATTTATTATCACTCTTTAAAGTCGTCTGCCTTAATTGTTGTATTTTATATATTGTAGCTCTTATTATATAAAAGCGAAAAAGAAATCAATCAAAGCCTGGCGTTGAGTTCCCCCACTCAGCTCGCAATGTCTCGTTTTCAGGCTTAGAATATTTAATGGAGTGACTTGACAATAGGTTGTTCCTGACCATCCTGCTATGCGGGATAAACATATATAATCGTTTGTATAATAAATATTGGGTACGTCGTCAAGTGTACTAAAACATGTTAAACGCAATCAAAACACAGTTTCACGCTTTAAGGTCATCCTCGGGACGGACGGACAGCATCTATCTATCGAGATATATATATATATATATATATATATATATATATATATATATATATATATATATATATACACACACACACACACATACCAAAATAAAATGCGGCGTTGAGTTTTGTTGTATAGTGTTTTGAATTGAGGTGGACAGCGTAGAAGAGCTTCTTGATACTATAGTCTACAGAGTAGAGAGTCTAGATATTTATCGTAGGATTGCCTATCTATACGTATTGAAATGTCATTTTTTTCTGTAGCAAACAATCAGGTATTGGATTCGAATAAAGCCTATACCCGCTTTAAGTAAATTATTACTTACTTAATTTTAGATAAAAGAATCCAATAATGTAATGTAGATAATTGTTAATTTCTCGTTCTCGGTCATTTTGTTTTAGCACGTATTATTATCAAATTACTAGTATTTTATGTTATAATCTGTTGTATTAAGTGAATTTTGGTTTGCGCCAAATGCGGTTGGTCACGTTTGCCGATATCAGTCCGGACGCGCTTCCTCCACTACTTACATATGTTTATATATTCGTGGAATTATATAAAAGCAACATACATATGCGGTAATCATTTGGTAATATTAAAATATTACGTTAAAACGTAGAGACAAAGGAAAATATTTTTATATATAACATTTAATCGAGCGGTATCTGAATTTCTTTTTAGCTTCAAGCTTAGAGGAAGTGACAATAATTTAAATGTAATCATTCACCCGCACGGGAATCGAACCCACGACCGGTCGCGTTTACAGTCAGGCGCTGTCCCATTGCGCTACGACCGACCTCTAAAGTTATATAGCTCTTAACTATGCCATTGTGGTATATTCATTATAATGTTATCACGGTAGTATATTCTTTTAAACCACTAAATATCTGCATATATGTGATGTCATTTCTTACTTTGAAGGAATGATATCATTCCTCACCAGTAAGGTTGTAAATAAGTGTTTTTTTTTAGCTTCACGCTTTTATCCCGCATAGCAGGGTAGGCAGAAAGTACCTAGTGTCAAGACACTCCGTACTTCGCTTTCCACAGAATTCGAGACATTGCGTGTTGAGTGGTGGAACTCAACGCCGCACTTTGTTTTACCAGAGCGAGGAAGTGAAAATAATTTAAATATAATCACTTCCCCGAGTGGGGATCGAAGTGTTTTTATATATATTTTATTTCATATTATTATGTAATTGTAAGTTTTAAAGGTTTTAAATTATTTAGATGTTTAAAGTGAAATTATTCCAACCGCAAAATATACGCGATTGATCACTGACTGTATATTTATAGTAAATAGGCTATAATTTATAACGATTTTAGCATTATTAAGCAATTTTAGAGGTCGGTCGTGACGCAGTGTGACAGCGTCTGACTGTAAACGCGATCGGTTGTGGGTTCATTTCTCGGAGATATTCCCGGGAGATATTTTTATTTTTTTGGCTTCCTCGCTCCGATGAGACAAAGTGCGGCGTTGAGTTACATCACTTACTAATCTCGGATTTGATGAAAAGCACTGTTTTATGAAAGCCCATCATGACATTAGGTACTTTCTGTCTACCCTGCTATGCGGGACAAAAGCGTGAAGCATAAAAAAAAGTATATATAAAAAAGTATACATACATAGTTAAATTTATCATTTAAAATGATAATTGACCTTTACCAAAAATCTTATAATAATATTTATTGTAACTAAAGTGCATGCATACATACATACATATATACATACATACAGACATATGTTCACGGTAAAAACGGAGGTCAGATTTTATTATAAAAATAAACTTATACTGTTCTCAGTTATTTACTTTACAATTTAATGTACGTCTCGAAGATGTTTATAGGGTTAGGCTTTTAATGGTTTTTGACATCCATTTTTATAAGTTTCTTATAATGAATAATTTGTATGGAATTTAATACTTTGTACTTCTTGAAGTTTGCGATGTAAATTTGTTGTTGTTGAAGAGTGTTAATGTTGATTTAGATGTTTTGTTTCATGGAACGTTGTGGTCAAAGATCACCCAATGTAAAGACACTCCGTTGACCGCTTACTGCTTGGTATAAAGTTTTAACTATGCTATATATCATCTCCTTCAAGTATTCATATAATGTTTATTAGATAGATAATTATTGATATATTATTATATCTAGGTAGACGTAAAATCACGTATAGTACCCAGTCTCTATAATTTACCGGCACGGTATCCAACCCCTGCTTGTTACCGCGTCCGCCGCCAGCCACCCCCTTCAAACGCGATTAATGTTTTTTTTCCTTCTTTTTAATGAAGTCTGAGCGCCGGATTGCCTGCGACGAGAATTAAAAATTCATCCGACATCATATTTTACGCTTTTAAATTAATGTTTTGATGCGTTTAATGCACTTGCGGTGTTGACCTCGATGTAAATATGAAATATTTGTCGGTTTTCCTTAATGTTTTTATATAGTGGTTTTATTTGTACAAGAGTGAAGATACACTCATTTATTTCTAGCGAAATGGTAAAAAATATAACAATTTTTAGTTATTTTTTGAGACAAGATTTTATTGTTTGATAAGTTATTGAATGCCGATCGATCGTGGTGCAGTGGGACATCGTCCGACCGTATAAGCGATTAGTTGTGAGTTCGATTCGCACTCGGGGGATGATTGTTTTGATTTCCGCATTGGTAAGACAAATCGCGGAGTTGAGTTCCGCCACTCAACACGTAATGTTTTAAATTCGGCGGAAAGCGGTGTACGGAGAGTCGCCACACTAGGTACTCCCTGTATACTCTGTTATGCGGGATAAAAGAAAGAAAGATAGAAATTTTAGCAATTTTTAGTTATTTTTATTGTTTTTTGAGACGAGATGACGTTATTGCTTGATAAGTTATTGAATTTGGTCCTTGCCCGGATATCGAACTGATGACCTTTAACGTACTAGGCTTTGTCAGTCACGAAGGTCAAGTAATATCCTTATTAACATTATTTTCCCTATAACTAAATCGTAAACAACAAGCCTACACTTGTACGTACATATGTGAAGTACGTTTTGTTCTCGGAGTATAGAAGGTAGTCCCATTCAATATATTTTTTGTTATATTTATCTACTAAGTGAGTTTGATTTATGGTTTATTGGTAGCGGTTTATTATATAAAACGGCGTTTAGTTACTAAACTCAGTCTACCTGTGACCACGGACTACTGTAAAGTGTTCGAAACGTCAAGTGTCCAAAATGTATTTTCCAATACCAAAATATACGCGATTAATCCGGTTAAAATAGTTTCTTTTAAAATGCATAAAAATCGCGAAAATCAAAGATATTATTAAACTTAATGTATAATTTCTCCAATTTAGACTCAAAGCGATGTGTGAAGTGTCTTGACACTAGGTTTGCAGTACCTATCCTCTTTTAAATATCTTAAAATTTTCTTATTAATGAAAATTTTTCTCTTTTTAATATTTCGAACCTATGATTTCCATGTTAAATATATAGTATGATATATTAATAAACCACCACTCTTCTAACATGTAGTTTTTACGTTACTTATAAGTAATAAAATGTCGACCTACTTCTCGCCAATATTTGGATTTTAGCGCTACGCGTGAGATCGATTTGGGTTAATGCATATCATATGTTTTTGACATACATTTTTTACTAGGAAAAATATTATAATATATATATTTTTTTATAATATTCCCACGAAGTATGGTTTTCAATTTTGCTTTGCTCTCTCTCTTAGTAGCTATATATAGGTTGGACATGTTGTTTGAGGTGTTAAAACCTGAAAGAGACCTTTCTGAACTGAGATGCTGAATAGACATATTGGACTGAGATGCTGAATAGACATATTGTAGCGTTAAGTTACGCTTCGATATTATATAAGTAAACCCACTAGATTATATGAAATTACCTTAAATTAGTAAAATGTAATAGTTAAATGTATAGAGCCTCTTCATCTGTTTATATATTTCTTACATGTTAATAGTATTATATTCAATTTATAAGCAAAGTCCATTTACTAGGTCGATTGTGAAACTGTCCATGTCACTTTACATGTATCCTGTCCGGAAGTACAAGGTTTGCTCCACCCACTCACGTCCTGACCGTGGTTGTATACATATGTATGTATGTATGTATATATGTGTGTATGTATGTATGTTAAATGTATGTCCCAATTGTTCTTATTTTATTGTTTTCAAGTTATATTAAAATCTTATTTAATAATAGTTTATTTACTAAAGTACATGATATAAATACACCCTATACATAAAAAAAAACAACAACGATACATTGGGTTTTTTAAATTTCTAGAGACCCGTACTATAAATTTCTTTATATATATTTCTTTCCTTTTGGATCATTACTTAAATGTTTTAATACATTTTTAACACAAAATATTTCTACTTTGCTATATTGAATGCCCTTATAGATATTGCAGAAATTTTTAGTAGTAATTTAACACGGCTAATAAATTGTAGATAATATAAGACGATTGCCCGACCCTTACTGCAAACCACCTCAAATGTATTCGTTAAAAATAAAAAAAATTGCATTCACACGCTTAGGTAAAGATTAACCGTCCACGAATCTTAGGTTCGAGTCTCGCTTCTGTCAATTTTTTATATGGTGTCTAAAAATGTTTCTTTTTTAATGTAAACACAAATACACATGGCTATGTTTAACGCGCGTGAGTGCGTAAGTGCGAATTCTGAAGAAGTGGCGGTTATTTGACAAGTACAGAATTCAATTTGTGATTATTGTACAGAGCTACCTTACACCTTTTGATACTGTGTATATATTTAAATTAAAGATATGAGACTGGTTTGTGACAGCGTCTGATTGTAAACGCGACCGGTTGTGGGTTCAATTAGCACTAGTAATAGTGATTATATTTAAATAATTTTCAATTCCTCGCTTTAATAAGACGAAGTGCGGCGTTGAGTTCCGCCATTTAACACGTAACGTCTCGAATTTCGGGGAGAACGAAGAACTAATCTACGCGCTAGATACTTCTTGTCTATCCTGCTGTGCAGGATAAAAGAAAAATTACTATTAGTACTAAATGGTGTTGTAGTCTAGTAATAGATGATTTTTGTATTGAAATATACCCGTCGTGACAGCTTATGGTTTGTAACGCAGTGATCATTGGTTCGATTTCCACTTGGTGGAATTGTTATTTCAATTATTTTAATTACCACGCTCGTCTACGTCTGTTTGTAAGACTCACGCGAGAAGTAGAGAACGGAGTGTCTTGATACTAGGTGCTCTTATTCTACTATGTTATGCGGAAATAAGCTCGAAAATAATATTAAGTGCAGTATTTTTTTAACTTTTAAAGTACATTACACATATCAAATTATTTCTTACTGTTTACATTTATTACCGGAAGCGCAAAGATTTGGATCGAGTATCTTCACTTCCGCCTCGTCGCGTCCTGATCGATCGATACGTGCCAGTTGTCCATTGCCGAATATTGGCAATGCGTTGAGGATGAATTTTGCATTTAAATTTTTACAGTAGGTTTTTATTGCAAACGTTGCAATATGAATTTTAAGTACTTTTGTTTGGGAATCAATTTTGTTCTGTGATTATTTCATATTTATTAAATTTGGCTTTTATGTTAATATTAACGATAAAATGTCGCTATTGTTCGAGTTGTTAAGAAATTCTTTATTTTGTTAGTTTTATAGCTAGATTCACTCTTAATGCTTGACCTTGACATTAACTTTATTGTTTTAAATATTTTTAATATGTTTCTTATCAGACATATAAAGAATCGAATTTAAATAAACCTTTTAAAATATATAAAAATATATGACTGAGTTCCACCACTCAATACGCAATGTTTCAAAGTCGTCGAAAAGTGGAGTACGGATTATCTAGAAACTAAGTACTTCCGGTCTACCCTGCTATGCGTGATAAAAGCGTGAAACTAAAAAAAACATCTCTAAATAATATTTATTATAACTTGTCATATAAATTATGGAGTGTTTTTTAATTTTAAACGATTGTGAAAATGTTGGTCACTATAGACGTTGCGAAGAATCATTTAATACAAGTGGCGTGGTATTATTGAAGTACCAAATTAACGCATTTCATCTCCTCAGATATAATTAGTATCGTAGTATATTTAGACCGAGTACGAACAAGGCGACAATGCGTGTTTTTAAATAGAATCTTTATCATCGTGCGGCGTATGCATGGTTCATTGCAAATGTATAAATCATCTATTCATTGTATTATTGCCAAATTAAATTGAATCTTATTTAAATGTGATTAAGATCTGATTTCATTTTATAATTGTTTCCGTGACGATGCTGCCAAGAGTGTCGCTATAGCAAAAAATCAAACATTTTCAGATTACAGTCGGAAAAGTTGCCAAAAATAATAACAGTGATAGTACGACTACAAACATGACTAAGACGAGTACATTCAAATATATGTGTGTATTGTGATGTGCATTTAACATTGTTGATCATCGTTTACGGCGATTGATCAATGGACGTGGTGTGAGCTGTTGACGTGTCAACGGTTCAACCGTTGTGTTTCAATTGAAAGGACAAAGAACCTATGGTCGGTATGATGTGGTTCAAACGGGACCCAAAGGTCCCAGAAAAAGTTGACAAGGTTGATAACGGTGTTGTCAACAAACTGAGAAGAAAGAAACCGAGTCTCCTGAAGCCGACGAGAGAGTCGAGTGAAAGGGAGACCTCCGCAGACAGTGATAAGGAACGGCGGAGGTACTCCGATATTCTTGATATGAAAGTGTCTCTTGGTATGTATTTATATCAAAAATAAGCGTTTTGTATTAAATTTCCTTGCTATTATCATACTGTTCGTGTAATACCCTAATAAGTAAATGTTTTTTTTATTTAGTAATATTATAGTATAAGTCTAAAGCACATATCGCTATTTTCATCTATCGTTGACATGTATGTATTTTGTTAGATATTTAGTATATTACAGTATCGCATTAAAGTCAATCTGTCCGTCAGTTTATTAAATTTAAATTTATTCTCAACGAGTGTCACAGGTCAGTATCGAGGACATCTCTATTTTTAGGCATTGCAGCGTTTGATACGGCTATCTATAGTGATGTACACTTAGAGTCTAGATTTTAATTTAATATATCTAGATATTTATGAGAAGAAAATTTTTTTTTTACTATAAATCTGTTGTAAGTGATGAAGTAGTAGAATGCTAGTAACTCCTTTATTTGCTATATAGATCTTTATTATTAATATTATTTTAATTAATAGAGGTAATTTGCTAGTTACCTATTATTTTATTAATTAGCCATGGTTCGTTTAATGAAATATTTTCTGTTCATTTTAGTTCGTTCGTTCTCTCTATAATAAATATTAAGTATTCCAATCAATTATAACGCATTTTAAGATATTTGTTACATTATTAAAAATAGAATTTAATTATAAATAAACAAAAAAAGAATATGTTTTTTCTTATCATATCATAATTATACTAAATCCCATTAAGTAACACCCATTAAGTGCTCTTGGAAGCGGTTTCGGTACTTTCCCAAGTTCAAAGGAGTAAAAGAATTTTTAAAGCTCTAGTCACCAGAGTGGCTCATTAAATAAATGTCTTAAAGCTTACATATTCAAGTAAAAAAACCTTATCACAATATTATATGTAGGTAGGTGATTATATAGCGATCGTTTTATCATGTCTTTTATACTGCGTAAACATTTACTTTGCCATAGTTGCGTAGTAACAGGCATTGTCTAGTGATACTATAGTGGTTGTGGATTCGATCCTTATTCGGGTGAATTAAGTTTTAACAATTGCAGCGTTAAGTTACACCATTCAATATACAAAATGTGTTGTAGGAAATGCAGAACGGAGTTTCTTGACATAACATTCATTCTTCGAAAGACCAATTAAGCGACTTAAAAGCGTGAAGTTGCTTTTTTCTTTGTTAAATCTGTAAACAAATCTGACATTTAAGCTTTGACCTTCATTGATGTTAGATCTTTTATTAATGATTCAATTTATAAATAGTACATTATATCTGACATAATAGATTAGGTCAGCGTATGGTAATTTACCCGAAAGTCAGGTAATTTTTGTATTATATATGGATGTTATAAAACATCTTGGTGCAATGGCACCGTCTGTAAACGCGATTGATAGGTTCGGTTCGTAGGTTCGATTTCCGCTCGAAGGAATGATAAAATTAAAATTTATTCTCATTCCTCCGGCCTGGTAAGACGAAGTGCGGCATTGAGTTTCGCCACTTAAAAGAAAATAATCAACCAGGTGCCTCAGACTATCCTGCTATCCGGGATAAAGTGTGAAGTTGCTTTTTTTTAGTTGGTAAATAGGTATTTACGATATTTAAATCAGATTAATGTCTCCATTCACGTAAATTAAAATGCAGAGTTAAGTTCCGAGTGTTTGGAACGTGTTACGTTCCAAACACTCGGAACTTAACTCTGCATTTTTGTAGTACAATTTACCGTTTATTTTTGTAGTACAATTTAAGTTTGTATAATCGATTGATATTTTTATTGTATACGATGCTAGGGATAGTTGTCACTACCATATTGCTATAATTCAGTCTTAGTGGGACAGCGTCTGACTGTAAACGCAATCGGTTGTGGCTTCGATGCCCACTCGAGGGAGTGATTATATTTAAATTATTCTCACTTAATCGCTCTGGTAACATAAAATGCGGCATTAAGTTCCACCACTCAACACGCAATGTCTCTAATTCGGTGGAAATCGAAATATTGAGTGTCGTGACACTAGGTACTTCCTGTATACCCTGCTATGCGGGACAAAAGCGTGAGGCTAAAATATCCCTATAAAGTGATATCGCATGACACTACAACGTACGCCAAATTCATTAACTTAATTTGAAATCGATTCTATGACCGCAAACACGGAATTGGGCTATTTTATAAGTGCTAATTGTCTTACTGTACACGCGATTGTTATAGGTTCGATTTCCATTGATTGGAATAATGCTCTTTTGGTTCTAAATCTTTTTAAATATTTCACAGTGTTCAGCTCCGTTATGTAACATGAAGTGTCGAAAATAGTCGGTTTAATCATCATAACAATTCTTTTAAAGTTGATATAAAAAGTGTTATTAATATCTAGAATACCACAAAGTAATCGTTCAATTTTATATAAAAAAGAATTGAAGTATTCCGTATTTAATATCTATTATTTTGCTTAAACAAAAAATATTGTTTTGCTTTACTTTTATCGCTGCAAGTAATTTTTATGACACTTGATAAGAATATATTATACACTTGCTGTACACGCGACTTCGTCCGGTTAGAATTTAGCATCTCTGCATTTTTATTTTAAAATTGACGAAAATATGAGTAACCTAACTTATTTCGTACTAAATTTGCTACATGTCAGTTAAAATCTTATCTAAATCGGTCCAGCTATTTCTGAGATTAGCCGGAACAAACATACAGACAAAAAATTTAAAAATGTACAACACATATACTACATTTAGTAAATAGCTTTTACTTTGATTACAAACAGACCAATTTTAATTTATTTGTATAGATATTTAAAAAATACGTTAATAAATGTCAAGGTTTTTTTTACTTGAATAATATTTTAGATTTGATAAATAAAAGAAATATATTGATATTCGACGTTATTAAGAGTAACGTTGATTGTATTGTATCAAATGAAGACAAATGCAGTTAAACAAATCAAAATTTTAGTTAGAGACATTGTGTGTTAAGTGGCGGAACTCTATGCTGCGGTTTATATTAAATATATCTAGGGCCAGAAAATTAAAATTGTTTAAATTTAAGAAGTAATTCTTTGTTAATGAGAATCGAACCTATAATCATCGCGCAATAAGTAAAGCCTAACGCATTTAGATATATATACCAGGGTAACTTTTTCTACATAATAAAATGATCATAGCCTTTTATAGCTTATAGATTTCCTAAGGAAGTACTAAGTATTGTACTAGGAACAAATATTTCAAAATCCATTCACTACTTCCGAAGAAACAAACAAACATACAAACATCTCCGCTTTAATAGTAGATATAGATTAGAGCAAATGTACGAATCAAGTGCGAACTTTGCCGACACTTATCTCTATAAACTAGCCAGTAACCAAGTGATGTAATAAAATAAAGGCAACAATACACAGTTTGTTATAAAATGCAAATTTAAGTGAAAATACTTTCGCGTTACGGTTTTTTTTTTGGAAACAATCAAATATTTACATAACTTTACATTCCCGTTGCGAATCTTGTTCTTTTGTTTCATAGAAAGTTTTGTTACGCCAGTTTTAACGTTTACTCTGTTCAGTTATTGTATGGAGGTAGTTTATTTAAAAAATGGTTTTATATCGATTTTAAACCAAAAGGCTATATATAAAGCTTTTAGAAATAGTAGAAAAAAATGCATAGTTGTTTGTACGTTTTTTCTATACTATACTATGTTTTTCTTACGGTTAAATACTTGTAGGATCGCACTTGTAAGCAGAATAATCAAAAACTATAAATATTATATTCTAATAGTATTTGAATCTATAATAATCACTTGTAACTACTTCACACGTCACAACAGTGTAGGTAAAATTAATCATTTATTACGTATCGTCATCACTATGTATATTCTTATACCTACGGAGGTCGCGCAATGAGCTCTGATTGAATGCTTCTTAGTGTTTTTTTTTCTCTTGTCAATCGATTTTTTCTCACAACGTTATTAAATGTCACATTTATTATCATTCTATAGTTGTAATTTTCCTTTTTTTATATGATTTGTAGTACTTTAATAATGACTGTAGTAATTATATATCAAACATGGTATGTTGATCTTTGATCACGTTGGTAGCGATATGTGCTTGTGCTTAGAACATATAAAATGTACATTTTATTATAAAATATGATACGGCAAGGAAATCTTAACACATGATACGCTGATATATAATGTAAAATAATCCGTAGAGCGGCGCGATGAAAGCGATGAGTCTTTGTATGAGTCGGCGGACTGTCACAGCGATGCGGTGTCGGCGAGCGACGACGCACTGCCGAGACTGGGCAAGACACCGACGATAAGCAAAGAATCTCTTAAACTTGCAATCACTGATGAGGAAAGTGAGGCCAGAACGAAGAAGGGTCACAGAAAAACCATGTCACTGTCAAACCCAATAGAAATCGTCAAAAGCTTAGGCGACGAGTGGTTCGACCACACAAAGAAAGATGCCGAAAAGAATTCGGACAAGAAAAAGTCGAGAGAAAGCCTGTGGAGTGAAGAGGATAGAGATTCTATTCACGGGTCCAGTATGAAACTGGATCAGATCAGAAAGAATAGTAAAGAAGATAAAGCAATTGAAAACAGAAAGAGTAGTACTGCAGATGCGCCCAAACGCAAGACCAGTAAGGGCTCTTCTGTAAGTGCTCTCAATTTCTTAAGAAGAAAGAAGACCCCGACTTCTATGAAAGCTGTTGAAGCTGTAGTGGAGGTTGTGGATGGTATAGTTAACACCGACGAGATTTTGAACTTCACAAAATCCTTCTTGGAAGAAGAAAAGAGACATACAGCCATTTGTCAGAGTAAGCCTCCCGTGGACACTGACTCTGACGAGGACATGCCTCCGCCTAAAGTGATAGGCGAACATAGGCGCAGGCTCAGTCGGCAAACTTCTAGGAGTAAAAGCAAAGTCCGTGGGAAAAGTCAATCTGTTAAAGTGAACACTTTGAGAAAATCTCACAGCGGTACGCTGAAGAAGGGTAAGAAGAAAAGTGTGAAGACACCGCTAGCTGGTAGGAGTCGTCAAACCAGCATCGTGGAACCAAGTCCATTGGTCAAGAAGAAGAATTCTGATTCCACCAAGCAGAATTCGTGGCTTTTCAGCGGGTCCAGAGGTAAGAGAGGTCCTTTTTATGATATAACTTCAGTAACAATTATTATTTGGTACAATTAATACATTTTTTGTATAATTAATTTGTTTTCTAATCACTTTAGTGATTTTAATGTTGTTCATGTTAATTAATTACTAAAAATTTTAAGTTTTAAGCTTTTACACTAAAGACTTTTTAGGCTCTTTCTTACGCAACCACAAAATATGAGCAAGGCATCACGTCTTTCCTGTACATTTCTCATATCTTGTAGGGTATTTGACAACTGCTCTAATTATCCGTTAATACAAGTAAATTAACAAACGCGAACTAAACCCACCACCTCCATTCCACTGGTTGCTATTATAACAGTTGACGTTTCCGGTGAGATTGGCATACAAAAGCTATACATTAATCGGTCTGGAAACGTCGCGGCGTCGTATTTATCAAACGCTGACTCAGTCCGCCGCTCGCCTTGCGCGTCTCGCCCAGGGCTGCCGGGTCACAGGCAGGCTTAGCCTAATGTAACACTGTATTGTGTTTGGACTATTGATTAATCTGTTGGACTGGCATGTGGTTTTTTTTTAATGATATGCCTTTTGTGTGCACAAGGTTAGTGTTTTTTTTAATGCTATTTATTATTTAGGGCTTTTACAGTGATTACTCTTTGGTAAAAATTGAAGACAATATTATGATCTTCGCGATGTGAAGGTTAAATAAATATGTAGGAACTATAAATTATATCTCTTAGGTTTTTGAATCAAGTATGGATGTTAATGCCATTGGTTGTGGATTCGATTCCAAATCTGGGTAATGTTTATAATATCTTTATATAAACGTGTAAATTTTATCAATAGAATTTATTCATTATATTTGAAAATATAGTAACATTCTGCACTCCATATCTATATACACTTTTACAACCACATTACCTATTTAATTAATTTTAAAACGGGGTTCACGTATTATATATCATATAGATGATTATTTATCATATATTATATATTATATAGAAGTTAGTGTCTTAAATCTAAATAGCCACTGATAAAAAATGAAAGAAACCCCTCTCTTGGTAATACGCGGCGTTGATTACGTCACACAACACAAAACGTCTCAATTTTTAGCCGGAAAGTAGTGAACGAAGTCTCTTGACTCTGGATTCTCTCTGACTCTACCCTGCTATTGTATTTTAACTTTGTATTTTCCAATCGCAAATTAATATGTATATAGGTACATTAGAGTTGCCTATCGTTACGTTACTTATATTGAGTGGTCACGACATTTAAGTATTAACATTCTACTCATACATTCTGTATGTACTGTACACAGGTAAAATGTTTTCAAAGTATTGATTAATTGATTGTCGATTTAGTATCACGGTTTACACATTTGTTTTATTCTCTTTACATGCGGTGTTAACAGGAAGTATATAATGTTAGTGTGTGATAAACAGACGGATATATAAATAAATTAATTAGTTTATTAGATTTTAGCTTCACGCTTTTGTCCCACATAGCAGGGTGGACCAAAAGTACCTAATTTCGAGACACTCCGTGCCTCGCTTCCCGTCCAATTCGAAACATTGCGGGTGGAGAGGCGGAACTCAACGCCGTGATTTGTCTTACCAGACCGAGAAAGTGAAGATAAAATATAAACAGAATCACTCCCCGCGTTGAAATCGGACCCATAACCGTTCACGTTTACAGTTAAACCCAGTCGCACTGCGCCACGACCGACCTCACACAAATTATTTGTAATTATATTAATACTTATAATTTCTAATACCTACATATAGTTATATACATACATACCTGTTCAGGTTATGAATGTATTATGAATGCCATTTTACATTTCAAATATGATGGATCGCTTATTCAAATATTTAATTTAATTTCGTCTCTGACGTGTAACGGTACACTTTTTGCCACCTCACAAACCACTTAGTCGCTCGGTCTGTTGAGTTTTATCTATTTGTATATTATGTATATATAGATTATATGTTATATGTATGTGGGGCCGGTCGTGGTGCAGTGGGACATCGTCTGACTGTAAACGCCATTGGTTATGGGTTCTATCTCCACTCGGGAGAGTGATTATGCTTAAATTATATTCATTTTCTCAATCTGGTAAGACATAGTGAAGTGTCTTGACACTAGCTACTTCCTGTCTAACCCTGCTGTGCGGGACGAAAAGCGTGAAGCTAATAACACCAATGTTATATATATGTGTACGACGGTAATAGGTTCGTATAGCTGGTAGGTGGCGTATGTCACGTTATGTTAAAGCGTGTTTTTTAATACGTGGTGGTGGTAATGTTTATTTTGTTAATAAAAAACGGCTTTCTGGGTTTTTTTTTCTCTCTATGTAAACTTTTATCTATTTTTTTTTGTATATTTTTTGTTAAAAGAGACTTCAAAGATTTTTTGTCCAGTTTAATACTTTTGCTTACTAAATTAATATGTTTGAAGCTACTGTTAGTTGTACTTGTTGAAACGATAAATGTAAAAAGTTGTGTTTTATCAGGCCGTTCAATGCGAAACATCTTGCTCGGTTATGTCAGTCCTCTTTTAATGTATTGTAATTTATACATCAACAGCCTGTAACTCTGGCACGGATACATACATACATACATACATACATACATACATACATACATACATACATACATACGTACATACATACGTACATACATACATACATACATACATACATTTTTATGTATATATACATGCATATTATTATTCGTTAGGTAATATAGCTTTTTGTAAAGTATTGCTTGTAGTCTTTCGTCGTTTACCTTTAACGGTTTTTTTTTAATTTTCTTGAAAACGAACAGGGATTTCATAGAATTGTTTATTTTTTTACAAAAAATTTGGTGAAATTATTATGTGATTATTTTTATTTTATATTATAATAGTTTTCTAATACGTTTATATCTAAGTTTTACGTACAGTATATATTTGTATGTATTTTTAGTATTTTACTTTTTTTTTAATTGTTATTCCACACTTAGGATTAGAAAATATATTTCAAAAAACATATAATAATTTGAAGGCAGAGTTTCCAACAGGTGCGGGTTCGAATCTCACTACGTTCAAATTTTTATATGTTTTAAAAAAATAGTTTTTAGCAATGATTTCTTGTATGTATATTATCAACATATACTCTGTTCTTTGTCTATCTTGAACTAACAATCTTTACATTCTTTCCATTCATTACTTGTACACATGAATTTGTTAAAATATGAAGAAGTATTAAGTATAATATTGCCATATCTTGGTTTTATTAAATGTTTTTATTCCTCAGACTCGTTAAAGCGAAAATCGCGTATTAAAACGGCGTTCGCAATTAAAACATCCAAATTCTTTAACCGTGAAATCATTCATATGGGCAATATAAAATAAATAAACGTCCGCTACGCACTATTAAATATCGAAGCGTATCGACCTGTGTCCATGTATTTGCAAGATGATTACGGGAGAGATTTGCGAGATGTGTTTGACTTACTTTGTCAGTCGTGTCAGTCAGTTTGAGCTCATCGTTATTTAATAGGTCAGTGTCTGGTTGTAAATGTGGTTTTGGGTTCGATTCCAATCAGGGGAATGATTCTACTTTATATTTATCTTCATATCTCCGCTCTGGTCATATATGGTGCGGCGTTAAGTTCACCACTCCAAAGGCAGTCAACGGAGTGTCATGACCCTTGATTGTTCTTGACTATCCTGCTATGAATAAAGCTATAAAAAGCAATTAAAATCACATAATATTTATATCTTTTTACTAATAAGATATTGATTTTCGCGAACTTATACATTTTAAATGAAACTATTTTAAACGGATTAATCGTGTATATTTTGGTATTCGATAATACATTTTGGACCCCTGACGTTTCGAACACTTTACAGTAGTACGTGGTCACAGCTAGACACACCTGTCTACCCGTTTGCGAATACTAAAATATACGCGATTAATCCGGTTAAAATACTTTCATATTTTTATTATTTACTAAAACTAGACATCGACTTGCAGGCTGTCTCCATTTATCGCACAATATGATAACACACATACACACGTGAATGCTCCTACAACTGTATTTGATATGGGTGGGCTACATGACATGCAATTAATTGCAGATCGCACCGCGCCAAAGATCAAACGCCACTACAATTTCAAGTAACACAATCAATTATTTATTCATTGATGCAACAGTTTCTTCATTCATTCATTCATATTCTGTCCGTGACCTGTATGAGACACGCTGACGATAAAAGCCTCAAAAGCTAAGCTATTTTAGGCTTTATTTCTTAAGTAGTAGGGAATACAATTACAATTTGATGTCAATCGCATATAAGCATATCTTCGTGCTTTGAAAGCTCGTGTACTGTAAGCTTTTGTTTTTTGTGTATATGCATATGTATGTATGAATGTATGTATGTCCGTATATTGTTTGGTGCATTCCAAGAGGGGTCAATGGGCCGGTGTGTCTCGGTCTCAGATATGGTGTTTACGGTTTTTTCACTAACTAAACTTTGTTACTTTTTTTAGCTTCACGGTTTCTTAATTACGCATAGCAGGGTAGAGAGAAAGTGTCAAGACATTCTGTACTTCACTTTCCACCGAATTCGAGACATTGTGGGTTGAGTGGTGGAACTCAACGCCACACTTTGTCTTACCGAAAATGAAAATAATTGACAAAGCGCAGCATTAAGTTTCAACACTTAACACGCAATGTCTCAAATTCGGCGGAAAGCGAAGTAGGGAGTGTCTTGACACTAAAAATGTTAAGCTAAAGAAAAAAATAAAAAAAATTTGTTTAGTTAGTTGAAGGAGCAAATACCTATAAAGGTAGACGAAAAATGTTTTTAATATCATAGAAAATTTAGTTGCTGCGGACTGGCGAGTCGTTGTGCCCCAAAATTTTTTTTCTTTTCTTATATGACGAACGATTTATAAAGATCTGTTCTTAAAATAGAATGGCGACTCGTAACATCTTAGTTATTTGTTATCGTGTCAGTGATAAGGGGTCACTGGCAGCGCATTACCAGGACGACACCCCCGGCCTTGCGGGCCGCCTGGCGTGTACGTAGCTAATATATAATAGGCGATTGTTTCAACACAATTGTTGTATTTGAAGTGAATTTTATGAAGATAATCGAGAAATTAAATTAGATTTTTTTTTATTTTTGACATTGTAATGATATTTATTAAATCGGTGAGGCCGGTCGTGGCGTAGTGTAACAGCATCTGACTGTAAACGCGATCGGTTGCGGGTTCGATCCTCACTCGGGGAAGTGATTACATTTAAATTATTTTCACTTCCTCGCTCTGGTAAAGAAAAAAAGCGGCGTTGAGTTCCACCACCCAACACGTAATGTTTCGAATTCGGTGGAAAGTGAAGCACGGAGTGTCTTGACACTAGGTACTTTCTGCCTACCCTGCTATGCGGGATAAAAGCGTGAAGCTAAAAAAAATAGGTGTTTAATGTTCTTGATACTAAATATTATTTGGGAGATAATATTCTCTTAGTGTGCGAAGTATTACTTATTAATCAATATGACAAATATTTAGATCAATTGTAAAATATTTCTTAAGAAATTTGACTATACCTAATTAGATAATTTAATGTTAATTAATTTAATAAAATCCGAACACCGTATAAATGAACCATTAGAATGTCAATAAAAACGAAAGCTCGGTCTTCTTAATCGGTAAATATTCTTCAAATTACTTGGTTTTGATTCCATTATGTTATAGTACATACACATGTGTGTCAGTAAGCCAGGCACTTTCGTTACTAATACTGTCATACAAGTTTGTTTGTATGTCACTTCTATAAAAGTGAATGTTTGATAAATTTTTGATTGATAACAGAGATATTATCTCTTCGTCGTTATTTACGTTTGAAAATAAAAGTTCAAGATACAGCCTTAAGGTATTTAATAAGGCTCACTCTCTCTTACGCTTTGATTGATATTAAATCTCAAAAGAGGTTTATGCGTATCGCGATTAGTTTAAATCCAGACGTTTACTGACTGTGAAATTGCAGGATTTTTATTGTATATTTTAATCACTATTGTTTTTTATGTATATAAATTATAGAACTTAATGGGTGCGTTACTAGGTTTTCGTTACTTGTTAGGCTCATTTTCAGGCAGAGTATGTCACGCTACTAGCAAAATAGGCAGAGAGAACCCAGTACCAAGATGTCTCGATCTCCCTTTCCGTCTTAATTAGAGCCGTTGAACAACGGAACTCAACGCCGTGACCTTCATTTCACCGTTTAATTAGAAAACGAAGGTCTCTACCACAAAAATATATCCAATTATATGGTTTGCCTTAATATGTCAATCAACGGTGACATCAACCCAAAAGACTTGACGTAAAAAAACGGAAGCGAACATTTCACGTACATTGATATGCGCGTGCGCAACGCAACGGGAAACGCGTATTAATAGCTTATCCTTGTGTGTTGACTCACGCATTGTCTCTCTATTATGTTATTTATATATATATATATATATATATATTACTAGGTAAGATTATTATATTATTATTGTAGGTTTTGTAAAATAAAGATGAGTTTTTATAGAGGTACAGAAAACACTGGAACATTCGTTTATATACAACATAACTCTTTACCTCTAAATGTTGTCAATTCAAAATTTCTTAATATATTTAAAAAATGATTAAGAATTATTAGATGATTTCACTGATACTGTTTAATATCACTACTGTTTATTATTTGTAATATCTTAATTGTAGTTATAATTTCAAAATTTCCTTTGTAAGCGAACTGTGTTCTTTTTGGAAATAAACTTCTTTAAACCTATAACAATAAACATAATCTGTATTGATTCAAAATTTGAATCTGATAATAAGTTCGTGTTTTTGGTTTGTAAATATTTTTTAGTTTTTGATAATTTTGGTTTTTTTTTTAGAATTAATTTGAGAACCGAGTGTCTTGACACTACGATTATGTCTACCTATTAAATATTTGCAATTAAAATATTTACTATGTTACTCTTATGATAAGAAAATATGCATTTTAATAAATGTTGTTTTTATACGTTTTTTTTAAAACATATGTTTAAAATATACGGGATCTATCAAGTGACCTTCGCCTTATATAGATTTGAAATAAGTACGGGTTGATCTTTTCACATGTGTATTGAGTATAGTGTAGTATTTCTTTTTTATTTTTTTGTGTTGTTATTTATTGGTACTGTCATTTTGTTACAAATTAAAACGAACAGTGCGTTTTTCCGTTTCGTTATAATAGGGGACATTGCGTGTTGGTCAACAGAACCCCAGGCTTTGTAGGCCGGCCTTAGGAAATTAAATATTTTACATATAAAATATTGCCCCTAATGGAAATTGTGTTTATCAATGGTGAGTGGTATGAGAGGTCGGAGGAAGTTCACGTAAAAATCGGGAGGTATACCGGAGAGGCGTGGATGAAGTGGGTTATGACTGTGGACGAGGTGAAAGATCGTAGTTTGGCGCTCCGTTGTCTTTTGACAACCCCTTCAGGGATACAGTGTGAAGTGTAAAATAAAGTCATCGTAGTTAGTCAAACTGATCGCTTTTGAATCACGATAGTAATTTCTGTAATAACATTATGTTCGTCATATATAAAGAGCATCTTCATACAAACGTTTTGCAGAGATTAGCTTAAAGAGATAATCTTTGTAATCTCGATATGAGTTCATTGACCTCAAGGTATAAATATAGGAATTTTCAATAAATCCCCAATTTAAAGGCCGATCATGTCTCGTACATGCGATTTATGCAAGGTTGTACTAAAATCTGAATGTATTGGCGTCAGTGCGACGGTGCACTTTATGTTTGAAGCTGTGTTCCTATTGAGGAAGAAGGCTTTGTTTTTTATATATATTAGGCGCGACTAATATCTATATCTATCTATCTATCTATCTATCTATCTATCTATATATATATATATATATATATATATATATATATATATTAGGCATGTTAGGTTATTAGCAAGAGCTAGGTAGGACAAAGCAAATACGTAATTATATTCGCAGGTACTCGAATTGAACCCCTCACGTGTCGTGACTACATCTGACTGTTAATTTGGTCGGTTGTGGGTTCAATTAGCGTTCAGTAAAATAATTAAATGCATTATTTTTAAAATATATTAGCATTACGCACTCCTTCGTTATATAAACTATAACTGTGCCAAATTTCATGCTCCCCAATTTTGCGTTGTTTTCTTAATTAGGGGTACAAAAGATTTTGCTTTACGTATTAATATATAGATTAATATAATTGTTGTCATTCCTTCACCTCGATAACACGAAGCCTAATGTTGAATTTCCAACAGACAAGCAAAAAATAAGCAGGAGGCTTCTATTCGAAACAATCCATACAATAATTTGCATATTAAATATTCAAATTATTAAAATTATAACAAAAATGAAACTTCACAGATCTCTGCTAAAATTTTTACCTTAATCGTTTCTCAGTACACAGCATCCAGTCTTATTGAATTATCAGCGAAATCTCGGTTTTTTGTCAAACTTGCCCCCGATGAGTCAGAGTGACGTCGCGCCGGCGGTCAGTGACCCGCAAGGTGTCGGCACGGTTCCCCTCGAAGCTTTTTGCTTACTTTGTTACGATAATTTTGGAGGCGTTACATTAAAGATGATAAGATCTCTCATTCGTTTTGTTTTCTATATATTTTAGTGTAAATAGGGCGCGATTAGTTAGAACTGCTCGTGGTAGTTACAGGTTCATATATATATTTAACATTATTAGTTTACCTCAAATATTATGAAGCATAAGGCAAAATTAAATCAAATCAAAATATAGAATTTCAGATTATTTTGGCCATAAGAATGTTGTTGTTCAGTATTTTTTTAGCTTCACGCTTTTATCCCGCATAGCGGAGTAGACGGAAAGTACCTAGTGTCAACACACTCCGTACTTCGCTTTCCACCAAATTCGAGACATTGTGTGTTGAGTGGTGGAATTCAACGTCGTACTTTGTCTTTACCAGAGCAAGGAAGATAATTTAAATATAATCACAGAGCAAGGAAGATAATTTAAATATAATTTAAGTATAAACCCGGTGGGAATCGAACCCACAACCGATCACGTTTACAGTCAGACGCTGTCCCACGACCGGCCTCTAATTTGTCTTTATTTTAGGCCGCTCTTGGCGCAGTGGGAAACCTCTCGACTGTAAACACAACCACTTGTGAATTTGATTCCCACTTGGAGGAATATTTAAACTATTTTTATTTTCCTTGCTCTAGTAAGATGAAGCGCGACGTTGAATTCCGCGACTCAACACACAATTCAACAGAAAGCGGACTACAGAGCGTCTTGCAACTAGATACCCTACATCCTATCTTCCCTGCTATACTGGATAAAAAAGTGAAGTTAAAAAAAATTACCTCTTTGAGTAACCACTTTAAATATATATAACTCTAACGCACATCCAATATGAAAAACGTTCTTGCCCTATTTAATTAGTGGCGCCATATGTGTTTGTATAGAGGAGAAATATTAAATTTCACAAACGTAAAAAAATAATGATACCCGACGCAGACGCGCCGCAACAGTACGGCCGTACCGCCTCGTACTGTATTTATTTATAAATAAACTTAATTAATACAAGCTTCCGAGAAAGAAAAGCTGCCACAATCGATCACCCGTTTGAAATGTCACCTCGCTGACGTTTTGCCGATGCGAGTTGTGTAGTGCATGTTGGGTGGTTTGTGGGTTCGAATAAAACTATTTTCTTTTTAAATATTAGTTTTTTTTGTCTGCTAAAACAAAGGTCAAGTTAGGTTACGCCAGCTGACGTGTAATATATGAAATAAGAAATGCGAAATAGAGAAAATTTGTGTGTCTTACTCGATTGTTAAACGCAACAAGTTCGTAAATATAATAAGAAGCACTACAGATCTATTAATCATTTTATAAAAGCTCGATATGAACCCGAAAAATGGAAAACGAATGCGTGAAACGAAAACCGTATATATATATATATATATATATATATATATATATATATATATATACATATATTTCTTCGCTCTCAAGACAAAGCCACACAGTCAATCCACTAAACACGTAATGTATCTAATTCGGAGTACGGAGAGTTTTGACACTAGATACTAAAAATGCTATAAGTTTTTCAAGCTTCAAGCTTTTTCGGCATAGCGAGGTAGTCAAAGAGAATCTAACGTCTATTACGTCCATAACGTTTCCATACTCAACGTTTTTCCATATTTTTACTGTTTAACATGTATAAGTACTTAACCTTAATTGCATACAAAAAGCAAATATCAAAAAAATATATTGTTATATAAACATATTAGTGAAACGATTTGTTACTAAAAGCTCATGTTTTCTCAAGAGCTTGTACTGATCAAATTCTATAGTATTCTAACAATGTAATGGGGCGACCTGATTCGCTTGACCTGAATATTTCACAGCTTAACGCGCTTGCCGTTTGTTTACTAGAGATTGTATTGTAAATAATTGAAGCGAGCTAGCGCTTACGTGTATGTTAGTGCTTGTGTTATTAAAATGTGTTATGTTATCATAAAAAAAGTTTTGGAAAGCTTTTATTGGGAATTGGTGTTTATGTTTGTATTATTATCATATTGTTGCCCTGGTGAGACAATATGCGGCGTTTAGCACCGCCGCTATGGTTGAATGTTTTCACTCATTTTAATAGCATTGCCATCGTTTGCTTACTCAGACATGGCACCTTATTTGCTTACTTCAGGTTAATAGTTAATTTTCTTAATTAACTCGATTTTTATATATTCATAATAAAAGTACTTACCCTGTTGTAGTGCAGAGAATAATTTTAATGGTTTTTTTGTTTGAATAAAAAGGAATAAACAGCGCTATGTCACTTGGTGTACATCTAACTTCTCCGAATAAAGTATTCTTATAGGTGTGTTGTTTATTTAAACCATATATATATATATATATATATATATATATATATATATATATATACATTACATATAAATGCACTATATTATAAAGCTAGTGCTTATTATTTATCATACTCCCATATTTCACATTCCCATGGGAATTTTAGAATAATCCTCTGTTAGTCCCTGAACTCTTCCAGGAATATATATTGATCAGCTTCCTATATCCACTAAGTTCATCTGTGCGCGTCCGTCAGTGTCAGTCAGTTTTTTTTTATATAGATAAAAGGATTAGAAGTAATAATTAGATTAGTTACAAGTCAGTTTCTAATAGAAAACATTAGAAATGATAAATGGAAGCTAATAATTCCGCCCGAGTATGATCACGTCGGTACCGAGAACTCATATGTATGCAAAACAGAACAATGGTTCTGCGCGTGCGCATACATCGAGAATGTATAGCGTATTCATTACTTATCAATACATAGATAAGTTTTATACATTGATATTTAGTTAGGTAGTTTCTTTTGGTCTTCTTCTCTTTGAAACGCCTTTCTTATTGTCCCTCCTCATGGGACAGAGGAAATATTTTTAATTTTTTTCAATATTTAAAATGTATTGTAATATTTATATATAAAAAAAAACAATAATTTTAAAAAGTTTTTATTAACTTAGGAATTTATATAGTTAGGGATCTACCTATCCAAAACTGATCTTTCAATGATGACGAGAAGGCTCTTAGGCTCTTGCCAGCACTACCAGGTTTACAAGAAATAGGTCATTTTAAGCAACTTATCTCTTAGTTTTTCTTTTAAATTAAGCTGTATTCTTTTAATTATTTATCTTATTCTTGATACTTATCATGGTAAATGTTTTATCTATCGTCTAACGTATTTTAACTAGCCTTAGACACAAGGAATTCTCAGATATTATGCGTTATAGTTTTGTAAAATGATCTAACTAAACTTCAAAGGTTTTTAGTTTTACTTTATTTTTTTTAGCTTCACGCTTTTATCCCGCATAGCAGGGTAGACAGAAAGTACCTAGTGTTAAGACACTCCGTACTCCGCTTCCACCGAATCCGAGACGTTGCGTGTTAAGTGGTGGAACTCGACGCCGCACTTTGTCTTTTTCCAGAGCGAGGAAGTGAAAATAATTTTAAATGTAAACACTCCCTCGAGTGGGGATCGAATCCACAACCGATCGCGTTTACAATCAGACGCTGTCCCACTGCGCCACTAGCGGCCTCGTTAGTAACTTTATACATTTATTGCTCTTAAAATTACTTGTAAAATCTGTATACGATTAAGTCCTTTTATGGTATAGTTAGCGTAGAAAATTGGCGCAACAAATTATCTAATAGTCTGAACTTTGTGTAGGAAAAGGGGTGTATTTCGCAATGGTTCGTTATCGCGGCATTAATGACCGCGCTGGGTAGTATAAAGCGATGATCTCACTCGTGCGCAGTTTCAATTACACGCACAACTACGTATTGCTTACATCGCTGCTAGAGAATTCATTTTATAGCCATTACATAGAAAATACTAGAAATCTAGATTTTTTTAAGATTTTTTTATTTTTTATATCTTTTGATTATATCCTGGTATATTTTAGAGAAGGCAGGTAGGACCTACCATACCATAGCAAGATATACATATAAAAATTCAGTCCAATCCAGTAGACTTTGTCCGTCTGTACGTTGGTGGTAGCACTTTTTAAAATTATAGCAAAGATAATAAGTTTAAACACTATGTTTTCCACAAAAGGGATGTAACATGAAGATAGTCTACAAGTATATAATATAAACAATGGAACTGAAGAAACCTATGGGAAATTAGCACAGATATCTTTTGCGCACTTCTAAGAAACCTCACCTGCCTACTTGTTATACATCGAGATTGTATTTGCATTAATTAATTGTCTTTCTGGTCGTATTATTATACGAGGTCTATATATTATAACGTTAAAGATAATGAATCAAATGTCTTAATAAGATATTTTAAATGAAACTATTTTAAACGGTGGTAGGTCATAGTCTACCTGTGACCACGGACACTGTACAGTGTTCGAGACGTCAAGTTTCCAAAAAATGTATTTTCAAATACCAAAATATACGCGATTAATCCGTTTAAAATAGTTTCATTTAGATGTATTAATTAAAATGTTAATGGAGATAGCGGGTTCGAATTTATGGAATATTTGTACTTAGCATATTGAAAGTTGGTTTACTACGTCCATGTTAGATAAAGATATAGGTAGATAGAGATATGACTGCGCTATTGTCTTTCAGAATATCCTTACTACTAGATTAGAACCACCAACTGTTACGTGTTCAGTCCCACGTGGTGCACTCGACCACAATGGCGTTATATGTATTTTTTTAATAAAAAGCAGTAATTCAAACACTAGATAGGTAAATTAGTATCCGTCACCCACTCAGTTATCCTTTAACAGGATGAGGCGGTGCGGTCAGTGCGTCATACATACATATATACATACATATATACATACATACATACATACATACATACATACATACATACATACATACATACATACATATATACATACATACATACATACATACATACATACATACATACATACATGCATACATACATACATACATACTGTCTATGTATGTACATACAGACTGGTTGGTGTATTTCCGCCGCCATTTGCCATTTGTGTGACATTGACTTATATTAAATATGTCCATTGTTATATTTGTGTTAATTCCAGTTAAATTGTAAATAAATAGTAGATAACTGAGGTCTGTCGTGGCGCAGTGGGACATCGTCCGACTGTAAACGCTATCGGTTGTGGGTTCGATCCCCACAAGATAAAGGCGGCGTTGAGTTCCACCACTCAACACGCAATGTCTCGAATTCGGTGGAAAGCGAATTACGGAGTGTTTTGACATTAAGTTCTTTTTGTCTACCCTACTATGCGGGATAAAAAGCGTGAAGCTAAAAAAAATTGTCGGTAACTTTTATAACAGTTATTAGTTAAAGCAAATAGTATTGTAATTTAAATTATTAAATTACAAATTTATTCTCAAGTATAATATATCGACAACACTAGTAACATAGTAGGCAAGACGCTCTTTATAAGCTTTTTAAATCGTATCTTTTTATCGTTGTATAATATTAACGAGAGGCGGGAGCTCAAGGTGTGATACTTCTAAAACATACTGCCAATTATCACACAATGTGTTGTATTTGGTAAGAGACTGGGCAACTGACTGATAATCGGGACGATGACGTCTTTATACCTATCCTATCCACTTTCAGTTGCTTAATAAATACTTGTTTATGTATTTTTTTTAGTGATTATTAGTAATTTTATAATTATAATTTTTCTTTTCAGGTGAATCGAGAAGAGAGGGCTCCACTGAGGATCAGTCGGCACCAGACGTAGATGTCGACACAAGCGACAACACGCTCAAGGAGCCCGAAAAAGAGCAAAGGTATGTTAATGTAATAGCATCTAATCGTACTACATTTATTAATGAATAATCATTTTGAATCTTTATAAATGTTAAAATAGGTTTTTTTTTCTCAAAAACATAGCATAATATTTCTTGGTAAGACAAAGCGCGGCGTTAAGTTCCGCGAATTCGGCGGAAAGCGGAGTATTGAGTGTCTTGACATTAGGTATTTCCCTTCTACTCTGCTGTACGGGATAAGGATTGGATAGTTGTTTTATTTTCTTAAATTATTTAACAATCTTCTATGTAGTGTTAAAATGTTAAAAAGATGTATTGAATCAGCTAACATATGACGTGGCCGAGAAAAATCCGAATTAATTTTTAAAACCTCCATGTAATTTGGATCTGTAATAGAATATCTCTAAAAAATACCTTTTCTTTGTTTGGTTATATTTGAACTTCAATCTGTACACATTATTGTCAAAAATATTTTATATCTATATATTACGATGTTAACTTTTTACTTGTTAAAATCAAAAAATATTACATGAATTAATAATTAATTTATTTTATTCTTATATTTAATTTGAAAATTGTAAGAAATTATGTAATATTCACAATATGAATTGTACAGTTGCTACTATACTAGAGCCCTCTATGTCGTTTCGTGCGAAGTACAGATGCTACGTAGTCAAGGAAAATGGCGTTAGTATACCTTCCTATCGGATAATAGATGGCGCCTTTAAAAATAATGTATTGCAAAAGTTTTTCATATATTTTCCAAATATTTCTAATGTTTTTATAACCTTTTTTTTATTATGTTTTCATATATATATTTAATTAATTATTAGCACGGTTTTTAAACGGCTGGTGGTTTATACTTAAATATTTATAGGTTTTCCACTCGCTACTAGATGGCGTTCAAATCGATGCGCATTTTTTTGTTCATTTAACACTGTGTGTAACGTGTTTTAAAATTACAAACAATAGTAACAGATAGTATAGAATTATTATAAAATTAATTAAAACTCATATGTTGTTATTTCCTGAGGAGAGTTGGACAAGTATCTTTTGTTTTAAACTTTCGAATGTTCGTGTATTTTATTTCTTCATCTTTACATTCTTTCAATTATTTCTATATTATCAAAATATTCAGTTAATTTGGTTTAACAGTAATTAAAACAAGATTGAAAATTTAATTCCTATAGATATTCCTAATGGTAATGTTTTTATGTCCTTAAGTTGGTGCATCGGCACCAACAAAACACAGCCTTAAAAACATAGCCTTGTTCACTTTCTTAATACTTTATTACGCGAAGGTAATCGATTCGATTTTTGACAATTACTTACATTTACACTGTATAATATACATTGTATAAAGTTATTATATGTATTTTTTTCTTGCAGTTGGAAAGGCGGAGCTCGTGGTGTGAATCGGGCTGAAAGCTGCCGCGAGCGCGACGCGCCCCGGCGCGGCAAGCACCGCAACGCGTCGGATCCCAACCGGCTGACGGCGCATCCCAACCAGTGAGTGATTGCATATTTATTTACATACTCATATTTTTGATTATTTTATTAGGTGTTTTTGAAGAAAATATGTTGATTTTATATAGAAATACGCGGAAATAATAGAATTATAAGTAATTGATATGTTTGTTTTATAATCTCGAATAGTGAAAGTAATGTAGGTCTATTAATAAAGATTGAAAATATATTATATTTCTTCATTGAGCCATTGATCGATTATTGTATTGCAATATAACAAATTAAATAACACTGTCTATCTTTAGTCTACCTGTAACCCGGGACTAATGTAATGAAACGTCAATTATATAATAGTAAATAATTCGCCAAATTTTATTTAAAATGTATATAATTCGCCAACATGAAGACGTTATTAAATACTATCTTAATATATATATTTTTGTCTAAAGGCTTCAATAACAAGTAAATAACCGACAATATTGAGTTAACGTTCTACGATTTTCTTTCATTTCTTCGATTTGAACATGCTGTATAGCGATGTCGAAAGCTCTACTTAGAAAACACCTTGTATACGTCATAATCGTAAACACCCCCAAGCGTTTACATTTTGATAGAAACAAAAATGTATAGTTATACAAAAAAAAGAACCATATCCGGAAACATGCATCATTTAGATTTATTCACGTTAAATCAGGATATGGATTATCAGCAAAAAAGTGTGAAATTCCTCTTAGTTGGTACTTATGTTGCGAAAATGTAAATAAATTGCATTATTAATATAATATATAACGTTTAATAATATTTTTGACATGTATTTATATGTTTGCGCTCGGTTTCCGGTGGATAATACTTCCGGTGTGACGTTTAGTCGTATATTAAAATTATTTAGCACTATATCTTTAAGAAGAGGCCGGTCGTGGCGCAGTGGGACTGTGTCTGACTAGAAACGCGATCGGTTGTGGGTTCGATCCTTACTCGTCGTAGTGATAATATTTAAAGTATTTTCACTTCCTTGCTCCGGTAAGATCCACACGATGTCTCAAATTCGGTGGAAAGCAAGCAGCACGGAGTGTTTTGACACTAGATACTCTCTGTCTAAAGCTGTTATGCGGGATAAAAGCATGAAGCTAAAAAAATAATTTTAAAATTAATGATCGTTTAAATTGTTTTGACAGTTATGGGTTCGGTACCCGGTTATGGTATGTATGTAATGAGTGATCGTAACGCATAAATGATATATAAAATTCAAATTGACTATTGCTTTTAATTGAAACTGCTTTATTAAAAGTAGCTTGAAGCCATTGTGGTGCAATGGAACAGCATCGTACTGTGCAACGAGATTGGTTGTGGGCTCTGTTCCCATTCGGGGGAATGATTGTGTTTAAAAAAATATTTTCATTTTTCCACTCTCGTTAAGACAAATCACGGCGTTAAATTCGCCATTCAACAAGCAATGTCTCGAATTCTTGCTTTGTTAAAACAAATTTTAAAAGTATTATTTTTAATAGTTCAACCCCAAAAAAGCGTTTATAATATATGTGGTTTGTAAGAACTTCGTCATATTCTAAAAAGTTTGAACATTTTACCGCATAGTGTTTATAATTAAGAGTAGAAAGACGAAAAGTGTCTATTTTTTAGACATTTACTTACACAATTGTATACAAAATGTATATGTTTTCCATATGTCTGAAATAACTAACTTTAGCGAATTGCATCTATTCATTTTGTGATATAAATTAATTCCTACGAGGCTAGACTGTAGAAGGACCTAACTTCTGTCAAAGTAATTTGAAACTTATCCCCTTATTAATTAAGCATAATATCGATTATTCCAACTAAATTCCGAGTTTTTACTGTACTTTTAAAATAAACTTTACATCATCGTAGTAATAGAACTTTCTGTATGTCATTTTCTTTATTATGTTATATTGATTGTGTTGTATAAATTTGAACTTTACTTTGAAGCTTTTAAAGTTCATTTTATATTAACTTGTCGAGAACCTATAATTGCATTCTTGTGCCTTATTTGAGTACCAATTTGTAGGGATCTCTGGGTTCACTCTAAATATAAGGTAAATTCCAATCGAATGAATTTGGACCTTATTTTCTTCAAAATACGGCTTATTATATATTTGTTATTTCTGAACACGTCCATCCAAATTAGCAAGAGCTTTACTGTAACTGCCACCGCGGTCAATGCAAGGTTTTACCAACATCCAATATAAATTGAACTCCACAAATAGCCTTATCGTGTGAATTTAAAAGGTCTTGGTGTTTGGTCGGTCGCAGTCAGACAGTGTTTCGTATTTCAGTACAGTTTCAGACGCGCTAGCGGTGACATTAACCCGCTGAAATATATATTGCGATTTTAGTGAATTTTGCATTTTTTTTTGTTTCTCCGTGTTTTTGTTTGTTTGTGACTGTTTCTGATTTTATTTTTCAATATATTTGATTTTTTTAGAGTTTTTTGAACAGGTAAGGTCTTAAATTTAATATATTTATAATTCGATTTATATAATTTTAATGTTTTATTTTGATAAATTAGAATTATTTTCGGAATTAAAATATCAGTGTCTTATTTGTATCATGACATTAAATAAATGATCATAAATATTTATTATTCATATATATGTTATTTTATATTATTATAGTATTATTTAGTAACGTTACTCGCTTTTGTATTTGTATTTTATATTTTACATATTAAAATACTAAACAGTACACAAAGATAACACAAAGTGTATGTAAGTGTGGATTCAGTTAGAAGTGATTTTCCATTATATGTTCGATACAACCCCGCCAAATGTGATAGACGACTGAATATTAAATGATATACATACATATGTAGGTGTACCACAATTTTTCCGTATATACATTTGTACTGACACCGTCCACCAACAATTTGTATTAACAATCTGCCACGAACAATGGACGATCGTGAGCTTCTGAGCACTGAAAATTATAAACATAGATATTTACACGCCAAGGAAGATAACAATGCGAATGTAGTTATATTATTTATCATATCCGCATCTTGTACCAATAACTTTATACATTGAAAATGCATGTTTTTCAAAGTTTGTTTTTTATATAATTTAAAAGATTTTCTACTTGATTTGTTTAATTGTTTTTTTTTATTTAGTTCTAATATTAAAACAATTTTAGTGTCTATTAATTTTTTAATGCTATATATATATATATATATGGAAATCGATTTGTCTTTTTGATAGCATTATAGCTGCTCTGTATCTGTTTTGGTATATTATGAGTGTTTCATATTTCAATCCTTTGATAAAGTTAATATAATTTAAAAATGATAAAAAATATTTCTATACGGTTTTTAAATATTTCTTTTTTTGCTCAACAGTTGTTTGATTTAATTGTTAAGTACAGAAGTACAGTCGTCTATAATATTATTGAAATAATACATTCCTCGCTATATTATCAATGTATACGTGAGGTGCGGATTACGAAGGAAACGTAACAAACTTTCGAGCTTTCAATTATGGTCAGTTCAACGTTCGATTTCAATATTTCAACGAGTCTGCGAAGTTTAACAAAGAAAACAATGTTACAGACCGCTGTGAAACTAAATGTTGCTTTAACTGACACCCCAGACACGATTTCCGCATCCGACGGGGTTTGAACCCCCTCCCCGGTGGTAGGCAGTTGAGGGGGTGAGTAAGGGGGTACTGCAGTACTACGCTAGTGTACGGGGATTCCATGGAGTTTGCGGTAGCTGCTGTGCCATAATTGCGATATGGGAAATTTTAGCGCGACCAAAAATATTGGTTGAAAACATATTTGTGTAATGAAGTTTAAATTAAATAATGTTATTATTAACTTGTATTTGTGAATATATCAGCGGAGGACAGAGTTTAACTGTAAACGCGATTGGTTGTTAGGTTCGATTCCCATTCACGAATGGTTATATTAAAAAAGTCTTATATTCTTTGCTCTGGTAAGACAAAACAGTCGGACAGCAGTCAACCAAGTGTCTCAACACTGGGTTGACTGCTTAAGTAGGGATACTTATTTCCTTTCATTGTAACATTCACTTATTTTCTCTAATAACTTGTACAAAGTTTGTATTTTGTGGAATAAATAGAGTAGAGTATACTTATTTCAGACATTATCTCAATCTCTACAGTTATAAAATTTCATATATTAATAGAGTCAAATAAAACTATAATAATGTTTACATCCGCCCACAAAATATTACTGTAATGTTAAGTCATACAACAAAGTCTAGTGCATCGTAAATATATATATATATATATATATATATATATATATATATATATATATATAATTTTCGGTTCTGATGAAATAGACGGAGAGAGACTTTCACTTATCTTAAGACATCGTGGGATCCAATATTATCTTAATAATATATATTTAATGTTAACATCTAATGCGTACAATATGTGTTACCTTAGCAACGTGCGTGCCTACTCAACACAATTGAATGTCAAACACGTAGTTGTTTTCTTCATGTTAATATTGTTAATTTATTTTATTTTATTATAATAATGCGTTACTGGGAATATATACTTGTCCACTACACTTTTCCACCGAATTCGTGACATTGCGTGTTGGGTGATGGAACTCAACGCTGCACTGTGTTTTACTAGAGCGAATAACTGCCCCGAGTGAGGATCGATCTCACAACCGATCGTGTTTACAGTCAGACGCTGTCCAACTGCGTCACGACCGGCCTATAACACGGATAATAAGATATATATTATCTTTAATAAAAAAATCATCTACATGTATATATACAGTGACATACGAGTACGGTCGTGAACTAAAAAATAAAACGGATACTGCACTCAAATACGTTGCATTCTGACGCGATTCCCGTAAAGCGTCTGGAGCTTTGCCAAAGCTCGCACGTTTGTGAGCTTTCTATGGCACATTGTGTTAGATTTTAGCGAGGTGATGTTTGAAAAGATAAGTTTATTTATTTTTACTATCATTTACAAATTGTAATGAAGACGAGATCACTTGATGTCGGTCGATTTGCTTGACAATTTTCTCTTGTGTATTTTAAATTTCTTTTTTTAATAAATTTTCTTTAGCTTTACGGTACACAGGAAGTATGTAGTATCAATACATTCTTTAATCTATTTCTCAACATATTCCAGACATTGCGCGTTGAGTGGTGAAACTCAACCCCGCGATTTGTCTTACCAGAGGGAGAAATGAAAATAATTTAAATATAATCATTCCCCTGAGTGGAATTGGAACCCACAATATTATTAAAATAAAAGGAATAATAAGATTAGAAACAAATGGGATTAATATATCGGCTTATTCAATAAAAAAATCATTTCTTTTTTAAATTACAAACTCAACATCCGCATTCTACCACAATGAAGACAGCATTTCTATAGAATAACGTATATTTGACAATTATATCAGTCCCATTACGTGTCGTGTTGGCGTCCGATCTCAATATAGCTTTGGGATTGTTTACACTATCGGGTACTGGCGGTCCGATACAGTCACTGCATTTGTTTTCAATATAATATTTATTTTTTAACATCGTTATGTTGTGTTTGACTGTACTTATTTATATAATATATTATATTATATACTTATTTATATAATATAATATAATTTTATTTTTATTTTTAATATACATATAGACATGTCACGGTATTCTTGAGGCCGGTCGTGGCGCAGTGTGACAGCGTCTGACGGTAAACGCGATTCCTCGCTTTAGTAAGACAGAGTGCGGCGTTGAATTCCGCCAGTCAACACGCAACGTCTCGAATTCGGCAGAAAGCGGAGTACGGAGTGTCTATGTACTACGTACTACCTGTCTACATTGCTATGCAGGATTAAAGGCGTGAAAAATTATCCGTATATTTGCAAAATGCCATCTTGTTTCTTGGTAAAACTATATTTTCTATACATCTATGGTATAATGAATAAATTTGTACGTAAAAATAAATATGTGAAACAAATCGTGTCTTCCACCCTGACGTAACTACCTGTCGTCCGTCACTCGCGCCGCCGTTCCTATATTTATTGCGAACTTAAGTCAATTTGGCTTAACATAGATATATTGCGATGCTCCTACGCCGTGTTTTGTTTTAGAGGTTTATAAATTTATGTGTTGGTTTTATTACTGTATACGAAAAATAAATCAAGTTATTAATTTGAACGTAGATGTTGGTGGTGTTTGCCAATATTAGTTGTTTCTTGGTCGTTCAACACGCTCATTTTTTTTTATTTTGGGATAGAAAGCGGAGAACGCAGTGTCTTGACACTTACTTCTGTCTGCATTATCAGCTACGAGGAAAAAAATCGTCAAACTGTTTGCAATTATAATATGTTCCGTAACTTTGAAAGTTATGTATAAATTGTATAGTTGTATGTAGCTTCACGCGTTGTCAAGACACTCCGTACTTTGCTTTCCGCCAAATTCGAGACACCGCGTGTTGAATGGCGGAGCTTAACGTCGGACTTTTTGTTACTAGAGAAATATAAACACAATCAAACCGCCGAGTGGGAATCGAACCCATAACTGATCGAGTTTACAGTCAAACGCTGTCACACTGCGACACGATCGCCCTCTCGTACGTTTCTTACTGTAAAATATGATAATTAATATTATAATACCTGGTTTCTCAACATAATGTTCATAATTTAAACCAAAGCAGGCATACCTTGCCGCGTTTAAGATGTTTTACTGTAAACATTGTTCAGTCTGCGGTTTGTATTTGCAAAGTTATTCGCTGCTAAATATTTAATAAACAGCCTGTATAATTTGATATTCCCACGCATTCTATTATTCCACGAGGTGTTTAGGTAAGAGATGTTATTTAGTTTAATTGAATTTAATTTACTTATGTTTTATGTATAATATATTATTAATTTAATATTTATTTAAACGCCTTTGAGGCCGCTCGTAGTGTAGTGGGATAGCGTCTGACTGAAACCGGACCGGTTGTGGGTTCGTCAACTCAGGGGAGTGATTATTTTTAAAGTGTGACTGATTATTTTATACTCCTCCGCTCTGGTAAGACAAAGAGCGGCGTTGAATTCCACCACTCAACATGCAATGTGCCAAATTCGGTAGAAAGCGAAGTACGGAGTGTATTGACACTTGGTGCTTTCTGTCAGTCCTGCTATAGAGAATAAAAGCGAGACAGATAAAAATTGTGAAAAATGTTATTTTGGTTTTATATACCTAAAATAAATAAAGCAATCATCACTCTGATCACACTTTGCATTACTATTAACTTAAAACTCATAATTATTCGCTCTTATATTGAAGCTTATTGATAAATTAAATACCACAGTTCCTAGAAAAATTGTAATATAATTTAAAATTAAACTACTTTAATCATATTAATTACTTATAGATAACTCGATGACTTTTTTTTATTAGCTCCACGATTTTATCCCGCATAGCAGGGAAGACAGAAAGTACCTAGTGTGAAGACACTCCGTACTTCACTTTCCACAGAATTCTAGAAATGTCGCGTGTTGTGTGGTGGAACTCAACGTCGCACTTTGTCTTTTACCAGAGCGAGGAAGTAAAAATAATTTTAATATGACCACTCCTCCGGCAGTCTACAGTCTTTTACGGCTAAAGATATCAGTTACAATCTAAAACTAGATTTCCAAAATCATATTTTACGCAGTTAATACGTTCAAAATAAGTTAGTTTTTGATTTTTTTTAGTTTCAGGCTTTTATCCTGCATAGCAGGGTAGACAGAAAGTACCTAGCCTTAGAACACTCTGTACTTCGCTTTCCACCGAATTCAAGACATTACATGTTGAGTGGTGGAACTCAACACTGCACTTTTTCTTAAGAGAGCAGGGAAGTGAAAATAGTTTAAATACAATCACTGCCCCAAGGGGGAATCGAACCCACAACCGAGAACTCGTTTACAGTCGGACGCTGTCCCAATGCGCCACGACCGATCCCTAGTTTAATTTAAAATGTGTTAAAATGACGATAAACCAAATATTTGATTATATGTCATATAAATTTTATTGAACACATCAAAATGAGAATTCGCAAACCAAAATTACCTCATATAAAAATAACGCACAACTAAACACGCATTGGATACAGCCTGCGTAAACAAGTGTACGTGAGCACTGCTTTATTGCCAAATCGTGGAAACCATTTCATGTTAAACTAGACACGGCGTTAAATGACGCTGATGGCAGATTATTTGGGCTTAATCCGTAAGTTTCAATTTTTTTTTAGCTTCACGTTTACATCTTGCATAACAGGAAGTTCCTATTGTAAATACAATACGCGTTCACAGTCAGACTCCGTCTCATTGCGCTATAACCAGCCTAAGATTTATTTACCCTATTATATTTTAGGCTTTCTTAAAAAATATTAATCTGTATATATGTAATGTACCCTATATCTTTGTTCCAAACTTTGTTAATTAAGAAAAATAATTATAATAATATAGAAAATGTATTTAAATGTCATTTATGATCAGTAAGTATACAAGTGTATTGATTTTTTTTATGGATTTAACATCATATATGATTTTCCTGCCAGTATTAGTATAATAATTATAAGGAAAGTCTTTGGATCTCCTTTTAGGAAAATTATTCTGACCGTAGGAGTTTTGTTATTAACTATGAATTTATAGCGGTTATATGTAGCTTTTTATAATTACATCAAATTTCAATATGAATCAATAAGAAATATATGAAATTAAAACATTATTGAAAAAAATGTGTAAAAATTTGAACGCAGCGGGATTTGAACCCGCGACTCTTGGATACCGCCCAAGCGCTCTGACCGATAAGCCACTGCGTTCAACACAGTTTTTCAATAATGTTTTCTAATCCTAAGTGTGGAATAACACTTTAAAAATAATAAATATTAAATTAACATAATGAATCTGTTTAATGCACACACTTGTGTATAAAAGTGTGTGTCATGTTGCTATGGCAACTCGGATGTTACGCGTGAACGGAGTCACTACCTATACATTTTTTTAACCTATGATCCATGCATATATAAAGGCTTAAGTAATTATAACATTTGCATATAATAGCAAGTTGAGAATGTCTCTAGTTCCTCTCAGGTCTTAGTCATTAAAACTTTGCAAATGAAACGAGAACACTCGAGTGTAATGAAATGTCCTTAACTATTGTGAATAATGTTTCGTATTATTATTATTATTATATATTATTATTATTTCTAAGTGAATTTATTTTCTCTAAAGTATTAAGTCGTTTAATTAAAAAAATGCTGTCTTTTTTTTAAAGCTAAATTGAAATAATTTCTTCCAAATATTTTTAGTTATATGTATTTTTCAAATATCAAAACAATCTTTTATCGGTCCTCCTTAGCTATTGCCTCGGACCTTAGAAGGCACTGCTCTTATTTAGACCAGTTTGTGTTTTAAAAAGTATGCCTGTAAGTATGTCTATTTAGCTTTTTTCTTTTGTTAGTTTTCTAAATTTTTCACCGAAATCGTCTGTAAAATAGGTACAAAATCAATTAGAGTCCAGCGCTTAAGTGCATTTATGTATATATATTATGTTAGATAAGCTATCACCGGTGGAGTGTTTCTGAAACGCACGGATTTCGCTGAAAGCTCTTCATCGGACGCCCTTGCTTTTGATTGACGGCTAATACGTATCTATTATTTGAAATTTCTATACTTAGCGCCTACGTTTTTGCAGAATGTACAGTTTCCTGAAATCATAATTTTATGGTTCCTTTGGGAAAACTTTGGAATTTATACGGTCCAAAAGGGAATCATGGCGTCTGTCTGTATTCACATTATTCTGGATCAAGCGTAGTGTTGAGTTACGCCATTTTACATGCAATTTCTCGAATTTCAGCGAAAAGCGGAGCATGGAATGTCATGACACTAAGTTCTCTTTATATTTTTCAAATATCAAAATCGTTTATTTATATTTAAACATGCTTAAATTTTATCATGCCATCAGGTTAAGTTTAATGTAGCAATAGGGAAGACATAAATACATTAGTGATTCCAGTTTTCATCGCCGTTATATGATTCATAGATATTTGCCGCCCGCCCCTGACCCACTGCCGGCCTATTTCCATCGGCCAAACTCGGTCGAATGTCGAAATCTTACTTTTATACCAATTGTCAACAATCCAATGTATATAAGGATCGACCGTGAACGGATTGACGGGAATTTTATTGTTTTTGTTTGATTTTCTGTGAATTGTCAACACGCGGCGAAGTTAATATGTTTTATCATATACTTGTGGAAAATGTTTAAAGATCAGCGCATATCGCGTTCCTTATACGTTTGTTGCAACTATAATACTGATTTTGTTAGCGTTTCAGACATTTAAATTTTTGTTCAGAGAGATCTGAACAAACATTAAAACGTATCACGGTACCGTCTATCGATATTGTTAGTGACTTGGTATCTCACCGAGGTAGTAGAGATTATAACGTAGAGAAAGGTGGCTTGACTTTACGTTTTCCGTTAAGTCTAGTCCAAATGCTAGTTTATATATATATATATATATTTTAATTATTTAGAAGATAAAAAGTAATGTATATTTTGCTATCTTAAACATTCAAATGTCTTACTATATCATTGGCTACATACATGTAACCTGTACGTACTGTGTCTCCGGAATACAAAATTATATATATATATATATATATATATATATATATATATATATATATATATATATATATAATACATAACACTGTAGAGATGCACTCACGTTGCCGGATATTCGGAATCAGTTTAGCTGATCGTATATGCAGCGAAAATATTTGCAAAACGGCGGGCAAAAGCGTGAATGTTATAGTGTGAATGAAGAAGAACGTGCTCAGGTTGAGGATGAGTGATGAAAGAATGGTAAGAAAGATTTATAAAGAAAAGGTCAGCAGTACGAGAGGTTGGGGGAGACCTCAGTTGACCTTCGAAAACACAGTATCAATGATGCTGGAGGGAGGTCACGTAAAGAGCATGAGGACCCCCCGAAGGGCATGTATGAAGAGGTTAATAACTGTGGACGAGGCGAAAGAGGTGTTTGGCGCTCTGTCCTTTCTGATTACCCCGCGGGGGATAAGACACAAATTAAAATAAAAAAATCTACCTAATCTACCTATCTAATCTAGCTAAATTATTCATTTTAGTATACTAAGAGATATACGAAATTATAGTTTTATTTAGCCATAAAAATAATATATAAAATAACTTTAAAATAAGTCCAAAAGCTTAAAATAACAAAAAAAGATAAAAAAGGCCATTCGGTGAAGCGCTAATAGATTCATTGAAAGTCTTTAACCTTATAGTAGCGGCGCGTTGGCACGAGACGACGCGCGATGGTAGATGATGACAGGGTGTTATACGATTGGTATTTCCGGTTACACTCATATATATATATATATATATATATATATATATATATATATATATATATATATATATATATATATATATATATATATATATACATATATACATATATATCTATATGTTTTATATATACATCATTTTAATCTTTTTTACTATTTTTAAAGGGTTATTCCACACTTAGGATTAGAAAACCTAAGGGATTAGAACTTGCGCCTGTTGTGAACAGTCCGACTTATTTACGTTTTGTGAGAGATATTTGTTGTAATAAAACGTATAAAAATGTTAACGCAGCTGGTAGTAGAACGCATAGCTTAGCGATCGGATTGTTTGGACGATTTCCAAGAGACGCGGATTCGAATTCCGCTGCGTTAAAAGTTTTATATGTTTTCTAAAATGTTTTTTTAGTCTATAAGAAATAGTTGCACTCCTATTGTTAGTATGTTTTTGTTAAACTAATTAACTGTATTGTACTTTCATGCCAATAAAGACATTTTAAAATCAATGAACCAAATCAATCAATTAATAGAGGTCAGTCGTGACGCAGTGTGACAGCGTCTGATTGTAAACGCGATCGGTTATGGGTTCGATCCCCACTCGGAGTGCTTATATTTAGATTATTTTCTCGAATTGTCTCGAATTCGGTGAAAAGCGAAGTGCGGAGTGTCTTGAGCAGGGTAGTCAGAAAGTTCCTAGTGTGAAGACACTCCATAATTCGCTTTCCACCGAATTCGCGACATTGCCTGTTGAGTGATGGAACTCAACGCCGCACTTTATCTTTACCAGAGCGAGGAAAATGAAAAAAAAATAAAAAAGGTTTATATTAAAAATATTTTCGATTTTATAATCTTTATATATGAAACGTGTCATACATTGGGCCGTACTATTAAATGCAACGTGCGGAACGTTGAAAATGCATCGACACTCTCATCTCTGCCTTGGATCAGAAAAATATATTTTTTTATATAATTTCTTCGGTTTTTTTAAAAACGGTTACTTAAAAGGGGAAAGAAACCTCTCTAAACCTAAATTTATTGATTATAGTTTCAAGTGAAGCCCCCGAAGTTCGGTATGTTATTGCATAACACCCTTAATCTTTAACTCGAAGGGTTGCTATTTTAAAATTTGTATGAAAAAAAATGTCGCTTCTTGCATTAAATATGGAGAAAGTAAGATAGAAAGTTTTTTTAAAAGACTTAAAGTGATCAAATAATCTGCTAGTGTTTCAAATGAAACTATTTTAACCGGATTAATCGGGTATATTTTGGTATTCGAAGATACATTTTGGACACCTGACGTTTCGAACACTTTACTGTAGTCCTTGGTCACAGGCAGACAGTAGGTAGATGTCTACCTGTGACCACGGACTACCGTAAAGTGTTCGAAACGTCAGGTGTCCAAAAATGTATTTTCGAATACCAAAATATACGCGATTAATCCGGTTAAAATAGTTTCATTTAAAATGTATGAAAATCGCGAAAATCAAAGATCTTATAATCTGCTAGTGTATTGTAAAGTTTTATCGTTAAGTTGGCCACATTTGTTAATTCTAATTTTATCGTTAAGTTGGCCACATTTGTTAATTCTAATGTGCATATAAATACCAGATACCAGATACTTATCGTTATTTCAAGATGTTTAACCTATTAACTATTTTTAAAGTGTTATTCCATAATTAGGATTAGAAAATATTTTTGAAAAAACGTACAAAAATTTGAACGCAGCGTGATTCGTACCCGCGTCTCTTGGATATTGTCCAAGCGCTCTGACCGCTAAGCTATGCGTTCTACCATCAACTGCGTCGAAATTCTTATACGTGGTGGATTTATGTTTTCAACAAAAAAATTATACGTTTTTTCAAAAATGTAAGCTATTTTACTGTAAAGTTTCATCTAAATTCGCTTAGTAGTTTTTGCGTGACAGAGTAAGGAACATTTGTCTATCTATCCTCATACACATTCACATTTTTAATATTACTAGAGGTTTATAATTTTATTTTATTTATAGTTGCAAAACTCTGATAAAGTAGAAGGTCAAAGATATATATGAATATATATATATATATATATATATATATATATCATAGAATCTTACTAAGTAGCTAGTATACCTCGAAAAGCTCGTTTGCTTTTTTCTGTTCTTGGTGAAATGTCAAAATTACCCTTTGTAGTACTAACCAAAGACTCAAAACTTTAGTTTTCGATGGCCAGTAATTTCGGCTGTGCTTTACTTGTAAGTTAGTCAGTCAGTTAGTCGACTGTGACCTGCTTAAAATTTAGACAATTTTACTGCATATTTACTACATTTCACTCAATATTAAAAATAATTGCATCAATTTATGACGTAAGGGCATGTCACACGTCGGTCACCTCTATCTAGGAATACGGCGTAGGTGTAAGGTTGTTCGCCGTGCACAGGCCGCTGTCATATCGGTGAAGACGAGATATAGCTATTTTTTTATTATCAAACCAATTGGAATATTATTTACATATGATAACTTATAATTGTATAAATAATGTTTTCAATATGACAACACTTTTAGATTTATTACTTACTGGTCACCTTCATATATTTTTTTATACATCCTGTATATCTTTTAATTTTTTTTGTCTGTGTAGTTAGGTATAGTTTGATATATCGTAGAAAGGGGAATAATGAAATTTAAAATATAATTAAATACTTTTCTTTACTTTTCTTTGAAATTTAAAATATAATTAAATACTTTTCTTTACTTTTCTTTGAAATTTAAAATATAATTAAATACTTTTTTTTAAATATAATGAAATTTAAAATATAATTAACCTCTTTGCACATGTATATATATTATAATTATATTTATTTGTACAGTAATTTCGATCATATTTGTAAATTATAAGTATATATTGTAATATAAAAATTTCGTCTTTCTGATTTTAAAGTATATTTTTTACATTTTTTAATAAATAGCCAAGTGTTAGAGATGTATAGACACGAATGTATATACGTATATGTATTTGTACATATGTACGTTTGTATGTGCATCTAACACCCATAAACCCAAGCGAATCCTCTATTACGTACGGCTGGGAGCGGCGTGTTTGTTCAACGTTGTGTGCCCTACGTACACTCGCAGACGGTAAAGTTGCTTTATTGCTCAGGATATGGCTTGGAGAGTTTCCTACTAAAACATGTCAACCTAGGTGTAGTAGTTGTTTTTTCTTTTTTAATATAAATTTTTTTGTTTTCGTTTAAACGTACGAAGTGCTTGTTGATAATTTACTTTATTCATAATAAATACGAAAATTTGTGAGAATCAATGTATTTGTGTATGTATGTTTGTTACTCATACATGCAATAACTACTTAATACTAAACAGGATTTGGACAGACAGATAGGCAGACAATTTTTTTTTATTTTTTTAAATATTTAATGTACAACATATATAAAATATGAGGCATTTACTATATTTATTTATATATTATAAAATATTAGCTTTGTATATATTGATATATCGGAGCATCTCCTATTACAAGCCTTAGCTCTGGATGTTTAAAATAACTGAAATAATAAAAATACAATTTTGAAATAGATTCAAACTATCGACTTTTCTAAACAACGTCCAAGCTATAAATCGTTGGATCGCTAGCAATGGAACGGCAAGTTCTACTCAACATGTCTCCAGGTCTTAATGGCGAGGCGACTCACGTCACGCAAGGTGCGCCGTGTTTATACGAATGTATGAATTGTTTGTATGAATGTATATATATATGTACATACAACATGTATGTACTAGCTTGCTTTGACTGTAAACCTGCCGAGTTAATTTTTTTGTTGTTTTTATTTTCTAAAGTGTAATAAAATAGACAAACGATTACAACCAGTTTCACCTTTCTTTTAAAATTATCAAACAATCGTGATGAGTGGACAGAAAGTACCTAGTGTCAACACACTCCGTAATTCACTTTCCACCGAATTCGAGACATTGCGTGTTGATTGATGGAACTCAACACCGCTCTTTGTCTTTACCAGAGCGAGGAAGTGAAAATAATTTAAATGTAATCACTCCTCCGAGTGGGCATCGAACCCACAACCGATCGCGTTTACAGATTATGAAATTTGTATCTCAAAGTTTGCGATTTGCTTCATGTTAACCTTGTGTATAAGCTTTCTCGTTTAAATTGATACATTTGTGTTTTTTTTACGTCTTTATATCATTTATATAGATAATAAAAACGTAATTTATCGATATGTGTCAATATCGTACATATATGAAAGAAACTATTATTGGGTGTATTAAATACTGTCATAATAATAATACAATTCAAATTTTCTGTTTATCTGTACGTACACGTCAACCCACATGAGCATGCTAATCCCGAAAACGGCTCAACCGATTTGAATGCAGTTTTCTCTATTGTATATTTTGGAAACCTGTCATCATCGTTTAGTGTTTATTTTGTTTTAATTGGTACGTAAATAAGAAAGGTCTACTGAAATTATTTTCTTTGACAAAATCAAAGCAAACAGTCAAGTATAATATTTATGTTGTTTCTGTGTGAGTATGTATGTATGTATCGTAAAGTATCCAACTACTGTTTTTATGTTTAATGTATATTATATTTTTTTTAGCATGAATCTATGTAGAGTGTGAACGTTTTTGATTTTTCCTTTCTCTTTTAGCAGTAAGGTCTACTAGTCTATGCAAATTCATTAACGCAATATATATGAATTAATTCTTTTAACATAATAATTTAGAATTAATATTTTAATAAAATCGTATGTGACAATTTCTATGTACGAATATTATTATCCATAGTAATTTGTGAAAACTTGATTGGTTTTTTGGATAACAGAATATGTTAAAAATATGTTATATATTAAACACTTTATTTTTTTTTAGCTTCACGCTTTTATCCCGCATATCAGGATAGACAGAAAGTACCTAGTGTCAAGACACTCCGTAATTCACTTTCCACCAAAGTCGAGACGAGTATGTTACCGTTAAATATAATAAATATATAGTAATTCAACTATAAACTATAGAAAAACTTATACTAATTCACATTATAAGGAAATGATCACATCCGCTTATTTTCTAACCAGTCATTCATTTTCTTATATCTACTACTGCTATGTTCATTGTGAATAAGAATTTTAAGAAGTCAGTTAGAATTTTCCTCCGGAAATTCGTGTTTGCCAGTAAATCTCTACACACTGATACATTCTACCGCTATTAACTTCCAATTTGTAGAAATGTATCTAATTTGAGTCTCAGTTTAAAGTAACGCCTCGCCAGCTAGCCTGCCAACTGTCATAAATACCATCGATATAAATATTATATTTGAATGATCATTGAGTTTAAATATAGTTTACAACTCATATATTTATTGATTTCACAATCTTATTTTCAAATTTTTTCAAGGTTGCCTTAAATTGGATTTCGATTTTTCTTTTATTTGCTTGACTTGGCTGCCGATGCGGTTGGCCACGTCAAGGTGATTTACTTTGATGTGTACGATATGATCTATTACGGTATATATGTGGTTATATACTTGAATGCTAACAGTATAAGTAAGTTGTAACAAATGTATAAGAATTTCGACGCAGCCGAATGTAGAACGCATGGCTTAGCGGTCAGAGCGTTTGCACGGTTTCCAATAGGCGCGAGTTGTAATCCCAATGCGTGCAATTTTTTACTCGTTTTTAAAATCAAAATTCAACACAGACTTCAAAATACACTGGGATTCGGGTTTTAGTTATGAATTATTTTCATTAACGAATGAATTTCATTCATTGACTCTAACGTATTCGTCTATTTGTTTTGGTAAAAGTACATTTAGTTCCGACTTTCCACGTGGGATGTCTAAAGGGGAAACCGAAGTGATAGTTATATATAGAAAAGTGTGTCTTTTTTTTACTCTAGCTCTAAAATTAATATTACTTGGAAGTAACGCTTACGATTTCAGTAAACATCTAAACGTTTGCAACTGAAAGACTCGTGGTAGTTTTAACTTTGTGAATTTTGCACAATACACGAGTAAAATCCGTAGCGGTTAGGGTCGCATTTCGAACTTTGCGTGTGGTACAAAGTATGGGGCATACTTTTATATTTTTAACAGAAATAATTTCATAACTTTTTAAACTCACTTATACTATATATGTATATGAATTTTTTTGTACTATGTATTCATATTGCCTCGGTTTCTGGTGTAAAGTGTAGAACGGAGTGTCTAGATTTATATTATAAAAAAAAACACTTTTTACGTCTGTTGTCTTCTCAAATCTAATCTCTATTATATTTTTTTTAATTCAATATTGCAAAATGCCTCTCTTAAAATAACATTTTACGCGGGAGATACGAGTTTTCCGATTTTTATATATATATATACATATATATATATATGGTATTATTACTGGATGGCTAAGACAAAGGGGGCTGTAGAGTTCTACTCTAATTGTGTGAAAAGTGGAAAACGTGTCTTGACACTAGACTTTCCTTGACTACCCTGCTATGCGGGATAAAAGCGTGAAGCTAAAAAAGTCGTCAAATTATCTATCTATAAGCAATTAATGCGATTAAAATAGTTTAATTTTAAATTATATTACAATTTTATCTAGGAAATTTGGTAATTGTGAGTATCTAGTTAACAGTATTGCTAGGTGTGATCAGACTGGTGATTGCTTTATTTAATTTAAGGGTATGTTATTTATTATTAGGCTTTATCTACTTGAATATCGTCTTTACATCTCTTCACTTGTTGCAGTTTTTTTAAACATAAAACAGTTTGACTTTACCAAGACCTTTCAGCGTCTTTTCAATTCATCTCAGTTCACAATAGCTTCTATTATTGAATGCGATTTCCAATTGGGTTACCGTTTTATTTTGCCAAAATTTTAATATTTAATTTGACCATTTTAAATGGAGTGTGTATATTATATATTCATTGTAATACAATATACAATCAACCGATAAGAAAAATATTAAGACGGATTCCGAGAAATGTTTGACTGACATGACTGACATGACTGACGTAACATGGAGTTGTCTGTAATAGATTTAATAATTAATGATAATAATACAAATTAATTTGCTAATTTTTATCTACTGATAAGTTATATAATTTGAATTACAACCTTACTTTTATATTGTAAGTTTTGCCAGTTTGATAGTAGAGAATTTTTTTTATTTAGTTATATCGATTGAAATCTAAGAGTTTATGTTTAAAAAATTAAATATTAAAATTAATATATAATTTGTTTTATGGAATGTTTTTAATAGGGAAGATACAGGAAATTAGTATTTCAGGTTGGTCTGAAGCAAATTCATTTATTACCTATAATGGGCTCGTAACTCTTAATTTCCGTTATTGCACTTACATTTGGAAACGGGATGATATGCGGTTAAAGTATGTGTGCGCAATGTTCTGTTCAAACAAGCGGCGTTAAATTGCGCAATTTTATACACAATGTCTAAATTTTGAACGGAGTGTCTTGATACAGGGTTTTCTGTTTACTTTTTTATGCGGGCTTAAGCGTGGTACATGATACGTCATAGTGACTTAGTAATATAATATGTATTATTTTTCATTTGAGCTCATTTTTATTATATTTAAATTATATATTTTTCTTTTGGTAATACGTAACGAGGCGTTAAACTACGCCATTGCTTTAAAATTGGATAGGAAATGAAAAATATGTTTTGTTTTTTTTACAAATAAAACGCACGTTTTATTTGAATTTTGAATATTTTAGTATTTATCCATTTGTGCAATAAATTTGGGCAATAATATCGAGCATCAAAGAGTTTGTTAAGAGTCAACAAGCTAACGAACGTTGGCAAGAACATCATAGAATTTTAAATTGGCAATATTTGTATGTATTTTTCTTTGAATAATATTATTTGTTTATTTAAACCCAATTAAGATATTACTAAAACGTAGCAACTTGAAGGCCGGTCGTTTCGCAGTGGGACAGTTCGTCCGACTGTTAACGCGATTGGTTATAGGTTCGATTCCCAATCCCGGAAGTGATTATATTTAAATTGTTTTCATTCCTCGCTCTGGTAAGACAAATCACGACGTTGAGTTCCGCCACTCAGCACACGATGTCTCGAATTCGATGGGAAGTGAAGTATAGAGTTTCTTTCTTTCAGAAACTATACTAAACGAATTAATAGCGTATATTTTGGTATATAGTCATATACCAAAATCTGCCTGTGGTCATAGATTACCAAAATTATCCGCGATTAATATGTTTAAAATAGTTTTATTTAAAATGATGCTCATTGGGAAGGCTAATATTAGCTGTGTGTAGTTATTGTAGAATTACATTTGAAAAATGCAACTGTTGAGTTTCTCACCAGATCCTCTTCGCCAGCAAAACTGCCTTCCGAGCTGGTGGTAGCTTCCACTAGGACTGACAATACTGACACTTGTGTTAATAGACGATACGAAAGTGCTTGTAATATTCGTAATAGGTTATTTGAATTATAAAATATTTTGCCGTAGATTTTTGTACTAACAGAATACAAATATTGTTCACCATATATCTCGTAAACAACCTTTTTTTTTACTACGTTGCGTAAACGTTAAAAGAAAATTCGCACGCACGTTTACGTAAATCGAAGTCCTTGAGTTTTCGATTCCGTCGCTGATTGATGGAAAGCTACAAAGCGTTAAAATTTTTATTTGGCGGATAAATATTTTGATTTGAACGATATGGCTTCATTTTATTATTATGTATTTCTAATTTGGTGGCGTTGTATACTTTTGTGAGGTTATATTCGGTAATTAATTACGTTTGTATATATTTATATCGATATGTATTTCATGTATTTATTCGTTCTTTTGCTTATTTTTTGTATGAAAATTGCTTATTTTATCTAATATAGAAATTAGAAGGTATATTATTGCCATGTAGTATATAAGGTTAGTTAACATGTGCCTGTATCTGTCGTTGTGGTGTGAAATGCGTATTTTGGGTTCGAATCTCACTTGGGGAATGATTTATTTTGTAATATCAGTATCTCCTCGATCGATTTAGACAAAAAAAACACCTTTTTGTTATTAGTGTCTGTATGAATTAAATAATTATCGTACCCTGCTCAAATTAACGCGGTGTTGAGTTCCGCCATATAATACACAATGTCTAAATTTTGGGCAGAAAACAGTGTAGAAGAGGAGTGTCTTGGCACAAGGATTTAAACTGGTATTTAAATTGTTAGACAAAACTCTCATAGCGTTCAATGTACAGTGTAGTGTTTTTTTTCGTAAAAAAATAACAAAGCTAACTTTTAATACATTTTCAAAGTAATATCTCACTAAGATTTGAACCGAAAACTATCAAATACATATTCTTTATAATTTCTACTTCTATCGGTCACAATAATAATGTTTGTATGTTTGTATGATAAGGCTGAAGGGGTGGCTCAGGGGCGCCTCGGTAGCCGCTGCTCAGTCTTTTAATAAGCGCGCTCTCGAACAGACGTCTGTCTGGTCCAAAACACGTTCGTCGTGTTCGTGTGATTACTTCAATTAATTGGACTTTGAGTGTTTCCATTAATTGGATTTTTTATTGGTTTGTGATCAAAATATGATTATATTAATTTCGCTTTTAGTTCTTAGAAATCGAGGTGATCATAGGTTTTATTCTGATATATGAATGGAATGGGACATTTGGTGGACTGTCTTATTTTTATCATTTTATTTAAATATTTGTATGGATAATGTTACATTATATTGGAAATATGTTAATTAAAAAAGAATGTTGTGTTTAATTTAAAAAAAATTTTTTATGTTTTTTAAAAACACATAAAAATTACACAAAATCACATGATAAAATGTGTAATTAAATTTAATATAAATGTATAACATAATGATATTAAAGAGAAGTACATGTTTTTTTTTTATTTAAAAAATATTTGTAAGGTTTATTCTTTCTTTAAAGTTGGTGGTTGTGGATTTGATTCCATTTCGGGTGAATGATTATATTTATTTTATTTTAGACATTCTGTTGCTCTGGTATTTCAAAACGCGGCGTTGAGTTCCGTTACTCTTCACACAGAATTTCGATTTCAGGCGACATGTAGTGCCAAATGATTTGAAACTAGGTTCTCTCTGTCTACCTTGCAATGGGAAAGAGTGTATAAACAAACGTGCAGAAAAAATAGGGATTTATTTTTAGTATTGAAAAGCGGATAACGTGACGCCGATGTATGAGTAATTGTGTTTTATCTGCTGCGCTCAGCACTAGTTAAAAGCACGTAGAAATAGATTTTTACGTTATTAAATATAATTGCAATAATACAAATTATATATAACTAAGCTAACAACCACTAAGTATGATATAATAAATACAATATTTATGAAAGTACAAGTAAAAACTGGTGGTAGCTTTCCGTTGTACTGACCATACTTACATTTTGTGTTGACTGACTTCGGTTATATATTCGAGTAAATAAAATAAGAAGAATAAGCCGGTCGGGGTGCATTGAGACTGCATTTCATCGTAAACGCGATCATTTGTGTATTTAATTCCCACTCGGGGGAGTGATTATATTTAAATTATTTTCGTTTCTCCACTCCGGTAAGACAAAGTGCGGCGTTGAATTTCGCCGGTGGAAAGCGAATTACGGAGTGTCTTGACACTACGTGCTACACTATTGCTATGCTTAATAAAAGCGTGAAGCTAAAAAAAAATATATATAATATGATAAATTAAATACTTATTCGACCAACTAGCTTCGTTATTTTGTGTGAAACTTAGATGTAGCGTTGTTTTCATTTTACGCGCCGTATTGTTGTTTATATTCATCGAGGTTTATAATTATTTTCTTAAGAATGTTACCTCTGAAATAGATTTTAAATAATAACTAAGTTGTGTTGAGTTTCTCACTGGTTCTTCTCAGTTGAACTGCCTTTTGTTCACCCGTCTTGTTCTACGACTGACAATACTGACATTACATATTAAGTACACTTTTAGTTTACTATTTTTCAATTGTTAATCGAACCCACTTTCTCTGTTTGTCATGCAATGGCACTGAGCAATGTGTTAAAAGGGCGGAAATTAAAGAAGGAAGTGACGTGTGATTGGATGCTCTCTGTTTATCTTATAAATGTGAAAAGCGGAAGTGTTTATTGAAGTCTGAGTGTAAACGCGTTCGGCTGTTGGTTCGATTCCCGTTCGGAGGATTTAAATTATTTTCATTTGTTCGTTTTGGTAAATTAAAGCGCGGTGTTGAGTTCCGCCAACATTTAAATTTTCTATTTTGACATTAAAATGTATTTGACAAAGATTAAAGAGAGACTTTCTACTTTTCAAACATTTTCCTGGCTTTCAATTAAATACTTTAACAAAATTACTTTACGATTCGCTGTGATATATGCATTACTCCTTAATACCTATAAATTGAAGTTTAAATTATATATTTTTTTAATAATTTTGTAAAGTAATTTGTAAATTATCCCAATATATATATATATATATATATATATATATATATATATAAATATAAATATAAATATATATATAAATATAAATATATATATATATATATATATATATATATATATATATAAATATAAATATATATATATATATATATATATATATATATATATATATACATCTATATAAATAAATGAAATTGGAGTGTCTGTTTGTAATATTATAATAACCGCTTCTTATTAAATGCATATGTATGTATACGCGATATACATACCAAAATAACATTTTTATTGGTCTGTCTGTCTGTCTGTCAGTCTGTTTGTTCTTGCTAACCTCTGTAACGGCTAGACCGATTTTAATAAGACTTTCACGGGCATATAGTTGATGTAATAAAGAGTATATTAACTTAATATTATTTTAGAATTGTAAAATAAAGATCCAGATATTTTGAACTCCAGTTGGATGAAGTCGCGGGTGCAGCTAGTATTAAGTATAGAATATATAGAGTTTTGCTGAAATATTCAATAATACATATTTTATATAGGAACTCAATTGTAATGCCTTACTTCCCATTACCATGACTTATGGGTGAGCTACAATTATACGGTTATTTGTATCTACGTATATCATTGCAATGAAACCTTTACGTTTTTAATCCTTATAAAGTAGAACATGTAGATGGTAACTTAACGATCGATTGTGGGTTACAGTTAACAGTATCGTAGTGGTCGCGGGTTAGCCAGAAAACCTGTTTCTAGTGTCAAGACACTCCTTTTTTTGTATTTTTATTTAAAATTGCGTAATTGCGTGTCGATTGACGGAACTCAACGCTGTGTTTCCTAATTTTTATAAAGAACACGAATGTTAAAATAACTTATTATTAAAAAAAACTATGCCTCATGTAAGAAATATCATAAATATTTAATTATCTATACAAGTAACGATACAATAGTCAATGAGGTCTCTAGTAATTACTCAATAGCCGCCCAGTTAGCGAAGAATGGGAGTGGAAATACGTGAACTACGTGTGTACGGTTGATAGGTTGATAAAATAGTGCTAAATATCTCTGTTCTTTTTCTTTAAACTTCAATTTTTTTAGTAATTTCAATACTAATATTGTTAGTCATGTCAGTGACAATGTAAGTTTTGTCAGTCAATTAAAGAGACAGGGTCTAAATGAATTCTATTGAAATGACTACAAAAAGTAGCTGTTTTAGTTTCTTTTTAACTTCACGCTTTATCCAGCATAGCAGGCAGTCAGTAAGAACCTAATGTCTAATTTATTTGTTCTCCGCTCGAATTTGAGACATTATTACGTGTTGAGTGACGCAACTAAACACCGCGCTGTGCTGTACCAGAGCGAGAAAATAAAAATTGGTATTTTTCGAGTGGGTTTCGAATCCAAAACCAACTGTGCTTACAGTCAAACGCTATCACACTATGCAATGATGGCCTTATTAAAGAATATTTTTTTAATATACTTTTATTCGTACAAAATTTAATACTATTAATAAATACGTAGGTACTTAACAATATAAAGAAATCGAACCTGAGACTACAAATCTCTTCTTTAGTACTTTCCACTGCACCATGAAGACTTTTTAAACATATCAACTGAAATGTTAAACCAACTGGAATGATTTAACGTCAATAAACATCGCGTCGAGTTACCGTTGCAGCGAGACGCTGCTCGTATCGTAAATATTGCGTATGTGTTTTACGTGCCGGTAAAAAATTGAGATTAATCGCGTATATTTTGGTATTTGAAAATACATTTTTGGACACCTCACGTTTCAAACACGTTACAGTATTCTGTGGTCACAGGTAGACTGAGCTGGCATTCGGGGCTGTCAGTTGATACAAAAATTATATATAACATATTAGCAGATTAATATGATAAATTAATTTTTCGAATACCAAAATATGCGCGATCAATCCGTTTGAAATAGTTACATATAAAATGACGATTTTACTTGTATAATTTTAATTCAAGTTAAGTTTTTTTTATTAGTAGTATATTTTTAATTACTTTTTTTGGTTTTTTGTTTGTTGGACCGTAATGGATGTAGGTTTGATTCTTATTTAGTGAATAGTAATATTTAAACTGTTTATTTAGGTAATGCGTGGCGTTTATTGTTGCTACTTGTTGTCACATGTCGTATACCGCCTAACTCTAATAATGAATAGACTTTGTGTGTGTATATCATAACGTATTATATAATAACTATGATTAGGGCTAACTTTAAGTATCTAATCTTTGATAACCAAACAAATAAGACACTGATGAAAACATTTTTTTTTAATTGAAAGTGTCACTTCATTTATAAGCTAATTGCAAATATGACTAAAGTGCACAAGTGTATGAGTTAATTGTAAAGTGTAAAGTGTAAATCATGGCGACACCCGCACCACCTCGCGTGTCCCGCAATGTGTCGCTGCCGGCGGGGCGACAGCCGCCCGCTGTCGGTGTACTCGCCAGACGAACGATGTCTGAAAGGTATTTGGGATTACATTGAAATAATATTTTTATGTGATCAGGTAGAGATAGGAGCTCTGACAGTGGACACCAGCGTTAATGTATTTTGAAGGGGCCCTTTAAGTGTTATAACACAAGTCGCAGGCGCTGATTTCGAGCTCGTCTCTCTGTTTAGTTTAGTTTCTTTTTCCACTTTTGTGTTTATTTTATATGAAGTGTTTAGTCATTTTTGGTTCTTTTTGACATTTATTTACTAATCAATATAATGTCTTAATTCTAATTTGAATTGAAATCAATTAAATATAAGCGAAGCTAATTGTAGCATAATAACCCCTAAATGCTCACAGAATGCTGGTTTAGTCGATTCCTATTTTTAGAATTTTTGTAAATATATTTATTTACCTTTTTCCCCAAGAGTATCTGACATTCATTATGTGAATCAAATTTTTCGGTTTTTATCTATGTATAAAGTTTTTACTGTTTTATTATTATCGTAATTTTTGCAGTTTACTTTCGTATTTCGGTCTGTATATAGTAAAAAAAAAATAACAGCCGCAGTCCGTCGCAACCGCTACCCCCTTTGGTTTTATTTAAAAAGCGTGAACTGTCGTCGGATACGTCGTCGGATGTGTGTTATCGTGGACATAACTCATCCGTCAATTATGATAAATCGCTTTATCTCGCCACTAAGTACACATTTTTGTTCCTTCTGACTAATATTAGTGCGCTCTGGGCTTATATGAATTCTATTTATATGTTTATTAATAAATATATAATATACAATAGAAATAAATATTTGAGGCCGGTCGTGTGCCAGTGGGACGATGTCTGATTGTAAACGCAATGGGTTGTGGGTTCGATTTTCATTAGAGAGAATGATTATATTTTTTTTTCATTTTCTCACTTTGGTAAGAAAAAGCACGGCGTTGAGCTCCACCACTCAACTCGCAATGACTCGAATTCGACGGAAAGCGGAGTACGGAGTGTCTTTACACTAGGTACTTTCTGTCTACCTTGCTTTTCGGGATAAAAGCGTGTATCTAAAGTAAATAATTAGTTTATTTTAGATTAGGATTTTAGATTTAGTAAATTATTCATATGTATACTATTCATTTCTGGGACCGTCGTTGCTCAGTGGGACAGCGTCTCACTGTTATCGCAATGATTGTAGGTTCGATCTCCACTCGAGGGAATATTTAAATTATTACCATTTTATCGCTCTGTTATGAGAAATCGTGAGGAGTTCTACTAATTAACACATAATGTGTTGAGTTCGGGTGGGAATCTAAAAATGGAGTGTTCTAACAATATTATCTTATTCGTAAAGCTGCATTAAAGAAATAAAAATTGTAGATATAAATTAAATACATACAAAAAAAAACACCCGATGTAAATCGAACCTGCGACCTTTAGCTAAGTAAAACTAAGAGACAAGTCAAAATTCTTATTATTTATGACATTTTTAAAGTTTGTTTTTACAACTCTCATATACTAAATAAGTTGCTTGGATTTGTTTGACTTTAGTTGTCAGAGATTGTGTGTCCGTCAGTCAAAGTCAGCTTGTCTTAATCGTACAAACAATTATGTTTCTTAAAAATATACAATATTTCGTTATTAGAAATACATACATATTTTTGAATATTTTTGAATATTTTGTGATATCTACGTAGAAAATAAAGCAGTGAGCTTCAACATTAATATATATTTAGCAAACTTTTAAATAAATCATTTCACTATTAAGTTCTTGAAGTAAGAAAGAAGAAAAATACCACGATGTAAACGTAACTTTCGATAAGGTGCCAAAATAACTCCATGGCGGAGCACAACGCCGCGCTTTTGATAGCATTTAGAAAGCACATGTATATCGTTATCTTTAACATAAAATATCTTAATATATTTTACCAAGCTCGCTTTTAAATTAAATCAATTGATTAGAAAGAAACATACCACAATTCATATGGAATTTAGTTAGCAATTATTGTATATTTAATAGTAAACGATTTTTGCTTAAGACTATATTCTTCAAATATGTTGATTTATTATATAAATATTTCCAGCATTAGAATTTGAACTCAAAACCATCGTATTAAACCAAATAGCGAGGATAATTATAGTAAGTTTTACGAGTGGAAAATTTTTCAATATAACGAGTTCTGTGTACTGGGTACTTCAATGTCACAGCAGTTATTTCAAGTAAATGATCCATTAACCTAGCGTCGGGGAGTTGTGCAATTTTCTTGTACTCCATTAGTCGAAGCGCGGGCTTAATTAAACGTTTATGAGTTATTTACTCACCTGGGGACGTTCCCGGAGTGACGTGCTGGCTTGGAATTGCTTGTTATCTATAAATGATTATGTTGATTTTTTTTAAAAAAAGGTACAAAAAATTTAAATGCAGCAGGATTCGAATCCGCGTTTCTTGGATGCCGTCCAAGCGATCTGATCGCTAAGCTATGCGTTCCACTACCAGCTGCGTCTGAATTTTTATACGTTTGTTACAAGTTATTTATGTTGTTAGCATCTCTGTAGAGAGATTTTTACAAATTTCTACTACTTAAAGATTATTAAGAAATAATCGTTTAAAAAGATAAATTGCTATTTTATTTGAATATTTACTATTTTTAAAGTGTTATTCCACACTTAGGATTAGAAAACATTTTTGAAAATAACGTATAAAAATTGTTTTTTTTTTCAAAAATATTTTAAACAAATATTATAATATATATAATTCAAAAATATTTTAAATTAATAGTTCTAAATGAGTTGTAACTAATGTATAATAAAATCAACTCAGTTTGTAGTAGAACGCATGGCTTAGCGGTCAGAGCGCTTGGACGGTTTTCAAGAGGAGCAGGTTCGAATCCCGCTGCGATCAAATTTTTATACGTTTCTTCAAAAATATTTTCTAATCATAAGTGTGGAAAATACCTTAAAAATATTAAATATAATTATGTCCACTTTTATGTCCGTTTTGTATGAATAAAATTGATGTTTTTTGTTTATGTTATGATTTTTGTTTTATTCAGGTTTTTATAAGGATTTTGATTATTTTTTTATATGTATATTCTCTTTTAATGTTTATCTAATTGATTTGTTGATAAATCATTGTTCTTTTAATTTTATATTGTTATTGTATATGACATACACAAATTAGCTAAGTAATTATAAAACCTATTTGGAATGGACATCTCCCTCCGCTTCTACTGTCAAGTCCTTCATCTACTTTTTAAAGTGACATTTAGTAGGTAAAATGAAGTGTTTTAAATAAACCGAACCGAATGAATCAAAAATAACGTTGATATCTATGTTATTATTACATATATATATATATATATACATATATATATATATATATATATAGGTATAGGTATTTTTTTTCTGCCCCAAATGTAATGTTTGTAGCGGTCCGAACATTAAACACTTGTTCGTCGTTAATCGCGCCTACAATAGTACGATGTGTGTACTTTAATAACGCCACTAGTTTTAGCGTTTTATAACTTCCTCCGTCTGTTATGAATTGCGTTTCCTCCGACCTTTGTGCGGTCTACATTTGTTTGTTGTTATGCTTGTGCTTAGATGTGTTTATTCCGCATATCAGGGTACACATAAAGTACCTAGTGTCAAGACACTCCGTATACTTCGTTTACCACCGAATTCGAGACACTGCATGTTGAGTGGTAGAACTCATCGCCGCTCTTTGTCTTATCAGAGCAAAGGAGTGAAGATAATTTTAATATAATCACTCCCACCTAGTGGGAATCGAACTCACAACCGATCGCGTTGACAGTCAGACGCTGTCACACTGCGCCACGACTGACCTTATGCTTGTATTATCGATTACAATACATTGTAATAATTGGGACATGTCTTATAAAGTATATTAAAAGTTTAACGTTTAAATTTTTGTCAGAAGACAAGCGTGAAATATATTCACAGAATAATAATAATAACATCAGAATTAGGAAAAGTAATTAACACCGAGCACAACCTACTATTCGAAATTAGACGAGTAAGAGAGCCCAGTGTGGCTTTGATTGCCGACTTATGTAGGCCTCGAACAAAGGAAGGTGAATCGTATTTAAAAAGGAGAGTAGGCGTTTTGTAATAATATTATTATTCAAATGACTTCATTTAAAATATAAACGTTAAGATCAAATGACGCCCCCTTTATTATAAATATTTAGTTATTTATAAATAAATAACGCTGTTAGCGTTTGGGGTGATATTTTCGTAGTATACGTGAATAAATTGATAAATGTGTACAGTGGACTCGTATCTTTAAGGATATTTTTAATTTTATCTATATATGCGTTTTTATGTTATTTGAATGTTTAAAACATTTTTGAAAAAACGTATAAAAATTTTTGTTCATGCGTATGAACGCATGGCTTTGTAGTCAGAGCGCTTGGACAGCATCCAAGAGGCGCGGGTTCGTATCTCGCTGCTTTCAAATTTTTATACGTTTTTTCAAAAATATTTTCTAATCCTGACTGTGGAATACACTTTAAAATTTAATATATATAATAATTTGTTAATATTTAAATGCTTTTTTACCGGTATATTTTTTGATTTGTTTATTTTTTCAAATTTATTTACTGTGAATTTCCGCTTCTGAATTGATACAGGTCTCCTTGATAAATGAAGTCATTTAATGTCTAGTTTCTTTTAAAACGAAAATGTGTTAATCATTCCCCCGAGTGGGCATTGAACCCATAACCGATTGCGTCTACAGTCGGACTCACTGTACCACGACCGGCTCCATTATTGTCATTTTCTCCCTCTGGTAAGACAAAGCGCGACGTTGAGTTCCGCCATGAATTTGGCCGAAAGCAGAGTACAGAGTGTCTTGATACTAAGTAATTCCTGTCTACTCTGTTGTGCGGGATCAAAGCGTGAAGCTCAAGAACAGTGTTGTTTCTACGATCTGTAATTGTAATATATTTTAATTACTTTATGTATTCATTCAATTAAAATTGATATCCGGCTCGAAGGACTCATATAAAATGTTTATGCCGTATTCAAACGAATGCTCTTGGGAAGCTCCGTGTCTTTGATTGTATTTGAATATATTACTATTGAATTGAATTCCAACAATAAATCTTATGAGACGTAAGGTTTTTTTGTTTTTATCTGTGTAACAAGATATGGCGCAGTGGAACAGCGTCTGACTGTAAACGCGAACGGATGTGCGTTCGAGTCCCACTCGGGGGTGTGATTATATTTATATTATTTTCAATTCCTCGCTCTGGTAAGAGAAAGCGTGGCTTTAAATTGCGCCAATTAAAGCGCAATGTCTGGAATTCGGCGGAAAGCTAAGTATGGAGTGTCTTGACATCAGGTACTTTCTGTCTACTCTGCTATGAGGTATAACAGTAATTGAAAGTTAGGTTAATGTATGTTTTTATGTTTTAAGTAAAAGTATTTTCGAAAGAAATATATTATTGGTTGTCTATATAAGTTTCTGAGGGAATGAAAAGGAGTTGTTATATATTTAGTAATTTCTTTGCATTAATAGTTATATTTGTTTTGTTTACAGTGACTTGGAAGGCACGCCGACCGCCCCTTCGGGAAGCTCGAGCAGTTCGAGCTTATCTTCTAGAAGCAATGAGAGTAACACTGTCGCCGCTGAACAGCAAGGTGAATTGTTTTTGGTTTCTATTAAGGACAAAATTATAACTGAAAATAATCATTGAACTATTTTTATGTAAATTTTTAATGATGAAATGTTTATTAAATTATAAAAAAAATATATAACGTGATTCGAACTTGCAACTTAAATTCAAATTCAAAATAAAAAAAATACCGTTTTTTACTTAAACTTATAAAGTATTTATAAAACGTATAAAAACAAACATTACAAGACAAGTTTAACATTACAAAAAAACGGTAAAAGGGGTAAGGCTTAGCGTATACTGTGAGACTTATTGTCTACATCGCTGTTTTCAGCCTTATCCTTGTTCTTATATTATTATTTACACAAATGTTAAAAAAATCATGTACGGATACTATTTAAACAAACACAAAGGAAAGCCGTAATAAAATAACATAAAACAACAATAATATGTTATGTAAATTAAAATTGAAAATAGAAAAATGTAAAACACGCAATGTCCTGAATTCGCTGGAAAGCGAAGTACGGAGTGTCTTGACACTAGGTACTTTCTGTCTACCCCGCTATGCGGGATACAAGTGTGAAGCTAAAAATAAATAATTATTCAAATTCTTATAATTATGTGGACACAGTCCAAGCTTTCTAAGCACTAAGTTCTTCCAAGCTGTGTTGATTTTGTGGACTTTTGTACATGTTGATTAAATTATTTCTTAAACGCTTCTTGTTATAACTTCGCTTTAGTTATTAATTTTCGACTGTAAACGCGATCGGTTGTGGGTTCGATTCCCGATAAGGCAGTCAACGGAGTGTCTTGACACTAGGTTATCTCTGGTATGAGGGATATAGCGTGAAGCTGCTTTTGAAATATTAGCTAACTTTGTCACCTTTCGTTCAGGATCTCAATCAGATTGGTCTGAAGAGGAAGACCCCTTGGCCGCCCAATGGTCAGACAGCTTGCCGCAGCACGTCCGCGACACAATCATACTGTCGGCGCGCATACGCAAGCGGCAGGAGGTTATACACGGTAATAATAAACAATGTTAACTTTTAAATCTATTCAAAAAGTAATTCCCGCGATAAAATAAAACAAAACGATCGTTTGTGGGTTCGATTCCCATTCGAGGGAGTGATAAAACATTAAATATAATCATTTTCTGTTTCCTTTCCTCTCTCTAGTAAGACACAGTGCGGCGTTGAGTTCCGCCACTCAACACGCAATATCTACAATTTGGCGAAAAGTGATATACGGAGTGTTTTGACACTACATACTTTATGTCTACCTTGCTATGTCTCATATTTTAATGTTAACACAAAGAATGATAAGCATTATAAAATAAGTGATGTATAAAAAAATCCTATAACTTAATTTTAATGTAAAATCTTTATTTTTGATAAAATCCCATTCCATTAATTTTAATACTTTGATATTTTGATTTTAACAAAAATCCGTTCTTTGCAGAACTGATCGTCTCTGAAGGATCTCATGTACGTTGGTTGAAAGTCCTGGGGGTTGATTTTCTGAAACCCCTCGAGAGGCAACCTTCCCTACTGCCCCCGGAGGAGCTGCGCGCCCTCTTCCCTAACCTCCCGGGTGTGAGAGAGCGACACACTAAGTTGTACTCGGAGCTACGACAAGTGAGGAACGAAGCGGTGAACCATGTCGTCGAAATACGACCAGTTGCTGATGCTATGTTAAATACGGTAATTTTATATTTCCATATATTTTTACTTCCTTTTTACCAGATATTATCATTTTAAATGATACTATTTAATTAGGATTAATCGCGTATATTTTGGTATTCGATAATATATGGTTGAAAATTCGACGTGAACTCGACACTATGTACTTCCTGTCTACCCTGCTAAGCGTGTAATAAAAGCGTGAAGCTAAAAAAATACGTTTCAAACACTTTGCAGTAAACGTCACTTTAACGTCACGTCAACTTTGCAGTAGCGGTCAGAGCGCTTGGACGATATCCAAGAGGCGCGGGTTCGAATCCCGCTGCGTTCAAATTTTTATAAATTTTTTCTAAAATGTTTTCTAATCCTAAGTGGGGAATAACACTTTAAAAATAGTAAACACTTTGCAGTAGTCCGTGAACATAACTAGAGTTTACCTGTTTGTTCGAATGTCAGAATATACGAGAATAATGTGTTTAAAATAGTTTCATTTAAAATGCTTAAAATATTACCAGGTTGGTGATGTGATGCACTGTTCATTTTTTATAATATTAAGTTTATCACACTGAACATTAGGGTTGTACCTTTTTTATTTATTTGTTACTTAGAACTAAGGCAATTATATGTAGGCGAGTTTTTTTTAACAATATATGTTAAAAATCTTTACTGTACATCTTTATATAGTATTATTATATACTTTTTTAAAAAAAACTGAATCTGACAAAAAATCATAAATTATACTGTCATTAAAATTATGTTCTTTATAAAAAAGGGCAATTACGTGCTCCACTTTTTTTTCCATATACATCAGATCACGCCTTTCTATGAATATAAACGTTCACTAAATATCTGTATATAACCACCCTATCCAAATAACCTTTACAGCTGGGAGAATCTGGTTACGCCTCGTGTCTCTCCAAGTTCTGCAGTGGACAGCGAATGGCCTTAGACTCGTTGAGGGAGAGACGGAGGAAGAACAAGGAACTCCACCAGTTCCTAGCTGGGAGGGAACAGCTGCCGAGGTGTGGGAGGCTACAGCTGAGGGACCTATTGGCTTGCGTTTGGCAGAGGTGAGATATAATTATATTAGTATGTATTTATATGTATATGTGTTAAAACTCTCACTCATTCTTACGTTATACGCAATCTCTTGATTTTGGGTGTAAAGCAGTTAACGGAGTGTCTTGACACTAGGTTATCTCTGACTACCTTACTATGCGGGACAATGTAGGAATCTGTATTTTATAGTGTTTGTAAATTTTTCCTTTTTAGGTGTTTTCCATTTAAGGTGTTTTCCATTTTAAGTTTCTATTTAGGGGTTTCCTTTTATATTAGAAAAATAAAACATCGTTTCTCTGTACTAGCTAGGCAAGAAACGTTGTCGTGGAATTTGCAATACTATATTGTCAAAATTTTTATAATGTAAGTATTCTTTTATTATTATCTATAATAAATATGACTTTTTTTATTTTTTAGGTTAACAAAATACCAGCTGTTACTCGAAAGTATACTAAAAACAACAAATGAGGAGGGTGAGGACACCGACTCGCCCGACGATATCCAACAGCTGAAGAAAGCGCTCAGCGTGGCCAAGGACGTCCTGCACAGTGTCGACATGGCTATAAGGACGCAGGAGAATTATCACAGGTTCGATTTTCGTTTGGGTAATATAGAGTAGTTTTTAGTATTTAGTTTTCTTTTGGTAGTGTCTTGACACTAGGTTATTTTTAACAAACTGAATGGAATAATTCGGTAAAAGAAAAACTGTATTACAGGTGTCTTGTCTGTCTTTATTGACACTAATTTAATATTTGAAGGCAGAGAGAATAGATCTGCTCTCTGTCTGTGACCACGGACTACTGAAAGCCATAGTGCCGTTGTGTTTTATAAATATATTTTTAAATATAAAGCAGAATTTTTTCATGTATGAAATGTTTGTATAATTCATTATTTCTAACAAAAATTGCTGTATTTTTTTTATCTCTCTCTTACTATTACTTCAGGTTATGCACAATACAGGAGAAGATAGAAGTACGTACTCTACCAGAGAAGTGTGGGACGGACTTCGAGGAACTGCGGAAGTTGGATCTCACCACGCACACCTTGCGGCTGGAGGGAGAGCTGGCCCTGCGCACGGACACTAAGAAGATACGTGTTCTTGTAAGTGTACAGATAGGAGGTTCAAATAGCCTTTGAGGGGAGATTGTGTTTATAGAAATAGGTTTAATTTTACGGCATCACGCTTTGCTACTGATAATTAAAATTAATTTAAATGTAAATCCTTTTCCTCGAGTCGGATCGAACCTAAAACTAACTACGTTTATAGTGAGACGCTGTCCCACTGTGCTATAATGGTCTCAAATAAATAGTGTAAAGTAATTTAAAAATTAATCGATATAAATGTAGTATGTAAGAACACTGAAATAGTGATTTATCACTCCATTCTTCACAAATTGTTTACGTCAATAGAATTCAATTTATTTGTATTTACTTTATCTACGTTTATAGTAATTCTCTTAGTGTTATTTTCATACACAGGATAAGTTTTTTTTATTATCTTATCTAACCTACTTTTAAAGTACCGGTAAGAAATGAACCGACACTCACCGTCCAATACTTCCTTCCAGGCGCTGATGCTAGAAGACAGTCTCGTTCTGTTGCAACGCGAGGGAGAGAAGTTCATCTTGCGCCCTCTGCCGCAGACCGGACACAACAGTTACATTACACCCATTATTAAATGGTAAGGGAGATTGAGTTTAGTGCGGGCCAAGTAGGAGAGGATCAAGAAAACTCTGTTTTTAAAGAAACCCACCCATTACACACTCATATTTATGGGTGAAAATAGAACCCCACGGTCGGAGGGCTCATGAGGTCTCATTACCCTGACAAAATTGTTCTTTTGCCCTCACGTAGGACAGAAGACAAAATATTGTTTTTTTTTTACTGTAATATTTTAAAATGATATGAGTTCTTTACTTTCCCATTTCAACATTATTTACTAGTAGAGTGAGATGGAGAGTGATTGACTTGTTGTTATGTTCTCTATTGGAAGATAAAAAAACTTTTATCAAAAACTTTTTAATATTTGATCGAGAGCTTATGGATCAGTGGTCGATGGGCTTGGCATGCTTCTAATAATCATGACTTCGAATTTCAATAAAATAAGTATAAAACAGGTAAGGAATAATAAAATGATCTAATTAAAAGTTATCACTCAATTGTAAACCTTATCCCACAGGGATAAAGTCCTGTTCCGACCGAATGCAGCAGTAAGGAACACGTTCTTCCTAATGAATATAAACAGTATACAAATGCACGAGCTCTCCGCCAACACGGCTGCGGAGTACGCCAAGTGAGTTGTTATGGCTTTTTTTTTCTATTTTTAAGTCGAGTAGATTCGATGGTGAATTAGGGTTTTTTTTTTATTCTTTTTATTACTTCGTTATTTTTTTAATATATGTTTTCTTGTGAGTAAATAATTTTAATAAGAAAATAATTATTTATTCTTAATTTAAATTTAAATTCTATGCATAGAGAAATTATGTAATATGCTTAATATTATTCTTGTTGTATGTGGGTAGTTATAAATACTTAATATTAATTCAATTGTTCACCAAACCTGCTTAGTCAGTTTGGATATTTTATCAATATCTAACTATACCTTAGATAGCTTATTTGGGAGTAGTGATTAGTCACTATATTTTACATGGTTTTTAATAAGCAAAACATTTTTTATACTTCCCATATTTTTTAGGCGCAGTGAGACAGCGTCTGATTGTAAATGCGATTGGTTGTGGGTTCGATTCCCATTCGATGGAGTCATGATATTTATTTTCACTTCCGCGCTCTGGTAAAGACAAAGTGCGGCGTTGAGTTCCATCTTTCAACACGCAATATCTTGAATTCGGTGAAAAGCGAAGTACGGAGTGTCTTGACACTGGGTATTTTCTGTCTACCCTGCTATGGGGGTAAAAGCGTGAAGGTTGTTGCATTGTTTTAACATCTCTCAGTCCTTGAAAGGCGTAACCTAATGCTAGGCTTTGTCCTGCCATAACGTGTACCGCCACACGTATATACATGTGTACCCAACGTGTCGCAGCTGGGTGAAGCACATCCAGGAGGCGCGGCTGGCGGAGGCGCGGCCGGTGGCGGCGCACGCGCACGCGCGCTCCGCCGACGACACCGCCAGTGAGTATTCACCTCGTTGTGTTCAAACATTAAAAAAATCCGACATGTGGGTCATTTGTTTGTTTTTTCTAAATTACTTTTTGGATACTCGTGACTTAACAAGGCTTCTTGTTATTATTATTGGTGAAAAAATATAGATATATAATACGTATCTTTTTTGAAATATATGTTTTTAACTTGTGTTCCTTACGAATGTATGAACTGACTTTTTATATAAAACAGTTACAGTTTCTATTATATATTGGTATCATTTTTTAGTTGCTATTTTTGATAAATTGTGTCCTTATGTAATTCATGCCGGATGTTAAAATATAAAAAAAAGATTACTAAGTTATTTTTCACACTGTAAGAATAATTGCAACTCTAATTTTTAAATCGTAATATTACCAGAAATACTACAAAAAAATATTGAATATTTTTTTTCTTTTATATTTAATATATTTTATATTTAGTGCTCTCCATTGTGAAAAAAAATCATAAGGTGTACTTTTTTTATTTTTTAGCTGTCAATGTATCGAGGAATCCATCAGATGCATCAGAGAAGTCGACGTCCAGCGCGCCCGCCGACACCTGCGAGAGGGAGCGAGACAGCGAGAGGGTGTCCACCGAGCGAGAGGAGAACGACAAGGAGAGGGAGGCGGAGAAAGAGAAGGAGGATAGAGAGGAACGCGCCGCGTCTGGGGAGAAGGAGGGCAGCGAGGATGAGAGGCATGCGAGGTGAGTAGTATTTGTAATTAAAAAATGCCTGTGAGTCTTTGAACGGTAACGGGAATATGCTACGGCTTTGAAATAATGTTATTAAAGACAATATTTTGGGCGAGTACTACTTGAGGGTTAGAAATGAAAAAGTCTAATTAGTCATTTTTGATTTATTTTCTAACTTTAATTACTTATTTTGTATTTTTTTTTATTTAATTTAATAGTAAAAACTAAAATATATATATTTAAATTTATTTTGTTTTAAAATAGAATAAAAATAAAGATCGTGTTTTTAAAATATTGCCTGATGGTTTTCTTTAGTATAAAAGCGTATTCTTACAATTTGTTTTCTTTCGACAATGAATCAGTTTATTGTTATTTGATATTTGGATATCAAAATCCAATTGTATGTTGCCTGGTGTTATTGAAAAATTAAGTGTAAACGATTACATTTGGTATCATTTATTGTAATAAATAAAGAGGAAATATTTATGTGTGGTTAGCTTCAGGTGGTGGTTCCTCTCGCGTGGCGAGTTGCTATAGAAATATATATAATTTCTCAGGCTTTTGGACTTAGACTTTATAATTAATTTAAAAAAAATAGTCCAATAGCGATACCGTGAAATGTATGTTTTATAAAATTAGTTTCCGGGCTCATATCCCTGTATATATACTTTGGTACTTCCCCAGGGCGGTGGGGCGCGTCAGCACGCACGCGGGCGGCGCGGCGCCGGCGCCCCGCGAGCGCGCCGTGGCGCTGCGCGCCGCGCCCGTGCACACCGCCACCACCGCGCTGTCGCACCACGGTGCGTATACGAGCGGTTGCTATGTCGCTTTCTTCTTGTCATTCGTGTTGAGCGGTGGAACTCAACGCCGCACTCCGTCTCGCCGGAGCGAGGAAGTGAAAATAATTTAAATATAATCACCCACAACCATTATATCGAAGATGGTTTTAGATGTAATAATATCTTGCTGTCATAATAATGAATGATCTTTCAAAGAATCGCCACATGGATGCGTCCACAATGGATGTATAAATTTTCTCTAAGTTATTCATATATTTTTTAATTTTGTAAATATAATTTCCATTTTTTTTCTGACAATTTATTTTTTGATTGTTTTACTGTTGCAATTCTCATTTTTAATATTTGGTATTTTTACAAAATCATTTTGAAGTTATATTCATGAAGTACATGTAACACGAGTCCCAAATAAAAGTACATAAGTAACGAAACCACAACCGCTATCGTTCCGCAGAGCGTCTCCGCCGTCTGGACGAGACGATAACGCGTGCATTGCGCGCCAAGAGCGCGGTGGTGGCGGAGCTGCTGGGCGTGCCGGCGCACAGCTACGCGCACGTGGCGGAGCTCGCCGCCGCTGACGTCATGGGGCAAGTGGGTGAGTGACACACACACACACACACACACACACGCGCGACCACACGCACACCACTATTGAATGACTTTTTCTTATAGTAATTGTTACGATCAAGTATTTGCCAATGACGTTGACAATGGTAGTGCCAATACTTCAAGGAGTGTTTGTTACTCAATACAAGAATTGACTTAAGGACCATTTGCAATTTATGAAAAAAAAACATACGCGTAAAACGCTTTAATGTATTTATAAATAAAAAAATGAACGTAATTGATAATAGTGTAATACACGCCAATAGTGTCACGTGTTCCTGTTCGCAGACGTGTGCGGGGAGCTGAACGCGTCCCGCGAGACGGACGCGCCCGACCTGCACCAGCTGCTGCTGGTGGCGCAGGCGCAAGGTGGCTACAGTTCTTGTTTACTCTGCAACACACTATCCAAGAAATATATATATAAATATATATAAATATATATATATATATATATATATATATATATATATATATATATATATATATATATATATATATATATATATATATATTTTTAGTAAAATTATACCATGAGAAATAGCTTAGTTTCGATAATAAAGTATTTGTTTTAATTTACTTTCGAATTTCGCAGTTAATTTTAATTAAAGATTTAACGCTCATTCTATGCCTTTTTACGATATACATTAATATTTTATCAAAAATGACTGCTTCTATTGTCACTGTGACTTAAATTATATGTTAGTAAAGCTTCTCTTCCGCGTCCGCAGCCAACCAGCTGACGGAGGCGCTAAACGCCGCCATGTCGGTGAGCGAGGCGGCGGCGGTGGCGGCGCGCGCCGGCCGCTGCGACGCGTGTCGGCGCCGCGCGGACGCCGGCTCCGGTGAGCTACTGAATTAATCATTTAACATCCTGAGATTTGAAGCTGCGCCTCTTGGAAACTGTTTCGACTACTAAGCCATACGTTTTAAATCAAGTTCTATATTTTATACGTTTTCCAAGTACAGTATAACTTTAAGTCGAACTTCAACGGAGACGATAGAAGGCGGAGTTTAGGATTTTCTACTTAAACGGGTTTTGAGTTGTATAGGTAAAATAATAAGAATGGTGATTTTAAGAAACAATAAAAGAAGCTGAATGTGGCGCAGTACGACAGCGTCTGACTGCAAGCAATCGGTTGTGTGTTCAATTCCCACTCGGGAATCCCACTCCCCCATATATTTATATTTAAATTATTATCACTTCCTCGCTCTTGCAAGACAAAACGCGACGTTGAGTTCCGCCACTCAATACGCAATTCATTGAATTATGATAACGAAGTAAAAAACAACAATGAAATACAGAGAAGCATGAATAATCTAAATCAATGTTTCTGGTAAATGATTTACAAAGACTTTCTAATTGTTTCGATTACTACACACTAGCGTGTTGATATATCGAGAGGTATTGGTGTTTAAGGGGGAATTTTTCAAACTATCAAGGCTCGTCTTAACGAGGTTCTACAATATAATATTCCATTCCGTGTGTAAAACGTCCAAATTCTTATTAGTTAATACAAAATATTATAAATTCCTAAAGTGGGCAGATCTTTGTTTTCAAGTCAAGTCACAAATAAAATCACTTTTCAAAAAACTTATTGTTTTTTATAAAATAAATTAAATTAAAACTTTTTTTTAATTTTCAGAACAAGAAAACCTAGCTAAATCCTCAGACGTGTCTCAGAATGAGTCCCACGTCGACACGAGTGCGAACTTGAGTGACGTGCTGCCCGGCGTGGTGGGCGGTGTAGTGGGCGGCGTGGTGGGCGGCGACTCCGACACGTCGTATGACATGTTGCCCGACGTCACGCTCAACGGAGTGCCGGATGTGAATATGGGTGAGACATTGGAACAGTAGTGTTTTTTTAAATACTATCTATTTATTTAAATAAGATTATAATAGATTTTTTTTGTATAAGGTGGCTTGTTTATATGTTTGATTAGTTAGATGTCTTTAACTTTTGGAAATTTTGATAATCAAGTGTGGAGTGTGAATGAGATCAATAAGTGTGTCCGTGTTGTTTCTTGTGGCTTAAAATATAAAATAAAACATTTCTTTCAACGACAGCTCAATGAAAATGACTTTATTTGAAAACAGAACTCAAACTCATTAATTCTTTCATATTCGCGGTGTGTCAGTTGTTTGTATTGCGTTCAAGAATTTCATTAGTCTCTATGCATATTTGATGCGTGTGTCGTCGGGTACAGGTCTTAGGAATGACGAGGTACTTGGCTTTGTAAAGCGTTTAATGCTTCGAAAAAAGAAAATTAACATTCCTAGCTCCGTATCTAAAGAGGCACCACGCGTGGTTGAACGCTCGTCTCACATTGCTGTTGTCTCGTGCAGACGGCGCGCTGCCGCCGCTGTGGGCGCTGAGCGGCGCGGCGCTGGCGGCGCGGCTGGCCCCGCTGGCGGGCACGCTGCGCGCGGCGCTGGCGGGGCTGCTGGGCGCGGCGCCGCGCGCGCAGCTGGAGCGCCGCGCGCTGCGGGCGCAGCTGGCCGCCGCGCGCGACCTCGCCGACCGCGCGCAGCACGCCGCGCAGCGCGGCGCCGACGCCGACGCGACGCCCCGCGGCGGTGAGTTGCGCATTGTGCCATCGCCTCCTTTAGTGCACGCCATGCGTCCGTGTGTCTCTAATGCGAACACCGTCTATCTTGCAGACTACCAGACGACGGAGGAGATTTTCCCGAAAGGCGTTGACCAGTCGATACAGGTGCGTGCTCGTGTATCCAAATATATTTTAATAATTAGATACAGCAAAGTACGTAGTGCCACTTGAAATTAAGCGTGAAATTATCAATATTTTTAAATACTCATATAAAGCCTTCTTGATGTATATTAGTCCGTTTGTTGCAGGACCAACCGAGCAACGGGGGTTGATTCCCCGCGCCGTAGTGTTTAAGTCAAACCTTAGTTACTTCGAATACCATCGACCTTAAGTATCACTACAGAGAGTTGCATCTGAGGCGGTTCCGCATTTCCCTGACAACATTATGGCGTGGATCAATCTAATTGACGTACATGTTGTAGTTGATGAACTGACTGTCAGTCGTGTTTTGTATATAATTTTTGCCATAATCGGGATTTTTAAGATTAATTTAAAAAAAAGTTTCATCGAAATCGGCACAGGCCTTCTGTTTAAATAAACAATGTTGTTGTTACCTTCCTGAGTAGTATTAATTTTGTTTGTGTTTAATTAAGTATAATTCCATTATGCGTTTTTTTTGTATAGAAAATGTATCCATTTATACATATTATTATATATATCCTCGTATATATATATATATATAAAGTTTAGTGAGTCTGTAAATAATGTCTGTACGTCATACGTGTCGTTGTAGAGTATAACTGTTTTGACAATATTTAATAAAAATGGTGGTAATTTTTGTTGTTACTTTTCAATGCTTTTGTACAAACATACATACATACATATATACATATAATATTGTATGATCATCTTAAGTACCTTGCCGATGCCATATTAATTGTTTATACAAATAGTAAAGCAACACTCACTGCGGAGACGCATTGATGGGTGACCGTATTTCATTTAGAGATTTTCAAAATACACACACATACAACATATATGTATATATAAATATAATAGGTTAGTTTGTACATAAACCTGTGTATGAAATGAAATGCTAATGTTAGTATTAGTGGATGCCATTTTAGTATCGTTTCCGGTTTGCTAAGAGTAGAGTTTCGTTCGAAATTTTCAGGTTTCCGTTTGAATGTATTTTTTTTTAAATGTATATATTGAATATAATGCTGTCAATGTTGTGTATAGAATGGCTCGTTCTTTATAATTAAATTATATATATTTTTTTAATTTTCAAAACTTCTACTTGAAAATTGATAGTAATTTTTTTTTGTTTAAATTCAGCAATTTCCATGATAATTATTCATTTTTTTATTTCTCCGCAATTATACAAGGTTTTTCTTATAAAAAAACAAACAAACAAAACCACTCTCAATCGCGTACCGGACCTCTAACATAAAATATTAAACGTTGTTTTTGCTTCAGACGGTCTTAGTATATCTAATTGGCAAATAATATAACGTACGGAACACTCAGCACTTGTTTGAATATTTTCAAAATGTTATTCCACATTTGGAATAAGAAAACACTTTAAGAAAACGTATACAAAAACTCGACCGCAGCGCGATTCGAACCCGCTATCATGGTGCAGGTTCAAATCTCGCTGCGTTTAAAATTTAATACGTTTTTTTAAAGCGCTTCAAGCAGCTCGTTCGTGTCATACGCCGCCGTCTTCGTAGAGACGGACTGTGATGTGAGATATGTATTTAATTTAATGGGTTATCCAATTAATTGAATTATGGAACCAATTAGTTGACCGGATATCATTGTTTTTGTGTATTTGTATTGATAAATTACATTTTTTTAATTCAATTTGTTTTTTATATTATTTATGTTAATTTTATTAATAGTTTAGAAAATTTTATAAGAAATTGGTTCCATATTTTTTCCGCTTCATTTTGTAAATAACTAGTTGTTAGCGGAGAAAATAGAAAAAGGAGTGATTTATTGTGTTTTTTTTGTATTTATTTAAAATCACTCATATCGTTTTGAACACACTTACAGTTTAGAAATGTTAATATTAATTATCTAAAAAAACATTTTTGTATATAATATCTGATAAATGCATAGAAAGAGCCATTATATATAGTTTGAAAAAAAAAAATAGATCATTTGCATTAATTTTTAAAGTGAATTTAGTCTTTTTTGAAATTTACAAAATTAAAAGGATTTTTTTTTCTAAATATTGTTATAAGTGTTATATTAGAGAAACGATAATGTAATCATGTTGTATTAAAATACAAGATTTTTACGGTTGGGCCTCTTTGCCACAGACCTGACCGATATTAGCTTGTGTGTATTCATAAATACATTTTACAATTGATTATTCAATTATTCGCTTATTTATCCATTGAATTGAATAAATCGATAAATCCGAATAAATAGTCAAACTATTTATTTACTTTTGACCAAAAAATATGAAAATCCCGTACTTTGTAATCGATTAAAATATATTTTGTATGTTAGTGTTTAACCAAATAACTCTTTTCTATCCATTTTACTGGCGGAGTTTGGATTTTTTTAGTGATATTTATGTATATCTCGAATAAATAAATCGATAAACGTTTTCTAACTGTCTTTTTATATAAAAACGTATGGGGTATGAAGATTTATTGGCAATTTCTATATTAATATTGCGATGTTTATATATATTTTTTTTGTACAAAAAATCGATTTTGTTTAATTTTTTTATTCGATTGTTATATTTTCCTTTACATGTATGTGTTTGAGCTGCGTGTTATTTAATAATACGAATTGAAATTATTTTTTGTTATGTATTTCTCTGTTAGTGTGTATCATATTATGTGTGTCTGTCTTCGTACCCCGAACACCGAACTTGTCTTCGCTAATGATTCGCTTCGCAAAATTGTAACACGTAGAAATAAATAAATACCGTTATAAACAGACGTACGACGTGTTTTTTTTTTATTTTTATTATTCCATTGAAAGCCTCTATATTATTCCAAAATTTAAATAGTTTTGACACAAGAATCTATACTTTACCTCACATATACACACACATACACACTAATGTGTATCACACATACACATTGTATGAGATAATTTTTTAAGTATAATTAATATTATACTTAAAATTTTTTTTATTTAAAGTGTCAAATTTTTCTAGACAATTTTGTCAACCGTTATTACAGTTTTGACCTTTATACTACTGGAAGAGCGGAAGTGGAGCTCCTGGTGCAGACAATTAGATGCTTGAGAATAGGTAACTTGTTTAATAAAGAAATTATTATTATTATATAGTATTTTTTATCAGAATATCAATGTAATTACAGAGATATAGGTGTCAGAATACCTCTTTATCGACTTTCAACTGGTATGTGAGACGTTACGTGTAACTTGCGAAACTTAACGCAGCGTTTTGTTCTGTCATAGCGGGAAAATGGTAAATAACAGAGTATGATTTCATATTAACACGTTCACGCCGGCTTTGCAATTCATCGCCCACAGCCGGCGGACGTAGACTTGTTAACCAAAAATCAATCACTTTATAATAATAATATTAAAAAAATCGTATAAGATTTTTTTGATTTTCAAGATTGGATATCATATTGAGAGAATTAGAGAATTCTTAAGAGAATTTTTCGACCTTTTACAATAACTAGATGATGGTTGATGCGTAAACAACTAGTTGCCTTGGCAACGTATTTGTATATCAAACAACAACAATGGTAGTGCGTCTAATTTGTGTTAATTTAACATTTGTTTGATACATTATGTTTTAAAAAGTTAGCATTTGGACCTATATTCTAAGATTAATATTTACATTTAGATTATTTCAAATATAAGCGTCATTGAGTTCCCCATTCAATACGAAATATCTCGATTTCGGACAGAAAACAGTCAACGAAGTGTCTTGACACTAGGTTGTCTCTGACTATCTTGATAAGCAGGATAAAGTGTAAAGTATTTTCTTATTTAAAATGTTTATATTTACAAAAAAAAAAATAAACAAACAACCAAACAATTTGATAAATATTTATTAAATTTGCCATATTAATTGTTCAAAGCGACGTAAATAGCCGCTACAGCGAGCAAGGGTGACAACACTGCGGTGCTCGCGCTGGCCGTGAAATTTTCCATCCACATTTGCATTTGCAATAGAATGTCTTGCTTCGTCGCCTCCAGTTGCTCTGAGTCGTTAGTTCCTATTGGTCTGGAAGAAAAAATATATATTTCAAAAATAACAACTTGATAGTATATCATCGCACAGCTTCACGCTTTAATCACGCGTAGTAGGGTAGACAGGAAGTACCTAGTGACAAGACTCCCCGTATTCCGCTTTCTACCGTATACGAGAAATTGCATGTTCAGAGGCGGTGCTTAACGCCGCATTTTCAGAGGAAAAGTGAATAATATAAATATAAACATGTTTTAGTTATTTACTTAGTTTATTAAATATCTAGGTGTGGTATTTAACATCTCACTCACGCACTACAATCCCTTCAAAGTCGGTCCAGTTCTAAAGATTAGTAGAAGCAAATAGACAGACAAAAATGGTAAAAAAATATAATTATGGTATAAGTACCTTGTGTACGTACATAGGTATTTAATTAGAAGCCGTTATTTTAATATTACAAACAGACACTCCAATTTTTTTTCATAGATAACATTTAACATTAATACATTTATTATATATATATATATATATATATATATATATATATATATATATATATATATATAATACCCCAAAGGTAACTCGATAAAGGAAATTTTATATGAATGTCTATTTAGATCAAAACCCACCTGATTGCTCTACAATGGGAGATTTCATCAATAACGTACACCGGGGCGAGGTGTCTCCCGCGTGAGGCGTCGGGCCCCACTGGCGACCACGGGTCGTGCGCGCCGACCACCGACACGACGCGGTCGGGGATGTGCGTGAGGCCGGCGAACAGGTTGTTGGTGCGAGATATGCCGGCGCGGAGGCGCGACTCGTTGAAGCTAAGAAACAAAACAAATATTTAGTTTTAATAATTTGTTTTTGGCAGTTTTGTATGTAAAATGCAATATTTGAGTGTCTAGACACTCGTTTTCTTGTGTCAGTGGCTTGCGTGCGTGTTCCGTGATGAGACTCAACGCTGCGCTCTGTCTTAAAAGAGAGTGAAAATAGAAATAGAATAATTAACGGAAATGGGAATCGAACCTACAACCAATACCTTTATACAACAAGTTTGAAGTTGTGTTATCAGACTTGATATCTTGTATGAAAATAATTAAAACCATATAAAATTCATACATTTTTTATTAAAAGCCAATAATAAACTAAACTCACTCAATGCCAAAGAAATCTTTGCACATTTGATGGAAATACTCCAAAGGCACAGTGTTTAAGAAGGGCTGGTTTCCGCCGGAAGTGGTCTGGTACCAGCCATACTCGACACACGTTTGGTAAGTCCAGAGGCGCACTGGAAATTTTCAAAAAAATATATATTTATTAAAATCTAAAGTAAAAATAAACAATTTTATGGTTTTCCGCATAGCAGAGTCAGAGATGACCTAGTCTCATTACTCTCCATTCTCTACTTTCCGCTCGAAATTCCTAAATTGTATATTAAGTGAGTCAATTCAACGCCGCTCTTTGTCTAATCTGCGCTTAAAAATGCAGATATGTTTCTTCGAGTAAGATTCGAACCTACAATTGCGTATACTGTCAGTCCTGTCAGCTGTATCACTGCGCTACGATGACCTCTTATTTATATATAAAATATCCCAAAAACAAGTCAGTCAAGAAGACGAGAAATGACAAAAACTGTTTCGAAGCAAATGCAAGTGTATAATTAAAAATAATAATATTTATTATAAATATCTCTCTTTGAATGAACTAAAAGTGTACGTAGTGTCTTAACACTACCTTCTCTCTATCTACTCTACTTTGCGAAATGGTTTAAAATAGTTTATACAAATATGCCTTGATTACACTAAGCCAAAACCGAACTTGCGACCTCCCGCACAAAACACAAACAAAGCAACCACTCGACCGTCACTCGCGATCTCGGTCAAGGAGAACAACATGGAGGATAAAAAATATTACCATAACAATAAGCTAACTTTCAACAACATTTATACATATTATTATATATATCCTCGTATATATATATATATAAAGTTTAGTGAGTCTGTAAATAATGTCTGTACGTCATACGTGTCGTTGTAGAGTATAACTGTTTTGACAATATTTAATAAAAATGGTGGTAATTTTTGTTGTTACTTTTCAATGCTTTTGTACAAACATACATACATACATATATACATATAATATTGTATGATCATCTTAAGTACCTTGCCGATGCCATATTAATTGTTTATACAAATAGTAAAGCAACACTCACTGCGGAGACGCATTGATGGGTGACCGTATTTCATTTAGAGATTTTCAAAATACACACACATACAACATATATGTATATATAAATATAATAGGTTAGTTTGTACATAAACCTGTGTATGAAATGAAATGCTAATGTTAGTATTAGTGGATGCCATTTTAGTATCGTTTCCGGTTTGCTAAGAGTAGAGTTTCGTTCGAAATTTTCAGGTTTCCGTTTGAATGTATTTTTTTTTAAATGTATATATTGAATATAATGCTGTCAATGTTGTGTATAGAATGGCTCTTTCTTTATAATTAAATTATATATATATTTTTTAATTTTCAAAACTTCTACTTGAAAATTGATAGTAATTTTTTTTTGTTTAAATTCAGCAATTTCCATGATAATTATTCAATTTTTTTATTTCTCCGCAATTATACAAGGTTTTTCTTATAAAAAAACAAACAAACAAAACCACTCTCAATCGCGTACCGGACCTCTAACATAAAATATTAAACGTTGTTTTTGCTTCAGACGGTCTTAGTATATCTAATTGGCAAATAATATAACGTACGGAACACTCAGCACTTGTTTGAATATTTTCAAAATGTTATTCCACATTTGGAATAAGAAAACACTTTAAGAAAACGTATACAAAAACTCGACCGCAGCGCGATTCGAACCCGCTATCATGGTGCAGGTTCAAATCTCGCTGCGTTTAAAATTTAATACGTTTTTTTAAAGCGCTTCAAGCAGCTCGTTCGTGTCATACGCCGCCGTCTTCGTAGAGACGGACTGTGATGTGAGATATGTATTTAATTTAATGGGTTACCAATTAATTGAATTATGGAACCAATTAGTTGACCGGATATCATTGTTTTTGTGTATTTGTATTGATAAATTACTTTTTTTTAATTCAATTTGTTTTCTATATTATTTATGTTAATTTTATTAATAGTTTAGAAAATTTTATAAGAAATTGGTTCCATATTTTTTCCGTTTCATTTTGTAAATAACTAGTTGTTAGCGGAGAAAATAGAAAAAGGAGTGATTTATTGTTTTTTTTTGTATTTATTTAAAATCACTCATATCGTTTTGAACACACTTACAGTTTAGAAAGGTTAATATTAATTATCTAAAAAAACATTTTTGTATATAATATCTGATAAATGCATAGAAAGAGCCATTATATATATTTTGAAAAAAAAAATAGATCATTTGCATTAATTTTTAAAGTGAATTTAGTCTTTTTTGAAATTTACAAAATTAAAAGGATTTTTTTTTCTAAATATTGTTATAAGTGTTATATTAGAGAAACGATAATGTTGTATTAAAATACAAGATTTTTACGGTTGGGCCTCTTTGCCACAGACCTGACCGATATTAGCTTGTGTGTATTCATAAATACATTTTACAATTGATTATTCAATTATTCGCTTATTTATCCATTGAATTGAATAAATCGATAAACATTGAATAAATAGTCAAACTATTTATTTACTTTTGACCAAAAAATATGAAAATCCCGTACTTTGTAATCGATTAAAATATATTTTGTATGTTAGTGTTTAACCAAATAACTCTTTTCTATCCATTTTACTGGCGGAGTTAGTGATATTTATGTATATCTCGAATAAATAAATCGATAAACGTTTTCTAACTGTCTTTTTTATATAAAACGTATGGGGTATGAAGATTTATTGGCAATTTCTATATTAATATTGCGATATTTATATATATTTTTTTTGTACAAAAAAATCGATTTTGTTTAATTTTTTTATTCGATTGTTATATTTTCCTTTACATGTATGTGTTTGAGCTGCGTGTTATTTAATAATACGAATTGAAATTATTTTTTGTTATGTATTTCTCTGTTAGTGTGTATCATATTATGTGTGTCTGTCTTCGTACCCCGAACACCGAACTTGTCTTCGCTAATGATTCGCTTCGCAAAATTGTAACACGTAGAAATAAATAAATACCGATATAAACAGACGTACGACGTGTTTCTTTTTTATTTTTATTATTCCATTGAAAGCCTCTATATTATTCCAAAATTTAAAATTGTTTTGACACAAGAATCTATACTTTATCTCACATACACACACATACACACTAATGTGTATCACACATACACATTGTATGAGATAATTTTTTAAGTATAATTAATATTATACTTAAAATTTTTTTTATTTAAAGTGTCAAATTTTTCTAGACAATTTTGTCAACCGTTATTACAGTTTTGACCTTTATACTACTGGAAGAGCGGAAGTGGAGCTCCTGGTGCAGACAAATAGATGCTTGAGAATAGGTAACTTGTTTAATAAAAAAATTATTATTATCATTATATAGTTTTTTATCAGAATATCAATGTAATTACAGAGATATAGGTGTCAGAATACCTCTTTATCGACTTTCAACTGGTATGTGAGACGTTACGTGTAACTTGCGAAACTTAACGCAGCGTTTTGTTCTGTCATAGCGGGAAAATGGTAAATAACAGAGTATGATTTCATATTAACACGTTCACGCCGGCTTTGCAATTCATCGCCCACAGCCGGCGGACGTAGACTTGTTAACCAAAAATCAATCACTTTATAATAATAATATTAAAAAAATCGTATAAGATTTTTTTGATTTTCAAGATTGGATATCATATTGAGAGAATTAGAGAATTCTTAAGAGAATTTTTCGACCTTTTACAATAACTAGATGATGGTTGATGCGTAAACAACTAGTTGCCTTGGCAACGTATTTGTATATCAAACAACAACAATGGTAGTGCGTCTAATTTGTATTAATTTAACATTTGTTTGATACATTATGTTTTAAAAAGTTAGCATTTGGACCTATATTCTAATATTAATATTTAAATTTAGATTATTTCAAACGTAAGCGTCATTGAGTTCCCCATTCAATACGAAATATCTCGATTTCGGACAGAAAACAGTCAACGAAGTGTCTTGACACTAGGTTGTCTCTGACTATCTTGATAAGCAGGATAAAGTGTAAAGTATTTTCTTATTTAAAATGTTCATATTTACAAAAAAAAAATAAACAAACAACCAAACAATTTGATAAATATTTATTAAATTTGCCATATTAATTGTTCAAAGCGACGTAAATAGCCGCTACAGCGAGCAAGGGTGACAACACTGCGGTGCTCGCGCTGGCCGTGAAATTTTCCATCCACATTTGCATTTGCAATAGAATGTCTTGCTTCGTCGCCTCCAGTTGCTCTGAGTCGTTAGTTCCTATTGGTCTGGAAGAAAAAATATATATTTCAAAAATAACAACTTGATAGTATATCATCGCACAGCTTCACGCTTTAATCACGCATAGTAGGGTAGACAGGAAGTACCTAGTGACAAGACTCCCCGTATTCCGCTTTCTACCGTATACGAGAAATTGCATGTTCAGAGGCGGTGCTTAACGCCGCATTTTCAGAGGAAAAGTGAATAATATAAATATAAACATGTTTTAGTTATTTACTTAGTTTATTAAATATCTAGGTGTGGTATTTAACATCTCACTCACGCACTACAATCCCTTCAAAGTCGGTCCAGTTCTAAAGATTAGTAGAAGCAAATAGACAGACAAAAATGGTAAAAAAATATAATTATGGTATAAGTACCTTGTGTACGTACATAGGTATTTAATTAGAAGCCGTTATTTTAATATTACAAACAGACACTCCAATTTTTTTTCATAGATAACATTTAACATTAATACATTTATTATATATATATATATATATATATATATATATATATATATATATATATATATATAATACCCCAAAGGTAACTCGATAAAGGAAATTTTATATGAATGTCTATTTAGATCAAAACCCACCTGATTGCTCTACAATGGGAGATTTCATCAATAACGTACACCGGGGCGAGGTGTCTCCCGCGTGAGGCGTCGGGCCCCACTGGCGACCACGGGTCGTGCGCGCCGACCACCGACACGACGCGGTCGGGGATGTGCGTGAGGCCGGCGAACAGGTTGTTGGTGCGAGATATGCCGGCGCGGAGGCGCGACTCGTTGAAGCTAAGAAACAAAACAAATATTTAGTTTTAATAATTTGTTTTTGGCAGTTTTGTATGTAAAATGCACTATTTGAGTGTCTAGACACTCGTTTTCTTGTGTCAGTGGCTTGCGTGCGTGTTCCGTGATGAGACTCAACGCTGCGCTCTGTCTTAAAAGAGAGTGAAAATAGAAATAGAATATTAACGGAAATGGGAACCGAACCTATAACCAATACCTCCCTTATACAAAATGCCGCTCCAGTTTCACTTATAGACGAGGAACAAGTTTGAAGTTGTGTTATCAGACTTGATATGTTTAAGTCGTGAATATAATTTTTATGAAAATAATTAAAACCATATAAAATTGATAAATTTTTTATTAAACGTCAATAATAAACTAAACTCACTCAATGCCAAAGAAATCTTTGCACATTTGATGGAAATACTCCAAAGGCACAGTGTTTAAGAAGGGCTGGTTTCCGCCGGAAGTGGTCTGGTACCAGCCATACTCGACACACGTTTGGTAAGTCCAGAGGCGCACTGGAAATTTTCAAAAAAAATATATATTTATTAAAATCTAAAGTAAAAATAAATAATTTTATGGTTTTCCGCATAGCAGAGTCAGAGATGACCTAGTCTCATTACTCTCCATTCTCTACTTTACGCTCGAAATTCAGAAAGTGTATATTAAGTGAGTCAATTCAACGCCGCTCTTTGTCTAATCTGCGCTTAAAAATGCAGATATGTTTCTTCGAGTAAGGTTCGAACCTACAAATGCGTATACTGTCTGTCCTGTCAGCTGTATCACTGCGCTACGATGACCTCTTATTTATATATATAAAATATCCCAAAAACAAGTCAGTCAAGACGACGAGAAAACATGACAAAGACTGTTTCGAAGCAAATGCAAGTGTGTAATTAAAAATTACAATAGTTATTATAAATATCTATCTTTAAATAAACGAAAAGTGTACGTAGTGTCTTAACACTACGTTCTCTCTATCTACTCTACTTTGCGAAATGGTTTAAAATAGTTTATACAAATATGCCTTGATTACACTAAGCCTAAATCAAACTTGCGACCTCCCGCACAAAACACAAACAAAGCAACCACTCAACCGTCACTCGCGAACTCGGTCAAGGAGAACAACATGGAGGATAAAAAAATATTACCATAACAATAAGCTAACTTTCGATTTCAATCGTTTAAAATGCGCGTCACGTCGCGTCACGGCGCGTCACGGCGCGTCACGTGACACTGGATGAATACAACCAGTTTTGCATATTCGCTAAAAATAACTTTGTGTTTCGTTGAGTGAATGGCGAGGTTGCGTGTTGAGTGCCAGAGCTTAACGCCACTCTTTGTTTTGGTAGAGCGGAGAAATGCAGATAAGTTTACTAAAATAGCGTTTCAAGTGGGAATCGAACTTACAACTTACTGTCGTTTACAGTCAGACACTTCCACTGCGCCACGCAAGTCTCTAACATCCTGCAATGCGCGTAGCTGTATATACTGCTGTATTTACCATGATATCTACAGTTTTAGTTCTAAAATAACTTACTGTTGGTCCCAGGTGCTTCGTAGCTAAGGTTTGTATGTATCCTAACTTGCTCGGAGTACCGGGATTCGATGCACGGCTGCGTCCACGGGTGAGCGCTCACCCACGCCGCGAGGCGCTCTAGCGAATTGTCTGGAAATAGAAAATGGGTTTACCTTTATATATACTTTTATTGGCTTTTCTTGTGAAAGATATAATCAAATTATTTAAATCAAAATAAACGTTACATGCCTCACTTTTTGAACGTGGAATAATTCCGGGTCAATACAGTAAATGTATCAGAACCGAGAAGAATTTGATATATTTTGTTATTAGAGTAATAATGTCTTTGGACGATTATTTCATTGTATCTATCTACCTATTTATTTGCACTAGATATCTCATTGACGCGTTAAGAACGCGTTGCCTTAGCAACGTGCATGCCACTTTATATAAACGTGTGTGTCAAACACATGGTAGTGTGTGTTACATTTATTTTATTAATTTTACATATGCTTACGCTATATTTAAAAAAAACTATGAACATTCTGCACTCTTTCTCTATATAAACTATAATTGTGCGAATTTCATGCCTCTCAGTTAGTTTCCTAAAATAAGTGGGGAACGGAGTATTGCTTCATGTTAACATTTTCAGTAAACTTAAAAAAAAATAATTTGGGAATCGAATACGCGTCTCAAGACAACTGTCCACTTTTTGTGTACTACTAAGCTATAGGTTCTATCCACTTGCGCCGACCGTCTTGTACACTTGTAACACCTTGGACATATGTATGGCGAGTTTTCCTAAAACGTTCTATTTAATATCAAGCATGTGATTAACACTTTAAATCTATTAAATAAAATCTTTTCCCGCTCAATTTGCTTGATAATATGCAGAAATTTTTCAAAACTGTAAACGCGATTGGTTGCGGATTCGATTCCCACTCGGAGGAATGATTATATTCAAATTATTAAAATAAATTCATTTCCTCACTCTGATAAGGCAAAGCGCGGTGTTCAGTTCCGCCTCTCAATATGCAATGTCTCGCATTCGATGGGAAGCGGAATACGGAGTGTCCTAATACTAGGTACTTCCGGTCTACCTTGCTGTGCGGGATAAAAGCGTGAAGCTAAAAAGTATCAAGTGCGTTGATTTTAGTATCTTTTAGGATATAATTTATTATTTCTTCTCATTTTATGTTTTGAATTCATCATGTATAGTACATCCTTGGTAGTATAGTGGTAAGTATGTCCGCCTGTCACGCGAGAGACCGGGGTTCGATCCCCGCCGGGGGGAATTTTTTTTAATAGGTGTGATACTGTTTTCTTTTGCTTAATATGTTTTATTGTAAGACGATGCTATTACTAAGTCTTCGCATCGGTCTGTCTGTCCGTCTGTCACCAGGCTGTATCTCATGAACCGTGATAGCTAGGTAGTTGAAAGATCATAGATGTTTCATTTCTGTTGATACTATAACAATAATTAAAAAAAACGTTTAAAAAAATTAAAACAATTTTTTTTAGCTTCACGCTTTTATCCCGCGTAGCAGGGTAGGCAGAAAGTACCTAGTGTCAAGACACTCCGTACTTGACTTTCCACCGAATTCGAGAAATTGCGTGTTGAGTGGTGGAACTCATCGCCGCACTTTGTCTTACCAGAGCGAAGAAGTGAAAATAATTTAAATATAATCACTCCTTCGAGTGGGGATCGAACCTACAACCGATCGCGTTACAGTCAGACGCTGTTCCACTGCGCCACGACCGGTCTCAACTATTTATATACATATTATAAATAGCTCTGTCTCTATCTACTTCGTGTGGTGTGAAGGAGACGACTTATTATAATAATTTTATACCTCGTGTTGTATTGGTAATAGCATCACAAGCGGTAGGGATGTCACCAGGAGTCGCATATTGCACTAAATATGCGAACGTTTCAGTTATACCGTACCAGAAGAAGGTAGCCCTGTCTAGAGGAGATGACGCTTGGAGGAGGGTGCAGGTACTGGAAAAAATCAATTTTTACTTTACATCTTTACGCTTTATCCCGCACAGTAGGATAGACAGAGATGGAAGAGATCTTGACATTAGGTTGAGTGTCAAGACCTCTTGCAATGTCTGATATCTTGTATCTTATGAAAATAAAGAAATAAAAATAAGTTTTAATTGTAATCATTCCCCTAAGTGGGAGTCGAACCCACAACCAATCGCGTTTACAGTCAGACAGTGTCCTACTATAAGTCGATGGCCTCAATTTTAGATCTTTTTTTGGATACTAAGATGTATGGAGGTAAACGTTTTAAAAAGGCCCCCTTAAGTCTACACTTGTATCGCACTATTCTCGTCAACAATTCTTCTCCTGTGGATGATTCCATGAAATGCTAAGAAGTTTCCACCCAAGGATCAAAAATTCATACACACAGGAAATGCAACCGTTATTTTAGGCAACCTTGAGTATATGTGTTTGATTATAGAATAAAAAGAGGCCGGTCGTTTCTTGGGACAGCGTCTGATTGTAAATATGATCGGTTGCAGGTTCGATTCTCACTCAGAGTGAATATTTATTTAAATAATTAATAAGTTTATATTTAAATAATTTTATCTTCCCGCTCTGGTAAGATGAGCGTGGCGTTCACTTCCGCCACTTCGTAATATCTCAAATTCGGCGGAAATTGGAATATGGAGTGTCTTGACACTAGTTACTTCCTGTCTACCCGGCTGTGTGAGATAAAAGCGTGAAGCTAAACCAAATAGAATATATTTTAACAAGGATTTAGGTGTATATTTCTATACAATATGCAAATTAGAAAAACACTGTACGAATATTTTTAATATATTTTCGGTTTCAGCATTTTATTCACACGCTGTGGAACAAAAATAACAAAAATATAAAGCTTTTACTAATAACTGGGGATTCCAAATACTTTTTTTTTGAATTGTGAAGTAAAATGATATAATTATTTGTAAAATAACTTAGTTTTGTTGATTGTTTTGGTTTTTTAGTAAAAAAACCTCATTCAGGTGATATTCGGAAGACAGAGAGAACCTGTCGATGCGGAGCTGGTTCAATATTTTTCCCAGCATAGAAATATATTCAGAGAGATCCAAGACGGTACTCAGCACCGCGTTTTGTCTTACAAGAGCAAGGAAATGTAAATAATTAAATATAATCATTCCGCGAAATGAGAATCGAACCCACAACCGATTGCGTTTACAGTCCGCTGTTCCTCTGCGACACGGAAATCCAATTATTTTGTGTTTCTCTATTTATATGGATTCGAATAAATAAACTAACTTAAACAATTGGGACACTCTTTCCACACCGGCCTGAGTTTCCAGAAGCTCGACAATACTTTGAACTCCACGTTGAATAGAAGACAAGCAAGCTTCACCGCCTTGTTCTCTTATCGCCTTTGCTATCACTTCGAGGTATTCTGAAAAACACATACAATTTTATTACAATTTGTTTACGAAATAATTAAAAAATAATAGTTTTAATTAAGTACAGTAATATTTACATTGTAGGGTAGGACGTCTTTGATTAGAAGAATAAGTTTGTTTTTGGGTTTAAGGGTTATTATAAGTAAACAAAATGTGGCAAACTCTGAATAGATACAACGCGGCGTTTAGTTACATTAGTTACACATAAAGTCTCCACTCCACGCGGCAAGTAGAGAGTGAAGTGCGTCGCTAGAGCTGCCTTCTGCATGTCCTGTCTAAATGTTTCGCGTGAATGCGAATAAAAAAACTATTATAAAAAGATTTTTTTTTACAAAAAAAAATCCAATAAACATTTTATTCGCCAGTTCTTTGTGCGGAAACGTATATTTTTAGTAATAAAGGCATTTCTCGATTACTCTGGCGCTGGAAAAATTGAAACTGTAAATACATTTGGCCACATTGCTCAGAACGAATGTGGACAAAAAATTAAAAAAAAAAAAAAACAGGAAATAAAAAAAATATATCTGCTATTTTCACTTGAAGTCAAACGAAAAAAACCGCGTCATACACACACAGCCACACACACGCACATACATACATACATACGTATTATGTATCTACATATTTTTTTACAGGAATATTCGTTAAACCTGAAAAATGCATTTTTCAGCTGAAATTTTTCAACATTGAAACGCAACTAAAAGTTGTATATTTAAAATACAAAGCCAGTTAAGCGATATGACGGGAATTTTTGTATCAACCGAAGGTATATTCGCACTGTGGAAAAGCTCCGGGCTGTTATCACCAATTAAAATGTTTATTAAGTTAGGGGTGAAAACTGTATCGCCTGTATTGTATTGTGCCGATTGTTATTTTATAACGTCAAAAAAAATATGCCTTTGACATGACCATCGGATGTGAAATTCAATTGTCAGACGCTTTGTTGTTTTTTTAGCTTCACGATTTTATCCCACATGTCAGGATAGACAGAAATTACCTAGTGTTAAGACACCTCTCTGATAAATTCGAGACATTGCGTTTTGAGTGGTGGTACACAACGCTGCACTTTGTCTTCTCAGAGCGAGGAATTGAATATAATTTAATATAATCACTCCCCCGAGTGGGAATCGAAACCACAACCGATCGCTACGCCACTACCGGCCTCGAATTTATTGCTATTGTGTTTCTCATAAAATAAAATATTACAAAAAGTGATTGGAAGCCTAACACGTGATCCACAAAACATACTGTTGAGTTTATCTCAAAAAAGTTGCCATTTTGGAAAGTTAGAAAAAACCTTAATAATTGATAGTTGAAATGTCATTATATTATACATATATGCTGGAAAAAATTTGTAAGCAGTAGAAGCGTAATAAAATGGTAATACCAGGGAAATCTTCCTGAGCGTGCAAGGGGCCGCTGTCGGAGAGCACAGCAGATATCAGATGAGGGTAGGCCAGCTTCATCCACGTCGCCATGCTGCCGGCGTATGAACACCCTACGAGAGCCACGTTACCGTGTCTAGGGGAAAATATTTTATTATTAAAGTATTTATATATAATTTAATATTTCTACGCTTTTTGTCATTATTTTAAAAGTTATAAAAGCCACGAGGCCGGTCCAGACCCTGATCTGTTGTGAGTTCGATTCACATTTGGGGGAGTGATTATAATTAAATTATTGTCACTTCTTCGCTCTAGTAAGACAAAGTGCGGCGTTGAGTTTCCGCCACTCAACACGTAATGTCTCGAATCCGGTAGAAAGCAAAGTAAGGAATGTCTTGACACTAGGTATTTTCTGTCTACCCTGCTGTGCTGGATAAAACCGTGAACCTAAAGAAAAATGTCATCCGGGCGTAGTGGCCCAACGTGTGGTTGTAAATGCGATTGGTTGCGGAATCCTTCTCCACTCAGAGAATATCTTCGCTCTGGTAACACAAACTTCAGCGTTAAGTTCCGGCACTCCACACACATATTCCGATTTGAGGAGGAAAGCAGTGAACGGAGTGTCTCAACACTAGGTTCTCCGTGCGGAAGTTAGAAAACTAAATGTAGTTTTATCACTATCCTTTAATGTATTTTTATATATATATATACATACATACAGGATAGTCGGGAAGTACCTAGTACCAAGACACTGTTCATCCATCCCCTTTCACCGAAATCGATACATTGTGTGTCGAGTAAACTCAACGTCACGCTGTGCTTATCAGAGCGAGGAAATAAAAACAATTTAAAATGACATCATTCCCCCAAATTGGAATCGAGCCCACGACCAATACATACAATTATAATCAAGAAATATATATATATATATATATATATATATATATATATATATATTATTTGTATAAATCCTATACAATATAAGTCAAGCACGTTAACCTTGCTGTCCAGTGACTGTGCCCAGTCGCCAGACACTGACAAACAGACTGACACAAAGTTAGCGCTTTTGTTGTTTAAGTTGTGGCTTGAGCAAAAATCAAGAGTAAAAATATATATAAGAAAAGGTGAATTCGCAACATTTAGAGTTGGAACGGACCCAAATCCTGAGATCTTTCAAACATCACCAAAGTTTATTTTGCAATTTATCTCTTTTGAAAGTATCGTGTGTGTGTGTGTTAAAATACAACTGTATCAGGCAAATGGAAATACTAATTGTTTAAATCTATTTTAAACGGATCAATCGCGTATATTTTGGTATTCGAAAATACATTTTCTGACGTTTCGAACACTTTACAGTAGTCCGTGGTCACACTTGCGGGCTGAGGTGACATTTATCATACAAATGCCTTCTCATATATAGATATCATAAATAGTTTTATTTAAGCTAAATAATCCTATTATAAAAATACTAAGTTCATGCTGTTTTGTATTTACCGCGTGTCGGTGTAAATGCTAACGGTAGTGGATACAATTTCCACTCGGGAGAACGATTATATAATAATATTATTTTAACCGGATTAATCGCGTATATTTTGGTATTCGAAAATACATACATAGTCTATCTGTGACCAGGGACTACTGTAAAGTGTTCGAAACGTCAGGTGTCCAAAATATATTTGCGAATACCAAAATATACGCGATTAAACCGCTTAAAATAGTTTCATTTAAAATGTATAAAACTCGCGAAAATCAAAGATCGTATTAATAAAATTATTTTTTATTTCCTTCTTATGGTAAAACAAATCACGGCGTTTAGTTACGCCACTCCACGCGCAATATCTGGAATTGGATAGAAAGCGGAATACGGCTTATATAGACGCTACTTGTCTACTCTGCTATACGGGAGAAAATCGTGAAGCTAAAAAATATAGTTTATTTTTAAAATGAATGAATTCAGTGGCAAGGAAATTATGGCTAAAAAATAATGCGTAAAATACGCTTACAAAGTGGAGCGGGTTCAAATACCGTCAGCTTAAATTATTCTAATACTTTTCTCTACAAAAGTGACCGTCTTAATTTTTATTAACAAAAGGAACGTATTAAAGTTAATATTATATTTAATATTAATTTACAGAAAAGCCTTTTCCCTTATATGTAAAGTATGACAGGAGCCTCCGTGGCGCAATGGTTAGCGCGTTCGGCTGTTAACCGAAAGGTTGGTGGTTCGAACCCACCCGGGGGCGGGATGTGTTTTGCTTAGATTTTTCAAACTCTTATTTCGAATATATTTTATATGAGGTACTATTTACGATTTATTTATTTTGAGCTATTTATTATTTTTGGTACTTAAAGACGTTTTAAAGTAATATTATATAAATATTATTTTTTTTAGCTTCACGCTTTTGGCCCGCGTAGCAGTGTAGACAGAAAGTACCTGGTAAGTGTCAAGACACTCCGTACTTCACTTTCCACCGAATTCGTTACATTGCGTGTCGAGTGGTGGAATTCAAAGCCGCACTTTGTCTTACCAGAGCGAGGAAGTGAAATAATTTAAATATGATCACTCCTCCGAATGGGGATCGAACCCACAACCGATCGCGCCACGACCGGCCTCGTATTCGATATGTTTAAAATATAAATTTGAGATATAGATTTTCATATATATAATCATTCCTTGAATGGGAATCGAATCTATGACCAATCATGTAGATTGATAGGAGTTTCATTTAAAAAGAATTCTATTCAAATCAAGGCACTGCAAGTTGTACTGAAAGGTAAACTCATATATTATATTTGTTTTATATATTTTTTTACCAGAGACGAGAAATTAACATAATGTTTATATTTATAACCATCATAAGCCAGAATTGAACCCATAACCAATCGCGTTTACAGTCAGACACTGCGCCACTAAGGCTTTATTGGAGTTATTTTAATTCCATAAAACATCGTTATACTTAAACATACTTGATATTTCAAGTACATTTATTAACACTATAGTAGCTCAGTCCGAATGCAACTTATTAATAAGTTCAAATCCCATTGAGGGGGAAAACTGGACACTCTCTTTACCATATACGTCCATGTTAAACCTACACGTGATTTTTTTGAATAAAACATGATGATTGATGTAGATGTTATTTTTTTAAAAAAAAATAACTTTTAAAATATTTAAAAATTGCAAATAGCCTTTGGCTATAGACTTGTTAGTGCAATTAGTACACAAAATGTATTTATTTTGAATTAAATTAAATATGATGTTGTTGTAACGCTATAAGAGTGGTTTTCAGGATATATTACTATAGGGGATTCATATTAAAAATTGTTTACATTTTTCCGTAATGGGAAAATAAAACGCGGCCCCGGCGTTACTCCGTACTTCGCTTTCCACCAAATTCAGGATATTGCGTGTTGAATGGTGGAGCTCAACGCCGCTCTTTGTCTTTGAAGTGAAAATAATTTAAATATAAACATTCTCCGAGTGCGGAATTCTAATTTAAAGTATTTATATAATATTTAGATATTTTATAATATGACTAGCTTTGCCCGCGACTTCATTCGCGTGGAAGTTAACATATTTTTAATTTATAATTCTAAAATAAAAATATCCCAATTCCAAGTAATACCTTATCACATCAACTATGTCAATGAAAATTTTGTTAAAACCCGTCCAGTTTCAGAGATTAGTCGAAACACACAAATGTATACATGGTATATGTACCGAGTATACAATTAGTAAAAAGTGTTTATTTATATATTACAAACAGACATTACAATTTTATAAGTATATATAGATTAGTTGCATCAAAGAAAACGTACCTGAATCTCCCATCCTCGAAGTCGTCACTCTTAACATACTGTATGAACTGCGCGAGGTCGCCCAGCGCCTGGTCCACGTTCAGATAGCGCAGATCTGAAGACTTTGTGTCACTATAAACATATAAATATATGTTAAAACTTGGATTAAAAACTTGAAAATCTTACTTTAAAAGCTAATTAAAATAAAAAAGAAGCGGCTTAACGCTTTCCCCTCAAAGTTGGGCCAGCGACAGCTTAATGTCAAGATCCGTTGATTGTTTTCTGCCGGAAATTGGAATATTGCGTGCTGAGTGGCGAACTCAACGCCGCGTTCTGTCTCACCAGAGCGGAGAAATTACTTCCACGAGCGGGAATCGAATCCACAATCAATCGCGTTTGCAGACAGTCATCTCAAAATGGTTTCAAAATAAAAAAATAACATCTAAAGTCAAAAAAAATATTGTCAGTATTCTTAAACTAGAATTCGAAACAATATGTGTTGAGTGGCGAAACTTAACGCCGCCAAAATGCTCTTTATACGTAAAATCCTTATATATTCACTAAATTGAACGAATTTAATTGTGAATAAAATTTTATATTTACTTTTTTATCATATTTTACTGTATTAGGTCTAAAGAACTTTAGTATTTTCAGCAATTTCTCGTGAAAGTCTAAAAATTATTCATGTATAATACTTACAGGTATGGTCGGGGTTTTTTATAATTTAACTTTGTTAAGCAAACGACTCCGTTCAGACAAAAATTACCATATTAATAAGAAGCGTTTGGAAGACTTTCAACGTTCAAATCTGCACGAGCCCGCTCTTTTGGTAACAATCCAATTTTTTAAAACAGGTTCTAATAATTTACCTTGAAATTCAAATTTAAAATCGGTTGGAAATTCACGCAAACAATTTGAAGTTCGAAGAACTGAATTTGAGATATGTATATAATAAAAGAAACCATTAATATAGCAAATTAAAAAGTTTTCTTCAGATACGAGTATAATTTATATCTATAATTTACTTGCAAAGACAAAACCTTTTGAAATATATAATATAATATAAACCTTCTATAATTATACTGGCTCTAAAATAAATTTGAATATGAACGAATGATTTCAAATATTTGATTTTAAAAACTTTAAGCCGGTCGTGGCGTAGTGGGACAGCGTCTGACTGTAACATGATCGGTTCTTGGTTCGATCCCCACTCGGAGGAGTGATCATATTTAAATTATTTTCTTTTCCTCGCTCTGGTAAGACAAAGTGCGGCGTTGATTTCCACCACTCAACACGCAATGCCTTGAATTTTTTCTGTCTACTCTTCTATGCGGGATAAAAAGCGTGAAGCAAAAAAAAAGGAAAATAATTTGCAATTTAGAATTTTATATATACGCCTATGTTTACGAATAATTAAGTATCAAATAATAACTAGCAGCTTCAGGCTTCATCCTCCATGACGGAGTAGTGAGGGATAAACTAGTGTCAACACACTCCGGTGACCGCTGTTCTCTTAAAATTGAGATATCGCTTGTTAAGTGGCGCACCCTCTGCCGCACTCTCGAATCGTTCTAAATATAATTATTCCTCTGTATGGGATCAAATCCACAACTCATCGCGTTTACTTCCCACTGCGCCAAGATAGCGTCTAATGTTATTGCATTTACGTTTAAAGATAAATGTTAATTCTAATTAAAATTTTTCAGTTTACTAAATTTCTCTTTTTTTCATATAAACGGTATATTATTTATTCTTTATCAATATTTTTTTTATTTGCATCCTTTATTCCTCATAGCTTCCTGACACTAGGTTCTCTCTAGCTACCCTGGTGTAGAGAACGTAGTGTCAGGACATTCCGTTCTACGCTTTCTGCCTGAATTCGAGACGTTGCTTGTCAAGTGGAGGAATGCAGTGCCGCGCTATATCTTACAAGAGCGGGGAAATGAAAAAAATAATTTTAAATATTCCCCCAATATCATTCCTCCAATTAATATATCATTTTACCGAGTGGAAATTGAATCCAGAACTATCGCGTTTAACATCATGGCCTCACTTTATCAATATTTGTATAATTAACTCAAACAAATATAGCTAATTCTCGTTTTCTAATAGAATGCATTTACAAAGCAACGCTCGAGGCTTGTGTCATCCGCTGACCGCGGGTCATTTGGACAATCGGCAATTAACCTGTGACGCGGTAGGAGTGTCATGTCAGTGTTTTTAGTATCTTTATATGTGTATTTTAAATTTATTTAATTTTTCAATATATTTAAAGGCGGCGTTGAGTTACGTCACTCAATACTTCATGTCACGATTTAGGGTGGATAGTGAAGATACGTTTAATTTTAATATTTACTATCTTTAAAGTGTTATTCCACACTTAGGATTAGAAAAATTTTTTATTCGTTTTTTCATAATTACATAAGTTTTTTATAAGGAGTTTAAGGTTTAGTTATAGACATCTACAAAATTAAAGTTGTAGATGCGTTACCGGTCTTAGGATGAAAGTGAAGGAGATGAGGGAAAGGATGGGTGGGAAGAGGGAAAGCTGGCTTACATGACATCTAACCGGAACACATCATCAGGTATTTGGCGGATTGTTTTTGTCACGATAGTGGTCGCGAGCCAGTCGGGAGTGAGGTTTTTCTAACTGTTATTATTAAAATCAAAACTTTTTTTAAAAGAAAAAACCTTTTTACCGCATAGCATTATATACAGAGTAAACATGGTGTCAAGACACTCCATTTGTCGCTTTCCCCCTGAACTCGCGCATTGTGTGCTAACTGGCGGAACTCAACGTTGCACTTTATCTAACCAAAAGGAATCAAATCTACCACCGATCCTCATTTTACATTCAGTCTTCAAGTACGATAGCCTTAAACAAAAATATATGATTTAAAGAATTTCATCAAAATCGACAACCCTGCGAACAATTGTACTTGACGCCCAGACTGTTCACATCTACTTAACGGTAATTGAGATTATGAACGAAATTACTGAACTCGGTACAGATTAGGAAATCCTATATGCTCGGAACAGCCCACGATGACTTCACAAGGGGTAATAATATATAAATAGTCATACTACATTAAACATTTAAAAAAACATAAAAATTTGACAGCAGCGCGATTTGAAAGTGCTCCCCTTAGAAACTGTCCAAGGCTCTGACCGCTAAGCTATACGTTCAGTCCGTCTTTGGACAGTTTCCAAGAGGCGCTGATTCGAATTCCCGTATCCAAATTTTTATATGTTTTTTTTTTAATATTTTTTAATAACACTTTAAAAATAGTAAAATATAATACTATATTATTTTTAACCTGCCTTTTTAGACCCGAGACCTGGGTCAATTCAGAAACAGCTTTTACGTTAACTTGTTTTATTTCAAAAAAATGACTTTTTTTATTATATGTACGTATATACTTTTTTGTTATTTATAAAGTGCATATGAAAAAAAACATATGATGATTGGAAATAAATAAGCAAAAACTTCGGTCAACCAACAATTAACGTCTGATCTGCCACAATTCGAGACATTAATTGGTGACGGTAGCGGAAATTAACGCTGTTCTTTGTCTTTCCTGATGGGGTAAAAAATAAAAATTCGTAATCATTACCCTGAGCGGGAATTGAAGCCGCTATCATTGGGTTTGCAGACAGACAATGATCATAAATGAGATCTTGTTGCTATGTTTTTAGTTTTTGTCCATTTCATACATATTGAGTGTTGAGTTACGATACTCAATATTCCTCCAAAGGAGAAAACAACTGACAACTGACGCCGGCCTTGACGCAGTGGGACAGCGTCTGACTGTAAACGCGATGGGTTGTGGGTTCGATTCTCATTCAGGGGAGTGATTATATTTAAATTAATTTTCACTTCCTCAATGTGGGAAGACAAAGTGCGGCGTTGAGTTCCGCAACTCAACATGCAATATCTCGAGTTTATTGGAAAACGAAGCACGGAGTGTCTTGACACTAGGTACTTTATGTCTGCCCTGCGTACCGGATAATGGGTCAAAAAAAATGAACCCAGGTCCACCGCATTATGTAATTTTTACATAAAAGCAATGCTCGATCAACTGACTTATCGAAGCGCAGTCTTTTGCTAGTTATAAAAATATGAAATTTATAACGTTATATAAGGGAGGTAAAATGTGCGGTGAACTTTGCTTCTATGTAAGTAAACTATGACACCGTCTGTCTGGCTGGATAACAGGTTTATATAAAAGTAACAGGTTCATATTTAGTTTATAAGTTTTCGAAGTCTATATAAAATTATAATTATTTTTTATGTTTTTTATTTATATTAACTTAGCTAGAGGCCAGTCGTGGCGTGGGACAACATCTGACTGTAAACGGGATTGGTTGTGGCTTCGATTCCCGATCGTTTGTACGATTGTATTTAAAATATTTTCATTTCCTCGCTCTGGTAAGAGGTGCGGCAATAAGTTTCCCAATTTAGTGGGAATCAGAGTACGGAGTGCCTTGACAATAGGTGCGTCCCGTCTATCTTGCTATGCGGGGTAAAAGTGTGAAGCTAAAAAAATGCTAAAAAAATTATTTAAAAAGATACAGTAAAAACGCATTTTTTTCGTTATTTTAGCTGTCCTGATATGGCGACTAGACTGTTATGAACATATTGTATTCAAAGTTTTTTTTAGCTTCACACTTTTATCTCGCTATAGGGTAGACAGAAAGTACTTAGTGTCAAGACACTCCGTACTTTGCTTTCAACTGAATTCAAGACACTGCGTGTTGAGTGGTGGCACTTTGTCTTTTACCAGAGCGAGGAAGTGAAAATTATTCAAAAATAACCACTCCCACGTGCCCGGGGATCGAGCCCACAACCAATCTCGTTTACAATCAGACGCTGTCCACTGCGCCACGACCGGCCTCAAGTTTTTACACAAGTGTTAAAATTAATTTCAATATAAAAATCATCTTAAATTAAATTTTCTTAGCTTCATACTTGTCTTTCGCACAACAGGGTAGACAGGAAGTACTTATTGTCAAGACACTTCGTACTCCACTTTCCACCGTATTAGGGACATTTCGTGTCATGCCAGAGTAATTAATTTTCTACTGAATAAGTTTCCAATTATTTCTTTATCAGATTACGCAACTACCTTCATAATAACAACGAAAACGTTCCCCAAACCATATTTGAGCTCACAACTGAAACATTCCCAACCAAACCACCACAGCGACTATATAAACGATAAGTCAATACTGTATCTGGTATAAACATAGTCGGGGGGTCGGAGGTGCCAATGCATTAGTCGCCGTCACATCATTAACTGTAATGGTCGCTATAATGGCAGCTGGAGCTCGGCCAATACCGGGTGACGTCATATCTAGCGAAATGCCGTTGCCAATTTTGTATTGGTTTTAGTTAATGTTGTTGGAAAGGTGAAATATTGTATTGATCATACGTATGTTTTTTTTTATGTATGAATAAATATATATTCCGTTAATGAGACTGAGTGCCTGGGAGGATTACTGGGAAGGCTACTGGGAGGGCAAAGCTTGGAATATGACATGTACCTTCCTCAGGGAGTGTATGGGAAGTTCCCGAAATTGCTAAAGCAATGGACACGGGAATTTGAGGCTTACAATCGAGACAGCCTAGTGTCATCACACTCCGTTGACTGATTCTCGTCCGAAATTAAAAAAATATCCGAGTGGGAATTGAACCCACTTACTCAATCTGTCCCACTGTGACGTGGTAACCTATGATATATATATATATATATATATATATATATATATATATATATATAGCGTGTTTTTTAACAGGTTTTTAAAGTTATATGTTTGATAATTTTTTAATCCATATCTTTAACATAACGTTGTAGCTGTAAAAGCCATATATTTTTATACATAAAAAAATATGGGAGTTACCTATTACTAATAAAGGTTATCCAAAATCTATCTAGATATTGCGTATTGACTGGCTTAACTCAACGCCGCATTTTGTCTTACGAGAACTTTATAAAATAATTATTTATTTTAATTTATTTAATAATTATATAAATAAATTGAAAAATATTTCCAATTATTTCTATATATTTAAGCTATATTAGTCGTATCATATAATCAATTCGCTATGATATTTTTTCAGCATGGTCTGACATTTCACTGTGGCCCAAAGCTCTCTCATATTATAACAATTCCCATATATTTTAGGTAATATACCTTAGCAACTGCATTTGTAGGTTAATTTTGAACACGACGTATATTGGTCTCGGCTGAGCTCTGAGTGCGGCCACAGCGTCACTAGCTAATTACACAAATGCTGGAGATTATTGACATCTGTCACACCGTTCTAGCTTTTTGGGGTGTCTTCACGTGGTATGTATTTTGTAGCTGGTTCGATTTTGGATTGAGGCTTTGGGGTAATAACTATATGCTCATTATTTACTATTTTTAAAGTGTTATTCCACACTTAGGATTAGAAAACATTGAAATAAAATAGCAATCTCTCTTGTTAAACGATTATTTCTCAATAATCTTTAAGTAGTAGAAATTAGTAAAAACCTCTCTACAGAGTTGCTAACAACATAAATAAGTTGTAACAAAACGTATAAGAATTTCGACGCAGCTGGTAGTAGAACGCATGGCTTAGCAGTCAGAGCGCTTGGACGGTATCCAAGAGGCGCGGGTTCGAATCCCGCTGCGTTCAAATTTTTATACGTTTTTTCTAAAATGTTTTCTAACTATATGCTCGTTACATATTCGTAGCGCAGTTAGACAGCGTCTGTATATAAGAGAGCAGGGTGGTCCGGTTTTTACAAGGAAATTAAAATATTGTGTTGAGCAAACTCAACTCCGTGCTATGTCTTACCAGACCGGAGAATGGGAAAAACATTTAAATATAATCATTTTTCCGAATGGGAATTGAAATCAATACCAAACCCGTTTACAATCAGATGCCGTCCCACTGCGCCAGGTTGGCCTCATGATTTATAGGAATGGAAGAATGCTAATATATTATTAATTATCATTTCCTTTGGTAAATTTAAACAGTGTTTTTTGCACACCAAATCCTAAGACATACCGTACTTAAATTCATCATTTTTGATACATTGCGTGTTTAATAGCTAAATCTAATGACGAGAAAAAATATTTTGACACTCCCTACTTCCGTTTCCAGTGAATTCGAGACATTGTGTGTTGAGTAGTGGAACTCAACGGTGCATTTGATAAAGTGGTAAGACAATACCGAAGCGAGAAAGTGGGAATCGAACTCACAACCGATCGCGTTTACAGCCAGACGCTGTCCCACTGCACCGGGACCGGCTTCAAAACTTTAAATGTTTTAAGTCACTATACAAGTCAGTCATAACGCTATGATCATATAATTAGATTATTCATCTCAGTTCTACACACACTTCCTATATCAAGCCCTAAGAGAGTTCCGTGAGACGAGCGCTCCTCTGAGATAAATTGTTTTTACAGCATCCCTATGGGAACACGCTGTATGTAGAGCCGTCTAGAGAACAAATTATTATTTTACAATGCATTTTATTGTTTGTTTTGGTTTTCCTTAATATAACACCATTGTGAATCATTAGTGAAGTGTTTAAGTCGATGGTTGTAGGTTCGAATTTTCAATAAGGGAAAGTTGTTAGTCTCGTCATAACATAATATTTGAAATTCTATTATACTATTGTGACGTATTGTAAAAGAAAAAAAAATCACTTTCTTCTCTATCCTGTATAGCAGGGTATTCAGAGACAGCCTAGTGTCTAGATATTTCGTTGATTTATAAGTGGATGTTGTCAAATATAGGCCCCACCGTGGTGGATTCCGTTCCCATTGGGCGGAATGATTTCCATTTCTCCGCCCTGGTGAAAATAAATTTAAATGGCGAATTCAACGCCGGGTTTTTGTTTTCATTATTGAAGAAAATATAATAATAACATATTAATAATTGATACTGGAATTTCTCGACACTACGTTCTCTCTGTTCTCTCCTTGCTAAGCGGAAATGCGTGTGAAGCTGTTATTTGTGTAAGAATATGAATTTTTTTTAGCTTCATGCTTTTATCCCGCATAGCAGGGTAGACAGAAAGTACCTAGTGTCAAAACACTCCGTACTTCGCTTTCCACCGAATTCGAGACATTGCGTATTGGATGGTGGAATTCAACTCCGCACTCTGTTTCTGCCAGAACGAGGGAGTAAAAATTATTTAAATATAATCACTCCCCCGAGTGGAGATCGAACCCACAACCGATCGCGATTACAGATGCTATCCCACTGCGCCACGACCGGCCTCATATGACTTCTCTTGAGATAATATTCGAAGCCATAACCATTTCAAAGTATATATGATTTTTCATGAACGGTGTAAAAGGTGACGGCAGAAACTCTTGTTAGTCATAGATACCCCTGTGTCGATAACAACTGCTTTCAGCAATTACTACTACAACAATAGTCTAACTTCATCATTTAACTTGATATATATATATATATATATATATATATATATATATGATTTTCAATTGCAATTGATGTGAGTTCGATAACCACTTGAGGGTATGATAATTAAATTATTATAATTTCCGCCTTCCGGTAAGTAAAGTACGGCGCTAAGTTCCACTGCTCAAGCAGAGTGTCTCGAATTCGAGCAAAGACTGAAACTCGGAGTGTTTTGACACTAAGTTCGCGTAACACTCATAAAGATGAATTCCAATAGCTCTCACCACTACTTTAAGCTTCCATGAATAATCTACTTCCGGTATAATATTTAAATTCATAATAAAAGCATTTCGTCAAATAGCTTCCGAAACTTTCATCTGTTATATAACTTTATAAAGTTATTAACTTTTGATATTAGTCCTGTGAAAAGAAAGGGTTCGTGCGAGGTAGTTTGTTTTATTTTAATATGGAATTCTCTCTCTATAGAGAGTTTTGTGACATATGATGTCTATTTGAAGCAGGAAGTGTGTCTGGCAAGAAGTGGTTACTGGTTCATATCCCGTCTATTTGCCTATATACAAGGTATTAAAATCTTACAACCCAATGAAAACAATTATAACATTATATTAATGTGAGGGCGTTGTACGTAAAAATTATAGAATAGTAGTCAGAGGAAGGCTAGAGATTTACTTTATTATTATTATAAATGCATATATATTTTTTTATATGTATTTTATATTTTATATAATTTTAAATACTTAAACTCTCTACTGTCTCTATGTGTTTCCTAAGAGAGCTCAGGATTTATAATTGTCTATTTATATAAAAATAATAATATAACTTATACTAATATCGCTAGTGTAAAGACACTCCGTTGACTGTTTTTAAAATCGACACAGAGTGTTGAGTGGTGATCTCATCGCTGCTATTGGTCTTTTTTTAGCTTCACGCTTATGTCCTGTATAGACAGGAAGTACTTAGGTGTCAAGATACTTTGTACTACGGTTTTCGAATTCAGAACATTGCGTGTTAAGTGGCGGAATTCAAAAACGCGCTTTGTCTTAACAGAGAAAAGAAATCAAAATAAAATCATTCCTCCGAGTGGAAAACGAATCGCTTCACAGTGTCAAGACACTCCGTTATATATAATCAAAAACACGTACATACAGATAGACATACATACATATATTATATAACGCAATGGTTCTAAGTATCCAAACGGTTATGGATTATAAAGTTTTAATAGTATCATATTATATGTGAAGTGTCTGAGTTGGCGGTAGTTTCAAAACTATATTTATTACTATAATTATTGCACCACGTGATACGTCCCCGTATGTATACGTACCAGTATGTATACTTTTTTTTAGCTTGACGCTATCCCGCATAGCAGGGTAGACAGAAAGTACCTAGTGTCAACACACTCCGTACTTCACTTTCCACCGAATTTGAGACATTGCGTGTTGATTGGTGGAGCTCAACGCCGTTCTTTGTCTTTACCAGAGCGAGGAAGTGAAAATAAAATAATCACTCCCCCGAGTGGAGACCGTACCCACAACCGATCGCGTTTACAGTCAGACGGTGTCAGACTGCGCCACGACCGGCCTCAAACTTTGATGGAATAATTTGTTTAAAATTTCACATAAGTCGTATAATGGCGTAGCTATTTACACGGAGAGTTGGAGGTTTTAATATTCTTAGGAAATTCCGGTTAAAATTAAATATAGTGATGTAATATTATTTAATAATTTATTTTTAATTAATTTATTATAAATTAAAAAAAATAGCAGTTAGTCGCAAAGAGTACCTAATAGTTATAAAAATAGTTGGGGGCAATATCAAGACACTCCGTTGATTGTTTTCTATCTTTAATCAAGAAATTGCGTGCTGAGTGGCGATCTCAACGCCACGCTCTACCTTACTTGTCTTTTTAAGAATAGAGAGAGAAATCATAATAAATTTTAATTAAAATCATTTCCCTAACAAAGAATCAAATCCACGACCACTCGCACACACTCACGTTATCACCATTATATTTATACCCCTTCTAGTACATTTTAAAAGATGATCGACTTAATTATTTGTTTAACGCTTATTTACTTATTTATAAAATTACAAAATAAATATATAATTGATCAGGAATAAATGTAGAGTTATGTAGCACTTGTACGCGATAGATATAAGCATGAGAGAAATATCTTTCCAAATTAGGCCAATGTATATTTTAAAGGGGCCCTTTAAGACAGCTCCGAGCGCCTCTCTCTGCAACGCGAATATCCACACATATGCTAAGAAATTTGTTTGATAAATTTTAATAATAATAAAATACCTTTTCGAAGTAAACTTCATTAACGAGAATTTATTGAAAAAATATTTACTTATAAAGTTAATATAATTAAGCGCGTTTGAGAGGACTCAAGGTCGTTGTGGTGAACGAAATTATTTCACCTCTATTTGTTATTTCAATTTCTACCTTTGTGTAAACATACTGGTTATATACTGTGGTTTTGTTCTGTACACTAGCATTTATTAAGGAAAAGAATTTAGTGACTAATTACTCCTCCATAACTGTCTTTAGTTAGATTCCATTTGGTTTACAGATCTTTTTAATATAGGCAGAGAGAACCTTCTCTACTTTCCGCCCAATTTTATAACATTGCGTGCGCTTGTTTTATCAAAGCGGATACATTAACATAACTAAATATAATTACTCCATTATCAATTAATAGTTATTCTGGATTCGAAACATTCAAATATTGAACCCCTGTAGCAAATGCAAATTTCTAATCTGAATTTAAAGAGATATTAATTTAAAGAATAGAGTTTCAAATGAAACTAAACGGATTAATCGCGTATATTTTGGTATTCCAAAATACATTTTTACAAAAACAACGTATTTTGACGTTTCCAACACTTTACAGTAGTCCGTGGTCACAAGGAGACCCCGGACTACCAAAATATACACGATTAATCCGTTTAAAATTGTTTAATTTAAAATGTGTAAAAATGTCTTATTAGAGAAAACGATAGTGTCTGACTGTAAACGCGATTGGTTGAGGGTTCGATTTCCACTCGAGGGAATGATTATATTTAAATTATTTTAAGTTCCTCTGTCTAGTCAGACAAAGTGCGGTGTTGAGTTCCGCCACTCAACGCGTAATCTCTCTTAAATTCAGCAGAAAGCGGAGTATGGAGTGCCTCGACACTGGGTGCTACCTATCTATCCTGTTATGCGGGATAAAAGGATGAAGCTAAAACAAAGGAGGAATAGAGTGTCTAATTAGATTGTCTCTGCTCTAGATGAGTAAAAAATATATTAAAAAAAACTTACTTAGTTGGTCTAGTTTGCCCATAGTATCTGTGCTCAGTGTAGAATATCCCTGCATTCAGTCTCCTGGCGAGCTCATACGCGAGCCCGCCCGTGGTCCAGCCTGGGGATATCGACCATTCACCACCAACGAAAATGACCATATGACCACTCATTGAAAATTCATCATTGTAATAGTATCTCTGGAATGTAAAAACAAAAACAGCTTTCCGCTTTATCCCGCATAGCAAAGTGGTCAGAGACAGCCTAGTGTCAAGACACTCCGTTGACTGCCAAAAATAGAGACAGTGCCCGTTGAGTGGCAAACTCAACGCTGTTTTGTATTTTTAATAAAATCGCCATTTGGTGTGAATTCGATTCCCACTTAGTGCAATGATTATTATTACTTTATATAAAATGTGTTTCCTGCTGTATACTGTAATTTCGTGTTATTAATAACCTATGGACTATTTTGATGTTTTGTTGACTTACGGATTTTTTTTAAAGTATGAGGCAGTAATTACAAGTATGAAATATATATTTTATTTGATTTTGTGGATAATAAAATTATTTTAATCGCTACTCTTTGTTCGTATAAATTCATTGCGTGTTAATGGAGTTGGTTACAATAAAATACCGTCTTTGTGGCGTCTAGGTGTAATTAAAATCGCATGCTATTGATTGTATTGTTGTATTAATTAATATGTAATTGATATTAATAACTTTTATTTATGTATGTATAATGTATAGCCACTAGTACACGATATACAGCTTCTACTTCAAGTCTTATCACGGATAGAGGGTAGTCAGAGACAGCCGTGTGTCAAGATACATCGTGGACTGTTCGCCGGAAATCGACACTTTGCGTGATGAGTGATAAACTGAACGCCACGTTTTATCTTACCGGAGCAAAATTATTATAATTTCTATTGGAGTTAGAGGTAAGTACTAGGGTCATAAAAGCGAGACCTCTCTGTAATCTTCTAAAATATATCGATTTTTCTAAAATTTTCATAACTTCATATCTAGCACGTATTTCGAAGGTGACATTAGTAGAGTCTTTTTATAGTTTCTGTTCCAAGTCCTTCTCTCTGCAACGGACGTGGCATGCATTGATTTCCTTGCGATTTTAAAGAAGCTATTGTTTTTTAGTTTTACGCTTTTTGTCCGACTTCCGGTAGACAGGAAGTATCTAGTGTCAAGATGTGTCAATTATTTTATACAGATTTTGAAAAAAACCATGTTTGATCTCGACGTTTCGAACACTTTACAGTAGTCCATGGTGACCGGTATATTGTACCTATAGTACCTGTGTTAATCCTAATATTTACTATTTTTAAAGTGTTATTCCACACTTAGGATTAGAAAATATTTTTGAAAAAACGTATAATGATTTGAACGCAGCGGGATTCGCACCCACGCCTCTTGGATACCGTTCAAGAGGCGCTGGTTCGAATCCTGCTGCATTCAAATTTTTACACATTTTTGAAAAAATCTACGTACCATTTGGAAAGTTTCAGTGTTTGATGCATCGAACTGATTCAGTCTCACGGTGAACCAACCTTCTCTTGGTGCATTCCTTGTTGTCCTTTCAGGCGGAGGTGGCTCTACCATATGTAGAGTTAGCACTGGAGTTACGAGTAATAGGAGACGCCCTGAAATTATTTATATAAGTTTTATTATTCTTTATATACTTTTTTTAGCTTCTCGCTTTTATCCCGCATAGCAGAGTATATAGAAAGTAAACAAAATAACTGCTATGCGGGATGCATACATATTTTCAAATGTTATTATAAAAATATTGTATAATCACTCATTGTAACTTCAACTTTATATTTAAAAATACTTACTCACGAAATATTAAAAAATTTAGCTCTTTATCACAAGTGTGTACTAGCCGCTATAGGAATAGCGGGAAATGTTTTATTTAAATGTATTTAGATATATTAAGGCCGGCCGTGGCGCAGTGGGACAGCATCTGACTGTAAACGCGACCGGTTGTGGGTTCGATTCCCACACAATTTACACTGCCTCGCTCTGGTAAGACAAAGTGCGGCGTTGAGTTCCACCACTCAACACACAATGTCTCAAATTCAGTAAAAAGCGAAGTGCTGAGTGTTTTAACACTAGGTATTTTCTGTCTACCTTGCTATGTGGGATAAAAAACGTGAAGCTAAAAAAAATACTAAGATATTTTCTAAGAGTTAGAACATATAAAGATATTTTTTTAAAAAAACGAAGTAATACAATATATCTTACTATATATCCGTAACACTGTCAAACAATTTGTATAATCAATAAAAATATTTGCATTTCTCGTAGAGTGTGGAAACGTGTCAGTTCCCACGAGAGTTTCATAACACTGTATAAGGGCGACTATAAATCGAATGTTAACTAAAGTTTGTATATACACTAAATGTATGTATAGTTTGTGACGCCCTAGTGCCAAGACACTCCGTTGGCTGCCAAAATATATAATTTTTTAATATAAACACTCCCCAATGTGAGTATCGAACCCACAACCAATCACGCTTGTAACTTGTTATACCACTGTGCTTCTATAGCCTCTGTGTTATATATGTTATAAGGGAGTTAGTTGCCTGGCAATACATTTGGTAGCTGGCGAGGATAATGAAATGTTTCCCAGGATTTTTATGTCTTTTTTATTTGGTTTCATGAAAGATATTGCAATCGTATATTTGGATACTAAAGAGTAAAGAAATTTGCATACAGTTATTTTTTAAGGGTTTTTGTTAAACCACGGACTTGTGGCGTCCTTTAATTTTTGTTCTGGTAAGACAAAGCACGACACTAACACACAATGTTTTGAATTCAGCGGAAAACGGAGTACAAAGTGTTTCCACACTGGGTACTTCCTGTCTACCCTGTTATAGGGGATGAATTTTTGCAATCTTGCTTTATCCTTATTTATATCGATTGTTCTTTTTGTTTACTATGACGACTGGATAGAACCCGACACATTGCAAACTGTAAACTAGGATCCCTTAGAACTGGCAGAAGAGTCCTTCCCACGTAGCGGGTCCTAGTTATTATGTTTTGTGGAATTAGAAGAGTCCCTCCAAAAGGTCTACTCCGGTGAATTGTGGCCTAAGACTAAGTCCAGTTCCAAGAGCTAGATATTTAGGTGATTTAAGTTACACACCTATAGTTGAGTAACTTAAATTATTTAAAGGTTTTACACATTCTAATCTTGTTAAAGATTCCTTTAACTTGTCAGTTAAAGAAATCGCACAATGACTGTACTGTACACTGTAAGCCCGATTGGTTCTGGGTTCGATTTCTTATCGGGGAAATGATTATATTAACAATGTATTAACATTTCTCCACTATAATAATACAAAGTGCAGCGTTAAGTTCACCAGACAGCACGCAATGACTCGATTTCGAGCAGAAAGCAATCAATAGAGTGTCTTGACACTAGGTTTTCTCTGACTATCCTGTTATGCGGGATATAGCGTGAAACTGGCTATCTATGTGAAACATATATTTTATCCCAACTAAGATTTTAATTCGTATTCCGTTCGTTAAGCCCTAAACATTGCTACTGTACCGCAATGGCGTTAGATGGTAATTAATAGAACTTTTCTTGCATTCTTACTTACACATTTTCTATGTATTTTTTATTTTTGTCTATATCTACCACTATACACTGTATCACAAAACATACTATCAATTATTATTGTACGTGAAACACAATTATCGTATATTTGTTTATCTGAGAATCTCCAGCAAAATGGTATAAGTAACAATAATATGATAACAATGAGGCTGGTCGTGGCGCAGTGTGACAGTGTCTGACTGTAAACACGATCGGTTGCAGGTTCGATTCCCACTCACCAGCGATCAGGGATATACCGAAGCCCGGCCAACGGGATATCACGAAGGAAGGTGGATCTGTTGACAATATAACAATATAATATTACCTACAACTTGAATCACAGGTATAAGGAAAATATAGATTTTAAATTAATAAAAAAAAAAGAAAAAAAAATTCTCGCCCTGTTAAAGACAAAGAGCGGCGTTGAGTTCCTCCACTCAACACATAATGTCTCGAATTCGGTGGAAAGTGAAGTACGGAATATGTTGACACTAGGTACTTTCTGTCTACCTTGCTATGCGGGACAAAAACCGTGAAGCTAAAAAAATATGTTAACAAAAAATAATGTTTTTTTTAAAAACCACTGTCCTTGATTAGAAAAGGAATATTATACAACCCCGCTTTCCACGTTCCACACACTTTGTCTATTTCTGTTTTAGAAGTATCACGTAATATGTCGTGGAGCTTTACGCCGCTTTTTGTCTAAACACAAAACAATAAAAATATTTAAAATATCTCACGAGTGAAAGTCGATTTCACACGCTTATGAAATAACACACAAATGCCATGAAATAATAATATTAAGTTGGTATTTATGTTTGTTTGTTACTTCATCACACAAAAACTACTGAACGTATTTAGATAAAACTGTACATTAATATAGTTTAAACATCAGGATGATATTAATAAAGATGTAAAATATGGCAGTGGCATTATGATAAATGTCTTTATAGATGTTCTGTATTTCTGGAAACAAAGCAAGAGCCTCCGTGGCGCAATGGTTAGCGCGTTCGGCTGTTAACCGAAAGGTTGGTGGTTCGAACCCACCCGGGGGCGGAACAACCCTTTTTTATAGTAAATTAATTTCTTGAGAAACGATTATAACTTTTCTGTTAATTTCCTATATTTGTTTTTTGACTAAATCCGTCAAATTAATATGTGTCCAGGATTTCCGTAAAAGCATCATTATATTATTTAAAAATTATTTAGATGCCGGTCGTAGCGCAGTGCGACAGTGTCTGACAGTAAACGCGATCGGTTGTGGATTCGATTCCCACTCGGGGAAGTGATTATATTTAAATTATTTTCACTTTCTCGCTCTTATAAGACAAGTATGGTGTTGAGTTTCACCACTCAACACGTAATGTCTCAAAGTTGGTTGAAACCAAGTAAGGAGTGTCATGACACTAGGTACTAATTCATGTCTCCCAGCTTTGCGGGGTAAAAGTGTGAAGGTAAATGACAACAATTTTAAGACACTATTGCCATATAGCGTGGGATGGGATAGATGTTATACTATTCACGCCTAAACTACCAAAATAATAATAAGACTATAACTTATACACGTTTTTGTGTAATTTTCCTTATGGACATAGTATATATATATATATATATATATATATATATATATATATATATATATATATATATATATATATATATATATATATATCCCTATGTATATACATAGTAAATATATATTTATGTATATACATAATAAAAAAATCAAATATTATACTTATACCATTTTAAAACTATTTAACGAGGTTAAATTATAAAAGAAAGAAATATATCATAAATTTGATAATCATTATCAGACCATGATAAGAACAATATATTAATGTGATTATCAAAATATTTGCTTGTACGATATGATTTGTTCTACATATATTAAATTATGCATAAAAATTAATGAATGTAGCTAGGTAGTACGAGATTATTTTACAATTTGGGACGTTGCGGAACTCAACGCCGTGTTTTGTCTTAATGGAGCGGAGCAATGAACCTACAACCTATCCTATATTATATAACCATAAAATTTGAATGAATGAATGGATTGTGTTACACAGTCGTACAGGAAATCGTAGTGTTTAGACACTTCTGCCTTCGGTCATACAATTTTGTGACATTACGGAACTCAACGCCACGTATACTTTTGTGCATTGCATTGTCCTTTTTATATAGCAAATAATATAAATAACCATAAAATTTGAATGAATGAATGAACATATCTGGGTCGTTTGAGAAAACTTACTATTTAGACACATCGTTCTACACTCATATTATTTTAAGAAAGCGGAACTCAACTCCGCCTTTCGTATTAGCAGACCGGGGAAACGAACCCACAACCTATCCTACATTATAACGTCCTTTATACATACTAAAGTAATTATACAAACGAATCTTGTTATATCTACCGTACTTATGCAAATTTCGCTTTTTCAGTCAAAATACATCTCTTTGAGATAGCTTTGCGTAACGTAGCGAGGACGCCATATAAATCATCATAAATCCAAGAGATTAGAACCCCGACCCGCGGCTGCGGGTCGCTAGATTACAATGTTTTTAATTGAGTTAAGTGCTATCCAGAGTTAAACTCCGAATACTGTTAGTCAATTTATTTGATTGTTTTGTTTAATTGATTAGTAGTGGGTAGTGGGGCAGTGTGACAGCATCCGACTATAAACGCGATCGGTTGTGCGTTCTATTTAGACTCGGGGAGTGATTATATTTAAATTATTTTCACTTCCTTGCTCTGGTAAGAAAAGTGCAGCGTTGAGTTCCGCCACTCTGTAACGATTATTTGGTTAGGACCTATTATCATCGGGATCGCAATAACTCAAGATCTTTTAGAGATTTAGAGGCAACAGTGTCAAGAAATGTTAATATCTATCTAATTATCTTCAATAATGAATTAAAACTTTCAGAAGAGATTGTAGTAAGAGATTGTAGTGTGTTAGATATTCCGTTGTAATCACCTCCAGCTTTACCAAGGAAAGCAGAAGATGCGTCTTATTTAACCCTCTGTCGTAACTCATCACGCAATGTCTAAAATTCTGTGGAAAGCGAAGTACGAGTCTTGGACACTAGGTACTTTCTGTCTACCCTGTTATGTGGGTTTAAAATAATATGTTATTAAAAGTAGAATTGAGCTATTTTTAATAACTTAGTATATTTACATAGGAAAATTTAAGTATTAATCGAGTGTCTTGACACTAACTTAGCTAAGTTATATTTTTATTTTTTTTCATGGTTTTGTATTGTGCCTTTTTGCACACAATGTGCCATTTATTGGATTATTGGGATTATTTTTCTATTTCTTAACTAGGTTTAGTTAGTTAGTTATAGGTTAGTTAGTTAGTTAGTTAATACTTTTTTTAGAGTGAGGAAATCCGTTACGTATACCCATTCGAATGGGGATTCAAACAAGCTATATGGGACTACGGTTTTATTGGTGTTGATCTGTATACCCGCTATGTCCTAATGGTGCTTCTTCTAGATGTCCACAAGTCGAGGCCAAAGAACGTTAAATTAGTAAGTAAAAACCCTTTGTAACTGGAAAATGCAATTTACGCAGAACACCTGTATGAAAGGCAAACTGCTCCCATGAAAGGCTTGTATTGGGTTCACTGATGATAGATCCCTCCACTATAATGCAGCGGAAACTCTCTACACCTAAATGAAACGCCGCAAGATCGCTTGCGTATGCCACTAATGCGCCTCGGTATACGGCCTGCCTATTGCAAGCCAACGCCACCTTCAAGGTGCTTCAGGGCTTTCACCAGAGCACTGGCATCCTCGACAACGTGCAGGCATTCCGTAGTAGCAACTCTAGGGCAGGGGAAGTTGGAAATGCACATATCGCCTTCTCCCGGGACACGGGCCCGGTGAAGCGGGCTAGTTAGTTAACCCTGTTTGTTATCGGTAAATAGACTTGCAAAGTTAGTCAGATTATTCTAAAATATTTTATTCTAAAGTATTTATTATTTAGTTATTTATTTTTTTTAGCTTCACGCTTTTATCCTGCATAGCGGGGTAGACAGAAATTACTTAGTGTCAAGACACTCTGTTCTTCGCTTTCCATCGAATTCGAGACATTCCGTGTTGTGTGGCGGAACTCAACGCCGCTCTTTGTCTTTACCAGAGCGAAGAAGTAAAAATAATTTAAATATAATTCCCCCCCTTATTGGGAATCGAACCCACAACTGATCGCGTTTACAGTCAGACGTTGTCAAACTGCGCCACAACCGACCTCAATTTTTTTTTTTAACAATATTTTGTTAGTATTAAAAGATTGATAATTGAACTTTTTTATATGAATATGGGGGCATGTCTTTAATATACATAGGTTTACCGTTACCAGTTAATGAGACATACAGCTGGTATACGGAAATATGTATGTATGTACGTATGTATGTATGTATGTATGTATGTATGTATGTATGTATGTATGTATGTATGTAAGGTGTAATTACTGTGCTATTGTTTTGATTTTCTCACGCAAGTCTAACTATGCGTCATGGTGTGTGTAAGATTGGTCAGAACCATTTTAATATTGTTATAAACAGTTTTTTTGCAAATTCACACGATTATAATACAATAGCGGAAAAGTCAAAGACAGGCCAATATTTCAAGTCAAGATATTTTATTATCCATTTTCCATTGGCGGAACTCAACGCTGCATTTAACCTCAAAATGAGATCGAACCGGCAACCAATCGCTTTTATAGTAAGAAATAAAAAAAAACATAAGCAAATATTGAATCACTCAGTGCGGTTTTCTAAACCATTTGAAACCGGAAGTACCTTCACGTGCATACTTGGTTCTACGTGAGACGTGTATATATGTAAGCGTAGGTACAGTAGCAACGTTTCCCTTTGAGTGAATCACTCCATAGTATTAATCATTTAGTTGATATTTCGACCACGAATGTTTTCAATTGTTGCCTTGATATAGTTGTCTGGATGTACTTTTAATTCGTTTTTTTATTATTTATATGTTTACATCATTTAGGTAACGCAGCGTGTCAGAAAAAACATGATTTGTTCACAACCATAGGATCGTATTTAAAATGCTAGACTAGGCTAGACTGGACTCACGTATTAGGTTAACTATAACCAAACAATATAAACTAGATGATAGGAAAATGATATTTTTATTCAATATTTGCTAAAAACTATAAGCCGGCCGTGGCACAGTGGGACAGCGTCTGACTGTAAGCGCGAACGATTGTAGATTGGATTGTTGATTATTCGGGAGAGTGATTATATATAAAATATTTTTATTTAATCGCTCTGACATGACAATACGTGGCGTTAAGTTCCGCCACTCAATATATCAACGCCTTGAATTTGGCGGAAAGCCGAGTAAAAAGAGTCTTGACGATGTCGAGTTAAAAAAATATATTAATGTCATCACGAAGTGTCTTGACACTAGATTTTATTCATGCAGTGAGTTAGCAATTAAAAGAGAGAGTACCTGCTAAGAAGAAAAAGTGTAAAGATGAGAAATTATATTCAAAACATTATATAAATGTACAATATAAAGATAAAAATAAAATAAAGAATAAATAAAAAAAAAAGATAAAGATAAAACTACTTAAAGATCCAAGCTTAATTGTTGTTAAAGTTATACTTATAAATTTAAACTAATTACAATTAAGTTAATCCAATCACATACACGCGTGTATTAGTCATACAATTCAATTCGTCATGGTCTTTTTATAGGGAAATAAACCATATAATTCTAAGGCGCTTCCATTTCTACAGCATCGTTCGTGACTCACTCGAGGCATGATAACGCTACATTCGACTACAGGTGTTCAATAGATATTAATATTTATTATATATTTAGGCTTTGTTTGCAAAGCTGTCTGTGTAGTTTCCGTTAGTTGATCGATATTTTTTTTCACGTATAGTTGGTAGTGTTAAGACACTCCGGTTCTCATAATAAGATGTTTGTTTTAAATAAAACTATTGCGTTCTTTTCTATAATCATAAAAATATTTTTTTTATTTCAGATCATTTGATTCATCCATTCACCATTGTTGAGATATTGTATTTTAGAGCGGAAAAATGATAGTAGAAAACAATTTCAAGCTATATATATATACCATATATATATAGCAGGGTAGTCTGAGACAACCTAGTGTTAAGACACTCCGGTGACTGTCTTTTGTCTGAAATCGACACATTTCTCGCTTAGTAGCAAAGTCAATGTCGTGCTTTGTCGTACTAGTCATAATCACAAACATTCCACAGAGTGAGAATCGAACCCGCAACCAATCTTGTACAAACAGACAACGTTTCAATGAATTCCATTAAAATAGTTATATTTAAAATTATATATTAAGTAACTTAGAGGTCGGTCGTGGCGCAGTGTGTCAGCGTCTGACTGTAAACGTGATCGGTTGTGGGTTCGATCCCCACTGGGGGTAGTGATTATATTTAAATTATTTTCACTTCCTCGCTCTGGTAAAGACAAAGAGCGGCGTTGAGTTCCACCAATCAACACGCAATGTCTCGAATTCAGTGGAAAGCGAAGTACGGAGTGTGTTGACACTAGGTATTTTCTGCCTACCCTGCTATGCGGGATAAAAGCGTGAAGCTAAAAAAAAAAGTAAATTTGAAAATTGAAAATTTAATAAAAACTTCTATCGTGTTTAATTAAGCTTTATGAAATTGTACTGTATGAGAGTACTTCTTTTCATTTCAATTGGAGACTTAGCAAATGGTTATGACTTCTATTTTTTTTAGCTTCACACTTTTATGCCGCATAGACAAGACACTCCGTGCTGAGTGGCGGAACCCAACGCCGCACTTTGTCATACCAGAGCGAGGAATTGAACATAATTTGAACCCCGAACCCACAACCAATCGCGTTTACAGTCGGACGCTGTGCCACTGCGCCACGACTGACATCAATCGATTTCTTCGTAAATTTTTTAACATTCTTTTCACTTCCTCAATCTAATAGGACAAAGTAAAGCATTGAATTTTTCTATTCGATACGCAATGTCTCGAATTCGAATACAAGGTGACAAAGAGTGTCTTGACACTAGGTTGTCTCTGACTATCCTGCTGTGCAGGATAAAACAATATATAAATTTTATTATAAAGAAAGTATTCTTCTAAATTCACACCAAGCTATCCCTTCAAGCACTACCAATGTTCACTAAAATATATACAAATATATATTTTTCTACTTAGTTTTAATTTAATAGGAAATTTAAATTCTAACAGACATAACTATTAATCAACTCCATGATTTTCTTAGAATTAATGAGAAAAAAATAATTATACAATTATATTATTATTTCATACGATGAGTCTAATGTACTGACGCACTTGTGCACTTGCTTTGATATACATAATACCGGCGCCTTTATACCGAGTTCATATAAATAGTATGACAAAATGCTACTGGAGTTTGAATAAAACGCTTTCTTTATATGATTTCTCAAGCTTTTACATGTCTAATTTTGTTTTATAGAAAAAAGAGGCAATCGAGTAGAAGGGCCACCTTTGTCCATAGACATCTAAAACATTGGACTTGTTGCGGCTTTGGGATAGAAGTGAAAGGAGATAGTGTAGTGGCATCGACAGCCAGAGCTGTAGGAATCACTACTCTCTGTGGAAAGCATAGGAGGGAATATAGAAAGCTGGCTTACATGACATCGAACCGGAACAGGTCATCAGATATTTGGCGGATCGTTTTCGTCATGATAGAGGTCGCGAGCCAGTCAGAGGATTAACCTCCCACCACCAAGTTACTGGAATACCCGCCTCTTACAGGACGCTACCCAGTAGTGTAGGGGATTTGTTAGATTAAAACCCGTCTCACGTCCATTCTTATTAAATTATAACTGTGGCTAATTTTATACAAATCTTTCCGCCCGAAATTGAGACACTAAATGTAGAGTGGCGAACCAACTCCTGCGGTTTATCTTATCAGAGTGGAGAATTAAAAAAAAATAATCCCCGAATGGGAATCGAACCCACAATCAATCACGGTATACCTTTGATATATATCCGTCCTGAGTGAGTTTCGAACCCGCTACCGATGGCCTAGCCATCGAAGCTTTTTACAATAAAATAGGTATTTATTAAGAAAAACAAGATGTTTACTCTATCAATGTATAGTTCAAGATTCATAGAAGTGTCGTGACTCAAACATCCCACGTTGTTACAATGCGTCATTGCAAATTTTTCTATCAACTCAATATAGCTTCTTGAAGATATTATAAATTAAACACTGACTGTAAACACCATGGCGGTGGTTTTGAAACCCGCTTTGAGGATAATTGAGCGAAGCGAACGGAGCGCTCTATGCAAGACTTTTCACACTCTTACTTTGGTGTTGGAATAAAAACGACTTTAACGATAACAATTAAATTTTGCACACACATTATGGTCATCATGATGATGGTTTAAAAAAAATAGAAAATTTAATGTCTTTAAAAAAATATCACACTTCTATAACTTGAAGAATTTTTTCAATTAAATTGTACAATCACTCTGTCTAAATTTTTTAGCGCGCGAATTTTGAAGGCCATTTCCGGCGGAAGTTCTGATATTTCTCAGTCGTTCTATTTCAAAAACCATTCACGAACGTTGGGGCTACATTTCAATTGCAACTATTCATCGCTCACTTACTGTTACCGTTCGCATCGTTAACAACACCAGACAGCGAGTCGAAATTAAGGGTCTCGTGGCGCTCCTCTTATATTTATTACGATATCTATTTTAGTACAATCGCGGCGTTATGTACCGCCGATTACAAAAATATCTTGATTTCGGATGGAAAACGTAGAGAGGAGAGCGAGATTGCAGTTACTGATTTTGATGTAATTGATTGAGATTTTTCTATATATATTTAAATATATATATATATATATATATATATATATATATATATATTTTTCTATATATATTTAAATAACATAAAGCAATATGAAAAAGAATATCATTTGTTTTCTGATTTTTTTTATTTTTTTATTAATAACTTAATATTTAAAAGGAATCAGTTGTGGTGGTAGACCTGTCTGAGGCCATAGATCACTGTAACTTTTTCGAACCTTTGGATGTTTCTGTAAAACAAAGACATAACCAAAGCCATATTGTATTCATAATACTTCTGCGGTATCGCGTAATTTAACGCTGTAATTCTGTGTCATTGAAATTAAATAATGTATTAGCTGACTGGGATTTGAACATCGTTCAGCCATACAGTTCAACATCCAAGCAGGCGCCACTCTGATGACGGTGCCGATGACACCTGCTTGACCGCTTAAAAGGAAAAATACTGTTTCCGCCGTTTGTTGTGTTTTTGTTTACGTCAACTGCCATTGTTATCTTCCAGCTAGGCATTTTATATTGTTTTATAATAAGTACTCAGTAGAACTTGTTAGAGGAAAAGAAAACGCGAATCGTTTACATACACGTGTCTAAGCGTTTTAATAGTTGATATGGACGTTCTTTACATTGCATCTGATTAGTTGTTTGCTTTGAACGTCGCTTGGCACATTTTTATCTCACAAAGCAGGGTAGACAGAAAGTATCTAGTATTACTCCGTACTTCGCTTTCTGCGGAACTTAAGACGTGTTGTTGAGTGGCGGAACTCAACCCCGCATTTTGTCTTACTAGAGCGAGGAAATGAAAGTAATTCATATATAATCATTTACCCGAGGGAAAATCGAAACCACAACCGCCTTTACGGTCAGACCCTATCCCACTGCGCCACGACTAGCCCAGCCCCAGCCCAGGCTTTATAATATTTTAATATAAATTAAACTAAAAATGAATTCATCCAAAGTTATATGAAAATTTTATACAAAAGTTGGAATAACGCGACACCATTGTTGCTGAAGTTGCGATTTAGTTATATTAGTTAGGTAATAGACTATGTTTGTCTTTTGACAGGAAAAGCTTCAGTCCCATTCAATTATATACGTAATGCGTAACGGCTACCTGAGGCCTGTGGGTTTTACTTTTCTACATGGAAAATTATTAATTAATTACATTTGTTTTTTACCTTCATTCATTTATTCATTCATTCTATTTTATAGGATAGGCAAAGATAGCCTAAACATGGTCCACTCTATTTTATACTTTTTAATATTTCGTACAGATAGGGAAAAACGATATCCTATTATTAAGACTTCGCGGGCTGTATGTCCGTCTGTCTGTGTCCAAGCTGTATCTCATGAACCACTATAGTTAAATGTTACAACAATAAATACAAAAAAATAGAATTATACAAATGTTTTAGCGGCCTCTTATAATACAAATGTACTTTTTTTGTTTTTTTTTGCTCGAAATTGATAATGGCAACAAGTACACGCTTGAAATTTTCATACAATATGTATTTTTATAATAATACCTAAAATAAATAATTAAATTAAAATTAGATAAATGTGTACGGAGAGCTCCAACATAATAAACGTGATTTATTATAAATAGTGCTACGGAACTCTTCGTGAGCGAGTCCAACTCGCACTTGGCCGGAATTTTTATTACTTTCTTTAAGTATTTTGAATAAAAACAGGCGACAGTAAAGATATAATAAATTCAAACAAAAACTAAAAATAGTTAATGTAAACACAGAGTTTGAGAAAACTCTATTAACAATTTTAACGATAGAGATTTGAACTTTCATCTGCCTTTTCAAGAATATACAAGTTATATTATATTAAACTACATATCATTATATATAATAAATAAACATTATTCCCGAGTGACTGACAGACGACACAGACACACAAAAAACCGAAAATTAATATGAAAATTCCTTGGAAAATGTACGGAAGCGGATATCGCAAACAAAAACCAGAAAATTTGACAATTTACATTTTTTTTATCTAGTTTAAGTAAAATGTTTAAATTATATTGGCAGTGTTCTAGGTTCTTTCTAACTACCCTGCTAAAGCAAGCTTTATCTTAATTAAAAGAAGCAAAAGAATATTATGAAAGACAAAACGTGGCCTTGAGTTCGACACTGAACACGCAGGAAGGGAAGCAGTCAACGGGAAGCTGTTATGCGGGATAAAGTGTGAAGCTAAGATGTTTCTTACTTATTAAATATTTATAAGTATAAGTAAACTTTTTTGTATTTTGCTGTGTAAACAAGAGCCTCCGTGGCGCAATGGTTAGCGCGTTCGGCTGTTAACCGAAAGGTTGGTGGTTCGAACCCACCCGGGGGCGGCTATTTTTTATAAAAGTTAAGTTACTAATATAATTTAAAATACTGTTGAAATTGACTTTGAGTATATGAGTTTATTTATTTTTTATTTGTATAATATATTTCTAATAAGAATTTAAATTTGTTTTTTCCTTTTTTTAGCTTCTTCACGCTTTTATCCCCCATGGCAGGGTAGACAGAATATACTTAGTGTTAAGACACTCAATACTTCGCTCTCCACCGATTCGAGACACCATGATTGAGTGGTGGCACTCAACGCTGCACTTTGGCTGCACCGCAGAGCGAGGAAGAGAAAATAATTGAAATATAATCATTTCCCGAGTGGAAATCGAACCCACAACCAATCTCGTTTACAGTCAGAAGTTTTTTTTGGCCTACAGATAGTATATAGAACGATGATATATAGACCATTATGGTTGGTTAACTAAATAAAGTATCTCAGAGACATCTTAAAGGCCAGAAGTACAAAATATTGTATATACAAAAAATATCGTTTTAATATTTACTATTTTTAAAGTGTTATTCCACACTTAGGATTAGAAAACATCTTTTGAAAAAACGTATAAAAATTTGAACGCAGCGGGATTCGAACCCGCGCCTCTTGGATACCGTTGGACGGTATCCAAGAGGCGCGGGTTCGAATCCCGCTGCGTTCAAATTTTTATACGTTTTTTCAAAAGATGTAAATATCGTTTTGTTTCGCAAGCACTTATGTTGCTTTTATAAAACACTAGCTGCGCCCGTAACTATGTCTGCATGGAATTTAAGATCTTTATTTTATTATTATAAAACAAAAAATCTAAATATCCATCTGCCAGTCTATCTTCCCGTGAAAGTCCCGTCAAAACTGGCCAAGGAGTCCTAGAACAGATACAAATTGAAAATTATATTCTTTTAGAACATATACCGTGTATACATATATACACGAGCATTCAGCAATAACCAACCAAGGTATTTTCAATATTAAAAACAGACACTCCAATTTTATTTGTGTATATTGGAAGTAAGGTTTTGGTATCGCTTATTTAAAATATTATAACATAGAGTACAGCCTTGGAGGGAAGTGGATTAATATCATTAATAGAAGAACCATGCAGGTGCGCGATGCGGATACAATATAACTAATGCGTTGTGGAACACCCTGTATTTATGTATTTATTTAATTTCACGTATATTTCGTACAGACAAACTTGTCATATATCTATAGTTAAGTTGGTACTAAAAATTCTGCTGATACAGGGCTATGTTGGGTTTCTTAAACTAATACGCAATGTCTTGTTTACGGGCGGAGAGTGAAGAAAAGTATGAGAGAGATTCTGTAAAAACAATCAATGCAATGATTATATTTAACTTATTTTCATTTCTCAAATATATGAAAATTGTCAAAAACACTTCTACAAAATGTTTTGACTGCACAAGAATATGAACCCCCACCTCTTAGAAACCACTTGAATAAATTATGCTAACCTATACGCTCATATCCCGCCACGTCAGTCCTAATTTGATTCTTAGACATCACTGACTTGCTATTCATCATAAATTTGGTGACACCACTAGAGCGTCTTTGTATATCTGTTAACTCGCTTGTAATGAAATGAGGTCATGGTTGGACGTCATGCTTATCTAATTAAAGTGAACAGTTGTGGGTTCGATTTCCACTAGGAGGAAGGATTATATTGATACCATATTTTTATATCTTTGCTTTGGTAAGATAATATGGGGCGTTGAGTTAACCATTCATCTTGATGTCTCGGTTTTGGGTAGAAAGCAGTCGATTCAATGGAATGTTTTAACACTAAGGTTTTCCTGGCTATCCTGCTATGCGGGATAGAGCGTGTAACTAAAAAAATCGCATTCTAGAAATAAATTAATTTTGGTATGGTTTCTATTAAGTAACTTAGAGTAAGTAAATAACATGAAGATAGTTTTACCATTGTCATTATTGTAGTTCCCGAGTGAAAGATAAAGAATCGATTTCTTTGGTTATCTATTTTCTTCTTTGATATTTTAAAGATATACATTTGTTTATTGTTTAAGCTAATTAAACCTTTGAATGACCTTCCAATAAAATAAATACATTTATAATAGGTTATTTATAAAGGTGAGATACAGAAGGACGATAGGTATTTTTATTTTTAGCTTCACGCTTTTAACCCGAATAGCAGGGTAGACAGGAAGTACCTAGTGTCAACACACAATAATAATTTACATCATGGTCCACATGTGAGTTTACTTATCCACATATAACTACATGGACCACATGTGACATCATGGAGCACGTGTGAATTTATTCATCCACATATGACATTATGGCCCACATGTGCTTTTTTCGTCCACATATGATACCAAGGTCCACATACAATTTCACTTATCCACATATATTATCATCATGGTTCACATGTGAGTTTACTCAACCACATATAACTACATGGACCACATATGACGTCAATTATCCATATATGATTACGTGGTCTATATGTGAGATTACTCACCGACATATAACTACATTGTCCACATGTGATTACACTCATCCACATGTGACGTCTTGGCCACATGTGTTTTTATTTAACTACATATGACATCAACATTTACATGTGATTTTTCTTGTCCTCATATTACACCAAGGTCCACATGTAATTTCACCCACCTGCATATGACTACATGGTCCATATGTGAGTTTATTCATCTACATATAACTACATGGTCCACATGTGACTTAACTAATCCACATATGACATCATGGCCCACGTGTGATTTTTCTCAACCACATATGTCACCAAGGTTCACATGAGATTTCACCCATGCACATGTCTCTACATGGTTCATATGTGATTTTACTTATCTACATATGACAGCAAGGTCTACATGTGGTTTGACTTATTCACATATCACATCATGAACATATGATTTCACAGGTCGACATGTGACATCATGGTCCACGTGTGATTTCTCCAATCCACAAATACGACATTATGAAAATTCAAGATAATGTTAATAATATTAATTATTAAAGATTAAAAAACATAATAACTAAATTACACATTATACTACACTTCAAGTATAAAACCTAGTTGCCTCAGCTGTATGTATGCTTAGATTTTGTAACTATGCGATGGATTTCAACACCCACAGGGAGTATTTGGGCCTTATGGCGGTTAAGCCAGATTGACAAATCGCATTTCTATGAACGATGATGAGTCTTAGGAGACGTCGGCTTTCTCACGATGTTTACCTTTACCGTTAGAGTAGTGTTACATGTAAATTCCACATACATTCCTTGTAAGAGAGACTGGGATTCATACCTATGACCTTTGGATTTAAAGGTGGACCACTTAAGTAACCACTGAGCCAACATTGTTCTCACAAGATATATACAATTGCATCAATTTGGTTTCATTCAACTTTAAGATGTGTATGGTGCCTCAATGACTTCAAGATATCAGAAGTATAAAATATCAAGAAATCCAGCGGTAAATAACTTGTTGTAACCATTAAAACTACACAGGTTACGTAAATGCTAGATATTGAAAAAAACGAGGCCTGTCGTGGCGCAGTGGGACAGTGTCTGACTATAAACGCGATCAGCTGTGGTTTCGATCCCCTCTCGGGGGAGTGATTGATTATATTTAAATTACTTTTCTTCCTCGCTCTGGTGTAAGACAAATTGCGGCGTTCAGTTCCACCACTCAACACGCAATGTCTCGAATTCGGTGGAAAAAACAATGTTTTCCAACGAATTTTCGAACAAATCATCAATACCAACAACTACGTCAAATTTTAAAACGTCCCGTTTTAAATAAAACTACCAAGCAAACATTTTACACTCCTAGCACTGGTAATATAGAAATTTTATACAAACTTTTAACCCCTAAAAGCAACTTTTATAGGGGTAGAATTCCTGATAGAATTCCTGTCTCAGCGAGTATCTGTGTTCTTGAGAAAACCCCCTACTAAAATTACAATCTTCTAGCATCTATAGTTGCTGAGATTTTATGATACGTGAGTGAGTGACCTTTCGGATTTGTACATACAAATAGATAACATTATAAATTAATATGAAATAACAAATTTACTTTGTTTCAAAATCGGTAAAATTCAATGTACATATTGTTCGATTAGTAAAGATAAAGTTCGCGTGTTCCCCCTCAGGACAAACCCTTCCCTACTTGTTAATTACACAAATGCACGGCAACTAGCGAGCGGACGGTTTTATAAATGCTTTGCCTGCGAGAACTGGATTATTATATTTCAATATATATATAGAAAAATGTTTAAAATAACAATTATCACGGTACTGGGGCGAATCTGTGACTTTACTGATAGTGTGAATCGGCTTTAACGAACTCAAGATGGTAATGGTAGGTGTTAGTGACGTTTTGCTAAAGAAAACATGGAGACTGCGCTTTGTCTGTCTGCTTTATTGGAATTTAACAAAATATTCGATTACCCGAATTTTGCGAATGTATGTTGTCGACTTGAAATCCACCGACAGACAACGTATAGCCGATACTACTGGACTTAGGAAGCTCAAATTATATATATTTGTTCCTATAAAAGCGTAAGGGAGCACTAAGAAGGATTTCATTAAATTCTTACTAGAACGGAAGTATCAGGTAAAAAGGTAAAGAGAATCTAGTATTATATAGGCCATTCTGTTTCCCACTTTTCTTCAATAAAACGTTTCTATAAATATTTGTTATAATTTCTAAAAACTAATCCTACAATTTGATTAATTAAATATTTTTACTAATATATCACTGTCATAAACGACTATCAACGGTCTAACCGCACGTCATGATTTTTAAACGGTGCGGATTCGAATCCCGCCTTTACGGTTCGCGATTTTCTTTCCCATAGATATGCCTTAATTATTTAATATAAAAAAACACTTGAAACAAAGATAACTTCAATTCTAAATATTCTGACAAACGAATATGCAATCATTTTACATACATTACTCACAATTCACCATTAAATTTCCTACATTCTACACTTTTTGCATTATTTAAAAAAATGTATGATTCATACAACCAAAAGGGAATAAGGAACCATTCACATGTAAGGTCTAATACATTCTTATCGTGTGATACAATTGTCATGTATAAGGCCTAACAATGCTATTCAATTGATATAAGATAATGTTCTGTTTTATTGTGTTAATGGAGGTATGTTCTATTTTTATCTAAATCTATACATTAATACGTGAAGCAAATTCTTTGTACCTATTTGTACGAAAATAAAGGGACACAGGAGTATGAAATTTGGCACAATTATAGTTTATATAGAGAAGGAGTGCAGAATGATAATATTTTAAAAAAATAATGCAAGAAAATATATTACATTAATAACACAAATGTAATTTATACTACCACGTATCTGACATACACGTTTATACAAAGTGACATACACGTTGCTTTTTACGAGAAGTGTGCGGATGCAGGAGTATGAAATTTGGCATAGTAGTTATGCTTTATATAAAGTTTTTGAAGAATGTGTTCACGACGGCCAGATCTGACGCAATAAAGGTTCTGAGATTATTTTCTCCCTCTGTATGACGACGACCGTAATCAAAACCATCGTGAACGCTCATATGCCTCCGCAGCCTTACCTGCATGACCATTCAAATCCCCCAACTATGATTACTTTGATAGTCGGTATAGCACGTATAACCTCTTCAAACTGCTCTAAGAATGATTAACTGATTAAGTTGGTAATTACACCCTCAATCAGCACCTTCACCCGCATCAGTCGATCGCAGAGGCGGTCGACCTGGACGAGACTATTCCTAAGCTCTTCAGAAAGCACTACCACTACACCAGTTTTACCTAAAGGCGACCACCTAGTATACTAGTCTAGTAACCCTGTCATGCCGATGTTACGCAACTTATTGCCTTTCCAGCGAGTTTCCTGTAGGAATGCACGCTAAACCCAAAGTTTCATGAGTGGAGTCTACACTCCAATTTTTTAGTGCGTAGGCACTAAAAGCAAAATTCCTTCAGGATTCCTACTATAGAAAGATATTCTAGCTTTTACAGTCAAAACAGCATTACAATAATCATAAAGTCTATGCAAACTAAACTAGTTTAAATAAGAAAAATATATAAAAATATATAGATTTTAAATTTCTTTCGTTGCTCTGGAAGGACAAAGCAAAATGAGTTTCGCCAACATTTTTGTTGCTTGACGCTGTATCTCTGGCGGTGTAGTAAGAGAGAACAGAAAGGCAAATGCTACGGACTCTGCATGCCTCTTTCGCCTCGTCCACAGTCTTTAACCTCTTCATACACGCTCTTTAGGAGGTCTTCATACTTTCATACTTTACTTCCCATCGTGGAAAATTCTGGCTTTGATACTGAGTTTTCCTAGGTCAATCGAAGTCTCCTCCGACCTCTTGTATCATTTACCTTTGCTGATATGACATTTCGCAAGCTTGAAATGTCTAAAATTAAGATGGAAAAGAGACAAGGGAGTGTCTTGACACTAAGTTGTCCCTATTTACCCTGCTATATGAAAATAAAGGTTGAAATTAGAGTAAAATACAAGAAAACCAGTACAGAATTTTAAAAAAAGCTACATTTTTAAATTACACGAACTAATCACCAATTCTAATTCCGGAAGTGCTACCAATTGAAAAAACTGTAGTAAATAAATACTCAAGCACTAAATGAATATCGACGCGTAATAGTTGTAATGTAGATAGCCTTGAAGTTGATTGGACGATCATCCACTTGTCTAAGAAGGTTCCGATGTCCTTTGTTTACTTTTATTTATAACGATTTACGATTATTTACTAAGGAGGCTGGTCTTGGAGCAGTGGGACAATGTCGGATTGTAAACGCGATCGGTTGTAGGTTCGATTCTCACTTGGCGCACTGATTATATTTAAATTATTTTCATTTCTCGAATTCGATGGAAAGCGGAGTACGGCGTGTCTTGGCACAAGATACTTTTTGTCTACTCTGCTATGAGGGGTAAAAGCGTGAAGCCAAAAAAAAACTTAATAAGGCCATTGCTGCTAAATGGTAGATGGATGGATGGATGTAATCGATGGTAGTGAGTTTGATTTGTACTTAGTGTTTATTTTAGTTTTTTAGCTTCAAGGATTAATCTAGCATAGCAGAGAAATCCGTTTACTGCTTAATAACACAAAAAGCGTTAATACGTAATGTATTGAATTCAGCGGAAAGTAGAGTGTCTTGACACTCCGTACTTTCTCAGTCAATGGCATTGTTACACTTGTAGTATAAACTTAATTTGAGTAATTTTGTAGGCCACCGTGGCGCAGTGGGACAGCGTCTAACTCTAACGAATGGCTGTGGGTACAATTCCCACTTAATGGAAAGAAAAAGCGCGGCGTTCAGTTCCGCAAATTACCATGCAAAGTCTCAAATTCCATATTGACAGATCATACAACTAGTTACATACAAATTGTATGAATCACAATATAAAGATCTATCTTAAATTATACGGAAATATGACTATATTAATTAAAGATACCAAAAGCGTTCTTGGTATTAACTACTTTATACCATGAATTCTAGTGAGTCATGCTAATACGTTCAAACTTTGACTGTGAGAGATTTTCAGCCTTATTTTTAAGCTGTTAGAGTATATTTTAAAATATAATAGTTTTTAAACAAGTTATGAATGAAGCGTAGTGGAATATTTAGTAGTATGTAGTAAGTAGTAAATAAAATATTATGTCATAGAAGGGAAGCTTGGAGGTAGTTCTTGAAAGGAAAAGAGGGTTTCATTTCCGGTTTAAATATTTAATTGTAACCGGTACTTAAATATTATTTTAAATTATTTTCGTTTTTTTGCTCTAGTAAGATATACCGCGGCGTTGAGTTGCAACAATTAACAGATTTGTGCAGAAAGCAATAACCGGAGTGTTTTGACACTAAAATTTCTATGAGTATTGTACATAAAGCTGAAACAAAAAGCGTTACTCTTATTTTTAATATTGAAAGTAAGAAGTTCTCTTTCTTTCCAATGTTAGAAACTATCGTAACTCCAATATGGTTTACAATTGGCCCCATAATACAATATTATCTTATATCTTATATCCTTGTTGAGGCCGGTCGTGGCGCAGTCTGACTGTAAACGCGATCGGTTGTGGGTTCGATCCCCACTCGGGGGACTAATTATATTTCAATTATTTTCACTTCCTCGCTCTGGTAAAGACAAAGTGTGGCGTTGAGTTCCACCACTCAACACGCAATATCTTGAGTTCAGCGGAAAGCGAAGTACGGAGTGTCTTGACACTAGATACTTTCTGTCTACTCTGCTATGCGGGATAAAAATCGTGAAACTAAAAAAAAAGTCCTTGTTAACAGTGACAGACTATTTTAAAATATACTTTTAAACATGTGTTTAGAGTAAAAAATTTGGTTATTTTTTAAGTTAACTAAATATTTAAATTTGATATTTTTGACTGTCTCTTTTTTGATAAATATTTTGAATATCGAGCGAAGAGCGTAGTGTCATGACACTATAATGTGGTTCCTTAAAATAAAATTAATGTACAACTATTACCCCCTTTCATTAATTTTATCACTAAAATAGGAATTAATAACTTATATATAGTAATCTAAATAGTTTTCGAATGAGTTTTTAATGTTTGCCTTTTGTATTGTACTTGTGTATGAGATCACCTTATGAATATATTAACATTTTTTTCAACACTGTCATATCAATTCACACTTGTGAGGAAGGTTTTAAAATAACTCAGCAGCTTCGCGCTTTATTCGCGCATAGCAGGGTAGTCGGAGACAAGCGTAGTGTTAAGACACTCTGTTTATTGCTTTACGTTTAAAATCAAGACATTGCGTGTTGAGTGACGAATTTAACTCTACAATTCTTACCAAAGCGTAGAAATTGAATGCATTATTAAATATACTACAGCCTATTGGGTTTATAGTCAAGATGCTGTCTTACTTTGCCTCGATGGCCTGTTTAATAATTTATTTAATAATATAAAAAAAAACTAAGAAAATCTTAAAATATCTTTATAATGTTACATTACTTTTAGCAACTCTCATGATGTACACATATGAAACACAATTGAGAGTTTTCTATAGAGCAATATGTTAAAAGGTGGTTTTTTTTCATTGTATTGTATTCACCTGTTTTTTTATTAACATAACCAGTCCATAGTCTAAACTTTTGCTGATTTTTTTTTTAGCTTCAAACTTAATCCGCATAGCAGGGTAGTCGGAAAGATACCCCATACCTTGATATTGCAGTTGCAGAACTCAATCCCGCCCTTTGTCTTGCCAGAGCGAGGACAACAAAATAATCTTTTAATATAATCGTTCCCGGGAATCAATCTCATTTATATATATATATATATATATATATATATATATATATATATATATATATATATATATATATATATATATATATATATGACACATTTTTACACATTATAAGTAAAAAAACACATGACATTTAACACGTGCGCTTATTGTTGTTTTATTAATTTCCCTTTTGTATGTGGATAGTGTATTTTTTGCCGTTGAAATAATACATGAACACGTCACGTGGTTTCATATGTCAATGGATAAACCAAAATTTTTCTTAACAAAAATTTTGACTTATTTTCTTCTAAAATCACATTTTAAATAAATTATTTAAAATATTTGTTAGTGGCGTCGTTTGGTCGGCTGTACACGCAATGTTGTTAGCACGCACTATATGGGGAATTACAAGGGAACTCACCCCTTGTAATAACCCATTATGGCATTGAAAAAAAAAATATAATTTATATATAATATTGTTTGAATATTTTTAAAGTATTAAGTGTAGGAAAATGTATAAAAATTTGAACGCACGGGAATTCGAATCCGCGTTCTTGGAAACGTTTGTAGTCTTAAAATTTTTAATTTGCATTTGTATTAACATGCTTTTATTATTGGCCAATAAGGAAATCTTTGCTCGAATTTGCTCGAAAACTGGTACGTGTGTCCGATTGATACAATGTTTGTGAACTGTGGCCTGTAAACTAGGGCCATCTGATCTACGGCCAGGAAGATCAAGACGATGAGAAAATACTTTAAAGGGAAACTTTGTAATTATTAATTTAATTAATCATGTTATTATATGTTTAATTAAATATATAACTAATAATATTAGCAATTAACATCATCTTTCTAAGATGTCAAACAAGTTTCTGCTAAGAAAACTACAGTGGTTTACCCTTTTAGCCTTACTTGTTTCATTCTAGGCCCTTATTAGTTATAATTAATCTGTAGTGATTAACTACTTCCTTTTTAACGTATAGCAGTATAGTCAAAGAGAATCTAGTATCAAACTACTTTACGCCTGAAATAGAAAAATTATGTTCTTTTTATCTGAACGTTGAAATGGAAATATTTTACCTGCCTCGAACCCACAACCACCCAGTTTACAAAAACTGTACTGCGTCACAATGGTGTCTCTATCAATAAAGAACTATTATAGTAATTCTTCCTTGTAATAAATTAGATAATTTACATAATTATATAATGTTGCTCTAATAATAACATAATGAGGTTAGGTTAGGTTTCATACATCGGGAAATGAAATTCGGGATTCGGGATTGTATTTGAAATTCATTTCCATTTCTTAACTCTAGTAAGACAAAGGGCAGCGTTGAGTACGACACTCATTACGTTATGATTTGATTTCGGGTAGAAAATAGTCAATGGAGTGTCTGGACACTACTTGGTCTTTGATTATCCTGTTATGCGTGAAGGTGCAACTACAATAATATTTTTAATTCCACACTGCTAGTCCAATTGGTAATTTATATTGAAAATTGCATAATATTCTTATGACGTTTTCAAAAAGGTGTAAAAACATGCATGATTTGCATTATTTGTTTAAAAAGAATCATAGTTCTATGTGTCAAATACTTACTTCATATTATTGTAACTTATGATATGTTGTTTGGACTTTTAGCAAGAAATGTGTATAAATTCGAGTATAGTTAGGAAAATATTTTTATCGAAAATACTTTAAATGGATTCCTTTTCGCTTCATCGGTCACTGGCAGGCAGTCTGAGTATGATCAGGCCGATCGTGGCGCATTGTAACAGCATCTGAACAGTCAGGAACGCGATCAGTTGTGGGTTCGATCCCACTTGAGGGTGTGATTACATTTAATATTATTTTCAATTCCTCGCTCTGGCAAGACAAAGTGCAGCGTTGAGTTTCACCACTCAACACGCAATGTCTCGAATTCGGTAGAAAGCGAAGTATGGAGTGTGTCGACATTAAGTGCTTTCTGTTTATCGTGCTACGCGGGATAAAAGCGTGAAGCTAAAAAAAAATATCACGAATTTCTGTAAATTAATTTTAATGTCGGATTTTATTAATAGAGTTTATAATACCAAAAATATAAGCTATTAATGCTTTTAAATAGCATCAATTAAAATATAGATCACGAAATCGACGGTCCTGTAGATAAATATACACGTAAACCTTCACGATATTTCCCACATAACAAAGTAGACAGGAAGTACTTAGATTCAAGACTCTCCGTGCTTTAAAGTGTTTATTGACTTGATGGATTTTTATACATATTTTTAAAATTTTACATTATTTAGTCATAATGGGGAGAAGGTAGTACACTATACTATACTGTAATCTAGTATGATCAGGCCGGCGCTGTAGACTGTAATCTGTATATATATATATATATATATATATATATATATATATATATATATATATATGTTAGCTTTACGCTTTTTGTCTCGCATAGCAGGGTAGACAGAAAGCACCTAGTGTCGACACACTCCGTACTTCACTTTCCACCGAATTCGAGACATTGCGTGTTGAGTGTTGGAACTCAATGCCGCTTTTTTGTCTTTACCCAAATTAGTATATTTTTTAATATTATTTGTTTAAGCAAATATCAATGAATGTAAGTTAAGTTGTTAATAGGTCAAACAGGAATATAATAAATATTAAATACTTTGCTAATAATTATTCTCATATCTCAAACATTCTTTACAAATATCATATAGAAATTATATTCTTAATATATAGTAATAGTAACATATTTAATATTAAATTACAAGTAATTAGAAATATGGCTGTAATAATTGAGAATGTATTTAAAAAGTTATAACTGTTTTTATTCCATCAAATAACAGGTAATAATGAATGAAATAATATTGTATGAAAATAATTTACTGTTTCCCTATACATTGATTTGTCATCTGTACTCTACCATCCAAGGTTATTATCCCGATGCTAGTAATATTTCGTCACGGCAAGGACAATAACAAGATGATATGAACTGAATCGCGTCAGTGATCCAAATGAATCAGCTAAGAAGTTAACTTTTATAAACCCAGCGCGCCCTGCACACGCCATTCAATTCACTAACGTTACAGACGACGCACGCGCAAAATGGCCGGCGGTGTTTATCGTGTCGCTTTACATATTTTAAACGCGATCCACCTTATAATTGGACTCGCCATCGCATCAGCATCGATATGGTTCTTCTGCCAAGTCTACCAGTTCACCAGCTTGAGGAACAGTAACCACTATCTCCTGGACTACACGGTGTACTGGCCCCAAGCGGTGCCGTGGATGTTCTTCATCGTCGCGTTGTTTGTAATCGGTGTTGCCGCATGTGGTTTCGCAAGTGCTAAAAGGAAAAGCCAATCGCTTATCAAAGCGTACATAGTTGTGCTTTCAATTGTGATCGTGTGCCTGATAGCCGCTGGTGTAGTGGCCCTAGTATTCGCTAACAGCAAGTCAACTGATGATTTCGTCAAAGACACGGTATGGGATGTGTTTTTCCAAACGAAAGCGGACACGGAAGTCGCGGCGTCCTTCGGAGTTATCGAGCGGAAGTTGCACTGCTGCGGAGCGGATAGTCCCAGAGATTATATAAACTGGAAATCTGAATTTCCGGTGTCTTGCTGCGATGTGTACTACCGTGGTTGGCTGGAGCCGTATGCGATAGATTGTCAGTTTACAAACAAACTAGCTAATGAGAGACACGGCTGCTCTACAGTTGCGACGCAATATGCACGTATAGCTATCATTGTGTTATCTAGCGCAGCGATATTGACGGCAATAATTGGCTTGATTGCGATTCTGTACGCCGTCATGTTGTCCAAAGCATTAGAGAAGAGGAGCCGCCCACCACCCCAAATCGAATCCGAAAGCAAGAAGGTACTATTGTAAATAATGACGTAAGTGTTTTTGTGATGTTTGACCTTAAGGTGCGGTTTATTGCGTAATCACTCGATGATAGAGTCGATAGAGCAAAAATAGATTTAAATCTAAATTATTTCTACTTTATATGAAAAGTTCTTTATATTAGTAATAGTGTTAGAATGAGTGTGTCAATGTGTAGAGTAGTGGTTGTATAACGTAAAACCTGTCGCAACCTCTACTATGTTATTGAACCCATGACCCACTTACTAAAGAAAAGGCCAATATTTACTTTTGATACGAACGCTACGCTCGTATTTTTGTTGAAGTATTGTTTTTATAAACAAAAATATAATTATTTTTGCACACAATGTCTCTATCAGTTTAAGAGCTGAAGCACGAATCTCCTTTATTCAAAGTAGGTTAAGGATTTGAAGTTTTTTCATTCTCCGTAGAGAAAGAAAAATAACTTCAATATAACGATTCTAGATAAATCTCATATTTACTGTAGATATTTGCAAGCACACGTAAAAATGTAGAGATGTATTTATTTCGAGCTCGATACAACTTGGTATTGCCAGTTTGATTGGGACTTTGTTCACTAAAGTGTATTATATAATAACAAGTAATTTTTCACACATTTGTTAGTCTTTGCACATAGAATATACTTACTTGCATTGACGCACACGATACTGAAGCCAAGAACTGTACATAAACGGTCAGCAATCATCATTTATTATTTTAACAACATATCCAATACTTTATAAGTATACTAGTTATTCATGCAAGTATACGCGAAAAATGTATACCGGTATATAGTATATTTAGTATTATTATTTAATATTTACATAAACATATGGTCTACATAAAGTACATCATAAAATAGAATAAGTCCGTCCAAATATGTTTTATTACTTTAGTATTAAGATAAATAAGCTATTGTTAGTGAGTGGGAGTTACTTGCGTCTATTAACATTAACGTCTATTAACAGTAGTGAGTTTAATTCCTAAGCAGTTAATTATTTACATTGAAAGAGACGTGGTAGAGTTTCAGGTAAAAATGATATGACATTTTTCTACTTAGACACATTATAGGCTAAACCAAAGAGTTTAAAGTAAAAAAAACATAACATTTTTACAATCGAGATACAATGACTCTTCACGATTTCCAGCAATTCATTAATAATCTTGTAACTTAACCACGTAAATGTAATTAAAAATAAATAAAATGAAATAAGTAATGACAAATGACTCACGTTTTAGTCGTCCATTGTGACTAACGCCTTCTCAGTTCATGATTAAATTGACCACATACTGATTAACTTGTGAGCTATAATTTTTATAATTATATTAAGAATACCCAGAAATTTTTGAGAATGACAAAATACGAAAACTTTTCTTGGAATTGTTGAAAGTTTTTCTTAAAAGTTTTAAGTATAACAGTTTTTTCGTTAAGTTTTTATATCACTTAATACGACTTTTGTTCGTACTTTAGCTAAACAATATTAATTTTAATTAATTTTACAGTGTAATCATTTTAAATATTGTTATTTTAAATAGTTGATATGTAAGGTAACTAGTCTTTATAAACCCATAATAGCTTATTACATTTATTCTATATACTTCCTCATATATTATATATTGTAAGCATAAATATACCAATACAGAAATATATACGTAATTTAACCACCCAATGATAAAATAAATTGTATAGCTAGTAAATGTATTAAAGTTACTTTAAAGCGAACAAAGACTCAATCAAAGGCTAGCATTAGAAATGGCAACAGGATATGCCACTGTCACTACGTGACTCACATCGCAAGGGGTTCACTGATACATATCTACAATTACCCCATGCACGTATAAATTATTGTAAAAGGGTTTTTTTTAATTATAACACGTGAGCATTTTATATTTGACTCTACATAGGCTTGTTATTTAGAGTTAAGAACAAGTAGTTTTTTTCTTCGATACTATAATACATTTTTTTCATAAAGGTTTATTTTAAATATGGGTAATAATGTGGTAACAATATACAATTATTTTGAGTAAGTAAACAGAAATATTGCTTTTTTGAATATTTTTTTCATATTTTTTAACATATTCTTTCTAACTGAATATTCTTAAATTCATCAAAAAATGTCAAACAATAATTGAAATTTATGAAGTTGTTTTTACTTTGAAAACTTAGTAGTAACTTCCATGATGTATTTGATAAGTTATCGACAAGCAAGTAGAGCGTAGCTTATTATGTTTTGTCTCATTTCAACCCAAAGTTTTCTCATATGAACGAGGTAGAGAGGTATATTTTATATTATTCTAAGTAATTTTTAATGTATGGTTAGGTCACACTAATTTGCAACGTCGTAGAGTTTATGTTTACGAGGAGGGCTGGTTTAAACGTGGTTATGAATAATTTATATAAGTATTATTTATTAGTACAAATGTTTGAAATAATAACTTGTTTGAAATATCTTGATTATTAATTATGATATTTTGAGATTTTATTAGAAAAATCCAAAAATATCTTTCAGTACATTTTAAATTTCCGACGAATTGGGTGTCTAAAGGATATGATGTTGTGAAAATTGTGAAATACTTGGACTTATTGTTACATGTGACACTGCTTTGTGTGAAAAACATTGATTAGTCTTTTGACTACCACGAGATTTTGACTATCACGAGATTGCTCTACATATGAAAATATTATATTTCAATTCTTATTTAATTGTAGAGTTATTTACATCGTTTTTAGTAATGAAGGAAGAAAATATATGTTTTTTGCATACTAGTAAGTCTTAATTAAAGCTTCTTTTGTAAATATTTATTTATAAGCGCACTGTGTGTTTGTTTGTTGTGTAAGAACTGAATATTGTACCTTTTTGCAACCAAAATATCGTATGTGTACATACTTTTGCATTTTTCTAAGGCTATTATTAGCTTTAAAATAAATATTTTTGTAATTTAAAAAGGTTTTTTATTGTATTTGTTTCAGGTTCTTCTATACTTTATAGTATAAACACCAAGGCCATAATTTGTATAGCAATTAATATAATTGATTTGAAGAGTTCATACTGAGATTACAACATTTTTAATTATATTTTAATGACTTCAAAGTTTTATTAATAGCAGTAATTTTTGTGGTTTTAAATATATATATTTTAGTGAATTATTATAGAGTTTGAAAATGTTACATATTACAAATGCATATTGGCCTTGGATGTCCATACGTGATATGATGACGTTTCAATACTATGATTTGCAAGAACTCTACATTTTAGATTCTTAGCTGCATATATTTTGTTTTGTAATACCGCAAAGTAGATATATTTATATTATATTACTTTTGAAATGATTATATTCATTTTATAGGAATTCATTTTTTTTTCATAGTTTCACGCTCTTGTCCTGCATGGCAGGATAGACAGGAAGTACCTAATGTCAAGACACTTCGTACTTGACACTTTTCACGGAATTCAAAACATTGTGTGTTAATTGGCAAAATTCACCGACGGGGTTTGTCTCACCAGAACGATGAAATGAAAATTATTTTGAATATAATCATTATTCCAAATGGGTATTGAACTCACAACCGATCGCGTTTACACGTTTAGACGTTGACCCACTGCGCCACGACAGGCCTTTTATAAAGTAAGTAATATTTTAATAAGTACTTCTTATAGAATTTAACGATATAATTAGTTTATCAAGAAAAATGTAAGATTTAGATAAGTAATTAAATTCATATGAAGTTACTTTGGATCTTTTACTTAATCTAAGTAAGATTGTGTAGTTTAGACAATATATATTGTAACTAAACGAAGATAAAGTAATAATTAACCATTTGTCTTTTTATTTTCTTTGCAGGAAAATTGCAAAACTAATTGAACGTTAAAAAACTAAGTTACATTATATAGTTTATTTATCTACATTAGCATTAGCAACTCAGAAAATTACAATCATTTATATAATTGTAGCAAAATTAATTAGACAGGTGATTATGAATGTATTAGTAATAAAAATTTGTGATATTTCTTGGTGTAATTGGACGAAATTGATTGAAAGTAAAAATGAAGGCGGAAAGCAAAAGTACTTTGCGTAACTTGATGGCATCAGCAAAGTGTAGAACAAACTATGTCATCGATAACCGGTAACGTGTTAGTTAAATCACGTATGGTAGTTTTATATTATGTTATGTTTTTTATATCGGATGAGACGGATACGATACGACAGTGGTTACGATTTTATAGTTTAATTTTATTTAATAATGTTTGTTTAAAAATCTTAGATTTCTGATATGTATCAGTAATTATTGATTGATTGAGATAATTAGTGATTATATTTTTACCACTCTAAGATATATTTTATTTATAATTAAAAGGAAAAAAAAGACGTATTGCATATATTGCATCTTCGAGTGGAATTTAAGACTAATACTGTAGTAAATTTACTTTAATAGTTCATGCAACATATATACATTACGTTCAACATATAAACATTTCATTCAACACATTATCAAAATATTAAGTAAACATCGGTGTTTATGTTCATCTAAGATTATTTATATTGTTTGTTTGTGTTGTTTACATTATATATTCGTCAGTTGTATGAGTCATACAAACATATATTATAAAACTAAGTCCATTTACATTATGACTATATTAAAAAGATATTAGAAACGACAGGAAAGCACAATTAAACAGCTTAATCAAATTTTAGTCACTCACTACACATGTCGTTATCGTATCGCAATATCTAAATGTTACCTAAAAGACCGCGCAAGCTGCGCACGAGTTTATAAAAGGCTTCGCGAAGTTGCAACGCTTCTCATTCCACTGCCAACCTTCGAACACTTTAAACGCATTAAGATGGCGAAAGAAGATTTATTCAAGGGAGTGCTTTACGTAGTGAATGTTATTTACGCGGTGTTCGGTCTCGTCACCGCCGCCACTGGAATATGGTTCTTCGTGCAACTATCGGAGTTTGTTTCACTTAGAAACAGCAACCACTATCTATTGGACTACAGAGTGTATTGGCCGCAAGTGGTGCCATGGCTCTTCATATTATTGGGACTGTTCGTTATGATTGTCGCCTTCTGCGGATGGTGCGGCACGAACAAGGAAAGCAGGGGGTTGCTTGGCATGTATGGAATCTTTATGATTTTGATCGTTTTGGGACAAGCTATCGCGGCTACATTGATCTTTGTTTTCGTGGACGGTGAACACACTGATCAGTTCATCAAGGACACTGTTTATGATGGATATTACAACTCACAGTCTAATCCTGACGTCTTCAAGGCATTCGGAAGAATCGAAAGAAAATTGAGATGCTGTGGAGCCAATGACGCTCGCGACTACAGAAGCTGGAGAAATGATCTCCCTCTGACGTGTTGTTTGGATAGCTATTACCGAGCTACTTGTGAATTCACCGACAAGGAGGCCAACGAACGTTTGGGATGTGCGAAAGTAGCATCTGTTTACACTAAGATTATAAGCTCATCTGTCGCTGGTGCATCACTACTTATATCTATAGTGGAGATAACCGGTGTTATACTTGCTTGGAAACTGTTCAATTCATTACGAGAAGTAGAGCATTACATCACAGAGAGAAAGGAGGGAGAGACGGAGTGTTAATTTGAATTAAAGGTAACGTGAACTAGTGTTGCCTGATTTCACAATATTTGAATAGTTCGTATGGTATTGTGTGTGGTCGATTCCACGGTTCAATAATTTAGGTGAGAATCTCTTTATATATTGTTGCGCCCAAAACGTGAGCCATATAAATTATATTTTTTTTTATTTACTTCGTATGTTACAGCAGCATTTTAATGGCTTTGTTAGATATTAATTATTTTATGTATAATATTAAAAATTACGTCACACAATATGGCGGTAATAAGACGCCGCATAATTACTTTATAGGAAAAACTAATGTATGAACGATTAGCATTCCAGGCGTCTTTGTGGTTATATGTTTATCAATAATGGACTGTATCACAATATTTCTTACTTGGTGCTTTACTTTTAGCCAAATTTTACCACCGATTTTGTATTGCACATACATACATATACGCGTTTAAGTTAGTGTACGAAGTTGGTAGGTGTGAGAGCCGATATTTCTGCCGAATCGATCGCTCTAGGCGACTTTCGATAACTATTCATGCTTTAAGTTCTTGAATAAAGTTCATTTCCTTAGAAAAGGAAAAGGAATTTTTATTCTTCGTAGGTAAGTCTTGTGCTGCCTGAATATTGTTACCATTTCTCGTGTCATTTTTACTGTAATCGGTCTCTATGTAGAGTTTGTAGAGGTTTTTATAATATTATCGTACGTTTTTAATTTTATGTATATTTTTGATGAAATTTTCAGAGAATATATTTAATGTTTATTATATTTTTATAAATTAAGATAAGAATTATTATAAGATTTAACAAGAAGATGGTATTATAGCATTCTCAGTATTTATTATAAAAAAAATGCAACATTTTGTGCACATTTCAGTTTAATGTACAGATTAATAATTTTATAAAAGTTTACTGTTAAATTTGTCAAAGAAACGCCCAGGTCAGAGTTCTTTAATTTGACGCCTCGTGAGTTTAATTTCCTTCTTAACTCTATGAATCATTACCTGACTGAGTAAGTCAATTGTGCGACCTCGATGCCCCACTACGACTGTATAGTAATATTTGTAATACATGGATGATTACGCAAGACTCTTGTATGGCAGCTTATGGTAGATACCGCCATGGACGTCGCGACTCTACATACGCATAGAACTGACAATGACATCTATGTATAGTTGTTTTACGACGCCGGTTCTAATATACGTTAAACAACAAAAGTAAGGTTGGGTTATACTCAGGGCTTATTGATGTTTTTTTATTTATTACGAAAAACATCACAGAAAGCACATTTAATTGATAGTGTTGTAATTATTTTATTTTTTATACCACTAAATACTGATTTACTATATTTTTTTAAAAAACTTTTATTTTAAAGTATTTTAAACTGAAGTATAGTAGGGCTATATTTAGTAGGATAGTAAGTATTGTAGTGGGATATGAGAAAAATTCGACCTCGACTCACTTAGCCGTGTGTCTCTAATTTAGTACCATTTATGCAACGCAACGTTAACAAATGTTGAAAACTTTGTTGTTTTCAACTTTGACATTTCTATTGTATGAGATGTGTACTACGTTTTCTTGTATCGATATAAAGTTATATATATTATTTCAATTTCAAGCCACATATTTTTATTTATTTTATTATTTATAAATGAAATAAATATAAAATGATATTTATTATATGTAGTATATGTAGTATAAGTATCTCACTTGAATTGTAGTAATCTCCTTGAAGTTGATTTTATTTAAAGAATAACTTAATATATTTATACAAATATTTTTAATATCTTAAATACAGTATTTAAGTTTTTTATTTCTTATTGTAAAAAAATTAATTGTTTATTACAACTTTATTACATTGTGCATTTACGTATAATTAGCATTCATTAATTTATATTTAAATGTGTGGGAACTAACAATTTCCATTTATTATCAAAATTAAGTATTCTATATAATGAGCATATATATTATTTATATACAGACTATATATGTACTACAGACTATATATGAGTATATATTTATATTTTATATAACATTTACTTTACATATATGTATATATGTATTAATGATACATTGGAATGCGCGAGCGCATGCCGATTGAAATGTAGAGTCGTGTTTGTTTTCGTCACACTTGCGTAACGCCTTAGAGGTCTATCGATGGTATGGGTGTTTCTTTCATAATAATTACGAAACTCAAAAAGAAAAAGCGGGCCGTGACACAAATATTCGCTTAATATGTTGTGAAGTGCCATCTTATACCAATATTGTCATATTTTTATTATTTTACAATATTTTAAAGTATATTTTCTCAGTAAACTTTGTATGTAGATATTGAAATTTCGTGTAAAAATGTTACTGTGCTGTTTTTAAGATAGTATCCAATAGCCGTGGGTTCAAATCCTTGTATGCTTAATATGATAAGTTTTTATACGTAATTTTAATATAATATGCATTATAAAGATACTTTTTACAGCCGTCTACTTTATATAAGGGAAGCTTCCGTCCTTTTTCATATATAAGTATAACTATATTTATATACCAAAGACCCGTACATACATACATACATATATGTACATACAAACTTATTTTCCATACAACATAGTATGACTCTACAGGAACAGTCTTCAATAACTTATTATAATTCCAACTAGTCGTAAGTCGTCTATGTAATGAAACAAAATAAAACTCATAAGAAATATAAAATTTATCGAATATTATTGTTTTCTTTTATTTGCTTAACAGTTGCTTGGTAACAGTTTCAATGTTTAGTTTCCATTAATCTATAACTAGTTACTTAATAAGATCTTTGGTTTTTGGCGATTTTGTATACATTTTAAATGAAACAATTTAACCGGATTAATCGCGCATATTTTGGTATTCGAAAATATATTTTGGACGTGTTCGAAACGTCAGGTATCCAAAAATGTATTTTCGAATACCAAAATATACGCGATTAATCCGGTTAAAATAGTTTTATTCAAAAACTAGTTACTTACTCATAATACTATAACGTATATGTATATGTAATATGTTGGACTTATGTTAACAAGTTTGAACGATTATAATTAAATAACATATAAAAAGAATCAAAGATCACCTTTAACCTGGAGTCTAATACCACCAGAGACCTTAAGCAAACCCAGTTGGAACCGGAAACCAGGGCTGCACGTCTAGGCGCAGAAGAGTGAGAAGACTCTGCCCATAATGGAAAAAAGAAAAAGCAGATAAGAGATAGATGCCCAAAATATTTAAACATTTTCTAATGTCATGTTTTAATGTCAATAAACGATAATATCGTAAAAGATGAATAAGTAGTAATTTTATGGAGAGGAAACAATGGTCAGACATAATTCAGTTAAAATAACTAGTTATTTATCCCCATGACACAGTTGTGATTATACAGTAATTATATATATACCACAATTATATACAGTAATTTTACTGTATGTATTTGTGGTATTGGGTTCACATTATGTGAGAGATGAAATTTCTGGAAAAATTTTGTCTACTGTCATAAATTATATATTTTTTTTTAACTTTAAGTACATAGTGTCAATACATTTCGTACTTCGCTTTTCGCTGACTTCAAGATATTGTGAGCTGAATGGCGGAACTCAACTCTGCACTTTTTCTCACCAGAGCGAGGAAGTGAAAATAATTTAAATATAATTACCCTTGCCAGTAGGAATCGAACCCAAAGCCGATCGCGTTTACAGTCAGTCGCTGTCACCCTACGCCAAGCCCGGCCTCAAACTCTAATTTTAATTTAGCTTTTTATATTTTTATTACAATATTTGAATGTATTCTACATTACTTTGTAGGTAATGTTTTGAAAGAAATAATCTGAAGGTAAAGTATCTGCTGGATATTTAAAAAAAGCACTTCAGCGCAAAAAGCTTCGCGCTGTATTCCGCATGACAGGGCAGTCATAGACAAACTAATGTCAAGACATTCCGTTGACTGTTTTCAACCCAAAATCAAGACATTGTGTGCTGAGTGACGAACTTAACACCGCGCTTTGTGTTACCGGAGTTGAGAAATGAAGATAAATTATAAATATAATCATTTCCTCGAGTAGAAATAAAAATCTCGACCAAATCACGTTTACCAGGATAGAGCCTGGCATAGTGGGTCAGCGTATGACTGTACATTTATAGTAATCAAAACAAATTAAAGAGCTATTTAAATTTTTCCAATTTCCATGCAAATGATAAACACAAATTTTGCATCTCTATTAGTCATTAGATGTAGAGCAAGCCGATACTCCTTATCAACTACAATATTTCTAAAATATTTATAAGTCGATAAAATCATATAACTCTAAAAAAAATAATGGAAAAAATAACAAACAAAGAAAACAGTAATCTATTTTGCCACAAAACCAAATATAAAAAAAAGATGTAACAAAAGGTGACTTAATAAACACATAGTAGTAGTAAAAACGGTGACCGCGAGGTTTATGTACGCCGAAGGTCACTACGGTATCCTAAACGTTTGTCCTTAGATTCACGAGAACTAGACGCGCCATTTTTATATTTATATGTAAATATTATGTATGATTCTTGGTGTTTTTCACATAAAGTTATATCAGCGCAGTGGGACTGTACCTGACTGTAAACACGATCGGTTGTGGGTTCGATTTGGTATGACAAAGCGCAGCGTTGAGTTACGCCAATCAATAATTAAAATCTTGAATTCTTTCTTCCTAAGTCTTTACCTAAGTACTTGCTTTCTACCTTGTAATAATCTGATAAATGTTTTAAGGCAAAAAAATATCACACACACCAACTTCTATATACATCTATTCTATATAGATCTAAGTAAAAAGTTTATATTTTATTTTTTTATTTCTATTAAAAAAGATTATGTTTCATTTTACTTCTAAAGCAAAATAAAAAAAAAAACAAAAATTAAATAGAAGACTACAGACAAAATGTATGCAAGAATCACTTCAAGTCACATCCATTGAGAATAATTCCACGTTTCGACCCACATTCAAGGAGTTATGTAGTTTGTGCAAACGCAAATAAATAAACAAAATAGTTGCCGCTTAGATCGTTACGACACTGAGCTGGTCAGTGCAGTGAGAAATACCTACCTAGTGTTTAAGCCCGTGTTATTTTCTTTTTATTCTATATTGCTAGCATAATTTATTTATAAATAGGTAATATTAGATTTTAGTCCCAAATTTTAGCAACTAAAGGGATCTTAATAGTTATATTTTTAAGGAAGTCATTTGAACAATAATATTATTACAAAGCACCTACCCTCCTTTTTAACTATAATTTGCCTTCCTTTATATATAAGTCAGCAATTAAGCCATAAGTTGACTTTAGAATAGTAGATGGTGTTCGGTGCTACCTGTTCTTGTAACCATGACGTTACTGTTATTATTTCAGTATATAGCACTTGTATATTCTAACAACATGTAAATACAAATGTGTACATAAATAAAGAAATATATACGTAGATAATACATTTTAATATGAATTTATATAATAAATGTGGTATTCCATGGATACACCATGGATACTCATCGCGTTGTAGAGTGAGGAGCTTGGAGCATTGAATAGGACACAAGTGTAGGCTTGAGGGCCCTTTAAAATGTATACATTGACATTGAGTACGTGCTAGAAATTAACAGATGATAGTTATAGTCAGGTCACTCGAGAACTTTTAGATCTCTACGCATATTATTTGTCGCGGTTTATTGTATTTTCTATATATTTAGAGACACTATACGGACGGAGTTAAACGCAGATGTAAAATGAGCATTCCAATTAAACTGGACTGTAGCCATCTTTTACCAGTAATATATTTAGTTAATTAAATTATATAAAAACTTTTAGTTATATAAGCTGGAAGCTTCAACCAGTTAGACAAGAATATGAAGAAAGTGATGAAGTATGATGGCAGAATCTTACAAATTGTATGATTGAATTCTGTAACTTGTGTGTGCTGTCGGGAAAAGAGGTTTTAGTAAAAAGTGTGACGAATGGCAGGATGATGAAGTGAAGATGACGTAGATAGAAAAAAGAAAGTAAGAGAAAGAGTAAGAAGAAACAATGTAAGTTGCAAAAGCATCTTACAAAAGCACTGATGAAGATGAAACGTAAAAAGTCTGCGAAAGAAATAAATGAAAAATTTTAAATGAAATTATTTTAAATGGATTAATCGTGTATATTTGGTCAAATCGTGTATATTTGGAAACGTCAGGGTGTCCAAAAATATATTTTCGAATACCAAAATATATGCGATTGATCATTTTAAAATATCTTTTATCTTTCATTTAAAATGTGTAAAAATCACGAAAATCAAAGATCTTATTTAATGAATGATTGATGAACAATTTCTGGCGAGAAGTTAGTGATTCCCGGCGTTGTTCGGCAATCTGTAGAAGAAATGGTGTGCTTTCTAAGGACGGTGAAATACTTGGAGAAAGAACACTCATTTTGCAACGATAGGTGGAATTCTACAAGGAGATATATGATTGTGATGACACCTCTGTTTGAAACGACAGCAGTACGCTGAGTCTTGATGTAGCAGACGGTGAAATTAGTATAAAAGAAGTTGAGTATACTATAGGAAAGGCAGATAGAGTTACTGCAGAGAAAATCAAATATATATGGAGTTACAGGCATTGGTCACCACTCTGAAAGAAGGGTGTGAAAGTAATGGTCTAAACCTAAATGCGAGTAAAACTAAGATTCTAATATAAGAAAGAGATGAAAAAAGAACTGAATCTAAGATTAGGGTAGATAGAAATATTTTAGAACAATTAAATAATCTGTTATATCTAGAAAGAATATTTAGTTGAGATGGCAGGTACAATATTGATGTGGAAAGGCGTATTGCTGCCGATAACAGAGTTAACAGTGCTCTGGTTCTACCAATGAGACGGCAAAACATGAGTGCATCACGTCTTGCCGTTCACAATGCATTACTGATACCGACGTTGTAATACGGCAGCGAAACGTGGGTGTAGTAAAAGAATAATAATTGAAAGATGAATACTGCAGAAATGCAGCTATTAAGTAAAAAGCATGATGATCCCCCGAAGGGCGTGGATGAAGAGAAAGAAAGGCATGTAAGATGAGATGAAAAACAGACCAACGCCGCATTTTATCTTGCCAGAGCGAGAACATGAAAATAATCTAATTATAATCATCCTCCCAGATAGGAATCAAACCCCCAACCAGCCTTGAGCCTGGCGCAATGGGACACTCGCCACATATAAAAATATATTGAAATTGAAATACATATTTCTTATAAATACAGCTTACATCAAATATATTATCGATTACTAAACTATAAGCAATTAACATTAAAGTAGTTTCATTTAAAATGGCACAGTTATTTGAACCGACAACCTTTGTGAACCGTCTGATGGCGTTCAGATAATAAATAATATAATATATCTCTATACATATATGAGCATAAGAATTTTAATTACATAAATTCACATGAATGTATGAATCATACATATCATAATTAAAATATAAATAACTTCAAGACTCTTGTATGATTCATACATACAAGTACACAACAAGAAAATATAGAAAGTGGCAAAGGTAACCAGTTTATTTTCACGTCGGGAAAGCTTACTTACTTAGTGTTCTATTTATGACGAGCTTTTGAATGTAATTTATTTTACTTTAATGTTTTACGTTACTTAAATGTATAATATTTTTATTAAGAATTTTGGTAGGCTCGTGATATCGGTAGGTGCGTGGTCACAGGTAGGCTGTGTACCTATGACCACGGACAGTCAGGACGACCACGGAACGAAGGAAGGAACGAGTAAGGAGAAACGTCAGGTATACGAAAATATAGTTTCGGATACCAAAATATACGCCATTAATCCGTTTAAAATAGTTTCATTTAAAATGTATTTCACTAGAAATATAAGCTAAAGGTGATCTAACAAATATTATCTTATCAATTTTCAACCTAACTTATATCTATCTAGATTTAAAAAACCCGATCAATTGCTGCTTACGCGTAATAATTTCACAATTTCTCGCCAATATCTTATAGGGGCTTGAGGAAATGTACCCAATTGGACATTCCAGCCGTTCTTGGTAGCTGGTAGAGTGAGGCAACCTTCAAACGAAAACCGTTATATGTGTGTCAAGGAGGTCAGCTTCACGTTGTAAGTACATGGGGCCTATAGAAAAATGCTACTGACACGACTTACATAATGTAAGCCACATTTGAAAGTAGTTTGTTTTTAGGTGTTTATGATGAAATATTAAGTTTATCGCTTAATTGGTATTTATCACAACACTATATATTTTTTTATTATTATTATTATTGTTTACTTGGTAGAGAGAGGTGGTTCGTTTCTTTTATTTAAGCAATTTTTGGTTACATTTTCAATATATTCATTGCGTTTTGGATGGCGGAACTCAACGATGCGCTGTATATCAGGGCGGAGAAACGAAAATAAATTTCACATATAATTATTCCGGTGATTGGGAATTGAACCCACAACCACGTTTACAGTGAGACGTTGTACTACAAAAGTAGTGGAAGTACGGAGTGTCTTGACCATAGGAAATATACGGGATATGAGCGTGAAGAAAAAAAAATGTATTATACATTTAACTAAAGATAAGAGCGGAGTGCCTTGACACTAGGTTATTAAACCATGTTGTACAGAACAACTGAACTGAAATACGTGAAATTGAGAAATAACTATAATATATTTTTATCAGTTAGAGATTTAAAACATAAAATATGACGTATTTAAAGTAGAAGATCTCAAGGTAAGAAGGAGACGTACGCCGGTAATTACACGTCGATGTGGGCTTCAAGCGACACGTGACCTAGATGGAGTGAACGAAATACATATGTATTTTTATATTATGTTAATAATAACAGCTATACGCTTCTGCTCGAAAATGAGACACTGATGCATGGTGAGCGGCGGAATTTAACGCCGCAACGTCTTCTAAGAATTTCTCTGAATTTGATTGTATTTTATTCAAACTGGATAGAACGCATTGCCACCATTAATAATTAATATTGAAATTCCGAAATATCGTATGTCATACGATCATATTTTCAAAATTCTTAGTAAGTAAAAGATTAATCAAGAACAGTTGAAAATATGATAATTAATAAGCATATAAAATACAATAACTGATCCTTTTCTCCGTTTTTCTATTTCCTGTAATAATTTCCGGAAATATTCGTGTATTAGAGTGCATTTACACAATCTTAAAGGAATAAATTTTTTATATAAGTATATAATATATGGAGAAATTGCAGAACGTTTACACAAATATTTATCTATTTTTTTAGCTTCACGCATTTATCCCGCATAGTAGGAGTGTCGAGTAGCGAGTCACAACGCCGCGTTATGTCTTCCCAAAGCTGTTCCAATACGCCACAACCGGCCTAGTATAATAACTAAATATATTTTATTATCAAATAAGCTGCACTAACTCCGGCCAAAAGTTGATGGGTGTTCAAATTTATATCGTATTTCTAAGAGCAGGTTAATTCTTACCTGTCTTATCAGTAATAAGAAGTAGTTAGGTAGATATCAAAGCACTAGATATAATAACCAGTATAGTTATCTTATAACAGGTTTGACAACAACGTTATGAATGGAGGCTGGGAGGCGGCTGTTATTTGAAAATACCTGCAATTAAATCAGCTTAGATTTATCTATATGTTATTGTTTTGCTATAGTAATGCCGGATATTGGAACCATTAAGGCACAGTGGAACAGGTTAATGTAAACGCAATTGCTTGTGGGTTCGCTTCCAACTCGGAGAAATTATTATATTTAAAATTTGTTTTTATTCCTCAGTTTTGGTAAGACAGCGTAGTGTTGAGCTCGCTACTCGGCACACAAGTTTTCGATTTTAGACCAAAAATGGTCAACGGATTGTCACTAGGTTGTCTCTAACTACACTGTTATGTGGGATAAAACGTAAGTATAAAAGATTTTTTTTTTTTTTATTTTTATTAAGTTTGTATGGGGTATCATTGTATGTGTATTCATTATTAGATCTTTCTTTTATACTAATGTTGGGTAGAATATATTAAAATACGATCCGCCATTTTGTTGTGGCGACCATTTTGGATTAACAACAATACTGAACATATATATATATATATATATATATATATATATATATATATATATATATATATATATATATATATATATATATATATATATATATAATTTCATAATATATAAACATAGTTTCAAACCTGAATCATTCGTAATATACATATGACGAATTGTAGGGACTTCGGTGCGGTCACAATTGTTTTCCTCTATGGAAAACGTGCCTTGAATTATGTTACACTGCGTAGGTATTGCAAGTTTCTATCTCGACATAGATTTTAATAATCATGATGTAACTGTAATTGTAATAAAGATTATCTACTTTATAAGAACATTACAGGGTTGAATAGTTTACTTAGTTTGGACTGACACTATTCAAGATAAAACGTGGCATTGAATTCTCCACTAATCACGTAATGTCTAGATTTCTGGGTCGGGCAACAGTCAACGGAGTGTCTTGTCACTATATTGCCTCTGGCCAGTGACTTTGTCCTCTTATGCAGAATAAATAAACAACTATTTAAATCCTAATAAAGCATGAGTAAAGTATTTATTAGCTATATTTACCTATACGATATTCAATCGGTAAACGACGCGGTAATTCCATCATACAGGATGCATTTCTCAATGTTTCGAAATACGAAACACAGGATATAAGTATGTAGAAATTAATATATGAGAGTCAATTAGGCTCGTCGCCTGGGAGAGTGACAGTGATTTTGACAGAAGAATGATTTAAGTTATTTGAATTTTCTTCTCTAATAAAAATAAGCCCGGCGTTGAGTTATTCTTAAGCTTCAAGTCTTTGGTTCATATGAAAAATATAGAACGGAGGCTTTTTCTGTTTAACCTGTTGTAGACGAGACAAGGCATGAAGAATTTTTTTTATGATCCGAATAAATTAGAATGTACATTAATTTTTAAGCTTCACGCTTCATCCCTGGCGGGGTAGTCAGAGAGTACGGAGCGCCAAGCGCTACGGTCCCTGCATACCTCTTTCGCCTCGTCCACAGTCATTATCCTCTTCATGCATGCCCTTCGGGGGGTCCTCATACTTTTTACGTGACCTTCCTCCAGTATCTTCGATACAGTGTTTTCGAAGGTCAACCGAGGTCTCCCCCGACCTCTCGTACCCCTAACCTTGACTTCATAAATCTTTCTTACCATTCTTTCAACGCTCATTCTCTCAACGCGCCCAAGCCACCTGAGCACGTTCTTCTTCATTCTTACTGTGACATTCACGCTTGCACCTGCAATTCTGCGTATCTCCTCGCTCATATACGGTCAGCTAAGCTGACTCCGCATATCCGACGAAGAGATCTCATCCCTGCTGCATTCATCTTTCTTTCGTTCTTCTTTTGACACACCCACGTTTCGCTGCCGTATAACAACGTCGGTATCAGTACTGTGCATTGTGAACGGCAACACGTGCAGGTACGCTGACGTGTGTATTATCACTCACCTTCACTATCCTAGCTCTTCTCCTTCACTTATATTTTCAACACATCAGAAACTCTATAAAAATGCTTATCGTGTAATGTATTACATTATAATATTATTATATATTCATTGATATTTGTAAACCAATACGGTTTCCATTTTGTACGCAGCCGCAAAAGAATATTTGCTATGAATTGATTGAGATATAATAATTTCAAACTCGGTAAGTAACTTGTACGGTTTTTATATCATAAATATATCAAGACCTTGGGAGTTAGATGGGAAAATATAATCATTTTTAATGTACAAGAAAAAACAGTAATTAATTCTTATGATTGCTTATTAAAAAATACGCTTTGTCTTAAATGCCATATAAATATAAACAATATCTAATATCATTTAAAAAAATATATTTAGAAAAAATGGTATAAAAATTTGAACGCAGCGGGATTTGAAACCGCGCCATACGTTCTACCGGCTGCGTCGGAATTCTTATATGGGGTTTCCCAATAAGAACGGTATGTTTTGAAATTGAAATAAAACATGTAATATATATCATGTTCAATGGCTTTATTTGATAGGAAATGTTATGCTATTTATGTATTAAACAAAATATCGTTCAAATGACCGCCACGACTTTTTTTGCACTGGTGAATACGATCGGTCCAATTTTCGATGACTCGGTGCAGCATTTCGGCTGGTATGGCCGCTATAGTCGCTCGAATGTTGCGTTCAAGATCTTGAATCGTAGCTGGTTTATTGGCATACACTTGAGATTTAACATACCTCCACAAAAAATAGTCCAAATCCATTGTGACGGTCGCAGTGTGATATGTTGCATCATCTTGTTGAAAATAAATGTCATCCGCATCGATTTCATACAGTTCTGTTTGTTCACATAACCATTGAGCCAAAAGTGAGCCTCATCTAAAAAGATGATTTTCCTATAAAATTCTGTGTCCGTTTCCTTCATTTCAAGCGCCCAATCAGCAAATTCACGACGTAATAGATGGTCTGCTGGCTTGAGTTCTTGTGCCAACACAATCTTGTATGGATGTAGGCCAAGATCCATACGTAAAATTCGCCAGGTTGTCATTCTGGATAAGCCCAATTCTTGTGCACGTCGTGGAACGGAAACATTTTGATTTTCTTCGACACTGGCTGATACGGCGGCAATATTTTCTTCACTACGGCCTGTCCGTTGTCGTGTTGGTGGTCTACTATCGTGCAAAAAATATTCACTTCCCAGTTTTTGGATTATGCGACGTGTAGCGAGCTCAGACGGTGCACCATAACGACCATATTTAGCACGAAATGCTCTTTGAGTAGAGACAATATTTCTCTAATTTTGATAGAACATTTGGACAATTTTCAAACGTTAAGGTAACGTGAACTTGTTCATGATTAAATGGCAAATATTACTGAACACAAAACAATACAAATGGCGGATGTGAGCTATCAAAATCCTATCATCCCTATTGGGAAACACTGTACATTACACCGTTATCTACGTTGTTAGCATCTCTGTAGAGAGATTTTTATAACGTTATAAAGAAATAATCGTTTGGCAACAGACAATGCTATTTAATTAAATATTTTACTACTTTTAAACTGTTATTCCACACTTAGGATTAAAAAATGTGTTTGAAAAAATCTCTAATGTGTTTTTATAGCATTTTAAAACGTTTTAAAACGTATTAAAAAATTCTAACTGTATATCTATATATGTTCCTGTTTAATTGTTCTTACTAGTGGAAATCGCATACATGACTATCGACTTTATAAAGATACTTTAAAAAGATAGAGACCTGTGGTGTTAAAATAACTTCGTGTTTAAAAAATATATTATTTTTCTTTTCTAGCGAAAAAAAAAATATGGTTAGCTCCAAAATTATCTATATATAAATCTATTTTTAATTTCTCCAATATTTAAAACACTTTTAATATCTCACGGATATATTGAGTTACAGGAAAAAGCATGATATTAATAAATTAATAAAAAACCCCAGTGGCATTAACCGTAAGTTTTGTAAGAGATTTCTAATTTAGCATTTTTAAAGTGTTATTCATACAATAAGGAAAGAAGTGTTAGGAAATTTGAAAGTAGCGGGCCTCGAACCCGTGTCTCCTAAAAACCTTTCAAGCGTTCTAGAGAGCAATACGATAAATAAACGTTTCCTTGGCAACGAGTAAGTCACAATATATTTTTTTTACAATTTTACTCTTTACCTTAGCGGGGTAGTCAGAGACATCTTGTCTCTGACAATATGTCTCTGACTGAGTGCCAAACGCTACGGTTTCTGCATACCTCTTTAGCCTCGTCCACAGACATGTATCTCTACACACATGTCCTCTGGGATCTCCTTATGGTTTTTACACGACCTTCATATAATACGTCGATACTGCATTTTCGGAACTTAACCGAGGTCTCCCCAGACCTCTCGCACCACTCTTCTTTGCTTCATAAATCTTCCTTCCATCCTTTCATCACTCGTCCTCTAGACGTACCCAAACCATCTGAGCACGGTCTTCTTCATTTTTACTATAATATTCTCTCTTACTAGTGCCATCTTGTATATCTCTTCGTTGCATATAATGACGGGAGCTTAATATATATGTATACATATTTTTAATGCATTACAATAATAAATATTTGCATTTTGCATTCCTTCTTTACAGTCTGGTCAAGTTAACCAAAAACTTGAAGATTACAAAAGGTAAGGTCAAAAATGGAAATTACGTTGCATCGTTCGGAATATCTTTATTTAGAAATAAAATGTCAAAAGTCATCACCGATCTCATGTCAGTAAAACTTAATTCAGGGTCGAAATTCGGAAAATTGGAATTGAAATTGTTTTTCATTTCCCCCCCTCTCCTTCAACTTTTTGGAAAAAAGGGCCATTTCCCAATTCCCTCATTTCCAAGTTGTTTCTGCCTACTAAACAACAAACAAATGGCAAGATGTTTTTTTTAATAATCATTTAGAAATATAACTGCCTCTTAGCTTAATAAATGTATGATAAAATGTGCAAATGTTATTTTTATATACAATTACTATGCGCTCAAGAGCCTTAGGTATGTAGAGCCAAGGATAAACGACCTGCGTTAAGTGAGCAAAAATACCGAACATGAAACACCGTGGGATTCATTGTTAGGTAAGTGTTAACGCTTTATGCGGCAAGCTGACACCATTATGGTGGTGTGGGAAAGCGTTTAGCTGTTAACACGATTGGTTGTGGGTTCGATTCCTATATTTTAACTATATACTCTGGTATTCAGTAATTTATTCACATTCATTGATTTCCGCCAATCAATATACAATATCTCGATTTAAGACTAAGGACAGAGAAAACAAATTTTTAAATTATCTTTTCTCTCACTTCATTGCTCAGCGGAAGAAGCTCTACAAATTGTGACTCACTGAGGTCTTCGATAGCATGGTTCAGTTGATAAAAGTTAATTGAACGCGATAGTTACAGATTCAAACCTTAACATTCGAGTAAATTCTCTTTAGTAAAATACGAAACTGAAATGAGACATTGCTCGTTGAGTGGCGCAACTCAACGCTGTGTAATCACATACTCGAGAATTTAACAACAAGTTTCCTATGTAATAATCAATAAATACACAAAATAGGAGAGCGAAATATCAGCACTAAAAGCTAAAATTATTGTATGAATATTAAATAATATGATAGATTTACATACCTATGTATAATTACCTCATATTATAACTATTATTATGAAAATAATAACTTGGCGTTCAAAACGCAGATAGGTTATCTATGAGACAATAATCTTAATATTTTACTATTTCTAAAGTCTTATTGTACACTTAGGATTAGAAAACATTTATATAAAAATTTTTGAACGCAGCGAAATTCGAACCCGCGCTTCTTGGAAACCGTCCAAGCACTCTGACCGCTATGCCGTGTGTTCTACTACCGGCTGCGTCAAAATTCTTGTACGTTTTTGTTACAACTTATATACATTGTTAAGTATAATCTTTTTTATATATAAATGTTAATTGATTTAAGATTTAATGAATAGAAATTTCTTAGACCATTGGATCAAAAAATGGAGAGTTTTGACATTAAGTTCCACTCTGCCTAGTAAGCTGACTATACATATTATTTATTTATCATTAAATTATTTATATATTAGGGCGCAGTGTTACAGCATCTGACTGTAAAGCGTGATCGGTTGTGGGTTCGATTCTCACTTGATTATACCTAAATTATTTTCACTTCTAATAGAGAATGATTAGAAAAAGTGCAGAGTTGAGTTACGCTACTCAGCACGAAATGTGTCTAGTTTGGCGAAAAGCGGAGTACGGAGTATCTTAACATTGGGTACTTTTTGCCCTGCTATGCGGGATAAATTCGTGAAGCAAAAATAAAAAAAATACTTAAAGGTATATTAATTAATTTTTAACTTTTCGCGCGTGAAATACAATTACAAAGTACGGAGCTTAAGAAAGTTACTATTTACATGTAAAGAGTACAGAAAACCTATATTCTTATAAAGAACACATTAATAAATACACTAAATAAATAAAATATATATTACACACTACTAATGTGTTTGAGACATTGACAGACACATTTGCCTAAAGCAACATACACGTTGCTAAGACAACGCATAACATACGCATCAACTGACAGTACAAAAAACTTTGCAATATTAGTATGAAAAAAATCGTTCTAACATTTCATATGCGTAGTCACTTGCGAAATTAGTTTAAAAGATAATAAAGCCGAAGCGTACAACAAAAAGTACGAGAAAAAAAAGAAAAATGTATTAGCCTACATAAGTTAGGCCCTTTCAAATGTTATAATATAATCCAAATTAGCCTCTATTGTGAGTACATAGAGTTTAAAATGTTAATTTAAATTTCCAAACCGTTCTTAATGCTTAATCAAGCAATTGCGTAACCCGGGTAATGAACCTTGGCCTGGCAGGTGGTAGTGATGTATCGTCTTTAATGCTGAGATATTAAGATTCATTCTTATTAAATCTAAAAAAATATCGAGCTACGACATGGTAATATTAAAAGCGATTTTGTAAGTATTTTTTGGAAGCAAAATATGAATTTAAATTAAACAAAATATGTCTAATTATGCCTTTTATTCCTGCAAAGACAGAAACTACCTAGTGTCAAGACACTCTGTACTCCGCTTACCGCCGAATTCGAGATATTGCGTGTTGAGTGGCTAAACTCAAAGCTGCGTTTTTACTAGAGCAAGGAAATGAAAATAATTTAAATTTAATCATTCCCCCGAGTAGGAGTCGAACCAAAAACCGATAATGTTAACAATCCGACGCTGCCCACATTAATTAAGTAATTATAGATATAGTGTTAATAAATGGAATGTTTGTATGTAATTGCTGCAGTAATATTTTTCATATAAAAAGATCAGAATTATATATAACAAAGAAGCCTGGAGTCATACATATATGACAAAATTATAATATCTTCAATTTTGTATTGAAGTTGCAATCTTGTTTTAATTTTTTTTTATTCTTTGATACATTATTCCTTACTATTTTTTTTGTTGTTAACTCCCGTATATATCATAGATAAGACCAAGATCATGGGAGTTTAAAATCGCTTAGTCGCTATCCGCTTCTCCTATAAACAAAATCGTATCCAATTTGTTAGTGAGAAGATTCAATTATTGGCTCTCTAGTCGCTAATGTAACGTAATTACAACGTCCGTACGTTGATGTTATAATTGCCTTTGTTCTGGACTCTACACTTAAAGCAGTTAAAAAAGGACGAATAATCATGTTAAGTATGTGGAATTCTTATAGGAGAGAGTTTCCCTTTAATAATGTTTAGATGAATTATCTGCTATTTAATGGTATAAAAAAATTTTTACTGTTTTTCTAACTTCACGCTTTATCCCACATAGCAAGGTAGACAGGACCCTCCGTACTTTACTTTCCGTCTAATTCGAGACACTGCGTGTTGAGTGGTGAAACTCAACGCCGCGGTTTATTTTACCAGAACGAGAAAGTGAAAATAATTTATAAGATCTTTGATTTTCGCGATTTTTATACATTTTAAATGAAACTATTTAAACGGATCTATCGCGTATATTTTGGTATTCGAAAATACATTTTTGAAAACCTGACGTTTTGAACACTTTACTACTGCAAAAGGACTTAATTACATTAATTTACTATAATTATTGTCAACATATATAAGCAAGACAGAATTCTTGCATGCAAAATAATTCTTTTATAAATGTCACGTACAACTCAACAAACGTGCAATTAAGACCAGTTATAGGGTTACAATTATTTCTATTTCCCTTTAAGTACAAATATTTTTGTTAACGTTACAAGTGGCGTAACTCAACGCAGTGGTTTGTCTTATTATAATGATAACCATCGCGTGTACAGTCCAACTGCCCAATTTAATTCTATGATATTAGACAATTATTAATGACGCAATGGATTCTCATTCGAAGAGTGATTATATTCAAAACTATTTTCATTTCCGCGATCTGGTACGACAAAGCGCGGCGTTGAATTCTGTCATTCAACACGCAACGTCTCAAATTCAGGCGGAAAATGGAGAACGGAGTGTCCTGACACTCGACTCTCTATTCCTACCGATTTAAGCGGAATAAAGCGTGACGCTTAAAAACATAAGCTCGACTGCAATCAACCGCACCTCTCCACCCTTATTCTTAGTCATAAGATCGTGTTTGCTTTTGATCGTGTTTGCAAATTATTAACTTATTACGGTCAAGCTTGTTACATATTAATTATTAAATATCTATAATTATTTTCTAAAATAGGAGACGTAAAAAGACTCGCTTTTATATTAAACGTGGTGCAGTACAGTTCAATAACGTACCAAAGCTATCTGTACTGTTCTTTTTTTCGACGGCTTAAGAATGAAATTAGCATTCTCTACATTACCTGGCTATTTTTTTCCTCCGTCCAAATGTGAGACACTATGCGGTAATTGGCGTAACTCAACACTACGCTTTGTAAACAGTTTTGAAAAAACGTATAATAAATTAAACGCGGCGGGATTCAAACCCGGGCTTTTTGGATACCGTCCAAGCGCACTCACCGCTAAACCATGCGTTCTACTACCAGCTGTGAGATTTTTTACAAATATCTACTACTTAAAGGTTATTAGGAAGTATTCGTTTAACAAGAGAGATTGCTTTTTATTTTAATATGTCCTATTTTTAAAGTGTTATTCCACACTTAGGGTTAGAAAACATTTTTGAAAAATTTTTATACGTTTTTTTTAAGTGTTATCCTTTAAAAATAGTCTTTGTCCTACCAAAGCTAAGAAATAATTTAAATGTTTTTATACAACATTTACAGTCATTGTGTACATACATATAAAATCTGTAAATTTAAACATAATTGTATGCAATTGTAACTCATACGCATCACACAATTACCTCTCCTGGGAACTAAACCAGTGACCTTCGGCTTAGTGTTCCGTTTACAATTTTTATTTCTACACAATATATTTATTATTTTTTATCTGCTATACCTCATGCTGTGAACGTGCTACCGTTTAGGTGCTAACATAATTTACCCGTAATGATTCATGCGGTTATGTTCGATGACAAAGATACAATGTAGGTAATGACTCATGTATTTACCTTGTCTTTAGGTTATTATATAAAATTATATGGAGGCTGGTCGCAGCGCAGTGGGACAGCGTCTGACTGTAAACGCAACTGGTTGTGGATTCGATTCCTAGTCGGAGGAGTGATTATATTTAAATTATTTTCTCTTCTTCGCTCTGGTAAGACAAATTGCAGCGTTCAGTTCTGCCACTCAACGCGTAATATCTCGAAATCGGCGGAAGATAGGGAAGTACGGAATGTGTTGACACTGGGTACGTTCTGTCCACATTAGTATGAGGGATAAAAGCGTGAATTTAAAAGAAAAATGTAGAGGCCGCCGTGGCTCAGTGGGAAAGCGTCTGACGATAAAAGTGAACTGTAGGTTTGCATCCACAGGAATTATTAATTTCAGGCGGAAAGCAGTCTCTGGTTACCCTGCTATGCGGCGTTATGTTCCATATCTCAACGAGCAATGTTTTAATTTGGGTGACAATAATAGAACAGTGTCTTGGCACTAGGTTCTCTGTATGTTGTTATTCGTTAATGCGAGCTGTTGTTTTTTTTAAATAAAAAAATATTTGTACTTTTTCTTTAGTGTCTCAGTTTGAGGCAAAGGGCAGAAATTAACTGAACTTAAATTCGAAATAAATTATAATTTCAAAATTATTTCTTTTCTAGTTTCACGCTTTTATTCCGTATAGCAAGGTTGATAAGAAATACCTAATGTCAAGACACTCCGTACTTCGCTTTATTTTAATAAATTATACAAAATATATATATATATTTATTACTATTTCTAGGTTATTTTTATTACGAAGGAAGAATCTTTAACCTAAAAATTAATCTAATTTGTGTAAATAAAAGCTCAGTTTATAATTTGTATGCGTCCCCCGCACGGCGCAACTGTTACAGAACGGTCTTAATGTTACCTTTATGTATATTAGTTGAAATGTTTCGTTGATGTACCCACAGGGAACAGGTTCATATTAATATTCAAAATCCTCCTGTGACCACGGACTACTGTAAAATGTTCAAACCGTCAGGTATACAAAAATGTATTTTCGAATACCAAAATATACGCGATTAATCCGTTTAAAAAAGTTTCATTTAAAATCTGTAAGAATCGCGTAAATAAAAGATCTGATTTTGAATAATGTTAACTTCTATGTATAATGTTATGTATATATTTAAAATAATTTTAAGTCAAGTTTTCTTTAGTGAAGTCGGTAAATTAAAAATATTTGAGAAATCTGAAGTTTTAATTTTTTGCTGTCGAACTCAAACGTCGATATTTGTTAAATGAAACTATTTTAAGCGGATTAATCGCGTATATTTTGGTATTCAATAAAAAACATTTTTGAAACCCCAAAATACACGCGATTAATCCATTTAGAATAGTTTTAAAGTATGTTAAAATTCCATCAATCAAAAATTTTATTAAGTCTATATTGTATACATTTAATCTATTTCGACACTCCTATAGGTGTAGTGGTTAGTGATTTTATTAAATTAGATGTAATAGATTCGTTCCGTTTTTGGGATATATATGTGGAGAACGAGTTGGCTATAGCTTGGTAAGGGCAAATGATATTAAGAATGCCTATTTCTTAAAGAGATCAAAAACGCTAGCCAAGCTAAAGAAGAATTTTATTATATATAATTGAGCTTTGAACAAGAAAGAGAAAGAGAAAAAAGAAACAGAGGAAACAATAAAAGACACGAACCACGCATGTATGAGGCGTTTGTAATATTGGAATATTAAAAAATTAAAAGGGGAAATGTATATAGAATTTAGAAATTTAAAATTATCCTTTTACCGTATCTACAATTTTTTTATTGCTATTCGATAGCTGGAATATTTTCAGTCAAGTGATTTTCAAGCACAGGTGAGATTAATGCAAGCTATTATATAGATTTTTATAATTTTTCCAAGCTTTTATTTAACCTGTTTTAAATCTTGCAAGCTTAATTTGATCCTCTTCCCATTGTATGATTGAGCTTTAATTTAGAATACTACTTCAGTTCTCGTGACAATAAATTATATAAAAATTATTTTGTTGTTAATCTAAAATGGCGGCTGCAACAAAATGGCGGGTTATACATTTTTCCACAATCCACCCAAAATGGATATCAAATGAAAGTGCTTGATTTATAGAATACAATACATACATCACTATATCTAAGAAAAATATTTGTTAACGTATGTTTTGAACCCACTTCCTGTATTTTGAGAACCATCCAAGTGATACCACGAAATTAACTGTCATTTCTAGCCACTTCATTTACTCGACTCGTGGCACTTGGTGAGAGAAACCCATGAAAATATACCAGAGAAATATTTTTTTCAGCTTAATGGTGCCACATTCAGTTTATCTTATATAGAAAGACATGTGAGAACTATTACAAAATACCGATACCGATGTTAGATTTTGCTTTACGTTATTTTATTTTGGCGTTGTCAGACATCGCGAATGAAAGGCGATGTCGTCTATTTTGCGGGGCGACGTGTTTTATTGAAAATACCTCCTAAATGAAAAATGTGGTGCGAGCTTCAAATATTTTTAATGCTACTATGTTTTTAACAATGGTCTGAATCAAATTTGCTATTGGTTTTTGTTTAAGCTAAAAATTATATTTATTTTTTTTTTATTTTTTTTAGCGTCACGCGCTTATCCCGTAGAGCAGGGTAGACAAAAAGTACTAGGTACTTTCTGTCTGTGTTAAGATACTCCATACTTCACTTTGCACCGAATTACCAGAGCGAGGAAGTGAAAATAATTTTAATATAATCACTCCCCCGAGTGGGGATCAAACCCACAACCGATCGCGTTTACAGTCAGACGCTGTCCAAGATCAGCCTCAAATTATATTAATTTTATAAATATTCATTTTATCATCGTTAAAGGGGATTCGTTAAAAGGGAGGGGATGATCTGATATCTAATCTAATTCTTATATATAATTTATTTTCACCAATTCATTAAAACGAAGCGCGGCTTTGAGTTGTGTCACTAAACACAAATTACATGTTTTCTTTGGCAAATAAATAAGGTACATATTTAAAAAAAAAATACAATTATTTGAACGCAGCGGGATTTGAGAGTGCGGTGTTGAGTTTTACCACTCAACAAGAAATGTCTGGAAATCGGTAGAAAGCGAAGTACGTAGTGTCTTGAAGCTAGCTATGTTCTGCCTACCCTGCTATGCGGGATAAAAGCTTAACTCTAATAACAAACAACAATTTCTCATATATGTACATATAAGATAAGATCTTAAAATAAATAATAAAAATAATATTAATAAAAACAGAAAATAATAGCAAATATAATCCGGATTCAATAATATCGCGTTTTATCGCCGAAGAAAGTATCGTTCGCGCCAAAATTCCCGCGTCGCGGAATGGCCGATCGTAAAAGCAAATGGCGGATGACACAAAATGGGCGGTGCTTTATTTAACAAGGTCGAGTCTAGGATTCCTTGCTGGATAAATTATTTGTGTTTAAAGTTCAAATTTATCTTACGTTAGGTTAATTTTGCATTTTGATGTTGAAATAAAATGAAAATACCTACTATTTACATTAATGTTGTTAGTGACATACAAAAAGTCTTATGTTTTTAGATTTTACTGATATTTTTAAAACGTAATTGAAGAAGTTAAAGTACTAAAAGTGATACAGTTTTTTTTTAAATTGTTTTTCACTCTTTATAATCACACAAAAATATTTAAAAAAATGATCAATTAATAGGTTGATCGTGGCGCAGTGACAGCGTGTGACAACGCGAATGGTTTTAGGCTTAAAAGGTTTGGGTGATTTAGTTTCATTTCCCCAATCGGGCATGGCAAAGCGCGGAGTTGAATTCCGCCACTTAATACACAATGTCACTAGGAACTTTCTGTCTACCCTGCGGCATAAAAGTGAAAATATTTTAACACATTGCTTATGAATTTTCTTGCTACCAGTACATCTATCGATCAATGTAAGAAAAAATTGCAATGGTATTTTAAGCCATCAGATTAACTTTTATGTTTACTTACGTATCCGAAATAGATCTGATGAATTTGCTACGTTCACAGAAAAATATTATAGACGTGCTCTAAATATTAAATATATAAAGCTATTGCTTTTAAAATGTAAGGAATAAAGTTAATTTTTACAAAGAAGAAAAGGCCATATTAGAGATTATATATAATAAAATAAAACAAACAACCACGACGAGATGTCGTTTGAAAAAATGAGGAATATGCTTAAGTTGACGACTTGACGTGAACTTTCAAGGTGACTCCCGAAAACAGAATAAATATTTCGTAGGAAAGCCCTCGTTTGTCAGCTTACTCTTGACGAATAAACAAGTTTGGCTTACATTATTTTATTATATTTTAAGTAATTTTAATAATTGTATTTTTACTGATTCCACAGTGTAGAATGAAATTTTTACATAATGTCCAGACAATCATTTCGATAGTGTTAAGACACTAAGCTTCTATGCTTTCTCTGATATACTAAAAATATGTGAAGCTGTAACCATTATCAAATGATATCTCAAAATTGATTGAATGATATCTCATATATCTCAAAATGGATTGAATGATATCTTACATATCTCAAAATGGTTTGAATGATATCTTACATATGTCAAAATGGATTGAATGTAAAGACCAACAGGGTCAACAACATTTACTCATTGGACATAAAAAAACTAACATATCTCAAAATTTACTTAATCAAGTAACTATTTTATGCAGTTAATATTTTTTATTAATTCAAGTTTTCGTACGCATTTTGTATATTTTAACCAAAGTAACTCAGTTTGATTCCTTTATAACAGTGAGGATAGTGTCTGGCTGTGTCCACGGGGTGATAGTGGATTTGGCCTTACCTTGTGAAATGATCATATAAATTTTATTTTTTCGGTCTGATAAGACAAAAGTCAGCAACGGGTGGAACATCCTAAAAATACACTGAAAACAGTTGTGTACATGATAATTTAAATAAATATTTATCAAGAACAACGTCTTACTGTAAACGCAATCGGTTGTGGATTTAATTCGTTCTTGGGGGAATGGTTAAGTTTAAATTATTATCATTTCCTCACTCTGGTGATACAAAGCACTGTGGTTAATGATAATAATAAATGAAATAGAAATGATAAAAACTAGGTGAGTGATAAAATGGAAATGATAAAAACTAGGTAAATGATGAAATGGAAATGATAAAAACTAGGTAAATGATGAAATGGAAATGATCAAAAATTATGTACTTCCTATCTACCGTGCCATGGGAGACAAAAGCGTGAAGGTAAAATTTATCAAAATATATTAGTTTCCGAAAATATTTTAAACATAAACCGAAAATATTTTTCGTAAATATAACTATAAAATAACGTTAATAAAATTTATTGAATCAAGTAAATAGACAAGAAAAACCCGCCAATTAAACATAAAACTTATATCTAACCAACACTATCACCTATATATAGTACAACCCAATACAAAAAATGGGATAATAAAATAAATCAAGTATCCAGAGTTCACACCCACAGCCGTTAGATATAGCAAATTGTCTATTGGGAGCGCTTCGCAACCGCCTCAAACTATCGTGAAAAATACTAACATTTCTTTATTAGTACCCTCTTTCAGTATTATAGGATATTGAACTTAGATACTGACTGGAAACTGTGTGAGAGGACTGGAGGTCTGTTAGATGGGTGAGGCAGATTTGAGGTTGCTTCATTTTTTTATAATGATTTTTTTATTATCTTTATTTGTATCTATTTATTTATTAATGTAAAAAGCATGCTTGGGTATTTTTGGTTTATTAGCTTGTAAATTATGATTATTTTGTAGCTTCACGCTTTTACACCGCGTAGCAGGGTAGACAGAAAGTACCTAGTGTCAAGACACTCCGTACTTCGCTTTCCACCGAATTCTAGACATTGCGTGTTGAGTGGTGGAACTCAACGCCGCACTTTCTCTTTTTACCAGAGCGAGGAAGTGAAAATAATTTAAATATGATCACTTCCCCGAGTCGGGATCGAACCCACAACCGATCGCGTTTACAGTCCGACTCTGTCCTACTGCGCCACGACCGGCCTCAAAATTATGATGACAGTAACATTATTTCAAAGATTACACCTGATATTACAAAAACAACCAGGACGGCTAAAGAAATAGTTTCAAATCATACAAAAAAGGCTACTTTTAAGTTCTATTTTAAAAATATTTTTTGTCTTTTAGACAGATTAATCGTGTCTTATATTTTACTCTCATTTACATCCATATAGGGAATTATTCTTACGATTTTTCTTTATTTTAATCTTGATTTTTTTTATAGTCGATGTTATATTTTATCATCTATGTACAAAAAAGTTAGGATCAAAGGTCGAATCAAGGTGCTTGGTCACCAAACATGTATCTGCTTTTGTTTTCTGACTATATATTTAAATGTAGATTTGTTGTGATATTTGACAATTCTTTTCTTTTTTTAGCTTCACGCTTTTTATCCCGCATAGCAGGGTAGAAAGAAAGTAATATACCTAGTGTCAAGGCACTCCGTATTTCACTTTCCACGAATTCGAGACATTGCGTTTTAAGTGGTGGAACTCAACGTCACATTTTTTACCAGAGCGAGGAAGTGAAAATATTCGCTACATTTAAAACCAACAGAAAGGTACATAATAAAAGCTTTACGAGTAAAACAACAAAATCGAAGCCCATACTAAAAAATCACAAACAGTTTCATATAAAAATAGAAAATACTACGTTTCATTAACATTTCGGACCCAAAATCGAATGGCATTGGGAAAAGATACGTTTGGCACATTGCAAAATTGAACCTTAGCATACAAGCATAGAGTTGAAATTAGTTTCCTCGTACTCTATAATACCCATGTATGTCTGTAACAAGCATAATTGGGAGCTGGCCCGCTCTGGATTGCAAAGGGGTATTAAAAGCATAAATTCGCCACAGTTTTTCCGAATTTTTTTGAAAAATTCATAGGAAAAATCTGAAATATAACGTTTTTGTATGAACGTTTCAGCGTTTTCAGTCTTTTAGTAACATGTTATTACAATTCATTTAATTTCATTGCTCGCATCAATAATTTTGGAATATATAGAGGTTAAAACTTTAAAAAGTACAGTTGTTATCTAATTTAATATTCCTATATAAGAATTATAATCGAAAATTGCAAAAAATATGCTTTAACTTTACTTTTTTTAATTTTCATAATGTGATATACATATATTTTTTTATTTTCATTTTTAGCAACAAACGGAGTGTTTGAACACTAGGTTTTCTTTAACTACTTAGGTCTATGGGGTAAAGCGTGAATCCGCAATATATTAAAAAAAAATCTTAATTTTTTGAACAAATAGTATAGACAAATGTCTACCTGACCACGGACTACTGTAAAGTGTTCGAAACGTCGGGTTTCGAGGTCGTCGAGGTCAGTCGTGGCGCAGTGTGACAATGTCTGATTGTAAACGCGATCGGTTGTGGGTTCGATTCCCACTCGGAGGAGTGATTATATTCAAATGATTTTCACTACCTTGCTCTGGTGAAACGAAGTGCAGCGTTTAGTTTCGCCACTTAACAATGTCTCGAGTTCATCGAAAACCGGGGTTCAGAGTTTTGACACTAAATACTTCCTACCCTGCTATGCATATATAAATAGGGATAAAGGCGATAGGTAAATAAATATGTATATTTTCTTTTATATTTAAAAATTTTATATTACAATTTGTAAGTAAAATAGATATAATATTGTTAAGTAAGCTTTTTTATAATTACTAGGGGAAGCCAAAAGTGCAACAGATACGTTTTGGCCGACAGCGCTGCTCGCTTCACGCGCTGTTGCTTCGCTGCAGGCTAGAGTCACACTGCGGATATAAATAAGATCCAAATTAAAAAAAAAAACCCTGAAATATTATAGAAAAGTTTTTTTTTTACTTTTTTTTTATGTAAATTAATAGTTTTTTTCTGTAATCTGTAGCTAGAAAGAATTTAAAACTATTATTAAAATAATATTATTGAAAAAATTAAATTATTCTATCAACGTATATTATACTGATGTCAATGTGTGGTATCAAATGCAGTTGATACTCAATCAGGTTGCTCATTATTGTCATGAACTGCACCCCTAAATAAACTGAATATAAATTTCTTTATATTTAAAAAGACTGCAACTGCGTCTCTTCTCAGCAGAACTGCTTTCCGAGCTGGTGGTAGCTTCTTCCTGTAGGTCTGACAATACTGACACTTGTGTTGATTGACGATCCAAAAGTGCTTGTAAACAGCCTATTCGAATAACTAAAATTTTAAAATATGATAATATGTATGAAAAATAAAAATTAGCCATTACTACTCTTATTGCTTATATCATTTTTGAACGAAACGTATGAAAATTTGAACGTAGCGAGATTCGAACCCGCGCCTCTTGGTAACCGTCCAAGTGCTCTACCACTAAACCATGCATTTTACATCCGGCTGTGTTGAATTTCTTATACATTTGTTAAATTTTATAAAAAAAAAATTGTAAATTTTTTCATAATGGGAACCCAGGGGTTACTGGAAAAATCTTGAATAAGTCTACGAATTTTAGTAAGGTGTTTTTATGTTGCGTTCGACATATTTAGACTCTATCTCTCACTTTATCATTTATTTATAAAGTAAAAAAATAAACAACACAAAATAAAACATTTAATTAAGACTGCAATGGTTTACAAGAAAACCTCTCAAACCATTGTTCTCTTATTAATTACTCAATTAACATTAAACTGTTTTGTATGACTCATTACAATCTGTTTTAGTTTATACTTGAATTTTATTGACTATTTGTGGAACGCAACATCGTTTGCGTCAATTGAAAGTTTTTCTTTTGTTTTTATCCCATATAGCAGGGCAGGCAGGAGGCTTAAGGAAGAAAGGCTAGATTGGTGCTTATCCTTCCAATCGGGGTGACTCGAGGTCCCGACTAGTGGCAGTGGAGGCAGAGCACCGTGAGATTTTAGCGGGTAAACGGGGCAGCCTACATCTGCAAATTCGGAATCCCACATAACCTGTCCTGAATCCCCAATCAGGCAGATATCCGTAACATGCTTTCCTCACGTTAAAAAAAGTATAGACATGAAGTACCCAGTATCAAGATCTGTATGGACTCTGTAATTTGATTGAAAGATATTCAGTCTGCTATTTTCCATTCTCATATAAATATCGACTACCGTTCTCTTACACCGAGACGCAGCACGCTAAGCGGTGGAACTCAACAGTACCTTAATTTATTTAAAAATTATTGAATTAATATAGAATTTATTATTTAGAAATTATTGAAAGAATACAATTTCCATCGGTGCTGGGTCGTCGGGCGTCGGGCGTCCCGTAAGAAGCGGGTATTTTGCAGTGTAAATTACTGGAATTTGGTGGTAGGAGATTAGTCCTTCGACTGACTTACTATCACCATCATGAATTAACAATCCATCAAATATCTGATGATGCGTTTCAGTTCCATGTTATGTAAGCCAATTTCAATAGGCAATACAATCAGAAATTTATGTAAGCCAGCTGTCCCTATTCACACCCATCGTATCCCTTTAAAGTGTAGTGGTTCCGACAGTTCTGGTTCCCGAAGCCACTAAAGTATCTCCTTACACTTCCATTCGAAGGTCGGCAACGCATCCACAACTCTAATGTCGTGGATGTCCATGGGCAAAGGTGAGCCCTTATCATTAGGTCGCCCTTCTGCTTGTTTGCTCTGCTATTCATCATATATACATTCAGAAGCATTCCCACTTCGCCACGACGACTTCAACTTAATATACAATTAAATATTAAATTAATAATGGTATATTTTACCATAATAAAATCAATCATATTAATAATAATAATATAAACACGCCTATACCCATTTTAATTAAACTTTCAATGACTAAACTTAAGCATATATATAGGCACCATTCACATATAAACTTCATCCAATTAAAATATACCTAATTTAATAAACATGACTAATGAATATTTTGAAGTATATCACTTTTAGCAAAACCGCTAGCTATAATAATAGTAACCGCAACGATTCGTAATTTTAATACAATTTATTATATAAATGAGTCCATATGGCGGGGTGGAAGAGTGTCAGTGTACGAGATTAACCGTTGGTTCGATTCCCGTTTATAATCATGATTATATTTCAAATTTATTTCCATTTTCTCCGCACTGGCTTACCAGAGACAATGCGTGGCGTTAATTTCAACACTCAACATGTAACATATCGACTTCGAAAAGCAGTCAACGGAGGGTCTTGACACTACGTTGTCTCTGACTACCCTGTTATGCAGGATAACGCGTGACGCTAAAAAATACAGAAAGAGTGTTTTATAAGCTTTATGAAGCATAATCAGTACGTAATAGCAATCGCAAGGGTTCGTTATATTATTTGTTGGAGTATTAGTAATAACATTTTAAATGAAACTATTTTAACCGGATTAATCGCGTATATTTTGGTATTCAAAAATATATTTTTGAACAGCTCACGTTTCAAACACTTTGCACTAGTCCATGTTCATAGGATGATACAAAAATACTACTGCAAAGTGTTCGAAACGTCAGGTGTCCAAAAATGTATTTTGGAATACCAAAATATACGCGATTAATCTGGTTAAGACAGTTTCATTTAAAATGTGCTAAAATCGCGAAAATCAAAGATCTTATTATTGTATTAGTAATAAATTTATATTAATATTGTAATGACGCAGCTTTTTGCTAGATTTGTCCGTCGATCCGATTTGAAGTCGATGGTTCGGTTACAGATATGGTACTCCTTACAATGAAGGAAGGGGGTAAGGCAGTTGGTATTCATATATGTATGTATTCTATTAATTTAAACATTTTCTTCTGCATAGTGAGAGGGTTATTATAGAGATCTTAGTGTCAAGACATTCCGTTGTACGCGTTCAACATAATTTCAGACATTACGATTAGAATAGCGGAACTCATGGCTGCGGTTGGTCTTACTAGACAATATTAGCACTGTACATTATAGTAGTGAAATCAAACGGCAAAGAATATTTTTTGTTAAAATTACTAAATTAACTTTGGGTTACAAAATATTTTTAAAAAACTTATAAAAATTTGAACGCGGCGGGATTCAAACATACGCCTTTTGTTCCCTGCCCAAACACTCTGACCGCTAGGCCATGCGTTCTACTACCGGCTTTGTTCAAAATTCTTATTTTTATACCGTTTTTTTTTGTTAAAATAATTTGATATGTAATTTTGTTAAAGTCAACCAAAAATATATCATACGAAAGTAAAATTTTAAAATTTTCAGTACAAATGTAATTTATCAAGTGTGTAACAGCCTTAACTGGTATGGAGCTCAAATGGTTACGTTTGTCACATGCAGATCCAAAGACAAACGTACGCAAATTCCAACCGTACTGCTCAATTGTAAGGTCTAAAACCCCACAAACCAAATATTCCTAGTCATTTTTTCACCATTCCCATAATATTTTGAATCTTATGCCTTGAGTAATATAGATAATTTTTGCTAGAATCTTGAATTGGCTTTAGATTGGTTTATTTTTTTATATTTGATTTTCGCTCTTCTTGCTAACAACATAAAGCCTATTACCGTATGTAAAATTAAAGTTTCAGGAATTTCATTTTATATGTTTTGGAAAATGAGTTTTATGGATAAGTAATAAGGTTGAATTTCAATTGGCAATGGAAGTCGAATGGATAACATTTTCAGGTTTGGTTGTGACAAAACGCTTTGTAGGTTTTAACTTTTTGCGTTTGCTTATGATTTAGTTTATTTTGGACCTTGATTTTGAAACGTCAAAGTGTTTTGTAAAAGAATTCCCAAAATGGCACCATTTTTTTAGTATTTCTCTGTAAATTGATTCTATTGTGATTTAATTGTTGTCTTCTTAACCGAACTCATTGGTTGCAGGTTCAAATAGTATTTAGGGGAATATTTTTATCTTCTATGTTGATTTTTGATAGATCTAGATTTATAATGCAAGTTTCAGTTCTATGTTACGCCATTTACCGTTTTATACTGTATTGTTGTAAGTTGATTAGCCAATATCATTCTTTTCCGACCCATTTTACAATCAATAAGTTAGTTGGTTATATTTAAATCGTAAAGTGAACCTGACCCCGCATATAACAATATCTAGTCAAAGAAAAATCTCATGATGCCACTATATTCGATGAGACTATAATATATATATATATATATATATATATATATATATATATATATATATATATATATATATATATATATATTATATATATATATATATATATATATATATATATATATATATATATATATGCCTAATACCGAGATTACGTTTTAAGGCCGGGAAATGATTATGTTAAAATTATTGTCATTTCCTCGCTCTGAAAAGGCGGAGCGCGGCGTTGAGTTCCGCTATTCAACACACAATGTTTCAAATTGGGTGGAGCGGAGTAGGAAGTGTCTGGACACTAGGTACTCTCTGTCTACTCGGCTTTGCCGCACAAAAAGCGTAAAGCAAACTCAACGATAAAATAATTTAAATATAGGAATTAAACCCACAACTAATCGCAATTATTGTTAGATGCTATCCCACTGTGCCACCAAAGCCCCTTAAAGTTAAAAAGAATGTAATAAGTAGTTAACAGAAAGAAAAAAAACAGTAACGTGTCCGTAGCGAATAATCACACTTATAAACGTTATATATATCATATATTTTGTTTTTTTTTAGCTTCACGCTTTTATCCCGCATAGCAGGGTAGACAGAAAGTACCTAGTGTCAACACACTCTGTACTTCGCTTTCCACTGTGTTGAGTGGTGGAACTCAACGCCGCTCTTTGTCTTTACCAGAGCGAGGAAGTGAAAATAATTTAAATATAATCACTCACCCTATTGGGGATCGAACCCACAACCGATCGCATTTACAGTCAGATGCTGTCACACTGCGCCACCTCCCATCGTTATTACAAACTTCTAATATAAAGGAGCAGGTTGAAATAATACCGTCTGAAGTATTGGACTAGAAAACATTGTTAGACGCTTAATTGCATTCTTCATCTAGTATTTTCATACAATTGTATGGAAATTCGGAAATGCAGTAGAAAATAAGTAAGTTGACGCGCTCAAAGAGCTTTTCTATCGACGCGGAGCTGTAACGAGAGCGCGATCATATGTTGAGATGGAAACAACGGCGAATGGGGGCGGAGGAACTCATGTTATTGTTCTATATTTTTACTTTTAACAACGTGTATGGTACGTTTTTTTTTAATTAATTTTTTTTCCAGTGTTTTCAGCGGTGGGCTCAACGCCGCACGTTGTCTTATTGAAGCGGAGAAATCAAAATGTATATTGAATATAATCATTCCTCCGCGTGGGAGTCAAACCAGACGTTGTCACACTGCGCAATAAAAACCTCTTTTATTTTATATTTAAAATATATATACGTATTCTATATTCCTTCTCTATATAAACTATAATTGTGCCAAATTTCATATTTATCTCGGCGTGTAATTTTTGTTCGAGCTTTTCTTTTTAACCAGCCTTGTTAAAAACGTAGAAACCATGTAGAAAAATACCTTTAAGCCTCCAGTAAAAAATATATATTTGTCATCTGTTTCTTCAGGGGCGATTAAAGTCATTCTGCGTTAATTAAGCATCATGGTTTTCATCCGATAGCCTAATAGTGTATTTCTAAAGGACTCGGGTTCAAATCCATTATTTTGTTTAGCTTCACACTTTTATTCAGCATAGCAGGGTAGACAGGAAGTACCTAGTGTAAAAACACTCCGTACTTCGCTTCCCGCCAAACTCCAGACATTGCATGTTGAGTGGCGGAACTCAACGATGCACTTTGTCTTACCAGAGCGAGAAAGTGATTTAAATCGAATCAGGGAATCGAACTCACAACCGATCGCATGTACAGTCGCTGTCACACTGCGCCACCACCGGCCTCTTATTTATTTCATTAATTTTACATAGATAGCAAAAACAAGTATCGATTACAATGATTAAAAGTAATTTGCAACTTCAAACAACCCCGTTTATCCGGATTTCGGGTGACAATAAAATAGTTTAATAGCGAACTAAATGTAGATTCGCGGACACGCCGCTCGTGTAATTGAATTCCGGAGTATCGGCCGTAGTGGGTGGGCTAACGAGAGGGGGTTAGTGTTCCTGTGAATGGGCGTAGTGTTTTTATTTTGCGTCTTTTTAAGCTATTTTTAGGTCAGTGAGATACTACTGTACGTAGTGTCAAAGCACTCTTTTTCCAATTTTCTTCGTAAACTTAGTTATTGCGTGTTAATTACGAAACATAACACCGGGATTTGTTTTCCCAGAGGGTGGATGATATCCGTATATTATAGTATATTATATTATATATATATATATATATATATATATATATATATATATATATATATATAGTATATTTAGTATATTATAGTATAGTTTGGTTGTGCCGCATTATGACCGCATCTGATTGTAAACGCGATTTGTTGTGGGTTCTCTCGGGGAAATTATTAAATTTAAATTATATTCATTTCCCGGCTATGGTAAGATTAAGTGCAGCGTTGAGTTCCATCACTCAACACGCAATGTCCCGTATTTGGCGGAAAGCGGAGTACGTAATGTCTTGACACTAGGTACTTTCTGTCTACACTGCTATGCGGGATAAAAGCGTGAAGCTAAAAAAAATATTTCAGAGCCAAAGTCAGCGTTGGGTTACGCCTGTTTTATATGTTGTGATATAATTTAAGAAAAACGCGATATTTATATTGTAAATTCATATAACATGGCTTTTATTCTAGATAGTTTACGATATGATAAATAGCACGGTTTAATAGAAAATAAAGTAGCATTTCCCTAAAATGGGATTCAAACTCCCAATGCATATCAAGAATAGAATAAACTTTATGACCTGCTCTTTGCTTCGCCTGAATTATATTTCAATATATAAGTATTTCGTTTTGTTTCAACTACTTAAATGTAGAGTATTGTGTACGTAACGAATTATTATCGAGGTACTATGCATCTTTGACTTTTAAAATTTTATTGATAGTATGAATACGCCTTAATGATCTTGAGATGACTTTAGGTGTTAGTAAAAAAAATTTCGCGATTGCGATTTGCCTGTTAACATCGTTAGAATTTGACAAAATACTCGACATTATGAATTTTTCACATATATATATGTGTATGTGAGGCCGGTCGTGGCACAGTGGGACAGCGTCTGATTGTAAACTCGATCGGTTGTGGGTTCGATCCGCACTCGGGGGAGTGATTATATTTAAATTATTTTCACCTTCTCGCTCCGGCAAAAAGATAAAGTACGGTGTTGACTACCACCACTCAATACGCAACGTCTCGAATTCGGTGAAATGTGAAGTACGGAGTGTGTTGACACTAGCTACTTCCTGTCTACCCTGCTATGCGGGATAAAGGCGTGAAGCTAAAAGATATATGTTGTTGATTCGGAATCTTTCTTTTTTACGTTTTAAGTTTCAGATGAGGAGTCTACTGTGTACCTGGACTAAATTAGTAATATAGAATTTCTAGTTCTTTTTTATGAAATTCCAATGTATTAACACGCCCATATGTCACGTAAGAGGTATGTTTTTATAGAAGCCTCTTAAACTGGTCGGAACAAGTGATGGCGTAATGTATGGAAAATGTAAATATTATTATAGCGATGATTTAATCGTCTTCTTAAATTTCAACATATACATAATTATATATGTATACATAAAACTTGCTTTATGACTGACAGACGACACGAGCTGAAGTTTGATATGTACGTAAGTTGCTTAGATTATTTATTTTCTCGCCCTGGTGCGACAAAGCGCGGTGCTGAGTTCCGCCAACACAAACACACAATGTCTTGAATTCGGCGGAAACGAAGTACGGAGTGTCTTGACACTAGGTAATTTCTATATATTGTTATATATAGAAATTTAAAAGCGTGAAGTTAAAAAACGAAATATTCCTACAGGAAAAAGACAAAATTTAAAAAAAAGTATTTATAAATATATCCTATTTAAAATTAATTATAAAATATTTGTAAATTTATTATTATCAGTTTAAAGCAAAATTAATCACGGTACTTGCTATATGCTTCATATAGTTTTTTTTTAATCGGAGTTGATTTCTAAAAAACCACTTATTTGTGTAGTTTTATCTCTTGTAAAAGTTTAAATATCGTATTTTTATTATTTTATTGACAGTGTCTGTTTATGTCAGGAAATTTCACGACCTGCTATGAAAATGTGTACAGCGTTAAGCTCCGCTATAACTCAAAATACAAAGAAAGGTCAAAAAGAAGAAAGAAAAGGTCTAGTAACGCCTGCTTACGAAAATAATATATAATATATCAGGTGGATTTTATTAAGAACGTAAAATAAAATCTTTATTCTGCCTTCGTTTTTTAGCTTCACGGTTTTATCCCGCATAGCATACATGTCCCAGACAGAAAGTACCTAGTGTCAAGACACTCCGTACTTCGCTTTCCACCGAATTCGAGACATTGCGTATTGAATGGTGGAACTCACTCATCTTGTATTACCAGATCTAGGAAATGAAAATAATTTAAATATAATCACTCCCTCCGAGTGGGAATAGAACCCACAACCGATGGCATTTACGCTGTCCCACTGCGCCACGACCGCCTTCTTACCTCTTGCCTTTATAAGCCAAAAATTTTGTACAGTTCGTAGAGATAGCAACGAACTTGTATAGAGTGTTCGAAGTTGTCACTAGATCTGACAACACACAATATTCGTACTTTGTGGGGACACTTTGAAACTTTATTTGAAATAGTTTTAGCTTTTATATGGAATTTTCCATTGAGTTTGTCGTTCTTTGTATGTTCAGTACAGTGGTTTGTTTTTAGTCGTAAAGTATAGAGAGAGGATAGTAGATACGAGTTACACGTGAATATATTTATTTGATGGACACGTGGACATGTTGATACGTGATTTAATACATTTTTTTGTTTTTTTTAGCTTCATGCTTTTGTCCCGCATAGCAGGGTAGACAGGTAGGCAGTATTTGATATTGCGTATTGTGTGATGGAATACGGGAAGAAGACTTTAGGATATAAGTAAAAATCAGTGATGAATAAAATTTATCCACAAGCTGAAATTTATCTCCAGCTAAGTTACACTGCGTTCTCATATTTTTTGCTCTCTATCGTGTTTATCATCTTGATTTATTATTAATAGTATTAATCTTCACATTATGTATGCCGCTTTATATAAAAGTGCAGGTAAGTCATAGAAATTGTTACATATATATATATATATATATATATATATATATATATATATATATATATATATATATATATATATATATATATGCCTGCTTATGATACATTATACTAGAAAAGAAATGGCTTCACACAAATGGCTAAACATAGCCTTTTCTACTAATACTGTATATTATTTATATAAACAAATGTATTCATTCCACTCAACACACAATGTTTTTAGTACTGTGGAGAGCGGAGTACGGAGTGTATTGACACTAAGTATTTTCTGTTCTGCTATGCAGTATAAAATCGTGAAGCTGCAAAAATTAAGGTATTCCATTATTCATATTCTAATACAAAAGTAATATTGACATTTAAAAGGCGATGTTTAATCAGACGCCTAGCCTTTAATTTAAGCTCAATTTGCGGTTTGAAATGATTGCTCGACGTAAAACGTCAGGCGGTAATTTAATGTTATATCTACTGGAACCTACAGCGTTTTATTACACGGCTAATTTGGATTTTGTTGCATGCCATATAAATTACTGGGTTTTGTACTAATGAATAGAAGGAATTGTTGGGATAGGAATATTGATAGATGGGGTTGGTTTGATGTTTTTATTAAAGGGATATAAGAATTAAAAAAAAAACAATTGGATTATGCAAAGGTGAGCAATGCAAGAGGTCGCAGGAGACCTGTGTTAACCTTCGAAAATACAGTATCAACGATAGTGGAGAAAGGTCACGTAAAAAGCATGAGGACCCCCCGAAGGGCATGACGAAAGAGGTATCCAGGAGCCGTAGAATTTGGCGCTCCATCCCTTCCAATTCCCCCGCAGGGTATAAAGGGTGAAGTTAAAAAAAAATTAAGCACTCATTAATGAATATTTTGCTTTTTAGATTTACGCTTTTCCTTGCTCAGAGAAAATATCTTTTCAGGACACTACTTTGACAAAATTAATATATTGTGTCAGGCAAAGTAACTTAGCGCAACCCTTTGTGTTGCTATCTAGGAAAAATGATACCAATTTGAATTATTATCATTCCCCTATACGGGAACGGAACTCGCAATTAATCTCGTTTTTAAATTTTACCAACAGGATTTTACATCATTTCAGTCATATTTAATGACATTGTAACAGTACTACTGCCTTCCGCCAACTTTAAAAATATCCTAAGGGAGACTGGTAAATGAATTTATACCTACCTTTAATTTACGCGATTCCCCACACAGGAATTGATCCCCTAACCATCGTGTGGGTTAGTCAGTCCAAATGCATGATATGAATTGTTTTGTGCTTAATACATAAAATCTAGACTATATCCAGTAAAAAAACATATCGTTATATTTATACGAGAAGGAAAAGTTGGGGCGCTTTTTATAGAAACTTCGCGTATTAAGAACTTGGAATCCATTTTTTTACCTTCATTCTTTTATCCCGAATAGAAATAAAGTACCTAGTGTCAAGACACTCCGTACTCCGCTTTCCGTGGAATTCATAATTTATTTGAAGGCCTTTATTTTTAATTATTTGCATTATTTGATCGACCATTTGATATACTGAAGAAGTATAGAAAGTCAATATCTTTCATAAATATTACAAATGACACATATTTAATTAAAGTATAAACATAAACGTCGACGCCACTTCTCAGTTCTGGTAAGACAAATTGCGGCGTTTAGTTCTGCCTCTTAACACGCAATGTCTCGAATTTAGCGGAAAGCGAAGTAAGTCTTGACACTAGGTACTTTATTTCTATTCGGGATAAAAGAATGAAGGTAAAAAAATGGATTCCAAGTTCTTAATACGCGAAGTTTCTATAAAAAGCGCCCCAACTTTTCCTTCTCGTATAAATATAACGATATGTTTTTTTACTGGATATAGTCTAGATTTTATGTATTAAGCACAAAACAATTCATATCATGCATTTGGACTGACTAACCCACACGATGGTTAGGGGATCAATTCCTGTGTGGGGAATCGCGTAAATTAAAGGTAGGTATAAATTCATTTACCAGTCTCCCTTAGGATATTTTTAAAGTTGGCGGAAGGCAGTAGTACTGTTACAATGTCATTAAATATGACTGAAATGATGTAAAATCCTGTTGGTAAAATTTAAAAACGAGATTAATTGCGAGTTCCGTTCCCGTATAGGGGAATGATAATAATTCAAATTGGTATCATTTTTCCTAGATAGCAACACAAAGGGTTGCGCTAAGTTACTTTGCCTGACACAATATATTAATTTTGTCAAAGTAGTGTCCTGAAAAGATATTTTCTCTGAGCAAGGAAAAGCGTAAATCTAAAAAGCAAAATATTCATTAATGAGTGCTTAATTTTTTTTTAACTTCACCCTTTATACCCTGCGGGGGAATTGGAAGGGATGGAGCGCCAAATTCTACGGCTCCTGGATACCTCTTTCGTCATGCCCTTCGGGGGGTCCTCATGCTTTTTACGTGACCTTTCTCCACTATCGTTGATACTGTATTTTCGAAGGTTAACACAGGTCTCCTGCGACCTCTTGCATTGCTCACCTTTGCATAATCCAAATTGTTTTTTTTTAATTCTTATATCCCTTTAATAAAAACATCAAACCAACCCCATCTATCAATATTCCTATCCCAACAATTCCTTCTATTCATTAGTACAAAACCCAGTAATTTATATGGCATGCAACAAAATCCAAATTAGCCGTGTAATAAAACGCTGTAGGTTCCAGTAGATATAACATTAAATTACCGCCTGACGTTTTACGTCGAGCAATCATTTCAAACCGCAAATTGAGCTTAAATTAAAGGCTAGGCGTCTGATTAAACATCGCCTTTTAAATGTCAATATTACTTTTGTATTAGAATATGAATAATGGAATACCTTAATTTTTGCAGCTTCACGATTTTATACTGCATAGCAGAACAGAAAATACTTAGTGTCAATACACTCCGTACTCCGCTCTCCACAGTACTAAAAACATTGTGTGTTGAGTGGAATGAATACATTTGTTTATATAAATAATATACAGTATTAGTAGAAAAGGCTATGTTTAGCCATTTGTGTGAAGCCATTTCTTTTCTTGTCTTGACACTAGGTACTTTCTGCCTACCCTGCTAAGCGGGATAAAAGCGTGTAGCTAAAAATAATTATGTTATTTACGTTATACGTTACGTTACGTGATACGTTGCTAAGGTAACGCATATTTTACTCATCAGCGGGAACATTATAACCAAAATCAAATAAAGTTGCAATTTTAACTTTATAAAGCTATCGTGCAGCCTGTACGGGTCGCCAGTAAAAGCGTTTCCCCCGACGCCGGGACGTCGAGTGTGGGTTTAAACTCCCGTCCAATTATATTGTTTTTATTATGATTGCAACGATCAAAGGTATCTCGTAATTGCTTAAAAGAATTTTTTTTATGGGGTTTGGTACAATTTTCCTACATTTTTGTTGATTTTGAATTATTTTTTGATATATTTTCTATTGTTCTGTGTTTTATGTAATTTTGAGAATATACGTTTGAAAATCTAAAAAAAAGTATCATTTTTAGCTTTAAAAAGCGTAATTCATTTTTACAAAAACACAATTTGGTATATACATACAATGGAGTGTGCTGACACTGGGTAGTCGACGTAGAGACATTCTAGTGTCAAGACACTACTTTCCGCCTGAAATCGAGATGTTAAGTAGCATTTAACACCGCACTTTGTCTTCATGAAGTGGAGAAATGAGAACAGATTTAAAATATAATTATTCCAATTTCAAGTGGGGATCGAACCCACAACCGATCACTTTTGGAGTCAGTTGCTACGCCACTGCGCCACGATCAAAAAGTCTAAAATGATTTTCATGTTATTAAAAGTATTAAGTAAAAATTTAAAAACATAGTTAATATACCTTCACGCTTTATCCCACATAGCATGGTAGTCGGAGACGACCCGGTGTCAAGACTCTCCATTTTCCAATCAAAATGTAAATGAAAACAGGTTATATACATATATATATATATATATACATACATATATATATATATATATATATATATATATATATATATATATATTGACTATAAATGCGATAATATTGAAAAAGAAACCAAAATGTACAGCATTGTGTTGGTCACTCAAAACAATGACTAGAATAACTGACGTAAAACATTCAACGGAGTGTCTTGACATAACGTTGTCCCTATCTACCTTGCTATGAGGAATAAGGAGTGAAAGTGGTTTTTTTTTCAATTATATTCTATAGAAAATGAAATAAAGAAACTAAGTAGGTATTCAGCTAAAAGCTCATACCTTGGTTTATCTAATGGGGTTCTGAAGAGGTCTGTAGTAGTTTATGGGTCTGTGCCGCGTTTGTAAAAACGTTTTAGGGTGAAACGTCTATGGGAAGTACTTCAATTATGTGGTATAAAGTGGTTCCTTTTTACTTATTCAAAGGTAATTTAGAGCTTAGGACTTAGTGCAATGCCTACATCCGTTGAAATACGTTAAGTGTTTTTTTTTCTAAGCGGTAATTATTAAACTAAATATTGGAAATATTGTACGTAAATGAATTCGAAATCTGCCTCTTGTATCCAAGAGGCTTTAGATTGTTTGGTTAACTCTGTAAGTTATTTATGTATAACTTAACTTACAATTGGGATGTCAGCTTCGTCATACATGTCCCGTTGACGCGTTAACAACGCGTTGCCTTAGCAACGTGCATGTCACTATATATCCACTCTTCTCTATATAAACTATAACTGTGCCAAATTTTATACCCAGTCATATCACCAGTATTTTGTTTCACGTATTAACATATAAATACTAATACATAATCGCATTTTGGAAATCTTCAAGAATTCAACCAGCTTTTCCAGCAATAGCAGTTTATCTTATTATGATTAATATATACTGTCAAGACATTTCACTGCACTATCTGCCTCGAATTCGACATTACGTGGTGAATGGCGTAACTCAGCATCGTGCTTTATTTTAAACATAAAAACTAATAAATAAGATCATCCCCCAAATCAAGATCGAACCTACAATTAAGTTATTTAATTGGAAATAAAGTTTTATTCAAAATACAAGTAAATATGTTTTAATAAAAAGTATATATATTTTCTATAGAATTATGGATTCCCCCATCTATGGGGAGTTCAGGGATAACGTATTTAACTGCTTCATTATAAGCGTTATAGAAGGGCTTATTTCGCGCATGATCAATCTTAGACCGGATGTCGTATACTAGTGCCTTACCATGATTTTGCTTGTCTATTTTTTTAGCTTCACGCTTTTATCCCGTATAACAGGGTAGACAGAAAGTACCTGTCAATACATTCCGTACTTCGCTTTTCATGGAATTCGAGACATTGCGTATTGATTGGTGGAACTCAACGCCGCACATTGTCTTACCAGAGCGAAGAATTGAACATAATTTAAATATAATCATTACTCCGAGTGAGAATCGAGCCCACAACTAATCACGGTCAGACGCTGTCCTACAGGACACGACCGGGATCAATTTTGGGATTTTTATAATACGAATAAAAATAATTACAAACATAAAAACATAAGACAAATCTTACTATATATAATTTAAGTTCATATTGAAACTCGTCGAGTCGACAAAGACCTCAGCTCCCCTCGTGAGGGATGATAAATATTATTCCCCTATTTCATACAAACTATGCATATCCTATGAATGTATTCCGTAAAGTGGTAAAAAATCGTTTTAAAATTTCATCAGTGGTCAGTTTTTACTAGACTACTTAAGGCAAAGTTGGAAGTGAGTATTGTCTTATTTAAGACATGATAAGGTTTTTCTTTACTATTGTTTTTTTTTTTAATTTTTAGAAAAGAATTATTTAATCACAAAAGGATTATCGACGCAGTCGGCAGACAATGACAAACGTATGGCTTAGAGATTAGAGATTGGTCACCAAGAGGCACAGGTTTAAATCCTGTTGTCTTCAGCAACTTTATAGAGTTTTTTATTTATTTATTAAGCATTTCTATTGCTTAAGAGAGACTAAAGAAAGAGTTATAAAGAAAAAAGTAATAAAGAAAAGTCTAAAGATTTAATCTCTCTAAAATTAAAGCACTTGGATCTTTATTTTATAATTATAAATTAGTGAAAGTTCCGTCAAAATCGGCCCAGCTGTTTCAAAGATTAGTCGGAACAAGAAGACAGACAGACAACAATTGTAATAAATAATCTTTGATTTTCGCGATATTTACTATATTTAAATGAAACTATTTTAAACGGATTAATCGATTAATTATGGTACTCGAAAATACATTTTTGAAAACCTGAGTTTTCGAACACTTTACTGTAGCCCGTGGTCACAGGTAGACTGAGGTGTCATTCGGCTATCAGTTGCTACAAAAATTAATTATATCAATCTACCGCCACCTGTTTCTTAGTTGCCTCGCATACTGCCCTAGATTCTTGCAGAATGAGTTAACTGTATCTTTGTTCTGGTATGGTGGACCTGCGGACAATATTTATATATTCCTAAGCCATCTCAATTCTATAAATGACAATATACAATTTACAAATAGAATTACAGGCAAATAATTATTTAGTTTTTCTTGATTTATTAGTAATTAAGAATCACAATGGCATATTAGGCCGCACGTGAAACCTATCCATACCAACTAGGTATACCAATGGTAAATACCACCACCGCTCTACACAGTTATCTTCTTAGGGGACGAGCGTCGGCAGGTGCAGGGTGAGCTTGATCAAAACAAGCTGCTAGTTCCCCGCCAGCTTTGTATGAAGACCAACAAGCCACCCACAGTGGAGAGACAGCCAACACTTCTACCGTTTGTGAAGGGAGTTACAGACAGGATTGGCAACATCTTAAGAAGAGCTTCTATCAAAACTATATTTAAGCCTAATAAAAAAGTGAATTACTGCTTGAGATCAGTGAAAAGTAATATTCCTTTGCAACGTGCAGGTGTACACAAACTAGATTGTGACTGGGGCTTATCTTACATTGGTCAAACAAAGAAATTAGATTAGAAATGGAAAGCTTCCATGGAAACAGATTAGATCATCTCGATTTCTCTTGGACTCGCCAGCATATTGAATGGGAACACTAATAGAATCACATTAAGACGCAAAATTTATAAGGCGTTACCCACGAGGACGTTTGGGGACATTGCCTGTCGAGTAGTAAAATCGATAACACTTTTTGACAGGGATGAAAGAACAATTGCAAAATACTCAAACAAATAGGTAATTTGAATGAACAAGCAGAGCGAATAATAAGTGTAGTGTGCAATGGTGATCGAATATAACAGAGAGGAAATGGCAGATCATCTGGGTTCTATTAAAGCCTTAAAACAGCACGAGGTCATAATGTATGAGGATAGAGGAGAACACCTCAGTAACCCTAAGCCTGCATAATCAAGAACCCATGCGGACGATCTACGACTAATCCCTACAACCACTGAATCTAGTTCCGAACACCTTCAGCTAACTATGGCAGAAGATAAAGCTAGAAGTCCAACTGCGCGGGCCTTGTATAACGCTTTCAGTGCAGTCGTAGGTAGTGTATTCGGCAGGAGAAAACCGCTGGCTGAACACAGACATGTGGCGTCAATGGATGAGTTTACAAGGAGGCAGAAGCTGCGTATATAATAACGATACTTTATCCAGACCTTTAATTTACTCAAATTAAAGGTTCAACATATTTGGCGGCGTACAATGCAACAACTGACTATGTGGAGTTGAACGAAGAAGAAACTTGAAGAACAGTTTTGCTCAAGCTTAACACTCCTATATTGATAATATTGGAGGCCATGCCTTGACTGTACTCAGGATTCCACACCGCCATTTATGCAGGAGGTGCCTAGGATACAATGGATCTAATGATATTCCTGGATGTGGTAAAACAACTAGGATATTGGAACAATTTAATTTAGATATGGACACAATCACAAGTACAAGAGAAACAGTAAATGAACGACTGAATGAATGAATGAAGCGATAATGATGGCAGGCAGAGTCTGCAGAGCAAGGGCAATGCTGTTGATCGGCAATCAATCAGCTGTTCTATATAGACCGAGATAACCTCTTAGAAATGTTCTACCTTAGACCACCAGGTATTCACACCAACACGCAAGATCGTGTGTACTCATAGAAATCCCATGGATGGTGCCTACGCCATGCGAGAGATATACCCCGGTATATACTCTTCGACAAAAGTAATACACTCCCTTTTCTTGAAAAAAAACATAAGGGCAACAGCAGTGCCGAAAGATCTAAGAGATACTCTCTGTCTTACTTTTACTCAGGAGGAGAAAAACTCTCTGACCAGCCAAGGGTGGGGAGGAGAGACAGGGTCAAAGTACTAACAATCTATGAGGCCCAGGGTCTGACCAGCACTACCGTTGTTGTAGTAAGCTTTAAATCAGTAAAATTACAGCTGCATGATAGAGTTTCCCAAGCTGGAGTTGTAATTTAACATCACACGAACAGCTGCACCTACTGCAGTTGTGGCTAAGATGACGCGGTTACAAGAGTAATCCGGGATGCAATGAAGACAATGACAAAAGGTATAGTGGAATATAATTTAAAGATGGCCATAACAGATAGGAACCAGGCGGTCACGTTCTGCACCATAGCGGTCATGCCCTTTTCCCGTCAAATCCCTCACACCTAAGCCCAGATTAAACCTTCATTATTTTAAAATAAGTTTTATATGTTCAATATGAAAAATAACTTATATAAATGTGTTTCGAAGAAAGAATTTGCTTAAATTTAAATATAGATATTTAATTCTTGTACGTAAATGAAAAATAAATAACAATAAGGAGAAAAGGTACAGACGCTGTCTGTAGTGTATTAAATTTTATATAAAATAAAATAATAATTGTAAGAAATATTTGTTATTTATTTAATAATAGTTTTAAAACTTATAGCTAATTTAAGCAGATCCTAAGGCCTAGAATAATTTAAAACTTTTTTTACGTTAAAGTATTTTTTTGCTTTTTCGAAAATCGGTGAATTAAAGATATTGAATTTTAAATTTTATTTACTCTATATTACGTATGGATAAAGTCTACTATAAAACTATCGATACGATATATTATATCGCCATCGATATGGTAAGACAAAGCACGGGGTTGAGTTACGCTACTCAATACGCAATTGTAATCATCGGAAAGCGACGTACGGAGTGTCTTGATACTGGGTACTTCCTGTGTACTCTGTTATGCGTGATAACAGCGTGAAGCTATAAAGAAACATAAAATATACTTCGAAGTATATATTGATGTGGGAATGTTTAAATTACATGAACGTAACCCAGTGTTTGAGGCAGTTAGACAAAAAGAACTAAAAATAACACAGGAATTGTGTCTTTTTATCTGAAAATCGAATTTAAATTAGATTCCAGTGGACCGGAAGAGGAATTTGATGTTCTGGTATTGACGCACCCCTCGTTGACGAGCGTAATCGGTCAATACACAGATAATTCGTATTTTCAAATCTAACTTCTAAATATTCACCCCTATAGCTTAGTTGGAATTTACACTTTGAAGTTATGAGTTTAATTCTTGTTTGAGGGAATATTTTTATTAAAACAGCGTTGAGCTATACTATTTTTTTTACTTTAAAACAGCAGCTTCACGGCTATCTAGTACAGAAAGTAAGTCAGAGAGAGCCTAGTGTCAGGACACACCATTTTCCACTTTCTACATATTTCCTTTATGTTTATTTTTTAATAATTCATGTTACACTGCTGTTCAACTTTGAAATTATTTTTGACCATGGCTCAATGGGACCATCTGACTGCAGACGGAATGGCTATGATTTCTATAACCAATTTACGTATATAAATATACAGATATAAATATACAGATGTAAATATACATATTTAAATATACGTATATAAATACACATGTATATTGATAAAATTTTAAATTGTTTTAGGACTGATTAGGTCTGATAAGACAGTGCGCAACAAGGCATTAGGTCTTGTCAATAACAAGAGCAAAACAAATTATTTTAAAAACACGCAGTGTATGGATAACAGGTGGAAAACGGAGTGTCTTAACACTATGTACTGATTGCCGACCCAGCTATGTAAATCTAAAAAGGTAGACCAAGATACGTTCAGATATAATTCGAGTTCAGAGTTCCCCATTAAGCATTACAGTACCCAGCTGCTTTAGAAGTTCAAATAATAAACATTCAAGGGAAATTGTACAAAACATTCGAGCATCTGGCTTTTATAAATTCTAGTATTCATGAAATTATGTCGGATTTACGTTTACGGTGTTTTCTCTTAAGGTTTAGATTATCATAATTTATGTTGTGTATTTGCGTAGATTTTGGTCCACTTGAAGGGTAAAGTATGCGTTGCCATAGCAACAGGCACGCCGTTTTAAATGTGTATGTCGAACACATTGTAGTATACGAAGTGACGAAAAGATGAGTACGATATTTGGAAAAGATAAGTTTTTATCGTGCATAGCAGGGTAGACAGAAAGTAGTATTAAGACACTCCGTACTCCACCTTCCGCAAAATTTAAGACAATGCGTGTTGAGAGGCGGAACTCAACGTCGCGCTTTGTTTTACCAGAGGGAGGAAATTAAAATAATTTAAATATAATCATTCACCGAGTGAAAATCGAACCTACAACTGATCGCGTTTATAGTCTGATGTTGTCCCACTGCGCTACGACCGGCCCCTAATTAATAGAATTCTATTAAATATACCGTAGAAAATATTGGATTTCAGCTATTTTTCTTCACATAAGATTTATCAATGCCAAATTTTGTTCTCGTCTATTCGTGACTCGTTAGGTCTAATGGAGTCACATCAGAGGCCTTACACACTGCACCGAACTTCTCTCAGCAACTCGATGGACATCCTCACGGTTAATATATGAATGCCACGGAGTTTATTGTCTTCTCTAGTTTTCATCTTTCTTTACTACCGTAATATAAAACTGTATTTGCCTCGAACCACTACTTGTTAAAGACGTATCAGATACGACTATTTTATATTTTCTACAAACTTAGTATTTAGTTTGAGAATTTCTTTAATATTCTTTTAAAACTAACGGATAATGCAACACATGTTGCAGTCAAAACAAAACCAGTTTAACGATATTTTAGCCGGAAAAACTATACAAAATAGTAGTTTTAAATTTTTTTATTAATTTATAAACATTTATTTGTACGTATAGGGATTGGAACCCCTTAGAAACTGCCTGTCAGAGAATCTTTCTCACCCCTATAACTACTAAGCTGTGTTGAAATTCTTTTACGCTTATTATGAATAATTTTGTTTCAAGCATCTCTGTAGAGGGATTTTTTTACAAATATGCGCTCAAAGGTTATTTCTATGAAAATTCTATTCTATAGGGAATTGCTTAGTACTTTACTCGAAATTATTTCTTAAAGTAATTAAATACATTTTAATTAAAGAAATACTTAAAAACTGTTATTAATGATATTCTTTGATCAAAACAATTCGTTAAATGTACTTGTAAATGTATATAAAAAAATTAAACAAATAAACAAAAATAAAACCGAATAAAGAGCTTAACGTTAAAACAATCCATCCTCTTTCGAAAATATACTTTTGGAAACCTGACATTACGAATACTTTACAGTGCTCTGTAGTCACAGGTAGACTGAGGTGACATTTGCCTGGCGATTAATCTGTAAAAAATAGTTTCATTTAAAAAGCGGCATAGCTTGTTGAATGGCGGAACTAAAAACTGCATTTAATCATTTGTTTAAAGTACTTTCAACAATTTATACTTTTGCCAGTCAAAATTACTGTTGGCAGAATGACTAGTAATATTGACTAGGCCACACTTGTACTGCAACATATACATATGTACATGTATGCACAGAAGTGTTTCAACACCAGCCTGACTTTCCCCTTCCAAGAACAAGCGCATCTGTTCTTAACGTCCTATTTATGAGCTCTTGATTCCATTACAGCGTGGAATTACGTTTTTATTATACGTCAGAACGATTATGGCGGAGAGAATGGAGCCTGATATGGAGATACTGATGTGGAAGGTAAAATTCTTTTTTAAGCCTTATTCATATTATAATGATTTGCAAAGTACACCTATTGGCAAAATCTGTTGTAGCATAGTATTACACTTGGGTTTTCGGTTTCAGTCCATTTAAAACATTATAGATGAAATATCGGAACTTAACGCTGCGGTTTGTTTAACTAAATCTAAGATAAGAAAAACAATAATAAGCATTTCGGTAAATTTATCGACTATAGCATGACTATATTATGAGAATGCAATGCATGTTAAATGCAATTAATTACTTTTATTTTTGGAATATTTTACCTTTATAACGGTAACCCTTATTGGTAAGATAATCGTGTTTTTTAACTTTACGCTTTTATCCTACATAGCAGGGTAGACAGAAAGTACCTGTCAAGACGTTCCGTACTTTGCTTTTCATTGCTCAATTCAACACCACACTTTGGATTACCAGAGCAAGGAAATGAGAATAATCACTCCCCCGAGTGGAGATCGAATCCATAACTGATCGCGTTTACAGTCAGACGCTATTACACTGCGCTACGACCGACCTTATCGAATTTTACAATATAAATATTATTTTAAAATATGAATATAGTAAATAATTATTGTCGTAGTTTAAAGTATGAATATAGTAAATTATTATTATTATTATATAAAAATTCAATGTTAGGTTGAAATAATCGATAATTTCAATATCGAATAAAAGCGTTTCACTGTATATTTTTCTTAGAAACATATTAAATTCCAGGCATACAAAAGTATATATGAAAAAACAGAAGGAAATACAAAAACTCTTTAATATAAGCTGGAAGGGTCTCCTGACTACTCGCATGTGCTAACTTCGTAAAAACTGAGATGTCCACTCATACAGTGATAAATGACGCGTCAAATGCACACGGCACAAGACAAGTGAAGGTAGATGTGGTGTTGGTAATAAGGAGTACGCGTAGATAGTAGATTTGTATTGAATTTAACTGTTGTAGTCGATTATTTTCATTGAATATATCAGTGACTATAGTTCTCAGTTGGATTATATCATTTCAAATTCGGTCTTATAGAGATACTCCAAGTATTTTTTTTAAAGGGTAGGCAAGGTGTTTTTTGAAGGTATTTATGTCGTAACGACCTGGAAACACTCCCGCAGGCTGGAAACACTTCCGCTCCACAATTGTGTGGGAGTTGGAAAGAAATTCATACAAAACCGCACAGTAGTAGAACGTCACGTGTCCAGATGGTAGAGATGGTATTTTAGCCAGTAATGTACAGTGTACGGTTTTGTCTCTAGGCAACGCCAAAGTATCAAGCCCGTCACAGATTATTGGGTCGCCAACGATCCGAACGGCTCTTTGTTGTATGCGATGAAATGTTTTAAGATGATACTCGGGTGCACCAACGCACAGATGAGAATATTACTCCATATAAGGCCGAACCTGGGCCCTATTAAGGGCCAAACGGTGTTTGGGAATGAATTACCGTCTCGCGCTGCCGATGATATCAAGTTTTTTTGATGTTAACTTGGCCTTGTTTTCCAGATGATCACGATACGGCTGGTTGGGTAACTCGAGTCTCCTTCAGAAATAATAAGGCCGGCCGTGCCATCTCAAGATGGTAGTGGACGGCATTCAGGTTGGAATGTAGACCCCTAATGTTACAAAAATCCACGTTAAGTGTGGAAGGATCTGCCTCGTTTGCCTTGTCTCTTGTGCGGTGCTGTAAGAATTCGAAGGGTGGTCTGAGTTTAAAGACTCAGGGATTCTCGAGCACCAACGATGCTGGTATCCTCTTGGGGTAAAATGTCTTCAAGTGCCGCGTTCGTTTTGCCGGATTTTAGGCGCCGGCGCCTGAAAATACCTAATATGAAACGCAATGGCATAAAATCGTAATGATCCGCTCAAGTGTGCCCATTAGTGCCATGGCTGACGTCGTGATTCTACCACACGTATCAACCTACCATATGGCGAGTTTGCGAAGTGATCATAATCTGGTAAGTATCTAGGTCTCGACTCTATATGTCATAATTGGTAGAACGTACTAGTTTTAGTCTTTAAGCTGTATTGATGAAGAAAAAAACTAAGATTTGACGAAGTTACCTGTATGATGCCCAGTCTAGTTATATTTGTCTTCGATCCTCTAAAAATAATGTTTATATAAAGTAGGTCTATACTCCTAAAAACATCAAGAGGATTCCCGTGTAGAGCAATTGTTTCCGGTATCGCATGCTCGTTGAACATTATCTTGGTCATGTAGAAAACTTAGCTAAGCTGTTCAGCATATGCTATAGGTCCTGCACGTTGTCAGCCAAAATTATAATATCGTCAGCGAATCTCAAGTGTTAGAGGTACTTGTCATTTATCTTAATACCCATTCCTTTCCAGTTTAGCTTAAATATATCTTTCCCATTTCATGTCACATTTTCCATTCGGAGGGACACCCTCCGCGATGAACGTTGTGAGGGTTAGACAGCTAATTCTGTACTTGAACGCTTTGTTCTCATCATCATCATCTGCTTCGCTTTGTCTTACCAGAGCGTAAAAATAAAAATAATCAATAACTCTCTGAGTAGAAAGACAAAGTCACAACTATTTACAGTCAAATGGTTAAATACTTTATTTAATATAATTGGGTTATTATTAAATTTCAAATGATTTATTTAGTAACTATAAACACGTAAATATGTATTTAGAAGCCAGTTTAGTTATAGGTATAAAACTTTGAGTAGCCTTGGAGATCTAAGATCAGATGACAATCGTCTTTATATGTAAGGAAGACTATTGATTCTAATAAAATTGGAAATGTCGAGGGCTAAAAGGACGAATCGAGAGATGAAGAAATGAAAAAAGATTTTTTACATATAAATTACGAGGCTATTTGAATACGAATTCAATATAATTTGGGCAAATATATTTTTGAAAAGGACTTCAAGTCTTTGGAAATACACTATTAATAAATCATTAGAGGCTTGTTATTTATTTTTTCCTAAACGCTACAACCTTTGATGTTGAGTGCTGAGACATTGTATATTGAGTGGTGAATATTGTTTATCAGTGCGAGGATATGAAAATATTTTTTTGATATAATTTTATACTTACTTACCTGAGTGGAAATTGCGTTTAATTATTTACAACCAATCGCGTTTTCATTCAGAATCTATTTAGTGGAATGGAGCTAGGATGGTCTCATTAGTGGCTTAGAGTTTAAAAAAACCGAATTTCAATAAATTATAAAATAATAAAGTTAATTACATAATCTTTGTTAAAAAGCCTAAATTTATTGAAATTTAATTTCTCTTGCCAAGTCCCAAATATTTAAAAAAACAAACGTGAACGCTCCGCCACATCTGTTCCACGGTGTTATTGTCTTTACTCTATGACAGCAGGTCATGTAACGGGATCCTATAAATCTGCGAATATAATAAAGCAAGACCCGTCCCGAAAGCTCAATGAGGGATATAAATAAAGTTGGCTGATATTTTTATTGAAAAATAGTTCCATTTTTGCATTCAAAGCTCAAAATATTAAGTTTTCCCATTTCAATATCGTTCGGTACGCATTTTATCTATATTTATGTGTTTTTTTTGTAGAATGCATTTTGTAGGACAAAAAACAAAGTGCAGTGTTGAGTTCCGCCATTTCACACGCAAGTTATTGAATTCGGGACAGCGGCAAACGCAATGCAATGCTGTTTGTTACACTAAGGATAAAGCACAGAGTAGACATTTTGCGGGGTTAAAAAATATAGTCATATGACACTATCATGTCTACTTTTTGTGGATTTTAACATATATACATTAAATAAATCACTTTAGTATAATTTAATGATTTTTAGAAGTTAGAAGTCTCTGGCAGTTTACACATAATTATCATTGAACATAATATCGGAACAGGCGATAATAGATAAGCTATTATTTATTCTGTATTTGCATGATACAGGAGATGTGAGAAGATGAAGCAATGTTTAACAATAGTTACTGCTACTAACATTACTACTAACAATTTAATTATTAAGATCTTTGATTTTCGCGATTTTTATACATTTTAAATGAAACTATTTAACCAGGTAGTCTACCTGTGACCACGGACTACTGTAAAGTGTTCGAAACGTCAGGTGTGCAAAAATGTATTTACCGAATTCGAATACCAAAATATACGCGATTAATCCGGTTAAATAGTTTCATTTAAAAAATCTAATTATTATTAATTTTTTATGATTGTATTTAACTTGCCGTGTTAGTTAGTTGGTGTATGTGAATCTTGTACCGTACGATCTCCGGTGAGGTGACGTACGTGCTAGCTGCTGCTGACCTACGCGTGATTAGTCAAGCGGCAGCTGGCTTCAAGTCCCCAATTGGACAGGAATCCGTAAAGAATTTCCTCACCATACAAGAAGAGAAATCTTGCTTAGACTGTAACAAAGTTCGATTGAGCTGAAAATAGATGTATATCTATTTTGTTACTGTTACTTTTAATGATAAGGCAAATATATATAAAAAGTAATGTAGTTTATTTATTTATTAATTTAATATGCCAAGAATACATATTTGCGTCTCATTTAATCGATTATTTGTACACCACTCGGGTGCTCCGCTTGTATCCCTCATAGCAGGGTAGACAGACAGTACCTAGTGTTAAGACACTCCGTAGTTCGCTTTCCACCGAAGTCCAGACGCTGCGTGTTGAGTCATGGAACTCAACGCCGCACTTTGTCTTTATCAGAGCAAATATAATGACTTCCCCGAGTCAAGCCCACAATCGGTGACAGCGTCTGACTGTAAACGCGACTATTACTAAACTACTATACTAATATCCATATCAGGTACATACATCGTTAGCGAATTCTCCTGTAAATAGTAGTTTATTCGAATTGACCGCAACAAAATGTCAGATTTCATTATTTATATTCCATCCAATAAGATATCAAATGTAAACTATTAGGAATTAAATTAACGAAGACCCAAGAGCTTGTTTTGAGCTTCATGCTTTTACGTCGCACAGCGGGAGAGCGGTACAGGAAGTACCTAGCATCAAGATACTATGTGTTTCGCTTTCAGGTGAATTGGAGACATTGCGTGTTAAGTGGCGGAACATAACACCGCACTTTTGCTGACGAGAGCGAGGAAATGTAAATAATTTAAATATAACTATTCCCTCGAGTGGAGATTGAACCCGCTTACAGTCAAACGCTGTCCCATTGCGCTACGAGTGGTTGTTTAAAATGTATTTTATATACCTGTACACAATTTAAAGCAATTCGGATGATAAGAAGTTAATTAAGTTATCGTTCAAGATGTTCTTAGAGTGATATATATATATATATATATATATATATATATATATATATATATATATATATATATATATATATATATATATATATATATATATATATATATATATATATATATATATATATATATATAAAAATTCTTTATATTCTAACTGTTCTGACAAGGACAATAGGTAGGTTTGTCCAAAGTGGGAGAAACAAACATTATTGGTACAGGTGAGAGTAATAAACATATGTTAAAATAGAATATTTCTTTAAATCTATTAGTTTAGCTCATGCTAAATCGCGGAAATTAACGCTGCGGATCATTTCCCCGATGAGAAATCGACATCACAACCAATCGCCTTTAAAGTCAGACGCTGTTCCACTGTGCCACGTTGTTGATACCATGCAAACATATAGATTACACTATACCAATACGATTACATTAAAATATACAAATTATTCAGGCTGCCGCCCTGCAAATATAATTATTATTAAATATTTATTTCAGTGTGAACAAAACCCAACTAATTATTAGTCCGTTATACTCGTATGTGCGCACATTATTAAAAAATTAATGTTCTAATTGGTTTGGACAATGGGTGCAGTTTCACCGCAAGTGTATAAATAAATTAAATATGCAACTTTAAAATAAAATATGGACATTTTACAATGGGGCGTGATGGACGTGTTATGGGTTCGATGTGTTTTTTAAGGGGAATGACAGAAATTTCAGTACGGAACGAATAAAGGAGTGTCTATAGACTAAATTCTCTCTATCTATCGTAATTAATATTAAAACATTCTTATTTTCTTCTATCCTTGTTCAAAAGGGTTTGAATTATCAATTAGCATAAAAATTGCCAGTATTGTCAATCCACTGTACTCTGAAAGGCCTTCTCCTGGGGAAAGACAAAGAAACTCCACAATTGCTCTCTTGAAATATAATTCATCGTATCCTCCTTGTGATGCTGCGACTTTTAAAATGCACGCGATATTCAAATATGTTCATTCTATAAGGGACTGTACCCAGTAAGAGTTTATCCTATGTAATACATCAGTTCTATTTATTAGAGTTTCATTATTCAAGTGACAATGTGACAATTTTCTCCGTTCTCCAGCTTCACGCTTTATCCCGCATAGCAGGAAACAGAAAACCTAATGTCAAGATACTCTGTTGACCGCTTTCCATCTGTAATCGAGACACTGTGTGAGCGGGGAGTTCAACGCCATGTTTTGTCTTACTAAAGCAGAGATATGAAAATGATTGAAGTATAATAATTGCCCCGAGTGCCGAACGAGGAATAAAACGTATTGAATCGCGTTTACAGCCAGATATCATTCCTTCTGTGATACAATGATGTCTTTAAGCAGAAAATATTTCGTGGATAAATGCCTATTTATGTTAGCCCTCTGAACTGCAATACGAGGACGCGTCTAAGCTAAATATTTATTCCATATATGTAAACAAAGTCACGAACAGGAAGCTGACACGAGCGAGCTTTACGAAATACACAAACATTTAACAATTTCAGACCACGTCGAGGACACGCGCCGGCTCGCTACGGCTGGTAGCAAACGACGCGATTCAAGATTTTTTTGAAAAACTATTTGGATATTTTAGTTTTGGTTACTAATGAATATTGTTATTATGCATAATATAAATATACCCACTAATGGTATAAGGTGTTTATAGATATATGTATATAGGGAAGTCGTGACCCTGTAATTCTGGTGCTGATAGTAATCTTTTTAAACGGAATTAATAACTTTTTTCGTTTATCATATATTATTTATGTATTTTATTTTTTTTTGTTTTGTTTGCCGTATTGCAGGATAGACAGAAAGTACCCAGTGTCAAAACACTCCGCGCTTAGCTTTTCAGCGAATTGGAGATATTGCGCGTTGAGTGGATCTCAACTTCGTATTTTGGCTTACCAGAGCGAGGAAGTGAAAGTATTTTTAAAATATCACTTCCCCGATTCGGGATCGAACCCACAACCGATCGCGTTTACATTCAGACGCTGTCAAACTGCGTCACGAGTGGTTTACTATTTTCAAGGTGTTATTCCACACGTAGGATAAGAAAGGTATTAAACGCATGGCGGTCAGAGCGCTTTGACAGTTTCCAAGAGGCGTGGTTTCGAATCCGGCTGCCGCTTAACCGGTGCTTTATCTCACCAAAGCTGTTAAAACCATTACAAAGAACAACTAGAATTTCATCGGGTTAACAAATTCTATACAAATATACACTATAGTTGAAGATTCCCAAGACGTATAGACTTCAAGGCTTCGCTAAGTCAGTGGTATTGACTTACCTCTTGTGTGGGACAAAGCAAGTGAAAACATTTGTTTGCACAAACACTATCTATCCGCGTATTGCAGCTTGCGCTTGTAGAACTTGGTATTGTTAGATGTTAATGGAGAAAAGTTCGAAAAAAGTAAATACTTAAACTTGACGCTTTTTTCTACATGACAGAGTAGTCAAAGGGAATCATTCAATCAGGGACATTAGATTCCATACTCCTCGTTGTCAACTTTTCGTCCGCAATCTGGATATTCTTCTGAAAACTTTGTATCTTTTAAGAAAATAATATAAAACTTGCCACAGTTGAGCTTTATATGAATAAGGAGAGCAGAATACATTTCTTTTCCATTTTTTTTTCACTCTGTACTTCGTTTCCTATCGAATTCAAGATATTGCATGTTGAGTGGTGGAACTTAACGCCGCATTTTGTCTTATCAGAGCGTAGAAGTAAAAATAATTTAAATATAATCGCTCTCCTAAGTGGGAATCGAACCCACAACCGATCGAGTTTACAGTCAGACGCTGTCCTACTGTGCTACGACCGGCTACAATTAATTTTCATAAGATATTAAATTAACAAAATAAATATTCATTAAATATACCTTTTTAAAAAAATCCTTTTTTTATAATATATTGTATTCTAGAAATTAATCCTTATCATTTCAAATCCATGTTAGGTTAGTTTGTTCAAAAATCCACCATTTTGGAAAAAAAACGTATAAACAATTGGGCGCAGCGAGATTTGAACCCGCGCCTCAACCGCGGAAACAATCCATGCGTTCTGACCGCTAAGCACATAATCCAAGAGGCGCGGGTTCGAATCCCGCTGCGATCAGATGTTTTCTAATCCTAAGTGTGGAATAACACTTTGGGAATAGTAAACTAATCCACCATTTTGTTGCGGCGGCCATTTTAGAATAACAGCAATATTGATTACATATAATTTCAAGTCTAGGTTGAAGTCGTCATCCAAATTTCAGCACCAACAGAGATTGAGAAGTGGATCAAATTGGGGTTCTAAGATTTCACACACACTAACTAACTAACTAACTAACACGGTAAGTTTAGTAATAGCTTGTAATAAAAAGACTATATTTTTTTTAGTGTAACTATATATTCTAGAAGTTTGACTTGGTGTTCATATTTATAAAATCATCTTCATTCGTAGGCCTTATAAAAAAGTATACTTTTATAAGGCCTCCGTAGGCCTTATAAAAGTATACTTTTTTAGGCCTTATAAAAGTATAATTTTTTACTTTTCATACTCGTGTACGAACGTATAATTTTTCAACAGCTTTCAACAGCTAAAGGTACATGAAGAAAAGCAATTTAAAATAATAGCTGCTAGGATAAATCCATTTCTATACCAAACTGTATCACACAGTACCTTCTTGATGTATGGGTTCTCTCAAGCAAATGCCATAATTAAGCCATGACGTGGGTCTAAGGGATTGGACGAACACAAAAGATTCGGGGGTCTTAGTGCATTGTACGTCTTTACATGTAACAAAATTAACCGCAAGATATCTGATAAGTATGGGTAAGCTTATGTTATCTTAAAATTTTTGAAATTTTCTACGTGATTCAATTAAATTAGTGTTTATTTGTACTTAATCTAATTCCTTAGAAATGTACGAATATTTAAACGCGAATTATGAAAATTATCATAGATATATATATATATATGATAATTTTATAAATAAAGAAATATATATATATATATATATATATATATATATATATATATATATATATATATATATATATATATATATATATTAGTAATTTCGTAAAGGAGTTATGTGGACTGTACTGAAATCTTATCTGATTTATAAAATATAAAGAAATAAAGATTTCAAGTCGACAACATACATCCGTTAAATTTGTGTAGTCGTAGTATTTTCTTAAATTCTAACGATGCTGACAGGCAAATCGCTGTCGCCACATTATATTTATCAAAATGTCACTCGTTAAGGACAATTCACACTATCAGCACAGTTTCGGCACAGTACCGTGATAATTATCCTTTCATACATTGTCTATTGAAAGTATCCCTGTCAGTGTTAGTGATAACACAGAGCTCTCAGGGAAATAAGAAATTAACCAAAACGGAATATTTATAAATTGATATATAATAGAAGTCAGTCGACTTGCAGTGAGACAGCGTTTGATTACGGAGTGTCTTGACACTAAGTAATTCCCGTCTACCTTGCTATGTGGGATAAAAGCGTGAAGCACACGTATGTTCTTGTAGGCGAAGCAGCGACCAGGCTACTTATATTAAAATAATTAAACATTTTTTGCCATATAATCTCTCTTATAAATAATGTACAACTTGAAGAATATACGTTGCTAAGGAAACTTGGTTAAAGTTATTCTACTCGTTAACAGGATACTATGAATAATCAATTTAATTCATAAACAAGTTAAGGTAATAAATAGCAAATTTACACTTTTTCCCGCAAGACGGCGCGGCGCGGCGGCGAGGCGCGGCGACGTGTGCCGGGCGACGGCTGGTGTCAGCCTGGCAGCACGCCAGCTACATTAATTACTTCCCCACTTTGCATCCCAAACAGTAGATCATTAAATTACATAGAAATTTTTACATAAAATTATTAAATAAATTGTAGTTTTATGAGGGACAGCGTCATGTTCAAGGGTTTGATAACATGGTGCGACGTTGAGTTCCGCTACTTATAATTCAAAGTCTCGAATTCAGCAAAATGGCGGTGAACCAACGGTACTTTACGCATCTTTTAAATATAAGTATATAATGCAAGCTCAATAAATATAAGTATATAACGTTAAGTAGATAACGAAGAGTCTGCTTTAACAAGAAATTATTCATAACAGTTACAAAACTAAACGTTATAATTGGTTTAAAAGTAACATTACAATACAAGATGTGAGCACACAGACAGACATTGGAAAGTTTTAACTTCAACAAATTGTTTGATTTGGAAGCCGCAGTTAAGACGAAATATTGTAAATCTAGTTACACGCGTAACTTAAATACAACGAATTCGAATTGAAATCTTGTTATACATTACATTACGTTTGGTGTGGAAATCTTTGAATTGTTTTGGTAGAATGTATTTCATATAAGGTTTGAGGTGAGATTTGAAGTTAAAAATTATTCATTTTAAATTAAACTATCTTAAATGGATTAATCGCGTATATTTTGATATTTGAAAATGTATTTTCGAAAATCCATTAAGTCTAACATTTTACAGTAGTCGCAGATAGACTGAGGTAACTTTCTGTTGATACAAAAATTAATTATATCAATCTACCGTCATCTGATTGTTAGTTACCTCGCGTACTGGCCTGGATTCTTGCAGAATGCGCTGACTGTATCTTTGTCTCTGGTATGGTGGCCTTGAGGTTTTAATTTTTAGAGACTATCCAATATATTCTCTGTTGAAATTAGAATGTTTTTGAATTTCTGTAGCCTCGCGGATCATTCTAGGAATATATCTACTTTCCCTAGCGAGGATATGAGGTTTATCAAATCTGATGTAGTGGTTGGTCTTATTTATTGTATTTTCACACACAGGTGACTGCAATACACGCCAATTCTTGACATCGGATATTTGTTCCTTCACCCTAACCCCGATGCTCCTCTTTGTTTTATATATATATATATATATATATATATATATATATATATAACAAAGAGGAGCTTATATATATATATATATATATATATATATATATATATATATATTATTTTTACCTCTTTTCATCGAGAAAGTGTGGAAACGCGTAAATTTAACATAGAAATACATTTTCACAAATCTGCAAAGTGTTAACTATAGGCTATGTATATTTGGGGATGCTGACGCAGCACGTCTGATGTATCTGACGGACCTGAGTGCACCCTTTTATCTAATGTAGTGCGATTGTAAGCGATTTTGAAATTGAATGTATTTTTTATTTAGTGTCAGAGAATAAATATATTTTGTTCATATATATATATATATATATATATATATATATATATATATATATATATATATATATATATATATATATATATTATTAAAAACGTTTTTTTGTAATCGGCAAAATTATATTTATAAATAAAAATAACTTAAGCTATTCTGGTTGGTTGGTTGGTTGGTTCTTAGCTTATGGCGTTTCGAGCATGCCAGTAGAACACAAATCACTTCGTCAATGTCACGTTGATAGGAGAACACACGACGGAGGTTGTACGGTAAGAACGTGAATTGAAACACTCCTAAATATTTTATTCATAAAGAAGTGATCCCGTAAAAAGTCTGCATCTACAACAACACAACACAAAATACATACTTAAATAATCTACACAAAAACTGGTTAGTAAAAAAACAATATATAATACATTAAGTACATCTACAATTTAATCAAGTTTTTTTTAATATATTTACAAAGAAATTTACACAGAGGACTAAACACAAACATTAATAAAGAATTTACATTTATAGGGCGAGGAACTTTAAGTGGGAGGATTTCATAGAGGGGATAAAGGAGATTAGGACAGCTAAAAAGGATATGGGAGGGGGTGCCTTCATCGAGGCCACACTCACACAGAGAATGGTCCCTGACCTTGATCTTAGCCAGATGTACAGGTGTACATGAGTGTCCAAAGCGCAAACGACAGACAGTTGAGATAACCCAACGATCTGCATGTTTTAATCTATAAAACCACGGTCGTTTTGGGATCTTTGCTTGAATGAGTGCATAATTTTTACCTTTTAGTCGATTGGACGACTCCCAATAACGATTCCAAGAACTATCCAGATGAGTTTTTGCAAGAGACAACAGATCCTGGGCCAAAATAGAGAAATGTTCGAGTGTTCCGCACTGAACAGCTGACTTAGCACAGTTATCTGCTGTAACATTACCTCCAATACCAGAATGACCCGGGATCCAAATCAATGAGATATCCAAACCCTTACGATGACATGCGAACAAAGCCTCACGAATCCTTAAAATAATAGAAGATACTATCTTACCATGAAAAGGTTTTTGTTTGATGGCCAATAAGCAACTTAGAGAGTCTGTAAAGATAGCAGTCCGTGGGAAGTCATGTGAAAGCGTAAACAGGATAGCTTCCAATAGAGCAACAGCCTCACCTGTAAACACTGATGATTCGGGGGGGCATTTAAATTGTAAGATAATTTTGAATTTTGGGATCCAGCAAGCCGCACCAACACAGCCTTCTATTGAAAGCTTGGAAGCATCAGTAAAGATGAGAAGATGGTTAAACCAATTTCGCTGAATTAACGAATTAAAATTTGTGTTGGCACCCGGATCATCTTTGGACAAGCCAATATCCGTGATAATGATTGGGGAATGAATTAGGGCTTGATAAGGAGTACAATAAAGTGGATTACATGGAAATCTTTTCAAGGGATGAGGGAGATTGGTAAATCTAAGGAAGCTGTTGAGTAAATATGATACCGATTTATCACGATTACAAAGGTTGGATAAAGTGGATAGTTTAGACAATAGGGGATGGGAAGAGAGCTGTAACAATTTACCTATAAATCGATCTGACAGGAATTGACGCCGGAGAGGAAGAGGAGGATCAACACACTCCACTTGAAGTGCGTTCGTAGGAGTAGACTTCATTGCACCTAAAACTATTCTAAGGCATTTGTATTGTATTCGATTTAATTTATCATTAGCAACCTTATTAAAGGGGTCTAAAACAAATAAGCTGTAGTCAATGTGACTACGGACTAAAGAATTGTACAATAGTTTTTGAGTATAGGGATGTGCACCCCACCATACACCAGATACTGCACGTAGAGTATTAATAGCTTTTTCACATTTTTTGCTAAGATATTCAGAATGTGCCATTCCGTTCAGTCGTTTGTCAAGAACCATGCCTAGGAATTTAATATTATCAGAAAAATTAATAATTTCATCGCCAAAGTAGATTCGAAAATTTGGAATAACTCTTTTTTTTGTGAATAAAACAGCCTTACATTTCGGTACCGACAATGAAAGACCATGTTCAGAGAGCCATTGGTTTAGATAATGCAAAGCAGTGTTTAAACGAAAATTGATGTCCTCTACTGAATTTGAACTATAATAGAGAACAATGTCATCAGCATACTGGAGAATGTTGCAAAAATTGTTTACAGACAATTCAAGGTCATGCGTATAAATATTATATAGCAGAGGACTAAGAACCGAACCCTGAGGAATACCCTTCCAGACACGTCTGGGAGGAATAGTAAGGAAAGGATGTTTTACAGAAATAGTCCTGCCGGTAAACAGACTGCATATGAAATGAGTCAACCTCGCGGGAATATTCAGATATTGCATTTTCTGCCTGAGTAACGGAAGAAGCACATTATCATATGCGGAGGCTATATCTAGAAAAACACCAACTAAGTACTCTTCCTTGGCAAAGGCTACTCGAATGTCCGTAGTGAAGATGCTGAGACTGTCAATGGTACCCATCCCTCTTCTGAATCCAAACTGAGAGGGAGCTAATATATTTTTGCTTTCCACTATCCATTCCAATCGATTTTTTAAAAGCCGTTCAGCAATTTTTGATAAAGTAGACGATAATGCAATGGGTCTATAGGAGCTAGGATCGGAAGGATTTTTACCTGGTTTAAGGATAGGGATGATAACTTGAGATTTCCAAGATTCGGGAATAATGCCTGAATGAAAAATACAATTTATTAATTTTAGAAAATAATCTTTGGATATTTTATTTAATTTACTTAAAAAAGAATATGGAATACCATCTTCACCTGGTTTAGTGTCTTTTAAGCCTATAAGAACACTCTCAAGCTCATTGTAAGAGAAAGATGTATCCATTTCCACTAAGGATATAATTGGGGAGAAATTATAAAATGAATCATGGCAAGGAACAAATGGAGGCGCCAATTTGTCAGCAAAATCGTCAAGCCAAAAAGCGGGGTTATTGGAGCTAGGGCTGAAATTAATATTAAGAGATCGGCGAAATCTCTTAACATTATTCCAGACAATAGACGAGGAAGAGCGGGGAGAGAGGGATTCACAGAAATTGATCCATCCAAGTCTTTTCTTCTTCCAAATCAATTTTCTAAACAACGCGTCACTGCGCTGATACTCAATAAAGTTCTCCACCGTCATACATGCTGCATAGGACGACTCAGCAAATGTACGCCGTTTGACTGAATCAGAACATTCCTGATCCCACCATGGATTGAAAGGCATCTGATACTGAGTGAAGTGTTTTTTGGGGATATTATGACTAGCAGATAACAAGATAGCATCAACAAACCGACCATAGCAGACAGTAATATTCTCATTATTAATAGACTCAAGATGAGAACCCAACATGTTATCAACAGAGGATGCATATTCTAACCAATTTGCATTTTTAAGATTGTATTTAAAAAAAGGATAAGGGGAGGGAATAGGTGCCTGATGATTAGCTAAGGACAGAAGAATGGGAAAGTGATCACTACCATAGGAGGAGGAAAGTACAGACCATGATAGTTGAGAGGCAAGGGAAGGAGAAGAAAGGGAAAGGTCTATAGCAGTCTTAGGATTCTGATTAGGATTAACCCTACGAGTCGGTGAGCCATCATTGAGGACGCAAAGACCAGCATCATCAATCATTTCCACCAACGAAGGAGAGAATCCATCACAATAATAACACCCCCACATCGTGTGATGAGTGTTAAAATCTCCCAAGACTAGCACAGGACTAGGGAGAGAAGAAATAATAGAATTTAACTCAAGAAAAATGGAAGAAGATGGACGGGGGATGTAAACAGAAAGACAGGAAATATTAAGGACTCTCACAGCAACAGCATGAAAATGAGGACTGTGATTAGAAAGAGGAATCAAGGAATATGGAGTGGAGTGCTGGACGAGGATAGCACTACCTCCATACCCGTCACTCCTGTCCTCCCTCAAACATGAGAAACCCGGGACCCTAAAACGGGATTCCGGCATTAACCATGTCTCCGAGAGGGCAACAATGACAGGTTTATATAGTGAAATAATAGAAAGCAATTCATGTTTTTTAACACGAACACTCTTACTATTCCACTGGAGGATGGACAGAGGGGCCATATTTAAGAATATTAAAGATTTTTGCTAGATTTTGGGCAACGTTGGACGGTAAAGGAACATCATCTAATGGAGTTAAAATACTTATAAGGGTTTCAGTCAAAGCAACTAGCAGATCTTTTCTGGTTTCTGATGGTCTATCAGGTAAAGCACAGCCATTAGGAAGGGAAGAAGGACAGTCCCCAACAATTGCTTGATGAGTGAGGCTATCATATCCCTTTTCAAGAGGAGCTCGGGGACGGGGAGAGCGGGTAACAGTTTTGCGATAGGATATTGTGGGAGAAGAAAGAGCTTTCCCCATGACAGCTTTTGGTTTGGAGGGAATTGGAGTGGAAAACATTTCCTTAGTTACATCAGCATAAGAACGCTGAGCAAGCGGTAGTCGGGAGGATGCTTCAATGTAAGAGATATTCTCTTGAGTCATTAAAATTTTAATAGCCTGTTGTCTTGCAAACTCAGGACAGCCCTTGTCTGTGGCAAAGTGTTTAGAAGTACAATAGAGGCAAGTAGAAAACTCTTCAATTATCTTGCATGAGTCACCAATGTGCGATTGCGAGCATTTGTAACATCTGGAACTAGACCGACACTGTGCTTTAACATGACCAAATCGACAACAATTTAGGCATTGGATGGTTGGAAAGTAGTATGATTCTACACGAAGGGAGGAGCAATAAGAAAAGACTCTCTCAGGCAACAGTTGTCCTCGGAATGTTAATACAACTGACTGAGTCGGGATCCATGTAGTAACACCCTCACTCACATTTTTTCTGTTTAATCTTCGCGCTTTCACTACTTCACCACATCCAGATGGGTATTTTAATGATTGAACAAATTCTTCCATTCCCCAATCAACAGGAACTCCTCTTACAATACCCATTCTTGTTATATTAAAAGTTGGTATAATACAGACATACTTACATAGACTTAGAACTGGATTAATCAAAAAATTATTTGCAGCTTCTGCAGACGCAAATTGTACGCTAATTTTATTGCGGCCAACATTTTTTACACCATCATTAACTATGTCTGTAATTTTATTTGTATGGAGGAACTGACCAAATTTAATAGCTTTCATAGAGGTCCCTGAAGCAGGATCAGGAGTATCCCTTGACACATATACTAGAAAAGGGCCTTTGTCGGAATTAATATAACATTTTGCACCATCAGACAAGGAGGGATGAACATACACATTTTGGATAGACGGAGTAGCAGAGGAAGGATTCACAATAGTTTTTTTGTTAGCAGGGACAATATTAAAAGAGGATGAATCATCCCCTTGGCGTTTTCTGGAAATTTGATTTAGGGAAGGATCATCACCGGGATCCGGAGGATCCGGCGGGCGATTGTTATCCATTTATATAACCTTAAAACACTAACTAACTTACCTAATATGACGATATAAAACTAACATTAACTAAAAACCCAACACCGTGTTAAAAGAGATCAATTCAAAGAACTTAAACTTCAGAGATTATTAATTAAAATATGAAACCTCACTAATACGTGTGTCAACCAATACAAACGTCAAGCGAGTCCCTTAAGCTATTATAAGTAGTTTCGATTTTGACAGTTCTTTCATTCTTCTTTTGACATACCCACGTTACACTGCCGTATATCAATGTCGGTATCACGGTACTGCATTGTGGCAACACGTGCAGGTACGCTGACGTTTTGCCTTCGCATCAATGCAGCTAGAGCACCGTTGACCTTGTTACTGGCAGCAATATGCCTGTCCATTCCATTTCATGCCTTCCATCTCTACTAAACATACTTCCCAGATATACCATTCATTCACTTGTTCTAATATCTTTCTATCTACAACTATATATGTATGCATGTATGTAATCTATTTATCGCGTTTAGTGAAACCACACCCTTTCCTGTCAGTAGCAGACAACGGCAGTTCCGTGAAATATCGAGCGAGCCGGTGACACTTCCGAAAGAAATCTGCGTTTGATGACTGACTTTATTGGACTATCATTTCGTACAGCGTTTATATTTCGAAAAAGGTCAAAGGTGATTTTTGAAATAATATTGAATTTATTTTGAAATTGAAGATATTTTAATATAGATTTGCTATTTAGTGTCTTATCCATCATCTTTTTGTCATAAAGGCAAGACTTACAAAATTAAATACATTCCAACCATCGTTTCATATATTCATTGGTTTCAGAAACTTGCTTGTTAGAGCCTATATAATTTGCAATGTAACTCGGAAATTATAGTATCTTTGATAAGAAGAAAAATTTAAAAAAATATGAAAGTGTAAATTTAGTTCTTAAGTAAAATATATTATGATCTGTTTTTGCTGGTAATTAATATACACAGTGATTTTATTTTTAATATATTATAATCAAAATGTTTATACAAAACATATATTTGTTTCTAAGATTTTTTATATATTTTCTAAAAAAATTATTACAGATTATAATTTAATTTTAATTTTTAATCTGTTCTCATGAGAACAGAGTTGCAATTGCAACTCCTAAATCCTAAATTTAATAAAGAGTCAATACAATGGGATTTATTAATATTTCTCCGCCTTCCTCAGTTAGTACGATGAAAAACTTTTAAAAATTCTGTCAAAAAGTGAACAAACTACGCGAAATTGTACTCAAATTGGGAATATAAAAACATTAAATATTCAGCTGTGCCTAGTGTTCTGTCAGGGTTGATCAACGTTAACTCGTGTCTAACGGAAACTGACGCGTAATTATAACTTGCCGCTGAGATCTTTTTGTAATTTTTACACATTTGAAATGAAACTATTTTAAACGGATTAATCGCGTATATTTTGATATTACAAAATACATTTTTGAAAATCTGACGTTTCAAACCCTTGATAGTACTAGTGTAAAGTGTTGGAAACGTCAGGTTTCATTTTAAAAGGATTGTGCACGTTTAAAATATAATTTATTTTTAAAATTAATTTTAAATTTGGTATTTTTAAAATATAATTTTTAAAATATAATTTTATTTATTTATTTATGTTTAAAATATAATTTTCCCATTCGTTTTCTTTATTATTATAAATATATTCTTTCTTTTCAGAGCTTTATAGTTTTATTAATATGATTTTTTCAAATCCGCTCAACTTTATGGCCCGCACTTTTATTTTTATTTCGTTTTACGCAATTATTTCGACATGGTAGTAAACGGTAAATGAAAATAATCATATAATGATACATTCTGTTATTTGAAGTACATTATGGATTACATAGGTCGATGGTGGAACGACATGGATTTGACTGCTTCTTTTAATATAAAAACTTGTTTATAACTAAATATACTTAGAATTCAATCAGTAAAGTAAAACATACCAACAACTAAAATACATTCAAAAAAGTGACAGATATTTAAACAAAAAAAAATATCTTTGCACTTTATCTTGCATAGCAGCGTAGTCAGAGATAAAGAGTCAGATATATATATATATATATATATATATATATATATATATATATATAGATAATAATATGATACTGTCAAAATCCTCTGTTGACTGCTTTTCAACTAAAATCAAGAGATAGCGCAGGATGATAAGTCAAAGATATAAATATAAATTTAAATTATAACATTCCCTCGAGTGGCAATCGAAACCATAACCGACCGTGCTTACAGTCTCAAGGTGTCTCACTACGCCACCATGACCTCTTTATCGTAATGAATTTATAGTAACAGATTCATTTCCCAGAAACCTATTTGGATTCAGGCTGTATCGCTTTGGCTCTTTGCCGATTTTAAAAATAAGAGACTGATGATATATTTAGAGAAACTACTTACTAAGTTGTGATTTGATGTATGATTAAAAATGTTTCTTTTTAATTTTATATGCCAGCAGTAGCGCAGTGGGACAGCGTCTGACTGTGAACGATCGGTTGTAGGTTCGATTCCCACTGGAGAGAGTGATTATATTCCAAATTATTTTCAATTCGCTACGCTAATTTATATTTAAATATTTAAATATTAATTATAAATAGTAGTGGCCGGCCGTGGCGCAGTGGGAAGGCATTTGACTGTAAACGCGATCGGTTGTGGATTCGAACCCGTCTCGGAGGAGTGAATATATTTAAATTATTTTCACTTTCTCGCTGCGGGATGAAAGCGTGAAGCTAAAAAAAGTTATGTTAAAAGTTCTAGTTAAAATAAAAAGATAATGAATCCTTTTTAAATTCATTTATCATTAGTTACTGTACAATACAAATATACATATATTAGAGGGTTAGATTCCCAGTTGGTGCAATGATTATATTTAAATTATTTCAATTTTCTCACTCTGGCAAGACAAAGCATGGCGTTGAGTTCCTCCACTTCACACGTAATGTTTCGAATTCGGCAAAAAATGCACCGAGTGTAGTGTAACACTAGGTACTCCATATCTACCTTTCCATGTGGTAAAAGCGTGAAGTAATTTATCAACCAACGAATAATATACCATTGAAATGTCAATTTGGCCGTGTTTTGAAACATAAATTTAGAAGATAGTATAGATTTAAGACCTAGGCTATCAAGTGAGTCACCTTGCTGACATACGGATGAGACTCTTCTACGAAAAATTTCTTATCGGTATTATATTTTTCACTGTTTAGTGACTATTGGTTTAGGAGGTACGGAAAATACTATTTAAAAGTTATACTTTCTGAGTAGTGTTTCTTGGTAGTGATCTTGTGTCGGTCTCGAAGAGAACTTCGGAACAGTACTTGCGACCTGCATCCAATTGCCTAAAGTCTTGAAAAATATACATGGTTTATTATCCATGTATATTTATTTTTATACGTTAATACTCGATTCTCTGGTTGAACTAGTAACATAGTATAGTAGTATGGTTTCGTAAGAGTAAGCGTGGCGTTTAGTTTCGGCACTCAAAACACAGTGTCTCCAATTCGGCGGAAAGCGGAGTACGGAGTGGCTACATTGCTATGCGTGATAAAAGCGTGAAGCTAAACTCTCTTTGCTATAATTGCTACAAAATCTATTCTATTCTTTAATTATATAAGTAAATGAATAAATTTCAAAAAATAAATATAATACGCAAATTTAAAAGAAAGAGTTGCCGGCATCAAATATAAGTAACAAGCGTATAAAAAAATGTAGCTAGATACCACGTGCAGTGAAATTTGACTTGTGATATGTTCAAAGAACTAACGTTTTAATAAAAATATATTTTTTTAGCTCCTGACAGTAAGAAAGTTGTGTCAAGACACTCTGTACTTCGCTATCCGCCAAATTCGAGACATTGCGTGTTGGCGGCACTCAGTGCCACACTATGTCTTACCAGGGCGTGGAAGTGAAAGTAATTTAGACATAATCACTCCTCCGAATGGTTATCGAACCCACACTCGATCGCGTTTACAGTCAGACGCTGTCACACTGCACCATGTCCAGCCTCAACTACTTCCTTTCTTCTTCTACTAGAATATTTTCCATACTTTGAAATACTTTAAAAATATTACATTACATAGATTAAAACGAGGTGAGTAACAGAATTTGAGTTACCGCGTTTAAGACGTCCGTGTGTCAGTTCAACGTGAAGCACGTAGCTTTTGATAAGAGAACTTAATTAGTAACAAGTTAGTTTATTCGCCCTTCGTGCCGCGACGTTATTCTAAATATACAACTATATAAATAGGTATTGTAAACAATATTGATTGATCGTGAAGGTGTAGCTTTGAATGTTATGGAAATATATATTGTTATTAGATAGAGTGTTACTTTTCATCGGAGAGTTTTAGTCAATTATTTACTGCAGGAACGTCTTGTTTCTTCCTGCAAAACAGAGTAGATAGAGTAATGGTACAGTGTCAAGACATTCCGTTCGCCATTTTCCGCCCTAATTCGAGACATTGTGTGTTCCTCACTTAACACACGAATTAGAACTAAACACTGCGATAAATATTGTTTTTCTAACGCTTTGTCTGGAGTAGGGTTATAATTATCAGAACTGTATTCAACGGATATTCCAAACAGACGACAGAATCTGAGAGTCACTTAGTCGATGAAGTTATAGTCGCTAGAGGCGGTTGAGCAATGCGCGGAGATTAGTTCCGCCTTGGTGGCGGCGTAAGCTCTGCAGTCCGATTGGTGCCGGTGGTGATGTACCTTGCAATTTTACGGTGGAAGTTGATAGAAAATTTATAGATTTTGAAGGTGGTCCGAGAAGCTGACTTTCTACAGTCAGTGATTGTTTTTTAAAACGGTATATTAAGGTTACAAATAAAAAAGGTCTACCGTTATTAGGCCGATAACGGATCCGTGAGATTGTTGAGATATACAATACATGTTAAAAAAAAACATGAAAAACTAAGCAACTTAAGTCTGCTCCGTTCATCAGTTAAACATTTTGTTATTGACCTACTTGGAATTTGTATGGAATCAGTATGCATATGTTTATGGCGTACCATACGCCGGTAGGGGCGCGCGCGTCTAGTGCCGGTTTGCATTGAAAGCACTATTGATTGTATTGATTCTGACATCTGATTACCATACCTTTATGGTTCACCTAAAAATGCAGATACGTATATGCGATATGGTACAAAGAACTTGAAGTCACTTACCACCAGGTAACCCATCCTTACGCTTGTTGTGTGTCTGAAAAATATAAATATAATTTTTACCGCAATATTATTGTGAAACGTTGTGGCTGCGTTGACAGCAACTGTAAATTTTATACATTTAACTTTCTGTATCTGACCCAACGTCACTGTTTTAGGCATATTCTTTTTTTTAAGTCTAATCTGACCTACTCAACTAAACCATACTGTTGAATACCAGACCCAGTTCTAAATATATAATTTATGTAAGCCAAGATAATTTATCAACAAGCACCTGCAAAGCAACCCGACCACCGCGTATATAATGAACTTCTCAAATATTTTCAAACAGCCATTAAACTCAAATTCTCGCTAATTGCTGAAACGCCTAATTGCCTGCAAATTTCTAAAGAAAATCCTGAGTGAAAAATAAAACTGAAAAATTTCGGCCTTAAAAATGGAATGCTTTTATCTCATTGAGGAAAACAAGTTCAGGGGTAAGAAGTATTTTCGATGTTTTTCTCAATTTCCGCATCTCAAGATGCAAATCTTTAGTTTTATTTTATAATTAGTATAATAGTTAGGTATTCTAAAAGTTTTAAAGTACAATTCGCACGCTTGCACGCACGCAGATGGAAGAATATTTATCTTAAATGGATTCGAACCCGCGTCTCTTAGAAATCGGCAAGCGTTTTGGATATATTAATTTTAGCTTCGCTCCTTTATCTCGCACAGCAGGGTAGGCAGAAAGTACCAAATGTCAAGACACTCTGTACTTCGCTTTCCACCAAATTCAAGACATTGCGTGTAACGTGAAACTATACGCCGCACTTTGCCTTCTCGGAACGTAGAAATGAAAATTTGTAAATCTACTCTTAAGTAAGGACCAAACCAACAAAGAAATTTCAAATGTCGCTGGCAGGGCTGTAGTCTTACCTACCACTTTGACTGACACCACCACCACTCACCCCCACCATACTGCATACTCATTCCTTCCCAATACATTACTCATGGACTACCACTAGTTTCAAGTTAAATAGCAGTATTTTTTCCAAGAATATCTATCGACGATTGCATTTGTATTGCATTGCATCTAGCGTTATCATAACAGATCTTGAAGACACTATTTTAGACATAATTCATTAAATTAATATTTCACCATACCTTTTTTGTCACTCTCTCGCTCTGATAACACTAAGTGCGGCGTTGAGTCCCGCCACTCAACAAGCAATATCTCAATTTTGATGGAAACCGGAGCACAAAGTGTCTTAACACTAGGTACTTCCTGTCTACCCTGCTGTACGGGATAAAAGCGTGAAGCTAAAAAAATAATTTCAACCATACCTTGAGTCAACAATTAATTCAGTCGAGGAACAGCTATACATTCTTTTAGATTATTTTCATCTCAGGATTACTGTAAACATGCGGGTCTTTTATTGAAACGGTCCACAAAAATATTCCGCTTGGCCTATTTCGTCTTACAATGAGAGAGGATTCCACTAAGTACGCGCAATTATATTTGTTCACTTCAAGAGATGCTTCGGTGGTCGTTAAGAAACTTAACTAATTTGACTAAAATTCTACAAATGTTTTTGTAGTTCTTGTAATAAAATACACTTAGTATTTCTTAATGTGATTTCAAGTGAATATATCGCTTATTACTCTCATTTGCATGTACGGTAAGACAGATCACGGCGTTGAGTTCCGCACTCGATTTCAGAAGTAAAGTGGAGAACAGCGCCCTGTTCTTAACATTAGTTCTCACTGAGAGTCCAGGTATGCAGGTAAAAGCGGGAAGCTGTTTTTACATTGTTAGCAGCTTTTCAAATTCTAATTCGTCTGTATCTTATATATCTATCTGATTTATATTCAAGCCGCAATATTATTAAAGCCCCATCGTGGTCTCTAACGTCACGCGTTGGACAAATCTCACTCGCGGGAATATTTATATGTATATTATGTTAACATAGATAATTTCACGGCGGTTAACAGCCACCAAAACAGTGATAACAGTAATATTACGATATATGGTATATCACCATTGAGGCCGGTAGTGGTGCAGTGGGACAGCGTCTGACTGTAAACGCAATCGGTTGTGGGTTCGACCCCACTCGGGGAAGTGATTATATTTAAATTATTTTCACTTCCCCGCTCTGTAAATCGATTGTGTTTTTTATATGGCTTGCATTTGAACACACCAAGCCTGGTAATAAGCGTTGATGTATTCTGTGATGACACGCGCTTGCCAGAAAGGTACCTGTTTACTGTATATTCAAAGATCTCTGCATATTATGACTTCGGAAATATAAAAGTATATGTGATATCGATTTGCAAGCAATAAACGTGGAAAACCTCATAAATGTACAGAATTTGACAGATTTCCTTGAAGACCGATAATGAAATGGGGCAGGGCAGGCGCTTCTTTTAAGGTAATACAGATGTTGAGAACATTTTTTAAAAAACGTATAAAAATTTGAACGCAGCGAGATACGAACCCGCGCCTCTTGGATACCGTCCAAGCGCTCTGACCGCTTAGCCATGCGTTCTGCTACCAGCTGCATCGAAATTCTTATACGTTTAATTTGTTACAACTTATTTATGTTGTTAGCATCCCTGTAGAGAGATTTTACAAATTTCTGCTACTTAAAGATTATTAAGAAATAATCGTTTAACAAGAGAGATTGCTATTTTATTTAATATTTACTATTTTTAAAGTGTTATTCCACACTTAAAATTTGAACGCAGCGGGATTTTATAAAATTTTTAAATTTTTATACATTTTTTCAAAAATGTTTTCTAATCCTAAGTGTGAAATAACACTTTAAAAATAGTAAATATTAAAGATGTTGAGGTTTGTATTGGTATCTTTATCTTGTATCTTTACAAAATTGAGACAGTAGTCTCACCTTTGTAAAGATACCAATTTACTTAGAAGCAAGTTGAGTTCTGGACTTTATACCCAAATGGTGAGAGAGTTATACCTAGAAGCTCAACATGATGTTTAGTAAGGATTGGACAGTGTGCTTATTCGAATAGACTTTTCTTCGCAGTGAATCGGCACGCATGAGACAAAGACGTTAAATGTGACCAGTTTGGCATCGCCTCAATCGGATAACATTTTATGGCGGTTTCGGGAAAAATGACTGAACTCTTAAATTTATAACTGCTTTTAGTAATTTTTCTTTGCGGTCCTTGGAAAATGAAGAGACAGTTGAAGTACAAATGCAAGCAATGAGTAAAATGTGTAAAATAATTTATTAAAAATACTTACTTAAATAGAAGAATTTCGAACATATATGGCAAAATTCGGAGAAAGCCAGAAAGTATTTAATATTGAGGCTTGAGCGTGAGTCCAAAGTTAGTAGGAAGTTGCGTAAATCTCGTTTATCTGACCGACCCCTGTCGCTTCCCTTTGTTATTACATACGGCACTATTCCAGAGATAGTGGAGGAACGTTTATTTTTACTCATTTTATCTTTACGCATTTAGTTTGTTAAAGAAGTTTAAAAGAGTGACGTATCACTAATTAAATTTATAGTGTTAACTTACGAAACTCAACGCAACGCTTTATCTTACCAGAGCGGAGAATTGATAATAATTTCAATTTAATAATAAAGGGAAATGAACCCGCTTTTAGTCACGTTTAAAGTCAAATGCTGTCTCACTGCACCAAGGTTGATGATCTCTAAATGTTTCTAATAATCTTTGCGTTCTAACAAACCAAACAAACATAATATATATTTTATAGAATTTTATATAGATATTTCTATGCAAATATTCTGCTTTTTTTTTAAATTCATTCAAAGAAAATACTTATATTGTTTTTTATATTTATTCATTAAAATAATTTATATATAAAATATTTTAATGAATATGGCTTTTTTATGGAATTTAGGCTAGTTCTATACATATTGTGTGATGAGATCCAGGTATATGGAAAAAAACAAGGAGTATAAAATCTATTAGAATTATAATACAAAGAATTCTACAAGATTTTTTTTAAAATTCTACTATTAAATTAAAGTAAATTAAATTAATAGAATAAATATTACACACACTATGTGCGTACTTGACATAAAACTTGTAAAAAGGGAGACACACGTTGCCAGGACAACGTATATTTTCCGCGCCAAAGAGCCACAAGTAAAGAAATCTTTCACTAGCAGACTTTCAAACCAATCAAGTAACCCCAAACCTACCTATCTATACACAATATAATTTAATTAAACCGTCTCGTAGACAGAATATGTCCCTGGTAAGAAACGCGCGGGTCGCAGATTTACAGCCTCCCTTCTACATAAATTACACAGTGATAGTGCTCAGATTGATTTCGCTAACGAAAGGGAACCCGCTTTGTCTCTGCCATGTGAACCAGAAAATTAGATAAAATATTAGCTTTCTACCTTCATGTATTTATAGTATAATTTATCATTAAATTAAGATGATACGTGGCGTTGAGTATCACCAATGATCACCAAATGTCTCAGCCAGGAAGTAGAGAATGGAGTGTCTTGACACCAAGTTTTATATGGCTAGATGGAATAAGAGAGTAGGCACAAAGAATGTAATAATCAGTTATTCTGTACTTTTTGCTCATTTTGAATACATTTTATATGTGAGGATGGAGCCCAAGCCTATGTAGATTGGAGAAATTATAAAATTATAACTCGCTTTTGTAACCGTTACGACCTATTCGAACTAAAGTCATATTAACAATATATCAAGTTAACGAGGCAGCATTAGCTTTAGAGGCAGTTCTATTATTTTTTTTTATTTTTTTAGCCTCACGCTTTTATCCTGTATAGCAGGGTAGACAGAAAGTACCTAGTGTCAAGACACTCCGTACTTCGTTTTCCACCGAATTTAAGACATTGCGTATTGGGTGGTGGAACTCAACCCCGCTCTTTGTCTTGACCAGAGCGAGGAAGAGAAGAGAAAATTAAATATAATCACCCCCCCCCCAGTGGGGATTGAACTTACAATCGATCGCGTTTACAGTCAGACGCTGTCACACTCCACCACGACCGGCCTCTAATTATGTCTTGCACAAAATTCGTTATAACATTATATATTCGTTATAATTCTTTTCTAATTTCGTCTTGTACAAAATTTGTTATAAAATTTTTTTCGTATTATTTACATATCTTAATTTTTTACCCTGATATCAATAACTGTGTAAAACTTTATTTCTTGTGAAAATACTAAATAAAACTCCCATATTTCTCAATTTAGTAATATTTTTGATAAGTAACGATTTACTATAGAATTTTAAAAGTTATATATGTTGTCGGTCGAGTGCAGAGCAGGCGAGATCACTATAGAGCTGGGCATTGGAGACATGATACTGTCGGGTGGATCGACGAGAATAACATTTCAAACTATACAATAATGAAGGAATATCAAGAACCAAAAATAATAATCCATTCGTACGTTACAGTATAATTTTACTTCTTATATATTTCACTAGCGGCCCGTTCGCGGCTTTGCCCGCGTTATGTCCACATAGGACACCATTGTCTATATATATTTTTACTCATCCACATATGATATCTTGGTCCACATGTGATTCTACTTGTGCACATATGACACCATGGTCTACATATGATTTCGCCCTTCCACACATGCCTCTATGGTCCACATGTGATTTTACTCATCCACATATGATACATTGGTTTACATATGGCTTTATTCATCTACATATGGCACCATGGTCCATATATAATTTCACCGATGCACATATGACATCATGGTCCAACTCTAACAATATGTATTCACATTCGATTTCAAAAGTCCATATATGAGTTCACCTGCCCACACACCTTCGTGGTGCAGTGAAATTCAGCACAGAGCGCCGAGCTGAGAACACATTTGTTTGTGTGTTCCATTACACTCAAGGACGAGTCTGCTTCTACTCTTTTATAAGTAGCGGCCCGCTTGTGGCTTCGCTGCCATGTATATATATTTTGTTTTTGCACCCCCTTCTCATCTCTCGTCTTTCTCCTTTAGATCAGAGGCTTTTTAATTTATTTTTTCTATTCTAAATTTAATTTTAAATGTATTAAAATCCGTTTCGTAGTTTGAAAGATTTAAGCCCACCAACATCAGAAGCGACTTCGTTTTATACTATGAAATTATAATCTAATGAAATATGAAAGGATAAAAAAAGTTAATTTGAAATTCGTGCGGCCTAATGACATCTTATGATATCCATAACATATTATTGATTGTTATAATATTATATTAAATAAAATTATAAATTAAAATTAGTTCTATATAAGTTATAATTAAGTGGTAAAAAATTAAGAGAGTAGATACTAACCAGGTTCATGCTTTATCCCGTACAGCGCAGACCACAACATGACCATTTTAGGGTCCTGAAAGTGATACGCGCCAAAACGCCAAAATACTGGCACCTGTTACGAATAATGACCCAGTGTAAGGAAAAAACAAAAACGTCAAGAGGCGCGCGGTTGCCTCGGTACCAGTTTACATAATTTACGGTAATAAATTAATATATGTGGAAGTGCTCATATAATTTAAGAAGATATTATTAAACTGTTTAATATTAAATGAAATATTATTTCAGTATTATACTTGATTGATTTTATATGGATTTAATTTATATTTTCCAAAAAACGCAATTCAATTTCATTCAGAATAAATTTAAATTGAGTGACATATCTGAATATATAATTTATTTTTTATTATTTTCTATTTTTAAAGTGTTATTCCACATTTAGGATTAGAAAGCATTTTTGAAAAACGTATATTTGAACGCAGCGAGATTTGAAGCCGCGCCTTTTGGTTACCGTCCAAGCGCTCTGACCTCTAAGCCATGCGATCTACTACCAGCTGCGTCGAAATTCTTATACGTTTGTTACAACTTGATTATGTTGTTAGCATCTCTGTAGAGATTTTTACAAATTTCTACTACTTAAAGATTATTAAGAAATAATCGTTTAACAAGAGAGATTTCTATTTTATTTTAATATTTACTATTTTTAAAGTGTTATTCCACATTTAGGATTAGAAAATATTTTAGAACAAACGTATAAAAATTTTGAACGCAGCGGGATTCGAACCGGCGCCTCTTGGATACCGTCCAAGCGCTCTGACCGCTAAGCCATGCGTTCTACTACCAGCTGCGTCGAAATTCTTATACGTTTTGTTACAACTTATTTATGTTGTTAGCATCTCTGTAGAGAGATTTTTACAAATTTCTACTACTTAAAGATTATTAAGAAATAATCGTTTAACAAGAGAGATTTCTATTTTATTTTAATATTTACTATTTTTAAAGTGTTATTCCACACTTAGGATTAGAAAACATTTTTGGAAAAACGTATAAAAATTTTTGAACGCAGCAGAATTCGAACCCGCGCCTCTTGCGCGCTAACTGGTCGTAGTACGCATGGTTTAGCGGTTAGAGCGCTTGGACGGTAACCAAGAGGCGCGGGTTCAGTTCCCGCTGCGTTTAAATTTTTATACGTTTTTTCAAAAATTTTCTTTTTTTTAATGTGTTGTTATAACATTTGACAAACATAGGTTTGAAAACAAATTCAGTGTATGTTCGCAACGTTCGTGTTACGTGAACGTCACGTGGCCGTGGAAGAAGAACCGCAGCAAGAAACTATGCGAGAATTTTTATTTCTTTTTTTGCTTCACGCTTTTATCCCGCATAGCAGGGTAGACAGAAAGTACCTAATGTCAAGACACACCGTACTTCGCTTTCCACCGAATTTGAGACATTGCGTGTTCAGTGGTGGAACTCAACGCCGCACTTTGTCTTACTAGAGCGACGAAGTGAAAATAATTTAAATATAATCACTCCCTCGAGTGAGGATCGCACCCACAACCGATCACGTTAGTCAGACGCTGTGCCACTGCGCCACGACCGGCCTCTACTTTTTTTATGCAAATTATTAATCTGGCATGGGTGGCAGTGATCACTCACCATCAGATGGCCCGCACTATAATATACACATAAGTAGGGTATCAATAATATAAAAGTAATCAGGTTTATTAACTATATATAAACAATAACCTTATTCTATGCATCTATCAATATAATTTAGTAATGTTTGCAAAATTATTTCAACCAGCGGTTTGCCATCTGACGTGCTAAATTCATCGATTTGACTTGTATGTGAATATGTTGATATTTTTGAGATATTTTTTTATCATTGGAGAATTAATAATTTTGTTCCTAAGCTCAAACAAATATTTGTCCTAACAAAAACATAAATGTGAATTAAAACAATTTCAATATTATTATATACATTTATATACATGCATATGCATATTTTATAACAGTTTAAAATATCGTTTCTTCTAATTAAGCATAATATACTGACGTCTAAGGGCTGATTTGGCTAGTTTTCAAATTATATTTTAGTTTCAACCTAGGTTTTAGCATATGAGTCAATATTTATTCGGGCTGAAATTTTGATTGGCTAAGTTCCTGTAACAAAAGGTAGTAGAAACATATGCCTGTAATTAGAACTTTGGGCTGGTCACATTTGTCGCAGAACTGACAAGCATTGGGGTAAACGTGTTATGGAGTGGACACCGTGCCTAGGCAAATGTAGTGCAGGATGCCCTCCAGCTAGGTGGAGTGATGACATTAGCAAAGTAGTTGGCAAGCCATCTACTAGAGCTAAAGCCATTGGAGAGGCTATGTCCAGCAGTGAGTGGAAAAGGCCTGATGATGACGATGAATTGGAAAATAAACAAATAATTAAAACCAGTGAAAGGAACTCACTTGATGTTAATTGATTGTCGCTGCCTTTACTTTTTAAGAAATTTGTTGATCCGTTGAGATGTCCGTCCGTTAATGTCAAAAATATAAGGGAACACGTCTGGTGGAGGTTGGTACCATAATTTGAAAGTCCGTGGCAAAAATGTCTTAACAGCAGGTTTTTTATCCTCACTTTATATTAAAGAACGAGTAAAGGTATAAAAGAAAAAAAATGTTTAACGCTTTCACCTCCCTCAAAGATAAGCTAATAATTATCTTAAGCTCTATTTGTAAAAATTAAGCATTCATTGCATTCCTTGTAAGGCGTTATTCAGTAGTACATGGCTTGAAGCGCGCAATCTATATTACAAGATAAGTTAACACAGTCTTTTTGAAAATATGAGTTATGGGAATTGGAATTTTAAGTAGTTGCTAATTATTATTCAGGAAGAGTAGCTTGTTCGATCCAGGAAGATATCTTTTCCTTTGTAAACCGATGTTACGCATAAGTTAATAATAAGTAATGATATGCATTAAAAGCATTTTTAGTTGAAATAAATCTAATAAAATTTATATTAATTGGTCAAAAAGTATAAAGATATTACAATTTTTTTATGTCTCATTGCTTTTAAAATAACATAATCAATCAAATCATAACAGTCATTATAATATGTGGAGATAAACAGAAAGCTTTACTATTTTTAAAATGTCACTCCAGACTTAAGATTAAAAAATATTTAAAAAAAAAGTATAAAAATTTTAAGAACAGCGGGATTCGAACCTGCGCCTCTTGGAAATAATCTTTAGGTAACAAGAATTTGTAAAAAATCTCTCTACAGAGAAGTTTAAAACAAAAATAATAGATAACAAGCGTAAATATAAGAATTTCGACGTAACCGAATTTAAAACGTATAGATTAGCAGTCAGAGCGCTTGGACGGTTTCCAAGAGGCGCGGCTTCAAACCCGTTTCAAATGTTTTTTAAAAATGTAAATAAAAAGTTATTTCGAAATTCGATCCAGGTGTAACCAAGGCAAAAAAACTGAACTTCAAGTAATACAATAATTTCTTTAATATCTAGCTTTCAAGTAGTTTTAATAATCATAGCCAGGGCTAAAATTTTCCAATTATATTTTTCAAATGCTGCACTTGTAAAACAAAGCGCGGCGTTGAGTTCTGCCATTTCATAACAAATATTGTAAAAAATTACGTAAAATGAAAAACCGAATGTCTTAACACTAGTTTATCACTGCTATTATACTCCCGAATAAGCATATAACTATAGTACGTTTTGAAACGGTGGCGGATCCAGTTATCAACTAAGGTTGCGGTCAGACGCTATAGTGTGCCCAAGTGTCCAAGGCACAAGTGTATTATGTTTTAGCGATGATTAATCAATACAACGCAAGTGACAGTGTGTGTATAAAAAAATAAAAACCACTGAAATATAAAAAGAAATATGTGGTAAAAAGCATGAGGGCCCCCCGAAGGGCATGTATGGAGAGGACAATGACTGTGGACGAGGCGAAAGAGGTATGCAGGGACCGTAGCGTTTGGCGCTCCGTGCTCTCTGACTACCCCGCCAGGGATAAAACGTGAAGTTAAAAAATATATTAAAAATAGCTACTGAAAAACATGCCTGTGCCTGATCTATTATAATAATTCAATATCTAGATTAAAAAGAATGATTACAAAGGTAACTTATTTATAATCTGTCGTGCGTGAATAAAGTTTTTTTTTTAAATATAACTTTTTTGTCTATGTTCTATATAAATACATTTCCCATAAGTAATAACGCTTGAAGTGCGAAGTAAACTCTTCCGGCGATTATCGACACGCTCTTTCCAATCGCCATAACTATCATTGATTTATCCTTTTACGCAAATATTAAGTGAATTAACAAACTAAAACCGACTCTATTACCACTGTATACAATTTATTTTTCATTACATCTTCTATAATAACCAATATATTTGAACTGGAATTTTGAACTGCAATATAAGGGATTAGAGCTCATTTTATATTGGACAATCAAATTTATATGTTGAAACAAAACGCAGTAAGTGGCTTTTCAAGTTTATTCAAAATTCAGGCTTTATTATGAAGCGTTAAAGAATATTTTCGATTGGATTTTATCCTCTTATGTTATAATAATATAAAAACGAAATAAGGCGGAAAATTTTCTTTTTGAAATTTCAACTTTATTGCAATAGTATTATGGTTCAAATTTAAGCGATTTATTTAGAAGTTAAGTGTTAATCGTTTCCAAGACAATGTATGCCTTTGGGTATCAGTAGCGTCGTATATCGGATTTAAGGAGATACGTGCGTGGAAATAAATAGTCTTAAGTATTAAAATAAATAATAGAAAACACACCCTATTCACAGTGAATAAAGTTAATATTTGCTCAAATTAAAATATTTAGTTATAAAACATTTTTGTATGAAACACCACATTCGTTATTTTTTATTTTTATTAGAAAGTATTCTTTATTTGGCGCTAGGTTGTAGGGTCCGCATTATATTTATCTATGAAGTAACATTTTTGACTAGAAATTATCTAACATTATCAATTTTTAATATCAAAATGATGTTTTTTTACTATTTTTCATCAAAATTCCATATTTTGAATCGTTATATTTAGACATATCTGTAAGAGTGCTAGAGGAATTGTTGACGCGTTAAGTATGTGTAACCATAGCAACGAGTATTTCACCTTATACAAATGTATATGTACGTCTAACATATGGTGGTGTGTGTAGTATTCAATTTATTAATATAAATAAATTAAAGATTCTATATTTATATATATATATATATATATATATATTCTCTTTTAAAGTTTTTTTTTAATTTTAATATCAATGTATATTATACAGATGTCAATGTGTGGAATTACATGTAGCTAATTATTGTAAGCTGGTTGTGAACATATATCTGAAAAGAGCAAGTGTTGAGTTGCTCGCCAGCTCGTCTCAGTAGAACTGCCTTCCGAGCTGGTGGTAGATTCCTGTATGACTGACAATACTGACACTACTGCTGGTAAACAGACTATTTGAATAAAGAATATTCTGATTTTAAATATTTTGATTTTATGATTTATTGCAGAATTGATATATTAGTACAGTTATCAAATTTCTAGAAACGGTTTGTTTAAACCATATTATTTAAATTAAGACACTAATTTCAAACAATCAAGCAAATCGATTTATAAAGATAGGAAGATGTAGATAAAAAATAATTGGTCTAAGGACATTTGGATTCGAACCTTGTTCTTTTTCCAGTGTTAACTTCGCGCTTTTATCCCGTATAGCAATATAGACCGGTCGTGGTGCTGTGGGACAGCGTCTGACTGTAAACGCCATCGGTTGTGGGTTCGATTAATACTCGAGGAAGTGATTATATTTAAATTATTTTCACTTATTCGCTTTGATAAGACATAGTGCGGCGTTGAGTTCCGCCACTCAATACGCAATGTCTCAAATTGTCGAAAAGCGAAGTACGAAGTGTCTTGTCTTGACGTGTCTTTCTGTCCACCCTGCAATGTGGGATAAAAGCCTCAAACTGAAATAAAAGCAAGATACACAGGAAACACCTAATATCAATACACTCAGTACTTCGCTTTCCGCCGAATTCGAAATATTACGTGTTGAACGAGTAAATTAAAATAATATTAATATAATCATTCCCTCGAGTGGGAATCGAATCCACTAACAATCGTGTTTATAGACAGAGGGCTGTCCCTCTGCGCCACAACCGGCCTCAATCATGTAAAACACAGGATTTCAACCAATGCTTATATTATAAAAGTTGTCAACGGGATTTTTTTTAAACATAAAGTCCCCAACCATACAAATTATATCAGAGACGAATAAATACGTAGTAATTAAAGTATAATACCGTGCATTTGGAAAGCGACTAGTTTTCTACTGACTTGAATCTCTTCATGCGTTTCTAATTCGGTCGTATAACTGCCGAATAGCCGTATGCAGTGGTTGCATACATTGTCCAATTACTATCTAAAACCAGAACAGATTTTAGGCATTATTGTTATAAGTTTTAGTTACTGTAAAAATACATTTGAAGTGAGTAACTATTGTGTTTCTCGCCAGCTTTTCTCAGCTAATTGTCCGAGCAGGCAGGTTTGACTACGACTGACATAACTGACATTTTTATGTTAAATAACGATTTGGAAGTACTTGCAATAGCCTATTTGAATAATGAAAATTTGGATTTGTGTAAGAAATATCTAGTAAAATACTTAATTTTCAATTAAAATGATCAAAAAAGCGATATTAATAAGATTGTCAACTCCATGTCTTCAAAGGTTTGCTGCTTTTTATATATTCATCGTATAGACTTGCTTTAAAAGCTTTCTTCTGAATAAATTGATATTTACTGAGTAGTTATACACTCTAGTTTAAAGCTAAGACGCGTCATCTTGACAATTTTTTTTCTTTTAATTTTTTTAGTGCCTTTCCCACAATATTATTAAAACATTTCGTTAAAAAAGATTAGCATAGACGACGTTAAAAAAGATTAGCATAGACGCATAGCAGGGTAGATATAAAGTACCTAGTGTCAAGACACTCCGTACTTCGCTTTCCACCGAATTCGAAACATTACGTGTTGTGTGGTGGAACTCAACGCCGCATTTTGTCTTAACAAAGCGAGGAAGTGAAAATATTTTCAGTACCCGAGTGGGAATCAAACTCACAACCGATCGCGTTTACAGTTGGGCGCTGTCACACTGCGCCACGACCGGCAAAGGTCGACTATTTATATTTATTAGAACATGGTGGCAAAGAATTATTACAAATATAAATAATATAAAATAATTTACTTGAAACAGTAGATATAAGTTAAAACTATTGAGGTTTTTTTAACGAAATACTTAAATCCTATATTGATCAGAATAGGGCTTACGCTCGCGCCTAGAATAAGCTGAACGCCTTTCCCATTTAATCTTCAGTCACTTATCTAACCACGCTGTAGTTCTTATTTCATTTATTCATTCATTCATTTCTTGATTCATTCATTCATTTCGTTAGATACATTATATGGACTAGTTACTATTATGAAAATTATTTACATCTAATAATGTACAAATGTTATTAATATATAATATTGTTTTTATTCTATCAAAATAAATTATTAACGTTTTTCCATAGATATGTATATAAAGCTTCAACTTTTCCTTGCTCTATGTTGCCTGAATTGTAAGGCTTTTCAATTACTTAATTATTGCTTGAAAAACACCATGTATTGTAATCTAAGGGCCTTACTTACTAGGAAAAATTGCATTTAAAATTGTATATTAAAATGTTAATCGACATTAACAACGTTTTAGCTTTTAGTTTTAACTAATAGAAATATTAGTTGCATTATTATATGTTTATTTAACAGTTTATTTTTTTATATTTATTTTATTATATTATTCTTTATATCTAGACCATCGCGGAGCAGTGTGACGGCCGGCGTGTGATTATAAACAGGATTGGTTGGGGATTCGATTCCCACTTGCAGAAATGATGCCATTTAAAAGCATGCTTATATAGCTCCGGTAATAAATAGCGTGGCGTTGAATTCACCACTCAACACGCAATAGTTGATCAGTCTTTGACTGCCGCTGTGCGATTTAAAGCCTAAAAATGTATTTTTCTCAATTTTATATTTAGATTCTAAGAAAATCGAAGGACTGTTGCTACAAATACTTTAATAAAGAATATTGAAATATGTAGGTTAACCCTTTCGAGGCCAGAAGTGATAAAAACGCAAATGAAACTCTTATAGCAAATACGCACAGCAAGTTGTGAATGTGGGGCATAAACGCTCCCACTGCTACTTGTACACTTCAGACCTGAATAAGTGCCCATTGAAATTAGTTTATATGATTTTTTTTATCCGATTGCCAAAATAAGGGTTATTTTTACCGCGTATTTATGTATGTATGTATGTATGTCCGTTTCTTTGTTCTCTTGTAACTGCTAAACCCGATCGAATTTTGAAAAACGATACCACGAATCTAACGAAGATTCGTCTTAAGGGTGCAAGTGTCACTAAATATATAATAAAACTGGAAACAGAAAAAGGTGGATTATAAAACCTAATTTTTGACTGAGGTTTAATTTTTTGTTAATACATATTAAAAATAACTTGTTTAAAAGTAATTTAAAATTACTTGTTAATACATGATAATTATAGAGTTGTCATTTTAATTTCCATTTCAGTCGTTAGAATGTTTTGTTTGACATTTGTGTTTTTAGTCACATTTATAAATTTTTTTCACTTCCTTACTCTGGTAAAGAACTAAGTGCGGCGTTGGATTATATTTAAATTATTTTCACTTCCTCACTCTGGTAAAAGGCTAAGTGCGGCGTTGAGTGCCACCACTAAATATGCAATGTCTCGAATTCAGTGGAAAGCGAAGTACGGAGTGTCTTGACACTAAATACTTTCTGTCTACCCTGTGCTATACGGGATAAAAGCGTGAAGCAAAAAAAACTAATAAAGAATGAACTTTGTATATTTAAAAATATACAAAATATGTATTATAATTTACACTTACATGTAATGTACCGATATAAAATACATTTTATATATTTTCTGCAAGTGAGTGCACACGTCGTTACTTGTAACCCTCAGCGGGTCAAGGAGTCCGCGTGACAGATGTAAGGACATTTACACATGGGGCGTTTGTTTTTGTTTACATCAAAATTGATGTTTTATATGCATGTAATAGCAAGGTGGAGTTGAAGCACTCAGTTTTCTACATTTCACTCGAAATCAAGATATTGCATGTTGAATTGCGGAATCCAACGCCGCAGCTCGTCTTACAAAGAGATTAGACTGTTTTGTGAATTACTTAACGGTAATCAATTCTCTGAGTACAATCGTATCCTCATCTGTAGTATTTATAGTCTGATATTCTGATCTTTTCTCATTACGATACAACGGCAATAAAAAATAGAGATAAGAAATTGTTATACATATATATATGTATACCAAAATCTATAATAAATATTACTTTTTCTGCTTCGCGCTTTTTTACATTATTCTAGCGCAGTAGTCTTAATTCCGCCAAAAATCAAAACATAATGCCGCGCCTTGTTGATTATAGACAAACCAAAGCGTTGAAATATAAATACTTTATATAAGATTATTTCACGGGGTGGGAATCGAACCCATAGTTAATGGTTTACAGAGTCGTTGTCCTGCTACAGTGCCCTACTACTCACAATAGAGAAATTTTTATTTTTATTATAATTTTTATTTTACTTTGAACGCTGCATCAGAAAGTAGCCTAAACCACGCGTAACAGTTAAGTACAGAACGCTCAGGTGTGAGGGTGTTAGGGTGAACTAGTTTCCTTTCTCTCGACAAGTGTTCTGAGATTTTTTGTAACGTTTTCATGTCATTTAGACAGGTGCTGAAAGACTGAAAGGGAAGATTTGGGTTCTTTTTTAGTGAAAAATCGTTTCTTGCCACCATTTATTTACAATAAATAGTTGAGATCGGTCGTGTCTCAGTGGGACAGCATCTGGCTGGAAACGTTATCGTTTTTGGCTTCAGTTCCCGCTTGTAGAAATGATAACATTTAAATTATTTCTTTTCTCTGGTAAAACAAAGCGCGGAGTTAAATTCCGCTGCTCAACACGCAATATCTTAGATTCGGCAGAAAGAAGAGGATGTAGTGTCCTGACACTATGTACTTCCTTTCTATCTTGCTGAATAAAAGCGTGAAGTTGTTTTTTTTTCTTCTCATAGCTATTATACGAATTATAAAAAATAATACAGTATTATATCAAATGTTTAGATTTATAAATCTAAAAATTTTAATAATATTCTATTTCCTGGAATAGTTTGGGAATGATTATATGAATAATATGATTAGAAATAATAAAGATTTCGAGTCAAAAATATCATCCACAAAATTCGGATTGTCGAGTCTCCTTCTTCTTTCTGGCATTTCTCCCAGCTTAGCCAGGGTCTGCCTTCCCACTTAACCTGCTCCATTTTGCACGGTCTTTGGCATCCTTGGTGGTAAGTCCATTGGCTCTCATATCTTGTTTCACGACATCCAGCCATCGTTTCCCTGGGCGTCCGAGGGGTCTAACTCCTCACGTCGGCGCGCAACGTGTCCATACCATTTCAGACGAAGCTCTTAAAGCTTATCCGTTACGTCACGGACTCCAAGAACACCTCGGATGAATGTGTTACGTATGCGGTCAGCCTGCGTTACGCCACACATCCACCTTAGCACCTTTATTTCCGTGACGTGAAGTTCCTGAGTATGCCAAGATAGTGCTGGCCAACATTTGCTGCCATATAAGAGAACTGGTCAGATCATGCTCTTGTATATACTGCCCCTTGAGCTTAGGCGGTATTCTGCGGTTGCAGATCACACCTGTGACATCACGCCATTTGGCCCAAGCAGCGCTGATACGGCATGGGTGTCGTGAATGCCTCCAGATTCATGCACGATGGTTCCAAGATACATGAACTTCTCCAACTTAACGACTGGTTCTGGACCTATATGGATAGTGCTAGAGTCCGGGCTCCCACAAACCACGTACTCGGTCTTCGATACATTTACGTGCCAATTTGTAAATGAGCTTATGCCTCTCTACAGTTTCATTTTTATCATATAGTGGTGACAACTTTTGACTGCGGGCTCTGGCTTCAGCTCTTTTACTGGCACGATTGGCTACTATATAACCTACTCTGTCTTCAAGAGAGCTAGTGGTCTGCCACTCCTTTAAAGCAGCCTTCTTTCCACGAATCACCTCCTGCACTTTGTCATTCCACCACCATGTCTCCCTATCCATGACTTCTCCTCCCCTAGAAAGACCAAGAACTCATTTACCCGTCGCAATAATTGCTGACTGGGCTCGATCCCAAGCTTCCTGGGAATTTTCGGTTTTGATCGATAGATTTTGACTCTCAGCCTCAGCCAGGAAGTCAGTTTACATCGGTCCATTTAGCAACTTGATTCTAGGTTGACATTTCTCATCTACTTTCCTTTTTGGGGTAAAGACAAAGTCTATGACAAGAAGACGATGTTGGGCTGTCAGGCTTTCACCCGAAATGAATTTACAGTTCGTCACCCTGCCTATATGACACCGGTTGTTCAGCAGATAATCTATTTAAGTTGAGGGGGACCCGCTCTTATATGTGATAAGGTGCTGAGGATTCTTTTGGAACAACGTTTTCGCGACAGCCAAGTTAGATACAATACAGGTTAGAATATTTTCTTAGCCCGCCTAGGGGGCATAAGTACTGATTAAGTTAGTAATTACACCCTCAATCAGTACTTTTACCCGCATTAGTCGGTCGCAGCGACGGTTAACTTCAAGAAGATCATTCCTAAGCTTTTCAGTCGGCGAGTTCTCTGGATCGTCTGGTTAAAGAGCCAATATTCCACGTTGCAAAACGGAATTTCTGTCTAGGTACTTGCGTCTTTAGCCGTGCCCGTACTTGAAACTTCCCACTTGTTACAGGTGTATGGCGATGTGCTTGCGCGTCGTTAAATGGCGACGCCCTAGCCATTCCCACCTTCCCTTTTTTACGTTTTAATGGAGCGATTGCCATGTGATCTCCAAACCCCACATAGTGGGTAAAACCAGGCAAGGAAAAGGGAAAAAAGGGGAGAGCGGTTTGGTAATGGGGGAGTGGGTGGTCACAGAACACCACTTTCATAGATTGGATAGAAATATAATAGAGGTGGCTCGAGAATCCGGGGTCGCATACACGTATGCCCCAGATCAAATATCGGACAGATATTTGGTAGGACATCCTCTGGATACAAAATTCGGATTGTTGAGTATTTTTTTAAATTCTAATGATAATCGAACAAATCGCAGAGTGTCGAAGTGTCGGCACAGTATTGTGATAGTTATACATACATACTATCAAACATTTTCTATTGAATATATTCCTGTCTTTGTCAGTAAGCTTATAGTGCTATTAATAATGTAAGTAATTTAGCAAAACAAAATATTTATATATTGAAATTTAGTAGTGTTCACTCACACAGGCGAGCAGACTGTTAGTAAGTGGAATAATTTAACAAAACAAATGAGCGCGGATAAAAAGCATTTTGATAGAATAGGTTTGAGGCAATCGTGGTCCACTAGATCGGCAGCTGACACTTACGAATTTTTGTTTTAGTTTCACAGAGTAAACAGAAAGTATCAAGTGTCAAGACACTCCGTGGTACTCAACGCCCCACCTTGTTACCAGAGCGATGAAGTGAATATAATTTTAAATATAATCACTCCCTAAAATTAATGCGATGATCACCAGAGCGATGAAGTGAATATAATTTTAAATATAATCACTCCCTAAAGGGGATCAAACCCACAACCGATCGAATTTACAGTCAGATGCTATCATACTGTGCCACGACCGGCCTCAATCGGCATATTTTTATTTTAAATTTCTTAATCACATTTATATATCTATAATATACTATGTACTCGCTAATAAAATAGTAAGTACATATACAAGCATATAAAAATAAGTGTCAATAATAACGAGTGTACAGGTGACGGAATCGAGTGTGAGGCTGAGGTCGTATCTTTTTACTGCGACGTCCTTCGAGACTCGCAACTTCACGTTATTGAAAGGTTAGATGGAAAAATATTTAAATACGTTTGTGTTTCGTTACTTTAACACATCGGAACTAGTTTTATGTTTTGAATCAATGTTTATTAAATAACATAAAAAACATACGATGAATGGTTATTATCATAGACGTCATAATTGCGTCATAAAAGAGTCATGAAGGCGAGGCGTACGTCTAGCTATGGACGTCTGCGAGCTTGTGATCATGATGATGATAATGATGATGTGCAAATTTCCTTCTTAATATACATTAAAATGACGTATACATGAATACTTGTGTAATTCTATTTATTGATTCCTGACATATGATTACCGCAAATCCTCCTACATTACACATCGTGTTCGATGCTGACGACTCGCAGGGACTCAGTTGCAGTGGTTCTTGATGTAACATTACAATTGTAACATCTTTAATCTTATAAAATCTTTTGAGATAGTCGTAGTTTTATATATATATATATATATATATATATATATATATATATATATATATATGCTTTAAAGTAAATAAAATAAGATAGCATGCTAAAAGAACACTACGTTTAAAAAAAGACTTCAAAATATGCGCGTCGTTGGGTTGCCACTCAACACGCAATGTCTCGAATTAGATGGAAAGCGAAGTTCGGAGTGTCTTGAAACTAGGTACTTTCTGTCTACCCTGCTATGTGGGATAAAAGCGTGAAGCTAAAAAAATGAATATTTACATTTGGGCAGAAAGTGGAGAGCGAAATCTCTTGATGCTACGCTCTCACACGCTCTTATTAACTAAAAACATAAAGCTACAAAAAATCTATAAAATCGAACCCAAAACCATCGATAAATAGTACAACCATTAAACTATACGGTCGTTAACTAAATCGTGTCACATCAAAGCAATCCATTTGTCCAGTTAATGCCTAATACAAGAGGATTTGCCGGATCGAACGTGCCCTAGATTGCCCTAACCCTAGCGACCTGTACGGCAAGCGATGCCCTCCATAGTGTCGTATATAAGCTTTAAGTTAAATCATTCATAGTAAAATGTTGTAGGAAACGAAATCGTATTTGTTTTAGCTTCACGCTTTTATCCCGCATAGCAGGGTAGACAGAGAGTACCTAGTGTCAAAACATTGCGTTCTTCGATTTCCACCGAATTCGAGACATTGCGTGTTGAGTGGTGGAACTCAACGCCGCACGATGCATTTTTTAATGAAAACATTTTGAACGGATTAATTTGTTATTTTTTAAATTTTATAAAAATGGTTATAGTATTGTGAAAGTTAATGATATTTCATACTTCATGCGGTTGCGAGTTCTGTATAGTTAGGGAATAATTAGTTTTTGTGTATATATATTTTGTTCAAGACCCAATCTTGGCACTAGGTTGTCTTTAAAGCGCGAAGCTTCTTTTTTATCTTCTCGTAAGCTTTTTGAGTTGCTAATTATATAACAATTATGTTAATTTGTAAATGACTTGTATAGATGAGTTTTACAAAGTATTTTTAGTTTTTTTTCAGTTTAGAGTGAATTTAATTTCGATACATTGGGTAACTATAAGTCATTTCATATAAAACTAAACATTTTATTATAAAATAAAGTAAAAAAAAATAAATTAAATATTAAATCCCTCGATTGGACACCGAACCTCCAACCATTTACATCTATAGATCACAGAGCAACTGCGTCATTATACTCTAGTTAATTTCTTTTTTCTAGCTTCACTCTTTTACCCCGCATGGCAAGTTAGACAGAAATCACCTAGTGTCAAGACACTTTGTAATCAGATTTCCACTGAATTTAAGACGTAGCGTGTTGAGTGACGGAACTCAACGCCGTGTTTTGTCTTGTTTAACCTAATAATAAATACGAAACTACAATACATAACTAGATTTATGAGCACAGCGGGGTCCGTCAGCCTAATTGATGGTAATCACTTACCAACTGTCACCCGCACGCACACGCGCCCGCGCCCGCCCCCGCTCCCGCGCCCGCACTCGCCGCCCATATAATTATATTATTACTATTGGACGGCGAGATTTGGAGGTAGCACGTGACTTGCCATATATTGTCATTATAATTTTACGTCACAATGAAAATATATATTATTGTCATTTTCAGGCCGATTTGGTTTAGTGGTAAAGTGGATAAGTAGGTCAAAATTAAAATGTTCTTGCTCCGGTAAGATAGATAGCGGTGTTGAGTTACGCAACTCAACATGCATTCTCCTTAAAATTATTAAGAAGTTTAGATATTTATCAATATTTATTTGAATATTCTGCTATGTGATCTTAGGAGACATGTGAAATTGAATACGGATGAAAATTTTGCGTAGCGAGATTGAAATCTATCCATTTCTAAGGTAAAGTTGTTGAGATAAAGGTTCGTGGTAAATAAACACGTTGATATTTTATATTACTATAATATTATACTTATATTATTGTTTTTATACGTGAAGAAAAATACTTGAAAGAAAATTATACAGATGGACGTACGTATATTCCGGTAAGGAACAATTGTAAGAACGATATTAACTTATCTAATAATAAAAACACAATGAATTTGATATAATGACGTCGCTATGGCAACACTCATGCAGCCCGTACAATAGATGAACAGAATTTTTAATATATATGATCTCCTTTTAATAATTATAATGCGCCAAGATGTTATTAAAAGCTTAAGAAATAAATTACTAATTAATAAATTATTAATACTTAATATCATGAAATTCTGTAAAAAATAAACCATCCTCACTTTACATTGTTTTATCCAAAACAAGCTGCACTTTGATTTGATTAACTTGATATGATTCACATCTCTTTGATCTTTGTTTTATAATGCTACGATAAATGCGACCTAGCTGTTTCAGAGATTAGGCAGAACAAACAAACAGGTGACAGACAAAAATCGTAAAAAATATTGTTTTGGCATGTGTATCGCGTACACGCGTCTGTATACCCATGTATATAGTACAAAGATGTTATTTTAATGTTAAAAACAGACATTTTAATTTTAATTTATCTGTATATTTGTAAAATATACACAAGTAATAAAATGTCAATTACTCATAGAATATATTTTTAATTTAATTTGATAATATAGAATAAATATAATAGAAAACAAATTTATTTTGACTTCTCGAAATAATATTATACGTTTTGTAAAAAGATTAACACTGGATCTGAAAAGAACCGGAAAATGGGAAAATATAAGCCATGGAACAAACTAAGCCTCTTAGCCGATACTAGTTGCCACCTATTCCTAGGTTTACTTGAAGAATGCTAGTTCTCAGGTCTGCGGTTCTACTCAGGTTATTTGACCTTCAACCCGTGAAGCATGTAACTTCTTACTTTGAATAAATTATTTGTCTTTGACATTTGATTTTGATATATTTATTACGTACTAGCAGTTTATGAAAGGATTTCATTTTTCATAACTTACAGGAAGCTAAGTTGTTCTCGATTTCGAACACTGTTCTGATGTTAATATCAAACAAACAAACATACAAACATAAATAAATACATAAAAACAAAAATCCATGAATAAAAAATATATGGCTTTTATTTCAAAAATATTTATATTTAATATATATTTGTAAAATGTATACGTATTTCAACTCCATTTTACTTATTTTGTTTTAAGTTTAAATATTAGACGAGAGAGTTCTAACAAAAATATATTAATGCAGAAGGCAAGTTAAACTTAATTTTAGATTTTAACTAAATATGTTAAATATAATGTTAAATATCCTGTTTGTCTATTCAGGTATAACTGACAGTTTAAAGTCACACTCAGATAATAGAGGCGAAGTCCGAGCAACTCCGCTACTCTACAACTCCAAAGTACTTGCAATGGAAAGTAAAGGAGACTTTCTAAATAAAATAACACAAACCTACATACATAATAAATATTTATTATATATAAAATACTGACATCCAAGTAAAATTTCAATTTAATGGTTCTATAAGCTGGTATAAGTCGCTTTGCTCTCGCCTCTCACGGGGAGGATTGAATATCGCGTACACGTTTAAATATTAGTAATAATATTTTATTTTGATTTTATCCTAAGTAATGCACCTTTTATATGATGTTTTTGTTTAGCTATAAGCTTTTTATCCCGCATACAGAAAGTACCTAGTGTCAAGACACTCTATACTTCGTTTTCCACCGAATTCGAGATATTACGTGTTGAGTAGTGGAACTCAATGCCGCACTTTGTCTTATAGGATGCTGATTTTGTGAATTTGAGTGATTATATTTAAATTATTTTCATTTCCTCGCTCTGGTAAGACAAAAAAAAACAAAAAAAAATAGGAACATTATTTAAATCATATGTGTAATGAATTCTTTTTAAAAAATCTTACCTTTGTAATGCTTGGTTTAATGAAAACTTGTTTGGAGTTAAATTTTAGACCTCTAATATCTTTATAATATTTAAATTTTAAAGTATACAATGTCTTAGGTTTATAAACCAGACGTTTCGAACACTTTACAGTAGTACGGGCTTACAGTCTACCTGTTAAAATAGTTTCATTTAAAATATTAATTTTAATAAAACCCATGAATTTAACTTCACATATAATTTGTAGATTAATAATTAATTATATTGACTTACCATATGAATTAATATTTTGATTAAAATAGACTAGATTAAGAAACAAAAACGTCGCCCTATCTTTCAGCCCTTTAATATAATTTTGCTTCCAACCAACCCTGACTGGGCTAGTTTCAAATTCACACGTAACCGCTGGAGTATCCCTTTGACACCCATTTAGGGGATCTGCCGATAACGCGGTGATTTGAGGAACTATTGGAATTATACACGTCGCTGGTAGTAACGACTGTTCTCGATGTTGGAAAGACAGTTAGGATCGATTATTCCTTCACCCTTTAAAGGAACATACGTGTATGTTGACATTTATCGAAACATATAATAAAAATGTAGAATTCTGTACATTAAAAATACAAAAAAAATATTAAACTATTTTTAAAGTGTTATTCCACACTTAGGATTAGAAAACATTTAAAAAAAACATATAAAAATTTATACGCAACGGGATTCGAACTGACGCCTCTTGGACACCGTCCAAGCGCTTCTACTGCCAGCTGTGTTGAAATTCTGAGTATTTTATGTTTTTTTTAATGTTTTTAAATCAAAGTGTGGAATAACACGTTAAAAACAGTAAAATATCAAAATAAATAGCTTTTTCTCTTGCCAAACGATTACTTCTTAATAATCATTGTGTAGCAGAAATTTGTTAAAAATATTTTTATACGTTTTATTATATTTTTTAATATTTTTATACGTTTTTTAAAAATGTTTATAAAAAAATTAAGTAGCAGAAAGTGTTACTAAATCAATATTGAAAAAAATTTTTCTTTGTTTATTTGTTTGTGTGTCTGTCTGTCTGTGTATTTGTTCAAGAATCATACAAAAAACTAGCGGTTCGATTACAATGAAACTTAAATACATATGTATTTATTATTTCGAAAAAATATAGGCATTAAAAACAGCTGTATTTTGCGGCTTGATCCCTTACACGTGACTAGTGTATAAAGCGCAAATAGTAAGTTTGTGGAAAGAACGAAATAACCATACTCGTGGATTTCCTCAGTTTTCTTGAATACTGAGTAGATTTGTGTGTCTTGCTAGCCATCATGGTGTAGTGGTACACCGTCTAGATGTAACACGATTGGTTTCACTTCAAATTTCAATCGAAGGAATGATTATATTTAAAAAAAAACATTTGCCCCACTCTGGTAAAACAAAATGTGGGATTGAGTTCACCACTAAGCACGTTATATCTCGAATTCGAAAAGCAGTCAACAAAGTGTCTTTACTCTAGGTTGTCTCTGACTACCCTAATAAATATTAGTAGCGCATAATCAAGCGAAATAAAGCGCAAAACTGCTTTTTTTGCTATTTACATTTATTGTAATAGCATTTTTGTATATAAAAAAAATATAATAAGATCTTTGATTTGTGCGATCTTTACACATTTTAAATGAAACTATCTTAAACGGATTAATCGCGTTTATTTTTGGTATTTTCGAGTACCCAAAATATACGCGATTAATCCGTTTAAAATAAATAGTTTCATTAAAAATAAAAAATATATTAATAAATTTACTTGCTCAACTCATTATAATATATTTTGAATCTATAAATATGAAAAATATTGTCAGAAACACGTCAGCTTCAGTATTACAGATGTCATAGTGCCTTGTGATGTCAGCGTCTCAAATATAGAAGCTGTAATTGAACTTGCGGATATAATTTTACTAGAAATGAATACAAAAATGTTTTATCTTTGTCGCATTTTTTACATGAAGGAATATAAGCCAAGAAAAGGTAGTTAAGATATTTATTTCTTTGCTGTAATTTTATAAAATATTTAAAATACAACATGATTTAGCTTCACGCTTTTATCCCGCATGCAAAAGCAGGGTAGACGGGAAGTATCCAGTGGCAAGACCCGTGAACCTTTGAGTCGAATTCGAGACATTGCATGTTGAATAGCGGAACTCAACGCTGCGCTTTATCTTACCACAGTGACTATTTTATTTTCTATTAAAATATATTCATTTACCCGAGTAATATTAAAGCCCAGAACCGATCGCGTTTACAGTCAGACACTGTCCCACCGCGCTACGACTGACCTCGTTCATTCTTTTTATATAGTTTAAATACGTGTATGGGAATAGTGACGTCTTCGTAAAATGTATGTATTTGTATATCTAGTTCTTTAAATTTCACGCTATATCTACTATTTATATATATTTTATATTATATATCTATATTTTTTTTATATTTTCAAAATGTTATAGACTTAGAATTGGAAAACGTAATTAAGAAAAGTATAAAAATTTGAACCCGCGTCTCTTGGAAACCGCCGAAGCGTTTTGATCGCTAAGCCATACGTTCTACTACCAGCTGCGAATTTTGCACCTGTTATAAATAACACATTGTAATAAGGCTGTCTAAATTCAGCGAGAGGAAAAAATCAGATAACAAATAACACAATGAAGGGTTTGCAAACTTTTTATTTATTTCTACGTATTAGATTCCGGAAGTTTTTGGCCTATGCTAATGTCTATGCTTGACCCCTTTGTAGAGTAGCCATGATGTGATTTTGCGGGAATTACGTACGTTATATTTATAATTATTATCTATGAATATAGTAAATATATTATAATTTTATATATTTCTTGGTAGCACTTGGCGACAAAATATTTTTTATATTTCTTCTTGTGAAATGTTGGAATGTGGAGACCGAAATAAATTTCATAGTGTAGGGGCCGGTTGTGGCGCAGTGGGACAGCGTCTAACTGTGAACGCGATCGGTTGTGGGTTCGATCCCCACTCAGGGGAGTGATTATATTTAATTTATTTTCACTCCTTCGCTCTGTTGGAAGACAAAGTGCGGCGTTGAGTTCCACCGCTCAACTCGCAATGTCTCGAATACGGTGGAAAGCGAAGTACGGAGTGTCTATACACCGGATACTTTCTGTCTACCCTAGAAAAAGCTCGAAATTAACATCTCTGGAATTTTATTTTATAATTCTATTATAACAATAGCCTAAGCTCGATAACATAATCTTTCAAGTCGTTCCAGAGGTTGACCGTTACAAATAAAGGGACCGAAAGACAAAAATTGTAAAAATGTTGTCCGTATATGTGTATGTATACGTACTGTGTATACAGACATTTATATGCATTTAGTAAAAAGAGGTTATTTTAATATGACAAACAGAAATTCCAATTTTATTTGTATATATTTGTATGTGTAAATAACACTTTAATACATATATTGTATTTTTTTTTATTTTAAACGATCAATGGAAAAAAAATAATATTTAATCATATTGTTATAGTATTATAGATAAATCACAGATGTGATTACAGACAGACGCTTTCTCTGACACGAAGACCTCTGTAATAATATAAAATAATTTGGGAAATTTAAATTTATTTCAAGTAAAATATTTTTATTGTATCCTCGAAAATCTATCAAAATGGTGTCACTAGCAAACTAATTTTATCAGACACTGGTGTTTCGCCCACTTTTCTAAAGTAAACTACTTATATTACAGCCCTTGTAGTGGAGATTACAAAGAAAAATAAACTAACAGTACATACTCTACAATTACGTATCGGTTTTGTTTGTTTAGGCGCGGTGGAGGGCAATATGCAATCAGTTGAAAGGATTGTCCGTACGTTGAAAATAAGGTAGAGAAACATGTTCATATGCGAATATTAGTAGCGTTAAAATTGTATCCATCCAGCGTCTAACCGTAGACGCCTTTGGTTATGGGTTCGATACATATTCGAGGGAATGATTATATTTAAAATTTATTTTCATTTCTCCGCTCTAACTAAAGACTAAGTAAAGCGTTGAAGTCGCCATTCAACACGCAATATCACAATTGTAGAAGAAACGGAGTGTCTTGGACACTAGATTATCTCTGACTAACCCCGCTATGCGGAAAGAAGCGTGAAATTGAAAAGAAACATGTATTGAGTCAAAATTGTATTAAATTTAAACAAAACAGAAAAAATAAATAAAAAAGTAATAGATAATACAATAAAATTCTTTCTCAAATCATTGAATCGAGTGTGCCAATGCATAACCATTCTATAGCCAAGGAAATGTTCGAACAAACTAAATATTAAGACGATAACCCAAAAAACATTAACAAAATCTATACATTACATATTAATATTATATAAAGGCAATATACTGCGGGCGTTTCGATATCTACATGGATAACGTCTGTAGATATGACTGTATGTATAGACTAAACTCAATACAAGGTTATTATGTTTGTTATTTGCATTATCGCTGGCCGCCATCTAACGCGGATTAACTGCCGCCGAGGGACGAGATAGTTGAATTTTCAATTCAGTTAATATTTGATATTATATTTTGTTTGCCACCTTCTAGTGCAGTGGAAGCATAGCCTTTGATAAGAACAGGTTCGATTTTAGGTAGTAATTTATATATATAGTATTAAAAGAAATATGATATAACTTAAGAATTAATCTAGGCATTTGAAGTAGTGACTAGGATTGCGTATGAGTGTAAAAACAATAGTTGAGATTTTAATTCTCATTTGAGGAATTTATTTAACATTTCTTCTCTTTCACGTGTTGAATTCTGTCGGAAAGTAGAGAACATGATGTCTTGCAATGCTGAATACAGCCTGAAGCTAAAAAAACGCAGTATCAATAAAGAAGATCTCGGGTGAAAGAGATATAGAGGTACCGTAGCCTTTGGCACTCCCTGCTCTTCTTTAAGGATAGAGAGTGAAACTACAAGAAAACCATAAGCCTAGAAAAGGTATAGACTGAGAGCCTGTAGAGTGTAGTGACTAATCATATTTTAATAAAATAAAATAGAATTTAAAGGTAATATTTAATTTTTTTATTATATTTTTGCTATTACGAATCCGCATAACAGAGTAGGCTGACAGAACTTAGTATCAAGACACTCCGTTGACTGTTTTCCGCTTAAATTCTAGATATTGCGTGTTAAGTGGCGGAATTCGACACCGTGTTTTATCTTACGAGAAAGGGACAGTGAAAATAAAAATTAAAGTCAATTATGTAAGACTGTTGAGTAAGGTTCTAGTGAGACAAAGCGCGGCGTTGAGTTTCGCCACATATTCTTACATACAAGACGGAAAATTGAGAACGGTGTCTTGTTATATTGACATATTTCCAAATAAAGTTATAAAAAAATGATTTTGAACCGCATCTCATTGACAAAAATTCCAAACCTGGCCATTATTACATCGGGATCGCGCTCCACATCACGTCACATCACATCAGATGGCTCGCTTATTAAATCTCACAAGCGCGATACGTTTTTTGGCCGTATAATTTTGCAATTATTAATTCGTTTATTGTCCATTTGGTTGACTGTTTCCGCTTTATTGGTAAGCTATTTTAATATTAAAGCATTTTTTTGGTTGACATTTTCCATTCTTAGCTGAAATATAAGGCGTTATGTTTTGTGTAGGTACAAACAATGTATGCAGATAAAAAAGGGTAAGAGATAGAGAGAGAGAGAAAGAGAGATAGAGAGAGATATAGAGAGATAGAGAGATATAGAGAGATAGAGAGATATAGAGAGATAGAGAGATATAGAGATATAGAGAGATAGAGAGAGATAGATAAATAGAGAGAGATAGAGAGATAGAGAGAATGGAGAGAGATGGAGCGAGATAGAGAGTTGTATTTTGTTTCCACTAGGCAATAACTAAGAAACGGGGATTAAGCATCGCTATTGTAAATATCACTCTAATCTGATTTCATCTCTTCATCAGATAAAAAAAGTCGCGGAATTAAGTTGCGCAACTCGACACCCTTTACGTCAAAGTAGGGTGGGAGTAAGGTGGGCGTCTCTGGAATGCTTTGAAGAGTGGCGGATTTGATTCTTGCTATTCTCGCTCAAGCTATTTATAGTTTTCCTAAATTTGTTTTTTTTTAAGTAAATATTAGTATCGCCCAGTAGCTTTCTTAAAGAATAACTTCTAGTATTATAGAATGAAATCGTTACAAGATATAACCCATCTGGTGCGAATGTGCAAAACCTCTTCGATGCACACAACCTGGCTCACTGCCAGCCTCCAAATCGACTTTGATATTACAAAATTTTTATACATTATATATACCTTAGATGTTTTATTAACGTTTAAAAAAATCATATTTTATGTTATATATATGTGGATCTGTTACAAAAAGCAAGTTTTTGCTTTATCCTGCATAGCAGGGTAGTCAGAGACAACCTAGTGTTAACATACTTTGTTGTTTGCTTTCCGCCCGAAATCGAGACATTGGATGTCGAGTGGCGAATTCAACGCTTCGTTATGTCTTTTACCAGATCTATAAAATACTTTATATTGCAAGTATCCCATATAGACCTTCCTCCAGTATCTTCGTTACTATGTGTTTTCGTAGGTCAACCGAGGTCTCCCTCGACCTCTAACACTTATAGGCTTCATAAATCTTTCTTACCATTCATCACTCATTCTATCAATGTGCCCAAACCACGTAAGATCGAAAAAAACATACGTCAGGTATTTTCTATGTGAAAAATATACGTGCCTTATGTAATCTAACCGCCGTTGTCAATAGGCATGATCCAGACAGGGAAGTCCCCCGCTGCAAACGGTGTACACGAATCGAAGTTCGTGCCTCACAGGCGGCGCCCTAGAACTGTTCTAGCTTGGCCTTTCAAAACAAATACTACACATTCAAAAAATACCTTTTTATAATTAATAAATTGTAAATATATATAAGAATCAATTAAAATTTTTGGTTGGGAACTAAGTTAGTCAACTAATTATAAATTCTGGGCTCTCTTAGGAAACACATAGAGACAACAAAGTCTCTATAAGTCTTATAAGATTAAGCACTTTAAATGATATAAAAAAATATTGTCAAAAAATAGAATCATATTATGTAATAATATAAATAGTAGTATATATATATAAGTATGCATTTCATCATTTTCATTATCATGGTGGTGATGGTGATCACAGTATGATACATTTTTTTTAACTTCAAGCTTTTATCTCGCGTAGCAGGGTAGACAGGAAGTACCTAGTGTCAAGACACTCCATGCCCCACTTTCCACCGAGACATTGAGTGTTGAGTGTCGGAATTCAGCGCAGCGTTATGTCTCGCTAGAGCGAAGCCATGAAAATAATTTTAAATATAATCATTACTCCGAATGGGAATCAAACCCACAACCTGTCGAGTTTACAGTCAGACGCTGTCCCACTGCGCCACGATCGGCCTCTATAATATTAATAACAATACCTATTTTCATTAATCTGATGTTACTGCCAGAATAACCATAGTAACGGGAAAATAACTTTAAGCGTTCCTTTTCGTTTTTTAATTTTTTTTTAAACTAATGAAGTAAAAACTGAACTGTGGCAAACAATATAAAACGTATTTTAAAAATATAAAATGTATATAGGACGTAGGTAATAATACAGCTTCGGAGAATCACTCACGTACGATATAGTGCATTCGTGACCTTTTTGCTCCTATAGATAATATATAACATTAGCCTTTTCAAGACTTTTTACCGGTCTGCCGGTCGTGGCGTAGTGTGGCAGCAACCGGCTGTAAAGGCAATCGGTGGTGGGTTCAATCCCCACTCGAGGGAATGATAATATTTAAATTGTTTTCGATTTCCTTGCTCTGGTAAGATAAGGCGCTTGAGGTGTTGAGTTCCGCCACTCAACACGCAATGTCCGGTTCGGTGGTAAGCAAGGTACGAAGTGTTTTGATACTTCCTGTCTATCCTACTACGCGGGATACAAGCGTGAAGCTTTAAAAATATTAATTGTTAAAAGTCTAAATATGAGTTTTTAATTTAAATTAAACTCAATTTGAAAACAGAGTGTCTTGACACTAATTACTTCCTATTTACACTGCTATGCGGAACAAAAGTATGAAGCTAAAAAAAAACAAAACATAATATACAATTTAAAAAAAAAATTAAGCATACATCTATCATTTGCGGATACGTAATTGAGGTACAACGAGGTTGCAGAAAATAGTAAATAAGTTTTAAATATTCCCTTCCGCTGTTAAACTGCGCTGAGACGTCTAGAAAGATAAAGCCCAGTGCTAATTCAATAAATATCTTGCAAACATATATTGACATCTATATTTTTTTAGCTTCACGCTTCTATCCCGCATAGCAGGGTACAGACAGAAAGTGCCTAGTGTCAAGTCACTCCGTACGTTGCTTTGCGCCGAATTCAAGACGTTATGAGTGAAAGAACTCAACGCCGCACTTTGTCTTACCAGAATATCTAAAGTATAAATATCTAATATTTTAGAGAATATAAACATTAGTTCACATAATCACACTATAAGTGAATATGCAATAGCCTTTTCACTAAAAGCATCCTTTGCAAGGGAATCATCAATAATGGGTTTATTATGAAAGAAAATAATTAACTTATAATAATATTATTGTAAAAATTAAGTAAAAAATAAAACAGATATCCACTGAAGGCAATATTATTGAAATTTTCTTTGAAATCTAGTTGTTATTATTAATTTCCAAGTAAATAAATTAAATAAATTTACTGAAGAAGAAATTTAATAATTTCTAAAGGATATTTGACTGAAATTATATTATATTTTATTTTAATATACAAAAATAAAATAAATAATAAATAAATAAAGTTTGGGGTCATCGTGTTGTAGTCTGATGGCGTCTGACTGTGAACACGATTGGTTGTGGGTTCAATTACCACCCATTCATTTTTTTTAAATGTAAAATCATTCTGATTACATTTAAAACAGAAGTTGATATCTCCTCTGTTAAGATAAAGTGCGAAGATGAACTTGCCGTTCAATATGCAGGGTCTCGATTTCCGGCGGAAAGCAGTCAACGAAGTGTCTTGACACCAGAGTCAATAAAACGTGAAGCTGTAATAACAATAATACGTAATAAATTATTCAATTAATAACAAATACTGGAAAATTGTTACTTAATTAAGTTAGTAAATAAGATTAATTTATAAGGATAAAGCTAATTTAAGTCAAACATTTAAATATTCTTTATGAAAAAAATTGTCTTCAAAATAATATAAGAGATGTATTTTGGTACACTCAGCTGGTATATGTTTCAGTTATCACCTTTAACACCATTTGATCGGGAAGCATTTATATTTTAAACGAGTGGTCATTTGCGTGGACACTATGACTTTAGCTATACTATTTCCATTTATAAAGTCGACAGTAAAATTTTTTTTAGCTTCACGCTTTTATCCCGCATAGCAGGGTGTAGACTGAAAGTATCAAGTATCAAGACACTCCGTACTTCACTTTCCACCAAATTCAAGACATTGCGTGTTGGGTGGTGGAACTCAACACCGCTCTTTGTCTTTACCAGAGCGAGGAAGTGAAAATAATTTAAATATAATCACTCCTCGAACCCACAACCGATCGCGTTTACAGTCAGACGCTGTCACACTGCGCCACGACCGGCCTCTTTTTTATTTCTTTCTAGTTCCTATAAGAATTTAAGTAAATTCTATCTAAGTGTTTTCCTGTATTCCTCAATCAATTTGCTAAAATTCAGCTTTGGGCTGTATATTGTCAGTCATACACTATACAGTACATAATAAGATGTAAAAAAAGTTATGGGCGTATAACGTGAAAAAAGTTATGGGCGTATAACGTGATTGTAAATGAAAGATAAGTTTCACTCGTGCTAAAATTTATTCAGATATTTATTCTATTATTTAATACGAAATTTACGTTTTATTATCAATAAGATTTTTAGAGTTAAAGAGAGATAAAATTTCCATAAATACATTCCTCCAAACGGGTGTTCGAGTCTTGCACAAAGAGGGGCTCAAAGCAGTACTCGTGATTATGACCCAAGTGTATACATAAGGGGCCCTTTTTGAAGCGCGATTTAAGGTTCTTCTCTGGTCTACACCAAATTTGATTTGTTGCACGTCGTATGCATGTCGTGATCGTATAGTGTAAGTGCGCATTGCCACCTCACGTAATACATTAGGCCACGCGCTGTTCAACGACACCGTGCAGCGATGGAGGACGTGTTATGACACGTGATGGTTTTCTGAATATTCTATTATATCATTTTATAGTATGGACAGGACGCTGTTAAATGATTTTATATAGAAATAAAATGCTATTCCGAATTGCAATCCTCGGTCAAGACACTCCGCTCGCTTTCCGTTCTAACTAATAAATATTGCATATTAATTGGACACAGGTCGAAGGAGATAAATATATGAAATTAAAGAATTACTTGTGTTTAACAAAACACCTTTATTTTAAGAAATATGATTAATATTTTATAATTTTTATTTTGTTGTGTGTATATCGCATAAAGAATATATGGTCAAGACACTACGTTTTTACATTTTTCGATAGACACTACGTGTAATTAAAGTACGTTTTGTTTCATTAAACTAAACACATATACAAAATTCCAATATAATGATATCCAAGCGTGGAATCGAACACACAATCAACCGCTCGTACCCAAACCAAACGTGGACAGATACTGTTTCACTGTGCTATATGCCTTTATATATCTAAATGATACTAGATTTTCTCTCTAAATCTATAAGAAATACATCTCCTACAATCTTGAGGGACGTCGTATTAATCCTGGCTCAGACTCAATCGGTCGATAATCTCAATTGTTTCAGCGATCAACCAATGATCTATGTATTGAAATAAATGAATTGTATTTTAGTAGAGATTGCTTTAGTTAATAATAAAAAAATCAGGCCGATCGTGGCGCAGTGGCACAGCGTCTGACTGTAAACGTAATCGGTTGTGTGTTCAATCTCCACTCGGGGCAGTGGTAATATTTAAATTATTGTCACTTCTACGCTCTGGTAAAGACAAAGTGCGGTGTTGAGGTTCACCACTCAACACGCAATGTTTCGAATTCGGTGGAAAGCAAAGTATGGAATGTCTTAACACTATGTACTTTCTGCCTGCCCTGCTAAGCGGGATAAAAGCGTGAATCTATAAAAAAATGATAAAAATATGCAAACATACTAATATTTGTTTTATTGGACTTATAAGTAGAAGTTATTTATTCTAATATATTTATTTAAAAAAAGTAAAGAAAATAGCACTCAACGTCGCGCTTTATGGTTTATAAGCCAAGAAATGAAAAAAAATATAATTATTCCCCCAAATAAGAATTGAACCCACAACCAATCAATTCTCCAGTGAGGCACCAATTATTTCTCAATATTAAGATTAAATATGCAATATTTCAATAATATTTCTTAAAAAAAATAGGATTATTTTAAATGCAAATGAATAATATGATTAATAAAATTGTACTAATAATAAAAATAACCAAAAAATTACTTATTTTAAAAATAAAATTAAAATATTCATAAAAAAATATTGAAGTTGTATATTTATATAATAATTAATATTTTGCATGGTAAAGAAAGAATTCATTGTTACGTCACTCTGTTTTCCTTTTGTTTTCTACTTTGAGACATTGCGCGTGGCAGGGCGGTATTTAACACTGTACTTACGTTTAAAAATTATAATATCTTCGTAGATTACTGAGAGGAGTGGGAAATATCTAGTCAATTTTAATTATTTTAACGGATTATTGGAATTCAACCCCTCAACACATGTTCTGAATTCGTTGTCCCTATGACGGGTTGGGATAGTATACAATCCCCCCCCCCCCCGCTGGATAGCGTCCCGTAAGATGCGGGTATACCAGTGATTTGGTGGTAGGAGGTTAATCCTTCCACAGGCTCACGACCACTATCATGACAAAAATGACCCGCCAAGTGTGTGATGATGTGTTCCAGTTCGATGTCATGTCAGCCAGCTCTCCCTATTCCCACTCATCCTTTTCCTCATCTCCGTTCACGTTCAATCCCAAGATCTGCAACTAATGTTGTGGATGTCCATGGACGAAGGTGACCACTTATCATTAGGTGGCCCTTCTGCTTCTTTGCCTCCTTATTCTATAAAAAATCCAGCTGTATCGAAATTCTGATACAATTTTGTTTTGTTTGTTACAACTTTTTAATTGTTATTATAATATCTGTAGAGAAATATTCACAAATTTATGCTTCATATAGTTTATTTCTAAGACACAATTGTTGGGCAAGAGGAAATGATATGTATTAAATGATCCTAAATGTGAAAAACACACTAAAAATAGTAAAATAACTAATTTTATAAAATTAAACTAATGAATTATATTAATGAAACTCTCAAAATACAACTAAAATTGTAATAGTGTCTTAATTTATACATTTCTTATATATTGAAACATTTCTTCTATAAATTCTTCTCTCCCAATTTGAATAATTTAAGTTTGGCATTGGAGTTACTATCAATAAAATAAGGGAAAACTGAAAAATATCACCCAAAGCAATACAATCATACAAAATTGATATACATTAAAATTAATGGCCAAGTAAGGAAAGCACATCTCAAGACTGTTTGTTACGTAATAGCATTTACCAATTTAATTAAGACCTCCCCAATTACTATTGAATTGCCCATTTGCACGGAAAGGTCATAGTTGATCCGATAGACCATTGCTACGCTGTGAAAAGGCTATGTAATATGTCTCTTCTCTGGGCCTATCACTCGTATATATTAAATTCTACATATGTACATACAAGTATTTTATTACATATAATTATTTTCCCCGTATAATAAGGAGTCAGAGAGAAATTAGTGTCAAGACACTATCCTCTGGGAATCAATACATTGCGGCTATTGTGGATCTCAGCCCCGTGTTTAATCGCATCGTGCGTATAAAAATTATAATTTATATCATTTTCCTGGTTTTCGGTTAAACCCATAACTAATAGAAATAGATAGTAAAATAAGTATTGCACATGATGTCATTTGTTACTTTACCAAATCCTTTTTTGTTCTTTGTGTCATACAAAACTGAGACCCCTCCCCCTCCTCATACCCCTTCCACCTTTCTTATTAGGATAAGAAGTCTGGAATCTTCCTAAAGACACTTTCATTTACACTTAATGATAATATCAACGCAAGTTTTTTTAAATAAAAACACCATTTTTTTTCGATAGGAATCAAACAGAAAACACTTGTGTATTTTAGTCATTACCTATGTACGTCAAAATGACGCGTAAATAAAACAATACCCCGATATCTTTTTTTTTGTTTTGTTTTGTTGTTTTTTTTGTAGCTTCACGCTTTTATCCCGCGTAGCAGGGTAGACAGAAAGTACCTAGTGTGAAGACACTCCGTACTTCGCTTTCCACCGAATTCCAGACATTGCGTGTTGATTGGTGGAACTCAACGCCGCACTTTGTCTTACCAGAGCGAAGAAGTGAAAATAATTTTAAATATAATCACTCCACCGAGTGGGGATCGAACTCACAACCGATCACATTACCGATATCTTGAAATAGTATAATTATTTCAATTGTATAAATCCAAATGTATTTCAAAGCTCATCGCTTCCATCACAAGTAACACTTAAGCCTAGCTTAGTTGCAATCAGTCTTCACGTCGGTCTGTGCGACGTTCCATCAATTCTCGCTCAGATAGTTATCTGTTACAATCTAGACTTAGGTGTATATTTAGTTAGGTCTTAACTAAGGAATTATTGTTACATTGATTCTAGCTTAGACTATAATAGCGCAGTGGCACATAGCTTGACTGCATCGAGGTTATTATGGGTTTAATCTCCACTGGGACAAATGATTATTTAGAATAGTAGAAATAATAATAATTATTATTTTTCTGTTTTAACGAGACAAAATTGGGTGTTAGATTCCGCCAAATAGTAAAAAAATGCATTGAAAAGTTGCGAAATGTGGAAAACAGAGTGTCTTAACACCGGGTTCTCTACGATTTGTTACATAATAAATTTATCCGAATGTTTTTTTAATTAAGAGTATTATATGTGATTTTGTTTTATTTGACCAAAAATGTAATAAATTATTCAACTCATAGAATAATTTTAGAGGAAATCATATTATTCTAACCGAAGTATTGCAATGTTTCGAATTCGGTGGAAAGCGAAGTGCGGAGTGTCTTGACACTAAGTACTTCCTGTCTATCCTGCTATACGGGATAAAAGCGTGAAGCTAAAAAAAATTGTTAAATTGTCCAACATTTAACTGAAAAAAAAATAACTGAAAATTTAACTGAAAATTGGTCGATTAATTTTTAAACAGTATTAACGAACGTTCTTGTTACAAAGTACCGAAACTTTAACTAAATATAAAACACTGAATATATTTAAAAGAAAATGGCCGACAGTGGCCCAGTGAAATAGTGTCTGACTGTAAAGGCGATACATTGTGATTTCGATGACATTCGAAGGAATGATTATTTTTAATTATTTTCATGCCATCGCTCTGGTAAGATCAACCGCGGCGTAGAGTTCCGCCACTCAGACTCACTTTGAGACATTATGTATGTCTCAAATTTGACGGAAAGCGCAGACCTGTCCGACCTGCTATGCGGTATAAAAGCGTATTAAAGATAGAAGCAATATATGCCCTATGGTCCGATTTCCCCTTTAAAATTGTAAACGTAATTACGACTTCTTCTTTCATTTCTATCAACGTACTTTCTAATTTCAAACTATAGATACATTTTAAATATGCAAAAACTATCTCAATTAATCTAGATAATTTATTTAGGATTATTCAAATGTTCCAACACTAAGTTTTTTTTTTAGCTGACACTCCCTACTTTGCTTTCCATCGAATTCGAGACATTGCGTGTTGAGTGGTGGAACTCAACGCTGCACCTTGTCTTTTACCAGAGCGAGAAAGTGAAAATAGCTTAAATATAATCACTCCCCCGAGTGGGGATCGAACCCACAAGCAATCGCGTTTACAGTCGGACACTGTCCCACTGCGCCACGACCGGCCTCACTGAGTATGCATTGAAAAAAATATAATAAAAAAGGAAACGAGTTGAGGGGACTTCAGATCGTTTGCTTTTAAAAGAGAGAGAGAGAGAGAGTCTTCTCATTACTATTAAGCAAGCAGTGAGTCGAAGCTAATCGGAGAGCGGGGTAACGTAGTGTCTTGGCACTTCCATAACTAACCTGCAATGCGAGAAAACGCACATTCCGGCCAATGCAAAAATATATAAAGAAACATATTTTTCATTGCAATTACTGTTTTTTTTTTTGGTTTTTACAAAGATTTTCCTGTTTCATTAATAAAGTTAGTGACTGAGAGTAAATAAAGTCGTGATTTGGAGAGGTTGTGTGACGTCGCACGTCCCCGGCCCCTATAAATTACATTTATGTACGTACAATATATCGCTTGTTGACACGAATTTCCTTTCTGCTCAGATCAGCTAAATCTAAGACAATGTATTTAAAACTTTCCAAATACTGTTAGATTTTTGTTTTTACAAGTCTTATCTTCTTAATGCTATTGAAAAGGGAGCGATGAAGCGAAAAACGATTTGGATGTATGATTAATTTAGCGTTTTATGTTTAATTATAACAACGCCTCTTTGACTTTACAAGATGATGTTCAGTTAGTACCCAGTACATATTTCTTATAGATTCACAGAAGGAAACATATTAACTAATTTGATAATTAATCCCACCACTCACACACTGATTTTAGGCACAGCAGGGTATCCAGAGCAGGAAAGTTTGTGTGAAGTGTCGAAACTTAATCGGTTTTAGGTTTAATTGAGCGGAGAAATCATAACATAATATAAATTTTACTATTCATTCTGTAGCATCTAACCTATAGCCTATTTGAGCCAGCCTATGTACAGTGTTTCCCAATAGGATGATAGGATTTTGATAGCTCATAGCCGCCATTTTGGTTGTTCAACATGTGACATTTGTATTGCTTTGAGTTCAGTAATGTTTGCCATTTAATCATGAATAAGTTCACGTTACCTCAACGTTTGGAAATTGTCCAAATTTTCTATCAAAACTCAACTATTGTCTCTACTCAAAGAGCATTTCGTGCTAAATATGGTCGTCATGGTGCACCGTCTGAGCTCGCTATACGTGGCATAATCCAAAAACTGGAAAGTGAATATTCTTTACACGATAATAGACCACCAACACGACAGCGAACAGGCCGTAGTGAAGAAAATATTACATCGTGGATTTGCTGATTGGGCACTTGAAATGATGGAAACGGACATCGAATTTCATAGGGAAATCATCTTTTCAGATGAGGCTCACTTTTGGCTCAGGGTGCGGATTATGGTACGGTGGAATCATAGGCCCGTACTTTTTCAAAAACGACGAAGGCCGTACTGTTACTGTCAATGGCGACCGTTATCGTGACATGTTGAACGATTTTTTTTTTCCTGAAGTGTATGAAATCGATGCGGACGACATTTATTTTCAACAAGATGGTGCAACACGCCACACTGCGACCGTCACAATGGATTTATTGCGTGATAAATTTGGTGAGTCGGTTATTTCTCGCAACGGTCCTCACAATTGGCCACCAAGATCATGCGATTTAACACCCTTGGACTATTTTTTGTGGGGGTATGTTAAATCTCTAGTGTATGTCAATAAACCAGCTACGATTCAAGACCTTGAACGCAACATTTGAGCGACTATAGCGGCCATACTAGCCGAAATGTTGCACCGAGTCATCGAAAATTGGACCGATCGTATTCACCAGTGCAGAAAAAGTCGTGGCGCTTCATTTGAACGATATATCACATGTTTTATTTTAATTTCAAAACATATCGTTCTTATTGGGACATATATATATATATATATATATATATATATATAGGTAGATATTGGTTATTTTTGAAGCGACCTCTTTACGTCGCGAGACGTTATACAATAACAGTAAGTCTTTACGACTGCGAACTTCAATGCGATACGGAGATGTTAGCAAGTAACTTTTCAAGTGAATTGTGAGAATTGCTTGTAGGAATATGCTAGTGCTAAATGTACTATATATTGAATATACATTAGGTATGAAATTCATATATATGTTTGTTTCTTGTAACAGGCGTATAAGCATTTCTGTAGAACGCATGGTATAGTGGTGAGCGTTTAGATGGGAAATCACGAGGCGCAGATTTGATTTTGAGTTCAAATTTTTATTTATTTTATTTCAAATGATTTCTTTTATGTTACACAAGGTTGTACAATACTTTAAGAATATTAAAATATTAATGTTTGTGTTATTCCGTACCGTTATCTGATTTTGTAGTATAAAAAGTGTTTTTTTTTATTAATTTGCTTTCATAAAGATTAAAAGTGTTTTAATCTTTACGAAAGCAAATTAATTAAAAAAAGTTTTTGTATTTGATCAATATATTTAAATAGTACAGATGTCTTGTCTTGACACTAGGTACTTCATGTCTAGTAAAGCTAAAAAGCATAGATTTAGATTCTACATTTTTCAGTAAAAATATGAAATTCTTTAACATAGGCAAATGGCGCAGGGATGACGTCACATGAGATAAAGTGTTAGCGTGTAAAAAAAGGCAACATTTTTTTTTAAACATGATTCTCTTGATAAAACATAGAGATTTTAAGCTCTACGAGATGTCTAGTTTTTTAAATTATTTAATAGAATTAAATTACTAAAATAAATTATTTTATAATATGTGATGTGTAAATAAATATATACATATAGGATGTTTATCGTCCTCGTATCGCTCCGCTCGAGTGACGCGTAACGTCGCGTAAGCAATAACGGCGCGTCTATCAAATCCGCGTTAGCGATGTGCGAACAGCTACTTACATTCATATTATGTGTGTAATGTACACCATATTGGCTCAGTTGGTACGTATTTTAATGTAGAGATCGTGGATTCAACACCGTGAAGGAAATTATATGTTTATTTATATTATAACTAAAGTCAAAATAGAAGTAAATAATGAGTTTATTCAAGATTACACTGAAATCTCAGTTTTTACTTCAAATAAAAATTAAATTAAATGTGGCTGGTCGTGGCGCAGTGGTACAGGTGGGTTCGTTCTCCATTCGGGGGATTGATTATATTTAAATTATTTTCACTTCCTCACCCCGCTAAAAAAGACAAAGTGCGATGTTAAGTTCTACCACTCAACACGCAATGTCTCGAATTTGTTGGAAAGCGAAGTGCGGAGTGTCTTGACACTAGGTACTTTCTGTCCCTGCTATTCAGGATACAAATGTGAAGCTATAAAAATAAAAAAAAATAGTTTATTCTGTGAATGTCAAATATTTTATCATTGTCACAAGCTATTCATCAAATCCAAAAAGGTAAGTTTAAAACACTTAGCGAGATGTTCGTCCCAATAATATACCCCAAATCAATTCCAATTGTTCTATTATATGTGTTATACTTGTCATTATGAAGTGAAAAAATAAATTGAAGAGGGAATATTGTAAGTATATTAAGATTAACGCAAATGACTGAAAATAAGCAATGTAGAACGGAAACATTTGTCACTAGATCCTAATTTCCTAAGAGAAAAAATCAGCTTTATGCTTTTCTTTTATGTAAATAGGCAAAGATAAACTAGTGTCAAGGCACTCTGCCAACCACATTTCGCACGAATTTTTAGGTGTTGAATCTCGGAACCTAATCTAATCATTTTATCTTACATGAGCGGGAAAATAAAAATAATTTAAATACCAGGAGCGGGAATTGAACTCACAACCCATCGCGTTTACAATTAGACGCACTGTCCCGAAATAAGTAAATAAGCTGTAATATTAAAAAAGGTGAATATTTCCAAACGTTTATACAAAGTGAGATCAGAAATAATCTTTTATATAAAGCTTCGACGTGCGTCAGGAGTCACTCGGCATATCCTTATAATAAAATGTACAATATTCTTTTGGACATGTTACACATCAAACATCTTTTACACATCAAACATCTTTTTTATTAGAAACAAAATCATTACACACAATTATAGCACTTATTTTAAGATAATTACAGTTGTTTATCGCTCGAGTAAATATTAACTTTTAAAGCGTTAATTCTGCCCCTACTCGGTCCTCACTCGCCCATAAAATCTATGAATATTTATACGTATTACGGAAGTAAACCGATGTATAGGATCTTGCCATGGGAATTGCCTTGACTAAGGTATTCTAATATTTTGTAAATGATTTCATTAAATAATATTTTATCTAATTTGATGACATCGATGGTTCAAGGTTCATATCCCAGTATGTAATTGCTGCACAAAAATAAAAAAAAAACGATTGCTGACACCAGCCATCATATATTTAACAAGTAAAACTAAAACTAAAATTCCAATGTCGATCGAATGTATATATATATATATATATATATATATATATATATATATATATATATATATATATATAAGCTTAGCTTTAGCTTTTAGCTTTTTTAATATTTTTCCAACATCTATTCTTCGTGTTAGAAATTCATTTCCACATATCTACGAAGGCTTTTTATTTTGGCAATGAAAAGAGAGGCTCTTTGACGTACATTTGAAAGGTAGCTTTAACTAACAAAATAAACTTTACAAATCATATCTTGCTCATTCTAATGTGAAACTAAAATTATGCGAGAATATTCAGTTTCACGAGATATTTTCATAAAAATGTTTATGTTTTGGGGTTCCTTTGGTTTAATATTATGATATATCCCATCAAGATCATGGTGTTCAGGTATATGGTAAGTTAGAGGAACAAGTGTTCTTTTATAAATAATATAAGAGATTTCTAGAAATAATAAAATATATATAGTTACAAGGCATTGTAAGGCCGATCCTAACGCAGTGGACCGCGTTTGACTGTAAACGCGAAAGGTTGTAGGTTAGATTCCCACTGGGGGGAGTGATTATATTTAATTTTTTTTCATTCCTTAGCAATTTTAGCAAAAGGCGTGACGTTAACTTCCACCACTCCACACTACGACACACAATAGAGTGTCTTGACACTAAGTACTACCTTTGTGCGTCTGGTATAGTGGCAGCGTCGGTAATACATTGTTTCAATCTTTACTGGGGGGTCCACTTAGTAAACGTTACGGTGAGTTCCTTGAATTGAGTGAAAAGCGAGGAAACGAGTGTCTTAACATTCTCCCTGTACACCCGTTATACGAGTGAAATGTATAAAGGTAACCGACAAAACATTGAACAGATTCGATTCCCACTTGATGTATTTAGCTTACATCTAAAACAATTTTGTTTCTTCTATATAGCTTGTTACAATTCTACCAACCAAATGGACAGTAATATATAATATTGAATACTTCTTAACAAAGTCCAACTTGCGCTTGTCAAGTTGCTCTCTTAATATATATAAAGTTGTATGAAGTCCATGAATTCCAAATGAATCCGCACAAACATGTCAAGGTTATATTCAATACTTTAAACTAATTAAGCTCATGTAAGCAAAATGTACTTAGCAAGGAAATATAATCTTATACATGCATACCGGTTTGTATATATATATTTGTATTAACTAACTCTGACCGTAAACGCGATCGGTTATCGGTTCGATCCCCACTCGGGGGAGTGATTATATTTAAATTAATTTCCTCGCTCTGGTAAAAGACAAAGTGCGGCGATGAGTTCCACTACTCAACACGCAATGTCCCGAATTTGGTGGTAAGCGAAGGACGGAGTGTCTTGACACTAGGTACTTTCTGTCTACCCTACTATGCGGGATAAAAGCGTAAAGCTAAAAAAAAAATAAACAACTAACTCTATTATTAATAGAGTTAATTTTTTTATGGTATTCGTAGTTTAGAAATGTAAACAATTCCTGCTTATATTATGTTTTATTTTTATTATATAATGTTATTTAAAAGTATAAGTACTCTGTTTTTGAACATATGAGACGAGATGTTATTTTCTTGTCTTTTTTATTCTGAGAATACACCTTAGAAGAAATATGTTAAATTCTTCATGGAATCTTCTAGAAAGATACGTTGTTAATTTTTATTATGTATTTCGAAGGCTTCAAAGGCAGTAGTAAGATCTTTTCTGCATTTGGTTAGAGAGATGCTCGTATAATAGAGTTGATTGTTAAAGCTTGAGGCCTTGAAATTTTTATGTTTGCATCGAAATTTTTATACACTTGTTACATACAATTCATGTTGTTAAGATAAGAAATTATCATTTTCGTAGTCATAGAAATGTATATCGCTCTATATACGAAAGAGCGCGTCAAGCATATGGTGGCGCATGTAGAATATATTTTAATATTTTAAAGTATTTCAATTTTTTTTTTTATAAAATAAATTGGCTTTTTGTAGTCCTTTTACGAAGAAAGAGTTCATAACGATAGATTATAAATTTCAAATAGCTTTCGTTTATATAAAAGTTTATATCATATTGTTTTTATCAGTTATTTCCGAATAAATATAACAGAATACAAAGAGAAATTTCATTCAACTGTACTGAGCAAATCTCACAGAAATTTTTACCTCTTTCGAAATAAAACAAGCGGCGATTGTGGCATTTACGATTAAAATGCACGAACTTTACATGTAACGAGGGGAATATTACCGAAACGAGCACCAGTGACGACATATTTTAAGGACTTTTTTACGTTTTTTTACGTCCCTTTATGTTCTTTTAGGTTCTTCTACTTTTTTTTAAGATTTTTACGTTCTTTTCCGTTCTTTTATGTTCTTGTACGTTCTTTTACCTCCTCTTATTTTACTGTATATACGTACTTTTACGTTCTTTTACGTTCTTTTACCTTCCTTTACGTTCTTTTACGTTAATGTACGTTAGTAAAAATAAGTTGGGAACGTATAAGAGTTTTGACGTAGCTCGATCAGAACGTATGGCTTAATTGCCTAGGTCACTTGGGCAGTTTCCGAGAGGCTGTGAGTTCTTTAGCTTCAGGTTTTTATGCTGCAATGCTATGCGGGACGTTTACCCTGCTGGGTAAACAGGATGTACCTAATTTTAAGACATTCCGCACTCCACTTTCCGAGACATAGTGTGTCGAAAAGCGGAAATCAACGCCACTATAAAAATGAAAATAATTTAAATACAATTATTCCCCCGAGTGGGAATCAAATCTTCAATCGATTGCATTGATTTGGTTATCTTACTATGTGAATTCTACTTTTAAATATACTAAACAGCTTTATGCTTTGTGCACATAGCAGTGTACGCAGATATCCTAGTAACCTATTTTCTACTTCCCACCCAAAGTCAAGACATTTGGATTGGCGGAACTCAACGCCACGGTTAGTTTTGTGAAAGCGGCGCAATAAACCTAATTGGCCTCCGTATTTACAATTTGACTCTATCCAATTACGACACAGTAATTACAAAGCTTTTTAATTTAGATATATTTGAAGGACATTTTTTAATAAAGTATTTAATCTTAATGTAGACCTAATGATTATTTCTAGTTAGTGAATTTTAAAGGAAATTAAGCAAAAAATTTCTCAAATTTCTGCAGGAATAGAAATACATGGGGTTATACTAATTTGGTTGAAACTATGGGTAATAAAGTATTGGCAGATATAGTTGGAGGCAATCCCTAGTCAAATATGAAAATCTTTATTTCAACTAGAAAATCCTTTTTGTTTATGGATTTTAAAGTCAATATGAATGCACATCTTCAACATTTCAAGTTGTGTATTAAAAAAGTTTTCAAACCGCTCCCTCCCATGTACGGTTTGTCAAATGTTAAATATGTTCGTGTATTATTTTCTATTCAGCTATCTACTCTTACGCATTGGAACATTATAACAGAGAATTTTGTCACTATAATGAAGTTGGAGAATTGAGTCACTAACTTTACATTACCTAGTCACTAATTTCGTTGTATGTTTTGGTGTCCGAAATCAGTGTTACATGTCATGGTTGCGCATTCGACAAATGTCTTATGCTTACACAAGTTGTTCTGGGTTCAATTTGCGTATTTAGCTGTAGATATCAAATTATCTTAATTGTTCCGATCCTGTGTACAGTCTTATGCCGGAAAATTAACTAAATCTAACAAAATGAGGGTGATTAGTTTATCTAATCTGTATATAGGAGTTGGGTAAAGATAGGGAAATAATGGGTATCCCGTGGACCCTACTAGTGGTGGTCGAGGAGGAGGTAGTGAGGGTTTAGTGGGTATATCGATGATCTGTGCTAGTCCAAAGTCCCACATAATCCGTTTTTAGTCTCCTATTAGGCGTGTATGAGAAATGCTCAGTATTAACTTAGCTATACAAATATCGAGATTTTTAAAAAGATATTTATAGAAGATAATCGTTTTCATTTAATTTTGTGCACATATTTGTTTTTTTTATTTATCCTTCATTAAAATCTTATAACTTCCAATTAAAAAAAATGTACTGTAGGTAAAAAAAATCACAAAAATGAAGTCATCAATAACCCCTCTACTTCGCAAGCAAAATTATCTTTCGTTTAATTTTCAGACAAACGCTCAGTACTTTTCACTTAATCAAAACTCTTACAAATCACGGGATTAGAAACTGTATTTATATTATAATAAGAACGTATATCGAGTGCCCGATTCGCCCTAACATAAAGACGTCAAAGCGATTAACGGATACAAAAACAGCAACAAAAGTATCACGAATAAGTGAGTCCATTCACTTCGTTAGGGATGACAAAATACATGATTTTTTTTTATTACTGCAACCCCTTTCAGTGTAAAAGGTTAGTGATATAATTCTTTGACACTAAAATAGTGTGATAAATATATATGTTCGCCAATATAGGCATGAATCAATTTCACTTTTTTTTTTTAGCTTTACGCTTTTATCCCGCGTAGCAGGGTAGACAGAAAGTACCTAGTGTCAAGACACTCCGTATTTCGCTTTCCACCGAATTCGAGATATTGCGTGTTGAGTGGTGGAACACAACGGTGAAAATAGAAAAAATTAAGATTTTTTTTTTAATTTCACAAAATCTCAAAAAGCAACAGTGGTTTTCATACTAAACGTCGCGCTAAGGTCTTGACACTAAGTACTTTACCTTGCTATGCGGGATAAAAGCGTGAAGCTAATTTATATAAGCGAAAAATTGAAAATAATATAATAATAAGCGAAAAATTGAAAATAATTTAAAAAACGAAGAACTGAAAATCATTTACCATTGTTTTGCACTGAGTTGACATCGAACCCAGAACCATCAATGTAACCGCAAAATCATATTAATAGAAACTGAATTTTGTTTATAAAAAGTTAAGCCATCCCCAAAATATATTGCTTATTAGAGGTGACGCAAAGTTGTTTGATGAATATTTGAAATAAACTAATAAAAACAAAGCCGCGGCGTTGAGTTCCGCCACTTAATTCTAATATCTCGAATTAGGCTGAAAGTGGCGTACGGAGATCTTAACACCTGGTAATTTTATAAAATAATTTATTTTCGTTTTTTACATATAGGTATTTTAAGAAAACCTAAACTTGCGAACACTATATTATTCCGTCACAGGTCTCTGTTAATTTCTACGATAAATATTTAAATTATTTTAAACGTTAATTTTGTTCAATTCACATTTTTATGTTTTTTTTTATTAAAAATAGTTTAGTTTCACCCTTTGACAATTCTATACTGAGTAAGGACTCGGGCACACTGAGGACTCGAGAGATGCGGCTCACTTGAAGTATCTCACCGTGTGCACTTCATTATGTACTATTAAGCGGCGTCCTTGAGATGGCAAAGTATTTTTTTAAATAGGTTTTCTAACATTATTATGGAAGGTCTATTGAGAATGGCGTCAAAATTTTTGTGCAATACAAGTTGATATTTGATCTAAAAAATATATAGAGAGCTATTTAAATTTTAATTTAAATATTAATTAAAAATAGTAGAGGCCGGTCGTGGCGCAGTGGGCCAGCGACTGACTGTAAAAGCTATCGGTTGTAGGTTCGATCCCGTCTCGGAGGAGTGAATATGTTTATATTATTTTCACTTTCTCGCTCTGGTAAAAGACAAAGTACAGCGTTGCGTTCCACCACTCAACACGCAATGTCTCGAATTCGGTGGAAAGCGAAGTACGGAGTGTCTTGACACTAGGTACTTTTTATCTACCCTGCTATGCGGGATAAAAGCGTGAAGCTAAAAAAAGTTATAAATCATATTAATACAATACTTCTACTTCATATTAATTTATTTTCATTAATGAAACATAATATCATCCTAACTAATAATCACTTACTTAAATAAGAAGACAGACATTATCCCATAAAATATCTAATCAAATAAAGAGAAAGAAGAAAATATCTCAACCTTTTGAAAGCTGGAAAATCAAAGCTGTAAGTGTTGTAGCTTAAATAGCTTATTTAAAAGCGGCTATAAAAAAATCATGGATAATATTTCCACCAAAAATATTAAATGTGTGTAAATTTCCTGAAATTGACATCCCTATAGCGAACAATACGCTATTGTTTCTTGGCCACAGTGCCCTAGGTTTATCGCCCAGCTTGGATTATAACATGTATACAAGGAATTTGCAACTTTAAATTTAATGAATTAAAGTTTATTTTTCAATAGCATTCTTTTATTATTGTACCAAATTAATACAAGCGGATTTACGCTCTACGCTTATACGTTAAAGTTGTTTTTCCATTGGGTGTAGTTATCAATTGTTTTCATAGCAACGTGCGATTATAGGTCTTATAACACAGTTTTAAGAGCAGTGAAATATGCGTAGGTTTTCCATACAATTGTGCATGGAGCGGCCGGAAAATGTTAGAGAAGTGGTTAGATAAACAATTTATTTAGTTACCCAAGTATTCAAAAATGAAATTATATCTGTCAGTCACGTTAAAACTCTAAAACGAGTCAGCTGAATTGGCTAATTGGTAATCTTTTGGTTAAAATAGTAAAGATTCGTACATACATTTCGAAACTATAAAAATAATAATTTTATAATAATGCTAAAGTAATATCAAATCATTTAAAAAGTTGTCAACAAAGAAAAATACAAGTTATTTCAGAAAACTGAAATTCTAAGTCGATATTTGTTCCAGCAAATGCAAGAGAATACGTGCAATTGTGCCAGAGAAGTGAGTGGGAGAGAAAAATGAGAATTGGCGGCTTTGATGGAAATTAAACAAAAAGCTTACGAAAAAAACAATGATTTGAAAACAAATAAATAAGAAATAAACAACATTATTTCGTCCTATTTCTTCTATAATCTAAAGAATCGTTATGCGTTTGATTTTTTAGTATAGATAGATCTTAGTGTAGACGGTTGGTTTCTTACCATTTCATTAAATCAATGTTAATATTTACTATCAAAATTACGTTTAGACACTTCAAACGAGCGTGGTAGTTTTCCCATTGTAGGTGAGTTACGCGCTTCTAGAAGTCTATTAACATCGCCTAAACTAAATTTTCTACGTCAAATCACCATAACTACGTTTAGTTTTTGATGCTAAATATTACATTGATTTAATAAAATAGTAACAAACCAATCGTCTACCCTAAGATATATCTATACTAAAAAATCAAACGCATAACGAATTTCTTTAGATTATAGAAGAAATAAGATGAAATAATGTTGTTTATTTTTTATTTATTTGTTTATATTTGTTTGTTTACTACTTTGCCATACATAAGTATTTGAACAGATGTAAAGGTCGTAATAGAAGCTGTAATATAGGTGTGTGAAAAACAGCCAGATATGGTATGATTCATGCAAAACTAGCTTCAAGGAACGTTATGCCGAATTTAGTTAGTAAGCGGGATTTGTGTATAAAAATAACTTTTTTTTGTTTATATTTAGTGTGTATTTGCTTAAATTTTATGTATCAAACGTCAATACATGTTTTACTCTAAATATTTGTTATATTAGAATATTTTAAGAAATTTCGATCAAAAAACTATGACATTTCATAATATATATTCTTAGAGTATGCGCGGGCTGAAATATATCTATAGTCAAGACACTCCTTACTTCGCTTTCCACCGAATTTGAGACATTGAGTGTTGAGTGGTAGAACTCAACCCCGCACTTTGTCTATACCAGAGCGAGAAGGTGAAAATAATATATATTTAAATAAAATCACTCCCTTGAGTGAGGATCGAACCCACAACCGATCTCGCTACCAATCAGACGCTGTCCCACTGCGCCAGGACCGGCCTCACATATACATAATTATCCATTTTTTTTCAATATAATGCTTATAATAGTATACTACTATTACTATTACAATTCCATTCATAACTTTCAATTTTTTCCACCCTAAAGTGAACCAACATACTTCACAGTAATATGAGGATGTTAACTAAGTTGCTGCTCGTTTCAAATCTAGCGGGATTTGAACCTGCGCGTCTCGAAAGCAGTCGTTTACATTTTTATACGTTTTATAAAAATATTTAGTGTCAACTAAACTTTACTATATTTTATACACAAATATATATACACAAATATATATGAAACATCTAACTGGAAATAAACAGGTTATTTTATTACTAATATGTTACATATAGCCCAAATATATCGCTGATTAAAAATTAATATTATATTTAGTTTTTTGAACCACTTTGTAGGGCAGAAGCCTGTTAAAGTCCCAGTGAAGTTAAAACGAGCAGTAACTTGTATCTAACATCCTCGTATTACTGAGAAGTATGTTGGTTCACTTTAGGGTGGAAAAAATTGAAAGTTATGAATGGAATTGTAATAGTAATAGTAGTATACTATTATAAGCATTATATTGAAAAAAAATGGATAATTATGTATATGTGAGGCCGGTCCTGGCGCAGTGGGACAGCGTCTGATTGGTAGCGAGATCGGTTGTGGGTTCGATCCTCACTCAAGGGAGTGATTTTATTTAAATATATATTATTTTCACCTTCTCGCTCTGGTATAGACAAAGTGCGGGGTTGAGTTCTACCACTCAACACTCAATGTCTCAAATTCGGTGGAAAGCGAAGTAAGGAGTGTCTTGACTATAGATATATTTCAGCCCGCGCATACTCTAAGAATATATATTATGAAATGTCATAGTTTTTTGATCGAAATTTCTTAAAATATTCTAATATAACAAATATTTAGAGTAAAACATGTATTGACGTTTGATACATAAAATTTAAGCAAATACACACTAAATGTAAACAAAAAAAAGTTATTTTTTTACACAAATCCCGCTTACTAACTAAATTCGGCATAACGTTCCTTGAAGCTAGTTTTGCATGAATCATACCATATCTGGCTGTTTTTCACACACCTATATTACAGCTTCTATTACGACCTTTACATCTGTTCAAATACTTGTGAATGGTAGTAAAAAAACAATAATAAACAAATAAATAAAAAATAAACAACATTATTTCATCTTATTTCTTCTATAATCTAAAGAAATTCGTTATGCGTTTGATTTTTTAGTATAGATATATCTTAGGGTAGACGATTGGTTTGTTACTATTTTATTAAATCAATGTAATATTTAGCATCAAAAACTAAACGTAGTTATGGTGATTTGACGTAAATAATTTAGTTTAGGCGATGTTAATAGACTTCTATAAGCGCGTAACTCACCTACAATGGGAAAACTACCACGCTCGTTTGAAGTGTCTAAACGTAATTTTGATAGTAAATATTAACATTGATTTAATGAAATGGTAAGAAACCAACCGTCTACACTAAGATCTATCTATACTAAAAAATCAAACGCATAACGATTCTTTAGATTATAGAAGAAATAGGACGAAATAATGTTGTTTATTTCTTATTTATTTGTTTTCAAATCATTGTTTTTTTCGTAAGCTTTTTGTTTAATTTCCATCAAAGCCGCCAATTCTCATTTTTCTCTCCCACTCACTTCTCTGGCACAATTGCACGTATTCTCTTGCATTTGCTGGAACAAATATCGACTTAGAATTTCAGTTTTCTGAAATAACTTGTATTTTTCTTTGTTGACATCTTTTTAAATGATTTGATATTACTTTAGCATTATTATAAAATTATTATTTTTATAGTTTCGAAATGTATGTACGAATCTTTACTATTTTAACCAAAAGATTACCAATTAGCCAATTCAGCTGACTCGTTTTAGAGTTTTAACGTGACTGACAGATATAATTTCATTTTTGAATACTTGGGTAACTAAATAAATTGTTTATCTAACCACTTCTCTAACATTTTCCGGCCGCTCCATGCACAATTGTATGGAAAACCTACGCATATTTCACTGCTCTTAAAACTGTGTTATAAGACCTATAATCGCACGTTGCTATGAAAACAATTGATAACTACACCCAATGGAAAAACAACTTTAACGTATAAGCGTAAAGCGTAAATCCGCTTGTTTTAATTTGATACAATAATAAAAGAATGCTGTTGAAAAATAAACTTTATTTCACAAATAAACCTGAATTTGAACCTGCGCGTCTCGAAAGCCATCCAGGCACTCAGATCGCGACCGGCTGAGTCTAACTTATTATTGTTGTAGTACTTCCAATTTTCTTCTAAAATCGAGACATTGTAATGAGTGGCGGAACTCAACGCCGCATATTGTCTAGCTTACACAAATGAACCCACTACCAATCGTGCTAACAGTAAAACGCTGTCCCACTGCGCCACAATGACCTCAATATATGTATTCATTCATTTATTTACATGTGTATATTAAAACGTAACTTAGTTTCCTTCTCACGTCTAAACCAAATAATTTCCATCGCGTCTTTGAAGTCATTTGCAACTTGTCAAAACCTTAAATACGCCTAAAGGCATATTAGAATGTTTATTACCAAAGCAATTTTAGGCTAATTTTGGTTTGAATACAATAAATTTTTAATCATTTGTCTCTTTAAAATAACTGTTACAACTTTTTAATTTCTACTTACTTTTTACTTACTAGGAATATTTCTATATAACGATATTCCTACCAAGACAAAACGTGGCGTTCAGTCCCGCCAAAGAACAAGAACTTATATATTTACTTCGAAGGGAAAAGTAGAACGAAATGTACTATGCATAGAGCGGTATGAGGCTGTATATTAATTTTAATCAATAATAAATAAAAAAGTATTTAAAAAAAATAATAGTAAAATCGACCTCAAATAAAAATAACCCTCAAATATACATATATACACATATACATATAAATTTACTATTTTTAAAGTGTTATTCCATACTTAGGATTAGAAAACATTTTTGAAAAAACGTATAAAAATTTGAAGGCAGCGGGCTTCGAACCCGCGTGTCTTGTAAGCCGTCCAAGCGCTCTGACCGTCAAGCCATGCGTTCTACTACCGGTTCTGTCTTACCTTTTTTTTCCCACTGTCTCTCTCTCATAAAAGAAAGAAAATATCAAAATAAAGACAAACAAACTTTCACTTTAAAAAAAAGTATTCTATACAAGCGTAAAATAAAACTTGGCAAAACTACTGGAAAAAAAACCAACCGAAAAACCAACCATTTTCCATACTGTGTATCGCGCTTTGAGCAATCAGTGCGTTTTTTGTTGCAATCAACCAAACTTAAAATATATTCGTCTGTACTTTGTGTGTGTACTAGTGTTATGGAAATGCTCTGGACAAAGCGCTTGTGAACCGTTAAAGAAGTGATTTTTGATGCTACTTTTGTAACCTTTGTTTAGATCTTTACTCGTATATCAATAAATATATCTTTGTTCAGAAAACAAAAAAATCCACAAACGTAACCACTAACGTAATCCATGTAAGATATTAGGATAGTTTACAAGAAGTACGGGTTTGAATCTCATCGCCAAAACGTTCGATACGTTTTTATATGTTTTGTATATAAATTATTTTAGCTAAAGGACACTATCGTAGTAGTGTTATAACGTTTAACTGTACTTAACTACTATTAATATCAATTTCGTACTAGCCAGCTTCCTCCAGCGCCTTGGTTAAGAAAGTACAAACTTTAAAATCCTATTTTAGAAAAATCACTTAAAAAGGAATTTGTCTATTCTTATTATAATAAAAAATTAGAGAAATCTTTAAGAAACCATAATAATTCGGGCTGGATTCGAACCTGTGCCTCTTCAAAGTGGAAAACGGTGAAGATGTTAGCTTACAGTTATCTATAGTTATGTAGAGATTGATGAATTGAAATTTTAATACATTTTCTTATTCTGAGTAAATAACACTAAAACTTACAGATATTTTAGACACTAGAATGTATGACGAGGCAACCCGCGCACTAAGCGTAGTAAAGAAACGGCTTTGTACCAAAACGCCAAAATATGGGATAATCTGTCCTAATGTCGCAATATTTATGAGATCGCGAGCGACACTTTAATGCCGAGATATATTTGCCCTAATAAAAATTTATTCGTACGACTATATGCAGTGCGAGCGTTCACATGAGCGGAGTGGGGTCTGGCTATCTCTTGTTTGCATGCATGGTAGCACGCATGTTTTTTTTTAAGCTTCACGCTTTTATCCTGCATAGCAGAGTGGACAGAACGCACCTAGTGTCAAGACACTCTGTATAATCATTGGGGATCGAACCCATAACCGATCCTTTTTACAGTCAGACGCCGTCCCACTGCGCCATGCTACATATGTATCTGTTGAAACTCATATTAATTATTACCTTATTTTCTATAAAATCTACAAAAATCTTTTTTATTTTATAGTTAGAAAAACAAAATGAATCATAATCTTTGAATAAAGTTCATTTTTTTTTCTATTTAGTTATCAAATGAGCTTCTCACTTTATTCCTCATACGGTTAGGTCAGCCAAAGACAACCTAGTGTTAAAACACTCCGTCGAGTGCTTCCTCCCGAAATCGAGACATTGCTTTATAAAGTGACAAACTCAACCTAACACACACAGTTTATCTTACTAGAAACGCTTTCCATCAATTTATTGTATTCAGTAACCAAATTTTAGACTAAGTTATAATATATATATATGAAAAATAAGGAAGACTGTACGTGTGAGCTGATTTAGGATTGTAATTTGTACTAATGCAAGTGGTATAAATCGCTGTCATCATGAAGCTGTCAAACGTTTACTTTACGAGAGGCCGATACCACACATAATGGCTCTGCGAGTCATTAAATTGTGACTGAATCATTGAAATATTACATACGGTTAAATTCAACTGATTTTAACACGCGATTTCACTTGAACTGTGTGTTAAAAAAGTAGCGCACGTCTTAAAAAATTGAACGCAGCACGATTAGAACCCGCACCTCATGGAAAGCGCCCAATCGCTATCACCGCTAAGTCATGCGTTCTATTAACGGCTGCGTTGAAATTCTTATACGAGTTATTTTAAGTAAAAATGTTTTCTAATCCTAAGTGTGGAATAACACTCTAAAAATAGTAAATATTCAAATAAATCACATTCTCTCTTGTTAAACGATTATTTCTTAATAATCTTTGATTAGCAGAAATTTGTAAAAATCTCTCTACAGAGATGCTAACAACACGAATAAGTTTTAATGTTTTCTAATTCTAAGTGTACAACACTTTGAGAGTAGTGAAATAGCCGTGAAACATATACAATATTCAGACTAGATTGATTTTATAGTTAGATTTATGGGTCGTAGCCTATATGTAAAGTTTATATAACACTACCTATAATGCGGTGGTCGTGAGTTCAAATCTCACAAACAACTTATCAAATAGACTGAAAAAAAAATACTCCGCCACTTAAAACTGGCTATAAAAGGCAGAGGGTGTTCAACCATTGTATGACCCAAACAAAAGGAGTGGAAAATAAAAGGGCCAAAGAGATAAAATCCGATATTAGCGAGCGCTGTAAGTAATCGCATTAGCGATCCCCACAGTGTCAGTAGAGGAACTTGTCACCCGCAATCAATCTATAATAATGAGTTCAAGAAGGGACCAGGCTTCAATTAATATATTTTGGTTGGTAAATTAATTACGTATACATAGTACACCGTAAAACAGAAATCTGAAAGAAACACAAAAATAAATAACTATACAAAAACCTAATAAAGAATCTTGGAGTAAAAGATTGGAGAAACAAGATTGAATTAGATTATAATATGAAAATTTTAGAATACAGAAGTGTAATATATTGAAATAATAATAATAACGTCAAGATTAGAAGAATAGATGATACCGAACAGAACTGAAAGGCAAGGAGTGTATGAGCCCAGTGTGGCCTTACTTGTCGACTTATATAGGCATCGAACAAAGGAAGGCAAAGCAGAGTTAAAAAGGAGGGTAGGTGTAATAAAGGGAGGTTTGTAATAATATTATTATTCAAATGACTTTAAAATATAACTATTGAGATCAAATAATGTCCATAGTTACCAATATTTAGGACTTATATCTAATGTTACGTATTCATAAGCAAATTACGCTTACAAATGAGATTATATATATTAAATTTTAAGATATATAGACCTTTGTGAATGCAAAGGATGAAATAAGAAACTCTACGACATTGGTAAATAGTCATGGTGATATAATAAAAACAAAGATTAGCCAACGTCCGGGAGCTAACCGCGTTATCTGAAGCTAAAGTAAGATCTTAACTGAACTAGACGTCTCGAATGAAATAAACCGACTACTTTTGTTTGGCGGAACTTACACGTAGTGGTGTGGTGCTGTTCATGAGAATATATATATATATATATATATATATATATATATATATATATATATATATATATATATATATATTGTATTTAACTGAATTCGAGACATTACGTGTTAAGAGGTGTAACTTAACGTCGCACTTTGTCTTGTCGCAACCAGAGCGAGAAAGTGATAATAATTCAAATATAATCACTCTCTCTCTCGAGTGGGTATCGAACCCACAATCGATCACACTTACAGTCAGATGCGCCGTCCATGGCTCACTGCACCACGACCGGCCTATTATTCCTTTATATTATCTGCAACATTAAGTAAATTCTTTAAGTATTTATTTATATGTGCCTGTGACAGATTAAATATAATTTTGTGTGTATATTTTCTCTTGTGCCTTGTACCACAACATTGTTTCTGCAAGAGTTAGCCGTCCATAAGAACTTCGATGATAGCAAGTAGCAACTAGATACTACAAACTATTTTGCTGCTTGTGTATATATATATATGTATATATATATATATATATATATATATATATATATATATATATACACTAATGTAAGTTTAAGTTTATTTATTTTAATAATAAGTTAATTTACTTCACCACAAACAGTTTTCACAATATAATTCTCAATATTAAGTTAGCTACAATGTCGTTCAATATTTTTTGGAAGCCACTGTACTAGCAGATCTGTGTTACGGCATTAACCAAGTAACTAAACTACTTACTTATTGATTTTATGTAATTTTAATTGGATATATTTTTTTATTTTAAGTAAACAAACAAGCAAGTGTTAAAGTTTCAAGTTTGAGGCCGGTCATGGCGCAGTGTGACAGCGTCTGGTTTGTGGCGTTGTGGGTTGGATCCCCACTCGGGGGAGTGATTATATTTAAATTATTTCCACTTCCTCGCTCTGGTGAAGATAAAGTGCGGCGTTGGATTCCATCACTCAACACATAATGTCTCGACTTCGGTGGAAAGCGAAGTACGGAGTGTCTTGACACTTGGTACTTTCTGTCTGCCCTGCAATGCGAGATAAAAAGCGTGAAGCCTAAAAAAAGCATAGCATACTTCATGAGAAACACCATAATCACGTGAGTTCAAATCCCATTTAGGAAAAATTTCAAACAACTAAAATGATATTCAAATATTTAATACATTATACCTGTCTGTGTTATTCTGACGAGCTCGTATAAGCTATATGACTACAAAAAACAATCGACATCCGTTCAATAGTTGTTTTAGTTAGAAAAGCAATACATATCTATCCTTGTTAACTTTTCTCTCTTAACAGATAACAACAAAAATTAGATGTAAGAGGCGTAAAAGAACTTCGACGTTACTGGATATAGAGGACGCGCCGCGGTGGTCCAGTGCACGAATGGTTTGAAATATATGTACGTGGGTTCGAATCTTCAAGTTTACATAATTATTTTACAATATATTATAAGCGGAAAGATTCGAGAATGCTGATAAGGAAATGTATAAATATATTTAATTAATTATTATTATTACTTATAATAAAATTATTTTTACATGAAAAAGCAACAAACATCTATTTTCATAAACTTTCCCATTTGGAATATTATAGGGATAAATTGTCTTTTAACATGATTTTCTAAATTAATTTAATTCTCTTTAATTAAGTTCTAATACTCTACATACAAATCCTGCAAGTGTGTGTATTAGGGCGCATTCGAATCCCACTCGATGGAATTATCTGATTTAAATTCTTTTCTTTTTCTGGTACTGGCAAAATTCATTCCGTAGGGTTGAATTTCAATGTATAGTCAATGTATTGATTTCGGACGGAACGTGGAGAAAGGAGTATCTTAACACTCAGTTAATTGTATCATAAACTCTAATTCAATATTTTAGAATTTTTAAAATGTTATTCCACACTTAGGAATACAAAACATTTTTTGAAATAACGTATAAACATTTGAACGCAGCGTGATTCAAACCCGCGCCTCTTGAATACCGTCCAAGCGTTCTGACCGCTAAGCCATGCGTTCTACTACCAGCTGCGTCGAATTTCTTATACGTTTTGTTACAACTTATTTATGTTGTTAGCATCTCTGTAGAGAGATTTTTACAAATTTCTACTACTTAAAGATTATTAAGATATAATCGCTTAACAATAGAGCTTAACATTTTAATATTTACTATTTTTTAAGTGTTATTTCACACTTAGGATTAGAAAACATCTTTAAATATACGTATAAAAATACGAATCCCGCTGCGTTCAAATTTTATAAACACACTTTTTACAAAAATTAACCCTAATCGACTTCACGTAACAATTAAAGTAAACAAAAAAATATATAAAGAACCTCTAGGGGTGTCCTTCCCAAGTCATGACGGTATAATTTAAAATGAACAAATATAGCAGCGTCATGAAGATTCGTGTCGACGCATTCTGAGGCGATATTCCTGGAACATGCTTACTCACTACGAAATTGAAGGTGCTAAAGGAAGATCATAAGATAACTTATGACGTGCTCCACCTTTATACTATAATATAGGTGTTTATTGGACGAACATTTTATGAAAAGGGCCAGTCGTGGCGCAGTGGGACCGCGTGTGAATATTGACGTGATCGTTTGTGGGTTCAATCGCCGCTCGGGGAAGCGAATTCCATGGAGAGCGAAGTACGGAGTGTCTTGACACTAGGTACTTTCTGTCTAGTCTGCGTGATAAAAGCGTGAAGCTAAAAAATATCCAAATTTAAAATAGAGTTAGAAGTATAGTACTTAGTGCTTCAAACACTAAAACGAATCAATAGGCACGCGCTAGACTTCCACAATGTTTAAATACGAATTTAATTTAATTTTAATACGAATTTAAGCACGAAGTTTGAATACGAAAATTTCTTTTATTTCTACCCGACTTCAGCGAGGCGAATAGGAGGTTTATAATTTTTGGCGGTATGTATGTAAGTAATGTTCGTTTGTTCTCTTACAACTTCGAAACTACTCATCGTAATTAGACAAATGAGGTATCATTAGAAGCGTATCCTCAGTTGTTCGTGTGCTACAGGCTATGTGCATGTCTCACGTTAAATTGATAAAAGCACGCTTTAGAAGACGTAAAGTAACAATCTAAAAAATAAGTATTAATTACCGTAAAAGGTCGTAACAAAGAAACAAACAAACAATTGTGACATAAAATTTGTTTATTATAGCTATCGCTATGAATTAGTATCGCTGTAGTCGGGTTTTAGTTTTTAAATTTATTTTCTAAAAAAAGTGGCGGAAAAAGTGTCTTACCAAAGCGAGGGAATGTAAATAATTTTAAATATAATCTTTTCCCCGTTTGAGAATCGAACCTATAACCGTTCGCTTTACAGTCAAACGCTGTTCCACTGCGCAACGATCGGTCTTTAAAAATTACGCCATATTTTAAATAAAATAATAAATCAGTCAAAGTACTAAAAGTCACATTGTTAAATGCAAGAAAATATTATTTTTTCATAAAAACCTCATTTTTTACAATCTCGCTATACACTTAATACTTAAACCGTAACGAATATGAAGTTCACCGACTGTACTATCATTTCTATTCATATTGCGTTTAGAAGTAATAACATATGATATCTTTACTTTATTATTAAAATAATATCATGTTATTAGCAGAAATAAGCAAATTAAACACGTCACGTATACTGGCACTGAGGTGCATTGAATCGACTTGTGTGAGTAGACCAGATGTTTATGGGCTCTGCTCAAGCTATATTTTAAATGAAACTATCTCAACGGATTAATCGCGTATATTTTGGTATTCGAAAATATTTTTACGAAACCTGACATTTCGAACATCTTACAGTAGTTTACAGTAGTACTGCGGTGGCATTTGTCTTTTGGTTGATCATTGTAAATCTTTTTATTTTTGAAAAAACGTATAAATATTTGAACACAGTGGGATCCAAACCCGCGCCTCTTGGATACCGTCCAAGCGCTCTGACTCAGATATTATACGAACATATGTATGTATGTATGTATGTACGTACAAATATTTATACGTTTGTTCAAAAATGTTTTCATATCCTAAGTGTGGTATAACACTTTCAAAATAGTAAATATTATAATTTTTTTATTGGTTGATCAAATAATTCTATCAATATACCGTATGTATGTATATATATATATATATATATATATATATATATATATATATATATATATATATAATAAATAAGACAAGGACTATTTTCTCTTCTTCCAGTAGCTGCATATTGTATAATGAAATTAAAGACAATACATATTTACTTTATTTTATTTTCATCTTATAAATATTTCTCTCCTTTATGAAGATTGCATGTTCGGAATTATTGTATATTTGTTTGTTTTATTTTACGTATTTAAACATTTTTTTTCTTTAAAAAACAAAACCACCTAGAGTTATAAATTCGGATTATAAATTAGTTTTGTTTTGTTGAACGCCTGCAGAGTATGTAAAAGGGATTATTTTAATAATTTGGAAGAAATATTTTTTAGGAATATTTATTATATATTATTTAACTTATAAAACGTCAATTGACAACAAACGATATAAACTTTTGTATTTAGCTTCACGCTTTATCTATTTAGCAAGTCGGAAAGAACCTAGTGTCAAGATTCGGTTATTCTCGAAATATTGTGTGTTATGTAACAAAACTTAACGCCGCGGTGTGCCAGAACATAATTACAGAAATTATTTAAATAACTATTATACACCGAGTAGGAATACCAATTAGACGCTGTTCCACTGCGCCACGATAGACTCACAATTTTCTTTAATAACAATATTCCTCTAAGTTCCTACGACTTGGACCACACAGTAGTGGTCATAGTAGTACGACAGTGGGTCGCTTTATTACTTTTATCTGCGATCGATCGGAGAGGAAAAACGCTTGCGACGCGCGAAGGCGACTTACAAATTATACACGTTGAGATAGAATTGCCTGTAATGTATACTGAGATGAGATTTCATCTTTGATTTGCTCTAACTTGGACGTTTGTGCGACTGGAATTTTTTGTAAGGCGATAGATATATTTGTGTGGTGGTTAGTAAGAAATAATATATAAATAGAGAATTTTCAATTTTTATAAGTCTGTTGGTACTTATACTGGTTACTCTACGTTGACATGAAATAAATATGATATATTTTCTTAAAAAATTACTTAATTTTGAATCAATCTCATTGGTTTGTACTTTTTTCGAAAAAATAGTCCAGTCGTGCCTACAGTCGAAGCTCTCTGTTCACTTGTTGCTAGAAAATCAAGAAATTTCGTGGAATTCAACGCCGCGTTTGTATTACTAGAGCAGAGTAATAGGATTTTATTATTATTATTAACACGCTATGGAATATATTTAAACATAATAAACTCTTTAAGTGGAAATCAAACCCACAACTTGCGCAATAATGGAATTAATACGTTATATTCTCTTTCCAAGCGTATATATTTCTAATTTACAGTGGGCTTATATAACATCCAGCCCAGGCCCCTCTGCCTATAATTTAACGGCCGCTGTGAATTTGCTTGTGGTCTCCAACACTGATTGTAGTGTTAATTGAGCAGATACAGGGCACCGCCTAAACCATACGCAGAAGAGCTGAGGTACACCGCCCGCTTCGATGAAAACACTAAATTCGGTTACGAAATTACATATAATCTATTTTAACATTAGTAATTGTAAAGATAAATTTAAAATAACATTAATTATAACAAAAAAATTGACAAGTAAAAAAGTCATTTCATTTGCAATGTAAACTAAAAAAGTAGATATATAATGGTGGTGGTGGTGGTGAGGTGGTGGTGGTGGTATAATGGTGGGTATAATGGTGGGTGGTAAATCAAGTTGGACAACCAATAGTGTGTTGAAATAGTTTTGTAAGAATTGAGTGATAAGTATTAGAAATATTAGATAGATACTGGTGAAGGTGATACATATATAAGTAAAGTAAGAAGTAAATACATATATAATATAAAATGATATTATATATATATATATATATATATATATATATATATATATATATATATATATATATATATATATAATATCATTTTATATTATATATGTATTTATTAAAAATAACGAGAATATGTCAAACAATAAAAAAAATCTGAAATCAACTTCAGAATACAATCAAAAACACAAATGAACCCGTACGAAAAAAAATTGCAAAACGTTCAAATTAAATTAAAAAAAAACAAAGCTGTCACAAAAGTGATAAAGCTCGTAAAATGTAACATAAAATTATTTTACGATTCGGTATTACATTGTAATTTCCTGTGTCCATGACTTAATTCGTCCCGGGCCGTATTTTTTCAGGGTCCCAAAACTTTTCCACCGATATCATCTGAAGATGATTTATACCGTGCTGTAAAAAGTTGCTCCCCATAGTGTTGCCAGATGCGCACACTTTTAAGGGATTTCTGGATTTCTACCTATTTATGATGTAAATGTATATATTTTTTTGATTTTTCTTATTTGACTATGAAATCGTGTATTTTATTTGAAAATTATTTGAATTGCAATTGTTTGTGATTGACTTAGTGACAGTTTGTACTGATTATAATGTTTTCTTAATAAATTTGAACAGATATAAGTAAATTAGATTTTTTAAACTGATATGAAAATACAAGTGTTTTTTGCTTTTTTTATAGTAAGAGGAGGCAAACAAGTAGAGGGCCTGTCGGTAAGTGTTTCTCCCATGGACACCTACAATATTACTTGAGTTGAGGCTGCGTTGCCAGCCTTCAGTAGGAAGGTGTCTGTACACCCGACGGTAAAAAGCCCGTAACTCATTTTTTTGGAATTAAAATAATATTTTTAGTAATGAAATGATTTTTTTTAATATATTTATATAGGAGAAAGACGTTTCGGTTTATAGGGTGTTATTATATGTGTTTTGTGTTTTTGGATTTTGAGTCAGACATGTTTGATACATGGTAAGTATCCCAATTTTATTTAAAAGCATTTTTACGTTACGTGTACTGTCTTGGCGCAGTGTCTAACTGTAATTGCAATCGGTTTTGATATCAATCCCCACTCGGAGCAGTGATTATATTTAAATTATTTTCACTTCCTCTCTCTGGTAAGACAAAGTGCGGCGTTGAGTTCCACCACTCAACATGCAATGTCTCGAATTCGGTGGAAAGCGAAGTACGGAGTGTCTTGACACTAGGTACTTTCTGTCTACCCTGCTATGCGGGATAAAAGCGTTTTTTAGCTTCACTAAAAAAATATAAATAACTATATAAACGTTTATACTTATCCTTTTTTAAGTAAAACCTATGGACTCTCTACAGTAACAGGGCGTTAGGGAAGTTCCTTGATGAATTTTCTTTTATATGTTTATATTTATACGATATGTTCTAAAAACTTCTCAGAAAATTCGACTCATGAAAAATGTATTACGTCGCTGCTTACTTTGTAACTGTTAATCTATCTCGCTTGACATTTCCACTGTTTCCGAAGTGACATCTACCATTAGAACAATATATGGAACACTCGGCTTGTTGGCGGGCGTCAGTCACTATGACTGTACCTGACTATTTCTTGTTACTTTCTAAAGGGTATTTATTGGTTTGTGTGTTTGTAGCCTAAAAAATTTTTTTTAGCTTCACGCTTTTATCCCGATTAGCAGAGTAGGTACCAAGTGTTGATATTAGACATTGCGTATTGAGTGGCGGACATCTACGCCGCAGTTTGTCTTACCAGAGCGAGGAAATTAAAATAATTTAAATATAATGATTCTCCCGTGTGGAATTCGAATCCACGCCCAGTCGCGGCTACATCCAGACGATTATACGACTTTATTTTACCTTCCCGCTTTATCCCGCAGTGGGTAGCAACAAAGAACCTAGGGTCAAGACATTTCGTTCTCTGCTCTCTGCCTGAATCATAAATATTGTGTGATGGATGGGAACTTAACGCCGCGACGTCTTACCAGAGCGAAACTTGTGAACAAATTAATTATATTTCCTTCCCCTAAGAGAGAATCAAATTCTAAACATCCATTGCGTTAATAATTAGACATTGCACCACTGCGCTACGGTTTCATCTATATGAAACCAAAACGTTTTCAAAAAAAAATTGAATTAGTCCCATTTTTTTCACGGAATATTTCGACACTAAATTCTATTTCACTACCTTGCTATACGGGACGAAGCGTAAAGCTTGTTATTATAATATATGGGAAATTAATTCACATTTACGAATATATTCTATCTAAAAAGTCCATACATTTTCTTAGACGACGAATTAACGACGTCCAAACTTCATTTAATAGTAATAAAATTATGAAAAAATCCGACATTTCATTTTGTAATGGCCGAATAAATCAGGGGCAGTCGGAGCCAATCAAATTAGCATAAAGAACCACAATTAGCGGCCCGTTTATAACTCACGATAATGGTTTCGGAAATTAATGTAGCGTAGAGATTGTGGTGGCGGACGGTTATAAAGGGACTTCTCGCTTGTAATCATTTTAATGGTATGTGAAAATTATCTTAGTTGTTAATTTGAACGAAATAAATGTTAATGTTGAACAAAGTTAATAACTTTAAAATTGTGTTTTGTTTTATAATTTTATTCTAATAAGGTTTCCTAGTAAGAAATAAATTAAATACTATAAATTTGTATAATATTTTCGACTGCTCCGGTAATGGTGTGGTGGGTAGCAGTCCCCAATGCCACGTTCGTTTCCATTTCTCACACCAAAGAGGATGCACTGGTGGACTTCGTCTGCGATGTCTTAGCACACTGCGCCCTGGTGTTCAGAGGGGCACAGATGTATTGTGATTAGGCAGACTGGCAGGAATTAGGGTGAGCCAGTCTAAACAACAGCTTCACGTTTTATCCCGCATACCAGGATAGTCTGAAGCGACCTAGTTTCAAAACACTCCGCTGATTGCTTTCCGCCCGAAATTGAGTGGCGAACTCAAGTACCAGAGCGAAAAAAATGGAAAATAAATTTATAATATACAAATTTCTTTAAATGATAATCGACTATTGACTCTTTTATTGACTACAAGCGGTCCCACGACACACAACAATTCATAACCGTCCAAAGTCAAACATGTAAAGTTTGTCTCGTTTAAAAATTTAATGAAATAAAACAATTAAGAATAATCAGACCTATTTAGTATCTACATGTTTATTTATATATGTATTTGCTTATATATTTATTTATTAATTTGATATGCTCATATGATCGATAGAGTTGGCGGAGAATGGAGTGCTTCAGCTAAGTATATTAGTAAAAAATATTATATATATATATATATATATATATATATATATATATATATATATATATATATATATATATATTATATATATATATATATATATATATATATATATATATATATATATATATATATATTATATATATATATATATATATATATATATATATATATATATATATATATATATATATATATATATATATATATATTCAAAACAGCAATACTTTTCGTGATACAGTAGAATAAGTACTAACTAAGAAATACGATAAAACCTGAACGCTACAATAGAAGCAAGATAATAAAATGCAAGTCGCGGAAGTCAAGTTTTAGTCACAGTTCGCCAACTTCCGCCATTGTAAGAAAAGCCACTGTACTACTTGACATTGTTAAATGCATAAAATTATTATATTTTACATTACGTTTTTGTTACGAGACATCGACTTACTATGGTACAGTTAAAGGGATTGGAATTACATGAGATAGTTCTGAATTTTTTTGTAGCTTCACGCTTTTATCCCACATAGCAGGGTAGACAGAAAGTACCTTGTGCCAAGTCACTCCATATTTCGATTTCCACCGAATTCGAGAGATTGCGTGTTGAGAGGTGGAACTCAACGCCGCACTTTGTCTTTACCAAAGTGGGGAAGTGAAAATAATTTAAATATAATTACTCTCCTGATTAGGGGATTGGACCCACAACCGATCGCGTTTACAGTCAGATGTTGCCCCACTGCGCCACCACTGGCCTTAATTCAAACGCATTTAATTATATCTTAACTCCAGTAAAACAATCAATACGTAGTCTCGTCTTCAGGCGGATAATGGAATACGGAGTGTCTTGACACTAGGCTCTCATTTCACAAAGGATAAAGCAAAGGATAAATTAACAAGGTATTCTATTAAAGACTATTTCACATGATAGTTGAATAATATGAAATTTGTACAAAATATGAAAGACACTGGAAACTATAAATGTTTTAGTATTAATGTTTGTACGTAGTTTATTATATGGAAAGTATTGTAGTAAATATCACTTCCGGTAAACGAGTCGAAAGGTGAAAAGGTGAAAAATTATTTTTTTTATAGTGTAGCTAATATCTGTTCTGTTACAAGGAGAGTTGCAGCTTGAAACTTTATCAAATTAGTTTTATAATATATATTTTCGAATACCAAAATATTGTGGTATTTGAAAATATATATTAGAAAGCAACTTAATCGTGTATATACACGATTAAGCCAGTTTAAATTGCTGAAATAAGGATAAATTACGTAATTGAGGACAACAGCGCACTCCCCCGACATAGTCGCTATAAACAGATATATATGTATATATATATATATATATATATATATATATATATATATATATATATATGTATATATATTTATATATATGTAGAGAAGAACCACTGCGACAATAAACCATGCTCCGGCGTCAGTTGAGTAGAACTACTTCGCAAGTTGCATTCTTGCTACTTTTAAACTGCAACTTGTAAAACCATACTCTATAGTCAGCTTGTGAATACGAATTGCATACTCTACTCTACCGCTACCACTTCTTACCTTGTTTCTAGTATTTTTACTAATGTTATTTTATTTCAGTTTTTCTTTCTTGTAGCAGGGAAATTGGGTTATTGTTTGTTTCATGGCGGAACTTAACGTCGCGATTTATTTTATCATTATAATATATGAACATTGTGAAGGGTTAAGTCTACAACCAGTTATAGTGAAAAGTTTTCTTTATAAAGGAACAACACGCTTCGCTTTAATCAGTTCTAGGAACAAAAAATATTTAACAAATATTTTCACTAGTCTGTATCAAACTCACGACCAACAAATCTACTGTCAAATACTGCACCACTGAGCTGTTATGTGTATTGCTAATTATTTCCTTTCCAGTTAACAATAAAGGAAATGGCTATTCCAAATTAATCTCTATGTTCATCTCTTTATCAGTATCTTAATGTTGGACGCTCGTAGCAAATGCATGATAATGGAAATGAAATCTTATGTCGAAGTTATTAAGGTTTAAATTGTAATAGCTGTATTAAAACCGCACAAAAATATACCGGGCGTAATAATTTTAATCTTATATTATATAAGTTACTGGTTTTAAATGTGTATATAAAATAAAATAGAGAAAGTGACACTACGAATTTCGCCACTTGACACACTGTCTTGAATTCAGACGGAAAGTGGTAGAGTCTTGACACTAGTTTCTCTCTGACAAATACTATGCTAATAATAGAGAAAAAGCGTGAAGACGTCATTTCTTTCAAACCAGTGAATGTCAGTCGTCAGTAAATCGTGTAATACAAAGCGCGGTGTTGAGTTCCGCTTCTCACCACGCAACCATTCTAAAAGGGCGCTTCTGGAAATGAACGAAACAAAAGTGACTGCGTTTAAATTCGCATATAAAAACCAAACCTTATAATTAAAGTGTTTTTTTTTAATTTTTTTTTCAAATTTCACCGCCCGAGCCACTCCACTGCCGCGGAATAACCCCATAATACAGTACTAAGTTTATTTCAACGTTGCATATATCTTATTCAAGTACTGTAAAGTTTACAATCGCAAAGCGGTTTCTAATACATTTTTAAACTTAATTTGAATCTTATTTTCAAATGCTAGAGTACATTTTTGCTTGTACACACTTCGCACTGTTAATCCGTCGCGAGTGACAACGTGACGGACATTCCGCTATTATTGCAGCAATTCTGGCTTTTTGTTGCGTTTTAATGCAAAGCTCTTTGTTACAAGTAAATACGCGAATGTTCTTATAATTGTTGATTAGTTACTAATTACATTTAATATATTTCTATTAATTAAGGGCGATCGTGGCGCAGTGGGACGGCGTGCGACTGTAAGCGCAATGGGTTGTGGGTTTGAATCCTACTAGACAGAATTATTATATTTAAATTTTTTCGCTCTGGTAAGACAAAGCGTGGCGTTGATTTCCGCCACTTAACACGCAATCTCACGAATCCGGTGGAAAGTGGAGTACAGAGTATTTTGACACTAGGTACTTTCTGTCTATTCTGTTGTGTGGGATAAAAGCGTGAAGCTGACTCATACAATGAGAGCCCTTGTACAGCAGTGGGACCAATTGATTGTGAGTTCGATTCTCACTCGGATAAATGATTATATTTAATTACTGTCTTTTCTCAGTCCTTGTACCATGACACGTAGCGAGTAGTTGGGCTACTCGATATACAATGTTTGAGTTGAAATGAGTGAAGGTAAGAAACAGAGTGTCTTGACACTGGGTTCTCTCTAGTAATAGACACCTACCTCCCACTTTCAAATATAAATATTAATTCAATAGTCAAAACCCTACATTCTAACAAAAGAACAATTTACTTTAAGGTGATTTTTATACAACTGAACCTTCGACGCTATAGTAAAGAAAACCTAAAACTATATTATTATAATTTTTATTTCTAAAAAATCTAGACTGTATTTTAGACAACAATCCTATCTGTCTAGATCGGTTTAATTTTGACATTTCATAGCCAACGTTACCAAAACTGTCCACTGAATTCTTAGTAACTGAAAGTTTCCTCCATCTAAAGTTTGCAAATTCGCACAAAGCACTAAACTTAGCAGTTACCGCGCGGCGTTGAGCGCTGGCCGCGGGGTTCCTTTGTGAGATTGTAAAAACCGGAACCTCGCTTGTTGTGGTATTGTTGAAGTTTAAGTGGAATGGCGAATCTTCAGTAATAAAGTGTTTTCTTGGAGACAAGCGTACTTACACTTAGCTGAGCTTAGCTGAGTTTATATTATATTCTGTTTGCAGCTATCTATGTAAATATTTTTGAAAAAAAAATATAAAAATCTCTCTATAGGGATGCTAACAACATAAATAAGTTGTAACAAACCTATAAGAATTTCGACGCAGCTGGTATTAGAACACATGACTTAGCGGTTAGAGCGCTTGTTGGATATCCAAGAGGCGTGGGTTCGAATTCCGCTGCGTTCAAACTTTTATACGTTATTTCAAACATATTTTCTAATCCTAATATGGAATAACACTTTAAAGTGTAGAATAACACTTTAAAAAATAGTAAATAACTATCTATGTACCCTACTCGTACATAAATCAGATTTTCAATATGTACTACTTAAATATACCTTATAATCTTACAGAGTTTGAGATATTTGGTTAAACTGTTAACATTATTTTAGTTACTTTATCTTCCGGAGGTATTATTATATTAATATGTTTATATTTCCCCGTTTTTGTAAGGCGAGTGCGAAGGGAGATCAGAAGAGAACGGAGATCTTACACTTAGGCTCTCTTTTGGTTCTCTACTATGTGGGAAAAAACACATGACAGTAGTCGTATTAATATTTTAAAAAAATGTATATCCGCTTCTACTCTATTTTGATAGAATAAGTTACTATAAATATTGTTTAAAATAATATTTTTTATTTAATATTCCACAGATTACCAAGAGCTCACTTTAATGAAGGTATGTGTACAATTTATAGGTTTGTTTTGTTCACCAGTTTACTCTCTGTATAGCTCGACGGTACGAGGCACCAACGAGCTCTGGCTTCTTTCCAAACACGTATTTAAGTTGATATGATATAAAACTTAAATGGATTGATATAAGGGAATGTTCACGGGTTAAATTATTATATGTTATATGAATTTAATTTGTTATATTGTTTTCACTTTGAAGTTGTCGGAAAGTTTTCAGAAAACAGTGTATAATTATACAAAGTGCAACTAAAATACACTAATAACATATATTATTGTTGTATATAGCTCTTATATTGTAAGAAAACGGCGTTGAGTTCCGCTACTTGATACGTAATGTTTCAAATTTTGGTTCACCTAATATCTATAAATAGATGTTTAATTTAAATAATATTATTCAACATTCTATGAAAAATCGGTAAATTTTCTCGAATAATTTACCATATACGATATAGTAGTTTATTGTAGTAAATTTATGATATATAAAAATATATGTAACGGTAACCGACCACGTGTGTATCCCTTTGTACTGTACCCCATATCTCCACAATTGTACAGTCGGCTGCGTCGACGCACTCACTAGATTAATTTTATTAAAATCTCCCTTCTAACGTGAAATATATCTGGATAGGTTTCCCTTGTAAAATGCTGCACGTGTAGGTCATAGTAATGGACAAGTAAGAACGAAATCTTTTTATTTTTTTTAGCTTCACGCTTTTATCCCGTATAGCAGGGTAGACAGAAATTACCCAGTGTTAAGACACTCCGTACTTCGCTTTCCACCGAATTTCAGACATTGCGTGTTGGGTGGTGGAACTCAACGCCGGTCTTTGTCTTTACTAGAGCGAGGAAGTGAAAATAATTTAAATATAATCAATCCACCGAGTGGGGATCGAACCCACAACCGATCGCGTTTACAGTCAAACGCTGTCACACTGAGCCACGACCGGCCTATATTGAACGAAATATTCTAACTTAAATAATTACATAATTGTTTGGTTAAGACTCGAGAGAAAATTTTAACACAAGGTTCTCTCTAACATATAAATAAGTATGTATAAAAAATGATTGAAACAAGCGTATAAGAAATTCGACGTAAATTAATCAGAACGTATAGTTTAAATATCTAAGACAGTAGGTTTCCAAAGGACGCGGGTTCAATTATTTGGACGATTTATTAAAACATTTAACGCTAATATAAGTTTAAGCTTTGTTAGTCAAATCCTTATCTATTGTATTACTTGTGAAATAAATGTCTAATTATTTTTTTAAATATTTTATATTTTTGTTATTTATGTTTATTTACTTGAATTTGACTTTTTAGAAACTTAGAAAGTTAATGGTAACAAAAGTTAATGGTAAGCGGTTAATGGGAAGTTAATTTTTATTAACTTCTCGCCTTCACCTCGCAGGGTAAATATTTAGTGTCAAGACACTTGGTACTCCGCTTTTCACCGAATCCGAGACCCAGACATTGCATGTTGATTGGCGGAACTCAACACCGCAATTTATATTGGCTACAAGTTTCAAGCGGTGTCAAACATTTGAAATTGCATTGTTATTACCTAACCTAGGCCTTATTAGCCAACAGGCCTTATTACCCGCACTCACCTTGTAACCTAATTAAACTGTATACCATTTAAAGGCAATCGTTAACATGCAAAACCTTGAGAATGTATTTAAATTATCGCGAACGAGCCAATTAGTAGCTTCAGTGTGAATCAAATTACTTCACTTACCTGATATATCATGTTGAATATATTTAAGAATTTCATTATTTTGATTAAATTGTCGTATTTAATTCAAGATTTCTTGGAATTAAAGATGAGTGAATTACCATCGGAGACCGGTCGTGGCGCAGTGGAACAGCACCTGACTGTAAACGCGATCGGTTGTGGGTTCGATCCCCATATCGGGGTAGTGATTATATTTTAATTACTGTCACTTTCTCGCTCTGGTAAAAGACAAAGTGCAGCGTTGAGTTCCACCACTCAAAACGCAATGTCTCGAATTCGGTGGAAAGCGAAGTACGGAGTGGCTTGACACTAGGTACTTTCTGTCTAGGTGTTTCCTGATAATTGCAAGTAACAAAGTGGTCATCGCGGCAGCCTCACTGTCTAAAACCAGAAGCAAGTGACAGCGTCTGATTGTAAAACCAACAGCTGCGGGATCGATTCCCATCTAGGGGGAGTGACTATATTTAAAAATATTTCCTGTTTTGGTAAGATGTAGCGCGCCGTTGAGGCCTGTCATTCAACACACATGCTCTCAAATTCAGGCGGATAGCGGAGCACGATGTTTCCTGACATTGGGTTCTATATCCCTGACCTACCGGGGACAGAGCCTAAATTTAAAAAATATCATTATGTTATTTACCTTTTTTAAAGTGTTATTCCACACTAAGGATTAGAAAAAACTTTTGATAAAACGTATAAAAGTTTTTACATAATGAATAACACCTTAAAAATAGTAAATATTAAAATAAAATAGCAATCTCTCTTGTTAAACGATTATTTCTTAATAATCTTTAAGTAATAAGATCTTTGATTTTCGTGATTTTTATACATTTTAAATAAAACTATTTTAACAGGATTAATCGCGTACATTTTGGTATTCGAAAATACATTTTGGACACCTGACGTTTCGAACACTACAGTAGTCGGTGGTCTACCTGTGACCACCGGTTAAAACAGTTTCATTTAAAATCTTTAAGTAGTAAAAATTTTTGAAAAATATCTCTACAGACAACATAAATAGCTGGTAGTAGAACGAATGGCTTAGCGGTCAGAGCACTTGGACGGTCCAAGAAGTGTGGGTTCGAATCCCGCTACGTTCAAATTTTTATACGTTTTATCAGAAATATCAATATGTTTTTTAGCTCAATAGACAAGGAGAACCTAGAGTTGAGACACTCTCTTCTCCTTTCTCCCTCAGAAATAGTGACATCGCGCATTGAACTTTAACTCCTACTTTTTGCTTTTGTCTCACTAGAGCGAGGGAATGAAAGTAATCCAGGTATAATTACGTACATTCCCCAAACGTCAGTCATACGCTCACCCACTGCGCGACTGTAGCCTCCAGTTATTCTGCTAATGCAAAAAGGACAAAATAAGGTCATATAATAAATATATGATCATATTTTTTTTCATTCTTCCGCTCTGGTAAAAAAAAGCGTGGCGGTGAGTACCACCACTCAGTACGCAATGTCTTAAATTTGGCGGAAAGTGGAGTACGGAGTGTTTTGACATTAAGTATTTCACCTTCTGTGAGGTATAAATAAAATGTGAGGTACAATAAAACAATAAAAAATATTTAGATTATTTATTTTCCGGTATAGGAGGTTCCGCACACATACCGCGATGGGAATGATCTATACGAGTACAGTACATCCAATATCAAATTAACACACATGTATATTATATATGGTAATAAAATGTAAATATATATCATATAATGTACTATCATGTTGGCACCACGACACTTGTCGAAATGGACGCTAAGGAAACTTCGAGTGGATGATTTTGATCAACATTGCCCGGTCAATGTTGGTATTATGTATGGAAAAAATATATAAAAATTCAAAATTTAATAAATGTATAATGTAAATTTAGTATAACAAAGCCCAAATTAATATTTAATATTTCGTTTACTTTCATAATAATATAGTTTTCCAAAGATTCACTTAGCCTTTGGTATTTTATGTTTTAGTATTAATTAAACTGTAGTTGTTCTGAATAAAAATTAATTTCTTTTAAGAAAAATTCTTAACGAAATTTGAGACGATATGCTGAGATCTTGTTTGCGATATTCTAAAGTATTTTACATTGTGTTAATGAGCTCATAATAAAGTTGTTTTTCGCTTGCGTTTAATATTATCTGTACCATTCTTTATTAAAAAAAATGAAAGTCACATTATTTTTTTAAAATGAAAATGCTTTAGCAAGCTGAAAATTACGTTATTTAAAATTTTTATTTTGCCTTAAAGTCTTTACAACTGTAAGATTGTTCACATTGACCGGTCAAAATTGATATATAAGTTACAAGTACAAAGTATACATTATTATAGAGGTGCGGGGTCGCGGGGCGTCTACAGAGGAAAAGGAAGGTGCAAAGAAGGTCACAGAGAAGTATTTTTAGTATAGTTTTCATCTATCTATAGATTTCTCTAGCTATTTTGAATACGTGCCTCAAGATGTATTATGGAATAAACTTTTTGCTCGCAACTTTATATTAATTTTAAATATATAATATAATTCTCTGTAAATGCTCCTCAACACTCTCCAAGGAGTTCCTTAGAATGTAAATGCATTAACTAATATCTTTTATTAAAAAAATAATTCTTATCGTTTGACCATATTTAAGTCTAGGCAATAGTAACCAATAGGAATGACTATACTATACCTTTTTATTTCGAAGTAAAGATACATTATATATAGTGTACGTAAACAATTTGCAATTATAAGCTCCCACTTGGGATCTGTTTTTGTCATTTCTAACGTATAACGTAAGCAGTTATACCATTACCAGTAGCATAATACATCTTGAGCCGTTAAAGACCAGGGCCTCCAAACCAAATGTCAAGATTATTTGAAAGTTAAACATGAACTTATAATAACTCAACGTTTAATATTTATTGTTTTTCTGTCAATTTTTAGTTAAAAAGTTTTTTTAAATATAATTAAAAGGTAATTTTAAAGTAAGCCGTGTGTTCAGAGCCCTGCCAAGGAGTGGACAGGATACAGAGGGGTCTAGCTCTTACCTAACTAGTTCTAGTTAACTAGTTCGAATTTCCGCAATGGACGGATCTTTTTTTCCACAATCTAGGAAATAAAACATTTCATATACATTTTCATTGTCGAATTGACCAACATTACTTGTGTTACAAAAATACTTTTCGCTACAATCTAACTTAAACTAACGCTGTTATGACACGGCTCTCTATATTAAGTGTACGTATTATGAAACCTTGTTCACTTTTGGACGATAACAATAAACGATATAGGCTGATTTTTGTCTTAAAAAATAATATTTGAAATATACTTGTTTAGAAAATTGTTTTTGACCCAAATCCGTGTCGATTTCAAGCGGAAAATACAGGGAAAAAGCTCCAACTTCACACAGTGGATTCTATCTGAGCTTTTATGGTAGAAAATTGTGAAGCTGCTTGTATTCTTAGAAAGGCAATAGTATTATTTATTGAATATAAATCGTTCGCGTTAGAACTCTTATCATTCCTTTACATTTTGTTATCAAAATTTAGATATTTGAAAATGTTTGTCTTTATATTTCATCCTTTTATGTTAAACATAATTTATAAGTATGTGTTTAATATTCAGACAATACCATTTTTTTATATACAGGAATCAGGAAATATAATTATATTTAAAATATAAAAATTGCTCAAAGCAGATTTTAAATCAAAAAATTTTTTTGGTGATGTTTTTTCAAATAACATTTTCCTTTAGACCCCAAACATGATAGAGCCGTGTAATATCAGCTTGACCAGTTTCAATGTATCAACAACCGACCCGCGACGCGCCGCTCCTCCTATCACAATCCGTTACAACAACGATGTCTCTCCACAGATTAGGGGAAAAGAACGAGCTTCCGGTCAGGACCTGACAACATATTATATGGCTGAAGAGATTGTTTGCTTTTTTTTTTATTTTTTTCTTGAGAAAAATGATGTATTTTTGTAATACAGATAATAAGAGTTATATTTTAAAAATAAATAGGAAGCTAGTTCTTTTGTAATATATAATCTGTGGAATCTGTTCGAAAGTTCAAGTGACGATGAAGAACGTAACATAACTGACTTCAACGTCGAACGTCCAATAAAAATTTCCCTTACATTTACACACTACTAGATTGCAAAAATTTGTGGTAGCAAATGTTACATACAAAATCGTCCGATCTAAACGGAACTCTAAAATTGACATAGAAATTTACATGACGTTCTTTTAAGCTATGATAGATAATGTTTATGAATTCGACATCTATATAAAATATAAGATATATGCCGTACGGCGACCGGCTTGGGCTTTCGAGGCCGACGAAAGCTCGCGCCGACTTACAACTAACAAATATGCACTTATAAATTCTAAGTTTCGTTTGGTGTTACGTCGCTAACATTCAGATTACAATAAACAATAAATCCACAATTTATTTCATACAATATAGGAAACTCTATTACAAATATCAACAATTTGGCACATTTCATTCCTGTTTTAAACGCTTACTAGAACTAAAGTAACAATGTGGGAAAGGAAACAAGAGAAGAAGAGAAGTACAAAGAGAGATAGCGTTCGTTGCAAAACATTGAATTGCATTATAAACGAGCAAAAGTTTTTATTTCCTTGGGCGTTTTATGGCGCTATTAAAATAAGTATTAAAACTTAAGTCATTTTTGTGCTAACAGTCTGAGAGTTGAACGCTCAAACGTCGAGCTTCTGTTAGTGTTCTAGCTTTACGGAGTGAGGACGAAATACTTAATTACTGTATATTAATTTGCAACGAACTACAGTAAGTCCACTATATGCGTATAACAAATAATGATTATAGGAGCGCTACGAAGACTATACAATGAGACACATTCTAGCACTAAGGACGCGGACCGCGCGTCCTCTAGACGCTCTACAATCTATCTTAGGAGTATTACATACATTGCTTACAACAGATATTTGCCAATACTGACTCTACTTTGTATGTGTGAAGTGTTTTTATTGACGAAACTACGTTTTTGTAATGTTTTAGCGGTTCTTTTGATTTTAACTTTTAAAAAAATAACATCGAATGCGTATTTAAAATTCAATTTTAAATTTAGTTTATAATGTTGATATATAGCAAGGTAGTTTCGTTCATAAAAACAACTTAAGATATATAGATAGATTTGTTATTAATTTATCAGTCGTCTGATAGAGAGTAACGAGACACATAGACGTGATTGGAACTAGAGTTACTTAACGCTAGCCGTAACAAAAACGTGTACAAATGTTAACACGACATCACTATATATAACATCGTTAGCACACAAATAACTTATAACTAAATCAATAACAGTCCAAGAATTAGTAAGACTTGTGTTACAGACACTTTCTTACTGGAGGCATGGAGCGCCCGCACTGCGTGTCTCGCTGGCGACGGTGACGTCTGAGCTGATCTCTTCGGAAATACAGCGACTGCTCCTCCATTCGAAGAAACAGCTACACACCAGACTTCATCAGGCTCTGGGACTAAGAGGATGGCCTTCCAGCAATGCTGGGCGAGGTCGGGCGTGAGTATTGCAGGGGTGGACCTCCCTCCTCTGAGCCAGAGTACCCTCAAGTTGCGTCCACACGCGCCACATTCTAAACGCCAGCCGTTTGGGGTCTGATCCGCACTTACTGCAGTGGCTGTGGCGCCTCCTAGAGTTATTCGCGATTTGATTGATCGACTTTAAGATTGATCACGATAAAACATGTAAATTATAATAATAATGTTTATTTTATAATTATTTTTCTATTTTTTTAGCTTCACGCTTTTTATCCTGGATAGCAGGGTGAACAAAAAGCACCTAGTGTCAAGACACTCCGTACTTCGCTTTCCACCAAATTCGAGACATTGCGTGTAGAGTGGTGGAACTCAACTCCGCACTTTGTCTTTACCAGAGCGAGGATATGAAAGTAATTTAAATATAATCACTACCTCTAGTGGGGATCGAACCCACAACCGATCGCGTTTACAGTCAGACGCTGTCACACTGCGCCTTGAAATAAAAATGTGAGTATAAGATTTTATTCAACTTCCATTTCATATCGTAATAGATAGTATAGTATAGTATAGTAAAGTATAGTATCAAATAGTATAGCATAGTATAGTACATTATATCGTGGTTTAATTACACATTTATTTAATAACTGTTGTTTATGTGTTTTTTTGATGTGTATGAAATATTGTAAAGGTCATCTAGACCAGTCAAATAGTTTATGCGTGAACGAGTAATAAATATCAATGTTAGCAAATGTTATTTACAATATTAAGAGAATAGGATTGACGGAAATTTATGATTGTATGAAAAACACTTTTATATCCAACATCTACGTATCATTCACTAAAGCGTGTTGAACCCAAAAATAAATACAAAGAGACAAAAAGTAAGGAATTATGTAAATATATAATATTTACCTGTGACTCTCAACGTGACGCGTTTCAGTTCCCTCAACCGCTTGAGGTCGGGTGCTCGCGCGCCCACGCACCGGTACTCACCGCCCTCCTCGTACAGCGCTTCTTTAATACCTATATAGTTATAAATAACATATATATTTAAAATAAAACATATGGTGCTAAGACACTCCGTTTCGTTTAATAAGATTTATTTAGATTTACAAATAAATCAGTATGTCAAATCTTTTTAACTTCTAAGTTTTAAGCTTCCAAAAGTTGTAAGTCCTGAAGCCCTGTGCCCAACTACACCGTGCACTTGGTGCGGGAATGCGCACGCGCATTAAAAATTAACTCATTAATAATTCCAAAAAAATATAAATAAAAGCTTCACGCGTTCCTGCAAAGTAATTTCTCTATTTCTAATACATTACATAACAGAGCAGAAAATTGAAAATAATTAAATTTGATTATTCCTTCGTACAAAAATCGAATCCGCTTTCAAATAGACATTCAAACTCTGTCACACTTCGCCTTGGTGGGTTTTAAATATAAATGTTTTCCAAATACACATAATAAAGTAAACTAAGGTAATTTAGTAATATCTTGCAATAATTTCATAAAGCAAAATGAAGAACCCGTGAAATAAGTGTCGTACCCAACACGCCGTGCGCGTGGTGTGAGCCAGCAGGAGCCCACGCGTCGCTTGCGTTACCCACGACGCGTCGCCACCAACAACCTACACTGCCTGTGAAATATATATTTTTTAATTATTATGTAAATTTTTTTACAGTAAACGTTTTAGATATAAAAGAATTTCACAATTTTACATATAAATGTAAAAAAGTATAAAAAAAACTTAAGTATTATTTTTAAAACTAAGAACATTTGCACTTGAGGTATTACAATATATGCAATTGCTTCGAGTATATAAAAACATCTAACTAACCTTTGGGACAGTGAAGCTGTACATTTCCTCCCAATGGCACTTCCACCTTCTGGTGGTCCGGCGGCTCGTCCTTGCCGTCCGACTCGGTCGCTGTCTGTGTGTTCTCATCCGCGGCTATTGAATTTTAGTTAGATGTACATAGTTACTGGATATACGAATATCTTTATACAGTCTTCTGTGTTATGTTTTCTGAAAACTATTCTACTCTAGCTTATTTTTTGAGATTAAATATTTTTGATTTGTCCACAATAATTTATTTCTACACAGAAATTTAAAAAAAGCACCATTACTAAACGCTTAACTATCCGCAAGGGTCGAACATCGGTATTCCAATGTTAAGTTTTGCTCACTCACTCTCTCACTGAATACTCAAAATTGCAAATGGAAAGTAGAAAACAGAGTGAAGTAACTAACTTCTCATATACTTACACAATACGTTAAGATAATATCCAATAGACGAGTACTCGGTGTCCATCCACCGCGCCCTGCATCTGTACCAGCCAGCGTGACTCTCCCTCAAGCGTGCCCACCGCAGCGTTGCCGAGCCCAAAGAGGCACCGTCTTCAGCCCCCACTTCAAGGGGAGTTGGAGAACTAAGGAACGTTAAATTATTTATATTCCCATATATTGTGTAATACTTTACATCTATATTCTGTATTCCATATTTTGTAGGAATGAGAGCAGGGTAGACAGGAAGTAACCAGCGTCAACACACTTTGTACTGCTCTTTCCGTCAAATTCCGAGACATTGCGTGATTTACAAAAAAAAAAACTTGTCCTACAGACACCACCTTCACAATGGGCTTATTGAATTATTCATTTTCTGTATTAAACACCAATATTAAGTATTGTCATAATAAAGGAAAATCTTTGTAACCCTTTTCACAAAAATAGCGCAAACTGCGGAGTATGAAATTTGGCAGTTATCTATATCTATATTTATAGATAACTTTGGCAAATTTCATAATGCACAAAGTGACTCACTCACATATCACGAAATCTCAGAAACTATAAGTAGAAGTTTCAAATTTTGTATGGACGTTCTTTATAGAATGCTCCTTAAGTTGTCTTAAGGTTGTTTTTGTTGAAACTTTGTATAAAAATTCTATATTCCGGTGGTAGGAATGTAAAATTCTGCGAGGTGGGTCCTTTTAAGACGTAGATAATCATTAGGGTAGAATATTCCAAAATCAATCTGTAATAGGTTGTCTTTCGGGGTCGAAAGTTTGTAAGAATATTTTTTACTACAAGTGTAATGTAAAACTTTGCTTTTTATTTTTTAAAGGGATTGTTTGACTTTTTAACGGGTTGTAACTTTGACTCTTAAACGATAGTTAATTAGGTTAATAGTTTGTACGAAAATTCGTTACATAAGGTTGTTTTTTTTATATCTAGCATTTAGGTAGCCTATTTATTTTAATTGTTAAAACACGTTATTTATTGCCGGATTTTTTAATATTTTATATTTCTAATACTATAACGTATTTTAAAGTTGAATATTGAATCGTAGTACATATATTAATAAACCATATTGATTTAATTGTATATATTGTGTGAAAACAATGTTAGCTCACTGGATACATAACTGACCCGCCTTCGAATCCAAAAATCGTAAGTCCCAGTTACACCGTAATGTATTTCTGCAAACGAAAAATGTATTTGCGATGTATAACACTGCTCCAGCTGTGATAGAAAACATGGTGAGGAAGCCAACCTCTCCTAGGTCTCATCGCCGTCCATAAAAATGAGAAATTCGTCAATCTGGATTAGCCACCATAAGACCCAAACATTCCCTACGGGTGTAGGCTCTGGCCCACCAGCAGTGGGTCATTAGTGGGCTGAATCATGTTTACCATATATTGTGTACAACTTTGTTTATAGTGCACAAGTTCACTAATATTACGTTTCATATGAGGGGCCGATTTTCGAATCTAGATTCAAACGTTTGCTGCTAATTCGATGAAATTGTTGGTTCGTCCTCATTAAATATAGTTATTTCGTTTTTATGTCCTCCTGCGTTCTTCCTTACAACGTAAACTCTGATCAATTTCGTACTTTTTCTAATTTACTCAGACTATTACTGAAAGTCACGTTGAAATCCAACGCGTAGTTTGAAAAATCTAAACATAAATGTAGAAGAGACGATTAGGTTTTATATATGAAATGTAATGTAACGTTAAATTTAGCTTAAGTAAATAGATTTTACGTCGTTATTAATATTATCCATAATGTCGTATGTGTATGGCATATGTAGATGGGTGAAGTCACATGTGGACCATAAAGTCATATGTGGATGGGTAAAATCACATGCGGACCATGATGACATATGTAGATGTGTAAAAACACATGTGGACCATGGTGGCATGTGTGGATGGGGAATTCACATGTGGACCATAGTGTCAAATGTGGACAAGTAAAATCAGATGTGGACCATGGTGGCATATGTGGACGAGTAAAATCACATGTGGACCATGGTGTTATATGTGGACGAGTAAAATCACATGTGGACCGTGGTGGCATATGTGGAAAGGTTAAATCATATGTGGACCATAAAGTCATATGTGGATAGGTTAAATCATATGTGGACCATAAAGTCATATGTGGATGGGTAAAATCACAAGTGGACCATGGTGTCATATGTGGACGAGTAGAATTACATGTGGACCATGGTGGCATATGTGGATGGATAAAATCACATGTGGACCATGATGTCATGCATGGATGGGTGAAACCACATGTGGACCATAGTATCATATGTGGACAAGTAAAATCACATGTGGACCAAGGTGGCATATGTAGATGGGTTAAGTCACATGTGAACCATAAAGTCATATGTGAATAGGTAAAATCACATGTGGCCCATGGTGGCATGTGTGGATTAGTAAAAACATATGTGGACCATGGTGGCATATGTGGACGAGTAAAATCACATGTGGACCATGGTGGCATGTGTGGATGGGTAAAATCATATGTGGACTATGCAGCCATATGTGGATGTGTAAAATCATATGTGGACTATGATGTTATAAGTGGATGAGTAAAATCACATGAGTAAAATCGCAAGTGGACTGTGGTTTTGAGCTGAGTGTGTGGGAAATCATATGTGGTTTATAATGTTATAAGTGGACGTATGATATCACATGTCCATACAACCTGTGAAAAATGACATGAAATTTGGGTGTAGAAGAGGATGTTTGTTAAAAACGGCTCTTACGATAGGGTGAGATTATTAGGGTTTAAGGATTCTAGTAAGTTTATATGAAGTTTTATAAATATAGTTTCTATGAATTATTATACATTTTGGCAAAGTCTGTGATTTAAGCAAGAATGCAAGCAGATAGAAAAGTAAAAGTAAACTACGTTTCATAACGGACTTCAAGGATTGAAAAGTAAAAAATAATTTAATAAAGATTTCATTTGAACACATCTTGTAAACTTATATTAATAAAATAGCTAATAGTAATTGGTTTTGTTACAAACTCATAGGTTTGAAGTCTTTGAAAGTTGAAAAATCACGTAAATCGTTCCTAACCTTCTGCGTAATCGCTGTACATGTATAGGAAAAAAGAGAGCAATCGCATTGATAACCTTCTCATTTTTTAAGTCGGTTAAAGAAATAGTTAGTATAGTAAGTCCAAGCGAGCAGTAGCAAGAGCAGCAGAGCAAGTTAGTAAATTATATAAAGAAGATGTATATAATGCTAATATATATTTTTAAAATAATGCATAAAAAATTAAATTAATAAAATAAATATAACATATATATATATATATATATATATATATATATATATATATATATATATATATATATATATATATATATATATATATATATGTATATATATATCACGTGTTTGACACATACATTTGTATAAAGTGGCATACACGTTGCTAAGGCAACGCATTAAACAGGACATCTAGTGATATAAAAATATTACATGTATTCTATCTATTATATGTATGTATGTATGTATGTATGTATACTTATAATTTATTTTAAATCATCTGAGGGCAGGAGTTATGATTTACCATTTTAGTAAAAAGAGGCGCTTCCTTTAATTTTGCCATTCAACGCGTAAATGTATTGAATTTTGGCGGTAAGTTACGTGAACCCTGCTGAGCTGGAAAATGCTGCATTTTTAAATAAAGTATATCAACTTTGCAGTTAGACACCAGTATTCTCTAAATTTACTACACAAATTTGGTCGACTTGAGGGAGCATAATGTATTAAAATATATTCCATGTGAAATATGCGGGTCCCGAGGGACTCCGCGGAGCCCCGGCGGCTGTGCCTCGCCTGACAATTGCGATAGACGTCGAATCTAACATCTTTATCTTGATATACATATGTACTTTATACAATCGAATATTTACAAGAGATATACATACTTCATATATCTATAATATAACATTTGTTTTAATTAATTATAATATTCAAGTGAGAGCTTGAAGTAAGAAGAATATTAAAATATTTTAATTTCTTCGCTCTGGTAAGACGAAACGCGGCGTTGAGTATCGCCTCTTATCACGTAATTAGACCTAAATAGAAGTGTGTGTGTGTGTGTGTTAAACAAAACTTATTACAATACACACGTATAATTTTTCTCTACTGTATAATTGAGATTTTGTTTTACTTTTCCCGCCCAAAGACAAATAGACAAAATTATGCTCCAAGGTTTTGACTGTCTTAGTCAGACTTCTACAAAATTACGTAATTGAGTAATTATATAGAAATGATTAGAAGTTACACGAAAATTATTAAGTTCAACAACAACATTTGATTTGTTAAAGACATTTTTATAATAAAAATTTAAACACTAAAAAAATCTGATCACTCGCCAAGTATCACAGAATTTCCTTTATTTAAATTACTCAAATCAAAAGCTTCACGCTTTTTATCCCGCATAGCAGGGCTGACAGAAAGTACATAGTGTCAAAACACTCCGTACTTCGCTTTCCACCGAATTCGCGACATAGTGTGTTGAATGGTGAAACTCAACGCCGCGCTTTGTCTTTACCGGAGCGAGGAAATGAAAATAATTTAAAAATGATTATATTTCCTCCCCCGAATGGGGATCGAACCCACAACCGATCGTGTTTACAGTCAGACACTGTCACACTGCAAAGTAAAACTTTCATAATATAAATTATAGTTTCTGTAAAATAACAGGCTGCGAAGTGCGATAACTAACTTAGAGAGAAGTAGCATCCTAAAAGAAATGGTTGGAATTAAAACTGGGAAATGTTCAGTTAAAATGAATTTATCTTTGGCACTTCAGTGAGTGGCGGAAAAAGATAACTTGGAGCGGTTTGTGTTACGCTATTTACTGAGACTGTAATAAGTTAAGCTCGCAGACTATGCATGTTGTGGGTTGGCAGGTTAGTTATTTATTTTAGACTGTAGGTCGTGAGTTCAATATTTAATATGTTTTCATGGACCCAAAAAATGAGTATTTTTTTTAAAATTTAAATAAAAATCGACTTTTAAATTAAATTACATATATTTAATTAAAAGTTTTTTTTAACTTAAACTCGAAAAGTTTTTTTTTCTCCGTACTTAAAATTTATATACTTTTTACTATCATCATTATTTTTTATCCTTCATTTTCGCTGAATCATATCAGTCTGTTAATATAACATAGCAAAGTAGACTTTCAAAATAAACATGGATAATAAATAGGTCTGTGGAAATATTTGGGCAGACGAGCTAAGTAGATAACTTCAAGTTATTTACTTACTTGTTTGAAAAGGGTTGAACAGGGTGATTTCTAATAATAAAAATAATATGTATTAAATAAATTAGAAGTAATAACAATTAATTTGGTCTACAACATCAACTTGAGTTGCTTTAGCCTAATTATCTTCATCGTGTGATCATATCAATAGATACTTAGGCCAGTAAGACAAACAGAAATCAATGTGATTTCTTATTTAATTTATATATAATAGATACCTATTTATATTATATGGCTATTTATATTTTATATAGACGAGTTTATCTTTTATACAAAGACGTGCTTAAAGTCTTTATTCTACAATGTCCTCAAAGAACAGGAAGGAAGAGAACAGCCTTGTTAATACTAATTTTCCAATCTACAACAAAGATCGAATATATTGATTTGTTTTAGCATCACGTTCTTCTTCCGCGCATCAGGATAGACAGAAAGTACATAGTGTCAAGACACTTCGTATTCCGCTTTCTACCGAATTCGAAACAGGGAGTGTTGAGTGGTGGAAATCAACGCCGCGCTTTGTCTTACCAGAGCAAGTAAACGAGAATAATTTAGATATAAATATTACTCCAAATGCGAATCGAATCCATAACCAATGGTTTACAGTCGGACGCTGACCCACTGCGCCACGACCGGCCTGAATCGTATATCATAAATTTCATATAAAAAAAAATAAACCTATCACAAGTATTCACAAACTTGTAAAGTTTCCTTGTAAATAACACCAGCAATTTTGCTACGGCTGAACGTGGATGAGAGGTTCATGTTTGAAAAATGGATGCTTTCCAAGAAAAATTGGGCACAACTCAGTACGTCTATTATTTGTAGACTTTGTACGTTTACTTTGAAAATGTCTCACGAATCATGACATGTGACATGTAACTATATTGTAACTATATATTTACGTAATGTTTAATATACATATATGTCCTATACATACAGTTTTATTTAAGATCAATTATATTTAGTAACGCAAAGACTGGGAACACAAAGCGCGGCGTTGAGTTCCGCCACTCTAAGTACATAGTGTCAAGACTTATACTAAGTACTTTCGATCTACCTTATTATGCGGGAAGCTAAATAAAAATAGTTAGATAGCAACAAAGATGTATACTGACAATATTGACTCTTTTTTGAACAACTCTTTTAATAATAATAAATCCTATCCTATATATATATATATATATATATATATATATATATATATATATATACACATATATCCTATTGGTATATCTAAAGTTATAATGAACTTTTTAACTTTATTATACGGGTTTACATTATCGAGATGTCATTGTTTGTACGTAATACCCTTTGTCAAAATACTCATAACTCGTATTCAGTTACTTGATTCAAGGATTAAATCAACCAGGATGATTCTATTAGATATGTGATTTTTGATTCATATTGATTTAAAGAGTTATTGATCTGACTGAAAAGTGAATCAATGTCTGAAGTTGAATGCAAGTTGATTGAAACATAATACTGATTTGATAATAGTCTGATTGTACAAAAAGAAAGTAAAGATTACTGACATTTTCCATATTTACAAAGTCAAAGTCGAGACCAAATAATTTTACTATAAATAAGAAGTCGCATGCTTCATGGATTGAGCGTCAAATAATTTACCAGCAGTTGACTAAAGTTAATGCCTCAGACTTGAGTAGAACCGGCGCAAGGAAGTCAGTGGGACGTTTTTTTAATACCAAAAATTCATAAATCAATAATTTTTATTAGTGACAATGATACCTTAGAAATAGATACATTATTTAAACATCTCACATAAGCCAGTATGAGGCCGGTCGTGGCGAAGTGCGACAGCGTCTGACTTGCGAAACGTGACCGGTTGTGGGTTCGATCCCCATTCGGGATGGTGATTATATTTAAATTATTTTCACTTCCTCGCTCTGGTAAAGGACAAAGTGCGGCGTTGAGTTCCACCACTCAACACACAATGTCTCGAATCTCGGTGGAAAGTGAAGTACGGAGTGTTTTGATACTAGGTACTTTCTGTTTACTCTGCTATGAGATACAGAAACATAATAAAAGAAAGTGATTAAAAATGTACTTTTAAGATTCTATCTTAGGTATTGCTAACCCTAATAAAAAAATTTATAAAGTAATCTAGAAAATAAATAAAATCATATCGCAATAAAGCTCACAAAGGAGGATTATTTAAATAAAGTCCAAACTTAAATACCTGTTAAGGGATTCCTTCAACTGTTTATGAAAGTTCTAATTGGAACTCAAAATAATTACTCAACTCAACTTTTTGACAGCAACTAATATTTGCTTTCGTTTTCGGATAAAGTGACTTCAAAGAGTTTTTACAACTTTTAATGATCAAATTATTGTTGCGATTAAAACTTGAGTTTATTTAGCGTCCTCTCACAGACCACTTGCCAGTAAATAAAATATTCATTATGTAGGTATTGAGAGCAAAACTGCTACAGTCTTTAAGATACTGTTATATACAATATTTGTTATATCAATTTTTTTTATTAGCTTCACGCTACTATCTCGTCTATCAGAAAGTACCCTAGTGTCAACACACTTCGTACTTCGTCTTCCACCGAATTCGAGATGCATTATCTCGTGTTAAGTGGTGGAGCTCAACGCCGCACTTTGTCTTTTATCAGAGCGAGGTGATATAATCACTTCCCCGAGTGGGGATCGAACCCAAAAGCTGTCACACTGCGCCACGACCGGCTTCAGTTTTTTTTATCTACTTCTTTAATGGTATTTCAATAGAAATGGATAGTTGTTCAAATACACATAAAGCAATGGAAGGAATTCATGTTGGTGTGTTGTCAACATGAATGACTTCCGTTTCTCAAACGCCAAACAATTTACATTGCATTGATTCGTAAAGAAGGAAAAACTGACACGCGTGAAGTCAGTGCGTATATAAACCTTTATCGAGTTCCGTCTAATTGCTCACGTTTCAATTTGCTTAAAATATTAATATAAGTATTAAGAAATCAAATGAAATATTAATATAAGTATTAAGGTATCAAAGGCAAATGGTAACTATCCCACAGTGCACAGTAAATAAGGGTTCGCAATCCCATCAAATTATGTAACTTAAACCTCAAAACACGTACAAAATTTTAAAATTATAACAGCGTATAACAATTTTAAATGAAACTATTTTATACGGATTAATCGTGTATAGTGAGGTAGATCACCACTACCTACCTGTAACCAAGGACATCCAACCAACCAAGCAACCAAGGACGTCATGTTTCCATGAATGTAGTGTCAAATATTAAGAAATTATTTCCTAGGTATGCCTATTTTTGAACGGACGGCCTTGTCATTTAATTATTTCATTCTCGAGGTCTTTATAGCATAGTATAATATTCTGAGTATAAAAGCTTTTTTTTTTACAAAAAATTTCTCCGCTTCTGCAAAATAAAACACAGTGTGGAGTCCCGCCAGTCCATACCCATCGCCTTGATATTGAGCACAAAGTAGTGTTCTGACATTAGGCTCTCTCTGATCCTGCACTGCAGAAAAAGTGTGAAATTGAGAAGGAAATTACTTACCTAGAAGGTCTATCCGTGTCCCTCATCCACGTGGCTCTGGCCGGCGGGTTGGCGTCCACGTCACAGCGAAGCGCCGCCGCGCCGCCAGCGATTAGGGATATACCGAAGCCCGGCCAACGGGATATCACGAAGGAAGGTGGATCTGTTAACAATATAACAATATAATATTACCTACAACTTGAATCACAGGTAAGATTTTTGAAAATATAGGTTTTAATTTAATAAAAAAAAATTGAAATTTTAAATTAATAAAAAAAAATTGAAAAAAAATCCTCGCTCTGGTAAAGACAAAGAGTGGCGTTGAGTTCCACCACTCAACACGCAATATCTTGAATTCGGTGGAAAGCCAAGTGCGGAGTGTCTTGACACTAGGTGCTTTCTGTCTACCCTGCTATGCGGGATAAAAGCGTGAAGCTAAAAAAATTTAAACATAACGGCATTACGTCCGTGTTCCGTGGCTACAGGTCTACCTGTGACCACGTATTTTCGAATACCAAAATATACGTTATTAACCCGATTTAAATAGTTTCATTCAAAATATCAAATATAATTAAACCAAAAATTTTTATTAAATTAAAAAAAATATTGCCCTTTTGTACAATAAGACGGTCATCGTCCCTCGGTAGTATTCAATACCTCGATTAGGCTATAACCCGCCATAATTAATTATCATTGACTGATATTACGTGATTACGGTAATTGATACAGTATAAAGGTAATCACAGGGTACACGCATCACTGTGGCCGCGGACATTCAATTAGAGTTACTAATTTACATTTGACGTTATATAATAGTAATAAATTATATATAATAATTTATAATTAACAAACAGATGGCACAAAACCCTTTGAAATTGAATTCTATGAATATAAATCGGTAATCAAATCAATTAACTATATAAATAATTAAAATATAGTTAAAATATATTAATTACATACAGATATATAGTAAATCACCGGTATCAAAGGCAAATGGTAACTATCCCACAGTGCACAGTAAATAAGGGTTCGCATTCCCATCAAATTATGTAACTTAAACCTCGAAAAACGTACAAAATTTTAAAATTATAATAGCGTATATCAATTTTAAATGAAACTATTTTATACGGATTAATCGTGTATAGTGAGGTAGATGACCACTACCTACCTGTAACCAAGGACTACTGTAAAGTTCTTGAAACATCATGTTTCCATGAATGTAGTTTCGAATACCAAATTATACGCGATTAATCCGATTAAAACAGATTTATTTAAAATATGTAAAAATCACGAAAAATTCATTTCGACATAGCTCGAAAAGTCCATATATCTTAGTAGTTGGAGCGTCTTGGGAGCTTCTACATTCAAAATGATTATATATATATATATATATATATATATATATATATATATATATATATATATATATATATATATATATATATATATATATATATATAAAATTCATTCAGGTTTTTTTACCGCGCTTTGTCTTAACAGAGTGAGGAAATGGAAACAATAATAATATCATTATAATCACTCCCTTCGAGTAAGAATTGAAAACACTACTGAATATATATTTTCTTTAAAACGATTTCTCTTGACATATTTATATATGTAATGTAAGTAAATCTGTAAGTAAGTAATCGTTAACTTACAAGTGACATGGACCTCCAGCTTCGCGGTGAGCACGTCGTAGGGCGGCGCAGGAGGCATCTCGGGGCGGCGCTGTCTCGCCTCGCACTGGAGCGTCGCGTTGTGCAGCTCCCGGGCCGCCGTCACCACTACACGTGACCACCCTACGCCTTCTGTGACAAAAGTATCGGCATATATAGCCTAATTAAAGATTTTTATAGTTTTACCTGCAGGTAACAAGTAATAGGTAACGCAGCGCTACAATTCCTATATACTTCTTGCGCCTCGTATATTGTCATTAACGTCTATATATCTGCCCTCCAGGCTCATGCTTTTAGCTTGATCGTCCTCCTGTATCATCAACACGCTGTTCTTGAAGGTCAACTAAGCCCCTACCCTACTTCCGTTACCACTCTATCGTAGTAATAATGTTAATCTAACTAAAATACAAAGAAAACTGGCCCTTCTAAAGATACATTTGGTCCATTAATTCCTATTAGCTAAGTTATACGTGATAACGGAAATATGTATATTAGGTACAAAATTTTAAATTCTCGAATACAAATAATTTGGTGTAGAAGGTACATCTATGAAATATAATATTAAAAAAAATAAGTCGTCTAGTTTTTTTAATATTATATATATATATATATATATATATATATATATATATATATATATATATATATATATATATATATATATATCATAGATTTTTTAATAATATATTTTAAAATGTTGACACCGTCATAGTGGAACAGAAATGTTTTCACCAATGCGTGATGTTTATGAATTCAAATCGCACTCAAATTAAAATTCCATACATATTATATTCAAAAAGCAAAGTTCAAAGTTGTAGTATGTTTGAGTTTTAATAAGAAATTTTATTTAATATGAAGCCGGTAGTTACGCGGCGTCTGTAAACGCGACTGGTTGTGGGTTCGATCCCCACTAGAGGGAGTGATTATATTTACAATTATTTTCACTTACAGCTAGCTAGCTGCCTAATTCAAATAATAGTCAACTTTTATATATATATATATACACTTTTAAGAAATATGAGTACATTTTTGAATAATAAAGTACAGAGCCAAAGCAGGCAACTTCAGTTATTAAATAATAAAGAGTTTAAGAATGACAATAAACAAAGCCGCGTGCAAGAGCGAGGCTCATAATTTCATCTCATTCCATATCACATTCTAGACACAACGGAATCCAATTTTACGGAGTATTCTACTAATTAAATTCTTGACGATATCTTGGAGTTCCCGGAAAATTTAAATTTTCATGATTATTTGTTTCTACGTTATAAGGAAATGTATTTTCCTTATAACATTATTTTACTTCACACCTCTACCACATATATTAGATGTCAAGTTACAGAACTCAACTCCGCGTATTGTCTATGTAATAAAAATATCTGTACCTCTATATAAAATCAGTTAAATACAGTAATTTCTCCGAGGATCGAACCCAACACCATCGCGTTTACGATCATATGGTGTCTCTGTGCGCTACGATAGTCTTTGTGTATATTATTATTGTAGCTAGAAGTCCCGTTGACGCGTCAACAACGCGTTGCCATAGCAACATGATTGTCACTTTATATAAACGTGTGTGTCAAACAAGAACACGCACTACCATGTGGGTAGTGTGTGTTACATTGATTTTATTGATTTGATATATTTTTATGCATTATTTTTAAAAAATATCAGCTTTCTGTACTCTCCAGTTAACGTAATTTTCGTAAAAAGGAGTACAATTATTTTGCCTCAAATATTAATAATAATAACAATATTAGTATAAAATTAATTATAAAACAAAATTATATTTCTACTATAGAGTATCTGTTACTTTCCTTTAAAATTATTTTTATATTTTCAAATATTATATACGTTATTATCGTACTTGGCAAGATAAAGCAACACGTCACTCTCGTCATCGAGTTTCCGAAACAAAGGCTTTAGCGAATTGATTGCAATACAAAATAGCGGACCTTGTCCACGAAATAAACAAAATATTTACTATGTAAGTATTTTAATAGCTATTTGCTATTATAATATATTTTTTGCTATATATAATATTATTTACTTTTGAACGATTTATATTTTTGTTACAATTGATATATATTTTCGTATTAAAAAATTTATTAAGAAATCCCAAATTAAAAATTTCTATTTATCTGAACACTTTACAGAAGTCCGTGGTAACATGATCTATTTAAATGTGTATTTAAAAATAGTTTATTTTAAACTGCTACTCACGACGCCGTGTTCAGTGGAGCATCAGTGGGCGTCTAACCGTGAGCACTATTGATTATGGGTTTGATTCCTACTCGAGACAAAAATTATATTATCATTTCTTCGCTTTGGTAAGATACAATGCAGCTTTGAGTTCACCACTCAACACACAATTCGGTGGAAAGCAAAATACGGAGTGTCTTGACCCTAGATACTGTCTGTCAACTCTGCTATGCGGGATAAAAGCGTGAGAACTTGACCACCCCACTAAACTTTATATATCATTATGTAATTCCATGTCCTTATACCATCATACCGAAATATGAATAATAATTAATGAAAAACACATAGCTTTGTGCTTTATCCCGCATAGCGGAGTAGCCGGAAGACAATCTAGTATCAAGACGCTCTTGTGACTGCATTCCACCCGACAACGAGACATCGTGTTTAGTGGTGAACTCAAATCTGCAGTGTCTTACCCCGCTTTGGTAACGATAATGTAATTTTTGTCTCGAGCGGGAATCAAATCCACAATCAATAGTGTTCACAGTTAGACGCCCACGACGTCGTGAGTGGCGGTTTAAATTAAACTATTTTTATATAATCACTCCTCCGAGTGGGGATCGAACCCACAACCGATCGCGGTTACACTCAGACGCTGTCCCACTGCGACACAACCGGCCTCAATTTTCCTAGCAGCTTTGGTAATAGATATTTTAATTTATATATTTTTTTTTCTAATATAAATATATGTAAATAAGAGTCTAAATGTATGTAAGTGTCTAGCCCTTTTTTTTAGCTTCACGCTTAACCCTGGCGGGGTAATCAGAAAGCATGGAGCGCCAACGCCTACAGTCTCCGAATATCTCTTTCACCTTGTCCACAGTCTTTGTCCTCTTCATACATGCCCTTCGGGGGGTCCTCATGCTTTTACGTGACCTTCCTCCAGTATCTTCGATACTGTATTTTCGAAGGTCAACAGAGGTCTCCCGTGACCTCTCATACCACTCACCTTAGCTTCATAAATCTTTCAGCACTTATTGACTATGGAAATTAAAAGCCTCAGAGTTCCAAGTCAGATTTCTTACCTATAGAGTAGTTCGTATGATGTATTCGTAGATACGGTCGGTGGTCGAGAGCCGGCTCGAGTGCGATCAACCGCCATGACAGTTCCGGTGGCGGAACCCCACCTGTACAGAGAAATATATATAAAAAAAAACAATATTTTTAGTAATTTTTTTTAGCTTCACGCTTTTATCCCGCATAGCAGGGTAAACAGATAGTGCCTAGTGTCAAGACACTCCGTACTTCGCTTTCCACCGAATTCGAGACATTGCTTGTTAAGTAGTGGAACTCAACGCCGCTCTTTGGCTTTACCAGAGCGAGGAAGTGAAAATAGTTTAAATATAATCACTCCCCCGAGTGGGGATCGAACCCACAACCGATCGCGTTTACAGTCAGACGCTGTCACACTGCGCCACGACCGTCCTCATTTTTAGTAAACATTGGCTAAATAAATAATCCATCGTGGCACAGTGGAGCAGGGTTTAATTAAAATCCTGATAAAGTGTAGGTTTGCTTCCTACTCGGGGAAATGATTGTTTTCATTTCTTATCTTAGGTTGTCTCTGTTACACTGATACTGATAGGAAATATGTACATAGAAATTAAATCAATATAAAAAAATATATTTTAACCCACAGATAAAATATTGTAAGATGAGTTTCATACAAGTAGCCGGTGCTACATTCGTTCGGACGTTCTGTGCTGAAATTCAAATAATTTTAAAATGGAATATCTTATTCAATAGTACTATCAGCATCTGGTCCGCTCCCGATCGCCATCTGCGCCTTGTTCTTACTAGAGACTAAATTAAGTTTACGAATTATTAAAAACATAACTTGTATGTAATAGAAGAACACTCCAAGTGTTTTAATACTATATGTTTTGATGATGTTTTACTATTTTTAAAGTGTTATTCCACACTTGTGATTAGAGAACATGGTTGAAAAAATCTATAATTTTTTTTAACATATATAAGTAAGTTGTAACAAATCTAGAAGAATTTCGACTAAACTGGTAGTAGAACGCATGACTTAGCGATCAGAGCGCTTGGACGGTTTCCAATAGGCGCAGCTTTGAATCCCGCTGCGTTCAAATATGCTATGTTTTTTTTTCTAATATTTTGATGATTTTTGATCAAATACATCTATATAGAACTTATCGATTTAATTTTATCAAAATTGTTTATTTTTACTAATAATATTTTAATGTTTAATTAAAAATAAACAAAAATTAAATAATATTAAAACCAAAGAGAGTAACTAAGAAAATTATTTCGTAGTTCGTAAATCTATTTTCACATGAGGCTACACATTACTTTTTACAGAGTAAACCAATATTCATAGTTATTTTTAATATACACTCTGAAGTTCCCGTAAAGCTGTTCAACTGAAGCTTTACCCCTAACGGTAGAGAAATAGGGGATGATTGCGTCTTCACTTACTGATTTAACTAAGTTAATATCGTTATTTTTTTTTATTAAAAAACTATATTAACAAAAACTGGGTTCTAACTAATTTCGTTTAAGTGATAGTTTGTAACAAATCGAGTGACAGACAGATGAAAATTTTGTATCCGCCCGTACAAACATTGCTCTGTGAAAATCCAATTAAAAATCTGTTTGGCTTTAAACTGGTTTTCTTTCAAAATCCCGGATTCAGTGTGTTTTACAAAACCGCTTTACCAATTCACTCCAGCTCTAAGGGATAATGAGTTTAGTAAAATTATTCGATACTCTCGTAACAGTATCAATACACATTGAAATTGCGTGTCCACGTTTTGAATACAGTGGAATATAAAGTGGCCGGTCAGTGTCTAACTGTAAACGCGATCGGTTGTGGGTTCAAACCTCACTCGGGGGAATGATTGTGTTTAAATTATTTTCATTTGTCTGGTAAGATAAAGCGTGCCGTTGAAAAGTGTAGAGTGTAGTGTCTTGACACTAGGTACTTCTTATCCCTGCTATGCAGGATGAAGCTTAAAAAATTAAGCTCACATCTTCTCGGAGAGCTCGTTTGAGTAGTTACGCATCTTGGCTTTAAAATATTAAAAAAAGTTGTTATTAATATTATCAGTGAGGGAAATTCCCTTAATTCACATTTTACAATCGTTAAATAATACTTTCTTATCGTATCGTATCGTCAGCCAATTGCAGTCCACTGCTGGACATAGGCCTCCCCAAGTTTGCGCCAAACATCCCGGTCCTCTTTATACTTTAATAATACTTTCTTATAAAAATAATAATTTAATATAATATAATACTTTAATATAATACTTAATAATAATAATTAATATAATAATTTAATATAATAATATAATAATATAATAATTTAATATAATACTTTAATATAATAATTTAATATAATACTTTCTTATAAAAATGTTTAATTCCAACTCCTCATTCTATTGTTCTTGTCCCTGGTGGTTAAACTGTACCGAAATATTTTATACTAAACTTGTAAACGAGGAGAGTGAAGAGTATACGCGACCAATGGAAACCAAATAGGATATATGAATTAATAACAGTTTGTTGCGGAGGTTGCGTTGAAAAATTAAAAAAAAGTAATGGAAATATCAGAAATCTAATGTATAACATTTTATAAACAAAACAATGTCGTTGTCAAATGGTAACAATTGCAAAACAGTGCGCTGTTAGTAGTTAGTGCAAGTTGCATTTGGAACTCTTTCTAACTCTAGTTCTGAAAGCCTTTTTATTGTTGTTTGAACGCGAGCCGAGAGCCCGGAGCCGGTACTATTCAACTCGATGTGGATTTCAGTGAAATCGGTCAAGTTTTTAAGATTTTCACAATAAAAGCGCAAAGTACTATGGAAATATCAGAATTTAAACGATCCGACCTGGGAATGCGAAGGGGCCGCTTGTTACGTGAAGCGCAGATATCTACGTCTTTTAACACCAACTTCGTATTGAAACGCCTAGCCTTTTTATACAATGTACGAAACAATTCTATTTTGATACTAAAATTATGCGAGGCATTTGAAAGGTAAATAATTATGCTTTTTAAATACAAATAAAATAGAGTACTTTCTTAAGCTAACATAGTGAATAAAGGAATAATGTATGTAGAAGACGCCAACGCAAAACAAACATATAAATATCATATATCTATTTTAACTTTGCAAAGAAAAATAATATTATTAAGTAAAGGAAATATCAAAATGTACGTATTTAAAAACCAAAGTTATGAGGTCATCTTTTCTGGCTTTTTAAGACTATATACTGATTTAAATTAAATGTATTTTTTATATTTTTTTTTTACCTTTACGTTTTTGTCCCGTATATCAGGGTGGACAAGAAGTACCTAGTGTCAAGACACTCAGTCCTCCGCTTTCCGCTGACATTGAGTAGCGGAACTCAACACCTTTGTCTGGCCAGAGCGAAAAAATATTATTATAACCACACTAGATGGATTATACAAAAACCTTTAATCCGGTATTTTGTCGCGGCGGCCATTATTTATTACATACAAATATAATGTTCTTATTTATTAGAACTAAAGCGAATTTCAAAATACTGGTCCAACAAATACCAACATGTAGGTCAGATCTAGCTTCCAAGAAATAGAAGTTAGTTATACAAACATACATACATACATCTATATGTTAGTAAACACATAATTTTCATTGATCAAATAGGAACACACTATCCGTAATCCCCACTCGCATGTACATGGATTTATTACAAAGTCAGTTTCCAATATAGCAAGCATACAGCGCTGAACGTTTCAGTGGATTCAACGAAATAATTTGATCTCTGATATAATTACGCTTCATGTCCCGTCATTGCAAGCGTCCGGCTTTGCGATTGCTTCAGCTTAATATCGGATTAAATTTGATATTTTATATTTGAGTCCGGTCGTGGCGCAGTGGGGCAGAGTCTGACTGCAACGCGATCGGTTGTGGGTTCGCTTCCCAATCAGGGGAGTGTATATTTAAATTATTTTTACTACTACGCTCTGATAAGATACTGTGTGGCGTTGAATTCCGCCACTGAACATGCAATGTTTTGATTCGACGGAAGATGGAGTACGGAGTGTCTTGACACCAGGTACTTCCTGTCTATCCTGCTATGCGGGATAAAATGGTGAAGCTAAAAAAACCCAGTCAAGTCTGAGTTAGTTGCACAAACCGAGGGTTCCGTATAACATTATTGCTAACTAAGGTATTGCTAAGTAAGGTATATCAGGTTTAAGGACAAACAGGAGTTTGCGGCTGGTGCAGTAAGTGAGTTTTTTTATTAATAAATTACTGATTTATAGTTTTCAGATTTATTCTCACATGTGCTTTAAGACATTAGTTTGTTCAAAGCAGAAATAAATCACAGACCCGAGTAAATATAAACGTTATATCTCTACGAGTGAGGCAATGAGGAAATAATATAACAGTATCGTATTTTTCCTTTTGACTTACGAAACTCTAAAATTCAAATATAAATTTAATACTCGATTCGGACCATTAAATGTACATATATGAAAATAATATCATTTCTCTAAATAAATTTAAAATAAGAAGGCCGGTCGTGGCTCAGTGTGACAACGTCTGACGGTAAATACGATCGGTTGTGGGTTCAATTCCCACTCGGGGGAGTGATTGTGTTTAATTATTTTCATTTCCTCGCTCTGATAAGACAAAGTTGAGTTGCGCCACTCAACACACGACTTGAATTCGGCGCTTAGTGGAGTGTGGAGTGTTTTTCACAGGGGACATTAGTACAACAGGAAGTACTCAGAGTAGATATACCCTACTATACGCGAGTAAAGTGTAAAGCTAAACAAATTTGAAAAAAGTTTATATTGTTTTAATATAAACCAAAGTTAAGGTAGCTAAAGTTTTGTAATTCTAAGTAATGGAATTACCTAAATGGTAGAAATATGAAACAGATTAAATAACAGGTATTGTAGTGTAGTACATACAACAACATCGTGAAACATAAAACAGTAACACGTGCATCAATGAATCCGAGGAAACCGCACATTAAATCATCATTAATTGTATCAATCAACGAGACAATATGGAATTTCAATTCCCGAAATCGGACGTAAAGCTAAATATTTGGAATTGGTTTGCCGATTTAATGAGAATTTCTGTTTTTCATAATATTAACTCAATCATGAAATCCTTATAGATACTAAGAATTAAGGTAAAAAATTGGATTGTTATATAATTGGATTTATGGAGAAATTTGAAAAAATTGTAAAATCGCAAATCATAGATATTATTTTACCACTTTAACATTTTTACAATTCGCCGGTTCTTAAAGACAGATAAAAGTATTGGTATTGATAACTACATCTCATTATTACTTTAGATAGTAAAAATGATTTCCAGGTTCATGGTATTTCTTGCAAAACTGGATAGACAGACAGAATTTAGTATCAAAAAACTTTGCTCTCTGCAAGAAATAAAGTAATTATAGGATAATAATTATAGATGGATAGTAATTACAGGAGGGCTTTCGCCCTCCTTATAGAGGTCACCGTGGTGCGGTGAGACAGCTTCTAATTATTGGTTAGTTGTGAGTGCGATTGCCATTTTATTTTTGGTTTTTTTTTACACTCGTAGACAAAGTACAGCGATATGGAATGGTTCTGAGGCTGAAATCAATCTGGTTCTGGGGCTCGAATCTTGGTTTTGGGGCTGAAATCAGTCAACGAAGTATGTTGTTTTTAGATTCACTCTGACTACATTGCTACGCGTGATGAAGCGCCCTCCTTCTTACCTTCAGCGACACACCTCACTTCCAACACAGTTTTATCTCTGACTGGTACCCATGTGTTGCCGGCGTCGAGGCGTCGTCCGTCCACCGCCAAGTACACTGATCGCACTGGCTCTGTTGACAACAGACGTATTATTTATGTATTCGATAATTTCATGAAACCCATCACATGACAAGGAGAGGGCTCGGAGCAGTGCCTGAAACTTAAGACAGAAATTTTTAACTGCAATATGCAATATGAAACAATTTACATTCATACTTAGAATGATTATTTATATATTTTAATATGTCACTAGTTTTTAATGTACATTGTATTATTCAGAACATAAAAATAAGTTATAGCTACAGACTATATGGAATAGCTATGGAACAGCAAATTTTCATCAAAATCTGTGAAAACAGAAAGACAGAAAAATCAAATTATAATTTGGCTTCTGTTACTTATGTACTTCTGGTTACTTATGTGCACATCCATAGGACCTTTTTTACATTGTATTTAATGTTAATATATTAGTTTTTTGCAGCAGAATATATGGTTATGACAAGCGTTCTACTAACATAATTTTACTGGTACCTTCTTTTTTATTCTAAATGTCCGTAACAATTATGAATTTGATCTCATAATGGACATAAAACGGTAAACTTTTCCGCAGGGCACAAACTACTAAACTCTGTGCCCACAATGCCCCACCGTGCCCCACCGTGCCCCGCCATGCCCCGCAATGCCCCACCGTGCCCCATCGTGCCCCGCCACCCACTACACGTGTTCTAGCGTTATTACACTTTGCAACTTTAAGTGACGCTATTAAAATTCTTATGGGCGTAATTTAGTACACGCGTTGATTAGTTGTCGGTAGTTTAGATGTAACTACTTGGGAATTACTCTAGTTATCAATTTGTAAAGTATAAGTATTAATATTTGTAGGTACATAAGTAATATACGCAGGTTTTAAAAGTTTTATAATTTTTTGCCTAAATGCGAAAAAGATAATATAAAGTCAACTTTGATAACAAATGTTTTGTTTCTTACATCTAAATGTAATTATAATTAATAATATACATGTGAATGTCTAATTAAGTCAAATAATGAGTTTAATATTCCTTGAAGCTTTATTTCCGCATAGTAATACATTATTACAAAAAATATCGACTTTCTGCAATTTTCCTCTACATTCTTTCATCTCATCATCAATATCATTAACATATTATTGTAGGTACATAAATTGAATTAAACTTACCATAAATGAGTAACTTAGTGGGTTCCCCGCTGACAGTGCGGCCGGAGCGGTCCCGCCCGGCGCAGCGCCAGCGCGCCGCGTGGCCGCGGGACGCGCGCGGTATCTCCACTGCGTCACCTTCCTTCCATGCCGATTCTCCTCCATTTGGAGACGATGGCAGGTTTACTTGCTGGAGTAATATTAATAATATAGCTTTTTACGTATTATTCTGACTATAATATCTAATGGCAAGACACTTCATTCTCTACTTTTCGCCGAAAATCGAAACTTATATATTCTGAATGAGTGGCGTAACTTAGCGTAGTAGGACAGTCTAGAGGGAATGATTGTTTCTTTTTTTATTTCTTCGCTTTGGCCAAAGTGCGTCGTTGAGTTCCGCCACACAACAACGAATGTCTATAAATTTTTAGACTATAAGTTTTCTTTAATCTGCTATTTAAAAAAGAACGTGAAACTGTTTTTACAAATTAATACATGTAAAGATAATCATCTACAGCGAACAAAATGTACGTAGTAATAAATCCCACAGTAACATAAACACAAAGCAATTAGACTTAGCAATGTTTTCTCTAAATGACATATTTGTTCTACATATTTAGTAACACTATAAGTAAATGTAGATCAATTAAATTAATTATATTTCTGTTCTTATATGAATTAGTTTAAAATACGTCATAGTACTACTACTGGACTAGTACTACAATGGACTACTACTTAGTTATAAGTTCGAATTCTTTAAGAATATATATATATATATATATATTCTATCACATAACGTTATAACAAAACTGGAGTAGGATAACAAAAACTTTTTTTTAGATTTACGCTTTTATCCCGCATAGCAGGGTAGATAGAAAGTACCTAGTGCCAACACACTCCGTATTTCGCTTTCCACCGAATTCGAGACATTGCTTGTTAAGTGGTGGAACTCAACGCCAAAATAATTTAAATGTAATCAGTTCCTCGAGTGAGGATCGAACCCACAACCGATCGCTTTTACAGTCAGACGCTGTTACACTGCACCAAGAGCGGCCTCATAATTTCACTTCACACACACACAAATAGTTTTATGGCCAAGGCAATAATGATTGGAAGAATCTGATAACATAATATTTTTGTGCGCTACTAATTTCTTGCTGTTTGTCTTCAGCAGTGAGTCTTGGTCAATTTTAATATATTAAAAAATGACATGAAGCAAGATCTCTTACGTACCGTATGTGAAAATGCCTTATTTTGTATCTAAAAATCGTCATTTGCAGGAAAAGATGCTTTTATTATTTCATTCAACAAAAACGGCGATTGAAACGCATAATATATATCTATATATATATATATATATATATATATATATATATATATATATATATATATATATATAAATATATATATATATATATATATATATATATATATATATAACAACGAGTTTTAAATCATTGCTTTTAAGAATTCTAAAGGATTGCATGAGTAAGGAATGATTCAAAAACAAGGAACAGGAGTTCATTATCTTTACATTTGAAGCCAAAGGACGGTGACTGTGGTTTTTCGCCTTCGAACAACTGCTACAGAAGAAAAAGCGTTTTCTTCGCCACTTTGTAACAAGTGATTTAAAATGAATTCTTAATAAGTTAAGTGACCTTAAGAAAAGAGAGACCGGTTGTACTTTTATGTCGTCGACTCGGCCAAATGTACACGCTGCGATGATGGTGCTGAGTATTCTGTAGGACCAGTCAGTCCTATCTATATTTAATATTATGAATTGTTAATACCAAACGAACTTATCACTGGCGTATCGACTTCAATTGAAGTGTATAAGGCCAAAAGGCACAAGAGAATACGTTTGAACGAAAGTAAAGAACGGAGTGTTTTGACACTAGCTTCACTATAACTACTAAGTTGAAAAGGTAAGTAACACCTCAGTACCTCATTATCCTTGTACCAGCGTAGGTTGGTGACGTTGACGAGGTCGCACACAATACGCGCGTGCGCATGCGGCTCCACCAGCAACTCGCGTTCCTGCTTTTGTGGCTAAATAAAGAACAAATTTAATAGATATTAATTACAGCTATTATATAATATAAAAAGCGACATTTAGTGTTTTCTTAATAACTTATTGACTACTTTACAAAGCAAATATTTGCAGTACTACTTCCCTATATTCTCATTATATGTAACACTAAAATACCATTAAAAGTATGACTAGTAAAAAAAGAATGCAATTGTATTTCTTAGTATATTTTCTTTGTTAATATAAATGTGTTTAACTCACTTACTAACTATTTGTAGAAACACAAACAATTAACCTTTCCTACAAACAAGAACAGTGAAGTTATATGAGTTATAAATACATTTCCAAACAAGTAACTCAACTTTGAAATAACACCAAAGCTAACCATCTATTCAAGGCGTTACATTACAAATATATGTTATACATTAGTAAGTATTTCTTTAATATTTACTATTTTTAAAGTGTACGGTATCCACGGTACGGTACGGTGTTGGACGGTATCCAAGAGGCGCGGGTTCAAATCCCGCTGCGTTCAAATTTTTATACGTTTCTTCCAAAATGTTTTCTAATCCTAAGTATTTCTTTAATTTAAGTACAAAATTCGTTGTGATTGCTCTAATTCTTTTAGTATTTACATAGTAAACCTTATAATAAATTTTAACTACTTTTCGCTCAAAAACCGATAGTAAATATTGAACTACGGAACTCAACGCTGCGTTTTTTCTAACCGAAGCGAGAAAATGAAAATAACATTATTCCATCTATTAATTGCCTTTACAGTCAGATGTATATTAAAAGTATGCTTCAACTAAAATACAAGATTCGTCACAATTTTCTTTTTATTTGTAAAAATAGTAGTACACAGTACCCGCCACGCCAAAACGAACGTAATTAAATCTAACTTGTCTATATTTAAATATAAACCGATGAGAAAAAGGGAGCCAAATTAAAATTTAATGTAAAGTAACAGCCTACATCTGAAGCGGTTTGTTAGGCCTGGAGCACACTGGGAGTTATATAATTGATAATAATGTCTAGGTTTTCTTTCACTACCTTGAAAAGCTTGTAAGAGTTAGGTTGCTTATTTAATAGTGTATTTACTAAATATATTGTATTTTAGGTCGTAGTGGTATCCTCGTTGGTACCCTTTTTTTACTTTTACGCTGTTGCTACGCTGTTCCTGTTTACCCTGCTATGCGGGTTGCATAGCAGGTTAAACAGAATGTACCTAGTGTCAAGACACTCCATACTTCGATTTCCACCCAATTTGAGACATTGCGTGTCGAGATGGTGGAACTCAACGCCGCACTTTGTCTTACGAGGGAAGTGAAAATAGTTTATAACATAATCAGTACCTTAAGTGGGAATCGAATCCACAACCAATCGCGTTTATAGTCAGTCGCTGTCCAACTGCGCCACGACCGGCCATGCATGCATCAGTTTTATTTTTATTTTCAGTACTATATGTATATCTGTATAGGTTTATATATTAAATATTAAAGACTATCTATTGCAAAAATATATCAGCATCTTGTTTACTGTGGCCAAAAATATTTTTACTCAATATTTAGATTTATTTTCAAAAAAAAAATATTATTTGCACCCAGTGTGCCGGTGACCTTACAGGCGTCTCGTAATTAATTGGGTTTTCTTGAGGATAAAACGTAGACTGCGCGATTGTGAGTTGTTTGCAGTGTTTAGGAGAGTTGAGGAACAATTACCACTTCGATTGTACGAGTACATGTCGGGAAATAAAATATTTATAAACAAATAAATATATTCTCTTATTTTTCATTAGAAGGAAAGTTACCAAAAAAATTTTTAGATTTTTTTTAAAATAGGTGTAGGTGATTTTTTTGTATATGAATCATTTAATATACCTATTCATCAAAAAGAAATTATTTTATTGGAATATTTGCTGTATTTCACTACAACACAACGGAGCTAACAATAACATTGTTTACTTAATAACAATATATTATTGCAACTGAATTTGTATAATTATATTCATTATCATTCCAATATACCAGATAATAAACGGGTCAATTGGTAAGTAGATCGTTGCTTGTATAAAATGAAAAGTTTTCTTATTTAATCATGAATTCGATTCCCATTCAACGATGTTTATACAATACTTTATATCACTATATAATTCCAAACTGGCTTCTGGTGCAAGCATAAAGATTATAGTGAGAATAAGATGAACGTGTTCAGGTAAATTGGGCACGTCGAGCGGATAAGTGATGAAAGAATGGTAAGAAAGATTTATGAAGCAAAGGTGAGTGGTACGAGAGGTCGGGGGAGACCTCGGTTGACATTCGAAAATATAGTGTCGAAGATACTGGAAGAAGGTCAAGTAAAAAGCATAAGGACACTCCGAAGAGCATGGATGGGAAGGTTAATAACTGTGGGCAAAAGAGGTATGCAGGAACGGTAGCGTTTAGCGCTTTGTCCTTTCTGACTACTCCGCAAGGAATAAATGAAAAGCGTGAATAAATTCGTGAATTAAATGAAAAACGTGAATCAATTACCTGTGGTGGTGACGCAGACACCCTATCTCTCCTGGCCTCTCTCATCTGATCTCTAGGCTCGTCTCGCATGACAGGCGCGGGTCGTATGACAAAAGCGTCTACACGCGACGACGCCCGCATGCTGGGCGCAGCACCCGCGTCACCGATAGCGTCCCTCACTGCGCCACGGATGTTGAGGATTGTATCGCCCGTTTTGACGCGACGTGACTGTTTGAAGACGACGACAAAAGATAATATAAAATATGAATATATTCTTTTCGATGTATTTTATCATTGGTGATTGACATGGCACAGTGGGACGTCTCTCACAGTAAGCACAATTGGTCATTTCGATTCCCAGTGGAGGAAAATAGTATTTAAATTATGGTCAGTTTAAGATATTGCGTTTTGAGTGTGTTTTGAGTCTTCCCAAAGCAAGGATACTAAAACCAATTTAAATAAGATGCCTCAGTGAATATCGTACCTACAGCGGATTTTCCAATTAAATAATAAAAAATGTACACACATATATGTATTTATTTGTAGAATACTAATGAAAAAAAAAATATATTATTTCAATGACCACATGTCGTTATTTTTTTTTATTCAATATTATGGAAAGAAATTGAGATGCAAACTTTTCGTCTGCTAATCTTAAAGTATTCTCCTATTGTGAGGGAATATTAAAAAAGCCATGGAATGTATTTGAAAATGACATTACACACCTTTGAAGTCTTCTCCCATTCCTGTCCACTGCTTCGTTTTTTACGTTCTAGACTCTCATCTTCTTCCGGTGGACTCAACACTTCAGGCTTCTCATTTTCTACTATAGATTCATCCTCCAACTCTTCTTGGGACGCAAATTCCTTATTCTCGGCCTCAACTCGAGCCTCTTCTTCTCTCAAAATTCTATTTAACTCGTCTACATTAGCGGCTGGAGCTACAATAAAGCCATTATTAGAATCCTTAATATCATTACTTTCTAAATATTGCTTTGTAGATTCCTCACTATATTCATTTTTTTGTATTTTTTCGTTCAACGCTTGAGAAAAATGTTCAGTAAAATCATTATAATCATCTGGTGTTACATTACTATTGTCTAAATTGATATCACTATATTTATTTTCTTTGTTACTTTCTTTAGGAACTTCAAAATTTTTTTCTTCCAAATTCACATTCGATTCATCTATAGACGGCTCATCCGGAGTCACTAACATACTATTGTCTTCGATATTTGTTTCGAAATCTTCATAATCAACACCAGTAACTTCATTAACTGCTTTACTTTCCAAAGAGTCTTCATCATTAAGTTCGTGTGTATCGAAAAAAGGTTGTAAACGATCATTGATGAAATCAGGATCTATATTAGCTGTTTTCTCGTTGTTTTCTTCGTTGTTTAGTTTCATATGGTCGTCTGCGTCTACATAATGTTCGTCACGTAGAGGGGGGTACAAGGGGGCGTCGCGAAGGAGCTCAGCCGCATCGAGGGGGGAGGAGCGCTCAGAGCTGCTCCGGTCGGAGGACACAGCGGGGAGGAAGCCTGCGGATAAAATTTCTAATTAGTTGTAGTTCTTATTATCGTGTTAGTGGTAAAGGATAAAGTAAAATACAACTTCATTACCATTTCAAATACTATTAATGAGGACAGGAAGTTACAAAACTACTACATTACGCTGCGAGCTGAAATTAAAATAAGTTTTTGCGGTCACGGCGCGGCGGTATGTGCGTACACGGGAAACATTTATAGAAACATATTTTCAACGTGTGACTTTATTAAAATATAAAGTTATTTTAAAGCAATTATACTAAAAAAAAGACAAAAAAAATATTATAATTAATTTGAATTAATTTAAGATATAGTCAGTTGCGAGCAAAGTAGTAAAATATGCTACTTAAATTGAATTCCAACAATTAATGTTCGTTTCACTAGCAAAACATTTTGGACACAATTTTATACATTCTACTAACAAAAGAGCTTATTTTCGTGACAGTTTGGTTTAATTATTGCACAACTTGATATAAAATACATTAAATTACAATTCGGGACAGATAAATATCAACGTTTGGCTTTGTGGCTCTTGGCGTTGTATTAAGTACTTGGCTCCAACCTTTTTGTTCGTGTTATTGGAAATTGTTATACTGTTACAAATGAGAACACATGTTGCAAAAATTAAAGTAATACTGATCTACATATTTTAGGTAAAGTGTTAAAAATTATAACATTTGATGGAAATACATTAAAAGAGCTTTGCTTTTATTTATATATTTCTTATGAAGCAATTTCTCGTTTACTCTCACATAGCAGGTTAGGAAGGAGAGAAGTATAGAAGCAGTCCGGTCCCCACTTTTTGTTGTGAGAAAATAAGAATAACCTGAATATATTCATCCTCTAGTGGGATTTGAACCTATGACCATCGCGACTACAGTCAAGCGCTGTCCCACTTGTTCACGCCTCAATTACCTTTTATTTTTTTCACGATTTTATCCCACATAGTACTGTAGTCAGAAAGTACCTAGTGTCAAGACACTCCATACTCCGTTTTCCACCGAATTCGTTAAGTGTTGCGTGTTGAATGATGGAACTCAACGCCTCACTTTGTCTTGACCAGGACGAGAAAGTGAAAATAATTTAAATATAATCACTCCTCCGAGTGAGGATTGAACCCATAAAAACTTCACATCGTTCACACTTATAGTCAGACGCCGTCCCACTGCGCCACGATTGGTCTCAATTGAACATAATAAAAGTATGAAAAGTGTATTATAATATTTACAAATATATTTATATAATTATAAAGGTGAGTGATACGAGAGGTCGGGGGAGACCTCGGTTGATCTTCGAAAACACAGTATAGAAGATACTGGAGGAAGGTCACGTAAAAAGTATGAGGACCCCCCGAAGGGTATGCATGAAGAGTTATTTTAAGTTTTTTAATTGTTAATGATTAATTATCTTAGTAACGTGACCTTAGAGATTCATTATTACTTGGAAGAAGTTAGTTTTCGCTATATATTTTCTCCCACTTTATGAACATATAATCTCCTATATACTACGTACATTCAGTAAGGATCAGTTTAAAAAGATATTAACAAAAAGCAACAACAATTCTAAAATAACACGTTTAAATTATTGTATTGTTATTAGATCCGATTTTAATAATAATACTTACAAATTTCCATGAAAATATAACAAAAAAGTATACTTGCAATGCTTTTTTATATTGATTAATTCATACATTTATAAATACAGGAAATATTTATACAAACGTTTTAAAAAATCCATACACCTCTCATAATACTTTTGTTTTTTTAGCTTCACGTTTTTATTCCGCATAGCAATACAGAAAGTATCTAGTGTCAAAACACTCCGTACTTCAGGCTCGAAGCTATCACTAAAAAATATTTCCCTATAACTTAACGGCTCTTTGTTTTTCCTACGAAAACTACATCGAAAATCAGAGTAAAATATATACTGTATGTACGCAGGTAGGCTGTGACCACGGACTACTGTAAAGTATACAAAACGTCAGGTTTTGAAAAATGTATTTTCGAATACCAAAATATACGCGATTAATCCACTTAAAATAGTTACATTTAAAATGTTTAAAAATAGAGCGAAAATCAAAGATCTTATAATATAAGGTATTATATACTTACTTAACATCGATCGTGGCGCAGTGTGACAGTATCTGACTGTAAACGCGATCGGTTGTGGGTTTGATCCCCACTTGGGGGATTGATTATATTTAAATTATTATCACTTCCTTGCTCTGGTAAAGACAAAGAGCGGCGTTGAGTTCCACCACCCAACACGCAATGTCTCGAATTCGGTGGAAAGAGAAATACGGAGTGTGTTGACATTAGGTACTTTCTGTCTACTCTGCTATGCGGGATAAAATAAAAAAAAAGAAAAAAATATACTTAAGAGTATTTCGAGAAAGCTTTCTTTCAGAAAATTGCTGAGGGTATTTTTAATTATAAATTTAATTTTAAATTCTTCCATCGGTGAGAGAAACTAATTTAATTTACAATAAAGTTCAAGTAGCCGGAGTGCGTTACTTATTTCACAATACGTAAGATAAATAAGGCAGGCTCTTGAGGGCCTACTGAAGGTTGAAACTGATAAAGGTTGGTAAGTCGGCCGTGAATTTCTATTTGACTGTTCTTTAGAAATTTTGGGTGCGACAAAATTTTATTTCCCTACAATTTTCAAGTCCATCCCTTTGTTCATTAGGTAACTTTGTTCCTCGGAATTTAACTTAAAAAGACCTCGAAGGTTCTTAAATCATTGAAAATTAGTGGCAATTATGGCGAATCTGTCTTTGTATTTTTGACACAAGCCAAGTTTAAAATTACAAAGTAGGCAGGCCTTTGGATTGGTTCGATTACTGCACTTCCCGCTCACTGTAATTGGTTCGGGCACTTGCTAATGTGCAACTTTACTATCTTTTGAACGCGATATTTAATTATTTTAAAAATGTCGCCCTTTCTATTCCTGGCCCGACTGGGTGTTGTATTCTATTGATATTATTGTTTTTTTAGCTTCACGCTTTTATCCCGCATAGCAGGATGAAAAGTACCTAGTGTCAACACACTTCGTACTTCGCGTTCCACCGAATTCGTGACATTGTGCGATGAGTGGTGGAACTCAACACCGCTCTTTGTCTTTACCAGAGCGAGGAAATGAAAATAATTTTAAATATAATCACTCTCCCGTGTGGGGATCGAACCCACAACCAATCGCGTTTACAATCACACGCTGTCACACTGCGCCATGACCGGCCTACTGATATTAAATTTAAAATAACTATTGCATAAATAAATCCATAGTTTGTGAATATATATTTTTTTATTTATTAAAGTATAAAGCTTTGTATAGCCAATTTCGATGTCATGAAATCAATATTGGAGAGAACTTTGACAGAGCGGAACGCTTATACAATGATCAAGAATTAATAGCTGAGCGAAAAATTATTTAATAGCCGACCTTTATTTGTTTAACATAAAGCGTATACGTACAATATTCCAATAAGTTAATTCACTACCAATGTATTTTTTGTTTTCTGACGCTACTTCATATCGGTCCCCTAGAATACCTCTATCACATTATACCCCGTAGGTACTGCTGGGTTCTATGAACGTCTCCCAATATGATGCTCCTGGCTTTTTTTCATATAAAATTTATTGCATTACAGACTGATTGAGAAAAGGTAAGGTACAGATCTTATTTCCTTGTTGTTATTTATCTCTCATTTGAATGTTGCTCTGTAATTATATACGGCTACTAGAACTAAGATATAAACAAGTGTTTGAAACAATTCCATATTAATGTTCGTCTGCGAGATACCACTATGCAAAAAATCTTTCTTAACCTCTCTGGTAATGCCTATGGAAACTGACACTCCAGACTACAAACACATAAACTAACGTACGGATAGACAAAAAATGTACCGAGTTCTCTATAATAATAATCACAGTGTTTCAGTACCGTTGGGTTTTAATGAACGTCTTCAAAGGCAAAGTTATGTCGGACAGGATTCAATTAGGTGTTACGAAACAAAATGTAAATGAGATGAAGATTAAGCACTCTCTTAGAAATATTTCCTTATTTTACATTATAACACTTTCCTCATTAAGATGTTTGTTGAGATCACTCTCACAGCGACACGCCGCTTGACGGATTCTGGGGACAGTCTAGAACAAAACTAATTGATATATTTAGTTTGTAATGAGTTAGAAGATAATTATTTGTATGAATTGAATCAAAGGAGTTTCAAGAAATGATTGGAAACGGTCAAGCAAAATGTGACACATTCTGTATGTTTGTTCGTATCAATAGAAGTGTTTATATTTAACTAATATCTTGACACCAAAATAATTTTTACTATTCTTAATTGAGGCCGGTCATGGCGCAGTGGGTTAGCATGAGACTGTAAACGCGATCGGTTGCGGTTTCGATCCCTACTCGAAGGAGTGATTATATTTAAAATAATCATTATTTATTATCCCTGATAAAATAAAGCGCGGCGTTAAGTTCCACCACTACTCTGCTTTCTGCCAAATTTGATACAAATGTATGTGTCAAATCCGGCAGAAAGCAGAGCAGGGATATAGGCGTGAGCAATATGATTATTTATTGTACTTGTGCGCGATGGTGGTCAGTTCGATTCTCGTTTGAACGGTATTCGAGAAAATTTTTCCTTGTATCACTTTTTTCCGAGGCCTTATGAAAATTAACAGATAATAAGACGCGTGCTATAGCACTGAGGTATCTTAATGTATTCCATTATAGTTATTTAAACTACTTCAACTGAGCGCGTCATGTACCGCGCTCTCACCAGAACACATGCATACATACACACATACATACATACACACATACATTATAATTTGATATAATTATTCCATAGATCCAGGATTAACTAAATCTATTTACTGAACTACTAAATCAATTAATACGTAAAATTAAACCGACACCGAGCTTGCGGTTTAATGTAATTAACGGAGATTTTGTACTACGTTATTACAAAATATACGAGAAGTGTTAGAGACCGTTACCCAACATGCATTTGTTTATCCTTAATATAAATATTTTGTCTTAAATATTATTAAAAGTACAAACAGAATGTATTTTAAAACAGCCGACCTCTTTCATCGATTTTTTATAATTACTGTGTGTACTGCCTTATGTAATGGTAATAAGTTATATAATTGTATTAAAAAAATAGTTTTATCTATATTTTTGTTTCATTGTAAATCAAGAAGTGGTCAGAAAGTACTGTGATTAACCACACAATTCTTTACTTTCCGTGGTGCATTGCGGTCAGCGGGATAGCGCTTGACAGTAAACGCGATCGTTTTTTGGTATTATTCGCCTTATTAGGGATTGTATTTAAAATTATTTTAATATTTTTCTTCTAGTAAGATGAAGCGTTGCGTTGAGCTCCGCCCGTTAACAAGCGATGTCTTGGATTCAAGCGAAAAGCGTCGAACAGCGAGTTTTGACACTAAGTTTTTTCTGATCACTATGCGATAATAAATAAAATGTAAATTTATTTACTGGTGTGTAACTGACAGACATTATACAGCCGAAACTACTGAAAGATAATATGTAAGCTTTTAAGGATTGGAAGGGAACAGCACTAGGAGAGGATATCTTGAAACTCCCACAGGAATGGATGTGAACGGTATTTTTGATCACGCTTAGAAATACTGAAACTTGAATATGACTTAATCGATCTGTTGAATAATATAATGCGGTAAATCAATTGTTTCTATATATATATATATATATATATATATATATATATATATATATATATATATATACATATTTTATAACGAATATGTTTAGAGTACAAAGTGTCATACTGCCCTTAGAATGTCGCCGCGTACTTGTAATAAAAACCTGAACCAGATTCCGTCGTCTCATTTATATTTCAACAATGATCGCCGCCGACTTAAGATCGTCTTATTCTTTCTTAAACAACGTATTTTTAAATATAGCTCGTGCAATAATGTTGTATAATAAAATTATGTAAGTACAGCAAGTCCTTGGCGTCTGCTGAGGGTTGCTTTATTTTTTTTATTTAGCAAATCAAATATTTTGAATCACTTATAAATGGAATTACATTATTAATGAAGTACTGGAAAAGCTTGAGGCCGGTTGTGGCGCAGTGGGACAGCGTCCGACTGTAACGCGATCGGTTGTGGGTTCGATCCCCATTCGGAGAAGTAATTAAATTTAAATTATTTTCACTTCCTCGCTCTTCTAAAGACAAAGTGCAGTGTTGAGTTCCACCACTCAACATGCCACGTCTCAAATTTGTTGGAAAGTGAAGTACGGAAAGCCTTGACACTAGGTACGTTCTATCTACCCTGCTATGCGGGATAAAAGTGAAGCTAAAAAAAGAAAAAAGCTAGAGGTTAAAAAAATAAAAATTATTTTATTATAACTTTTTTGTTTTAGTAATTTAAGCTGTTCCATAAACTTTTTGATAATACTTTTTCATTAGTGTAACATTTTGCGTGGATAGAGTAAACGAAAATATGTTATATTATATATATTATATTATTTCTCAACTTTTACACGACGAAGTCGGCTTAAATAAGTACCCCGTCCTGAGACCCTCAGGAAAAAAGGTACCTATTAGTGTGCGTTATTTATTTCCCTTGTATCCTAATTAAATTTCGATTAAGTTACTATTTTGGTTGTGGATTATATTCCAGTTGTCTGAAATACTATGTTTATGATTAAAGAGTGACTAAAGTATGGGTACATGATGCTATGTTGGTGATGATTGGGTTACAAAAACGGTGTCTCCGAGGACTTTACTGATTATTGTGGAAGAGTGTAATGCTGCTTGCTTTTGAAGAATGTGAATGTTGATGTGTGCATCTAACTTATCGCAATATCGCTTAAGACTCTTCGTCACCACTCCCGTGGCTCCTACTACAATCGGGACAGTGGTGACGGTAGTGTTCCATAATCTGGAGAGTTCGACTTTTAGCGGATGGTATTTACTAATTTTTTCGATTTCCTTAGCTCCAATATTGTAGTCAGATGGCACTGAGACGTCAATTAGGTAAGTATGATTGTTAGTTTTATCTATGTATATTAGATCTGGTCTATTGTGTACTATTGTAACATCGGTTTGTACGGGTAGTTCCCACATTAATTTCGCAATGCTATTTTCTTTTACAGTTGGTTGTTTCAGTTCCTCTTTCCACCACAGCTTGTTGGTTTCAATCTTACTTTTCCTAGCCAGGCACCAGAATAAATATTGTACTAGGTTATTGTGTCTCTTTACAAAATACGTACCAGCAAGTTTTTCACAACCTGCTAACAGATGTTGAATCGTTTCGTCCTTACTCGCACACAAGCGGCATTTGCCATCAACACTTAGCTTTAATATGTCCCGCTCAATTTGACGTGTGACTACTGCCTGGTCTTGTATAGCAAATATGGATGATTCCAATGAAGGTGAGACAGGCTGTTTCTTCAGCCATTTAAATGTGAGTTCTTTATCCACATTGGCCAAGTCTAGCGTCTTTTTAGGAAATTGTCCGTGTAGGTTCTTATTTCTCCAAGCTTCATTTTGTTTCTTTATTATACTATTTTTAACTTCCATTTTAGTGTGAGTATTACCTGGTGTTAGTTTGAATTCTTTTTCTATTTTTAGTGACTCTGTGTATATTGAATATTTTTCTCTCTTCTGATCGTGATCCGCTATTGCTTCTATTAAGTAATCACTCTTCTTCTCTAAATATAATTTATACTGTAAGACATGCGCTTTGTATAGATTTTCTATATTGATTAAACCTCTACCGCCATTCGTTACGGGTAAATAGAGTCTTTCTAAATCTGCCTTTTGCTGATGAGCCTTTTTCATTGCTAACAATTTCCGTGTTTTGATGTCTATACGTTTTAAATCACTGTTTTTATAATTTACTACAAATCTTGACTTTCTTTATTATTACTGATTGGTTCTGATTGATTTGTATATATATATATATATATATATATATATATATATATATATATATATATATATACAAATATCACATATATAATAAATAGGTACTTTTACTACATAATTTTAAATATAAAATTTATTACACTTCACACTTAGTCTATACGTTTTTCAGTATTGTTATTTATCTCTCATTTGCATGTAATTATAGTCGGGTACTTAGAACTGCTTATTTATTTATATTTATAGGGTGTATTTGAAAATCTTATATAATAATCTTAATTCTACGTGGTACATTTACATAAATAACCTAATATTAAACATATTTTATGATATGATATTTACATATGTAAAAATTCATTCAAACAATCATTTACAAAACATAGCAATGAGGCCAATGGTGGTAAAGTGTTAAGTGTTTACACGACATGGATTCCAAGGCGAGAGCTGCATTGATAATATATGTGTATATATTCGCCGGCTATTCTCAATAGAACTGCCTTCGGAGCCGGCGGTAGCTTCCGGTACGACTGACAATACTGACATGTCTACGAGTACGTTAATTTAAGTTTTGATAGCGCTTGTAATAGTCTGTTTGATTAAATAATTTGTTTATATTTTAATAGGTAACCCGGTTTATTGCATTGTAGGTAGATGGAAGTAAGCGTCCGTTTGCCTCTTTCATAAGTACACATATTAAAATATATAATATTATACACATAATAAGCCATAAAGTAATTTAAAGTTATATATATATATATATATATATATATATATATATATATATATATATATATATATATATATACGATTCTAATGCTTTTTTAATATGTGTCACTACCCTCAATGCATATCTTATTGTATAACCTTATCTAGTTGAAAACACGTATTGTGGGTTCGATTCCCACTTAAAGGAATAATTATAATCATTCAGTTCTAACAAACTATATTAATATAATACTGCTATTAATATAATTGAGGCCGGTTGTTGCGCATTGGGACAGCCCACCCAAGGGAGGGATTTTATTTAAATTATTTTCACTTCCTTGCATTGGTAAAGACAAAGTGCGGCGTTGAGTTCCGCCACTCAACACGCAATGTCTCGAATTCGGTGGAAAGTGAAGTACAGAGTGTCTTATCACTGGGTACTTTCTATCTACCCTAGAATGCGGGATAAAAAGCGTGAAGCTAAAAAAATATATAATAAATTGTGCTTAAAATATTGTCATTTCTCCTCTCAGGGTAAACAAAGCGAGATGAGTCAACGGAGTGTCTAGGTACTATTTTGTTTCTTACAGCAGAAACTGCTAATTAATAAAGTTTTAAAATGTTAATGAAAAAAAAAACTAAACGCCACTACACCAAAATAATTAAGGTCGTGCTAAAACCGTAATCTTTACTTAACTAAAAACACCTTTGCACTTTGAAACTCATTCATCGCATCAAAAGCGCGGTATAATAGCAGCCTAATCTCGCCTCTTATAAATAATTCCACGTCCCTTAGATTAAGAGGTCTCAAAGAGACTTTTATAGGACACGGGTAATAGCGGGGTCGGCTTCTTAAAACGGTTGCCTGAAGTCGAGACCCATCGGAGGTTATGGACGGGTACATCAATAATATGGTAGTAGTATATATGCACTTAGTAAGGGTTTGAACATATAAGAACTGTGGATTTGAATATTACATGAGTTTTTAGATAGTTTTTCAGTATCGAGCGGCGTTGAACTCCACCATCTAACATGCCATGGTGGGTGAGTTGATAACACAGTGGTAACGCATCCATGAAGACCTACTAGCGTGGTCCCGTTGGGGAATATCGACAGATATGAAATACTGTTTTTATATTATAGAATTTCCATATTCAACTCTACATATAATCTTTAGTACATAATGTACACCCTTAAATCTCTTTTGCTATTTTTTAAAGTTTTCTTAATTCATTTTATTATACACTTTTAATCTCTTACAATATTACATTTATTGATATATGATATGTTTTAGCTTTAGATGGAATTTTGCATTATTTGGAATAAAAAACTATTAATTTGTTTTCAAGTAATAATTGTTACAAATGTAAATGTAAGTAGGTACGTAATTCATACTAAGTTGTGTATATTTTTAGCGGAGCGCTCTCTCACTCTTATATCCGCAAAGCTGAGTAACCCTCAGTTTTATTGCCACTTGATGTAATAAAGCCATTCAATTTAAATTGGCCGTGAGGAGCTCTCAACTAAGTAAAAAGTCTGTGTATTAAAGGAGCATCTAGTCACATTTGTGTTTGCTTAATGCACTGTAAAGCTGATGGTAGTAATTAACGAGCAAAACAAGATTTCTTGTTTTATTTAATTCATTTCAGTGCCAATTTTTTGTGGCGCACTGAAATAGAGTCTGACTGCACGCATAGGTAGTGGGTTCAATGCCTGGATGCAGGAATGATTATATTCAAATTATAGTCTTGATTTTAGATGAGAATTTGAGGAGGAAAGTGCAGTGTTTCTCACCACTAAACACGCTCGAAATATATATTATTTATAACTTTATATTATGGATGTATCATTAATTAAGGCATTTCTTTTGCCAAAAATGACTGGAACTTCATGGAATCGTACTGTATGCGATGTAAACTTTTATGCATAACATATCGGAAAGCAAACACTACTCAATTCATAAAGAATGGAATTTTCACGAAGAATTAATGTAACACTTCTTTTCACCGGAATATCGCAATTAATATTAAAATGAAATTACCACCTTTGTTGTATCAATTTCATACTGAATTGCCAAGTGCTCTTCTTAAAGGACAATTTATTTTATTTATTTTTTATCCCGTATAGCAGAGTAGACAGGAAGTACCTTAAATTATTATATTGCGTATGGAGTGGCGGAACTCAACGCTGCAATTTGCTTTAACAGAGCGACGAAATGAAAATAATTTAAATATAATCATTCCCCCGAGTGGGAATCTATCACGCTTACAGTCGGACGCTATCCCATGCCTCGAACGGCCGCGACATACTTTCATTATAAAACATTTACAAAGTTATAATGTCACTATAACAGCATTTGAATGACTTCAAATCTGAACGTATTAATATTTTTTCAGCTTCACAATCTTATTCTTTGCGTAACGGAATTATCGTAGAGGAATAAAATGGTGCGTCAAAAAGTTAGTAACCAAAGCCGTCCTCCAGTTTCCACTAGAAACCAAAACACTACGTAATTCATGTTACCATGATGGTAGAAATCAACGATTCTCTTTGTCATACCAGAGCGGAGAAATAGTGATAGTTGAACAGTAAATATTAGACCGAGCGGTATTTGAACCCATCTCGAACCGATATCGTTTTTAGTAAGATGCAGTCCCACTGGTATCATGGTTATTATCTCGATTTCATAACGATATATTATTATAAAAAGGCTAAATTTAAAGGTTATCAACCATATATTGCCTTGTATTTAGTTTTTTTTTTAAATAATAATTTTACAAATAAACTATCTATATATAAATACGTAAAGCAAATTGTGTAAAACAATTTGCTATTGAAAATAATGTAAGCTGAGAAGTATAAAATTTGCTAAAATTATAGTTTATATAGAGAATAGTGCAGAATGTTATAAGTTTTTAAAAATAATAAATAGAAATATATTAAATAAAATAAATGTAACCCACACTACCATGTGTTTGACACACACGTTTATATAAAGTGACGTACGCGTTGCTAAGGCAACGCGTTGTTAACGCGTCAATGGGACATCTAGTTCATATAAATATGTACACAACTGTACTTAGTGCTAACTTTAGCAAGTCGTGACTAATTTTGCGAAGTGAAATTATATTCTTGGGGGAAGTTAGTGCGCATTACATTCTCGTGTTGCTTTTCAAATGAAATTATAAACCTCCCTGAGTGATGTTCCTGGAATATACACACCCTACACACAAGTCTAGTAATTGTTATGTCTAGATCTATTACAGGCTGGGTGTCCGTTATATTATTATGATTTTTTCTAACTTCACGTTTTTAAAGTACGTAGCAGGGTAGACAGGGAGCTCCTAGTGTCGAGACACTCCGCACTTCACATTTCTTGAGTGGCTCAGCGGTTAATCTTACTAAAACGAGAAAAATGAGCATAATTTAAATATAATCATTACCTCGAGTGGGAATCGAACCCACAGCCGATCTATTTACAGTCAGAGGCGGTCAGATTATGGTAAGTAAATTAAATATTAAAAAATATGTATAAAGATATTTCACTTAATTCCAGTATTGTATTAGTTGGTGATAACGATTCAATTAGACTTCCTGTTGTTGTTGTGTAGTTATACAAAGTTGTTCAGTTTTGTAAAATTATTATCCTGCGTACATTACTCGTAAAATACAGAGAAATAAAACGTAAACAGAAATTTCCTAGTGTCAAGAAACTCCGTAATCCGCTTTCCATTCGAGATCCATTCAAGTATTTACATTAAGTGTTGAGAGGCGTAACTCAACGCCGCGCCTTGTCTTATACATTCATAATAGATAGTTAATTCTTTATACTATTTTTTTATATCGTAATAAAATATATATATTTCATGAATAGAACCATAACGCAGCTATATGAAGCATCAAAAGTAAATTAGTGAGAACTTCAGTGATGTCGCAGGGGACTTCGCTGGATGTTGGGAATTTTCAAAAAGTACCGTTTCGTACTGGAGCTACGTGGAAACACCTCGGATTGGTATTCGGAACACGTAGCGTGTGTAAGATCTTACAGCTAAGGTTGAAGCAAGGAACACTTATGAATTTAGATTTTAGAATGCATACAAATTGCCAGCTTCCCCGTTACCGGGAGCCGGGACTTTAAAATAACACGAACACTACTATTTGTCTAGATTTTGCACCGTTTTATATTATAACGGCGTACGACGCCATTATTGCGTATTGGCACAGAATCTGGCAGACATCGCGTTAGAATGGGATTCGACTCTCAATTGGGGGAATAAATATATTTATATTATGTTAATTTCGCCATGATTTTCATCATTCGATATATTTACAGTAGATTCCCTTTAACTATCACCCTAGTTCTAAAAATAGCCATACATTCTAAATCTATGGCTATTCTAAGGATATTCTATTTGAATATATAATATTATTTTAGATTTTTATATATACAGAAGATATAAGATAGATACAGAAGAACAGCATACATAAATATTCTGTATTCAATTGAGCACGAGATTTTACTTTGAACTGTTTTTATAACTTCTGATACTTTAATCAGATTTTGTGGACAGCAAAAAAAATATTTACATTACAAAATATTATCTTCTTGTATATTTCAAATATATCGTATATAAATAAGTATTCACAATTAGAGGTGTACTGACAAACACTGGCAATGCTAATGTGTGTGACCCCTTCTCCCCTGCACAGGTCCTGTCGACAGGTCGTGTCGTTAGCAACACAATAAAGTCCCACAACGCGTTACGACCCGGAACACTCAAGAGAGAGAAATGCCAGGTTTCATTGCTATATACTTTAAGTTTCCTTTGTGTGATGTTACGATGACACGTGGTAGAACTTATATGAAGAATTATGGGAGAGTACTGAGTCCCTTCACTAGAGTCTCTCTGACTACTGTGCACTACTACTAATTTTTAGTTATTTTTGTACAGTTTAATTTTTATAGAGTGAATCTTGAGCTTCTCATCGGCTCTTTTCAACAGAACTGTGTATACTGATATTTTTATCTTTTTAATTAAAATAGGTTGATTTTAAATATAGGCCTACTGCTTTGGTCTAAGTAGAGGCCGTCGCGCGCAGTGGGAAACCGTCGGACTGTAAACGCGGCTGATTGTGGGTTCGATCCCCACTCGGAGGAATGATTTTTTTTTAGAATCTATTTTCATTTCACTTCTCTCGCAAAGCGCAGTGCGAAGTTGAGATCACAGTATCTCGATTTCAGGTGAAATACAGTCAAAGGAGCATCTTGATAGGTTGTCTCTGACTACCCCGCTGTGTGTAATACACCGTGAAACTGTTTTATCTGAATCATAAATTTACTGTACTAAGGATCTCGTTGTCATATCGAATAATTTGAATCAGTTCCACGTCACCGCTCTGATAAGGAGAACACTTAATGTCTTAAATTTAGACAGTGAGCGGTGAACAGTGTCACTTGCTTCTTTCTTTCTTTAATGTTTTTTATTAAGATTTATTTTATTGAAGATCTTGTTTACAAAAATCTTTTATAAATATTTGTTTATCTCTTATAATAGTAAAATAGTCCCTAAGTACCGATTCAAGTGTAACATAATTAAAGAAAGTGCTTAATAAAGTAAAGAAATTAAGTTTAAATGACTAAGACTTAAGAGTATTAACAAGAAAAGTTGGAAGCGAGGCGTTTGATTTAGATCCTATAGTGTAGTAGTGGAGAGGAAGGCAAACAACGCTCGGCAGCGCGCGTACGGCGGGCGGCGTGCGGCGGGCGGCGTGCAGCGGGCGGCGCGCGGCGGACCGGCCCCAGTCGACCCAGTCAGTGGTGGGATACGATGTTTTTTTCCTCAGAGGAGCACGCACTGAATTCATAATCGACTTTAAGTTAATTGTGCCGTTGTTCTCAACGCCCGCACTGAAACTATTTGCGACGTCCAACAACTTCATTACTGAAGCATTTGTGATTAGAATTTTAAGCTTTTTAAGCTCTTAAGTTGACAGCTTATTTTTATGGATTCAGACAATGTATGTAAATGGAGTGTTTCATTTTTAATATTTATCATTTCTATGTACTTCCAGTAACAGGCTAGTGATCAAAAATTAGATCTTTGTTTCTAATTATAGTGTATACGAAAGCTTATATATATATATATATATATATATATATATATATATATATATATATATATATATATATATATATATATATATATATATATATATGTATATATATAATTACTTACTAGAAAGTAAGCAGCCTAACACTTTGCTTTGTCAACAGTTTAAATATTTAAGCATTTTACAACTTTCCCATTCGGAATTTCTGCTTCAAAAACTTCTATCTAAATTCCATGGACCCTCTCAAAGTAATCACCCGTCATTAGCATCGGCAAGAGACTCACGTAACGACAATTTGTGGTCCCAATGTTGACTTCAGACCCCTTATTATCTACACAATAGAGTTGATTATCACTTGACAAGCTCACTCCAGGATCGCGATCTTTAACTCGGTGGTAATAAGCTACATTATGTAGAACTGTACGTTTGTTTATACAGATGCGATTCGTTAGAGCTTACGCTTTTTGTAAATTTTGTTTGCTTTCGCGTTGTTTTTCGGTGACATTACGCAAATTATACTTTCATCTTCAAAACAACACCTGAGGCGTGAGCAAAACAAACACTTTACTATACAAATTTATAGCTTCACGCTTTTATCCCGCATAGCAGGGTATACAATAAGTATTTAATGTCAAGACACTGTGTGCTTTGCTTTCCACCGAATTTGAAACATTGCGTGTTCAGTGGTGGTACTCTCCGAGTGGGGATCGAACCCACAACCGATTACGTTTATAGTCAGACCAGTGTCCCACTGCGCACGACCGGCCTCAAGAGTGAAACTAAAAAAAATATTAGCTTTAGTTTGTTTACAGTATAGGAGAGTAAGCAGAGAGAATTTAGTGTCAATTCTCTCTACAATCATTATCTGAAAAAGATATATTTAAAGAAACTCCGTACTTTGTTTTACTAGAGAAAGTAGAAAGAATCGTATATTATAAATGTTTAAAATCGACCGTTTATAGAGGCCGTCCCGTCACCACTATGACTTCTAAAATAATAAGAATTTTCACGCTAACAGTTAAAAAAATCACCAATTTTTTATAACGTTACTTTTTCAGAAAAAATAAAATTGACAGAATGAGAGGAGAAAGAGAAAAGTAAGTTTTTATTTCCTGCACTCGAAGTGAACTCATTCAGTTTCATAAACGAACAACAATATACAGCGTGTTCTATTTTAAACAAAGTTGTAATTTATCAAAGCCTAAGTCTAATCCAATACAAATATTGAAACACGATGAAACATTGAATTCCGCATATTTCAGTTGATTTGTTTAATTGAATTTGCTTTGTTTGTCGAGTTAATGTTTGGTTTGATTTAACCGGCTCTGAATACTGTCCTGTACTGAAGGGATGCTTTACACAACCTTTGTGAGGACGGCTAGCACTTTATATAATGTTTGAGGCCGTCGAGGCGCAGTAGTACAGTGTCTGACTGGTCTGTGATTGGTTGTAATTTCGATCTCTACTCGAGTAATTGTTATGTTTTAAATTCCTTTTATCATACTCTAGTTACACACGCGGCGTTATTTTCCACAATGAGATAACTTCAGATGGAAAATGGGGAAATAAGTGTCTAGACACTAAGTGCTCTATAACAACCTAGCTACGGGAAATAATATTGTAGAGATGGTGTTTAAATAATAATTTAATGTTGCTTAAAATAATATTTTAATTGTTAATTAAACTCAATATCGGTTTAATGATTTAGCGTGTAAGAAATGTTTGCGTGTCAATTTCGGTTCTTGTAGCATTTTGTTCTATTTAGTACTTACTTATAATTTTATTTATATTATAGTAACAGATGGTATTAAAAATGATTTAATCATTGAAAGTCAAAACTCAATTATTATTATTTTTTTAGCTTCACGCTTTTATCCCGCATAGCAGGGTAGGCAGAAAGTACCTAGTGTCAAGAAACTCCGTACTTCGTTTTCCACCGAATTCGAGACATTGCGTAATTATTCATATCAATATAATAAAATTACAATGAAACACTCATTCTTCCGTCTCCGTCTCGGCCTAAACAAATCGCCCAGTAATTAACATGTTAGATGCTGTCCTCGCTATTATACAATTTCATTATTGATAATAACCACACATTACCCATTGAAAATGAAACTCTAACATAATGGAGTAATGTCCATTTACGTGTAAAGTGTAGAACGATATAAATCGAACCTTTCTCAGATTTGCATTAATTTAAAAGGGACATTCCGCAACACGAATATCGTTCTCTCAACGACTGAGTTAAGTACGATTTAGGAATAATTAACCATAATTAAATAAACACGTAACACACAAATGGGTCGACTTTAGATTGTATTTTTTTTTTATAATTTTATTATGTTATGCGAGATATTTTTGTTTGTTAGGGAATAATAATAGTAATAAATGCAACAAAAACTTCTGACCACTTTACATGGAGGATGAAATATTAGGATTCAACTTTTTATAGAGAAAGCACAGAAAAACGGGGAAGACCTCGATAGAGCTTTGAAAACACAATATCCAAGGTACTGGTGGAAGGACCCCCTGCATGACATGCACGAAGAGGGTAATGACTGTGGACAAAACGTAAGAGGTATGCAGGGACGTTGTCTCTGACTACCCTGCTTGGGAGACAGCGCGAAGTTATATAAAAAATATATATATTTCAAAATTATATATTAATACATTACTAATACGTTTAATAAATAAAATAGTATAAATGTTTAATATCTACTTTTGTATTAATATTAGCGGTTAATGGACCCCTGATATTAATAAGCGTTTAAAAATGAAAAGTGACTTTAGGACTTATCAGTAATTAATTTGTATGAATTTTTTTGGCTCAAATGTCTGTCGGTGCAATATTTATAATTAAAATATATCACTTTATTTAAATATAATTAAACGCGAAGTCCGCCACACGTCACGCGATCTCGCGAAATGGAAAACAGAGTAACGAATGATCATAAAGGTTTTTTATGTCTATCCACAAACTGAGCAAAATTTTACCAGTCGTAACGCAGTAGGACAGCGTCTGACTTTAAAAGCAATCGGTTGAGGATTCAACCCACTCGGGGGAATGATTATATTAAAATTATAATCTTTCTTCGCTCTGGTAAGACAAAGCGCGGCGTTGAGTTTTTCTAGTACATTATATTAAAGTATAGGTAAGCTTGGAATCGAGCCAAGTCAGCAATTATTGTGGCGGGTAAAAGAGTTCTTGGTCTTTCTAGGGGAGGACGAGTTATGGATAGGGAGACATAGTGGTGGAATAACAAAGTACAGGAGGTGATTCGTGGAAAGAAGGCTACCTTTAAGAAGTGGCAGACCACCGGCTCTCCTGAAAATAGAGTAGGTTATGTAGCAGCCAAACCTGCCAGTAAAAGAGCTGAGCCAGAACCCCCAGTGAAAAGTTGTAACCATTGTATTATACTTGAAACTGCGGATCGGCAGAAGCTCATTTACAAATTGGCACGTGCTAAGGATAAAGCGAGCCTGGACATCGCAAAATGTCTTTGTGCCAAAGCCTCCCAGGGTACACTACTGTGTAACTATGTCTTTGTGAAGGAGAGATAGTATTGCTACTTCAAGGAGCTGAACTCGGACTTGTAACTCCAATAGTACCTCACAAAACTCTGAATTATTTTTGACGACATTCCGATCGAAACCTGAAAATTATTGGGCTCCCTTGGTGTGCTCGTACTTACTGACCTTTGTAACCATACCTTGAATACTGGAACGATGTACAGCTTTATAACCCCTATTTACAAGGGCAGGGTCAGTGTTCAAAATTGTGGTAGTTATAGGGACATTAAGATTATGAGTCACACTTTAAGCGCATGATCGACCTCGGGCTTCGCTAAGATTGTACTATCTCTGGGTGTCAATACGGATTTTAGTAAGGATCGGGTTCCATGGATGTCATTTTTGACCTCAGAATTTTGATGAAGGCATATGGGGAAAGAGAGGAGGGCTCTGCACGAAGCATTTTTAGATCTGCAGAAGTCCTTTGACTATGTGCCTCTTCAATTTATCTGGTGGCCATTGCGATCCAAAGGGATCCCTGAGACCTATATTGATACTATTAGAGATATTTACTGCCATTCCGATTCAATAGTTATTATTTTTGTTGACGAAACAAAACCCTTCCCGATTACGGTAGGAGGTTCACAAAGGCTGGACTCTTAGCCCGTTCTTGTTCAGTGTGGTGCTGGATGCTGTCTCAGCTTATATCCATGACCAACCTTCCTGGCTGATGATGTATAATGATGACATAGCACTCATTGACGAGAGCTGGGTTAATCTGGAGCAGAGGCTGAACCTCTGGAAGGCTACGCTTGAGAATGGCGGTCTTAACCTAAATATATCGAAGACCGAGAACATGGTTTGCGGGAGCCCGGACACTAGCACTATGCATATAGGTCCTGAACCAGCCGTTAAGTTGGAGAAGTTCAGGTACCTTGCATCCATCTTGCTTGAGTCTGGGGTATTAATCACAACATCCATGCCCGTATCAGCGCTGCTTGGGACAAATGGCGTGAGGTTATAGGTGTGATCTGCGACCGCAGAATACCGCCCAAGCTCAAGGGGCAGATATACAAGACCATAATCCGACCGGTTCTCTTATATGGCAGTGAATGTTGGCCAGCACTATCCGGCACACTCGAGACCTTCACGTCACGAAAATGAAGATGCTAAGGTGGATGTGTGGCGTGACGCGGGCTGACCGCATACGTAACACATTCATTCGACGAAACCAATGGACTTACCAGCGAAGATGCCAAAGATCATGCGGAGTAGATTAAGTAGGAAGACAGGCCCTGGCTATGCTGGGAGAAATGCCAGGAAGAAGAAGCCAGTATATAATATACTTATATTATATTTTGAAATATAATATCAATAATAAATGATCGATCGAAGATTAAGGCCCATCGTGGCGCAGTAGGACAGCATCTGACTGTAAACGCGATCGGTTGTGGTCTCGATTCCCATTGATTGAGTGATTATATTTAAATTATTTTTATTCCCTCACTGTGGTAAAAAAATGTGTGGCGTTAAGCTCCACCACTTGACACGAAATGTCTCTAATTCGGTGGATGATGGATAAAATTGTGAAGCTAAAAAAATATAAAAAAAATATGACTAAAATTTCAACTATTGAACCGGATATAAAACAAATAAACCCAAAAAAACCCTCTACAATCATTTTTTTACGGTATTTCAAAAAAATACTTACTCCGTAGAGGAGGTTAGTAAAAAAAGAATATATACTGTTTTCAAACAGAGCAATAAATAAAACATAGCTTTAGCTAGCTGCTATCAGTAGTAACCGAGATTGTGTCTGATCCCTTATCCGCCGCGCCGAGTTGATTGAGCCTCGTAAAAGACTGGAGGCATTACATGCTTAAGGTTTTAAAAACATACTTATTAAAATGGTTATACAGTTGCGTGTTGCTTTTCTAGAGAGATTTTTTATTGTCGTTACTTTAATTTGGTTGAAAAATGCTAGTTTGTTTATATTGAACACGCCGTAGGGTAAATGGTTACAATATACATATACGATATATATATTGAAATTATTTATAAAATATATACGGATATCTAATATGATCTAGTTAGACAATACAGTGGCGGGTTATGATACCAAGACCGCAGTGTTCAAAAGGAGTTAAAATTTTTAAAGTACAATTTGGTAGCGTACAGCTAATGTGGCAAGACTAAACGCGGAGTTAGGCTCCGCCAATCTATAGGTAATGTTGTAATTGCCCGAAAATTGGAGTACGCAATTTCTGGACATACTATTCACACGTCATATATATCTATAGCTCACGCTCATTGTTAAGGTTAGGATCAAAAACTAAAAGAAACGTAGTAAAGAAACAAATATATATGTTTTACTATTTTAAAAGTATTATTCCCCACTTAGAATAAGAAAGCATTTTTGAAAAACGTGTAACTGTATTATTTTAAAAAAGTTTTAACAAAATCGTTAAAACTTATTTAAAATAATACAGTTATACGCTGGTATTATAACGCATGGCTTTAGGGCTGCGTTCAAATAATTATATATATTTTTTTAAATGAAACATTTATGTTTTATGTAGAAATTGTCTCATATTAATAGCAAATAAGGAAGCCAAATTCCAGCATTTACCTATAAAAGTAATATTAGAAGAGCTCTAATATCGCAACCGCGCCACCTAACATCGTAACGAATACCTTAATCTTGTATATCCCGTGTACTGCTTGCGGAATAATTGCCGGTAATAAAATTAACTTCTCAGCGTCTGCAGAGCTTCGTAATAATTGAATTAGCAATGCGTTACGACCCCGACTCGAATTGATATGACGCCGAGTTCCGCGTCGCCTGCATTAAATGCTCTCATTTAATTTCATAGCAATGTCTTTAATGTAATTCGCTTTAACTTTGCTTTTATCAATAAATTTTAACCCTTCACAAATGTTTTGTTAATATTTAACTAGCGTTAACTACTAATTCTATTATGGGGGACTCTCCCATGTTTTACCTTCATGCTTTGTATCCCGCATAGCAGGATAGACTGAATGTATCTAGTGTCAAGACACTCCGTCGAGTGGTGGAACTCAATGCCGCACTTTGTCTTACCAGAGAGAGGAAGTGAAAATAATTTTAAATATAACACCTCCGAAAGGGATTCGAACCCACAACCGGTCGCGTTTAAACTCAACGCCGTCCCACTGCGCCACGACCGGCCTCCTCCTAAATAAAAACGGTTTTAGCATTAGCTAGCTAAGCGTAGAGGTGAACAAAATATAACCGTATCGCGCATTAGTTTTTTAGCAATGCGTTTATACATTATTCCTGCACATCGAGATAGTAAGAGACAACCCAGCGATTTAACAATCTTTTCTCCACTTACTACTCCTACATATACAAAATGTTTGTTTTATCGAAGTTGCCTGACCACAACAAAATTATCGCTTTTCGTATTCATGCCGGCGTGGCTAGGGCGGGCGGCGCGACGAGGGCCAACGGCAGGGGGGAGGGCGGCTGCATAACAAGTAGTAAAGAACGTCGTAATTATTGTACCCGGCATCGTTGTTAACTTCGGGGCTTCCCCACTCGACGTTTACGACGAATAAAATATTTCAATTTCTTTTGTGAATCGACCTTTTTATCGGGGGATTTGCGTAATTTCCATTAAAGTATATTGTGCCATCAAGCGTGCTACCCGCGGACCGAGCGCACGCAACTCATGTTAACTTTAATTTATAGATATTTCATGCAATATTATACTCGTCTAGTCGCTATAGCGACGTCGTAACCAAGCGTGTACCTACATACACGTCTCACGGGAGATGTCCGCTCAATAGAGGCTTAAGTATTTATGTCCAAAATCTCTTTTTTGTTACAAAACAGCATTTTTATGGTACATTTTGCTTGACATTCAATTTAGAATATCTTTACGCATCTCTTAATTTGACGTGTTCAGTTAACCATTAGTTGAATAGCAAATCCCATTACTTATATATATATATATATATATATATATATATATATTATACATTAGAAAGTTGCCTCCATAGAAAATATTTAGACATATAGCAGGCTATATATCTAAATGTTTTCTTTGGAGGCGACTTTCTAATCTACAGTATAAACATATATTAAGCGTTTGACAAATTTAATTTCCCATTTAAAATTCGACAAAAAAGGTTATATAACTTTTTATTCAAATATTAATACATAATACATGAATATACAGAGCTCATAGCATTTTTCTCAAAAGTAATTATAATAAAAACTTTAAAAAATCAAAGAAGTAAAGAAGAAGCTTCTTTAGTCACAAATAACTATCTAATATATGAAATGGGGAAGAAAGGCTCATTAAGTAATATCGTGTTTTTGGCCAATTTAACTAATTTTATAGCTAAATGTGACGTGTAATTTACAGAGTAAGCTCTACGCCACCTTGTTTATTTAGTTTTGAGATAATTTGTGCACATTGTAGTATTAAAATTTTACCTTTACTAATCTGATCATATAAAGGTATAAACTCACCGCGCCTGTAACTCGATTGCACCCAGAAAACGTTCAAGATTGTTCTATAGCACGACTTTATAAAAATATGAAACTGACGTTTGTGTGTTGAAGGTTATTTCCATATTAATAATTTTATAAATGATAACACGTCTTGGCAATGCAATGCTCGCTCCAGTCTATATGTAAGGTTGTCACTGATAAAAAATATTACATTGTAAATTTTTGGCCTTTAAAAACCAAAAAAGAAAGTCCCGCTGAGTTTCTTGCGCCGGTTATTCCCAGATCTGAGACATTAACTTTAGTGAACTAAAAATTATTTGAATTTTATTATTTTTAATAAAATTATTTGACTTTAACTTTGTCTCTAAAATACACAAAGCAATAATTCGTGTCTTAATTTTCATAGAATTAAACATTAAGTACATCTCAGTAGTTGGTGGATACTTGAGTGCCATAAATATAACAATCTGACAGCTCGAGACGTCGCTCTCGTTGGAATAAATCGTATATTTTAGTAAAAATGAAAAGTAAATTACGTCGTAACAGAATAATTTGTCCCAAAAGCTTTCTCATATTTTAAGCAGTTTCAGATTCAAAGTAAACTTTTATTAGTTCTTACAAAGTGACAAGATTGTACTTTAAGCTTGGTACATCCAAGTTAAATGTATTCATTTTAAATTAATCTTATCTTTATTGTAAGACTATTAAATTGACGCGATATATTATTTTTTTAAATATATTTTCGTGTACCAAAATTTATGCTATTAGCCCCTTTAAAAAAAGTTTTATTTAAAATATATAAAATTCGCTAAAGCCTCTGATTTGGAAATATCTTATGAGTATTATATTTATATTAGGTAATTAGAAAGTATACCGGCTAAAATAATTTTGTTACTTTTTTGTGTTAATCCGAAGACGCTTTGCTAATTTGTCAAACTAAATACAAAGTCGAAGTTGAAGATAATTAATTAAGTATTTTTAAGGCCAGAGTAATAAATATTCAGGTCGAATGCGTAACGAACCTCGAGTCTATATTAATATTTAAGAGTGAACCGACTAATGACCAGCGGAAACCGCTCGATGTTCGCGCAATGTCTGTTATTTTACAGGAAAAGTGTTAATTGATGATTTGCTCCCCTCGTGACGCAGGGGAACAGTGTAACTGTACGCTGCGGTTTCGGGATTGATTGCCTAAGGAGAGTGGGTGTTAAGAATGTTTTCATATTAAACAAAGTGCGGCGTTTAGTTCCGTCACGCAACACAAAGATGTTTACAGGTGTATCTAAATACGAATTATATAACTTGTATTCTTACCAAATATGAAATTAATATTATCAAAATTCACTTTACATTAAATTTTTCTTTAGCAGTTAGTTCCAAAAGTACAGAGTAATTCGTAAAACTGTAATGGATATTAAAATATATTTATTAGAAATGAATATGAAAATTAAACTATGATATAATTTAAAATAACTTACGTATTTGACTTGTTTTTGAACAATGCAAAAATAATAAATTATTAATAAAATATTTGAGGCCGGTCGTGGCGCAGTGGGACAGCATCTGACTGTAAACGCGATCGGTTGTGGGTTCCCCCCTCAGGGGAGTGATTATATGAAATTATTTTCACTTCCTCGCTCTGGTAACAATGTCTCGAATTCGATGAAAATCAAAGTACGGAGTGTCTTGACACTAGGTACTTTATGTCTACCTCGCTGTGCGGGGTAAAAGCGTGAAGCTATAATAATAATATTAATAATAATAATAATAAATCCTAAAAATGAGGTTTTAATTAGCGGTTCGCACAAGTGCTAGATTAATTCAACAGTAAACTTTTATTTTATAGTTTTAAGATGATGAATACAGCACGTCACGTCGTCACGTCATCATGCCGTCACGTCGTCACGTCGTCACGTCGTCACGCCGTCACATCACGTCTAATACCTGTATATTTCCGTTTCCAACCCAATTACTCGTGTCAAAACTTTTTCTATATAACTGAAAAGTTTTAATATGGAAAACAATTTATAAAAACAATAAAAACATCAGAATTTCCGCTAACTTTCAAAAATATGTGCTTGTTTGTTTCATTGTGGCAAGAGTGATGGCTTCCGCTTGTTACGACTGCAGTACACTTTGCTGCGAATTTCGTAAACCTCCGTACACTAATTTGAAACCTAAACTAACGTGTTAGAGTCTATTTTAGATTAAGCTTTTTCAACAATCGTCGCTTTATGTCATTGAAATTTAAACTTTACGTCACTCGCGTTAAGATATGCTTTAACTTATATAAAACTTATTATACTTTAAAAGATTGTATTAAGGAATTTTGAACTTTACTACTAAAAGGTAAAGTCAGCGATCGTTCCTTTTTTTGAACTCTTTTAAGTGCGTATTCAGCAATAATAAGTTCTATTACTTTTAGTACAGGGGATGAAATAGCTTGAGTATTTTTCAGTGGGCTTGCTATTATTCTGGCTGTACTTAAGACCGGAGATGCCTTTGATGGGATCTATATAGTTTAATCGATGGCCAGTGTCCCGTCTCGCTCGTAATCTCCATTTTATGATGTAAATAGCTTCAATAACGTTGTAAACTTATATATTATAAAGATGAATATATAAATGTCACAGTTAAAATCAGTTACAGATAGAACGCCTGTTCCCTAGATAAAGTTTGTTTTATCTATCTATATAGGCTTTAACTTTAACATAGATATAAAGATGAAAACAAAATAAAATAAATTATAAATACAGATGATAGAAATAATTGTGAGAAATCATTACCGATATTAGGTCTAACTATTCCCAACATCTTTGGTTCATATTTTAGTTCGATGACATTTTTATTTGATATAGAAAAAAACATTGCAATGTCATTACTTCGCTTGGGTAAAACATAGCGCGGCGTTGAGTTCCCCCCACCAACCACGCAATGTCTCCAATTCGGCGAAATGGAGAGTACGGAGTGTCTTGACTCTAGGTTCTTCTTGTCTACCATGCTATGCAGAATAAAAGCGTAAAGGTATAAAAAATTATAATATCGGAAAATATTGCAAGTGTTAAAAGCCTTGTGCCTTGACTAGATGAGGTTTTTTTGTCATAAGGAATTCTGCCTGTTAGACCGTCTTATTGATCTATACTAGCTGCAGATAATTCCATATTTCGTTCAAAATATTATTTTAGAAGGAAAATATTTGAAATATAACCCTCAAATACGGCTATAGTAAGAGGACTCGTGAATTCACCTTAATGCTAACTTCCTTTTCAACGGCGAGTGCGTGCGTTTGTCACATCTGCACGATTTGTTAAACATACAATTGGGATCAAATAAACTAGAGCCTGGAAGTAAGTGATCGACTTATGCTTTATTATATAGTGTACGGCGATACTGTTATTCGTTTATAACAAAAATTTCATCTATAATCAGTCGTTCATCTTCTTAGCGTATATCATAATGATACCATTGTGACGTAGGATATAACTTAGGAAAATAATAATTTGTCAACAATGTTCTACTAAGTAGTGTACTTCCTTCTAGGACAGTGTCTAACTGTAAAGAACGATAGAATTATATTATTAAAATCGTTATTTTGTCGCTATGATGAATAAAACGTGGCGTTAAGTTCTAATCACGTAATGTCTTGGTTTCTGTTGGAATTGGAGAATCACAATCAGACGTAGATTCTTGAAGTTCCATGTACATAAAGTAAAAGTAGAATATATGAAGTCACATGTGAGCACGTGAAATTGTGTGTGGACTTTTCTAAGTCACGTGTGCACACGATGCCGTTTATGGATGTTAAGAAATAAAAAAAAACTCAAAAGTAATTTGTTTCATATATATGTATCACTTTCAATTTTCTTTTAATTAAAATTTGAAACATTATCTTTATTATTCTGTAGAAAAAGCTACGGGAGACGACAAATGTTATAATTTGATGCGTATTTATTATCATATATACAATCAGACGTATGTGAAAATTCCACATAATATTTGAACCCGCTCCTTATTTAAATTGGACTACTAAACTATATGCTCTTTACTAATATTTATACAATATCATAGTAACGATAACAAGAAATGTGTTCATTATTTTCTTTATATAAAATCATGTGTTTGTCAAAATCCTTATAGACGGCGTGTATCGATATCTTGGAAGTCGTCTGAAATCACCGGATCAATGGTTTCCTGTTTATCCTCTTTCAGTGACCGGCTTCGTATTTGGGTCACGAACACTTTGATACCACTTTTGTTTTTAATAATTTATAAACGTAATTGCTTCAGCTGTTTTGGAAAATATAAAGCTGTAAAGTAGTTGTTTTAACAAAAGTCAGTAGCTCTTGTTGATAAAGGTATTGCGTTTAGTTCATTTACGTAGTTAGAAATAAAATACTAATATAGTAAGTATTAGGAGTTTTGACTCATTTCCGGTACGTAAGTATAATATTACATAGAACTTTCAGAGAATTATTTTATTTTATTATTGTATTATTTTGCCTTTTTTCTACATTTTTAAATATGACCAATCTATATAAAGTAATCCCTTAACTTAAGCGAAACTATAATTGAAATGAAAATGAATATTACAAGCTGCATGCTTGTGCATTATAACATAGTATTTTCTTAAATCGATACTGATTAATTAAGACTTCTATAATGGATTTTTAAGATAGAAAATAATAAATTTTTAACACAACAATGGATTTCTAAGTAAGAGTTACATCTTTAAACGTATCGAGATTTAAGCCTACACCTCTTGGTGTCTAAGCGCTCTGACCGCTAAGCCATGCGTTCTACTACCAGATATGTTAAAATTCTTATACGTTTGTTACAACTTATTTGTGTTGTTAGCATCTCTGTAGAGAGATTTTTACAAATTTCCACTACTTAGAGATTATTAAGAAATAATCGTTTAATAAGAAAAATTGCTATTTTATATTAATATTTACTATTTCTAAAGTGTTATTCCATACTTAATATTAAAAAACATTTTCGAAAAAAACGTATAATTTCAAAATTGTAAACGCATAGCTTAGCAATCAGAGCGCTTGGACGGTTTCCAAGAGGCGCGGGTTTGAATCCCGCTGCGTAATAATTTTTATACGTTTTTTCAATTGTTATTCTAATCCTACGTGTGGAATAACACTTTAAGAATAGTAATCTAACAGTTCCATCATTCTGAAGGTTTTCTTTAATATAACTAATAGAGAATACACTACACTCGTATTTATTTACAGATGTAAAAAATATTAAATATAACTTTAAAATTCTGTGATATAAAGATATTTAATTAAATGAAAGCAAAAACAAGGAAAAAATAAAATTATTTTTTTAAATGAATCGTCATTTAGCATTCACTCTCAACGTGAGATTTATTATCGACATATAATATTTTTAGACCACTAAAGTGTTTTTGCAGTGACCTAAATTCACCCACACAAAACCAAATTGAACTACTTGTTTATGTATTAATACTACAGGTATTGTTCACTTTCATAAGAAAACATACACTAATATTGTTACAGTACTGTATCATCTATATACATACATAAATATGTATTGTATGCGAAACAATATCTCTAAGTAAACAATGAAGATCAAATGGCGTATTGTTTTGTTATGTTGTTGTCGGTCGGGACTCTACGTCTCTACGTAGAGACGCGACGCGATTGTCTTTTGACCTTAATCTTCACGTTAAATACCTATTGTAAGGTTTTACGAATATTAATATTGTTATTTTTGGGTGTTTTATTTCACCAACATAAAATTATATTTTAAAAGGGAAAAATAAGGTGGTATTTTGTATATTTTGTAAAGTCCTATTTATTATCACAGGTGACCTTCCAGGCGACCATAAACATAGAAAATGAGAAGACGTGAGATAGATTTACATGTAATTAATATATTTAATGTAAATTATTTACCAAGGTCAATGATATTAGTACCGGTAGCTGTCATAAGGAAGATGCACAGATATTTTTGTGTAAAAACATCCAAACCACCATGTTATCTTAAATTAAAAATATCAAAAAAATCTTAGTAAAAATTTTATAACCCTACTATATCTTAAAAATGCTCATGAATCATTGATATTGACTAATATATTAAGTAATTATGAACATCGAACTCGATACACATTTTATACTTGGACACTTATTTGAATTATTTAATATCTTATTTTAAGCATAAGTACAAATTTAACATAGTAGCGGGATTGAAGCCATGCCTCTTGGAATCCGTCCAAGCGCTCTGACCGCTAAGCCATGCATATTACAACATTACGAATACATAACTTAGTTTTTTTAGTTGAGTGTGGACTACCGAAAAGTGTTCGGAACATCAGGTTTATATCATAAAATAAATAAATGAAAATATGGAAACAAAAACAACTAACTATATATGGGACGTGCGTTTAGTAGAAATGGAAGATATGAAATGGATGTGGAAAGGCATATTGCTGCCAGTAACAAGGTCAACGGTGCTCTAGCTGCATTGATGCGAAGGCAAAACGTCAGCGTACCTGCACGTGTTGCCGTTCACAATGCAGTACTGATACCGACGTTGTTATACGGCAGCGAAACGTGGGTGTAGTTAAGAGAATGAGTGATGAAATAATGGCAAGAAAGATTTATGAAGCAAGCAAGAAAAACACAGTATCGAAGATACTGGAGGAAGATGACGTAAAAAGCACGAGGACCCCCCAAAGGATGTGTATGAAGAGGATAATGACTGTGAACGACGCGAAAGAGGTATTCAGGGACCGTAGCGTTTGGCGCTCCGTTGACTCTTACTACTCGCTACCGACTTCAAAGCCGGACTATATTGCCACCCTTTTTCTTTCTCTCATCCTGCACTCGTGCTCTGTGTCCCGACCATTTCCATTTTAGTTTGATTGGCGTTTAATACAGTGCTTATGTTAGATATCTAATTTTTGTGTTTCTTATCGAAAGAATGAATGTACTTTAAATAATTAATATTTTTATAAATTATTTTAACATCACGCTTAGTGAGGTACCTAGTATCAAGATACACCATACTCCGTTTCCCGCCGAATTCGAAACATTGCGTGTTGAGTGGCGGAACCAAACGCTGCCGTTTGTCTTGCTACAGCGAAGATATTTAAGTATCATTTATCCGAATGGAAATTAAACCCATAACCGATTGCATTTACAGTCCCACTTCACCACATGTATAAACATATAATTAGATTAAAAGAGTACCGTTTAATATATATGTAAATATGTTTTTGGTAATCACGAAGCGTTGGTATACAAAGTATTTTCGACGTTGTCATTCCTATCATAGTGCACGCAGCGGGCTTTATGGCCGAGAGTAGTTTGGACATAGGCTGAATTGAAGCCATCAATACAATGACAGTGTACAAACAATACCCTCTCCCTCTGCTCTATGACATCCTCCCCTCCCCCTCTCCCCTGTTGTATCACAAACAGTGTCAATCTCTACGGGACAGCTAACTTAGATTTGAATGTAGAATTCGGGATCTTTATTTTAAGCTGAATATAAGATAATAAAATATTTATATGAAATAATCATTAAACAATATGTATTCATTGTTTTTTCTTTCTCTATATTGTCTCTTTCATAGATTGCAGCGTAGACAAAGATATCTTTACAATTAAACGCTCCAAGCACTTTAGACCTATATAAAGACTATTGGGTTGCGGAAACCGAGACCACCGCTGATCTTACTACGTTTTTAATAATTATAATGTTAATTTCATACAATATAATTTGTTGAATTGTTATTAACCTGTAAAATAAATTTATTTTCATATTGGGATAAGACTAAAAGTTAAATTGAACATAGTATTGGAAAATATTCTATTTTTTTAAAAACTCAACTAAAATACTCAATACTTTAAAATGAAAATATATTTTCACAAATTACATACAAATCATGGAAGAACGATCTCCAGTCAAATTAGTCGGCGCTTCAATCGAAAGCTAACATTGCCTTCATAAATCACTGATCCAAGGCACCAAGGAACAGCATCCACGCAGCGCGCAGCGGAACAAACACGCCGCGCCGGCCTCACTCGGTCACACAAAGCTTTGACCAAAATATTGATGTTAAGGCAACATTTACACTCGTGCGGTCGCTCTGGTTGGAGTGAACCCCTGCCTAAGGCGTAAGATGGTGTTCCAGAATATTATATTTTCATAGAAAATAATCTTTAAAACAAAATTTAATTAATTTGATGGTAATTTTATAAATAAAGCGATTTAATATTATATATATTGTCATCTATATTCTCCGGTTTGCTATATATATATATATATATATATATATATATATAAATATATATATATCCGCATAGCAGTGTAGACAGAAACTACCCAGTGTCAAGACACTCTGTACTTAGCTTGCGTGTGGCGGGACGCCGCACTTTCTCTTTTCAAAGCGAGGAAGTGAAAATAATTTAAATATCCCATCCATCACTCCCCTGAGTGGAAAGCGAACTGATCGCGTCAGACGCTGTCACACTGCGTCACCACCGGCCTCAATAGTCAAAGAGTGGAATATATATACATATATACATATATATATATATATATATATATATATATATATATATATATATATATATATACTTAAGTAAATAGCTACAATATTTAAAAGCCAGAAAATATTTCAAGTCGCGAGAAAACTTGCTTGCAAGTTGAACCCAGTTTACTGCAACTATTAGTGAAGCAATTTAAGTTTAAAGAACTAATAAATATGTTTGAAGTTGTAACCCATTCTCATAAGGAGGCGGCCGCTCGAGCAGTGCGGTAGCGGTACATCACTGCTTTACAAGAAAATATTATTAAAATTATTTTATTTTTAGGTTATACCCGTATATTTCAGTTACAATACACAGAGCTGACATTCTATTAATAAAAAAGATTTTAAATGAAACTATTTTAACAGTGCCTGGTCACAGTACACTGAGGTAGCATTCGTCCGTCAGTTGATACAAAAATTTATTATATAAATCTATTTATTTACCGCCATATAATATGGCTATCTGTTTATTAATCATCTAGTGGCCTGAATTCTTGCTAACATAATCGCTACTTGCTACTAGATAAAGCTTAATGTGTCATTATAGCTGTACTAGAGATGTTTCCGAACAAAATTCATTTTCTATATTTTATCAATCTGTATAAATAATTTTATAAGTGAAAAAGATTATTATTGGTAGATCTCCTCAAGTCGTTACAGTCTCCGCGCGCTACCGCGAAGTTGTGCATAATGTAAAACTTTCCTGAAATATTCACAAAGTCGTCAATAATAAGTACAAAGAGGAACCGATGTAATTTAAATATTCGAGTGAAATAAATCAAAAGTACTTTTTTAAATTTAAATCCGAGACGTTAATAGTGAATGCGAAGCAATATCGGTAGCAAAAAATATAATACACTGGAAGTATACAACTGACAGACTTCAAGAGTTCTATCAAGCTCCTTTCAATGCGGTATTTCTATAAATTATATTCAAGTGAAGAATATTTTGTTGTTTACGTCATTGTGTTTTTGGTGTTATTACTGACTTTATATATTGTATCTCACTAACCCAATTCTAATGTGAGAATTTTTATACAAATCTTGTAGTAAAAGGTATTCAATGTAAAACCTAAAAGATTCCACACAGTGTAAGTGACCTCCTTTCGTATATTTAAGTATCATTACAAAGTAAATTAATTTTTCTACATACCAAAAGGGTTATTAAATAATTTAAATGATAAAGTTATTGTTTGGTTGCTTACATATAACCATTTCATACTTTAAACACTTAAAATAACTATTCAGTACAAATTTGCGGAATATAAAAAATTTTGTGATCAAAATTCGTGCAGAAATAAAACACGGAGAAACTTGTCAATAAGCTCTGTCAACGATATTAAAACAAAAATACCGAAAAGGCCTAAAGGGAATAGAATTCACCGATACATTAAAAGGGCATCAATCATTCGAATCGTAATCGTTTAAAACGCGGGCGTCGGCGCCGCTTGTTTACAAACATGATATTTCAATGATGAAGCAACGAAATGCTTTAAGCTCGTATTGATTCTGCTCTTTAAACTCCATTTATGTCAAGTTTATTTCAGATTTTGAAAGAAAAATAATTCCTGAAAAACCTTTTTGGTGTTTGTAAAAGTGAAACTGAAAGAAAAGCTTTTGAATTCTATTTATAAGAATTATGCCGACGGAGGAGTGTGGAGGTTGGCAACCAAATTAAATTATAAATTATATGGAGAAGTGTCCATATTTCTTGCAGTTGTAAGGACAGGAAGTAGATAGCTAATGTTTTTTATACAATAATCATTGTTTATCGTAGTTAGTAATTGCAGTATCATAGTAAGGCTGTTACGTGAGTACTCAACTGTGAGAATCGTTGATAAAAACTTATTGACTAAGAAAAATATAATTAAAATAAAATATGACATTATTATATAAATGTAGAAGTTGTAGAATACATGTTACAGTTGTTTTATTTAAACATTTTTAACTTATTTACTATTGAGATGATTGAGTTTTCGCGATTTTTGAAAATTTTCAACGGCAAAGTGCCGTTGAAAATTTTCAAAATTAACATATTAATCGCGTGTAATTTGGCTTCGGAAAATACATTTTTGAAAACCTGATGTTTTAAACACTTAACAGTAGTCCGTGGTCACAGGTAGAATCATAGTGTAAAATATACATACATGATAAATTTCTTTAAAATAGTTTCATTTGCTGGTGTCGCCATCTATCATTGAATTAGAAGGGAAATCGAGATATTTTTTTATTTAATGTTATAGTACTTACTGTAACTTACACTAAATGAACTAAGTGGAGGAATGTTTCCTTCTCTCTCTCTCTCTCTCTCTCCTCTCCAATGACATAATTCGAACACCAAACCGTTACACTGCTACGCAATATACAATTATGATATTCCACTGCTAAGGGCAGAGAGACCACAGTGTCAAGACACTCTGTTCCTCGTAACACCTTTGCAATTTCAAATTTACTTGTTTAAGTATTCTAATGTTTACATTAATTAGATAAAACTCTCGCACTATCATGTGCGCTTATCAGATACGTCGGCGACGCAACATGTAACATGTAGCGCATGTCAAACAGGTTGTCATAACATCATCCCTTACGTCGCTACAATGAATACAATATTGTGATACAGGCGCTTTAACATGAATAAGTATTTTTATAAATCTATATTAGTAAAGAAGAGTGGTTTAGGGCGTGTATTGACTCTAGGTCATCTCTGACTACTCTACTTTATGAGATAAAGAGTATAAGAAAGTATGAAACAATCAAATTGCTGGTGAAAACACTATTACAGAAAACTTTTGTATATTTTTTATTCAAAAAGTATAAATAGTCACTTGTGACCTTGAAGCTGTACGTAGTTTTTTGCATAGACAAATTGTCAGAGTTTATCTAGTGTCAAAACACTCCGGTCACCGCTTTCCAATCGAATTTGATACATTGGATGTTATAGAGTGTAGATATTAGAATAATTTAAATATAATTAATCCTCCGAGATTTTGCCTGTTCACACACGTTCGTTCCCTCAGATTGTAGGTGAATGTAGAATTAAGGTTGCTGAGTATCAGGTAGCCCTTCAGTAAGCTTGCTGCCTTTTTTATAAAAAAATGATCCGAGTGAAGAACCAAAGACCACCGCGCTTACAATCAAGACTCACTAAGCCAATAAAAAAAATAAGGTTTCTATTTAGCTTCTTTTGAAAAAGCAAAGATAAAGAAAATGTTTATTTTAGACGTTAACATATAATGTACAGGATATAACTCGGGAAGTTGTTGAGTAAACTTTTAGCGAAAATACAAGAGGAAAATGAAATTGAAGATAATAACAACTGTTATAATATTATACATCATTTAATTTGACTTGTGTTCAATATAAAGAAGAATATATTTCAGTCTCTCATGTCGGAGCTGATGTTTCTAAAGACAATATGAAACTTGTTATAATATTTATAATTTTTTTATATTACAAAAATGGTATCGAGGCCGGTCGTGACGTTGGCGGATATCGTCTGAATGTGAAAGCGAACGGTTGTGGATTCGATTTTTACTCGGGAGAAAGTTGATTATATTCTAGCTAAAAAAAATCACATATATACGTGTAATTCTACGTGTGATTAGGCTAGGTTACCTTCACAATTTTTCCTGTATAGGAGAATTATTAGTGAGTGTCAAAAAAATCCACTTTTAACTTTTACGTTACTTTTCGAGTTCTAAGTTCAATTCCACTCAGGTCTATTTAAAAGAAATGTAAAAAAATTGAACGCAATGCATTTTTATACGTTTTCAAATATTATTTTTGTCATTCCAAGTGAAAGACGCTAAAAATATAATTAAATAATGTACAATAAAATATCTCAGCCTCTGTATATTAAACCTTCGTACATAATCATACGATTCAGTCATTTATCAAACTGTCCAATAAACAAGTGTATTTCCATCAAAATAATGATGGAAGTAATAAAATGGCGCGTGTAATATAATTGGTCGCTGCGAACATTTAGAACAACGGGCTCCATTAGAACACTCGCTACGGCTCAGTCTAATTTTGCGGTGTGAACGGCCCCAGTAATAGCTTGCGTGTGGCGTCAAGTGTTATATATGCGAATCTCAATACTGTACACATGCCAGGGGGTACATTGAGCAAAAAACGATAGAAAGAAGAGTTCTATAGCTTATAGAAGAGATAATGTTGTGAAAATTGCTATACTGTCAGCGTAAAGAGTGGAAAAACATACCACTTAACACTCCACTATCTGCCCTTATTGCAGACACACAGTGTCTGCAATAAGGGCAGATAGTGGAGTGTTTTAAGTTTAGATATTCACTACACTTGTGTGTAGGATGAAAGTGTAAAGCAAAATCAAAATAAAAATCTACTTTTTTAATTATTATTATTATTATAAGTATTTTTAGAATTTATAAAAGAATTATATTCAAAAAGTTTTAAGTAGTATATAACAGGTAACTCACAATAAAACAAGTGTAACATCAGGTAGGTATCGAACGCATTCCCCCTGGCACGGCATATCGTGACTGTAACGGCACTCAACGCAGGCGCCGCGCTCCAGTCGACTCCAGTGTACGTTATGAGCCATAAATCAAGATCTAGTTCTGACGTTGATAAGATTTATGATTTGACATTCATTTAAAGCTATTAACTACTTAGCAGACCATTACACTGTCTGTTTATTCACATTTGCACACCTCTATAGCTCAGTTATAAACTGTGACTGTAGTTGAAAGGTCCTACGTTTGAATGTTAATGTTTACCAAAAACAAAGTTATTTCTATTACTCTTTGTTTATATGTAAATTATTGGTAATTTAGAAATTATTAAAATATACCTTTTGTATGGTTACATTTTCTATGCCTTTGAAATGATCATAAAAATATATATTGGAATATAGTACAAAATATCCCAATATCCTATATACTATATTGTATTTACGGCATCCATGCTATATGGTTTTTTTTAGCTTCACGCTTTTATCCCGCATAGCAGAATAGACAGGAAGATCTAGTGTCAAGACACTCCGTACTTCGTTTTTCACCGAATTCGAAACAGTGCGTGTTGAGTGGCGGAACATAACGCCACACTTTGTGTTACTAGAGCGAGGCAGTGAAAATAATTTAATTATGATCACTCCCCCGAGTGTGTATCGAACCCACAATCGATCTCGTTTACAGTCAGACGCTGACGTGTCTGACTGTAAACGAGGTCTCAAATTATTTGTTGTCAAATCTCATAACCTTAAAGTTGTCCAGAAGGTCATTGTTTTGTTATATTATTGTAATTGTTTTTTTTTTAATTTTATTATTAATTCTTGTTTACAAAAATATTATTAGAAAATAAATAAAGAACTACAATGAGAAACTTAAGCATACATCCCCATTTTCCCAGCTATTAAGAGACATTATAGAACAATTTCATATAAATGACGAACACGGTACAAGCATACAATATTATTGAATAAGACATGTTACTAACATACTCTTTTATAAAGCGAATAAGTTAACATTATATTAATATACTTTCAAGCAAACCTTTAATATAGGATAAAAGATATTATAATTTTAAGCATGTCGTATCTCTACTCAGAGGCCACTTGTGGCGCAGTGTGATAGCGTCTGACTGAAACGCGGTTGTGGGTCCGATCTCACTCGGGGGAGTGTTTATGTTTCAAATTATTGTCATTTCCTCACTCTGGAGGGACAGTGTGCGGCGTTGATTTCCATCACTTAACACGCAATGTCTCAAATTCAGTGGGAAACTAAGTACGGATTGTCTTAACTTAAAAAAATATAAATATGTTGTATCTCTATATAGGTCTGTACCTTGTATTTAAATTTTGATCTCAATAAGAAAAATTGCATTATTTCATACAAATCTTAAGTACAAACGCGTCTCAGCGGCTTCATTAAAAACTACTACTAATATTTTATAATTATATATAATGAGCATATCCATCGATACATCGTGGTGCAGTGTGGCAGTATCTCGCTGGTAAACGTAACGGCTGTGATTTCGAATCCCACTCTTGGGCACTCTTTCATAGAATTTACTCAAATTATTTTCATTTCTTCGTTTTTGTAAAATAACGTGCGGTGTTGAGTTACACCACAGTATTCAGAACTCAGGCTGAAACAAGGGAGTGTCTGGACAATAATTGTACGCTCACTGACAACGCTTTAACGCATGAAAGCCTCAAAGTAAAAAAATATAAATATTCATTGATTTTTTCTGAAACATTTAAAATTCCAATTTAACACGAGTTTATTTTGTATAACACTCAAGAGGTAAATAAAGATAAATAAACAATTGTGAAGGTTTCAGTGACGTTGTACAGAAGGCCAGTATTCTCTGAGGCGAAATTATATTTCCATCTAATCCGCCCGCGCCGCGCGTCGTATCACACTGCGAGGCGAGGTCTCCCGGCACTTCATTACATGGAAAGGTAACGCCTTATCGCGTCGCGCGTCGCGCGTCACCCGACCTCGGGGCTCTAACATCGTTTGTGATTTATTAACGATTAAATCTTGAACTAACTAATAATGAATAATTAAATGTCCAAAATTAAGTTTAAATTGTATTTTTTAATTTATCTATCTATGCAAATAAATAAACTTGTAGTGTCTGTTTGTAATATTAAAATAATCGATTTTTATTAAATATATACACGATATATAATACTAAAATATATATATTTTTTAATAATTTTATCTGTCTGTCTGTGTGTTTATTTTTGGCTATTCTCTGGAACAGCTAGACCGGCTTTGATGGGACTTTCACTGGCAGTTGGCTAATATAATAAGAAATTAAGCTACTTTTATTTTAAAATTATGAAACAAATATCCAGAAATGTTATTCGACGCGGACAGAGTCGCGGAAATAACTAGTTTATAAATAAATTTGCTTTATTTATAGAATTTAGTAGTAAATAATTAAAAAAATACCGAAGATAATTCAATTATCCCTTATAAGTTACGCAACTGATGACGAGTAAACACGTATTTAGTACACACAGACTAATTTTATGTGGAAATTACATATTTACTCCTCCTTAATTGTAAAGCAAAAACATTTCAACTAATAAGAGCTATATTTTAAAATAATTTCACAACGAAATGTAATATGAGTTATTGTTATATTTTAATAGATAATTAGTTTGTAATATAGAAATATACATCAAAAATTGTATTAATTTTAACTTCATACAACAAAATTGTAATAGGCCACTGTTAACTGTAAAGGAGACTGGTTTTAGTTTTAATCTCTACTCGAACGAAGTCGTTGAAGTATTTCAATTATTTCCACATTCTTGCTCTGCTAAGACAAAATGCGGAATGTCTTAACACTCAGTTCGTTACCTTTTATGAACAAAAATCAAAAATAAAAAAAATCAGTTAGAAATACAACATTTTAGCTTCTTGCTTTTATCCTACTAACCAGGGTAGACAGGTAGACGTGTTGAGCGGCGGAAATCAACACCGCGTCACCGAAAGTGGGTAAATGAGATTAATTTAAATATAATCATTTCCTCGAGTAGGGATCGAACCCACAACTGATCTCGTTTACAGTTGGACACTGTCCTACTGCGCTGCGACCGACCTCTACACTGCGACCGGTCTTATACTAGTATAAATAAATGTTTGAACATTTGATATGAATGAGTTCACGGGCGAGAGCTACTCAAGTGTCCACGAGTGTTCAACAAACTTGTAGTTCTAAAAATATTCCTACACTTGTCCGCTTTTGTATAACGAATGTGTCTTAGGAATGTTATAAGGTGGCCGTATTTAGACAGAGCTCCACTCGACGCGAGGTGGCGCAGAGCGAGCAGCCCGCGGCCGGCGGCGGCGTGACCTACGCCCACACCGCGCTAATGAACTGCACTAGCGCACCCCACACAAGCTGACCGGGAGTTCGCCCCTAGCAACTTTAGGGCACTTGGGTATTATTTTATATACTCCTATTATATAAGCGTATAGACGAACGCTTAAGGTGTATCACACAGTTGACTCTACATATTTTCGTAGTAGATTTTTAATACTTCAATACAAAAAAATCTTTTTGGATTGAGTCATAATATTACGTATATTAAAAGCACAAAGGCGATTATTTTATCCACCAATTCATTGTAAGCGATATTTGTATGTGGTGTGCAATAATACTTTATTATTATTATTTGTTAAAAACTATATTTTTATTTTTACAGCACTAGAAGACAGTTACAAAAGTGTCCTCATAGTCAATGCAATGATATGAATCAGTTTAGAGAGAGTCGAGAGCCTTCTCGGTTCACAGCCAGATCTGTACCTCTGCGCCAAAAGGCTTCAATTTCAAAGTTACATGTATAATTTAGTATAATTTAGTTGCCATAAACTTTTACATTTTAACACGTACGGTTGTTCACCGTACATTTGATCTCGCAAGACTCGGCGTGGCAGATCATTAGTGAAGCTTTGCAACGTCAGTGATGAAAGCCACGTCGCTACGGTAGAGCGGTGTCAGTCAGCCGCCCCACGTACCGTACTGGAAACTATAAATAAAATGTTATAACATTTACATAATATGGTGACTGTAGCTAACATTCGTTCGCCAACTTTTTGCCTCGCTGCTCCCTTAGATAACAATTTTGAATAAAACTAAAATAATCTACTCTCGCGTACATTTTCAAAGTATAAAATAGTACTCAGGTTGAGCGATAACGATAAGGTATGTTTGATTAGTAAAGAAATTAAATGACAATATTTTGACCTTTTTTTTTGGCATATAACATTTATTGCACTACAGATCGAGTCTCTACCGTCTTTTTCCTTATTGTTATTTATTTCTCATTTGCATATAATTATATTCGGCTACTTAGAACTAAGATCTATATTTATATATAAGCAAATTTATCGAATATATTTTATTATTCGAGGATTAAAAAAATCCACATTTGTATGGCAAATAGTGTGAAATGTATTGTAGAGTACATTTTTTTACATAAAACTCAAATTTAAAAGTGCTTAAATTATATTTTTTTTCATTTTAAAATTTAAGCAAAGGTACTAATTATGTTATTACAACTGCCAGTTTTTAAAAAATTTCAAGTATCTCAAGTTGCGTGTTCTTGTAAATATTATTACAATCTGATCGTCTAGAAATCGTTCTTCTAAGAAAGCTTTTATTCGATTTATTAAGTTCAAGTTGAAGTATGAAGTAGTATTGCAGTTCCGGTAGCGCACGCAGCACTCGTGAGGGAAACACGCTAATAGCTCTATAAATGCACTTTACAGTGTTGTTGCCGCCGTATCGGACTCGCTATCATAATTGCACTTACAAAGGGAACTTTGCTTAATATTATTGTTACATTTCAAACAAATTTAGCCTTACAATGTTATTATTGGTTTCATTTTGAGTTTAAGTATTAGGTAATATAATTATGAAATTGTTAAGATAACATAAATGATCATAGTATCCAAGTGTCGCATCTAATTGTTAAATGGATTGGTCGTGGGTTCGATACCTGCTTGGAGGAATTATTATATTTAGTTAGTTACATCATTTTTTCACTCTAGTAAAACAGAACGTGGTGTTAAGTTTTGTCACACAACACCCACTGTCTGCAAAACAAATGTCGCAAGGCTCAATATCTAGGACTTTTTAAAGTGGGCAAGTGGATAGCGGATTGTCTTAAAAAAACTCTTGCATTTTTATTAGCTTCACTAGTATCTGTCTATAGATCAATAAACATAAAAATACCTACAAAATATAGAGTTAATAGGTATGTTCTAAGCAAACCATTGTAGACCACAGCATCGTTTAGCACCAGGCATGATGCGGTCAAATGTTAACCTATTCCATATAAAAAACCCCATTTTTCTCGTCCGTTTCGTAAATGAATGTGTCTACAATATATTTTTATATACTAATTACGTCACTAATATTTAAAAGCGTTTCTACCCCAGCATTCAGCCCATACACTCGAATATATTGTTCGTACTAATGACTTAACAAACGTAACGATAAACGACATTGTTCGATGAAGCAGTTGATACGATCTCTATCCGCGTCGTACAGCAATATGGCTCGTTTGTTCCAACTCGTAATGTGTATTTGAAAGGGTCAGGCAGCAGGTAGTATCTGTACCTGCCGCGGGGTCGGTCGGTCAACATTTTTACAATAATCGCTCCGGGTATATTATCTTTGTAAATCGATTGTTTTGGGACTTCTCGATATATTTGTGAATGATTCTCATCTTATACGACTAAATGCGGGTTATATTGTGACCTCAATATGTATTGATATGTTCTCGAATGTACGGTTTTGTTGTCAAATGTTTTGTCATTTTCCTTTTAATATGTACATACAAAAGGAAACTGCTTTTTAATAACTTTTGCTGGATTATTAAATATATGATATATATATATATATATATATATATATATATATATATATATATATATATATGTTTCATATGTTTCTTCTGTATTAAAATAAGGCTTAGAAATAAAACATTATAATTATTTAATAACAAACTGTTATTTGCCTTACCTTGTTAGTATGCCAGTGAGGGCGACATGTTTTGAGCTAAATTTGGAATATATTTTAATTCTTATAATGAGATTGAAAGAGGCCGGTCGTGGCGCAGTGTGACAGTATCTGACTGTAACCACGATCGGTTGTGGGTTCGATGCCCACTCGGGGGAGTGATTATATTTCAATTATTTTCACTTCCTCGCTCTGGTAAAGACAAAGTGCGGCGTTGAGTTCCACCACTCAACACGTAATGTCTCAAATTCGGTGGAAAGCGAAGTACGGTGTCTTAACACTAGGTACTTCCTGTCTACCCTGCTATAAGGGATAAAAAAATATTATTATTAAACCAAAATGGAAAAAAATCGCAAAAGTAGAATAGAGGACTCTATTAGAGAGAGACATCCAAAATGGTTCCTAATGGTTTTAAATATGATTATTTATATTTTACATAATTACACATTCTGAAAAAAAATGTTTTATTTAATGATACATATGTAAATATTTTAGATTTATTAGTTAATAAATATTAAAACAATTATTGATATTTTAAGTATTATTATTTCTATATAATACATTAATATTGCATGATCCAACTTAGCCACAACTGCATGCGGCGTACATACTCGTATATTGCTTGAAGACTAACTTCGTATTCAATACAGTGACTACTTCACAAGTTTGTTAAAAACTAAATTATTAATAACTATTATTGTAACATTACTTAGACGATTTTATACTGTAATGTTTATTGCTTTATTTAGCTTCACGCTTTTATCCCGCATAGCAGGTTAGACAGAAAGTACCTAGTGTCAAGACACGCCGTACATCGCTTTCCACCGAATTCAAAACATTACGTGTTGAGTGATGGAACTCAACGCCGCACCATTTTACCAGAGCACGGTACTGAAACTAATTTAAACATAATGACTCCCCCGAGTGGTACGTCCGTCGAACCAACGACCGATCGCGCGTACAGTCAGACGCTGTCGCACTGCGCCACGACGGGCGAATTTATAACCTATGCTCTATCCAATTACCATGAATATGGTTGCAATATCATACATTGTACTGTAAGCGAGAGACAAATTTAAATAAGCAAAGTCACGAGAAAAATCTAGTATAATTTTATAATAGATGAAAAATTCTCGTAAAAATGAAACTCATGTCTTAGTCACGATAGATATTATAAAAATGAAAGCTCACTAAAGCAAGCCGACACGACGTCGGCGACTGGAGATGGAATCTTTCTCGGGATTAAACGAGGATTTAGCTTCGAGGAGGCTGCAGTGCACGCTCACGTGATACCGCTTTAATCTATTAAGATTAAATTCACAATTTATATGGAAAATAAATTTGGAACTTAAAACTATATTGCTATATTGCTACTATATTGCTAGTGGGTGTCTAGCCCACAATCAAAAAATCTACATCTTTAGTATCTTTTTCTAGCTTCACGCTTTTATCCCGCATAGCTGGGTAGACAGAAAGTACGTAGTGTCAAGGCATTCCGTACTTCGCTTTCCAGCGAATTCGAGACATTGCGTGTTGAGTGGTGGAACTCAACGCCGCACTTAATCTTTTACCAGAGCTAGGAAGAAAAAATAATTTAAATATAATCACTTCCCTGAGTGGAGATCGAATCCACGACCGATCGCGTTTAGAGTCAGACGCTGTCCCACTGCGCTACGACCGGCATCATCTTTAGTATTTCTATATTATTTTTTCAAATCCAAGTAACAAATATCATCATTCTGTCTTCACGTGATAGAACAAAAAATGCCAAAAAGATTAGTTAAACATTTTAACATTTAATGTATAAAGCACAAGGTGCCCTTAGCCAAGTAAAATCTCCAATATTTGGACTGGAGCGAGGTCAGCAAGTTCGATAAGCCGCCGCTTCTAATTACTCCACTGTTTTAAGTCTGGGCTTAGCGCCGGCATACTTGTAGCGTTGATTCCCTTTGCGGGATTACCCGAGGCGAGGATATTGCTGCATCAATATGTGTATCGATAGCTGTGTTTGGGTTTTCATTTAACACTGTATTAATACTAAATCGTCATTAATATATAATTATTTTTGTATGTTTTAAAGTACGTTATTTTCATAAACTATGAGTACATAAAATTTGATCTCCAGACAATAATCGTGAAGGCACTGTGTTACTTATTTAGGGTAAAAGTTTTTAGTGGTAATAAGCATATTTTCATCTCCCTCCTCATGAGGGGCGAGTAGAGATCTTTATTATCCCTATGTATTCTACTTTCTGTCTATTTAAATAAGTTGCCTTTGAAATGAAAAAAATAAGACGATCCTAAGTATATTTATTTAGACATGTGGTAGCGTTGACACACCAATTAAAAAAAATATTAATATAGAAGATTTTATAGAAACAATTAATTGGAAAAATATAATAAAATGAACCATCTCATCTATCATCTATCATCTCATAGTCATCTAGAACAGCATCATCATATTCATCTATAGACTCCATAGGTCAGTCCGTGGTAAAATGTCGGTATCAGAACGTTATAAGTAACAGTATAATAATAGTGTTTTATGAGACGAAGTAGTTAAAAGTGAAGTCGATTGGTTCGTGTATTACACACGGCGCTACTTGACTTGACTTGACTTGACTTGATTCATAAAATAAATATCGTCATAAAAATATATAATTGTTAAATTAATAAAGCAAGCTATTGAAATATGGTCTAATAAGGTCAGTCAAATATATTGTGAAATATGCGATATTATCAAAAATATTAATAAAAGTTATAAATTGCATTAGAAGTGAACCAATACACTGCGGCGGTAGATTTACGGTAACAGTAACTGCTCCCGAGGTGGCAAGTAGCAAAGTTTTTGTTCAGCTCATTACACCTGAAAAATGTAGCGTTGTTATATTCACAATGACTATAATGGACTGCGTGTGGTTATTTGGTTATTTAATAGTGGGGCCTATTTTTCATTATAACACATCTTCCGTAGGTTTTATTATAGAAAGAATATAGAAATGTCTATTTTCTTTCCTCATATTGTGTCCGCAAGTTCCTTTGACTTCCACATCTACTTAGATAAATTGAAATACAATTTATTTTTATATATTTTAATAATATATATGTTTTCTTAGATATTTGAGCTTGAAATCAAAACTTTCTCGTTATGATGGCGATTCAGTTTCGTCTTAGTATTGTCATCACCGGTTTTCATGTATACAGCTTTTAAAATTATTATTTTTTAGATATTGTTAGAGTTCTAAACAAAATATATCTTGTGTAGTTTGATCACGAGTTGATTAACTTTTAAATAAAACTATTTTAAACTGATTTTCGCGTATATTTTGATATTCAAAAATATCTTACTGTTACTGTAGTGTATTATAAGATGTAGGGTATAAATAAATACGGACAAGCCTACGCGTAGGGCGAGCGAGAGTGGGGGTGTACGGCCACTGGCCACTTTATTATCTGTTAGTTCGCCGTGCGAGCAAGACGTGTCCGTCATAAATCGAAGTGTGTTGTTTCATTATTAACCACGTGCCTAATAGTGATCTGTACAAGTGGCGACCCTGCCAGGATACATTTTATAAGGATAAAAAGGAACGTACCAATTGATTCAAAAATCTAAATGTAAACTAAGAGGTAAATCGGTATCTAATCAGTTTTGTTGTTATTCTTACCCTACATAATAATGTTGGAGTTATTAGCATTTTTGAAATCTTTAATTCTTATTTAATCTCAAGATTATTTAATTGTGTTAATATAATAATGATGGTTAAGAGGGTTATCGGTTAAAAAATAAAACTGATTTAGTTATTTCGATTGGTACCTATATGTTCGGTAATAACGTCACTTCGTATACGAAGATATAATTTTATTGTTGACAGAGATAAAATAGTGTGTGGCTTTTACTAAATAGGGATAAAATAGTGTGTGGCTTTTACTAAATGTAAAATTTGGGCTTCATAACAACGTTTTAGTTATAAATTATAAACGACTATTTTTGATTATCGTAGAAAATCTTTGCCAATTATTATTATTACGATACGTTAGAAAGTGTATTACATAATATTTTGTAAAAATATTACAATTATTTTATTATCGATCTATAATATGACGGTGTAACGTTATCAACTAAATGACAATTCTAAAGAAATTTATGATATACTTACATATATCCTTCATACTTTACTTTTAACTATTTGTGTTATCTTCGATGAAATTTTATGTTTTTTAGGAATTATATTATACTTGAAATTGTCGCTAGTGTTAGTGTAAATATCGGTGTTAGACATATTCGGGGTTCAAATAAACACTTTTTACTCTGTCAATAATAACCATAGTTTACATTGTTTCCAGAGGTAGTTTGCTTTAGCAAACGGTACCTAAATGATCTTACAAATTGAAAATAACAGACTAAATAGTCTTAAGTTAAATACAATTAGATCAAGAGGTAGTTCGATTTATTCGGAACGGTACCTATAAAGGAAATTATTCCTTCCTCCCAGGTAGAACATAAATATGTCACAAATACCACCTTTGGAGTCTTTGGACTGTGACGGCGACCCAGCCTCAGTTGGTCTACGCTGGGAAAAGTGGAAACGCGCCTTAGGATTATATTTAACGGCAACTAATGTTACCACAACTGAAGCCAAAAGAGCATTGCTTCTACATATGGGCGGGCTACCCCTACAAGAAATATATTATAATATTCCTGGTGCACATGTAGAAACCAGTACTGATAACGACGATGTTTTTACGGTTGCTATAAACAAGCTCGATGAATACTTTGCACCCAAACAGAGTCGGGTCTATGAGCGTCATTTATTTAGACTTATCAAACAAGAAACTGGAGAAAAATTCGACAAGTTTCTAGTAAGACTCAGACATCAGGGTTCTAAATGTAAATTCACTGCCCCAGACGAACATATGATTGATCAAATTACTGAGAAGTGTGAGTCAGCCAAATTAAGGAAAATAATTCTAACACTTGGTGATGGTGTGACCCTAGACAAAATTGTTTGTGAGGCCAACGCCCTAGAGACTGTCAATCGACAACTTAATAATTTTGATTTACTGGGATCAAGAAAAGATCTGACGGTGAATAGAGTGGAGGTTTCTAAAATACCTTTAAATAGAGATTCATGTATACGTTGTGGTGGTAGTCATTCAAGCGATTCAAAATTTTGTCCGGCTCGTGATAAGAAATGTCTTAAGTGCGGATTTGTTGGACATTTCCGCAAACTGTGTAGAACTGGAGCGAGAAAACGCAAAATTAATGATGGCATTTCTAAAACTACTAACATCAGTAAAAGGTCTAAAGGCAAGCCGGAAGAAGTAGATTACATTTTTCATATTGATAATGATGATACCATTAGATGTACACTAAGGGGGATAGAAGTTGAAATGTTAATAGATTCCGGTAGTAAGTGCAATATAATAAATGATGTTACATGGCAAATTCTTAAGAATAAGGGGGTTCTTGTTGAAAATCAAGTTAAATCTCCAAACAAGAGATTTATGGCCTACGGCAGTTCTAATGCTTTAACTGTGCTAGGATCTTTTGACGCCACCATAAAAATTGGTAACAGTTACCCTCGAGCCAAGGCTACTTTTTATGTAGTAAAAGACGGTACTAGGAATTTACTTGGAAAAGACACCGCCTCGTTCCTGGGCATTCTTAAAGTTGGACTAGGAATAAATTCAGTTCATGGTATGTTTCCTAAATTCAAAGACGTTCAAATTCATATCCCTATAGATAAATCAGTTAAACCAGTTGCTCAGCCTTGTCGTAGAGTCCCTGTCCCTCTAGAATCTAAAATTAGTAAAAAAATCCAAGAACTTGTTGAGTTGGATATTATAGAACCAGTTAATGGCCCGTCTGATTGGGTCTCTCCCTTGGTACCAGTCTTAAAAGCGGATGGCAATGTACGCATCTCTGTGGACATGAGAAAAGCCAATAAAGCTATCGTTAGGGAAAAGCACCCTTTGCCGACTATGGAACAACTAATTCCAAAATTTAGAAACGCAAAAATTTTCTCAAAACTTGATTTAAAAAATTCTTTTCACCAATTAGAAATAAGTGAGGACAGTAGACACATCACTACCTTTATCTGTAGCTGGGGACTATTTAGATATAAGCGTCTCATGTTCGGGATCTCGTGTGCCCCTGAATATTTTCAAAAAAATTTAGAAAGGGTTCTCTTGCCATGTACGGGAGTTGTCAATTTTATTGATGATATAGTCGTATATGGTAGCAATGAGGTTGAACACAGTGCAAGACTCAAGAAAGTCTTTCAGGTTTTAAAAGAGAATAATGTTTTGTTAAACGACAGTAAATGTGCATTTGGGGTGAAACAAATAGATTTTCTTGGTCATCAATTATCCAGTAATGGAGTTAAGCCTTTAGCAAGCAAGTCGCACGCAAGTCTTCGCTGATGCTAGTCCAGTCGGTTTGGGAGCTGTGCTCGTCCAACATGGCACTAATGGGCCTCGAATAATTGCATATGGCAATAAAAGTCTCTCAGACCGCGAGAAACGGTATTGCCAGACCGAGAAGGAAGCTCTTGCGTTGGAAAAGATAGTTTTGAACTTGTCAGCGATCACAAGCCGTTAGAGGTGATATTTGGACCTGATTCTAAACCATGTGCGAGAATCGAACGTTGGGTTTTGCGTTTGCAATCATATAATTTTAAATTGGTCTATAGTTCAGGGAAGAAAAATATTGCAGATTCTCTGTCACGACTGTGTTTAGTTTATAAGTCCCCAGAGCCATTTGACGATGATAATTATTTGAACTTAGTTGTTGATCAATATCGTCCTGTAGCAATTGCCCTGCAAGAGTCAAAGCAAGCTTGTGAGAGGGATTTAGAGCTAAAATTAGTTAGGAATGGAATATATAACAATAACTGGGACCAGAGTGTTAATTTTTATAAGGTCTTTGAACAGGAACTTTGTTTTCAAGACAATTTACTGTTACGCGGAAATAAAATTGTTATCCCGTCATGTTTGAGGTCAAAAGTTCTAGCAGCTGCTCATGAAGGCCACCCGGGCATTGTAGCCATGAAAATGAGACTACGGTCTAAAGTGTGGTGGCCCAAAATTGATAAGGATGCTGAACATTATGTTAGAGCTTGTAAGGATTGCACTCTGGTTTCTGCCCCAAACCCTCCTAACCCGATGCGCAGAAGAGAATTGCCAATTCAGCCTTGGGTTGATACAGCCATAGATTATCTTGGACCTTTACCGACTGGACATTACCTTTTAGTTATTATAGATTATTATAGTAGATACAAAGAAATCAAAATCACTAAAAATATAGATTCTGCACATACCATTTCCATGCTCAAAGAAATATTTTCTCGGTTAGGCTCGCCTGTAAGTATTACCGCTGACAATGGTCGACAGTTTGTTAGTACAGAGTTCGAAAATTTTTGCAAAGAATTTGGAATTCGGTTGTTTCATAGCATTCCTTATTGGCCTCAGCAAAATGGCGAAGTTGAGAGACAGAACCGTGATATTTTAAAACGGCTACGGATTAGTCAAAATAAAAAATCAAATTGGCAAGAAGATGTACTCAAATATCTTGCTATGTATAATAGCACGCCCCACTCTGTTACAGGTAAAACTCCCGCAGAACTCTTTTTTAGGCGTCAGTTTAAAGATAAGTTGCCTTCCGTGACTGATATTGAATTTACCGATCTAGAAGCCAGAGACAGGGATACTTTAATGAAAAACAAAGGGAAAGAATATGCAGATAGAAAGAGGCAAGCGACGGAATCTAGTATAGATATTGGGGAGAAGGTATACGTTAAAAATGCAGTGAAGGAAAATAAGTTGTCCTCCACATTCGATGATGTGACACACATAGTTGTTAATAAAGAAGGAAACGACGTCGAATTGGTAAATGATGACAATGGAAAACGGTTACGTAGAAATATAGTACATTTGAAGAGGGTTGAAGGAAACTGGAAAGTCTGTACAAATGGGGAAGAGTCTGGAGACAAATCTTCAGGAAATAACGATATCGTCGACAACAAAGTGAGTGATGAAAATAAATAAGATATGTGTAAAATCATAAATTACATGCTGTTGAAGATTGTTCTTTACATAAACTGATTTGTATTTGATTATACTTGTGTAACCTAATTCTATTTTTTCTAAATTTGGTAAAAGGTAGATGTAGTGTATTATAAGATGTAGGGTATAAATAAATACGGACAAGTCTACGCGTAGGGCGAGCGAGAGTGGGGGTGTACGGCCACTGGCCACTTTATTATCTGTTAGTTCGCCGTGCGAGCAAGACGTGTCCGTCATAAATCGAAGTGTGTTGTTTCATTATTAACCACGTGCCTAATAGTGATCTGTACAGTTACCAAAATATACGCGATTAATCCGTTTAAAATAGTTTCATTTGAAATTTGTAAAAATCAAGCGAAAACCAAAGATCTCATAAAGAGGATTTACTTTCAAAATTACAAATGTTAAAAATGCAACCGAGATCGACTGCGTGATCCGGACATAAAGAGGCACAACCCACTGACTTGCCATTATATAGCAAATTCGTAACATATAATACAAATATTTAAATATCCGATAGTGCAGTTGACTGTATTATAGACGAGATACTTAAAGAACTAAAACAAAATTATCTCTAGCCATCAAAAGCCACCGCGAGCTGGCGCTAGCTGTATAATAACAACGATGATGGAAATCAATTTAACTGAGTCCAATAATTATTCGTTTACTTAACAATATTCCAACGTAAGTTCTGCGAATGTAAGCTATGGACTATGGTAATAACCCTTTGTTGCTGGCGCTTTAATTAAGTATCGATGCATACGGAGAGCAAAACCTTCGGAACTCGTTCCGGCGGTATTTTACTCGGTCTTTGAGTTCAGTTTCAAGTGGCCGCAGGTCGGCGAGTATGCAAATAATGTAAGGCTCGGGATTTACTTTTTGTTAATCAAGATATTGTTCTATGTTAATGCGAGTATATCATTCACTATTCCATTACTGGAAGTAAAGAGGAATTGCTAATATTTGCTTAAGGCTTCAATTTTCTTTGTGTATTGATTAGAAATATATATAATGTAATTGTTATGTATTTGTGTGGGATTCAATATGATGTATGTATAATAATATATAATAATAATAATAATAAAAAGCCTTTTATTTTCTCATACTTTAACAAAGATTTGTCAGAGTCATAGAGTTGGTTAGTGATTATAATAAATAAAAAATTATAATGTTAGTAGTAGTTCTTAGTAGTAAGTGTTTTGTGATATGGATCCCATTTCCTTCGGTAAAGGCCTCCTCTATTTCGCTCCGCTTGTGTCTTTTCCCAGAACCATTCAGTTTTTCCGGCAGTTATGTTAATACTGTCAGCTCACCGGCTAATCGGTCTATCAATGCTGGTCGTTTGAATTGTCCATCGATTGTGAGTATAGCGTGATACATGCCCAGCCCATCGTCTATTTTAGTAAAAATGTTAGGGCTTGGGAATACAAATGATAAGGTGAGATGTAGGTGTCCATCACTATATTTTTCATCTTAAATTTCTAGTATACGTATAAAAAACCTTCATGCTTTGAACCGCATAACAGGATAGTCAGAGACAACCTTATATATCAAGCACTCTGTTGGTAAAATTAAAACATTCTATGTTTAGTAACGAATTCAACGCTGCGCTTTGTGTTACCAAAACCGTGAAAGGAATGATTATTTCGGAGAAATCTCTGAGTAGAATCTCTCGCATAGGAATCTAACCCACAACCTATCGCCAGCCAATCTAATCCGACCAATATTCTAATATACATGATAAATATATATATTTTTTATAGGAGAGCGCTGCTAAGTCAGATATACATATACGTAAAGCGCAAAGATTCGCTTTATGATGAAAATTGTATCAAATATTACGCTTTCAAAGCAGGAGTGAATTGCTAACTCTATTAATGTAATTCTCAAACGGATACGGGCACAACATAACACAGTATAAATAATCAATTATATGTTTTCATACTAAAAGGCTCTCTCATCTCACTTCACCGCAACACAAGCAACGAACATTTTATAAAAGTCCGTATTCAATTTTATTGTGATTAATTGAAAATTGCGTTGAAATCTTCGATTAAAAATTAATTGAAATATTGAAGTACAAACTGAAACACTACAGAGAAATGACACGTATATTAATAATTACTTTTTGCAGCTTCATGTTTTTCAACAGAATAGGAAAAGGGAACCAAATATTCAAGCATTCATAATAGTTGATTGGCAGAACTTAACGCGGCACCTGTTTCAGAAGGGTGACGAAAACATAATTTAAATATAATCACACTCCTGAGTGGAGACTATCCCGCTTACCTAAAACTCGTATTTTATATTCAATTCCCCTAATTTTCATAATATGTATAAAAATTACAATATAAGTATTAAATAGGATCTAAGCTGGTTACCATAAATTAAAAATAAATTGAACACAGATTTTTAGGAGAAGACTACGGCATTGTTTCTTGGAAATGGTAATATGCGTGGATTGTAAATACAACTTCGACTCGTTTAAGTATTTATAAAATCGACGCTAAATACAGAATGAAAGATTGAGGCCGGTCATGGCGCAGCGGGACAGCATCTAAGTGTAACTGCGACTATGTTGTGAATTCGAGCCCCCCTCGAGAGAGTGATTATACAAAATTATTTTCACTTCCTCGCTCTGGTAAGACAAAGTGTAACGTTGAGTTCCACTACTCAACACTCAATTTCTCGAATTTGGTGGAAACTGTAATGGGTACTCTGTAATGTGGGATAAAAAATGTGAAAGATGGTACGTAAAGTGAAAAAAAAATATTTTATATAACAATTCGAAACTATTTATTTAATACGAATATTTGTGCTTACAGATAATGCGACAAAAAGTCACAAGGACGCTCAACTAATAATGAGTTATGAAAGTATTACACGTATATGAGAAAGTTGGTAAGCACAAACGCCAAGTAATGAACGTCATGAGTCAGACGAGCTCCTCACATGTGATCCATAATATCGAACCTGACTTTGCAACACTGAGCATTGTCATGTAATTTATAGCGACTCACAAATAGGTTATCGTAACGCGTAGCAATTTCGTAGCGGGTCTACTAAACGCTACGACATGCTACGGGGTGCTTTGGGAAATATTGTTATTCTTTTAAAGTGCACACTTTTTTCGTCGCTTGTATTTTGAATTGTAAAAAAGGGCTTTATTTTAATATTTAATACTCGTATTTATAAGATTAAAAAAACCGTATATTTTATTGTGGAAATAATACAAGAAATATAATTTGTTAATAAAAGTACTAACAATACTTTTTGGAAACTGATAATCATACTATTATTTTATTATAATAAAACTACATTAATATACATTTTAGTTTTAGAACTATTAAGCTTTAAACGCAAAGTAATTTTAAAAGTATTTCAAAAGTTTCAGTGAATATTTTCATTTGAAATTATTCAGAGCGACCGCAAGAAGTATTTGATAAAGTACTTAAAGATACTGTCTTTGAAATTCTTTGTTATTAATTCATATATTTTTTAGAATAGCAAATATTATATAAGTAGAATTTTTTATTTTGTATCTTTCATGTAGAGCTGGTGGTTTCTTCCGCCTAATAATAAATAAATTTTTCGACATTTATCTATTTATTTATTTTTTATTTCTTCAATTTATTTCACCTATACAATGTAAAATTTACGTCACCATTATATTTGGAAAGTCATTATATCCTACTTACGTTACATAATGTAATATAATAATATAATAAAAACAATTAAGTAATTAAAATTAAAACAATGGCAGCGTAATAGTCGTACATAACTAAGCTCTTTGTCTACATTACAAAGAAGATTTCAAAGACGAGTATAAGATGTTAAATTCTAATAATCAAGTTTATTCTGTCTGAATTTCTACGAAATTTCATTTCATCGGAAGGCGCTGAGATGAGACCCGTAATGTATTCATGGACTGAGAATAAAAAGCCCTCATCAATATTAAGCTGTGGTAATTATTCATTATAGATCTGGTTGCTTCCACTTTATGTAAATAAATAATCGCTATCTGTTTCTTATTTTCCTCTTTATCTGGATACGCCTTTGGGCATGATCGCTTGGAATTATATTTAATTATATGTCTACGTGACGTCACAGTTCACAGCTGGAGTGTTTGGCATTCTGTGCAGCTTATAAAATATTTAGTTGTTTAAACAAAATTAAAAATATTTCTATACCACTACTACTATGACGTATGATTCTTTTCTATTAAATGATTTTTAAGTTAGTTCTAAAGCACAGGATTTTGTACAGAAACATTTACAATGTAGCTATTCATATCATTCTTATAATAGAAGAATATTCCGTTTATTTTGTCACCTTAGTAACTTAAAAAAACATTTACAAAGCTAATCTCGCTTCAACTTCGTACGAAATTGAACCTGAGCTCGTTAGAAAACAATGACGGTGTCAGATAAATGTATATTATAAGCTATCTAAAGTATGTACTTACGTCTTTTTATATTAAAATAAATTAGATAATGCTCTTTTGTATTTTTACATTAAAAGTATTTAAAATATAAAATGTTAATAAGACAGCTGTACTCAGTCGTTTCGTTTAGTCGGACTTAAGTATAACAGTCATTACAGTAACAGCGGCCCTAGCTAAATTGGAGCATAATGTGGAATTTCCAAGGCATACGACACTTGGACGTTCCTATTTGAAGGAAATATTTATATATTTACTTTATATCTAAAGTGGAGAGCGGAGTGTCTTGACTCTAGGTTGTAACCGACTACACTGTTAAGGAAAAAGCGTGAAGCTTAAAACAACAATCTTTAAAGATTAAATTAGCTAAACAACTAAAGTACACAACGCTGGAAAATGAACATCATTCATATATATATACGTTTTTTTCAAAAGATGAAACTTCTTGATGCAAAAAATAAAAATATACTTAAATATAATTAAATAAAACAGCAGCTCTCCTTTTGTTAATATAAATGCTGTACTTATACTAACCTGGTCGTAAATACGTTATCGTCAAAAATATTCCATAATATTTTCATTATTCCCGTTCTTTCCATTTTAAATGAAAATAACTTTTGTGTAACAAAAGTGAATTAGAATCAAGAATATTTCAGTGTTCGTGCAACTGCTTTGTTCTGACAATTATTTATTCTAACTTCCTTCCGCATCTTGAGGGAAAAATCGTAACGAAGTGCTTTCATTAATTTAATTGTTCTCTGTTAAGAGTTCAACTGATATCATTTACACATTTTCATTTCTTTGTCCAAAATGAAGATGAAAGTTTAATTTTTTAATCTGTTTATCAAAGTCCTTTAAACAATATATAACATAAGTTCTTAATGATAATATTACTTTGAGCCTATTAAAAAGTTTGTAAGTATATATTTTGTAAGATTGTTTGAATAAAATATATTCTTTGTGAAAACCACATGACTTTTTGAAATATCAACATAGGTAGCTTGTGAGTGTCTCTACTTGTCACTTTTCGTCCAATTTTGAGATATTGGCATTCAACTCAATCGAGGAAATATCAAATTTAAAAATTAAAAATTCCTTTTCCTATAATAATTAGACCGCCTTGCCTAAAGTAAGACAGGTACAACTGTAGTCTCTACACAATCCTATAAAATGGTCATGGATAGAACTTTTAAAACTTAAATACCATTGACAAAAATTTAGTACACTTTCAAACAATTGAATCATGTAAAAGACACCCTTTTACTCATACAAATTGCATTCAGAACCTTTATGTATTTTGCATACAAACTACTACTCGAATAAATAAAATCGGACAAAAGTTTATTAAGCAAATTGCTATGTACATACGCTTAGTCAGGATAACTCGAAGAAATAGATTTCATCTAGTTTGCTTTAGTCAGCACAATCTGCAGAAAAGGTTATTGCATTGCTGTCTTGGGACTGAAAATGTGAAATAGAAATAGAAAACCCTGACCAGATCACTTGGAAATTAGTAGAGTTTCGTTTTCTTCTCCATATTGTTCTATCGATATTGATGACTCAACATAATAACAATCATAATGTCAAAATATAACAACAAGAGATATTCATTATAAGATGCTATTAATATTATTTATGTTAAATAAACTTAAGGTCTATTGAGGAACTTCTAATTTATTTTTTTTATTACAATTAACTAAAAGAGCATTTTTTTTTACATAACAGCATAACAACAATTTTAAATATATGTCTTTACTATGAATGTATTATAATTAACCTTCTTACCCTGAAAGTAACGTTCAGTAAGCGACAGACAGGCAGAATAGAAATAGAGAATAATATAGATTATAAAGCGTAGGACTCGTAGCGGCGATTGCTACGAGTGTAGAGGCAGGCGTAGTGGAATGCTACGAGATGGTCGATCCTGTCTGCAGACGAGAATTGCTGCGACGGCGTGTTTGAACGCAGAACGGGATTTAACAGATGTGACACTTATGTTATAGTGTTAAAATATCTGGATAATCCGTTTCTCTTTGAGAGTAGTACTTTAAATTCAATTAAAATTCATAATTTGCTTTGTTCTCAATATTAGATGTTAGGAAAGCTATGCTTTGCATTCAATTACTTAATCTATAATCTTTAAAAAGAGAATTTATTTAGTGTCGTTCCTTTTACTTAATTATAAACATGCTCAAATTAAATATAATTATGTAATGTCCACTACACATATTAATATAATATCCTCTACACTTGTTCTTTATACTATTATTTATTTATAAGTTTTATATCATATAAATAAATAATAAACTTAGGAACTAAATATATTTTTATTTTAATACATTTTCTTCGGTAGGACTTCAATACCTTGCGTATATTTAATTATAATTAAATAAAACTAACGATCACTGCACGCAACCGCAGCAGGTAACATGAAGTAATCACTTTTAATTAATTACGGATAATAAAGAATGTGATACACTTCCGGGTGCCACGAGTCAGATTAGCAATCTTTAATTATAATAAAGTCACAATAAGAGATAAAGCAGACCCCACCGACCCGATACCGCGACTACGAGCTATAACGAAAGAGGTTTAAATCCAACAATAGCACTTCTGCCACATTTATTCTTTGGGGGAGCGTTCCTCGTTCCGATTGTACAGATTAGACAGTATTGTTACAATGAATTTGAATTCAAGCCCCGCGGGATAGAAACGCTATTTACTTGCGAATATTCGAAGCTGATAATAAAATAGGGTATGTGTTTGTGCGTCGTTTCGCAGATTGCGGGATTGCCTGGTTGTTTTTTCGATGCAAATGGCGCTAAAGTACCGGCTTTGCGGAATACATAGGATACAAGAATATATTAACTTGAGTTAGTACAGACCTCTATTGATTATATGTACGTATATAAAATATATATCGATAAATAAATAAATCTTAGACTTTCGCGAGTTTTACATATTTGAAATGAAATGATTTAAATGAAGTATTAATTATTTAGTGCAGTTGGCACGTGCCCAGTGCTTGTATACTTTTGTATTATATGAAATTCACTATATATAGAGACGACATGACGTGAAGTTTCGTTAAAATACAATGTCATTTAATATATACTCTCTTGTGATTTTTAACTGCACTGAAAATAACGAGATTAATTAAAGGTTGAAATAGAGTCATTCAAGACCAGAAAGGCATAGATAATAAGTCTGACTGCTAAAGCCTAATAGCTCCTTACTCAAGGGACGCTAAGAGAATGTTAGCTCTAATCAAATCAAAATTTTCATGCAACGAGGGGAGAGCACAGTCGGCTTAGCGCATTAGTGCGTTTGACGTGACCCCGACACTGAGTGGTTTTGAAGTTACTTTTTTAGTCATAATAAAAAGTCATCAAAGTCAATTAAATATGATAATTAATTTGCAAAGGTTGGTAATGCTGTTATGATGATCAAGAGTAGGTGGATAAGTTCAAAAATTGCACGAAAATATTCAAATAACATTTTTTTTTTTTTATGTCCTACGAATATCTGTGTATAAAACATACGAGGGTCGCTGACATATAGAAAAATCTTTAAAAAAATTAAAATAAACAATTTTTAATTATAATCATTCCCTGAGATAGAATCAAACCCACAACTACAATGTTAAACTCTGTCTCATTGCGTACGTCATGGTCATACGGCTCTATCTATAAAGTACTCCTAGTTAGCAAATATAAAATATTTTCACGGTCATTCACATATAGTATTTGATTCCAATTCGATGAAAACTTTTAATTCCTAGAAATGAGTTTTGTCAGAATACCTACTGAGCGAGTATGTCATAACGAGCTTCACAAGTCTCTAATTAAACTGGCTCCGTAAAACATTTTTGGCATTCAAATAAAAACATTTGGGAAATTCCAAATAAAATATACTAATTGTCACTTTTAGTTCCAGTATTGGATTTATCGCAACACTCCGTGTTATACGATATCTGATGTTTTTTTATAATAGTTCGCAGTTGGCCGTTTTATTGTTTAAAGTTTGCAAAGGGCCAATTACAAGTTGCGTGCCGCCAACACCCACTTCACTAATGGGTTTCATGTAAATTCATACATGAAAAAATATTTAAAAAAAACTTCTTTATATATATAGGTGAAAGTATAAGTAAATAATAAATGTGTTTTCTCATAAATTAATAATAATAAGAGTAATTATTAGAAGTACTATCATTAGCTTACAAATATTATATTATGTAACATTGTTCTGACTTCGATGTCGAAAGTCTATCTATAAAGGTGTGGAATCTAGGAATTAAAGTACTTTATCATCCTCTATGTATAGCACACAATAATGTCGAGAGAAAACTAGAACTGAAATAATTGCAATTTTAATTATATTACTATTACATCACTAAATTATAAAATCGACCAAACCTAAATTCTAAAATCTGTTTTTCTTTCCAAAAAGAGTGACCAAAGCCTGCGTGTGTAGGCTCACGTAGGTGTACAGGTGTACATATATACACGAGTATGTTTAGCGCAGTGCTTGATAACACTCCGTTATCCCATTACATCACATTTAACGGCAAAGTAATCCTAATTCCTATAATAATAACATGCAAATAGCGTCCGGGGCTTAGCATGTGTGTATATATATATGTAGGTATGTATATATGTAAGCGTGTGTCCCTTTCATAGTAAATTATGTGTATTGTTCTATCCGGGCTAATCTCGGCTTCATTTATTTGGGCGCTGTTACAATTCCCATATGTTTTGTTTCGCTTCCAAATTTCTATCTGAATTAAATGCTTTAATCTGTTGTAGGAACTATCTGTGTATAGAAGTCTATAGCAGTGGGACGAGAGGATGATCCAAAGGAGCTTCACATACTACTGCACTGTTCTATGCACCCCACAGTTTAATTAAGTAAAAAAAACAATATTACAATAGTAATAACTCGTCCGAGCTGTACGATGGCTGTACGTTTAAGTTCCACTCGCTTGATATTATAACTGTTTCTCTGCTTTTATTGTCAATATAAATTGATCAGAGGTACTAATACACATGTAGATTATTGAAACTGGTAGCCCTGTTGACGCATAATAAGCCTAAGCAACGCGCACGTTACTTTGATACACCTTCGACATCTGTTTAAGACGTTGTAGAGTGTCTAATATTTATTTCATCAATTTAATATATTTTGATTTAATTTGTTATCTAATAATATGAACAGATATTATTTTGTATAAAAACTTTTATGAATATGAATATGAATGCCAAGTTTAAATTTTACGAGTATAATGTATGAGTGTTATGGGTGCAGTGTAAAACGTTTATTCGCAGGAGAGCCACTATACTGCTTAGTTTGATAACCTTAGCTGAATCTCAGCAGTTAAAAAACTGAGAAAAATATTGTTTTGTATGTTTATTAAGATTTTGTTACGCTTTTAGAGATATCGACATAGTACCTACTTTACACTAGAAACCATACTATATGTACATTCGTAAGTACTTCGATTTCCGTTGAATTTGAGATATTGCATATTGAGTAGCGCAACTCAACGCCGCGTTCATAAGAACGAGTTTTTTCTAATATATTTTTTTCATATAATTAATAACATCTACTAAATCTTTCAATAGTCCAAAACTCTACACACACACACACATAATTGTCCTATAATATATAATTCATAGTGTGTTCTACTATTTCAACTATTTTCCTCCCACTAGACTAACAGCGAACACTACTGTATCTGAGACTAAGTGACAGTGTCAGACACTGATCATTCTAATTATTTCGTCAGTCACAACGCGTCATGTATCCTGTATGTATCCTGTATCCTGGAAGGACGAATAAGCCGTAGAGTGATTTCAGTAATTACACTAGTTAATTGTAATATGTCCATATTAAGGACGTGCGGTTCGCAGCGCCCGTGACAGCGCAAATACTGAGTAATGCCGTATTATAACGTAGTATACGAGTAATACACACATACACATATGGATATCTTTATACTATATATACAGTTTCGATATAATATTATAACCATGATTCAGTTTCACATAGATTGGTATAAAGTATGTAATCTTAATATGTATAGCTTAATAATTGCTTGAATTTAATCAATATAGAAGTATTAATAATCATATTTTAAGCTCATTCTTAATTATTTTGACAAAATAACGCTGAAAGATATTTTCTTAAAACAAATTGTGCCTTCAAAACAATTGTCTCAGAAAGGGCTCTCAAGCATTATACAGCGACCATTTCAAAAGCCTACACTTGTGTTTTCGTATATCCTTAATTATTTCTACTGAATTGAATCTAAATACCTATTATAAGGAGGCCTTAGTGAGCACTATGGAGGCACAATGTACAAGCAAAGCGCTCGAGGCCGAATCCTATATGTAAATAGAACGTTTTACTCCAGAGCTCTTACAACACTCGGCGATGCGATATTTAAATGCTATGCAGATCTTACAACGGTTCTCGAGCTGGAAGCTCCTTGTTCTAAATTATATGAATTTACTTTGCATCACATCTGCTCTCTTAAATGTATTGCTATCGTATTAGCAATCCCCTTGTAATATTCTAAAACAGTTTAATAATATAATTGTTATCGTATCATGACACGGTCGTGGGAGCTCGCCCTTTGCTTATAGTGACGATTTCTCAGTATCACGTTTATTCCTACTTAGCGAGGTACGCAGAAATAGCCTGTAGTAAGACACTTTGCTCTCCTATCTCCGCGTCCGTCCTTGACTGGCAAAGCTCATCGCCGCTTAACAGAGCGGGAAAATGTAAATCATTTAGAAATAATCATACCCCAAGTAGGACTCGAACCTGCCACTAAACGCGTTTACACTCAGTTATTGCATCTCTGCTCAACGATGAATGTGTAGCGTAAATATGTAATATGTCTTTAGAAATTTTTCATCAGAATAATCCAAATAGCTTTAATTAATATTGAAGATTGACCATTTACTAGAAGATTTCAGTTAATTTATTAAGGTCTAAAAATATTTAAAACTAGTAGATATATAGATAGATTTATAAAATTGGATATAACATACAAATTACAATTTTCTGTATACTTATGAATAATTATAGAGTATCGCGACACGTTCTTCTACCGAGGCCGCACTAGCCTACACACATACATATATAGATAGATACGTTTGCATGTATATGTATGCGCGAGTGTGTAGGTGAAACGTAAACATCTTAAGCGAAGCAAGCATTGACGTATTTGTAACGTTGGAAGTTATTACTTGCGTCACTGAGCATATTCTCCATTTTCCTCATGAAAGCAAAGCAATATTTAAGAAGTGGGTCATGTTGTACGAGATAGCGGTTTGCGTTGCGCGGCCAAAGCTAAACATTTACTGGTCAACAAACTAAAGAACAGGCTGGAGGCAACTTAGAAATACACCAATATTAAATTTTATGTAAAAAGGACATTTTATTTTGTGGCAGTCACTAATACCCAAGAATAGCATGTAAGTAGTACAAACTAAATGTTTATTTATTAGATTAAAAATGTTTACAGTTTTATAACTATTTCCGTATAAGATCTACTTTAGAATTTATTCGAGACGAGGTGATGCTCGTAATGTAATAATATTTTTATATTTTCTGCCTTACGTAATTATGACAGCAAACAAAACATGTCTCTCATATAAATCAAATTAGTTTACCATTTTATGTTATACAATATGCATAGTAATAAGCGTCGCTAACGAATTTGTATATGTTAAAAAAGCTAGTGATTTTTATGTAAAAAAATATTCATATCAGTACAAACAAAGCAGAACATAAATCTTGATTACAAATATTCATCATACATTCTAACATTTCACAATAAAAACGTTAGAAATAAAAATATTTTAATATTTGAAAAACGCCTTTCCACGCGCCTGTACGCGCCTCTACGCGCCTCTACTCGGCTCTACTCGTATCGCGATACAAAGTGCACCCGAATGTGGCATGATTGAAGCAGACGTCATCGCGCGGTGACAGATCACTGTAGGAGGGAGCTTCTGCTGAGAATAAGCACGCTCTATCTAGGTTATACTGGAGTCTTTTAAAAACTAATTAAAACAACATGTTACTACAATAATGAACAATGTTGAAAATAATAGTTCTACTAGATTCTTATAGTAATATAGACTATCATGCGGCAGTCAGTAATAAGGAATCTATCCGTAGATATTCTAGATTTATTTTTTATATATATATATATTCACACATATATATATATATATATATATATATATATATATTCACACATATTCTTTATCGCAAGAAATTAGATATATACAAAAGGCGAGCTTTACGCGGAATAGCAGTCTCTACTAGCCGGCAGCCAACCCTGTCACGTGGGAAATAAATGTTTAGATGCTTGAAGTCGTTTGTTTTGTTTAGAAAAGTATATATTCTTTATACAAGTATATTAGTATTTATCATATACAAATTTATGGAACCATCTAGTAAAATGTTCTTATAATTTTCAATAACACTAAAATATCACTTCAATTTCTGCTACTGATTATCAAAATATTTATCAAATGTATGCTTACAGCTATATTATTTTTAATAATATTGATTATAAACATATTGTGAACTTACCAAAGACAGTGGTGCAAAACAGCGTGTAAAGAAGAGCTCGGCGCGGCATGGTTTGTGCGGGGGGGCGGGGGCAGCGGCGGTGGCGGGGGGCGCCTGCTCATCTCCACGGACGCAGCATCTACAATAAACATTATATATATATATATATATATATATATATATATATATATATATATATATATATATATATATACACGAACCAACGGCTTACTAAAATATATATATCTCAAAGTACGTTAGTAATAAATTAATTTTCATTTTCGCAAGTCACAACGCAGACTACTGCAACGACACACTGGAAGTCCCGCTGAGTCTCCTGCGCCGACTCACGGCGGCCTGAGGCATTACCTTGCGTAGTAAACCGTGGATAAATTATTTGATGTTCAAAAATAAAGCATTTACTTCCTATTTTATATAAAACTTCTTCACGATAACTCATTTTTTTTCGGAACAGACAAGCCAAACGAGCATTCAGGTAAATTGATGGTAAGTGATTACCTCTGCTCGTGTCCTTGGGTAACACTAATACATCTACACATGTGTCGCTAGCCTTATAATTTACTTAGATTAAAAATTAAAAAAAAATTAAAAGTAGTTGAAAATTGGAAGACCTAGTGACTTCTTTGAACATTATCTACCTTTCTGCCCACATTTACGCAGAAAATCGTGTAAGCCTTAAGCTTTTTAAAAACATTTAAAGCGAACCTCTTATACGCAGAACCCCACAAATGTGCTTACATTTTCATATAAGTTAAGTTCCATATGATGGAACGGCAGTCGGTAATATATAATAATACATCAAAAAATACGAGACAAATTGGTGTTAACAAGTTCTATGAAAATATTGCTTCGCTAAATTATACTTTATTTTTAGAATTGTAGAGTCCTATTTCAGTCGATCGTCGTTTGCGAGAAGTCTTGTGGAATATCCGATTCTGTTGCTAAGTATTAAAGTCGCCTTTAGTTTACGCTCATATTTTCACGCCGCAGGTCTCGGTCGGGCGGCAGCGGAATTTCATACTTCTTCATTAAGGATAAAGGTGACTTTCGTACTGAGTTTCCTTTTCAGAGATCAAGCATATAGTAGGAAGAGTTTAGATTTTCTCAGGAAGTACTTTCTGTGGAAGTTGAGAACTCTATATGTACGTGTGTAATATAAATAGTTTCGCTTAGAAATTGCTGCAATTTACAGTCATATTGAAATAGCTTTTACATCTATTGAGCTGAAAGTATGAAAAGTAAATTTTATTAACATATTTATAACTTATATATTAATGGTATAAAATAAAATGTCGTATTCCATTTTTTAAAATCTCAACATTTGAAAATTTATAGGTTAAGTTGTCACGACGTTGTGTCTTTACAAATGGCGATGGTTATTTCTTTGATTACATCAATGTGCCAAGGAAATGGGAAGTACTTCGTTTTAAAGCCAACCGCTATAGTCCCAAAGTAGCTTTTATATTCACGTCATTTGCATCACTACATAGTTACAACACTAAAGTGTTCATAGTTTCAAACAATTTACGCTAAAAAACAAACTTTACGCGTCGTTAAAATTTTGTAAATACACTGTAATGCGGAATTATTTATCAACTTCAAATATACTTTACAGAACTTTGAGAGAACAATCTTCTTAGAATTATGGATACATCTTGCTGGTGACCATGATGGTGCAGAGAGAGGAGCTCAAAAGCTCAAAGGTGTGTCTAGTATTAAAGGGCCCCTTTTAAATATTTATCACTCGCTTGCAATGTCCAAACTCATTGCCTTCGGAATACTTGTTAGAAATGAACGGAACTTGTAGAAACCAAACTCGAGATCTCTTCGTAGTTTATAGAGAGAAATTACACATTATGCAAATTGCAAATGATATATTATAAAAAGTGATATTTTAATTTTCAACAAAATATTTCTTTATTATATTTATGATAAACCAATACTTTTTACTTCTCATACATTCTATCTAATATAAAGAAAAATAACATCATACTTGAAGTAAACAATTCCATTCAAATTATTTTTATGTTTGACCTCAGTAATACGGAAAGGATATTCATTCCATAGCTTAATTGGTACCAATTTAATGTAGTGGGGTCATATATTCGACCCCTTACGTACTGTAGTACTTGCGTGTTTGTTTATTTAGATCTCTATCGGCGACCAGCGACAGAATAAATTGCTATATTGTTGACATCACAAGTAGTCCCATGTACGAGGAGGGGTGGTTTGTATGAAGCTATCTAAATTATATTTGTGAAAAATATCTACATGTAAGTTTGCGATGTAAAAAAACATATAGATTTTTTTTTATAATATAATTGAGCATTTTATGTATTCCTTAAGGATTTGTTGAACATCAATTGGGGATTGCATCTGATTGTAATATATCTTATCGTCTTATCCTTGTCACTCTGTCCTGTCCCACTTGGCTTGAAAACGTGTATTGATAAATATTAAATATTATTTTCAACATTATTGTAATAGGAATGCCGCTTAAGTAGTTTCTTATGGGATAGTGTTAAAGATAAGCTTAAGTGTGTGTGTGTGTGTATATAGCTGTGTGTGTGTGTATAGCTGTGTGTGTATATAGCTGTGTGTATATATAGCTGTGTGTGTATATAGCGGGTACTTAGTCCCTCGTTTCCGTTACGCAAGTAGAAGAGCGGATACACTTTTGGAATTTTCACTTAAACGGGAACATTTATAGACGTAGTTGGTGAAATTTTTAAACAAACGATTAAACATTCGCTAAACATCGTCTAGTTGTCTAGTTGGTACAAAGGTATGCTGACCTAATAGGCTAGACATGTGGATTTTAATACATTTAGAATTACATAAAATTCAATAAAGTGCTAAGAGTGTAAATGATTTTATAATTATATAATTTTTATAAGCAATGATGTGAACTAGAATTTAAATTAACAATGTATTATGAGTCGTAAATTGAAGTACTTAAGTTGTAATTTACTTGAAACTGATCATCTGCACTGCGAGTGTGGCCGAAACAGCTGCGCTCTCACAGACAGGACATGTTACGGGAAATTAAATATAAACGAAGGTCTCATTGTTCAGGCCTGAATTGTAAGTCAAGTACCAAATGTTTCAAATGAATTTTGATTTTATAATAATATTGAATATATACATACACACACACACACACATATATATATATATATATATATATACACACACACACACATATATATATATATATATATTGAAAATTTCGTGTGTATCTTTCATTACCCAAATAAACAGCGACGCTATCAGCAATTCACAATGAAAATTATAACTTACAATAGTAATTCATATTAAATATATTATAACTTTACAATAGTATAATTATAACTTTACAATAGTAATCTATATTAAATTTTAATATTAAAATTCACTAAAATTCAGTTGAGGAGATCTGAAGATCAAATTAACAGATTAAATAAACGCTGTAAATGAGTAAAAAAGGTTTGTTTTTCCACTTTGAATTTGCATTAGATGGTTGATGATGGAATCGCAAACTTTAAAACAAGTGTTTGTCGCTATTCTTAATTTGAATTGCTTTAATTTACTATGAAAATAAAGTATTTTGGAGGATATACGAAAACATACCCTATTATTTGGTGATATGAATGTTATTACGTGTTCACTTGTTCACCCTCGCGATACAATGCGACGTGTCGGTATAAATCAGTGTTTGATTGAGGAGTGCTCAGCGGAAGGGGCCGGTCGCGGCGGCACGCGGCTCTGTTTGATCTCCTTCTATAATAAAAGCTGTTCAACACCCATACACTATGAAGTAATTCTCTCGTTAAAAGACTAACACTACAAGACTAAAATGTTTTCAACTACATTATTAGTATATTGTTAGTCAGATTATTATCAGATAAGAAGTTATAATTTGTTTAATATCTTTTTTTCTGAATTTGCGAATTGATTAGTTCTATATAATATAAAAAATTGAATGCAGTGGGATTGAAAACCTCGCCTCTTGGAAATCATCCGAGCGCTCTGAGCGCTAAGCCATGCGTTCTACATACATCCGACTGCGTCAAAATTCTTATACGTGTGTTACAACTTATTTATATTGTTAGCATCTCTGAAGAGAGATTTTAAAATTTTTTGGCTACCTAAAGATTATTTAAAATAGTCGTTTGGCAAGAGAGAACGCCATTTCAATATTTTTCTATTTTTTAACTTTAAAATTTTAACAAGTGTTTTTTTTTATATGTAACACCACATTTACAAGTACACTATATACAACATACACGTTTGAAAGTGTTAACGGCTAAAGTAATAGTTCAGTCTCTTAATGTTCTAGTACGGTCACTCTCCACTCACAATATATAAAAAGAAATATCGAATGAGATTACAGCTCGCATTCGAACAAAGATAAATTGAGTTTAGTGGACGCGACCGACGCGACGCGACCGCCCCGCGGCGCCTCTTGGGGGCCTCTCGGGGGGCCTCTCGGGGCCGTCTCGGGGGGCCTTTCGGGGGGCCTCTCGGGGGGCCTATCTGCGAGCGTACGACTCTACGTACGAGTATTATATATCGAACTATTGCATCTTGAAAATTACAATTACAAAATATTTCTTGTATATTTTTTAGTTTAGGTGTCGAAAGGACGTTTTCAACCCCTCAAATATTTTTAACAAGGACAAACACGCGATCTCCGATTGATTTAACTCCGTTAAAGTAAGCCTCAATATAATAAACAATATACATACCTGTATACATCGCTTAATATTGTTTTATTAAATAGTAAATTATAATATTATTTATGTATTACATAAATACCTCGAACGAGCTCACTCTCATGAGATTTGACACAAATATCTTGAAGTGAATTAATATCGCCGCTTGCTCTAGACTCCCGACGAATTTAAAACAAAAGCTTCACTTTGATATTCAGCACTTGTTGAACGTGTTTCAGTACATCACTACGGAATTAATAACGTTTTATTAATTTTGACGTTTTGCTTCTGAAATTAAATACAAATGACAAATAGACGTCGTCGTGTGAATACAACATTTAAACGCTTACTGCTGCGTGTGTGCGTGAGTAGTGCACAAGGATGGTGAATTATATAACTCTGTAGGAATACATTTTGTATTATCTCTTGGTTTATTTATTAAATTAAGATATACTTATTAAATTAATAAGTTACATAGAGGACAATGGGGTTGATCGTTAACGCGCATTTGAGTTAAGGTTTATTATTTATGAAGAAGTTCCATACTACGTGATTATGACCAAAATTGTAACAATTGAGATTTTCAATGAAAATCTGATTGTAAGAAGGTAAACAAGTACTAACTTAAGTACACTCAAATCTTAATGGTTTTTTGGCTTCATGATTTTAACCCGCATAGCAGGTCTACCCTGCTATACTGATTAAAAGCATGAAGCAAAAAACGAAAGTTACTAGTGTCAAGACACTCCGTACTTCGCTTTTCACCGAATTCGAGACAGTACCTGTTGAGTGGTGGAACTCAACGCCGCACTTTGTCTTACCAGAGCAAGAAAGTGAAAATAATGTTAAATATAATCACTCCCCCGAGTGAGGATCAAACCCACAACCGATCGCGTTTTCAGTCAGACGCTGTCCCCCTGCGCCACGACCGCCGACGATCTTAATGTTAAGTTTGACTAATTTATAAGAAATAAAGTTTTATTCACTTAATTGGAATTGAAGGAGCTAAGGAGATAATGTGTAGTCCAATTACTGAATATAATAAACAAGTTATTTTGCTTTATTTGGACACAAATAACAGGCCATATAAGGTAGTATGACTTATACTATATATATGGCCTGTTATTTGTGCCACACAACGACCTGAGTTAAAGAGTATTCCCAAGAGAGTAACAGTTCGCAGTCAGCATTCAGACGGAGGCGGGGATGACCAAATCACTATTTAGCGGTTTATGTGTTTACCCGCTCGGAGGATTAATTAAGTGCGGCGTTAAGATATGCATGTCTCGAGTTTAGATAAAAAAAGATAATTAATAAAGAACAATTATATATGTCACTCACTCACAACTGATTGTAATCACATTTGCAGAATTTGTAAGAGAATATATAGAATCTTGGCGACTCCGCTAATGTATGTTTTGGCAACTTTGTAAGGATATTTGGTACTGAATCAGGTCGTCACGTCGGTATTTGTACCTACAATGAAACACTAAAGAGAGCTTGCTTTTTATATATTTTTTCTGTTTATATTTGAAAAGTGCTCATTTCATACGAATTAAAAGTTTATAAACAGTAGTTTATAAACTTTTAATTCGTATGAAATGTATTGTTCGAATATTTTTTTTAATAAAAATATTATATTATATAGTAATATAATATAATATTTTTATTAAAAAAAAATATTCGAACAATTTAACCTAAAAGAGTTGTTCGCACACTAGAAAAAAGAAAAACATAAAAACAATCAAGTCGATCCCTCGTCGTCTTTTCGGCACATGGCTTAGTAGTTAGAGCGGCTGGAAGGTAACAACCGATGCAACTTCAATTTACGTAACGTTCAAAATATTTCTTTTCACAAACTTACTTTAAAGTTGTCTTAAAAATTACTATAAATATTTATTTTAGCAACTATATAATGCTTTATAAATAAGTTGTAGGCCGGTCGTGACGCAGTGGGTGCACAAAGTGCGGTGTTCAGTTCCGCCACTTAACACGCAATGTCTCGAAGTCAATGGAAAGTGAAGTACAGAGTGTGTTGACACTAGGTACTTTCTGTCTATCCTGCTATGCGGGATAAAAGCATGAAGTTCCAAAAATTAAAAAAAGGATATCTCGTACAGAAAACGTTGTGTAAGTCCAGTGAGCTGGGGTCTCCCGCGAGACACATAATGAACTCTCTCCTCCTACATGCGATCTGCGAAGCTCGCGCAATTACAATTTATAAAATTCTACTTGTTCAAGGAATCTCAAGTTTATCAAGTTCCAACATTTAAAAGTTAACTTCGCCGTGGACTTGCGGCTGCCGGGAGCGTAGCGGAGTGTACCTGCGAGGACCTGTACAGTACAGTACACAGCGGAATACTTTAAGTATTTCATGTAATTTATTGAGCTATTGTTATTTATTAGTTAATTATACTATAGAAGGTAAGTATAGCTTAGGTTCGACTTAGAGAATATATCATTGAATCAAAAATTAAAAAAGAAAACATGCTGAGGACTGATTAGATGAATATATCATCAATGCTGTGACTATGACATAAAAATTCATATCCGCTATATACAAAGAGTTAGGTTATGTTAAACTTAAATATTAAAAAATGTAATCAATTTTATAATTTACAATTAGTTCAAGCAAAGCATAGAATATTGAAGTAGGTAAGAACGGAACACGATAGCAACATTGTCAACTCAAAGTGAAACAAGATTGTAACCAAAATGTTCCTTTAAAACATCCTTTTCTTCGAAAGCCGGTCTAATTCATTGCGCGGAGGGACCGGAAGTCAATGAAACGCTGATACCAGAATCAGAGGCTGAGACCACAAGAGACATATTAAATTTACTGGACATTACAAGATCCCTCGAGAGCGTAAATAATGAAGTCACCCCCTCCCCTCGTCCCCGGGCCCGCACCCGCACCCCCTGCGGCCCCCTGGTTGCGGCCGCAATTACATGTTACGATCTTTTTACTTCTTGCTAAAATTCTTGCTTCATCGACTTTCTGCTACTGTATATCCTCGTATGTATAGTGTAGTCTAGTACAGTGATCAATGCGTTACATTCGTCTACAGTAGCGCTAGTGGCGTACTCTTTAATATTCGCTTTGTATCTCTTTAGTATTTGCTAGATATTAAATTTCAACACAATAATTTACGTGAAAATCGTGATTCCCTGTTATTGCCCTAATTATTTACATTGTAACCATTTTATGTTATTTTAAAATTATTTTAATTATAATAAACAAAATTATAATAATAATATTAAATATGGAATAGTCCAAAAATATTTTTAACATATTTTTATCATTTCGTATATATACATATATCTTCAATTCTTAGTAATATTTCCAATCATTATTCAATGTTTCATTGATTTATTTTTCAATATTCAAATACTTTATATCAAATATAAAATTGAAAAATTCCACTGTGGTAAGGAGGAACGGACACCGGAAGCAGTTCAGAGGAAGAGCAAATAGCATCGGTCTTGAGGCGATACCATTACGACTTACGAGACGCAAAAAGATCGCTTTTATGAGTTTCACAGGAGTGTTTGCTCTGAACCTGGCAGCGTCGTCGGTCCCCTAATAGTTGTATCGTAAATAAGACAGATATTAAGAGGGCTGTTATTGTTAAGTTTTAGATATTTTTTTCGAAATGTTTTTAATTTGCAGTACCCAAGTGTAATTAATGTAACTTTAGTAATGGTACATATTATTTAATGCAACCATTTTTTTTAAATAAAATAAATAAAACGAAGTATTACGTTAGGAAATCAAAAAAGGGAAAATCTCACAAAGTCAGACTTTTTACTTGGAATGGCTCACTCTCGACTGTTAATAACGACCCGACACGCAAATTGTAACATTTGAATATTTTTATTAAATTACATAATTTCTCTGTGTTTCAGAACTAACAATCTGACAAAGTAGAGAACAAGGCCGTTAAATCTAAAGCGCGCACCGATAAGGGCGACGCGGTCGCTGGTCCCGCGGCGACGATACCGCATACAGTGGGCGCGGCGGCTGGCGTGGCGCGGCGGCCGGCGAGCGCACGCTGGTTAGTTAAAAATATTGTAATGTTGACGTCTTTCTAGTATTTTCAATTTCCTATTATAGAGTAGTGGCGAAACTCAACGCTGAGCTTTGTCTTACTAGAAAGAGAAAATGAAAATAATTTAAAAATATAATCATTCCTCTAAGGTGTATTAGGAGGAAGGACTTAGTATCTATAATATAATTATTGAATGTTAAGTGAAGGAATCTAACACTCCTGCAGCGGGTAGCATAGTAAAAATAGAAAGAAAACAGCTTTGTATCATTTTAGTAATAAATATTGAGTATTAAATACAGAGTACTCTCTATTCTTTTGTTATTAAATATTATAAAATAAAACACATGTGGTAAGCTCGATGGCTATTAATTGAGTGACAATAAAATAAGTTACGTAATTTAGTAGTAAGTCGATTTGATACTAAATATTAGATTAAAATACCAACATTTAGTTCTCCGAAGCGCTCAGCACGATGTACGGCGAGCAATAGAGTAATGTCGTTTAGCTTAAATCTTTTTGTGCTCTCCCGCACGCGCCCTACTCAGAAACAATGTACAGGAAAATCGAATTCTATAGTGAATGTGTTCGTATTGACGAGGGTAAATTAATTTAAAAGTAATTATTTTCGTTTTGCTCTCTTTCCGTTGGTCCACTTCATTATATGAATACCTACTCCGACATTGGTATGTCTTAACACTTAGAGTTTTAATTTACTACAGACTATGTTTTTTGTGAAATTTTATACTATTATATGTATGTATGTATGAGTTTAAAAAAACTTAATACCATGCTATTAGAGGCACGTACCGTGCCATGCCACGAAACGTTCCTTTACAATATTCATTTCTCGCACCTATTTATAAAACATTTCTTTTATTTAAATTAACGAAATAAACTAAGCGAAAAAAACTGTTTGACATTCCATGAATTCATCTTGCGGAAGACCATCACGATGGAAATTGAGGAGTTCAGAACAATCCTAGTGACATGCTCCTTCGCCTCTACTGTTTGAATTATCCTCTCTTTACCTTGTTCCTCTTAAATATCCTTTTCTTGCTATCCAATGCGTACTAGAAATGTGTTTATAACAATTCTAAAATATATATACTAGATGCCTGTATATGCAAAGATTTCTTTACTATATCTTTTACGCTTACTTGTGCCGAAATATTTTATTGAGGTACAAGAAACGGAAATACAAAATTAAAGAACACATAACAAAATGGTTAATGCCACTTCGCCAAGTCGTTCCAGAGCAAGTCGTCTCGAGGCGCGACGCCGCACTCGTCAGCTTACGCTTGTGATTTTTTTCTGATGTAACGCAATACCGTCGTTCTTTCGTCGTTCTCATTTCTTCTTTATGTTCAACAGTAATCATAATTTGCAGCACATTTGAGTTGTCATCAAGATGTACAGATACTTTCATTTTATACAATTTTTGACAGATGTAAAAGTTTATGTATAATTTTATTATTGATGCGTTTTCTCTTGTTATAATGTATTACTTGGAAATTTCTCTTTTTAATTTCACGCATTTCCTGTACAATGTCAAGTAGAAAAAAGACATAGTGAAATATACCGGAATATTGTCTCATAATGTAAGTGTAGTAACCCACAATCATACTACTCTAATATATTGTTATAATTATCCACTGCGCCACGATGGTGTCTTGTGTGTGTGTATATATATATATATATATATATATATATATATATATATATACATAATTACGTAAACATATTTTACGAGACGCAATTAATTAGCGGTACACAAATGTAGGTGAATTGGACTGCACGTTACAGTTGTAAGTGGCATTAAAGAATAACCTCGTTTTTTATTATTATATTATATAAAAATGTGATGTATGAAAATAATTTAATTATATATAATAATGCTAAAATTATCTGTTTTAAGATTACCCTAACGAGATGCTTACACGAACGTAGTATTGTAGTTAAAGGAGCAACGTTAGTAATAAGACTTACCGTTTCAAGTTGTCACCCATTGATTACCTTTATATAATAATATATTGCAATCTAAAATAAATATAGAGCGGAAAAAAATGATACATTTTCTATACTCATCAAGAACTGAACTTCACGTACCTCTGTGTAACAACATCTTGCGACGCTATCTTCTCCCACTTTGCACCGTCTGATTTGCCTCGCACAGTCGTATGTGAGTCGTATGTGATGACAATATTGCAATATATTCAGAGCGAAAATATTTAAGTTTGTTTCTTTTTATTATTTTGTTTTTGAATTAGTTTGTTACGAGATTAATAAAATCAGACTAACCTTAATAGAACTTTTGGTAAAATACGTATACTTATTTCGATTTTTGATACATTTGATAAAAAAAAATCAAAAATCTAATAGATGGGAAATTCAAAAATAAAGAGATATAAACGTGATGTGATGTTTAATAAGGACCGACCCCGACCCCGACCCCGACCCCGACCCCGACCCCCGTCCCACACAGTACTAGTAAAGTATAATATAACATCATTTCTGTATTCAGTCCGTCCTCTTATTAGATAAGTAGTATCTGAACGGTATCGAACTATCCGCCGGCGACGTCGCGTAATGCAATTCAGTCACGAGCTCCAAGGTCTATCTAATTTGTTACAGAAAGACACTAGGCTATGTTACTCCGGAGGGTCCGCTCCCGAAGGATGCCTTCCTACCTACCTACGATACAGATATTGATGAAGTAGTTATAGTTGTATGAGACATTAACGATCATTTAATATTGTCACTATAGTCATATTATTTGTAATAGCAAGAGAGTAATATAAAATATTGAGTTGAAACAAAATTAAAATCTAGAGTAAACTTTATAAAAATAAGTCACTTTAGAAACTACTTAAAAATATTAGGTATTTAATAATGTATCGTTTTATTTAATCCGCTCTTCACTTGAGCTCTCTTGGCGTATTCGACTTTATTACTCAGAATACTTGATGTATTAGGGTATAATTACTGTAATAGCAGGCAATTTACTTACAGTGCCGTTGCTCCAGGCTAATACATTTACTGAAAATTGGCCTCCGTCGTGTCCGTGCACGCGAAACTGAAACACGTGAACAATTCCAATTTGCTCACCCACAATGCTTGCTCCAGCTTGAGTAATTTCAAAAGTTTCAGTAATGTGGTTCTAAGTATTAAATATATAAAAAAAAATTAACATTTAAACTAAAATGGAAAGAAATATTAGGAAAATGTGAATTCTGCAAAAAAATATTGCTGGCTGTGTACTTATAATGTACGTGTACAATAAGTACGGAGACTAAGCGCATGGTAATAATAACATTGGGTCACCGTCGGCGTTGAATACGCCGAAAACTTGTAAGCGAAATATTTCTAAAGAGAGCTTTCCAATGGAAACAGGCCAATGAAGCCTTCTTGCCAAAGACCTTCTAAGGATACCGACAACAAACAAGTGAACAAATGAATCCCGAAATACGCGTCGACCCGCTCACGTTAATATCGATAGCATTTCGTTTAATTTCGCGTATCGCAAACGTTTATTGAAAATATTTATTTAACCCTCAACATATTTACGATAAAGAAGTGGGTAATACGTCGAGTCGGGATACATTTTATTTGTGATATATTCTTTAAATCATCGGGTATATTATATATGTATTACAGGGCTAGAAGTATACTAATTATTACCTAAAGCTAGCTGTAATTATAAGTGTAAACCTAGAATCATATAATTTAAATATATATGAGCACACTTCCTCTGCGTCTTCGTTTGATATAATAAAAGTATTATTATGAATTATGAATATGTTATAATATCATTTAAAACAATATAAATATTATATAAACATTGAAAAGTAAAGCATCTCTCTTGAATACTGACTAATCTTATAGCTCATTATTTGTATTCAGAATTCATATTTTAATGTGTTCACAGGGCAGTGTCGTCTGACTGCAACCGCGATTACTGTTAGTTGGATACTGACTGGAAGGGAGGATTATTTCCATTTTTCCAATGTAGTGAGACAATATTACCAATAAATAAATACTAACAAAGAAAAGCAGTTCTGAGAACTGCCACTCAACACATAATGTAGGCGGAAGGTGGATAACAAATTGTCTTGATATAAGGCCCTCGCTGCCTCCTCCGTTACAGTTTAGCAATTTACGTTAAGAAGTTTAGTCTAAGAATTTCTAGAACGCAAAGAATAAATGAAACAGAACTGATAAATTCACGTGCTCCATTTACTAGCTCCACTGGCTTGCTCTTATCCGTAAGTGATCCAGATTGGTCTAATAAAGTGTATAGTAGAGTCGGAGATTTGCGTCGTTGTTGTCTGTTGTTGTGGAAAACATGAATATAGTTGGGAGCCACGTAGAGAGGTATCTCTTAGGTACATAAAATACTTATTTTTGTTTCCCCGTTATAAAAACTAAACTAATTAACGTCGGTCCAATTAGCTCTGGTTGAAATATTAGGTCATCCTTATCCACTCTGCTAAATGTAAGGTAACTTTTGACATGGACGTCTAAATAATATTGCATAGCTATGTTTTTTTGTCAGTAAAACTTTTTTTTTGTAATTGACGTCGAAGCCGAGCAACAATAGGACTACTCACCAATATTATAGATATTATCTATCTATTGATATCTATATATAGATAAATGAAACAGATAATAAACGAGAAAAATTGTTATTGGTAGAATTTTTCAATGTAATAGAATTCAATACAATGATTATTTGTTATTTTTACATGTTTGTCTGTGTGTCTCCTTGACTGCACGTTATGTTGGACGCGGCCGGACCGATTTAAATTAAGTTTTCACTATTTTATTTGAATAAGTTTTAGTTAGTGTTTATCATTAATCAGTTAATGAAGACAAAGTTATATGATGTTTTATGGAAAAAGAAAAAAGGGCACCTGATAGTAAATGGTCAGCTTCGCCCATAGATATTTACAACATTAGAGTTGTAGATGCGTTGTGGCCATAGAAATGAAAGGAGATGAAGAAAAGGGTGAGCGGGAATAGGGAAGCTAGACTTCGTATCGGAACACATCATCAGGTGTTTGGCAGATCGCTTTTGTCATGGTAATGGTCACGAGCTAGTCGGAGGACTAACCTCCTAACACTGAATTATTGGTATACCCGAATTTTACGGAAAGCTACTCAGCTGCAGCTGTCTCCTTACAGGGAATTTATAAAATTTTTTACATGTATATTCTTGAATTTTCTGAAATCGAAGTTCTCAATAAAGACAGTGTCGCACGCACAAATACGTGAAAATAAGAATAATAGGTAAATAATATAAACATAGCCTTGATAATATTAAAAATAGGTATTTTCCAGTCACGACCGCATTACGCGAGGGAATAGATCTGACCCTCATTTACAATTCAACCAAATTTCATTATGGAATTCGAAGATATGCCACAGATTCAATGACAAATGGAATACATACTGTATAGTGAAGCCCAAGCAAGAACAATTTATTATATTTTTCATCGGAACTGTAAAAATAATCTATACATTGACTGATGTAAATGTAAAAACATTACGTATTCTAAACCTGTGACCAAGGACTTCCGTAGTGTTCGAAATAATGGATTTTCTAAACTTTTTTTTAAGCTTCGTACGTTTATCCCGCATAGTATGATAAACAGGACCTAGCCCAGTACATGTGGTTTTAGAACACTTTGTACACCGCTTTCCGTCAAATTTGAGTCATTGCACGCCGAGAAGCGCAACTCAATGCCGCACTTTGCTTTATGGGAGCAAAAAAAAGAAAATAATTTAAGTATAATTATTTCCCCAAGTGGAAATCTAACCCACAACCAATCACGTTTACAGTCTACTCTCCTGCTACGTCATAACAGGCCTCTTTTCACATATTTTCATATATCAAAAACGCGATTAATTCTGTTAAATTATTAAAAAACCTAAGATATTATTTTTAAAAGTATAAGTAATGTTAACAGAGCCTAAAGTTCCTTAAGAAGCATAACAGTGCGTAGTCCAGGTTCTAGTACAGATCTTATCATGTCTGGTGATGCGAAAACTTAAATGAGCTGCGGCAGTCTCCAGCTGTACGCGTGTCCGACGCGACTCTTGTTTAATTTTAGACGATTCAAGGATACTCCATTGAGCATTTTAGACAGTTGATTGAAAATTGCTTTTAGTTATTTTAAAAATATTTAATTACAATGTTTGTTAGTGTATATGTATATCGTAGATGTTCAACTGGTCATGTGCGTTACTCATTATGCACGAGAATTGACATTTGAAACATTTAAATAAATTTCATTTAAATTGAACTATTAATAGACTATAAATTATTTTCATATCTAGATTAGACTACATATCAATAAGCGGTGAATAAATATAATAAGATCATTATTACCATTATAATATATATATATTATATTAGAAAAAAATTATAAATGAAATCTTATTCTTTGTAATACACCTAAGTTATGCTAAACTTTTTTATGTATATTTTATTTTGCAATAATAATTTCTTTGTTTGTATTTCATTATTGGTAATATTTTGGGTGTAAAGCAGTCAACGGAGTGTCGTGACACTAAGTAGTGTCTAAGTTGCTTCCTTAACGATACGGGATTTATTATTTCTTTCCGAAAGTTCGATGAATAAATAAATGTTTACAGAATGTGATGAATTTGTAACTTTTTGTTTTGTTTCTAGAAACTTGATTTATTTACTTGTTGACTTGACCAATACGAACACTAGCGAGCTCGGGCAGAGACTACGTGATGACAAATGGACTCTGAAACTCCTTTTCCTACCAATTTGTTTAGGTTTTTAGTTCCTTTGTTATATTTATCCCTCTTATTTGTTATTACATTCGTCTAGTTAGATACGTTCACCCGAGACATAAGCACGATCTGAATATATAAAAACGTATCAATAATATTCATGAAAATTTATAGCATCTAATATGTAGTCTGTCTGCTTCAATATTTAAAGGCGAGTTGCATACATTCGTAATAAGATATGTACATGTATGCATGCGTCGCGGATCATTTCAATACGTATTACATGAAGGAATTTAATGCGTATATATTTCCTATATAAATATTTCCCACTACAGGACTAGTTTGTAACCTCGAATCATCCGACTCTTGCCAACATTGTAATTAATGTAATTATGATTTTAATTTAAACAATATTAATGTATTAATGTTGGGAATTGCTCCAATACCTCAATATGAAGACGTAATGGATTGGAAATAGCATATTATGAAAAAAATATAATAATCAGATATAAATATATATTTGTTTACGGTTTGTGTACTGATGGAATTAATAACACATAATATTTTAATAATTGAAAATAAAACATATCTCCTTACAGTTTTTATAACTTTACGACTACTTTTATAATATATATTTTCTTCTATATAATATAAAAACTTTAAAAAAATATTCATATTGGCTATAGAAGTAATTTCTATGTTGGAATAGATACGTAATAGAACAATGAATAGTTGGAAAAATGTTAAGGCAAATGTAATTGAAGAAAATTTGTTTCAAGAACTGTACGTAAAGATCTTAGATATTGCAAACGAAACATTGATTCCCCACGACACGTGTGTGACTGACTGGCACTACTGGAACGAGCGCAACATCTAGACTCTACATAAACAACATTTAGTTTCAATACTTTTAAATTACACAAATAAATAAAAAAATATAATTTAATTTCTAGGGTTTTTAATATAACTTTAATTTTATTATTAATTAACGTCAGATTCAAATACTTTCATTCAACTCTGCCGTCTCTATGTTATCAAACAACGTCCTCCCATATTGAAATACGACCATTAAAATATATAAAGTCATGAATGAAAATCTACACATTTTTTACTATTAATTATTATTATAATATAAAAACAGATACCTGTGTGAATCCGGGCGTGAGAGCTAGTTAGACAAGTAGTATTACCACGACACGTCTCTATGTGTAACACACACGACCGCGCGCTGCGGACGTCGCGCCACGACTGATCTAATCCCCACCCCCTTGCGCACCCTCTACTAGGGGATGAAGCTGCCCCGCGAGACGACGACGGGACGGCTACGGGACGACCACTTAGAATTGGCAATTTTATTTGTACTCAATATAGCTGAACAAGTTTTCTTTTATTAAAATCGGAAAATCAAACAATAATTACAATATATTACAATTAGCACAACGAGAAAACTACATTTTTTACCGTACATAGACAGTGCATTGTATCTACAGTATTCTAACAAACTTAATTAAGTAATTTTCATAATTAGTCTCACAAGTTCGTATGAAAAAATAATGACCAGTAATGGAAGATAGGAATATGAAAGTCAAGCTCGGGCTTCGACTCATTTAAAAAGGAAATTTGGAGTTTTCTTTAAGTGCTTCACCGTCCACTACTGAACGTATTATGTAGATATACATATTAATATAACATCCAGACAAGTTATATTAAAGAATGTTTGAATTAAGGCAAGATGATTTCAGAGCAAATAACATAACAACTGTGCCAGAGTAATAAAATCGGCTGTATGCACTGACATGTACCGATATGTGCATGACAACAGAAGAAAACCTTAGATTAGCTGCGCTCTTAATGTTTCTCATAAGTTTATGCAAACGACCGCCTCAATACTCGTATGTAGGTCGGTGCACATTGTTAGCGATAAGAAGAAAAGAATCACATTACAAGTAACATTTTAAAAAAAATCAAGTATCAACTTTGTGAAAAAAAAAGAAAAACACGTTGACAAGAAATGTATAGCCTTTATAGTTTTATTCCACACTATTCAACGAAAACATCTCGTAATATGAAGAAAAGGCTTACAATGTCAATAGAAAGTAGCTGTAGAGAAGATTTATGTCACCTCCATATGATTAGCGGTATTGTCACTTACAATAATTTTTACATAACAATATCCAACCTCATAGAGTATTAATTGATACAAATGACAATATGTGAGAACAACTAAACTAACTATATAAAGAATGCACGTTGGCTTGCCGACAGCAGTCGCCGAGTAGTCGCTAGCATGTCGTCGCAAGTAAAGTGGCTCCCCTCGTTCGCTCTCTTGCTGCCGATCCTGCTGATGGTAAATACAAAAATTATTTATCCTTTCCCTTAATAAGTTACAGAAGTTCTGAACCTCTCTTTGGTAACAAATTGTGAAGTGGATCTCTAAACAACCTGCACTTATGTAAGTGAGCCCATGGGACTACTTGTCTCTCAGGTCACAGATTCGAATTCACTCAGATGTGAGAAAATATTACAGTATCTATCCAAATATAAAATATAAAAATTTTTATTTTGAATTTTCGTTTTCAAATTTTAAAACAGTGATTTTTGAGTTTCTCGCCGGATGACCCGATGGCAGCTTCCGGTGGGACTGACAATACTGACATGCATAATGCTAACTGATAATTTAAGATTGCTAGAATTTTTTATTTGATTAAAGAATGTTTTTATATTGATTTTTAAACGTAATGGTGTATCAGGCTCTTTGACGTGAAAGCGTAATACGTGAATATAAAATAAATACTTTATCTGATAAACTTGTAATCAGCAAATTATAGTATATTAAATTGTATATAATTTTGCTTTCAGCTCTGCACCGCTGAAGTAAATGGACAGTAAGTAACACTACATATTACATATTTTTCTTTAACAAAAAGATTAAAATGAAATCGATCCACGTGATATGAAGAAGCTTTCGTTTTGCTTCTATATATGTAGGAACTCAGTAGTATTTACTTTAGTACTTAGTTTTAACAAATTTAACTCACTTCTTACATCTTACCATATATGTATAACACAAATCAAAAAAATTCTAGAGTGTGTACTTACATTTTTATTCTCATTTGTATATAAATTAAATGCACTCGCTCGTTAACAGGAACGTCACTTCTCTGCTGGGGGCCCTCATCGTTAACAAGATAGAAAGATGTTTAGACAAAATAAACTCTATAGCTGACATCTTTGGTTTTGTCGGTTAGTGCATGCGAGTGGCTTGCGGCGCGTCGGCCCACGTAAGTGTGTCGGAGGAGTATATTTAATAATAAAAACTGTGAAAAAAGTTAAGAGCGTCTTGGCGACAATGATATTAAAGTCACTACCTGTCGAACAGTGAAACTAAACGCCGGGTAATACAATAAATATATTAATTACTTATCTTGTAAAGGAAAAATGTACGTCACATGTAATTTTATTTAGTTTTATAGTTGACGGCTCTGAGCACGCCCATATATTAAATTAAATCATCAAATTCAATTCAAATAAATTTTTACTTTAAATTGAAAGAGTTTACTATTTATCATTAGTTTTATTTGCTTCCTAATAGCTAGATGCCAAGCAATCGACAATTAACAAAAGATACTTTCTAGAAACAGACGGTTTATTTCGCTGGCGCATTGTTACCGAGATATCGCACAGGTTTACACCGCAAATAGCAACGTGTGGGACTTTTATTACACGAACTACAAATACTGTTCTATAGAAGATATTTAACATTAGTTTCATTCTTTGAAGGCATATCCTATACATACGTATGTTTCCCACATGTATTTTAGTCAACATTTTGTTATACCTTTTTCTTGTTACAGATAATTGGACAGATGAAGTAACATAGAGAAGTTGCAAGATATTATATTTATTTATATTTATTATAATAAAATTATTTATTTACAAAGTCACTAAAGTATGTCATGTATTGTAGATACGTGTGTCTGTGAAATGAAATACATAATATAAGAATGCCCAAAAATTATTTTTTACTGTGTATCTTCCCATACTAAATTCATTTTTTTCCTTATAATAATTTGAATGAACACCTCATTAGATTATTTATTAATTTATAAGTATATAATTCGATCCTCCTATGTAACTAATATTACTTGAGCTTGGTAGAAGCCATCGTGGCGCAGTGCAACGGTGTGTGTTTGTAAACGCTATTAGTAACGGGTTCGATTCCCACCTGGAGGGATTATTAATGGAGTATAATTAATTAAATATTATATAGATTGAGTCATTCCATTTTTTTAAATTATTTTATAGCATCTTATTTAATAAGAATTTCTGTAATTAAAAATATAGAAATAACATTTTGCTATTATTGAGCAAGTTCCGTAGAGATATTAATTTTATTAAAAACATTGCGTACATTACATCACGTAGATACCAGTAGTAAGGTCTAGTTCTGCATACACTATACTATATACATATCGCTTGGTTCAATGAAATTTCACTTTACATATTCGCTTCGGAAGACATCTCTTATGTATATCTAGATAATAAACTACTCATTATAGCTTCACAAATGTATTGTAAATAGGTTGGAGATATTTGCGAACTGTTAAGTTACTTTTTAACAAACATGGGACACTGATGTCATTATACTACATATAGTTATGTAAAGATTAGGACCATTGAGCCGGTCGTGGCGCAGTGTGACAGCGTCTGACTGTAAACGCTATCGATTGTGGGTTCGATCCCCACTCGGGGGAGTGATTATATTTGAAATTATTTTCACTTCCTCGCTCTGGTAAAGACAAAGAGCGGCGTTGAGTGCCACCACTCAACATGCAATGTCTCGAATTCGGTGGAAAGCGAAGTACGGAGTGTCTTGACACTAGATACTTTCTCTAAACCCTGCTATGCGGGATAAAAGCGTGAAGGTAAAAAAAAATAGGAGCATATCATTATAAGCTATTTGATTAACGTAATTCTAATCAGTATTAGTTATATTGATAGAAATACTTAGCATTTTTTTAATAGTAGTGAGTATAAATACAGTTTCGTGTTCTATGCTTTAATTATACTTAAGTATATCCTGATGTTATATCTTCTAGGTTAGGTTTTAAATTGGTACCGATTCCTTAACACACTGTATAGTTCTGGTTATATAAGTGTTTAAATTCCCCGAAATATCAAAATATAGAACTGTATTTCACTATACTCCACAATCAAACTCGGGGATGTTCTTATTTATCATCAATATCAATATATGTGTTTACTTGATCTAGTTATACAAAGCGCAATGTGAGCCCTCATATCTCTTTTACGTGAAGGAAAATGTTTGTATTCCTTTTTATGAAAATAACGCGAGCTGATGAGTACCAAATTTTATAATTTGGTAGAGTTATAGATTATATATAGAAGCAGTGCAAAATGCTAATATTTTTTAAAAAATAATGCATTAAAATAAATTAAATAAAAAAAACAATGTAACACACGTTACCGAGCTATTGACACCCACGTTTATATAAAGCGACATACACGTTGCTAAGGCAACGCGTTGTTAACGCGTCAACGGGCAGTCTCTGAGCCTTGCCTTCAATGAGGCAATAAATATATTCAAATATTATTTATATAATTTATATTGTTGATACAATACAATGGCCTCTGAAAATAATCACTACATTTTCAGAAGCCGTTGTGTAACAATAAAACAATTTCCGACTCTACACGCAGCTCTATACAAATATTGGGTTTGTTTTCTATTATATATTTAAATTAATTTAACTTCCAACCACATTGGAGCTCAAGTACTAATTTCTGATATTTAAAACCCAAAATCTAAAAGGCAAATAAAAACAAATGCTTTGTTGCCGAGACAATATTTAGTGAAAGAAAACAAAGACACACAAGGTCTTGATTTCAAATGGAAACTGGAGAGCGAAGTGTCTTCCTTTACAAAACAAGTATATAATTATTTTATTTTACGTGTATCTTACCTTATCAATTATTGTTGTAAGCGCCTTACGTGACCGCCTTGTGCCGCCCAACCGTGAAGTGATACTAATTGAAACTGGAGCGAGGCGCTGCATTCAGACACAGAAACAAAAACTGTATCCGCTACGGTCATTCATATTGTTTTACCTTACATTGAGTAGAATCCTTCAAAGTTATCATTTCAATGGTATCTATTATATGTAAAAGTGTATTTAAGATGTAAATAAGGCATGTAATGTAAAGAAATACAATTTGAAAAAGAAAAACTGTCACCAAAAATACGATTGGAAGATGGTTTAAAATGTTGGGTTTGAGCGACAACTAGGAATATTAAAATTATTTTTATTGTTTCGATTTGCTGAAAAAATATGTTTAGTTGTTAAAGTACACCATTCAAATCGCAATATTAAGAATTCGGACCAACAGTAAAGAAAGGAATATCACACGGAAATTTGCGGCCCTATTAAAAAATCAAACTAAATGGAGGCCATCGTGGTGCAGTGGGACAACATCTGATTCTAAATGTTATGAGTTCTGGGTTCATTTTCCACTCAGGGTATATTTAAGGAAATACTACATTTCTCCACTCTGGTTAGACAAAACCTGCCGTTGAGTTCGCCACTCAACACGCTGATGATTGGCTGCCTCTGACTATTCTGCTATGTGAAACAAAGCGTGAAGCGGTTTCTCCTTTAAAAAAACAAATTACTTAATAATGCGACCAATAGTTAGGGTAAAACCTAGTCATGGTCATTTTGTAAACATCACATGTATGATCTGAATCTATGTGGTTTGAATAACACTTCAACCCTCTCAGTACGCCACTTACTAAGGACAGGATCTATTCACTTGACACGTATAATATCTACATACAATGAGACGTTTACAATATGACGACGACTGCACTACATATATAAAGCAACTAGCAATGGTTGCAGCAAGTTGATGTAAGGATCTACCGTCGAGATGTCGCGTCGGCTTGTGTCCAGCTTTTCTCTTGTGCTTCTTTGTTTAACCTTACTGTCGGTGAGTGATATTCTTGTTAACGTTTACATTCTAAGTAAATTACGAATAAAAATAATTATAAGTTTGTTAATATTAACTAGAGCAGCGTGGATAGTGAATTGCATTAACGAGCATTTTTACAAGAGCTCCTTCAGTGCACACTCGTATCGCAAGTCCCAGATAAACTCCGAATTTCTCTCTCTGTAACGCGGTGAATATTTTTTTTGAGGTTTTGTTTTGAACCGCGGACTTATTGCCGCGGTGAATACTATATAACATGACAATACATCATCATCAATTTATTAAACCTGTTTAACTTTTAAAAATAAACAATCGGAGCCTTTAAAAGCAACATTTCAAATTGGTGACAGGACTTAAGTGTTTTTTCAAATTTACCAATTTCTGAAATCAGTTTTGCTGTAATTCAAACAATAACATCAATTAATTAAAATCAATTAGTTTCAAGTCAGTTTATTTACTGTTTAAGTCTGTTTTAATTAAATATTCTTAAATAGCAATTAGATGCGCTGATAAAGGCTCGGACTGGAGACTCCAATCAGAGTCTTCAGTTACTTAACTGATACCTCACCGGAGTTATTTTTTTTATTTTCTGGTAAAGATAAAGTCTTTCTCTCATAGAAATACATACTTTTATACATTTTTGAAAAAACGTATAAAAACTTGAATGCAGCGGGATTGGAATTCGCGTCTCTTGGATACCGTCTACGCGCTCTGACCGCTAAGTCATGCGTTGTACTACCAGCTACGTCGAAATCCTTATACATTTTATTAAAACTTATTAATGTCGTTAGCATCTTTGTAGAGAGATTTTTACAAATTTCTACTACTTAAAGATTATTAAGAAATAATTGTTTAACAAGAGAGATTGCTATTTTATTTGAATATTTACTATTTTTAAAGTGATACTCCACACTTAGGATTGGAAAACATTTTTGAAAAAACGTATAAAAATTTCAAATTTGAATTTGAAGCCCGCTGCGTTCAAATTTTTATAGGTTTTTCAAAAATGTTTTCTAATCTTAAGTCTGGAATAACACTTTGAAAATAGTAAACAGTTTTATACATATTTATCCATTTAAATTTCCAATATAATAACACATGAACCTCCTCATAACTTTAAAGCAACATTAATAAACATATATTAAGTATAAAATTTTATTAATAATATATAACAGCTATATTATATATTATAAGCTCAAACTAACCGCATTGTATTATTGTGGCATTCGCCAAGAGCCTAGCTTGTTTGAATGCAGTAGAAATCTTTTTCTTATAACAGTTTTTTTTTGTTTCAGATGAGCTCAAATGTTAATTGCCAGTAAGTATTCCCAATAATGAAAAAGCAAACGGGCAGTTGTGGGTTCGATTCCTGTTGGTTGAAATGATTATATTGTTTTTATTTATTCTTCAAGGTCGAGTTCCGCTATTTAACAAGTAATGTTACGATTACTAGTGGTACTAACCGTGTTTCGACGCTAGACTCTCTCGGTCTCCCTGCATGGGAATTTAGGACAAGCATTAAAAATCAAAATTTTCCAAGTTTCTTTTTAGCTTCACGCTTTTTATCCTGCATTCCAGGGTAGACAGAAAGTATATAAGTAGTGTCAAGACACTCCGTACTCCGCTTTCTGTAGAGTTCGAGCTATTGGGTGTTGAGTGGTGGAACTCAACGCCGCACTTTGTCTTACCAGAGCGAGAAAGCGTAAGCAATTTTAAATATAATCACTCTCTCTAGTGGGGATCAAACACACAACCGATCGCGTTACAATCAGACGCTGTCCCACTGCGCCACGCTGGCCTCTGCTGCGCCACTTACAGACATCAAAATTAATTTACCTTCTGACATTTGTTGGCGAAGAATTAAGTTTAACCATATCATGAGAAAGATTATTTATAAAATATTTTAATACCATTTAATACCATTACCATTAAGCCCCCTGTAATCTCTATCGTGTTCGCTTGTGCACTTACTTAATACTTCTGTTACTTTACATTGTGCACTCGTGAATTGAGTAAACTAATCAAATTGAATGGGAATACCTCGCTCACTAATCGCAATAAACTGCCATTAACAAGTAGGCACGTTACAGAGTGCTGGTTATGTCTAGTTTTAGTATATGTATACATGTTTGTGAAAATATTTGATTTCTTTAATATTGATTTCTTGTAGGTATAAATATTCTTTAAACCCATATAATAAGTATAGCGTCGTGGAACAATGACACACAAATGTAAATGTGATATTGGCCTTGATACACACGAAGAGTGGTGATATTTTTTTTTTATTTATAGCTTGTAAATATCTAAAACAAAATCTACTTTTTTAAAAAAACGCAAACGCACAAGATTCCATGAAATATGTTTTAAGACGGTACTGGGCTTATTTCTAATCTTAATGTCAATTGATCAATTAATTTCTACATTCACATACATAATTTCGCTAATTAAATGACATTATAACACTTTTCAGAATGAATGGAACGCTCGAGCTATCTTCCTTACTTCTCGGCCACTTGCAGCACACGCTCGACAGCCTCACCGGCTTCGCTCGTATTGCTGAAATACTGGGAACTGCTGGTCGGTTATTTGTGTAAAATCTTACAGTCAAAAAGTAAAACTTCACGTGTTTTCCCGCATGTTAGGATTGCAAGAGAGAATCTAGTGCGAGTAAAAGCGAGACTCCGTTCGTCACTTTTGACGGAACCTAGTGAGGAAACTCTCCATTCGAAGCTTTCCTCCTTAATTTTACATATTGCGTTTTATATGGCGAAACTCAACCACGGGGTTTGTCTACCAGAATGTAGAAAATGAAAATAATTTAAATTTAATCATTCCTCTGAGTAGAAATCCTTCCCCAAAGCAATCACGTTTACACTTAGACGGGTCCCGCTGCGCCACTACGGCCTTTACCAATATCATGTAACTTATTCTTTTCATTTTCAGGCATCAGTACAGTTACAGGCTAAAACATTTTAATGTTGCTCTTGAGTCTTGAAGAGAGAAGAATGACTTCTTGTAATAATAAAATACCTTAATTAATATTGTGGTTGTTTTATTCCTAATAACCTACTTGCGAAGTTACAAGCGCTGCATGCAATAAACAAATTTTAAATGAAAAAATATAATAAATAATTATTATTTTACTGTATATCATACCTATTTAAAAGATTGTGACAGTCACCTACCAAAGTACATATTTTTCGAGGTCTATCGTTTATTTCAGATTTTGATTGTTTTCGTTTATATCACTTTTTATTAGATAACTGAACTCAACTGAGCTACTCGCCAATTTAAATTATAACTACTGTCAAACAACAGAGACAAGAACAAGACGAAATAACAATAGAGGTGTCATTCTTCATGCGTAGAAAACATTAGGTATAAAAATATATTAAGTCAAAAGTGACAAGTCACATCTTTATTCACTACTTTAAATACTACAAAATAACTGGACTAATATTTAACGCCCAATTCTAAGGAACTTTATAAAATTGTATTCTTCTATGCCATATTTTATTTTAAATTTGACTGATAATTTAGTTAGAAATAAAATATCTTAAAGTATCCCAAAGTATCTTAAAGAAGGCCGGCCCTGAGACAGCATCTGACTGTCGAATCGATCGGTTGTGGGTTCGATCCCCACTCGGGAGAGGGATTATGTTTAAATTATTTTCACATCCTTGCTCTGGTAAAGACAAAGTGTAGCGTTAAGTTCCACTACTCGACACGCAATGTCTCGAATTCGGTGGAAAACTAGGTATGAAGCGTTTTGACCCGTTGAGATATTTTCTGTCTACCCCGTTATGCGGGATAAAAAGCGGGAAAGTGAAAAAAAAAATCCCGAGCTCTTAAATACAACAAACATTAAATACCACGATTTATGGTCCAAATTGTATTACGCTGGCATGTCTAAAATATCTATCATGATATCTATTATATCAAATAGCTATATGTCAATGTCAAAATTAAAAATGAGCGTATTATTTAGTCGAGTGTATTGTTCTATATATTAACATAGTCAATTAACTATTTTCTTAAATATATTATGTACAGAACTGATTTATCTAGTCTTTTATTATATGTATGTCATTATCGCGTCATCGCGTAATCATTGCAGAAGACGCATTTGTATTCCCAATGATGGCTGATAGTAAAATCGTAATTAACGGATTTCTATGTTTCGTGCAAAATAAAATAGACGTTATTGATGAACTCGGTAATACGCAATTTGTGTGATAAAATTATCAGACAGTGAAAGAGAAGATGGCAAAGCTGTTGTGTTTACACACACTGCATATTAAAAGTGCTTAAAGTATTAAATAGAAAAAGGGAAGATAAATTAAAGAAAAATATAAAAGATGTAATTTAGTTACTTAAAGAATCGGAACCCAACGAGCATACCATATTTGTGGCCAAGGATTTAAACCTGTTACCGCCTATTTCCTTTGATCATGTGGATGTTACTGGTTTACTTAAGGCATGCCCCAAGCTCGAGATACAAGTAACAAAGGACACTTTTAGGGATTATCATAATTTTAAAAGGACGGTTATAGAGAAATTAGTTTAAAATAGTACGTGTCACGCGGAAGCGAGTGAGCGTGTGTGTGTCACTGTCACGCCCGTTCCTAAGACGCCGGCGCCGGCGCATTCGCAACGTGAAGGCATACGTTAATCACCACAGCTGCTTTCATCTACCTATAGAAATAATGTTATGCCTGTTCCAAGTAAAGAAAAGTCGCCGCGCGGCTTTAGTGCATTAGTAGCGTACAGATGTCTATGCAACTAAGGGCGATAGCGAACACATACAAATTCTGACGATAGTTTCACAAAGTACAAATATAAAAGTATGCGCGGGACCTTGCAAAATAATTCAAAAATAGAAGTAGCAGAATCAACTGCTTCGGTATACCTATCTGGGCCAAAAAAGCACATAACGGAAGCAGATATCATACACTACATCTATAGTATAAGCCGGTCCGTGATTTTTATTGAGCTCTTAAAACAAACTAATGATATATTTACTATTTTTAAAGAGTTATTCCACACTTAGAATTAGAAAACACTTTTCAAAAACGTATAAAAATTTGAATTATATTTGAATTATAAAATTTGAACGTATGAAAATTTAGAATTCGTACCCGCGCCATTAGGATACTGTCCAAGCGCTCTGACCGCTAAGCCATGCGTAAGAGGCGTGGGTTCGAATCCCGCTACGTTCAAATTTTTATACGTTTTTTCAAAAGTGTTTTCTAATCCTAAGTGTGGAATAACACTTTAAAAATAGTAAATATTAAAATTAAAATAGCAGTCTCTTTTGTTAAACGACTATTTCTTAATAATCTTTGAGTAGTAGAAATTTGTAAAAATCTCTCTACAGAGTTGCTAGCAACACAAATAAGTTGTAACAAAACGTATAAGAATTTCGACGCAGCTGGTAGTAGAACGCATGGCTTAGCGGTCAGAGCGCTTGGACGGTATCCAAGAAGCGCGGGTACGAATTCCGCTGCGTTCAAATTTTTATACGTTTTTTTTCAAAAGTGTAAACTAATGATATGTTTTTTAACTGATTTAGAATTTTTGTTACAATTAGTTTATTCAATATGTTTCTTGATAAAAACTTCTGGCCTACAGGGTTAGTAATTAATAGATACAAAGAAGTTTACAATAAAAAAATATTGAACAAAAATTAGAAATAACGGATATTACAAATTCAAATATTACAATTGCTTCATGTAATTGTTGTTCTTTTAAGCGATCTATAGAGCAAGCTCGTTCTATTACAGATATGAATTGTAACTTCAGGATACAAGACTTTTATCGCGTGACATCGATTTTACACAGCAAGTTGATAGTTATTTCTTAAGTTTGAGGAAATTATCACTTCAGTATCAAGTTGATACTTCGGCCTTAATTTGACGCAAAAGCGAAAAAAGAAGCAGAGGAAAGCGATGTTGAATAGGAATCTTTAATACAGACCCTTACTCAGTCACAAGAACCACATTTAATACATCAAGGTGAACTAAATGATTTAGTTAGATTTAAATTTATCAAAAGCCTAACCCGGACTTTTTGGTTTCAGACTTTAGTAAAGGAATTTACTTCATCCAAGTACACAAGTTTCAATGTATCGACGACGCGATGCTGAATATGTAGACTTATTTTTAAACAAGAAAGTGTTTTTACATATTGCAGTAACGTGCAGGGGCTTAGGGGCTTAACTATTAGGCTATGACAACTATTCACCAGATCAATGGAGATTATTCATCGATTTTTCTAAATTGAGTCTGAAAGCAGTGTTACTACATAATGGCAATGATCTTCCATCTCTACATTTAGCAAATGGCATTCACATAAAAGAAACATATTAATATAAAAAATCCACTCGAAAAAAATTTGTACAATTTGCATTCTTCGAAAATATGTGCAGACCTTAAAGGTGTTGGAATATTACTTGGGTGACAAGGATCAATACTACATCATAAATATTGGCCAATTAGGAGTAATTTCGTTTCTAGACAAAAGAATATTTCCGAAAGCCAAATAATACAGCCAAAAATTTTTGTATTTAAAAATATTGTTCCCTGGTCTGAGTCAACCTAAAATGGCAGAAGGAATTATTGTACGGCCAGATATTTGAAAGGACATGAAAGATACTAATTTTATTTCAAAAATAAACACAAAGGAATAAAATGCAGATCTTTCCTTTGTTGAAGTGACAAAGAATTTTTTTACGAAACACAAAGTCTGTAAACTATAATAGAACTAATCTTCTACAAGAGTATAAAGATTTAGGATGTAATATGTTTTTCAAGATTAATTTCCTTAACAAAACGAAAACTTGGGTGCAGTAAGCGATGAGCACGGGGAAAGATTCATCAAGACATCACAGCGATGGTAAGAAGATAAAAAGGAAAATTGTATAAAGGTATTGTTGAAAAAAATCGGTGTTTAATGTGTATTATATAAATATTTAAAGTACATGCAATTCAAGGTAAAAAAAATTCACTTAGAACCAACGGCAAAAAAAAACATTTTGTTGACCAGTGTAGTTGAGAGAATTGCAACGTTCAAGTACCTTGGTCATTTTTAACTGAAGATCTCGTTAATTATAGAGATTGGAAATTGTAAACGGCAATGTTCGTGATGTAAAAGAGAACGCGGATATGTGAAAGTACGAAATAGTCATAGTTTCATGACTACCTCACGGTAATGAGGGCGAAATCGTGCGTGGGCTTCTAGCCTGAATATAACTTAGATTTTGTATATATATACAAAATCTACATATATATGTTGTATATATATACAAAATCTAAGTTATATTCAGCAAATATTAACAGTTAATATCTGAGAAAACTAAAAGTAAGTAGTTAAAGTTTTGTATTTATTATTTTTAACTTTGGAATAAAATTAAACAAACATAAAATTCTGTGATTGCCTGAAAGTCACTGGGAATTAAATATTTATAAATTTTCTTATAAAGGTATAATAATTTATAATATTTCATTAACAGTGCATTTCTTAGCATTGAAGATTAACAGAAATGTATACTTAATCCATGATTTACTCCAAGAAAAAATATTATGTTCGAGTGTCAAAAAATTGTTTTACAAAGTAACTTAAAATTTGCCTTTTTTCGTTTTTATTCCATAAAGAATTAAAAATAGAATATAAAATAAACATCAATAATATTAATAATGAAGAAAGAACGGAATGTAAGATTAGAGTAGATAAAAATATATTAGAACAAGTGAATGCCACCTCATTCATATCTGAGAATATGTTTAATAGAGATGGAAGATACGAAATGCTAAGATATGAAGCTCTTGCTGCATTGATGCGACGGTAAGACAAGTGTACTTGTACAGCAGCGAAAAGTGGGTGTGTCAAAAGAAGAATGAAAGAAAGATGAATGCTGTAGAGATGCGATCTCTTCGTCGGATATCCAGAGTATATGCAGCGAGAAGATATGCAGAAAGGCGGGTTTAAGCGCGCATGTCATAGGGGTTTGGGCACGTTGAGAGAAAGAATAATGAAAGAATGGTAGGAAAAATTTATGAAACCGAGGTGAGTGCTACGATAGGTCGGGGGAGACCTCGATTGACCTTCGAAAACACAATATCGAAGATACTGTGGGCTAAATCTCGGATGCCGTTAGCAAATTGAACAAAGCGAGCGGTTAACAATAAGCAAGCGATGAATAATTATGATTGAATTGTAGCCTGTTCGTCCAACAAAGTTCAGAAATGTTTTCGAAATGAAACGACTGAAAAATATTATTTATCGCAGGAAATGGACTTCAAAAATCTGCGCCCAAAAAAAAATTGAACAGAGCCGTTGTACAATTTGGTTTAACTAATCCTTCATGCGCATGTCAACGTAAAGCAAAATTATTATAATGCGTGTACAAAGTTTGAGCGCAATCGGTAAAGTCGTTTGCATTCCATTACCAAAGGAAGAGTGTGAAAAATCTCGCGCAGAGTGCTCCGCTCAACAACTATTTATAGTATTTTTTTGCTCTATAGGGTTCCTACTGATCCATTTCGCTGTACAGAATGCACATCAATTGTCGCCCCAAAAAGAAATGAAGAAAATAACAATATGTTCAAAAAAATTTTGAAAAAAAGTATAAAAATTTTGAACGCAGCGCATTTTGGATGGTATCCAAGAGGCGCGGGTTCGAATCCCGCTGCTTTCATAATTTTAAACGTTTTTTTTTTCAAAAATGTTTTCTAATCCTAAGTGTGGAATAACACTTTAAAAATAGTAAATATACGTTCAACTTATTTTAATAACGATATATCTAAAAATATTTAAAGGCACAGATACCAAATTGCGGCAGCGAAACGGCGCTTCCCAAATTGCAGGTATAATTATTGTTTTATATAATATTATTATTTACAAAATTATTAGTTTTTATTGACCTATTGATGTTATAAATGAATCGTTTTCCAGATTCATTTCCATCAAAAAATGTACCAACAGTGATATTATTAGAAATGTTGACTTCAAACATTGTAAAACATCAACTTAATTTTTTTATTTGATTTTCACGTGTAAATAGAAGTATTTGTAGCAGTTAGTATTAAGGTCAAATATAAACTTTATATAAATTTATGTTTTACATATTATAGATTGCACCTTCAACAAATTTGGAAAAAACATTAAATAAATAACAAATTAAATTTGTTTAAAAATAATTAATAACAAGTTTAACTTTGATCTGTTATTTTCACATTCGATAATATATTTTTTAATCTAAATTAATTTCTAAGAGAAGTTCGCGAAAAAATTTGATTTCATATGTACTGCTGCTTAGTGGTCTTAATCTCAATTATTATTTTAGATACTATTTAAATGTTATATATTAGTGTTTAATGTGTACTTTTATGTAATATATTATAATTTTAAATATTTAATATATTATTTTTAAGAAAATTTGTTTAAATCCTACAATAAAATATATATATTTTTTATTTTTAGTAAAATATACAAAACTCGTCAATCTAGATATGATCCATGATTGCCATGTTCAATACTCTAACAAGAAATTCCAAATTGTTAGAAGAAAAATTGCTATTATTATGAGTGAAATAAAGTGTATTGTTCAGTGTCCACTGCGCACGGTCGTAAAATTTTATTAGCTCTCGTTGATATATATATTACTTTAAATTCCATTATACGCTAGTCGAAACTAAACCTTATGAGACTGGAATAAGGTTGAAATTTATAACATAAATTTTATGTTATAAGTCTTTGTACAATAATCGTTTAGATTTCTGTATATATATTGTCAATATTGACTGTTGTCACCTTTTTGAGTCGAGCTTGTAAGCGACCTGGCATCTAGTAAATAGTTGATCGAAGATAAACTCATTTATATTAAGAAAATTTGAAAAATAAAGTTTAGATTTACCGCCACCTGGCAGCAATAAGTGACACCAGATGTAGCCAACACTTAGGGAGTCGCGGAGTTCAGTGGTGTACATGTAGGTGGCGCGGGCGAAGGGCAAAAGGCAAAGGGCGATGGGCGGCTGTTTGACGTCTGCAACTGGCGCAAATTGTAACGATGAAGGTATTAGGTGGTTTATCAATTAATTTAAACACTTTTAAAAATAATATTATGTTTCGTCGTTTTAGTTTTGATTGTACCATTTCATTTCCGCGTTAACTTTATATTCTAATATTTTATGATGTCAGGTTTTCAAAAGTTTACGGAGTAATGCGTGTTTAAATTGGTCTTGATTTAACTACAGTTGTTTTGTAAACAAGAATATGATAACAAATCAGTTGTGTTGCAACTAGTTACGTTAGCTGCAGTCGAAAGGTCGAAAAAAAAAACAAAAACTACTTTAAACTTATTTAATTAAAAGAAATTACAATAAAACCTAATAAGCATGTCTAACCTACTCGATGTAAGTAATTAGAATGACTTAAAATAATAATTAAATTATAAAATCACATTTGCAATGTTACACCTAGTTTGGTTCTCACGATGAAGGAATTCACTGCATCATCAGTCCTCTTGATGTGTGTGTACGTAACTACCTTGAATAGTGAATCTTGAGAAGATATGACAACTATCTACAGGTCCCACTTCCCTGACATGCCGGAGATAGGTGTCTGTTGATACTTAGTTGGCACATACTTTAGTTTATTGCAGAGTACCTGAAAAAGTGATAAAGTTGGTTGATATTTAATAATAAGACAAATATAAAATAGCTCTATCTGTAGCTCTTTATGATATGAAATATGAATATTCACGTTATTTATTCGTGTTATGTTTCTTATATTTACAGATCCCCAGCATCTTTTATGGCACCAAGCCAACTTGAAGAAAAGTATAGAGCGTAACACGAGATGAAGACGGATCAGACGGATACCAGAAGTGAAATGTTTATATTAAATTCTAATCACACTATTATGAATATATTAGTTACTCGTATGTAATCTAAGTACAAAAAAATGAGCATTCAATTAAGAATTACATAAATTTAATAATTTATTTCTTTATATTGTAATTGCTATATGATTAGAATAATAAAGAAATATGATTTTATAGAAATAAAATATCCAATCGATATTTCATATATAATGTTATAATAATAAATATCTATGCGTCTCGTATGTCTATGAAATACTATAATAACTTCTTCTTCTTCTTCTTAGCGTTAATCCCGTCGTACGTTGCGGATCTTGTCGAGCCTCGTCACTCCGCACCTCCACCTTAGCATTTTCATCTCCGTCACACGAATGGAATTAAAATGCTTTTTTGTTATTGCCCACGTCTCGCTTCCATATGTGAGAGCTGGTCTTATGATGGACTTATAAACTAGCCCTTTAAGCTTGATGGGCATCCTCGTGTCACAAGTGACTCCAGTAAGCTCGCGCCACTTTATCCAAGCAGAGGATATACGGTGTTGAAGGTTGCCAGACTACCGAATTTATCTATCATGCTACCCAGGTATTTGTACTCGTCGCACTGTTGTACCTCCTGGCCATCAATCACTATTGGGTCAGTGCGAGGGGTAGAGACATTACATTCCATGTACTGGGTCTTAGCTACACTTAGTACCAATCCACCTGCTTGTAGTTTTTCTTTCCACGCGCCTAATGCTACTTCCAGATCTTGGCGATTTGATGTACATATTGCTACATCGTCTGCGTATATGAAAGTCCATGAAGCTTTTTGTTGAGCATCTTCAGTGAGTGTATCCAGCACTAGACTGAACAAGAACGGACTTAGCACTGAACCTTGATGAACCCCTTCAGTGACTGGGATGGATTTTGTCACTCCCACCGGTGTTCTCATGAAGGAACGCGCATTTCTATACATGTCGGCAATGGAGGAGACATATGCTTCAGGGATATTACGAAACCTGAGACTCCACCATATAGTGTCTCTAGGGATTTGATCAAAAGCCTTTTCCATATCCAGAAATGCAACGTAAAGGGGTTTCTCTTTTGCTCTGTATTCTTCAGCTATCATGGTCATGGCAAATATCGAGACAATTGTTGACAAGACTGGCACAAATCCGTACTGATTTTCGGAGAGCCTACATTCGACACGTAGACGGCTGTCAATGACTCTCTCATACAGCTTCATTGTATGGCACATTAACTTAATGCCTCGGTAGTTAGTGCATTCATATCTGCTACCTTTGCCTTTGTAGAGAGGAATTATCACGCTCATTCTCCAAGTACCCGGAATGCCGCCTTGTTCTAGCAATATTTTGTTAAACAAGTTTGTCAACACGATTATTCCTAAATCACCCAGACACTTCCACGCTTCCACAGGAATGCCATCTGGACCCATGGCCTTTTTGTTGGGCATTTTCTTAAGCGCTGCATTAACCTCCCTTGCTGTTATAGGGGGTATGAGGCCCAGGTTTTTAACAACTCGTAGTAAGCAGACTTCCGTGATATTAGTGTTCAACAAACCATCATAATACTTGTGCCATGTTTTTAAGATATCCATGTTATTGTACACCAAATTTCCATCTGGTCCCTTAAGCATTTTATTTTTTACAAAATCTCTGGTAGCCAGGTTGCGCAATTTAGCTAACTTGATGAACAATTTAGCTAGCTAACATGTGCTTATGACCTTCTCTCTTTTCTAAGGATGCATACAGTTCTTTTGTAGATTTTGATCTTTCTACTGCGATCACCTTTCGGGTCTCTTTATTACTCTGTTTATACCGCTGTCTATCTTCATTTGTCTTGGTGGATTGCCATGTTTTAAACGCCTCCCTCTTTTTTCTAAGGACTGTGCGTACGAGTTCACTCCACCACCACGTCTCCATTGGTATGCGCTTTCCACCTTTCGTTCGCCCCAGTACCTTTCCTGCTGCTTTTAGTATCTTGGATTGTATGTCCATCCACATCATGTTTACATCTTTATGAACTTCTCCCGGGAATATAAGGTTATCTAATTCATTACAAAACTCCTGCACCTTGTCTCCTTTCAAGAGCCACCATTTGATGAGTTCTGGTTCCTTTTCTTTTCTAGGTGTTGCTTTTGGTTGAAAAGTCACGTCCATGACGATAACTCGATGCTGTGGTGCAACGCATTCTCCGGGTATAACTTTGCAATTTTTGACCCTACCGATTAGGTTTCTGTTTACCAGAATATAATCGATCTGTGAACTTCGTTTGCAATACCATATCCGTGACCTCCGTGTATGCGTTGAAACGGTTGATACTCTCTACCCACGTGGCCATTTAAGTCACTGCCCATTATGGTAATTTCGGCACTAGGTATTTCTTGTAAGATGTCATCTAGAAGAGTCCAAAATAACTTTTTTTCAGCTTTAGTACACCTTACTTGAGGAGCATAGGCAGTATCGATGTTCACTACCTCTCCATGAACCACAACTTTGACACTCATAGCTCTATCACTAAAACGCTTTACTTCGATTATATTGTCGAGATGTTCTTGACTAATTACTATTGCCACGCCATTTTGTCTTCCTCGCGATCCTGTGTACATTAGTTTGTATCCTTCCCCGATGTTACCAGACTTGGAACCTTGCCATTTATTTCCTGAAGACAGATGATATCCAACCTGCGGCGTTCAAATAAGTCTGCGAGTTCTTTAGTCCTCCCTGAAAGGGTTCCAACATTCAACGTAGTGAAGCGGACTTTCTTGTTGCTTTCCGGGACTAGCTTCTTTAGTCGGACCCATCGTCGATCCGATAGCCGTCATATACTTGTCGCAGAGGTAGGGCGATGTATCTGCGCAGTCGTTTTGTGGCGACGCCCCATCTGTCTTACGATATTCCCATTGCAACCTTTTCATCCGTTCCAGAAAATTGAGTTTATTAGTCCAGTGCCGAATGTCATCTGACGCACTAAAACCTGTTTCATTTTGAAGCAGGAAAACCCTCGAACCTAAGGTAAGTTCGATAGTGTAAGTATTTAGGCTTACACAAAGTGAGATCAGGTTATACTGCCAAGCAGTCGTCACAGCCTCGTCTGTTGTCTAGCAGGGAGTACCACGGTGACTACAAGAATTACCGTCGCCAGCTATTCATACGAACTACCAGCGCGGGCAGGTGAGGTTGACAGTTGGGTCCGATTAGGTCTTAGTTCCGTTTTCCCCTTACTCCCCATATACTATAATAACAATGATTAAAATATAAATAGCTTACTATTTTTAAAGTGTTATTCCTTACTTAGGATTAGAAAACATTTTTAAAAAAACGTATAAAAATTTGAACGCAGCGAGATTCGAACCCGCGCCTCTTGGATACTGTCCAAGAGACGCGGGTTCGAATCAATTTTATACGTTTTTTCAAAAAGGTTTTCTAATCCTAAGTGTGGAATAACACTTTATAAATAGTAAATATGAAATTAAAATAGCAATCTCTCTTGTTAAACGATTATTTCTTAATAATCTTTAAGTAGTAGAAATTCGTAAAAATCTCTCTTCAGAGATTCTAGCAACATAAATAAGTTGTAATAAACGTATAAGAATTTCGTCGCAGCTGGTAGTAGAATGCATGGCTTAGTGGTTAGAGCGCTTGGACGGTATCCAAAAGGCGCGGGTTCGAATCCCGCTGCGTTCTAATTTTTAAACTTTTTTTCAAAAATTACTTCTATCAATGTCCTACAATTTAAGAAGAAAACTTATTGTTGGTGTTGACATTCTGATTATGAAATTGTCTAGCGAAATTATTTTTTGAATGATACCATTTTTTTTTGTACTTATATTTTAATTTATCAGATTTAGAAATAAATATTTAAACTGTTTTTATAAAATATTGTTTTAATAATGAAATAAATTAAAATAATATATTAATAATACATACACCATATTAAGAACATTTCATTATAATAAAATTGAATATTTTTCATACATTTTTTTCTTTGTTGTTTTTACTACTTGATAAACATAACTTTATTAACCCATAGTCTAGCTCTTTAATACTAAACCCCCTAAACATAACTCTCTTCAACCTATCTCTCTTAATCTTACTGTCTTTAAACTATTTTTACACCTTAATTTACCTAAATCTATCCAAATTCATCTTAACTTTCTAAAACATTTCCAAAACCTTGAGAGCCTTAGCCAAAGTATACCATTAGTTAATCTTTTCATTTATATTTTCTTAATATGTAGAATAAAATATTATTTATATATATATAAAACTATAATATAAAATATTATATTATAAATTCTTTACAGCCAAATAACATTCATGACTTAGGTCAGTCGAGTTTAGACTCGAAGTTCACGAACGTGTTAGAAACTTATTTAAATATTATTATGTAATGTTCTATATATTAATATTTATATTTTTTTTTGATCAATTTGTACTATTGAGATTGAAATAAAAGGTTATTCAAAATAAATGATACTTATTTAAATAAATTGCTAATAATTTATATTTCAATATCGTGAACCTTACTAGAAGCTTCCACCAGCTCGGATAGCAGTTCCTACTAAGAAGAGCTGGCGAAAAACTGACCTGTTGCTCCTTTTATATATAATTTTACGATAGGGTACCTCAACAACATATTACTTAATTTACTAGTTGACACATAATAATATAAAAAATCACCAATACCAGTACCAAATTTATATTACAACACAAATAAATACACTTAAAATAATAACATACTCAAATAATATTATAAAATAACAATTAAGAATAATTTCAGATTTACGCACATTAACCTTCAGGCGGACTCCAATTTTTAGTCTAGTCAACCAATTGCGATATGTTCAGTACTTTTTTTCTATCAAATGAGTACATGCTGTTAATCCTGTTGGTCTTTACAGCGACACCGGGAGGGGGAGGGAAGAGGGTGCTCTAACCCTGCGAAAAATTAGCAAGCACTGACGTGGCTGCTTGAGAGGAAGTTAACGACCGCAAGAGCGCCCCCTTTTGGGCTAGAATATTTTACTACCCTTTTATATGTTTTAACAATTAGTCAAACCAAGTTCTCAATTAGGAAAAATAATGATAAATTAATAAACTTACATATTAACACATAAATATTTTGTATATATTAAATAACTATATATAATTGTCTGGTACATCTTTTTATAATTCCTCAAACCCATAGAGGATTCTTATAATAGTCAAATCCATAGTCAAAACAAGGTCATCACATTGAACAAAGTCAATTAAACTCAACAAAATATACATTTATATAAATACATATATATTATACTTCTACATTATACATATATAACAAATGCTTTTCCGTGTCAAAATTAGTCTATTATTGCGTAAAATGACATTTGACGTTTTAAAGTATGAAAAAAAAAAATTATTTTCTCTTATAAATTTCATAAACATATTTTTAAAAATATGTTTTAATTGAAGACTACATTAATTATAACGATTACAAAGTGCTGCTAAATTAGTATTAAAATAAATAATTTTCGTAATACTTCAAATTCTTTGTGACAAAAATAGTTAAAATATAAAAAGGTACAAAAAAATGTGTATTTTTCTATCTACCTATATTCGTAGAAAATTTAACATTTTCATAAAAAGTCAAATATTTTCCCTTTATATAATACTTAATATTTATACTTATACTTAATAAGTTTAATACGTCACTTTAGTGACTACTTTTAAGTAACTATACTTTTTACTCGATAACTTTAAAATAGATAAATAAACTTATTTTCTCAAATATATATTTAAAATAAAATTAAAGTTTAAGTTTAAGTTTAAGTTTAGGTTTAGGTTTAGGTTTAGGTTTAGGTTTAGGTTTAGGTTTAGGTTTAGGTTTAGGTTTAGGTTTAGGTTTAGGTTTAGGTTTAGGTTTAGGTTTAGGTTTAGGTTTAGGTTTAGGTTTAGGTTTAGGTTTAGGTTTAGGTTTAGGTTTAGGTTTAGGTTTAGGTTTAGGTTTAGGTTTAGGTTTAGGTTTAGGTTAGGTTAGGTTAGGTT